>BSBN01000454.1:0-4800000 GCA_027924645.1 Cunninghamia lanceolata | reverse complement strand
CAATGATCCTAAAGTGAGGCCTTATTCAAATCTCTAAAGTCCACACACAATCTAATTTCTCCATTCTTGACTAGAATAAGGTTGGCTACCCAAGAGGAATGCTTGATGGGATAAATGATCTTAGCCTCTATAAGCTTGGATAGCTATTTTGTCATTAATGGTTCAATTTTTTGATTGATAGGCATTTGCTTTTGGTGGACTGGCTTGGCATTGGGATCTAGGTCAATAGTATGTTGGATTAAACTAGGATCAAATCACTTTAAATCCTTATAATCCCAAGAAATTAGATCATCAAATTCATTACAAAGCTCAATAAAACCTTGCCTTTCAGCTTGCTCACATACCTTTCCATGTTCGAGAAATCTGCCCTACGTAATCTCCACTTCATATTCCTTCCTCTTGACTGTCATGTTCATTTTTTCCTCCTTTCTCTGATCATCAGCATCAAATATGCTTTTGAAGGTGATCAGTCCTCTGGGCAACTTGTTGGTCTTTAGCTGAATGATTTGATCACCATGTTGTTCCTACAAATTTGACTAATTTTTGGCAACAAACTCTGCCTCATCTTGCAAGAAATTCATAATTTTTTGGTCACTATAAAACACTTGCCAACTTATCACATTGTCAGGAAAGGTAGGTCTAACCACAATCCTTACATGCTGATCTAAAACATGTCTAGCATTCTGAGGAATATCAAACTATGCAACAATTGTAGCTAACCTATTAGCATCCTTGTTTTTCTATCTGGGGACTACCTAAATATTGAAGGCATCAAAGTCTTCCATCATGTCCCATACTCTGTGTTTGTATGACTTTAGCAAGTCATTCTTTGAACCACTTAATTTTCTGATTTGGTTGACAACAAGTTCACTATCGCCAAATACTTGTAACACTTTTATTCCTCTTTTTTGTGCTAGTTGTATGCATTGAATCAAGAATTCATACTCAGCCACATTGTTAGTACAGCTAAATTGCAATCTAAATGAAGAGAAATAACTTTCTTTTGGGGGTGAAATGAGTACAACCCCAGCAATTGCTCTATTTTTGCTTCTGGAGCCATCAAAGTACATCTACCATATCCCACTTGGATCTGATTCTTCCTTTTCAAGATTGGGGATAGTAGCATCTTCCTCATGGATACAATAAGTACCCAATCCTGTATCCTCTATGCAATCTAGAGTGTGAAATTAAAAGCAATTAGCCCACTCATCAAGTAGGATATCTGGTATTTCATCCACAGGTGTGGTAACCTCATGCCTATTGCTATCCTACTCTTCAAAGTCATGGATTGTACAATTCATGTTGTTGGGGTTTGGAGAGTAGGGTTCTATATGGTCATTAGCAATTGGTTCAGCCCTAATGGTTACTTTGGTGCCATATCCGGATCTAAATAGCACGTGGGACCAACCAGAAGACAAATACCCACCAATTTTAGCAAAGAAATCCCTAGACAAACAAATACCAAAGTACATTAGGAGATCAATAATAGATATATCTTGTTAAATAGTGCAACCAGGGCATGCATGTAAGGTGAGTTCTAAACCCTTAACGACACCTACTATCTTGACAACAGTATCATCTAACTGAACTACACCCTTGTTCATAGGTTCATAATTAATACCCAACATATCAGCAATGTTTTTAGGCATAATAGAGGTACTTTCCCCTGAATCTATCATACAATTATGCAATAGTTTGTCACCTATAATTAGGGAAGCATAAAATGGAGGAGGCTTACTAGTTTTGCTTGTACTTACCTCCTCCGTGGGCTACCATAGATTGATTGGGACAATAGTCTTTTCACTTACCAACTCCACACCAGAAGGACTGAAATTAGTTAGGGCTTCTTCAAGAAGGTTCCTTTGGGATTGGATCAATAATGCATCCCACATGCTAACACCTATATTTGTTTTCTTCATCTTCTCCGCTATGTTGAAAGGTGTTTGGCTGCCCTTTTGAAATGTTTTAGTGACTGTGGAGTCACTTTTCTTTTGTCGTTCTTCACTTGATTTCACTATTGGGACTTAATCAACCTTACCAACAATTTGATCTGCTTGCTTTGAAGGGACATCAGGCACCTTCTCTTTAGTTGTAACTGTCAGAGTTGCATTAGGGACATGCGCATGGCTGATTACAGGCACTGTTGTATCTTCAACAACTCTTCTCTTTGATCTTGTATTGAATGCAATTGGGCCAGCTCTTTGATTAACACAACAATGATCATAATGAGTGCAATTCATTAGGGTTGCATTGTTTTGCATCTGTTCTTGACTTTCAACCGCTCCTTGGTTGATGTTAACCTGCTGTCATGAACTTGATGGTTGCTCTTGCATTGTTAGAGCATGACTGAAATGTCCTCCTTGGCACAAATTTTGGTCATGTGGCTGATTGCAAAGATAACACCAGTCACTATCTTGGGATAGATTCTATTGGATTGGCACAAGAGGCCCTAAAGTGCTTATTGCATTATGATTAATAGCATTCAAAGGTCTGACTTAACTAGGCTGCCCTTGCCTTTGCATATTGTTCTGATATGATGGCCGCTTCTATTGATAACCTTGATTGAAGGGTTTGTAGGGATGATTAGGCTACTGATATGGCCTATTAGGTTGTGCATTCTACCTCCTTGCAATGTCAACTCATTGCTCAACTTTTTGACCAGAGCATTACTCTCTTCCAATTGTTTGAGTATAGGTGATGCTAGAGAAGGAATAGGGTTGATTGAAGTGGGAATTGGAGTAATGGTAGTAGGTTGCATCATAGGGGCTTCTAGAAATAGAGCCACATGTGGCCTTGGAGTAGTCTTTGCTGCATGAATTAAAAAATTTTCTACTCTAATGGTTGTATCATAGGCATCAAGCAAGATAACTCCACCCGTGGACTGAATCATGACAATAATATTAGGATTTAAAGACCTCAAATAGTATATAAATGGAGTTTTTGGAGATGGCTTCACTAGCAGAGGAATCTTGTCCCATGTCTTCTGAAATGGTAGTTGAAATTTACCATGTACTCATGTGGAGATCTCTTGATTGAGGCCAACTGCTCCATAAGTGATAAATGATCACTCTGTTGGCAAGAGACACTACTTTGCATGACAGGTGTTGTCATTTATGGCAACTAACACTATTCCACTCATCCACATAACATAATTTGTTCATACCCGAAGTCAGAATTAGAATTTATCTAAGTATGGGTAGCTAGAAATAGAGCATGTGACAGGGTCTAGTATCTTGGTCTGGATCTCTCCGATGGAAAATTAGAGTATGCTACGGATCTAAAGGATTCATAAGGATTGTTAGGAATCTAAATCCAAACTTTTATCCTCTGATGACAAAGAGAGTAAAAGATATGAACATTTGATTACTGGGTCATAATATGACAGATCAGTTCAGTAAAGAACAGGCTGACTTGTGTTAGATCCTTATATAGATTTGATAGAAGTGTTTTGGTGAATTTCGTATGGGATATAATGTTAGTGGCCGACATGAATGGTGACCTTCAAGTGTTATCTCTGGTACACATCATCATTGGTGCATGGATTCAGCTGATAGAACAGAGTACTTGTATTGTTTGTTAAGTTCTTCATAAGGATGATAGAAAAGTGATTGAATTACTTGAAGTGGATATATATAGCCGATGGATTTGAGTGTTGAACGTGTGTGTGTATGAATATGAAGTAAATGTGAAAAGAGCAGATAAAGAGTACGAAAGAGAAGAGATCTAAGATCCAGATTATGGCAGAGCAGTAAACAGGGCAGAACACGATGAAGTGTATCATGTCAGAATTCTGCACTTAACCAGAACTAAATCTTTGCATTGGTAGATGCTAACTATCAATTCAAACACATTGTAATCTGCTTCCTGTAGGTAGTGAGCCTTTCTTTGAGCAGTGAGCTCTGTGTAGTGAGCCCGAATGCATGTGCACTCTTGATTGTAATACATTTAATAGAGTATAATCTTTGTGGGTTAACCCCCACCGTGGTTTTTCCCTTAACCGGGCTTCCACATCAAAAATCTTGGTGTCAAATGTGTTATTTCTACTTCTGCCCATGTGTTGTTGATTCTTGCTTTTCATGATCACATTATTAATCTATTAATGAACTAGTGAAAAGGAATTAACTACTAGAAGTTTTAAAGTTTTAAGACAATTGATTCACCCCCCCTCTCAGTTGTCACCTCTAATTCCAACAATTGGTATCAAAGTAAGGTTCCTTTTTAAAAGTTTAACAGCTTGAGGAAGATCTAGGAAGGTAGTAAAATGGATGAATATAACCTCCAAGGGCAACTTAATCTCCCTCTAGAAGATTGAGTAGCCTAGAGCAGAAGTCCAAGAGCTGCAAGAGAACATAAAAAATTCTAAAGACTTCATTGAGATTTTAAAAGAAAAATTGAGCAAATAGAATGACAAGAGGAAGGAACAACCTCTTCAACTGGGAAATCATTATGAGAACAAAAACAAGGATGAGGCTTTGAAAAAGAAGACAAAGGAATGTGAGAAGTTATCCAAAGAAGTTGTTGTCCTAAAACATGAGATGGAATCCAGGGTGATGAGGCTAACCAAAGAAATTGAAGATAGAAAGAAAATTGAAGAAGACCTGAATCCAAATCTAAAAGAAAGAACTAAAGAATGCTACAGATTGGATGGAATCATTGGCCTCCTAGAGTCTAATCTACATAAAAGAAGAGACAATGAGAGAGAACTTGAAAGGTAAATTGTCATTCTCAGACATGACCTAGAAGTTGCAAATGAATACAAGGAGAAGTTCAAGATAAGCTCGCTAAACTTCAAGCACTGCTTGAAGGATAGAAAAAGGTTGATGACAAGCATGGTCTTGGATATGAGAAAGGTGAAAGATCTAGATCCGGACAAAGAAATATTCAACCAAGGAATGGGAGAAACAGACCTAGAAGACCTCTGATAAGACATCCTAATGCTCAAAGATATCCATCATTCAATGGAAGTTGTTTTAATTGCAATAAATTTGGTCATAGAGCTGCTCAATGCAGAAGCAGAGTAAATCAAAATGGTCCATCCTTCTCTGGTCATTGCTTCAAGTGTAAGAGGTATGGTAATAGATCAAATGAATGCAACAGTATGATAATGAATAACTCTAGAGAAAATGGCAACTCTTTCAATGGTTGCTGCTTTACTTACAATGGATATGGACACATGGCTAATCAGTGCAGATCAAGAGGAAATCAAGCATATAAGCAAATAAATGTTGTTTTCTTTAATTGCAATAAAGAATGGTCATCTTGCAAGATTTTACAGAAGTAGGAATAATGAAAGAAGAGGTCTAGCAAACAGAAAACTAGATGAGCAAAGACAAGACAAAGGCAAAGAAAAAATTAATGTGAATGAGATCTAGAATGAAATGAGCAAGACATGGGTTAAGAAAACAATTGAGAACAATAGTAATGAGTCTGCACTAGAATCTGGTGCTAATAATTCCTCTAGAAATTGAATTTGGAGCTCTGGCTTAGGGGGAGATACATTGAAAATCAAATTCCCCCAGCTAGTAAGTGGGTGTCTAGAACTAGCACAATGAGAGAAAATATTTTGAATTGTTTCAAAACTTTTGGAAGGATTTGTAGAAGAAAAGATGTTGATATGGAAATTTGCGGAGTGATTCATGAAGAACTGTTCAAGAAACTGAGTAATCAGATGAAGTTAGGGCAAAACATTTATTACAAAGGAAAATTAGGTTTTGTGGAGCATAAAAAGGTGTTCTCTCCTCATTTGAAGCACTTTGCACTAGAAGAAAGAAAGAAGAATAGCATTTGAGCTAAGATTACAAGGAATTGAAGTGCGATCGGCGAATTTATCCATCAACCCTAATCTCATGAAAAAGGTATTTATCTGCAAAGCTTTGAACTTATAATCTTTTTGTAATGGCTACACCTTTGGTCATCGACATTACTGAAAGGCCTCAACCCAAATTTAAGAAACATCCACACAAATCTATAGAAGTCGACCCATTAGGTGCATTTTCAAGTTTTCTGTATGGTGTGCTACATACTTAAGATATTAGGATTTATATTCATGTGAACATAGATGAATTTGGGGACTCAAGGTATGTAAATTTGTTTGAGAGTCATCTCATGGATGAAAATCGTGACCTTAAACCAGATTATAAGGCACTACTTGATAAAAATATTATTTAGATTATGGGGTTTCCAACATTTGATGAAGATGAGTGGGTCTGGTATGTTTTGAGTCAGATGCATGATGAATTCATATGGATGTTAAAACCATTCAAGATTACCAAGGATGTTATCAAAATTGTTACTAGGTTAAATGCAACTGGTGGATTACCCATGTTGAAAGCTATGAAAAACCAAACTGTTACCGATGCAACCTGTGCAAAGTTTCACAAGAGGGCAATGACCATAAATGACATTATAGAACTAGATGTGAAGTTTGCTTCCATGGTGATTAGTTACAAGATCTATCACTCTAGCAGAGAGAATTTAGTCTTCGGAGTTACCATATATGCAGCATATCAAATGTTGAAGAAGAATACAGATTATGACCTATGTGAGCTATTACAGAACCAGCTAATTGAAAACCTGAACAATATCAAGAAACATAAGAAAAACACTTTTAAATATGGTACATTGGTTCTATGCTTGTTTTTCTACTATATGAATGAAGTACCTTGAGTAAAGGGTGTTCACTGGACTAATGATGAGCCAGTTGCCATTCAAATCAGAGATCATCTTCTCAACATTGGTGATTATAAAGCCTAGAAAACTGCAATCTAGGGATAGTTCAAGAATTTTTAGAGTATGATGCATTCAAGGCAAAGAATCCCTAATTCAATTGTTGAGAAGTACAAAAATGAAATATGTTTTATGGTTGATGCTAATCAGTGCCTAATGGAAGTAGTGGAACCCAGAACTGTTTGGATCATGCCCATGGGGTATGAAGTAGATGGAAAACTCTTGAATATGTATGCTCAACATATTCTAAGCAAACCAAAAGACACAATAGTTGAAAGATTTGGGACATATGAAGAGCTAATTTTAAAACTGCATAATAAGCTCAGAGAACCTGAAACCAACAAAAAAGTAAGAAAAGAAGTTGAGCAGTTGGCTGAGAATCTAGGTCTCCCAAAGGAAGCTGTGAGGCAATTCAGGGAGAACTAAAAAGGCTAACAAGGAGAAGAAGGATAAGAAATAAGGAAGTAGTCTAGTAGGATCCTCCTCCACATCAAGGACTACTAGAATCTTTGCTGCTACGCCTGTTCCTCTGAAACCCGCCAATCCTAAGATACTAGAAGGAAAATCATCCAGAAAAGAAGGAAAAAGAGTGAAAACAAAGACCACAAGAACCTATAAGAGCACAAAATTTGATGAAGAAAGAACATATTCTGATGCTGAGGTAAAGGAGTTGAAAGCCTCTCAAACAAAAGCTATCAAAGTGACTAAGGAGAAGCCCTCTGAAAGAAAAAAGACAAACAAAAGGCAGAAGATAGATACATATGTTGAGAAGCCCACAATCTCCGTGGAAGATGTAATAATTTATCAGTCACTATGGATGGAAATTTGAAACTCATGACTGAATTTTATGATGAATACAGTGACACAGAAAGAGGGTATTGGAGGAAGCAGCTGTTAGATATTTGAATATCTATAATAAGGCCTTGATTGAAATAACTTCTAAGATCCCTCCTAGTCTTGCAAACATTTTGGAGTTGAGGAAAGAAAATGCAAAAGGCAAGGATATGGAGCTTAGAGAGCATGTATTGATAAAACTATGCCCTCAGATCACTCAAGTTCAAATGAGTATGATATTCAAAGAAGTGAAGGATGAATTCGGGAGTAAGAAGAGAATGGGCAAACTAATGCCTGGAGAATTGGACCAAATAGTTAAAGAAACATAGGAAATACTTCTAAGTGCATTGAAGAGACACAATCTTCCATTTATTGAGGAGACTGATGATGAGATTGATTCATCAATCCCATATATTGAAAAGATGGAAACTGATGAGTAGCAAACCAAGGTTGATGACTCCTATGTTCTGGAAGTGGAACAAATAAATAAAGAAGATACATAGATGGTAGACCAAACTGATGATGCAGGAGATACTCCAACTTCTCCTAATCAATCCAGAAAAGAAGATAATGTTGAGAATACTGCTACTACACAAGATCCTCAGGAACAAATTGTAAATAGTATGGTGAAAGTAAAGAATCTGATTGTATATAACATAGAGAAAGGTGAAGCAGAAGAAGTCAAAGATAAGGAAGATAAAGTAGAAGAAGATGGTGCAAATGTTGATAGTCCTGATACTGTGAAAACTCAAGGAAAGGAAAGTGGTTTGAAAATGGTGGCAAGACACACTGCAGATGTAGTGAAAAGTTTTCTAAGTAAAGAGATGCAAGAGTTCAATGAACTAGAATTGATTTAAGTACCAATCAACTTGGATACTCTCTCTGGTCCAAATGATGAAGATAACATCCTTCACACAAGCCAAAGCAAGTGAAAAGATATTAAAATCTCACATAGAGGATAGTGAGCTATTAAGTCATGCATCCAGTGTATTGGAGAAGATAATGCCAACCTTCCAAAAGAATCCATCTGACTCTCCCTCCGAACATCTGAAGAATCTTGTAAATTTTGTAAGTACACATTTTGAGTCTTTTGAGAATTCTACATAGACTAAAGTCAGAAATGAATTTTTGGATAAGAAATTTAATGAAATAAAGAGCCTAATATTGAATGATAGGATGGTGCTTGGTATTAGTATAAAGAGTATTCAAAATTCTCTAAGTGATGGAGGTAATATATACAAATTTTGTCTATCCTAGCCCAAAGTCAGTAAGGATATTGAGAAGAAGATAAAAGAGCAAGAACAAACATTATCAAATCTATCTCAAAATTTTGATCCTCTAACAGTTTCCCCTGTAAGTCAGGAATGTCAAGTAATCAGATTAACTGATGAAATAAAGAAGCTTGTTAAAGAAAAAGGCAATATTGTGAAGAGAATGTGTGAGCTCCAGGGATTGATTGCCCCCAAGTTAGAAACAATGTTTAATGCATTATCAGAAGCTCAAACTGTAGTTTAGACAAGTGATCCTTCATATTTGACAAAGGTAGAAGCCTACGCATTTCTTCTACTCATGGACACATCTCAATTTTGGATGGCATGAAAAGAAATTGTGCCTCTAAACTTGAGTAATTGAAAAGTAGTTTTGTAGATATTCTCAAGTTCATTTAAATATAACTTAATGATTGGGTGTACATATGCGGTGCTGTATACATAATTTTTAAGAATTTTGTCTTGTGGAAACCCATCCTTTGCCATTGATGTCAAAGGGGGAGTGAAGAACAATAAAAAATGAGGAATCCAGCAAAGGGGGAGCTTTGGAATCAATGGAGAGCATCAGAGTATAGAATATGGGGGAGTAACACTTAGTCATTTTTCACTAAGTGTTGCCATCAATGCTAAAGCGGGAGATTGTTGGCAAGAGACACTACATCGCATGACAGGTGTTGTCAATGATGGTAACTAAGACTATTCCACTCATCTACATAACATAATTTGTTCATACTGGAAGTTAGAATCAGAATTTATCTAAGTCTAGGTAGCCAGAAACAGAGCATGTGACAGGGTCTAGTATCTTGGCCCGGATCTCTTCAGTGGAAAATTAGAGTATACTATGGATCTAAAGGAGTCATAAGGATTTTCAGGGTAATCTAAACTAAGATTTTTATCCTCCGGTGACAAAAGGAGTAAAAGTTATGAGCATCTGAGTATTGGGTCATAATATGATAGAATATTTAGTAAAGAACAGGTTGACTTGTGTTAGATCCTTATGCAGATCTGATATAAGTGTTTTGGTGAGTTGCGTATGGGATATAATGTTAGTGTCTGACATGAATGGTGACCTTCAAGTGTTATCTCTGGTATGCATCATTATTGGTGCATGGATTCAGTCGACATAACAGAGTACTTGTATTGTTAGTTAAGTTATTCATAAGGCCGACAGAAAAGTGATTGAATTACTTGAAGTGGATATATATAGCTAATAGATTTGAGTGTTGAAGGTGTGTGTGTGTGTGTATGAATATGAATTAAATGTGAAAAGAGAAGATAAAGGGTGCGAAAGAGAAGAGATCTAAGATCCAGATTATGGTAGAGCAGTAAACAAGGCAGAATAAGATGAAGTGTATCATGTCAAAATTCTGTGCTTAACCAAAATGAAATCTTTGCGTTGGTAGATGCTAACTATCAGTTCAAACACATTGTAATCTTCTTCCTATAGGCAATGAGTCTATTGTAGGTAGTGAGCCTTTCTTTGAGTAGTGAGCCCAAATGCATGTGCATTCTCCATTGTGATACTTTTAACAGAGTATAATCTTTGTGGGTTAACCCCCACCATGGTTTTTCCCTTAACCGGGATTTCCACGTCAAAAACCTTGGTGTCAAATGTGTTATTTTTACTTATGCTCATGTGTTATTGATTCTTTCTTTTCATGATAACATTATTATTTTATTAATGAAGTAGTAAAAAAGAATTAACTGCTTCAAGTTTTAAAGTTTTAAGATAACTGATTCACCCCCCTCTTAGTTGCCACCTATAATTCCAACACACTCTTGTCTTCAAAGTGTTCACACAACTTAGTGCCCAAATCATCCCAGTTGTGTATGGAATTAGGTTGGAGATCTCTATACCACTACAAGGCCTTACCCTTGAAAGAAGAGGTTAGCAATCTCACAACAACATTGTTAGCAGTGACATGGTGGACTGAACAAACACTGGCAGCATCATGTATGTGCTTATTAGGGGTGATATAGTTCTCACCATTTAAAAATAGTACAACCTTTAAGGCTAATGTAGGAATGTGATCAAATTTTACTAGGTCTAAAGGGTTGTCCCCGTGAAATGTAACAAATGGTAGATTTCTTGCCATGTTAGGTATATTCAGGTTAATGAATATAGGTATATGTAAGGTTCTAACTAAATGCTGAGACCTAACTTGAAAATTCAATGGAGGAGGAGTAGACCAAGCCCTTAAATATGCACTAAAATATTATTTTAGTTTTCCCTAGCAGGGGACCTAGACAATTTATTTCTTCTTCCTCTATCAGCAAATGAAAGTTCTCTGAATTGGAAATTACCTCTAGAAGAAGACCTTGTATGCACTCCAGGTCCAGGCATGAAATGTTGAATGGTAATGAAGGGACTGGATCAGCAAAGTTGCCAAGTGCCTATTGATGCTTTCACAGTAGCATGTAGATTGAGAGTGACACTAAATCCTTAGTCTAACTCTCACTCAGAGTATAGTAGTCCCACTGTGCATGGTAGAATTTGTTGTCACATAGAATTGTACCCAGTTTGGAGAGAGTCCAATTATTCTAATGACACAAGGGGAATGATCTCAAGGTGTGGGACCTTGCAAGTTGAGATCAGACTTCCAGAGAAGGCTGGTTCCTCATTCTAAGCCTAATGCTTACAGAAAACTAACTAAACCTAGCGCTAATGCTCACAAGGGAAAAGTGTTAGAAGGAAACTAAAAAGAAATAATGGTGATGCACCATATTTAATGAGTAGTAGTAATCCTGAAAGAGACACAACAATGATCTCAATTGCAATGGGAGTTCACACAGACTTATAGGACTGATTGAGGCTTCAGTATGAAGACCTAACCTATAGAGGAGGCATTTTGCTCACAGAATAGATTACAACTTCGAGTAAAACACATAAATTAGAGCATAAGAGAGCCAAGATATTGTGCATATATTGATCATGAAGGCCAGAAACCATTACAATACAAAATAACTAGTAGCAGAAAGAGACACAGTATAGTTAATTACAATCATTAGTGGATTAATCAAAAGACAAAAAAAGGCCAAGCTACAGGCACAATGAGTCACATTCCAATAACCCCTTTAATTACACTAAAAGGTTTGACTACAAGAAATTTGGCAGCATAACAGCTGAGAAATTACTAACTCCTTGTCCAATATGAGATTACAATGCATTTTTATAGCAAGTCCATGTGCAAAGAATGCTAAAGCAGATGCATGAGATCTAAGACCACCAATGCTATCATCAACACAGAACCAAGATCCAATAATAAAGAGGACTAAGGCCATACCTCTGGTAGATTTGCAACCCTAGAAATGGTTGCCCATACGCAAGATAGGATAGGAAATTAAAGATGAAAGCCCAAAAGTTATCGTAGATCATAGAGATATCTGCCACTAAGCCATAGGAGTTGCCTCGCAATGAAGGACTGCACCAATCCCTAAGAATTTCATTTGTAGATCCCAACAACTGAGATAAATGCCTTTGGTGCCACGAGAGTATTAAAACCCCTGAATTTGAATTGGGACTGTTAGATGAAGAAATGACTTGAAGATCAACAGTCCCACGAGCTCTGTAACATAGTTTATAGGTGTACTCCCCCCATTGCCCCACAGAAGGAAGTGATGTCATCTTAGGTACATAGTAGGCTAGAGGGATACTACCATGTGGCACAGTAGAAGAGATGCCGAGGAGGCAACGAGAAAGACAAGTTAACGAGTCTAGGACTTATAGAAGTTTCAAGCCATATGTCAGGAGTTCAAAAGTTTAGAGAACTCCCGACCTCGCTACAACAAAGATTTTCTCTTCAACAAAGGTAAAGGCCAATGATGAAAAGGCTTAGAACTAGTCAGTAAGTTGGGTGGTTCACAAATTTCTAAACCCACCGACTTAGGTTCTAAAACTTGAAGAACAACAAAGGAAAATCAAAGGCGGGGCCAGTCACTTCATGGTTTAAAAGGGCTTTAAGTGAAAACTTAAGTGACCGGGAACTGGGACAAATGGTTAATGACAAATTAGAACAAAGGAAGATTTGACCACGAAACCTTGGGGTTTTGAGGATTTTGAACAATTGGCTTCCATACCATAGAAAAGAAAACACCAGAAATAAGGATTCTTAGACTATTTTGCCATGAGGGAAAAATAGTATAATAGATGCTATATATACTTAGTTGTGAGTGTTTGAAAGAAAGCCAAGACAAAAATTGATAGGAGTATAGAAAGTGAGTTTTAGAAGTGAGGGGTGAGGTTTGTGAGGTTGAGTGAAGGAACAAGGAGTATGAAGTGGGGTCTAACCTGAGGAAGCATATAAGAGGATAGTGGGTGTCATTATAGTAGAGTAGTGGTGAAATCCTAAAATATTATATTTGAATTTATCATTAAGTAGCCCATGCCATAGGTTATTGAAGTGATATTTCAATAGTTGAGTGTTATATACATATAAGAAACCATTGTGGCAACTCTCCATTCATGGACCTTAATTGTAATCTATATTTGTTGCATAGCATGTAAGAGGACCAATTGTGGCAAGTTATGTGGTTGTAAACATAGAAATAATCATGCCAGTGTAAATAAATGAGAATGTTTGTATTGTTTCTTTAAGATCTCTTTTGTTTATAGTTATTGTTACCAATTTTTCTTACAGCCCAAATTGGTAGAGCTAGAGTACATTCAGTTCATTTTAGATAAGAAAGTTTTAACATTTTCTGCTATTAGTTATTTGCATAGTTGGAATGTTTCAATGATATTATAGTTCAGTTGTTCAACAAAAGAAAATAATTTTAGATCATCATTCATTTGCAGAAGATTGCTTAGGAGATAAGTTATTTCATTTCACTACAATGATTATTCATTTTACAAATGAGATACATAAAAGAAATAAACATTAGATTGAAGAAAATCATGATAAATCAAATTTCCCACACAAGCTATGGGAATAGCTAAACTAGTACAGATAGAAGAAGTATATTATGCATCTAGAAATAGAAAGGAAATGACCATAGCCATCATTACTTGTTCAGTCTTTGGTTTCGAGGTGGTCTTTTGTCCTTGCTCTTGATCTTCATAAGAACCTATAGGATTGGAAGAAATTTGTAAGAGCTCCGAATATGATTTCCCTATGTGCCTATCAATAGAGGCATAATACATTGCTTGTAGTGCACTAAATCAGATACATAGCATTCATATGGAAGAGAGATTGAAATGAAACAATTATTGTATTTCACTATTTTAATCTAACTTGTTTGTCTCATGTGCAGGTATGGGTGAAATCATGTTGCTGTTTTGAAGACATTTCAGCATGTGGTACAAAATGGGCTCCCATGATGGTAGAGCTCAGCATGCTGTCCCTAAGTTTCTAGGGGAATGGAATAGTAGTACTTACTCATACAGTGAGAAGAGGAACATGTCAACTGAAGGAATGCTACATCAACTCAACCTATGAGCTTCAAGCTCAATGCCCACCTATGATTACCAATTCAGGGTGAGTTGAAGTGAGAATCATCAATGAGCATTGAGCTGTTTACAAGGCTGCCTGATGAGGTATGGAATTAAAAGGTATTCTCAACATCAAAGTTAGAATATCATATATTGTTCTTATATGCATTCAAAATCATGATATTGGAATAGTCAAACAATAACCATAGAGCATCAAGTTGTAGTTCAAGTGTAATGGAACAACCATAATCAATACATGACAGTCAAGAGATCATATGTTTCAAATGCTGCTACGGGAGGTAGCATGTGAAGGAATGCTATGTACAGAGACATTTGATCTCAGCCAAGTGAATAAAAACTATTATCATTAAACATGATATGATTTGCCACAAATTATATAAGCTTCATGACATACATTGTATCTATGGAGTAGCAGTAATTGTAAGAAATTAGCATCTTTCTCATACAGGAAAAGATAGTCAAACTGATGCAATCATCATGTATCTCATTTGCCATGCTACAGTAAGGTAAAAGAGTGCTATCATTCAATATGGCATGTATGCATTTGATATAATATGGGAGACTGCACCACCAAGTGTATATGCCATGTTACAGAGTAACGATATCAGATGATGTACAGAGAAGAGAATGACAAAAAAACAACAATGAGTTTCACATAGTGCCAAAGTTTGAGCCCAAATATAGGAGAGTTCAATAAAACAAGACTTGGAATATATCAAAGCTTTGATTGATATATCATAGCCAAGGAAGAGTAATCTCAATGTTTATGTGATGCTCAAAGAAAAAACAAATGAAGCTTGTTCTATGCATCATGTTGAAACCCACTTGGGGTTTGTTCCAGTATAATCATAATAACAAAAGTTGCAGATATATAAGAGGAAAATGTGATTTTTGACTCATTTCATTTGTAGATAGAATAAACAAGTAGGGTTTATTTTGAGTGTTGTTCATATCCATCTAGGGTTTTCATTGAAAAGTTATAGATGTGAAAACAAAATAAAGACTTTTGAATGCTTGATATTCAGAAATGCATATATATAATAGCTATGGCATCATAAGGAGCAGACCCACAAAGTTTACAAGTCTGAATGTAAAAAAAAATTGAAACTTTTATGGTTTTTAAAAATAAGTTACATATATCAAGACAATCCACGACTCCATGGATACAGAGCTAATTCCCTCCCATCCCATTATAGCAATAGTTGGGGGATAAATCAAGATCATGGGGTCTTCGCACCTATGCCTGCCCATTCTAGTAATATACAAACTCAGAAAGGTATATAAGTGAAACACTTGTTCTTTTACAAAAATTACAGAGATAAAGGCAACCATTTGTGGCCCATGAAGAAGAGAAAATACACAAGAAATAAACTAGCAGTTGACATAAAAAAACTCACCTTCATAGTGAAGACATAAGTCTTGTTTTTGCAGGAGATTCGAAGGGATTCCTTCATGATGGCACCTCAAGACAAAAAGAGAAATGTCTCAAGCAATAGTAGGTCGACAAAAACAAAACAAAAATCATAGAAAATGCATCAAAAAGTTTTCCAGTTGCGGCTTTGGAGCCAAGATTCATCTCAGAAATGAAGAGGAAATAGATTCAAATGTTGCAGAAAGATTTTACCTTGTGCGTTGCTGTAAAAAAATCTTACAAGATTGACTGGTATCAATGAAAATGCCCAATTTTTTCTTCAAACCCTAGGGTTTCATGGTGGCTACAATAGAGCATTTTTTAAAAACTTCATAAAGCAAAATGAGCCCAAAAGAATAGGGCGAGTGTGTTTTGTGCTTTAGGGTTTCCCTTTACCCTTATTTGAATGAGGGGATTTTTATCACATTCAAATCATTTTCATTGCCCAAAACAAATGCCATCGTGGTATTAGTCCATCACACTTTTGCCTAAGTCCCAAGACTTATGGAGGGGATTGAAGACCATAGAGCACTTTAGCTCTTTTTCATGCCTTGGAGATATTTCAATCCCTTTTTTACAAGAGTATTAAACCTTTGATATTGATTGCCTAGGCCCATATGCTTTAGTGTTTTTGTAAGCTGTTTGAGGAATCAATAGGTCACATGCCCTTAGGAGTTTTTTTGTCAGGTCACATAGAGGATAAGCCTTTGAGGTTTTTATTTTTTGGAAACTAATTATATTATGCCCTCATTTTTATGATTTTTTATAGAAAAATCAAATGTTCATGACAAGTGTATAGGGTTGACAAATAAAAGCTTTGTAATTTTTTGTAAAAGAAAAATCAAATCAAGATTAGATTGAGGAAATTGGGAAAATGTAAACTGCAAATCTATTGTAAGACAAATATTAAATTAATATTCTTTATAAATTGCTTCTAATATTTTGTCATTTTATGCAGTTAAAACAAATAAAGCAAATCAAATATTCTTTTTCTAGATTTGCTTTCCTTTGGGGCAGATATGGATAGAAATAGAGTTTTTCTTGGGCAGACAAAGCATCTTGTTATGTGGGACCACCTTGGAGGGAACTTGAGGGCTTATTTTTTTCTTTACTGAGGAGCTTGAAAAGGAATTTGCATGACTATTTTTATGAGCTTTTTCTCAGCCTTTCTTGGAGATCTCTTGGTAGGGCATTTATAGGAGAAAAACTTAGTTTTTCTCAGTGAGTTGATATCATTATTTCTTCTCTCTTGAGCACAGGCAAAGAGTTTGTAGATAGACATTTTGACTCAGTTTATGTTTTTCCCTTGTACTCCTTCTAGTTCAATATAGAAGATCTTCCCTATTTCATCTATTTTTGTCATATTTATAGTTTTTGATTTGATGTTTCATTGTGATAGTACTATGTCCTTTGTTATGTCTCATTACTGTTAAATTGTATGCTGATCCTAGTTATAATTTGTGTTCAGATCGAACCTTATTATAAATTATTTTGGGATCAAATGTTCTAGGTGAGGTTGTGGAAAATTATGTTTGAAGGGCTATTTGTGGGTAAAAGTAGATAGATTAAACATTAGAGTTTAAAGTTTCATTTTAGTTTACCTTCTCTCCTTGTTCCCTTACAAGACAATTAGATTAGGAAAATCGTTAGGAGAGCGAGCTCACTCTGGAGGTTCACTCCAAACTTTCGGTAATCCACAAGCCTAGGAGTGTTCCTATGTGTCAATAGATAGCTAAGTTGGTAGCTTAACATAGGGTGCATATCTGATTGATAACAGTTATTTTTGTGTGTCTTGTTGAGTTAGTTGCATGGCTGGACAATCCTTCATTGGACCCTCCTACCATGATTGCATCAAGTGATATCAAAGAAAAAGTTGGATAATGGGAAGAGTTTTGAAGTGTGGGTGTGGATATGAGCATGCTTGTTTGATGATATTTTTAAGAATGATTTTGATTAATATTTGAGTTGTGGTAATCCACAAAGGTTTGTAACTAGAGTGTTGACTGTGAGGTAGTTTACAAGGAGTAATTATGTGTAGATTTCCAACCAAAGGATAATTTTTGTCAAGATAAGATGTCATCAAAGAGAGAGCATGGAACTATTAAAGTTGTTGGAGCAATGGAGGAGATGTATGAGATGTTGAAGGCTATTTAGAATCAAATAGATGTAATGGGGAAAGACCATCGAAAAACCCTAACCATGGGGATGAGGACATTGATGAAGAGCAGGAGGCAAATCCTATAGAATCAAGTGGAACTAAAGAGGACAAGGAAGAGATAATGTTGAAGGCCATAACTAAGATTGGCATGAGAACCAAAGTGGGCATTTTGAACTATTTTGGGAATTTGGATACTAAGGAAACTTTAATACACTAGATAACTAATCTAGAGGAACATTTTGAGTATTAGCATATTGAAAACCTAGATAGGGTGAAATTTGTGAAGACCAAGTTGAAAGGTCATGTGGTATTATGATGGAATGATGTTTATTTAGAGAAGACCAAAAGAGGTAAGTCACGTATTGGTAAGTATGGGCAAAGATCAGAGATTTTTTGCCTATGTACTTGAAATGTTGTATTTATACCCTAGTGTTATGGAAAAGAATAGGGTTAGAGTGAATGTAGTAGATTACAAAAGGTTGTGGTAATAAATAATGTGTAGATGATAAAATAAAGTTACTAAGAACCATAAAATATAGGGTATAGCACATCATAAGTGAGTCCCAAAAATTTGTGGATCATATGTAATCAACAAGCTATTACAATCAAATAGTACATGAAGAACATATAATGATAAGAGAAAAATACACAAAGATAATGGAATAAACAAAACCTTTCAACTCAAATCATCCTTTCTCCTCCTATGGAGGGACAATGGAATGCACCCTATGTCCACTAGATATGCTCTTAATTATGATATGTTGATTCCTTACACTAGTGGGATAACACTACATTCTTGTGTGATCCTTTAATGACTTTATTGATGTTTGATTTATAGATTTTTGGGTGATAGGATGGATGGCTAGGATTAAGAGGTGGAATTACAGATAAGAATGGAAGTTTCTAAGGCTTTCTATAAACATGGATGGATAAGTTTAGTTAGTCATGTGACTAGTTAGAATTTTTAATTTATTTATTTGTGGGAAATGGATAAGGATGAGGATGAATAATTAATTAAATAAATAAGATTTATTTATTAATTTGACTAGAGGGAAAAAATGGATTAGATTAATTAAATAAATATAATTTATTTAATTATGGAAGGGGGACTCTCTTATCATTATATGTTCTTCATGTACTATTTGATTGTAATAGCTTGTTGATTACATATGATCCACAAATTTTTGGGACTCGCTTATGATGTGCTATAACCTATATTTTATGGTTCTTAGTAACTTTATTTTATTATCTACACATTATTTATTACCACAACCTTTTGTAATCTACCACATTCACTCTAACCCTCTTCTTTTCCATAACACTAGGGTATAAATACAACATTTCAAGTACATAGGCAAAAAATCTCTGATCTTTGGCCATACTTGCCAATACTTGACTTACCTCTTTTGGTCTTCTCTAACTAAACATCATTCCATCATAGTACCACATGACCTTTCAACTTGGTCTTCACAAATTTCACCCTATCTAGGTTTGCAATATGCTCATACTCAAAATGTTCCTCTAGATTAGTTATCTAGTGTATTAAAGTTTCCTTAGTATCCAAATTCCCAAAATAGTTCAAAATGCCCACTTTGGTCCTCATGCCAATCTTAGTTATGGCCTTCAACATTATCTCTTCCTTGTCCTCTTCAGTTCCACTTGATTCTATAGGATTTGCCTCCTGCTCTTCATCAATGTCCTCATCCCCATGGTTAGGGTTTTTCGATGGTCTTTCCCCATTGCATCTATTTGATTCTAAATAGCCTTCAACATATCATACATCTCCTCCATTGCTCCAACAACTTTAATAGTTCCATGCTCTCTCTTTGATGACATCTTATCTTGACGAAAATTATCCTTTGGTTGGAAATCTACACATAATTACTCCTTGTAAACTACCTCACAATCAACGCTCTAGTTACAAACCTTTGTGGATTACCATAACTCAAATATTAATCAAAATCATTCTTAAAAATATCATCAAACAAGCATGCTCATATCCACACGCACACTTCAAAACTCTTCCCATTATCCAACTTTTTCTTTGATATCACTTGATGCAATCATGGTAGGAGGGTCCAATGTAGGATTGTCCAGCCATGCAACTAACTCAACAAGACACACAAAAATAATTGTTATCAATCAGATATGCACCCTATGTTAAGCTACCAACTTAGCTATCTATTGACACATGGGAACACTCCTAGGCCTATGGGTTACCGAAAGTTTGGAGTGAACCTCCAGAGTGAGCTCGCTCTCTTAACGATTTTCCTAATCTAATTATCTTGCAAGGGAACAAGGAGAGAAGGTAAACTAAAATGAAACTTTAAACTCTAATGTTTAATCTATCTACTTTTACCTGCAAATAGCCCTTCAAACATAATTTTTGGTTAGGAGATGTCATAAGATGGATATCTAGGTGATGTAAGGAAATGGTCAATTTTAGGTGTCTACATTTTTCCCCTCTTTGAGATGATGTTGTAAGTAAAAGAAGTAACATCATTTCAAAGAAGATAAGGTATGGAAATAAAATGGATTGTATAGTCACTTAGATGAGTGATGAGGAGGAACGATGGAAATATGGGATGTGAGATGCCCCTCGAGAGGATAGGTAGGCTAGAAGAACACATGTATGCTCCCAAAATGGATGAAATAGATTGGTTAAGGAGGTGGAAAAAAGATAAGGCATGGATGAATGATACATTATGATGTATTAGTTAAGAAACCATATAGTTTTATATAGCACTAGACATTATGAAACAAGGTATAAAGACTAGGCTGATGATGTGTCTCATGCATAAAGGAATGACTCAAAAATAAAAAGGTCACAAGAAAATATATGCCATTGGACACCATGATATGGAAGATCATGATGTCATTGTGACAATATTCTACAAGGACTAATACAAATGCAAGTAAAATGATAACACATACAAGAAAGGAAGCATGCATGCACAAATGATTCAAAAATAAACAAGGTTTTTACCCCTATCAAGAAAAAAATTGATGATTGATACATCTACATCAATTGTTCTTCCCTCTAAGATTCATACTCATACTTCTATTTATTTGTTCTATATCTTACCTATTACATGTGCTCTATACATGTTACACTTTGATCTATTTCATGTTCTATATCCAATGTATATCCTCTTCCTCATGCTCTTTTCCTCATTCCTATTACATTTTATCTTCATGGCACCTTTACTTATGCCTAAGTATAAGTGGAGGGTGTGGTTCCTTGTGTTACTTGTGCCTTTTGGGTAACTTGCTACTGCAATCCTTTTGTGGTGGGTGAATGTTGCTCCAATGTTAGCTCTATCCTACTAAAATCATCCCCACTTTCAAATGATGTCTTGTCCTCAAGACATCCTAACTAGATATCCTATTGAAGTTGACAAAATTTTGCACCACAAAACTGTAGAAGACTATTCCACTTTATTGTAGAATATGCTTATAGATTCCATGAAGTTGAGAATATATGTTCTCTCATTGAATGATTCCTTTTTTGTAGGATCATTATTTGTCCATTGATGTTAATAAAAAATTTCTCCCCTTCTATTATTTTTGGTATTTGTATTTGTGTTCTGATTTTATTTTCTTCTACCAGTATGAATGATAGGTGAAGAAGGAAAAGGATGAATACCTTTCTAAGTTGTTTTATTTTGGCTCTATGTGCTTCTCTTTGGTCTTGAACTTGCTAGTACTAATTGTGCAGGGTTTGAATGAATGCTCTCTCCCTATCATCTTGATCTTGTTGAACATCATATGTAGATGCTTGCTACATATTTTGATTTACAATACGCTTAAGCAATACTTTTAATTCTTTTGTTGTGGCTAACCATCCTAACAAAATTTGTATAGTGAATTTGCACTTGACTATGTTGGTAGCATATTTCTTATTTATAAAACCAACTTAGTGTGTATGGTATCACACTTATTACACATTTCATCAATCTGCTTCTTCTTAATCTCCTCCATTAATCTCTCTCTTACTTCATCTTCATGGTTTTGTTCTCTATGTTCCATGTCCTTTGTAAACTATTTTAGTTATTGGCCCAAAGTGGCTAAAGTATTTCTAATCAACTATGAATATTTTGTGTTCAATGTGCTTAGTACATCCTTTATTATATCAAGTATATCAACTTTTTGTTTTACTAATTCCTCCCTTGCACTGGATTGTAGCATATCCCCTAGTTGGAATCTCTCTAGTGGTGAAATGTTCACTAAATTTGTACTTACAAGTTGGAGGATTGGAGGAGGTCGAAGTAATTTTAATTGATTTTGTTCTACTAGAAATTATATGATTTGTTTCATCATATCATGGGATGGAGAGGACAGTTTAGGTGATGGAGGTAGTTGTTGTGGCCCCTCTTCTTGAATATATTCTTCTTCTTGTATTTCCTTTTTTTTCCTACTTGATTTTATTTTTGTTCTTTTGGTTGTCTCTCCTTCTCTATCTTCTCTTTCTATTGTTGTGCCTCTTTTTATTTTTGTTGTTTTTCCTCCATTTCCTTTAACAATACTTTTCCCCAATACTTAACTTCCTTCTATTTTGGTAACTTTTCTTCCTTTTCTTTCTATAATCTCTCTTTTTGTAGCTTATCCTTCTCCTTTTATAGCTTCTCTATCTAATACTTATCCATTTTATTTTTTTAAAATTTTCTTTTTTTTCCCTCTACAATTGATCTTTTTATTTTTGCATCAATGTGATGCCAGTGTTTTGTGTTTCCTTTGTGCAATCTAGTTTTATTTTTTGTGTGGATTGTCTCTGTTAGGAGAGGAGTGTGTCTACCCTATGCTTTAACCTTAAATCTTCTTATTTTAGTTGTTTTAGAATTACTTTCTATTTAGGTGAAAAGTTTACTACAAATATATCTAAGGTTAGGTTCCTTATTTATTCTATAGTTTCTACTACCTCTTCCCTTTTCTATCTTAGAACTTCTACTAGTTCCTCAAATAAGTGTTAAATTATTTCCACAAGTTTCTATAGTGAAGGTAGAAGGTATTCTATCATTACCTTTACAATTATTTATTTGTTTTCTATACTTACTTGAGGATGCATCTATGTAGTGTTAATTAATATATTTTAGTGGAATAGTGACTTAAATAATCTCTCTTCATCCAAAAAATCTTCTTTTACCTCTATTATTTTCTTTTTTACCTTTTCCCTTTGTTTCTACTTGTGTCTTTGTGTTCTTTATCCCATCTTGCTTCCATCCTATGGTGGGTGTTATTTGAGAAGAAGACTTGGATTTATTTAGAGGGGGTTTCTCTAAGCCTACTTCCTCTTGTTTTTCTTCCACATTAATTTGTGTTGTCTCTGTTGTGTCTATTATTGAATCCATAATATATTTTCTCTTTTATTGATACCTCTTTCTAGGCTATGATGACTTCCCTCTCTTCTTTTCATTGCTAATCTGTAATAAAGCCTTTATGGCTTCCCTCCTAGAGATTTAGTTGCCCCTATTGGTGTATGCAGTGATGAAATATGTATGTTTCTCCATGTGGTGATCTGTGGTGACTACTCTAGTTCCTCTTTCCCTAATACTTGGTATGTTCGATAGTCCCTTATTTCAAACCCTAAAGACACGAGTTTTAGTCACTCACAAAACTACACTTGTGATGTCTCTAATTCAAGTGAGAGTGGTGAATCTAAGATTTTTGTAACCTTTAGTGGGGTGGGAACCCTTGGTGTTCTACACTTTTGTGCATTTTTATTTATTCTTTTCCAAGTGTTCTTGGACTCTTTGTTTACATGTCTATATATGAATTCCTATTATGCACTTAGTCTTGCTATGTTTTTGTTTTTAGGAAGGGCTACTAATTCTGTAGCATTGGCATGTATTAGTTCATCACTTACTTTGTATGGTAGCTATAGTATCTAGGATTTAATCAACTTTACCACTTCCATGAAAATGTGATCTTTGTCCACCATGAATGTGATATTTTATGCATATTTCCTCACTATATCAAAAGAAATTTGGTCCCTTGCTTGCATTTTTTATTGGAATGCTTTAAAGAAACCTAATATACTTTAGTGTAGGAAGTAGCACCTTGGAAACATTTGACATGGTCATTTATTTGTGCCATAATTAAGCAATATCATTTCCATATCTTCCTTGCATACCCTAGAATTACATTCAAGAAATACAATGCTAAAAATATAATGAGAAAGCCATATCAGAATGGATAGCAGTTGGATGCCTTTATCTTGGTGAGGTTTTCTATCAATTAATCTTGAAGGAATTCACAAAAATCAAACTTCTTGCCTTGTAGAACCATATTGTGTGTAATTAAAATGACTATCCCTATGGTGGATCCTTCTTGATTTGTGTAGTTATCTTGAGAGATATTCCTTGGGTTGTATAGCATACCATAGGATTTATAATTCTTTCAATGCACATATTCATTCCTTATGTTATTTCTCCTATTATCTATTTCACTTTATGGATGCTCACTTTCTTCTTTGAGGGTAATTCCCACTTATTATTAAAAATCATGTCACATGGATCTCTTCCTTTGTAAACTAGTGGGGTTGGTCTAGATATAGCTACTCATATTGAATCTACCTTAGAACTAAACATATTGAGGCATGTTGTTTTTAATAATCTCAGAAGTCCTTCCATGTATCTAACTTGAAATTGGTGATCTGTTGAGAGTGTGGAAGGTATTCTTTAGGTCTAGGTTTTAGTAGTGTTCATCAAAGAGGCTTGAATGTTGTATTCTTAATCTCCATCATGTTTTAATGTATAGATTTTTGGACATCCTTTCCATATATGACTTTAGTGGGAACATTCAAGAAAGCTACATTTAGGTCCATCTCCATGGATTTGAAAGGATATTTCTTATATTTTGGATGTGGATTATTTTCTATTTCAACTAGAATGGGTGTTTCCATGTCTTTCCAACCACCTTTTATCTCTTTCCCTTCACATAGATTACTTCTTCCTTCCAGAATTATCTCTCTTTCACTTTGTAACAAAGACCTTGACAATCTTCAAAAGTGATTTTTTTCTTTGAAGGTGTTGGATTTATAATTTTTTGGCAAGGGTTTTGCATTTATTGTTTCTACCTACCAATAGCCTTTTTATTGATTCTCTCATTGGAGTATTCCTCATGCAATGTTTCTTTATTTAATGTTGCAATATGTTACACCTTTGTGTCATTTTTTCATGATTTTTTTCTTTCTTATTTTCCTTCATAGTAATGCTTAAGTCTAGGACCATTAACATAACATTTTAATGGTTCATTTCACAATGTTTGTAGTTTGATATCTATAGACTTAGTTATTTCCACAATTCTATATGCTCCCAACCATCACATTTTTGGTTTGTCCTCTTTCTTAAATTTTCTATCATATAGGAGAACTATCTCACCTATTTAGAAATTTTCATGTCACAAATTACTATCATGCCATTCTTTTTGGTGATTCCTCTCCAACCTCTAATGGTAGATTCCTAACAATCTTTTCTCATCTAATCTTCCTAGTTCTTCTAGTCTTTCTTGTAAATATTCCTCCTCATTCAACCACAACCTATTGTATAATTATAAAGTTGGTATAATATATTAAATGGGTATTGCGACATCAACTCCATGCACCAATTCAAATGGGTAGAATTTTTTAACATTTATAAGTTATTCTATAGGCCCACAATCCTACTAGTATCTTGATGTCCTAGTCTATATTATTGTACTATTACATATTTTTGTAAGTGTGGTGCCTATAGTTTTGTTTAATGCCCCACTTGCTCCATTTGCTTAAGGATGGTAGGGGATACTTCCATTATGTGCTATCATGAAGATGACCAGTAGCTCAGCAATTATTTTATTGATTAGTAGCAATTATGGGTCATGTGTTTGACTTAAAAACTACGCAGTTAACCCTGAAATAAAATATCATAATTATTTTATTAACAAAATGCTTACCTTGGTCACTTGTTATGTTTAGTGGAACATCAAACCTTATGATAATATTTTGGTAAATTAATTTTGTAATGGTTTGGGAAGTACAATCTTTATTTGCTTCTTCTTAAGCCTATTTTTTGAGATACTTAACCCCTATTATGATGAATCTTTCTTTTTATTTCCTTCTAGGGGGATCAATATGTCCAATAAAATTAATTGCCCATTTCTTAAAAATGGGTCTTGTGCTAATACTAGCCATGTAAGGGCATCTCATTTCTTGTGGTAGTTTTTCCTACTCTTTTGTATATGTCACATTATCTTACATATTTGTTTGCATCCTTAAATAATGTAGTCCACCATAATCCTACTAGTAACACTCTTTGCAAAGCCTTCTCTAGAATTGTGTCCTCTTGATATTCCTTGACATGCTTCTCTTAGAATTATATTTATTTCATGTTTTAAAACAAATCTTCCTAAAAATTCATCCCTACCTATGATATATAGTTCTCCTTCAATTAAGGAATATGGTAATGACTTCCATAGAAACCTATTTTTGTCATTTTTATAATAATGTTCTAGGAATTACCTTGTGGATAATAACTATGCTACCTATGCTAGTTATTCTGGTACTACATTGATTCTAAACAAGTTTGTACCAAGTAATTCTTCATCTATTTTTCCTATCTCTTCTTCTATGTCAGTCCTAGATAGATAGTCTAATCCTTTATTTGCTATTCCTATTTTCACCATGATTTTGAAATAAAATTCTTGAAATAGCATTAGCATCTATAGATTCTCCCTTGTATTATTTAGCTATTCATCAAATACTTAAGTGGCCCATGGGCTATAAATAATTTAAATGGAGTATCTAAGAGATAATGTATAAAATTCTGTAGTGCATAAATCCTAGCCAATGCCTCTCTCTCTATGGTAGTGTAAATTTTTTCTACTTATGATAATTTACAGCTAACATATGCATTTGGATGCTCTATGTTTCCTCTTTGTTTCACTACTACTACTCCAAATATGGTGGGCGGCATAGCCACATGTACATTGAAAGGGATATTCCATTATAAAAATTAGGATTGGTGCTTCCGCAATCTTCTTTTTCAATGTGTCTAAGGCTTCTTGACACTGTTTTGTCCATTGGAAAGTTCTATTTGTCATTTTTGTAAAGAGCTCCTCTATTCATCCAACTATTACTACATATCCCTTGATGAATTTTGTTAGAACATAATGTTATTAGGGGTCATACCCTTCTAGCATTTATATAATAGTCTAATATAAGGTTCTAAAAGGTCCTATGTTATAAAACATACACCACTTAATAAGTAATAATCTAATAACTATTAGATTATTTATTATTTACAAAGGGTTTCTTTCAATTGGTGTGAATAATACCCCTTTAGGTATTATGCCACCCATTCTCCTTTATTTAAGGAGGTTCTCTCTCATTTGAGAGTGGTTGAATTTGGAGTTTTAATGTGAATTATAACACTATGCAAAGAAGGTATTATTGGCCATGTGGAAGTATGTAGAGGAGTATATCCCCAGGTTTAGTCTATTTCTTAATAATTAAAGACATCAAATTTCCACAGTTCATAATATTGTTCGGTCATGTTTCTAGATTTAACTGTGTATAATTAGTTATCATCAATGTTTCAGATCACACTCTTTGATCTATCATCAGGATGTAAAGAGTTGTAGGATAGAATAAAATGATGCTCCCATTCAATGTTTTACTCAAAAGGGTTTTCCCCATGTATATATTGTGTAATTTGTTAAATCTATGCTTGTATATTTCTCTTTTATATTTATTTTAGAATATGTATATAATGATTAGTATCTTAAGATCCTAATTTCTAAAAAAAATCCTATGGTATCCCATGTACCCCAAAATGTTTTTACTTTTGTTACCATCATTGGGGCTAGTAGATTTAGGATTATTGCTATTTTATTTGGTCAACCATCAAACCTTACTTGCATAATATTATGTGACCTAAGAGTGTTACAAGATGTACCAAAAATACATATTTCTTTATAGTCACTTAAATTTGCAAGCTTCTACAACATTCTAACATTATCCTTAGTAATTGGACATGATCTTTAATTATAACATGTATATTGTATAATCATCTAGGTACACATCCAAAGAGTTGTGGATAAAGTCCTTAAATGTATTTATCATGATTCTGTTGAACATTGAAGGTGTGTTCTTTAAACCAAATGGCATTAGAGTATGCTTGAATGATCCCCACTCACTCGTAAATGTAGTTTTTGGATTGTCTTCTTCATAGATTTTTACTTGGTGATATCCTAAGAATCTATTTGTAAATAAATAGATTTCCCTTCCTACTAGTGATTCTAGTATGTTTTTCTATGAAATGGGTTTGGAAAGGGACATGGATACAAAATTTATTCAATTTCGTAAACTCAATGTATAGTCTTATCTCACCAAAAAATTTTATGCTGTACCACCATACGGATTATCTATTTTGCATCTTCCATAGGTTTGATAATACCTCCTAGTAACATTTTGTCTAGTTAAACATTTTCCCTTGTTTTGACATTAGGATTCAATTGATATGGTCTCTTCCTTTGTGGTTTTTGTCCTTCACTCACTTATAATTTTATCATTCTTGCCTCTTTTTTGATGTCTTTCAGATCATCAATAGTCTATGGAAACAAGTCTTCATATTATTTTAACACTTCTTCAACTTGTATCACTTCTCTTTCATCCCAATAATCTCCATTTCTAGTGAATTTGGGGTTTCCTTTTCAAGTTATATTGTGTTCTCTAGTCCTTATGAGCTGATTGAAGTACTTATTTTCTAGCTCATTAGCATTAGCTATATCCCTTTCTCCTTCCTCCACTTATACTTTCAAGTTTTGAGGGTCTTCTTCTTCTTCAAGTTCCATAGTTTTCCTAGAAGTACCACACAACTTTTGTATTGGAATTTCAACCTTATCCATCCATTCTGTCAAGTTCCAAGTGTCTTCACATTTAGTGGAATGGTCTTACATTCCTTGTTAATAATTTCTTCTACTGAAGATATAATTATTTATTTCATCTTTTGGAGTACATTGTGAATCAATTTTTAATGGCTATAAAATGTCAATATTTTAAAAAAGTCACTTTGTACCATGATCCATCCTCTCGTTTGTCTGCTCTTTTCTTGGTTGTATCAATTTTTTGTAATAGACAATAGTGTCCACTCAAAAATTTGGGTGTATAGTCTTTTATCATATAATATCCTACAATTCCACTTCATAATGAAATTTTGTAGGTGTATCTAAAGATTAATATTGCCATAGCATTCTAAAGCGAGTTTCCATTCTCCTCCTTCTGGGAGATACCTACTTTTTATAACAACTATAAAAGATTTCCAAGTTGGGATGTTAGGTTTGTGAGTGTATCACCATATTACTATTGATAACTGAGAGGGGGGGTGAACCAGTTATCATAATTATTTCAGCTTTCTAAACTTCCTCAACAATTAATGCAGCATCAATTCAAATAAGCCAATGTAATCATAAAATTGAAATAACATCAATACACATGACACAGTGATTTTGACATGGAAAACCCTGTTAGGGGAAAAACCACGGGGTGATTAACCCAAGATTGTATTCTCTATTAGAAGAATAAGATAGTACAAAATGGCACTTGCCAATTAGGGCTCACTGCCCAGGCTCACTGCTCACAAGAGGCACACTGCCTACAAGAGACTAACTATCTACAAGAAAAGAAGGTTACAAAATACTTGAACTGATGAGAAGCATACACTCATGTTGAATTTCAGTTCCGGTTAAGCCCAATATACTGATCTGCTGCACTTCATTCTTACTCTCCTTAGGTGTTGTTGTCCTGTTACATTCTGGACTTGTCTTACTATCTACACACTGCTTTTCTACTATTCTTCACACAACACACCACACAATTTTTACACACTCATATCTAAATCCATATAGTATATATATCCTCACCAAAGATTTCATCCACTTTCTAGTCGACATCTAGAATACTCAATATTTTCCCAAACTCTGATCTGTCAGCTGAATCTTTGCATACCAAGTAATGCGGATCAAAGAGATGCTTATAGAAGTCATCAATCATGTCATCCAATCATGAATGATACCTTAGGAAACTTAATCACCATCAATATCACATCTGAATTAAGGTCTGATGCTCTACCGGTTAGGTCTTCCTTTGTCTATTCTGCCAATCAGGAACCCAACACTCAAGTGCTCATATCTCTTCACTCTTCTATCACCGAAGGCTAAATCCTTGGAATATATCAGTCAAGGTACTCCTCTTGACTTCTCCAAATCTGCACTTTACTAAGATACTTTCTCTGAGAGATCCAGACCTGACTGTCAGACCTTGCTGCCTACTCTGTTCTTGCTTACTAGACCACAACACTTCTTCAATCTGACTTCCGGTAAAGACACACCATGTCCTACAGATGTGTGGGATGGACTTTGTTGCCATCAATGACAATACTAATGAAGCCACATAGTGTCTCTTGCCAACAATCTCCCCCTTTGGCATTGATGGCAACACTTAGTGAAAAATGACTAAGTGTCACACTATACTCCCCTTTGGCTAATGCTCTGTTCTTATGTACATTTTCCAGAGCTCCCCCTTAGCTGGATTCCTCATTTTTCACTACTCCTCACTCCCCCTTTAACATCAATGGAAAAGGGTGGGGTCCGTACACCAAAATTTGCAAAAGTCAATCTATACTTAGCTGCATAAGTATATAACATGTTGTACTTACATATACTTAAGTATGTCCGCAAAGGTATTCTTCAACTATACAACTTCTGCTGCCAAACTCTACTTCATCCTGTCCAAAATTGAGATGTGACCACTCAACAGGAATGCAAAGGCTTCTACGTTTTTGAGATTTGTAGGATCATTGGTCCAGGCAATGCTCTGGGCATCAGTTAGGGCTTCATGCATGGCCTCTAACTTGGGAATAATGATCCCTCTAAGTTCACTCAACCTACTTATTCTATTTTTCTTCTCCTTCTCAAGCTTCTTTATTTCATCCAAGATTGCAATAGTATGACATTCTTGATTTATTATGGAGGTGGTAAGAGGATCAAAATTCTGAGATAGTCTTGTTAGTTTATCCTCCTATTCTTTCACTTTCTTCTCAATCTCCACTGTTACTTTGGACCATGATAGAAAAAAATTATACATTTCCCTGCCATCTTTAAGAGCATTTTCTAAGCTCTTTATCCCTATATCCATGTTTCTCCTATCATTGGTTATTAGCCCTTGTACCTCTGATAATCTTTTTACCAAAAACTCCTTCCAGACCTTATCTTCTGCTGACTTCTCTAAGGAATCAAAATGTGTGCTAACACTATTTACTAGAGATTTGAGATTACCGGATGAAGAGGCTGAGGGATCCTTCTGAAAAGATGGCATAATCTTCTCCAGTACACTGGATGCGATTTCTATGAGCTTGCAGTCCTCCATGTGAGACTTCAGAAGTTTTTCTTTTGCCTTTGCTAAAGTAAAGGATACTAGCTTCATGGTTTGAACCGGGGAGAGGGAGTCAAAATTCAACGGTCCTTGAAGAAGTTCCGATTCATCAAATTCCATCATCTCCTTGGTCAGGAATTCTTCGACTGCTTCTGCTATGTCTCTTACCAGTGATAGGGTTTTCTCCCCTTCTGCAGTCTTACCACTATCATCTATGTCCTTCTCTGTTGGAGTTTTCTCTCCTTCTGCAACCTTGCTACTATCATCTTCTTTTTCCTTATCCTCTACTTATTGATTGATCTTCTCTTCCACTCTTTCTTCTCCTTCAGATCCAGAGTCTACAGGGGAAACCAGATGAGAGAAATTTGCTTCTTCTTGGACTTCCTCTTCTGGAACAGAGGAATCTAAATCCTTGGCTTTTTGTTCACTTGTCTCCTTTGCCTCTTCTACCATTGTCTCAGTAGATTCTTCTTTGTCATCCATGACAAAGGGTTCATCACCTAAGTCCTCTATAATAGGAAGGATGAATCTTTTAAAGGCATTCCAAAGGATATCTTCTGTTTCCTTTGCAACTTTGTCAGTTTCTCCAAGCATAAGTTGATTCATTCTAGCTTTTCTTTGGAACTGATCCTTGTAGTCCTTGAAGATGATGTTCATTTGTTTTGGGGTGATGGACAGAGAGAGCTGGATAGCAATCTACTCCCAGATTTCTAGATCTTTTACTTGGGCATTGGTCTTCCTCATTCCAAGTTCTTTCTCTAAACTTTTAGGAATTAGAGAAATTATTTCAATAAATGCTTTATTTTATATGTTCAGGTACTTAACTGTGGCTTCCTCCAAGATCTTTTTATCTACATCATTATATGCATCATAGAATTCTGTTATTGCTTGTAGGTTCCCATCCACAGTAACTGCTTTAACTACATCATCTAAAGATAGATTGGGCCTTTCAACAAACTCTTCTGCTTCCTTGTCTTCATCAGATACTTTCTTCTTCTTCTCCATCTTCTTGATCTCTTCATCAGATTCTATCTCTTCTTCATCCTTCTGATTGATGCAAGACCTTGTTGCCTTTGTCTTAGTTCTCTTCTCTCCTTTACCAGATAATTTTGCTTCCAGTTTTGATGCCTTTGAGCTCTTAGTAGTGGTAGGTGTAGAGGTCTTAGAGGATCTAGTCTGGGAGGGGACTTCCACCAGAGCACCCTTTTTCTCTTCTTTTTCTTTCTCTTTCTCTGCCCTTTCTATCTTCTCTCTATTTGCATCAAGAGCTTCCTTTGAAATTCCATGCTTCTTGGCAAAATCTTCTACTTCCCTCCTCACTTTTCTTTTTATTTCAGGTTGTCTTAGCTCCACATGGATCTTCACACTGAATTCTTCGAAGGTTCCAAACCTTTCTGCCTTGGGATCCTTGGGCTAACCTGGCATGTGCTGAACATGCAACTCTACAATTTTCCCATCCACTTCATACCCCATTGGCATGATCCAGACTACCCTTGGCTCTACTGCCTCCATTAGTAACTGATTGGTTTCTACCATAAAGAAAATTGTATCCTTATACTTGTCAACTAGGGATTGGGGAATTCTCTCTCTAGATTGCATCATGTTCTGAAAGTTCTTAAAGTACCCCCAGAGTGTTGTATTTTGTGCATTGGCATCACCAATTCCATGTAGATAGTCTTTGATTTGAATTACTACTAGTCTGTCATTCTGCCATATCCACCCATTAGATTTGGGTAGCTCATTCATGTAGTAGAAAAATAGACAGAGTATCAAGCCACCATATTTGGAGTTCTTGTCCTTCTTTATCTTCTGCAGATTTTCTAAAAGTTGGTTTAGAAGGAGCTCATAGAGATTATAGTCAGCATTCTTCCTTAACATTTCATAAGTAGTATATACAGTAGTTTTAGATACTGAATTCTCCCTGCTGGAGTGATATTTCTTATAGCCAATTATCATTGATGCAAACTTGATATCTAGATTTGTGATATCCTCAATTGTCATTGCTCTTTTATCAAATTTCGATCCAGTAGCCTCACTTACAATTTGGTTTTTGACAGATTTGAGAATAGGCATCTCACCAGTTGAGTGTAATCTGGTTACAGCCCTAATGGCATCCTTAGTGATCTTAAATGGCCTATTCAACCACATGAAGTTGTTGTGCATTCTGTTCAAAACATACCAGACCCATTCATCTTCTGTAAAATAGGGGAAATGAATGCATTGTGCAAAATGTTTGTCTTGGATAGCCTTATACTGTGGTTTGAGTTCAAATGAGTCATCAATTAACTAATTGTGATAGATATCCATCAGCTTAGATTCCCCAAAATTTTCAATGTTCGCATGAATATATGCCCTAACATCTTCAACATGCAAAACCCCATGTGGAATGCTAGAAAATGCGCCTAAGGGATCCACTTCTAAAGATTTGTAGGGATGTTTCTTAAATTTAGGGCGTGGCCTATCAGTAATCTTTAAAACATTTGGAGTGGACATCTTAATGATTCAGAGAGAGAGTGGAAAATACCTCTTACGCCTTTTAGGGTTCATGCAATGAGCCGAAGAGATCACCAGCTAATTTGAATAATGCGATTGATCATTGACAGAGATGAGGCAAGCTTGTTTGTAGAGCTCTTCTTGTCTATTTCATTAATGCAAATGTGCAAATGAAGAGTAAACGAACCCTTTTATCATTGAGCAAACCCTAATTTCTCATTGCAATAAATGCACAACTGAGGTCATTCCGGTTGCTTTGTCTTTGTTCTTCTTGATCTGAGATATATCTTTTTTCAGATCACTGAGATACACTTGGTGTTATTCTTGGTGAATAATGACAATTTATTTTCCTTTCCATAGTTATTTGATCTATCCACAGATCAAGATTCGTCAATTTTGAATCAAGCCAGATCTAATTGAGAGAAATCTTCTTTTATCGGATGACAGTCAAACCGGATCTACCTTGGAAGACTAGACTCTTCAAACCTTCTTGCAGATCTTTCATATCTTTTACCAAACCTACTTTAGATGTTTCTCTAAGAATCCTTTAATCCACAATTTCCCATGTACCAATTTCAGGAACCAAATGACTGGCTGGGGGAATTGGTTTTTCTTTGTGACTCCCCCTAAGCCAGAGCTCATCTATTCAATTTCTGGAAGGATTATCAGCACCAGATTCTTGTACGAACCCATCCCCAACATTCTCTATGCTTCTCTTCACCCAAATCTTATTCATCTCCCTTTGAATTTCATCTACGTTCACTTTTCCTTTTCCTTTGTCTTGGTTATGATTATGCTGTTCCGGACCCCTTTTGTCTTGATTCTTATTTCTATAGAATTTGACAATATGACCGAATCTATTGCAATTGTAGCAAACAACATTTCTTTGCAAATTTGATTGATATCCTCTTGATCTACATTGATTAGCCAAATGTCCCATTCTATTGCATGCAAAGCATCTACCATTGAATGAATTGTTCATTTGCAAGTTTCTACACTCATGGGATTTGTGACCATACCTTTGCAATTGAAGCACTATCTGGAGAAGGATGTATTAGTTTGATTCATTCTTCTTCTACATTGATTTGCTTTATGACAAAAGTTATTGTAGTTGTGGAAGTATCCATTGAAAGATGGATATCTTTGAGCATTTGGTTGGCTTACCGAAGGTGTTCTAGGCCTGTTTCTTGGATTTTCTAATCTAGAGTTCTTCTGACCGGATCCGGAGCTTTCACCTATTTCATACCCCAAGCGTTGCTTGTCATCTACCCTCTTCTGGCTTTGAAGAAGAACTTCAAGTTGAGCAGAGCTTATTTTAAATTTCTCTTTGTATTCATTTACTATTTGAAGATCCCTTTTAAGAGTGACAATTTGATTCTCAAGTTGATCTTCATTATCTCTTGCTTCTTCAAGGTTAGATTCTAGATGTCTGATAATTCTATCCATTTTATGGTAGTTTTCTAATTTCTCCTTGAGAGATTGTCTTAGATCATCTTCAATTTTTCTTTTCTCTTCAATTTCTTGGGTGAATTTCATATTTCCTAATTCTATTTCATGTCTTACCATAATGATCTCTTTTGACAACATTTCACATAGCTTGGTCTTCTCCTTCAGGTCTTCATTTGTATCATTTGCTTCACCTTGACTTGCCAATGGCTGAAGTAGATCCTTTCTCATTTTCATAGAGACACTCAGTTTCCCTTTTAGTTCATTTATGAAGTTATCAGCCTATTTGAGTCTTTCCTTTAATTCATTGACTTCAGAGTTAGATTGCTCAAGATCATCTAGGGTAGACTGAAGTTGTTCCCTCATACCATACACATCCATTTGAATTCCTAGATCTTCCTCAAGCTGTTAGGCTTTGTTTGGAGGAATGGCTCTGATACCAATTGTTGATAACTGAGAGGGGGGGATGAATCAGTTATCTTAATTATTTTAGCTTTCTGAACTTCCTCAACAATTAATGTAGCATCAATTCAAATAAGCAAACATAATCATGAAATGGAAATAACATCAATACACATGACACAGTGATTTTGACGTGGAAAACCCTATTAGGGGAAAAACCATGGGGTGATTAACCCAAGATTGTATTCTCTGTTAGAAGAATAAGATAGTACAAAATGGCACTTGCCAATTAGGGCTCACTGCCTGAGCTCACTGCTCACAAGAGGCTCACTACCTACAAGAGACTCACTTTCTACAAGAAAAGAAGGTTACAAAATACTTGAACTGATGAGAAGCATACACACATGCTGAAGTTCAGTTCTAGTTAAACCCAATATATTGATCTGCTGCACTTCATTCTTACTCTCCTTAGGTGTTGCTATCTTGTTACATTTCAGACTTGTCTTACTATCTACACACTACTTTTCTACTATTCTTTGCACAACACACCACACAATTTTTACACACTCATATCTAAATCCATCTGGTATATATATCCGCACCAAAGATTTCATCCACTTTCTAGTCGGCATCCAGAATACTCAATATTTTCCCAAACTCTGATCTGTTGGCTGAATCTTTGCATACCAAGTAATGCGGATCAAAGAGATGCTTATAGAAGTCATCAATTATGTTGGCCAATCATGAATGATACCTTAGGAAACTTAATCACCATCAATATCACATCCAGATTAAGGTCTGATGCTCTGCCGTTTAGGTCTTCCTCTATCTATTCTGCCAATCAGGAACCCAACACTCAAGTGCTCATATCTCATCACTCTTCTATCACCGGAGGCTAAATCCTTGGAATGTATCAGTCAAGGTACTCCTCTTGACCTCCCCAAATCTGTACTTTACTGAGATACTTCCTCTGAGAGATCCGGACCTGACTGTCGAACCTTGCTGCCTACTCTGTTCTTGCTTACCAGACCGCAACACTTCTTCAATCTGACTTCCGGTAAAGACACACCATGTCCTGCAGATGTGTGGGATGGACTTTGTTGCCATCAATGACAACACTAATGAAGCCACACAATGTCTCTTGCTAACAGTTACTACACTACATACAAAACTATCTTGAAGGGATTCTAGTCTAAGATTTTCCTTCTTAAATATATTCTCCATTCTCTTTAAGTATGTCAATATATCTCGTACTCTAGAGTACCAGGGAAGATTAATATGAGAAATACCATGTGAGATATGGCTCAAATGCCATGAAGTCTTCATATGTTGTGTCTCCATCTTTGTCTTTAGCTTCTACATTTTTTTGTGGTAATCATTTGTAGTAACACGGACATACTTTTTCTCAACTTTCCTTAGGTTGGAGACCCTCCTTGCACCTAGTATTTTTCTAGATCTTATTTCTGGCTCATCCCAAACCCAAGATTCTATAGGTTTTTCACTATTAGTGTTTTAATTTCTACTCTCTGACATGATTTCCCCCTTTGAATTGGGATCATGAATAGTGTCATTAACTAGTATTCTCAAAGCATATATAGACTTTAGATCTTCTTGTTCACTCTCCTCTTGCAACACTTATTTTATGTATGAATTTCTCATACCAATGTTAAGAGTATGTGGATTGTTTTTTAATTATCAAAGAATGATATGTCCTCCTTGTAGGACTCTATTGTCTTATTAAAATCTATGAACCATTCCAATATCATGAAAATGTTGAAGGTATCAAAAGGTTCCTTCATCTATATTACTTCAAAGTTAACTTTCTTGTTGATGCCCATCAAGTTAACTTCTACATTTCTCCAAGTCCCAACTGTAGTAATACTAGTATCATCTATAAGGGAAACATTGTAAAGGGTGTCATAGAGTGTTCATTCTCCAAATTCTTCCTAGACCCTTTTAGGTACAATACTAACATCTTCTCTAATATCAACTAACACATTATTAAATTGTTTGTTGTTCAATTAGAGTTCTATTAGAATTGGTTTCTTCTTCCATCTTCTTGGTTCCTTTACCATACATGTAATTTGAGGTCTAGAAGATAGATTTCTTGCTTTGTTCCAATACTTTAAGAATTATTTTAACTTTTCTAGAATATTCTTTTCGTCCACAAAGATTTTTCATTCTATTAAGAGCTAAGCTTCTTTTTTTTTTAAATGCTTTGTGGTAGTCTTCATTTCTCTTTTCTTATAGATTTATTAATTTGGTATCTTCAACTATTTGATTATGTTTTTCTTCTATTGGGAAGTACTCCCCATATTCATCTTCTTCTTACTCTTCTTCCATCTAATCCTTATGTATTCTTCCTTTTGTGGTGTTAATTCATCCTCTAGTTATTATAGTAACCTTTTGTTTCTTCCTATAATTTACAATAGCTTACCTTCTTAATTCTTCTTTCTTGTCTAGATATTCTTTATCCAATTATTTCTCCACTATTTGTAGGATTTGTGATGTAGGAGCATCCCTGGGGAACAAAATAATCCTAAAGTGTTATACTTTGTTTATGTGTAGTTTTAGAAGTTGTCGCATTTTGTTGTATTTTTTATTTTAGACTTGTGTCATTGTTATAAAATTTGAGAGGAATATTAGGTGAACATATCCACATTTGAGGAAATTTTGATCAATGTTACAACTAATTTGGAGTACCAGTCTAGAAGGCTATCATAGTGCAGAATAACTATTGGCACTAGAGAAATTAGAGTTTATAGTAATTAAGGAGGAAATGGGGAGGCTTATTGGGCCTATAGGAGTAGACATTGGACACTACACCATCTTACTTGTCATTGTTTTGGTTCAGTTTGAAAAACCCACATTACACTATCCTACTACACGTTTCAAGGAATTTAGACCTTTGTGTCACCTTGCAGCTAATGTAGATCCTTTAGGAGTTGAAGATTGATATATGCATATGAGCTTCACGAACATTTCTTGGGAAGAGAGAGCAAGGAGTTGGAGATCGGGAGCACAAATGTGGAAATGGGAGTTCAAAGTACAATTTAGGAAATAAGGGTATTGTTGGCTATCATTGGGCTATGGCCCTAGCATACATGCCCTTGTAGTAGATTGTAATCTTGTCATTAATTCAATAAAATGATGATAAATATTTTGTAGAATGGGTTGTTTCCTCTTTGAGGGTTTTACTAGGATATACCTATTGTATTGTTAGTTTTTAAGAATGTGTTTATTAAATCACTTGCACAATTAGTTAGTTCTTAATTGGACTTTCGTACCCTTACTACATCAAGTGGTATTAGAGGATACATTTTAGATCCTATGAGAGGTAAGTGGTTATTTTTCGGGTTTTGCTAATGAACATACTATCAAATTGAGGTGACCTAGAAAAGTATCATCAACATACCACTAACTGAGAGACAATTGAAATGTTGATTATAGGTGGACTGCCAACTATAGGTAGTTTGCAATGGATCTGGGAAAATGCCTTCATGAATAATTCAAGGTATCACCACCATATTTGGGAAAGAGGATGAAGTCTTGAAAGAGGTAAATGAATATAAGATTTAGTTGAAATCCTTAGAGGAAGATAAAAAAAAATAGATTGAAGAACAAAGGAGGATAATGAGAGTGATGTAGATGAAGATTCTAAAGATGATGTACAATATATAGAAGATTAGGAGGAAGAGTCAAAGTAGGTCAAGGTGGTAAAGTCTATTTCCAAAATTGGCAAGAGACTAGGAATGGAAGTTCCAAACCACTTTAGTCACCTAAATTTGGAAGAATGGATTGATTCGATAAATGAGTTGGACGAGTATTTTGAGTATGAGGAGATAGAAGGCTAAGAGAGGGTTAGGTTAATAAAAACCAAGATGAAGGGACATGTTGATTAGTGGAAAGAGGTACAACTAGAAATAAATAAGAATTTAAAGGAAAGAATAATGAAATGGGAGGATGATTACAAAATAAAAAAGACAATTCATATAAATGGACTATGAACTAGAACTACTAAAGAAACTACAAAGCTTAAGGTAAAGGATAGGACTATGAAAGAGTACACCAAGGAATTTCTTAAATTAATCATTAGAACAAGATATAATGATATAGGCAAATAGAAAGTTCCAAGGTACAACAATGGGTTGTGCAAGAGCATTTAGAAAGAACTACGTCTAGTTCTATTGGACCCCATAGAAGAACCATACCAAATAATGATCAAGGTAGAGGAAAAATTAAACTAATGGTTTAGAAATTGATAGAATTGATAGAAAGGGAAGGAGGAAAGACCCCAAAGAGAGATCAAAATGCAATAATCAGAGGCCCTACCAGGGAGACAATAAAGTTGGTAGTTTCAACTATAGGTAATGAAGAAAGAAGTCATGGCACGTACCACAAAGGCTAGGGAGACAACAACTACTACTACAAAGATAAGGGAGAAGGAGATACATAGCATAGAAATGGATACCAAAGTCAAAGAAGAGGATATAATAGAAATGAGAAGAGGACCTTCAAGGGAACATACTTCAAGTGCAAAGAAGGACAAAGTGTTTAAATGAACATTTTCAAGGCCAAAGGGAGTGACCAAGAAGAAAATATAGAGCTATAATCATAGAAGAGGAAATTTATGAATGTTACGAATCAAATGACCCTAAACATAGAGAATCACTAATAATGAGGGCCTTGATGGAGCATCCTAAAGGTTAAGGAATAATACAAAGAAAGAACTTGTTCAAAACTAGATGAAAAGTAAGAGTGAAGTGTTGAAAGGTAATCATTAACAATGAGAGTACAAATAACTTTGTTTCAAAACAAATGGTTGCAAAATTAAACTTGAATAGGTAGAAACACCAAACCCTTACTTAATTGCTTGGTTATAAAAAAAACATAAGGTAATGGTCAGTTAACAATGTTGGGTAAGATTGAAAATTTGAGGTTCTCATTCTGAAATCATGTGTGATGTAATGTTAATGGATGTGTGTGACCTACTATTAGGGAGATCATGGTAATTTTATTGGAAGCCTATACATGACGGGAGAGTAAACATGTATACTATAACTAGGACTAGTTAGAGACACATGTTAATGCCTCTAGATGATAGAGAAGATCAAGTTTGTAGTAATGATAGGATATGCTTGGTAGATGGAAGGATGTTTTTGGATGAACTAAGGCATGAGAACATTTGTTTTGTTGTAATTCCTAACGTGTGGACACTATTGCAAGTGACGAGAAAGCACTACATAAAACTTTAGAATTGTTGGAAGAATACAAGGATATCATATCGTATAATATGCCAAAAGGATTGCCACTAGTAAGAAACATCAGCCACCACATGGATCTAGTTTTGGGACCTAGCTTTACAATAAAATCATCACATTAAATAACACTAGTAGAGAATGAGAAGCTAAATAGGAAATTACAAGAATTCTTAAGGAAAGTTTTGATTTGAGAGAGCTTGAGCACATGTATGGTACCCATAGTACTAGCACCCAAGAAGGATATTGGGTGAAGGATATGCATAGATTCTAGGAAAATCAATAACAAAACTGTGAGATATAGGTTCCCATTGCTAAATATGGATGATATCATGGATTTTCTAAGTGGATCAAAGTACTTCACCAAGACTGATTTGAAGAGCAATTACTACCAGATTAGGATAAGGGAATGTGATGAATGGAAGACTACTTTCAAGACTAATGCAGGGTTATATGAATGTCTTGTTATGCTTTTCAAATTGACCAATGTGCCAAGCACATCAATGAAATTTCAATGAATGAGGTATTAAGGAAATTCTTGGGTATGTATCTAATAGTTTATTTGGATGGCATTCTAATTTTTAGTAAGACCAAAGAAGAACATTTTTATCATAGTAGACTAGTACTACAAAGGTTGAGAGAATAAAAGCTATTGATCATTCTGCAAAAGTGTAGTTTCATGAACAAAGAACTAGTTTATTTGGGACTCGTGATCTCAATGGAAGGAATGGAGATAGATTTACAAAAAGTCAAATCTATTATGGAGTGGCCCACACTAGGAAATGTAGGAGATGTAATATCTTCTCATGGACTAGCTATATTTTATAGAAGTTTCATCAAGAATTTTAGTAGTATTTGTGTGCCACTAACTTAGACAATGATAGGGAGATAAGAGGGAATTTAAATGGACTACAATGGTAGTCAAGAGCTTTAAATTATTGAAGAAGAAAGTGATAGAGAAACTAGTATTAGCCTTGACAGATTTCAATAAAATGTTCCAAGTAGATTATGGCGCAAGTGAAAACACAATTGGGGTAGTCTTGAGCCAAGAAGGAAGAATAGAAATTTATTTAGCAAGAGGATGAATGATACTGAAAGGTGGTATTCAATCTATGACCAAGAGTTCTATGTCATAATACAAGTGCTAAAGAAATGGAGACATTACTTGTTACCCAAAGAATTTGTGACATACACTAATACCCAACCACTGCAATACTTGAACAATCAAGGTAGGCTAAATCAGAGACATATAGTGGGTAGAATTTTTGTGTAGCTACACTTTTGTGCTGAAAAATAGGAGTGATATGTAAAAAAAGGTTGCTTATGCATTAAGTAGAAGACAAAGTCTACAAACATAAATGAGGGTGGAAGTAGCTAGTTTTGAGGAAATAAAACATTTGTATGAGACTGATGTTGATGTTGTGAAGGCATGTAAGGTATGTAAAGAGCCAATAAGCATGGATTGGAGTAAGTGGTTGGATTACTTGATTCAAAATGGGATGTTATTAAAAAGAAATCATTTGTGTATACCTAGGACCTCGATGAGAGAGAATATGATTAGAGAGAAGCATTGTAGAGGGTTGGCTAGATATTCTTGGATAGATAAGATAACTGCCTTGAATAAGGAAAGATACTTTTGGCTTCAAATATACAAGGATGTGAGGAAATTTGTTCAAGGTTGTAGGACTTGTCGAGTTAACAAAGGGAATAGTCAAAGTGTTGCACTATATCAACCACTACTATTGCCACAAAATCCATGGGATGACATAAGTGGGTGAGTGTGGGATCATGCTAGGCCAATCCATATCCCTACATTGTAATGAAAATGCTAAAATTAGTCTTAGGTAACTTCACATCAAAAATTAAATGAATTATCTACATAATGTAAAAATAAGGTAGTAATAAATGTTATAGTAAATTAAATGTAGTTTATGGGTGTTGTTCTCAAAATCAGATAAGCTCATTTTTGTAGACAACCCCTATGAAACTTGTCTGTTTCGTAGCCTACACTCTAAGTTCGCAAATCAAGACAAGTCCTCTTGGCCTCGTGTGAAGTCCTCTAACATCATTGAAATGGTTTACGACATTCCCTTAGGTTGATTTCTCGAAAACCGTGAAAGTCAACTAGGTCGTAAGCTCGTCAAAATATCAATTTTGACTATTTTAGGGGTGTTAGAAATTTTTTGTCTTCACATGTAATAGCGGCAATATTTACCACTCTTGCATGCACATTGTTGTTAAATATGTAATGTCAGTTGAATCTCCTGCCTCTACATGTTTTATTTGTCTTATTTTTTATAAACATGCACAAGCAATAAATTTTGCCACCCATGCACGTTTCTTGTTTCTTGATCATGTGTAAGAGTGATTGAAATCACCGCTAGAGCATGTCTTTTAAACTCTGCCACCATGTGTAATGGCGGGGTTTTTTTTCCACTCTGACATCCCTCTGGTGCATTTGTAGTGTCGGCATTTTCTGCCACCCGAGCATATCCTGCAAGATCGACCAACTCGAAGTATGCATTAATGGCACTCGTGCCATGTTTAATGCACGATCTTCAATCCTTTTAAAGTGTTTTATCTCGTTGTAATTTCTTATTACTCATTTTAGAAACCTTTAAATGAGATTAAAATCTCTTTCATTCCAGATCTCTTCACAAAGCTAGTAGCAATTCCAGATCTACATGATCGCGATTTCTTCACTGCATCTAGTGTTTTGTAGAATAGGTAAGTCATTGTTTTATTTGTCTTGTTTTCATTTTGTTCTTGAATGTGCTAGGGTTTAAGTATGAATTGCATGCATTGTTAGGATGTGGCGGAGTATTTTCCTCTCTTATTTCATTTAAAACCCTAGTTTTTTATTTAGCTTTTTGAATGCGTTGTTAGAATGTGGCGGTATATTTTTACCCATGTAAACTTAGGGTTTTTGGATAGCATTTTTGCATTTTAGATGAGAGAGCGGCAGGAACTGCCACCTTCGCATTTCCTTTGTTTCGTGTTAACAGCCCATGTAAGGGTGCATTTTCCACCGCCCATACATGGGTCTTGTATCGTTCTCATACACATGTAATGGCAGTTAAATCTTCTGACATAACACAACCATCTTCCCTAATGTGGGGTTTTTGAACACATGTAAGGGAGGCAAATTTTTCTGCCCCTACATCAAAATGTTGTTCAAAGTATGTGCAACAGTGGCAAATTTTGCCGACTTTGCACATACATTAAAAATCACTCCCAAAACATGTAAAAGCAGTAAAAACCACTGCTAATCCACTCAAAAATTTTCAACTTCCCTGCAGGGTCAGCAAAATTTGTTGCCCTGACACTTGCAATACATTCCTCTAATGCAAGGGCAAAAAATTTTGCTGCTCGTGCATTCACTCTCTCAATTTTTTCTAACTCTGGGAGATTTTCAATTTTGCTTTCCTAAGCCCGCTTTCCTCCATTTTTTCAACATGCTTGTGCTTTAGTCCTTTCAAGCATATCTCCATAGTCGTGATCGTCGACATACAATTTTCCCAAATTACCAGTATTTTCCCTAATTTCATGATCATGGCTTTTTGTTGTAGTTTCTTCTATAGATTTTCTCTCTTCACTGACATCCTTTTGGTGTTAGCTTTTTCAGATGACTGAGTTGTGTCAAAAGAAGTCAAAAGCGATGAAGTATAAGTATTAGGGTGTTTTTCCAATCACCTCGGTTACTTCCAATGTTGATGACATTCGATATACAGAGATTGGCCATGTTGACATGGCTGAGTTTGTGGAAAGAACCAAGTCTAATAACCCTAGTTCTGCAATGAAGAAGATTATTGATAGCAACATTCATTTGGTGTCATCTTTCCCAGTGGCAGCTCACAATACAGAGTTTGCTCTTCAATGTGCTCATTTCTACAACAGAGACACTAGGGCGGTCGTGGATATAAATGGCAATGTAGTAATTAGATTGGATCTGGAATTCATTGATAAAGTTTTCATGTGTCCTACTATTACAAAAGTTATAAAACTAGATTTTGCTGAAGCTAAAAAAGAATACGACAAAAATTCTAAGAAGGCTAAGAAGATAATTAACACTAAATGGCTTAAGACTTCAAGGTCAAACTTATCTAGGTGGCCGAGGAGATTTCCTAGAAGTGATTTTGTAGAAGGGGCCTAGCCTCTTCTTAGTAGGATAAGGGGGTTAGCCTCTTCCTCACTTTTCCATGAGTGGACGTACCCTTTTATCAAGGTTACACTTCAAGGCAAGCAAGCCATCTTTTGGGGTGAGCAAATCAGTAATGCTCTACATGAGCAATTGACTAAGGTATCCACTACTTTTAAATTTTATATGACTTCTTACCTTGTGTATATAGTAGCCTCCATGAGGATCTTTCCAGGTTTGACATCAGAAGGAGATAGGAGAGTGGTTCCTATGTATCAGTACTATTCTCAACTGACATTGAAGGGTTCTATCCACCACTTTAGGTGGGTAAATGATGCTTTCTTCACAGTGTTCTTGTGTCTTTTTGACCCTCAGCTAGAGCAAAGAAGAGTTTTAGATGAAGCTTGGTCAGTGGCGAATGATTATGGATGCATGTTCTTACAATTTCCTTCTTTCTCATATTTAAGGGTTGGATTTTTCCAAGGTTATCATTATATGATACCAAGGTTTCCTTTAGACAAACTTGTTTTAATAGAATTATGTAGACAAATGATTGTCATAAATAATAAGCAAATAGAGCTCAAGAAACCAGGATTTAGATTTCTAATTGAAATTGGCAGGTTTTCAGTATCAACTGCTGCAAAGGCTAGAGCGATAGAAAATGAACTGCAGCTAGTAACCATGAAACAATTCAAACAAAGACCAAGGTTTGATTACAAGGGTGTGAAAGACAAGATCAAAAGGAAGACCTGGTTTCATGAACCAATGGTTGAAGACGTCTAGGTAGACTTGAGGACAGAAGAAGATATCATAAAACTAGACTACAACAGGTTATCTGGAACAGATTGAATATCTAGGATTGGCTGATATTCCTAAAGACCTAGTGGATGATGAAGAGTTGATTGATGCTAGATATAACACTGAACAGTTTGTTGGTTCTCCTCTTCCTCCTATCCAATGGTCTCAGAAGGAATTGACTCTTCTAAGGAAAAGGTTTGAACATATATTGGCTAACACCAAGAAGTAATTAGCAGATAAGGGAATTGCTTTGAAAGAAGTCCTTATAGGATCAGAGACTGAAATCCAAGAACAAATAGGTAAGAAGGTGGAGAATAGGACAAAGAACAAGAGTGACATTCCCTCTTCTTCCAAATCATGTAAGCCCAGGATCAAATTTGTGACGAAGAAGTCAAAGGCTGTAGAGAAAGAATCTGAGATAGAAGATATGGAAATTGAGAAACAGAATACTGAAGAGCCAGTTATCGAGGAAATGGAGGTTGAAAATAGATCAACAGAAGGACAAGGAGATGAAGTAATGTCTCCACAGGAGAATGTACAACAAGAAACATGAGTCTCTTCTCCTTTGTTTGACATACTTTCTTCAGTTCCTGTATCTATTTCACCCATTGACATCCCCTCTTCTGACTCTCCATCACCTTCAAAAATAATTTTTGATAATCCTTGAACTATTTTTGATGATGTTCTTTGTTCCTTTGAGTCTATTCCTAGCTTGTCCTTCTCATCTTTTGATATTGGAGATACTTCTATATTTGATCACTTTGTAATGAGTAATGAACAAGTTTCTAATGTGAATGTGTCAGGTGCAATTTTTACTAATACTCCACCTATTGTTTCTAGTTCTAGTGCCAGTGTAGTTCTAGTAACACCAATAATGGAAACAGACCCTAAAGTGAGTACTTATGTGTTTCCTCCATGGTTGTTAGCATATACACCTAAAAGAAAGAAACAAGCCATCTCTCCAGATGACTTTGATTTTAGTAAGCTGGTGCCTGCTAAGGCTAAGACCCCGAAGAAGCCAAAAATTCTTTTGAGAATGCTTGGGGACAAAGGGCACAAATTTCTAGAGATTTCAAGGCCTCCACAGGATGCAACCATAGAAAATTGTACGTATGACTAATTACTCTATCTCTAGGGTTGAGCTAGGCAAAATAACTCATGAAAGTGCAAAGACTAACATGCAGTCAGCAATGGATATTCTGATTTAGAAGTTTGACAAAGAAAAAGAGATGAAGGATCATTACAAAGAAATGGTAGAACAAATGACTGCAGTGGTGAGCAAAATTACTTTGAATTCAGAATCAGTAACTCCTAAGGCTGTTTCTATAGAAGATCTTATCATCTAGAAAGCTAAAAAGACTCATCTTAAGGGAAGAGTACTTGAAGAATATTTGGAAAGGATGAGCACATAAGGAATCTCTCTTCTTATAGAGCTAGCTGAGAAAACAGGCAAGATGGAGAAAATAAGGGCATAACTTGATGATTTGATTGATGTTATTTCTCAGGATATTGAGTGTCTAGAACATAATCATGATATGTGGGTAGAGATGAGGAAGCTAAAAATAAGTGCTTTGATATCAATTGGTGTCATTCCAAATAGGGATTCATATATTGATACCAAAGAGGCATTGTCATATCAGAGATGTGTGCTAAAAGATCTGATCAATGAGTTGGAAACTGCAAGGAAACTAAGTGATTAAAGTGATTTAGTCTCTTGCATAAGTTGGAGGAGTTGCCATGTAATCTGGTGTCACAAGATAATCAATTTCTTTCTCCAGAAGATATGATCCAGGAATTTGAAAATTATATGTTTTAGAAAGAGTTTGAGGACAAAACATTTTCAGTAGCCTCCGTGGATAATATTCTTGACAATCAGTTAACTTTGGATATTCTGAAGACCAAGTTAACTAGCCATGCAAAATCAATTACCATGGTTAGAGATGCAATAGTTAGATCCCAGATGATTTTCAAGAACATAGTTAGTCCAGATAGTCTTGGGATGCAAGCAGCGTTCACCATCTATGATTGCCACATGAAGAAAGAAGGCAATGCAAGTTGAAGCAGCTTTTCAATTACTTAGTTTATTTTCTACTTTTTAGATGTACTTTTGAAATAATTTTGGACATATTTACATGTATTTTTCTCATATGTAATTACATGTAAAAACATAGGAAGTCCCAAATCAAAAAGGACTCCTTTGTTGAATAAGTCATAGTTAGTTTTTCTTTTCCTATTTTTGCTCTCGATTTCTCTTATAAATAAGGAGGACCTCCATTGTAATTATCATTTTTACTTATTACAGTGAAACTCTGCCAAATTGAAGAGCATTTTGAGACTTTGTATTCAAATTGTAAATCAAATTTTATCAAGTGAAGAGAAAAGCAAGTGATTATTCAATCTTTGTGTTGGAATAACTTGTGGCATATTGGAAATTGTTCTTATCTCCTTTTCCTAATACTATCTTATCTGCTTGATCAAATTGTAGTGTGAGTGTGAATAATCTGGGATATGTTCTAAAGCTGATTGTGGAGACTTTGTGCTATGATGATTATCTTTAGTTTGTGATTTTAAATTTTGAAGTAAAAGATATTGGAAAGACTTTGAGCTACTATTATCTGTTGTGATCATATGTTTTATCGTAGCATTTGGTGAAGACTTTGAGCTGCATCTTATCCTAATTGGTTATAAAAAAGTAAATCAGTAAAAAGAGCAACGAAAGACTTTGTGCTCTCGTGGGTTTCTTGGTTATTCAAATTTGTATTGTGAAAGTTCTCTTTTATATTGTAAACATCATTTCTACAAAAAGAGAAATGGATGATATGTTCTCACCCCTAAGTTAGTATTTAGTGTAAATAAGTTTGTGATAGTTAATAGGGAACTTCCCCTTACTAAGAGGAGAGATTTATCTCATTACATTATGGTTGATATAACCATTTTGCCTTCAGTTAGTTAAAGACAAAATATTCACCCAACAGTTTTTGGTGACTCTACTCGGGAAGGAATGCGCGACTCAAAGCCTCATGCTCTAAGTTGGAGCACTATAGTTCTTTTCCATTGTTTCAAGATTTTTCAAAATTTTGTTGAGTACACTACACTCTAGTAGATTCATGGTATACAAGAAGCAAGATAGCTCATGGTATTATTGATCCTATATTTGAGTTGATGCAACAAAATAACTTTGGTCTTTTGCCTCCATGACCTCGACTTCAGTGAACTAGGAGTTTTCCTCCTACCAATGCCAGGTCTCCAATACCAGGTGAAGCTTCTAGTTCTAGTACTAGCAGAGTTTTTTCTATTCATATTCCATAGAGGTTTTTTATCCCACCCTTTAATCAGCACACCATAGCAGCTCAAGGCCCTTACGGTAACACTTTTGGTCCTTTGAATTTAACCCCACCATTGCATGAACTACCTCGTAGTTCGAGGAAGAATTTTCCTAAGTTCTATGGTGATGGGAAAGTCTACTTGGATAAACACATTGTAGCTTTCTACATAGCTTGTAGTGTATTAGGTGTGGAACATGAAGATGTAACAGTAAGACTTTTTGTGGAAACATTGCAAGGTGCTACTGCAGTTTGGTTTTACCATCTTCAAGCTCAGACTATAATGAGTTGGAACACTCTCAAGACCAAGTTCGAAGCCAGGTTCAAACCGGTAGAAGATGCACATGCCTTGTTAGCACAACAAACACAGATGAAGAAAGAGCCACATGAACCCATGTGAGATTTCATCGCTAAGTTTAGTAAGCTGACAAATAGGATTTTGACATCCGCTCAACCAATGGCAGAGAATCTCAAATGCTTTTTCATCAATACTCAGCTTCCTGAGGTAAGCTTTCTGCTAAGATGAGCTAGTCCTGTCAATCTTCCTGCAGCCCAAATTTTGGCTACAGAAGTGGAAGATGATCTTATCCTTGCTGGTAAGATCAGAAGAGATTCTAATAGAAACAAAGGTCCTTTTTTTGCTGATAATTCTTCCACAAGCACCACGGATCCTATGGTGCAAAAGTTAGCAAATGAATTGCTAGCTATGAAAAGGCAAATGTCAGAAGGTATGTCTGCCCCTCCTTCTTATTGGGATATACCAATGAGAACATTTCCTAACAATTCATATCAAGGCAATGCTACCAAAAATCAAGGGCAATACAATCATCTTCCACCCACACAGGGGAAGCTTGCCATTGAAGCAGCATCGGTCAACTCAGCAGTTGGCTATTATGAAGTAGAACCAGACCATTCTTTCCAACCCTAGTTGGACTAGTAGAATGATGCTAATGTTTTTATAGAAGGAGAAGAAGAATTAGCTGGTGACTCTACCATTGGCTTTCTGAATTACCAAGATGAAGCTGAAAAAGAAGGAGAAGTATATGATGGAGCATATGATGTTTTTACTAGGTCTCAGCATCAGTTAAATCACCAAGTTGATGAAGGAAAGGCAAAAGAGGAACCTCACCCAGTGATCTCAATTTCCAAATGGGGAACTCCATTGCCTTTTCAGTCGAAGGACCTGGTGGGCAATAAGCAAGTAAGGACATCTAACAATCCTATATCTTCTACTTCCATCCCTCAGACTAGTACTACCCCTAATAAAACTTAGAATGATGGATTTCCTTCCTCTGTCTCTAGTTCATTTTATCTATTTGATATAATAGATCATGCTAGGAAGACCAAAATCCAAATGTTTGAAGTTGAGTATTTACAAGCTAATCTAGAACAGTTTGATAGGTTCGTAAAATATGTCAAAAACAAGACTGCCCCTATAAGACAAGACTTTCCAATAGTTGCCCATGATTCCTCAAAGAACAAATCCACCCAAAATAGTCTTGTCACTGCTCCCCTTGTTGCCCCAAGAAAAATAGAACCTTTCTATGCTTCTCTATTGGTAAATGGTCATAAGCTAAGCAATTGCATCATAGATTCTAGGGCCTCCAATAATGTCATGCCCGCCAAAGTAGCAGACGCCCTTGGCCTCACCTTAACTAAGACTTTTGGGAGATGTTTCTCTATGGAAAATAAGCAAGTGCCATTTTTGGGCCAAATCAAAGATGCCCAATTTACATTTACATCCTTTCCAGACAAGAGGATTAAGATGACCATCCTAGTGGCTGATGTTCCAGCCTCTTATGGCATTCTGCTCGGGCATAATTTTTCTAAAGATGTGGGTGGAGAATTGAACATGGACCTATCTGAAGCTAGGATACCTATTAAAGGTGTTATGCAAAAGTTGCTTCCTGAGAAAGAAGCAAAATACATTGTTACCCAAATGGCAAATCCCAAAGCCTAAATTTTGTTTGAGTCCTCGGGAATGGGTAATTATTTCTTGTCTACTGAAGATACTTCTAGTTCAGTAGATGAGAGCTCCGACATTTCAGATGTAGAATCATAGGATATTTCTAGTAAATTAGATGAAAGTTTAGATGAGAGCATAGTGATACCAGAATCTTCTCTTTTTGATGATGAAGAATTCACTAGTAACAGAAACATCAGAGTAAAAAATTCAAATGATGTTTGGGTTTTTGAATTTGATGGCAGTTGTTCCTCTACTGGTTCTAGAGCCGAAGTTGTTTTGATATCTCCACAAGGTGATATCTTCCCTTTCTCATACAAGCTGCAATTCGACAATACCAATAACACTGCTAAATATGAGTCATTGTTGCTCAGATTGGAGGCTACTCATGCTAAATGTGTTAAAAATCTTCATGCTCAAGGAGATGCCAAATTAGTTGTTTGCCAAGTGAGGAATTTATATCAAACCAAAAATGAAAGGTTGAGACATTATCGCAATCACGTTTGGGATTGTATTGAAGGTTTTGATGCTTTCAACATTTTTGTGGTGCTTAGAGAGTTTAATTATCATGCAGATTCATTAGCTATCTTTGCCACCCTCATGGTTCCTCATAAAGATTTCAAAGGTAACAAGTAGACAATTGAGTTGGTTTTTCGACCAAGTGTACCGGATAATGCTGACCATTGGCAGGTGTTCAATGGTGATAATCAAATCATAGCTTTCTTAGAAAAGATGGATAGCTTTGATGAGCTCTATTTTGAAGGTAGTGAATCTCTACCACAGGAATACGTTTCCAAAATAGATTCACCGACTCGTGAAGAGTTTCTTCAACTAAAAGGGAATAAGATTCCAAAAGGTTTGTTTTCCTAGAAAAGCTATTTGATAAGTATGATAAATACATTAAACAACAACAACTTGATTCAAGTTCATCTATGGAATTTGAACAAGTAAATTTGAGTTCTAAGGTAGATCCCAAAATGGTCAACATTGGGAAGTGTTGCACTACCAACAAGAAATTCAAATTCACTACACTCCTTCGCCATTACATTGATGTTTTGGCATTTTCTTATGATGACCTGAAGTCTTTTAGGCCTAAGGAGATTCAGCATGAAATTCCTCTCAAAGTTGGGTCATTGCCTCACAAATAGAAACAAAGGCAATACAATCCCAAAATATCAGGTTCTATTCTTTTTGAGATTCAGAAAATGTTAAATGCAAGAATAATCTTTTTGATTCATCATTCCACTTGGATCACGAATATTGTTCTTGTAAGAAAGAAGAACAGAGAAATCCATATTTACGTTGATTTTAGGAAACTCAACAAGGCTTCTTTAAAGGATAACTACCCCTACCCATCATGGACCAAGCATTGCAAACTGTAACTGGTTTGGAGATGATGTCTATGTTAGATAGTTTTTTGGGATATAATCAAGTAGAGGTCAGTGAAGTAGATCAATACAAGACTTCTTTCACAACACCTTGGGGCACATTTGCATATCGCAGGATGCCTTTTGGTTTGATCAATGTTGGCACCACATTCTAAAGAGCAATGGGCCTTTCCTTCATAGATGAGATGGGGAAATTCATTGTGGTATATCTTGATGATTTGACTATTATCTCTAAACAATGTCATGATCATGCGTATCATTTGCGATAGGTGCTAGAAAGATGTCGACAAAATGATATCTCTCTCAACCCTAAGAAATTAGTTTTTAGGGTTACAAAAGGTAAACTTCTCAGTCACATTGTGTCCCAAGAAGGCACTAAAATGGACTCAAAATGAGTCAAGTCCATCCAAAGTCTTACTTTGCCTGCTAGTAAGACCACAATTCACTCTTTCTTTAGAAAGGTAAATTTTCTACGAAGATTCATTCTGAAATTTGCAGAGAAAACCCACCACATTGTCAACATGATGAAGGGTAAAACTACTTTCCATTGGAGTGCAGAGGCTAAAGTAGCATTTGAGTACATCAAGAGGGTCATAGCTCATGCTCCGGTTCTAGTTTGTCCTAATTATACCAAGGATTTCATACTATACACTTATGCTTCTGAGGATACACTTTCAGCCATTCTTGTTCAACAGAATGAAGAAGGTTTGGAATCTCCCATTTCATTCATGAGTTGTCCTTTAAAGGCTTATGAATTGAAATATTCAAATATGGAGAAACATGATTATGCCATGGTTAAGGTGGTAAAGCATTTCCAATTTTATATTTTGAATTCACATATTATTGTTTTGGTGCCCGATACAACAGTAAAGTCGATTCTGACTCAATAGGAGTTCAAAACTAAAAGAGGCAATTGGATTGCTAAGATCCAAGAGTTTGATCTTGATATCAAACCTACCAAGCTTGTGCATGGCAGAGGTTTGTGTCAATTGATTGCCGACAATATACCAAAAGAGATAGGGGATGAAGAAGAAGTTGAGGATATGCCAACTGTTCTTTTTGTCACTACTATAGATGAGTGGTATTCAAATATTGCTCATTTTCTCACCTATGGTGAGTGTCCTTCTCATCTATCCTATAAAGAGAAAAGGACTATCAAATTAAAGGCTACTAACTATGTCCTATGGGATAATAGTTTGTACAAAAGAAACCTTGATGGAGTTTTTCTCCATTGTGTGGATAAAGCACAACAAAACAGACTTATGGAGGCTTTTCACAATTTAGCTTGTGGAGGACATTTTTTTGCACTTGTGATAGCTCATAAGATTCTGCAGGCTAGGTACTATTGGCCCACATTATTTTAGGATGAGTACAATTAGGTACGTAGGTGTGAGTTATGTCAACAGTTTGTTGGAAAGCCTAAGTTGCCTGCACTACCTCTCAAGCCAGTTGTGATTGAAGAACCTTTTCAGCAATGGGGTATCGACTTCATTGGTGCTGTGAACTCACCATCAAGTGTAGTTCACAACTTTGTTCTCACCGCAATTGATTATCTTACCAAGTGGGTGGAAGCCATCCTAGTAAAGCATGCTACTTCTGAAATAGTATGTAATTTTCTTAAGGAAAATATTATTTCCTGGTTTGGAGTTCCAAACAAGGTTTAGAAAATAATGCTACTTGTTTCTCTTCCAATGAGATTACTATCTTTTGTTATGAACATGGGATCATTCTTTCTCACTCTTCAGACTATTATCTGCAAGGAAATGGTCAGGCAGAATCTAGTAACAAAAATTTGGTTACTATTATTAGAAAACTAGTGGAAGATAATCAGAGAACTTGGCATAAAGCGTTGTTTGATGTATATGGGTAGATAGGATTACCCCCAAAAGGGTGATTAGTATGTCACCGTTTCAACTTCTATATGGTCTAAATGCAGAGATACCTATTACTTTGGAGTTGTCAGCATTGAAGTTGGCAAAGGCAGTAGAGGATAGAACTTTTGAAAGTTCTATTGACAAAAGAATCATGTATCTCACTAAACTTGAAAAACAGTGAGCTATGGTAGTGGATCACATTGCTGAACATCAAAGTCAGGTGAAGAAACTTTTTGACAAGAAAGCAAAGGCTCGTGATTTTCAAATTGGAGATCAAGTCTTGTTATGGGACAAGAGGAGAGAACCGAAAGGAATGCATGGGAAGTTTGATTCCTTACAGAGAGGCCCGTTCATCATTCATCAATTCTGTGGTTAAAATAGCTTCTTGTTGGAGTATCTTGATGGAACACCATTCTTTCTGCCTCACAGTGGATAGCGTCTGAAGTACTTCAATCCTTGAACTACCAGATAGGTTCATTTGGACATTTGTATAGTTTTGCATTTTTATTTTTGTGTTTTTGTTTAGTCTTTTTTGTCTTTTTATTTTTGGTAGCTTAACACTATGGCCCAATGGCATGGATGAAAGCACTTAGAGACTGGATTCTTCTCCCTTCAATCATTTTGAAGTTCAATTGATGGAAGTTCCCCAGTTAGAGCTAGTTGTTGTTCTCAAAATCAACAAAGCTCATTTTTTTAGACAACCCCTACAAAACTTGTCCATTTTGTAGCCTACGCTCTAAGTTCACAAATCAAGACAAGTCCTCTAACATCATTGAAATGGTTGACGACATTCCCTTAGGTTGATTTCTCAAAAACTGTGAAAGTCAACTAGGTCATAAGCTCATCAAAATATCAATTTTGACTATTTTAAGGGTGTTAGAAATTTTTTGTCTTCACATGTAATAGCGGAAAAATTTACCACTCTTACAAGTACATTGTTGTTAAATATGTAATGTCAGCTAAATCTCCTGCCTCTACATGTTTTATTTGTCTTATTTTTTATAAACATGCACGAGTGGTAAATTCTACCGCACATGCACATTTCTTATTTCTTGATCATGTGCAAGAGTGGTTGAAATCACTGCTGGAGCATGTCTTTTAAAGTTTGCTGCCATGTGTAATGGTGAGGTTTTTTGCCACTCTGACATCCCTCTGGTGCATTTGTAGTGTCGGCATTTTCCGTCACCCAAGCCTATCCCACAAGATCGACCAACTCGAAGTATACATTAATGGCACTCTTGTCATGTTTAATGCATGATCTTCAATCCTTTTAAAATGTTTTAACTCATTATAATTTGCTTATTACTCATTTTAGAAACCTTTAAACAAGATTAAAATCTCTTTCATGCTAGATCTCTTCACAAAGCTCACAGGAATTCTGGATCTACATGATCGTGATTTCTTCACTGCATCTGGTTGTTGCAAGGTGTGGCCCTTGGTCTCCTTGTTTAGCACTACGTTGCAGTGGTTTGTGACAAGGGCTTAACCACCTCCCATACTTGTTAAGTCAAGTGGTTGTATTGGGCATTAAGAGGTCGATCTTTTGGTGCAACGACAACTAACAATTGGTATCAGAGCTGAGGTCACGGGTTCAAACCCTGTGCTTGTGCTAGGGGGGACTGTTGCAAGGTGTGGCCCTTGGTCTCCTTGTTCAGCACTGTGCTATGGTGGTTTGCGACGAGGGCTTAACCACCTCCCATGCTTGTTAAGTCAAGTGGTTGTATCGGGCATTAAGAGGTCGATCTTTTGGTGCAATGACAACTAACACTAGGGTTTTGTAGACCAGGTAAATCATTGTTTTATTTGTCTTTTTTTCATTTTATTCTTTAATGTGCTAGGGTTTTAGTATGAATTGAATGCATTGTTAGAATGTGGTAGAGTATTTTCCTCTCTTATTTCGTTTAAAACCCTAGTTTTTCATTTAAGTTTTTGAATACATTGTTAGAATGTGTTAGTATATTTTTGCCCATGTAAACTTAGGGTTTTTGGCCAGTGTTTTTGCCCTTTAGATGAGAGGGCTGTAGGAACCACCGTCTTCACATTTCCTTTGTTTCATGTTAACAGACCATGTAAGGGCGGCATTTTCCGCTGTTGCTACATGGGCCTTGTATCATTCTCCTACACATGTAATGGCAATTAAATATGCTACCATAACACAATCATCTTCCCTAATGTGCAGTTTTTGAGCACATGTAAGGGCGGCAAATTTTTCCACCCCTACATCAAAATGTTGTTCAAAGTATGTGCAACGGTAGCAAATTTCACCGACTTTGCACATACATTAAAAATCACTCCCAAAACATGCAAAAGTAGTAAAAATCACCACTAATCCACTCAAAAATTTTCAATTTACCTGCAAGGTTGGTAAAATTTGCCATCCTGACACTTACAATACATCCCTCTAATGCAAGGGTGGCAAATTTTGCCACTGTGCATTCACTCTCCCAATTTTTTTCAACTCTAGGAGATTTTCAATTTCACTTTCTTGAGCCTACTTTCCTCCATTTTTTTGAACCACTTGCACTCTAGTCCTTTCAAGCGTATCTTCATAGTTGTGATCGTCGACATGCAATTTTCCCAGATTACCAGTATTTCCCCTAATTGCATGATCATGGCTTTTTGTTGCAATTTCTTCTACGGATTTTCTCCCTTCACCGACATCCTTCTACTGTTATCTTTTTTAGATGACTAAGTTGTCTTGAAAGAAGTTGAAAGTGATGAAGTATAAGTATCAGTGTGTTTTTCCAATCACCTTAATTACTTCCAATGTTGATGACATCGGGATATAGAGATTGGCCATGTTGACATGGCTCATTTTGTGGAAAGAACCAATTCTAATAACCCTAGTTCTACAATGAAGAAGATTGTTGATAGCAACATTCATTTGGTGTCATCTTTCCCAGTGGTAGCTCATAATACAGAGTTTGTTCTTCAATGTGTTCATTTCTACAACAGACACTCTAGGGCAGTGGTGGATACAAATGACAATGTAGTAATAAGATTGGATCTAGAATTCATTGATAAACTTTTCATGTGTCCTGCTATTATAGAAGTTATAAGACTAGATTTTGCTGAAACTCAAAAAGAATACAACAAAAATTCTTAGAAGGCTAAGATGATAATTAACACTAAATGGCTTAAGACTTCAAGGTCAAACTTATCAAGGAGGCCGAGGAGTTTCCCCAGAAGTCATTTTGTAGAAAAATTTGGTGATCTCATTACTCTTCTTAGCAAGATAAGTGAGCTGGCCTCTTCCTCACTTTTCCATGAGTGGATGTACCCTTTTATCAAGGTTATACTTTAAGGCAAGCAAGCCATCTTTTGGGGTGAGCAAATTACCAATGCTCTGTATGAGCAATTGACTAAGGTATGCACTACTTTTAAATTTTGCATGACTTCTTACCTTGTGTATATAGTAGCCTCCATGAGGATCTTTCTAGGTTTGACATCAGAAGGAGATAGGAGAGTGGTTCCTATATATCAGTACTATTCTCAACTTACATTAAAGGGTTCTATCCACCACTTTAGGAGGGTAAATGATGCTTTCTTCATAGTGTTCTTGTGTCTTTTTGACCCTTAGCTAGAGCAAAGAAGAGTTTCAGACAAAGCTTGGTCTATGGTGAATGATTATGGATGCATGTTCTTGCAATTTCCTTCTTTCTTATATTTAAGGGTTGGCTTTTTCCAAGCTTATCCTTATATGTTACCAAGGTTTCCTTCAAGAAAACTTGTTTTAATGGAATTATGTAGACAAATGATTGTCGTACATAATAAGCAAATGGAGCTCAAGAAACTAGGATTCAGATTTCTAGTTGAAATTGGTAGGTTTTCAGTATCAACTATTGTAAAGGCTAGAACCATGGAAACAAAAATGTAGCTAGTAACCATGAAACAATTCAAATGAAGACCAAGGTTTGATCATAGGGGTGTGAAAGACAAGATCAAAAGGAAGACCTAGTTTCATGAACCAATGGTTGAAGACATCTGGGTAGACTTGAGGACAAAAGAAGATACCAAAAAACTAGACTACAACAAGTTATCTAGAATGGATTAAATATCTGGGATTGGCTGATATTCTTGAAGACCTGGTGGATGATGAAGAGTTGATTGATGCTAGATATAACACTGAATAGGTTGCTGGTTCTCCTCTTCCTGCTATCCAATGGTCTTAGAAGGAATTAACTTCTCTAAGGAAAAGGTTTGAACCTATATTGGCTAACACCAACAAGTGGTTAGCAGATAAGGGAATTGCTTTGAAAGAATTCCTTACGGGATCAGAGATTGAAATCCAAGAACAAACAGGTAAGAAGGTGGAGAATAGGACAAATAATAAGAGTGACATTCCCTCTTCTTCTAAGCCACATAAGCCCAGGATCAAATTTGTGACAAAGAAGTCAAAGGCTATAGAGAAAGAATCTGAGATAGAAGATATGGAAATTGAAAAACAAAATACTAAAGACCCAGCTACCGAGGAAATGGAGGTTGAAAATAGATCAACAAAAGGACAAGGAGATGAAGTTCTCTCTCTAGAGGAGAATGTACAACAGGGAACATGAGTCTCTTGTCCTTTGTTTGACATACTTGTTTTAGTTCCTCTATCTATTTCACCCATTGACAACCCCTCTTCTGACTCTCCATTACCTTAAAAAACAATTTTTGATAATCCTCAAACTACTTTTGTTGATGTTCTTCATTCCTCTGAGTCTATTCCTAGGTTGTCCTCCTCATCTTTTAATATTGGAGATTCTTCTATATTTGATGTCTTTGTAATGAGTACTAAACAAGTTTGTAATGTGAATCTGTTAGGTGTAGTTTTCACTAATACTCCACCTATTGTTTCTACTTCCAGTGCCAGTGTAGTTCCAGTAACACCAACAATGGAAAGAGACCCTAATGTGAGTACTTTTTTGCTTCCTCCATGGTTGTCAGCATATACACCTGAAAGAAAGAAACAAGCCATCTCTCCAGATGACTTTGATTTTAGTAAGCTGGTGCCTGCTAAGGCTAAGACCTCGAAGAAGCCAAAAATTCTTTTGAGAATGCTAGGGGACAAAGGGCACAAATTTCTAGAGACTGCAAGGCCTCCACAGGATGCAACCATAGAAAATTTTACTATGAATGATTACTCTATCTCTAGGGTTGAGATAGGAAAAATAACTCATGAAAGTCCAAAGACTGACATGCAGTCAGCAATGGGTATTCTAATTCAGAAGTTTGACAAAGAAAAAGAGATGAAGGATCATTACAAAGCAATGGTAGAATAGCTGACTGCAGTGGTGAGGAAAATTACTTTGAATTCAAAATAAGTGACTCCTGAGGTCATTTATGTAGAAGATCGTATCATCCAAAAAGCTAACAAGACTCATCTTAAGGTAAGAGTACTTGAAGAATAATTGGAAAGGATGCACACACAAGGAATCTCTCTTCTTACAGAGTTGGCTGAGAAAATAGAACTTGATGATTTGATTGATGTTATTTCTCAGTATATTAAGCATCTAGAATAGAATCATGATAAGTGGGTAGAGATGAGGAAGTTAAAAATAAGTGCTCTGATATCAATTAGTGTCATTCCAAATAGGGATTCATATACTGAGACCAAAGAGGCATTGACATATCGGACTCGTGTGCTGAAAGATCCAATCAATGACCTGGAAACTGCAAGGAACTAAGTGATCAAAGTGATTTTAGTCTCTTGCATAAGTTGGAGGAGTTGCTGTGCAATCTGGTGTCACAGTATAATCGATTTCTTTTGGCAGAAGAGATGATCCAAGAATTTGAAAATATGTTTCAGAAATAGTTTTAGGACAAAACATTTTCAGTAGCCTCCATGGATAATATTCTTGATAATCAGTTAACTTTGGATAATCGAAAGACCAAGTTAACTAGCCATGCAAAATCAATTACCACGGTCAGAGATGCAATAGTTAGAGCCTGGATGATTTTTAAGAACATAGTTAGTCTGGATAGTCTTGGGATGCAAGCAGCATTCACCATGTATGATTGCCACACGAAGAAAGAAGGCAATGCAAGTTGAAGCAACTTTTCTATTACTTAGTTTATTTTCTACTTTTCAGATGTACTTTTGAAATAATTTTGGACATATTTACATGTGCTTTTCTCATATGTAATTACATGTAAAAACATAGGAAGTCCCAAATCAAAAAGAACTCCTTTGTTGAATAAGTCATAGTTAGTTTTTCCTTTCCTATTTTTTCTCTTGGTTTCCCTTATAAATAAGGAGGACCTCCATTATAATTATCATCTTTTAGTTATTACATCAAAACTCTGCCAAATTGAAGAGCATTTTGAGACTTTGTGTTCAAATTGTAAATAAAATTTTATCAAGTGAATAGAAAAGAAAGTTATCATTCAATCTTTGTGTTGGAATTACTTGTGGCATATTGGAAATTATTCTTATGTCCTTTTCCTAATACTATCTTATCTGCTTGATCAAATTGTAGTCTGAGTGTGAATAATCTGGGAGATGTTCTAAAGCTGATTGTGGAGACTTTGTGCTACGATGATTATCTTTATTTTGTGATTTTGTTTTTTGAAGTAAAAGATATTGGAAGGACTTTGAGTTGCTATTATCTTTTGTGATCATATGTTTTATCGTAGCATTTGGTGAAGACTTTGAGCTACATCTTATCCTACTTAGTTCTAAAAAGTAAATCGGTAAAAAGAGCAATGATAGACTTTGTGGTCTCGTGGGTTTCTTGGTTATTCAAATTTGTATTGTGAAAGCGCTCTTTTATATTGTAAACATCATTTCTGAAAAAATAGAAATGGATGATATGTTCTCACCCCTATGTTAGTATTTAGTGTAAATAAGTTTGTGATAGTTAATAGGGAACCTCCCCTTTCTGAGAGGAGAGATTTATCTCATTACACCATGGTTGATATAACCATTTTGCCTTCAGTTAGTTGAATACAAAATATTCACCCAACAATGGGTTACTATTTTGATTTTTGATAAATTTAAAATTAATTTTTTGAATATTGGATATTTCAATTAGACACTACTATTTTTTTTAAATGTAAAAAGTAGTTGCCACTTTGGCCAACCTAAGTATGAGCAAAAGAAAATATTTTTCCTACAAATTTTGGATTTAATTAAAAGATGTACATGGGTAGATTTGGCTCATACTTTTTTAAAAAATAATAATAAATAAATAATTACTTATGAGTTTTTATTGACTTTTTAAATATTTAAAAAAATAATTTTCTAGCCAACCTAAGTTGGTAAAAAAATATATGAAATTCAAAACCCTTTTTAAAAACCTATAGCCAATAAATTCTAGAATATAGCACATGTTTTGGAATTTAGAAACGATAAATAGTTTTAATGTTATGAATGATATTAATTAGAAAATTGGCCATAGTGTACATGTAAAAAATTAATAATAATTACATATTAAAATTTTAATGAGGCATATATTATATTTTTAGAATCTTGATAGTTTCCCCTACAAACTCTTTTTGTTTTATTAAATTTAGTTAGCAAAAAGTCTATCAACTTCAATGATGAAGTAATGGAAAAATTTAGGATAAAAGTAAATGAGTGGTTTTGCAAGTTTCTTTAGAAATTTTTAGGGTTTCCACATGCATGAATCTAAGGTAATCACAAGGCATTTTTGGAGGGAATCCATATTTGAGATATAAAAGATTAACACTTTTTCCATCCAAATATAGATATGTCTGAATGTTAACACTTTTTTGTCTCTAAGTGAGATTTTTTTGTATTGCCATTGTCTGGCCCATCACTATCTCACACTCACCCGAGTATTGTATGATGACTCCCAAGGAAACAAAAGAGAAATGATTCATGAATGGTAGTAGTAGACATGTTTTCTAAGATGTCACATTTCATTCCATGTAAGAAAAGTAATGATGTGGTACACATAGTAGATCTATTTTTTAGAGAGGTAGTAAGATTGCATGAGTTACCTAGGAGTATAGTTTCAAATAGGGACACTAAGTTTGTAGGATACTTTTGGAGGACCTTGTAGAAGAACATGAAGATATTCCTAAAAGCCATCTCAACATACCATCTATAGACTAGTGGAGAAAATGAAGTGGTGAACAAAAGATTGCGTATCTTTCTTAGATGCTTGGTTGGAGAAAAGGTAGGAAATTGGGACATTGTATTAACACAAGTAGAATATGCATATGATAATTTAGTATATAGGAGTACTAGAAGGACACTATTTGAAATTGTGAATGGCAGTAATCCCAAGAATGTATCAAAACTAAGGGATATCAGTGGAGAAGATAAGAGAAGTGTGGAGGCAAATGAGTTTATTGAACATATGAAGAGGGTACATGTGGAGGTTAGGGATCATCTAGAGAAGATGAATGATAAGTGGAAATGAGATACTAAAAAAACTAAGAGACAACCATTTAGTGGTAGGAGATGAAGTGATGGTATACATTAGAAATGAAAATTTTTTAGTTGGAACATATAATAAATTAAAATAGAAGAAGTTTAGCCAATGCAAGATTGTAAAGAGGTTTGACTCAGAAAACATATATAACGTAGAGCTCCTATAAGGATTAGGTATATACCTTGAATATTTAATGTTGTAGACTTGTGCTAGTATCATAAGGGAGACTTAGAAGGAGGTAGTATTAAGGATCTTGGCAAAAAACATGTATTGTCACAACCAAGAGAGAAAATTACGGAGATACTAAATAAAAGAATTGGGAAAAGCACTAAGAATAGCTAATATGAGGAATACTTGGTGAAATGGAGAGGAAGGTCAAAGGAAAATTATTGCTACATTTTTAGGGCTAACAAAAATAAATTTGGTTTCCCTCTAGTCTATGAAAAGTGATGGACTCACTTTTCAATTTATGCTAGGTGTCTAATATAGGAGCTCATCCCTAGGAAATAGAGAAATTCTAAATCATTGTGGTTTGTTTGTGTGTATTTTTAGAAGTTGTCACATTTCACCACACTTTGTATTTGAGCTTTCTGGCTTTGTTATAACATTTGAGACATATACTGGGTGAATATATCCACATTTGAGAAAATTTGGATCAATATAACAACTAATTTAGGGTATCAGATTGGTAGGATATTAGAGTGTAGAATAACTATTTGCACTAGAGAAATTAGAGTTTTTTTGTAATCAAGGAGGACATGGAGAGGCTTATTAGGTATGTAGGAGAAGACATTAGAAACTACACCATCTTACTTGTTATTGTTTTGGTTTGGTTTGATAAATCGACATTACAATAGCTAACTACATGTTTCAAGGAAATTCTAGAACTTTGCACCACATTTCAATGAATGTAGATCATTTAGGAGTTGAAGATTGATATATATGAGATCCATGAACATTTGATGGGGGGAGGAGAGAGTGGGAGTATAGATGAAAACATGGGAGTTCAAAGTAGAATTTAGGAAATAAGAATATTGTTGCCTATCACTAGGCTATGGTGTAGCATACATGCCCTTGTGGCATATTGTAACCTTATCTTAAATTCAATAAAATAATAATAAATCTTTTTTAGGCTAGTTTTTCCATTTTTGAGGATTTTTGAGGATATATATTGTGTATTGTTATTTTCTAGTTGTGTTCTTATTGAATCAATTGTATGGCCAATTAGTCCTTCTTTAGAACCTCCTACCATGACTACATTGAGTTGGTTTCTTGAATTTTCTTCCTCTACTCAAGTTTTAATGCATATTCTAGCCCCTTGAATGTCTTGTCTAGGTACCTTATAATTTTCACTTTTTTTATCATGTTACCACCAAAGACCTCTTCACGTTTTGTTTGTGGTGGAGCATTCTTGAAATATTGTTTTGCTTTGGCACACGTGAACATATCATGACTAGAGTTGTTGTAGAAACCACAACTCTTCTTATTTTCTTCTTGGCATTCATTGGCATAATGTCCCATTTGGCTACACCTAAAATAGGTGATGTCATCTCTTCTCCTTTGTCCACGACCTCTTCCTCTATCACATCTATAATATGAAATTGCTAAAAGAAATGTAATTCATGTCTTTGTATATTGTGAGCTAGATCACCAATTCATCATTAGAATGCCAAGTGGGCCCACACATTTATAATTCGTTACAATATCATATATGATAAAATGCCAATACCATTTACACTTTTGTCAACTATCATAGAATGTTGTCCAAGAGCCACAAAAAGTGTTCGAACAATTGTTCTAGGCTAGTCATGTTTCTCCTTTTCTACTGTGGATATTCAAAGACAAAGCTTTTCCTTTAAGGTGGTATGTTGATTCCTCGATTGAGGATTTCTTGTGTGATTCTTATGTGTTAATAAACTTTTAAGATTTTAAACATAAAAAACATTTAAAGATGTTTTATCAAATTTTTAAATGGAATGAGTTTAAATGCATAAATTGTAAACTTTCATTAATGATAAATAATGTTGTTGGATCTTAAAATATAGTTTATCTTAAAATAAAATTAGCACATTTAATTCTAGTTATAGCATGTCCAAACCTAACAAATATTTATGAATAATTGAATTAGAAATACTTTTTAATGAATAATGGATATACTATTTTTATATTAAAAAAGAAAGAATATTACTATTTACAAAAAAAAGTGGTATAAGGCACATCCTCAAAGTCTATGTGGGGTGAAGCCCAAAGAATAAGATGAAACAATAAGATAAAATTGCTTAAGAAGCAAGAGCTACACCAATAGGGCATGGAGAGGGGTCACAATGGTTTGCCTTGCCTCATACATTAGTGATAGGATCCCAACTAGTAAATTTCACCATTTTCTACATTATCATCCTCTACACGTGATAGAGTCGCACAAACAAAAGAAATAGCCAAAGCAAAGAATGAGAACTTGTCAAAATCATGCCATTTAGGAGCCTCTTGATCATGATGAGGGTAACCTAAGAAACTCCACATAGTTAAGAACATGGATGGAAGACTCTCTGAGTACTTGGTAAGTCCTTAAAAACTTAGGATTTTTTCGAGCCGTTGAGTTTTCCTGGTGTTTACTCTCTAGAAAACTCACCAAGTTTCTAGTGCAGACTCCACTATATTGTTAGGTTTTAAATATAAACTTAAACCTCTTGCATTAGACATTACATCTCCATAGAAGATATTGACTAAGATTCTTGAGTGCACTAAAATTGATTAGCCTTATTGTGAGAAGGTTCTCTAAATAGCCAGTCAAATGAATAGAAAAAGTAATTTCACTCATCATCATCCCTTATGTAGTCATGGTCTTCTTGCACACCAATAGGAACTAGAAGACCTATTTTCTCTTTGGATACTTGCATACCCTCATCTTATTCAAATAATATATGACATATTTGTGTTATTGCACCTGTATCTAATATTAAATATTCTCTTCCTCAGTCAACAATCCTTCACCAATCTCAAAAAACTTGAGCAAAGTCGACAAAACATGCAAAATTTCTTATTCCTTTCTATAACCTAACAATACAGGGGGAGTCATGATATTCTAAAAATACTATTTCTTCATTTTCAGAGATAGGCATTGGAGGAGGTGGGTGCAGGTGGAGATCTAGGATTGGATGACATTGATGAGGCTGAGGAGTAGTCATTGTCATCTACGACCAGGATGGAGGTCGAGCCACTGCCTTCCATTCCAAGTGAGGAGCCACAATGGACTCCAAAGACTAGAACCTCTACCTCTCGCCTTGTTTTCAGTAGATTAAAGAAGATGAAGATGTAAAATGTTGTATTTACTTTTAGTTTTACTATTTTCATTTTGTCAGCTATCTATTGTATTAGGCTATTAGCCATAAGGATTCCATATGACGATGAGATTTTGTACTCAATTTGCATTTAAATCAATCAAATTTAATACAAATTACTTTTGTACTCATTTATGGACTCATTGGATACATCTTGTCTTTGAATTTTGCAAAAAACATGTGTTTCTAATGAAATTTAGGCAATTTTTTAAGTTGTTGAGTTTTTTGCTGAGTCAAGTTTTTTGGGCATGGCGAGTTTTTGTTGAGTCTAAGTTTTTGAACTATGGTTAGGAACATGGAAATATTTCTCCTAAAGGACCACAAAGTCTTATGTCCAATATGTGAAAACTAGAAGTGACACACAAACTATCTATTGGAAGTATGTGCAGATAGTGTTGTCATTGGCGTCAACTATATGAGCAGGAGGATTGCAAGAGTGTGAGAAAGTTGGATGTTGTCTCTTATGATGAGGAAGTGTTGGAGTTGGTGACAATATGCTTCTGGTTCTTGGTTTCCAAGTGGTTTTGAGAAAATTTGAATAATAAACGAAATAGTGTGTTGGAAAGATGTTATGTGTTATAGGGTAGTGTTTTGGTTTTGTTCTGCATTTCTTATATACTAAAGATCTATAACTGTAGTTTCATTATGTTGTTTAGAGGTGTTTATAGATGTTACATTTAGGATTTGACATGCTATATTATTATGTAGAGGGAGGTGTGTTCACTAGTATGGAGACTATGATTTGAAAAGGTTTGCAGAGGTGTTTGGGAGAAATGTCTTTGCTCCACATTTCTCTGCAAAGTGGTTTTAGGTCTTGCATTTCTAGAATTGTTCTTATAAGGTTCATATCTTTCTTCTATTGAAGTTGTTCATAGTTTTATGCTCCAGAAGTTGATTTCTACAGATACAGTGCATGACAGAGATAGTTAAGTATACTAGATAAATAGGATAAGGTTGTGCGGCTGGTGAAAGTTGTTGTAGACACATTTGTTGGATTTTAGGATATTTTAGGATGTTCATGGAATACTCTAGATTACGTTAAAGTTTGGTATATAGTCTGGAAAGTTGTATTTTGTCTTGAGGAAGCACATTCTTAAAATTTCATTGTGTTAACATAGGTCTGGCCAAACTTAGGTGTTTACACTGATTATTGAGTTGCTTCAGTGATTGTGAAATCATGGAGTGGCATGCTTGGATGAATGTGTGTTGTGGTCTACCTTCATTCCTTTGCACCGTGGGAATATTTTGGATCTGACCTAATTTGAATTTGTGAAACTAAGTTGCCTTTCTGACCTTGGAGAGTGCTTTCAAGGTTGATGATGATATAAATAAGTATCAAGGGATTGTGAAAGGGTGTGCTAGCAATGTATGTGATGTGAATAACAGTGTGGTAGAATGTGTGGTGTAGTACAAGCTTTCATGTGTTAGATTACTGGATGCAGTGAGTAGAAGGTGTCTACAATTCTTCTATATGACTGTGAAGGTGTTGATGGTGATGTGGTTGAATTCTCTATTGCATTGAGATAGTCATCTTCTTATAACAATCTTCTCTATCTTCTTCTCTATTCTAGTAGTGAGCCTTTCTTTTGGGCAGTGAGCCCTTTGGTAGTAAGCCTTCTAGTAGTGAGCCTATTATTTTTTTGTGTTTATGTTACTTTATACTGTGAGCTAATCCTCACCGTGGTTTTTCCCCTCTTAGGTTCTCCATGTAAATCTAGTGTTCTCTTGTGTTTGATGTTGATTTCATTTAGTTTATGTTATTTTCTTTCATGCTTAATTATCATAACAATTTAAGGGTTAATTGAATTGATGTGGATCTAAATGTGTTTGAGGATTTTGGAATTATAAGTTACAACTGATTCACCCTCCCTCTTAGTTGTCTTGTGCATTCAATAATTGGTATCAGAGGAAGGATCCTTGGAATAAAGCTTAAACACTTGAGGTAGATTAGGGATGGTGCACAAGAAGGATGTTCCTTTGTTTGATGAAACATATTATGCATTCTAGAAAATAAGGATGGAAGGTTATCTAGTTTCTCTTTGATATGAGATCTAGAAATCCATTGAGACTAAATACACTATACCAGAAAATGGTCCAAGTACTGCAAATGAGATCAAGGCCTATGAAACCAATGGTAAAGCAAGGTATGCTCTTTTAAATAGTCTTACTAATTCTAAACTGGTGAAAGTTATGAATATGAAAACTACTAATGAAATCTAGAAAAAGTTAAAAATTATTTATGAAGGAGATGATAAGGTCAGCAAGCTAAAATGTAGAATTTGAAGCTTATGTTTGAGACCATGCGAATGTCTAAAGATGAAAACATTACAAGCTACTTACAGAAGGTGGATGAATTTGTCGATAGCATCAAAGGACTTGGTGGAGATGTGGATGAAGAAGAAGTGGTATTGAAGGTACTCAGAACTCTTGCTAAAGCTTACAACCATAAAATTTATGCTATTGAAGAATTACAAAATCTGAATCAGTTTACCAAAGATTAGTTGCTTGGTACTTTAGCTGATTTTTAAATGAGAGAATTTGGTACAATTAGTGCAAAGGCTAAGACTACCTTCAAGACTGGGAAATCTAAGAAGACCGTGGAATCAGAACAAGATGATTATGATGATGTGGAAGCTAACTTTGTGAGAAAAATGAAATTGGGTACATTGGTAAGTACAGTGGTAAGTTGCCTTCCAAGTGTTTCAGTTATGGCAAGATAGGTCATTATGCTTCAAGATGTCCAGAAAGAATTTTGAGAAGTAACAATATGGAGAACAAAAGTAGAGTGCCTAAGAAAAGCCACTATGTTAGAGAAGATGCAAGTATATCTGATGATGAATCTAATTATGAAAATGATGATGATAATGAATGTATGTTCATAGCTTTAAAACATGATACTATTTTTGTTAACTCTAAGAAATGTGTGAAGGAAAGGGCTATTGAAGTAAGTCTTAATACTAAAGGCATTTTGATATCTACTTTTCATACTAGACAAGAAAAGAACTACTAGGTCATTGATAGTGGATGCTCCAATCATATGACTGGTAATAAGAGTAGGTTTGTTAAACTTGAAAAATATGATGGAGGACTAGGTATATTTGGTGATGATACATCTGCTAAGATATGTGGAAGAGGTTCAATCGGTTTTGATGGCAAGCATAATACTAATGATGTTCTCTATGTGAAGGGTTTAAAGCATAATCTCTTGAGTGTTGGACAAATGTGTAGAAAAGGATACAATCTTTTGTTTCAGGATGGTGGCTGTGAGATCAAAAAAGACTCCAGAACTATGATAGCTATTGGAAAGAGGATAGATGGAAATTTTTATCAGCTCAAAGGTGGTTATGGTTATTGTTTCATGACTTAGACCAATGAGAGTTGACTATGGAATAGAATATTGTGTTACATCAATTTTGATATCTTGGTAAGAATAAGTTTAATTCAAGTTGTGAGAGATCTGCCAAAGATTACAAAGCCTATCAATGTTATCTATAAGGAATGTCAAGTGAGGAAGCAAGCAAGAAGTAGCTTCAAAATCAAGGATCAATCTTCTACCAGACTGTTGGAATTGGTGCATATAGATATTTGTGGTCCTACAAAGGTAAGGAGTTTTGAAGGTCATAGGTATTTCATGTTATTGATTGATGATTATTCTAGAATGACATGGGTTACTTTTTTGAAAGAAAAATCAGAAGCCTTAGATAAGTTCAAAGCATTCAAAGTCATGGTTGAAAATGAAATTGGATATCAGAATTAAATGTTTGAGGTCTGACAAAGGTGGAGAGTTCACCTCTAATGAATTTAACATGTTTTGTAAGAATCATGGAATAAAGAGGCACTTATCTGGCTCTAGGACTCCTCAGTAGAATGGAGTAGTTGAAGGAAAGAATATGACTGTTCAAGACACTGCAAGGACAATGATAAAGGAAGCAAATCTACAAGAGGTCTACTGGAGAGAAGTAATTCATACTATTGTTTATATACTGAATAGAGTGTAGGCAAGAGAAAACGGTACAAAGACTCCTTATGAGTTATGCTATGGAAGGATTGCTATTGCCAAGTATGTTAGAGTGTTTGGAAGTAAATGTTATATCAGAAGAGATGAAGAAAATCTAGAAAAGTTTGATGTAAGGTACGATGAAGGTATATTCCTTGGGTATTCTACAAAAAGAAAAGCTTATCAGTGTTACAACAAGAGGTGAAGAAGGATTGTTGAGAGTGCAAATGTCAAAGTTAATGAAGATCTACAAAACAATTCATAAGTAAATGGATATGAATCATATGAATCTTCTTTCAGAGAAGAAGAAATTGCTGAGGAAAAGGAAGTGCAGGTAGAAGAGGAAGAAGCTCTGGAAAAGACTCCTAAAACTCCCAAGTATGTGTAGAACCATCATTTTGAAGATCAAATCATTGGTGATAAAAACAAAGGTGTGCTAACAAGAAGGAAAGCTATTGAAGAACATGTATATCTATGTTTACTCTCTAAAGTTGAACCTTACACAGTAATTGAAGCATTCAAGGATGGTATTGGATCAAGGCTATGGAAGAAGAACTATTATAGATTGAAAAGAATCAGACTTGGGAACTTGTCCAAAGACCAACAAATATAAATGTGATTGGAACTAAGTGGGTTTTCCAAAACAAATTGAATGAGAATGGAGAAGTGGTAAGAAACAAGGCAAGCCTTGTGTGTAAAGGTTACTCACAAGTAGAAGGAATAGACTATGAGGAAACTTATGCTCTGGTGGAAAGAATGGAGGCCATCATGATATTTTTGGCTTTTGCAGCACATAAGGATTTCAAAGTATATCAAATGGATTTTGAAGGCTACTTTCTTCAATGGTGAATTGGAAAAAGAAGTATACATAGAACAACCTGATGGATTTCAGTTATCAGATAAACTAAATATGGTTTGTAGGTTGAAGAAGGCTCTATATGGATTGAAGCAAGCCCCCAGAGCTTGGTATGCAAGGTTAGATAGGTAAATATTACAACAAGGATTCAATAAAGGCATCGCTAGATAGCAATATGTACATTAAAGTAGGAGAATATCAAATTTTGATTGTGGAAGTGTATGTAGATGATATATTTTTTGTGAAAATGAAGGTATGTGTAAGAGTTTTGGAAATGAAATACAAAAAGAATTTGAAATGTCAATGTGTGGGGAAATGAATTTCTTTCTTGGGCTATAGATCAATCAGACATATAAAGGTATTTTTATTTCATAATCAAAGTATGTCAAGGAGATGTTAAAGAAGTTTGGAATGGAAGATTCTAAACTAGTATGTACCCCTATGACTACTTATTGCAAGCTAAGTAAGAATGATGAATCTCCTAAGGCTGATCAGAGCAGATATGGATCAATGATTGGAGGAGTTCTATATTTAATTGCTACTAGACCAGATATTATATATGCAACACATCTTGTTGCTAGATTTCAAGAAGATCCTAGAGAGTCACATGTTGTAGCAGTGAAAAGGATATTTAGATATTTTAAGGGCACTCTAGATCATGGCTTGTGGTATCCAAAGGATAATGACTTTGCACTTAGTGCTTATATAGATGCATATTGGGTTGGTTGCATAGATGATAGGAAAAGTACAAGTGGTTGTGCATTCTTTCTTGGAAATAGAGTGGTGTCATGGCTAAGTAAGAAGGGGGATTCAGTAGCTTTATCTATTGTAGAGGCATACTACATTGTAGCAACATCTTTCTACAAATAGGTGTTGTTAATGAGACAATCCTTGAAGGATATCAAAGTTGTATATGATGAACCAATTCCTATCTTCTATGATAATACAAGTGCTATTAACATTTCAAAGAATCTGGTGATGCATTCATGGACTAAACACATCTCAATCTAGTATCACTTTTTGAGAGAGAAGGTTGTTGAGAATGAAGCGAAGCTTGAGTATGTGCCTACAAAGGATTAGATTGCTGATATATTCACTAAGGCTCTTCCTAAGAATATGTTTGAGTATCTCTGGGAGAAGTTAGGAATTATTGTCCATCCTTCTTTGAACTCGATGCATAAGGAGATGCATCAGTCTAGTAATTTAAAAGATTCATTCTTCATTCTAGACTAATGTTGGAGGCTACCTCTCAGGGGGAGTAGGTAGTGGTCATGATGGTTGTTGTAGCCAGGGGGATTAAGTTCTAATACTGGTTGCTTCTAAGAGGGAGTATGAAGAGCTATAAAAGAAATGATGTTGTAGAGAAGAAGTAAGTAGGCACAAGCTTGAGCAGTTGTCCAAAAATAAGATTGAAAGAGAAATGTGTAGCCATTTGCCATTGATGTCAAAGGGGGAGAGAGAGAAATATGAAAAAGGAAAGTGTCTATTGGACCAAGAAGAGAGTAGAAAGCTAAGGTGGAGAGAAAGAGAAATGAAAAGAGTTGGTATGAAGTATAGTATTGAGGATGCTATTTTATTGATGGTTTTTCACATTATGTTTTACCATCAATGATAAAGGGGGAGATTGTTGCAAGTATGTCCAGATAGTGTTGTCATTGATGTCAACAAGCTTGTGTTGTCATTGGTGTCAACCATATGAGCAAGAGGATTGCAAGAGTGTGAACAATTTGGATGTTGTCTTTGATGATGAGGAAGTGATGAAGTTGGTAATAATATGCTTCTAGTGCTTGGTTTCCAAGTGCTTTTAGGAAAATTTGAATAATAAAGGAAACAGTGTGTTGCAAAGATGTTCTATGTTACAAGGTAGTGTTTTGATTTTGCTCTGCATTTCTTATATACTGAAGATCTATTCATGTAGTTTTAATATGTTGTTTAGATGTGTTTAGAGATGTTAGATTTAGGATTTGACATGCTAGATTGTTGTGTAGAGGGAGGTGTGTTCAACAGTATGAAGACTGTGATTTGTAGAGGTTTGCATATGTGTCTGGGAGAAATGGCTTTGCTCTGCATTTGTCCACAAAGTGTTTTACGTCTTGCGATTATGGAAGTGTGCTTATAAGGTTCATATCTTTCTTATGTTGAAGTTGTTCATGGTTTGATGCTCTGAAAGTTGATTTCTAGAGATACAGTGCATGACAGAAATAGTTAAGTATACTGGATAAACAAGATAAGATTGTGCGGTAGGTGAAAGTTTTTATGGAGGAATTTGTTGGATTTTAGGATGTTTCAAGATGTTTGTGGAATACTCTAGATTATGTTAAACCTAAGGTATATGGTCTGCAAAGTTTTATTATGTCTTAAGGAAGATTGTACTTAAAAGTTCATTGTGTTAACACAAGTTTGGCTGACCTTGGGTGTTTACACTAATTGTGGAGTTGCTTTTGATGATTGTGGAAGCATGGAGTGGCTTGATTAGATGAATTTAGGTCCAACCTAAGGTGTGTTGTGGTCCGCCTTCATGCCTTTCCATCATGGGAATGTTTTGGGTCTGACCTAATTTGAATTTGTGAAATTAAGGTGCCTTGCTGACCTTGGAGAATGCTTTCAAGGTTCATGAGGGTATAAATAAGTATCAAGGGATCATGAAAGGGTGTGTGTGCAATGTATGTGATGTGAATAATAGTGTGCTAGAATGTGTACTGCAATACAAGCTTTCATGTGTTAGATTACTTGATGTAGTGAGTGGAAGCTGTCTACAATTCTTCAGTATGACTACGAAGGTGTTGATGGTGATATGGTGGAATTCTCTATTGGATTGAGATATTCTTCTCCTTGTAACAATCTACTCTATCTGCTTCTCTACTCCGATAGTAAGCCTTTGGCAGTGAGCCTTCCTTTTGGGCAGTGAGGCCTTTGGAAGTGAGCCTTCTGGCAGTGAGCCTATTATTTTTCAGTGTTTATATTACTTTATATTGTAAGCTAACCCTCACCGTGGTTTTTCCCTTTTGGGGGTTTCCATGTAAATATGGTGTTCTCTTGTGTTTGATGTTGATTTGATTCAGTTTCTATTATTTACTTTTATGCTTAATCATCATAACATTTTAAGGGTTAATTGAATTGACATGGAGCTAAATGTGTTTGAGGGATTTGAAATTATAAGTTACAACTGATTCACACCCCCCCTCTCTCAGTTTTCTTGTGTATTCAACACTATCTAGGGGCCATGTTTAAGAATGGCATCAACATGAATGGATTTAGTGAAGAGAAAGACTAAAAATCCTTTTGTGAGGTTTTGGATATCATCAAAGAAGATCTCATGTGGGACCTAAGCCTTTCTTTTGGGCAGGACCCTCCTAAAAGAAGATTTAATTAAAATAATTTTTCTAGGCTATTGATAAGTACACAAAATCATAGAATGGAAAGAACCATATCTAGAGGTGTTTTAGAAGACATACCTCATGGAATACCTTGGGGGAAATTTTATTGGATCACTTTGGGGTAGTTCCATCCTCATGTGTCATCAAAACTTCAACCAAACAATAACTGATGGATTAATGAAGTTTTAGGTCATTTAAAAAGAGGAAAAATGCCTGCAACAATGGAAAGTCAATAAATGTAGAAAAACAATGCAAACTCCTACTTCATTAAAATAATTTGACATAAGGAGGACACTAACTAACATGAAAAAATCTAGGACAAAAACCCTAGTAGAGCTAAAAGGATAAAAACCCTAGCAGAGCTATAACCCAAAATTGTAATGAATATTCAACATCTCCACTGGAATTAACAATCTTGGTGTTAGAATAGTACATAATGGAGTAATTAATTTGATCATATAACACATTGGCACAATACCAAATTGAACCAGTTAAAGCTAGAGCAACAACAATAGCAGACAAATGGAAAAATGCCTATAGCAAGTGGTTTACGTGATAACACTATATACTTCATAAATAATAGTAGAATGATCTGATGAAAGATAAATAGTCTTTTAGAAAACAAGGTAGGAAATGTGTATCTAGACTTTGTTAAAATAAACCCAAAACATAGGCGTGGGAGGTTGTTAAATAAATATGTTACATTATGCATTTCATAGGGTCTAAACGTTCGAGAATATAAACAACTATTAAAAAAATTGAAATCTATTTATTTTAAGGCCCTGCATAGCTACTGGGCCAACTTACGCATTGATCGGTGATAAGATGTGCAATTTTCCACTTACCTGACATATGATTTAAATTTTGTATCTTTTAGTTGTAATTCTAGAGTAAATCTTAGAAATGTAATAGTAACCTGTTCATCCAATATTAACTGTTACATCTTTTGAAACATTCTCATTCTCTTGGATAATAAAGGATAGCTATATAACATATGCAGTATGACTAAGATTTTGCTCTAAATCCTTCTTTGTAGTCAATACCTTGTCATGATAACTAATTATTCTTAATTAACTACATAATAAATTGAGTATAACTAGGATTTTAAGGAGAGAGAAACACGTTATCTGATTCCTTCCTTGGAATCAATACCATGTGATACTAACTAATAATGGTTAATCTATTAAGAAATAAGACAAATAAATGAGCACACAGAGGCAAGAATTTAACATGGTTCATCAATATGTGGCTACATCCATGGCAAAGTAGGGTAAATTAATCTTATTATAGATTGTAGAAGCATACATAATGTTTTTGCCCCAAATATATACAATAGTCATAAAGGAAGATGAAGACACAAAGCAAGGAAGATGAAATTAATAACAGACTTCACATCCAAACAATCTCCCACTTGAAGTCTAATCCATACTGTTGGACACACCAAGATACTGAGAGGGGGGTGAATCAATATAAAAACAAATCTCAAATCCTTCAGAGTAGATTAAAACTTAACCTTTATAGGAATAACAAAAGCATGAAAGATCAACACAATGCACAATACCACATAACACTAGATATACATGGAAACCCCTAAAGGGGAAAAACCATGGTGAGGATTAACTCACAATATACGAAGCTCACTACTATAATAATTACAACTTCATATTTGGGAAACAATCCAAGGAAGCTACAACTCCCTGCAAACTTTGTTTTAGGGCTACAACCCAAGGAAGCAACTACTCCATGAACTGAGAACAAACATAGAAAAGATTACAGTATGAAAATCCTACTATTGTCTGAAACTGACAATGAAGTTCACTCCTTTTGATGATTTCATTTCAGCCTCTTCACTCCTCTTTTGATGATTGAATAAATTAGTTAATGGCATCATACAATTTACAATTTACAAGTCATCCAAATATCAAACATCATGAATCTTGTAGAGGGAAAGCCTTAACATGAATTCCATGCAACACCAGGAAGAGAAAAATGCCTTGTGGATTCCAACACTCGCTTAACCTAGTCCTAAGAATCCTTCACATCACCATCCTTCAAGTAATAAAATCCACATGTTAAACACATTTGAAATAGGTCACCCCTAGGCAAGAAAACATGAAACTTATAGCACATCGACCTTTACAATCTTGGTGGTAGTCATGAATGATTAAACATTACTTGTTCTTCTTCTATATGAGTTGGTATGACCCACACAACATCTCCAAATACTTCTTGAACTCCGTACAACAACAACTTTGTCATGCACATTATCAACATTCCCAAGTTAGCCTCAACAACATCAATTACTACCCACTGTTTATCTTCACACCACTAGGAGAGATCAAAAACATCATGTAGACCTCCATTTCACCTGATATTGCAAAGTAGAATGTATTGAACATCCCTAAACATGCCCAAAAAACTGCATGGATGAATCTTCACTTGCAGAAGAATGCAGAACATTCCAATCAGTGCTCATCATCACATTATTCTGCTAGAGCATAGATCAAAACTTTATTGCTTGTAACTTGAACTCTTGGATATAACACCTTCAAAACATACTGAACTCAACTTATGAACCACATAATCTTATCTTCAAATGCAAAGGAATTTGGAGTATTTTACCAGGTAGTTTTCAAGGTAACTTCCTGCAGTAGAAACCTTCACTAACTTCCAGAGACCAAAACCTTCTTATAGAAACACATACTTCCTTAGGATCATTAGGAAAGAGTGTACAACATGCTATAGATCATCAACAACATCTTCTCAACATTAGCATTAATTCTTCTAATTCCCATCTTAATATATCATCATGATATCATCTTTGCTGACACCAATCATACTCAATATAGCTTAATGATGCATGGCATCCAACCATGAACATTAGCAATATCACTATTATCACACCATCAACATAAGCATTAGTGACAGTCCAAACTATGTGTTGACATCAAACAACCTAAATTGACTGTTGACATCAATGACAACCACAAAACCACATCAATGACAACCTTAGGTAACATAAGTGCAACAATATTCTCATTTGGAATTGATGGCAACACACACAAGCTCATTCTCTCTCATTGACATCAAGGACAAAGGGCAACAATTTCTCCTCCTCAAGGTACAAACTCTCCTTTTCAACCTTCTCCCCTGTCATCAACAACCACTACCTGCTCCTCCTGAGAGGTAGCCATCATCAGTTCAAGAAAAAGATATATCATTAATTACTCCCCATGGAAAAGTGCACCAACTATGCATCTAGGAAGAATAAGGAGGGGCAATTACCCCTAACCTCTACCAAAGATGCTCAAAACTATCCTTTGCAAGAGCCTTTGTGAAAATATTTCCAATCTAATCATTTGTTGGAACATATTCTAACTTCACTTCATTCTCTGCAACCTTCTCTCTCAAAAAGTGATACCTGATTGATATATGCTTGGTTCTAGAATGCATCATTGACTTCTTGGAAATATTGATTGCATTAGTATTATCACACAAAATAGGAATAGGTTCATCATACTATACCTTATACCTTGATATCTTTCAATGTTTGCTTCATCCACAAAACTTGTGTACAACATGATGCTGCTGCAATATACTCTGCCTCTACAGTTGATAAAGTTACTGAATCTTGTTTCTTACTATGCCATTAGACCAATCTTCTTCCTAAAATGACAACACCACCACTTGTACTTCTTCTATCATCAACACAACCAACCCAATCAACATCAGTGTAAGCACTCAGATCAAAGTAATTACTTCTTGGATACCATAAGCCATAATATGGAGTTCCCTTCAAGTATCTAAATATTCTTTTCACTACATTCTCATGAGTTTGCTTAGGATTACCTTGATATCTAGCAACCATACATACTGCATGCATAATATCAGGTCTAGAAGCAGTCAAATATAATAATCCTTCAATATTAGATCTATAAAGAGTCTGATCAACCTTTGGTGACTCATTAACCTTGCTCAAATGACAACAAGTAACCATAGGAGTACCTACTAGTTTGGAATCCTCCATACCAAATTTCTTCAACATCTCTCTAATATGCGTAGCATGAGAAACAAAGATACCATCATCTAGATGAACAATTTGAAGCCCAAGGAAGAAAGACATCTCACCAATCATAGACATCTCAAATTCTTTTTGCATCTCTTCTGCAAACCTCTTACACATATCATCATCTCCACCAAAGATGATGTCATCAAAATATACTACAACTATCAAAATCTTTTCTTCCTCTTCCTGAATGTAAAGATTACTATCTATAGTACCTTTCTTGAAGACTTGATGACATAAATATTTATCCAACCTAGCATACCAAGCTCTAGGAGCTTGCTTGAGTCCATACAAAGCTTTCTTGAGTCTACACACCATATCTGTATCTTTTGATAGCTAGAAACCATCAAATTGCTTAATCTAGACCTCTTCATCTAAATCGCCATTTAAGAATACTAACTTGACATCCATCTAATATACATTATAGTTATTGTGAGAAGCAAAGGAAGAAAACATCCTAATTGCCTCCATTCTAGCTATCAGAGAAAAAGTCTCCTCAAAATCAATACCTTCAACTTGTGAATAGCCCTTACATACTAATCTTGCGTTGTCCCTTACAACTTCACCATCTTCATTTGGTTTGTTCTGGAACACCCACTTTGTTCCTGTAACATTCTTATTAGCTAGCTTGGGAAGCAATTCCCATGTCTAATTTTTCTCTATCTAATTCAATTCTTCATCCATTTGCTTCAGCCATCCATCATCTTTGGTAGCATCAGCAAAGGTTTTCGGCTCTACCTTTGACAGTAGGCATAGATTCACTTACTTGCTTTTGCAAGCCTTCTCTTGGTTAGAACACCTTCATCCTTATCTCTAATTATCTAATTTGTTGAATGATTCCTCTGAACATACTTTGCTAGAGTCTTAAGGATATGATCAGATTCTTGTTCCTTTTCTTCCATCTCCTCTTCTTCTTCTTCTTCTTCAATGTAGGCAAGTATATCAGATTCACAGTCCTCTAGTTCTTGTGGAATCTGATACAATTCTTCATCTACCTTGATATTTGTGCTTTCAATCATCTTTCCCAATCTCTTGTTGTAGCATCTATAGGCCTTGCTTTTAGTTGAGTAACCAAGAAATATTCCATCATCATACCTTGGCACATCAAACTTCACAAGGTCTTCTTCATCTCTATCAATGTAGCATTTTCTACCAAATATCCTGAAATATCTAACAGTGTGAGTTCTTCCATACCATAGATCATAAGGGGTCTTACTTCTATTGATCAGGTAAATAAGAGTGTGAACTTCTTCCTTCCAATACATATCAAGCAGATCTACATCATTAAACATTACCCTAGCCATCTCTTGCGCAATCTTGTTCTTCCTTTCCACTACCCCATTCTACCGAGGGGTCCTAGGAGCAGACAAATGTCTCCTAATACCATGGTCTTTATAGAACTTTTCAAATTCATTTGAAGTAAAATCACCTCCTTTATTAGATCTTAAGCATTTGATCTTAGTATTCATTTCATTCTCAATTATTTCTTTGAAAATATTAAACTTATCAAAGGCTTCTAATTTGTCTCTTAGAAAAGTAACCCAAGCCATTCTTGAGTAATCATCAAAAAGCAACATGAAATACCTTTGACCTTGTGGACTCTTAGTTCTTGTAGGTCCAGATAGGTCAGCGTGAATTAGCTCCAATGGCATTATAAAAGAATACTCCTTGCTCTTGAAATTTGTTTTTGTCTGCTTTCCCATTTGACATTCCTTGCATAATGTGTTTATGAGCTTGGTTATCTTAGGCATATCTCTTACTGCATGAATAGAGTTGATCTTTACCATGATATCAACATTGATGTGTCCGATTGTCTTGTGCCACAACCAACACTCACTAGATTGAGCCAACAAGTAGGTTCTTCCATTTACCTCCTTTAGATGATAGATATCTCCATATGTCTTTATACCTTTTGTAACCAATTTTTTGGACCTGACATCCTAATTTCACAACCATTGGCATGAAAGGTAAGATTGCATCCTTTACTGTACATCTATCTAACATTGAGAAGATTGTGCTTTAGCCCTTTGATATAGAGGACATCCTCAGTCCTGTTCTTCCCACCAATAGTTATAGCACCCTTGCCACAGATTTGTACTGACTCATCACCACCAAATTTAACAACCCCACCATTCCATTTCTTGAGGCTGATAAACTTCTCCTTATCACTAGTTATGTGGTTAGAGCAACCACTATCAATTACCCAAGTATTGGCATCTTCCTTTGCATGAAAGACAATCCACACAACCATTGATTTTTCATTGTCTTGGTCATCCTGCAAGGTATCATAATTTTTACCTTTCTCAATATCACCCTTTCTGTCACCAACATTCAAGGCCATGAAAAGTGTTTCATAATTTGAATCATCATGATCCTCATCTTTTGAAGAACAACTACTCTCTATAGAATATAGACTTCTTTTGGGCTTCTCTCATTTTTGGTTATGCTTTGAATCTTTAAGAGGACATTTAGAAGCAAAAGGACCAATTTTCCCACAATTGAAGAATTTGCAACGTAACTTACCTTTATATTTACTAGTGCCCTTACTCAATCTTATTAAAAATTTTGCCTCTACCTCATCAAGGTCATCATCTTGATCAGTTGCTTTATCTCCTATCTTCTTACTTGCTCTAAATGTTGCTTCCTTCTTTGGAGCACCTTTGTCAAATTCAATCATTTCAAAGGTTGTGAGAGAGCCAAACAATTGAGCTACTATTTATTTATCCAAATCCTGAGTCTCCTCAATAATAGATACATTATGACTATAAGATTTAGGAAGAGTTCTCTATACCTTCTTCACAATCTTGTCTTCTTTCACTTCACCAAGACCTATGATGCCATTAACTATTTCATCCACTCAAACCTTATAACTAGCAATGTCTTCATCTTCTACCATCCTCGGGGTCTCAAATTTGCTCTTGACTATTTGCATCTTGGCTTGCTTCACTTTACTATCTCCTTCTTAAATGCTTTCAAGTTTTACCTAGACATCCTTAGCAGATTTGCAACTCATTACCTTTAGAAGTTGTAAACCAACTAGCCCACTCATGATAGCACTCTTTTCCCTTGTAGCATTATCATACAACTTAATCTCATCAGCATCTAGAGGCTCAGAAGAAGGAATAGTTTAACCCTTCTTAATAGCATGCTAGATACCAAACCCTAGAAAAGATAGATAGTTTTCCATCCTTAGCATCCAAAAGGAATAATTTGTTCCATCAAACACAGGTGCCTTGTGAGATCCATTCTGAGCTATCCCTGACACTCCTAAAATGGTTAAGTTTCTTCTAAGTAACTTGGCTCTGATACTAATTGTTGGACACACCAAGATACTAAGAGGGGGAAAATCAGTATACAAACAAATCTCAAATACTCTGAAGAAGATTAGAACTTGAACTTTACAACAATAACAAAAGCATAGAAGATCAACACAATGCACAAAACCACGTAACCTAAGATATACGTGGAAAAATCCAAAAGGGGAAAAACCACGGTGAGGATTAACTCAATATATGAAGCTCACTGCTATAATAATTACAACTTTATTTTTGGGCTACAACCCAAGGAAGCTACTACTCCATGTTGACTATTTTTTAGGGTCACTCCCAAGGAAGCTACAACTCCCTGCAAACATTGTTTTAGGGATACAACCCAATGAAGCAACTACTCCTTGAACTGAGAACAAATTCAGAAAGGATTATACTATGACAGTCCTACTACCATCTAAAATTGACAATGAAGCTCACTCCTTCTGATGATTGCATTTCTGCCTCTTCACTCCTCTTCTGATGACTAAATCAATTAGGCACACTCTTTTCTTTCCTCTTGTCACAAAAATGTTTTCAAGATGAATCAAGATAGGCTATAACACTTTTTTTCTTTCTCTTCCAATCGCACATCATAATGCATTACATATTCATATTCTGCTCTTCACATTTTCATTCCCACAATCATACGTCACCTAGAATAACTAGGTTTACTATATATACATAATATTACATTGATTACATTACAAGTCAGCCAATACAACAAGAATATTACAATTTACATGTTGGCCAAATATCAAACATCATGAAACTTGTAGAGGTTAAGGCTTAACATGAATTCCATGCAACACTAGGAAGAGGAACATGCCTTGCAGATTCCAAGACTTGTTTATCCTAGCCCTAAACATCCTTCACAAAATTATCCTTCAAGGAATGACATCCACATGTTAGACACATTTGCAATACTTAGCCCCTAAGCAAGAAAACATGAAACTTGTAGCACATCGGCGTTTACAATCTTTGTGGTACTCATGAAAGATAAAACATTACTTGTTCTTCTAGATGATTCGCCATGACTCAAACAATATCTCTAAACACTCCTTAAACTCCACACAATAACAACTTTGTGGTGCACATTATCAACATTCTCAATTTAGCCTCAACAACATCAACACTACCCACTATTTATCTTCACACCATCGGGAAGAGATGAAAAACACCATGCCGACCTCTAAATCACCTAATACTACAAAGTAGCATGTATTGGACATCCTTGAACATGTCCACAAAACCACATGGATGAATCCTCAATTGTGGAGGAATGCGAAGTATTCCAATCAACCTTCATCATCACATTATTCTACCAGAGTATAGATCAAAACTCTATCACTTGTAACTTTCATTGTTGAAGGTATAATGACTTGAACTCTTAGATATAACACCTTTAGAACATACTATACTCAACTTATGAACCACATAATCTTATCTTCAAATGTGGAGGAATGCCAAGGAATGCAGAGCATTTTACTAGGTAGTCTTCTAGGCAACTTCTTTGATGCAGGAGCATCCAGAGGCATAAGGGCAATCTTGCATCACCCAAAAAGAAATTAATTGAAAACCATTTTAGTTATTCTCATTTCTTCCCATAATTAGTGTTTTTGGTTCCATAATATCCAGAATAATAATGTAGGACTTTCAATTTTTCTAAAACTGCTAAAAATAGCGACCTACCTATTTAGGAAAGTGTACCTGCTATTTTTAGAAATTTTGCATTTGGGCACGTAATAAAGCAAAAAATTCCAAAAATTTACATAACGGAAATATAAGACCTTTGGCGAAGGAATCAGGCAAAGATCATTTGTGAGCTGAAAGATATTAAAGTTTTTGTTTTCCAAAAAGCCCCTGAAAATTTATGGAACGAGATATGAGGCACTAAAACTTCTCATAATGTCTCAAAAAGTTGATAGAAATCCATTTATGAATTTCTAACATGATAGTTCACATCACAAGCTTTCCGGCGCTTAAAATAGTTCGTCAATCAGACACCCGGATCAAAAGTTATGCTTCTCGGAAGTTGACCTACTTTTGGAGGGAGTTGCAAATTTTGAAATTTAGTTGGAGGCCGCCAAAAAGTGTTATTTATGACTATTTTGGGAACCCTGGGCTGTAGTAGAGTTAAGGGGGCCAGTGTAGAGTCCAGAATAGGGGGGGAAAATAGAAACCCTAGCTGATTTGGGGTGAGAGAAGGCTGAAGATTCTAGAGTCTTGAGGTTGGGAAAGTTGTAATGTGTTATAGCCAGTAGAGGATTCATCCTCTAATTGTAACTGAGCTTTTGTAATGTAACGAGTTGCCTAGTTCAATAAAAGAAAGTTCTATTTGCTATGTTTAATATTTTTTATTGTGAGTTTTGTGATTTACCCCCTTCATCAACTGGTATCAGAGCAAGGGTTCCTGAGTGTGTAGATAGATCGCCGACCATGAGGCAGTTTGCACCAAGACCTAAGGTTGTGGGTTTGTTGCAGAGACCAAGATGCCTCCATGAAGAAATCATGTTGGGAGGAATGCTTTGACAAAAGAGGGTTTTAGAGCCCTACAAAGGCAAATCGATGTATTGCAAGAGGAGCTGCGAAGAGGGTTTGATCAGAGAATAAGAGAAGAAAGCGAAGATGAAGCCGAAGAGGAGCTATCTGAGGAAGAACAAGAAGCTGTAGGAGATCCTACATAGGTTAGGTTGTTGAGGGCCATTTCAAAGATTGGAAAGAGGCCTAGAATCAAAGTTTCTACATATTCTGGAGATTTGAATCTGGAACAGCTCATTGATTGGATCAATGACATGGAGGAGTATTTCAAGTATGAAGATGTGGAGGACCCAGATAGGATCAAGTTTGCAAAAACAAAGTTGAAAGGCCATGCCAGTATTTGGTGGAAGGAGGTCCAATTAGAGAGGAATAGAAGAGGAAAAGGAAAGATCACCAGATGGGATCAGATGGTGGAGAAACTGAAGAAGTGGTTCATTCTTGCAGACTATGAGATGGAGTTGTTGAAGAAGCTGCAAGGACTAAAGCAAGGTAACAAGTTTGTTAAGGAGTATACAGAAGAGTTTTATAAGATTACTATCAAGACAGGCCATGTAGAGCCTAACAAGGAAAAGGTAGCCCATTACATTAATGGGTTGAGGCCGAGTATTTAGGAGGAGCTGAGCCTAGTTAGAATGACCACCATAGAAGATGCATACCAGTTTTCCTTGAAGGTGGAAGAGAAGCTGAATAAAAGACTTGACGGCAAGCAAAGGGGAAGAGGTCAAGGTGGAAGGACTGGTGGAAGACCCTATGGGGGCTGAAATGAAGATGCAAAGAGAAGTGAAGAAGCTGGCACCAATCGAAATCAGAGAGGAGATAACACCTACCATCCTCATGACCAGAACAATGGTGAGCAAAGAGGAAGAGGAAGAGGTAGACCTGGGCAAGGACCTGGAAGAGGAGGTTTCAGAGGAACCTATTTCCAATGTGGAGAAGAAGGGCATCAAGCATATGAGTGTCCACAACATCAAGGAAGGACGAATAGGAGACCTGAAGTTAATGCATGAGTTGCACATGTAGATGAAGATGCATAGTCTGAGCATTCTGAAGATGTTAAAAGGGGAGAAACCCTAGTTGTCAGAAGAACCTTGTTGAATGAGGAGAAAGAACCAAATAAAAGGAAGAGTTTATTCCACACAAGGTGCAAATGTGAAGGTAAGTGTTGTGATATTATTATTGATAGTGGAAGCACTGATAATCTGGTTTCAAAAGAGATGGTTGACAAGTTGAAGTTGACAAGAAGAAAGCATCCACATCCATATCAGATTGCATGGTTGCAGAAAGACCATAGAGCTTTGGTCAATGAGCAGTGTTTAGTGAAGTTCAAGATTGGGGACTACCCTGATGAGGTACTGTGTGATATCATACCGATGGATGCATGTCATATGTTGTTGGGAAGGCCATGGCAGTATGATAGGAGCGCTGTCCATGATGGCCGTGCAAACACATATTCCCTAACAAAAGATGGAGTTTGTCATAAATTGAATGTAATGATCCAAACTAAGATTTAACTTGAAATCAGATTTGAAAATGAATTTATTTGACACCACCAGAAAATACAATAATTTCACCAAGACTAGCAAGCTAGTCATGCACATAACAACACCAAACTAACACAAACTTGCCCAGAAATTAATGGAACTGATTTGATCTGATATTAAATGGATTTTACATCATTTTGGACTGTCATAACAGCCATAACTTAAAGAACAACCAAAATCCCAAATCTGGAGCAAATATGATCAAACCCACAAAAACTGCCAACTCCGTCAATCACCGAAACACACCAAAAAACACCCAAACTGATATTGTTTGATTTTCAGATGGAAAGTACATGAAATATGGTCTGATACCATTAAAGTAACAACAGAAAAACCTACAGCACTTAGTAGCAATCTACACCACCAAAACTTCACAATAATGCTAAAATACGCATTGGGTATTCTGAGCCACAAAGCCAAAATCAACACAACTCTACCCACAACCTCCAATACTAATCTTTTACATTAGAAAATAGGAATCTATCGATAATACACAGAAAACCAAAGTAAATAACAATAGCAACTCTTTCCAACACTTCTGGAAGTACCACGGCAACACTAGAAGACCTGCACACACAAACAATGGACACTGCCAGAAACTACTCAATCCTTGAAGCTCTATGCAACCTCTGGATGAAGCTACTCTTTGTGATCAAAGGGTTTACATCCTCTGGCCCCCTGAAACTCATGGGTTTTCATCCACAAGCCTCTTTACTCTAATGGGTTTTCGTCTATTAAAGTCACAATCTGCAAATCTGCAAGTTTGAGAGAAAAATATCAAATCAACAATAGCCCCAAATCACCAAAATTACATATTTTGTATCAATATTTCATGGAAGAGAGGGAAATCCAATATTCCCACATTTTTCCTTGATTCCTTACTATTTTGGGGTATGACAGTTGTCATAAGTTGTCATACGTTGTCATAAAATCCCCCGCCACTTGTGATTTACCAAGATTTTTGAAATCTTCATGCAAATGGACACCTCACCAAACCCAATGCCCCTTTTGAGTCTCTAAATATTTAATTTAATATTTAATTGTCCTCTAGAAATAGATATTAGTTGGACAATATTAAATATTAAATATTTATTCTTCGTATGCTTGCCCAATTAACCCATGGAAGAATAAGATGGGTTAATATTGACCATTAATTAATTATTTTAGAAAGGGGACATGACGAGTCCTCCCTCCTAGAAATTGCTTGTCCTCAAGCAATGCAAGTTTGGACGGTCAAGAATTTCTTGTCCTTCCCATGTTTCATCTTCCACTGGCAAATTCTTCCATTTGATCAAATATTCTGAAATGCTCCTGTTCCTCAATCTTTAATCCCTTGTTTCCAAGATCTTTTCAGGTATCAAAATCAACTTCCCTTCATCATCCAAAGGTGGTAAATTAGATGAAGGCACAATTTGCTGTCCAAGGACCTTCTTCAAACAAGAAACATGAAATACATTATGTATCCTGCTATTTGGAGGAAGCTCCAACTCATAAGCTACCTCACCAATTTTCCTGATGATCTTGTAAGGTCCAAAGAACTTAGGCTTAAGCTTTTCAGCCCTTCTCTTCTTCAAAGAGCTTTGTTTATATGGCTGCAATCTAAGAAATACCAAGTCTCCCACCTCAAAAAAAAATTTTGTTCTCTTCCTATCTGCATATATCTTTTGTTGGTTTTGTGCTTGCCTCAAGTTATCTTTTAGTGATCTTATGATCTCTTGACTATGACAGATAAGATCACTAGCTGCAGGTACTCTACTATGTATAAATATCAAATCAACAAAAGAAAGTGCATCATAACCATAAAGAGCTCGAAATGGAGGCATACCAATTGACATATGATGTGATGTATTATAACAATACTCTCCCAAGTGCAACCATTTGACCCAAGTAGTTTGCTAATCTGAAACATAATTCCTCAAATACCCCTCTATCCACTTGTTAACAATTTCTATTTGTCCATCTGTTTGTCGATGGTAACTTGTGCTTGGTGTGAGCTCTATTCCTGTCAAGTGAAATAGTTCCTTCCAAAAAGGAATAAGGAACCTACTATCTCTGTCACTAACAATGTTCTTTGGCAAACCATGCAGCTTAAATATCTCTTTGAAAAATAACTCTACTACTTGAGGAGCCTTAAACTCTGAAGTGATGGGAAAGAAATGAGCATACTTTGTTAATCTATCCACCACCACATATATACAATCCTTACCTTGTACCTTGGGAAGTCCTGTGATAAAGTCCATGGAAATGCTCTCCCATTTCTGTTTAGGAATTGGAAGTGGTTGTAGGAGACCTGCAGGAAAAATTTGTTCTCCTTTATTCCTTTGGCAAGTCATACACTCCCTAATATGCTTGTGGACATCATCTTTTAGAGCTTTCCAAGAAAATCTTTCATGGATCTGCCTGTATGTTTTGAAGTAGCCTTGATGACCAGCCAAGGGAGTATCATGGAAAGCTCTTAAAATCTTTTCCTTGATTTTTGATTTAGGAACAAGGAAATTCAATTTTTGTAATAAATCAGCCCATCAGTCACTGTATACTTATCATCTTCCACAAAATCATCCAATACATTAGATGCAAAGGTATTTTTGACATATTCAGCAATGATAGAATCTTTCCACTCTACAGAAATAGAAGATAATGAGCACAAAGTTGGCTTCCTAGAAAGTGCATCTGCTACCACATTTCTTTTACCCTTCATATATTCTATTTCAAAATCATATGCCTGCAGCTTGCTTACCCACCTTTGTTGATGATCATTCAAATCTTTTTGATCAAGGAAATACTTCAAACTATTATGATCAGTTTTCACAACAAACTTCCCTCACATAAGATATTGTCTGAACTTCTCTAGTGGATGCATAATTGCCAACATTTCCTTGTCATAAATGTGATATGTTTTTTTCTAGATTGTTTAGCTTCCTACTCTCAAAAGCAATTGGATGTCCCCTTTGAGTTAGGACAGCCCCAACACCTTCACCCGAAGAATCACATTCAACTACAAAAGGCAATGAAAAATCAGGAATAGCAAGCACAGGGCACGAACTCATTACCTCCTAAAATTTGTCAAAAGTTTTCTGAGCTTCTTCAGACCATGCAAAAGCTCCCTTCTTAATTAAATCTGTTAATGGAATAGCAAGCTAAGAAAAACCTTATACAAACCTCCTATAATAGCAACATAGCCCAAAGAATCCTTTCAACTGTGTAAGATTTGTAGGTGGAGGCTAATCAAGTATTGCTTGAATCTTCTGTTGATCTACTTGAACACCCTTAGAACTTATGACATATCCCAAGTAAAGAATTTTAGTTAGTCCAAACTCACATTTGGACAACTTAGCATAGAAATATTGCTGCTCCAAAATACCCAAAACTGTATCTAAATGTTCCAAGTGTTCCTTCCAAGTTTTACTGTAGATCAATATATCATCAAAGAAAACCAAGACAAACTTCCTGAGTTGCTTGCTAAATACCTTGTTCATGCATGATTGGAAAGTTGCTGGTGCGTTAGTGAGGCCAAAGGGCATGACCAAGAACTCAAAATGCCCATAGTGACACCGAAAAGCTGTCTTCTCCACATCTTTGTCTCTCATCTGAATCTGGGGATATCTTGATCTCAAATCAATCTTAGAAAAGTAAACAGCTCCATGCAACTCATCAATAAGTTCATCTATCCTTGGTATGGGATATCTATTCTTAATGGTTTTCTTATTCAAGGCTCTATAGTCAATGCACATCCTTAGAGTGCCATCCTTCTTCTTCACAAGAACTACAAATGATGCAAAAGGACTAGAACTTGGTCTAATGAATCCCATATCTAAGAGCTCTCTGATAGTCTTCTCTATCTCTTCCTTATAACCCCTTGGATGTCTATATGGCGTAGTTATAACAGGTTTGGCATTTTTTCCCAACTCTATAACATGCTAAAACCCTCTATCTGGAGGTAATCCTGGGGGTATATCACTGAAAACAATGCTATGCTTATCTAAAATTTCTTGAAGGTCGGATCAAGCAAGTGGCTGCCCAAGCAACTTGACCTCTTCTGAAAGTCCTCTCCATCTTCTTTGATGTCACCACTCGTGGAGCTCCATTTGCAATCCCTCTGAGTGTAATCTCCTTGCCTTCTGACTGAAACTTGAACTCCATAGTTTGGTAGTTCTGATAGTGTCCTCCAATAGAGTGCAACCATTGAACACCCAAGACAACATCAATTTCACCAATACCAACAACATAAAAATCATCACAAACCTTGTAGTCTCCCATAGTGATGCTTAATTGTTTGACCACTCTGGTGCATGGCATAGTGAATCCGTCTGCAACAATCACATTAAACCCTTCAAATTCTTCAGTCTTCAATCCTCTCGTCATTACTAACCCTTCATCAATAAAATTGTGGGTTGCCCCACTATTAATCAAAATAGTCATTCACTATCCTGCTAACACTCCACAAACCCTGAAAGCGTAGCTAATGAACCTTCTTTTATAGTCTCCTCTTCGACCTCTAGTTCGGTATCCTCTATGTCATGAAACTCCTCATTACCATCTGAGTCTGAATCCTTATCTGATACAACCTCTATGTAATGGACTTGTCCTTTTCCCAAACACCTATGTCCAGAGACCCAAGGCTCTCTGCAAGAAAAGCAAAGTTTCTTCCTCCTAAGCTCATTCCTTGTTTCTTCATCCATCTTCTTTGTAGTATTCGGAGTTGTATTTTTTTGTGTAGGTGCAACTGCATGGAATGGTTTCTTCTGAAATCCTCCCTTATGATGCCATGTGTTTGGTTTGGAGGAGTGTGGGAAAGCATTCTTTGGAATTGATGGCTCAAGGGTTAGAGCCATCTTGATGGCTTCTTGCAAGGTGAGAGGTGTGAAAGATCTGACAAACCCCCTAAGAGGTTCGGTGAGCCCTGTGATGAATAGATGTACTCTTCTCTTCTCTGATATTTCAGGTACCATCACTGCAATCTTTTGAAAGTTTACTATATACTCACTTACTAAATTTTTTTGCTTAATTTCAGACAACTGGCTAAAATATTCTTCTTCTTCTTTCAGTTCATACCTATTGAGAATCCTTTGTTTGAAATCACCAAAGGTATGTACTTGATCATGTCCCAAAGTAGTGCGACCATGGTACCACCATTCATAGGCTTCTCTAGCCAAATGCAAAGTGGTAAATTGAACTGTATTCTTCTCTGTCATGGGATTGAGCATAAAGTATGTCTCTATCTTTGGCAGCCAAGCCCTAGCTGAAATCTTTTCACTTCCATCAAAGAAAGCTGCGGTTAACTTACCCAACTTGTGTTTTAGTTCTTTATTTTGGCCTTTCCCCTTCTTTTGAGATTCACCTCTTCTCAGGAATTCTACATATTCTCCCCAAGACATATCATTCTTGATCTCATCTGCCAATGCATTGTATTCTCCACACCATTTGTTAAGGGTCTCTGCATTGAACAAACTAGTAGTTGTAGACTCAACTTGTTCAGGTTCCTCTTCAGGTAGGAATAAGGGTTTATTTGCAGCCCTTGAATTTTGTGTTTCAATTTCCTTCCCTTTTCCATTGTTACTATTGTTTGCACCTGAAGTACTACCACCATTGTTTTCGTTGTTGTTGTTGTTGTTGTTGTTGTTGTTATTGTTGTTGTTGTTTTGGATCCATTACAACATTTTTCCAAACATTTCAGCAAGTCTGGTTTGTGCCTCAACCATTTGAGTAAATTTCCTTGAAGCATCATCTTCTTCTTCACCTCTTCTATCTGCCATTGTTTCCTCCAATTGCAATTTCCTTTGTTGTCTCCTCAAATATCTAATTTCTCTGTCACTCGGTATCATCAATCATTTGAATAGCCTACAGGCTAGCAAGATCATGCTCTGATACCACTGTAATGATCCAAACTAAGATTTAACTTGAAATCAGATTTTAAAATAAATTTATTTAACACCACCAGAAAATACAATAATTTCACCAAGACTAGCAAGCTAGTCATGCACATAACAACACCAAACTAACACAAACTTGCCCAGAAATTAATGGAAATGAATTGATCTAATGTTAAATAGATTTTACATCATTTTGGACTGTCATAACAGCCATAACATAAACAACAACCAAAATCCCAAATCTGGAGCAAATATGATCAAACCCACAAAAACTGCCAACTCTGTCAATCACCGAAACACACCAAAAAACACCCAAACTGATATTGTTTGATTTTCAGATGGAAAATACATGAAATATGGTCTGATATCATTAAAGTAACAACAGCAAAACCTACAGCACTCAGTAGCAATCTACACCACCAAAACTTCACAATAATGCTAAAATACGCATTGGGTATTCTGACCCACAAAGTCAAAATCAACACAACTCTACCCACAACCTCCAATACTAATCTCTGACATTAGAAAATAGGAATCTATAGCTAATACATAGAAAACCAAAGTAAATAACAACAGCAACTCTTTCCAACACTTCTGGAACTACCACGGCAACACTAGAAGACCTGCACACACAAACAATGGACACTGCCAGAAATTGCTGGAAACTACGCAATCCTTGAAGCTCTGTGCAACCTATGGATGAAGCTACTCTTTGTGTCAAAGGATTTACATCCTCTAGCTGCCTGAAACTCATGGGTTTTCATCCACAAGCCTCTTTACTCCAATGGGTTTTCGTCTATTGAAGCCACAATCTGCAAATCTGCAAGTTTGAGAGAAAAATATCAAATCAACAATAGCCCCAAATCACCAAAATTACATATTGTGTATTAATATTTCATGGGAGAGGGAAATCCAAGATTCCCACATTTATCCTTGATTCCTTGCTATTTTAGGGTATGACAATTGTCATAAGTTGTCATACGTTGTCATAAAATCCCCCGCCACTTGTGATTTACCAAGATTTTTGAAATCTTCATGCAAATGGACACATCACCAAACCCAATGCCTCTTTTTGAGTCTCTAAATATTTAATTTAATATTTAATTGTCCTCTGGAAATAGATATTAGTTGGACAATATTAAATATTAAATATTTATTCTTCCTATGCTTGCCCAATTAACCCATGGAAGAATAAGATGGGTTAATATTGACCATTAATTAATTATTTTAGAAAGGGGACATGACATTGAAGCCCTTGAAGGAGGTGGAAGAAAAGGTATGTAGTGCTGCAAGAATTTGCTTGGTAGATGGTAGGAAATTTTTGGAGGGTATGAAGCATGAGCATCATTGCTTTGCATTGATTCCTAAGATTATTCAAGAGAACTGTGAAGATGTACCAGCAGAAGTTTCAGATATGTTGGAAGAGTTCTAGGACATTATCTATGATAATGTACCAGAAGGTTTACCACTAGTAAGGAAGATAAGTCATCAAATGGATTTGATACCAGGAGCTAGTTTGCCAAACAAGGCAGCCCATAGAATGACCCCTGCAGAGAATGAAGAGCTAAACAGACAAGTTCAGGAGTTGTTGAGGAAGGGACTGATAAGGGAGAGCCTAAGTCCATGTGCGGTACTTGCAGTACTAGCACCAAAGAAGGATGGAGAATGGAGGATGTGTACAGACTCTCAAGCCATCAATAAGATAACGATCAAGTATAGATTTCCATTGCCAAGAATGGATACATCATAGATTGTTTGAGTGGAGCCAAGTACTTCACGAAAATTGACCCAAAGAGTGGATATCACTAGATCCGTATCAGAGAAGGAGATGAATGGAAGATAGCCTTCAAGACAAAGGAAGGTTTGTATGAGTGGTTAGTCGTGCCATTTGGGCTAACCAATGCACCGAGCACATTCATGCGGCTCATGAACGAGGTACTGAAGGAATTTTTGGGAAGTTTTGTTATTGTTTATTTGGATGATATTTTGATTTTCAGTAAGACTTGGGATGAGCATCTAATGCATATCAAAAGACTTCTAGAGAAGCTGAGGGAGGAGAAGTTGTTGATTAATCTGAAGAAATGTAGTTTTGCAAAGAAGGAGTTGGTGTACCTGGGATTTGTTGTCTCAGAAGAAGGTCTTAAGATGGACCCAGAAAAAGTAAGGGCTATCATTGAATGCCCTACGCCAAGGAGTGTCACAGATGTAACATCTTTTCATGGTTTGGTAAGTTTTTTATAGAAAGTTTATCAGGAGTCTTAGTAGCATTTGTGCACCCCTGACTGAGACAATGAGAGGGGATAGAAAAGAGTTTAGATAGACTAAAGGAGCAGACAAGAGCTTTGATACATTAAAACAGAAAGTGGTAGAACAACCTATTTTGGCACTTCCAAAATTTAGTAAGGTATTTTAGGTAGATTGTGATGCTAGTGGTAGTGGTATAGGAGCTGTTTTGAGCCAAGAAGGTAAGCCCATTGCCTATTTTAGTGAGAAGCTTAATGATGCCAAGAAAAAGTATTCTATTTATGATTAGGAGTTTTATGCAATAGTTCAGGCTTTGAAGAAATGGAGACATTATTTGTTGCCAAAGGAGTTTGTTTTGTATACTGATCATCAGGCTTTGCAGTATCTTAATAGTCAAGGAAAGTTAAATCAAAGGCACTTAAAATGGGTTGAGTTTTTGCAGAGCTATACTTTTGTTTTGAAGCATAGGAGTGGGAAGTCCAACAGAGTTGCAGATGCCTTGAGAAGAAGGCAAAATTTGTTGACAGAAATGAAGATAGAGGTTGTTGGGTTCGATGAGCTCAAAAGTTTGTATCCTGAAGATCTAGATTTTGCAGAGGCCTGGAAAGATTGTTTGGAACCTGTTACTTTAGATAGGACAAAATGGTTGGATTTCATTATCCAAGATGGCATGTTGTTTAGAGGAAGCCAGTTGTGCATTCCAAGGAGTTCCATGAGAGAGAACCTGATTAAGGAGAAGCATAGTGGGGGATTGGTTGGACACTTTGGTCGAGATAAGACCATTGCTATTATTGATGAAAATTATTATTGGCCACAGTTGCAACAGGATGTGAGGAAATTTGTGCAAAGTTGCAGAGTGTGTCAGATGGCAAAAGGAACAAGTCAGAATACAGGATTGTATCAACCATTACCTATACCGGAGAAGCCATGGGATGATATTAGCATGGATTTTGTTCTTGGTTTACCAAGGACACAGAGAGGACATGATTCTATTTTTGTGGTGGTGGACAGATTCTCAAAAATGGCACATTTTATTCCTTGTAAGAAGACTAATGATGCTGTTCATATTGCAGAATTATTTTTCAGGGAAGTGGTGAGACTACATGGTCTACCAAAAAGCATAGTTTCAGACCGAGATACCAAGTTTGTTGGTTATTTCTGGAGGACATTGTGGAAGAAGTTGAAGACACACTTAAAGTTTAGTTCTGCACACCATCCACAGACTGATGGACAAACTGAAGTGGTGAATAGGAGTTTGGGTAACCTCCTACGATGCTTGGTAGGAGATAAGCCCAAGGGATGGGATTTGATTTTACCACAGGTAGAATTTGCTTACAACAATTCTGTCAATAGGAGTACTGGTAAATCACCATTCTAGATTGTCTATGGCAATAGCCCAAGAAATGCTTCTAAGTTAAGGAAGCTGGACAATGGAGAAAAGACAAGTGCTGAACCTGAAGACTTTGTAGAACATCTGAAGAATTTGCATGAAGAGGTGAGAAAGCACATTAATAAAATGAATATTCAGTACAAGGCTATGGTAGATTAGAAGAGGAGATATAAGGAATTTCAGATAGGAGATGAAGTCATGGTTCACCTGACAAAAGAAAGGTTCCCAATTGGAACATACAATAAGTTGAAAATGAAGAAATTTGGACCATGCAGAATCATGAAGAAGCATGATTCAGGAAATGCATATGAGGTAGAGCTGCCGAGTGGGATCAATATTTCCCCTATTTTCAACATTGCTGATTTATCAGAATATCATGAAGGTAGAATAGAGGATGGACGAACAGAAGTGCAGTGGAGTATTTCGGCATCTACTTCAATAGAGGAGATAGAAGAGATCTTGGATAGCCATGTGGGAAGGCACACTCGAAATAGGCAATATGAAGAATATCTAGTGAAATGGAAAGGAAGGCCTATTGAAGATTCTTCTTGGTTGTCTAAGGCAAATGTTGACCGTTTGGGTTTTCCTCACACAAACACATGAGACGTGATAGGGTCACTTCTCAAATTACCCTAGGTGTCTGATGCAGGAGCATCTAGAGGCGTAAGGGCAATCTTGCATCACCCAAAAAGAAGTTAATTCAAAACCATTGTAGTTGTTCTCATTTCTTCCCATAATTAGTGTTTTTGGTTCCATAATATCCAGAATAATAATGTAGGACTTTCAGTTTTTCAAAAACTACTAAAAATAGTGACCTGCTTATTTAGGAAAGTGTACCTACTATTTTTAGAAAGTTTGCATTTGGGCATGTAATGAAGTAAAAACTTCTAGAAAGTTACATAATGGAAATATAAGACCTTTGGTGAAGGAATCAGGCAAAGATCATTTGTGAGCTGAAAGATATTAAAGTTTTTGTTTTCCAAAAGGCCCCTGAAAATTTACGGAATGAGATATGAGGCACTAGAACTTCTCATAACATCTCAAAAAGTTGATAGAAATCCATTTACAAATTTTTGGCATGATAGTTCACATCCTGAGCTTTCTGGCGCTTAAAACGGTTCGTCAATCGGACACCCAGATCAAAAGTTATGCTTCCCGGAAGTTGACCTACTTTTGGAGGGAGTTGCAAATTTCAAAATTTAGCTGAAGGCCGCCAAAAAGTGCTATTTATGACTATTTTGGGAACCCTGGGTAGTAGTAGAGTTAAAGGGGCCAGTGTAGAGTCTAGAATAGGGGGGAAATAGAAACCCTAGCTGATTTGGGGTGACAGAAGGATGAAGATTCTAGAGTCTTGAGGTTGGGAAAGCTGTAATGTGTTACAGCCAGTAGAGGATTCATCCTCTAATTGTAACTGAGCTTCTGTAATGTAACGAGTTGCCCAGTTCAATAAAAGAAAGTTCTATTTGTTGTGTTTAATATTTGTTATTGTGAGTTTTTTTATTTACCCCCTTCATCATTCTTGCAGCAGAAACCTTCACCCACTTCCAAAGACCAGAACCTTCTTATAGCAACACATACTTTCTTAGGATCATTAGGAAAGAGACTACAACATGCTATACGTCATCAACAACATCTTCTCAACATTAGCATTAATGCTTGTAATTCCCATCTTATTATACCATTCTTCATCTTGATGCTTCTAATTCCCATCTTAATATATCGTCATGATATCATCTCTACTGACACCAATCATATCCAATATAGCTTAACAATGAATGACATCCAACCATGAACATCAACAACATCACTATTAGCATACCATCAATGATAGTCCAAACTAAGTGTTGACATAAATGACAACCACATTGTTGGTTCCCAAATGACTACAACACAAAACTCTAAAATATTTCTAAATCACCTACCTGCCCAGGATTTTTGTCAAGGTGATAGAAAGAAGTTTATCAACAAGTTAGGGGCGATTTTGGCCAACTAATAGGAGTGTGTAGACTCCTCTATTCTTTGAGCTTAGCTTAAACTCTAGAGGGATATTCCAAGGGGTATACCTTAATAGGTATTGATTTCAAACCAGATGAACAACTAAAATTAAATGAACAACCAAACCCAACTCATTGTCTTGGTCCCAAAGGCTAGATCACTGAACCAAGAACAACTGGCTATCACAGAACCCCTATATAGTTGATTCAACTATGTGAATATACATGCACAAGAAGGATGGTTTTCGTCTAAACCACTCCAGTAAATATTTGCTTGATTTAAAAGGTGTGTTCAATCGGTCTAATGGAACCAAGACCAGTGCCTATCCAATTGGGCTACAATGTCCCACAATGACAGAAAAGAAAACAACATTAAGGGAAACAAGGAAAGTTGATCTATGCATATGCTATATCAGATTGTAGGTTTTTTGCTTCAAACATAATTAATAATTCAGAATAGAACTGTAGGCACTCAAATATAAAGAACAAATGGCAATTACAAGGTGTTTAATATATTTAAAATGCTATCACATTTTTAAATGTTCAATAAAAACTTATTAGCAAATGTGATAAGAGGAAAGACTCTAAATACATTCAAACTACTATTGAGACATTCTCTACACAATCCCTATTACATATTATCTTTCACTTGTTTCAGCACCCCATTACTGTTCTGCAACTAAACTTGGCATGATTTGGAGCCTTAGAATCATTCTTGGACTTACACAACCTCTAGCCACCAACAAAGAAATAACCACAAATGAATCTAAAAATTATTCATATATAGCCATTCAACTTCCCACGCCATTCCAAGTGCTACACTTTGTAAAAAAGTAACCCATGCTACATGAACAGTCTAGCCCAAATGTCTATCAGAAGATCTGCACGTTTGGAAAGAAGGCCTACTCTGATAATTCTGCGTTGACCGAAGTCAGTGAACCCATCAGTTCACAAACTACTCATCCACCCAATCAAAGCATGCCTCATCTCTTCTTTCCACCTTTTCACCTTATCAATGAATCTTTCTTTTTTTGAACCAAGCCCTATGTCTTCTTTCACCTTTGTTTTATCATTTTACCTTTATCGACAATTTTCACTTTTCTCGAACCATGGACTTTGTCTCTTTGTTATCAGAGAAATGTGGTGGTGGAAAACCAAGTGGTTGGCGAACCTTACAGTTCACAAACAAAGAAAACAACTACTTCATTTATCTTTCCCTTAGAAATTTTCCTTAGAAAAATTTTCTTCGCCACAACTTTTTCTTGCTTCCTTCTATCGACAAATCTTTGTGGCAGAGAACTTGGTTATCAATGAACCAAATGGTTCATGAACCAAGCCCTTCACTGATAAAGACTATTCCCTTTCTTTTTTCTTCCTTCCTTAGAAACATTTCCTTCCATTGCCCCTTTCTACTATTAGTGAAGTTAGCAAAACATTGAAATGGTAAATTGTTGTCGGTGAAATTGACGATTCATGAACTGGCTGATTCACCGATGAAAGACTTAGTTTTTTCCTATTTATATTTCACCTCCACCTTTGTTTGTTCCTTTGTTCTGTTGATGAATATTCACAATGGTTAACTCTTTATTTAGTGAACTTTTAAGTTCACAAACTAAAACTTTCACCCATAAAAGACTTCAAGCCTTCTTTCAATCCTTTGTGCCTTGGAAAACTTTTCATTTCGTACTGGCTTTGTTTCCTCACATTCTATCAGAGAATCTGCCATTAGAAAAACCTCATGTTGGCAAACTTTGGAGTTCGCAAACCTAATCTTTTGCTGACAAATCTTGCTTCTAACTTTTTCCTTTTCTTTTCTTAGAAACATTTCATCTTCTCCCTTCACTTTTCTTCAATCGGTGAAAACACAAGTCGGCAAACTCGTTGGTTCAAGAACCAACAATTTCACCAACTAGAGACTTTGGATGCCTTTTTTGGAGATGAAAAATTTTCTCTTTCCTTTAACTTTCTGCCACCTTATCGACAAATTGGTGAATTGGGAAAAATACGAAATCCCGAACTAGTTCACCAGTTCTCCTATTTTTTGATTTGCTGATAAAGACTTAAAATGTTCATTTTTCAAAGGGAAAAAGCAAACACATTATACTTAGAAGATTTTTGAATAAAAACCCATATAATTATCTTAGATTGGATTTGAATGGTGGGTATTTGGCACACATTGGGAATTTTGATGGGTTTTTTTAGGAAAAGTAAGGCATTTTGGAGCTAGATGTTTTGAGCACCAACACTAGTGATGGTTGGGGACGTGTGGCAAATGTTGGTGCAATGAGATTCTTAGAATATCTCTGGGCGGACCAAAATAAAAAAATGAATAGGAAAACAACTGAAACATATATATAGTAAAACACACAGTCATGAGCATGAAGGCACAAAAGGAAAATTGACTGTGATCAAAATTTACAGGCATGTGTAGGTCCAACCTACACAAAACTGTTGCAATCACTTGCCTTTGTCAGAGACAAGTTGAATGAAGGAGTTGATCTCCCTCAAACCAAATTTACATTTCTCACCCATATGGTCTCCAACATGTCTTGATTTGCAAAAAAAATCTTGAAATGAAGACAAGCCTCACCACTAAACAACGTTGCTGCATGGAAACCATAAATGATAGGTGCTTGACCTATTCCATTCCATATCATGCACTTTAATATCAATAGGGCATGAGAAAACAAAACCCAGGTCAGTATTAAAAGAATTGAATGAGAATAAACATTCATCATCAACTACAACTCCACTATCACTACTGACCTCTTCATGCAAACTGAAGAAAAATGAGAATACCTCTAGTTCACATGGAAAAGAAAAATGTGCCTGACTACATTGCTGATCCATAATACAAAACACATCTTTTTACAAATCAAACTAGAAAAAATACAACTCTATCATATCCTCAAGTTTGGCAGGAACATGTTGATCTTCAACTTGGCACTCATGTTGCTAGTTAATGTCATTTTTATACATGTATACTATGTTGGACTGCACCAGATAACTAAGAGGAGGGTTGAATCAATTGTCCTAAAACTTTTAACCAATTATGAACATCAATCTATCAATACTTATATTCTTATATAACCATGAAAGTATAAAATGAGAAGCTCAACACAATAACATAATCAACATAGAAGACACTAAATTTTTATGTGGAAAACCCTAAAAGGAAAAAAACATGGTGGGTGTTAGCCCACATAAATATATAAGTTATATCAATAACAAAAAAAAGAGGCTCACTACCTACAGGGCTCACTGCCCAAATTACTCACTTCAAAGAATGGTTCACTACCAAAGGGTGGCTCATTGCCAAGGGGTGGCTCACTACCAAAATGGTGAACTAATTAATTAGCATCTACTCCATGCTTGGGTTCAATTCCTTTGAAACATAATAAATCTCCTCTGCTCTTCTCTTTCACACCTTCATGTTGGCAAGAGACATTGTGTGGCTTCATGATTGTTGTCATTAATGGCAACAAAGCTTATCCCACACATCTACAGCACATAATATGTCTATACTAGAAGTCAGATTGAAGAGTGTTTTGGTTTGGTGAACAAGAACAGAGCCTGCAACAAGGTCTGACAATCAAGTTTGGATCTCTCAGATGATGTATCTCAGCAAAGTGTGAACTTGGGAAAGTCAAGAGGAATACCATGACTACCACATTCCAGAGATTGAGCCTCCAGTGATGAAAGAGTGAAAGGATATGAGCACCTAAGTGTTGGGTTCCTGACAGGCAGAATAGACTGAGAAAGAACTGACTAGTAGAGCATCAGACCTTAATCCAGATGAGAAACTGATGGTGATCAAGCTACTTAAGGGATCATTCATGGTTGGCCGACATGATTGATGACTTCTATAACTATCTCTTTGATACGCATCACTTAGTAAGCATGGATTCAGCCGATAGACCAGAGTTTGGGAAAATCTTGAGTATTATAGTTGCCAACTAGAAAGATGTTGAAATCCTTGGTGCAGATATATATACCAGATGGATTTCAGTATGCAAGTGTGTGTGTGTGTGTTGTGTGATAATGTGTGAAGAAAGGCAGAGATAAGTGTGGAAGCAATAAAACAAGTCCAGTATGTGATAAAATAGTAGCACTAAAGCAGAGGAAGAATGAAGTGTAGTAGATCAGTATATTGAGCCTAACTAGAACTAAACCTCAGCATATGTAGATGCCTCTAATTAGTACAAACACCTGGTTACATTCTATATACCTTGTAGACAGTGAGTCTCTTGTAGGCAATAAGCCTCTTGTGAGCAGTGTGCTCGGGCAGTGAGCCCTAATTGGCAAGTGCCATTTTGTACTTCTATTCTTTTAACAGAGAATACAATCTTGGGTTAGTCACCCCATGGTTTTTCCCTTAACAAGGTTTTCCACGTAAAAATCCTTGTATTATATGTGTTGATTTCTTTTCGGCTCTCATGCTCATGTATGCTTATATGTTTTGATACTGCACTAATTGTTAAAGAAGAAAATAAAGTTAAATAATTAAGATAATTGATTCAACCCCCCCTCTTAGTTATCCACCTTGTTTCCAAGAATTGGTATCAAAGCCAAGTTCCTCCAAACAGAGCCTAACAGCTTGAGGAAGATCTGGGAATCTCAATGGATATGTATGGTATGAGGGAACAACTTCAGTCTACCCTAGATGATCTTGAGCAATCTCACTCTAAAGTCAATAACCTGAGGGAAAGACTCAAACAAGATGATGACTTCATAAATGAACTAAAAGAAAAAACCGAGTATCTCTGTGAAAAAGAGAAAGGAACTTCTTCAACAATTAGCAAGTGAAAGTGAAGCCAATGATACTAATGAAGATCTGAATGAGAAAAACAAGTTATGTGAGAAGCTATCAAAAGAGGTCATTATGGTAAGACATGAAATGGAATCAGGGGTTATGAAATTCACCCAAGAAATTGAACATAAAAGAAAAATGGAAGATAATCTAAAAATATCTCTCAAGGTGAAGTCAGAAGACTGCCACAAAATGGATAGAATAATCATGCATCTGGAATCTGATCTTGAAGAAGCTAGAGATAATGAAGAACAACTTGAAAATCAAATATACACTCTTAAAAGGGATCTTCAAATAGCAAATGAATATAAAGAAAAATTCAAGATAAGCTCTGCTCAACTTGAAGTTCTTCTTGAAAGCCAAAAGAGGGTAGATGATAAGCATGGCTTGGGATATGAGAAAGGTGAAAGCTCCAGATCTGGTCAGAAGAACTCTGGATCAGGAAATCCAAGGTACAGGCCTAGAAGACCTCTGGTAAGACAACCAAATGCTCAAAGATATCCATCCTTCAATGGATACTGGTACAATTACAATAACTTTGGTCATAAAGCAAATCAATGCAGAAGAAGAATGAATCAGACTAATTCATCCTTCTCCAGACAGTGTTTTAACTGCAAAAGGTATGGTCACAAATCTCATGAATGTAGAAAAATGCAAATAAACAATTCATTCAATGGTAGATGCTTTGCATGCAATAGAATGGGACATATGGCTAATCAATGCAAATCAAGAGGATATCAGTCAAATATGCAAAGAAATATAGCTTGCTACAGTTGTAATAGATCCAGTCATATTGCCAAATTCTACAGAAGTAAGAATCAGGATAAAAGAGGTCCAGTGCATCATAATCAAAATCAAGACAAAGGAAAAGGAAAAGTGAATGTGGATGAAGTTCAAAGGGAGATGAACAAGATTTGGGTGAAGAGAAGTACAAAAAATGTTGGGGATGGATCCGCACTAGAATCTAGTGCTGATATTCCTTCCGAAAACTAAATAGATGAGCTCGGGCTCAAGGGGAGTCACAAAAGAAAACAATTTCCCCTAGCTAGTCAATTGGTGCCTAAATTGGCACATGGAGTGTAGCAGATTGAATAGTTCTCAAAGAGATATCTAAATAACTCTTGGTAAAAATATAAAAGATCCACGAGAAGGTTGAAGAGGCTAATCATCCAAAATTGGTCCAATTTGAGAGTCATCTGGTAAAAGCAGGATTTTCACAGTTAGATCCGGTATGATTCAAAATTGAAATTCCTTGATCTATGGATAAATAGGATGATTTAAGGAAGGGAGATACATTCTAAGTTAACATTCTAAGTGCATCTCAGTGATCTAGAAGAATCTCTCTCAGAACAAAGAGAACAAGGCAACTAGAATGAATTAAGTTGTACATTTATTGCAATATGGAATTAGGGTTTGTGTAGAAATAAAAGGGTTCTTTTGTTCATCATTTGCACATTTTCATTCAAGAAGAAGAAAGAAAGAGCTCTGCAACAAGATTGCTTCAACCCTCTCAAGGATCAACTGCAGAATTCGATTCAACCAGTAATCTTTTTGGCTCTTATCGTGAACCCTAGAAGCGTAAAAAGGTATTTCCATTCTTGAATATCTCTCTCTGAATCTTTTGCAAGATGGCTACTCCAAATGTTGTTAAGATCACTAATAGGTCGTGCCCTAAGTTCAAGAAACATCCTTACAAATCCCTAGAAGTTGATGCCTTAGGCACCTTCTCTAGCATTCTGCATGGGGTTCTACATGTAGAAGATGTTAGGGTATACATACACGCCAATATTGAGGAATTTGGGGAATCCAAATTGATGGATATTTATCACAAGAAACTAATAGATGAAACATTTGAACTTAAACCTCAATAAAAGGCCATCTAGGATAAGTATTTTGGACATTGCATCCACTTCCCCTATTTTGCAGAAGATGAATGGGTCCGGTATGTTCTTAGTAGAATACATGATAACTTCATGTGGTTGTTGAAGCCCTTCAAAATAACAAAGGATGCAATTAGGGCAATAACTGGCTTGCACTCATCCAGTGGGTTGCCTGCTCTCAAATCAGTCAAAACCCAAACTGTAAGTAAGGCTACCAGATCAAAGTTTGACAAGAGGACAATGACAATAGAAGACATCATAGATCTGGATATCAAATTTGCCTCTATGATAATTGGTTACAAAATCTATCACTCCAGCAGGGAGAATTCAGTATCCGGAACTGCTATATATACTGCATATGAAATGCTAAGGAAAAATGTTGACTATGATCTTTGTGAGCTTCTTCTGAACCAATTGTTAGAGAATTTATAGAAAATAAAGAAGGATAAGAAGAATTCATTTAAGTACGGTGGCTTAATACTATGTCTATTCTTTTACTATATGAATGAGCTACCTGGATCTAGTGGTTGGGTATGGCAAAATGACAAACTAGTTGCCATACAAATCAGAGATTATATGTATGGGCTTGGTGATGCCAAGGCTCAAAGCATAGCTCTCTAGGGATATTTAAAGAATTTCCAAGGTATGATGCAGGCCAGAGAGAGAATTCCTCAGACAATAGTTGAAAAATATAAAGATACAGTATGTTTTATGGTAGACACTGATCAATGCCTAATGGAGGTAGTAGAGCCCAAAATAGTCTGGATTATGCCAATGGGCTATGAGGTGGATAAGAAAATCCTGGAACTACATGTCCAACACCTATTAAGTCAACCTAAGGACCTTGAGGCAGAAAGGTTTGGCACCTTTCAAGAATTGAGTGTGAAAATTCATGTTGAGCTAAGACAACTAGAGATGAAAAGAAAAGTGAGAAGAGAAGTAGAAGTTGCTAAAAGATATGGCATTTCAAAAGAGGTAGTCGATGCAAATAGAGAGAAACTAGAAAAAGCAGAGAAAGAGAGACAAGATGCAGAAAAAGAAAGTGATCCGGTGCAAGCCCCCTCCCGAACTAGATCCTCAAAGAGTTCTGCACCTACCACCTCTAAGAGCTCAAAATCCTCCAAACCGGAAGCAAAGACATCCAAAAAAGGATAAAAGAGAACAAAAATCAAGGCTACAAGATCCTACATAAGTCAAAAGGATGATGAAGAGACAGAGACAGATGAGGATGTTAAGATAATGAAGAAGAAAAAGAAAACATTTGTGGAATCCTCTGTCGACAAAAATAAAGAAGTAGAAGAATTTGTTGAAAGGCCTACTCTTTCTGTTGATGATGTCATCAAGGTACTCACTGTGGATGGGAATCTGCAACCAATGACAGAATTCTATGATGAGTATAGTGACACAGACAAAAGGATCTTGGAAGAAGCTACAGTTAAGTAATTAAACATATATAATAAAGCATTTATTGAAATCATCTCTCTAATTCCCAAAAGTTTAGAGAAGGTACTTAAACTCAAAAAAGCCAATGCCAAGGCAAAGGATTTGGAGATTCGGGAACAAATATCTATTCATCTCTATCCTTCCATCATTCCAAAACAAATGAACATAATCTTCAAGGATTGCAAGGATGAGTTTCAGAGCAAAGCTAGAATGAACAAGCTTATGCTCGGAGAGACTGATTAGGTGGCAAAAGAGACTAAAGACATCCTCCAGAATGCATATAAAAGATTCAATCTTCCTATTATAGAGGACATAAGTGATGAACCTTCTGTCATGGATGTCAAAGGATTAAGTGCATCAAAGGAAGATTCTACTGAGAAAATTGCAGAAGAGTCAAAGGACATAAGTGAGGAGAAGACTAAAGACCTAGATTCCTCTATTTCAGAAGAGGAAGTCCATGAAGAAGTAAACATCTCTCTTCCGGATCCCCCAACAGACTCCAGAACTGAAGGAGAAGCAAGAAAAGAGGAGAAAGCAAGTCTAGAAGAGGAGAAAAAGGGAAGAGAAGAAGAGAAAATAGAGAAGATCTCTGATGACAGCTCTGAGGCTATAAAAGGAAAGAAGTCTCTGACAAGAGACACTACAGAAGTAGTGAATAATTTCTTGACCAAGGAATTAATGGAGATAGATGAACCAAAACTATTTCATGGACCACTCAATTTTGACTCCCTCTCTCCGATCCAGACAATGAAGGTAGCATCTTTTGCTCAAGCCAAAGCAAAAGAAAAGCTTCTCAAGTCTCACATGGAAGACTATGAGCTGATAGAGATTGCATCTGGTGTGTAGGAGAAGATCATGCCATCCTTCCAGAAGGATCCTTCAGCCTCTTCATCTGGTAACTTAAAATCTCTTGTTAATTCCATTAGCACACATTTTGATTCTTTGGAGAAATTAGTAGAAGAGAAAGTCTGGAGAGAGTTTTTGGGAAAGAGATTCTCTAAAGTATAGGGACTTATAGCAAATGATAGGAGAAATCTAGATATTGGGATAAGAGCCTAGAAAATGCTCTTAAAGATGGTGGAGATTTATACAAATTTTTTCTATCTTGGTCCAAAGTGACAACAAATATTGCCAAGGTGGAAGAACAAGAGAGTAAACTGTCAAGTTTATCTCAAAATTTTGATCCTCTAACCTCATCCATAATGAATCAAGAGTGCCAGACTATTGTCACTATAAATGAGTTAAAGAGGCTTGAGAAGGAGAAGAAGAATAGAATAAGCAGAATGAGTGAACTTAGAGGGATAATTATCCCTAAGTTAGAGGCCATGCATGAGGCCCTAACTGATGCTCAGACCATAGCCTGGACTAGTGATCTGGCAGACTTAAAGAGGGTAGAAGATTTTGCATTTTTGTTAAGTGGTCACATCTCAATTTTAGACAAGATGAAGCAAAGTTTGGCAACATAATTTATCCAGTTGAAAACCACCTTTGTGGATATACTGAAGTATATGTAAGTACAACTTGTATATATACTTATGCGGCAATATATAGATTGATTTTTGAAAGTTTTGGTGTATGGATTTTACCCTTTGCCATTGATTTCAAAGGGGGAGTGAGGAGTAGTGAAAAATGTGGAATCTAGCTAAGGGGAAGCTTTGGTAATAGTGGGCATAGGACAAAGCATCAGCCAAGGGGGAGTTTGTTACAACACCTAGTCATTTTTCACTAAGTGTTGCCATCAATGCCAAAGGGGGAGATTGTTGGTGAGAGACACTATGTGGCTTCATGATTGTTGTCATTGATGGCAACAAAGCTTATCCCACACATCTGCAGCACATAATATGTCTATACTGGAAGTCAGATTGAAGAGTGTTTTGGTCTGCTGAACAAGAACAGAGCATGCACCAAGGTCTGACAATCAGGTCTAGATCTCTCAGAGGATGTATCTTAGCAAAGTATGAAATTGGAGAAGTCAAGACGAATACCATGACTGCCACATTCTAGAGATTGAGCCTCCATTAATGAAAGAGTGAAAAGATATGAGTACCTAAGTGTTGGGTTCCTAACAGGTAGAATAGACTGAGAAAGAACTGACCAGCAAAGCATTAGACCTTAATCCAGATGAGAAACTGATGGTGATCAAGCTACTTAAGAGATCATTCATGGTTGGCCAACATGAATAATCACTTCTATAACTATCTCTTTGATACACATCACTTAGTAAGCATGGATTCAACTGACAGACCAGAGTTTGGGAAAATCTTGAGTGTTCCGGTTGCCGACTAGAAAGATGTTGAAATCCTTGGTGTGGATATATATACCAGATGGATTTTGGTATGAAGGTGTGTGTGTGTTGTGTGATAATGTGCGAAGAAAGGTAGAGATAAGTGTGGAAGTAGTAAAACAAGTCTAGTATGTGACAGAACAACACTAAAGCAAAGGAAGAATGAAGTACAGTAGATCAGTATATTGAGCCTAACCAGAACTAAACCTCAGCATATGTGGATATCTCTAATCAGTTCAAACACCTAGTTACATTCTATATACCTTGTAGATAGTGAGTCTCTTGTAGGCAGTGAGCCTCTTGTGAGCAGTGTGTTCGGGCAGTGAACCCAAATTGGCAAGTGCCATTTTGTACTTCTATTCTTTTAACAGAGAATACAATCTTGGGTTAGTCACCTCGTGGTTTTTCCCTTAACAGGGTTTTCCATGTAAAAATCCTTGTGTTATATGTGTTGATTTCTTTTCTGCTCTCATGCTCATGTATGCTTATATGTTTTGATACTGCACTAACTATTAAAGAAGAAAAGAAAGTTAAATAATTAAGATAACTGATTCACCCCCTGTCAATTATCCACCTTGTTTCCAATACTTCACACTTATCTCATCATATTCGAACACCATCATATTTTCACAATTGATTACAAGTCTTTATACAAGACATCAACTTTGGAATGTACATCAAGGTCAGCAATACATTCATCAATCGTTGGAATAATCTAAGGTTGGCATTATAAATATACATACAACAGGTCTAGACCTAATATAAAATTAGGCAAGGAAAACATGTAAAGATGTATATGGATCACATTGCTCCTTACTCGAGACTCAAATGCAATCTTCCATGTCATGTCATGCCTCTACAATCTTCAAAGTTTCTCTAAAAATATTGAAATCAACCATGTCGGCCAAGACTAGTGAGAACATTAGGTCTTCTAAGAACATTCTTCAACCACGATCCAAATTTCTCTTTGTGGACAAATCTAAAGGTACAAACACAATCAGGGGACATCTATAAGCATATTGTAATCATCAGGAACAACCACATGATCTCTAACCACTCTGTCAAGAAGATTCTTCAAACTGAAGCATAAGAACAACACTGTCATAAGTAAAGGATAGCTTGCGGACCACCAAATCATGAATCATTGTAGTTAAAGGCACTTAACATTATCTTAGAGTTATCTCTAGAACTGTAGATCAAAATAATTCAATGCGGAGGAATGCAGAGGAATGCGGAGCATAATACTTTCTCCCTGTCATTGTCAAATATATAGAAAAAGTTATTTTCACTCTGGTGAACATAACTCACTCAATTCTTCATACCGGAGGCTCAAACTTGGAACATAGTATCTTCAAATGGACTTTTAATTAAATTCCAATCTGTAGACAAAGATAATCATTCTACATAAAATGTGAAGCACTCTTCTAGACTATTTTTCTATATACAATACACTGTTTCCACTGCAACTCACTATTTCTACTGGAGGAACTAATTTTCTCAATATCCTCATCAAGATTGCTTACATAAGTAAATACAAAGCATCTTAATCATTACAAACAACCAACAAGATAGAAGCACAGTTGACACCAATGACAACATCGATTAGGCACATACTTGCAACAATCTCCCCCTTTGTCATTGATGGCAACATATGATGTGAAAAACTGAAAAGATCATCAAGACAATATTCTCCCCCTTTCTCTTTACACATCTACATTCTTTCTCCCCTTGAGTTTTTCACATGATTTTTCTCCCCCTTTGACATCAATAGCAAAGGGCACATACATACATGCTACTACTCTGATTCACTAAACTTTCTCTATTTTTCAACACTTTCTTCATCAGAAACATCTAGCTACTCCCCCTGAGGGATAGCCCTTAAAACATCAATCTAGATCAAAGAATGACACTTTGAGCTCCACTTGATTGATGCATTCCTATGCATCTTAGTTCAGGGTAGGAGGGGTAATGACCCCTAACTTTTCTTTGAGATACTCAAAGGTATCTTTAGGTAGAGGCTCAGTGAAAATGTCTACAATTTATCCTTTGTGGACACATATTCCAACTTTACTTCATTCTCTATCACCTTCTCTCTTAAAAAGTGATACCTTATTGATATGTTCTTTGTTCTTGAGTGCATCACTAGATTCTTTGAAATGTTTATGGCACTTGTATTGTCACAAAAGATTCCAATTGGATCTTCATACAAAACTCTTATATCCTTCAAAGTATGCTTCATCCATAATACTTGAGTGTAACAACATGCTACTACAATATACTCTACTTCTACAGTTGAAAAAGAGATTGAGTCTTGTTTCTTGTTCAGCCATGATACCAATCTATTACCCAAGAAGAAAGCACCTCCACTTGTACTATTTCTATCGTCAACATCTCTAGCCCAATCTGCATCTATATAGGCACTAAGAGTGAAATCATTGACCTTTGGATACCATAAGCCATAATCAGGAGTACCTTTTAAATACCTCAGGATTCTCTTAACTGTCATCACATGTGATTCTCCTAGATCAGCTTGAAACCTTGCAACAAGACAAGCTGCATAAATAATATCAAGTTTGGTTTGAGTTAGATAAAGCAATCCTCTTATCATGGATCTATATTTTTTCTGATCAGCCTTAGGTGACTCATCAATTTTTCTCAACTTACAGGTAGTCACCATGGGAGTACATATAAGTTTATAGTCTTCCATCCCAAACTTCTTCAACAACTCTTTCACATACTTAGAATGAGATATGAAGATTCCTTTATTTGATTAATTTATTTACAGACCTAGAAAAAAATTCATCTCACCAAACATGGACATCTCAAACTCTTTTTGCATTTCACTAGCAAATTTGATACACATACTTTCATTTCCTCCAAATATGATATCATCAACAAAGAGTTCAACAATTCAAATTTGATCATCATTAATCTTAAAATAAAGATTACTATCAACAACACCCTTGTTGAACCCTAACTACAATAAGTATTTATCCAACCTTGCATACCAGGCTCTAAGAGCTTGCTTGAGTCCATACAAAGCTTTCTTCAACCTGCACACAAAATCACCTTGGTCTGATAACTTAAATCCTTCCAGCTGCTTAGTATAAACTTCCTCTTACAACTCACCATTCAGAAATGTAGACTTTGCATCCATCTAATACACTTTGAAACCTTTGTGGGCTGCAAATGCCAAAAATATTTTGATTGCCTCAATCTGGGTTACAAGAGCAAAAGTCTCTTCAAAATCTATTCCTTCAATCTATGAATATCCTTTGCACACAAATCTTGCCTTATTCCTTACAACTTCTCCATTCTCATTCAGCTCATTCCTCAGCATCCATTTAGTTCCAATAACATTTTTGTCAGCTGGTCTGGGAACTAATTCTCAAGTATCATTATTTTCTATTTGCATTAGCTCTTCCTCCATGGATTTTACCCAGCTTTCATCATTGCATGCTTTATTCATAGTTTTTAGTTCAACCCTTAAAAGAAAATAGTAATTCACTTGTTCTTCTGCAACTTTTGTCTTTGTTAGCACACCTTTATTTTTTTCACCTATAATCTGATCTTTAAAATGATTAATCCTTACATACTTGGGAGTCTTGACAACACTTTCCAGAGCCTCTTCTTGATCTTGACCATCTTCTTGCTCATCTTTTTCTTCATTCATTATAGTCACAGCTTCATCTGGTTCATAGCAATTCAGGTCTGATATTCTTTCCTTGCCTTCATACAACTTCACATTTGTACTCTCAATAATATTTTTGAGCCTTTTGTTGTAGCACCGGTAGGCCTTACTCTTGGTAGAGTATTCAAGGAAAATTCCTTCATCACACCTTGCATCAAACATTCCTAGATCTTCATCTCTCCTGATATAGTATTTTCTTCCAAAGATTTTGAAATATTTTATTGTAAGAATTCTTCCATACCACAATTCATAAGGAGTTTGAGTACCATTACCTTTCACTTGAACTCTATTTTGAATGTAGATAGTAGTATGAATAGCCTCTTTCCAAAAGACTTATGGCAGATGTACTTCATCATTGTGCTAGTAGCCTCTTGAACTATCCTATTTTTCCTTTCTACAACTCCATTTTGTTAAGGAGGCCTAGGTACAGATAGCTGTCTTTTTATCCCATGCTCTTCATAGAAAATGTTGAATTCATTTGATGTGAATTCACCTCCTCTATTAGACCTCAAGCATTTGATTTTCAAATCTATTTCATTTTCAACCATTACCTTGAAATTTTTGAACTTCTCTAGGGCTTCTAATTTGTCTCTTAGAAAAGTAACCCAAGTCATTCTAGAATAATCATCAATAAGCAACATGAAGTACCTATCACCTTGTAGACTTCTCACCCTTGTAGGACCATAGAGATGTATATGCACTAGATCCAGTAAACTGACAGAAAATTGCTCTTTGCTCTTGAAACTTATTCTTGTCTACTTCCCTAGTTGACATTGCTTGCAAATTCTATTAGATGCTTTCACAAGTTTTGGTAAATCTCTCACAATCTAACATGAACTTATTTTTACCAGATTATCAAAGATTATATGACACATCCTTCTATGCCACAACCAACTTTCATCTACTTAGGCTAATAAATAGTAATCACTAGTTCCTCTTAATTTATAAATGTTACCTTTGGTCTTCTTATTGGTAGCAATCACAGTTCCAGAGCTTTCTATGATCTTACACCCATTGTCTTTGAATCTTAGATCATATCCTTTGCCACACATCTGACCAAAACTCAAAAGATTATGCTTCAAACCATTCACATATAGGACATTGTCAGTATTATGCTTTCCATCAAATAAAATAGATCATTTTCCACAAATCTTACTAGCTGCATTATCTCCAAACCTAACTAGTCCTCCATAATACTTTTCCAAACTTACAAACTTAATTTTGTCATCGGTCATGTGATGTGAGCATTCACTATCAATAATCCATTCATCCTTATATTTCTCAACCTGAACAGTCAAAGCACTTTCTTTTATTGGTTTTTCTTCCTTCACACTGCTAGCAGAATTAGTAGACATAGGATGTTGTTCAATAGCAATGAACAGGCATTCATTTGCACTAGTACTAGTTTCATTAGATTTATCATCAATCACTCCTTCATCATCAAAATCTCTAACATAGTAACATTTATTTGGAACTCTAGGCTTTCTCTCATATCTTTTCTTCTTTCTTTCATTCTTTCAGGACATCTAGAGCATAATGTCCTACTTTACCACAAGAGAAACATTTGAAAGGTAATTTACCTTTAAACTTTACAGAACCTCTTTGCAACCTGTCAACAAAGTTAGCTTCAATTTCCTCAAAGTCATCATCCACTTTATATTTCTCAGCTCTGGAAATCTTTTCAGAAGTATTGGCTTTAAAAGCTAATTCAACTTTCAGCAGGGCATCACCAAATTCTCTCATCTCAAAGGCTGTAAGATTTCCAAGTAATTGATCTCTATCAATAGTTTTCACAGTCATAAATTATTCAATAGAAGCTATTTTGTGACTATAGGAATTTGGTAGTGATCTGAAAATTTTTATTACAATTTCCTTATCATTGAGAGTTCCTCCCATACCTTTTATTCCAGTGACAAGTTCATCAACTCTTTGCATAAAGGCTGTTATGTTTTCATCTTCATTCATCTTCAAACCCTCATATTTTACTTTCAAGCTCCGTAGCTTGGCTTCTCTTACAAAATCATCTCCTTCATACATATATTTCATCTTCTCCCATACCTCATTTGCAGATTCCAAGTCCACAACTTTTGTCAACACTGAGTCACTTAAGGAGCTTAACAATGCATCCTTTTCTTTGACATCCAATTCATATTCTTTCATATCATCTTATGTTGACAAACCATCTTCAAGCATGACAAATTGTGACTATGTACCTAACCATACTTTATAAACAAGACATAGGAGATGGCTTTTCATTCTTACCTTCCAAAGAGCATAACTTGTCCTATCAAACTATGGAGCTTCCTTCCTATAAGACATCCTAGATCTTACTCAAGCTATTAGGCTTTCTTCTGAGGAACCTTTCTCTAGTACTAATTGTTGGACTACACTGGACAACTAAGAGGGGGGGTGTGAATCAGTTGTCCTAAAACTTTTAACCAATTATGAACATCAACTTATCAATTACTTATATTCTGATAAAATCATGAAAGCATAAAATGAGAAGTTCAACACAATAACATAATCAACATAGAAGACACCAAATTTTTACATGGAAAAACCTAAAAGGGAAAAACCATAGTGGGTGTTAGCCCACATAAATATATAAGTTATATCAATACAAAAAAATAGAGGTTCACTGCCCATATGGCTCACTGCCCAAATTGCTTACTGCAAAGAACAACTCACTACCAAAGGGTGGCTCACTGCAAAGGGGTGGCTCACTACCAAAGGGTGGCTCACTACCAAGGGGTGGCTCACTGCCAAAATGGTGATTTGATTAATTAGCATCTACTCCATGCCTGCATTCAGTTCCTTTGAAGTACAATAAATCTCTTCTCTGCTCTTTCACACCTTCACACTTATCTCATCATATTCGCACTCCATCATCTTTTTGCAATTCATTACAAGTCTTTGTACAAGACATCAACCTTGGAATGTACATCAAGGCAGTCAGTACATTCGTCAACCATTGGAACAATCTCCAAGTTTGGCATTACAAACATACATAGAATAGGTCTAGACCTAATACAAAATCAGCCTAGGAAAACATGTAAAGATGTATGCGGATCACATTGCTCCTTCACTGGGACTCAAATGCAATCTTCCATGTCATGTCACGCCTCTAAAATATTCAAAGCTTCTCTACAAATAATGAAATCAACCACATCGGCCAAGACTGGTGAGAACATTAGGTCTTCTAAGAACATTCTTCAACCACGATCCAAATTTCTCTCTGTGGACCAATCAAAAGGTAGGAACATGATCAAGAGACATCCACAAGCACATTGTAATCATCAGGAACAACCACACGATCTCTAACCACTCTGTCAAGAAGATTCTTCAAACTGGAGTACAAGAACAACACTGTCAACCACTGTCATAAGTAAGGACATCTTGCAGACCACAAAATCATGAACCATTGTAGTTGAAGGCACTTAACATTATCTCAGACTTATCTCTAGAACCGCAGATCAAAATACTTCAATGCGGAGGAATGCGGAGCATAATACTTTCTCCCTGTCATTGCCAAACATATAGAAAAGGTTGTTTTCACTCTGGTGAACATAACTCACTCAACTCTTCACAACGGAGGCTCAAACTCACAAAATAGTATCTTTAGATGGACTTTTAAATAACTTTCAATCTACAGACAAAGATATTCATTCTATAGAAAATGCGGAGCACTCTTCTGGACTATTTTTCTATATGCAGTACACTATTTCCACTACAACTCACTTTTTGTACCAGATGTGCTAATTTTCTCAATATCCTCATCAATATTGCTTAGATAAGTAAATACAAAGCATCTTACTCATTACAATCAGCCAATAAGATAGGAGCACTGTTGACACCAATGACAACATAGATATGTTGATATCAATGACAACACCGATTAGGCACATACTTGCAACATACTGGCCCAAAACAAAAGACTCAAATTCAAGCACAACATCATCATCCACACCCATAGACACTTGACCTTCATTACAAAGGAAACATTCATACTCATAAGTGTGAAACTCTTAGATAATAGACTACCAACATACATCATTTTCACACATGCTAATGTCTTGTTCCACACTTGGATCACAAACCTAATCCATATCTTAATCATTAGTAGCATAAGAATCATAATGAGGTGTTTCAAATGATGGACTGCACCTATCCCACAACCTCTCTATTTCAATCTCAAATGGGCAACTCAATGCATTATAGTTGCCAATGCATACAGGTACAAGATTGTCCTCCTCCACACCATCACAAGGAATTCTATCTACCACATGCATAACTAGATCAAAAACAAAATTGTCATCATGGAGGTCTCTTTTACTAATGTCATAAGTTATAGGATCATCCAACTGGAACCAGTCAATACACAAATCATCAGTATAGGAAGAGCAGGTATGAGAAATATCACTTGAAGCAAAAGAAACCTTGACTTCCACACAAGCGTCCTCAGCACTATCAAACTCATCCTTGTCAAAAGGGACAAAACCTAGGAGTTCACTAAATAAAATTTCATCATTTCCATCACTCCCATGAGTTGACCCATCCAAATGCAAAAAGATTGCATATGCTACTCTCATCCTTTGCATCATCAAGAGATGTTCCATCAAACACCTCTATCCTCATGTCCTCACTATCAGATCGCTCCTGTACAATATCACATTCACCAGCATCACAACCCCTAGAAAGGTCCTCAAAATGAAACTAGATGTCTACACCATTACTATCTCTGATCAGTTATCATTGGGTACAAACCTACTAATGTCATCTTTAATTCTAGGTTTGGGATCACAAGACAAACAAACATCATCATCCACAAGGGATGATGCATCCAACTTAAGATAGGTATCTATACTATCCTCATTTTTAGTAGAACTATCATATAATGCTGCCTCACATGAGCTCATTTTCCTGACAACACATTCAACCTAATCTGTAGTATTTTGCCTTCATCATACTCACCATTTACAATGCTTACCTTAGGGGACAACAATCTAGCAACATATTCATTTCTCATTTTAACCAAGGCATCAAGAGTAAGGTAAGACTGTTGCAAATTAGCCAGCCGCAAATCTTCCTAGACTGAACTCAACCCAACTTCATAATATTCAAAAAATAAATCGATGCAAGCTAGAATAGAAGGCTTGAATGCATATGGAATTCTAGATAGTGCAACAACAAACTAGTGGCTAAAATACATGTTGGATTTGCCCTCATAGCTTCCGATATTTTCAAGTTCTTGGACAAGAACAATAGGGTCTAGGCTACTTGTAAACTTTTCAAATGCAGCCACTAAATGGTCCTAGGAAGCAAAGTGATGGTTAGGGAAACTAACAAGCCACTTCCTTGCCAATCTACAAAGTGACTTGACAAAGAACCTCATCTACATATCCTCATCCTCAAATTGGAACTTATCCATGAAATCTGAAAATGAAAGAATATGTGTGTTCCCATCATAAACTTCACACCTATCAAATAATGGCATTTGATAATAGATCTTAATGAGCATGGACTACTTCTCATAATTGACCCATGAAAGGTCTAATTGTTTGTATGTGGTTTCATTAGCAATGGGAGGGGACCAAAAACGTGAGCTATTGACAACAACAGGAAGGGAATTGGACTACACCTTGGACTGATGTAGCATGATTTGATTTTATAATTCCTTTTCTTGCTGCAGTAAAGACTCAAATAGCTACTTGGTTTTATCAACTTCATACTGTAGTCTAGCTAAATCATTTTGACTATGAAAGGGTGTTTGACATTGAGACATGAGAATGCAAAATGTAGGGCAATCTAAGTAATAGGATGAATCATCATCATAAGAATCACAAGCATCTTCATCCTCACAATATTTATGACATGAGACATAGGTTGATATATAAGAAGGATCTACCCTAGCGCCATGAGTGTGCCAAGAAGCCATGACTACAATTTTCTACCATGTAGGGCAGTACAAGACATAATAGAATAAATGCTTTTGTATTTTGGTGGAAGTCTGAATTGGTTATAAAAGGAAACCATGTGTACCTTAATTTTTTAGCTGCTACTCATAAACTTGGGGCACCTGAATCACCAACAACACAACTAAATAACAGCTAGCAAACTTTAATTATTTTTCTTTGACAACAGAGTCACCACCTCTTCCAAAGAGGAGACCCTTTAAGTGTGACTGATCTTCAAGGCCACAAAATAATTTTGGGTTCAACTCAACAACAGACTCTTCAAGTGATTCTAACTAGCAGTAGTACATCTCCAGCAACGATGCCAAAATGTTGGTGTAAGTTGACAGCTTGCCAACTTACCCAAACAAAACGTGTAACTACAAATCACTTTTACAAGGGCATTTAGAATAATTTGACCATTTAATTACTCCCTGACAATGATGTAAAAATATTGGTTCCCAAAATGACTACAACACAAAACTCTAAAACATTTTAAAATCACCTAGGCCAAGGATTGTCGTCAGAGTGATAGAAAGAAGTTTATCAACAAGTTAGGGGTGATTTTGGCTAACTAATAGGAGTCAATAGACTCCTCTACACTCTAAGCTCAGCTTAAACTATTGAGGGATATTCCAAGGGGTATACCTTAATAGGTATTGAGTTCAAACAAGATGAATAAATAAAAATAAATGAACAACCAAATGCAACTCGTTGTCTTGGTTCCAAAGGTTGTCACTAAACCAAGAACAACTTGTTGTCACAAAACCCCTATATAGCTGATTCAACTATGCCAATATACATGCACAAGAAGGATGGTTTTCCCCTAAACCATTGGTAAACATTTGTTTCATTTAAAAGGTGTGTGGTTGGTCTAATGGAGCCAAGATCGGTGCTTATCCAATTGGACTATAGAGTCCCAAAATGACAAAAAAGAAAAAAATGGAAGGGAAAAAAGGAAAAGTTGATCTAAGCACATGCTATATCAGATTGTAGGTTTTGTGCTTCAAACATACTTAATAATCCAAAATAGAACTACATGCACTCAAATGTAAAGAACAAATGACAATTACAAGGCTTGTAATATATTTAAAAGGTTGTCACATTTTCAAATGTTTAATACAAACTTATCAGCAAATGTGATAAGAGAAAAGTCCCTAAATACATATAAACTACCACAGAGACATTCTCTACACAATCCATATTGCATATTATCTTTCACTTGTTTTAGCACCACATTACTCCTCTAAAATTGAACCTGACATGATTTGGAGCCCTAGAATCATTGTTGGACTTGCACAACCTCCAGCCACCAACAAATAACCAACCAAAAATGCATCTAAAAATTATCCATATATAGACATTTAGCTTCCCATGCCATTCTAGTCATTACACTCTATCAAAAAGTAACCCATGCTACATTTTAAAGGTCTGATACAGATGTCCATCAAAATATCTACAAATTGGGAAAGAAAGCCCACTCTCTGGCAATTCTGAAAACAATATGCTGGAACAGAATTACGAATCAGACCCAAAACCCCTTTTGGGGATAACAAACTCAATGCCATAACTCAGAAATAGTGATAGGAAAGAAAAAGATCATTGACACAGATTCTAAACAACCAATATATATGACAGAAGGTAACAATATCATCAATTATAGATTTTAATGGAGAATTACGTATGACAGAAGGGATTTTTCAAAATTCCTATTGTCATTATGAAATCACATACTTGCATACATCAGAAGTATGGCCTCATACAATCAGCCTCTTAGATCAGCAAGAACATAAAACTCTAATAGACTCTTTATCCTATCAACCTCCTTAGACTCTCTCTAACTCAGACTATTATATTTTGTTTTCCATCCCTCTTCAACCAAACAAGAAATACATTTCCAATGGCCTGCTATGATCGGCCTTATTATGGGTAGAAATCAAATCTTCCTCCAAACTCCCCCTCCTACTCTATTGACCTTCCTTTTATAGACAGCCTTTGATGGTAATCGGCCTCTCCATCTACCCTCATCCCAACTGTCGACCATCACATATATAGCTATATCTTCATTCATTTTCAATTCTATAGGGAATGATTCAAACTCAACCGCCACGATGTCCACTATCTTCCTCATTGAAGACTGCAGCAGAAAATAACAGTCATCGAGAATAGATTATGCCATGATGCTATGAAAGGCCCATGACAATGCAGAAATGGCACAATGAAACAAAACGCCAAGAAAAGGATTGATCATCAATCGAACATGCAAATAATGAAACTATTTTTTAAGGAGCACGATTGCTAAGGAGATTTATTGTTGTTTCCAATTTGGGTCGTTCCTCCAAATAAGAAGGAAAATCATAAAAGATTACTTTGCCAGCTAGTCCACCCACGATTTGTGGCCTTTTTGCCTTTTCAAACTGGACATGTCTGTAAGCCATGTCCTCTCCAAATTTAGCAGGAATATGAAACGGGATGCCACTGCATCAGACTCCTCAGGCAGAAAAATTCATGAGCTCCTGCTCATGAGGTCCACAATTCCTCTTTTCTTTTTCCTCACTTTCCAATTCATTAATTCTGCACTTCCATGCTTGTATTGTTGCCTTTGAAATTTTGGTATTTGCATTTGTCAGCTTCTTTCCCTCTATGCATGCTTCCACCTTTGATTCTCCTTATCAACTCCAAATCTCCACCATGCTGACTCATCTCATAATCATCTATGGACATCATCTCAAATGAAAATAAAACCTTATCTTTGCTCTGTACAAATGAAATTACCTCTGGAATCTTTATGACCTCAATGTGATCAAGTAACAATAAGTCTTTTGCCTCTTCTACATCATCTAGTTCTTTCATTGAACCTTCTACACTTTCTTTCTCTATTGTAATCACCTTTTTACCTTCCAAATTTGCCTTCAAACTATTCTACACATCCAGTTGTTCATCCTCTTTTGTAGACATGGTGTTCTTTTCGTCTTCATTATATTTATCATCTTTAGCGACATGAACTATAGCATTGAACTCAGAATTACCTTGAACATCAACAGGATCAACTTCACACTTCTGAAAATCTACAAACTGTCTGCAGTCCTCATCAACATCCTTAGCTTTCTTGCTGTCAACTTCTTCTACCCTTGATGTTATTTTTCTATCACAAAAGTTAATACAAACCACTCCTCTTTGTTGCACATCAACAATTGATTTCTTTTGCCAAGATGGGATTATATACCCATGATCTACTAATTTACCCTTTTCCTTTTGAACTTGCACATCCACATTTCCATTACCACTTACACAATCAAAACAAACTTTTACCTTGTCATTGGTCTGCTGCCCCAATTTGCAAATATTCTTGGTTGCATGTCTTGCCAACTCCCTTTCTTCACAGGCTTTCTTCTTTTCTTGATCAGCCCTCTTTCCACCTTTAGGTACAAACTGTCTTTTATCATCTATTGCTACAATCTGGGTTCTTTTGCTCTTATCTCCCACTTTGTTGACGAGCTCTCTTGTTGCCCTTTCTTTCTTTGCCTCTAAAGGCTTGTCCTTAGTCTTCTTCACACATGTATTCACAACTTCAAACAAATCATCAGAAAATAAATCAAGAGACCAAGATGTCTCCTCAGGTGCCTTCATCATCGACACCTTCTTCTCTTCTTTTTCTAGTGCTCCTTGGTGTACCTCCTCTTTTATCTTTTTCTTACTTTTATTCAAGTCCTCCGCCATGAGAACTTTCTTCTTCTCTCCTTGTTTGCTCACAACCTTGTGAGGAAAATAAATCTTTTCCAAGATCTCCATTCTTCTTGAGATCTCTTCCAATCCCTCAGTACCTTTTGCTTTCTACTTCATCCCAATATCTATTCTAATATGGGATTATCATAGGTTTTCTTACACAAAAACCCATTTCTCTTATTCAATCTCCAAGTGCAAACTGCCTCTCCTTCGGCGATCTGTTCACACACAACAACACACCTCTGCACCTCACCTAGGGCTTCTCTCTCTTCTCTCTTCCTATTCTTTTGGTGCTTCTTCTTTCTGTTACTGTATTAATCAGCAACTCTCATGTCCATATTTTCCACCATGCTAGTGATCTTCTACCTCTGCAACATTCATTAGACTGCAACACTCATACACAACACCCATCAAAATCAGGAACACACATAGTGCTCGCGCACCCAGATCTTTTGGGACTCTAGGTTTCTTCTACAACCCATTAACTCTCCAAACACACATAACACTCTAGGTTTCCTAAAAAAAATCAAACTATCAAAACCCATATCAAACTTTTGTTGCCCAGATCTTTTAGGGCTCTGATACCACTTGATGGAACGGAATTACGAATCAGACCCAAAACCCCTTTTGGGGATAACAAACTCAATGCCATAACTTAGAAATAGTGATAGGAAAGAACAAGATCATTGACACAGATTCTAAACAACCAATATATATGACAGAAGGTAACAATATCGTCAATTATAGATTTTAGTGAGCAATAACGTATGACAGAAGGGATTTTTCAAAATTCCTATTATCATTATGAAATCACAGACTTGCATACATCAGAAGTATGGCCTCATACAATCAGCCTCTTAGATCAGCAAGAACATAAAACTCTAATAGACTCTTTATCCTATCAACCTCCTTAGACTCTCTCTAACTTAGACTATTATATTTTGTTTTCCATCCCTCTTCAACCAAACAAGAAATACATTTCCAATGGCCTGCTATGATTGGCCTTATTATGGGTAGAAATCAAATCTTCCTCCAAACTCCCCCTCCTACTCTATCGACCTTCCTTTTATAGATAGCCTTTGATGGTAATCGGCCTCTCCATCTACCCTCATCCCAACCGTTGACCATCACACATATAGCTATATCTTCATTGGTTTTCAATTCTACAGGGAATGATTCAAACTCAACCGCCACAATGTCCACTATCTTCCTCATTGAAGACTGTAGCAAAAAATAACAGTCGTCGAGAATAGATTATGTCATGATGCTATGAAAGGCCCATGACAATGCAGAAATGGCACAATGAAACAAAACGCCAAGCAAAGGATTGATCATCAATCGAACATGCAAATAATGAAACTGTTTGTTAAGGAGCATGATTGCTAAGGAGATTTATTGTTGTTTCCAATTTGGGTCGTTCCTCCGAATAAGAAGGAAAATCATAAAAGATTACTTTACCAACTGGTCCACCCACAATTTGTGGCCTTTTTGCCTTTTCAAACTGGACATGTCTGTAAGCCACGTCCTCTCCAAAATTAGCAGGAATATGAAATAGGATGCCACTGCATCACAATAGAAGAAGATTGTTTGTACTCTTTGTGTAGTTGGAAAAACAAAGAGGGAAGGCCTAAATCCACTTCCTAACACTTGTGACACCTAATTTTATCCTTTTTGTCCTCTATATATGCAGGTACATTTAAGATTTTCACTTTTAGAACAACCTGCACAACTTTGGCCTTCAACTCATTAATGTTGAGTACAAAGCAGCACTTATAGTATATTTTATAAAGCACTTTGACTTTCATTTGATTTTCTGCTTCTGATCTCTATTTTGCCCATAGTCAGTGGATTTCTCTTTTCACGAACCTCTACACCACCTTAATTTTCCTTTCTTTTTTCTATTTCTCCATCATTAACACTATTTTGTCTTATCGCTAAATTTCTATTTTCTCAAACTTTATCTTCGGCACATCTTTCTTCTTTTTCCTATTTTATTGACAAAATATTGTTTATGTGAATCATTCCTTGAGCTTTTACTTTCATCTTTTCATCTTATTTATCTCTTATTGGTGATCTTATCCTTTGCCAAACCTCTATGCCTTTTCTCTTCCTTTGCCAACTATCACTCTCCTTTATTTTAGCCTTATCAGCGAAAATGCTCCACATCAAACCAAGATGGTGAACCCATGGGTTTACGAACTACTCATTCACCTGATCAAGGCTTGCCTCATCTCTTATTTCTTCCTTTTCACCTTATCAAAAATTATTTATTTTTTCAAACTGAGCACTCTGTGTTCTTTCTCCTTTGTTTTATCCTTTTGCCTTTATCGGCAATTTTTAGTTTTCTCAAACATGGAATTTGTCTCTTTGTTATTGGTGAAATGTGCTGGTGAAATACAAAGTGGTTGATGAACCTTACAATTCGTGAACCAAGCTAACATCTACTTCATTTCTTTTCCTTAGAAAAATTTCCTTCACCACAACTTTGACTTCCTTCCTCCTATCAAAAAATCTTCATGGCTGAGAACTTGGTTATGGGTGAACCAAATGGTTCATGAAGAAAGCCCTTCATTGATAAAAATTATTCCCTCTCTTTTTTATTCTTTCCTTAGAAACTTTTCCTTCTGTTGCCCCTTTCTAATATTGGTGAATTCAACAAAACTTTCAAATGGTGAACTATTGTCAATGAAATCGGCAGTTCGTGAACTAGCTAATTCACTGATAACAGACTTAGTTTTTCCTTTTTACCTTTTGCCTCCACCTTTATTCCTTCCTTTGTTCTATTGGAAATTCTTCACAATGGATAACTCTTTAGTTGGTGAACTTTCAAGTTCATGAACTAAAACTTTCATTGGTAAAAGACTTTGAGCCTTCTTTCCTTCCTTTATCCCTTAGAAAACTTTTCATTTGCCACTGGCTTTGTTTGATGGCCTTCTATCAGAGAATCTACCATCAGGAAGACCTCTCGTTAGTGAACTTTGGAGTTTACAAACCTAAGCTTTTGTTGACAAAGCCTGCTTTTGACTTTTTCCTTTTCTTTCTTTAGAAACTTTTCATCTTCTCCCTTCACTTTTCTTTAGTCAGTGAAAACACAAGTCAACAAACTCATTGGTTCAAGAACCAACAATTTCACCTACTAGAGACTTTGGATGCCTTTTTTCTAAGGAAGAAAGCACTCTTTCCTTCACCTTTCTGCCACCTTATCGGTAAATCAGTGGATCGGGAAAAAGACAAACTACCAAACTAGTTTACTAGTTCTATTTTCTAATTTGCCGATAAAGACTTAAAATGTTCACTTTTTCAAAGGGAAAAGTAAAGACATTATACTTAGAAGATTTTTGAATGACAACCCATATAACTTATCTCAGATCGGATCTAAATGGTGGGTATTTGGCACACATTGGGAATTTTAATGGATTTTTTGGGGCAAAGTAAGGCATTTTGGGAATTAGATGTTTGGGCACCAACACACATAACCACATCAATGGAAACCTTAGGTAACATATGTGGAACAGATGCTGCAAATAATCATAATGAGAAAATGTCACCCGCTTTCCAAGGCCTATTGTCTTATAGAAACAAGAACCTTGGATCTACTGATATCCAAACACAATCACCATATCCAATGGTAATAAATAGGCTTGCATAGCTGACAAGAATCAATCACCATAGCTGGAATAGAAACCACATCTGGTTGATAACACATCCAACTAACCATGCAACATCAATAACCTCATGACAACAACATATCCAACCCATACTATAACTCTCATCCTTGTATAATCCACTGTCCTTCTCAAAAAATTACTATATTCCATGATAACAAACACACCAAAGCCATTGATTTTAAAAAAAAACTAAAGACCCTTGATACTATAGTCCAATGAAAAACACACATACATCCAAGGACACACAACATGAGCAATGTCAACCAAAAGAACTCAAGTCTACCAATCAACACTTACATAAAAAGTGTGGCAACTAATTAAACTATGTAATACCAAGAACAATCACAATGATCTACAAACACCAACCACCCTATTGTAAAATAGAGCATACTTCCACAAACAAATTTCTATTCAATTTTCTCACCTTTTATCTCGCTTCTCCCAAGTCCTCCACATCTCAAATGACATACATTAAAAGACTGCACACTGTAATTAAAAAATAATAATGTAGAACAATAGTAGATGACCACAAACCAATGATCATGCTCTAAGATGAATAAGAAACTCTAGCAAGAAACATAATACCATAAAGAGAAGTTGCAAACCATATCACATACTTCTAGCAACACCTCCAACTGCTAAGCTATGCCAAGTATGATCTCTTTTACCTCTCCAAATGAAAGGCCTTAACAACACCCAATCATTCAATCTCATAGATCAAATCAACATATGTATCATGTAACCAACATGGACATAAGCCTCTCTAACCAAGGAAGATCAAACTCAAGTATCCATTCCTAAACTAGGAATAAACCCAATTACAACTCCTAGACTCCTCATAAAGGACACCATGAACCAAACTAATATGCACTAGGACATAACCATGCCAACATCCCTCAAATGAACCCTCTAGAACCAATAACCATAGCTCAAGGTTTATAACCAAGAGAAGACAAAGCATAAAGAGAAATGCATCTAAAAATAGGATGGGTAATACATATTTGAAGATAACCCATCGAGTAGACCAAGAGAGGGGAATGAGAATGATACTCTAGGATACACCAAGTCACAAGACTCTCTCCCAAAACAATCTCCTCTAGGTCCATAATGAACTCATGTCCACAACTAGGTGTAGGCTCCTCAATCTTCTTGTTGAAACCTCCAAAGAGTAAGCATGTCAACAAATGTTCCCTAATCCCAAGAGAACTCTAGCCTCATCCAAGTCTCCATGTATCCATGAGCACCTCCATGATCAATCCATGCTAAGCTCCAAAAGCAACATTGCACCATCATGAAGCTCTCCAAGAAAATGACCAAAGTACTCAATACCAAGAGCACCAACAAGACCACTGTCAAAGCTCCCACTACATGTCTTCATAACCTAGGAAAATATCATGACATCATGATTTAATATCTCCACAAAGGAATACCACATGCTCCAAAGAACATATCCTTATCAAGAGAATGTGTGTCATGCCTACACTCTAATCTAGAATCAAGAGTCCACCATGGCACAATAAAAAACATCTTGTAAACAAGGATCAACATCTCCAATCACATGAAGATAACCATCTCCTAACAACAAAACTCTCACTACTAAGAGCTCCCATTGAAATGTGATACCAAGCTATCCATGGTATCATGATAAGCATGCTACAAGTCGCAATAACAACCTAACCAGATACTCTAATCATCCATACTCTCATCTCAAAGAAACATACAAATGCATAAATGACCATAGATAAGGCCAACTATCAAAATCTGCATCAATATTGAAATAATCTCGTGGATATAGAGACTCCACATTCGAGTCATCCCACTACAATCAATGAGTTGTGCATACCTATAAACTACATAACTCGTAGATCCCAAAAGAAAAAACATGCAAACTCAACATCACACCAGTAACCTGAGATATCAAAGAGAATAATCTATAGACTTCAAGACTCAAACACCACATCCACATCAGATCTAATTTTAAAATCGACGAGTAACCATAGTCAAAGGAACCCATAAGAAAATGCTATAGAAATCATACCAACAACTCCACACTAAGAAGGCTGCAAAAAACCTCCTCAAAAGCATGCACAAAGCACACATGCAAACCTACAACTATCTTGCAACTAGAAATACCACTGGGGATTCATAATCTGAGAGAAATAGTTAATTTGTAGATCTACAAAACCACAAGTTTTGGTTAACCATGTAAAACCTACAAATCCATCATGTTATGAAAATCCATGTCCACTTATCATATAAAAAACTCATGTATCCAAAAAATCACCAAAATAGTTGAACCGGAACAATGAAAACATAGATAAGAATAACCATTGATTTTGAATGGAAAATCTACAAAACTAAAAAACCAACTACACAACTATAATTGCCTACTCCATAGGGATTGTGTACTACCAAAATAGCTATAACTAACATTTGGAATTGTTCCATACCCTACAAAATTATGGCCAAATCCATCACCTCCCCATGGGCTTTGGCGATCTCCCACTGGTCCATTGCAATAACCACAACATCTGGGCCATGACCATAACTAAACGTAGAACATCTTCTCTAGCACTGATTATGGACCTATTTAGAGGGTGTTGAAATGTGCAAGACAACTTAGAGGGGGTGAATCAGTTGTAACCAAAACTTTAAAACCATCAACACATCAATCACTTAATCACTGATATTGTAATTTAACCATGAAAGCATGAAATCAAAAACTTAAACACATCCACACATTCAACACATAAGACACCAAATTTTTATGTGGAAAACCCAATAAAGGAAAAACCACGGTGAGTTTTATCTCACAATATAAATGATATATAAAAATTTACACCAAGGTTCACTACCAGAGGCTCACTACCTTAGGGCTTACTACCTAGAATGCTCACTACAAAAGAAGTGGCTCACTACCAAGAAAAGGGGCTCATTGCCAAAAGTGCTCACTTCTAGAAGTTGGTGAACTGAGATAGCATTATCTACATTATGCCAAGGTTTAATTCCATTGAAGCACAATAAAACTCCTCTGCTCTACTCTGCTTTTTCACTTCACACTCATCTTCACATCTTTGCCCATCCTCAGCTATTCATGACTTCACTACATATATTTATATAATTCATCAACCTTGGAATGAACATCAAGGTCAGCATTGCAATCATCAACCATTGGGACAATCTTCAAGGTTGGCAAACACACATACATTAGAATAGGTCTTGACCTAAAAAGATTTGTGAAGGAAAATAATAAATGTGGACCAAGCCATGCCTTAGCTGGGACTCAAATGTAATCTTCATGCAACAACATGCTATCACAAACTCCAAAGCATAATCGTAAGTAGTGAAAACAATCTTGAGTTGGCCAAAATTGGTGTTAACACTAAGACCTTTAGGAACATGCTTCATGCATGATCTGAATTACACTTTGCGGACCAATCAAAAGGCAAGAACATGATCTAGAGACTACCACAAGCACATTGCAATCACTAAGAACTTCCACACAACCCCCAGGCATTCTATCCAGAAGATTCTTCAAACTGGAGCACTTAAACATTATTGTCAACCACTGTCATAAAGGAAAGATTGCTTGCAAATCACCAAATCATGAATCATTTCAACTGAAGGCACATAACATCATCTCAAGCTTAATCTTAGAACTGCAAACTATAAAACGTTAATGCGGAGAAATGTGGTGGAAAATATATTATCCCTTTCACAATTAAATCTACAGAAAAATTATTTTTATTCTGGTGAACAGAACTCACACAAATCTTCACACCGGATGCTCAAACATGAAAGATAGAAACTACATACATCCCTTAACATAACTTCCAAACATCAAACAAGGATATTCAGTCTATAGGATATGTAGAGCAAAACACTGTAATGTTCTTCTCAAACACTTGCTCAAACTCATTCAAATGATTTCCTTAGATGCTGAAGTTAGGTGTTGACATCAATGACAACACTTAAATCTCATACTTGCAACATAGGGGGCCCAAACCGCTCTATTTATCCTTCCTTTAGACCCAAGTATTTAGAGTACTAACTCAGAATCCTAGCTTGACAGATCCGTCTGAATCAACTTTACATGAATGGTTGATCTCAACTCCATGAATGGATCGGTGGTGATTGAATCTCAAACTTGAATTTGAACTCTCTCAGCACACTCACAGTGATGGATTTCACTTGAGTAAATATCATTTCTATCCCCAAGCATATTCATGGTTTGGCCTGAAACATTAGGTATTTGAAAAACATTCTTCGTCACAACTAGGAGGGATCCATTGCCATTCTACTTCAACCATCTCCCTGGCTTGAATTCAAAACAATCATTTCCCCATATGCTCTCTTTTCTATGGAATTTCCCTGCTTGATATAAACTCTTTCTAATTTTTTAGTTGTTGCTTTGTTTTTTCTGAATTTGGCTCCAAAACAATTATTTTAACCAACAATGGATTGAGAAAATTCTTTGCAGGTTTGGAATGTAAAGGAATTACTTGATTCTAATTTGTAAGACAAAATGGCAAGATCCTAGGTCTCCCCATTTCTGATAAACTATATCCCTAGGAAGAGGCCACGTGAGTATATTGGGAATAAGTGTGTGTGGCCAATAAGAAATTGGGATCATGAAGTGGCCTAAGAAAGAATTTCTCATTCTTTTTAAGACATTTTAAGGCATCTATAAATTCACTTGATTAGTTCTACCTTTTACTAGTAGTGTTCTTTTTAGAGTATGTTTAAGTGTATTTTAACAAAAAAGTACCTGCACAATCAGACGTCTGTTGCATATTCTTGTACTGATATCCATGATGTGAATATTTTCTATAGTGAAACATTTGAGTGGCTTCAAAATCCCTCTTAAAATCTTGTAGTTGCTTCTCCTGAGGAGGAGGATCTTCTATGAATGAATGTGATCTCAATTGTAATTTTGGGCTCCCAATCTCTATACTGGGACGTAGAGGCTCTAAAGATTCACCCAATGTGTTAACAAAAGGGAATTTGGAAAGAGAGTGATTACATACCTGGCCTTGATTTTCCAAGATTATTTCATGATTACTCATCATCATCCATTGCCATAGTGTAAAATCCCATGAGTCGAGCTACCACATTCACATTAGGCATTGCCAATCTCTTCTTCTCTTCATTATTTACTTTGAAATCATTTTTCCTCTCTAAATTGTCAGTTGGTGCTTCTGATGCTTGACAAATAAATTGTGGAGATATAATTTATTGAGGCTAATTAAGGTCGAGCAAATGATGAAACAGGCTCAAACAACCACAAAATTCTTTGTCCTAGGGCTCTTCCATTTTGAAGCCAAAATATGTGTTTCTAGACCCAACAACTATGTCTACATCTCTAATATGCCTTTTAAAGTCTTCCATGATTTTCCAAAAATTGAGGCAACTTTCTCTCTGTATTTGATGGCTTCATGATAAATTTCAAACCATCAATCTTCAATCTGCTCTCCCTGGATCTCTCCATCTCTGATACCAGTCGTTAAGAAAATAAGACAAATAAAGAACACATAAAGTAGCACACAAAGATAAGAATTTAATGTGGTTCACCAATATGTGGCTACATCCACAGGAAAACATGGTATTAATCTTATTATAGATCGCAATAGCATACATAAAGTTTTTCCCCCAAATATATTCAATAGTCTTCAAGGAAGATGAAGAGACAAAGTAGGGGAGATGAAATGAATGATCAAACTTCACATCCAAACATAATCGACTACATAACATATGTGTCATGCAATATGATTAAGATTTCAATGAGATAGGAACCTTTCATCTTATTCCTTATAGCCAATAGCTTGTGATTGTAACTAATAATGCTTAATGAACTACATAATGAGTATGGTCTTAATTGAAATTCCATAGAGGTGAGAACTCCTCATGTTGTTCTTCCTCTACAAACAATTCAGTATAATGGAAGAGCAAAGATTCAAAGGGTAGACCATCTGCAATGATCATCAACAAATTTTACAAATCAAACCACTCAGCCATCTTGTTCTTATAGATTTTTGCAGTATGAATGGATTGAACATCACCGCATGGCTTGTTTAAGAGGAGCTCTGACTCCCACAATCATTATTATTGTCATCATAGTTGTTGGTAGGACATGGCTACTTGGTTCTTGCTCTTCTGGGTGATGAGAGGAAGAGCATGCAACTTCGGCAACAGTGGCCTGTATGTTTGTTACAGAGAATGTTGGGGAGCGAGGGAGGGAATGAATGGATCCAGGGAAGTTGAAATGGGCAGACTCTGCTCTTGACGCAAAATTAGCCACATCATGTGCTCAAGTTGTCATCTCTGGTGTACAAAATGAGCTAAGCCATATCTTCTTTTTCTTCATCGGCAAGCCATATCCTCTTTTTTTATTAGCATGTGTGTCCAACACTCCCTGTGATGTTTCGTGACATGGACTAACTGCCTCTCGTGGATCCTAACTGGTGATTGTAGGGTAAATTAATGCCTGTGGGTTTTGATCTAACAACAATCATGGTCCATCAAATTAGTATCAAAGCCAAAGGTCTTGAGTTCAAAACTCCCTGGGTAATGCTAGGGGTAGATTGTTGGCATGTGCGTCTAGCACTCCCTGTGATGTTTCATGACATGGACTAATCGCCTCTTGTGGATCCTAACTTTGGTGATTGTAGTGGAAATTAATACCTGTGGGTTTTAGTCTAACAGCAATCATGGTCCATCATTGGTGCAGGAGCACCAAGGGGCTTGGAGTGAGCCCATGTGTATATAACGCATTTTTGTGTAATGCTTTTGTTTCTAAATTAGGAAGGCGTGGGAAGAAATTTATGCTTATTCAAAATTGGATCCATTGGAGTGAGAGAGCTCATCAGCGAAGCTTTTTGAAGTTATATCGATAGTAGTGTCCCACCAATAAAAAGGTATATCGGTGAGAGAAGACTATCGGAGAGATAAAATTGTGTTGAGCCGACCATAAGGATCTCATCGATCAAGTTGTATCGGCATGACAATCAATACGCCTCACCAATGGAGGAGTTTATGTTGAGCTTTTCGGCGTGAGTATTGGTATCAAAGTAGGAGGAAATAGTTTCACTGACGACCAAAGTCACACCGAAAAGTACAAAAGAAACATGACATCAGAAAAGGATGATAGGAGGTCTGGCCGATAGCAAAGAGGATATGAAGCATATCGGTGTGAGATGAAGATCAGAAGACAGGTCAAAAGTCTGAGCGACGGAAGGAGTCTTGCTAAAAGTGAAGACAAAGAAACTGCTATCGGTAAGAGTGTTGATATTGGTGAATAAGTATTAAGTTTCACCGATAGGGTTAGTCTTGGTGAAAGTGAATTTGGTGTAAGGCTCATCTGAGTGACTAAGGATATCGGTGGAGAAGTTAAAGGTGTCATTGATGGCAAAGAGTCTGGCCAATGGAATAGGATGAAGGCTCATCGGAGTGATTAAGGATATCAACGGGAGAAGTTGAACATTGGCCAAAGTTGAAATTCACACTGATAAGTGTGAAGGGAAGACTCATCGGGGAGAAGATGGGTATCGGCTAGAAATGAGAAGGCACCTCCGATAGCAAATGTCCTGCCGAAGGTAAAGCAAATGTGTTGTCGATAAGATAATAGATTATCTTGCCAATGAAAAAGTGCAGGCATATTTCAGTATATGAGAAGGAGCAATATGAAAGGAAAAAACCCTAACCATCTGATAACGGACAAGGGTAAAAATTATATAAGGTTAGATTCATTTCTGTGAGGATGTTGGAAGCCTGAGATACTGCGAATGTAATAGAGAAACTTCTGATAATAGAACATTGACAATTTGATTCCATTTGTATTTTGTCTATAGAGTACTTGTATAATCTAGTTGTGTAGTAGAGTAGACAGTTTAATTTATGTTCTTTTGTTTCTGTTTGTGCAAGATGTCCCTGTCTTGATGCCCCTGCATTTTCCTTGTACAGTCATGGAGGGTTATCAAGAAGAGACCTTGTTTCTTTTGTTTTTGTTTGTGTTAGTGATTGGGCTATCAGAGAGAGGCCATGTGAACTTGTACTAGGTGAGATGTGCTATAGCCTGGTTAGTATGCAAGTTACAGTCTAAGAGACAGGGGTGAAAACAGAGTAGAAGTTGAGTACCAAGCAATTAGAACCCTAGACCCAGAGAGGAGGGCTAATAATGGACTCAAGAAGGCTATAAGCCTTGGGAATTGAGAATCTTAGAAGCAGTGAGGACAAAGAAGAAAGTCCCACACCAAGAATGTAGTGTCCGTATTGGGAATAACAGACTAGTAAGTTTCTCACCTCTGTAATAGACTATTTAGGTTGAATTAGGCATTTTGGGTAGAAAATGTCTTTAAGCACTTGAATTGGTAGGGAGACTTGGGTATGATTTAGGTCTTGAAGTGTTGGTTCAAGATAGGTTTGCTAAACCCATAGGCCTCCCCATCAAATTGGTATCAGAGCAAGTTAAAGATTAGGGCTATTCCTAGGTTGGAATAGGAGGAGTTGTAAGTCATCACTGAGTTCAAGTGAGTCTGTAGGTTCATCCAAGAAGATGGTGACTAATGCAGAATTGGCAAAGAAGGTTGATGATCAAGAAGATGAGAATAGGCTCCTACAGGAAAGATTGGCAGAAATGGAAAGTAAACTGGGTGTAATGATGGAGAAGACTGAAGAAGTCAGGCTGAAAGTAAACAAGGAAAAAGGTGTGTCTATAGAAGATGAAGAGCCCACACCTGATCCTAAGATGGAAGAAGAACCTTTCTTGAAGGCCTTGAAAGCCATGAGTGGTAAGACATTGGAAGGAGTTCCTCTTTTTAGTGGAAAGATGGAACCTAATTTTGTTATGGAATGGATAGAAGGTTTAGAAAATCACTTTGAATGTGATGGAGTGAGTGAAGCACAAAAGGTGAAGGTGGCTAAATCAATACTCAGAGGAGCTGCCTTGACATGGTGGAAATTTGTTCAAACTGAAAGAGAAAAAGAAGACAAGAAATCTATAGCTACTTGGAAGGGTATGGTGTCTAAAATCAAAGAAGTATACATGCCTGGAGATTATGAAGTCCAGTTGTACAAGAAACAGAAAAATTTGAGACAAAGAGAATTAGATGTCAGTGCATACACTAAGGAGTTTCAAAAACTATGCCTGAGGTCTAAGGTGATGGAAGATGAAAATGTGAAAGTAGCAAGATATCACAATGGTTTGAGGTGGAGTATTCAAGAGGAAATCAGCTTATTCAGCCCTATAATAGTGCATCAAAGCTATCAGCTAGCACTCAAGGTGGAGGAGAAGGGCAACAAGAAACAAGAGTCAAGTAGCAGGTTAAGAGGAAGAGGTAGAGACAACAGAGGAAGAGGGAATTATGGTGGTAGGAATACTGATCAAAGACCCCAAGGAGAATCCAAGCTCACAGAGTAGAGTGGGGAGACTAGTAGTAGAGGAAACTATAGAGGAAGGGGATCTAACAGAGGAAGATCAGGACGATCAGGCAGAGGATCCTACTTTGCCACTATGAAATGCTACAATTGTGGTCAATTGGGCCATCCAGCATATAGGTGTCCTGATAAGGGCACGTCTTCTTCTCAAGGAGTTGATAAAAGAAATCATTATGTACAAGATGATGCTTCAAGCAGTAAATCACCTAAAGTCAGTCTAGCCTTAGAAGTGGGAGAGAACATCATGGTCAGGAGAACCTTGATCAAAGAACCAGTGAAAGATGAACCAAGCCAGAGGAGAGCATTATTCAGAATCAGATGCAAGATTATGAATAACGTATGTCAAGTAATTATAGACTCAGGGTCTGCTGATAACATAGTGTCTGATGAAGCAATTAGAAAATTAAATTTGCAAAGAATACCTCATTCAAATCCATATAGTGTCACATGGTTAAATAAAGGTCAGCATGTTATAGTCAATGAGCAAATTTGGGTAGAGTTTGGTATAGGTGGATACCAAGACAAGGTACTTTATGATATCCTACCTATGGATGCATGCCATCTTTTATTGGGCAGACCATGGCAGTATGACCGAAAGGCCATACATGATGGTGAGAAGAATGCATATTCTTTTCAAAAAGATGGTATCACCTATAAAATTCAATCTTTGGAAGATGAAGGAGCAAATAAGAATAAGAGTCCTAGTATCTTAGTTGTGAGTGGAAAAGAGTTTTTGAACACTCTTAAGGAGGATGGTATTGGATATGCTATCATAGTGAAGCCTAAGGAGGAGCAAAAAGACAAAAAGGTAGTGATCCCAAAAGAGGTGCAGACTATACTGGAATAGTATAAGGACATCATTAGTGATGGAACACCAACAACACTACCTCCACAGAGAACTATTAGCCATCAGATAGATCTGATTCTAGGAGCATCTTTGCCTAACAAGGCTCCTTACAAGATGATTCCAGAACAACATAAGGAAATAACCAGACAAGTACAAGAAATGCTTGACCAGGGGTTGGTTAGAAAAAGCATAAGTCCTTGTGCAGTGCCTATAGTGTTGGCACCAAAGAAAGGAGGAACATGGAGACTATGCACAGACTCCAGAGCTATCAATAAGATCACCATAAGGTACAGATTTCCAATTCCTAGAATTGAAGATCTTATGGACTGTTTAGGAGGAGCTAAGTATTTCACTAAGATAGACCTGAAAAGTGGTTATCACTAGATCAGAATCAAGGAAGGTGATGAATGGAAAACAACCTTCAAAACCACATAAGGATTGTATGAATGGCTTGTTATGCCATTAGGTTTATCAAATGCTCCTAGCACATTCATGAGGCTCATGAATGAAGTCCTCAAGGATTATACATGTAAACTTGTAGTTGTTTATCTAGATGACATCTTGATTTTTAGTCAAACTAAAGAAGAGCATCTTGAACATGTAAATACTATTTTGAAAAAGTTACATGATGAACAACTAACCATAAATTTGGAGAAGTGTGAATTCATGAAGTAGGAATTGGTATACCTTGGTTTTGTGTTGTCCAAAGGAGAATTGAAAATGGACAAGTCAAAGGTAGAAGCCATATTGAGTTGGCCTACTCCTAGAGCAACAACTGAGGTGAGAAGTTTTCATGGCTTAGCTCAGTTTTATAGAAAATTCATAAAGAATTTCAATGCTATTTGTGCACCCATGCTGGATACAATCAAAGGTGGCATGAAAACAAAGTTTCAATGGACACAAGCAGCTAATAATAGTTTTGAACTGTTGAAGAAAGAAGTAGCCACACAGCCAGTGTTAGTGCTACCTAGTTTTGACAAGTTGTTTACTTTAGAATGTGATGCTAGCAATAGTAAAGTAGGGGCAGTACTTAGCCAAGAGAATAGACCAGTAACCTTTTTTAGTGAGAGGCTACATGAAGTAAGCATCTTATCAAGTGGAAATAGTTGCCAAAAGCAGAGGCTACCTGGATTGCAGAGTCTGATTTCAAGAAACGGGGCATTGATTTTGCCTTGTTGTCACCAGAGGTGACTTGACTTCTTCTGCATAGGGGGAGTATGGTGCAGGAGCACCAAGGGGCTTGGAGTGAGCCCATGTGTATATAATGCATTTTGGTGTAATGCTTTTGTTTTTAAATTAGGAAGGCGCGGGAAGAAATTTATGCTTATTCAAAATTGGATCCATCGGAGTGAGAGAGCTTATTAGCGAAGCTTTTTGAAGTTATATCGATAGCAGTGTCCCACCAATAAAAAGGTATATCGGTGTGAGAAGACTATCAGAGAGATAAAATTGTGTTGAGCTGACCATAAGGATCTCACCGATCGAGTTGTATTGGTGTGACAATCAATACGCCTCACTAATGGAGGAGTTTATGTTGAACTTTTTGGCATGAGAATTGGTATCGAAGCAGGAGGAAATAGTTTCACTGATGACCAAAGTCACACCAACAAGTACAAAAGAAACATGACATGGGCAAAGGATGATAGGAGGTCTGGCCAATAGCAAAGAGGATATGAAACATATCGGTGTGAGATGAAGATCAGAAGATAGGGCAATAGTCTGAGTGATGGAAGGAGTCTTGCCGAAAGTGAAGACAAAGAAACTGCTATCGGTAAGAGTGTTGATATCAGCAAATAAGTATTAAGTTTCACCGACAGGGTTAGTCTTGGCAAAAGTGAATTTGGTGTAAGGCTCATCGGAGTGACTAAGGATATTGGTGGAGAAGTTAAAGGTGTCACCGATGGCAAAGAGTCTGGCCGATGGAATAGGGCGAAGGCTCATCAGAGTGACTAAGGATATTGGTGGGAGAAGTTGAACGTTGGCCAAAGTTGAAAGTCACACCGACAAGTGTGAAGGGAAGACTCATCGGGGAGAAGATGGGTATCGGCCAAAAATGAGAAGGCACCTCTGATAGCAAATGTCCTGCCGAGAGTAAAGAAAATGTGTTGTCGATAAGACAATAGATTATCTTGTGGATGAAAAAGTGCAGGCATATTTTAGTATATGCGAAGGAGCAATACGAAAGGAAGAAACCCTAACCGTCTGATAACGGAAAAGGGTAGAAATTATATAAGGTTAGATTCATTTCTGTGAAGAGGTTGGAAGCCTAAGATGCTGCGAATGTAATAGAGAAACTTTTGATAATAGAAACATTAATAGTTTGAATCCATTTGTATTTTGTCTGTAGAGTACTTGTATAATCTAGTTTTGTAGTAGAGTAGATAGTTTAATTTATGTTCTTTTGTTTCTGTTTGTGCAAGATGTCTCTGTCTTGATGCCCCTGCATTTTCCTTGTATAGTCATGGAGGGTTATCAAGCAGAGACCTTGTTTCTTTTGTTTCTGTTTGTGTTAGTGATTGGGCTATCAGAGAGAGGCCATGTGAACTTGTACTAGGCGAGCTGTGCTATAGTCCAGCTAGTATGCAAGTTACAGTCTAAGAGATAGGGGTGAAAACAAAGTAGAAGAAGATGAGTACCAAGCAATTAGAACCCTAGACCTAGACAAGAGGGCTAATAATGGACTCAAGAAGCCTATAAGCCTTGGGAATTGAGAATCTTGGAAGCAGTGAGGACAAAGAAGAAAGTCCCAAACCAAGAACGTAGTGTTTGTATTGGGAATAACAGACTAGTAAGTTTTTCACCTCTGTAATAGACTGTTTAGGTTGAATTAGGCATTTTGGGTAGAAAATGTCTTTAAGCACTTGAATTGGTAGGGAGACTTCGGTATGATTTAGGTCTTGAAGTGTTGGTTCAAGATAGGTTTGCTAAACCCATAGGCCTCCCCATCAATCATTTTCTTCCTTGGCACTCTGATTTCTGAGACACACATTCCCCACTTCCTCTTTCTTATGCCTATATACATTGGATGCTTTGATCCTCTACTACTTATACTTGCACTGGTATGTTCTTTTCCCATAACCAGTGCCCAAGACTCTAACTGGTAGCACTAGCACTCTTCGAGGAGATTCCTTCTGTGATTGAGTGAATGAAAGCTTTCCACAACTACTCTACTTAAACATCATCCACTTCCATGATTAAACAGTCAATAGTAATTTTACACGTCACTTATAACAAAAGGTGGTAAATATTTGTCTTATTTTTAAGAGTCAAAATTGACTGATATTGAAGCGGATGATGCCTCAGCAACTAGTATTTAAGCAATACTTAGAATTCTTCTAAAGCGCCTCACTCCCCAGTAAAATTTGTCCAGCCTTCGATATGATACCAAACTGAGTAAACACAACATTTTTGGAAATTAATCGGAGCTCGAACTATAGGAGATCTACTGTTAAGGGCTGAGGCATTTCTCCCACAAGCAGTAGGATGTATTGGGGCATTTGGATGGTTCATGACTCAATACAGTTCTGGTCTATTTATCATTCATTTTTTTCCACAAAATCTTGGTGGCATCTAATGTCGCACAAGTTTGGACATTTTCTATAATTTTCATTCTTTGTAATCAAAACCTACTTTGTAGTGAATTCAGTAGGTGAAGACCGGACATTTTTAAATTGTTTTAAGATTTGATTTTTTAATCTTTTATTCATGTCAATATTCATAAACAATCAAGAATTTGGGCTGTTGGCCCTCTAACCTCTTACCCCATTGAAAGCCTGTAAACATTTATATAGTTTGTAATTAATTAATTATTTAGAAAGTGAGAAAAATATTCCGTCATGGCCTGAGGTAACCAACCAATATATAACCAGTTAAAAACAGTATAAGCAGTTGATGCTGAAATAACATTAATTATTAGATTACCAGGCAAATTTAAGGTTAACATCTGAACACCTGCTTATCACTGCTCTCCTTAAACAACACTCCTTCCAATCTCAGCGTTCGAATCTGCGTTGGAACACACAGCTAGCCAGCCATTAGAGTCTTGTTTAAGCAGAGCTGCATATCATCGCCTAACTATCAGAATCGCTAACATTTTTTTTGGCACCATCTTTTCTTCGTAAAAATTAATCTAAGGATCTAAAGAGATCTTCCATCAGATCAGTGGGGCCAATGTACAGTTAATATGAATAAAGATTCCATGCTGGCCCCTCTCGGCATCATCCTATGCGTAATTTTACCAGTAATTCTAAGCTGTGGTTGTTCATCCATCTCCTCCTTATGCTTCCAAACAAGGGGCAAACCCCATCAGCTGATTTGCGAATCAACAGGTCATTTAGACCTGCTAACCATGTAAGAAAACATTATTTCTGTGAAAGCAGCATTCAATCTATCTATTAATTATTTAGATTCTATCTAGTTGGAGGAATCACGTGTAACCGTGTATTACAAGAATATGTTATTGTTCCCTAAAGTACATCGAATCTTTTGTTCGATTTGACACTTTTTTTACAGATGTCGAATCAAGACATAGATTATTATTATATTTCATCGACAATTTCAATCATTAAAAATTTTTACAAATAAAATATTATTATTAGTATCTGTCATGATATGGTACTCTTGCATTCATATGTAAAATTTTGTATTAATTTTTTCAAGTTTCAACTAATCATTTTACTGTATTTTGATCATGACTATCATTTGCCAAGTTTGAAAAAAATGGTTGTTATTGTTTATTGCTGCCTTCACTGAATGGAGGCAAGCATTAAATACTCCAATCAATATCATCCATACCAAAATTAAATAAAATGAGTATGGTCCATAAATCAATTGAAGAAATGAATATAGCCCATATGTGTCAAAATGACCCATACCCAAAAAATAAAATCAATGTGGTTCCAATACAATTATATTAATTGCAATTGGTAGTCATTATCATGTGTGGGTTGATTTTTCAAAATGAATATGGTCCATACCAAAAATCAAATCAAGAAATAAATATAGCCCATACGTGTCAAATTGACCAATACCCAAAAAATAAAATCAATGTGGTACAATAAAATAATATTTATTGCAATTGGCAATCATGATCATGTGTGGATTGATTTTTCAAAATGAGACATACCCAATAAATATGGTCCATACTGAAAATAAAGAAAACAGTTACATTGTCCTCTTAATTATTTACTTTCTCTGCAGAAATATAAAACTATAGTCCATTAATTGTATCAATTGCACGCAGCTTTTCTAACTAGCTATCATATATTTGGTAGTTTTTGTTGACACATGAACGAACAGTTAAGGTAATGCCAGTGTCAGTCCATATATTTTGTGTTTGACTTTCAATAGTTATAATTTTCTCATTCTACGTATCCCTATTGGGAGCGCCAATAAGGATTGTTGCAGTTGTTTAGACTGTTTTCAGTTTGCTTTTGAATTTTGGACTAATGTTTTATGTTTCGAATAGTGTTCTGTATGGTAGGCTTTACGGTTTTGAAAGCAATGGATTAGATCAAATTACACATCATTTTTAACAGACTATTTTTGTTTTGGTTTTGTACGTTTTAAAAGTGGCCATCAACTTTTTAGTAGCACGCGGAATGACCTGTTAACTATATAGCATAGACCAAAATATGATTATTTCTGTTTTGGTTTTGTACATTTTAGAAGTGGCCATCTACTTTTTAGTAAGCACACGGAATGACCTGTTAACTATATAGCATAGACCAAAATATGATTTTTAAATTGTTTCACATGGATAGGTTTTAAGATTTTGGAAACAGTGATTTGTATTGAATGGTGGATTTGTTGTTCACGGACTAGATTTACATAGAATGATAAACATTAAAGTAACTATTTTTTAAACAAAGTTTTCCCTATGCATGAACAAAAATGTCAACTTAATACGAAGATGTGGACGTATGGAAAGGTTAAATTAAATGATGTCAGTATATGTAGTTGCTTTTATGTTCATTTCAGTCTTCACAACACAAGAACAAAGAAACATTGCTTCCCTCTTTACTCAATTTAGAAGCCTCGGAATATAGGACTGCATTCCTTTTATCTTTTGCAAATAATGAACAAGCGTTAGCATAACATTTAAGTAACATGAACAAAATTTGAATCTTTAAAATTTTGAGAAAGTATATTTTGTCATCTGCATTCAACTATGTTTTATCCTAGTTAATCATGCTAATAGGTGTTATACAGACCTCTAAGAGAAGTTTTTAAATAAAAGAGGCACATATTACATAATCATTGCAGTCTAGGAAACCATATCTTGTTCAGGGATGCCAAAAACACTTGACACACATTCTTCACTAAGCCACACTTCCCATAGATTGTCACAAGAACATTGTCAACACACATCTTCACAATAACCATTCTTATAAATCTACCCATGGACCCCCTTCTCGTGCTCCAAACATCCCATGTTGGCACAAGCTCGAAGGATGCTTAAAAATTTAAACCTCCTAGGCTTGGCACCCACCAAGATGTCATAAAACATCTTCAAAGCCTTCTCTCCTTGTTCAGAAGGAGAACAAGTCTGAACAAGGGCTGCGCTGTAGCAATAGTCCCTGCCTAAAGTTGTTGTAGCAGTAGTATGAGTTGAATAAGATTTCCATGTGGCATACAACGCGTGCAAATGTGGAAGCATAAACAAGGCACGCTAGTTGTTTCATACAGTGAATAAAGCAGACATTGCAGATATTACAGCTGCAACCTTTTGCTTGAAATAATGTTTGTTTGGTTTACAATTTTCATTCGTAGATGAAGAAACCATTTGAGAAGTATTTTGTCAATGAAATTTTCTTTTGGATGGTCAGAAACAACTATATCCCCTAGCATATATAAGATTTAATCACTGATATTAGTAGTTTAAAGAAAGGCAAATCTATTCTAGTGGAATAAACTTTATTTTATCTTACTGCACACATTGAAATTATTCATGGAATGTTTACAATCTCATCTAGTCGTTTTGATTTGAAAGCAAAGAAGTTAAAAGTAATAAATTTACCAACATTCAAGACTTCAAGCTTTGACAAAACTGCTGAAAGAAATTTTTTTGGGTAAACACTGTATAAAGAGTTAGAGACACCAAAAACAGATTAAAGCTTCTCTGATAAAAAACTATGGATAGAGTTCTAAAAACACTTAAAATAGGAGAAAAAATAAACAAAACGTAGGCCAATAAAGAATAAGAATATTAAACACTTCGAGATTCATAACTGTTGAAGGAAAAAAGTTCCTAAAGAAAAGTTGCCAAAAAATTTTTAAATCGTCAAAAATGAAAAAACACAATATGTGGTTGAATTCTAAATTTTTTAAGAATAAGAACAATCAGCATAGGAAGTCAATAATTGTTGAAGAAAATGAGTTTCCGAATAAAAACTGCTTACAGAGTTCTAAATTCATTAAAACAGGGGAAAACAAAAGTGGGTCACTCCAGACTAAGAACATTCAAGACGTAAAGCCTCAGCTCCACAGTCCATAATTATTGAAGAAAAAAAATATCTGGATCAGAACAGTGTCAAAAGCTTTTGGAAACATCAAAATCAAAAAATAGGGAAAAAAAGAAATATGAGTCAACCATTAGAATATTTAAGACTTCAAGCTAAAAAGCCAGATTCCACAACCTTCCCCAACATCCTCCTTGCTTGTCCGAAAAAAATGGAAAAACCTGCAAACCCCCCCAAGGTACAGATCTCCATTTCCCCAAATCTTAATCCTAATCGAAGGCAAATTTTTGGCAGATAATCAAGTTGGAAAAGCTCTGCATATGCAAAATGTGAAAGCACTGACAAGGCACGTGGAGTTTGACAGAAGGACTTGAAGAGGTGTTGGAAACTTACAAAACATGCACGTGTATCGTTTGACAGCAAGCTTCAAAGAGTTGTCATCGCATGGAATGCATTGATTTCAGGATTTGCCAAAACAAAACCATTTTCTGTTGAACATAACAGAAAAAACAAGGCTGCACTGCAGCGAAGTTCCTGCCAAATGCTGGCAGGGCGGTTTTGGAAATTTAATGGGACTTAGTTGAAGGTTTGTGTGAGTTAATGTTAAGGATCAACTTGGATCTCAATTTGTTGAGTTCTGCACCACATGTTATGGGCAATTTCTCCTTATATCAGGACTAGTATAAAAGCATAATTTTTTAAAACCTAATGTCAAACTAACTACATCGTTATATTGAGTTGTGCTTACTATTAGCAATTTATTGACACTAAAATACTAACTGGAAGAGTACAATACGCAATGCACCTCTATCATCTATTATCAAAATCAAGCCTACAAAAAGTTCTATGATATGTACATTGACAGACGAGGATGTGATAGCAATATGCCCCATTGTTATTATTCCATTCTATTTTGTCCTAGGTAAACAAGAGCAATTGAAAAAAAAGAGATGGCATTAGAATAATAGAAATAAAGTCTGGGCATTACAAATCTTTTATATGATGTTTTAGTATTATGGTATTGATATCAACTGTGCAAATACCTACTCAATTTTGACTGGAGCATGATTGGCTTTACAATGTCAAAATGAAACATAAGTCATTCATTAAGTTGTTCTACACTTGGTAAAAATCAGCAACCGACACAAAGGAGTTTCTTCACATGATGAATGCTACTGTAGTTTGTATAGGCACAACCTTGCAAACCAAAAATAGAAAAAATAATTAGCCAATCCAATAGTTAATTCGATCGAGGAAGAATATCAAAACAAATAACTAACAATGAAAATATATGCTAAAGTTAATTGTTCAAACAAATTACTATTTGACAGACTGCCTCAACGAAATTTGGTTCCATGGAATGTCATGATTGCAAGATATATAAAAAAACAACTAACAATGAAAATATATGCTAAAGTTAATTGTTCAAACAAATTACTATTTGACAGACTGCCTCAACGAAATTTGGTTCCATGGAATGTCATGATTGCAAGATATGTACAAAAAACTTACAAGCAAATAAAATTGGCAGGTGCAAGGCCAAATTTCACAACTTTTGCCTTCGTCTTGCCTTCCTGCGCCAAAATGCCAAGGCACTTGCTTTAGATAGACCACATCTCTTTGAGGCATTATGTCAAACCACCACTAGTTGCTTATGTGTTTTGATTCCACTCTAAACTAATCGTTCTACTATTTTGACGGAAGTCCATACCATGTTCCAATACTCCCATTTTAGCACAGCAGGCTAGACGTTGGCAAAAGTTGTGGAGTTTGGCTTTACACCTGCCAATTACATTTCTTTGAAAGTTTTTTGTGCAAATCCTTTAACCACGACATTCCATGAAACCAAATTTCTTTGAGGCATTCTGTCAAACAGTTCACGTGCCTTGTCATAAAACAAAAGGGATAAGAAGAATGTGAGGCATTCAAAGGCAGAATTCAAAATTCCGTGGAGAGAAAAACGAAGCAATAGTTGCAGATAATGTTATTAGACTGTCTAATAATAAATGCCATTGGTTTTTGACCAGCTTCCTTATCAGGATATCTACCAATATATTAATGCAGGCTGAGAATAATAGGGTTCAAATGATGTATGCAAGGAAATAACATGACATTCAAATAAGGAAACCGTCCACTTCAGTTTCTGCAATCCATAATAAGGATAATAATAGTAAGCTTATATCCCTATAAAGCTAATGAAAACTTTTACCTGCGTTTTACAGTTTCCCTGCTTAGATGGAAAATGTTAAATTCAATCCATCTTCTGCATAAATCAATCCTCCTGAATATTGGCCATTAGGCAGTGTTTGTTTCCCTTTAAAGTTGAGATTATAGATCAAATTGAGTAGCTTTCCACTTTTTGAATGTTTTGTAGATTATAAGTTCATGAATTTCACAATTGGTTTAATTTTATTGTAATATTGGCAACTAATCAAAATGGATCAATGAACTGCAAAAGAAAAAAAACTCGCCAACTTAATTGTAATGGACCACTCCCATGATAACTCCTTCCATCTGCGCTGAGATACAGAGTGTTCGTCTCATCACAGTCTATTACCCTTGAATTGCTTGCATTGACATAGCAGAAATCTGTAGTTCAAGATTCAGAGTCAACAAGATTGGAGAGAAACAAAAAGCTTATTCACCTAGTTTGTGAAGTCCTTCAGTCTAATCAACTGATGTCTACTTGACCAGAAATAAATTATTAGTAAAACTTACAAAAAATTGTTAGTTTGATCACCTCGAACTAGGAAAACCACATTAGCTAAAAATCTGCCACTTCTCTCCTGGCAATCTCTATTGATCTCGTGCTTCCAAAAGTAGGAAAGGTATTTGCTGCAGTTATAAATGAATCAAATGTATAGAAATCCCTTTCCTCACACTTGTCTGGGGCACTTAACAGAATACTATTAAATAGATCTATGGTATTGGTCTCGTTAAGAACATTAGATGCCCCTGAGGAGGTACTGGAATTCTTAGCAGTGCATGGACCTTCCTTGCAACCCTCTCCACGGTAGTCTATGGTGTTTCCACAATATCCATACTGGCTACAACAGACATCACTGGAACACCCACAATTCTGACAAGATATCACCTTTATTTCAGAGTACGTGTTTTCAGATGAATAGTTTGATCTAGTCTGAGAAGGTCGTGGCTCTGCTAAAGAAGAAATAAATAATTTAGACCTCCATTGTGACATGGCTTTGCAAGATGGGTGACAAGTCTTGAACACGCGTAACATGCAACAAGTCCATTAAAGTTGCTTGACAGGGCATGTGTCGGAAAACAAATCTACTGCAAGGCTAGTAAAATCTGACGAAAGACAATAAATATATCCTTGATTGAAGCGATGGCGGTAGTAAGCCTTAAAACCATATCCTTGATTTCTACGCCTTCTCTTGCATTGGAAGTCGGGACAATCTGCAGACTTAATTCACGCCCAATGAAACTATGACAAAATTATTTAAAAAAAAAATACCCCTAAAAACACATCTAATTTCCTGGCACAAACATTTGGATAAAAATATATATTAGGAAAATTGTCTTCTAATTGGTTGTAGACAGGAGAATTTATCACAGTTTAATATTTCCGGCGATCCTATAGTTCCAGGCAGGAACTAATAAACACCCCAGGCAAAATTAATCGATTTTACTAATGCTAAAAATCATTAGCAATGGGCTAAAAATCAATAGTCCAATCTGAAAATCAGTTTATAGGAATTTCTTTTGTAGAAAATTATAAGGAAAAAAGAAACTTTAGCTAAAGTATTAAATTTTTCATTTGCACGATTAATGATAGGAGGTGAAAACAACAGTTACCCTGCCTACAACAAGGACTAATAATCAACAATTATCACGGTCCAACAAAGAACATCTCACTCAACAATGTTTTTGAACATTTGGCATGCATACTCCATGGAATCATACTTAACATACATATTAAGCAAATTGTTCCAGACATCAATGCCTGGATTCAACTCACTTTCGACCATATGGGCATGGAGTCTCCCGCTCTCTGCAATGTTGGAGATATTAATCCCAACTACAATATTTATTTCTCTGTCATTTCTTAACAGCTATGTATCTCCCTTTTGCTTTTCACATGCCATGTCAGATAGTTTTTTCAACACAGCCCTTCCTTATTTACTGCATGCAGGACAAATTACCCATGCTACCATCAAACTCAAATTTAATGTTATTAAATGTTCTTGTTTTTCCCTCCTTAGCTGTGTCTCTATGTTGCTTTTGAGTGTAGTCTTTTAGGAGTTTGTTTTTTGTTGAAGAGCAGAAGAACAAAAAAAAAAGCTACGGTCTAGTTTATGAAGACTGCTGTGTATGAAAGAGTTGTAGCTCTCACAGCCAGTAATATGTTTTTTTTATGTAAGATAGCAGCAGCTATGTTTTGAAGACATTATATACTCTATTTTTAATAGTCTGAGTAATATAGCAAAACTGAAGATATTGCTCTATTTTCTGAGTTTTACTTGATGCATGTATGCTCTGTTTTTTGTTCTTGTATTTTTTATAAAGAGCAGCAGCTCTATTTCATGGTAGCTCTGTATTTCTGTTTCTCCTCTGCCTCTTGACTAGCAAAGTGGTATCAGAGCCATGGTTATGAGCTAAAGGTTTCAAGCAAGGTTTTATCAATGGTAAAGTGTTTTTTCAAGAAGCAAGTTTCACAGACAACAATGGTAGCAAGCACAAGCTTGACAAACCCACAAATTCCACAGTTTAATGGAAAGAATTATGACTACTGGGCAATCACCATGAAAGCTTTGTTTTGTTCTCAAGATATTTGGGAGCTTGTTGAGAATGGCTTTCCAAAGCCAGTTGATGTAGTATCATACAATGCATTGACACAAGCAGAGAAAGATTTGTTGAGAGATAACAGGAAGAAGGACTCCAAAGCTCTCTTTTACATCTTCCAAACTGTGCATAAGAGTATTTTTCCAAGGATTGCAGCAGCAACTAAGTCTAAACACGCATGGGATACACTTCAAACAGCCTATCAAGGAATGGCAAAAGTGAAAACAGCTAAGCTACAAATGCTAAGAAGGGATTTTGAAACAATTTTTATGAAGGATTCAGATTTAATAGACACTTTTTTCACACAAGTGATGGGTTTAGTTAATCAAATCAAATCTCATGGTGAAACACTTGAGGATAGAAGAGTTGTAGAAAATATTTTAAGGAGTTTACCCACAAGGTTTGAATCCATAGTTGTGACCATAGAGGAAACAAAGAACCTCTCACAGTTTTCAGTTGATGAGCTCCATGTATCTCTCATTTGTCATGAGCATAGGCTTAGTAGGTCAGCAAACTCATCATTGGAGCATGCATTCAAGACACAAGCTTCAATCAGCTATGGAAGAGGCAGAGGAAGATCAAATTTTAGAGGTAGAGGAAGGAATTCATATAGAGGTGGAAGAAGCAGCCCATCAAATTTAAGTGGAAGAGGCAGTAGCCCAAACCCATCTCAAAATCAACCACATGGTCAAAGGTATGACAAATCTCAAATCCAATGTCATTATTATAAGAAATATGGGCATTATTCAAATGAATGTAGGAAAAAACAATCTGATTTCAGCAGACAAAATGCAAACTTTACAAGAGAAAACCAAAATCAGAGCAATATGTTCATAGCATGCAATGTAGCACAAGAAAATCGAAAGGATGTATGGTTCTTAGACTCAGGTTGCAGTAATCACATGACATGGAACTTAGAAATATTTACAAGTATAGATGAAAGTGTAAAATCAGATGTCACATTGGGTAATGACAACAAAGTTTCAGTTATGGGTAAAGGAAATATCAACATTCTAACTAAACAGGGGGAGAAGAAGTATATTTCAGATATGTATTTTGTGCCTAGTCTAAAACACAATCTAATGAGTATTGGGCAGCTTATTCAAAAGGGGTATAGAGTCTTCTTCAAAAACAAAGAATGCACTATTCTAGATAAATTTCCAAGTAACCAGCTTATTGCTAAAGTGCAAATGACAAACAATAGAATGTTTCCCCTAAAGATTAAGCCAGATTTGAATGTGGAATATGCTCAAGCACGGCCCACAATGAACCCACAAGAGGATAAAGAAAAGGTTGTAGCAATTACACAAACCATCTTTCAAGTAGAAATAAAAGATGAAAATTGGTTATGGCATCTAAGATTTGGGCATCTCAACTTTGGAGGTCTTTTTTACTTCATAGGAAGAGTATGGTAAATGGTTTGCCATTAATAGAGAAACCGAAAAGAGTATGTGAAGGATGCATCTTGGGAAAGCAACATAGAGAGACATTTCCAACCGGCAAGTCAATTAGAGCAAAGGCACCTTTAGAGATTGTTCATTTAGATTTATGTGGGCCAATGCAAACACCCTCAATTGGTGGAAGATTTTACTTTTTGACTTTCATTGATGACTATCAAGGAAAACATGGGTCTACTTCCTAAGACAAAAGAATAAAGTGTTTGATTGTTTCCGTCAATTCAAGGCACTTGTTGAGAAGCAAAGTGGGTACTATATCAAAGCATTGAGAACACATAGAGGTGGTGAGTACATCTCAAATGAATTTCTAAATTTTTGCAAAGACCATGGTATTCACAAGCAATTCACAACCAGGTACACACCTCAACAAAATGGGGTAGCTGAAAGGAAAAATAGAACAATCATGGAAATGGCAAGAAGCATGTTGAAAGCAAAGCATTTGTCAAACGAATATTGCGCTGAAGCTGTAGCTTGTGCAACATATATTATGAATAGGTGTCCAACCAAGAGTGTGAAGAATATGATTCCTAAAGAAGCATGGACAGGAAGAAAACATAGTGTTGCTCACATGAGAGTATTTGGATGTGTGGCATATGCACATGTGCTAGATGAGTTGAGAAGAAAATTAGACAACAAGGGAGAAAAGTGTATATTTGTTGGTTATAGTGATGAATCCAAGGCATACAAACTATACAATCCAATAACCAAGAAAGTTATAATTAGTAGAGATGTACAATTCATAGAAGATGAAGCATGGGATGGAAGTTTGGAGAAGACAATCAATATTGCAGCCAACTTACCTCAAGAAGATAGAGAAGATTTAACACCAACAGGTACTCCATCAAATGTGACTCCTTCCATGCCCATTCAAGCTCAACAAAGTGGTCATCAAATGACACCATCATCAAGTGTAAGGACAGCCCCACACATTCAAGCATCCACTCCTTCAAATGTACAACAAACACCATCTACAAGTGGCAATCAAGGTGTAGGACCATCAAGTTCACATTCCACAAGTCCAAGTTCAAGTGATATATCAAATCCTACATTGGCAAGCTTGAGGAGACAAAAAATTAGAAGTTTGAGAGACATTTATGATCAAAATGAAGGTGAGAACAATGCTGGTCTAATTTCTCTTTTTGCATTTTATTCACAAGTAGAAGATCCAATTCATTATGAGGATGCTATCAAGCATGAAAAATGGGTAAATGCAATGGATGATGAAATTGATGCAATAGAAAAGAATCAAACATGGGAGTTAGTGAGTCTTCCAAAAGACAAGGATGTCATAGGAGTGAAGTGGGTTTACAAAACCAAATTAGATGCAAATGGCGATGTGCAAAAACATAAAGCAAGACTAGTGGCAAAAGGATATTCACAATAGCCTGGGGTTGATTACAATGAGACATTTGCTCCAGTAGCTTGATTAGACACTGTGAGAACTATACTTGCAATAGCAGCTCAAAACAAGTGGCCAGTTTATCAAATGGATGTGAAATCAGCTTTTTTGAATGGCTACCTTGAAGAAGAAGTGTATGTGGAGCAGCCACCTAGGTATGAGATTTTGGGTCAAGAAAATAAAGTTTACAAACTAAAAAAGGCATTCTATGGACTCAAGCAAGCCCCAAGAGCTTGGTACAGTAGAATTGATTCATATCTTTTGCAAAATAGCTTCAATAGGTGTAGCAGTGAGCCTACGTTGTATACCAAGATGAATGAGCAAGGTGAGATCATAATTGTTTGCTTGTATGTTGATGATTTGATATTTACGGGTGATTTGGCAATTGATTTGTTCAAAGGAGCTATGAAAAAAGAGTTTGAAATGACTGATTTAGGTCTCATGAAGTATTTTCTTGGCATTAAAGTGAATCAAAATGCTACCGGTATATTCATCTCCCAATCTAAATATGCAAATGACATTTTGAAGAGGTTTAACATGACAAATTGCAATATAGCTCCAACACCAGTTGTGACAGGACTAAAATTAAGCAAGGATGACAAAGGAGCCAACATTGATCCAACTTTGTATAAAAGGCTTGTTGGTAGCCTCATGTATTTAACAGCCACAAGGCCGGATATTATGTATGTAGTTAGTCTCATTTCAAGGTTTATGGAGTCTCCAAAGGACTCCCATTGGCAAGCAGGAAAGAGAATTCTCAGATATGTAAGCGGAACAAGAAACTATGGCATTCAGTATGCAAAGTCAAATGAGTTCAAGCTCATAGGCTACATAGATAGTGATTGTGCAGGAAGCATTGATGATAGGAAGAGCACTTCTGGTTATGTCTTTCATTTTGGAACAGGTGTAGTTTCATGGGCGTCAAAAAAACAACCAATTGTCACTCTTTCATCAGCTGAAGCAGAGTATGTAGCAGCCACAGGTGCATCATGTCAAGTAGTTTGGATGAGAAGAATTTTCAAAGATCTTAGTCAAGAACAACAAGAGGCAACAAGGATCTATTGTGACAACAACTCAGCTATAGCATTGTCAAAGAATCCAGTTTTTTACAAGAGAAGCAAACATATTGACACAAGATATCATTTCATTAGAGAGTTGATTAACAATGGAGAGATCTTTTTGGTTTTTTGTAGGTCTCAAGATCAGTATGCAGATATCTTCACCAAGCCATTAGGAAAAGAAAGCTTTGAATATCTGAGAGATCGTTTGGGAGTTCTAGATGGTGGTAGTTGTGATTAAGGGGGAGTGTTGGAGATATTAATCCCAACTACAATATTTATTTCTCTGTCATTTCTTAGCAGCTACGTATCTCCCTTTTGCTTTTCACATGCCATGTCAGATAGTTTTTTCAACGCAGCCCATTCCTTATTTACTACATGTAGGACAAATTACCCATGCTACCATCAAGCTCAAATTTAATGTTATTAAATGTTCTTGTTTTTCCCTCCTTAGCTATGTCTCTACGTTGCTTTTGAGTGCAGTCTTTTAGGAGTTAGTTTTTTGTTGAAGAGCAGAAGAACAAAAACAAAGCTACGGTCTAGTTTACGAAGACTGTTGTGTATGAAAGAGTTGTAGCTCTTACAGCCAGTAATATGTTTTTTTTATGTAAAATAGCAACAGCTCTGTTTTGAAGACATTATATACTCTGTTTTTAATAGTCTGAGTAATATAGCAAAACTGAAGATATTGCTCTATTTTCTGAGTTTTACTTGATGCATGTATGCTCTATTTTTTGTTCTTGTATTTTTTATAAGGAGCAGCAGCTCTGTTTCATGGTAGCTCTATATTTCTGTTTCTCCTCTGCCTCTTGACTAGCATGCAAGTGCTTTCCTCTTGTCACATCGCTTTTTTAAGTTCTTTCATTTTGACTTTCTATTTTCTATACGATGCTTACAATCTATACTACACAATAGTATTTACACATATGGTATTATGTTTTTGAAATATTACAACTTTGTTCATATTCAAAATACATGTGATTAACCAATTCTAGTATCTTTTGTCTCTATGCTCTGTAATTTATGTCTTTTTGGGTGGGAATGGACTTTCAAAAACTTTTGGACAGAAGATTGTAGGGTCTGAAGTTAACTCTTTACTTTCCCACATCATTATAAATGTCTGTTGTTGCAGAGTGCAAGTGGCTGTCAGTGCCAAAATAATGGTTTTTACTTTATAAAGTGAACTTGATTTTAAAAGTTTAAACAACATACTTCACAAATAACTCCGTCTAATAGAAGACTTCTTTGAATTAAAAAAAGGAGAATTAAATATTAAAAAATAGTGCAAGAAAGGTTAGCAAAATAAGAATTTATGTTTCCCATATCGTATTCAGTGTCGAATTATGTGCATTCTTTAAATTTCAAAAAGCTTTTTAAAGACTTTCAGAACGTGCATTATTGTGATGGCATGCTTCTAGGGTCACGATGTGTTATAACTGTGTTAGTTTTCGATCTTTTGAAAGATCTGTCTGAATAGATTTGTTAACTCCTTAAAATGAAAGAAATTACTTGTTTATTTCAGTCATTAGTTAATTTTGTTGGAGCTTTTTACATTTACCTTGTATTATATTCAATTTTCCAAAATATCCGTCTGAATAGACTACCAAAAGAAATTGATGGTTTCTTTTGTTCATATACTAAATAGAAATGTTTTTTTTTTTTTTAAATTGTGTATTCCTAATGTTTCCAATCTTATAAAATGTCGGTAATTAAAGACCTAAAGGCTCTTGAAAATGAAAACATTACTTGCCGATTTTGTCCATTCTGTAAATTTGTAAGTTTTTAAATTTCTTTTACTGTCTGTTAATTTCAGGTTCCTGGTAGGTTAGTCTAAAACGTGTAAGCTTTTGAAAGCAAAAGAAACTTGCTCACTCTATTCACTTTGTTTAATTTGTTGTAGGTTTTTACATTTCTATTTATTGTCATTGCATTCAATATCTTATATGATCAGTCCAAAAAGACTTTTAAACTTTTGAATTTTTAAAACAAAAGAAATTGTTTGCTGATTTTTCTTAATAATCAAATTTAACAATTTTTTTCTTTTACCATATATTGTATTTTATTTATTTCCTAAAATACGAGTCTAAAGAGTCTTGTAAATATTTAAAAATGAAGGAACTACTGTCTGATTTTGTCCTTTCCTTAAATTTGTTTAAAATTCTCTTTTTACATTTACTTTGTATTTAATTTCCTAAAAGATCAGTCTCAACATTTGAAAATGATGAAATTACTTGCTTATTTTCTTCTTTTGAGAAGTTTATTGAAGCTTTTATTAAATTGACCTATTATATTGTCTATGCATTTCACAGGATATGTTGATGTTGCAACTTCACAAACTCTATAAAATTAAAATAAAAATTCATCAATATGTAGGAAGCTGACAACCCAGTAAAGAACTCAAGAAACATACCTTACTGTACCAATAACATCTATTCATATGACAACAACATATAAAATATTCCAATAATTGTTAACAAATTATCTGAAGCTCCTGTGAATTGTACAACGTAAGTGACATAAATCTTTCAATCAATTCATTGCTTTTGTGCTATTGATTAACTTTAAAAATTACACTATAAAGATATATTTTTTTTCAAAGGTGGAGACCACCTAGACTTATATTAATCAAAATATATCCACATTACATATATTGCCCCCATAATTGTATGTTGGGCAAAAAATACACAAAGAGCCGCCGTCGGGCCAACCACAACCGAAACATGGAAGAAAATCATAACTACAACTTCGCAAAAAACACACCAGACACCCCGACCCAGGAAAGGAAGGAAAAAGTCCAGAGAACAGAGAAGGACGCCAAAGAAGGGGGAATAAATCTCGTCAACCTCCCACCCTTGACTCCTCCTCATCGCCAAATCTGCTACCTGCCACACCTAAAGTCACTGGTTGAACGGGATCAGTTTCCATAGCCTACATTGCTTTTGTCGGATGATTCACATTAATAATTTCCTTTAGGAGATAAGGGGCCCAATCAGGGGCGTGTACTCGAAGAAAACAGATAGATATAAGTAATTCCCGGCATCTAGTGGCCATATTCTTGGGAAAATTATGGCTATGGTCATTCAAGTCCTTGTCTAATCCTCCCATACAACAACACATCATACCTTTTTGTATTGCGTTGCAGACGCACTCAGCTGCTGATGAAGTGCGTCTACAACGCAATGCAAAAAGGCACCAACCATAGCATCACCATTATTCAAATCATATCCGTGCAGATCTTAATTCCACGTCTCAATATTATACAGATAATAAGCAACCAGTCCCGTGATGATTGCATGGACATAGTGACCATTTTGCACTATTTCCATGATGTTGGAGAGCAAATGGGACACTATGTCAGACCAACAAAGAGACCTATCTTCAGACCCTTTGAGTCATCTTTTCCCACACACATCCCTAATGGCAAAATACATCATAGTATAATTACTTTCGAAAACTTGGCTCAAGTCGGTGATTTTATGCACCCTTTGATTTCGGGCTCCCAATATACGACCGGGAAGAACAAGCGTTTGTTGGTGCTAACAATCTCCATCTCTATATCTGCAACCAAGAACACACCAAGAAAAGCAAAGAAGGAGAGAACTCTGCTAATTTTAAGAATTTGGCAAATAGTGATTAGCGATTTGGTAGCTATTAGTAATTAAAGACCAAGGAATAAATCTAAGCACATCCCCACGAAAAGCCTGTCAACTAAAAGTGATGGCACTCATCTACGCTGCTTGCTGGCTACAATAAAAATGCTCCATTTGAACTGGCAGTACTCATGTGACCGTTGAAACTGAAATGAATTTAGAGCTTGCAGTATGCCAAAATAGTCCTTACTTTCGTAGTTGGAGGGAATAAGATCTGTCAACATTTGAATGATTAATACCGAGGGGTTTTGGAATTATCACCGTCACATATGTCACTGACTGATATACAAGAAGATCTATTGAAAGCATACAAACAGCTTGATTCTTTAAAATTTTGGCTATTGTACTCGACTAGAGGAGGACCTTCACTCTACCCGATGGCTCTAAATGGCACGAGCTTTATATATCTCTAGCATCTCCTCTTCTTTAATGTCCATCGACACTAAGAAGAATCACTCATTCCAGAAAAGACACTTGTCACACCATTTCACACTAGAAAAGACTACCATCTACGAACATTAGATTCTAGATTAGTCCTTTGTTGCTTACGTACTCTGGTCCATCCACCAAAAACCTGATGTGGCCCCTTCCGTCCACGAAGTCCGATAATTAAGTCTATTCGACGCAGGAACTATAACACATAGATCAAAACATCTAACCAAGCCTGTGTGTAGACACCGATAATTAAGTCTATTCGACGCAGGAACTATAACACATAGATCAAAACATCCAACCAAGCCTGTGTGTAGACCCCGCTACCATCCTACCATAGCAAACCATCGAGCACATACAGGCCTTAAAGTTAGTTGAAACCTCATCTCGGCACTACTAAACAAGCCCACAACCTCTACTTGGAACAAGGTCATCAGAACCCTTGCTTGATCGCTGTCTCTAGAAATTTAGAACATAAGGAACAACGATGTAGCCAAAGAAAGCCTTACAACGTCACTCTAAAAACTAAAACATCCAATTCCCCTAAACGTTGGGAGATCAGCCTCTATATTTCAAGAGAAACATTGTCATCACTAATGCATGCCATCAAATGTGAAGGGAATTTTCCTTGACTAGGATTGAAAGTAATTACCTCCTGCACTTGATCTATTACTCTATTTGCCGAAAGGTCTGCTACCTTATTTCCTTCTCTATAACAATATGAAATTTGAAAAGAATCTAATTTGTCAATAAGCTCCCATGCTTGACTATAAAGATATCTTTACTTTAATTTTTTATAAATAACTAAATGACTACTTTCTAATTTCAACTAGACTTGTAATTTTTTTTTGCCAAGTTGATATTTATGGGATATATTATTCATCATATTTAAGACTAAATTTAAATTCATTATTCTCTTACTATTCTCTTTTATAAATATTTGGAGTTTACAAGAACAAATAAATAAGATTTTGCGAAACTAAATAATCTATCCTAATATTGCTTTTTATAGCTTCATAGAAATATTCTTGAATACTGAAATTGGTGTGTTCTACTTCAAAACAAAGAAATGTACGATATTCACAACTAATGTACTAATCATTTATTACTTTCCTTATAATTTTGCTAATGATTACAAAAATAAATTTCAAAATTTGCAGCCAAATTTTTCTCACGGAGTTTTTTACCTCTATTTTTTCTATAACTATTGCTAATTTCAATTTTTGAATGTCTACTGACATAGAGTTGAAGCTGGCATCTTTCCTTCACATGTGAAAAAATTCTTCAATTTAAAAAAAAAAGGTACTAAAAATACACTCCTTTCGCTCTCATAATACTATTCATTGAAACAAGTCTATTTTGAAAAACTCATAGTAGTTCGATTTAATTACATGATACAATGGTTCAAACTATAGATGTCGAGAAATTCAATTGTTCAAAAAAATATTCAAGTCCAACCATTGATCGTGCTTTAAGACAACACAACTTATTTCAATTAGATTCATTCTCTTACACGGTAGGTGATTGTTTCTTTGGTAGATTAGAAGTCTTGCTTCATTCTCATTACACATCAATTGAGATACGAAATGGATTAATTTACCACTTCTTAATATGTGGAGTGAACAATGACCATGATGCATTATGAGCATTTTCAAATGAATTGCATCTAGAATTACTATACTAATTACATGGAATAGACAATGTCAACACTTATTTGTATAAAATGTGATTCTCTGCTTCAAATACTCAACCTAAACAAGAAAGAGGACTTTGGGGTGACATCTTTTGCATACGATGGATATGCAAGTGGTTAAAAATATCAATTGCATTATGGTCAATAAAAACAAAGATAAGATATTTACAATTCAATGAAAATTCAAACAAAAATGCCTACTCTATTCTATTTCATGATGAAAACCCCCTTCATGGTCATTATGAGCCATTATTTTCAAAGAAATATACAAATCTCATCAAGTCACCTTTCAAATCTTTGTACAGATCTTGAAAATGGTTGGGAATTGTTGATGTAATTGTTAGTCTCATTAACACAAATAAAAGTTTACACAACAAACCTTTATCATCTTGAAAGATATGATAAATCCAGGAGGAATTTATGATCCCATGTCTCCGTTGGTCAGGTCATGACCTTCTGATAGTCACTCGGGGTTGATATGCACATTGTTGTTAATCATTTTGGGGCTTTATGGATTTTAGTAATTTCTACAAAGTTCTTCAACATTCTTCCAAATATCTTGTCCTTTATGCCTACTTTGCACAAATCTTCATTAATTGTGTCAAATCTTACACTATTAAGGATTTAAACAAATAGACATCAATTTGACCCTAACTTTGAGTAATTCAATGGAATTTGTCTTTGATTCTGAATGTATTTCCAGCTTCAATTAATTCTTCTAATATTATCTCTGATTCACTCAATTTTACTTCTAGACTTTAAATTATTTCAAATATTGTGCCTACAAGCATATATCTCAATGTTCTTCACCATTATTTTCTAATATTTGCATGATATTTTTAATATGACATGCTAGTTTGCTCAAATATGCTAAGGATATTCAATTATCTACATGAATTCAACATATTCCTCTGTATCTACTTATTATTTGTCATTATTTGCAACTCTGATGTGATATTTATGAAAACAAAGTAAAATAGAATGGAATACATCTAAACTTTATGTTTAACTAAGTTCAATCACTGAACCACATGTATCTTTGACACTTTCATGAAAGGAGATGAAAACCAAACCATGCTTTTCCAAGACAGTCCACAACTACACATGATAGGTGCAAATCTTCAAGGGAAATGAATGATGATTGTTGGCATAATAGTAGATAGTATTACATTGTTAGTTTATACATATTAAATAAATGTTAGTTTATAAGTTAGGTTTTGGGAAGTCACTTTCCCGTAAGAAGTTATATACGGGAATAACAATGCTTTAAAAAGCCAATGTACTGCATTGTAAAATCATCTTGAAGACAATAATATATTATTCTACTTTTGTTATTCTTGTGCAATGGTGTAATCTGTATGTGCTCACCATATTTCAATATGGTATCAGAGCAGTAACTATTCCTGTGCATGATGAAAAAAAATGAGAATGAAGGCATTCATATGACAACGTGTTGAAGATCAGACTACTGCGAATGTATTAGCTATTGTCTTGCCCAGAGAGAATGGTAATCACAGCTGCTGCTAATTGGTATGCGCCCAGTCTATTATTCTTCAAAAATTTTAGCACTCTGTGTGATTAAAAAGGTTTGCAGATCTATTTGTAGTTGATGCTGAATACATTTCAGTCTGCAAAGAAGCCAAAGAGTGTAAAGTCATAGCCAGTGAAAGTCATACAAAGGATCATTGTTTTGGTTATTAGTCAGGGAATGTTGTGGGGACAGATCTTGCTATGGAGAAAGCGAGATAAGTTTCAATAGCATCTAAATTTTTTGGCATGTAGCATTCCATTCAAATTTAACTCCTTTTTGTAGTAGATATGTAAATGGATGGATATCATTTCATATTTTGCTGCATACAAAGTCATTAACAATAATATTCAGACTCCAATGCCTGCTTCTACTTTCATGGTTGCAATTGTAGTTAGGGTTTTGATGTAAAATGTGGGAGAGTTGAAGAATCAAAGCAGCATACAACTTCGTTTAGAGGTGATCCATAGCCTTATAGATGTTAAATGACTTAGCCACCGTAGAAGAATTGGTTAGCCATTTGAAAAGAATATGGTGCATATTGTAGAAAGGTTTCATTTGAAGAAGAAACATTCCATGTAACTTTTTGTTATAGCATGGAAATATAAAGAAAAACAGCCAATGTTCATTTCTTATTACAGTGAAGAATCCTTGGTGCAACGATTTAAGACATTCTCTATTGTGTAAATGTTGCGTGGAAAATTAGGGGAACATAAGGTGCCCGAGAGAACATAATTGTTGTGGTGCAAAAGAAACACAGTTGCATGGTAATTTATGGCAATTGTATCCATTTGCTATGGGGGGTTTGTAAGGGTGAGATTAGCAATAAATAAAGCCAGAGTGTGAAGGAGATCCATCTTCAATGGTTGTGGAAAGAGGTCTAAGTAATAAACCCTAAAATTTTAATCAAAAGTCTTCTTTAGTTTTTTCTTGAGCCAAATGTTATCAATTGAAGCCTAATAAGAAAAATAAGGATTAGAGGTATATGAGTCCATCATTGATCAAAATTTTTAATAAGGATTGGAGGTATATGAGTCCATCATTAATCAAAATTTTTAACATTTGAAAATGGCCACACATTATGTTTGTGGTTCCAATGCCATCCATATTATCATTGATAGAAATTTGAGAGACTTGCATACTTGTGCTATTGAAGAGTCTAAAGCAAATGGATAGAGTATAAGCATATCATATTGGAGGCAAGCGGCATCGGAGGATGGAGGATTTTCCATCATCTCAAGTTAGCTTCTCGCTTTGAGATGATGCTTTGCATGAGAAGCATTTTTAGTTTTGGTTGTTTTGTTTTTTCTTTGTTGATGCTGACGGAACTAATAGATTTGAAGAATGTATGTCTTGTGAAGATTTTGTTTTGGAGACAGGTTTGGGATTTGGTGTTGAGCTCAATATGGATTGTTGTCCAGTGAGCTTCAAAGAGTATATGATCTTGAATTATACCCTTTCACGGTCACTAGACAACATGGCAGGGATTTGTCATATCTCTTAGGGTCCATTGTCAAATAATTTAAGACTCTGTGATTTGAGAGCTTGGGACTAAAGAGCTTAAGAACACAGCTCAAAGCTATGCCTTTTCGAGGGTAGACGAGATAGCATGATGGAGCCCCACTTGGTTCAAGATTTGTTCTTTGGGAGAAGATCTATAAAATATGTATTCTTATTATGTAATTGGCTATGTTGAGTATGTTGGCATTCAGGGGGGGTCCCCCTGGTACTTTTGTAGGAACAATGTAATAAGGGGGGGAATGTTGGCATCATAGTAGATAGTATTACATTGTTAGTTTATGCATATTAAATAAATGTTAGTTTATAAGTTAGGTTTTGGGAAGTTACTTTCCCATAAGAAGTTATATACAGGAATAACAATGCTTTAAAAAGCCAATGTACTACATTGTAAAATCATCTTGAAGACAATAATATATTATTCTACTTTTGTTATTCCTGTGCAATGGTGTAATCTGTATGTGCTCACCATATTTCAATAATGACAACATGCACTTTGTGAATGAACCTTTGTTGACTGCAACAATTCACAGTTACACATCAAGAAATCACTCATAGATTTTGCAAGATATATGATAAGTAGTAATCAAAGTCTCCATCTTCATTAAGTATGCAAAATGAATACACATATACAAATGATCTGAGAAGGAATAATGAGGAATCACAAAGCTACAAAAATGTATAATTAGTGTTCATAAATCACCAATTCAATCTCCCTAAAAAATGGCAATCAATATCCTTTTATAGAATAAGGATATGATGTAGTTACATCAATCCAATAGATAGGATCCTCTCAAAACAATTAACGATGGCCATTTGAGAGCAACACATGAGTGACATTAGCATCCTGACAGATGAAATTTGGAAGATCCTCAACATATTTCCTCTTCTAGAAAGCTCAATTTCAAATTGGTTGCGATTTCAATTTCCATCCATAGAAAATAATTAAAAAATCATCAAATATCTTTGCACAAAATAAATTAGTAAAAATATTAATTTGGAGCACTTGATTTAGTTTTGACAAAAATATTAATGTTTCTTGTCATAAAATGCTTTCTTTAAATATTTTGGACATTCACGAGAACTCCAATTTTAAACATGTCTGATTGGGGCCAAATTCTAGTAAAAAATTAATGTGCACTCACATTTTTAATATTTTTTAACAATGCCTTGATTTTTGTGAATTTTAAAAAATAGTTTGTAGGTTTTGTTGTCCTTGTCTCAAGATTTTTGGATCATTTTGAATTTTTGAATTTTAATAAGAAACGAGGGAGATATCATGATTTTAGTGAATATGCAATTGGATAGGGGATATCAGGATATCCAGTTGGTCAAAATATTTGATTGACCAAATTTCTGGTTGACCATATGTCCATTTGGGAATGTAAGAATATCCATATGGGTAAAATATCTAGACCTTTGGGAATTTCAAGATATCTAGTTGGGAATGTTAGGATATCTAGATGGGCAAAATATCTTGATGACTAAAATTTTGAATTTCAATAAATGGTTTATGGGTTTTGGTCATCTCGTTGCAAGGTTTCTGGATCATTTTGGAGTTTTGAATTTCGTTAAGAAATGAGGGAGATATCATGATTTTATCTGAATATCCATATGGATATGGATATTTGGAAATATCTAGATATTAAGTAAATGTGAACATCCCTATGACCATTTGACAAAACTTTGACCATGAATAACTTCTTTGTCTTGACAAATTTCAACATGATCCAAAAGGGAAAGTTGCCTAGAATTTGATTCTCTATCCATCCATGGTATTAGATGAGATAGGTACATAATACATAATTCCATTAGGATCTAGATGTGGATCTGGATATCTGGATGTCCAGTTGACCAGAACTTTAATCAGAGATAACTTGCTCATTTTAAGGAATTTCAACATGATGTAAAAGGCAAAGTTACTTAAAAATTGATTCTCTATCCAGAGATGAGCTCTATAGGAAGATATCCTAAATTTGAATTTAGACTTAGATCAGGACATGACTTTTACTATTACTGACCAAAGTGAGAAAACACACCAACCAAGCAAAAAGTTGGGTCCTTGCTTTACTAAGGCAAAATGGGGTGTGTTGTGAAATGTTAAAACAACTTGTCACCAAAGAAAACAACCAAATTTCAAATCAATTTAGGAAAGAAAGGAAAATCTAGACATAAAACTCTAACCTTCACTATTCATGTATATCTGAATTAGTTCAAAAGAAATCATGTTCATCGGTGAAACTAGATTATGAGAAGGAATGCAAGTGTGTGCTTTGATTCATTTCCTTCCTACTAGATAAGCTGAAAAAAGAAGTAATTATCATTAAGCTACATAGTTGGATTTAACCTTTTAAACCAAACCTGGATAGATCCTTGTTGCCAACCAAGCATCGATAGCCCTGACAAAGTTATCGCCTATACTTCCCCTAGATAGAGCCCCACTACTAGTCAAGCATCTATAGTCTTAGTAGAGTTATCTAGATGGCCTTAAGAGAATAAATTATCTTTCTCTTGACTTTTCAATATATATATTTTTGTGAGATATATCACTTTAGCTCATTGCTTACATAGTCATGGGACCTATTACTAAGGCTTAGGAATTATAGTGGTAGCAAAGGTAAACCTTTAATTTTTTACTTAGTGCATACACTAATATTTTCAACCTGACCTAGAAATTTTAAGATGTTTTCATTTGATGATTCCCTTGATAAAATTTGTTTAGATTGATAAAAATGATTTTATAGAATAAATCAAAATAACCAGAACCTAGAAGGTCACAAGCTTTACAAAGATTTAAAGTTTTGTCCTAAATTTTACAAATTCTGAAACATTATAAAATAGAAAGGTTCTTAGCATCATGCCTAACCAAAATAGGGACTCAACAACCAAGCAAAAAAACCACTGTACAAAAGGTAAACAAAACCAAACAAAGCAAGACAAAAAGACAAAATAAAACTAGAACTAAAACGAAAGGAACAGAAACAACTACTACTCTACCAAACTATATACAAGACACTACAAGGTAAATGAAACCTAAGATAACACCCATAAACCTCTATATTTTCATGCCTTCTTAGAATATCTAGGAGTATCAAGGCATTAATTATGGTTCTAATCCTAGCGAATTCATCTTTGTATTCTAAAAAATAGTCTTGTATTCTAGATTTATTGTATTTAACAAATAAACCTTAATGATCAGTAATTGAGGAAGTTCATTATGTTCATGACTGATCCATTTACATGTTTTATCCCTTGAATTTCCATAATCAAAATAATAATCAATATTACTTATTTGGAAAAGGGAAGATACAACTTGGTTCATTTCTTGTTTTGTTGGACATACTTGTTCGCTGCCAGCTAGTCCTCCATTTAATGATTTTGCATTTTTGTTGCTTGGCTCAATGTCTTGTCTCACTTCAACTTGAAGGAAGTATGAATCTTGATGGAGTATTTCCTCGTTTTTATCCAACTCCACTTCACCGTTCTATTGGCTTATTTGATCTTTAACCTTAGGAAACACTTCAATGTTTTCTTCAATTCCCTGCACATCAGCATTTAGGTGAGTATCATCATCATCATCAGAACATGATATACACAAATCTATCATTTCTAAATCATTTAACTATAAAGGTGAAACATCATTTGATTGATAGGAATACTTCCCTGTTTGATTTTCAAAATGGCATTGGATCGACATCTGACCATGTACAACAACAACAAAGCTTTCTGTATCTTCCATTTTCATAAATTATTCTCCAAATAATTCACATCTACCATCTAGTAGAGTGTTTGGTTCCATTGTCCTACAACTATCTTGAATTTGATCATTTAATTTAAAGGAATCAAATAATAAATCAGTATTTACTCTCTTCTATATGACTCCTTTAGTTGTTATAGAATCTTCTTTAGTAATTTGCATTTCAATTCCTTCACCACCTATTTACACTTCTTTGCCTAATCATCCTCATCAAAGCTATTATAATCAGATCCAAAGACATTATCCTGACAAGTATTCCTTAATAATTTGATATATTTATCAACTGTATCAAGATGATTTAATCCTCTTGGTTTGTTATCTGATGACTAAAAAAAAGGTGTGATTTCTTCTCCACAGATTTCAAAAGATTCATACCTACACTCTACTTCATTCATATGAAGTGGAGAACTCTCACTTTAACCATCAAATGATTCAAAGAAAGATATTTCTCTATCTTTATCTTCCATAACTGGTTCAACTTTTGATTTTTCTAGGCAATTCATGATTTCCTATGCTGTATTTTCTTGTTGCTCAAAAATTCTTTTATTTTCCTACCAAAGTTTAGTCTTGTACACATCTCAGAAAGGAATTAGATATTTTAAAGCCAAATCCAACCTTGCAAGGAGAGTCAAACAACGAACTTCACCATGCTCTGTAGAATCATGTATCCTACATCTTCTGGATAAACCAAAGTTAGATAAACTTTGAGGATAAAGATGCTCATTTAAAGTTTCCTGAAAGAAAGGAATATCAACATGGAAATTATTCTCATACGAGTCCATTGAAAATGAGACTCTAGTTTCAATTTTAAAATTTTGAAATTTAATGAGATCTAACATATCTCAGAATAAAACTTGAAAGCTCAGAAAATCAGATTAATCTTTAGGATTGTTAACAACTCTTTGCAAATATCTAGTTAATGTTGCAATAAGGTACCATTAACCTTGTAAATTATAATATTGTATTTATTCCATTTATTATTTGTTATTTTTTAATTACCCATAATGGAATGAGGTAGTCTCATTGACAGTGGTAATTTCAGAGTTACTGGCAGAAGTTACGGAGTGATATTTATTGTTGGCAAATGTAAAAATTAGAGGTAAATGAGGGTAGGCATTCCCCTTGGGGAAAATACTATTTTTGCCTTGCATGACAACTTGTCATAATGTGGTGTGAGTGGATTTATGGCAGCTGCAAGTTGTCATAAGATTCCATGCATGTATGACACATGCGACACCCATTATTAGCTGTGGTTGCTGTTATTAGACCTAGGTGTCCATATTGGGAAGATTCTTTGTTAGTGGTATCTATGATAGTTATGATGCATCAAAAGATGCTTTGACATGTTATTCTTGGATCTAAGCGCCCAACCTTGCATGGACAAGTTATTGCCACTTGGTGGTTGCATGTAGACACCATTTAATGCTTGCATATGGGGTTGTTGGTGGAGAGAGGAAGTGGACACCCAAATTGGAGGGACAACTCCTCTATAAATATTTACCATTGTATTTGTTGTTGCAAGTGAGATTTTAGGTACTCAGGTGCTTGCAAAATGTTGTTAGATTGAAGACTATGGAGAGGGTCAGATAGTGATTGCATTGTACAAATCTTTTATAGATTAATACAAGCTTGTACCTCTTTCCTAGTGGATTTTTTTAACCACAAGGGTTTTCTCCACATAAACATTGTGTTGTGTTCATTTTTTTTATTTTGCATGTTTCTAGGTTTGCATATTTTCCTTTACATGTTACAATCTCCATTGGTAATACACAGTTAAGATTACATAAATCACATTTGAATCAGTTTTCCATTTGTGTAGTTATGCCTTTCATTTCTATCATTTGGTATCAAAGCCTGGCTAGCTTTGACTATTGGGTGGTAGTGTGGAAGTTGTAGCTACAGTTGGAGATTTGGTTGTGTTTGTTTTGTAGATCTTGTGTTGTTATTGTTGATGGATCAATCATTGCATCAACCTCTCATTTGGACATTGAGAAGTTCAATGGAATGAGGTACGAGTTGTGGAAGTTGAAAATGGAGGATTTGTTGGAAGAAAGAAACCAATTGGTGGCTATTCAAAAAGAGAAGAAACCTAATGAAGTCTCTCTGGATGAGTGGGATAGATTGGATAAGAAGGCATGGGGAACCATCTGTTTGTGTCTGTCAGATTTTGTGTCGTGCCTCCCTAGTCCTAGCCTAATCAAGGTGACATCAAGGTATGAAATTTAAGTTGTATATGATGTTGTGTTACTGATATTGCATTATGTTAGATTTGATATTGAGATTGGGTGTCCATGTGGAGAGGATGACACCTTGACATTGGCATAATACGCAAATGATCACGGATGTCGAAATCCTCTAATGTGGGCTACTCATGCTTTAGCTATTATATGCTATGTATATGCATGTGTTATAATGTGCTCTGAGTGGTGCAGGTACCAGGCACCGACTCCACCTGGCTTCACAGGTCTGAGCGTGCCTAATGCCCCAATGGTGGCGAGTTGGAGATGACACATTGGCCATACACCTTAGTTCGCCACTGTCTTCGTCAGGAATGAGTTTTAGATGTGGTGTTAGTCCCCTTAGACACCGTCCAATTTCTCCATCCTTGGTGGGCCTGAACTGTGTGGATAGGGTGTTGAGTTAGTTCCTTGTGGTGTTGTGCTAGTGTTTGAGTCATGACGAATAGTGACCATTTGGTTTACAGTATGTAGTGTACTTGGTAATTATATTTGATCAAGATCAAAATAACTTACCTATTTGTTTGGATAATCCAATCACGTTATAAATTGGAGGACATCATGTTTAAATTGAGGGCATGGTTAGAGCACATCCTTAGTAATGCGCAAGTTAGGGCAAGAGAGGAATTTCATACCTTCTTAAGATATAATTGAACAAATAAGAAAAATAAATATAAAATAATAATAATAATAATAATAATAATAATAATAATAATAATAATAATAATAATAAAAAAGATGATAGGAAATCAAATATAGTGTTATAAAGGAATAAAAAGATAAAGATAAGAGCATATGTAGAAGACAGCTTTTATAGGAGCGATAAAAGAGCGGTAAAAAGTATGTGTGTAGAGAAATAAACTAATCAAAGGAATTGATGCTTTGAGACAAGAGTAAAGTGATTAGAAAGTAAATGATATGTTCTGTGAGAAAAATAATGCAGTGAAAAGTAAGTATATATATTATAAGGTGAGTAGTATTATTTAACGGGGTTGTGTGTTAAATCTCTAGCTGTAAATAACAACCAAATTATTTTATGTCAATTCCTTAGCATTATTGTGGGCATTCGATGAGATGACACCTCTGGGAGGCTTTCTGCCAAACAAGCCACGTGCCTTATCATTGCTACCACAAAATGCATGAATGCACAACCTTTTAGGGATTTTTCTTGGGAGAAGAGTTTCGAAGTTTCTTTGGGGGGTATGAGAGGATAATCATATTCTATAGGAAAAATACTAGAAAAGATTTAGCAGAAAGGTTTATGAGGATTCATCAAAAAAGAAAACAACAGAAAGAAAAAGAGGCTTCTGGAAGCCTTGCCTTAGTAACAGCCGCAGCACCAGCAAAATTCAAAGCTAAGATGGGAGGGGTTTCATTTTGGCATGTTTAGGCCTGGAGAGGATAATGGATGTATGCACCCTGTGGGAGAGGGGGACGATTTTGGCACAGGAGGGGACGCCTCTTTCAATAACCTATCAAACATAAAGGAGACAAACGAAGGGGTTTCCATCTCAAGTTTCTTAGCATCCATTCTATTCTCTAAGCAGCATTAGCAACTAATAGCCAAAATGCCTAAGGAAGATGTAGGAGGAGGCGTGGTCATGCTTCATTGTGCTATCTCCTTCTAGTTCTTTAGTAAGTAGAATGTGCCTCTACTGTAAAAACATAATTTTTATTTATGGATTAGGAAATTTTTGAAATCTTCAAAATCTTTTATATTCAATCACTTTCTGTGTATTATATTTTCTATCAGATGTTTCTAAGTCTTCAAGAAAGCTCACTTGAAATCTAAAATTTAAAACTTAATTTCACTGATAGGTAATCTGCAAAATCTTTGTGTTAGTTTAAAATCTATTGTCTTGTTCATTTAAATTAAGCAGTGGAGTTGTCTTCTAGTTTTGGTAAGCTGTCTTCTTAATAAAGCCACTCACATTCATTATGGGAATTAAGTCTTCATCTCCTATTCCACTTGCTTCCAACAACAATAATGAAGGGAAATGTCAGCATGCTTTGTTTTACTTCCTCACAACAGCGTGGATTTTACTGGTGAAGGATAACCCTCACTTTGTATGTTCTGCAGTAGGAGTTATCAAAATACTGTTGGATAGGGATCCAGAATTTGCTGCCTGAAAAAAAAATCCCTAGAGCAAAGTAGGCAAACTTAGTAAGGCTTGGGTGAATTTGTTTATACAGCTCTGTAGCTTTTCAGTGGTCCTATTGTATTCATATATTAATTAACAATTTATGTTGTGATTGCAGAATTGGTTTAGCTCAGGGCAAAATATGGTTGTGTTGTCATTGTACATGTATAATTCAGAAATGAGGGTTGTAATTGTGGACCCTGATATAGTTGGGGCAAAATCAGGACAAATGGCAAAATTAGGAATTACTGAATACTACCACATTTATAACAATAGAACAAGTTTATAGCATATATAGGATATAAATTCATTTAGTTTTAGAGAGTACGCTGAGAAATGTGTCATAGATATTTTTCAGAATTAATATGCTCAAAAAAATGTTCGTGTTTTTAGAAAAAACCCTCTTGTGGACATTTATGATTTATGAGAAATAAATTTATAGAGCATAACTGTGAATGAAATTTTAGTTAACTGACAGAGCCTAACTGTGGATGAAAGGAGCATTGATGAGAAGAAAACTGACACAACTTAACTACAATTAGTTGCTCCTAAAAATCTATTTTCTTTATAAAATTATTTTTTTTCCTCGGGTTTGGCTGGGTTAGCCCTGAGTTTGTGTAACATTTTAGTTAGAGGAGCCTTGTGGGGTATCGTGTATGGTGCTGGTCCACTGCAGCTAGTCTAAGACAACTAGATCAGTGTGTTCTCAGTTGTTGCTCTGTGGTTGCTATATGTTGTATTGTAATTGTGGGTACAGAGCACTGGGTTTTGGTATTGTGAAGTGATTTGAATGTATGAATGTGCATTGTGACTAATATTGTTGCTGTATCCGTGGTAGAATTGTAGGTCCCATCTTATTTATGAATGGTTAACTGGACCACATATTACATGTTAACTAATTGCTTTTGTTTTCTACATTCTAGCATGTTGGGTTGATTGTCCTAAAATATGTACTAGCTGTCCATAGGAACTTGTCTTTGCTTTGTGAGTGGACTTCCTTTCCCCTTGGTTCTCTCATCAACCGTTTATGGTGGAGTGGTAGATCTCATATTTTTAGGATACATTGTTTATGATACTGACTGCTTAGTAGGGAGATTTACTTATGACCAGTACATCTAGACCTTAGTTCTCTACTTGGACATTTTAAATCTATTCTTGGCCTTGCTGCAATCTGTGAGGGAAGTGACTAAGGATCTTGGCTCCCAATGTGGCAATGAGCATGAGTGCTAATGTTTTGGGCCATTGGAGGCAACTCAAATCATGTGTTGGGAAAGACGTGAATTAGAGATGAGTAGATTAGTTTATCTACTTCCTTATTGCTGCCCTATCCTCTCACCCCCTTCACATTTGGATAGTACCTTGTTGGCATGATTACCATGTGCTTATGAATTGGTCCTTGTGAACTATGTAATTTGGTGGTCTCCCTTGTGTAATTGGTTTCGATGGCCTTGTGACTATGAGACTTGTGGTATCTCTTGTGTGGTGTAGTTTACATGCCTCTTTGTCCTATTTTCTATTATGTTGTGTATGGCCATGTGTTCATCTCCGAGCACGGGGGGTGGACCCTTGAGGTTCCACATGGTAGGGTGGTGTTGCACCCACTATTGGGGGATCAAGATATTGACTTCAGTTTTTGGCAGAGATGTCGGCAGAGATTGTACCATTCTCCTCTCTTACTTCTTGGATATACTTTCTTGTGTATTGTACAACTTGGTTACCTGAGAATATGTATTGACAGCTGAAACTATTGATTTTATTGCTGTTGTACAAATGTCACTGCGGTTATAGTTGGAACTATGGATTTAATTACTGTTATATTGAAGTCACTGTTGTAGTAGTTGAGAAACTATTCTTTTATTGCTGTTGTACTACTACTGACATTGTTGACACTAGTAATGTTATTGTGGTTATCCTTCTATCTTGAACAATATATAATGCTCCCGAATAAACACTATGTCAAGTTTTGTTATAAAAGATCCTTGATATCCACTCGATATTAGTCTCTAATCTCCCTGTATGTGATATGTATAAAATGGCACAATGAGAGTGTAGCTTCTGTAGCTAGACATAGTTGAAATTGTAGGCTATTATTTCTGTTTGAAGTGTTGCAACTCCTTTAATCTGCCAGCTGTACAATCATATTATTGAATCACATCATTTGGTGAAGGGTTTATTTGATGTATGAGATGGCTGTTCATTTCTATGTGCTGGATAATTTAACACTATTGTGTCATTATTTAGGTCTGCTGTTCCATCTACTTGCAAGTATTTCCATCAATTTAATGCCTAAAACATATAGCTCAAGTCTAACATATTCTGGATATATGATTTTTGGTTTTATTCCATCATTTCTAGATTACTTATTTTCTGATAAACATGGATTTTATGCATACTAATATTGCTGGGTGGATTATATGAGTTTAAACTTCAATTTGTATGCATTTCCAGTACTATTAGACTTTGTTGATTTGCTGTTCAATACCTATGTGTGGTTCTCTGCCACAACTGTTGTAGTTGTATTTGATCTAAAAGGCTTGCTGCTAGAATCAGCATTGCAATAATTAATTTCAGAATTATATTTGCACGCATTGTACTTGTGCGAGGGTTTTCATGCATCATCATTGTGTTTTTGTCAAAAAAAAATTGTTGTGCCCTTTTGGGGCTCTTGCTCTTGTCTTGGGTGGCCAGTTGGGTCGTTACATTTTGTCCCATTGAATGTCACAAAGGAAGAGATCACACACAAGTTACAGAATCGCTTGGGTGAATTGTACAATGTAAGTGACATAAATCTTTCAATCAATTCATTGCTTTTGTGCTATTGATTAACTTTAAAAATTACACTATAAAGATTTTTTTTTTTAAAGGTGGAGACCACCTAGACTTATATTAATCAAAATATATCCACATTACATATATTCCCCCCATAATTATATGTTGGACAAAAAATACACAAAGAGCCGCCATTGGGCCAACCACAACCGAAACATGGAAGAAAATCATAACTACAACTTCGTAAAAAACACCCCAGACACCCCGACCCAGGAAAGGAAGGAAAAAGTCCAGAGAATAGAGAAGGACGCCAAAGAAGGGGGAATAAATCTTGTTAACCTCCTACCCTTGACTCCTCCTCATTGCCAAATCTGCTACCTGCCACACCTAAAGTCACTGGTTGAACGGGATCAATTTCCATAGCCTACATTGCTTTTGTCGGATGATTCACATTAATAATTTCCTTTAGGAGATAAGGGGCCCAATCAGGGGCGTGTACTCGAAGAAAATAGATAGATGTAAGTACTTCCCGGCATCTAGTGGCCATATTCTTGGGAAAATTATGGCTATGGTCATTCAAGTCCTTGTCTAATCCTCCCATACAACAACACATCATACCTTTATGCATTGCATTGTAGACGCACTCAGCTGCTGATGAAGTGCGTCTACAACGCAATGCAAAAAGCCACCAACCATAGCATCACCATTATTCAAATCATATCCGTGCAGATCTTAATTCCACGTCTCAATATTATACAGATAATAAGCAACCAGTCCCGTGATGATTGCATGGACATAGTGACCATTTTGCACTATATCCATGATGTTGGAGAGCAAATGGGACACTATGTCAGACCAACAAAGAGACCTATCTTCAGACCCTTTGAGCCATCTTTTCCCACACACATCCCTAATGGCAAACTACACCATAGTATAATTACTTTCGAAAACTTGGCTCAAGTCGGTGATTTTATGCACCCTTTGATTTCGGGCTCCCAATGTACGACCGGGAAGAACAAGTGTTTGTTGGTGCTAACAATCTCCATCTCTATATCTGCAACCAAGAACACACCAAGAAAGGTAAATGAGGGTAGGCATTCCCCTTGGGGAAAATACTATTTTTATCTTGCATGACAACTTGTCATAATGTGGTGTGAGTGGATTTATGGCAGCTACAAGTTGTCATAAGATTCCATGCATGTATGACACATGCGACACCCATTATTAGCTGTGGTTGCTCTTATTAGACCTAGGTGTCCATATTGGGAAGATTCTTTGTTAGTGGTATCTATGATAGTTATGATGCATCAAAAGATGCTTTGACATGTTATTCTTGGATCTAAGCACCCAACCTTGCATGGACAAGTTATTGCCACTTGGTGGTTGCATGTAGACACCATTTAATGCTTGCATATGGGTTTGTTGGTGGAGAGAGGAAGTGGACACCCAAATTGGAGGGACAACTCCTCTATAAATATTTACCATTGTATTTGTTGTTGCAAGTGAGATTTTAGGTACTCAGGTGCTTGCAAAATGTTGTTAGATTGAAGACTATGGAGAGGGTCAGATAGTGATTGCATTGTACAAATATTTTATAGATTAATACAAGCTTGTACCTCTTTCCTAGTGGATTTTTTTAACCACAAGGGTTTTCTCCACATAAACATTGTGTTGTGTTCATTTTTTTTGTTTTGCATGTTTCTAGGTTTGCATATTTTCCTTTACATGTTACAATCTCCATTGGTAATACACAGTTAAGATTACATAAATCACATTTGAATTAGTTTTCCATTTGTGTAGTTGTGCCTTTCATTTCTATCATTTGGTATCAGAGCCTGGCCAGCTTTGACTATTGGGTGGTAGTGTGGAAGTTGTAGCTGTAGTTGGAGATTTGGTTGTGTTTGTTTTGTAGATCTTGTGTTGTTATTGTTGATGGATCAATCATTGTATTAACCTCTCATTTGGACATTGAGAAGTTCAATAGAATGAGGTATGAGTTGTGGAAGTTGAAAATGGAGGATTTGTTGGAAGAAAGAAACCAATTGGTGGCTATTCAAAAAGAGAAGAAACCTGATGAAGTCTCTCTGGATGAGTGGGATAGATTGGATAAGAAGGCATGGGGAACCATCTGTTTGTGTCTATCAGATTTTGTCCCGTTGAATGTCACAAAGGAAGAGATCACACACAAGTTGCAGAATCACTTGGGTGAAATCTATCAAGCCAAGAGTATGGTAAATAAACTCTATTTAAAAAGAAAATTGTCTTCCATGAAAATGAAAGAGGGTGATTCAGTTGTAGAGCATTTAAATTCTATTAAGTTATTATTTCAAGTTAGCCTGCTTCAGTAGATGTTGATGTTATTGAGGAAGATAAATGTATCTTAGTTCTTTGTTCTTTACCTAAGTCCTAGGAGAATGTTATCCTTGCTATAACTACTAAACTCACAGATTCAAAGTTTGATGCTCTTGTTTTAGTTCTACTGTCACAAGAATTGAGGAAGAAGAGTTCAGATAGTTTAGGGGATGCTCTGAGTGTCAGGGGAGGGTCTAGGGAAAGAGGACTGAAAGGAGATAAAAAAGGGGCTAATGACAAGTCCAAGGGCCATTCTAAGACTCCTGGGAAGAAGAATAGAGTTAAGTGGTGGAACTACGGTAAAAGGGGACATGTGAAGGAGTGAAGGAACCCAAAGAAACAATGGGAGAGTGCTTTGAATAAGTCCTCAAATGCAGGTGAAGATGTTTTACTTCTGCATCCAATGTTGTTTCTAATGAAAACTGGTTGGTTGACTTAGGATGCTCATTTCATATGACCCTGCATAAGGAATGGTTCTCCACATATGAAGAATATGATGGAGGTAATGTGTATCTTGGGGACAAATCTACATATCTAATAGTTGGGAAAGGAAAGCTACTATTGTGTTTCAGTGATTAGAGGATTAAAACCCTCCTTGATGTTTATCATGCTCTGAGATTAGCTAGAAATTTGATTTCTGTTTCAAAGCTAAATGATTTGGGAATGCATGTGACTTTTGACAAGAATGGTTGCAGATAGGTGAGAGAGAACTTGGTGTTAGCGAAGGGGAAGAGATTGGGAAACCTATTCAATCTTGAAGCCACTACAGTTTGTAATGCCTCTTATGTATCTGAGGCTAGTATAGAAAAATACATGTATGTTGTGCCACCATAGATTAGGACACACTAGTAATAATGTTTTGAAAACTATTAAGAATGAAGATTTTTTGAATGGTTTCTCTTACTCTAATGAGCACTTTGATTTCTATGGGCATTGTGTGTTTGGTACACAAAATAGAAAATCATTTCCTTTATGAAGCAATAGAGTAAAAGAGAAGTTAGAAATTATTCATACGGATGTGTTTGGACCTGTGGATAATGATTCTATCAGAAGATCTTATTATTGTGTTACCTTCATTGATGGTGTGTCTAGATTTACATGAATTTATTTTATGAAACAAAAATATGGAGATTTCACTCAGATTAAGGATTTTAAAGTTTTAGTAGAGAACCAGTCGGGATTGAAGATAAAAATATTAAGCTCTGACAATGGAGGTGAATATTGCTCTAAGGAATTTGATGAGTTTTGCAAGCATGCAGGTATTATTAGACAAAAGACAACTCCCTATACACCATAGCAAAATAGTGTTACATAAAGGATGAACTAAACAATCATGGAAAGGGCAAGAACTATGCTGAGTGATCCATAGTTGGATAAATGCTTTTGGCCAGAAGCTGTGTGTACTATTTTCTACTTGATTAACAAAGCTCCTTGTATGGCTCTTGATTCAACACCTTATGAAGTGTAGACAGGTAAGAAACCTTCTCTTTCACATTTAAAGGTTTTTGGTTGTGAGGCTTTTGTTCATGTGCCTAAGGAAAAGCAATTTAAGTTAGATCCAAAAGATAAAAAGTGTACATTCATTGGATATGGTGATAATATCAAAGGCTATAAGATTTAGAATCTAGTAACCTGTAAGATTATCTATTCTAGAGATATTCTTTTCAAGGAGCTTAGAGCTATTTCTAAACTTGAACAGCCAAAAGAAAAAAGATGAAAGGGTAAAGAGAGTGTACTTTGAGTTAGAGAAAAAAGATGCACCCCAGGAAGAATAGAATGATGGATTGGGGGGTGAAGAAGAAGAAGAAGATTCAAGTAGTTCTAATAAAGATGAATCTGTTGTTACAGAAGAAGTTGGTACAAATGATCATGTAGAAGAACAAGTTGAGACTCTTACTCCACGCTTGAGAAGATCCACAAGACAACATAATCTAATTTAATAGGTATAGCCTACCTAATTTCCATTATGTATTTGCTTTATTGAGTACTAATAATGAGCCTAGATCCTACAAGGAAGCTATTCTTTTAGATGATAGTGAGTCTTGGCAGTTGGTCATGTAGAAGGAGATGATGGCTTTAGACTCTTGTAACACCTAGAATCTTGTTCATTTTCCCAAAGGAAGAAAGCCCATAGGTTGTAAGTGGGTCTTCAAGAAGAAGTTTGGAGTATACGGTTCATTGGAGAACTACAAGACTAGACTGGTAGCCAAGGGCTACTCCTAAAGAGAGGGAGTTGATTTTGGTGAGATATTCTCTCCTGTTGCTAAATTGACTTCTATGAGATTTCTTTTATCCATTACTACAGCTTATGATTGGGAGATTGAGCAAATGGATATTAAGACTGCGTTCTTGCATGGATATCTTGAGGAAGAAATTTATATGCAACAACCTACAGGTTTTGAGGTAAAAGGGAAAGAAAAATGGGTTTCCAAGTTAAAGAAGTCTCTTTGTGGTTTGAAATAGTCCCCCAAAATGTGGAATCAAAAGTTTGATTCTTTTGTGTTGAAATTGGGTTTTGTTAGAAGTGAGGAGGATCACTGTGTTTGCATTCATTGTATTGATAATTCTATACTAGTTATTGCATTGTATGTTGATGACATGTTATTTTTCAGCAATACTAAGGGTATGATCAGTGAGCTTAAAGCTCAACTTTTAGGTGCATTTGATATGAAGATCCTAGAACTACCAGGTATATTCTGGGTATGGAGATCAGAAGGGACAGAGGTAAAAGAAAGCTTTGGTTGTCACAAAGTAAGTATTTGAATACTATTTTAAAGAGGTTTAGTATGCAAGACTGTAATCCAATTAGAGTTCCTTTACTCATTGGTACTAAGCTTTCATTTGACATGTGTCCAAAGATTGAGGATGATCTTGAGGATATTTATAATGTGTCATATCCTAGTGTCATAGGGAGTTTGATGTATGCAATGGTTTGCACTAGGCCAGATATTGCCCAAGTAGTGGTAGTTTTGAGCAGATTTATGTCTAATCCTGGTAGACATCATTGGAATTATGTGAAGAGGGTGCTTAAATATCTTCTAGGTACTCCTAATTATTGTTTCATTTACTCTAGTACTGATAGTGCTTATAAATGTTTGGACATACAAGGTTTTTTTTATTCAGATTGGGCAGGTGATGTAAATAGTCAAAGGTCCACTAGTGGTTGTGTGTTTACTCTGTTTGGAGGAGCAGTGAGTTGGATGAGTAAGAGGCATCCCACAGTTTCTTTGTCCACCATAGAAGTAGAGTATATGGCTACTACTGATGTCTCCAAGGAGGCATTTTAGTTAAGAATACTATGTACAGGTATTAGATTTGATTGTAGGATCATTCAGATTGGTTGTGATAGCCTGAGTGCTATCTGTTTGGCCAAGAATCCTATGTATCATGCTTAAAGTAATTATCTTGATGTTCAGTATCACTTTGTTTGAGAGTTGGTTGCAAATGGATAGATTAAGTTGAAGAAGATAGACAATCAGGAGAATGTTGTAGATTCATTAACCAAGCTTGTGAGCACAGAGAAGTTCGTGTGGTGGAGAGAGACCATGGGCCTTGTTTCTAGTGCTTGATTATTTCATTTGCTTTCCTACGGGTTGCGTTACAAGGTATAATGTCAAGTGGGAGAATGTTGTAATAAGGTTCCATTAACCTTGTAAATTATAATATTGTATTTATCCCATTTATTATTTGCTTTTTTGTAATTACCCATAAGGGAATGAGGTAGTCCCATTGACAATGGTAATTTCAGAGTTATCAGTAGAAGTTATAGAGTGATATTTACTATTGGCAAATGTAAAACTCAGAGGTAAATGAGGGTAGGCATTCCTCTTGAGGAATATACTATTTTTATCTTACATGATAACTTGTCATAATATGGTGTGAGTGGATTTATGGAAGCTAAAAGTTGTTATAAGATTCCATGCATGTATGATGCATGCGACACCTATTATTAGTTGTGGTTGTTATTATTAGACCTGTGGTCTGAATAGGGTTATCACCTAACTAGTTTACCCTTGTGTGGATAATTCATATTATTTAACTATTTATTAGTTAAATAATATTCACACATCACACATAATTCACATGTTAAGCTAACTTAGTGAGTCTTCTAGATGTCTCTAGTTGTTGATAGTTGTAGTGAGTTGTCTTATCCTACACATGTACTCTAGTTGTCACATGTGATAGGAATATGACACTTGTCACATGACTACAACTCCTTGGTTGTTATCCTTGCTTTTATAAGCAAGGTTCTCTCATTGTATTTCATACAGTTGATGACAGTTGTATCGAATCTTTGCTGCATTGTTTCAACATCTTCTCTGTTATCCTTGTGTGGAAGGATTTCTTGATTGCAGGGATCCTAGCTTGCTAAGTCAGATTGACTCTCACATGGTATCAGAGCCTAATCTACAATTTGCTTCCCTCATTGGAGAGGTTTTGTTGGGAGCTATGTGTTCAGAGTGTCCTAGAGGAAAACATACATCACTGTTGCGATTAGGAAGCCCAAATCTATATAGATCAGCTGTCCAAATTCCCAAATTGGAGAAATTGAAAAAAAGGCAAAAATATTTTACATCTGCCCCTCCATACGGATAACATCGACTATTCCTTGCATAGAAGGAGTCTTCATCCGATCTCCGCTAGTGCTATTGTCAGATCTATGTCATACTATATCATCGTAAAATTAGGTGTAAAATGTTTTTTTTGTGGTACTAAAATTGTTGGGTTATAGTTTGTTTTGTTTTGCGGATTAATATTTAGCAACAAAAAAGGATACTGTGGCAGGGTAAAGTCAGACTCTGCGCAAATCTATGTCTATCGTACCCGTAGGTAGCCAAGCCTAGCGGGAGGCAGGCTAGGCCTTTAGGGCCCGTGGCCACCAATATAGGCTTTAGCCAAAAATTTGTTTAATTTTTGTTTTTAAATATTTTCTAAAGTTCATAGCAAACAAACTATTGTCAACCAAAGATCTATTATCAATGTCGACAGTTCACTGCATGATAAGATCTATGTGTAGTCGGTCTTCACAGTCAAGAATCCACACATCATCAATGGGAGACAAATCGATGACTTACTAAAGGCAGTCTAAAATACTACCAGTGTCGGCATCCTTTGTTAATCTAGTGGTTTTCTATTAGTCGGTGGTTCCCATTGGTATATTACTTGTACAATCTCTGTAGATCCAGGTGGACAATCTTCATTGCATTCTGCAGTCAACCAAACACTGGTCTCTTGACACAACAGTCTTTTGCATCATTGACTTTGGCGGTAGTGCTTTTTCCTCTGGCATCTATTTTCTTGCCTGACATCTTGAACAATACTGACGGTCTTTTGACATTGACCAAAACTCAGTCGGCCAGCATAGTTTTTTTGGCAACCAAGGATATCCGGTGTCAAGAAGTCGGTAGTTTTTTGGCATCTTTCAGTTAGTGGTCGGCATCTAGTCAGTAGTCAACCAAATTTTGTAACTCGTCAGTTGTTTTGATTCGACAGCAGCGATCATTACATATTCATCAGTTCCTCCATAGTCATCAGCGTGGTTTCAAACTCTACACAGGCAGCGGACATGGCAATTCCAAAAGATCCACATTCATTGGTTGTTCTTTCAGCATGTCCCAACAACATTACAATAGTGGATCCAATAGTCATTTGGTAGGCCTTTGTCATTGGGGGCATTTACACCCATTTGTCAGCATCTTTCACGCTTGTTTTGGCATCTTCCCTGAATTATGACAGTTAGTAATATTTGCTCAGCGGGAGGCAAAGCCTTCAGCCCCACCAGACTATGTGCCATCGGTGGTTTTGGCCTTTTGAAGGCATTTTTGACTAGTCAAAGTGGTTTAACCTTCAAGTGGTGGTTTTCACCCAAATTGGCAGTTTCACCCCAAATTGTGGTTTTTTGCTGATAGTGGTTTTACCCCTCACACATGTTTTTGGCACAGACAACATTTTTTTCTCACTTGCAGTTTTTTCCCTCACAGGCTATTTTTCCTGCAGACAGGTGGTTTGCCGGCAACTGTGGAATATTCCAGCTAGGGGAGAATATTCTTCTAGGGGGGTCTGTTTTGCCCCTCAAAGTCCTAAAGTAGGGCCTTTTGTTCTTTTTGCACAACTTTTGGCCACAGTGTCAAAATCAAGAAAATGATATATCAATAGAGAGCTGACAGAGAGAACTTCGTAGTAGTGTCAATCATTTGCACATGTTTTTCTCTTTGATAGAGTTTATTGCAGGTTGAAGACAAATCTCTCTTTTTCACTCCTAAGCTCATAAATTTTTTCCATGATCTCTAATTTTTGCGATTCAAGTGGCATCAGAAAGGTATTCAGGACCTCTTTTAAGTCATCCATGCACTTTTCTTAGATTTTTCTCTAGGTGCATTTTATTCCATTTGTCAGTTTTTTGTCTTTTGAGTGATAACTTGGGCATTTTGATACTTGAGGAGGTGAAATTTATTTTGAGAGGATTTGTTTGTTGTATTATATCATTGTGAGTGATTGTAATCTCATTCAGATCTATTTTGTAAGAGATTTTGATTGTTTTCCCAATCTTGGTCCTTTGAGGACAATTGTAAATTACACTAAGTATAAAGTTTCACAACAAATTGGGGGGGTTCTCTTACATAGTAAAGGGGTGTTGTTTTCTTGTTGTCTTTATTTTTCATCATGGATGTACCTAAAATTCCACTTTTAATTCCATATAATTATCTTGAATGGAAGAAAAATATGGAGTTTGTATTGTATAAACAAAAGTTACATAGAATAACTGTAGGCACAGATATTTAACCCACAGGTGCTACTGAGAGAAGAAAATGGTTAGATAGAAGAGATAAGGCTTATGCCACACTTTGTCTTGCTATTTCTCTAGATCTTAGATTTCATGTTGAGTCTTGTACTACACCAAATGAGATATGGACAACACTAGACAATCTCTTTGGCAAGCAATATAAAATAAGAAGGTTCAAATTGGAGAATGAGCTAATTGTATTTAATCCTCAAGATTTTGAACAAATCAAAGACTTCTTCACCAAGTTTAAGTCTCTTAGGTTGTAGCTCAAATAGTGTGGTCTTGAGAAAGAAGATGAACAATTTATTCTATCTATTCTTGCAAAATTGGGTCCTGCATATTCAGTTTCTGTTTCTACCTTTTATGCTATAATGGATTCTTTTGGTAGTAAGTTTACTATGCCTTTGCTTGAGGAGTTTGCTGTACAACTCACAAGATACCATGCCAAGCTACTACACATGGGCACATTGAAGTCTCCTAGACAACAGGCTCTAGTTGCAACACAAAGCACAAAAGATCCTAAGCCTTAAAATAATAAGGGCAAGAAACAAAAGGAGTCAAAGTCTAATGAGCAAGAATCAAAGAAAACCCCCAACTCTTCTTCCAAAGATGAGTCCAATAAGAAGAAGAAGCCAAAGTGTTATTTTTGCAAGAAATTGGGTCATGATGAGACTAAATGTTATGGAATTTTTTTGATGAGATGTCACAACTTCTTCAAGAACATAACATTGAGTATTCTCCATCAACAACATTTTTACCCAATTCTTCTTCTTCGCCACCATCATCATCTACATCTACAGGGATAGCAGGGATTGCTAATGGGTCATATAAGGGGAAAGCACAAGCACTCTTTTCTTCAACAAGTCTGCAGTCAAAGAGATGGCTTCTTGATTCTGGAGCTTCTCATCATATGGCATCTTCATAGAGGATGTTCTCTTCATTTCATTCATGTACTTCGCCACCTAATTTGATGGGTAATCATACATACATGCATGCAATTGGTAAAGGAACAATTGATGTTGGTGAGTGTACATTCAACAATGTGTTGCGTGTACCTTCCTTGACAACCAATCTCCTTTCCATCTACCAGATTACTCATTGTGGTGCAGGGAAGACAGTTGAGTTCACTCTTGATTCTGTGATCATATAGGACGTGGAGAGTAGAGACATCATTGCTATTGGGATGGCTAATCATGCATCTCACTTATATACTTTCTCTGATTTTATTTTTGATGATGGTGTAGATCCATTGTTTGATATTCACACTCATTCATCAAGTGTGAATCATGTTTGTGAGGAGAAGTTTGGTCACTTGAACCTTGGTGTTCTTGCATCTACTTTAGTTCCTGAAACGAGTTTTGAGCTTCCTCCTTCTCCTACTTGTTTAGACATTGGCATTGACATAGCTTCATCAACTTCAGTTGAGCAAGATATTCTTTGTCTTCTAGATATAGGTTTGTGGGATGAATACTTGACAAGTATTTCAAACTTGTTTCGTGAGTCCTATCTTGATGACTTGGAGGACATCATTGATAACATTCATCTCCTCTTTGAAGGAGTTGATTCTTCTACTTCAGATGCACAAACACCTTCTTCTCTTCACTTGTCATAGTTTGGCATTAAGTTGGAGTATCTTGAGCATCATTTAGAGGATACTTTGTCTTTAGAGATGGATGATCTTGAGTTTTCATCTTGTCTTGGATTGTCGCATTCTTTGATTGGGCATGCAGTACCTAATTAGGTAACATCTTTTGGTTGTAATATGTGGATACTTGAGTAGTTTTCAGAGACAACATACATCATGAGGCTTTTTCCCTTATACCTTGAGATGGAGTTTCTTCGACATCGACCTTTGGACTTGTTTCTTCCTAAGGAGAAGAATGTTGTTTGTAGGCTTTGGATTCTCTTTAGTATTCTTCTTCATGCATTCACCATCGGCATAGGAGCTACTTCATTGTGGGAGGGACCTATAGTCTCACACTTGCTCTCCTATGGGGGGTACTTAATTGTACATATGTGTTGGATATCATTCTAGGGGGGTCTTGAGTCCTCCCATCACATCTTTCATTTGTTTTCTACATTCTCACTTTTGGAGAGGAGTTTTATCCCATGAGGTTTTCTCCTTTTATCCACTTGAGATTTGTTGTGCATGGGTACCTAACATGGCCTAATAGCCATGACCCATACATCATTGCATCTTTGTTTTAGTCAGATACTCCCTAAGTTGCACTTAAGGGGGGTGTTGGTGGGAAAAGGGTTATCACCTAACCAGTTTACCTTTGTGTGGATAATTCATATTATTTAACTATTTATTAGTTAAATAACATTCACACATCACACATAATTCACATGTTAAGTTGACTTAGTGAGTCTTCTAGATGTCTCTAGTTGTTTCTAGTTGTTGATAGTTGTAGTGAGTTGTCTTATCCTACACATGTACTCTAGTTGGCATCATATCCTCTAGTTGTCACATGTGATAGGAATGTGACACTTGTCACATGACTACAACTCCTTGGTTATCATCCTTGCCTTTATAAGCAAAGCTCTCTCATTGTATTTCATACAGTTGATGACAGTTGTATAGAATCTTTACTCCATTGTTTTAGTATCTTCTCTATTATCCTTGTGTGGAAGGTCAAGTCTTGATTGCAGGGATCCTGGCTTGTTGAGTCACATTGACTCTCATGAGACCCAGCTGTCGATATTGGGAATATTATTTATTTGTGGTATCTATGACACTTATGACGTGTCATAAGATGCTTTTGCATGCTTTTCTTCAACCTGGGCACCCAAGCTTGCATGGACAAGTTATTTCCACTTGGTGGTTGCATGTAGACACCATTTAATGTGTGCATGTGGTGTTGTTGGAGGAGAGAGAAAGTAGATGCTCAAATTGGAGGGAAAACTCCTCTATAAATATTTACCATTGTATTTTTTGTTGCATGTTAGATTTTAGGTACTCTGGTGCTGTCAGAATGTTGTTAGATTGAAGACTGGTGGAGAGGATTGGATAGTGATTGTATTGTACAAATCTTTTATAGATTAATACAAGCTTGTGCCTCTTTCCTAGTGGATTTTTTTACCCACAAGGGTTTTCTCCACGTAAACAATGTGTTCTGTTTAGTTTTCTATTTTATATATTTCTGGGTTTGCATATTTTCTTTTGCATGTTACAATCTCCTTTGGTAATACACACTTAAGATTGCACAAATTACATTTAAAACATATTTCTATTTGTGTAGTTGTTCCTTTCATTTCTATCAGTTAATTATCCTTACGGGAGGGATATTTACAGTCAAACTACTCAAATTGCAAAGTATTGATAGGATCTTTGTGGAAACGCTAAAGCATTTGGTTATCCCTCCTAGCACCAATTCTGTTGATGTGATTGTTAGTCTCATTAACACAAATAAAAGTTTACACAAAAACCATTATCATCTTGAAAGATACAATAAATTCAAGATGAATTTATGATCCCAAGTCTTCATTGGTTAGGATAGGACCTTCTGATAGTAACTCAAGGTTGATGCGTGTTGTTGTTAATCATTTCAGGGCCTTACGTACTTTAGTAATTTCTACAAAGTTCTTCAACATTCTTCCAAATATCATGTCCTTTATGCCTTCTCTGCACAAATATTTAATAATTTTATCAAATGTTACACTATTAAGTCAGGATTTAAACAAATAGACATCAATTTGACCCTAACTTTGAGTAATTCACTAGAATTTGTCTCTGATTGTGAATATATTTCTAGCTTGAATTAATTCTTCTAATATTATCTCTGATTCACTCAATTTTACTTTTGGACTTTAAATTCTTTCAAATATTGTCCCTATAAGCATATATCTCAATGTTCTTCACCATTATTTTCCAATATTTGCATGATATTTTCAATATGACATGCTATTTTGCTCAAATATGCTAAGGATATTCATCTCCATGAATTCAACATATTCCTCTGTATCTACTTATTATTTGTTATTATTTGTAGTTCTAATGTGATATTTATGAAAATGAAGTAAAATAGAATGGAATACATCTAAATTCTAAATTTAGCTAAGTTCAATCACTGATCCACATGTATATTTGACACTTTCATGAAAAGGAGATGAAAACCAAACCATGCTTTGTTACAATAGTTCATAACTACACATGATAGGTGCAAATATTCTTGAGGGAGAAATAATGATGACAACATGCACTTTTTGAATGTACCTCTATTGAGCATAGCAATTCACAATTACAGATCGAGAAATCACTCACAAATCACGCAAGATATATGATAAGTAGTAATCCAAGTCTCCATCTTCTTTAAGTATGCAAAAAGAATACACATATACAAATGATCTAAGAAGGAATAATGAGGAATTACAAAGTTACAAAAATGTATACTTACTATTCATAAATCACCAATTTAATATCCCTACAAAATGGAAATCAATATCCTTTTATAGAATAAGGATATGATGTTGTTACATCAATCCAATGGATAGGATCCTCTCAAAACAATCAATGGTGGCCATTTGAGAGCAACACAAGAGTGACATTAGCATCTTGGAAGTTGGCATTTGGAAGATCATTAGCATATTTCCTCTTCTAGAAAGCTTAATTTCAAATTGGTTGCAATTTCAGTTTCCTACCAAAGAAAATAATTAAAAACTCATCAGATACCAATATCTTTGCATAAAATAAATCAGTAAAAATATTAATTTGGAGCACTTGATTTAAATTCCACAAAAATATTAATGCTTCCTTCCATAAAATGATTAATCACATTTGGGACGTTCATGAGAACTCCAATTTTAAACATGTCTAGTCGGGGCTAAATTCCAGCAAAAATTTAATGTGCACTCATGTTTTTAATGTTTTTGAATAGTGCCTTGATTTTTTGTAAATTTCAAAAAAAGGTTTCTGGGTTTTGTTCTCCTCGTCACGAGATTTCAGGATCATTTTGAATTTTTTAATTTCATTAAGAAATAAGGGAAATATCATGATTTTAGTGAATATGCAATTGGACAGGGGATATCAGGATATCTAGTTGGTCAAAATATCTAGTGGACCAAATGTCTGGTTGACCATATGTCTGGTTGAAAATGTCAGGATATCCAAATGGATGAAATGTCTAGACCTTTGGGAATGTCAAGATATCTAGTTGGAAATGTCAGGATATCTAGTTGGAAATGTTAGGATATCCAGATGGGTGAATTATCTTGATAACCAAAATTTAGAATTTTCAAAAAATGGTTTCTGGGTTTTGTTCCTCGTGTTGCAAGGTTTCTAAATCATTTTGAATTTTTGAATTTCATTAAGAAACAATGGAGATATCATGATTTTAGTTGAATGTCCATAAGGATATGGATATTTGGAAATATCTAGATATTAAGTAAATGTGAACATCCCTTTAACCATTTGACAAAACTTTGAGTGTGCATAACTTCTTTGTCTTGACAAATTCCAACATGATCTAAAAAGAAAAGTTTCTTAGAATTTGATTCTTTATCCATCTATGGTCTTAGATGAGATAGGTACATAATATCAAATTTCATCAAGATCTAGATGTGGATTTGGATATCCGGATGTCTTGTTGACCGGAACTTTGACCAAGCATAACTTGCTCATTTTAAGGAAATTCAATATGATGTTAAAGGTAAAGTTTCTTAAAATTTGATTCTCTATCCAATGATGACCTCTATAGGAAAATATCCTAACTTGGAATTTTGACTGAGATTAGGACATGACTTTTACCATTACTGCCTAATGCGAGAAAATACACTAGCCAAGCAAAAAGTTTGGTCCCTATTTTGCTAAGGCAAAATGGGGTGTGTTGCAAAATCTCACAATAGGAATCTATTGCATCTAAAATGCAATATTATGGTATACAAAAAATAACTAGAGCTACAATAAACTGTGGTGATAGTCTTTTCAATGCAATATGCTATTTGATCCTAGATGAATTTCAGACACAATATTTAAGACTTCACATAACACAATATTTTTGCAATCGATAAAAAGGTAGTGACTACAATGCCAACTATTGCTTAGAAAATTATTTAGATAACAATATCCTACAAAGTACTATGTGTGTTGTAAATTGGCAAGGCTGTATTGTAAACATAGGAATGCCATGTTCAGAAGGAAAAATTGAAGGAGATGCATTCTCATTACAATCCAGATTACAAGTCTATTCAAGGTAAAGATTCAATTATGGTCACACATTCTAGACAAATTGAAAATTTCTTTTTCATTCAAACGAATGCAATAATTACATATAGCATTATCTCATTTGAAACGAACGCAAGACATGTACATTATGAAATATTAGTCGTGACATAAATTGGTAAAACATTTTAAGGGGCTTGAACGAACTCTACATCAATAGAAACCAAAAGAATATAGCCTAGATCAAACAAAAGAAAATGAAATGAAAATTCAAAATAAGAAAATTTTTATATAGATTATACTCATTTAGAAATATCAAATTTCAAAATGGAACATAAAAAAAGTAATAATAAGAGTATTGAACAAAAAATATAATAGTTAAACTAAAAATGATACTACATAGTAAAGAAGACTCAAAAGTAAAACCTTGCACAACCAAATTGTATAGGGAAAGAAAGACTCCAATACATAAATATTGGACTTAAATTGAGGACACACCAAGATATCAATGCTTAATATGTCAACAACTACAATTTTGGCACAAGATGAAGACAATAACTCAAAAAAAACAACAAACTTATCAAAGTTTTGAAAATCATAATATAGTAAGTTCACTTAGCAAAGTATGTTGTACTTGCAAAACATATCTTCATAATGGAAAATTATCATGTTTTGCTACACCCCAATTGATAAGATGAAATAAACCATTGAGATTTGTCACATCTATATCAGAACATGAAGAAAGACTCATATCACCATGTATTGCTTTTGCACAGATTAGACAATGGGGATACAAATAATCACAAATGCAATTGACAGGATCAATTATTAATGTACCTAGAAATATGAACATTATACAAAAATAACTTCCATGTTCAATTGATGATACAATAATAATTGTCATTGCATTGAAAGGAAGCTACAATATAAAAATGCGTACAAAACTAGAACTCTTCATCAAACACTATTAATGAAAGCATTACAAATTCTATGTAGAAGACATCTATATAAGATAGAAAATATTTCTATAGACAATAATTGGATACAAATTTTGAAGGAAATAAAAATGAATGATACTACGATATAAGAGACATCTAGTGACAATGATACTAATGATAATGAACCACCCATTGATACACTAGTACATGGATTCACATAATATTGATTTCTATATGACCTACTTGAAAAGATAGTTGAAATAGTACCCGCTGAAGAAAATCATCCAATTAGAATACTCAAGGACAAGTATGCAAAAGAAATGAACTTTCCAACTGTATTCTATGGACTTCCAAGAGATGATGACATAATGAAAAGTTTCAAGTATCAGAAAATTACTCAATGGGAGCAATTAGATTCAAGTGGTGACTTTAAAAATCATACTACTAACTTATTCTTCAAAGCAGTACGTGTAATTATAGAAAAAAACATTTCAAGCATATGGATAAGAAGTAGAAAAGGTCAATTGAACTGACAAAAACTCCTAGCAAAAGATGTTAAATACAATCCTAACTTAGATGAAATACCAAAATCACATATTGGATACATTGATTTCAAACATATTTGTATCTCTTCAGACTACCTACATCAAATGAAGAAAAACATATTTGCAATGACATGATAGCTAGGACCTCCAACATTTTTCTTCACCTTCACAAGTGTTGAGCACTAGTGGACATCGTTAATATCAACATTACAAATACATAATGCAAATCAATTGACACATATTGAAAATAAAAAACAAGAATAATATGATATTGACTCACTTATTAGAAAAGACCTAGATACTTGCACTCACTATTTTAGACATCACAAGAATTGTCCAAAAAAATTATCTAAAGATCATACAATTCTGGGATACATTAATGACTACTTCTTCATAACTGAATTCTAAAATAGAGGAAACTAGCATGATCATGTGCTCATATGGCTTAGAGATGCTCCTATTTATGGCAAATGCAATAGTTTTAAAATTGAGGAGTTTGTAGATGGGTTCATTACATGTGACACAAACATATTGGATGACAAACTTGCCAAATTACACCATCAATATCATACAAGAAGTTGCAAGAAAAATAAAAAAAGTGTAGATATAATTTTTCCATGCCACCTATGAGAAAGACAATTGTACTGGATCCAATTACAACAACTGATCAGACTATACCAAGCAATGCTTTCCTATTGTTTAATACTATTGAGAAAAAACAATATGACAAATCAACCACTTTCGATGAATTCCTTAAAGAGTTGAAAATGAAAGAAAATGATTATATACAGATAATACAATCAACATTGAGAAAAAACACTTTTCCTAAAAAGACACCCTTCAAATACTTGGAATAATACATTTGCTAAAAAAATCCCTGAACTATGGTAAGCAAATACTAATGCACAATTTGTACTCAATGCATATGCTACAACAACATAGTGTACATCGTACATGACAAAAATTGACATATCTATGACCAACTCCTTCAAGAAAATACATAAATAACATGAAAACATGAAGATAGGTTCCATACAAATGATACATAACCTTGGAAACATAATGCTAAACTTGCAACAAATGTCAAGTCAACTTGTAGTATACATGGTCCTATCACTTCCATTAAATTCAAGCTCAAGAAAATGTGGTTTTATTATTACATCTCCTAAAACAGATCACACATTTATTTTTAAGCCTATATCAATAGTAAAACAACAACCTGACAAATCATAAAATGTGATGTGTGAGTCAAATATTGATTACTATATGCATCACCCAACAAAACTTAATGATATCTACCTTGCTAAATCTGTCTCAGAATATGACAAAAGTGGCAAAGAAATATAGAAACACAGGAAACCTAAAATCAATATATATTTATCAAATACAATAAGCATATTGACTATGAAAACTATTGTAGGGAAAAACTATTTGTAGAAACTAGGAACATTAAGTGAATGCAAGTACCAATTTGAGCCACTCGAGGCAAACAATAGTATGCCCAATCTACAATAAAATAAGTATTGCAAACAATGGACAATTGGAATGAAAAATATGGGATTATGAATTAACTTACATGAGGTGGTACATGTAAGTCATAATTGACTAAGAATAATTGAGTCAAAGATAGAAAAGTTAACTAAGAATAGTGGTACTCTAAGTATAGGAAAAGTAACCACTTAACTTAGACAAAGCTAATCTAGGTATGCCAAGTATAGCTCGAGGCTAAACATAGAATGATTCACTCCTAAGAAAGATTAATATACATCAAAACCCCCTCTTAAGCATAGGTCAGGTGGGCTAAATGAAGATGGGTCCTAGCAACTAGGCCTAATCAGGTGCCCATGTACAATGCAATGCAATCTCTCATAAAGCAGAGAAAGGAAGAAAACCCTATGAGAAAAAAACTTCCCTCCAAAAGAGAAAAGAAAATGAAGAGGAATATCAAGCCTCCTTGAAGATGATCACTTTGCAACAAGCCTGAAACCATGTCACTCTGACTGTGATGATGCAGATAGCTCTCCTCCATAGGGGAAAGAAAGAGACTATGTAGCCCCCCACACTGATGCAGCCCCTATACCAAAAGAGAATGCTCGTGTATGAATGCTGAAAATGATCCATTTGTGGTAAATGACATTTATCCCCTTAGGAAGAAACAACTCTAACAGTAAATGCTAAAGTACCTCCAACTCAAAGAAGAAAGGTGAGATAGTAAGTCTCATGATGTATCATATCTTAGAACACTACTCAGATGTCTCCATACTAATGTTGAAACAAGTCACAAACAAATCAGGAGTCCTAGGCCTGACTGAAACAAGTGGCCTCTCAAAATCATGTGAAGATGGATGAAGAACATGACTCGAAGAATTGATGTATGAAAGTGGAATGTGAATTCATGCCATGTGGATACAAAGTGAATCCCATGAGATGCCATGTGAAGAATCACTAGAATTCCTTGGTGAAGCTGCTTTGAAATCTATAGTAGTAGCAGGTGCATTAGTACTATCGTCAAATACTAAGATGAGATGCTTTAAGGTGTCATCAAGATCTGATATATGAGACTCTACAAATAACCAAGAGATGTCTAGTAGAAGTATGTCCCAATGAAGTGAATTATGATATGACCCTAATGTAATGAATCGATGGAAACTATCGAAGGAGAAACACTAAACTTAGAAGACGAGGCATAGAAAGAATGTGCCCTACAATGTAACAATGTAAGTCAACCATCATCTAGATTCTGTATCCAAATATCTACGTTCTGATGTGTTTGTCTAGACTAAAGAGAGCTAAATGTGGGTGAGTTAGTTGTTGAATCCTCATTCTCCAAAACAAATCTAGAGATGGATGGAGATGACACCTTGGATCATTGTCCTCATTGTTGGAACTGGAAGAAGAAGAAAACTCTACCTCAAGAATCTGCTATGAGGCAATAGTAGATGAAAGAGATGAATTCTTGATGTCCTAGTACAAAGAGTCACTAGAGGCTCTAAAAGAAACATCACTAAACTCTATAGAAGCAACATGTACAGAAGCATGAAGAAAATTATGTATGTCATCTAACTGTCTAAGAATGGAATTATACTCAAACTCCTCTGAAGTATCATCATCGAGGGGTATGTTTTCTTTTTTCGCAAGAGGAAGAAAACAATCTATAGTAGAATCATCTAGGAATGGAGAGATATGAGGATCTTCGTGAATCTCCCAAATTCTAGTCCAAAGTGTAGGAGGATGCTCAATGTCTAATACAACACTGAGAGTGTCAAAATAAATACTAATAAAAATCAAACCTACTACATGGTCAGTTATATTTCCCCAAGCTAATTTTCTCCCCGGTGTGTCTAGTTCAGGCATGAGTCTGTAGAGATAGGGCAAAAGATTAAGCCATCTGAGGTGTGCCAGGATGCTTTTTTTCTAAGACACATAATTGGTCTTCTCTAGGATTAACACGAAAGGATGAGTAGTGAAACCCATGATGAAACTGAGACTAATAATATTAATGCACAAGAAAGGCATGAAAGTAGGAAGTGTTAAAAGACATGACACACAAGAGTCGCCTTGATTTAATTTTTGAGACACCCCCTAAATTTTGGCACTTTATAATTGAGTGCGTAGGAAAAAATCTAATTTTGGGTCATGTAGTTGTACTTTAAAATTAGTGTGATCAAGCCCAAATTGGTTACAATGTGTTTTTAAATTTGGCACTATAATCAAGTTTCCCTTTAACAAGATTACAATTTTTTGCCTAAAATCACTCTAATTTAAGTGCTCACTAAAATTAACACTTTAAAAAAGCTATAAGATTCTAATTTAAAAAAAAAAACTTTTTCTAAAAAAAGTCAAAGCCTTAATTTGGGTGTGTAAGACAAAAATAGAAAAATGTAGGTACAAATCCTCTCTGTAAATAGGGATACCTTGTTGGGTGCTACTCAAAATAGGGTAAAACAAGGCAGAGATCAAGTTTTGACACCTTTTGCACCTGTAAGCTCATTTATGGATGTTGATCTACCTTTTCTGGTCATGGACGACCTCTTTATCATGCTTGTATAGGGTAAAAAGGAATACCAACAAACTCTGACACCTTTCAATGAAAATTAGAGCCTTACATAAGAGTTTGGATGCCCTACAAAGCTTTAAATGCCTTTAATCCGATCGTGGTACATTCTACTATAGATTGAGCATGTATTTAATGCAGATTAGGCCTCTATTTGATGCACCTATATGGGACATCTTCTACAACATCAATGGGATGAAATAGGGGTTCCTTTGCCCTTCTTGTGTGAATAAATTGTGCCCTCATATTCCTCTGAATGAGCCTTCTCTATGGATGCCCTATTGAATTGAGCTTCAAATGCCTTCTTATGCTTGTCTTCAATGCCAAACACTGAAGAAATCAAGGATTTTATGGATCCAAATACCAAACGAATCAGGGGTTTCGAGGATCACAAAACTTGACCCTCTATCAGCTTGGTTTCTATGCCTCCCTCTACATGAAATCAAAAAGTCACAGATAAACCCTTCAGCCTAGGTTACAACAAGTCACCCCTTCTTTTGGTGTCATCTAGTGTGTTGGATTTCAGCCTCAATGGACCTCAACATGACCCCTGGTAGTAGATCGACTGGGATTTTAGCCCGAATAGGCATCTATGTGACCCCTATGAATAGATCAACCTCTTTTCCTATCACATCAGCCTTTATAGCTAGTTGACCTTTGCAAATGGGCCTAGAGACCATCAAAAATGCCCTAAAACACCTCTCAATCTACATAAAAGATCATGCTTTCCTCTGCAAGCAAAGATAAATCAGCCTTTGCTTGGTTGTGTGTTGGATCAACACCTCTGGTCAAGGTGAATCAGCATGGGACACTTCAATTTTACGTCTTTGGATGGGTTGAAGCCCTACAACACCCCATGCCAAACTAGAGGCCTTCGGTCTACAAGTGTGGTTTCTACACCACAAAAAACACCAAATCGACCTCCTTTCTCAAGTTGTGATCAGGTTTGAATGCCTTTCTCAGCCCAAATAGAGGCATTTCTTCCTTAATCCTTTGCACTAGACTAGATATAGATCAATTTTATACAAATTGATCTTCTTTGGATCTAGGTCTTGCTTGGAAGAGGGATCCCACATCAACTCTATCAAGAAGTTACAGAATTCAAACAAACATTCACAAAATCCCGCTTTGATACCATGTAGAAACCAAGAACATTAAGTGAATGTGAGTATTGCTTCAAGACACTCAAGACAAACATGAGCATGCTCAACCTGAAAGAAAACAAGTATTGCAAACAATGGACAGTTGGAATACAAAATATGGGATTATGAATTAGCTTACAAGAGATAGTACATATAGGGCATAATCGACTAAGAATAGTCAAGGCAAAGATAAAAAAGGTCACTAAGAATATTGGTGCTTCAAGTATAGGAAAAGAAACCACTTAACTTAGAAAAAGCTAATCTAGGAACACCAAGTATAGCTCGAGGCTAAACACGGATTCATGCACTCCTAAGCAAGCTTAATATACACAAACACTAAATTTCTATATGTTCCTTTTGTAAAAAATGAAGATACAATAACATAAGGATTCAAAACATTTGCACAAGCATATGCTTTTCACATTGAGGCTATAAAAGAAAATGAATCTAGATATACGTACAATTTTAATGACAAATGGGGAGATAGTGACAATGCAATTGAAAGACCGAAGCTAAAAATATGGCTACAATAGAACTAACAATAGAGAAATGAAATAGGAATGATATAGTTGAAACATATGATCTACTAAATGAATTGCAACGGTTGCAATCATTATCAATGAAGAAATGAACAAATATTGGTTTCCATGTCATACAAAATCCAAATCTTCTTAACAAGAATGAATATATTTTGAATAAGAAAAATTTTTAATAGAGAGAAACAAACCATTGTAAAATATATTGCAATGAGAAAGTGTAAAAATATAACAAAGACATTATGTCTTTTCTTAACTTGTGGAGCAGGAACATGGTAAACATTTATAGGAAAGGTAATCTTTGAAACATTATTATGCATTTACAACAAAAATCTCCATTCTAATCCATTGAAGCTAGAAGGATTAATAATGGCTTATCCAAGGAAAGAAAAATACAATGTAGGTAGAACAACGATTCACTTTAGATTACTTATGCCATTTAACAAGTCTCTTACAATTCCACTTAGCAATGAAACAATACAATGACTACAAAAGCAATATGATCAATTGCAAATACTACTCATTGATGAAGCCTCTTTAATAGGGAGTAGATTTTTGTACTCAATTGCTAAAAAAATGCGAGAAATAAAACACAACCCAACAACATACTTTGGAAACATTGATATGATATTTTCTGGTGACTTCTACGAAGCACAACCTATACAAGATAGTCTATTCTTTGAGTACACTCTCATTAATAATGAAATGATACCTTATACTTTCTAGAAAGACAACATACAATGCTTTGAATTGCAAACTACACTACACCAAAAAGATGAAGCGTTCATCTCTATACTAAATGGATTAAATACTAATTCACAAACTAAAAATGACATAGCATATTTATATAAAAACTGTGTTAGACCATCTCCAATTGACCCAACATTCCCATACCTTTTTCATACAAATACATTGGTGGATTTGTACAATACAAAGATTCTCGGGGAACTAATTATCATTGATTTATTGTTGAAATTAAACAAAACTATGGTAATGTAACAACACATGCAAAAACAACAAGTCTACCAAAAAACATAACACTAACATTGAACATGTTAGTTGAGTTACACGGTGGAATCTATGACATGCAAGATGGTTTAGCAAATGGTGGAGATGGAATATTCAAATCATACACTATTGTAGAAAATGTAGACATAATATGGATTCAATTTAAGGACTCACAAATTGGACAACATGAACGTAAAAAAAATAGTATATCTCAAAATGGATAAAATCTCAACAAACTGGGTTCCAATACTATAAATAACAAAACCAATATCAAGAACTATAAATCCATCTCAATACTTATCCATAAACAATTTCTAGTGCAACTTGCCTATGCAAGAACAATTCATAGATCACAAGGCCTTAAGCTCAATGGAGTTGCATTTGACCCATCTAGAATAAAATTACATTGATTGGTATATACAACACTTTCATGTGTAAGAAACAGGGAATCATTGTACTTATTGAATCCAATTACAAAACAAAATTAGAAATGAAATGCATAGATTACAAATAGAAGCAAATTGAAAATTATATTACCATCTACCTCTAGTGGATGCAAAAACAAACATTACTATCTTATCACTAAACACGGGTTCCCTAAAATCTCATATCTATGATATTTGAAATGACTATGACTTCATTGAATTAAACATAATATGCTTAAAAGAAACTTATAGTTCAGATTCCCCAATCTACAACAAATTACAAAATTTCAACTACATTTCAATGTACAATATACATGGACTAATGATATGTTGTAAAAGAGAAATTAAAATGCTAGAATCAAAAGAATATAAAGTACATAATATAGAATCTATACAAGCAAAAATATTTACAAAACAAGTTAGAATTACAATAGTTAACTTATATTCACCCTCAAACACAAAATTTTCTCAAATAATCGAAACTATTCAATAGACATTAATTGACATATATTTAGTTGACAATATAATAATTCTTAGAGACTTCAACATTAAAATGAATGAGTTTACTACAAATTCAAATACATTAGAGAACTTACTTAACGAAAAAAAGTATACATTTTCTAATGGAGAGCAATACTGACTTGTCTAAGTCACTCATTGACCATGTTTGATAAAAAATGAACAAAAACAAATTTAAAGTCTTAAAAATTGATACATACTAGAGTGATCATGACACCATCTATCTACATCAAGATATTTGAGATAAAAAATGAAATCTTCACATACAAAATAAATACTCATATCATCTATCAATGAAAACTCATTTCTAAATTCAAAGATTCTCACCAATAATGACTCCACAAGATTTGGTACTACTAAGGAGTAAGTTAAATCAATGAAAATCTTGTGTTTCTAACAAGCATTTTAAATCTTTTGTTTATACTAGGAAAAATGAAAAGGAAAGTTGACACATCGACAAAAAATATTGATGTTGAAAGAAAAAGGAGCATCCTACAATAAACCTTCTCAATATATTAATTTATGAATAATGACATTTTTTCATACCAATAGCATAAATATATAGAATACCATGTAGACAAAAAGCTACATCAGATAATGTCATTACAATAAATGACTTAAATAGCTACAAATAGGGACACGTTTTTAGAGGGGATGCTCTTGTCACTTATATAACACTTGACAAAAACCAAAATAGATAGACCATGTGTGGATATTTAATTGATATGGAAGGTTAAATGACTATAAAATTGAACATCTCTAACATGTTTCTAAATGAACATCAACATAAAGTACAAGCAGGTAGCAGTGTAGAAATAAAAAAAATTCAAATTGCTAACAAAACAACATATGATCGAGGAGACTATTATTGCATCATTGTTTTCACTGCTAGAAGCTCAATAGAAAATATTCCAAGAACTTGCATGGACTATAATTTCATTCCTAATACAATAATTGCAAAACTTGCAACAAATACTAATACATATCCTATTGGAACCATTATTGCAATTGTAACATCAGGAAAAGTGCTTGGAACACAAGAAATACTTCAGCTAAAAGATGTCAACTCATTCTTTGACAAATCCATGCTAATTCTTACAACATATACTATATTTAATTAAGAAATTCAATTACTCCAATAACTTATTATATTAAGAACTAACTATTGCTTACAAATAATAGCTACATCTACATCAGTCTTTCCTGCACCTGTACCAAACAGTTGAACAATAACTGTTATTAAAGAAATATCATCTTCTGCTATTCAAGAACATTGTTCCAATACAAAATGTTGATTACTACATATCCTGTACAATTCATGTAACGCCCCACTAGGAAACCCCAAAGAATAGCTCAACTATGCTATATAAAAAGGACATTTTTTTTAATGAAAGAAATAACAAAGAAATGTAAATCATATTTATTCATAACATCAAGTTAAGATTATCCTCTAGGGTTCCACGACTACATTACTAACAAACTATTAACAAGATCTAACCAACATTATGAATTAACTAACAACCATAGTTCATTCTAAATCTAATTACATCAATTGAATAGATACATACATTTCCTTATTATAGCATCAGATAAGTAATCATTAAGGTCCTATATAAAGGATTACAAGTACATTTATAATTTCCATTACATGAGGGTACACCATTACATTGCTTACAATATCACTTTCTTGATTACATTGGAGTACATAGATCAAGATAATAGTACATGAGTCTACTGATATACAAAACTGGAACATGAACATAAGTTTATGTCTCCTCAAGCTAGAACGAGATATGAAATCTACCACATAAGGTACATCCTTCTCACACACAAACAACATCAAGGGGAACCAATGGAGATAAGAGCACAACCATCCAACCTTGTGGAACCCTAAGGTCCACCCCCATGCTAGGAGATACCAATAAGGTCCCACTAAGAAAACAACCAAGAAGACAATAGGCTAACAAGTGCGAGGACTACACATAACTCAAATACAACACTGGTCAACAAAGACATCACAAGCAACTTAAACATCACTTCCAGAAGCAATCACACACGAAAGGGGAAAACATAATTAGGGAATGCTAGTCTGTAGTAGGGAAGAGTGTCATCACATGGCCCTGACAGTCTCTCACTAGATGCCTGCCCCCATCTATAGTGACCCTGACAGTCTCTCACTACACACTAGCCCCATAGGGTGACACATGCAGAACCAACATTCCTTTCATGAGGAAAAAGAAGTTGATTTTGCCAACCACAGCCTTCTCATCCCATCCTTAGCCTAAATGAACACTTTAGGCATGGGTGAGGCATCAAATTATCTTAATTAGTGTGAAAACTACCCAACCCTCTAAATTTATTATTAAGTTATCACTAGATTAACAACTTCCAATAGGTTACTTTGGCAAGCCACTTTGGGCGCCAACCACACATTGAAAGCCACTCCCCTACCTGCATCTAGAAAACCCTATCCATCAAGCAAGATAATTACCATCATAACGACTAGTATACATAAACAATGCAAGGCATTTACCTTCTTGCATAGAAAACATAATCAAAAGGACGAACTCTTCAATCATTGTCCTAAAACTTCCATTTGAAGCAATCACAACAACACATAAACAACACATATCCAGATCAAGGCATGGGCCATCTTGCTCCCAAATCTCAACCATAAACAAAATACTTCCTCTTTACGATTACCAAGATCTCCCCATTATCGAACACAATACTTAACACAAGTTCGATATCAATACATCCTTAAAGGAGATTATTATCTCATCATGATGCATTTACAACACAAAATATACATCATTTCACATTATTGTTTACCAAAACCCACATACATAAACAAGAGACATCATTATCTCAAGACACCTAACAACATAGTTGCATGAACTCAAAACATAACATCTTAGGCCTCTGGAATCAACTTCCCAAACAACACAAACACTTGACACCACTAAAACACAATGGTCTCACATCACATCCACTCTCAAATGCACATCATAAACTAAGATCCTTCAACAATATTTCAATTATATTACCACAAATGTAACATATGATATGATGCCCTAAATATGGGTTTTTAAGAATATAACATTAATCATAGTCTACCCATAAATCAACAAAACATTCTCCCTACTTTTTAGACTCAAATATTATACTAATCCTGGTATCTATGTAAGATATAAACATAACCTAAACGTTAGGGATTTATCTAAGCTTTGTTAAAAGATAACAACAATATAATTAATCATATAGAATTTGATACATATATGTGAACTTCATTATGAATGCAAAATATCAATTCACCAAGATTTGAATCACTTATAACAAAGAGTTAGCACCTTTACTCAAATATTAATTCATTATTTAGAACTAGTTTAATTTCATGTTTATCTAAAGTCCCAATGTGATGCCCCATCATGCAACCCTAGAGTGTTAGACCAAAAGAGACAAAAAAAAAAGAAATATATTTTTTTTCTAGAAGCTAAAATATGCATTAAACATTGAAACAACAACATTAAAAGTAATATATAGCTAACAACTCTAGGGTACAAAACTACATCAGTTAGAAAAATAATCATACAAGTTCTATGCAACACCATACAACATAAGAATAATACCTTATACATTTGCAGAGATAAATAATTACAGGATTCCATACAAGGTTATAAGATTACAAGGCTGATTACATCGGTTACAAATGATACAATTGTGAATGATTACAACAACTCAGAAAGTGTAAAGAAAACCAGGAACTGGAACTCTTCAGCACTGGACTCAAATTGATTCTCCAAGAAGACCAATGGATAGTGTTGTGATGTTCACAACACGCCCCATTATGCTCCTTAGCAAAATGGGGACCCCTGCTGGTGTCTTGCTTTTTTGCTTTTGCTTGTGTTTTTTCTGCTTTCTGGCGGTCTGGTAAAAAATGGTCAGGTGCATCATCATCATGATAATGCATCAGGTAGGTCATCATCATGAGGTCAGTTTGTCAAAGTTCATATTTTGTTTCTGTGACCTCATATTTTGAAAGAGCTTGAAATTTCATGCAGGTTTGCCTTTTACTTCACTTGAAAATTCGGCCATATGTGAAAGTTATGCACGGTCAAAGTCTTGGTCAAACCTGATATTCGCAGGAGGATCATCATCATTTTTTATTCTAAGTCATGTTGACAGCATCATCATGATCTTTGCATTATGCAACATCATGATATCTTTTAGGAAGGTCATATTGTAAACTTGGTTTTGCTGAAGAGCATCATCATCATCATATTTTAACCCCCCCCCCCCCCCCCCCCGATAATATCCTGAGGTTCAAATATCATGATGACATCGGCTTTGGGTCAGGGTAAGTTCCCCGTCGAAGTGGTCTGTTGTATCGCGAGCATCATCATGATATTTCAAACATTACCTGATCTTTTCATATCATGCTGATCACCCTTAGAAGAATCCACCTTCGGCATATTTGCATGTGCACGTTCAAATCCTGTCGCAGGTAGGTCATCATCATGATATTTGCTGAACTTTGAAATATGATGATGACGGCTTCTTGATCATCATCCTAATCTTTCACAGAACATTCGCTGAAATTCGCTAAGTAATGAAGGCATCATCATGATAATTTCGAAGGAGGATCATCATATTCATATCCTCCTGATATCCGTTTGCCGAAACATCATGATGATTAGCCTATCTATTAAGAAGGGTTCGATATTGCATTTCTTAAACAGCATCATCATATTTTGTAATATCACCCTAGCCGAAATATCATGATGACCCACTTATCCTTGTGCTTCGAAGACAAAATATCATGATGACGTCATCATGATAAATCGATGAGAAGTAAATATCCTGATGATCAGCATCATCATATTTTACAATATCACCCTAGCGCGAATATGATGATGACATCATCATCATTCTTTATCCTGTCCTGATTGTCAAGATCATCATGATCTTGTTTGTTCGCCCGATATTTCGCCAAGTCCTCCTACCGATGAAATGCAACCTTTTGCAAGTATCCTGATGATCATCATCATCACATTTTCCCTTCGGCAGGATATTTTCCAAACATGATCCGGTTGGCGAATTATCATGATGACATCATGTTCAAGTTTAACGAAGGCTCCGAATATCATGATGACGTCATCCCGATCTTATAACGAAGAAGTAAATATCCTGATGATCAGCATCATCATCTTTTCTTTCAATGGGATATTTTCCAAAGCACGATCCGTTCGCGAAGTATGATGATGATGTCTTCTTCTATGTTCGACAGAAGCTAATATCCTGATGATCATCATCATCATCTTTTTTCCTTCAAACAGGATATATTTTTCGAGCACGATCCGGTTCCCGATCATGATGATGACGTCTTATTCCAAGTTTGACATACGCCCCAAATATGATGATGATGTTCATCATGTTGATTTTTCTCGAGAGGGTTGCCTTGGCCGCAAAAGGGTCATATTATGCTCATCATCCTGATCATGCTCCTTAGGTAACCTGATATCACAATTATCCCCCTGATCTTAACCGGATATGACGATGACATCATCCTTAGCATTTCAATGAAGCCCGAATATCATGATGACGTCACCATCATCTTCCTTTCCTCGGCAGCATGATTATATTCGCATCCTCCTATTCTCCTTCATGATGATGATGATGTTGTTGTCCGTTTCTTCATATGCAGAAGTGAAACATCATGATGACATTCATCTGAACCTTCAGGAGGGAATGCTATTTCCAGAATATCATGATGATGAGGTATATCGACTAACCTATTTTTTGACGCACCGACAGGGATGATCATGCCGATGGGCGGGAAATGAAGCGGTGGAGTTTTAAAGTGTTTTTTTTGGCGCCTCTGGCATTTTCCCGGTCAGCGATGATTGACCCATCAATTTTCAGCAGCTTGGGCACATTTTTGACGCGTTTTGAGCAGATTTTGGATCTGATTTTCGCGATCTTGCGCAGTCACCTGTATTTAAACGCTTATTCTATTTTCATGCTGTTTTGTGATTAATGCTTGTCTTGTCTTGCAGGCTTGCAGTTGAGGAAGCAGCTGGAAAGTCAATACAGTGACCTCATGGAGGCAGAAGATCTGATCTCAGGAGCAAGAAGATGGAGATGAAATGCAAAAAGTCAAAGCCATTCAAGTGAAGAGGAAGGTCGCAGCTGAAGATATTATTGCAAAAGATAGAAAGAAGTTATTGCCCAGCTGCTGGAACTCCTCAGAAGGGGCAATATTTCGCCCAGATTTGACCACTGCTCTGAGATATTTTTGAGAACTGGTTCACCTACATTTATTGCTGTAACTAGAAGTTTGAACCAGGGGTTTAGTTAGGTTTTTGCTGTAGTGAGGACAATCAGGATGTTATATATTGTGCCTCTCTACACTGTAATACTTTACAACAGGGGCTATACAACAGGGATTTTTAGGGCCTACAACAGAAATTCTAGGAAAACACAGCATGTTAGCTTAGCATAGTTTAGAAGTAGAAGAAGGAGGTCGCCTGTTTGTCTGCAGTAAGGTGCGCGTGGAATGTCTGGCTGCCTTACTGTATCTGTAAAGCTTGTAAGTTCTCTGTAGTATGATCAATGAAACTAAGAGTCATTCTTACATTGTAAATCATGTATGGCTATTCGTTTCTAATGCAATAGAATCTGGTGTTCTGCATCTATCTTCTGAGTGTTCTCCTGCTCTTCTTTGTGTTTTGAAATATCTTCTTTGAGAGCTTGCAATTTTAAATGTATGTTTGTGAAAATGCTCAGGACTTACATTTAAGGTTTTTACTGTGGATTTGATCAGATTACTGTGGTATTTACATAGTGGATAACAGAAACCATTAGATCCTTCTGTAGATTAGATGAAGTGTAGATTAGATCTCTCTAACTTTTCCCAACCCATCTGAAATATTTAGCTGAACACGCAGAAATCTAAAGGAAATTGTCTCAAATCTGAAGAAGCATGCAAAACAGAGTCTAAGTAGACAGTTTTCATAAGTACATGAAGAAGGAAGTTGCATAAATCCAAAAAAACCATCTGAAACTTGCAGCACAGTAGCACCTTTATGCAAAGGAATGAAGAGTATTGACATATCTCATGACCTCTTTGCATATTCTTAGGCCAGTAAACCACAGAACAAACCTAAACTACGTAAGGCCCCTTGAACATTACAGCTTCACATTGACCAACTGAACTTGACCAACCGAACTATTGTAGACTTGGGATTAGTTGAATCACCAAATGATTCCTTCTTGTCTTTCAAGTATAGTTTCAGTTCATGTCATGTGAATTTTAACTTATTGTTATGATTGCATCAAAACAGTCATCAACAGATAGCTCTGCCTCCCAACCATGCGGAACCTTGAGGTCCACCCCACCGAGCTAGGAGATAACATCGAGGCTCCACTAGGTCAAAGTTACAACAATGAAAACAACAACAAGATACAAACTTCATACAGATACACATGAAAACAAGGCTACATAGATAGGACAGTACTCGCCAAAGCAAGACAAATCATTAAGACAAGATAGAAACAACCATCAAGACAAATTTGTACTCCAGGGGTAACAACAAAAGATAAAATAGGAAGTAACTATGCTGCAGTAGGGAGAGTGTCATCACATGGTCCTATCATGGATTTTCTGGGCTATCTCTCACTAGAAGCCGGCCCCCATCTATAGTTTTCCTGGCGACCTCTCTGTAGGCACCGGCCCCATAGGGTGACACATGCGGAGCCAACACTTCCTCTCATGGAGACGAGGAAGTCAACCTTGCCAACTAGGCCTCCTCATCCCATCCTTAGCATGTGAAAGCACTTAAGGCATGGGAGAGGCATTAAACTTATCTTGTTATATGGATTAAAACCCAACCCACCTAAATCAATTATTTAGTTATCACTTGCTTACCACTTCCATGGGGTTTTCTAGGAAGCCACTTTTTGCACTGGCCCCACCATGGAAGCCACTCCCCCTCATACAACTAGCACCCCTAATCAGTATCCAAAACAACATACAAGAGCAAGGGAACTGAAAACATCTGATTTTTACAATTCAACATTTCTAATACTCATTCTGTAATAAAACTTTTCGCTTATCCATACAACCATTTAAATAAAAAATCATGTGAATTGAAAAACCACAAAATAGATTGCAGACCTAACCTCTAGAGCTGGCACATTGCTACTAAATCACATATAAGTCCCTCATCCAAAATGGAAACAAAGGTTTAGTAACTTGACACATGATTAGCAACCTGTGACTCTGAGATAAGGAATGTAATAGACCAATTGCATCATTCTTCCATGTATATCCTACCAGGGCCCCCATACATAAATAAGAGACATAATATAACACATTAATTGAATTAAAACCATAATCAACATAGGCCTTGGAAATACAAACTTGACCACTTGCCCAAATTTCATTACGACAAAATATCGACTTACACAAGGATATCCCAAATAGCAAAACTCTAAATCTCTAGGAATTAATAAGTCAAAGGAGGTGAACCATGATTTGCACATCCTAACTTAAACAAAATCAATGAAAGATCATAAAATAATTCTATTACTAAAACAATCCCAAGATAAAAACACTTTAACTCCACTTAATATAATAAAAACGCAATTCCTTGTTTTATTTAAATACAAGTATCTAAATTTATATGTTTTAATTTAAACTTACTAGATCACATTTTGATCTAATGCACAATTATAAGAAAACCTAGTTCTATATTCTAATAACTATCAATTTAATAAAAAACAACTATAACTATAACCCTATATCCTCGATAAGCATATACCTCTATATTACCATCCACAAATTCTAATAAAACATCTAAAGCATCTATGATTCAAACTATAAGCTTAAGTCACTAATTAACATTTAACAATTTCTATCAACCTACTATAAACCTATATAATTTTCTAACATATTACCACTTTCAAGTTTCAAATCAACACACATATAATTCCCTAAGAGTATGGATTCCTATCTACTATGCTACCATTTAAAATTTCTAACAAACATACTTATAAGAAAATATTTATTTTTTTCCTATTCAACTAACTCTCCCATTGAACCCACCATCTAAGATACCATACTAAGCTAGATTGACTTATATATCTACTCCTATGAATGCCAACTAACACTGTACCTTCTACATCTATAGTGCTAGATAAAAGTGACTGAAGTAGATATGAATAACATTCCCTAAAACTACACCATACTACACAGCTCGCTAGTCCTTTGACTGGCACAAGAAAAAGGTTCTAAATGTAACACTCCCCATTCAACATTTTAGGTTTACCATTACACAAGTCTGCTATGGACCACCACTACCCATATTACAAACTAAACCCATGATTTCAAAGCATTTACTATGTTCAACACTGGCCTATCTGAAAGTAACAACAAAAGGATTAGAAATTTGCTGACTATCTATTTGATAGGAATGGAAATTTCCTAAAATAGTTTCAATTCCCTAAACCTTTATATAAAAAAAATGTATTACAATCTATTCTATACTTATTTATTTTTCTATTTACTTCAAACCGTGTTTTACTCTTTCACAATAATGAATAGAACGAATATCTTTCAGCCATTAAGGAACTTTTATTGCAGATATGAAGAAATTGTAAAAGAAAGTCCACACAATCTAAATTTCCAAGACATGATTGCAAGGTAATTTCTCCAGTGGAGGTAGTGTTGGAGGGAAATAAATTCAGACAATGCAATGCTAGAGGCACATGATCTTCAACAGGGATACACTGAAAAGAAAAAAACAAGGCTATTGTATTCTACGCAATGTGACATGGAAAACATATATAAAGGCCTTTTGTGGAATGGTGGAGCATTTAAAATAGCCTCATATGCATTCAATTCATTCCAGTTGCCATTGAATAAAGGCAGTAAAAATTTGTTAGTAGAGAGAGGCACATTGATGTGCATATTGGATACTCTTTTTTACTAGACATTTCACTTTTGTCTGTGAGACAGATATGCAAGAACGAATGGGACAAGAGATTGGTAATAGATTAAAAATGGGCCATCTATTTCTTATGATTGAGATCACTTGAAGGGTTACAGATGATTGGGCTCATGATTTCAAGAAGGATTAGGACATAGGCTACCTAGAAGAATAACATCTTGAAAGAATCTATAGAGGTTGGAGCAACATTCGACCACACAGGGCACAAGACGATAGAAGCCACAAAGACATTTAAATTCCAAGTTACAAGACATGCAAATTTCACACAGAGAACACGCTACATTAAGTTTTTAAATTACAAGCTACATAATTGCAAACTTTTGCAGAAAGAAACAAAACCACATACCCAAATTTTAGTCCCACTTCCAATTTTCTCCAATTCCTGTAACGAAATTCTTTGTTTTTTCTCCCCAATTTCTGAATTCTCTTTCCAACCCCCTCTTAGAACAAAATCCCCCAATATAAAAATGGTTCAGTTCATAAATTAATGCAGACATGCATCCATTACCCAGCATCACACTCCTCTAAGAATTCAAAATCTTGCTATAAAAAGAGATCCCAAATCTTACAATTTCAAAATTGACAACTCATGGCATTAATTCACTTCCCAAAAAATATTCTTTAACCAAATACATACTAATTACTTGTAACCACAAGTTATGACACAAATACTCTTGGATAGCAGATAATTAATTCTAGTCTATTATAAAATTTTACTAAGGTGTTAATCCAAGTTCTAGGCTAAACCAAATATTATCCAATAAACAAATAGAAGCATTATTAGTTTAATAAGAAATCATCAAAGTATTATCCAACTACACATGAGCATTATTATCACAACTCGATGATACTCCACAACACAAGATTACCAAACATAAAAGGCAAGGACTAAGCGTCACAACACAACTCAAGACCACAACAGAAGACAAGGACCGACCTAGTGGAATAGACCTCGCGTTATCTCCCATCACTGGGTGCAAGAGCCTGCTCAAACTTGTTATATTAGGTGGAGTCAAGGCTCGGTACGTATAGCCTGCATTCGAACAATTGGTTGATATGATCAAATACATATATGTCTACACACAAAGAGTTAGAGAATCGCAACGTAGTAGGGTAGTCGAGGCGAGTAATACTACATTGTCCCTACTCTTGAACAAGATTATAACCACTGCATTTGAAAATAGATATCAACAGATCTAATAAAACATGCAAATATTAATCCATTACTAATCATGTCCAACACATCATAAGTGAAGTAATAATAATGTCATCATAAACTCATAACACATGTCTAAGCTATAACAGTCAAACATAGTCCATCATGATCAAAATAAACATAAACCATCACCTACGAATCAAATGTCTCAGAACTATATCAATGCAATGAAGGACTAACAACTGTCACAAGCCAAAATACAAGGGCATTACACCCAAAGTAATTACTTTCTAACTAAACATTAATCTCAATAAATAAACCCAAAAGAAGTCCAAAGATTTGATTCCTTATCAAAGCATTTAACACCACCTCCAACCCAATTATACCTAAATATATGTACTTAGTTTCAAAGTAACTTCATTCGTTGCTATACATAACAAACAATCATAAGCATTACTCATAAACTAATACTAATACTATGTCTATTATGTTAATGCCATGAGATAATATCACTAACCTTTATTAAAGTAACTACAAGGTTTACAATTAGAAATAAAAATCAATGGTCTAGCCATTCTAAAGGTTATCAAAGTCGTCCCTAAGGTATAATATAATAATTAAGGTATCTACTTGATACTTACCTGTATGGTCCTTATCAAAGACTTTGAAATTATTAGACCAGTCAAAATGATATGTAAAAAAAATAATTAAATAGTTTAGTTAAGAGGATCCTAAGAAGGCACTCTATCCAAGACATACTTGTCAAACCAATTATCTCCTCCAATCATAATCTAAAAGTAGACTTACTCATCCATAAATTTAAGATAATTACACACATAATATAGATAATGTCTAAGAATGATCTTTTCTATAATATTCTTCTAAATATTGATAATATATTGAACTATAAATATGGATCCTAGCTATTCATACATTAACACATTTCTATATTATTTACAAAACTTCCCAAAATACATCCTAAAATTCATATTCGAATATACAATTAAATTAGAAAATATAACCAATATCTTTAATGCCAAACAGATAAAAGTTCTAATAAAGGTTTTATGTCCTTCTAAACTTACTTCAGTTCATATTAGAAATAGATGAAGATAAAGCTTTCGACTCCTCATTAGATGAACAACCATTGACAAATTTTTATAAGTCGATGCCACTAATATGCAAGTGATAACTTATAAAGTTGAAAATACTTTGGTAGACAGTTATGCAAAAGACCAAGGCATAGACAAGGTCTATGAAGTATTTAATAGTCGTCTCAAAGAGATGTCATCACTTGGATCGAAATGATTGCAGAATACACATAGAATGGATTTGTAGATTTAATAACAATAACCAAGATGGCATAGGAATGTCTGTCACTAATTGAAACATATCTCTGAATTCACAAACTGGGTATTGCTAATTTTTGGATATGATTTTTATAGGTAAGAACTGAATCTTATATTAAAATTTTAGAGAAACCCAGTTTGAAAATATAGAGTTATTGGTGACACAAATAACTATTTTAACAGAGATGAAATGGGTGAGAGGTAGACAGTCAAAATATTCATATCACCAAAATGACAAACTGGGTAAGGCTGATTTTCAGATATCATTTAGATAACTAGATCATGCGCCATATATAAAACTTCTAGTGGAACCTAGTTTGTAAAAATAAAGTTATGGCTAATGCAACAGACTATTAAAATAGAGATGAAATGGGTGATAGATAAATAGTCACAAAATATTCATATCTCCAAAAAAGTAAATTGGGTAAGGTTGATGTTTAGATATGATTTAGATAACTAGGTCATACATGATATATAAAAATTCTAGAGAAACCCAGTTCATAAAAATAAAGTTATGGCTAATGCAACAGACTATTAAAAGAGAGACGAAATGGTTGAGAGATAGATAGTCACAAAAGATTCATATCTCAATAACGACAAACTGGGTAAGGCAAATTTTTTGACATAATTTAGATAACTAGGTTGTACACCATATATAAAAATTCTAGAGGAACCTAGTTCATAAAAACAAATTTATGGCTAATGCAACAGACTAGTTTCATAATATATAGAAGAGAATTCACAGAATAATATAAAGCTTGCATATTACAAATTTATTTCACTAAATCTAATGCAACAATAAACTAGTTTCATATCTCAGTCCATACCTGGATTATTACTTCTATCACATCTTCATAAAATTTCCTATCTCGCATCCATTTTCCCCCAAGTCCTTTCTTCTGGAAGCTATGGTTTATGGTGCCAAAAGAAAAATGAAAACTTCCTGAGAGAGAGAGAGATCATGAAAACATAAAACATATTCTCCTCTTTTAAATGTATGCTCCTTCCCCAAATTATATCTTCATATTTCAAAATAAAATTGAGCATACATAACCACCCCCATAATTTCTTCCAGAAGATTCTCCTTATTAAAGGCAATAAATTCTGCCTTTATTACTTCCTCTCAAAAAGAAATTTCTTTCTACTTGCTAAAATTAGTCTCTTACTCAAAAGAAGCAATTATTTTAAAGATTCCCTCTATAATGACAATAAATTATGCCTTTAATACTTTCTTACAACTTGTTATTTTAACCAGACAATAATCTCTCTTTGATTTTATTTATTTTGGAATTTGCTATATATATATAAGTTTTTATGACAACTCATAAATATTATAAATTTATTTTTATTGCCACTAACAAAACATTTACTTGTTTATAAAATACTTTTATTTTAATTTTATCAATTATATTCCCATTTTAATAACACTTTATTTTTCCTCATTATAATTATTATTATTCATTGACCATAAAATACAATATAATATAATTTCCCATAAACTTAAATTTACATAAAAACATCTATATTTATTTATTTATCAAAAGTGCCTTCTTAACTTACTAATTTTATTTTAATGCAATAATTAACCAAAGCATTAATCAAACAATTCCAAACAAAATAACCTAAATGCCAAACAATACCTGACACTATGCATGATCAAAAAGCATGACCACAATGACAACGACTGACTATCATGCTCATATAGAGAACACTGACTGGGTACAAAACTGGATACTCATCCTTTTCAAGGATGATGGCTAACTAGGGGACCATATGTTATCTCCATTCAATAGCTCCATTAGATTTAAGGCATGCTCAAACTTGTCAATTCAGGTGGAGTCGATGTTTGATACCTGCAACCTGCAACACACAGCATGGTCTATGTACAAGTATAATAAATATCAAACGGTGATGGAGTGAAAGAGAATTGCAACGTCGCTAGACGCTCATGAATGAGTGGTACAATATTGTCTCTTTTCACACCACACAATAATTAGATCATCCTATAAAACAAAATTACTCGCATAAAAATTAATTCTAACTTATGACAATCATAGTAAGATCAACATCATAATCTCCTGAATGTAAAACAATATCAGAGCATATAAATTATCAGTGTCGTAACAAGGATTATCAATAAAACATGCTAACTTTCATATGAAACCACACAAGAGGATAATCAAGAATGTCACCAACATGAATGTAGCATCTACCAACATCATATATTGTACAACATTAATTGTCTAACATACCCTAAATATTCCTATTATTTTACCTTCATCTTAATGCTCCTTAGCTAGACTATATGCACATCCAAGATGAGAATGGAGGGGCCCTATAGTTCAGTCAACATTTGTCACCACACTTACAACAAGAAAACCACTGGAATATTTTGAGTGCATTGCTTTCCACTTGGGACAAGGTAATCAATCATTATGTACTCTTTTATATTTAAGTAACAAATTTAGAGACATAAGAAAGATAACATTTGCATTTTGCTTCTTCCATTAGATTGAAGGTAACCTTATTGTTGCAAATAAGTACTCCAACCCATTCTAGCCCATATGCAATAGATGTAGCCTTTTTGTTGAATGCTTTGGTTAATTAGAATCCAATACAGCGAATTGTAATAGATGCAAGGAAGTTTGCACAATTAGTTACTCAGACCATATTAATTGCATATTGAAGACTCCAAACAACAAAGTGTTGACTTGCAATGTCAAAAAAATTATACTAGAGATAATCTTCCCTACAATTACTGAAACAAAATATGAAGACCATGTCAAAGACAAGACCATAGTCATATACATGTTGAGAGAGTTTCAAATAGATCAAATTTTCACTTTAGACAAGGACAATGCAATTCAAGAAGTTGATGCTCCAAACAACACCTCCACAGAAAGTACAATCTGAAAGGTAAAATACTTTACCCATCTACAAAAATGTAAATCAATATTTTCTTTTTCAAGTGCCACTATTTTCACTCCCATAAAATTTAGCAAATAAATTATTTACAAATTAAGCATAATTATACTAATAATGGTCATTACATAAGTACCAAGATGGAAAGAAAGAATAAGTTGTTCGTCAAATTCTATAACACTACTATTTCCCAAAAAAAACTATACGACATTATATGAATTTGAATTTTCATAATGAAATATTTCATTTACTCATTAAGTATATTTATACTAATAATAATCATAACACAGGTACCATGATGCAAAGCGTGAAGAAGTTGTTCGTCAAATTCTATAACACTTTATCATTTCCCAAAAATTACAGTGTATGACTTTGAATTCTTATAATGAAATATTTCATTTACTCCAATGATGTGCTACTTATATAAAAAGTGCATGAAATAAATTATTTGTCTACACTCTCCTAAGTTTAAAATTATTCAAAGATATTTACTTCAATCTAATTACCTACATATAATATCTAAAAAGCATAACATTAAATAAGATCATTAACAAAACAAACATCCACAACAAACAAAATGTAGGTACTTGCCACTACGTGGCTCTTGTTACTTTTAATTAAAGAAGTTTGTTGTAGGATAAAAGATTGGGATTGACATGTAAACAAAAAGTATTTTGGGTGTGCCTTTCTATCACCCTATTCCTTTTTTTACGAATATTGTACTATATCTATCTTTTTAATATAAGTTATATATATATATATATACCACATAAAAACATATTTCTTGAATCCCAGTCACGAATATGACCAAGTCAAAGTTATAAAAGATAGTAGAAATTACATATAAACTAAAGAGGTATCTCTGCGAACACAATCAATACGACATTTTTTGCATGATTTGAATACATTACAAAACAAACACCTCTATAATCATTTGGACCATCCACAATGTATAAATGTCATAAGTAAAAACTATGTAAACGGATTATTCTTGAACATCATCCAATTTAATTATATATAAATAGCACATAAAAAAATATTTCTTGAATCCTAGTCATGAATATGACCAAGTCAAAGTTATAAAAGATAGTATAAATTAAATATAAACTAAAGAGCTATCTCTACTAACACAATCAATACAACATTTTTTGCATAGTTTGAATACATTACAAAATAAACAACTCTGTAATCATTTAGACCATCCACAATGTATAAATGTCATAAGTGAAAACTATGTAAACGGATTATTCTTGGATGATAGGATTATTCTGGAACATCATCCAATTTAATAATTAAACATCAATTTTGGCCAATGAAAATATTATAAATATTAACCAAATTTTTAGTGTGGATGAGGCGTAAACTTGCTATTAATTGTTTCAACATTGAACTAGATAATGTTTAAGTATAGTGATTTAAAAATGACTAATTAAATAAGTATAGTTAAAAAAATATCCTAAGAAATTATGTATAATACTTTAATTTTACTCATAGTTGTTGAATACATATATCTCAATATATACACATTTAGCATCTAAAGGTTTTCAAAAGATGTTTACATCATTTCTATATTCTCAAGAATGAGTGATACCTATCACTAAGTTTTGATGATACACAAGATAATTTATATATAAACTTGGAAAAGAAAACATATTCTGTCTCAATTTGAACAAGCTTACTATAGGTTAACACTTAGAATCTTTAAATAGTTAAAAATCAACTCCTACATATATCTAATATTTTGATATACCATAGAGATAGCATAAATATACTCAAAGTTGATCAAAGAACTCAAATGCTTCTCCTTAAACTTCTAGTTCACATGGTTTAAGAATGAATGAGTCACCTAACCAATAGATACCCTCTTAAATATTGATAAGGCAACTAAAAGAAAGAAAAGAACTCATATCCTATGTTTTAGTTTAGTCACTAATGATTGAATGATATTAAATACTTTGGCAGATCTCTTGGTCTCTCAACCACATCAGAAAGGTGTTGTCACCAAAATTTCTTGGCCTATTGGCCTTTAAATATTTACTTATAGTTCAAGTTATCCAACTAAAGTGAGAAAGTTATCCTTCACATTATTCTCATGAGAAACTATGGTTTTTCTCATTTTTCTATTCAATAGTTTAATAGACTTAACAATGTTAATATCCTAACACATATGGCCTCAATAAGCCTCAACTTACCCAAATGTTGTCACAAAGTAAAATCTTTCATCTCTATACTAACAAGCTTGCTTACTAAGTCTCAATCTTATGACAAATACATAAAATGAACCATAGAGATAAAGAATAATAAACTCATTTGAAAAGAGATCATCTTACCTCTTGAAATCATTGCTATAGAGTAATTCCTCCTACAATAAAGGATGTCTAAGCTTAATGGAGTCTCTCACATTCCTTCCCATGAAATCTCACTCTTTGTCTCTCTGTATTGAACATAGTCTGCAACTTTTATTTCTTTCCTCCCATGGAAATTAATGTTCAATAGTCCCTATCCGAGTGTTATGGCTAAAAGTGGATAATATCATAAATTAATATCAAACCCAAAAACACAATAGAACATGCAGATAACAAAAGATTTGAAATAAGAATGAATCATACAACCTCTATTACCCTACGGCTTCCATTGCTCACCTAGTCTCAATCGATCTTTTTGTTGTGAAGATTTTGGCCCTCAAGAAGCACACTTCCTTGCTTTTTTCTTCAAGATGGCAATGGAGAAATGGCTAGGATACTTCTTGCAATGAAGATGAACTTCAAATACAAAGGAGGATGATCACAAGCTATAGATTGATATGGAATGATATGGTGCACTGATAATTCTACAGAGTAATGATATGGAAAGCTTGGATATGTGAAATAGAAGAAGAGGGTTGTATTTATAGAGTTGTGAGATAGAAGATCAACAGTGTAGAAGAAGTAAGAAGATCAATGGTAGAGGATGTTTGAGGGAATGTGTATGAATAGAAGAAGGACAAGTGTCATAGAAAAAGCTATTCTCTTTGAGTTAACTGCTTTCATGACAAAGATAAGATTTGCTTTTACAAAATTAGAATGTTTTATTCTAATTTAAGAGTTTGTTGATAAAAACAAGGCTATTTTAAATCAATAACTCAACTGTTACTTTTGCATGATAAGGAAGATTTATTTTTAGAAGATTTGGAAGATAAGAAAGTGAATTAAATAAATAAATTTATTTAATTACTTGCACATGATTTGGAAGAATAAATAAAATATTTAATTATATTTTATTTTTGGAGAGTGAGAGGATTTAAATAAATTTAAATGATTTATTTAAATTTGGGGGAATAGACATGAATTGATTAAATAATTTAGAATTATTTAATTGCTTGGAATAATTTAATTAAATAAAGGATTTTATTTAATTTTGACTTTAGAAGAGATAATTAAATATTTTGATATTTAATTAACTTAGAGGAATATGAATCAAATAAATAAATTTAATTATTTATTTATTGATAGAGGAAGGTAGACTTAAATAAATATTAAAAATATTTATTTAGACTGTGTCATGTCATTTTTAGGTGTATACATTTTGCCCCTCTTTGATGCAATGTGTTTTATAACGTTGTTTCAAAGAATAAGATTGTATGAAATTGATACATGCCCTAGTTTGCTCCTGGTACAAGTTTAACGATGATAGGATGCCCACTTAGAAGATTGGATGGAAAGAAGGTAGAAGGCATGAGACAGACAATCTCATGAAGAAGAAGGTGGAAGATAGGCTAGGATGAAGAAAAAATGGTTTGAAGAAAGAGTCGAATGATACACGATGCAAGATAAAATGATAACACACATAAGTAAGTAAGCAAGAATGCACAAATGATATAGGAACAAACAAGGTATTGCCCCTATCAAGCAGTAAACCAACGATATACTGATAATGATATACAACAATGTTGTCATGGTGGGGAACAATAGATCCCTAGAGCAACATGAAGGACAGTGTTTAGTTTCATGAAATGAAGTATGTCATGTAAGACACATGTATTGGTCTGATTTTGACAATGCTACATCTTGTATAAGACAAATGTTTGATTATAACTGATCGAGTTGGTTTACGACCAGACAAGGATCAAGACCACTGATTGTGAATGGATCATTTGACAAGATTGATATGACCTGATTGGTATGGATCAAGTATGGACTTCCATGTGGATCATTACTCAGACTGACTGGATTGGGAAGAATGGACCACAATGATAGATAGAAAGTTGATTGATAGAAGAATGACTCGAGAGAAGAAAAAAAGCTTTTATTTGTAAACATTGATACTCTGCATAGAATTTTTATTGCATGGGATAGTATGCGAAATGTAAATGGATATGGATATGGATATGAGATGCAATTGGATACGTTATGGATATGGATATGGATATGGATATTTGTCATCTTCATGTTGCAAGTATTTTGAAGTGCTTATTTCATCATTGGGCTTTTATTATGTTGTAAGAAAATACAAGCATCGGGGTATAATTAAATTGAGATGACTTGAGTATTACTTACATGGATTTTGATATAGCAAGTTAATACAAGCATCTAGTCAAAATTGAATCTAGATGACCTAAGTATTTCTTGCATTTTAGTAGATAAGGATATTCCCTTTTCATGTTTAGACCTCTGAAGTCCTCGATGATCTTTCTCTAATCATGTCATAGACAAAAAGTCATCACATTACTAAAGATTGATCCACAAACAGTAGACAAAGAAAATGATTATGCCCCCATCATAGCATCTCTAGCTTTTGGCATCCTCGAGTAGCATAAAAAGACATAATAACAAAAAATCAAGACTCTTTAACTTAACCATTCCACAAAACATTCTTGCATTAGATGTGCTTTCTTGCCACAGTATAGATAAAATCATTTTGATGTGTTTTGGTCCTTGTTTGTTTTTCCTTGGATAGGTTGATGTTTTTGTGTCAAGATTTTGTTTGAAAAGTGGGATTTTGCTTGCACTTGCATCTAGTGAAAAGTATCACAATCCTTACTGGAGGAGTGGACCCTAAAGGACTGACCTAGTGCCTTGGGGGCACATTGATAATGTCCTTGCCTACGTGACAACATAGGGGCAACATAGTTCAGGACTTGGACCATTGACCTAAGATATGGATCGGATGAGACACAATATGGAATAGATATGGATCAGATATGGAATAGATATAGATTAGATATGGAATAGATATGGATCAAATATGGAACAGAAAACACTAATGATAGAGGCTATGCTAGGCTGACACTGTGGACAAGATATTGGATAGAAATTTTGGATAGCCTTAATGCTAGATACTGATGACAAGGGAAACACCATGGATAGGCAGATGTATGGTTGGAAAAGAATGGAACGGGTATGTATGAGGATGGGCAATAGTGGATAGAAGGGATCAAGGATGTGATCTCCAAAGACTATGTCGCATAGGAATAACTCAAAGCTTACGACAAAGGATGATGAGAGGATAATGAAGGATTTGTGTGGTTTTGGAGGGATAAGGTATGTCAAGAGACATCTAAAACATTTGTCAACATTGTGCCCCCAATCTTCAGCAAGATCAAGAAAAATAGAGGAATGGAAGATTAGGATGGATGGACTGGACAGTATAGGTATGTAATGGATAGAGGAATAGGATAGGAAATGGTATGAAAGGAAACTGGTAGGAGAAAAGTGATATGCCGATGAGACAAGGTGCCCCCAAGTGTCGGTGACATAGGAGATCAACTTTACACATGACGCCTGTTTGCCAGGTTTTCATCATGGTACTTATCCAAGGCACTTGTTTGCCAGATTTTCATTGTTGGATGAAGGGATTTTTTTTTTTAATATTTAAATAGGAGAAGGTGGATACAGAAGGACTCGAGCATCTAGTTCCTTGAAAGGTGATAGTCTCAATGGATGTCATCACACGGACCAAGTTAAGTGTTCTCATAGATGTTGGTAGGGGATTGCATGAAAGTGAGATATGGAGAAGGTAGATATTGGATAATGAAAGGTGTGATAGTGGATTATGATGTAGATTATGGAGGACTTATGCAAGGATGGAGGGAGGGCTTATGCAAAAGCATGGACCATAGGGAAGTGATGTGGTAGATATGTAGGATAATAGTGGAAGAAAAGGGAGATGGAGTTATGTGTAAGTGTCATGGAATGGAAGGGAACAATGACCAATGGTTGCACACACCCTGATAAACATTGAAGCTTATGATGGGAAGGTGGTGTAGGAAGCAATGGAGATTTTTGCCTAGTGGATGAGTGATGTAGGCCTTTAGGGACCCACATAGACTTAGTATACTTTTGATTTTTGTTTGTCATGTGGGATGGAAGGATTTGAGACTTTTGGATGGAAAAAGAGAAAGTGGATGGTTGGGATGCTTTAGAGGTGGATGCTTATTTGACTTGATGGATTTTTACTTGGGTACCCAAACCTTTTTGCTTGTAGATTATACTTGTAAAGGTATGGACTTGGGTATATGCAGCTTTTGTGTAGCTTTTGAGATAATTATTTGTTGCTTGGGGACCCACACCTTTTTTAGTTTAGCATTGAGGTGTGTGGGTGTATGCAACTTTTGAGATGGATGTTTCTTTGATTCTTAGCTTTTGTATCCTAGGTCATGATGACTCTTAGGATTTTTGACGTTATAGGTAGAGGCATCAAGATTTGTGCTTTTGAATCCCCTGGGGATGGTGGAAGTGAGGTTGGTGGAAGCTCATTGTTTAGACAACATGTGCATTTGTGGGCCATGATTGGGATATTTAGAGAATTTATAGATGGATGGATAAGGTGTTGGAAGAAGTGGTGGTAAAATGCATAGAGGGATATTAGGAACTGGAAGTAGCGGAGATAGATTGGATGGTGGAAGGTGTATGGCCATATGCTTTTGACAATTGTAGGAAGATGGAGGTGGAATGGCAACATATGTTTTGGGAATATGATACGATTTGCGATGGACAGTGGTGGATTTAGGAGGAGTGGAGGAAGTATCAACATCTTGATATTGTTCACCTTGGCATATGTATCTAAGGCCATATGAAGGTCGAGGAACTTTGACATGGATAGGCTCCAAAATACCTTGTTCTTGAAGGCCTAAGCCTTTACCTTGATAGTTCATATTTTGGAGTATGCGGTGGACCATGGGATTATGTATAAGTGGAAAATTAGACATTAATTCCTTATTGGATGAGGAAGGTGAAGAGGTAGACAATGGTTGCTGGTGTTCTAAGGAAGAACATTCATGCATGAAGGTAGTGAGATCAAGGATATATGATGGGGGATTTGTAACTTGGTCAACAATGGATGGTGAAGGATCACTAGAATCTTGATCATCATTATGCTCTTTAGGATCTAAGTTATTGGGTTGATCATTCATGTGCACTTGGGAGGCAAGTGTCTCATTGGAGGAAGTAGAAGTTGTTAGATAATCGATAGGATTAGATGGAAGATGGATAGAAGTAATGGAAGTTTCTTGCTCATGTATAGGTATGGGATCAAGTTGTTCATGAACATATTGTTTGTAAAAGGTAGTATCTTGGTCATAAAGAAGGTATAGATTATGGATGGGTTGGAATTAGATCCATTTCCCATGTATAGGATCAAGTTTCTCATGGATAGCTTCTTCATAGGTATTATCTTGATCATGGAAGAGATAAAGGTTATGAATGGTTTGAAATTGGATGGGGGTGTTTTGATCTTGATTTAGACAAAGGGTGGATGTTTCCACATGATCTAAGGTGTGCTCTTGACATAGCTCTTGGTCTTCTTGAATGGAAGCAGATAGATCTTAGATAGCTTCTTAGTTGACATTATGGATGTTCGATGGACCTTGACTTTGGTTCATGGTAGGAGGTTCTTTGATAAGCTCAAGGGATTGTGGATGACATGAAGGGGTTGTAGGATTTGACATGGCATTGGAAGAATCTTTGGTAAGGTCAAGGACCAAAATTTGAGGTCATGTTTGGCTCTCTGCTAGTAGTCCTTGGATCACATCCTTTGTAGGTGTATGGGGTAATGGATGAGTGGATTTGGCTTTCTCCATAGCTTTTCTTTTGTTGTATAAATATGGATAATATTTTTCCCAAAACTCATCTGATTCTTTTTTGGTTGTCTATTTAGAGTTTGAGGAACTAGATGGTGTTGTTGGTGTAGGACTGGTATGTTTTGAGATAGGTATCTTAGTAGGTGGTGAAGAAGGACTAGTAGATGAAGTGGTATACGATTTCCAATTTGAGGTGGTGCTTTCCTTGTCATGAGTATGGGAAAAGGATATACAATTTTGGGGCGAGGAGTATCTGGTACTGGCACATTTAGCTTGCAAGATTGCCATTTCTTGTTGTAAGACTTGGATTTGTTGAGCAATTACTATACAATCTTGGGGCGAGGGACCTAAGTTTATTTGCAATTGTAGATATTGGAGTGTTTGAGTAATATATTCTAATTGGTTTACCATCTCTACAGAAATTGACACAAGACTGGAAAAGTTTACTCTGATAGATGCGCAGCTACAAATGCATGGCAACAAAGGATAAAAGTGCAGCAGGTCGAAGCATGTGCGTAGATTTGGAAAAGTTTGTTTTTGCAGAGTTTTTTGGCACATTTTTCAAAAATTTCTATTTTTGGTTGAAAACTTGGTCTTTTTTGCTTTTGATTTTTAATTATGGCAGATAAAGACACAATAAACACATAGAAGTTTTCATGATTTTTATCTTTTATTATTTTTTGTACATTTGTGGACTTTTTGACACAAGCACAATTACAACCTAGGCTAGAAAGGACAATATTTGTTGAATCCCCTAGCTATGCATATTCAAAGCGTGTAGCTTCAGGATCTGGTAGCACCAGCTCCCCTCCATGGCACTCACTTCTAACGCATACTAGATCCAGGTTTCCTTAGGCTCATCCCCCCATTGAACGTTAGGATTGTCCCTACTACCTCTACTAAGAATCACATGAATCAAGGCCGCTTCAAAGGTCCCACCTTTTGCACCAACAAATAGAAGGATTTGGGCTACTAAAACAATGGTTCATAGTGGGGGAACATCCGGGGGACCGGCACCTCACTTGCATCCAGCAAGCCACTTAAGGCTCTAACTAACCTTACTAGGAGTTTAATATACACAAAGGTACGCCTCCTTTCAAGCTAGCACTGTATGGTGAGCGCTCATACCGGTTAGACTTGGCTTTCGCCTTATCCTCAATTTACATATAGCGGATTGAATGAAAGTATAGCTTTGGGTCACTAATGAGTTCTTTGTATAGATGTGTCTCAAGGGCAGACCCACATCCTAAAAAATAAGAGAATAGAACTGTTTCTCTTACACCCAAGATCCTTTTAAAGGTGAGGGGAGAGGATACTTTGATTCTAGCCCTTGGGTAATACAAAGCATGCAAGTGCACCAAACATGGAAAACAAGTGATAATGTTCTTTTTAAGTCTAAATCCAAATGTTCCTAAGATCAAACAATGGTTCTTTTTAAGCCCAAATGAGATGTTTGCCTAACTAAACACACAAAGGTTCATTTTAAAGCCCAAAACAAAAGTGCACCTAATTTAGTGATAAATTATTGTTCTTTGACCACTCAAACCTGTAGAAGATATATTAAAATTTTCTTTTCTCCTTTATTTGACAAGTGTTTAAGTCAATCTGCATAGATAAATCATTAGTTTCCAAGAAAAAACACTAGATTTAAGCTTGGAAAGATAGTTGAACTTTGACTATAAAAATAGCTGATAAAATGATAAAATCACTTGATCAAACCTACTCCATTGTGAAGTTTACATTATTACCTTTCCAACGAGTTTTTATTTGTTCGATTATGAGTTCGTATGCTCCTTTTATGGCAAAAAGAAAAAGATACCACCCTTATGGCATGCAGAAGAAGGCAGGATGGAGGATTGTTGGATAAAATGATGCACGCTATGGAAGCACCCTTCAGACCGCTAGATAAAAGGACATGGAAGCACCTTTTGGACCGCTGTATAAAATGATGCACCCTATGGGGTCACCCTTCAGACCGCTGGATAAAAGGATGCACCCTGCGAAAAAAAACTCTTCAGACAGTTGGATAAAAGGAGAAATGGCTAGGATACTTCTTGTAGTGAAGATGAATTTCAACTACAAAGGAGAATGATCACAAGCTATAGATTGATATGGAATGATATGGTGCACTGATAATTCTATAGAGTAATGATATGGAAAGCTTGGATATATGAAATAAAAGAAGAGGGTTGTATTTATAGAGTTGTGAGAGAGAAGATCAATAGTGTAGAAGAAGTAAGAAGATCAATGGTAGAGGATGTTTGAGGGAACATACACGAATAGAAGAAGGACATATGTCATAGAAAAAGTAATTCTCTTTGAGTTAACTACTTTCATGACAAAGATAAGATTTGCTTTTACAAAATTATAATGTTTTATTCTAATTTAAGAGTTTGTTGATAAAAATAAGGCTATTTTAAATCAATAACTCAATTTTTTCTTTTGCATGACAAGGAAGATTTATTTTTAGAAGATTTGGAAGATAAGAAAGTGAATTAAATAAATAAATTTATTTAATTACTTGCACATGATTTGGAAGAATAAATAAAATATTTAATTGTATTTTATTTTTGGAGAGTGAGAGGATTTAAATAAATTTAAATGATTTATTTAAATTTGGAGGAATAGACTCGAATTAATTAAATAATTTAAAATTATTTAATTGCTTGGAAGAATTTAATTAAATAAAAGATTTTATTTAATTTTGACTTTAGGAAAGATAATTAAATATTTTGATATTTAATTAACTTAGAGGAATATGAATCAAATAAATAAATTTAACTATTTATTTATTGATAGAGGAAGGTAGACTTAAATAAATATTAAAAATATTTATTTAGACCGATTCATGTCATTTTTAGGTGTATACACCGCGTTTTTTTAAGCATCCACAATGTAGCCTTTTGAAAAGGCTTAACTCCTCACTTCTCCATCTCGCAGAGTATTAGGCAGAAAAAGTGCCTAATAAGGATTGCACAAAGGCATGAAGAATTGGTGGAGACTATGGTGTTAAAGATCACTCCACAATCGAACTTCAAAGCTCCTCCAAAATCTTCAAGTTAGCTAAGGAGTAGAGGAGTCGAGCCAGCACAACTAAGAGAGTGGTTTCCAATAAATAGGGAGCTCTATTATGTATTCTTTAAAAACAAATACATTGAAAGAGTCTAAACTTTAAACTATAAACAATTAGATAAATACATATTAAAGGAACAACATCTTATCTACTTATACAACATATACTCATGTTGCTTTAACACTTGACGAGTTATGAGATTGGGGTCGAGGTGTTCTTCCCCTCTCTCTATCATGCTAGATGAAAATATCATACTAGAATCTCAATTAGGTATTCAATAGTAAAATAATTTAGCTATTGTTGATTATTTCTAGTTGATTGTCATATACTAACCTAATTTAACTTTTTGACAATCTACACTTAATGGTTCTTGTTGACAAATCAACAATTGTCTAGTCAAAATCAACTTAGACTAATTGGTCAAAACCAACTTACCAATCTCATGGACAGTTTACTAAATTCTAAAGGTAAAAGACTTAAATGGAAACAAATCCATTCCTTCCATACTTCTAGTCACTTTTTTCCGATGATGCTCTCCCTCTCTTTCAGGGAGGGTTAAAAACCTGTTTTCCTTATTACAACTTACAATCAACCAAACTGGGATTAGTGCATCATTTTTTACTTCATATATCTTATGAATAAATAATCATGACATCATATAATCACATCTAATTCTAAAAATATAAACTCGAACTCATGAGATCATTAATTTTTTTGAACACTTTATACTGCGAGGGGGGGTAAATTAGTATTAAAAACAAATCTCAAATGCTCCAGAACAAACTAAAACTTAATCTTTACATCATTAATAGAAACATAAAAGATCAACACAATGCACAACATCACATAACACCAAATATATGTGGAAAACCCCAAAGGGGAAAAACTATGGGGAGAAAAGTTTCTAGGAGCTACTGTCCTAATCCATCCTCACAAATCAATCATAGTTACAACTTTGTTTTAAGACTACAACTTGAGGAAGCTACTACTCCTTGAAAAGAGTTTTAGTGTCAATCCCAAGGAAGCTACAACTACCTGTAGAATTTATTTTTAGGGCTTCAATCTAAGGGAGAAACTACTCCCTAAAATTAGAACAAACTAAGAAAAGATTACAACATGATAGTCCTTCTACTATCTAAATCTGGAAATGAAACTCAATCTTTTTGATGATTACAACTTCTTCAAAGTCTTCTCTGTAGCTTACTAACTCGCTGCTTTCAACCAAGAATTTTTTCCTTTGTCTCACTGCATCCAGCAATCAGTTAGGCACACTTTTCACTTCCCTTATGTCTCAAAAATATCTTCATGATGAATTTAGATAGGATTTACTACTTCTACTCTTTCTCTTTTAGTCACACATCATAATGCATTACACATCCATATTTTTCTCCTTGCACATACACTCACAATCATACCTCACCTAGATCAACTAGTTTTACAATATATACATGATATTACATTAATTACATTGTATGTCGACCAAAGACAATAAGTACAATACAATTACAATTTAGTCAAACATGAAACATGTAGAGGGCAAGCCCTAAAAAGAACCACATGCAACATTAGGAAGAGGAACATGCCTTGTGGTCTCCAAAAGATCCTTAACCTAGTCCTAAACATCCTTCACAACATCATCCTTCAAATAATAACATCTGCATGCTTCGTACAATTGAAATAGGTCAGCCTTAAGCAAGAAAACATGAATCTTGTAGCATATCGGCCATTACAACTTGGTGGTACTCTTGGAAGATTAAACATTACTTGCACTTTTACTAGATGAGTCAGCATGACCCTTACAACATCTCCAAATACTCCTTGAACTCCGCACAGCAAAGACTTTGTGGCACATACCTTTATCATACCTTAGTCAACTAGGCAAAAGCATAACCTAGAAAGACCTTCATTCTAGACCATAACCTATTTCAGAGAAGACAAAAAATAGCTTACAGAGCAATAGGAAACATCATAAGATCATCAGGATCATTCTCCACAAGCCAATTCACTACTTCATACAACAACAAGATGGCGCAAGCCAATAGACATTGAAACTAGCCATTGGATAGAAAAATCTTGTACTCTGTCACTTATAACTTTCTCTACAGAGGGACAAATGATATGAAACTTTGAATGTAGTACCTTTACAACCTATTGAACTTAACTTATGAACCGCATGACCATATCATTAAATGTAGAGGATTGCAAAGAATTCTCCCAATCATTCTTCTAATGCAGAGCAACGATGACTTGCCTAAGTAACTCATTGACCATGTTTGGTAAAAAATGAACAAAAACAAATTTAAAGTCTTAAAAATTGACACATACTAGAGTGATCATGACACCAACTATCTACAACTAGATATTTGAGATAAAAAAAGAAATCTTCATATACAAAATAAATACTCATATCATCTATCAATGAAAACTCATTTCTAAATTTAAAGATTCTCACCACTAATGACTCCACAAGATTTGGTACTACTAAGGAGTAAGTTAAATTGATGAAAATCTTGTGTTTCTAAGAAGCATTTTAAATCTTCTATTTATATGAGGAAAAATGAAAAGGAAAGTTGACACATCAACAAAAAATATTGATGTTGAAAGAAAAAGGAGTGTCCTACAATAAACCTTCTGAATACATTAATTTATGAATAATGACATTTTTCATACCAATATCATAAATATATAGAATACCATGCAGATAAAAAGCTACATCAGATAATGTCATTACAATAAATGACTGAAATAGCTACAAATAGGGACATGTTTTTAGAGGGGATGCTCTTGTCAATTATATAACACTTGACAAAAACCAAAATACAAAGATCATGCGTGGAGATTTAACTGATATGGAAGGTTAAATGACTATGAAATTGAACATCTCTAACATGTTTCTAAATGAACATCAACATAAATTACAAGAAGGTAGGAGTGTAGAAATAAAAAAAATTCAAATTGGTAACAAAACAACATATGATCAAGGAGACTATTATTGCATCATTATTTTCATTGCTAGAAGCTCAATAGAAAATATTCCAAGAACTTTCATGGACTACAATTTCATTCCTAATACAATAATTGCAAAACTTGCAACAAGTACTAATACATATCCTATTGGAACCATTGTTGCAATTGTCACATCAAGAAAAGTGCTTGGAACACAACACATACTTTAGCTAAAAGATGTCAACTCATTCTTTGAAAATCCACAATAATTCTTACAACATATACTATATTTAATTAAGAAATTCAATTGCTCCAATAACTTATTATATTAAGAACTAACTATTGCTTAAAAATAAAAGTTACATCTACATCAGTCTTTCCTACACCTGTACCAAATAGTTGAACAAGAACTGTTATTAAAGAAATATCCTCTTCTGCTATTCGAGAACATTGTTCCAATACAAAATGTTGATTACTACATATCCCATACAGTTCAGTCAACATTTGTCACCACACTTACAACAGGAAAACCACTCGAATATTTTGAGTGCATTGCTTTCAACCTAGAACAAGGTAATCAATCATTATGTACTCTTTCATATTTAACTAACAAATTCAGAAACATAAGAAAGGTAATATTTGCATTTTACTTCTTCCATTAGATCAAAGGGACCCTTATTGTTACAAATAAGTACCCCAACCCATTCTAGCCCATATGTAATAGATGTAGCCTTGTTGTTGAATGCTTTGGTTCATTAGAATCCTATACAGTGAATTGTAATAGATGGAAGGAAGTTTGCAGCATCAATTACTCACACCATCTTAATTGCATATTGAAGACTCCAAACAACAAAGTGTTGACTTGCAATGTCAAAAAAAATATACTAGAGATAATCTTCCCTGTAATTACTGAAATAAAATATGAAAACTATATCAAAGACAAGGCCATAGTCATATACGTGTTGAGAGAGTTTCAAATAGACCAAATTTTCACTTTGGACAAGGACAATGCAATTCAACAAGTTGATGCTCCAAACAACAACTCTGTAGAAAGTACAATCTGAAAGGTAAAATACTTTACCCATCTACAAAAATGTAAATCAATATTTTCTTTTTCAAGTGCTTCTATTTTTACTCCCATCAAATTTAGCAAATAAATTATTAACAAATTAGGTATAATTATACTAATAATGGTCATTACATAGGTACTAGGATGGAAAGCAAGAATAAGTTGTTCATCAAATTCTATAACACTTTACCATTTCCCAAAAAATACTATACGACATCGTATGAATTTTAATAATGAAATATTTCATTTACTCATTAAGTATATTTATATAATAATAATGATCATAACATAGGTAATAGGATGGAAAGCATGAAGAAGTTGTTCTTCAAATTCTATAACACTTTACCATTTCCCAAAAATTACAATATGACTTTGTATGATTTTGAATTTTTATAATGAAATATTTCATTTACTCCAATGATGTGCTACTTATATAAAAAGTGCATGAAATATATTATCTTCCTACACTCTCCTAAGTGTAAAATTATTCAAAGATATTTGCTTCAATCTAATTACCTACATATAATATCTAACAAACATAACATTAAATAAGATCATTAACAAAGAAAATATCCACAACAAACAAAAGGTAGGTACTTGCCACTACGTGGCTCTTGTTATTTTTAGTTAAAGATGTATGTTGTAGGGTAAAAGATTGGGATTGACATGTAAACTAAAAATGTTTTGGGTGTGCCTTTCTATCACCCTGTTCCTTTTTTTATGAATATTGTGTACCATTTCTCTCTTTTTAACATAAGTTAAATTGGAAATATTCATTATATATATATATATATACCACATAAAAACATATTTCTTGAATCCCAGTCACAAATATGACCAAGTCAAAGTTATAAAAGATAACATAAATTAAATATAAACTAAAGAGGTATCTCTGCAAACACAATCAATACGACATTTTTTGCATGGTTTGAATACATTACAAAACAAACACCTCTATAATCATTTGGACCATCCACAATGTATAAATGTCATAAGCGAATACTATGTAAATGGATTATTCTTGGATGATATGATTATTCTTGAACATCATGCAATTTAATTATATATATAGCACATAAAAACATATTTCTCGAATCCTAGTCATGAATATGACCAAGTCAAAGTTATAAAAGATAGCATAAATTAAATATAAACTAAAGAGGTATCTCTACCAACCTAATCAATATGGCATTTTTTGCATGGTTTGAATACATTACAAAACAAACAACTCTGTAATCATTTAGACCATCCACAATGTATAAATGTCATAAGTGAAAACTATGTAAACAAATTATTCTTGGATGATAGGATTATTCTTAAACATTGTCCAATTTAATAATTAAACATCAATTTTGGTGAAAGAAAATATTATAAATATTAACTAATTTTTTAGAGTGGAGGAGGTGTAAACTTGCTATTAATTATTTCAACATTGAACTATATGATGTTTAAGTATAGTGATGTAAAAGATGACTAATTAAATAAGTATAGTTAAAAATATATAGTAAGCAATTATTTATAATACTTTAATTTTACTCATAAATGTAGAAAATATACATGTCATAGTTGTCGAATACATAAATCTCAATATATACACATTTAGCTTCTAAAGGTTTTCAAAAGATGTTTACATCATTTCTATATTCTCAAGAATGAGTGATAACTATCACTAAGTTTTGATAATTCACAACATTATTTATATATAAACTTGGAAAAGAAAACATATTATGTCTCAATTTGAACAAGCTTACTATAGGTTAGCACTTAGAATCTTTAAATAGCTAAAAATCAACTCTTACATATATCTACTATTTTGATATACCATAGAGATAGAAAAAATATACTCAAAGTTGATCAAAGAACTCAAATACTTCTCCTTAAACTTCTAGTTCACATGGTTTAAGAATGACTGAGTCACCTAACCAATAGATACCTTCTTAATTATTGATAAGGCAACTAAAAGAAAGAAAAGAACTCATATCCTATGTATTAGTTTAGTTAGCAATGACCGACTGATAATAAATACTTCGGCCTTCATATTCAGCTTATAAGGTATTCTATGTTTTAATCATTGGACTGGGATCTCTTGGTCTCTTGACCACATCAGGAAGGTGTTCTCACAAAAATTTCTTGGCCTATCGGCCTTCAAAGATTTGGTACTAGTTCAGGTTATCCAACTAAAGTGAGAAAGTTATCCTTCACATTATTCTCATGAGAAAGTATGGTTTTTCTCATTTTTCTATTCTACCATTTAATATACTTAACAATGTTAATATCCTATCACATATGGCCTCAATAAACCTCCACTTACCCAAATTCTATCACAAAGTAAAATCTTTTTTCTCTATACTAACAAGCTTGCTTACTAAGTCTTAATCTTATGACAAATACATAAAATGAACCATAGAGATAAAGAATAATAAACTCATTTGAAAAGATATTATCTTACCTGTTGAAACCGTTTCTATAGAGTAATTCCTCCTACAATAAAGGATGTCTAAGCTTAATGGAGTCTCTCACATTCCTTCCCGTGAAATCTCACTCTATGTCTCTGTATTGAACATAGTCTGCAACTTTTATTTCTTTCCTCTAGTGGAAATTAATGTTCAATAGTCCCTATCTGTGTTTTTTTATTCATCCACAATGTAGCCTTTTAAAAAGGCTTAAGTCCTCTCTTCTCCACCTTGCAGAGTATTAGGTAGAAAAAGTGCCTAATAAGGATTGCACAAAGGCATGAAGAATTAGTGGAGATTATGGTCTTAAAGACCATTCCATAATTGGACTTCAAAGCTCCTCCAAAATCTCCCAGTTAGCTAAGGAGTAAAGGAGTCGAGCCAGCACAACTAAGAGAGTGGTTTTCAATAAATAGGGAGCTCTATCATGTATTTCTTTTAAAAAAATACATTGAAGGAATCTAAACTTTAAACTATAATCAAATAGATAAATACTGTTGATAACTGAGAGGGGGGGGTGAATCAGTTATCCTAATTATTTCCTTTTTGAACTTTCTTATTAATTAATGCAGCATTGAATCAAACACAAAAACATTACCATGAAATAAGAAACACATGACACAGTATTTTTGACGTGGAAACCCTGTTAAGGGAGAAAACCACGAGGTGATTAACCCAAAAATTATTCTCTGTTAGAAGAATAGGAAATTACAAAATGGCACTTGCCAATTAGGGCTCACTGCCCGAGCACACTGCTCACAAGAGGCCCACTGCCTACAAGAAGACACACTGTCTACAAAGTGATAAGAATCACAGTCTTGAACTGATTGGAAGCATCTGCATATGCTGGAGTTCAGTTCTGGTTAGGCTCAGTACACTGATCTGCTGCACTTCATCTTTTCTCTGTTCTTTATTCTGCTATCCTTTCACATACCGGATCTGTCTTGGTACTTCTGCTCTGTTCTGCTCTTCTTCGCATCTATTCTTAACATCATCACCCCCTTCACAACTAAATCCATCCTCTATATATATCCGCACAAGTAATTTCATCACCTTTCTAGTCGGCATCCGGAACAGTCTAGTTTCTTACAAACTCTGTTCTGTCGGCTGAATCCTTGCTCACCAAGCAATGTGGATCAAGCATATACTTGTAGATATCATTAATCATGTCGGCCAAACATGATTCCTGCCTTCACAACCTTTATCATCAATAGTAACACATCCGGAAAGTAGTCTGATACTCTGTCAGTCAGTTCATCCTCTGTTTTCACTGTCTCTTAGGAATCCGGTACTCAACTATTCATATCTTTTTCCTTGTCCATCACCGGAGGCTAAATCCTTGGAATATACCACTCAAGGTAGTCCTCTTGACTTCCCCAAATCTGCACTGCACCAAGACACTTCCTCTGAGAGATCCGGACCAATCTGTCGGACCTTGCCACATGCTCTGTTCTTGTTCACCGAACCACAACAATCTTTATTCCGACTTCCGGTAGAGACACACCATGACTTGCAGATATGTGGGATGACCTTTGTTGCCATCAATGACAACAACCATGAATCCATATAGTGTCTCTTGCCAACAATCTCCCCCTTTGGCATTGATGGCAACACTTAGTGAAAAATGACTAAGTGTTTACACTATGCTCCCCCTTTGCTGATGCTCTGTCTTTATATACAATTTCCGGAACTCCCCCTTAATTGGATTCCTCATTTTTCACTGCTCCTCACTCCCCCTTTGACATCAATGGAAAAGGGTAGGGTCCACACATCAAAATTTTCAAAAATTTTCTATACATAGCCGCATATTTACATACTCACATATACTGAAGAATGTCTGCAAAGGATGTCTGCAATTGGATCATTTCTGTAGCCCAACTTTGCTTCATTCTATCCAAAATTGAAATGTGACCACTCAACAAAAATGCAAAAGCTTCTGCCCGCTTGAGATCTGTCGGATCATTTGTTTGGGCGGTGGTCTGAGCATCACTGATGGCCTCATGCATAGTTTCCAACTTAGGGATTATAATCCTTCTAAGTTCTCCCATCCAGTTAGTGATGTTCTTCCTTTCCTTCTCAAGATTCTTTATTTCATTCAAGACTGCAATAGTCTGACATTCTTGATTTATTATGGAGGAAGAGAGAGGATCAAAACTTTGAGACAAGCTTTGTAGCTTGTCCTGTTCCTCTTTTATTTTCTTATCAATTGCTGCTGTTGCCTTTGACCAGGATATACAAAATTTGTAAATGTCACCGCCATCCTTAAGAGCATTCTCTAAGCTCTTTATTCCAATACTCACAATCTTCCTATATTTAGAGATTAATTCTAATACTTCAGAAAATCTTTTATCCAAAAATTCCTTCCGGACCTTTTCTTCAGCAGATTTTTCTAGAGATTCAAAATGTGTATTAACACTGCTGACTAAGGTTTTGAGATTACCGGAAGAGGAGGTTGTGGGATCCTTTTGAAAGGATGGCATGATCTTTTCTAGCACTCCAGATGCTACCTCCATAAGCTCATAGTCTTCCATGTGAGATTTCAGCAGCTTCTCTTTGACTTTCTCATTTGCAAATGAGGCTATTTTCATTGTTTGCACCGGTGACAAAGAGTCAAAATCTAATGGTCCTTTCAGCAGGTCCGGTTCATCAATTTCTATAGTGGCTTTGCTCAAAAATTGTTGAACAGTTTGTGCAGTGTCTCTTGCCGGAGACAGATGTTTCTTTTCTTCTGCAGTCTTGGAACTGTCAACCTCTTTATCTTTCACCCCTGCTTCCTTCTCCTGTAATTTCTCTTCTTCTTTGGATCCGGAGACTGTAGGGGAAACCGGAGGAGAGATGTTTGTCTGTTCAGGGCCCACTTCTTCCGGAACAGATGATTCCAAATCCGCAGCTGTTTCTGCACCTAAGTCCTCTACAACAGGAAGATTGAACCTTTTGAAGGGCTTCCGGAGGATCTCTTCTGTCTCTTGGGCCACTTTGTCAATCTCACCAAGCATGAGTTGATTCATCCTGGCTTTACTTCTGAACTCATCTTTGCAGTCTTTGAAGATTATGTTCATTGTCTTGGGATCAATTTGAGGATATAGCTGAATAGCTATCTGCTCCCGGATCTCAAGATCTTTTGCATGAGCATTATTCTTTCTTATTTCTAATTCCTTTTCTAGGCTTTTAGGAATAAGAGATATGATCTCAATGAAAGCCTTATTGTATATGTTCAGATATTTGACTGTGGCTTCCTGTAGAATCTTTTGGTCAGCCTCACTGTAGTCATCATAAAATTCAGTCATTGGTTGAAGGTTTCCATCCACCGTGACCGACTTGATTATACTCTCTAGAGACAGAGTGGGCTTTTCAACAGATACCTCTGCCATTTCATCCTTGTCTTGGCCTGTGGAGGGTTTACCGGATCCTTTCTTCTTCTGCTTCTTTATTTCTTTACTCCCTCATCTGACTCTGTTTCCTCTTCATCCTTTTGGCTTTCATAAGCCCTTGTGGCTTTTGTCTTGGATCTTTTACCGGATGCCTGGACTTCCGATTTTGAACTTTTGGTTGTGGGAGGTGCAGATCTTTTTGATGATCTGGTCCGGGTGGGAGTTTCAACCGGAACACTTTCTTTACTCTTCTCTTCTTCCTCAGCCTTCCTCCTCTTTTCCCGGCTGGCATCAAGTGCCTCTTTTGAGATTCCTAGGCCTTGAGCAATATGCTCAACTTCTTTTCTTACCTTCCTCTTTATCTCTAGTTCCCTGAGTTCTACATGTATCTTTACACTCAGTTCCTCAAAGGTTCCAAACCTTTCTTCCTTAGGATCTTTGGGCTGGCTTAGCATGTGTTGAACATGCAGCTCTACTATCTGTTCATCCACTTCATACCCCATGGGCATGATCCAAACAGTCCTAGGCTCCACTGCCTCCATTAGACACTGATCTGTTTCAACCATGAAGCATACTGTGTCTTTGTATTTTTCTACAAGGGATTGGGGTATTCTTTCTCTTGCATGCATCATGCTTTGGAAGTTCTTGAAGTATCCCCATAGAGCTGTATTTCTTGCTTTAGCATCCCCAAGTCCATGCAAATAGTCTCTGATTTGGATGGCAACCGGTCTGTCATTCTGCCATATCCATCCACTGGATCCGGGAAGCTCATTCATGTAGTAGAAGAAGAGACAAAGGATCAGATTGCCATACTTGAAGGAGTTTTTCTTGTCCTTCTTGATCTTCTGCAGATTTTCAAAGAGTTGGTTCACAAGAAGCTCACACAAGTCATAGTCTGCATTCTCCTTTAACATTTGATAAGCTGTGTAGATTGCAGTTCTCGGTACTGAATTTTCCCTACTGGAATGATAGATTTTGTAACCAATTATCATAGCTGCAAATTTGACATCCGGTTCAGTGATGTCATCAACTATCATAGCTCTCTTGTCAAACTTGGATCCGGTTGCATCACTAACTGTCTGATTTTTGACAGACTTGAGAACAGGTAAACCACCGGATGAGTGTAGACCAGTTACAGCCCTAATTACATCTTTGGTGATCTTGAAGGGCTGGTTCAACCATAGGAAGTTGTCATGTACTCTACTTAGTACATACCGGACCCATTCATCTTCTTCAAAACAGGGGAAATGAATGCACTGTGCAAAGTGTTTGTCCCGGATGGCTTTGTACTGAGGTTTGATCTCAAAGGAGTCATCTATCAATTGTTTGTGATAGATATCCATCAGCTTTGATTCTCCAAAGTCTTCAAGATTCGCATGGATGTAAACCCTAATATCTTCCGTATGCAATACACCATGAGGAACACTAGAGAAGGCTCCTAATGGATCTACCTCCAATGATTTGTAAGGATGTTTCTTGAATGTGGGGCGAGGTCTATCAGAGATCTTAACTATATTTGGAGTAGCCATTCTTCAAAGATTTGCAATGAGATAATGAAAAACGGAGAATACCTTATGCGCCTTTGGTTTGCACGGAGTGGTGGGATTGATTTCTTTATGCAATGACTTTGGCAGGAGATCTTTGGTGTGCTTGATGAATTTTGTTGCAGAGCTCCTCTTTTCGCTTCTTCTTGAGTGCAGAATGAGCAAATGATTTTTGAGAAATCCCTTATATTGCTCCGCAAACCCTAATATCTGTTTGCAATAAATGCTTCACCTATATTATTCCAGTTTGCCTTGTCCGGATAGCTTGGAGTATCCCGGATTAGTCCTGATCTGTGAACATCATCCGGATCTTTCAATCATGAATAAATCGAGGTGACACATTACAAGAACATCCCAAACACTCTGTCCAATCCGCAGAATAAGATAGTGCACTTTCGGATCTCTCCGGACCTTTTTGTAATCCTCTGTCATACCGAAGCATCTCCTGGAACAGGTCTTACTTGATCGATCACAGCTTCTTCATAACTCCATGCGGACCTCTGAAATCTTATTTGGATCGTCTCAAGACTTATATCTTTAAACTTTTTACTCCGCATCTTGTGCCACATTAGGCACCACTTGATTGGCTGGGGGAACAGGATTTTCTTTGAGTCTCCCCCTAAGCCAGAGCTAACTTTTTAATTTCCGGAAGAAATATCAGCACCAGAGTCTGGTGCGGATCCAACCTCTACATTCTCTAAACTTTTCTTCACCCAAATCTTGCTCATCTGATTCCTAACTTCATCCGCATTCATCTTTTGTTTACCCTTGTCTTGATTCTGATTATACACCGGACCTCTTTTGTCCTGATTCTTGCTTCTGCAGACTTTAGCATTATGACCGGACCTATTACAGATTTGGCAAATAACATTTCTTTGCATAATTGACTGATATCCTCTTGATCTGCATTGATTAGCCATATGACCTATTCTTTTGCATGTAAAGCATCTACCTTTGAATGATTTGTTTACTTGCATATTTTTGCATTCATGGGATTTGTGTCCATACCTTTTGCAGTTGAAGCACTGTCCGAAGAAGGATGAATTAATCTGATTCATTCTCTTTCTGCACTGATTAGCTTTGTGACCAAAGTGGTTGCAGCTGTGGCAGTATCCATTGAAAGATGAATATCTTTGAGCATTGGGCTGTCTTACCAGAGGTCTTCTAGGCCTGTTTCTTGGATTTTCTGATGCAAAATTCTTTTGACCAGATCCAGAGCTTTCTCCTTTCTCATATCCCAAACCATACTTGTCATCTGTCCCTTTTTGACTTCCAAGAAGAACTTCAAGTTGAGCAGAACTTATCTTGAATTTCTCTTTATATTCATTTGCTGTTTGAAGGTCTCTTTTGAGAGTGGCAATTTGATCCTCAAGTTTTTCTTCATTATCTTTGGCATCTTCAAGATCAGATTCAAGATGTCTAATAATCCTGTCCATTTGGTGGCATTCTTCTGATTTTTCTTTAAGAGATTGTTTTAGATTGTCTTCAGCCTTTCTTTTTTCTTCAATCTCTTGAGTAAACTTTATAGTTCCTGATTCCATTTCATGTCTTAACATAATGACTTCTTTTCATAACTTTTCACATAACTTGGTTTGCTCAGTCAATTCTTCATTTGTATTGCTTTCTTCACTTTGTCTTGCCAACTGTTGGAGCAGCTCCTTTCTCTTTTTCATAGAGAGACTTAATTTGTCTTTTAATTCTCTCATGAATTCATCAGCCTGTTTGAGTCTTTCCTTTAATTCATTGACTTCAGAATTTGACTGTTCAAGATCCTCAAGGGCAGTCTTGAGTTGCTCCCTTAAACCATATGCATCCATTTGAACTCCCAGATCTTCCTCAAGCTGTTAGGCTCTATTAGGAGGAACTTGGCTCTGATACCAATTGTTGATAACTGAGAGGGGGGGTGAATCAGTTATCCTAATTATTTCCTTTTTGAACTTTCTTATTAATTAATGCAGCATTGAATCAAACACAAAAACATTACCATGAAATAAGAAACACATGACACAGTATTTTTGACGTGGAAACCCTGTTAAGGGAGAAAACCACGGGGTGATTAACCCAAAAATTATTCTCTGTTAGAAGAATAGGAAATTACAAAATGGCACTTGCCAATTAGGGCTCACTGCCCGAGCACACTGCTCACAAGAGGCCCACTGCCTACAAGAAGACACACTGTCTACAAAGTGATAAGAATCACAGTCTTGAACTGATTGGAAGCATCTGTATATGCTGGAGTTCAGTTCCGGTTAGGCTCAGTACACTGATCTGCTGCACTTCATCTTTTCTCTATTCTTTATTCTGCTATCCTTTCACATACCGGATCTGTCTTGGTACTTCTGCTCTGTTCTGCTCTTCTTCGCATCTATTCTTAACATCATCACCCCATTCACAACTAAATCCATCCTCTATATATATCCGCACATGTAATTTCATCACCTTTCTAGTCGGCATCCGGAACAGTCTAGTTTCTTACAAACTCTGTTCTGTCGGCTGAATCCTTGCTCACCAAGCAATGCGGATCAAGCATATACTTGTAGATATCATTAATCATGTCGGCTAAACATGATTCCTGCCTTCACAACCTTTATCATCAACAGTAACACATCCGGAAAGTAGTCTGATACTCTGTCAGTCAGTTCATCCTCTGTTTTCACTGTCTCTCAGGAATCTGGTACTCAACTATTCATATCTTTTTCCTTGTCCATCACCGGAGGCTAAATCCTTGGAATATACCACTCAAGGTAGTCCTCTTGACTTCCCCAAATCCGCACTGCACCAAGACACTTCCTCTGAGAGATCCGGACCAATCTGTCGAACCTTGCCACATGCTCTGTTCTTGTTCACCGGACCACAACAATCTTTATTCTGACTTCCGGTAGAGACACACCATGACTTGCGGATATGTGGGATGACCTTTGTTGCCATCAATGACAACAACCATGAATCCATATAGTGTCTCTTGCCAACAAATACATATTAAAGGAACAACATATTATCTACTTATACAACATATACTCACATTGGTTTAGCAATTGACGAGATATGAGATTGGGGTCGAGGTGTTCTCCCCCTCTCTCTATCTTGCCAGATGAAAATATCATACTAGGATCCCAATCAGGTATTCAATAGTAAGATAATTTAGCTATTGTTGACTATTTCTAGTTGATTGTCATTTACTAACCTAATTTTACTCTCTGACAATCTGTACTTAATAGTTCTTGTTGACAAATCAACAATTGTCTAGTAAAAATAAACTTAGAGTAATTGGTCAAACCCAACTTACCAGTCTCATGGAGAGTTTACTAAACTATAAAGGTACAAGACTTAAATAGAAAAAAATCCATTCCTTCCATACATCTATTCACTTTTCTCTGATGATGCTCTCCCTCTCTTTCACAGAGGGTGAAAAACATGTTTTCCTTATTACAACTTACAATCAACCAAACTAGGATTAGTGCATCATTTGTTACTTCATATATCTTATGAATAAATAATCATGACATCATATAATCGCATCTCTAATTCTAAAAATATAAACTCAAACTCATGAGATCATTGATTTTTTTTAACACACTTGATACTGCGAGGGGGGGTAAATCATTAATAAAAACAAATCTCAAATCATCTGGAGCAAACTAAAACTTAATCTTTACAGCATTAACAGAAACATAAAAGATCAACATAATGCACAATATCACATAACACTAAATATATGTGGAAAACCCCAAAGGGGAAAAACTACGGTGAGAAAAGTTGCTAGGAGCTACTGTCCTAATTCAACCTCACATATCAATCACAATTACAACTTTGTTTTAGGGCTACAACCCAAAGAAGCTGCTACTCCTTGAAAAAGGTTTTAGGGTCACTCCCAAGGAAACTACAACTAGCTGTAGAAATTTATTTTTAGGGCTTCAACCTAAGGAAGAAACTACTCCCTAGAATTAGAACAAACTCAGAAAAGATTACAACATGATAGTCCTTCTATTGTCTAAATCTGGCAATGAAACTCAATCTGTAATGCCCCATCATGCAACCCTAGAGTGTTAGACTAACAAGTGACACTATTACAAAAATATTGTTTTTTTGAAGCAAGGAAATGCATTATACATTAAATATAATTACAGTAATAACAACATTACATGAAATGAATAGATAATCCTTCTAGGGAACATAACCGCATTAGATAAAATTATAACCTTATAAGTGATATTCATCTCACTACAATAGAAGAATATTACATTATACATTTACAGAGATGAATAATTACAAGGTTCAATACAAGATTACAAGACCGATTACATCAGTTTACAAATAGTACAATTATGAATCCATACTACAACATGAAGGTGTAGAACAAATCTGGAACTGGAACACCTTTGCAATGAACTCAAACCATAACATCCAAGAAGACCAAAGGATAGCTCTGCCTCCCAACCATGTGGAACCCTGAGGTCCACCCCTCCAAGCTAGGAGATAACAATGAGGTTCCACTAGGTCAAGGTTACAACAATGAATACAACAACAAGATACAGACTCCATGCAGATAAAATAGAATAACAACACTGCACAGACAAGACAATACTCGACAATACATGAAAAATCATTAAAACAAGTCTGCATTCTAGAGGTAACAACAAAAGATAAAGAGGAAGAAATTGGACTGTAGTAAGGAGAGTGTCATCGCATGGTCCTAGCATGGGTTACCCAGGCTATCTCTCACTAGAAACCGGCCCCCATCTATGGTTACCCTGGCAGCCTCTCTCTAAGCATTGGCCCCATAGGGTGACACATGCGGAGCTGACATATCCTCTCATGGAGATGAGGAGGTTAACCTTGCCAACCAGGCCTTCTCATCCCATCCTTAGCCTGTGAGAGCACTCAAGGCATGAGTGAGGCATCATACTTATCTTGTTATGTGAATTTCTACCCAACCCACCTAAATAAATTATTAAGTTATCACTTGAATACAACTTCCATGGGGTTACCCAGGTAGCCATTTTGGGCACCAACCCCACCATGAAAGACACTCTCCTACATACAACCAATGTCCAAAAACCAATAACATGCATGGACAAGGGACTACAAGGCATCTATTCTTTTACAATCCAAAACATTACATAGACCATTTCAAATCCAAAACTCTCAACCATGAAACTTTCCCCTGTCCATTTCAAAATCGCAAATCAAATAAAACATTTAATCAACAATCTTTCACAATCCATAACAAGATCTCATACTAAAAGACACATCGCTAATACATCCTTGCTACAATATCCCACTGGATTTCACAGTAACAAACCTCTGGAGCTAAAAAGATTTCAACACAAATAGCAATAGACAACTATCCAAAGCATGATGCTTAACAACCTTGACCTCCCACGAAACTAACATGAACACCATTACATTAAGCAAGGCTCAAAACCAAATAAATGCAATGACCCAATTGCATCATTGATACACATCAGTTCAAAATCAGCAATAAACAACAAGGAATATATATATATATATATATATATATATATATATATATATATATATATATATATATATATATATATATATATATATATATCTCCAAAACACTTTTCGAACAATTTTAACATGGATTCAATAAAAGGCTTTAAATCTCTCTTTTTAGATTAAATCATAAACTTACTTAAGATAACAAAATTCCCTAACAAGCTATTAAAAATGTTGAGGTCATGGACTCTACAAATAAACCAATTCTCATATAACAACTTATAACTAACTTACAATAACAAAAAGGGTTTAATTAAATCTATTCTAAATCTTCCTTATTAATCTAATATATAATATTCTCAACCAACACGCACATAAGTGCAAAATTGTTAAAATTAATTTTGGACAAATTACATAATGCAAAATTTATAAATTAATGGCATAATTGAAGCACATCAAATTGAGAACTAACAGTTTCTAATCTGGAATCAACTAATATGATATATTACTTCTATTCCTAAAATGAATTTCTAATAATTTAAATAAACTATATTCCTCATAAGGAAAATACTAATTCCTAGTTTACTATTTAGTAGTGATCAGAAATGGAAGTTACTAATAACTAATATTCTCCATTAATTCCAATGGCGGAGTTTTCCTATAAAACTAACTCTTAATTCTTCTTTTTTGGTCGTGCCAAGAGCGATCACAAGGGAGGTTTCCCATACAAAAGAGAATAAAACTAAGAATTTAAGATAGTAAAGATGAAGCCAGGGTGTACAATAGAAGCTGCAAACAACAATCATGCTGAAGTAAATTTATCTTGGTCAAGAACCCAATGCCAAAAGGATGTCTTAATTTTGACTGGATAAGCAGTGGTTGCTGAGGTACAGAAAAAGTATGAAAGACACTGTAAAAAAAATGATTTATTGAAAGCCATAGTGAATCCTTGATTGCAGGTTTTAATGCTACAACACCGTTTGGAAACATATGCAGCAGCCCAGTTTAGAATCCTCCCACATAATCATACACCAGCTATCAAATAGTGGGCTTTGTGAATAAGGATCAGATGAATTCAGGCAAAGCTATCATTGGACTAGTGATATTGATAGAAGATTTTGATAGATCTTAATTTCAAATGTGGTAAAACGTCCTTATCTAGGCTAGAAGGATTGATGAATGGACAGAACCAAAGAATGAACCCAATATACAAAGATCAAAACATACGATTGCTAAAGGGAAATCGATCAATCTGATCTCTTATTCAAGGGTGAAAGAGTGGTCACACACCAGGGTCACCGTCACTCAGAAAGCTAGAGCATGATCTTCTTTTCACACAGCGGCACAAGGAAATTGTATTAGGTTCAATGACGCATCTAGGTAAGTCGTTCTAGGCATGGAGGGTGTTGGTAGATGCTTTCATTATTAAAAGTATCGATTCAGGTTTAGATGGAGCTCATTAATGATGCCAAAGGTCATTGTAATTAGGGGATGTCGATTCTGGCTTGGAGGCCGATACACATTTCTAAGGTTTTACAGATGCACGGTCCATACAGAATACCTATCAAATGATAATAGTTTGAATGATGACCGAAGCAATTTGCATGGAGCCGAATGGCAAAGCTATCCCAATTGTTTAAATAAGGTAACATTGGTAGCAAATTGATAATGATAAGGAATTGTGGTAGAGGATCATCGATGGCTGAGATCGATTCATTTAGACAAAGAATTTAGTTAACTAGACACCGGAAGAAATATCATGCTGGATGGCCTATGAGGAGGTTACTCTGTGCCAAAGTGCAAAAATGATAGCATTGCATTTAATGTATTATTCATACATTAACGAGGATACAAAACACAGTTCACTCTCGGGAAGATGAAATATGCAGAACAATTAAACCCTTACTTCATTCTATCAGACTAACAGATGAAAGCCAAATCATGGGTTAACTATGGATTGGGGTGGATATCTATTGCGAGACAAAAAATAAATAATCATTTTCAAAGAGTTACACAGGCAAACCCTTCTATCCTAGAAGTGACAGTTATAGTAGATAATCACTCAAGCAAACATGTCACAAGGCAAATTTATGAGAAGAGAAAAATGGTTAAATGTGATAACATAGGCATGAAGCTTATTCACAGGTTGAATACAGCTGATGACTCAAGTGTGCAAAGATTGCAACCAAATGCTCAGACAATAACCAAATCTTGCATTAAGGATGAATGATTCACTTCTATGGGACTGAGAAGGCTAATAAAGAGTACGGTTAGAGAGCAAAGAGATCACCAAGAATGATAACATGTTATTAGACAACAAAACCAAGATTTATTGTGATAATCCAATCAGAGACAAAATTTTACAACACTATTTATCTATTAACATACCTGCAACATCCAAGCTTCTAAAATCTCCCTTGATATATTCCTCTTTTTCCCAATTCTCTTCTTTTTCTCTGAATGACCTCTCCCCAACCATTCCCCCCAGAAACCAAATAGCCAAGAGTCATAAATGCCCACTAACGCCAAATCCATTCCCGAGAATCCTCTCCACCAGAAAAATTTTAATTTTTTACTAATAACAGAGATTCCCCATTTTGGATTCATAAATGACAACTATCCCCATTTATTTATTCCCCAGAATGACTCTATACATAACTATATATATTATTGAATTAACATAAAGCTTTTGACCCACATATATATTTTTTTACAAACATTAGGATAGTTAATTAATTCTTCATTAAAATTTACTTAAATAATATTCCACTACAAGTATTCCAATTTTATGACTAAGCAAAAATACTATAATGTTTGACAACAATAATCATTATAATAATATTGACCCATTATGCATACTAGAATACACATAGGCTGACCAAACAAGGACCCGACAATAAACCTACAAACCACAAGATGACTATCAAACTGACCTAGGGGATAAACCTCATGTTATCTCCATCAACATTATCCATTGGTGCAAGGGCCCGCTTAGACTTGCTAAGTCAGGTGAAGTCGAGGCCCAGTACCTACAACCTACATCAGAACAATAGGTTGTATATGATCAAATGCATGTATATCAACACACACAAAGTCAAAGAATCACGACATAGTAGGGTGCTCAAAACAAGTAGTACTACACTGTCCCTGCTCGAAAACAAGACTATAACCATTTTTATTTATCAGATATCAACAAATCACATAAAACATGATAATATTAAACCATCACTAATCATGTCAATCTCATCATAACTGGAATAACAATAATGTCATCATAACTCATAACACATGTCAAAACTATATCAGTCGAACATAGTCCATCATGATCATAATAAGAATAAACCATAAGCCTAATAACTCAAATGTCTCAGAACTATCTAAATACAACGGTATAACTAATAACTGTCTCAGAACTGACAAAGAGAAATGTGAAACTAACAACTATAACAAGCCAAAAATGAGGGGGCATTATACAATCCTTTTGATGATTGCAAATCTACTTTTTCACTTCTATTTTGATGATTTCACTTCTTCTCTAACAACTTCTACGGCTTCTTCAAAGTCTTCTCTATAGCTTACTGACTCGCTACTTTTAGCCTTCAAGAATTTTTGCCTTTGGCTTACTGCCTCTAGCAATCTGTTAGGCATACTCTTCACTTCCCTTCTATCTCAAAAATATCTTCATGATGAATCCAGATAGGATCTATTACTTCTACTCTTTCTCTTTCAGTCACACATCATAATGCATTACACATCCATATTTTTCTCCTTTCCCATACACTCACAACCATACCTCACCAAGACCAACTAGTTTTACAATATATACATGATATTACATTATATGTCAACCAAAGACAATAAGTACATTACAATTACAAGTTGGCCAAACATGAAACATGTAGAGGGCAAGCCCTAAAAAGAACCACATGCAACACTAGGAAGAGGAACATGCCTTGTGGATTCAAAAACACACTTAACCTAGTCCTAAACATCCTTCACAACATCATCCTTCAAATAATACACACTTCACACAATTGCAATAGGTCGGCCTTAAGCAAAAAAACATGAAGCTTGTAGCATATCGGCTATTACAATTTGGTGGTACTCTTGGAAGATTAAACATTACTTGCACTTTTCCCAGATGAGTCGGCATGGCCCTTACAACATCTCTAAATACTCCTTGAACTCCACAAAGTAAAGACTTTGTGGCACATACCTTCATCATACCTTAGTCAGCCAGGTAAAAGCATAACCTAGAAAGACCTTCATTTTGAACCATAACCTATTTCAGAGAAGATAAAAAATAGCTTGTGGAGCAATAGGACACATCATAAGATCATCAGGATCATTCTCCACAAGCCAATTCACTACTTCATATAGCAACAAGATTGTGCAAGCTAATAGACACTAAAACTAGCCATTGGACAGAACAATCCTGTACTCTGTCACTTACAACTTTCTCTGCAGAGGGACAAATGATATGAGACTTTGAATGTAGCACCTTTACAACCTCTTAAACTTAACTTATGAACCACAAGACCATATCTTCAAATGCAGAGGATTGTAGAGAATTCTCCCAATCAGTCTAGTAATGGAGAGCAATGATGACTTGCCTAAGTCACTCATTGACCATGTTTGGTAAAAAATGAACGAAAATAAATTTGAAGTCTTAAAAGCTGACACATATTGGAGTGATCATGACACCATTTGTCTACAACTAGATATTTGAGATAAAAAATTGAAATCTTCACATAGAAAATAAATACTCATATCATCTATCAATGAAAACTCAATTCTAAATTCAAAGATTCTCACCAATAATGACTCCATAAGATTTGGTACTGCTAAGGAGTATGTTAAATCAATGAAAATCTTGTGTTTCTAACAAGCATTTTAAATATTCTATTTATACTAGGAAAAATGAAAAGGAAAGTTGAAACATCGACAAAAAATATTGATGTTGAAAGAAAAAGGAGCATCCTACAATAAACCTTCTCAATATATTAATTTATGAATAATGACATTTTTTCATACCAATATCATAAATATATAGAATACCATAAAGATAGAAAGCTACATCAGATAATATCATTACAATAAATGACTTAAATAGATACAAATAGGGACAGGTTTTTAGAGGCGATGCTCTTGTCACTTATATAACACTTGACAAAAACTAAAATACAAATATCATGTGTGGAGATTTAACTGATATGGAAGGTGTTGTCAATTAGATATACACCCTATGCTAAGCTTATAGAAGACTTAGCTATCTATTGACACATGGAAACACTCTCAGGATGTGGGTTTCCTATACTGAGAGTGAATCTCTAGAGTGAGCTAGTTCTCCTTAATATTTTTTCTAATCTAATGGCTTGTCTGAGAAAAGGGAAGAGGAATAACTGAAATCAAATTTTATTTTATTTTTATCTAAAATGATTCTAAAATCTAAATATTTACCCACAAACAATTCTTAAGCCAATAACCTTCTTAGTTTCACCTAAGTCCAAAAATCCAAAAGTACTTCGTATGAAGGTTTAACTTAAACACAACACACAACCTGGATTGAATGGACAAAAATTGCATAGATTTCAATAACATTGAGACATAATCAGAGGATTAGACATCATAATCATAGTGAAAAAACATCAAATCAAAGTTACAAAGGAGGCAACAAATGTGAAACAGGATTGTTTTGCTATATTGAAATGAAAGGAGAACATCTAACTCTAAAAATATGAGTCAAGTTCAGTTTACAAACTCTCTGCCTATGCTCAAGAGAGAAGAAACGAGGATATCAACTAAGAAAAACTAAGTCTATCTCCCCTATATATATCCAAAAGGCTTTCTAAAATCTTAGCCATCTGTCTACCCCAAAAAGAAACCAAAGTCACTAAAAATTAGGAATAGAAGTTTCAGTTTACCCCTTACCTTTTTGCATAATGGGAACTTAAGCAAAATAAGGCAAGTGAACTAGACTTGCCTTATTGAGTGTTTTGCACTTTCTATTTATTTTCTACATTTATTTGACATCTATTATATTAATTTATAAAATATTACTTTAATAGTGCCTTACATTTATTTGCAACTTCAAATTTGCAAAATAGAAAGAGGGCCCACCTTGGCTTTATTTTCAATTTACAACTTGCAAAAATTTCTAATATATGCAAAGTTTATAAAAATATATGCAAAGGTATTTAGAAATACCTTATTCATATCAATGAGTATCTAAAAATAAACCAAGCAAAAATCAAAGGCAAAAGAAATTTCCTTATAGCAAATGCCATGGCCTTTTTTGCATTTTGTTTCTTTATTTGGCACTTAACATTTTTGACTCCAGTTTGGGTGCCACCATTATGAACATCCCACAAAACCTTTGAACTAGGTTGGTGAGAAATGTAAAGAGTTTTCCTTTTTAATTGTCTTTTACATTATGTCTGAAACTCTCAAAAACCCAAATCATGGTTTTTAAGATATGACTGCAACACATGACTACTATCCTTATTTTGATGTGTATTATACCTCTGACTATTCCTCAAAAATGAAAAACTAGGTTGGTGAGAAATTTAAAGGGTTTTTTCATCTTATTGCTTTTTATTTTTTGTCAAAAAATCTCAGAAACCTAGATCATATTTTTATATGTGACTGAAACACATGACTGCAATCTTTATTTTGTAGGGTCTTTATGTGATACAACTGATCTTTGAGATTGTTTCCACATTCCTCTTAAGAATTGGGGGCAGTATGTTGAGATCAACCCTTGTGCGAGCCCATTTTACTCCACATGCTATGATATGTCATTAGAAATGAAGCAGCAACAAGATTTCACCTATACCTACATAGTGAACAAACATGTTAGATAAAAATAATGAAGTTTAATGCTCTTGTGATGTTTGATTTTCAGGCCAATTTGAGTTGTAGGTGAAAAATTGGTAACATTTCTGGCAATTTCTGCTAAATACTTACCTGGTAAGCATTAAGACCAGTTGCCTTGAATATCCATTGGGCATGGAGTCTAGCTTTGCTCTTCTCAAACTTAGAAAGTACTGAAACTCAGCACTCCAACCAGCAATAGAAAACAAAAACAAAGCAAACTGAAAATAAAGTAACAGGCCCTGGTGCCAAAAAACTTGTGTAGAAACATTTAGGGAAAAAAAACATTGAATAAAAGTAAATGTGCATGAGCACTTTTTAATTGCAAACACTAACCCTAACCTACTCTAAGAAGCCAATGTGATTGATCAAACAAAATCATTCACCGATTGGGTGAAATAGCTGCCCTTTCTATAGAATATTTGATGTTTCACATAATCTTGGATAGCTACATGAAAAAGCACAATGGTTGAAAGATCATGAACTACCTACACCACATCTTGAAGAATATACACAAGACCACTAACTTCTTTACTTGGAATGAAAATACTACTATCCTGGGGTGACTGAACGACTTAAGCCTATTCTTCTGCAACAACACTCTCATGTTTAGGCTCCATCTTGGAAAAATACTTGATTGGACAGCCTTTTGAGATAACATACTGGAAACTCCTTTTGTTGGTTTCCCCTCGGAGAATTATTTCTTCCATCACAACCTCCTTGACCACTCGATCATGCTAATAATAAACATTCGTCTTGAAACTTTCCAAGCTAGCAACAACGTCGAAGCAAAAATTTTCAGCAACAGTAGAGAATAAATCCTCTTGATGGATAATTTCATCATGCGGTGTGTGATCTAACTTATCCTCATAATGGATTTCAAAATTCATACCTTTAACATCAGCCTCTTGATCCTTCAAGTCGTGACTGTCCTCACTTACTTCCTCCCAAATCTGCACTTGGCCTAACTAATTTTCTTCCTCCTACTTATTGTCCTCATCATCAACTAGCTTGGACTTTTGATTGCTGCAAGAAATCAGGAGAGTGGCAAGCTCTTTGCAAGCCAAATAGTCAGGATCCTAACAATCAAATATGAAGTTGTCTTGGACAGGTTTATTATCTTCAATTGATAGACTTGATTGCTCGTCGAGGCAAACTACCATAGTCTCATTCACGATAGCTTCCTCATTGCAGTACAATGAGAGCTCTGAGAACAAACAAGATGCCTCATCCTCATAAAAAACCTGATCTGATTCAACCTTGTATTCAGCCTGGTAGTCAGGGTCTTTATACAAAACAAGCATGCTAGATTTGGAAACCAAACTACCTCTTTGCTCTTCAAACTGTACTGAGGCCCCAATCTCATTATTGCCTTCATGAAATACAAACACATGACTTTCTATAATTTCTCCTAGCTGTCCCAAATTGGCTGATAAGTTTGATTCCTTCATGCTGCCTTCATCATCGTCGACATAAATGGGCAGCTGATCAAACAAGAAAACTATATCATCTCCCTCTTTCAGTCTTCTCTATTTGAACCTGAGCAATGTGTCTCTATGATTGAAGACTTCTACCCTCCAATCTCTGCATCCTCCTTTGATTCATCTTATAAAAAGCATTAGAAAACTTGTCAAATGAATCAAAATGCAACAGGTTCAGGATCAAGTTTGAATCAACTTCCTTTACACATTCATTATGCTCATAATTAGTTGGGGCTGCAACACAAACAACAACAACCTTTTACTCTCTATTTGATCTTTCAGCTGCTAGCTTGAACTTTGTGATTTTGATTGGTTTGGGTTCTTGATATGGCTGAAATTAAGGACTAATGGACTGGTCTTGAATGTAGACAGGCTCCTGAGAAAAATCAAAACTTTTGAAACTTAGGATTTTGATTTCCTAGGGAGTCAGTTTGCATTCAAAATCCATCTCTTGGCCTCAGAGATAATTCACATCAGAATATTTAGTTCCTTGCCAATTCATGAAAACCACCTCAGGGTTATAATCTCTTCTTGGGCCCTATGGATATGTTTGGAAAGGTGGCCTACTCCGCTAATTAGGCTGGTACATGGCTTGGTAAGGTTTATGTTCTTGACCAAATTATTTCCTGATATCAACAATTTCATTGCCAAAAGTATTGCTGAAGGACTATAGCATGCCTTTTAACTCTTGGATTTCATGGGACTGAGCTAGGATAGGGGCTTCTTGGGCTACAGCTGGGTATTCTATTACTGGGACAGCTGGGACAATAGCCAAGAGGGAAACTGTCATGGGCATAGGTGGCTGGATTTCTAGAAAAATGGGTAAGGGAGGACTTGGGGCTATTTTCCCTACTAGAATAAGGTAGTTTTCTACTCTAACAACAATCTCAAAAGCATCGAGAAGGGTAGATCCACACGGAACTTGAGTCATAATAGATATTTCACTATGTAAAGCTTTAAGGTAAAATATAAAGGCATGCTGTGGTGTAGGTCTTACCATCATGAGGATTCTATCCCAAGTCCTTTGAAAGTGGTAGTTAAAGTCTGCCATGTGCTTGTGAGGACCCCTCTTGATGGTACTCAACTGCTACAATAGATACAAAAGATTAGATTTGTCCTCAAAATGTTTCTGCAAGCCATCTCCCATATCATCCCATGACATGATTGAGCCTATTGTGAGTCCTCAAAACCACTGCAAAACTTTGATGCAACCAAGAGTCTGATTCCTATGTTCTCTTGGGCAACATTATAAATTGAACATAGCATTGCCATATCCTGAATTTGCTCAACAACTGTGGTGTGATCTTCTTCAGTCAAGCACGATAGACCTTTGAGGGCTGCAACTGGAATGTCATCACAATGGACTAGTTATAACGAGTTGCCCCTGTAAAATGCAACAAAAGGATATGGTCTAGCCATTTACTTAGAGTCACCAAGTATGTTGCCTTTATTTCTAAAAGGCGGAAAACCTTGTTGTGCATACCAAACAACATAGGACAAAATGTGCTTTTGTCCCACTGGATGTGCCAAAAACTGTTGTATATTAGATATGCACCCTATGCTAATCTTATAGAAGACTTATCTATCTGTTGACACATGGAAACACTCTCAGGATATGGGTTTCCTATAGTGAGAGTGAATCTCTAGAGTGAGCTGGTTCTCCTAAAGATTTTTTCTAATCTAATGGCTCGTCTAAGAAAAGGGAAGAGGAATAACTAAAATGAAATTCTATTTTTTTAATCTAAAATGATTCTAAAATCTAAATATTTACCCACAAACAACTCTCAAGCCTATAACCTTCTCAGTTTCACCTAAGTCAAAAAATCCAAAAGTACTTCATATGAAGGTTTAAATTAAACACAACACACAACCTAGATTAAATGGGCAAAAGTTGCACAGATTTCAATAATATTGAGACATAATCAGAGGATTAGACATCATAATCACAGTAGAAAGAGAGCCCACCTTGGCTTTATTTTCAATTTACAACTTGCAAAAATTTCCAATACATGCAAAGTTAATAAAAATATATGCAAATGTATTTAGAAATACCTTATACATATCAATTAGTATCTAAAAATAAACCAAGCAAAAATCAAAGGCAAAAAAAATTGCCTTATAGCAAATGCCATGACCTTTTATGTATTTTGTTTCTTTATTTGGCACTTAACATACTTGACACCAGTTTGGGTGCCACCATTATAAACATTCCTAGAAAACTATGAACTGGGTTGGTGAAAAATTTAAAGGGTTTTTCCTTTTAATTGTCTTTTAAATTTTCTCTAAAAATATCAAAACCCAGATCGCAGTGTTCAAGATATGACTGCAACACATGACTACTATCCTTATTTTGTTGTGTATTATGCCTTTGATTGTTCCTCAAAAACTACAAACTGGGTTGGTGAGAAATTTAAAAGGTTTTTCACCTTATTGTCTTTTAATTTCTATCAACAAATCTCAGAAACCTGGATCATGGTTTCTTATATGTGACTGAAACACGTGACTGCTATCTTTATTTTCCAGGGTCTTTATGTGATACAACTAATCTTTCAGATTGCTTCCACATTCCTCTTAAGAATTGGGGGCAGTATGCTAAGATCAACCCTTGTGGGAGCCCATTTTACTCCACATGCTATGATATGTCATCAGAAATGAAGCAACAACAAGATTTCACCTATACCTGCACAGTGAACAAACATGTTAGATAAAAATAATGAAGTCTAATGCTCTTGTGATGTTTGATTTTTACACCAATTTGAGTTGTAGGTGAAAATTTGGTAAGAGAAAGTTAAATGACTATGAAATTGAACATCTCTAACATGTTTCTGAATGAACATCAACATATAGCACAAGTACGTAGGAGTGTAGAAATTAAAAAAAATCAAATTGCCAACAAAACAACATATGATCGAGGAGACTATTATTGCATCATTATTTTCACTGCTAGAAGCTCAATAGAAAATATTCCAAGAACTTGCATGGACTACAATTTCATTCCTAATACAATAATTGCAAAACTTGCAACAAGTACTAATACATATCCTATTGGAACCAGTGTTGCAATTGTAACATCAGGAAAAGTGCTTGGAACACAACAAATACTTCAGCTAAAAGATGTCTACTCATTCTTTGACAAATCCAAGGTAATTTTTACAACATATATTATATTTAATTAAGAAATTCAATTGCTCCAATAACTTATTATATTAAGAACTAACTATTGCTTACAAATAACAGCTTCATCTACATTAGTCTTTCCTACACATGTAGCAAACAGTTGAACAACAACTGCTATTAAAGAAATATCCTCTTCTACTACTCAAGAACATTGCTCCAATACAAAATTTTGATTACTACATATCTCGTACAGTTCAGTCAACATTTGTCACCACACTTACAACAAGAAAACCACTGGAATATTCTGAGTGCATTGCTTTCCACCTGGAACAATGTAATCAATCATTATGTACTCTTTCATATTTAAGTAACAAATTCAAAAACATAAGAAAGCTAACATTTGCATTTTTGTTCTTCCATTAGATTGAAGGCACCCTTATTGCTGCAAATAAGTACTCCAACCCATTCTAGCCCATATGCAATAGATGTAGCCGTCTTGTTGAATGCTTTGGTTCATTAGAATCCAATATAGTGAATTGTAATAGATGCAAGGAAGTTTGCATAATCTCTTAGTCAGACCATCTTAATTGCATATTGAAGACTCCATACAACAAAGTGTTCACTTGCAATGTCAAAAAAAAAAAATACTAGAGATAATCTTCCCTACAATTACTGAAATAAAATATGAAGACTATATTAAAGACAAGACCATAGTCATATAGATGTTGAGAGAGTTTCAAATAGATGAAATTTTTACTTTGGACAAGGACAATGCAATTCAAGAAGTTGATGCTCCAAACAACACCTCCACAGAAAGTACAATCTGAAAGGTAAAATACTTTACCCGTCTACAAAAATGTAAATCAATATTTTCTTTTTCAAGTGCCACTATTTTTACTCCCATCAAATTTAGCAAATAAATTATTTACAAATTAAGTATAATTATAATAATAATGGTCATTACATAGGTACTAGGATGGAAAACAAGAATAAGTTGTTTATCAAATTCTGTAACACTTTACCATTTTGTAATGCCCCTCACTTTTTGGCTTGTGATAGATGTGAGTTTCATATTTCTCCCTAACAGTTCTGAAACAGTTGATAGTCTTTCATTGCATTTTTATAGTTTCGAGACATTTGGATTAGTATGTTATGGTTTATGTTCACTTTGACCTTGATGGACTATGTTCAATGGATATATTTAGACATATGTTATGAGTTATGATGACATTAGTATTACTTCAATTATGATATGTTGGACATGATTAGTAATGGATTAATATTTGCATGTTTTATTAGATTTGTTGATATCTGGTTTCAAATGTTGTGGTTATAATCTTGTTCAAGAGTAGGGATGGTGTAGCATTACTCGCTTTGAGTACCCTGCTATGCTGTGATTCTCTAACTCTCCATGTGTAGACATATATGTATTTGATCGTATACAACCAATTGTTGCATGCAGGCTGCAGGTATCGAGGCTCGACTCCACCTGATATAGCAGGTTTGAGCGGGCTCTTGCACCAATGGGTATAAGTGATGGGAGATAACACAAGGTCTATTCCACTAGGTCGGTCCTTGTCTTTTGTTGTGGTCTTGAGTCGTGTTGTGATGCTTGGTCATTGCCTTGTATGTTTGTAATCTTGTGTTGTGGTGTATAGTCAAGTTGTGTTTTTTAATGCTTAAATATGTTCATGTGTGGTTGGAAAATACTTTAATGACTTGTTATTAATTAATGATGCTTCTATTATGTTTATTAGATAATAATTGGATTAGCTTAAAGCTTTGGATGACACCTTGGTTAAATTTTATAATAGTCTAGATTAAATTATCTGCTATTCTAAAGTATTTATGTCATAAATTAGAGTTACGGGTAATTAGTACATATTCTGTATAGAATAATTTTGATATGTGAAATAAATGCCTTGGATTGTCATTTTGGAAATTAGAAGATTTGGTATCTCTTGTTATAGCAATTTTTTTAATTTCTCGAAAGAGTGGGTTGTTGGGTAACGGATGCATGTCTGCATTTATTTTATGAGTTGAATCATTTTTATATGCGAAAAAAAAATTGTATTCTAAGGGGGTTGGAAGGAGGACAGAGATATTGGGGAGAAGAACAGGGAATTTGGTTGCAGGAGTTGGAGAAATTTGGAGGTGGACTGGAATCAGGGTATGTGATTTGTCTCTCTCTGTAAAAATTTGCAATTGCTGTAGTTTAAAATTTAAAATCTATTGCAGCTTGTTCTGTGCGTGTGTATTTGCATGTTTGTAGATTGGAATCTATTTATCTCTGTGGCTTGTAATGTCTTGTACCTGTATGGTCAAATGTTGCTCTAATCTCTGTAGATTCCTCCAAGATGTATTCTTCTGGTTTAGCCTTTGCCTAAATTCCTCTTGAAATCATGTGCCATCATTTGTACCCTTGTATTGTGTTTTCAATCCTGTGAAAAGATGACTCAATGTTAAACTCTTACCAATCTCTTGTCCCTGTCGTTCTTGCATTTTATCTCACATTTGTATTTCTCTGATAGAGGTGAAATGCTCAGCAAGAAGTGATTTGGCTTTTTCTTGCAACCTATTAGTGCTTGCAACCTTGTATTTAGTCCTCATATTATCCATATTACCTTTTTACCTTGGATTCTTGCTTCTATCTGTGTAATCTTGATGAAGAGTTTGTGCCTCCAACACTACTTCCTCTAGAAAGCTCCCCTGCAAAGTACATCTAGGATTTTGACCAAACCTTGTGAAGTTTTCTTCACAATTTCCTCCATATCTGCATTAGAATTCCTTTTGGATGAGAGGCAATTGTTTAATTCATCATTTGTAAAGGAAATAAATCACAGCTTGAAGCTTATGGAAGTTTGAGTATGTTTGATCTCTTAGAAATTCGCATTGTTAGGCCTTGTTTTTGGGAACTTCCTTATAGAAATATGTTTTTTTCATATGTAGTCATCTCGCATACTCTCTTTCTGTTTGCTACCACTTTTTTTGATAGATTCTATTTTGATCCTTGTTTTTGCTTGGACGGTGAGTTAGTAAAACCATGGCTCATAGTTGATCTAGGGTTTAGTGAACCTAGAATGCATTTGGGAGGTGAAACAATTTTTTTACCTTTTTCTCTGGTAGTTAAAGAGCCACAACATATGTAATGGCATATGTTAGAGTATGGTAGTAGCAATTATCTTTAGTTGCTTGCTTTATGACACTGTAGTCAAAAGGGTTGAGTAGGTAGTCGGCTTTCACAGCAATGTATATATAAGTAAGGTGGCTTGTTAGAGTCTTTGTTAGTGGGTCGATGGGTGTCTTGTACGAATAGGAATAAATGCATACACTTTCTTATAAATATGCTGGTTAGTAGTTCTATATGGTAGCATGTTAGTTAGGAAACCCATATTGTTTTGAATATGGAAAGTGATATTAAGTTAGAAATTATATATGTTCATAATGTTTTGCATAGGAATTATATTTGGTAAGATGCTAGTTGGAAATCCTTCTTATAGGAAAAATATGTAGGGTTTCAAAGTTCGATTGGAATTTGTAGGATAGAAATTAAGCTTTTGAAATTTTGTATATATAAATTTGAAATAGGGAAATGTAGTGGTCAACGTTAGATGGTAATGTATACTTGTGGAAAGAGTTATAGATGCTTATAGATGTCTATTTAGAAATTGTGGATGGTAGTATATAGGGTTATGCTTATCAAGAATATAGGTGTATATTTATAGTCATCTTTAGTCAAAATTGTTAGTTTATTTTGGAATCTCTGTACCACGTAAATGTTAGAAAACAAAATATTGGAGTTATTTGAATTATTTGGGTTTCTTAGAGTAAAATTTGGGTGCAAGTCAATTAATGTCTACCTTGTTATACATATATATAAATTCTAGAGTAGTTTGTGTCATTATTCTAATTTTCTTGAGGTAACAATATTGTGATAATCTAGTTTCGTTTACCTTGTAAGTGAGAAAATTAGAACATAGTAAATTAGATATCTTTATTTTGGAAATCAAGGTAGTGTGTTAGAGGAATAAAAGTGTTTTATCATCTAAATTGTTTAGTTAAGGACTTAATTTATAACTTTCTTGATTTTGGATTAGTTGAGATATTCAGATTATGGTTCTCCATCCTTTGTGTCATTAATTCCTTGAGGTTTAAAGTTGCCATTTGGGATATCGTTGTGTAAATTGGTATTTTGTCATGAACCTGAATGTTCTTATAAATTGTTGTTAATCCTTATAAGTTATTTTCATGATTGAATCTGGGAGTACATTGAATATCTTATGTTCATTTATCCTTCTGGTCATAGTTATATGCTTGTAATGGATCTTTGTGTTCACCTTGGGTGGAGTTTATGTCTTTGATTTGGTTAATTGTGAAGTGGGAATCTTGAGGGATGTCATGTGTACTTGGTGTCAAAATGCGGAAGCATTGTCTCTATCAGATAATGGTTACTTTTTCATTGGTTTTGTACCTATCTCCAGAGGTGTTATGTTTTGGCTTTTGGTTCATATAGTGGCATGTCAATGCAATGGGATTTGTATTGTCGAGGGCAAGTGAATGGCATGAGTAATGGTTAGAAGCCGTTTTGTACCTTATCTTTTCGCATGGTGGTTTGGTTGTTTGTTTAGAGATTGCTAAGGGAGTGGCTTCTATGGTGGGGCTGGTGCCTAGTGAGAGGCCACCTAGGTAACCCCATGGAAGTTATGAGTAAGTGGAAACTTAATAGCTTATTAGGAGGGTTGGGGCAGTAAAACACATAACAAGATAAGTAAGATACCTCACCCATGCCTTGAGTGCTCTCGTAAGCTAAGGATGGGATGAGAAGGCCTGGTTGGCAAGGTCGACCTCCTTGTCTCTATGAGAGGCCCTGTCAGCTCCGCATGTGTCACCCTATGGGGCCAGTGCCAAGAGAGAGGCTTCCAAGGTAACCATAGATGGGGGCCAGCTTCTAGTGATAGATAGCCTAGGTAACCCATGCTAGGACCATGCGATGACACTCTCCTTATGCAACTCAGTTACTTCCTCTTTATTTTGTTGATACCTCTGGAGTATAGTATTGGCTTCTTGTTTGATCTTGTTTGGATGTTGATTTGTTTGGTGGATTACTGTCATTTTTGTGTAGTCTTGTTATCATGTATGCCTATGAGGAGTTTGTAGTTTATTGTTGTCTCATTGTTGTAATTTTGACCTAATGGAGCCTCGATGTTATCTCTGATCTTGGTGGGGTGCACCTCAGGGTTCCACATGGTTGGGAGGTAGAGCTATCCATTGGTCTTCTTGGAGATTCAGTTCGAGTCATGAGCAGAGGTGTTCTAGTTCTAGATTGCTTTCTACATATAGTGGTGTTGTATACTTCCATATGTATTATTTTGTAAACCGACATGATCAGTCTTGTAATCTTGTAGTGAAACTTTGTAATCAAACTATCTTGCTATTGTAAAAGTTATTTTTATCTAATGTAGCAGTTAATGTTTATCACTTGTGTGGGTTAATTTTCATTACGCTGATGCAGTATGTTTCCCTAGAGGAGTTAGAAGTGCATTTTCCTTTATGTTGTGTATTTTGATATCTTTGGTTGCTAATAATGTAATTTCTTGCTTTCAAAAAAAAAAAAATTTGTAATTTTTGCACTTTCAGTCTAGCACTCTAGGGTTGCATGATGGGGCATCACACATTTCCCAAAAAATACTATACAACATTGGATGAATTTGAATTTTAATAACAAAATATTTCATTTACTCATTAAGTATATTTATACTAATAATGATCATAACACAGGTACCGAGATGGAAAGAGTGAAGAATTTGTTCTTCAAATTCTATAACACTTTACCATTTCCCAAAAAATACAATATAACTTTGTATGACTTTGAATTTTTATAATGAAATATTTCATTTACTCCAATGATGTGATACTTATATAAAAAGTGCATGAAATACATTATTTTCCTACACTCTCCTAAGTTTAAAATTGTTCAAAGATATTTACTTCAATCTAATTACCTACATATAATATCTAACAAACATAACATTAAATAAGATTAGTAACAAAACAAACATCTACAACAAACAAAAGGTAGGTACTTGCCACTACGTGGCTCTTGTTATTTTTTAGTTAAAGAAGTTTGTTGTAGGGTAAAAGATTGGGATTGACATGTAAACTAAAAATATTTTGGGTGTGCCTTTCTATCACCCTATTCCCTTTTTTATGAATATTGTACTATTTCTCTCTTTTTAATATAAGTTAAATAGGAAATATTCATTATATATATATATATAATCCCAGTCACGAATATGACCAAGTCAAAGTTATAAAATATAGCATAAATTAAATATAAACTAAAGAGGTATCTCTGCGAACACAATCAATAGGACATTTTTTGCATGGTTTGAATACATTACAAAATAGATAGTTCTATAATCATTTGGACCATCCACAATGTATAAATGTCATAAGTGAAAACTATGTAAATGGATTATTCTTGGATGATAGGATTGTTCTTGAACATCATCCAATTTAATTATATATATAGCACATAAAAACATATTTCTTGAATCCTAGTCATGAATATGACCAAGTCAAAGTTATAAAATATAGCATAAATTAAATATAAACTAAAGAGGTATCTATTCCAACACAATCAATATGACATTTTTTGCATGGTTTGAATACATTACAAAACAAACAACTATCTAATCATTTAGACCATCTACAATGTATAAATGTCATATGTGAAAACTATGTAAATGGATTATTCTTGGATGATAGGATCATTCTTGAACATCATCCAATTTAATAATTAAACACCAATTTTAGCTAATGAAAATATTATAAATATTAACCAATTTTTTAGTATGGATGAGGCGTAAACTTGCTATTAATTGTTTCAACATTGAAATAGATGATGTTTAAGTATAGTGATCTAAAAGATGACTAATTAAATAAGTATAGTTAAAAATATATGTTAAACAATTATTTATAATACATTAATTTTACTCATAAATATAGAAAATATACATGTCATAGTTGTTGAATACATATATCTCAATAGATACACATTTAGCAACTAAAGGTATTCAAAAGATGTTTACATCATTTCTATATTCTCAAGAATGAGTGATACCTATAACTAAGTTTTGATGATATAGAACATTATTTATATATAAACTTGGAAAAGAAAACATATTATGTCTCAATTTGAACAAGCTTACTATAGGTTAGCACTTAGAATCTTTAAATAGCTAAAAATCAACTCTTACATATATCTACTATTTTGATATACCATAGAGATAGAAAAAATATACTCAAAGTTGATCAAAGAACTCAAATACTTCTCCTTAAACTTCTAGTTCACATGGTTTAAGAATGACTGAGTCACCTAACCAATAGATACCTTCTTAATTATTGATAAGGCAACTAAAAGAAAGAAAAGAACTCATATCCTATGTATTAGTTTAGTTAGCAATGACCGACTGATAATAAATACTTCGGCCTTCATATTCAACTTATAAGGTATTCTATGTTTTAATCATTGGACTGGGATCTCTTGGTCTCTTAACCACATAAAAATGTGTTGTCACCAAAATTTCTTGGCCTATCAACCTTCAAACATTTACTACAAGTTCAGGTTATCCAGCTAAAGTGAGAAAGTTATCCTTCACATTATTCTGATGAGAAAGTATGGTTTTTCTCATTTTTCTATTCTATAGTTTAATAGACTTAACAATGTTAATATCCTAACACATATGGCCTCAATAAGCCTCCACTTACCCAAATGCTGTCACAAAGTAAAAGCTTCATTCTCTATACTAACAAGCTTGCTTACTAAGTCTCAATCTTATGACAAATACATAAAATGAATCATAGAGATTAAGAATAACAAACTCATTTGAAAAGAGATTATCTTACCTCTTGAAATCATTTCTATAGAGTAATTCTTCCTATAATAAAGGATGTCTAAGCTTAATGGAGTCTCTCACATTCCTTCCCGTGAAATCTCAATCTCTATCTCTCTCTATTGAACATAGTCTGCAACTTTTATTTCTTTCCTCTCATGGAAATTAATGTTCAATAGTCCCTATCTGTGTTTTTTCAATCATCCATAATGTAGCCTTTTAAAAAGGCTTAACTCCTCTCTTCTCCATATCTCAGAGTATTAGGTAGAAAAATTGCCTAATAAGGATTGCACAAAGGCATGAAGAATTGGTGAAGATTATGGTCTTAAAGACCACTCTACAATCAGACTTCAAAGCTCCTCCAAAATCTCCAAGTTAGCTAAGGAATAAAGGAGTCAAGCCAGTAGGACTAAGAGAGTGGTTTCCAATAAATAGGGAGCTCTATCATGTATTTCTTTTAAAAAAATACATTGAAAGAGTCTAAACTTTAAACTATAATCAAATAGATAAAAACATATTAAAGGAACAACATATTATCAACTTATACAACATATACTCACGTTGCTTTAGCACTTGATGAGATATGAGATTGGGGGCGAGGTGTTATCCTCCTCTCTCTATCTTGCTACATGGAAATATCATACTAGGATCCCAATCAGGTATTCAATAGTAAAATAATTTAGCTATTGTCAACTATTTCTAGTCGATTGTCATATGCTAACCTAATTTAACTTTTTGACAATCTATTTAACTTAATTGTTCTTGATGACAAATCAACAAATGTCTAGTCAAAATCAACTTAGACTAATTGGTCAAACCCAATTTACCAATCTCATGGACGGTTTACTAAACTATAAAGGTACAAGACTCAAATGGAAACAAATACATTCCTTCCATACATATATTCAATTTTCTCCGATGATGCTCTCCCTCTCTTTCATGGAGGGTGAAAAACATGTTTTCCTTATTACAACTTACAATCAACCAAACTGGGATTAGTGCATCATTTGTTACTTCATATATCTTATGAATAAATAATCATGACATCATATAATCACATGTCTAATTCTAAAAATATAAACCCAAACTCATAAGATCATTGATTTTCTTGAACACACTTGATACTGCGAGGGGGGATAAATCAGTATTAAAAATAAATCTTAATCCCTCCGGAGCAAACTGAAACTTAATCTTTACAGCATTAATAGAAAAATAAAAGATCAACACAGTGCACAACATAACATAACACTAAATATATGTGGAAAACCCTAAAGGGGAAAAACTATGGTGAGAAAAGTTTGTAGGAGCTGCTGTCCTAATCTAGCCTCACAAATCAATCATAGTTACAACTTTGTTTTGGGCTACAACCCAAGGAAGCTACCACTCCTGGAAAAAGGTTTTAGGATCACTCCCAATGAAGCTACAACTACTTGTAGAATTTATTTTTAGGGCTTGAACCTAAGGAAGAAACTACTCCCTAAACTTAGAACAAACTCAGAAAAGATTACAACATGATAGTCCTTCTACTGTTTGAATCTGGCAATGAAACTCAATCCTTTTGATGATTGCAAATCTCCTTTTTCACTTCCTTTTTGATGATTTCACTTCTTCTCTAACAACTCCTGTACCTTCTTGAAAGTCTTCTCTATAGCTTATTGACTCGCTACTCTCATCCTTCAAGAATTTTTTCCTTTGCCTCACTACCTCTAGTAATTAGTTAGGTAGACTCTTCACTTCCCTTCTGTCTCAAAAATATCTTCATGATGAATCCAGATAGGATCTATTACTTCTACTCTTTCTCTTTCAGTCACACATCATAATGCAGTACACATCCAAATTTTTCTCCTAGAACATACACTCGCAATCATACATCAACTAGATCAACTAGTTTTATAATATATACATTATATTACATTAATTACATTGTATGTCAACCAAAGACAATAAATACATTACAATTACAAGTTAGCCAAACATGAAACATGTAGAGGGCAAGCCCTAAAAAGAACCACATGCAACAGTAGGAAGAGGAACATGCCTTGTGGATTCCAACACATGCTTAACCTAGTCCTAAGCATCCTTCACAACATCATCCTTAAAATAATATCTACACACTTCACACAATTAAAATAGGTCGGCTTTAAGCAAGAAAACATGAAGCTTGTAGCATATCAATCATTACAACTTGGTGGTACTCTTGGAAGATTAAACATTACTTGCACTTTTCCCAAATGAGTCAGCACGACCCTTACAACATGTTCAAATACTCCTTGAACTCTGCATAGATTGACTTTTTGGCACATACCTTCATCATACCTTAGTTAGCTAGGCAAAAGCATAACCTAGAAAGACCTTGATTTCATACCATAACCTATTTTAGAGAAGACAACAAACACCTTGTGGAGGAGTAGGAAACATCATAAGATCATCAAGATCATTCTCCATAAGCTAATTCACTACTTCATATAGCAACAAGATGGTGCAAGCCAACAAACATTGAAACTAGCCATTGGATAGAATAATCCTATACTCTGTCACTTACAACTTTCTCTGCAGAGGGACAAATGATGTGAAATTTTGAATGTAATATCTTTAAAAACTATTGAACTTAACTTATGAACCGCATGACCATATCTTCAAATGCAGAGGATTGTAGATAATTCTCCCAATAAGTCTTCAAGGCAACTTCCTACAATAGAAACCTTCACCAACATCTAGAGACCAGAGCCTCCTTGTAGCAACACATAATTACTTAGGAACAATAGGAGATAGAATACAACATGCTACAAACCATCAGCAACATCTTCACAACATCAACATTCCTTCTAATCCTCATCTTAATGCTTCTAATTCTCATCTTAATGCTTCTAGTTCCCATCTTAATATATCATCATGATATCGTCTCTGCTGACAACAAACATACTCAATACAACTTAAACAAGGCATGACATCCAACCACATGAACATTAGCAATATCACTATTAGAACACCATATATCATTAACATAAGCATCAATGACATTCCAAACTAAGTGTTGACATCAATGACAACTACACAGTGACAACCTTAGGTAACATATGTGCAACAATCTCCCCCTTTGCCATTGATGGAAACACACAACTACTCATTCTCTACCTTTGACATCAAGGAAAAAGGGAAACAAATTCTACTCCTTAGGGAACAAACTCTCATTTTCAACCTTCTCCCCCTGTCGGTAACAACCACTACCTTCTCACCTAAGAGGTAGCCACCATCAGTCTAGGAAAAAGATATATCATGAATTACTCCCCCTACATAGATGCACCAACTATGCATCTATCAAGAAGGAGGGGCAATTACCCCTAACTTCTGCCAGAGGTACTTAAAGGTATCCTTTTCAAGAGCCTTTGTTAAAATACCTGCAACTTGACCCTTTGTTGAAACATATTCCAATTTCACTTCTTTATCTACAACCTTCTCTCTCAAAAAGTGATACCTGATTGATATATTCTTGGTTCTAGAATGCATCATTGGATTCTTGGAAATATTGATAGCACTTGTATTATCACACAAAATAAGAATAGGCTCATCATATTGTATTATGATATACTTCAATGATTGCTTCATCTAAAACACTTGTGTATAGCAAGATGCTACAAAAATATACTTTGCCTCTGCAGTTGATAAAGATATTGAATCTTGTTTCTTACTATGCCATGAAAGCAATCTTCTTCCTAAAAAGAAAGCACCACCACTTGTACTTCTATAATCAACACAACTAGCCCAATCAACATCAATGTAAGCATTCAGATCAAAGTCATTATCTTTTGGATACCATAAGACATAATATGGAGTTCCCTTCAAATATTTGAATATTCTTTTTACTACCTTCTCATGAGTTTTCTTAGGATTAGCTTGATATCTAGCAACCAAATATATTGCATGCATAATATCAGTTCTAGAAGTAGTCAAGTACAATAATCCTCCAATCATGTATCTATAATGATTTTGATCAACCTCAAGTGACTCGTCAACATTGATCAAGTGACAACCAGTAACCATAGGAGTACCTATTGGTTTGGAATCCTCCATACCAAATTTCTTCAACATCTCTAAGATACTTAGCCTGAGAAATAAAGATACCATCGCCTAGTTAAGCAATTTAAAGCCCAAGGAAGAAAGACAACTTACCAATCATAGACATCTCAAACTCTTTCTACATCTCTTATGCAATCTTCTTATGCATATTATCATCTTCACCAAAGATAATGTTGTCAACATAGACAACAACTATCAAAATCTTGTCTTCCTCTACCTTAATGTAAAGATTACTATTTGAGGTACCTTTCTTGAAACCTTTTTGAAGTAAGTACTTTTCCAATTGAGCATACCAAGCTTTAGGAGCTTGTTTGAGTCCATACAAAGCTTTCTTTAGTCTACACACCATGTCTGGATCTTTTGATGGTTGGAAACCATCTGGTTGCTCAATGTAGACCTCTTCCTCTAAATCACCATTGAAGAAGGCTGACTTGATATCCATCTAATATATACCTTGAAGTTCTTGTGAGTAGCAAAGGCAAGAAATATCCTGATTCCCTCCATCCTAGCTAGTGGAGAAAAAGTCTCCTCAAAATAAGTACCTTCAACTTGTTAATAAACCTTACACACCAATCTTGTTTTTTTCATTACAACTTCACCATCTTCATTCAGCTTGTTCTAGAACACCCACTTTGTTCCTATAATATTATTATTAGCTAATCTGGCAATGGATTCCCATCTCTAATTCTTTTCTATGTGATTCAATTCTTCTTCCATTGCCTTCATCCATCCTTCATCTTTGCTAGCATCAGCAACGGTTTTGGGCTCTACCTTTGATAGTAAGAACAAATTCATTTGCTCACTTACTTTTGCAAGCCTTCTCCTGTTCTACACACCTTCATTCTTATCCCCAATGATCTGATCTACTAAATGGTTCCTCTTAACATACTTTTCTAGAGTCTTAGGGGTCTTCTCTAATTCTTTTTCCTTTTCTTCTTTCTTCTCTTCTTCTTTGTCAATGCAGGGAGGTATATCAAATCCACAAACCTCTAGTTTTTGTGAGATCTGACAAACATATTCATCTACCTTAACATTTGTGCTTTTAATCATCTTTCCCAATCTCTTGTTGTAGCTTATATATGTTTTGCTTATGGTTGAGTAACCAAGAAATATCCCTTCATCGTGCCTTGAATCAAACTTTCCAAGGTCTTCTTCTTCCCTCCTGATGTAGCATTTGCTGCAAAAGATTCTGAAGTATCTAATAGTGGGAGGTCTTCCATACCATATCTCATACGACATCTTAGTACTGTTGACCATCAATTGTACTATGTTAAGCAAGTAGATAGCAGTTTGAACTACTTCCTTCAAATACATATCAATTAGATCTGCATCTTTCAACATTGCCCTAGCCATGTCTTGCACAATCCTATTCTTCCTCTCCATTATCCCATTCTATTGAGGGGTCCTAAGAGAAGACATATATGTCTCCTAATAACATGATTTTCACAAAAGGTTTCAAATATATTTCAAGTAAACTCACCTCCTCTGTCATATCTTAAGCATTTGATCTTAGCATTCATTTCATTCTCAACTATTGCTTTGAAGTCTTAAACTTATCAAAGGCTTCAGATTTTTCTCTTAGAAAAGTAACCCAAGTCATTCTAGATTAATCATCAATAAGCAACATGAAATACCTTTCACCTTGTTGAATCTTTGTTCTTGTAGGACTACATAGGTCTGTGTGATTCAGCTGTAGTGGCATTGTAGAAGAATACTCCTTGCTCTTGAAATTTGTCTTTGTCTACTTTTCCATTTGACATTTTTTGCATAAAGTGTTTGTAGGCTTGGTTATCTTAGGTATATCTCTCACCGCATGAATAGAGCTAATGTTTACCATATTATCAAAGTTGATGTATCTCATCCACTTGAGCCACAACCAACACTCACCAGATTGTTCTAATAAATAGGTTCTTCCATTTACTTTCTTTAAATGATAGATATCTCCATATGGCTTAGTACCTTCTACAACTAATCTTCTAGACCCTCCTTTCCTGATCTCACAACCTTTGGCTTGAAATGTAAAATTGTATCCTTTATTGAACATCTAACAAACATTGAGGAAATTGTGTTTTAGTCATTTGACATAGAAGACATCCTCAGTCCTATTCTTTCCATCAATAGCTATAGCACTCTTTCCACAAATTTGAGCTGACTCATCACCACCAAACATGATAGCTCCACCATTCCACTTTTTTAGGATGATGAACTTCCCTTTGTCACCAGTCATGTGGTTAAAGCACCCACTATCAATGAACCAAGCATTTGCTTCTTCTCTTGCATGAAAAGCAGTCCACACAACCATAGACTTTTCATTTATTTTGTCAACCTGCAAGGTAAGTAGACTTCTTACAATTTCTAATATCACTCCCTTTTTCATCAACTTTTAAGGCCATGAAATGTGTTTCATCATTTGAATCATCATGATCCTCATCTTTTGAAGAGCAGTTGTTCTCCATGGAATAGAGACTTCTTTTGAACTTTTCTCTTTTGTTTCTATCCATTGATTTTTTAAAAGGACATTTAGAGGCAAAATGACCAACTCTCCCACAATTGAAGCACTCTAAGGGTAACTTACCCTTGTATTTGCAGGTGCCTTCTTCAATCTTCTCACAAAGTTTACCTCTATCTCATCAAGGTCATCATATTGATTAGTTGTTTCAACTTATATCTTCTTACTGACTTTGAATGTTGCTTCCTTCTTTGGAGCATATTTGTCAAACTCTCTCATTTCAAAGGTTGTGGGAGCACCAAAAAACTTATCTACTATATAGGTATCCATGTGCTTAGATTCCTCAATAGAAAATACCTTATGAATGTAAGATTTAGGGAGAGATCCTAGAACCTTCTTCACAATCTTATATTCTTTCACTTCTCCACCAAGACCTTTGATGCCAATAACTAGTTCATCCACATGGAGCATATAAATAGCAATGTCTTCATCCTCCATCATTCTTAGAGTCTCAAATTTTCTCTTGAAGATTTGCATCTTGGCTTGCTTTACTCTATTATCTCGTTTGTAAATACTGCTAAGTTTTACCTAGACATACTTAGCAAAACTACAATTCATTACCTTCAGAAGTTCTAAATTAGCTCTCACACTCATGATAGCATTCTTTTCCTTCACATTGTTATCACACAACTTAATCTCATCCAGATTTGTAGGATGATCAGTAGGAGTAGTGTAACCATCCTTGACAAATTGCTAAACACCAAACCCTAGAGAAGATAGATAGCCTTCCATCTTTAGCTTCCAAAAGGTGTAATTTGTTCCATCAAACATAGGTTCCTTCTAAGATCCATTATGAGCCATCCCAGACTTTCCTCAAGATTTTAAGATCCTTCTGAGGAACTTGGATCCGATACTGATTGTTGAACACACCTGTTACTGAGAGGGGGGTGAATCAGTATGAAAACAAATCTCAAACCCTCTAGAGTAAACTAAAACTTAATCTTTGTAACATTAATATAAACATAAAAGATCGACACAATCCACAACACAACATAACACCAAATATGTGTGGAAAATCTCAAAGGGGAAGAACCATGGTGAGCAAAGTTTTTAGGAGCTACTGTCCTAATCTAGCCTCACAAATGAATCACAGTTACAACTTTGTTTTAGGGATACAACCCAAGGAAGCTACTACTCTATGAAAAAGGTTTTATGGTCACTCCCAAGCATGTTACAACTCCCTGCAAACTTTGTTTTAGGGCTTCAACCTAAGAAAGCAATTACTCCCTAAACTAAGAATAAACTAAGAAAAGATTGCAGCATGACAGTCCTACTATATGAATCTGACAATGAAACTCAATCCTTTTGATGATTAGAAGTCTATTTTTTCACTTTTCTTTTGATGATTGCACTTCTACTCTGACAATTTCTACAACTTCTTCAAATGTCTTCTCTGTAGCTTACTAACTCACTACTTTTAGTCTTCAAGAAGTTTTTCCTTTAGCTCACTGCCTCTAGCAATCAGGTAGGCACACTCTTCACTTCCCTTATATCTCAGAAATATCTTCAATATGAATCTGGATAGGATCTATTACTTCTGCTATTTCTCTTCTAGTCGCACATCATAATGCATTACACATCCACATTTTTCTCGTTGCACATACACTCATAATCATACCTCACCTAGATGAACTAGGTTTACAATATATACATGATATTAGATTGACTACATTGTATTTCGGCCAAAGATAATAAGAACATTACAATTACAAGTCGACCAAACATGAAACATGTAGAGGGAAAGCCCTAAAATGAACCACACACAACATGAAGAAGAGGAACATGTCTTGCAGATTCTAACACATGGTTAACCTGGTGTAACATCAAAAAACATCCCCTTGGGGGCTTTTCCCTCTTTAAGTTTAGCTCCCAGGTCTTTTGTGTGCATTTAGGATATTTTACATCATATTTCAACATCCCGATGAGAAAACCCCTAAGTGTCTTGGCAAATAGGACCTAGGAGGACTACTTGAGATAACCCCTCCCCAAAATGGGGGGAGGACTTGGGTGCCCGCATCCTAGTCCTGCCCTAGTTTGGGGCAGTCCCAATTTTTTGGTGTCGGCTAATAACCATTATTTGGGTCCTATGCCGACATGGTAAGTTTGAATTACGAAATTCTTGGCAGGAGTGTTTGTAGTTACATATAAAAGCATGTTTAGGCATTCATTTAGAAACTAAATGATCATTATGAACTTTAGGCATTCTTAAGGTGATTTAAGGTTTTCATTGTGTTGCAAGAGTAGATTTGTGTGGTATATGTGTTTGTGTTTGCAGATTTGAGCATCCATTTCCTCGTTGAATGAAGAGTGTCTTCCTCCCATGATATCTTCACTACAAGGTGACATTTATTGTGTTTGTGATCATTATTCATTTTTTTTTCCCTCTACCTCCCTAGGCATGCACTCTTTATTTGATAAAGGTGTTTGGAAGACCTAAGTGTCCTTCCAAGGCTTGACTGAGGCAAGCTCCTAAACACCACAACCCCCTCCCAGAGTTTTATGATTGTAGGTTATAGGTTAATGATGCAAACCAAGTGAAGTTGTAGGAGGGCATGTCGGAGTGTTGGAATTGCAGATCAGTGAAAGAAATAGCTACTTGGACTTGGGCGCCTATTCATTAGTCCTTGAAATTCTGTGTCAGAAAAATCTTCGGTGTAGTAGGAACATGTTGTAGATCTTGTCCACAGATCCTGACAAAAAGAAGGGCACTAGACTTGGGCACCTACTCTTTTGTCCCTAGCTTTTCTGCATTAGAACCTTGAAAACAAGTGCATAATCATTTGTAATTTTACAGCTTCCTATATAGGCATTTTCCAATATTCATTTGTTTACTGTCGTATTTGTATAATTAGCGTTTTGATGGATAATTGAGCACAAGAGAAGGAAAATTGATAATCAAATACCCTAATCCAAGTTTCCCTACATTTGTAAGTGACCAAGGACCTGATAGTGCTCTACCATTCAATTTGAGGGTCCTTGAATGTAAAGGGTGAAAGGAGGATTTAAACACTAAACTAAACAAAACCAAAAATTACACTAAACATTTTGGTGAACCCATGTTTTTGGAACTAATTGCAACTTTTTGAGTGTTTGTCTTCATATTTAGGTTGATTTCATTCATTTATATAGTCACTTATCTTATTGTATTGAGAAAAATTCAAAAAAATTTAAAAATTTGAAAATTTTAAAAGAAATTGCATTTTAGGGTTACTAATTTGTATCAATTCACTCTAATTTTTCCTAATTCATGATTTTTGCATCATATCTGATAAAAACTATAGAAAATTATAAAAAATTAATAATTTTCATTACATTTTCATCATACAATTGCTAGGGTTTTGTAGAAATTTTGACAATTTTCACATAACCTAGTAATTCCAAAATCTAGGGTTAGTAGGAAAAATCTTCTTTCAAAATTTTCTACTAATTTTAGAGACTCATTATAACTTTCATCTGGTTTTATTCTTTCATTTTAGTGTAAAATTGTATTTAGATCTTTCAAATATTTCCATTTTTGCATAGAAATTTTCAACAAAAAACTCACAATTTTCATGCATTTTTTCAATAAATTTGCACTTGCATTTTGCATCTTATAGGTTGGAATTCATTTTCAGATCTGAGTACACTTCATTTTCATCATAAATTAGACTTCAAAACATTCATATAGCATTTTGTGTCAAGATCTCAAACCTAGGGCTTGAAAAACATCGATTTTCAATAGATTTGGCCTTATCGACTCTCTAAATTTGCACTATAGGCAAGTTGTGAAGAATATTTTTGCATTAATTCACTTTTATCAGGGTAATAATTTTCTTCTCCTCCTAAAAAGCTTCACAATACCTTATTATTGGGCTCTTGTATTGAAAAATTGGTGAAAAATTACTTATTTTTGCTATTTTTTTCCTCGGGTTTGTCATAGTTTGCACTCCAAGTGTGTTGTGACAAATTCTATTGATTGAGGTGACTGATATCATTTCTTTTATTTTCTGTACCTCCTAAAATTTATTACAACATCCCTTTTTCTAAGTCTTGGAGTTGAAAAACCGTGAAAAATAGCCTATTTTTGCTATATTTCCACTGGGGTTTGACCTTAAGTGGCACTAAAAGCATGTTGTGATGGATATTTTGAAATTAAATGGCTGTTATTACTAATATAATTTTCTTTCCATCATCATTTTCCTTACAACACCCTTTGTCATGCTCTTTTGCATTGAGATTTGGTGAAAAATCACATATTTTGACATATTTTCACTATATTTTGACTTATTGTCATCTTATATTTGCATCAAGAGTGTGTTGTGAAGGATATTATTGCTGTTTTAGACTGATATTAGACATGTAATTTTCTTTCCTTGATCAAAATCCTTACAACACCCTTTGTTTCATTCATTTACATTGAAAAAGTACAAAAAAAAAGCATTTAAAACATAGCTCACACCTAAAATTGGAGCATATTGCTACATGAGTCTAATAACTTGCTTCCCTAAGAGAAACATTCCTTTAAGAATAAGATTAAGACACATGGGATCTAGTGCGAGCTCTTGAATAAGTTGGTACATTGAACACCTTCTTTACAAAAGGAGAGACTCAACTATTACAAGATATTACACCCATTACAAGTACAATGGAAGAGCAAACTTTTTAGGATGTTGATGACACTGTTGAGGAATCAGGATATGTATCTGATGAGCAAATAGAAAAATTGGATAAAGAGCTAGCCCAATTTCAATCATTTATATAAAATGAGAGAATAGCTGAAGAAGTTGTTCCTACAATTCATAACATAAGAGAATTGATAAAAGAGGAACAAGATGTGGTGCAGGAGCACCCCTACAAGACAGAATATAGGTTCATTGTCCGCATGACAGGACATTAGTCTATTTTTAGTATGTTTGATTTCATAATGTAATAAGGTCCATTGGACCAAAGCATATGTATTAGATCAGCCTAGGAGAGTGTGCAGGCAGTTAGAGCTCGTGATCAGGTTGTCTGAGCTGTCTTCTCCCAGCCGCTTGGAAGCTCCCAACCGCTGGGAATCGAGTTGGTAGTACTCGTAGGATATTGCTATAAATAACTCAGATCAGTTAGAGTTAGATATCATATCATGTCAAGTAGAGAGTAGTAGTTGTGTTATGTTGTACTGGTGATTGAGTGAGTTCCAGAGATCAGTCCAGACATTGTGAAACATTGTTGTAGAAATAGGACATTTGTGTTTCATCTGAATAAGATCTCATCAATTGCATTATCTGGTTTATCAGTTGTTTATGTTTTGATTTCTATTCTGATCATAGGTTAATGGATTCTTTCAACCCTTCCACCGGTTGATTCTGTGAATCGGTGGAATGGTCATGTATGATAGTTTAGGTTGTATTTTAGTTTTCTGTTTATGCATTTCATTGTGTGGGAGATCGATCGGTAGCATGCTATGAATCAACCTAGCATCCTCATGTGCTAGGGTTTAGGAAGATAAACTGTTAAGTTTTGTTCTGAAGGTGATCCGGCCCAATCATCATATTTTCTTTGTGAAATTGTGCGGTTCTATGAGTTTGCATGCAGCTGACGGATATACAGGGATCTGCATGTGCTTTTCCAGACGAAGTGAATCGCATCGACATCTGTGAGTATATCGCTATCCGGATCCGGTTATGAAGCTCACGAAGACTGTATGTTTCAAGTGCATCAGGATGATATAGGTTGGATATATACTCAGTGTGTATATCGTCGTCAGGATCATCTTTCGTGTGTATCCATCATCCACATATCGCTATCGTATGCGGAAGTGAAAGTTCGATTTTTTTGGCTAAGGACCGGAAAGATCATCATCAGGATATTAAGAGATCACCCGGATATTCATTATCATGTTGCGGAGGATATAAGTGTCTTATATCCTGTTGACATTATCATCAGGTGCATTGACATCATCATCAAGTGCATGTGACGTCATCGTCATCAGGATATTGCGAATATCACCCTATGCAAGTTTATCCTGCTGTCGCTAAGTGTTTTGGCATCGGCGTAAGTCATTGGCATAAAGTTTGGGTAACATCATCAGGATGTTTCAATATGACCGGATAAGTCATATCATGATGCTGTTGTTTGTGTAGTCGGATATCGGGGTGACGTAAGCATCAAAGGAAAGGTGCTTGAAGTTGTCGTCATCAGGATATATCGGAGGAACCGGATATTTTATATCCTGCTGATGAAGGTGATGTTGAACATCATGATGAAGAAGATAGAGTTTGGCGGTAAGATGAATAGTGAACATCAGGAGGATGTTTGCGCTTACCGAATGTGATGATGATGCTGATAGCCGAATATGATGATGCTACTGACAGGCGAAATGCGAAAGGCGATAAGGAAGTGAACAGTAGTTAGCAGGAGGATATTTCATGCTCGTTTGAAATATGATGATGCTGTCTGTGTTAGCAAGTAATATGATGATGATGATAAGCCGATAGGATTTTAACATGCTGGTTGTGTTAATGACTCCTCCTTCCCATTTGTAAGCTTCTGTTGCGTTTACCTCTGCATCATAGTGGTATCAGAGCAAAGGAAGGATCTTCTGGAAAAGATCAGGATATAGCAGGATGTCAGGTGACGAAGGAACATCTGAGATGCCGGCAAGGATGACCAACGTTGAGTTGGCAGTTCTGGTGAAGAAATAGATTACAGAGAGAAAGGCCGTGAAGGTTCAGAATCAGGAATTGAAGGATGAGTTAGCAAAGTTGAGGAGCAGAGTAGGTTCTGGTAGAGAAGAAGATAGGGAAGAAGAAGAGATCCCTAGTTGGAATGAGGAGGTCGTTCCTGCAGACCAGAGACCACTGTTGAACACCCTCAAGGCCATGGAGAGGAGAACCATGGATGTGAAACTGGATTTGCCAGTGTTTACAGGAAAGATGGAACCTGATTTAGTGATGGAGTGGATAGACTCCTTGAACAATTTCTTTGAAACAGAGGAGATACCAGAACAACAGAGGGTGAAAATAGCCCAGTCAAAAATGAAAGAAGCTGCCTTGACATGGTGGAATTTCGTCCAAGATGATAGAGTATAGGAAGGAAAGCGTAGAGTCACTACATGGAAGAAAATGATGGCATTAGTAAAGGAAGCTTATGTCCCATTGGATTACAGTATCCAATTACACAAGAGGAAGCAAAACCTGAAGCAGAAGGAGCTAGATGTCAGCTCATATACAGAAGAATTCATGAAACTTTGTATGAAAACAAAGGTAAAGGAAAGTGAAGAAGAGAAGGTAGCCAGATACCTTAATGGATTGAGGTTCAACATTCAGGAAGATTTAAGTCTGCATAATCCAGATACAGTTCAGAAATGCTTTCAGTTGGCATTAAAGGTGGAAGAGAAGTTAAAGAGAAAACAAGAACAACACAATAGAGGAAGAGGAAGTCAACAAAGGGGTGGAAGAGGTCCTTTTAGAGGTAGAGGACATGGACATGGATATCAAGGAGAATCCAGTCATGACAATAGTAAGGAAAATTATAGTCAGCAAGGAAACTTCAGAGGTAGAAGACCTTTCAGAGGAAGATCCCAGGGCAGAGGATCCATTAGATGTTATAACTATAACAAAGAAGGCCATATAGCCAGCAGATGTCCAGAAAAGGCCACAAGCTCAACAGGAGAAAGGAGAACAAATCTGATCCAAGAACCTGATAATCAAAGTATGACAGGCTCTAATAATTTTTAGAGTGTGAATGCTCCTGATAATTATGGATACCCAGAAAGTGGAGAGTCTCTAATGATGAGAAGAACAGTGACTACCGTGAAGGTACCTGACAAAGAATCCCCTCAAAGAAAGTCTCTTTTCAGGACTATTTGCAAAGCAGGAGGTAAGGCATGTAAAGTTTTGATTGATTCTGGTTCTACTGAAAATTTTGTGTCTGAAGAAATGGTGACAAAGCTTAAGCTTAGGAGATTGCCTCACCCATCCCCATATAAAGTCTCATGGCTTACCCAAGGTCAGCAGACAACTGTAGAAGAGCAGGCTTGGGTAGAATTTCAAATTGGAGCATATAAGGATAAGTTGTTGTTTGATCTTACCACGATGGATGCTTGCAATCTTTTATTTGGTAGACCATGGCAGTATGATTTGAAGGCACAACATGATGGTGTTAGAAACATCTATACAATCACTAAAGATGGTAAGGATATAAAGTTACTACCATTGACAGAGAAGGAGGAGAAATCTAAAGGAAAAGAGGTGAAGGTAATGCTGATGGAAGGTAAACAGTTCATGAAATAAGTAGCAGCAGAAGGTGCAGTTGCATATGCCCTAATCCCATGTATGAGGGTGAATAAAGAACAGCAGCAAGAAGTCAAGGAAGAGAAGAAGCAAAGGTTCATAGACCCAGCTATCCAAGAGCTATTGGATAAGTACAAAGGTATCATCTCAGAGGGAATGCCAAGATCCCTACCACCTGTCAGGGATATCAGTCACTGCATAGACTTAATTCCAGGGTCAACACTTCCAAACAAAGCAGCCTATAAGCTAACTCTAGAACAGAATGCAGAAGTAGCCAGACAAATTGAAGAATTATTGGATTCAGGTCTGATTGGGAAAAGTTTAAGTCCATGTGCAGTACCAGCTGTACTAGCACCAAAGAAGGAAGGTACTTGGAGGCTTTGCACAGATTCCAGAGCTATTAACAAGATCACAATCAGGTATAGGTTTCCAATCCCTAGGATAGAGGATTTGCTTGACTGTTTGGGAGGTGCTAAGTATTTTACAAAAATAGATTTAAAGAGTGGATATCATCAGATCAGGATTAGGCCAGGAGATGAATGGAAAACAGCATTCAAAACTAATGAAGGGTTATATGAGTGGAAGGTTATGCCTTTTGGTTTATCTAATGCACCTAGTACTTTTATGAGGTTGATGAATGAGGTTTTGAAAGAGTTCATTGGTAAGTTTGTCATAGTATATCTAGATGACATTCTGATTTTCAGCAACACAAAAGAAGAACATCTCAGACACATAGATTTGGTTCTTAAGAGGTTACATGAAGAGCAACTGCTGATAAATTTAGATAAGTGTTTGTTCATGCAAGAGGAGATCACATATTTGGGTTTTGTCATTTCACAAGGAAAGTTACAAATGGATAAGGAGAAGGTAAGTGCCATATTGTCTTGGCCAACCCCAAAGACTATGAATGATGTCAGAAGTTTCCATGGGTTAGCAACCTTCTGCAGGAAGTTTATAAGAGGGTTTAGTCATATTTGTGCACCCATGCTTGATACCATCAAAGGAGGACAGAAGTGCAGATTTGTTTGGACTCAAAGAGCAGATGATTCTTTTGAAACATTGAAGAAGAAGGTGGCACAGCAGCCAGTCCTTGCACTTCCAGACTTTAACAAAATCTTTCAGGTGGAATGTGATGCCAGTCACATGGCCATTGGAGCAGTACTCAGCCAAGAAGGTAGACCTATTGCATTTTTCAGTGAGAAGCTCAATGATGCTAAAAAGAGGTATTCCTCATATGATTTGGAAATGTATGCTTTAGTCCAGTCACTCAAGAAATGGAGGCATTACTTGATGCCAAAGGAATTCATAGTATTCACAGATAACCAGGCTCTAAGTTTCATAAACAGCCAGGAAAAGCTGAACCACAGACACATGAAATGGGTAGAAACCTTACAAGCTTTTACTTTTACATTGAAGCATAAGAAAGGAGTCAAGAATAAAGTTGCAGATGCTTTGAGCAGGAGAGTTCTAACAGTCAACCAGATTCAGTTAGAAAGTGTTGGCATTGATTCACTAAAGACCATGTATGAGACTGATGAAGATTTTGGAGAGATATATCATGTCTGTACTTCTTTTGGAGAGAAATATCATGCTGAATTCTCTGAATTTTTGATTCAGGATGGATTGTTGTTCAAAGGTGGACAATTATGTATTCCAAGGTGTTCTATGAGGTTAAACATCATTAAGGAGAAACATTGTGGAGCTATGGCAGGTCATTTTGGTCTAGATAAGACTCTTGATCTTGTCCGGAGACATTACTTTTGGCCTAAGTTACAATCAGATGTCAGAAAGTTTGTAGAGACATGTGTGATATGTCAGAAAGCTAAAGGCAGGTCGACTAATGCAGGTTTATATCAGCCCTTACCCATTCCTTCCAGACCATGGGAAAGCATAAGTATGGATTTTGTCTTGGGTTTACCAAGGACAAGGAAAGGATTTGACAGTGTTTTTGTTGTAGTGGATAGATTTAGCAAAATGGCACATTTCTTGCCATGCAAAACCACTGCTAATGCTTCATACATTGCAAATTTATTTTTCAGGGAGATTGTCAGAATCCATGGATTGCCATTGAGTATAGTGTCAGATAGGGATGTGAAGTTTATTGGTCACTTCTGGAGAACTCTTTGGAAGAAACTTGGAACAAATTTGTCTTTTTCCTCTGCATATCATCCTCAAATGGATGGACAGACTGAAGTAGTGAACCGTTCCTTAGGAAATTTGCTTAGATGTTTGACAAAACAACATGGAGAAAAGTGGGATAATATTCTCTCTCAAGCTGAATTTTCCTATAATGATACTGTCAATAGGAGCACAGGGAAATCACCTTTTCAGATAGTTTATGGTATACATCCAAGAGGAATTTTGGCATTGAGAGATCTACCTACAGTAGACCCTATTAGTGCAGGAGGAGAAGCTTTTGCAGAAGCCATAAAAGAGGTTCATGATCAAGTCAAGACCCAACTACAGCACACAACCTTGAAGTATAAGGAATATGCTGATCAAAAGAAGAAGGATGTACAGTTTGATGTTGGAGATTTGGTATGGGTTCATTTGAAGAAGGACAGACTTCCTAAGGGAAAATATACTAAACTTATGCAAAGAAAAGTTGGACCATGTCAGATCTTGCACAAGCATGGATAGAATGCTTATGAGATACAACTCCCACCTGATCTTAGTTTGTCCCCTATATTCAATGTATGTGATTTAACTCCATACAAGTCTTATCCAGATGCAGATCAGGAACTCCTATAGGATACAGTCCATGATAACATTCCCAAGCATGATCCTCCACAGTTGCAGAAGGTTTTGGACACCAGAGTGGTCAAACAGACTCGGAACAAACAGTACTTGGAGTATCTAGTATCTTGGAAGGGAAAACCTAATTCTGAAGCAGTCTGGATGACTGAAGAGAAGATCCAGAAACATGGTGCAGATCTTCATACTCTCATCTCAAGTGGACTTGAGATTTCTTCTTCTGGAGAGTATGGTGCAGGAGCACCCCTACAAAACAGAATATAGGTTCATTGTCTGCATGACAGGACATTAGTCTATTTTTAGTATGTTTGACTTCATAATGTAATAAGGTCCATTGGACCAAAGCATATGTATTAGATCAGCCTAGGAGAGTGTGCAGGCAGTTAGAGCTCGTGATCAGGTTGTCTGAGCTGTCTTCTCCCAGCCGCTTGGAAGCTCCCAGCCGCTGGGAATCGAGTTGGTAGTACTCGTAGGATATTGCTATAAATAACTCAGATCAGTTAGAGTTAGATATCATATCATGTCAAGTAGAGAGTAGTAGTTGTGTTATGTTGTACTGGTGATTGAGTGAGTTCCAGAGATCAGTCCAGACATTGTGAAACATTGTTGTAGAAACAGGACATTTGTGTTTCATCTAAATAAGATCTCATCAATTGCATTATCTGGTTTATCAGTTGTTTATGTTTTGATTTCTGTTCTGATCACAGTTTAATGGATTCTTTCAACCCTTCCACCAGTTGATTCTATGAATCGGTGGAATGGTCATGTATGATAGTTTAGGTTGTATTTTAGTTTTCTGTTTATGCATTTCATTGTGTGGGAGATCGATCGGTAGCATGCTATGAATCAACCTAGCATCCTCATGTGCTAGGGTTTAGGAAGATAAACTGTTAAGTTTTGTTCTGAAGGTGATCCAGCCCAATCATCATATTTTCTTTGTGAAATTGTGCGGTTCTGTGAGTTTGCATGCAGCTGACGGATATACAGGGATCTGCATGTGCTTTTCCAGATGAAGTGAATCGCATCGACATCTGTGAGTATATCGCTATCCGGATCAGGTTATGAAGCTGATGAAGACTGTATGTTTCAAGTGCATCAGGATGATATAGGTTGGATATATACTCAGTGTGTATATCGTTGTCAGGATCATCTTTCATGTGTATCCATCATCTGCATATCGCTGTCGTATGCGGAAGTGAAAGTTCATTTTTTTTGGCTAAGGACTGGAAAGATCATCATCAGGATATTAAGAGATCACCCGGATATTCATTATCATGTTGCGGAGGATATAAGTGTCTTATATCCTGTTGACATCATCATCAGGTGCATTGACATCATCATCAGGTGCATGTGACATCATCGTCATCAGGATATTGTGAATATCACCCTATGCAAGTTTATCCTGCTGTCGCTAAGTGTTTTGGCATCGGCGTAAGTCATCGGCATAAAGTTTGGGTAACATCATCAGGATGTTTCAATATGACCGGATAAGTCATATCATGATGCTGTTGTTTGTGTAGTCGGATATCGGGGTGACGTAAGCATCGAAGGAAAGGTGCTTGAAGTTGTCGTCATCAGGATATATCGGAGGAACAGGATATTTTATATCCTGCTGATGAAGGTGATGTTGAACATCATGATGAAGAAGATAGAGTTTGGTGGTAAGATGAACAGTGAACATCAGGAGGATGTTTGCGCTTACCGAATGTGATGATGATGCTGATAGCCGAATATGATGATGCTGCTGACAGGCGAAAGGCGAAAGGCGATAAGGAAGTGAACAGTAGTTAGCAGGAGGATATTTCATGCTCGTTTGAAATATGATGATGCTATCTGTGTTAGCAAGTAATATGATGATGATGATAAGCCGATAGGATTTTAACATGCTAGTTGTGTTAATGACTCCTCCTTCCCATTTGTAAGCTTCTGTTGCGTTTACCTCTGCATCAAGATGGTGTAAATGCAATTTGTAGTCTAGCACATATTGTACAAACCAACATTATGCCCGTGACCAAATGTGCACAAGTGATAAATTACTCTTTATCACCATCTCATACTCAAGGATCGGTACCTATACCGACTACAGAAATATCCACCTTTACATCAACACTCTTAGCAACTAATGTGAATGCTCGTAGTAATGCTACCACTGGTATTGGAGTATCTAATGGCACTAATTACAAATTTGTGGGATTTGATTATCAAAATTTGGTTTCTAAGGGGACATCCTCTATGCATAATTATTCTCAACCACCTATCTATTCCACTCATTCCCAACCACCTATTACCTACTCGCAACCATCTTCCACCTAACATTATGTCCAACCACCATTGACATATTCTCAATCTCCACCTATCATATCACAAGCTCATTCACCTACTCACTTTGGTTCCAATTCCTCACAACAAACTGCATCTCCAAATGATACCATCCTAAACCAACTTTTACAGGGCATGACTGCTTTACAAAAAAAGGTAACAAACTTGACAAGTTCTTTGCAGCCTAGTCTACCAACATATCATGCCCGTAATCTCCTTTCCTATGTAATCCTGAGAACTCCTATGCCTAAGAGGTTTGAGACTCACTGCTATGAAAAATATGGTGGAAAAGGTGATCCTAATATTCATGTGGCAGCATTTACGGCTATGTGTAGTGATTTCTATTTTGAAGAGGATTTGTTGGCAAAACTTTTCCCGTGATCTCTCAAAGATACTACTTTACAATGGTTTTGCTCTTTGCCTCTGAATTCAATACACTCCTTTTTACAATTGATTGATCAATTTTTATAACATTTCAAGCAAATATTGGACCCCTAGTCACTCTTATTAACTTGGTTCAATGCAAACATGGTCCAAAAGAGAAGTTGACTGAATTCATTAGTCAATATCAAGGAATTTATGCACAGATTCAACATCAAATGAAACATGATGATGTTAGGAAGATATTTATTACAAATCTACAACCTAATATTTGTGATAAGATCCTCTTGATGAAGTATAACTCATTTCAACATTTATGCACTGCCCTTCATGATTACCAACTTTCGTCTAGTTAGTATGAAAACCAAAACTCATCAGCTCCAGTTGGTCAATCCACAGGTGGATCATCACAAAACAACTTTAAAAGGAATAATAGTAACAGGAGCTTCATCAAGGTTAATGGACTAAATATGAACAACTTTTCAAATGTTTCGGCTATCACCAATCTAAAGAAAGCATCATATCAACCATGAAAGTTCACTTTGATATTTGAGTCTTATCATTCCATCATGAACCAAGCTGTGAGTAATAACATTCTGAAGCTTCCCCGATCAAGCCTGTTGATCCTAGTAAACAAGGACCTTACTTTGATTCTAATGTATTTTGTCATTATCATCGAACACAAGGACATGACACTGAATGATGTATGTGTCTTAAACATGAGATACATGACCTTATTGATTAAAATGTCATGCAGGTATCGGGTGTGAATGATAATGGAAACAAGTCGGTTGCTCTGCCAAATCAGAACTTACAAATATTCACTAATCCTTTCCCTAAGCATAGTGAAACCAATATGTTGGAAGAGGGTTTAAAGTGGAAGTAGACGAGGATGATTACTTGGACTATGATAACATCATGGAAATGATTGAAGTGGATAAGAAACAAGCGGATAATCCACCTTGTCCATGAAGAAATGGGATTTATGTTGAGGTTCCTCCTCCATTATCCTTATATGGATCGGGAAATAATCAAAATGCATTAGAAAAATAAGAACAACAACCGATACAGATGAGTAAGATGGTACAGGATGATTCTTGTTAGCATGCTAGAAAGATTCAACAACGAAAACTTGATAAAAATTGGAAAAGAGTTAGACAACTATCAGCAGTTAGAGAAAATAGTGGTTCCCCTCTTCATAAGCAACAAAAAGTCTCATTTAAACAAGAATTTGAGAAAAAAACATCATATGATAATAAACAAGACTTTCATAAGAACCACTCAAATTTTGCATTAAACATGATCGAGTACCTCTCCAAGAGGTTCTCAAGTTCCACAATCTAATATGAAGACCTTATAGGTAAGTATCTCCAACCCTTTTATCTCTCTCATGATGTGCTTCCCCCGTGATGTGTTATGTGTTGTTTAGGCCTCTTGGGATGACTTCAGATTCTCCTGTAAGGTCTGGGATACCAGAGACTACCTATGTTATGATCTTCTTCTATTTGCATAATCATTCTTCTATATTGCCTCTCTCTCTGATTTCATCATTGTGTGTTGTGTCTTATGGACATAGCATTGCAGTTGGTGGCTTGAGGGAACCCTCCTACATGAATGTCCCTAAGACACTTGTTTCTCCTCTATTATTTATTGTTTCCCTTCCTCTAGTGTTTCTATCTAGTAGGTGGATGACAAAAACATTTATACTGATGTGGACCTAGTGTCCCTTTCGAGAGCAATCAAAAAATGGACTTAGTTCCTAATATGATGATGGAGTTGTATATTTTATTCGGCGCTTGGCTAGTGGAAGCACTCGTGCTTTCCGTAGTGACTATGATGATGTTTTTATCTCATTTACAAACCTTAACAATATTGCTGCTCTGTGCACCTTTGTTTGTATTTGAATCTAGCCTTGGTGGTACTCAATTCGGAGAGCTTCATGATATAGCCCCACAGTTATCCTCGAACTCTGATTTCATTGTATAACCTTGGCTCTTTGTGTGGTTAATCATATGCATTATTGATTGTTTATCATGATTTTGTAGAAACTAACATGTTTCTTGCAGGGATGTGTTTGTGGGAACATTTGGCGATTATGAAGTACATGTCACCTCTAGGGGGCATGGGATTTGTGAGAGCCTGTGTTCCCTTATGTGTTTTATTCCTACCTTAACGTGCTTGATATCAATGCATGATATCAACCACCTTAAAGTGGAGGCATATATAAGGTAAGCTATCTGTTGTAGATGTTAGCTATGTGCTTGTCCTCAGATGCAGTTTAAAGACTAGCTTAGTGAGTGCTTCATGCATCTTGAGTTTGTTTGCAATCAATCAATCAATCATGTAAGCCCTCTACAGCAGCGAGATATTGTTCATATCCTTTTTCTTAAGCCCTCTGCGGAGGTAGGCATGGTGTATTTCTCAGAGTAGATTGCGTCATCTGATCATTTTCAAAAGTCCTCTGCAGAGGCGGGGAGTAGTTCTATGACAAACTCAACCCTTAAGTGTGTCTTTGGCAATTGTTGTGGTGAAGCCCAATCATCAGTGTGTTCTTGTACTGTGCCTAAGATGGTGTTGGACCTAGAAATAGGAACACTCTATTGCTTGTCTGTCATGTTTTCTATGTGTCTTCAAGTGTGTGTGTTTGGCATGTTCGTTGCCCCATATGCAGTCTAAATACTAGCTCGATGAGTGCTTCCTACATTTTGGGAGGTTTTGTGTGTCTTACATGTGTGTTGCCTCATATATGCAGTCTAAAGACCAACGCGATGAGTGCTTCCTACATTATGGGAGGTTTGTTTACTTTCCAGTACTTGCATCTGCATTTTATATATATGAGAAAAAGAAAAGAAAAGAATCATGCATGTCTTCCATGCATTAATGTGTCTTCTATGCATTTATTGTCTTGTCCATGTTCTACATGACTGTAACTATCTTCTCCATGTTTTGTGTGCCTATTACTATTTTATATGTGATTGGTGTGTCTTCCCTATGCTTGGCGTGTTTGCTGTGCTTGTGACCGTACTTTAATGCATCTATTGGCCTTGTGTTTATACATACATTAAAGTGGGGGCTAAAAGTAATGTCAGAAAATGTCCCCTTGGGTGCTTTTCCCTCTTTAGGTTTAGTTCCCAGGTCTTTTGTGTGCATTTAGGACATTTTACATCATATTTCAACATCCCAATGAGAAAACCCCTAAGTGTCTTGGCAAATAGACTTAGGGGGACTACTTGAGATAACCCCTACCCAAAATAGGGGGGAGGACTTGGGCACCCGTGTCCTAGTCCTGCCCTATTTTGGGGTAGTCCCAATTTTTGGGTGTCAATTTGTGACCGTTATTTGGGTCCTATGTCAACACAGTAAGTTTGAATTATGAAATTCTTGGTGGGAGTGTTTGTAGTTGTAGATAAAAGCATGTTTAAAAATTAATTTAGAAACTAGATGATCATTGTGAACTTTAGGCATTCTTAAGGTGATTCAAGGTTTTCGTTGTGTTGCAAGAGTAGTTTTGTGTGGTATATGTGTTTGTGTTTGGAGATTTGAGCATCCATTTCCTCATGGAATGAAGGACATCTTCCTTCCATGAGATCTTCAGTACAAGGTGACAATTATTGTGTTTGTGACCATTATTCATTTGGTTTTTGCCTCTGGCTCCCTAGGCACGCACTCTCTATCTGACAAAGGTGTCTGGAAGACTTAAATGTCCTTCCAGGGCTTCACTAAGGCAAGATCCTAAACACCACAAGCCCCTCCCAAAGTTTTATAATTGCAAGTTACAGGTTGATGATGCAGACAAAGTGAAGTTGCAGGAGGGCATATTGGAGTGTCAGAATTGTAGATCAGTGAAAGAAACAACTACCTGGACTTGGGTGCCCACTCATTAGTCCTCAAAATTTTGTGATAGAAAAACTTTCAGTGCAACAAGAATAGGTTGCAGATCTTGTCTGTAGATCCTGACAAAAAGTAGGGCATTGGACTTGGGTGTTAGCTCTTTTGTCCTTGACTTTTCCTCTTTGGAACCCTGAAAATAGGTGCACAGTCATTTGTAATTTTACAGCTTTCTGTAGAGGCATTTTTTGATATTCATCTGTTTACTGTCATATTTGCATAATTAGGGTTTTGATGGATAATTGAGCACAAGTGAAGGAAAATTGATAATCAAATACCCTAATCTAAGTTTCCCTACATTTGTAAGTGACCAAGAACCTAATAGTGCTCTTCCACTTGATCTCAGGGTCCTTGAATGTAAAGGGTGAAAGGAGATTTTAAACACTAAACTAAACAAATTCAAAATTTTACTCTAAACACCTGGTCGTAAACATTCTTCACAACATCATCCTTTAAATAATAACATCCACAAACTTCACACAATTGAAATAGGTCAGCCATAAGCAAGAAAACATGAAGCTTGTAGCATATCGGCCATTACAACCTAGCGGTACTCATGAAAGATTAAAAATTATTTGTGCTTCTCCCAAATGAGTCCGCATGACCCATAGAACATCTCCAAGTACTCCTTGAACTCCACACAACAAATACTTTGTGGCGCATACATTCATCATACATTAGTTAGCTAGGCAAAAGGATAACCTAGCAACACCTTCATTCTAGTCCACAACCTATTCCGAAGAAGCTAGAAAACATCTTGTAGAGCAACAAGAAACATCACAAGATCATCAAGATCATTCTCCAGAAGCCAATTCACTACTTCATATAGAAACAAGTTAGTGCAAGCCAACATACACTGAAACTAGCCACCAGACATAAGAGTCTTGTACTTTGTCACTTACAACTTTCTCTGTGGAGGGACAAATGATATGAAACTTTGAATATAGCACCTATACAACCCATTAAACTTAACTTCATGACCATATCTTCAAATGTAGATGATTGCAGAGCATTCTCCCAATTAATCTTCAAGGCAACTTCTTGTAGCAGAAACCTTCACCAACATTTGGAGACCAGAGCCTCCTTGTTCGAAGACATACTTCCATAGTAAGAATAGAAGAGAGCATACAACATGCTACAAACCATGAACATATTCCCAACATTAGCATTACTTCTAATCCTCATCTTAATGCTTCTATATCTCATCTTAATGCTTCTAAATCCCATCTTAATATATCATCATGATATCATCTCTGCTAACAACAAACATACTCAATACAACTTAAACAAGGCTTGACATCCAATCATGAACATCAGAAACATCACTATTAGCACACCATCATAGTATATCATCAACATAAGAATCAATGATAGTCCAAACTAAGTGTTGACATCAATGACAACCACATAGTGATAACCTTAGGTAACATATGTGGAACATATTTATCATGACATTTCCACATAATGTCAAATCATTAAATCATGCAAAATTATCTTCTAATTATGTACAAGTAAAAAGTAAAACATTGCCAAAATTAGGGATGTGACATCAAGACCTTTCCAAGTTGGGGACCAACAAGGCACACTAGAAAGGATATAATACCTAATGAGAACTTTGTAGCCATATTTCCATTTTAGAGACCTAATAATTAATTTAGCACATAATGTAATAACTTGATGATGAATTGAAAGTAGTCCCAAACCATTAGCGTTATGTGGAAGACATCAAAATTACCAAGAAATATAATGAAAGCCTTGATCTCCATCATTGGACACCCAGAGAAAATCACCAAACAACTTTTAAATTTTTAGACAAGAGGCCTTTGAAGGTACCTAGTGAGAAGAATAATAAACATATAAGTGACAACCCGATTTAGAACAAATATGGAATTTACCAACCAAATAAAGAGGCTTGGTGATCCACTATCCTAATTTCTTTTTCGGTCCTAGCACTAACACCTTGTCAAAGGGTAGTAGGACAACATTGACAAGTAAAGGCAATGACTAGAAAGTGAAAAACTTCCCCATGATCAATCCATTTCCACATGTAGTTGTCTAACCATCTAGGTTTTGAAAAAAAGTTCTTATAGAAATGGGTCTTTTGCCATTGAATATTTGAATTCAAGGCGTAGAAATACACATCAATATATTGCAAAGACTATCTAACATTGGCTTCCACTTCAATGAGGGTGATGAAATAATCATCAATAAAATGACCATTAACATTTTAGATTATTGAGAGTGATGGTCCCATTTAATCCCTTCCTAGACAACAATAATACTGTCTAGGATGTATCATGACTTGATAATGTTAGATTTGGTTGTGAAGCCACCTAAGATTAAAATGACTGAAAGAAATTGAGAATTGAAATCCAGAGATGAATGAAATCATAACTCCCTTGCAATGAACTACATTTCTCATCTCAAAGGGAGAGGTGAGTGATGTTTATATAGCAAAATGAGGGCAAATACTTCCAAGAGGAGTAATAACTCCCAAATGCCCAAAATAGGTGGGAGTTATAACTACTTGGTAAATGCCAGATTGCGTTGTTTTACCTACCTAGATAAGACAAACAAATGGTTATGAGAGGTGGAAAAAAGTTCCAAATGAGGGTGTGGGGCTCAACTACCCAAAGGTGGGTGAGTACAGCACATGTAACTGGTGGATTACACCACATTTTTTTATATTAACCATGTCTTATATAACATAAGAAAGCTTAATACTATGTGTATGAAAAATAAATATTTCCTAACAGAAAGAACATAAAAAAACCTACACTAACACGCCCCTTAGGCATAGCTTAGGTGGGTGAAAAGATGCAAAGATGGGTCCCAGATACAAGGCCATGTTAGGTACCCATGTACAAAATAATCTCTCAAAAATAGAGAAAAGGAGAAAACCCAATGGGACAAAAATCCTCCCAAAAGAGAGAAAAAGAACTAAGTTCCTCCACACAAGAAAAAATACCATGCAAGCAAAAGGGCTCCTCTAGAATAGAGAGGAGAAGAAAGACTAAGTAGCCTCCTCCCAAGTAGTCAACTATGCCAATGGTTGATTCTTGAAACTAGATGTAGACAATGGTCCATGACCATTGAACAACATTCCCAACCTTAGGAAGAAACAAAACTAAAGGTGAATGTATAATGTCTTCCCATTCCTGGAGGGAATATGAGGGAAAAAAGCTTGAAAATTATATGAAGTCTCTGAAAACTACTCATGTGTCTCCATGTCGATGCCGAAAGATGTCACAACCAAATTAGGAGTCCTAAGCCTAACTAATGAAAGTGAAAGTCTAGAAACAAGTGGAAATTGAAATAGAATAGGACTCAAAGATTAAGATATCTTGTCTAAAGAAAAAGATGCCTCCTCCAAATGTTTCTCAGAAATCTCTGAGCCAATGCCAAACTGTGACAAACACTGATAAGATGAATTAGGTACCTCTGTAGAAGGTGTCAACATGAACAATGACTAAGTCAAAGATGTGGACTCATTAAAGCCTATAGAAATTATCACTATAGAAGTATATGTAAGCAGAGAAAGAACAAGACGGTCTAAATCTGCCTTCAAAGCATCTGAAGAAGAATCAACTTCATCAAAGAGAAAATGAATGCAATCAATAGTTTCTTCCAAATATAAAATGTGGGACTCTACAAACAAAGATCAAATGTTTGGTAGGATTATGTCCCAAGGAATTGAATTAGGAAGACCAATGTGAACCTCCTGCACTATTGCAATGTTGATATCAGAAGAAGCAGGAGGAAGAGGAGAAGAAATACAGGGCTCAATAACTAGATCAGATGTGAGAATACCCAAGTTCAAGTAACAAAAAATATCCTCAAAATCAAAGTTCACATTGGGAGTATGATCAATAGCCAAAGGATCAAAACCATGATCAGGTACAAAGTCTAAAAAAGTGTATAACCAAGATGCATGTTCAACTACCCCAGCAACAATTATCTCTCTGCTCTCCAAGTCTCAAATGATAATTGTATGAGGTGTGAATTCCACAGTCTTCCCTACTCCAAGATGAGTAATATGATAAATAGAAAGAAGATTGTTTGAAAAATGAGGTACACACAAAACATCATTGAAAGTGCCATCCTCAATACCAAAAGATCCCCTCCAAATTACATTCATGTAATTGTTATTTCCCATCAAAATAGTTGGCATAACACAAGGCTCAGAAGAAGAGAACATAGACTGTGAAGAAGCCATATGATGAGAAGCTCTAGAATCAAGAAGCCATCTCCCTAATCCAAGGCCTATAGAAGTACACAAAGTTTTACCTTTATGTTTAGTTGTCTCAGAAGAAAAACTTGCATGGCCTTTTTCCTTACTAGATCCTAATTGTTTTGAATGAGAAGAAGAAGTTGACTAAAACATTCTAGAAGGTAGATCAATGTTGTTCTTCTTATATAAGAAGATGTTTCAGTTCATCAATATCTTTCTTATAATAAGAATGTTCTTTGTGTCCATTCCTCTTACACTATGCACAAGTAGGCTTCTCCTTCTTAGATGAGTCCTCTTTTGAAGAGGATTTATTGTGTTCATGATCTATATGTGGATTTTTCTTTGATTTATTTTGTTTCTTTTTAGATTGACCTGACTTTTTATGCCATTTCAGATGACAAACCAACAAAGCCTGAGTTTGTGATCGCTTTATGAGACCCATAGAAAGAATTTTTTGTTGTTCATGCATTAACATCTAAGAAAAAAATGCAAATGAAGGCATAATATATGTAGATCTCATAGTTAGTTTGTGAGTATGAAAGCTAGAAACAAAAGTTGTAAATTTAGGACCAAGTTTCCTTAGTACATTTTAGATTGACAGATTGTCCCTTTTCTCAATACAACATGCTTTACATTGTTCTCTTAGATCATTAGCCTTAGTAAAATAATCTTGGATGTTGCCAAAGTTCTTTGGATCAAGGATCATGAAGTCATTGTCAATCTGATAGCCTTTGACTTCATCTGTTGTACCATACAATGTTTTTAATTTTTCCCATGCATCATGTAAATGTTTACATGCTTTAATCTAAAACATAACATCAAATGAAATAAAGTTACAAAGACATCCAAGATCTTTTGTATGTTCAAGCATCCATTTTATATTTTCCTTATCATTTGTCGATTCAACCACCTATTGTTCAACATATGAAGTATACCCAAGTTGCATTAAGGGATTCCACATATTATGATACCAAGTTGCATAATTATAAGGTGTTAACAAAGGAACCTTAAAATGATCCATATGTGGAGGAAAAGAAGACCACAAACAAATAGATTAGAAAGCACATCAAGAGACCCCCCTTTTCACTCAATCAAGAATCCCCCAAACAAAATATGATTTGGCACTTTATAGGTCAATGTGTTTACAATGTTGGAGGTATTTTCCAAAGTTTTACAAATGTCTAAAATGGACCAAATACTGAAAGTACAATATTATCTCAAAATGAGAACCTAAAACTAACACGAATGTGTAGTACTCAAAAAAATATCCACTTTCAAAAAATGAATCACCTTGATCCAAGGTCGTATGTTAAAGTTAAAGGCATTTGGAGTTCAAAAAATGAGGAATGTCCTTTAGGTTTGATAAGAAAATTGTTTTTTGGAAAAATAGAATCACTTGAGTAAAAACTGATTACACCATTGCAAAGAGCACAAAGTTCTACCCCAAATAAAAGAAATTGCTTTGAAAAAGTCCTCTATATGGCCAAGAACGAGCCTTCTAAAGACCAAGAGTAAAACACAAAACTCAAAAGGTGAGGAGTCCAAGTTTTCAAAAGTCAATTGTTGCCAACTTTGGCAGAACTACCTCCAAATTTAGAAAAACTACCAAATTTGTCTGTCTACCAAATGATTTAGAATCTTGCTAAACTATAACTCTTCTATCTTTTTTGCTAAATTTAACAAACTGCTAAAATATCCTCTAATATGTTCAGTTACCACAAATGGCACATAGGTCGAGGTGGGAGAGGCACAATTTTAATGCAGATTTTTTCTTTTGAAAAAAACCTTAAAGGTCGATTAAAATATTGAAGGGTGGGGACCAAAGGCACATGCAATCCTTTACAAAGGGTTACATGACCCTTTATAGGGTCCGCGGACTCTATGGGGTGTAGGGCCCTATAGAGGGACCCGCATACCCTTAGCGTATGGGGCCTATGTAGGCTACGTAGAGCCCTTTATTATTTTTTTAATTTTTTTAAAATCTTTGTAAAATCAAAATATTTTTACAATGCTTATATATATATATAAACTGTGATTTTTATTTTTGAATACCATAATTTTTTTAATTTAATGCAGAAAAAATTATATATATATATATATATTTTCAAAAAACATGTTGTACATTGCATAGGTGGGGTTGTACGACTCACCTACTAAAACTTTTTTTCCTCAAAATTAACTTTTTCATAATTAAAAATTTGACAGTCAATCTTAGGGTTTTTGGGCCTTTTGGATGCAACGATAGGGTCCATTTGGAAGAATTGTGGAGAGTTGGCTAGAAATTTTTGGATAGATAAGCCAATTTCCTTATTTAAGGAGACCTACATTTAGGCACAAATATACAAGGATGTGAGGAAATGCATTCAAGGTTGTAGGACATGCCAAGTTGCTAAAGGAAATAGTCAAAATGTTGGGCTATATCAACCACTACTAGTGCCACAAAAGCCATGGGAGAAAATAAGTGGGTGAGTGTAGGATCATGATAGGCCAAACAATACCCTTAAGTGGCAATGAAAATGTGAAGAAAAGACTTACGTAACTTCACGTCAAAAATTGGATGACTTATCTACATAATTTTAAAATAACTATTGTAATAAAGGTTGTATTAAATTGAATATAATTTATGGGTTCTACTTTTTTTTGAAAAAAATTAAAATTAATTTTGTGAATATTGGATTTTTCAATGCTGCACTACGAAAATTTTCAAAAGGAGTAAAAAGTAGGTATCATTCTAGCCAACCTAAGTATAAGCAAAAGAAAATATATTTCCTAAAAACTTTGGATTTAATTAAAAGACAAATTGGTAGATGGGATGCATATTTTTTTAATATTTATAATAAATAAATAATTATTTATTAATTTTTAATAACTTTTTAAAAATATATATATATATAAAATCTCGCCAAACTAACTTTGCAAAATATTATATGAAATGCACAACTTCTTTTTAAAACCTATATTCAATAAATTTTAAAATATGACACATAATTTGGATTTTAAAAGGATAAATAGTTTGAAATTTATGAATGATATAGTGTATGTAAAAAATCAATAATAACTACCTGTTAAAATTAAAATGAGGTATATATTATATTTTTAGAATGTTTCTAATTTCCTTTACAAACCCTTTTTGTGTTATTAAATTTACTTACAAAAAAGTATATCAGCTTCAATGATGAATTCATGGAAAATTTTAGGATAACACTAAACGAGTGGTTTTGCAAGTTTCTTTGGAAAGTTTTAGGGTTTCCACTTGCCTAAATCTAAGGTTTTACAAAGGCATTTTTGGAGGGAATCCATATTTGAGCTATAAATATTAACACTTTTTCTATCCAAATCCAAATATGTTTAAATGTTAACACTTTTTCCTCTAGTGAGATTTTTTTGGCATTGCAATTGTTTGCCCCATCAAATCTCGCACTCACCCAAGTATGGATTTTATTTTAGGAATACCAATGACACAAAAGGGAAATTATTCAATCATGGTAGTAGTAGACAAGTTTTCTAAGATGGCACATTTAATTCCATGTAAGAAAAGCAATGATGTGGTACACATAGTAGATCTATTTTTCAAAGAGGTAGTAAAATTCTAGAATTTTCCTAAGAGCATAGTTTCAGAGACACTAAGTTTGTAGGATACTTTTGGAGGAGCTTGTGGAAGAAGATTGATGGGCATACCATCCGTATACTAATGGGAAAATAGAAGTGGTGAACAGGAGCTTGGATAACTTGCTAAGATGCTTGGTTGGAGAAAAGGCAAGAAATTGGCACATGGTATTATCATGTAGAATATGCATACAAAATTTAGTAAATAGGATTACCATAAGGAAACCATTTCAAATTGTGAATGGTAGTAATCCCAATAATGTTTCATAATTGAGGGAAATTAATTGAGAAGATAAGAGAACTTTGGAGGTAGAGAAGTTTGCTAAAGATATGAAGAGGGTACACATAGAGTTTAGGGATCATTTGGAGAAGATGAATGATAAGTACAAATTAGATACTAATAAAACTAAGACATAATTATTTAGTTATAGGAGATTAAGTGATAGTATACATTAGAAAGGAGATATTTGCAGTTGGAACATATAACAAACTAAAAATGAAGAATTTTGGCCCTTATAGGATTGCAAGGAGGTTGGACTTAGGAAACACATATGACACAGAGCTACTAAAAGAATGAGCTTATTCAATATTATAGATTTTTACTAGTATCAAAAGGAAGATTCAGAAGGAGGTAGTATAGAGGATCTTTGGCAAAAACATATACTGCAACAACCAAAAGTGAAAATTGAGGAGATACTAGACAATAGAATTAGGAAAAGCACCAGGAATAGATAATATGAGGAATACTTGGAGAAATGGAAAGAGAGGAAAGATGAACATTCTAGATATATTTCTAGGGATAAGGAAAACAAATTGGGTTTCCCTCTAGTCTCTGGAAAGCGAGGGACTCAGTTTTCAATTTTCATGGGGTGTCTGATACATGATCATCCCTAGGGAACAAAACAATCCTACATCATTGTAGTTTGTTTATGTGTAGTTTTAGAAGTTGTTGCATTTCACTATATTTTGCATTTTGAGCCTTCTGGCTTTGTTATAACATTTGAGAGGTATATTGAGTGAACGTATCCATATTTGAAAATTTTGGGATAAATGTAAAAACTAATTTGGGGTATCAAACTGGCATGTTATCAAAATGTAGAATAACTATTGGCACTAGAAAAATTGGAGTTTGTGGTAATCAAGGAGGACATTGGGAGGCATATTAGGCATGTAGGAGTAGAAATTGGACACTACACCATCTTACTTGTTATTGTTTTGGTTTGTTATACATCAACATTACACTAGTTGACTACATGTTTCAAGGAATTTAGAGCTTCACACCACCTTGCAGCTAATGTAGTTCATTTATGAGTTGAATATTGATATATATGAGGTCCATGAAAATTTGATGGGGTGAGGAGAGTTGAGTATAGATGCAGACATGGGAGTTCGAAGTAGAATTTAGGAAATAAGAATACTATTGGCTATCACTAGGCTATGGCCTATCATACATGCCCTTGTGATAGAGTGTGTCCCTGTGAGAGTTGGAGATATTTTTAGTTCTTCATTAAGGGGGAGTGTTAGAATATAATGAATAACTAGTTTATTCACAAGTGGTGAATATGTGTCAACTAGAGTTGTATAGTTATGGAGGTGTCAATAGAAGTTGTAGAGGTGTCACGAATTGTTGTAGTTGTATCAATGAGTTTCACATAGGTGTCATGTTAGATCCCTATTTTGTAGGGAGCTGTTGAGCTTCTCTAAAGTTATAAATGTAATCTTGGTTGTTGAATAAAATAGAATAATTCATGTAGTAGTTTTATTCCCCAATTGAAAGATAAATATGGTCTTTTAGAAAACAAGGCAGGAAATGTGGCATGGGAGGTTGTCAAATAAATATTTTACATTATGAATTTCACTGGGTCCAAGCTTTAAGGATACAATCAACTATTAAAAAATTGAAGTCTATTTGTTTTATGGCCCTGTATAGCTACCGGGCCAACTTGAGACATTAATAGCTATTGATCATTGCATGGGTTGTTTAGGAGGAGCTCCGAGTCCCACAATCATTGTTATTGTCATCATAGTTGTTGGTGGAACATGGCTGCTCTGTTCTTTCTCTTTTGGGTGATGAGAGGAAGAGCATGCAGCTCTGGTAGCAGTGACCTGTATGTTTGTTACAGAGAATGTTGGGGACCGAGGGAGGGAATGAATGGATTAAAGGAAGTTGAAATGGGAAGACTCCCCTCTTAAGGCCAAAGCAGCTGCATCATGTGCTTGAGCTGCCATCTCTGGTCTAGAAAATGAGCCAAGCCATATCCTCTATCTCTTCCTCGGCACTCTGTTTGTGAGACCCACATTCCCCACTTCCTCTTTCTTATGCCTATATACATTGGATCCTTTAAACCTCTACTACTTGTACTTGCACTGGTATGTTCTTTTCCCATAACCAATGCCTAAGACACTCAGGTAGCACTAGTGTTGATGTTTTTGGTAGCTTCAGGAGGTAAGCCTAAAGTCAAGTCAGCCAAGAAGAGTAAATTAATAAAAGGCCGACCTCCCTTTGTGAATAGTCACCTCTCCTTGGAGGATCGCCTCTCTTGGGTGAAGAGGCATTTGCAGAGATATAAAAAGGAGATGGAAAGAGAGTTATCAAAATGAAGTAAGAAACAATTACATTCAGATGAAAATTAACATCGTATCAGAGCCAAGTTCAAGTTTACAAATAAAAATTAACAATTCATAAAGTAATAAATGCCATTGTGTAGTGCGCTCGGCATGGGTGGCAGGGATATCTGTCCACTTATCAGTAGCAGAATTGTAGAGCAAAGCATACCACTCTATTGGGGTTCCCACCTGGAAGCCTATAGTAATAATTTTGAAGTGGCGAGAATTGGCAATCAGTTCCATGGCTGTTCCCACTGTCCACCTATACTCGAGTGAAACATGAGGCAAGATCTTTTTCTATTTGGTTAAAGGATTAAATATCACGTGGTTGCAAATCATCATAGAATCCTAATGAACAAAGAAAAAATGCCCTACCGCTATAGCGTAGAGGTAAAGCTCGGTCAAACATGGGTGATAGTGCTTGGAGGGGTGCCATTTCCATCTCTTCCATGATGAAGGGATTTGAAACCAACGGTTGAGTGCGGCACTGAAGAAGGTGATTCTGTGGAAGCCCTGTTGCATCACAAAATCATGTGTCTCAACATTGAGATTGAAAGTGCTTGCTAATATTGCCCTCTTCCAGGCTTTGCAAACGCTCTTGGCCCTCACCAATGAGGGCAAAGGAAGTCTTCGCAAAATCTCTTCCACCGTATCGTAATCCAGATGAAGACTATCCTCATTATTATTATCATGAAAATCAAGTATTGGCGCTAGGCGCTCACCTTCTTGAGCGACATGGTGCTGTTGCTATTGAGGAGGGGAAGTTGGTGTAATTGTTCCATATCTCTTGTGGAAGGCATTAGCACTGTTGAAAATGGAAGGCTCGTAAACTTGCATCCCATCGTATAGCACCACATATAGTTGAATTTCCTAGGAAGATGCTGCAGGTAGGCTTGAAACCCAATCAATTTACTGATAGAGAGGGACTCTAGAATGTCAATTCTACCTATCTTGAATCAATTCAAGACTCTAGACAACTCTAGCCTCTCTACCAATTCAAGTGCTCATGACATCTTTCTACACAAAAATGTCTGTTAAATTCCTCAACTCTTTGCAGAGATGGAAAATTCTATCACTCTACTTGGTGTGGGACACATTCTTTGTCCTCACTGCTTCCAAGATACTACCTCAAGGGCACATAACTTTTCTGAGCCCGTTGTCCACCCTTCTCTCTCTGTTCAAGGGTCTTGACTGCTTGGTGCTCACTTTCTTCCTCTCTATTTTCCACCCCTACAAGTCTATTCTCCTACTTGTCTATCTAGCCGGACTCCTTACTAAGCTCGCCTAGAACAAGCATGCATTGCCTCTAGTCGATAATTCAACCACCCCACAAAAGAAAAACAAACAAAAGGCATGGCTCTGCTTGATGACCTCCATACTATACAGAGGAACTTGAGGGACATCAAGACAGAGTCATGGTTTGCAAAAGAGAGCAAAATTTTAGAAAAGGAAACGACTAATCTACCTTAGAATAACAAATGAAAAATTATACAAAAATACAATATTGGTTGAACTGTTGAATTGGATTTTTATTCAAAATTGTTCTTACATCAAAATGCTTCTCAAATCAAAATCTTCCCCCTAAACCCCTTATAGAGAGAATTCTACATCTTATTGTTCTCTCATGTCCGTTACAGGATGTTTTAGTTCTCAGACTGGTTCGTATTCTAACTGCCCCAGTTTAACTCTATGCTATTGTTCCATCGTGTGAACTCTATCTTCAGTCTGAGCGATAGCCCGATATTACCTTTCCTTCTTTGTGACTAGAAATGGTCACCATTGCGGTCTCTTTTTCCACTTTGTTCTCCCTGATACCCAAGCTTCCTGCCTATGAGTCCAACATAACCTTTCTGAGTGTTACTTTCACTTATCGGTGTGACAAAGACCATCGGCAAGCTCCAAACTTTTGCTACTGATATACCATCTCTCTCCAAGAAACTTCCCTTCGCCTTTGTCAGTGTGACCTTTGACATCAGTGAAACCTTTCACCTCTCCTCCGATGCGCCAACTCTCTCTGATGGATAGAAGCATCGGCTAGACTTAACCTGTCGGTGTAACTTTCCTTTTGTTCATCGATCTCAATACTCATGCTGATACGCTTAACGCTAGCTTCTCTGTCGGTAAGACTTAACCATCACTCAGACTTTACACTTGTTCTCCAATATCACAATCTCACACCAAAATCCACATACAACAGCTCCATCGGCAAGACTGCCTTTATCGACAGTGTCTCTATATCTCTCACCAACACGCTGATACAACTGCTCCATCAATCAGACTTTGATCATCGGCTTGACTTACTCCTCTTTTTCTGATGTCCATCCTTATGCTGATATGCCTTCTATTGGCATGACTCCGACCGTTGCTATAACATTCATGGTCTCTCCCGATGACTCTTCTCATAGTGATATACCATTTCATCGGTGTGACACCAGCTATCGACATAACTTCAAAAAGCTTCGCTGATGAGCTCTCTCACTCTGATGGATCCAAATTTGAATATGCATAAACTTCTTCCCGTGCCTTCCTAATTTGAAAATTTAAAACATCACACCAAAATTCAAAAATATATACATGGGCTCACTCTAAGCCCCTTGGTGCTCCTACACCATACTCCCCCTGTGTGGAAAGAAGCTAGGTCACCTCCGGTGACAATGAGGCAAAATCAATGCCCCTCTTTTTGAATTCTGAATCTACAACCCACGAAGCTTCTACCTCAGGCAATTGCTTCCATTTGACCAAATGCTTCATGTAGACGCCATGTCTGGTCTACTTCTATACCCTAGAATCTAGTATTCTCTCTGCCTGTAGTTTGGGTTTTGGTGGCAAAGTCACATTTTTGACTATCTGTTCCTTCTCTGAAATGGATCCATTTGTTGCTGACTGAGGACCCTTGTATTGCACTAGGTCTTGGACATTAAACACTGGTGAGATTGCCAGGTCTTCTAGCAATTCAATCCTGTATGCATTATTACCATACTTGTTCAAGATTTTGCAAGGACCAATTCTTCACATTTCCAATTTGGTTGGCATTCCTTTCTGTAGTCTGGCTTTGTTCAAGTGCACCATAACTAAATCACCAACTTCAAACTGGATGTCCTTCATGTGGGCATCTACTCTGTCCTTGATCTTCTGTGTGTTTTCTATCAAGGTTTTCTTCACCTATTCATGTACTTTTTTCATGGATTGTGCAAAATCCTCTGCATGACCACTTCTGTTCTCTGTGTTTCCCATATTCCTGAGCTCACATACACCTCTGGGGTGCATTCCATAGACTATTTTGAATGGACTCTTACCAGTAGTCCTATTCACATTGTCATTATAGGCAAATTCTGCCTAATGAATGACTTGATCCCAGCTCTACCCATATTCCTTGGTTATATATCTTAACAGGTTACCCAGTGTCCTATTTACCACCTCTGTCTGACCATCTATTTGTGGATGGTATGCTGAGCTAAAAGATAAATTTGTCTCTAATCTCTATCACAAAGTTTTCCAGAAATGCCCCATGAACTTAGCATCTCTGTCAGACACAATGCTTGCTAGAAGTCCATGAATCCTTATCACTTCTCTAAAAAACAAGTGTGCTATATGACTGGCATCATGAGTCGCTTTACAGGGAATGAAATGACTCATCTTGCTAAACCTATCCATAACTACATATATGCTATCATAACTAGTCTTAGTCTTAGGCAAACCAACCACAAAGTCCATACTTACACATTCCCATGGTCTGGAAGGAATGTGCAAAGGTTGGTACAATCCTGCATTTGAAGTGGTTCCCTTAGCCTTCTAACATATGATACACTGCTCTACATACCTTCTGATGTCTCTGTCCATCCTCGGCCAATAATAGAACCTTTGGACTAGCTCCAGTGTCTTGTTCAGACCAAAATGGCCACTCAGACTGCCATTGTGCTTCTCTTGTATGAGATTTTCTCTCATAGATCCCCTTGGCACACATAATTGTCCACCTTTGAATAGCAATCCCTGCTACAAGGTGAAATCTACAAACTCACTATGAAAGTGATTCTCAAAATCTTGACATACCTTGTATGCCTCAGTAAAGTCTTCATCATCTCTATAGATCCTTGAAGTCTTCAACTCCAATGCTCTTCAACTGCACTTCCTACACTATGAGCAGCCTCCTGCTTAAAGCATCTGCTATTTTGTTGAGCTGTCCCTTCTTGTGCTTGATTGTAAATGTATAAGACTGCAAGCACTCCATCCACTTGATATGCCTATGGCTCAACTTATCTTGTGAGTTCAGAAAACTCAAAGCTTGATTGTATGTATACACAACAAATTCCTTAGGTAGGAGATAATGTCTCCATTTTATAAGTGCTTGGACTAGAGCATAGAACTCCAAGTCATATGAAGAGTATCTACTCTTTGCTTCATTTAGCCTCTCACTGAAAAAGGCTACAGGTCTGTTCTCCTGATTTAACACTGCTCCTACAGCTATGTTACTTGCATCGCATTCAATAGTAAATAGCTTATCAAAACTAGGTAGCAATAGTACAAGTTGTGTTGCTACCTCTTTTTTCAACCATTCAAAACTTCTATTTGCAGCTGGTGTCCATCTGAATTTTGCTTTCATTCCACCCTTAATTGTATCCAACATGGGTGCACATATCCCACTAAAATTTTTGATAAACTTTCTATAAAACTGGGCTAAGCCATGGAAACTTCTCACCTCTGTGGTTGCTCTGGGAGTAGGCCAGCTCAAGATTGCCTCTACCTTTGACTTGTCCATCTTCAATTCTCCCTGGGACACCACAAAACCAAGGTATACCAATTCCTGCTTCATGAATTCACACTTCTCCAGATTGATGGTTAGTTGTTCATCATGTAATTTTTGCAAAATAGTATTTACATGTTCTAGATTTTCTTCCTTAGTCTGACTAAAAATTAGAATATCATCTAAAAAAACAACTACGAATTTACCAATATAATCCTTTAGGACTTCATTCATGAGTCTCATAAAGGTGTTGGGTGCATTTGATAGACCAAATGGCATAACAAGCCATTCATATAGTCCTTCTGTGGTCTTGAAGGCTATCTTCCACTCATCACCTTCCTTGATTCTTATTTGGTGGTAACCACTCTTTAGGTCTATCTTAGTAAAGTACTTTGCTTTTCCAATACAATCCATGAGATCTTCAATTCTGGGAATTAGAAATTTATACCTTATAGTTATCTTGTTTATGGCTCTGGCATCTATGCATAATCTCCATGATCCTCCTTTCTTCGGTGCCAACACTGTGGGCACTACACAAGGACTAATACTCTTCCTAATCAATCCATGATCGAGCAACTCTTGCACTTGTCTGGCAATTTTTTTGTGCTGGTTTGGAGTCATCTTGTAAGGAGCCTTGTTTGGCAAAGATGCTCCTGGAATCAGGTCTATCTAGTAGCTTATTGCTCTCTGTGGAGGCAATGTGGCTAGTGTACCATCAATAATTATGCCCTTATACTTCTAAAGTATAGGCTGCATCTCCTTGGAAATCACTATCTCCTTATCCTGATGCTCTTCTTTTGGTTTTACTATGATGGCATAACCAATACCATCCTCCTTAAGAGTATTCAAAAACTCTTTCCCACTCACAACCAAGACATTAGTACTCTTTGTCTAAACTGCATCCTCATCCTCCAATGACTGAATCTTATAGGTGACACCATCCTTCTGAAAAGAATAGGCATTCTTCTCACCATCATGTATTGCCTTTCAATCATACTGCCATGGTCTGCCCAATAAGAGATAGCATGCATCCATGGGTAGTATATCACATAATACCTTATCCTTATAGTCACCTATACTAAACTCTACCCAACTTTATTCATTTACTACCACATGTTGACCGTTATTCAACCATGTGACTCTATATGGGTTTGCATGAGTTATTCTTTTCAAATTCAGTTTCTTAACTGCCTCATCAGAAATAATATTATTAGTGGATCCTAAATCTATGATAATTTTACATATCTTATTCAAAATCTTGCACTTGATTCTGAATAGTGCTATCCTCTGGCTTGGTTCAGACTTTACTGGTTCCTTCATCAAGGTTCTCCTTATCATCAGGTTCTCTCCCTCTTCTGAGTTTAGATTGACCTCAGGTGACTGGCTGCTGGATGCATTATCTTGGACATAGTGATTTCTTTTATCACCTCCTTGAGAAGAGGATGTGGCCTTTTCTGGACACCTATATGCTGGATGACCTAGATTACCACAGTTGTAACACTTCATGGTGGTGAAATAGGATCCTCTGCCTGATCCTTCTGACCTTCCTCTATTAGATCCTCTTCCTCTATGGTTTCCTCTACAACTCGACTCCCCACTCTGCTCTGTGAGTTTGGATTCTGCTTGGGATCTATTATCAGCATTCCTTCCACCAAAACTTCCTCTGTGTCCTCTGTTATCTCTGCCTCTTCCTCTTCCTCTGCTATTTGAGTCTTATTTCCTCTTGCTCTTTTCCTCCACTTTCAGTGCTAGCTAATAGCATTTGTGCACTATTGTAGGACACAACAAACTGATCTCTTCTTGTATATTCCACTTCAGACCGTTAAGGTACCTTGCTACCTTTATGCTTTCATTCTCCATCACTTTGGACCTTAAGCATAGCTTTTGGAATTCTTCAGTGTATGCACTGACATCTAATTCCTTCTGTCTCAGATTCTATCTCTTCTTGTGTAGTTGTATTTCATAATCTTCTAGCATATATGCTTCTTTGATTTTAGCTACCATCCCCTTCCAAGTAGCTATGAGCTTCTTATCTTCTTTTGCTCTTTTAGTCTGCAAAAATTTCCACCAGGTTAAGGCAACTCCCCTGAGTCTGGATTTGGCCACCTTTACTTTATGTGCCTCACTTACACCATCACATTCAAAGTGATTTTCAAGTCCTTCTATCCACTCCATGACCAAATCTGGGTCCATTTTCCCACTGAAAAGTGGTACTCTTTCCAATGTTTTACCACTCATTGCTTTCAAAGCTTTCAAGAATGGTTCTTCCTGCATTATAGGATCTAGTGTGGGTTGTTCATCTTCAACATACACACCTTTCTCCTTATTCTTAGAGTCTTTAACTCTCTGGCTGACTTCTTCATTCTTTTGCAACATTACACCTAGCCTACTCTCCATTTCTGCTAGTCTTTCTTTCAGAAGTCTATTTTCTTCTTCCTGTTCGTCAACCTTCTTGGCCAATTCTGCATTGGTCACCATTTTTTTTTCTGAATTCACAGATTCACTGGTTGATGACATATAACTCTTATATTCCAATCTAGGAATAACCCAAATCTTACTGCTCTGATACCAATTTGATAGGGAGGGACTCTAGAATGTAAATTCTACCTATCTTGAATCAATTCAAGACTCTAGACAACTCTAGCCTCTCTACCAATTCAAGTGCTCATGACATCTTTCTACACAAAAATGTCTGTTAAATTCCTCAACTCTTTGCAGAGATGGAAAATTCTATCACTCTACTTGGTGTGGGACACATTCCTTGTCCTAACTGCTTCCAAGATACTGCCTCAAGGGCACATAACTTTTCTGAGCCCGTTGTCCACCCTTCTCTCTCTGTTCAAGGGTTTTGACTTCTTAGTGCTCACTTTCTTCCTCTCTGTTTTCCACCCCTGTAAGTCTATTCTCCTACTTGTCTATCTAGTCAGACTCCTTACTGAGCTCGCCTAGAACAAGCATGCATTGCCTCTAGTCGACAATTTGACCACCCCACAAAAGAAAAACAAACAAAAGGCATGGCTCTGCTTGATGACCTCCATACTATATAGAGGAACTTGAGGGACATCAAGATAGAGTCATGGTTTGCAAAAGAGAGGAAAATTTCAGAAAAGGAAACAACTAATCTACCTCAGAATAACAAACAGAAAACTGTACAAAAATACAATATTGGTCGAACTGCTGAATTGGATTTTTATTCAAAATTGTTCTTACATCAAAATACTTCTCAAATCAAAATATTCCCCCTAAACCCCTTGTAGAGAGAATTCTACATCTTATAGTTCTCTCATGTCTGTTACAAGATGTTTTAGTTCTCAGTTCGGTTCATATTCTAACTACCCCGGTTCAACTCTATGCTATCATTCCATCGTGTGAACTCTATCTTCAGTCTGGGCGATACCCTGATATTAGCTTTCCTTCTCCGTGACCAGAAATGGTCACCGTTGTGGTCTCTTTTTCCACCTTTGTTCTCCCCGATACCCAAGCTTCCTGCCGATGAGTCCAACGTAACCTTTCTGAGTGTTATTTTCACTTATCGGTGTGACAAACACCATCGGCAAGCTCCAAACTTCTGCTACTAATATACCATCTCTCTCTGATGGAAACTTCCCTTCGCCTTTATCGGTGTGACCTTTGACATCGGTGAAACCTTTCACCTCTCCTCCGATGTGCCAACTCTCTTCGACGGATAGAAGCATCAGCTAGACTTAACCTGTTGGTGTAACTTTCCTTTTGTTCACCAATCTCAATACTCATGCAGATACGCTTAACGCCAGCTTCTCCGTCGGTAAGACTTAACCATCACTCAGATTTTACACTTGTTCTCCAATATCACAATCTCACACCGAAATCCACATACAACGGCTCCATCGGCAAGACTGTCTTTATCGGCAGTGTCTCCATTTCTCTCACTAACATGCTGATACAACTGCTCCATCCGTCAGACTTTGATCATCAGCCTGACTTACTCCTCTTTTTCCAATGTCCATCCTTATGCCAGTATGCCTTCTATCAGCATGACTCCGACCATCGCTATAACATTCACGGTCTCTCTCGATGACTCTTCTCACAGCGATATACCATTTCATCGGTATGACACCAGCTATTGACATAACTTCAAAAAGCTTCGCCGATGAGCTCTCTCACTCTGATGGATCCAAATTTGAATATGCTTAAACTTCTTCCTGTGCCTTCCTAATTTGAAAATTCAAAACATCACACCAAAATGCAAAAATATATACATGGGCTCACTCCAAGCTCCTTGGTGCTCCTTCACCATTTACCTTTGTGGCTGTTCTACCTGCATGTTCCATATTGTCCTCAGTGTAAGAGGGTGTGGCAATTCATAGTGGAGTAATAAGAAGCAGATTACAGTGATATAGCCACAATGGATTGGCAGAGGACACCATCGAGCTATTCAAACAAATGCAATTGATAGGGGTAAAGCCAGATGAGAAAACCCTTGCTAGCATACTTCCGGCATGTGTAGGTCTTGGAGCTCTACAACAGGGTATGGAAATCCATGACCAAATAGTGGAAAGTGGACTTCAATCTAATATATTCCTGGTCACTACCCTTATTAATATGTATGGAAAATGTGGGAACCTAGAAAAGGCACGGAAATTATTTGACAAAATGCATCCACAAGTTGTTGTGTCATGGATGGTAATGATAGCAAGAAATGCCATTCATGGCCGTGGCAAGGAAGCCCTTAGAATCATTGAACAAATGAAACATTCTGGCATAAGCTCAAATTAGGTTTAGTCAAGGCAGGGATCTTGCAAAGGGTTGTGAAGTCTGGGACTCATGGCTAGGAGGGAGAACCGGTGCCTAGTACATTGCGTGCATCAAGTATGGCAGGGTCAGAAATGGTGCTGAGGAAAGTAGCTCAACTCAAGTACATTTGCATTGATGATTAGATAGATAATATTCTCACCAAGCCTCTTACCAGAGTGAGGTTTGCATATTTTCGGGACAAGCTTGGAGTAGTGGAGAATGTCGCCCTTGCTGAGAGGGAGACTTAGCATCAGTGATCTTTGCTATAATGCATATTTCTCTGAGACAGAGAAATATCAGGTGAAAGCCCTTGTAGTGTATATTTCTCTGAGACAGAGAAATATGAGGTGAAAACCCTTGTAGTGTATATTTCTCTAAGATAGAGAAATATGAGGTGCGAGCCCTTGTTCATCTCTAAGACTGAGATGGGACATCATGTTGAGAGACTCCATGACAACATCACGTTGAGAGATTCCGTGATGAATCCTTTGTAGTTGTGTTTTTTTTCACACATTCGAGTAGCCGTGGTGGACGTCATGTTGAGAGACTCCATGAAGACATCACGTTGAGAGACTCCATGATGAGCACTTGTGCACATGTTTTCTTCTACACATGGGAGTAGCCATGGTGGACGTCATGTTGAGTGATTCCATGACGATATCATGTTGAGAAACTCTGTGATGAACTATTTCACAAGTTGGTGGAGCCATTGTGGATGTCATGTTGAGAGACTCCATGACATGGATATCTGGAAGGATACCTCCCTGGCTAAGAGGGAGTGTTGATGTTTTTAATAGCTTCAGGAGGTAAGCCTAAAGTCAAGTTGACCAAGAAGAGTAAATTAATAAAAGGCCAACCTCCCTTTGTGAATAGTCACCTCTCCTTGGAGGATCACCTCTCTTGGGTGAAGAGGCATTTGAGGAGATATAAAAAGTAGATGGAAAGGGAGTTAACAAAATGAAGTAAGAAACAATTACATTTAGATGAAAATTAACAACTAGCACTCTGGGAGGAGATCCTGTGATTGAGTGAATGAAAGCTCTAGTCAGCTACTCTGCTTACACATCATCCATATCAATGGTCAAACAATCAATAGTAATTTTACACCTCATTCATAACAAAAATCATAAATATTTGTCCTATTTTTAGGAGCCAAAATTGACCAGTGGAGGATGCCTCAACAACAATACTTAGAATTCTTCTAAAGCGCCTCACTCCTCAGTAAATATTTTCTAGCCTTCGAGATGATACCAAACTGGGTAAACAAAACACTTTTGGAAATTAATCGGAGTTGGAACTATAGGAGCTCTACTGTTAAGGGCTGAGGCATTTCTCCTATTATGGCATTTCGACGGTTCATGACTCAATACAGTTCTGGTCTATTTATCATTCATTTTTTATTGCAAAATCTTGGTGGCATCTAATGTCTTACAAGTTTTGACATTTCCTATAATTTTCATTCTTTGTAACCAAAGCCTACTTTGTATTGAATTCAGTAGGTGAAGACCAGACATTTTTAAATTGTTTTAAGATTTGATTTTTTAATCTTTTATTCATTTCAATATTAATAAACAATCAAGAATTTGGGCTGTTGGCCCTCTAACATCTTACCCCATTGAAAGCCCGTAAACATGTATATAGTTTGTAATTAATTAATTATTTAGAATGTGAGAAAAATATTCACTCATGGCCTGAGGTATCCAACCAATATATAACCAGTTAAAAACAGTATAAGCAGTTGATGCTGAAATAACATTAATTATTGGAATCAGCGTTGGAATCTGCGTTGGAACATACAGATAGCCGGCCATCAGAGTGTTGTTTAAGTAGAGCTGCATATCACCGCCTAAACATCAGAATCGCTAACATGTTTTGGCACCATCTTTTCTTCGAATAAATTAATCTAAAGATCTAAGGAGATCTTCCATCAGATCAATGGGGGCGACGTAGAGTTAGTATGAGTAAAGATTCCATGCTGGCCCCTCTTGGCATCATCCTGTCCGTAATTTTACCAGTAATTCTAAGCTGTGTTTGTTCATCCATCTCCTCCTTATGCTTCCAAAATGGGGCAAACCGCATCAGCTGATTTGTTAATCAACGGGCCATTTACACCTGCCAACCATTTAAGAAAACATTATATCTCTGAAAGCAGCATTCAATCTATCTATGTAGTTGGAAGAAGCACGTGTAACCATGTATTACAAGAATATGTTATTGCTCGGTAAAGTACATCGAATGTTTTGTTCATTTTGACATTTTTTTTACAGATGTCGAATCAAGAAATAGATTATTATTATGTTTAAGAGACAATCATTAAAAATTTCCACAAATAAAATATTTAGTACCTGTCATGGTATGGTACTCTTGAATTTTATATGCAAAATTTTGCATTAGTCTTCTCAAGTTTCAACCAATCGTTTTATTATATTTTGATCATGATTATTGTTTGCGAAGTTAGAAAAAAAATGGTTATTGGTGTTTACCCTACAATTGCTGCCTTCACATGAATCAAGGCAACCATTAAATACTCCAATCAATATCAGCCATACCAAAATGAAATGAAATGAATATGGTCTATACTTAAAATCAATTCAAGAACTAAATATAACCCATGAGTGTCAAAGTGACCCGTACCTAAAAAATAAAATCAATGTGGTGCCAATAAAATTATATTTGTTACAATTGGCAGTCATTATCATGTGTGGGTAGATTTTTCAAAATGAGTATGGTCCATACCTAAAATCAATTCAAGACATAAATATAGCCCATACATGTCAAATTGACCCATACCCAAAAAATTAAATTAATGTGGTACCAATAAAATAATATTTATGCAATTGGCAGTCATGATCATGTGTGGGTTGTTTTTTCAAAATAAGAATACCCAATAAATATAGTCCATAAAATAAAAGCAAACAATTACATTGTCCTCTTAACTATTTACTTTATCTGTAGAAATACAAAATTGTAGTCTATTAGTTTTATAAACTGCACGCAACTTTTCTAACTGGCTATCATAGATTTGGCCATTTTTGTTGACATATTCAATCAGTTAAGGTAATGCTAGTGTCAGTCCATATATTTTGTGTTTGACTTTCAATATTTATAATTTTCCCATTCTGTGTATCCCTATTGGGAGCGCCAATAAGGATTGTTGTAGCTATTTAGACTATTTTTAGTTTGCTTTTGAATTTTGGACTAAAGTTTCTGTTTCCAATAATGCCTGTATGGTAGGCTTTACGGTTTTGGAAGTAGTGGGTTAGATCAAATTGCACATCATGTTTTGGTTTTGTACATTTTAGAAGTGGCCATCAACTTTTCAGTATCACACGGAATGTCCTTTTAGCTATATAGCATAGACCAAAATATGATTTTTAAATTGTTTCATATGGACATGCTTTAAGATTTTGGAACAATGATTTGTATCGAATGATGGATTTGTTGTTCACGGACTAGATTTACATAGAATGATAGACTTTAAAATAACTATTTTTTTTTTTTTTTTTTAAAAGTGGTAAACCACCCATACCAAAATTATATTAACAGAAACAGCGATTACAAGGAGAAAGGGAGGCAAAGGCCTCAACCCAAAGAACAAACAAGTCAAGCCAGCTAATACAGCTGCTGACACCAATCAAGTCCTCAAAGAAGATCTGCCAACGGGCATATTCTGGGAGGGTGTGCAATAAATAAACCCAAAATAACAAGAAAGCAACACCAAAACCGTCAGGTGTCTGCCCGTTAAAATGTCAGAGAAGGCCATGAATGTGCCCAACCCATAGCCGTTGAAGGGAGCGCAGGTCTTATACGCATTTAATGTAGGGATATGAATTCAAAATTTCCCACATACTCCTGAAGCTCCCTATCCCAAAAAAACTTATGCAGCAGAACTTCATCAATACAGGGCTAGAGTGAGAGGACCTTGAAGTGACGAGGGAGTACCACTCCAAACCTTCGAACAAGAAGAGGCCATTGGGGAGGGCCTTCAGACAAAAAAGGAAGCACCAGAACCAGAGGCCAACATAGGAAGAAGCATCAGGACCAAAAACCCCAACGAGCATAACCTTACAATTGCCAGAAGTCAAGAAAAACAGACCCAGCAAATGATCAAATAAGAAACCCCAACGCCACAGGAACATGGAAAAGCCAGCCACAAACAAAAAAAGGTCCCCACGCCACAGGAAGACGCCCTGTCAATAATCCCAAGGCCGGAGAGCAAAGAAAGGCCGGTCCCCCTGAAGTCAAACAACCTGAGGAGAACACTCCACTATCCTCGACCTCAAAGATTTTTTAAAAGTGGATTGAAGACCTGCTGCAATTTCTTCATGGGTTTTGCATTTTTTAGACTTACGCCCCTTCTTACGCTGCCCCTGTGAAGATCCAACTGAATTCAAAGCCAACCTTGTTTGGCTGATGCCGAGCACGGACGGGGTAATAGGAAATGAATCCTCTTGAAAGTAACTATTTTTAAACAAAGTTTACCCTATGCCTGAACAAAAATGTCTAATTAATACGAAGATGTGGATGTATGAAAAGGTTACATTAAATGATGTCAGTATATGTAGTTGTTTTTTTGTTCATTCCAATATTCACAACACAAGAACAAAGTAGCATTGCTTCCCTCTTTACTCAATTTAGGAGCCTCGGAATATAGGATTGCGCTCCTTTTATCTTATGCAAATAATGAACAAGCGTTTGCATAACATTTAAGCAACATGAACAAAATTTGAAGCTTTGAAAATTTGAGAAAGTATATTTTGTCATCTGCATTCAACTACATTTTAAATCCTAGTTAATCATGCTAAGAGGTGTTCTACAGACCTCTGAGCGAATTTTTTAAATCAAAGAAGCACATATCACATAATCATTGCAGTCCAGGAAACCATATCTTGTTTAGGCATGCCAAAAAAACACTTTACACATGTTCTACACTGAGCCACACATCCCAAACATTATCACAAGAGCATTGCCAACACACATCTTCACAGTAACCATTCTTATAATTCTGCCCATGGACCCCTTTCCTGTGTTCCAGACATCCCATGTTGGTACAAGCTCGAAGGATACTTAAAAATGTAAACCTCCCAGGCTTGGCACCCACCAGCAACATGTCATAAAACATCTTCAGAGCCTCCTCTCCTTCTCCACAAGGAGAATAATCTACAATTATCATTGTCCAACAAAGAACATCTCGCTCAACTGTTTTTTCGAACATTTGGCATGCATACTCCAGGGAATCATACTTAACATACATAGTAAGCAAATCATTCCAGAAAATAATGTCTGGATTCAACCCACTTTCGATTATATGGGCATGGAGTCTCCTGCCCTCTGCAAGTGCCTTCCTCTTGTCACATCGTGTTTTTAAGTTATTTCATTTCAACTTTCTATTTTTATATGACGTTTCCAATCTATACTACATAATTGTATTTACACATATGGTATTATGTTTTTGAAATATTACAACTTTGCTCTTATTCAAACACATGCGGTTAACTAGTTCTAATATCTTTTGTCTCTATGCTTTATAATTTAGAACATGCATTTTTGGGTGGGAATGGACTTTTAGAAACTTTTGGATAGAAGATTGTAGGGTCTGAAGTTAACTCTTTGCCTTCCCACATCATTGTGAAATGTCCGTTGTTGCAGAGTGCAAGTGGTTGCCAGTGCCAAAATAATGGTTTTTAGTTTAATAAGTGAACTTGATTTTAAAAGTTTAAAGAGCATATTTCACAAAAAATTCCGTCTAATAGAAGACTTCTTTGAATTGCAAAAAGGAGAATTATGTTAGTGTAGAATTTCTATTTTAGGATATTCCTCTATAAAAGTTTGTTAGTTATTAGTTTTCTAAAATAAAGTTGTTGCTTAGTTGTGCAATATTGCATAAAGCTGATTGCTTAGTTGTACAATCTTGCATGGAGCTGCATGCCTTTTTTTCTAGTTGGCAGTTGCTTTCCTAGATGGCTCATCTTCTGCTATATATATTGTACTAACTCCTAAGCCATTAGTAATACAAATATAATAAAAGCAATGCAATCAATGAAATTGTTCACAATTTATTCTTCACTCTAATTTGTGCAAGTGTAATTTACAGCTCGACTAATTCATAAATTTTACATGGTATTAGAGCCAAGTTAGTTTGAGTGCAAATTTATTTTATATTGTACGAATTTATTACCATGGAGGCAGATGTAAACCTTTGTTTCTAGGTGCATGCAGATTTCTATGAAGATTTTCACCACCATGGAGGCAGATGTAAACCTTTGTTTCTAGATGCATGCATGTTACTTTCCCTATTTTTTTTTTGCATGCTCCTTTCTTTTTTTCTAGTTTGATTCTTTAAAAATTGTGTGTGCTTTATGAGCATCACATGATAAAGATCTGGGAAAATTTGAGGCTTTGTAAAAACCTTTGTTTCTTTAAAATTGTACATGCTTTGCAAGCACCACATGATAAAGATCTGGGAAAATTTGGGGGTTTCTATTTAATATATCTAGTATAGGTTGCTTACATTATGCTTTTGAGTAAACAAAGGATAAAAGTTGCTAATTAACCACTAGAGCTTCGTACCATTCAGAGCACATCTCTGCAATCATCAAATCTTTTGACGGTTAGCTTCTATATTCAGAGACCAATTGTCTATCTATTCAACCCCATTCAGTTGAAAAGTACGGAATAAAATACCGAACTGCAATTTCAAAGTATCCTACAGGTGCTTGTGCAGTGCTTTCTATGATTTTGATCTATATCATGTCATTGGATTTATCTGCAATTCTTCATCGCTAGTTACAACTTTCTTCTTTCTAAGTTTAAATAAATTGTTAGGAGTTTTTCCACTTTGGTTTCTCCTTTCCTCTTTGTAATTGGGTACCTAATCAAGCTTAGTTGTCAGGACCCATATTTCTACTTTCACCTAGCTACACTTAAGGGGGGGTGTTAGTGTAGAATTTTGATTCTAGGATATTCCTCTAAATATGTGTGCTAGTAGTTAGTTTTCTAAAATAAAGTTGTTGCTTAGTTGTGCAATCTTGCATGCAGCTGCATGCCTTTTTTTCTAGTTGGCAGTTGATTTTTGAGATGGCTCATCTTCTACTATACATTGTACTAATTCCTAAGTTATTAGTAATGCAAATACAATGAAAGCAATGCAATCAATGAAATTGTTCACAATTTATTCTTCACTCTAATTTGTGCAAGTGTAATTTACACCTCGACTAATTCACAAATTTTACAAATTAAAGATTTAAAAACAATGCAAGAAAGGTTAACAAAATATGAATTTACATTTCCCATATCATATTCAATGTCAAATTCTATGCGTTCATTAAATTTTAAAAATATTTTTAAAGACTTTCAGAATGTGCATTATTGTGATTGTATGCTTCTAGAGTCACAATGTGCTATAATTGTGTTAGTTTTCGATCTTTTGAAAGATCTGTCTCAATAGATTTGTTAACTCCTTAAAAGCAAAGAAATTACTTGCTGATTTTAGTCATTAGTTAATTTTGTTGGAGCTTTTTACATTTACCTTGTATTGTATTCAGTTTTCCAAAATATCCATCTAAATAGACTAGCAAAAGAAATTGGTGGTTTCTTTTGTTCATATACTAAATTGAAATGTTTAAGTGTTTTGTTTTAAATTGTGTATTTCCTAATGTTTCCAATCTTATAAAATGTTAGTAATTAAAGACCTAAAGGCTCTTGAAAATGAAAACATTACTTATTGATTTTGTCCATTCCATAAATTTTTAAGTTTTTAAATTTCTTTTATTGTCCATTATTTTGAGTTTCCTGAAAGGTTGGTCCAAAATTTTGAAGCTTTTGAAAGAAAAAGAAACTTGCTCAATCTGTCCACTTTGTTTACTTTGTTGTAGGTTTTTTTCATTTCTATTTATTGTCTATTGCATTTGATATCCTACATGATCAGTCCAAAAGACTTTCAAACTCTTGAATAGTTAAAACAATAGAAATTGTTCGTTAATTTTGCCTAATAATTAAATTTGCCAATTTTTTTCTTTTACCATATATATCATATTTTATTTATTTCCTAAAATACCAGTTTGAAGAATCTTGTAAATATTTGAAAATGAAGGAAATTACTATGTAATTTTGTCCATTGGTTAAATTTGTTTAAAATTCTCTTTTTGTTACTTTAAATTATATTTAATTTCCTAATTTAAGATCAGTCTCGACATTTGAAAATGATGAAATTACTTGCTGATTTTGTTATTTTGTGAAGTTTATTGAAGCTTTAATCAAATTGACCTATTATATTGTCTATGCATTTAACACGATATGTTGACATTGCAACTTCACAAACTCTATAAATTTCAAATGAAAATTCATCAACAATAAGAAGGAAGCTGACAACTTAGTCAAGAACTAAAGAAGCCTGCCTTATTACACCAATAACATGTACTCCTATGACAACATATAAAATATTCCAATAATTGTTAACAAATTATCTAAAGCTCATGTGAGTTATACAATGTAAGTGACATAAATCTTTAAATCAATTCATTTCTTTTGTACTATTGGTTAATTTTAAAAATTAGACTATAAAGATATCTTTACTTTATTTTTTTTTTCAAATAATGAATGTCTACTTTCTAATTTCAAGTAGAGTTGTAATTTTTCTGCCAAGTTGAAATTTATGGGACAGATTATTCATCATAATTAAGACTAAATTTAAATTCTTTATTCTCTTACTATTCACTTTTATAAATATTTTGAGTATACAAGAACAAATAAATATGATTTTGCAAAACTAAATAATCTATTCTAATATTTCTTTTTTTATAGCTTCATAGAAATATTCTTGAATACTAAAATTGGTATGTTGTACTTTAAAACAAAGAAATGTATGATATTTACAAATAAAGTACTAAGCATTTATTACTTTCCTTATAATTTTGCTAATGATTACAAAAATAAATTTAAAAATTTGCAACCAAATTCTTCTCATGGGGTTTTTTATGTCTATTTTTTCTATAACTATTGCTAATTTCAATTTATGAATGTCTATTGACACTGACTTGAAGCTAACATCTTTCCTTCACATGTGAAGAAATTGTTCAATTTCAAAAAGTAGGTACTAAAAATACATTCCTTTCATTCACATAATACTATTCATTGAAACAAGTCTTTTTTGAAAAATTCATAGTAGTTCAATTTCATTACATGATACAATGGTTCAAACTATATATGTCAAGAAATACAATTGTTCAAGAAAATATTCAAGTTCAACCATTGATCACACTTTAAGAAAACAGAACTTATTTCAATTAGATTCATTCTCTTACATGGTAAGTGATTGTTTGTTTGATACATTAGAAGTTTTGCTTTATTGTCGTTACATGTCAATTGAGATACGAAATGGATTAACTGACCACTTCTTAATATATCAAGTGAACAATGACCATGATGCATTGCGAGCATTTTCAAATGAATTGCATCCATAATTACAAATGAATTACATGGAATAGACAATGTCAACACTTATTTGTATAAAATGAGATTTTGTGCTTCAAATACTCAACCTGAACAAGAAAGAGGACTTTGGGGTGACATGTTTTGCATATGATGGATATGCAAGTGGTTAAAAATTGTTGGCATAATAGTCATAGTAACAATAGTATTACATTGTTAAATTTGCATTTATAGGTTAGTTTATGCATATTAAATAAATGTTAGTAAATAAAGCAATAGTTAGTTTGTGGGAGTTACAATCCCATATGGAGGTTATGTAGGTAGTTATCAAATAGTTAAAGGGAAGAGGCTTTTATAAAGCCAATGTAATGCAATGTGAAAATCATCCGAAGACAATAATATATTATTCTATGTTTTATGTTTTGCTGTGTTAAAATGGTTTGATCTGGTTATCTATGTTTGTGCTCACCATATTTCAATATGGTATCAGAGTGGTTATGGATCATGGAGAAGTAGCAATTTTGTTTTGGAAACTATATATGAAGATTTTCTAGAGTATTTGTTGTTCATTAAATACAAGCACATAGTATTGCTGAGTGCGACATTTGAAGAAGGTGTTTTATGTTAGAAATCCTATTGAAGGCAGTTCCTGTGGTATTTTGGGGTTTTTAAAACATTGAACACACTCAGCTGGAGAAAGAACAAACAATAATCTGACCTATCAATGTGGAGACATTATGTATAAATAACTACATTGGCATCACTTTTGAGGAAGAAATTTGACTCAAATCATGGAAGCTAAGGCGAAAAAGTATATCATTGCAGAAGAAAACCTCTTGAAGATCAAATGCAAAAGTTTGGTATGATATAATGCATTATATAAAAGACAAATCTACATTTTTTGAAGGTACTACCATTTTAATTTGTTTTTGGGAGTGTGTAATTATGGAGTTGACCTCTTATATTTGTTAAGGCATAGGAATGATATGATTTTTTTCATTAAAATCTATATAAAGCATATGTACGAGATACCTTGATTTGAGTATGGTGCTATAGAAGTCCCCTGAGAACTGAGGTGATGCCTTTGTCAAAACAATAGTATGAAGAGGTCGTGATGAAATCTAATCAGAGAATGATATCACTATTTTGGAGCTGATCTAGTCATTTAAGCAAAGATTTTAAGATTGAAGAATTTTTTAGGTTTTATCAAAAGAAAGCTTTAGGGAAAGGAAATTATTTGGAAGTGTGAAGGTATAAGGTAAGAAAAAGTTGCTTTTAGTTTCTATTTTGAAGTGGCACGTGAATATTTTAAAGTGGTGGTCAGAATTTCAAAGAGGGATCTTAAATTTTGAGAAAGTGTGATAATTTTGTAATGGTCAAATATAACGAAGGTGGTTGTGAAATTCTAGAGTTTTTATATTTTTATTTCAAGTAATAAGGTAAAAATTGTTGAAGGCTTAATTTGATAATATCTTGGAGATATAAGGTTGATTAGTGTATGGGTCTATCATTGGCTCAAATTGACATTATCAGCTTTTAATCATGAATGCACATATGTCGAAGATCACTTATGCTTTTAGGGACATATTTTCTATTCCTGATGAGGCCTCCAAAGTCTCATCCAAGACATCAGTTGGTTCAACTGTAACAGGGTCATATTGGAGGTAGGTGACATCAGAGGATGGAGGATTTTCCATCATCTCAAGTTAGCTTCTCTCTTTGAGATGATGCTTTGGATGAGAAGTGTTTTTGGTTTTGGTTGTTTTGCTTTTCTTTGTTGATGCTGATAGATTTGAAGAATGTATGTTTTGTGAAGATTTTGTTTTGGAGACAGGTTTGAGATTTGTTGTTGATCTCAATATGGATTATTATCCAGTGAGCTTCAGAGTATATGATCGAGAATTATACCCTTTCACGGTTACTAGACAATGATAAAGATTTGTTGTATCTCTTAGAGATTGTTGTCAAATAATTCAAGACTCTGTGATTTGAGAGTTCGAGACTAAAGAGCTCAAGAACATAGCTAGAAGCTACAAATTTCTAAGGGTAGATGAGATAGCATGATGGCACCCCGCTTGTTTTAGGATTTGTTCTTTGAGAGAAGATTTTCTATAAAATATGTATTCATATTATGTGATCAGCTTTGTTGAGTATATTAGCATTCAGAGGGGGGTCCCTTGGTACTATTGCAATAACAATGTAATAAGGGGGGAATGTTGGCATAATAGTCATAGTAACAATGGTATTACATTGTTAAATTTGTATTTATAGGTTAGTTTATGCATATTAAATAAATGTTAGTAAATAAAGCAATAGTTAGTTTGTGGGAGTTACATTCCCGTATGGAGGTTATGTAGGTAGTTATCAAATAGTTAAAGGGAAGAGGATTTTATAAAGCCAATGTAATGCAATGTGGAAATTATCCAAATACAATAATATATTATTCTATGTTTTATGTTTTGTTGTGTTAAAATAGTTTGATCTAGTTATCTGTGTTTGTGCTCATCATATTTCAATAAAAATATCAATTGCATTATAGTCAATAACAACAAAGAGAATATATTTACAATTCAATGATGATGGCATATGCTAAAACAACACCAAATCTTTCTTTCTATTACAGTCTACAAACTCTATATGCAATTATTTACTACCTGTTGATGTATAAATTTGTGGGTCTAATCCAACAACAACATGGGAAACTCTAAAAACATGAGATGGCTTCTCAGAGTAACCTCCAGATTTTAGAGAAGCTGGCTCTTCCTTTTTCAATGGGGTTTTGAGAAAAAGGGAGAAAGAAACAAGATTACAAAATAATGAAATAAACTCCTAATCCTATGGTGATGCACCAGATTTAAAACAACTACCCATCAACACAGTGTCAAACCCTAATAGATTTAATTGAAAACCAAAGAGCATGATGCATGATTGATTATCTAGTTTAAGAAACATATTCAACAGAGGCAAATAAACAAATTTAATTTAAAACCAAATGATTGATTATGCTATTGCCGTTGGAGCACCATCTGTGTCTACGGCTGCTACCTTATAGGGGTTTTCTTCTGCTGTTGGTGTGGCTGCGGCTGTTCGAGCACCGTCCGTCAGCTCAACTGCTATTGTCATTAGAGTACCGTCTGTGTCTATGGCTGCTGCCTTACAAGGTTCATCTACTACTTTACATGCAGGGGTCCAGTCTGTTGTTGGGGTATCTGCGACTGTTGGGTTTTCTTCTGTTGATGGTGTGGCTATGGTTGTTGGTGCACTTTCTGTGGGCTTAACAACTGATGTGGCTATTGGTGTACCATTCATATCTACGACTAGGGTTCTGTCTACTACTGGGGTGTCTACGGCTAGTCCGTTTTCTTCTACTACTGGTACGGCTACGACTGTTGATGTGCCATCCATAGGCTTTGCTACTGGAGTTGCCATTGGAGTGTTGTCTGTGTCCACGGCTGTTGCTTTTTAGGGTCATCTACTGCTTTATTTGTAGGAGTTCCATCTATTGCTGGGGTGTCTGCGGCTATTGGTACACCATCCATACCTGGGGCTGCTACTGTTGCTACTACCTCTTATGCAAAGATTATTAGGAGTGGTTCTCCTCAACGATGTGAGGAGTCTACTAATGCTGCTACTGCTCTAGTTTCTAGGAGATCTATTTCTTAGTCAGACTTGCCTCCCCCTGTAGTGGTCCTAGGCGATGAGGTTTTAAAAAATATGGACTATTTCTCTAAGTAGGGTTTGATTTGTATATTTGACCATTCATGGCCTTGGCTAGGCAATTTGAACCTCTGGATTTCAGACCATTGGTGCCCTATCACGAAGGGGAAAATAGAAATTTACCCTTGTGCAAAGGATTTCTTTGTAGTTGTTTTTCATTCAGTTTCTAATCAAAATGTTGTTCTTCATACTTAGGCTTGGTTTTGGGGCTATCATGCCCTCCTTCTCAAGCCTTGGGTACCCTCCTTTGACCCATTGACTATGTCTTTCAATAGAATGCATGTTTGGATTCATCTCCCAAATCTTTCACTACATCTTTGGTGCAATCTTGTTATGAGGGTATTGGTAATTCTTTAGGTTCTTTGATTATGGTAGATCAAGTGACTACCTTATTTTCTCATACCACATACGCTCGTGTTCTTGTGGATTTGGATCTCTTTAAGCCTCTCCCAATGGAGATTATGCTACAGGTTGCTAATAGTTCTTGGATGTAGATTCTAGACTATGAAGGTATTCCCTTCGGTGTTGTTGGTGCTTCGCTACAGGTCATCTAGCTTCTGGGTGCCCTCGCTTAAAGATCCCTCACTCATCCTTCTGGTGGAAGAATGATTTGCATGAACATCTTATAGTTGGTGCTACTGAGGATATTTTTGGGTCAGAGGGGGATGAATCTTCCTCTGATGCTAATGGATCTGCTCCTAATATTGAGGTGGTTCCTGATTTTATAGCTAAGGCTACTATTGCTGGTCGTTCTACTGCTGGGACTACTTCTGGCACTGTTGCCTAAACATCTATCATTGTTTCCACTAATACTGATGTTGGGGCAACGTCTTCTGTTGGGGTTGCTACTGTGTTGTCAGGGTTCTCACCTTATGGTGTTGCTGGGTGTGCTGCAGGAAACTCCCCTGCTACTGTTGTTGTTTCTGGAATTGCTATAGGGACCTCCCCTACTATTGTTGCTACTGTCGGGTCTGCTGTAGAGATATCGGCTACTGATGTTATTATGTCTCAGAATGATACTATAGGTACTCAAGTTGTTGCTAGGGCTGGTGTTGTTGTGCCCCAAGCTCCGCCCCCTTCTAAGGAATTAGAGAGAGTTTCTCCTGCTTCTCCTATTTTTATGGATGGAGATGATGTTTTTTAGACTATTGTCCAAAGGAGGAAGCAAGGTCTTCCCAAGCATGTTTCACTGAACCGCACTCGAGCCAAGGGTGTTTGACCCGATAGGTCTAGTTCTACTATTCTTTAGGTTGTTGTTCCCTGCAGCCTTGTTGCTTAGTCTAGTGGACTTTGCTGGTTTTTATTTTACAACAAGGCTACTATGCCTATGCTACTAGTCTTTTTTTTGTGCTGGATGAGTACTGTTAGTGATCTATTTTCTTGCCCCCTAGGATTGGTTTTGTAAAAGGGTTCGGCCCCTAGTTTTTCCTACCTTATTATATCAAAAATAGAGGCAAAGAAATAGAAAATCAAAGCAAGAAACAAAAACAAACTCATAGCTGCACAAAACACCATCTCTCTTTATTTAAATCAAAAACAATTTATAGAGGCAAAGTTTGCACAAAATAAACGTTTACATTTATCATGAAAGAGGCACTGCTAAGGCAAAAGAAATATCTCTGTTGCTTCTCTAAAAATCTCTGATCTAAAAACTATGTAGAACTCTGTGTCACTGTGGAACCCTCAAACTATGTCTCACAACTAGACCAGATCTAATATTTATAACCTAGAATAATAAATCTCTTTGTGAATCTCTAAAAATCTTTTCCAACTGCCCAAAATAATATCTGCAACTATCCATAAAAAATGCCCCAAAATCTAGCACTAATTCTAGCAACTGAACTGGCAACTGTAACTTTCCATAGCTGGAAAATATCTCCCTCCATCCTCTTGCTTGCGTGATAAACTACCTTCCGGCTCATCTCTTTGGCTGCCGTAAAAATTGAAGGCTACATGAGAATTTTAGGGCTGTATCTTTATTTCCCGTGAGAAGTTAAAAATGAGTCACTAATAAATTTTCACTTATTTCTCAAGGGACCCACCATGTTTGATTCAACTTATTAAAGATTTTAATCTTTATTTAAATCTCTCCTGTGAGCATATAGCTGAACACTCTTTTTATTTATTAAAATAAACCATTTAGCTTTAGAGGGGGCCCACCATGTTTCATTATAAGAAAAGAGTCTTATACATTTTAAATAATTCAGCATACAACTTCACATGACTCTTCTCCTTTATCAGTTTTAATAAAAATGAAATAAGAGATTTATCCTTGCTCCACTTGAGCCACGTGGCTTGATGACACTCATTTTAGAAAGAAATTTCCTTGCTTTCCCCTAAAATACTAGCTATGTTGACAAGTGGTAGCCTTCGAGGGTCTTCTAAGTTGCTCTCTCCTCCACTCGTACTCTGAGACCTACCAGTCATTGGTCTCCCTCCACATCAACGGTGGCTATGTGTCTATGTTGTGTTTTGTATTTGGAGTCTATGTGCATCTCATAGGCAGCGTATCATTTTATCTCTAAGACTGAGTGCCTTCAACAACTTGATATAGGCTTACCTTTTAAATGACTGTGCCTCTTTCTTTATAGTTATGGCCAATGCATCTTTAGCTCTGCAGGCTGAGCCCATCATGACTGGATGAGTCTTAATTTTGTATGCACCTCATAGTGCCCTTTGCTTTGACTTCATGGAGGCATCACCTCTATTCACAGGCCATGTCTTTCTTATTTTGGATGGTAGCTTCAATGTGCAATCTGAGCCTCTTTTTGTGGCTGCAAACTCTTCTGTGTAGCTAGAGTCTTTCACATAGGCTGAACCTTTTGAACATGGTCTCTAGTAGTTGGAGGCCAAACCTTTTGAACATGGTCTCCTATAGTTAGAGGCCAAACCTTTTGAACATGGTCGGGTATTTCTTGATGATAAGGGATGGCGTCATTATTTGTAACTGCTCTTTTTGTGGATGGCTACCATTCTTCCCATGTGCCTTCATTTGAAAACTGCTTTATTATATTTTTCTTTGGATCAGACTTCCTTTAAAATAGAGGCTTCACCTAAATTCAAGTTGCGCAAGGACTTGTATAGGTAGTGCTTGAAACCTGTGCATTGTTTCATACTTAGGCTGCATGTTTGGTTTAGAGGATGTACCTTTGCATAACTTGTGCATTCCTTCTAGGCTGTGCCATAATTGTTAGTGACTGTTATATTCTTACAATGATGCGCCATCATTATTTGAATTTTGCTATGTCTTATACTTGGGCCTTGATTATTTGTTGTATTGAAGTTTGGCTAAGCGCCATGGATTAAAATAGTTGAAACATCTATTAAAGGCATGTGCTTGCAATAATAGACTAAGACTTGAATTTCAAGTGCTCACACCACCTTCTTTCCATGCCATTGTTATTCAATCAATGACCAAGTCTTGTTGCATTGCTAGCGCACTATTCACATGGTGCCTTAAAATTGACTGGCAACTTCTCCACTCGATGTAAACCACATCATTCTTGAACGAGGTCATTCCTTTGTATGAGGCTGCAATTTGTTGACAATGCCTCTTGAAGTAGTGCCATGAATCCTATATCTGTATGCTATTCTCTTATTTGGACATTGCTTTGCATATAGCTGCACTATGATTTGAAAATGGTTTGCTACCTAAACTTTAACTTCTACAATAATTTGTGCCATCATTTTAATAGACAACCTCTTTGTATTCTGGGAACTTTACTATAAAGGTATGTTCCTTTCTCTCTGATGGTAACACCATCTATTCATGGATACACCTTGACTGTATGACCAACGCCTGGCCCTTTGGAGTTTATTGACATAGGCCGAGCCCTTGAATTGGTAACCTATGCACCTTTGATGGTATGACATTTTATAATGAGCTGCCCACCTTTATGTGGACCAATCCTTCACTCTTATATCTCCTATGGCTATCTATGACTTTGATTGATCTGTGTCACTCTGCTATATGAGGTGCCTTGTTTCAACCATGTCTTTTCATGATGCTTCAAATGGCATGCATCGAGCCCTCATTTTCATAGTAGTTGCACCATAATAGGTAGTGTTTTGATGCTGGGTCATGCTTTCTTACTGGATCTTTTGCTTGTCAATGACCATGTATTTGACATGCCCAAACCACCTTCATTGGTGAATGTGCCTTTCATATGTATGAGTCTTACAATGATATACACTTTTACTTGAGCATGACTGTGTATTAGTTGCAACATGCCACCTCATCTCTAGAGTTTGAGCACACTTCATCTTTATTTGAAAACCATGCTGTGATTTGTTAGAGACTACATTTACATTCACAATGCTGCACCATTTCACCTTAAATGATAATCATATCGCTGGTGATTTTGTATAACAACTTGTGGCTTTGCTCCTTATGGTTGAACTCAGTTTAATGTTGCGCCCTTGTTGAATCATAGGCCATGATCCCAGTAATATGGACTGAGACTTTGTACTAATCTGCAACTTAACTAACTCAATCTTTATTTGAAACTAAATCATTTAGACTAACCGCTTACCGAATAGTGCCAAATACCCACAAATCTGATACATATTGCAAAGTTTTAAAATGGTGTGAAAAATTCTCACCTGTGCCTTTATAAAAAAATAAAAGTTGTATGAGGTTTCGGGGGCACTTATGTCAGTTACAAAATAGGGTTTTTTTATGTTGGGCAATAGAAAAAAATAACTCTTGGTGCCCATATAAAATAATAAAATTGGTTTCAGGTTTCAGAGGCGCTTATGTCAGTTACAAAATAGGGTTTTTTATGTTGGTCAATACAAACAAAAAACTCCCAGTGCCTTTATAAAATAATAAAAGTTGTTTGGATATGATATTGGGAAGATGGAGTGTGTGCGCAGGACCTCTGTGCAGTCCCACGACCTGTAGCAGTCGTGGTCTGCATGTGTTTGTTCTTTGTTGCATGCATTTTTTCTTTGCAGATCAGGCTCTGTGGGGTTGTTTTCAGCAAGGGGTGGGGTTTTTTAGCTTTCAGAGGGGTTTCTTTTCTTAAGTGAGCATTGTTTGGTGTAGATGTGGGGTGCAAGGTCTTGAGGGGATTTTCTAATGGTAGGGTCTGTGCCTTTAGGTGAGACGTCAGGGGATGCTGCTATGGTAGGGGTTGGTGACAGGTTTCCTCATCCATCCCCACCTAATGTTGGGGTTTTTAGTACTGGTGCTTTGAAATTGCACAAGATAAACGAATGCTTGGAAAGAACTCAAGTTAGTCCGAAGCTGGTGATTCAAACACAGGCAGTAGGCAAGGACCTGGAGTGTTATAGAAAACATGTTTTAATTTGCAAATTTATGGGATTGAGGGTTTCGATGCCTTTTCTAGAACCCTGGATTCGCAAGTCATGGAATCTGAAAGGTGATTTTGAAATCTTGCTATTTGCGAATAACTTCTTTCGGGTGGTCTTTTCGTGTATCTCTGATCGTAAAAAGGGTTTTGAGGGAGGGGCCTACTTTTATAATCAAGTTGGACTTTTCATGAAGCCTTGGCATGCAGGCTTCAATTCGGTAGAGGAGTTGCCCTTAAAGGTGCCGATGTGGGTTCATTTTCCTCAGCTGCCGTTGGAATGTTGGAGATAGGATATTCTACAATCAATTGTGTTGCTACTGGGGAAGCCTATTGCTCCATCTCAGCAAACTCTAGAGAAGTGAATTTTTTCCTATGCCCAGGTCTATGTGGAGATTGATCTAAGCTAGCCTCTACTAGATTCTATTGATCTGAATGTTCGATCTAGCTACTAGGCTCAACAGTTAGACTATGAGACTTTACCTTTCAAGTGCTCACTGTGCCATGAGTTGGCCATCTTCAAAGGAGGTGCCCTCGTGCCTCAGGTGCTGGTGGTTTAGATAATGTGAATGCTCCGTCTGATCCAAGGGCAAAAAAGGGTAAAGCACCCATGTAGGGGGTGGTACCGGATAAAGTTGGCTTTGTGCTAGTTAAGGCATGAAACAAGAATTGGGGTCGGAAGAGGACTATTCAGGATCGTCAAGAGGAGGAGACTTTTAACAAGTTTGATGCTTTGGATGAATTAGTCCATGAGGAGGGGGTTTCTTCTAGCATGCATCTTGAAGCTTCTCCTTTAGTTGATCATAATTCTAAGTCTTTGTTTGTCACTACCTCAGTCCTAGTTATTGTGGTGGCTTTCGAGGTGGTGATGGATTTAGTTGCTGCTCCCCCCGATGCTGGGTTTGGGGACTCTTGTGGTTTGGCAAAAACCCCCATGGCCTTTTCGAATGAAAGGGTGAGTTTAGCCAATGGATCGGGTTTGGAAGACTAGATGGTAAGAAGAAAGCTCTCTCGTCTTCTTCTATTCTGGGTCTACAGCGAAAATCCTTGAAAAAGTGTGCTCCTGATAAGCCCTAGAAGGTGGGGAGGAAGAAGGATCAGGAGAAAGTTAAGATGGATGGAGAGACATTGGTGGAATCTGGGTCATTGAAGACATTGGATACTCACTTCTCTCACCCTTTGCGATGATTGTGTTATCATGGAATGTAAGGGGTATGAATAGCATCCCTAGACAAAAGGCTATTCGAGACTTGGTTAGTGCTCATTCTCCAGATGTGGTTTTCCTCAAGGAGACGAAGTTATCTGTGGATGGTATGATGCAGTGTGTTTCTAAGATTTAGAACAGAGGGTTTTGCCAGTGTGTGGGTGCGCAAGGCAGTTTAGGGGGTCTTGCTTGGCTCTGGGATCCTTGGCAAATTTCTCCTATTTGGTGGATCTCTAGTAGACTTTCCATCTCTCTGGTTGCAATTAGTTTGGAGATGGGGGAAAGAATTCTTCTTTCTAACATTTATGCTCTGATGGATGTCCCTGGTAAGACTTTCCTATGGTCTCATATCAATCTTCTGAGATCGTTGGATCCTTTCCTCCCCTGGATTATGGCAGGTGACTTCAATTGAATTGCCTCCCTTGAGGAGAAAAGGGGGGTGTGCCTCATTTGGACCCCTCTTCTAATCTTCTAAGGGATAATTTGGCTCGACTCCGTCTTGTGGATATCAAACCTTCAAATGGCATGTTTACTTGGAATAATAGGAGGCTTGGGGATGATGCCATTTCTGAACAGTTAGACAGGTTTCTTGTTTCCTATTTTTTGGTGGGTGACAAGTGGCTATCAAGTTCTGAAATTGTAGAGTGGCGAGGATCAGACCATTGGCCCATCAAATTCTCTGCCCATTTGGCTAATGGTCCTAAGAAACAAACTTTTAGATTTTAGTGTATGTGGCTTAGGGAGGAGAGTCTTCTTGACTTGGTTTCTAGATGGTGGACTGAAGGATGACCAGCTTTTGGTATAGCTATATACTCATTTGTGAAGAGGCTTCAATATGTGAAGTATAAATTCAAACATTGGAATAAGTATCAGTTTGGCAATGTGTTTCAGTAGAAAAGGGTTCCCTAGGAGTGCTTGAATTCTATTACCGGGTAGATTTGAGACCAGGGTCTTGATGTGAATCTAAGTAGGCTTGAGGTTAGTGTGGTTAAAGACCTCAAGGAATGGGAGCTTCGTGAGGAATTTTTTTGGAAACAGAAGGCCCATTTTGACTGGCTTTAGGAAGGGGACAGGAATACTTCCTTCTTTCACAAATCGGTGAAGGCTCAAAGACAAGGTAACTTTATCTCTTCTCTCCGCTCTCCTGAGGGTTCTATTCTTTCTTCCTCTTCGGGGATCTCTAGTGAGGCAGTTCATTTTTTCTCTGCTCTCTTTTCTAAAGATAACCCGCCTACTAGTGACAGGGAAGCTTCTATCCTAGGTTGTATTCCCTCTCTAGTGACTATGGATATGAATGCTTCTCTTCTTAAACCTATTTCTTTAAAGAAGTTGGAGGATGTGGTGTTTCAGTTGAAAAAAGGGAAGGCTCCTGGTCCTGATGGGTTCCCGACTGAGTTCTTTCAGGAATTTTGAGAAGTCATCAACCTTGATCTATTAGAGGTGGTGCAGGAGTCTTCTAGGAATAAGCAAATGTTGCGAGCCATGAATGCCACGTTTCTTGCTCTTATCTCAAAATGCGAGGGTATTTATTCTATGGATCTTTTTTGACCAATTGTTTTGTACAATGTGTTGTAGAAAATCATTAGAAAGCTAATTGTTAAACGTTTGAAGCCATGTCTAGATAAGTTGATCTTGGAGGAACAAGGGGGTTTTGTTGTAGGTAGACACATTTTGGATGGAGTAGTTATTGTGGCTAAGACTATTCACTCTATGGCCTCTTCTAAGGGAAAGGCTATGTTTATAAAGTTGGATATGGCTAAAGCTTATGAAAGAGTTAACTGGAGATTTTTGATCAAAATTCTTAGAGCCTTCGGGTTTAGTTGTGAGTGGATTGATTAGGTCATGAGCTGTGTGAGGACTTCCTCATTTTCTATTCTCATAAATGGGGAGTCTTTAGATCTGTTTGGTGCTTCTAGAGGTCTTTGACAGAGGGACCCCTTATCCCCATATTTGTTCATCTTGATGGCTGAAGGCTTGGGGAGATTCATTAAGTCCTGTGTTATGGATGGGCTCTTTCAGGGTTAGAAATGGAGCAATTCTCTTCCTCCTCAAACTCATCTTCAGTTTGTGGATGATACAACTTTGATGGGTGTTGCTAAGGTCGTTGAAGCAGTTGCTTTGCGTCAGATTTTAGATTGTTACCTGGCTACCTAAGGTCAAAAAATTAATGAAAGTAAGTCTTGCATTTATTTCTTTAATACCCATAGGCTTATTCAGCAGCGTATTACCAGAATATTAAAGTTTCAGGTACGAAAACTTCCCTTTATATACCTTGGCATCCCTCTGGATGTGCGCCCACTTCCCATGTGTTTTTGGCAGGATGTGACGGATAAATTTCATGGGCTAGTTTGTCACTAGACCTATAGATGGTTATCTATGGCTAGAAGAATTACTCTGTTGAAGTCCGTGGTACATGCCCTTCCTATATACAAGTGCTTTGTGTTGACGACTCCCTCAAGTTTCATCAAAGATTTTGAGGGCCTCTATTGGCAGTTTCTTTAGTCAAGTAATCTCCTTTCGAAGAAGTGGAGCATAATTAAGTGGGAAGTTGTTTATCAGCCAAAGCAGGATGGTGGTCTGGGTTTGTGTAAGACAGATTGGAATGATAGGCTTTGGCTGCTAAGCTATACTAGAGATGGTGTTCATATCAGCATCAGTATTGGGCCAGGATCCTTACCTTAAAGTACCTTGGGGAGGTGGAGGGCGCTGAGGTGCCACATTTTCGTCTTTCGGGGAGAGGTTCAATCATCTAGGATACTCTCAAGAGGTGGTCTACGCTGGTTAAACAAGGCCTGTTTTAGCTCTGCAATAGAGGCTCTGATGTTATTTTTTGGCATGGCTTCCAGCTATCCTCTCCTCATACCCTCACTTGGGGGACTTATGTAGGATTTTTGTTCAGGTTGGTTGGAGTAGAGTGATGGATTTCAAAGCCCCTCAAGCTTTGGGGTAGACTATTATTTACCGGTGGAAGGATATGCAGGAATGGCCCATGGGTGGATCATTGGAGGATAGGAGGGAGTTGTCCTCCATTTTGGCTAATAGAGTCTGTTGTTCTCTCCCAGAGCAGGATGTGCTGGCTTGGGGTTCAGATCCAAAAGGGATGTTCACTGTTGCTTCAGGGTATCATGTTTTGGATAGACAGGCCTAGGGTATTGGTAAGGTTCCTTGGTGGAAAAATATTTGGAATAAATTATCTTGGCCAAAATGCAATTCCTTTTCTTGGCTGGTGGTTTATGGTAGGTGTTTGACTTGGGATAACATCTGTAAGCATGGCTTCCAAGGTTCTTCCTTATGCTTCTTATGTCTAAAAGATGTTGAGACTGCTTTACATCTTTTCTTCTAGTGCTCTTTTGCTAGGACTATTTGGCATTTTTGGTGGGGGGCCTGGAGTTTGCAGTGCAGGCACCCTTCTTCTTTGCAGCAGTTTTTGTAGAACTTTGGGCCCATTCCGGTGAGGACTTCATTTTTGCACATAGCTTGGCCAATTGGCCCTAGTCTGATTATATGGCACATCTGGTTGGAGTGCAACCACAAGGTCTTTCTAGATAAGAAGTTGCTGGTGGGACAAGTTTGGTCTGACATTCTTGGGGCTTTGTAGGAGACCTTGTATGCAAAATGTGATCTGTCAGCCCCAGTGGATCCTGGTGATACTAGAGTGATTCGTAATCTGGGGATTCTTGTTGGGGGTCCTAGAAGGCCCAAGATTGGGTGAAGTAGGTGTTCTAGAAGGAAGGTTTCCAGGGAAGGGCATTGGCTACCCCCTCCCACTGGAGTCTTGAAAACCAATATTGATGGGTCTGTAAGGGGTAACCCTGGCACGCTGGCATTGGTGGGGTGGGCAGAGGCAGTTCTGGGGTGGTTCTATTTTTCTTCTCAAAATATAGGGAGTTGCACTCTAATAATCTTATGGAGGCCTTGGCTATTCTTTGAGCTTTAAAGTAGGCATATGCCCTTGGCTAGAATAAGATTATCTATGAGTCAGATTCTCAGGTGGTGATAGACTTGATAAATAGAAGGTAGTTTGATGATGTTAGTTTATAGCTTGCGGTGGTGGCTAAGAGAATCACCAGTCTTCAAAATTTATTTTATTCTATCAACTTCTCTCATATCCCTCAGGAATGGAATAAGGTGGCTGATGGGTTGGCCAAATGGGCTTCTAAGAAGAATAGGACCTGGCTGGTGGATGATTGGGATAGTTTACCTAGGGATCTTGCTCAGGATTTGGTGGATTTGGTCATGGAGGATTGAGATGTAGCATTACCACTTCTTGAATTCTTGTTTGTTGTCTTTGGGCCCGTTTGGGCCTCTTGCTACTTTTATGCTTTGTACTACTCTCTTTGAGTAATAAATTTTTTACCCTCTTTTATTAAATAAAAGTTGTTTGAGGTTTTTGGGCACTTATGTCAATTACAAAATAGGATTTTTTATGTCAGCCAATAGAAAAAATAACTCCCAACACCTTTATAAAATAATAAAAGTCATTTGAGGTTTTGAGGGCACTTATGTGAGTTACAAAATAGGGTTTTTTATGTCGGCCAATAGAAAAAAATAGCTCCCAGCACCTTTATAATATAATAAAAGTTATTCGAGGTTTTGGGGGCACTTATGTTGGTTACAAAATAGGGTTTTTTATGTTGGCCAATAGAAAAAAATAGCTCAGGCCGACACTTTTATAAAATGATAAAAGCCATTTGAGGTTTTGGGGGCACTTATGTGAGTTACAAAATAGGGTTTTTTATGTCAGCCAATAGAAAAAAATAGCTCCCAACACCTTTATAAAATAATAAAATTCGTTTAACATTTTGAGGGTGCTTATGTCAGTTACAAAATAGGGTTTTTACGTTGGCCAATAGAAAACAATAGCTCTTGGTGCCTTTATAAAATAATAAAAGTTGTTTGACAATCTGGGGGTGCTTATTTCGGCTACAAAATAGGGTTTTTTATGTTGGCCAATAGAGAAAAATAGCTTCAGGCACCTTTATAAAATAATAAAAGTGACTTGAGGTTTCAGGGGCGCTTATGTCGGTTACAAAATAGGGTTTTTTATGTTGGCCAATAGAAAAAAATAACTCCCAATGCCTTTATAGAATAATAAAATTCATTTGAGGTTTCAGGCTTGCTTATGCCAGTTACAAAATAGGGTTTTTTATGTTGGCCAATAGAAAGAAAACTCTCAGTACCTTTATAAAGCAATGAAATTCATTTGAGGTTTTGTGGGCGCTTATGTTGGTTACAAAATAGAGTTTTTTTATGTCGAGCAATAGAAAAAAATAACTCTCTATGCCTTTATAAAATAATAAAATTCTTTTCAGGTTTTGGGGGCACTTATGTTAGTTAAAAAATAGGGTTATTTTATGTCGGCCAATAGAAAAAAAAAATCTCAGCACCTATATAAAATAATAAAAGTCATCTAAGGTTTTGGGGGCGCTTATGTCAGTTACAAAATAGGGTTTTTTATGTCGGCCAATAGAAAAAAAAAACTCCTAGTGCATTTATAAAATAATACAAGTCATTTGAGGTTTCAGGGGTGATTATGTCAGTTACAAATTAGGCTTTTTTATGTGAACTAATAGAAAAAATATAACTCCCAGCGCCTTTATAAAATAATAGAAGTTGTTTGAGGTTTTGGGGGCACTTATGTCAGTTAAAAATAGGGTTTTTTATGTCAAGCAATAGAAACAAATTAACTCATGATGCCTTTATAAAATAATAAAATTCATTTGAGGTTTCGAGGGTGCTTATGTCAGTTACAAAATAGGATTTTTTATCTTGGCTAATAAAAAAAATAGCTCCCAGTGCCTTTATAAAATAATAAAAGTCGTTTGAGGTTTCTGTGGTGCTTATGTCAGTTACAAGATATGGTTTTTTATGTCAGGCAATAGAAAAAGAAATAATGTCCGGTGCCTTTATAAAATAATAAAAGTCATTTGAGGTTTTGGGGCGCTTATGTTGTTTACAAAATTGGGTGTTTTATGTCGGCCAATAGAAAAAAATAGCTCCTAGTGCCTTTATAAAATAATAAAAGTCTTTTGAGGTTGTGTGGCACTTATGTCGGTTACAAAATAGGGTTTTTATGTTGGCCAATAGAAAAATATAGCTCCTGGTGCCTTTATAAAATAATAAAAGTTGTTTAAGGTTTCGGGGGCAGTTATGTTGGTTACAATATAGGGTTTTTTATGATGGCCAATAGAAAAAATTAGCTCTTGGTGACTTTATCAAATAATAAAAGTCATTTGAGGTTTCAGGGGTGCATATGTCGGTCACAAAATAGGATTTTTTATGTCGACCAATAGAAAAAAAATAACTCCCAGTGCCTTTATAATATAGTAAAAGTCATTTGAGGTTTCGAGGGTGCTTATGTCAGTTACAAAACAAGGTTTTTGATGTTAGCCAATAGAAAAGAAATAGCTCCCGGTGCCTTTATAAAACAATAAAATTCGTTTGAGGTTTTGGGGGCACTTATGTCGGTTACAAAATAGGGTTTTTTATGTCAGCCAATAGAAAAAAAATAGCTCCGGGTGCCTTTATAAAATAATAAAAGTTGTTTGAGGTTTTGTGGGCATTTATGTTGGTTACAAAATAGGGCTTTTTAATGTTGGCCAATAGAAAAAAATTAGATCCTAGCGCCTTTATAATATAATAAAAGTTGTTTGAGGTTTCCAGGGTGCTTATGTCAGTTACAAAATAGGGTTTTTTATGTGAGATAATAGAGAAAAATAACTCCAATTGCCTTTATAAAATAATAAAAGTCATTTTAGGTTTTGGTGGCGCTTGTTTCAGTTACAAAATGGGGTTTTTTATGTCGACCAATAGAAAAGAAAATAACTCCCAACGCCTTTATAAAATAATAAAAGTTGTTTGAGGTTTCAGGGGCACTTATGTTGGTTACAAAATAGGGGTTTTTTTGTCAGCCAATAGAAAATTAACTCCCGGCACCTTTAAAAAATAATAAAAGTCTTTTGAGGTTTCTAGGATGCTTATGTTGGTTACAAATTAGGGTTTTTTTATGTCATCCAATAGAAAAAAATAACTCCCGACACCTATATAAAATAATAAAAGTCATTTGAGGCTTTGGGGGCACTTATGTCAATTACAAAATAGGGTTTTTTATGTTGGCCCATAAAAAAATTACTCGTGGTGACTTTATAAAAAAATAAAAGTCATTTGAGGTTTTGGGGGCACTTATGTCAGTTACAAAATAGGTCTTTTTATGTCGGCCAGAAGAAAAAAGAACTCTCGATGCCTTTATAAAATAAATCCTAGCGCCTTTATAAAATAATAAAATTCATTTGAGGATTCAGGGACACTTATGTCGATTACAAAATAGGGTTTTTTATGTCGACTAGTAAAAAAGATAGCTCCTGGCACCTTTATAAAATAATAAAAGTCATTTGAGGTTTCAGGGTTGCTTATGTTGGTTACAAAATAGGATTTTTATGTCGGCCAATAGAAAAAATATATATTCCATTTATTCTCATAAGATATCGGCTATGTTGATTAAATTGGATATGCTTAAAGCTTATGACAGGGTATCTTGGGAATTCTTATACAAAATTTTGCATAAATTTGACTTTTCTCATAAATGGTGTAAGTGGATCCGTTCAAGTATTTCAGTTGCTAGTTTTATAGTACTAATTAATGGACCCCCTTCATAATTTTTTAAATCTTCTTGAGGTATACATCAGGGTGATCCTCTCTCTCCTTCTCTTTTCATCATTGTTACAAAAGGGTTGAGTAGGTTGATTCACTCTCAAAATAGATTAATGATATGGAAAGGTATTTTTATTCTGAGAGTTCCTTTTTCTATCACACATGGTCTTTTTGCTGATGACACTCTACTATTTGGACAACCTTCCTTTTTTGAAGAAAAATCCATTAAAAAAAGTCTTGGATCTCTATTACTCAGCGTCAGGCCAGAAAGTAAATAAGGATAAATCAAAGATCTTTTTCTTTAATGTTAGTCCATTGCTTCAAGGGAAAATTTCAAATTATTTACGCTTCAAAATAGATGTACTTCCCTCAAAATATTTAGGCATTCCTCTTTTTCATGGAAATGTGAGAAGTTTTTGGAAAAGACTTATTGAGAATGTCAAAGGAAAAATTGCTTCTTGGAAAGGAAAATGGTTAACTCTAGTAGGTAAGATTCTCATGATTAAATCAGTACTATCAGCTGTTCTAATTTATATGTTCTCAATTCTAAAAGTTCCAAAAGGTATCCTCATTGATCTTTGTAGCATTTTTTGAAAATTCTTATGGAACGTGTCTAAAGAGGAGAGTAGTACGACCCCCCTGATCTCTTGGGACAAGATATGTAATCCAAAATAGCTAGGAGGTATAGGTATTCATAATATTGAAAATCAAAATCATGCACTAGGAGAAAAATTGGTATGACAAATGTATGGTAACCCAGAGGCTAAATGGTGCAAAATTATGCAAGAAAAATATTTAGATTCAGCTGATCCAGTGAGGATTTTCACCCTGCAAAATCTAGAGCTAGGTTCTAAGATCTAGAATTTCATGATTGATTGCAGGGAGGTAATTTTGCCTTTTCTTTCTTGGGTTATCCATGATGGTTGTTCATCATTATTTTGGGATGATTCTTGGAACATTCATCCTTCTCTTTCTAATATAGAAGGGTTGAATGAGGCTAAAGAGATTCTCAGTCCAATTTGGGGAGTCAGAGTTAGAGATTACTTAGAGTTAAATGATGTTCAGAATCCTTTGGGTGTATGTTGGAAAGATTTTTCTAATGTTCCAATTCCTCCTTCCCAAAAGGATTTGTTGTATAAAATTCTTAAGAGAAGAAGGGTTTTTATCTCAGGAGCCCTAGATGAAATTATTTGGACTCCCCCTAAATCTGGGAAATACATAGTGAAACAAGGATATCAAAGCCTCATGGGAAGAAGTATGGTAGGCTCTTCAAGATGGCCTTCCAAACTCTGTTGGAGTAATCTTTGCCTTCCAAAGGTAGGAGCATTTGCTTGGTTGCAACTTAAGGGTAGTATTCTGACAAGTAAAAGACTTGTTAAGCTTGGTTTCGGCCAGCTTTTTTTATGTCCTCTTTGTTCAGATGCAAAACAAGATTGTAATCATTTATTGGTTAGCTATTTTTTTTCTTCACAAGTTTGGTATTGGTTGTGGGCTATGTTGGGTTGGTTAGGAGCTCTTCCTGACATAGTTTTAAATTTGTTTTAGAGTTGGCCAATTCTTTTTTAGAACTCAACTCTTTCTTCCTTTTGGATTATTTCTCCTAGTTTAGTGGTTTGGAATTTATGGCTTGAAAGAAATAACTAAATTTTTAGGGAAGGGGAATGTACCTTGGATCAAGTCATGTGTAAAGTGGAAAAGGTAGTGGCAGAGTTACTCTACTCTCATTTATTATTAAAAGATGCTAGCTCTTTAGCCTTTCCTTCATGGGATGCTCTCATGCTCAAAACTTGGAAATTTTTGTCACTTCCCAACTCAAATTGTTTTGTGGGTATTCAGAAAGTGGATAGAAGTCTCATTCATTGAAGCCTCCTCTATAAAATTTTATTAAGTTGAATTTTGATAGTGCCTACAGAGGTAATCTGGGGTCTTCAGGTGCTGGGTGTGTGTTAAGAGATTGGAATGGTGAAATACTTAAGGTTGTGTCTCTTAAACTTGGTTTTTTCTCTAACAACGAGGATGAAGCCTTGGTATTGGTTGCAAGTCTGAAGCTAGCTTCAAAGTGTGGGGTTAAAGATGTTATTATTGAAGGAGATTCCATGAATATAGTGAATGCTATCAAAAAGAATTTGGTGCCTAGTTGGAAAATTGGTTATATCTTGAATGATGCCTTGAATTTAATCAAATCCTTTACAAATTTACAAATTCTTCATTCATATAGGGAAGGGAACAAGATAGTTGATTTTCTTGCTAATTTGGCTTGTGATTAGGAGAGGGAATATTTTGAATGGGATGCTGATTCTTTGTGGTGTCTGAATGGTTTTGTAAAGATTTTTGAAGAAGATAGGAAGTTCATCTTAGTTTAAGGGTGTTTAGTTTTGGAACGAAATTTGGCACATCTTTTTGAATTCAAATGAAAGAGGGAATACTTTTGGTTGGGCTTTGGGTGGTGAGAAGTACATTGGTATTTTTAGAGACAAGGTCCCTTTCTTACAAATTTATGTTTTGTTTTGGCAGGATTAAAGTTTATAGTATCTTTTTATGCCTTTTTTGTCATCATAACTCTTTGGCTTGAAATTTGTTATATTCGCACAGATGGCATTCTTGGAGTACTGTTTCATTTATTTTATCCATTTTGAATTGAGTTGGTATGAAGTAATTTTAGCCATTATCTGTGGTGTTTCCAGATCTTTCGCAAAGGCACTTATTATATTCTCCTTACTTGGATGCGATTTCTCATTGCTTATCTTATTGTGCTCCATTGTTTGTGATTATTTTATTCCTACTTTGAGGGATCTTTTGTTGGAAACATGGGTTCGAATCTTAGAAATTCTTAGATTCTCTTGCCAATTTAGAAATGGGAGTAGCCTTCTTTTGGGGTCTCTCGTGCTTCCTCCTTGGGAGAAATCTTCAAACTTTATGATGAGGACATTGAGAGAGCAATTGTTTCTGTGTGTGGTCGCCACTTGTTTCATCTTCCTATGGCACTGTATCTATCCCAGGGGGTATCACATTTTCTTTCTAATTTTATGGACATCATTCAAGATGTTAATTTGGTGAAAAGGCTTAGGCATATGTTTTTGTAGGATTTTATGTTTTCTACAGATATTTTTAACACAATTGTGGTAGATTATGATATTCATCTGGGGGTTTCTCTCTTTTTGGGTCTTTTCATTCTACAAGATATTTTTCATAGGCCCATAGTGCATTGTCTTTTCACTTCTTTTCTTCATGAGTTGCAGCGTAATTGTAGGATGTCTATCCTAAATGGTCTTCACTGCCATGGCAGAGAGGTTGGTGATGAAGTGGTAGGTGCAACTAGAGAGGCGTTTAGGGATTTATTTCATCTACTTCATTTTCAATTACCTCCTCCCCCCCTCCACCTACTGCAGATATTGGTGATGTGAATGTTGTGATGTTGGACGATTTTTAGTTTGAGAATCTTTTTTGCCATGAGAGGGTGTCGGTGTTAATATGGAGAATGTTGAATCTGATCAAGGTTTTTTGAAAGCATTTTTGAGAGAGGCCGTCTGTTCTAAGCTTTCTATTCTAGTGCCTTTTTCTTTTTCTCTTTGTGGTTTGTATCTGTAAGCTTCATATGTTCTGCTACTTTTGTCTTTGTCCACCGGTGATGTCGTTTGAGGTTTCGGGGGTGCTTATGTCAGTTACAAAGTAGGGTTTTTTATGTTGGCCATTAGAAAATAGCTACTGACACCTTTATAAAATAATAAAGGTCATTTGAGGTTTCAGGGGTGCTTATGTCAGTTAGAAAATAGGGTTTTTTATGTTGGTCAATAAAAAAGAAATAGCTCCCAGTGCCTTTATAAATAAAAAAACTCATTTGAGGTTTCAGGGGCACTTATGTCAATTACAAAATAGGGTTTTATATATCAGCCAATAGAAAACAATAGCTTTCAACGCCTTTATAAAACAATAAAAGTCATTTGAGGTTTCGGGGGCTATTATGTCAGTTACAAAATAGTGTTTTTATGTCAACAAATAGAAAAACATAGCTCCTGGCACCTTTATAAAATAATAAATATCATTTGAGGTTTCGGGGGTGCTTATGTTGGTTATAAAATAGGGTATTCAATGTTCGCCAATAAAAAAATAACTCCTAGTACCTTTATCAAATAATAAAATTTGTTTGAGGTTTCAGGGGGGCTTATGTTGGTTAGAAAATAGGGTTTTTTATGTCAGACAATAGAAAAACATAACTCTCGACCCCTTTATAAAATAATAAAAGTCATTTGAGGTTTCAGGGGCACTTATGTCAGTTACAAAATAGAGTTTTTTATGTTAGCCAATAGGAAAAAAATAACTCCTAGCACCTTTATAAAACAATAAAAGTCATTTGAGGTTTCAGGGATGCTTATGTCAATTACAAAATAGGGTTTTTAATGTTGGCCAATAGAAAAAAATGCTCCCAGTGCAATTATAAAATAATAAAAACTTGTTGTTTGAGGTTTCAGGGGCACTTATGTTGGCTACAAAATAAGGTTTTATATGTCAGCCAATAGAAAAACATAGCTCCTGACGCATTTATAAAATAATAAAATTCATTTAAGGTTTTAGGGGTGCTTATGTCACTTACAAAATAGGGTTTTTATGTCAGCCAATAGAAAAAAAATAGCTCCCTACACCTTTATAAAAAAATAAAGGTTGTTTGACATTTCAAGAGCTCTTATCTTAGTTACATAATAAGGTTTTTTATGTTGGCCAATATAAAAAAAAAAACTCTCAGTGCCTTTATAAAATAGTAGAAGTCTTTTGAGGTTTCGGGGCTGCTTATGTTAGTTACAAAATAGGGTTTTTTATGTCAGCCAATAGAAAAAAAAAACTCCCGATGCCTTTATAAAATAATAAGTCATTTAGGGTATCAGGGGCGCTTATGTCGGTTACAAAATAGGGTTTTTTATGTTGGCCAATAGGAAACAATAAGCTCGCGGTGCCTTTATAAAATAATAAAAGTCATTTGAGGCTTTAGGGGTGCTTATATCAGTTACAAAATAGGGTTTAATATGTTGGCCAATAGAAACAAATAGCTCTTGACACCTTTATAAAATAATAAAAGTCATTTGAGGTTTCGGGGGTTCTAATGTCTGTTACAAAATAGGGTTTTTTATGTCAGCCAATAGAAAAAAATACCTCTCAGTACTTTTATAAAATAATAAATGTCATTTGAGGTTTTGGGGGTGCTTATATCAGTTGAAAAAAGGATTTTTTATGTCAGCGAATAGAAAAAATAGCTTCTAGCCCATTTATCAAATAATAAAAATCTTTTGAGGTTTTAGAGGTGCCTATGTGGGTTACAAAATAGGTTTTTTATGTTAGCCAATAGAAAAAATAGTTCCTAATGCCTTTATAAAATAATAAAAGTCATTTGAGGTTTTGGGGCACTTATGTTAGTTACGAAATAGGGTTTTTTATGTTGGCCAAAAGAAAAAAAATAACTCACGGCAACTTTATAAAATAATAAAAGTTGTTTGATGTTTCGTGGGTGCTTATGTTGGTTACAAAATATGGTTTTTTATGTCAGACAGTAGAAAAAAAATAATTGTCAGCGCCTTTATAAAATAATAAAAGTCATTTAAGATTTCGAGTGTGCTTATGTCAGTGACAAAATAGGGTTTTTTATGTTGACCAATATAAAAAATTAACTCTCAGCACCTTTATAAAATAATAAAATTTGTTTGAGGATTCGGGAGGTACTTATGTCAGTTACAAAATAGGGTTTTTTATGTTGGTCAATAGAAAAAAACTAACTCCCCATGGCTTTATAAAATAATATAAGTCATTTGAGGTTTTGGGGGTGCTTATGTTGGTTACAAAATACAATTTTTTATGTCGAATAATATAAAAAAATAACTCTCAGTGCCTTTAGAAAATAATAAAATTTGTTTGAGGTTTCAGGGGCACTTATGTCAGTTACAAAATAGGGTTTTCTATGTTGGCCAATAGAAAAAAATAACTCTCGATGCCTTTATAAAATAATAAAAGTCATTTGAGGATTCAACGACACTTATGTCAGTTACAAAATAGGGTCTATAATGTCGGCCAATAAAAAAATAACTCTCGTCACCTTTATAAAATAATAAATTTTTTTTGAGGTATCGGGGGTACTTATGTCAGTTACAAAATAGGATTTTTTACGTTGGCCAATAGAAAAAATAACTCCTGGCATCTTTATAAAATAAAAAAAGTCATTTGGGGTTTTGGGGGCACTTATGTTAGTTACAAAATAAGGTTTTTTTGGTGGACCAATAGAAAAAAATAGCTCCCGGGGCCTTTATAAAAAAATAAAAGTCATTTGAGGTTTCGAGGGCACTTATGTCTATTACAAAATAGGTTTTTTTATGTTACCCAATAGACAAAAATAGCTTCCGGTGTGTTTATAACATAATAAAAGTTGTTTGAGGATTTGGTGGCACTTATGTCGGTTACAAAATAGGGTTTTCTATGTTGGCCAATAAAAAATAACTTTTGGTGCCTTTATAAAATAATAAGAGTTGTTTGAGGTTTCAGGGGTGCATATGTCGGTTACAAAATAGGGTTTTTTATGTTGGTCAATAGAGAAAAATACCTCTCGACACCTTTATAAAATAATAAAAGTCATTTGAGGTTTCAGGGGGGCTTATGTCGGTTACAAAATAGGGTTTTATATGTGGGTGAATAGAAAAAAAAATAGCTCCCGATACCTTTATAAAATAATAAAAGTCATTTGAGGTTTTTTATGTTGGCCAATAAAAAAAAATAGCTCGCGGTGCCATTATAAAATAATAAAAGTTGTTGGAGGTTTCGAGGGTGCTAATGTCAGTTACAAAATACAGTTTTCTATGTCATCAAATAGAAAAAAATAGCTCCCAGTGCATTTATAAAATAATAAAAGTCATTTAAGGTTTCAGGGGCGCTTATGTCAGTTACAAAATAGGGTTTTTTATGTCGGCCAATAGAAAAAAATAGCTCCTAGCACCTTTATCAAATAATAAAGGTCATTTGAGGTTTTGGGAATGCTTATGTTAGCTAAATTATAGGGTTTTTTATGTTGGCCAATTGAAAAATAACTCCCGACACCTTTATAAAATAATAAATGTCATTTGAGGTTTTGGAGCCGCTTATGTTAGTTACAAAATAGGTTTTTTATCTCGACCAATAGAAAAAATAACTTCTGATGCCTTTATAAAATAATAAAAGTCATTTGAGGTTTTGGGGGTGTTTATGTTGGTTACAAAATAGGGTTTTTTATGTTGACCAATAGAAAAAAATAACTCCCGGTGCCTTTATAAAATAATAAAAGTCATCTGAGCTTTCAGGGGCACTTATGTCGGTTACAAATTAGGGTTTTTTTTATGTCACCCAATAGAAAAAAATAGCTCCCAGTGCCTTTATCGAATAATAAAAGTCATTTGAGGTTCCAGTGTCACTTATGTCAGTTAAAAAATAGGGTTTTTTATGTCTACCCGGTGCCCTCATAAAATAGTAAATTTCATTTGATATTTCAAGGGTGCTTATGTCAGTTATAAAATAGTGTTTTTTATGTCGCTCAATAGAAAAAAATAGCTCCTAGTGCCTTTATAAAATAATAAAATTCATTTGAGGTTTCAAGTGCACTTATGTCAGTTACAAAATAGGGTTCTACATGTTGGCCAATAGAAAAAAAAGTTCTTGATGCCTTTATAAAATAATAAAAGTCATTTGAGGTTTTGGAAGCTCTTATGTCTATTAAAAAATAGGGTTTTTTATGTCGGCTAATAGGAAAAAATAGCTCCCGACACTTTTATAAAATAATAAAAGTCATTTGAGGTTTCGAGGGTGCTTATGTCAGTTACAAAATATGGTTTTTTTATGTTGGCCAATAGAAAAAATAGCTCCTGGCACCTTTATAAAATAAATAAAAGTCTTTTGAGGTTTTGGGGGCACCTCTGTTAGTTAAAAAATGGGGTTTTTTATCTTAGCCAACAGAAAAAATAGCTTCTAATGCCTTTATTAAATAATAAAAATCCTTTGAGGTTTTAGGGGAGATTTTGTGGGTTACAAAATAGGGTTTTTTATGTTGGCCAAAAGAAAAAAATAATTTACGGTGCCTTTGTAAAATAAAAAGAGTCATTTGAGGTTTTGGGGGCGCTTATGTCAGTTACAAAATAGGGTTTTTTATGTCATACAATAGAAAAAAGTAATTCCTCATTCCTTTATAAAATAATAAAAGTTGTATGAGGTTTTGGGGGTGCAAATGTGAGTTACAAAATAGGGTTTTTTATGTCATCCAATAAAAAAATGACTCCCAGATTTATAAAATAATAAAATTCATTTGAGGTTTTGGGGGTACTTAGGTTGGTTACAAAATAGGGTTTTTTATGTCGGCGAATAGAAAAAATTAACTCCCAACACTTTTATAAAATAATAAAAGTCATTTGAGGTTTCGGGGGCACATATGTCAGTTACAAAATAGGGTTTTTTATGTTGGCCAATAGAAATAAACTATCTCCCTATGCCTTTATAAAATAAAAAAAGTCATTTGAGGTTTTGGGGGCCTTTATGTTGATTACAAAATAGGGTTTTTTATGTTAGACAATAGAAAAAAAAAACTCTCAGCGCGTTTATAAAACAATAAAAGTCATTTGAGGATTCAGGGGCACTTATGCCGGTTACAAAATACGATTTTTTTATGTCGATCAATAAAACATAACTCTTGTCTCCTTTATAAAATAATAAAAGTTGTTTGAGTTTTCAGGGGTGCGTATATTGTTTACAAAATGGGGTTTTTTATTTTGGCCAATAGAAACAAATAACTCCTAATGCCTTTAAAAAATAATTAAAGTCGTTTGGGGTTTCAGGGGTGCTTACGTCAGTTACAAAATAGGGTCTTTTATGTTAGCCAGTAGAAAAAAAACTAACTACCGACACCTTTATAAAATAATAAAAGTCATTTGAGGTTTCGGGGTTACTTATGTCAGTTACAAAATAGGGTTTTTTATGTTAGCCAATTGAAAAAAATAGCTCTTCGTGCCATTATAAAATAATAAAAGTCATTTGAGTTTTCTAGGGCACTTATGTCAGTTACATAATAGGATTTTTTATGTCGGCCAATAGAAACAAAATAACTCCCATTTCCTTTATAAAATAATAAAAGTCATTTGAGGTTTCGGGGGTGCTTATGTCAGTTACAAAATAGGGGTTTTTATGTCATTGAATAGAAAAAAATAGCTCTTAGCACCTTTATAAAATAATAAAGGTTGTTTGAGGTTTCGGGAGTCCTTATATCATTTACATAATAGGGTTTTTCATGTTGGCCAATAAAAAAATAACTCTTGGTGCCTATATAAAATAATAAAAGTTGTTTGAGGTTTCGGGGCCGCTTATATCAGTTACAAAATAGGTTTTTTATGTTGGTCAATAGAAAAAAATAAGTCTCGACGCCTTTATAAAATAATAAAAGTCATTTGAGGTTTTGAGGACACTTATATCGGTTACAAAATAGGGTTTTATATGTCAGCCAATAGAAAAAAAAACTCATGGTGCCTTTATAAAATAATTAAACTCATATGAGGTTTTGGGGGTGCTTATGTTAGTTACAAAACAAGGTTTTTATGCCTGCCAAAAGAAAAAAATAACTCTCTTTGCCTTTATAAAATAATAAAAGTTGTTTGAGATTTTAGGGGCGCTTATGTCAGTTACAAAAAAGGGTGTTTTATATCGGCCAATAGAAAAACAATAACTCCCAGTTTGTTTATAAAATAATAAAAGTCATTTGAGGTTTCGTGAGAACTTATGTCAGTTACAAAATATGGTTTTTTATATCGACCAATAGAAAAAGAACTCCTAGCACCTTTATAAAGTAATAAAAGTCAATTGAGATTTCAAGGGCACTTATGTTGGTTACAAAATAGGGTATTTTATGTCGGCCAATAGAAAAAATTAACTCCCAGCACCTTTACAAAATAATAAAAGCCATTTGAGGTTTTAGGGGCACTTATGTGGGATACAAAATAGGGTTTTTTATGTCAGACAATAAAAAAATAACTCCCAGTACCTTTATAGAATAATAAAAGTCATTTAAGGTTTTGGGGACACTTATGTCAGTTACAAAATAGGATTTTTTATGTCGACCAATAGAAAAAATAATTCTCGACACCTTTATAAAATAATAAAAGTCATTTGAGATTTTGGGGGTGCTTATGTTGGTTACAAAATAGGGTTTTATATGTCAACCAACAAAAAAAAAGCTCTCGATGGCTTTATAAAATAATAAAAGTTGTTTGATGTTTTAGAGGCTCTTATGTATGTTACAAAATAGGGTTTTTTATTTTGGTCAATAGAAAAAAATAGCTCCTGACAGCTTTATAAAACAATAAAAGTCTTTTGAGGTTTCAGGGGTGCCTATGTCAGTTACAAAATCTAGGGTTTTTTATGTTAGCCAATAGAAAAAATTACTCCTAACACCTTTATACAATAAAAAAAGTTGTTTGAGGTTTCATGGTTGCTTATGTTGGTTACAAAATAGGGTTTTTTTTGTTGGGCAAAAGAAAAAAATAACTCGCGACACCTTTATAAAATAATAAAAGTTGTTTGAGGTTTTGGGGGCGCTTATGTCTGTTACAAAATTGCCTTTTTTATGTCAGACAATAAAAAAAGCTTTGAGTTCCTTTATTAAATAATAAAAGTCGTTTGAGGTTTTGGGGGTGCTAATCTTGGTTACAAAATAGGTTTTTTGTGTCAGCCAATAAAAAAAACTCCCAGTGCTTTATAAATTAATAAAAGTCATTTGTGGTTTCGGGAGTGCTTATGTCGGTTACAAAATAGGGTTTTTTATGTTGGCCAATAGAAAAAATCAGCTCCTAACACCTTTATAAAATAATCAAAGTTGTCTAAGGTTTCTGGGACGCTTATGTCAGTTGTAAAATAGGGTTTTTTAGGTTGGCCAATAGAAAAAAAATAACTCCCGGTGCCTTTATAAAATAATAAAATTCATTTTAGGTTTCGAGGGCACTTATGTTGGTTATAAAATAGAGTTTTTTATGTTGGACAATACAAAAAAAAAACTCCCGGTGCCTTTATAAAAAATAAATTTTTTTGAGGTTTCAGGGACACTTATGTCTATTACAAAATAAGCTTTTTTATGTTTGCCAATAGAAAAAAATAACTCCTGGTGCCTTTATAAAATAATAAAAGTTGTTTTAGGATTCGGGGGCACTTATGTCGGTTACAAAATTAGGTTTTTATGTTGGGAAATAAAAAAATAACTCTCGGCGCCTTTATAAAATAATAAAAGTCGTTTGAGGTTTCAGGGGTGCTTATGTAAGTTAAAAAATAGAATTTTTTATGTCAGCCAATAGAAAAAAAGTAACTCCCAGCACCTTTATAAAATAGTAAAAGTTATTTGATGTTTCAGAGGCGATTATCTCAGTTACAAAATAGGATTTGTATGTCATCCAATAGAAAAAAATAGCTCCTGGTGCCTTTATAAAATAATAAAAGTCATTTGAGGTTTTGAGGGCGCTTATGTCATTTACAAAATAGAATTTTTTATGTCGGCCAATAGAAAAAAAATAGCTCACATTGCCTTTATAAAATAATAAAAGTCTTTTGAGGATTCGAGGGCACTTATGTTAGTTACAAAATAGGGTTTTCTATGTCGACCAATAAAAAAATAACTCCCAGTGCCTTTATAAAATAATAAAAGTCATTTGAGGTTTTTGGGGCTCTTATGTCGGTTACAAAATAGGGGTTTTTATGACAACCAATAGAAAAAATAACTCCCAACGCCTTTATGAAATAATAATAGTTGTTCGAGGTGTCAGGGGTGCTTATGTCGATTACAAAATAATGTTTTTTATGTCAACCAGTAGGAAAAAAAAATCCCGATGCCTTTATAAAAGAATAAAAGTCATTTAAGGATTCAGGGGCACTTATGTCGTTTAGGAAATAGGGTTTTCTATGCCAACCAATAAAAAAATAACTCCCGATGCCATTATAAAATACTAAAGTCATTTGAGTCCTTAGGGGTGCTTATGTCAGTTACAAAATAGGGTTTTTTCTTTCCGCCATTAGAAAAAAATAGCTCTCGGTGCCTTTATAAAATAATAAAAGGTGTTTGAGGTTTTGGGGGCACTTATTTTGGTTACAAAATAGGGTTTTTTACGTCATCCAATAGAAAAAAATTACACGCGGTTTCAGGTTTTTTATGTCATTTGAGGTTTCGGTGGTGCTTATGTCAGTTACAAAAAAGGGCTTTTTATGTCATCCAATAGAAAGAAAAACTCCCGGCACCGTTATAAAATAACAAAAGATGTTTGAGGTGTTAAAGGCGCTTATGTCAGTTACGAAATAGTGTTTTTTTATGTCTTCCAATAGAAAAAAAATTAGCTCCCAATGACATTATAAAATAATAAAATTTGTTTGAGGTTTCAGGGACACTTATATCGGTTACAAAATAGGGTTTTAGATGTCAGCCAATAGAAAAAAAAAACTTTTGGTGCCTTTATAAAATAATAAAACTCATCTAAGGTTTCAGGGGTGCTTATGCCAAAAGAAACAAAAACTCTCTTTGCCTTTATAAAATAATAGAAGGTGTTTGAGCTTTCTAGGGTGCTTATGTCAGTTACAAAAAAGGGTCTTTTATGTCAGCCAATAGAATAACAATAACTCCCAGTTGCTTTCTACAATAATAAAAGTCATTTGAGGTTTTGGGGGCACTTATGTCAGTTACAAAATATGGGTTTTTATATCAGCCAATAAAAAAAGAACTTTTGGCACCTTTATAAAGTAATAAAAGTCATTTGATATTTCAAGGGTGCTTATGTCGGTTTCAAAATAGTGTTTTTTATGTTGGCCAATAGAAAAAGTTATCTCCCAGCACCTTTACAAAATAATAAAAGTCATTTGAGGTTTCGGGGTCACTTATGTCAGATACAAAATAGGGTTTTTTATGTCAGCCAATAGAAAAATAGTAACTCCCAGTGCCTTTATAAAATAATAAAATTCATTTGAGGTTTGTGGGAAGCTTATGTTGGTTACAAAATTGGGTTTTTTATGTCAGTGAATAGAAAAAAAAAAACTCCTGGCACCTTTTTAAAATAATAAAAGTCAATTAAGGTTTCCGGGGCACTTATGTTGGTTACAAAAAAAGGGTTTTTATGTTGGCCAATAGAAAAAAATAACACCTGGTGCCTTTATAAAATAATAAAATTCATTTTAGGATTTGGGGGAGCTTATGTCGGTTACAAAATAGGGTTTTTTATGTCGGTCAATAAAAAATAACACCCAGTGCCTTTATAAAATAATAAAATTTGTTTGAGGTTTCGAGGGTGCTTATGTACATTACATAATATGATTTTTATTTCGGCCAATAGGAAAAAAAATAACTCACGGCACCTTTATAAAATATTAAGTCATTTGAGGTTTTAGGTGTGCTTATGTCGGTTACAAAATAAGATTTTTATGCCAGCCAAAAGAAGAAAAAAAATCCCAGCACCTTTCTAAAATAATAAAAGTTGTTTGAGGTTTTGGGGGCACTTATGTCAGTTACAAAATAGGGATTTTTATGTCTTCCAATAGAAAAAAAGTAACTCCCAGTGCCTTTATAAAATAATAAAAGTCATTTGATGTTTCAGGGGCACTTATGTTAGTTACAAAATAGGGTTTTTTATGTTGGCCAATAGAAAAAAATAACTCACGGAGGCTTTATAAAATAATAAAAGTCATTTGAAGATTCAGGGCACTTATGTCGGTTACAAAATAGGGTTTTTTTATGTCAACCAATAAAAAATAATTCCCGTCGCCTTTATAAAATAAAAAAAGTCGTTTGAGGTTTCGGGTGTGCTTATGTCGGTTACAAAATAGAATTTTTTATGTCAGTCAATAAAAAAACTCCTGACCCCTTTCTAAAATAATAAAAGTCATGTGAGGTTTTGGGGGCGCTTATGTTCTATAACAAAATAGGGTTTTTTATGTGGACCAATAGAAAACAAATGGCTCTTGGTGCCTTTATAAAATAATAAAAGTTGTTTGAGATTTCAGGAGCGCTTATGTCGGTTACAAAATAGGGTTTTTACATCGGCCAATAGAAAAAAATAGCTCCCATTGCGTTTATAAAATAAGAAAAGTTGTTTGAGGATTCAAGGGCACTTATGTCAGTTACAAAATAGGGTTTTTTTATGTTGGCCAATAGAAAAAATAGCTCTCGGTGCCTTCATAAAATAATAAAAGTCATTTGAGGTTTCAGGGGCACTTATGTCAGATACAAAATAGGGTCTTTTATGTCAGTCAATAGAAAAAAATAACTCCTAGCACCTTTATAAAATAATAAAAGTCATTTGAGGTTTTGGGGGCGCTTATGTTAGTGATGAAATAGAGTTTTTTATGTTAGCCAATAGAAAAAAATAAATGGTTCCTTTATAAAATAATAAAAGTTGTTTGATGTTTTGGGGGCACTTATGTTAGTTACAAAATAGGGTATTTTTCTTAGCCAATAAAACAAAATAACTCATGACGCTTTTATAAAATAATAAAAGTCATTAGAGGTTCCAAGGGCGCTTATGTCGGTTAGAAAATGGGGTTTTTTATGTTAGCCAATAGAAAAAAATAACTCTTGACGCCTTTATAAAATAATAAAAGTCATTTAAGGTTTCGAGGATGCTTATGTCGATTACAAAATAGTGTTTTTTATGTTGGCCAATAGAAAAAATAGCTCCCGATGCCATTATAAAATAATTTAAAAATTGTTTGAGGTTTTGGGGGCACTTATGTCAGTTACAAAATAGGGTTTTATATGTCAGCCAATAGAAAAAAATAGCTCCCTATGCCTTTATAAAATAATAAAAGTCGTTTGAGGTTTCAGGGGCGCTTATGTCGGTTACAAAATAGGGTTTTTATGTCGACAAATAGAATGAAATAACTCCCAGCACCTTTATAAAATAATAAAAGTCATTTGAGGTTACGGGGACGCTTATGTCGATTACAAATTAGGGTTTTTTATGTTGGCCAATAGAAAAAAAATTTCTCTCAGTACCTTTATAAAATAATAAAAGTTTTTTAACTTTTTAGGGCCGGTTATGTCGGTTACAAAATAGGGGTTTTTATGTTGGCCAATAGAAAAAAAAATAGCTCTTGGTACCTTTACAAAATAATAAAAGTCATTTGAGGTTTGAGAGGCGCTTATGTTGGTTATAAAATAGGGTTTTATATGTTGGCGAATAGAAAAAAAGTAGCTCCCCAATATTTTATAAAATAATAAAAGTGGTTTGAGGTTTCAGGGGCTCTTATGTCTGTTACAAAATAGCTCTCAGCACCTTTAGAAAATAATAAAGTCATTTTATGTCAACCAATAGAAAAAAAACCTCCCAATGCCTTTATAAAATAATAAAAGTCTATTGAGGTTTCAGTGGCGCCTATGTCGGTTACAAAATAGGGTTTTTTATGTTAGCTAATAGAAAAAAATAGTTCCTAAGGCCTTTATAAAATAATAAAAGTTGTTTGAGGTTTTAGGGCACTTATGTCGGTTATAAAATAGGGTTTTTATTTCAACCAATAGAAAAAAATATCTTCTGACGCCTTTATAAAATAATAAAAGTCATTTGAGGTTTCGGGGGCACTTATGTCAGTTACAAATTAGGGTCTTTTATGTCAGCCAATAGAAAAAAAAGCTCCCGATGCCTTTATAAAATAATGAAAGTTGTTTGAGGTTTTAGGCATGCTTATGTTAGTTAAAAAATTAGGTTTTTTATGTTAGCCAAAAGAAAAAATAGTTCCCAAGGCCTTTATAAAATAATAAAAGTTGTTTGAGGTTTTTTGGGCACTTATGTTGGTTACAAAATAGGGTTTTTATTTTGACCAATAGAAAAAAATAACTTCCGATGCCTTTATAAAATAATAAAAGTAATTTGAGGTTTTGGGGGCACTTATGTCTGTTACAAATTAGGGTTTTTTATGTCATCCAATAGAAAAAAAATAGCTCCTGGTGCCTTTATAAAATAATAAAAGTCTTTTGAGGTTTTAGGGGCGCTTATGTCAGTTACAAAATAGGGATTTTTATGTTAGCCAATAGAAAAAAAATAGCTCCCAACACCTTTATAAAATAATAAAACTCATTTTGTGTCACCCAATAGAAAAAATAGTTCCCAATGCTTTTATAAAACAAAAAAAGTCTTTTGAGGTTTCAGGGGTGCCTATGTCGGTTACAAAATAGGGTTTCTTATATTAGCTAACAGAAAAAAATAGCTCCTAAGTCCTTCATAAAATAATTAAATTTGTTTGAGGTTTTGGGGGCACTTATGTCAGTTACAAAATAGGCTTTTTATGTTGGCCAATAGAAAAAAAAATAGCTCTTGGTGCCTTTATAAAATAATAAAAGTCATTTGAGGTTTGAGAGGTGCTTATGTTGGTTACAAAATAGGGTTTTATATGTTGGCCGATAGAAAAAAAATAGCTCCCGATGATTTTAGAAAATATTAAAAGTCATTTGAGGTTTTGGGGGCTCTTATGTTTGTTACAAAATAGGGATTTTTATGTTGGCCAATAATTGAAAATAGCTCTCAGCACCTTTATAAAATAATAAAAGTCATTTTATGTCAACCAATAGAAAAAAAAACTCCTGATGCCTTTATAAAATAATAAAACTCTATTGAGGTTTTAGAGGCACCTATGTCGGTTACAAAATAGGGTTTTCTATGTTAGCCAATAGAAAAAAATAGTTCCTTAGCCCTTTATAAAATAATAAAAGTTGTTTGAGGTTTTGGGGGTGCTTAGGTTGGTTACAAAATAGAGTTTTTATTTCAACCAATAGAAAAAAATAACTTCCGACACCTTTATAAAATAATAAAATTTATTTGAGGTTTTGGGGGTGCTTATGTTGGTTACAAATTAGGGTCTTTTATGTCAGTCAATAGAAAAAAAGACCTCCCGACGCCTTTATAAAATAATAAAAGTTGTTTGAAGTTTTAAGTATGCTTATGTTGGTTAAAAAATAGGGTTTTTTATGTCGGCCAAAAGAAAAAATAGCTCCCAAGGCCTTTATAAAATAATAAAAGTTGTTTGAGGTTTTGGGGGCGCTTATGTCGGTTACAAAATAGGGTTTTTATTTTGACCAATAGAAAAAAATAACTTATGATGCCTTTATAAAATAAGGGTTAAAAATAAGGGTTTTTTACGTCGTCCAATAGAAAAAAAATAGCTCCCGACGCATTTATAAAATAATAAAAGTCTTTTGAGGTTTTAGTGGCACTTATGTCAGTTACAAAATAGAGTTTTTTTCTTTAGCCAATAGAAAAAAAAAACCTCCCGACACCTTTATAAAATAATAAAAGTCGTTTTATGTCAGCCAATAGAAAAAATAGTTCCCAATGCTTTCATAAAACCAAAAAAGTCTTTTGAGGTTTCGGGGGTGCCTATGTCAGTTACAAAATAGGGCTTTTTATGTTAGCTAATAGAAAAAAATAGCTCCTAAGGCCTTTATAAAATAATAAAAGTCATTTGAGGTTTTGGGGGCACTTATGTTGGTTACAAAATAGGTTTTTTATGTTGGACAATTCAAATAAAACTCCTGGCGGCTTTATAAAATAATAAAAGTCATTTGAGGTTTTAGGGACGCATATGTCTCTTTCAAAATATGATTTTTTATGTCCACCAATAAAAAAATAACTCTTGGGACCTTTATAAAATAGTAAAACTTGTCTAAGGTTTCAGGGGTGCTTATCTCGGTTAAAAAATAGGGTTTTTTAAGTTGGCCAATAGAAAAAAATAACTCTCGGTGCCTTTATAAAATAACAAAAGTAGTTTGAGGTTTCCAAGGCACATATGTTAGTTACAAAATAGGGTTTTTTTATGTCAGCCAATAGAAAAAGAATAACCCCTGGTGCCTTTATAAAATAATAAAAGTCATTTGAGGTTTCAAGTGCACTTATGTTGGTTACAAAATAGGGTTTTTTATATGGGCCAATAAAAAAATAACTCTCAGTGCCTTTATGAAATAATAAAAGTCATTTGAGGTTTCGGGAGCACTTATGTCCATTACAAAATAGGGTTTTTTATGTCGGCCAAAAAAAAAAACTCCCGGCACCTATATAAAATAATAAAAGTTTTTTGATGTTTTAGGGGCACCTATGTCGGTTACAAAATAGGGTTATTATGTCGACCAATAAAAAAATAACTCCCAACACCTTTATAAAATAACAAAAGTCATTTGAGGTTTCGGGCGCGCTTATGTCGGTTACAAAATAGGGTTTTTTATATCGGCCAATATAAAAAATAACTCCCAGCGCCTTTATCAAATAATAAAAGTCATTTGAAGTTTCAGTGGTGCTTATGTCGGTTACAAAATAGGGTTTTTTTATGTCGGCCAATAGAAAAAATAGCTCTTGGTGCCTTTATAAAATAATAAAAGTCATTTGAGGTTTCAGGGGCACTTATGTCAGATACAAAATAGGGTCTTTTATGTCAGTCAATACAAAAAAATAACTCCTAGCACCTTTATAAAGAGATAAAAGTGGTTTGAGGTTTTGGGACACTTATGTTCATTACGAAATAGAGTTTTTTATGTCAGCCAATAGAAAAAAATTAACTCCTGGCACCCTTATAACATAATAAAAGTTGTTTGAGGTTTCAGGGATGCTTATGTCAGTTACAAAATAGGGTTTTTTATGTCGGCCAATAAAAAAATAACTCATGGCACCTTTATAAAATAGTAAAAGTCTTCTAATGTTTTGGGGACGCTTATGTCAGTTACAAAATAGGCATTTTTAAGTCAGCCAATAGAAAAAAATAACAATCGGTGCCTTTATAAACTAATAAAAGTAGTTTGAGGTTTCCAAGGCGCTTATGTCAGTTACAAAATAGGGTTTTTTTATGTTGGCCAATAGAAAAACAATAACTCCTGGCCCCTTTATAAAATAATGAAAGTCATTTGAGGTTTCGGAGACACTTATGTTGGTTACAAAATAGGGTTTTTTATATCGGCCAATAAAAAAATAACTCTTGACACCTTTATAAAATAATAAAAGTCGTTTGAGGTTTTTGGGGCACTTATGTCCATTACAAAATAGGGTTTTTTTATTTCAGCCCAAAAAAAACTCCCGGCACCTGTATAAAATAATAAAAATTGTTTGAGGTTTCAAGGGCACTTATGTCAGTTGCCAAATAGGGTTTTTTATGTCAACCAATAAAAGAAAATAACTCCCACCACCTTTATAAAATAATAAAAGTCATTTGAGGTTTCAGGGGCACTTATGTCAGTTACAAAATATGGTTTTTTATATCGGCCAATATAAAAAATTAACTCCCAGTGCCTTTATAAAATAATAAAAGTCATTTGAGGTTTCAGTGGCGCTTATGTCAGTTACAAAATAGGGTTTTTTAATGTCAGCCAATAGAAAAAAATAGCTCCTGGTGCCTTTATAAAATACCAAAAGTCATTTGAGGTTTTAGGGGGCACTTATGTCGGATACAAAATACAGTCTTTTACATCAGCCAATAGAAAAAATAACTCCCAGTGCCTTTATAAAGTAATAAAAGTCGTTTGGGATTTTGATAACTCCTCTGATGGAGCATGTGTGTGAGAGCTCTATGCAGTCCCGCGACCTGCAGCAAGTCGTGGTCTATATGTGTTTGTTCTCTATTGCATGCATTTTTTCTTTGCAGATCAGGCTCTATGGGGTTCTGTTCAGCAAGGGATGAGGATTTTTAGCTTTAGGGGGGTTTTTTTTCTTGAGTCTGTGCGTTGTTTGGTGCAGGTGTGGGCTGCAAGGGGTTGAGGGGGTTTTCTAATGGCAGGGTCTGTACCTTTGGGTGAAACGTTGGGGGATGCTGCTATGGCAGAGGTTGGTTGCGGGTTTCCTCATCCATCCTCACCTGATGTTGGGGTTTTTCGCACTGGTGCTTTGAAATTGTACAAGATAAATAGATGCTTGGAAAGAGCTCAAGTTCATCTGAAGCTGGTGATTCAAACAAAGGCAGTAACCGAGGACCTGAAGTATTATAGCAAACATGTTTTAATCTACAAATTTATTGGATTGAAGGTTTCAATGGCTTTTCTGTAACCCTAGATTTGCAAGTCATGGAATCCGGAAGGTGATTTTGAAATATTGCCAGCTGCGAATAACTTCTTTCTGGTGGTTTTTTCATGTATCTCCGATCGTAACAAGGTTTTTGAGGGAGGGCCCTACTTTTATAATCAAGTTGGCCTTTTCATGAAGCCTTCACATGTAGGCTTTAACTTGGCAGAGGAGGTGCCCTTGAAGGTGTCGGTGTGGGTTCATTTTCCTCGGTTGCCATTGGAATGTTGGAGACAAGATATTTTGCAATCAATTGCGTTGCTACTGGAGAAGCCTATTGGCCAGTCTCAGCAACCTCTAGAGAAGTGAATTTTTTCCTATGCCCAGGTCTATGTGGAGATTGATCTAAGCCAGCCTCTGCTAGATTCTATTGATCTGATTGTTGGGTCTAGCTCTTGGACTCAAAAGTTAGACTATGATACTTTACCTTTCAGGTGCCGGTTGTGCCATGAGTATGGCCATCTTCAAAGTAGGTGCCCTCGTGCCTCGGGTGATAGTGCTTCAGATAATCTGAAGGCTCCGTCTAATGTAGGGGAGGAAAAGGGTAAACCACAAATGCAGGAGGTGGTACCAAATAAAGATGGATTTGTGCCAGTTAAGGCACGTAACAAGAATCGGGGTTAGAAGAGGACTCTTCGAGAATTGTCAATAGGAGGATACTTTTAACAAGTTTGAGTCTTTAGATGAATTAGTCCATGAGGAGGGGATTTCTTCTAACATGCATGTTGAAGCTTCTCCTTTAGTTGATCATAATTCTAAGTCTTTGCCTGTCACTACCTCATTCCTAGTTCCTATGGTGGCTTTCAAGGTGGTGATGGATTTAGTTGCTCCACCCCCCGATGCTGGGATTGGGGACTCTTGTGGTTTTGTGGAAACCCCCCTAGGCTCTTTGGATGAAAGGGTGAGTTTAGCTAGTGGACTAGGTTTGGAAGACTTTGGTAAGAAAAAAGCCTTCTCTTCTTCTCCTACTCTGGCTCTACAACAAAAATCCCTGAAAAAGTGTGCTCAAGATAAGGCCCAGAAGGTGGGGAGGAAGAAGGATCAGGAGAAAGTTAAGATGGCTGGAGAGACATTGGTGGAATCTAGGTCCATGAAGACATTGGATACTCACTTCTATCACCCTTCGCGATGATTGTGTTATCATGGAATGTAAGGGGTATGAATAGTATCCCTAGACAAAAGGCTATTTGGGACTTGGTTAGTGCTCATTCTCTAGATATGGTTTTCCTCCAGGAGATGAAGTTAACTGTGGATGGTATGATGCAGTGTGTTTCTAAGATTTGGAACAGAGGGTTTTTCTAGTGTGTGGGTATGCAAGGCATCTCAGGGGGCATTTCTTGTCTCTGGGATCCTTAGCAAATTTCTCCTATTTGGTGGATCTCTAGTAGATTTTCCATTTCTCTGGTTGCAATTAGTTTGGAGATGGGGGAAAGAATTGTTCTTTCTAACATTTATGCTCCGATGGATGTCACTGGTAAGACTCTCCTGTGGTCTCATATCAATCTTCTGAGATCATTGGATCCTTTCCTCCCCTAGATTATGGCAAGTGACTTCAATGCAATTGCCTCCCTTGAGGGGAAAAGGGGGGTGTGCCTCATTTGGACCCCTCTTCTGATCTTCTAAGGGATAATTTGGCTTGGCTCCAGCTTGTGGATATCAAACCTTTGAATGGCATGTTTACTTGGAATAATAGGAGGCTTGGGGATGATGCCATTTCTAAACAGTTAGATAGGTTTCTTGTTTCATTTTTTTAGGTGGGTGAGGAGTGGCTGTCAAGTTCTGAAATTTTAGATTGGTGAGGATCATACCATTGGCCGATCAAACTCTCTACCCATTTGGCTAGTGGTCCTAAGAAACAAACTTTTAGATTTCAGTTTATGTGGCTCAGGGAGGAGAGTCTTCTTGACTTGGTTTTTAGATGGTGGACTGAAGGATGACCTACTTTTGGTACAGCTATGTACTCATTTATGAAGAGGCTTCAATATGTGAAGTATAAATTGAAACATTGGAATAAGTATCAGTTTGCCAACGTGTTTCAGTGGAAAAAGGTTAGCCAGGAGCACTTGGATTCTATTACTAGGTAGATTTAGGATCAGGGTCTGGATGCGAATTTAAGCAGGCTTGAAGTTAGTACGGTTAAAGACCTCGAGGAGTGGGAGCTTCGTGAGGATATTTTTTGGAAACAGAAGGCTCATGTTGATTGGCTTCGGGAAGGGGATGCGAATACTTCCTTCTTTCATAAATCAGTGAAGGCTCGAAGACAAGGTAACTTTATCTCTTATGTCCACTCTCCTAAGATTTATGTTCTTTCTTCCTCTTTGGGGATCTCTAGTGAGGCGGTTCATTTTTTCTCTGCTCTCTTTTCTGAAGATACCCCACCTACTAGTGAGGAGGAATCTTCTATCCTAGCTTGTATTCCCTCTCTTGTGACTATGGATATGAATGCTTCTCTTCTTAAACCTATTTCTTTGAAGGAGTTGGAGGATGTGGTGTTTCAGTTGAAAAAAGGGAAGGCTCCTAGTGCTGATGGGTTCCCAGCTGAGTTCTTTCAGGAATTTTGGGAAGTCATCAACCTTGATCTATTGGAGGTGGTGCAGGAGTCTTTTAGGAATAAGAAAATGTTGTGAGCCATGAATGCCACGTTTCTTCCTCTTATCCCAAAATGTGAGGGTGCTGATTGTCTGGATCATTTTTGACTGATTGCTTTGTGTAATGTGGTGTATAAAATCATTACAAAGCTAATTGTTGAATGTTTGAAGCCATGTCTAGATAAGTTGATCTCGAAGGAACAAGGGGGCTTTGTTAGGTGTAGACAGATTTTGGACGGAGTAGTTATTGCGGCTAAGACTATTCACTTTGTGGCCTTTTCAAAGGAAAAGGCTATGTTTATAAAGTTGGACATGGCTAAAGCATATGACAGAGTTAACTACGGCTTTTTTATTAAAATTATCAAAACCTCCAAGTTTAGTTGTGAGTGGATTGATTAGGTCATGAGCTATGTGAGGACTTCCTCATTTTCTATTCTCATAAATGGGGACTCTTCAGACTTGTTTGGTTCTTCTAGAGGTCTTTGATAGGAGGACCTCTTATCCCCATATTTGTTCATCTTGATGGCTGAAGGCTTGGGGAGATTCATTAAGTCTCGTGTTATGGATGGACTCTTTTAGGGATGGAAATGGAGCAATTCTCTTCCTCCTCAAACTCATCTTCAATTTGTGGATGATACGGCTTTGATGGGTGTTTCTAACGTGGCTAAAGTAGTTGCTTTGCATCAGATTTTGGATTGTTACCTAGCTGCCTCAGGTCAAAGCATTAATGAAAGTAAGTCTTTTATTTATTTCTTTAATACCCACAGGCTTATTCAGCAGCGTATTGCCAAGATCTTAAAGTTTTAGGTGGGGAAACTTCCCTTTATATACCTTGGCATCCCTCTAGATGTGCACTCACTTCCTAGGTGTTTTTGGTAGGATGTGATGGATAAATTTCATGGGTTGGTTTGTCACTAGACCTATAGATGGTTATCTACAACTAGAAGAGTTACTCTGTTGAAGTCCGTGGTGCAAGCCCTTCCTTTATACAGGTGCTTTGTGTTGACTGCTCCCTCAAGTTTCATCAAACATTTTGAGGGCCTCTATTGACAGCTTCTTTGGTCGGGTAATCTCCTTTTGAAGAAGTGGAGCTTAATTAATTGGGAGGTTATGTGCCAGCCAAAGCAGGATGGTGGTCTGGGTTTGCATAGGATAGATTGGAATGGACAGGCTTTGGCTGCTAAGCTATACTGGAGATGGTGTTCATATCAGCATCAGTATTGGGCCAAGATCCTTACCTTCAAGTACCTTGGGGAGGTGGAGGGTGCTGAGGTGCCTCATTTTTGTCTTTTGGGGAGAGGTTCTCTAATTTGGGATACTCTCAAGAAGGGGGCTGTGATGGTTAAACAAGGTCTTTTTTGCATCTGCAATCGAGGCTCTGATGCTCTCTTTTAGCACAACTCTTGGGATGGCTTCCCACCTATCCTCTCCTCACACCCTCACTTGGGGGACTTATGTAGGATTTTTGTTCAGGCTAGTTGGAGTAGAGTGATCGATTTCAAAGCCCATCAGGCTTTGGGGCAGACTATTGTTTACTAGTGGAAGGATATGCAGAATGACCCATGGGTGGATCTTTGGAGGATAGGAGGGAGTTATCCTCCATTTTGGATGATAGAGTCTATTGTTCTCTTTCAGAGTGGGATGTACTAGCTTGGGGTCCGGATCTAAAAAGGAAGTTCACTATTGCTTCAGGGTATCACGTTTTGGATAGACAGGCCTGGGGTAGTGCTAAGGTTCCTTGGTGGAAAAATATTTGGAATAAATTCTCTTGGCCAAAATGCAATTTATTTTCTTGGCTGGTGGTTTATGGCAGGTGTTTGACTTGGGATAACCTCTGTAACCATGACTTCCAAGGTCCTTCACTATGTTTCTTATGCCTAAAATATGTTGAGATTGTTTCACATTTGTTCTTCCAGTACCCTTTTGCTAGAACTATTTGGCATTTTTGGTGGGGGACCTGGAGTTTGCAGTGCAGGCACCCTTCCTCTCTGGAGGAGTTTTGGCAGAACTTTGGGACCATTTTGCTGAGGACTTCGTTTCTATACATAGCATGTCAAATTGGCCCTAGTCTGATTATATGGCACATCTAGTTGGAGCACAACTGCAAGGTATTTGTGGATAACAAGTTGCTTGTGGGTCAAGTTTGGTCTTGCATTCTTGGGGCTTTGCAAGAGACCTTGTATGCTAAATGTGATCTGTTAGACCCGGTTGATCCTGGTGATACTAGAGTGATTCGTAATCTAGGGATTCTTGTTGGGGATTCTAGAAGGAAGGATTCTAGGGAAGGGCATTGGCTGTCCCCTCCCATTGGAGTCTTGAAAATCAATACTGACGGGTCTACAAGGGGTACCCCTAGGCACGCTGGCATTGGTGGGGTGGGCAGAGATAGTTCTGGGGTGGTTGTGTTTTTCTTCTCAGAATATAGGGGGTTGCACTTTAATAATCTTATGGAGGCCTTGGCTATTCTTTTGGTTTTGAAGAAGGCATATTCCATTGGCTAGATTAAGATTATCTGTGAGTCAGATTCTCAGGTGGTGATAGACTTGATAAATAGAAGGCAGTTTGATGATGTTACTTGACAGCTTGCAGTTGTGGCTAAGCAAATCACGAGTCTTGGAGAATTATTTGATTTTACCACCTTCTCTCATATCCCTTGGGAATGGAATAAGGTGGTTGATGGGTTGGCCAAATGGGCTTCTAAGAAGAATGGGACCTGGCTGGTGGATGATTGGGACACTTTACCTGGGGATCTTGCTCAGGATTTGGTGGATTTGGTCACAGAGGATGTGAGATGTTACATGACCACTTCTTGATTTCTTGTTTGTTGTCTCTGGGCCTATTTGGGCCTCTTGCTGCTTTTATGCTTTCTACTACTCTATTTGATTAATAAAGTTTTTACCCTCTTTTATTAAAAAAATAAAAATAAAAGTCATTTGGGCCCAATGGGTTTGGGTCTAGTGGTGGGGAGCGATGAGTTTCACACCATAGACCCAAGTTCAAATCCCACCAAGCGGGGGCTGCCTTGCAGTGGCTACGGGGACACCTGGAGGTAGGGGTCACACTTATGGCAATGCATGGACCAATGCCCACCCCATGTCCTCTATGAGATGCCCCCCACCAGCTTGGGCTGGTGTAAAATTTTCTGAGGCCCCCAGGATCTTGAATCCTGACTTACCCGTGACATGTGGAGTGGGGCATTTACATGTCACCTAGGGGGTACATCCTTGGTCTTAATTTTTTTCCTTGACACCATTTGCTGTATGGGATGGGGAAGAAAGGAAGAGCTAGCTAGATCTAATAATCCCAAACCAGTTCCATAACCCCAACAAGGCAGAAGAAAGGAAAAGAAAACACACTCTTACTAAATAGATTGCCACACCTCCTGGAAGGCTGAAACTAAACTTTGATGGGGCTACAAAGGTTAATCTAGGTAACTCTGGAGCTAGAGTTATAATTCGTGATCACCGTGGGATGTTGATTTGGACCCTCTCGAAGAAGCTACCCTCTGGCATGAATAATGAGGCCAAATTTGTAGCCTTACTCACTGGCCTCCATTTATGCAAGGAACACCATCTAGTCGACATAGATGTGGAAGGTGACTCCTTAATATGCATAAATGCTATCAGTACCAAAAACATAATGGACTAGAAGTTGACGTACCTAACGGAGCCTATCTGGGAGTACACTGAGAATCTGGGTAATGTATCCTTCTCCCACACTTATTGAGAGGGGAATAAAGCTGTAGATCACCTAGCCAACTGGGCCTGCGTACAAGAAGAGGATGCGATTTTGGTAGACTCATGTGAACTGTGGTTGGGACTACCTTTAGAATGACCCTTAACAACCTGGTCGCTCAGTACATCCTCTCAACTAAGATTTTGAAATCTCCTTGGCGCAGTGGTGGCGTACCCATTTTTCAAGTAGCAAAGAGCCTTTTCACAATGATGAAGGAGTAGCAGGCTTACTTAGAGAAGTAGATCCTCTACCCACACTCACCTTTGTGATGGAGATCAAGTGTGAGTGTATTTTCTAGAAGGGGGAGGATAGTTTTGAGAGTTCTGAGGAAGGCAAAGATGAATCGAAGGAGTTGAATGGAGAAGACCATGATGGGAACAACGCTAGGCTGCCGGAGGAAACAAAATTGAGCAAATCAAATAGCTCTTTGTTGCACATAATTCCATAGCAGAAGCAAACCTCCCAGAAGGCCATGTTCATGACGCAACCATCTATGAAGAATTCTTGTCAACTAGCATGCTCATCCTTGGAAGGAAGTCTCAGGGGAGAATCTTGGTCAATTCCCTAGTCAAGGAAGACATGAAAGAGGCCACCTACACTACCATCACCATCTTCAATAGAAGGCCTACTAGGGGCTCGATTGGTGGGATTTTTAGTGCGACCATAGTAAAAAATGATCAGGATCCCCCAACTATTTCTGCGCAGGCCTTGGTCCTCTACCGAGAAGGCATCATAAGGAACAATATGGATACTTTTCCCTATTTCATAGGCTAGTATGGTGACCTCCTGTCCCCAGAACAGGTAGAGAGGGCGGGAAAGTGGCTAAAGGTTTAAGGGTGCTTTGGCACTCCTTAATGTATTAGCTAATATGGCACCTCCATACTGCTTTAGAGAGTAGTTTTTGTATTCCTGTTACTATAAATGAAAGGGAGCTCCCCCATATGGTAGTACTTATCTATCAAAATAAATAAATAAATAAAATAAAATAAAAGTCATTTGAGGTTTCGGGGGCACTTATGTTGGTTAAAAATTAGGGTTTTTTATGTCAGTCCATAGAAAAAAAATTAACTCCTGGCACCTTTATAAAATAATAAAAGTCATTTGAGGTTTCAGGGTCACTTATGTCAGTTAAGAAATAAGGTTTTTTATGTCATCCAATAGAAAAAAAAAAACTCCCAGTTCCTTTATAAAATAATAAAAGTCAATTAAAGTTTTAGGTGCACTTATGTTGGTTACAAAATAAGGTTTTCTTATGTCAGCCAATAGAAAAAAATAGCTCCAAGCGCCTTTATAAAATAATAAAACTTATTTGAGGTTTCATGGGTACTTATGTCAGTTATAAAATAGGGCTTTTATGTTGGCCAATAAAAAAAATAACTCCTGATGCCTTTATAAAATAATTAAAGTCGTTTGAGGATTCAGGGCCACTTATGTCAGTTATAAAATATGATTTTTTATGTCAACCAATAAAAAATAACTCCTATCGCCTTTATAAAAGAATAAAAGTTGTTTGAGGTTTCGGGGGTGCTTATGTCAATTACAAAATAGGGTTTTTTATGTTGGTCAATAGAAAAAAATAACTCTTGATGCCTTTGTAAAATAATTAAAGTCATTTTAGGTTTCGGGGACGCTTATGTCAGTTATAAAATAGGATTTTTTATGTCAGCCAATAGAAAAAAAATAACTCCTGGTGGCTTTATAAAATAATAAAAGTCATTTGAGGTTTTGGGGGTGCTTATGTTGGTTACAAAATAAGGTTTTTATGTCAGCCAATAGAAAAAAAATAGCTCCTGGTGCCTTTATAAAATAATAAAAGTCATTTTAGGTTTTGTGGGCACTTATGTTGATTAAAAAATAGGGTTTTTTATGTTGGCCAATAGAAAAAAATAGCTCCTAGCTCCTTTATAAAATAATAAAAGACATTTAAGGTTTCAGGGGAGCTTATGTCTATTACAAAATAGGGTTTTTTATGTTGGCCAATAGAAAAAAATAGCTCTCATCGCCTTTGTAAAATAAGAAAAGTCGTTTGAGGTTTCGGGGGTGCTTACATGTCGGTTACAAAATAGGGTTTTTTTATGCTAGCTAATAGAAAATAATAGCTCCTAACGCCTTTATAAAATAATAAAATTCATTTGAGGTTTTGGGGGTGCTTATTTCAGTTACAAAATAGTATTTTTTATGTCAGCCAATAGAAAAAAAAACTCCTAGTGCCTTATCAAATAATAAAAGTCGTTTGAGGTTTCGTTGATGCTTATGTCGGTTACAAAATAGGGTTTTCTATGTTGGCCAATAGAAAAAATTAACTTTCGACACCTTTATAAAATAATAAAAGTCATTTGAGTTTTTGAGGGCAGTTATGTTGGTTACAAAATAGGGTTTTTTATGTCGGCCAATAGAAAAAAAAAGCTACTGGTGCCTTTATAAAATAATAAAAGTCGTTTGTGGTTTCAGGAGCACTTATGTTAGTTAGGAAATAGGGTTTCTTATGTCAGCCAATAGAAAAAAAATAACTTCCAGTTCCTTTATAAAATTATAAAAGTTGTTTCAGGTTTTGGGAGTGCTTATGTCAGTTACAAAATAGGAGTATTTATGTCGGCCAATAAAAAAAATAACTTCACGTGCCTTTATAAAATGACAAGTCATTTGAGGTTTCAGCAGTGTTATGTTGGTTACAAAATAGGGTATTTTATGTTGGCCAATAGAAGAAAAATAGCTCCCCGCACCTTTATAAACTAAGAGGTTTCGGGGGCGCTTATGTTGGCTACAAAATAGGGTTTGTCATGTTGGCCAATAGAAAAAAAATAACTCCCAACACCTTTATAAACTAATAAAAGTTGTTTGAGGTTTCGGGGGCAATTATTTCAGTTACAAAATAGGGATTTTTTTTTTGGCCAATACAACAAAATAGCTCCCAACACCTTTATAAAATAATAAAAGTTGTTTGTGGTTTCAGGGGCGCTTACGTCAATTACAAAATAGGGTTTTTTATGTCAGCTAATAGAAAAAAAAATAACTCCTAACTTGGGAAGTTTCAGGAATGTGGGACTTGCTACCTAAAACAACCTCCAAATATTTAAAGAAGCTGGCTCTTCTCTATCTTAAATGGGTTTTGAGGAAAAGGGGAAGAAGTAAATAGAATTATAGATACAATGAAAGCAAATCTATCTATGGCAATGTGCCTAAGTATATTGTTTCTCTCCAATTAAGAACAATGAAACTATCCTCAAGATTCAGTCACATTAAAGAGAAGATACTGCATGATTAACATAAATGGATGAAATGAATAAGATCAAAGGCTCACAACTAGACAATTTGCAATGACACATAAAATATCAACCAAGGCATAGTACTAAGTCTTTCTCATTAATTTTCAAGCAACATAAAAGGTACAAATACATGCACAATTACATCCACTTTCTAAATCAAGAATAACAAAATAAAGGCAAATGATATTCATTGGTCATAGCAAAAGTCTCAAATGTTTCTCTTAAATCTCTTACAGAAAACTATCTCTGGTGAACTGTATGAATTTCTGTATCTCTGAAAGAATTCTAACTTCCCCCAAATTAATTAAAAATGCCCCATATTTATAGCCCAAGAACAAGTCTAGATTGTCTGCAACAATTGAATCCCAACAGCCCAACTGAACTGGAGGTAACTAGATGTCTCTGACAGAAAAAGATCTTTCGAATCTGTGATAGCTACTCCTTCCTACAAGCCCATTGGCTATGACAAAACATATGTGGCATACCTCCTTCTATAAAGAAAAGACACTTGGCAGCTTCCGCATCATTGAGACTTAAAACTCCACAACAGATGGCAATATCTGCACACATAACTTGAAACTCTTTCATTTCTCAGGAAGAAATAGGAAGAAAACACTTGGCAGCTTCTGCAACATTTAGAAACTAATACGTGTCTTGCTCTGCAACATTTTAGTTAACTATGTCTTTTATGCTTAGGTAACCTCCGCTGGTGACATCTATCGTGATCCGCAGCTTTGAAACTTTAAGACACATTAGAAGTGGGACCCACAACTTCCCACTTGGTAACTTTCAAAAGGAGGAAAAGAGAGATAGGTAGCAAACTCTACACGCACAACAGCTGATATGTGGTCCTTTCCGCAATACTTGAAACATTAATAGAGACTCTTTGAAACTCAAGTGGAAGTTGACACATGTCAGGCTCTACATCATTTGAGAAACATTAAATATCACCAGAAAAAAAAGGACAAGAGCCTTTATCTTTGGGGATACCTCTACCACGTGGCACTCTCTGCTTCATTGCTATTGCAAGACTGTGGCCCACCACTATTCTTTACTTAGCATTAAAGATATAAGAACCAACCTGCAGAAGCTAACACTTGGCAAGCTTCGCAGCTACCATAAAAGACACATGGCCTCGTTTGTGCTCATGCTAAAACATATAAGGAGTGCCTCCGCTGATGACACATGGCACCTTCCACAGGGTTGAAACTTAAAACTTTATTAGAAATAAAACCACTACGTGCCACGCTCTGCATTAAAGTTATAACTTAGAAACAAAAGTGCGGCTTGAACTGGGGCTCGACACTTGGTGACTCCCATGTCTCTGGCAAAATGAAACCCTCACAGCCACTCTTAGAAACATTCACAGACACTAAACTGTAACCCATGGATGCGTTGCTACTAATACAAAATGTAACAAAATGTAGAGTCTTATACTCTACAGTTCTTGGTGACCACTAGGACTTTTGAGCCTGCTCTAAAAAAACCCAAATTTTGACAAAAATATATGTATTTAAAATACAACATAGGATCACAAATTTTGCAAAGTTGTCTAGTAAATAGACCATTCCAAATCAGAGAGTCCCTGTTTAACCTGTAGATCTTGAAAAGAAAAATCAAGATTTATTATATCCCTGTGAGAGAATGTTTGTAAAATTTGACCTGCGGCTTTTAATTGAAACTCCAACTAGGCCATTAGTATCAAGACAACTTCCACCTCTTGTCCTGATGAAGAATCACTTAAACCTTTAAAAATTGATTGATCATTTTGCCTTGTTAATAGCAGAGCCTTGATATCATCAATCATCAGTACAGTATTATTATCTGGGAATGGTGAGGGAGGACCCAACTGCACCAAATCCTCTATGTACCTCTTCATGTCTGACTCCTTTCATGACAGTATCTAGGAGCTCCTGGTAGTTTGTGGCACCTGAATTGCAACTTAGAACTTCATTTACCTTCTTTGTAGCTATCATTCTGTCACTGATCCCTGCTGCTGACAAAATTTCATCTGTTGTGTCATATAGTTTCTTTAGCAATAGTTGACAGTCAGAAACCCTCAAAGAAATAGTAGACAGGGTGGCCTAAACTGAAGTTTCCACTTTCTCACACAACTGTTGTGCATTTAAAAAAATGATCAGGATCCTCCAACTGTTTCCGCCCAGGCCTTGGTCCTCTTCCAAGAAGGCATCATAAGGAACAATATGGATACTTTTCCCTATTTCACAGGCTATTATGGTGACCTCCTGTCCCCAGAACAGGTGGAGAGGGTGGGAAAGTGGCTGAAGGTTGAAGGGTGCTTTGGCACTCCTGAATGTATTAGCTAATATGGCACCTCCATACTACTTTAGAGAGTAGTTTTTGTATTCCTATTACTATAAATGAAAGGGAGCTCCCCCATATGGTAGTACTTATCAATCAAAATAAATAAATAAATAAAATAAAATAAAAGTCATTTGAGGTTTCAGGGGCACTTATGTCGGTTAAAAATTAGGGTTTTTTATGTCAGTCCATAGAAAAAAAATTAACTCCTAGCACCTTTATAAAATAATAAAAGTCATTTGAGGTTTCAGGGCCACTTATGTCAGTTAAGAAATAAGGTTTTTTATGTCATCCAATAGAAAAAAAAAAAACTCCCAGCGCCTTTATAAAATAATAAAAGTCAATTGAACTTTCGGGTGCGCTTATGTTGGTTACAAAATAGGGTTTTCTTATGTTGGCCAATAGAAAAAAATAACTCCCAGCACCTTTATAAAATAATCAAATTCATTTGAGGTTTCATGGGTACTTATGTCAGTTATAAAATAGGGGTTTTATGTTGGCCAATAAAAAAAATAACTCCTGATGCCTTTATAAAATAATAAAAGTCATTTGAGGATTCAAGGGCACTTATGTCAGTTATAAAATATGATTTTTTATGTCAGCCAATAAAAAATAACTCCTATCACCTTTATAAAAGAATAAAAGTTGCTTGAGGTTTCGGGGGTGCTTATGTCAGTTACAAAATAGGGTTTTTTATGTCGGCCAATAGAAAAAAATAACTCTTGATGCCTTCGTAACATAATTAAAGTCATTTTATGTTTCGGGGAGGCTTATGTCAGTTATAAAATAGAATTTTTTATGTCAGCCAATAGAAAAAAAAAATAACTCCTAGTGGCTTTATAAAATAATAAAAGTCATTTGAGGTTTTGGAGGTGCTTATGTTGGTTACAAAATAAGGTTTTTTATGTCAACCAATAGAAAAAAATAGCTCCTGGCGCCTTTATAAAATAATAAAAGTCATTTTAGGTTTCATGGGCACTTATGTCAATTGCAAAATAGGGTTTTTTATGTCGGCCAATAGAAAAAAATAGCTCCTAGCTCCTTTATAAAATAATAAAAGTCATTTAAGGTTTCAGGGGAGCTTATGTCTGTTACAAAATAGGGTTTTTTATGTTGGCCAATAGAAAAAAATAGCTCTCATCGCCTTTATAAAATAATAAAAGTCATTTGAGGTTTTGGGGGTTCTTACATGTCAGTTACAAAATAGGGTTTTTTTATGTCAGCCAATAGAAAACAATAGCTCCTGACACCTTTATAAAATAATAAAATTGATTTGAGGTTTTGGTGGTGCTTATGTCGGTTACAAAATAGCATTTTTTATGTCGGCCAATAGAAAAAAAAAACTCCTAGTGCATTTATCAAATAAGAAAAGTCATTTGAGGTTTCATTGACGCTTATGTCGGTTACAAAATAGGGTTTTCTATGCTGGCCAATAGAAAAAAATAACTTTCATCACCTTTATAAAATAATAAAAGTCATTTGAGTTTTTGAGGGTAGTTATGTTGGTTACAAAATAGGGTTTTTTATGTCGGCCAATAGAAAAAAATAGCTGCCGGTGCCTTTATAAAATAATAAAAGTCATTTGTGGTTTAAGGAGCACTTATGTCAGTTAAGAAATAGGGTTTTTTATGTTAGCAAATAGAAAATAAATAACTTCTAATTCCTTTATAAAATTATAAAAGTTGTTTCAAGTTTTGGGAGTGCTTATGTCAGTTACAAAATAGGAGTATTTATGTCGGCCAATAGAAAAAAAATAACTTCACATGCCTTTATAAAATGACAAGTCATTTGAGGTTTCAGTAGTGTTTATGTTGGTTACAAAATAGGGTTTTTTATGTTGGCCATTAGAAGAAAAATAGCTCCCCGCACCTTTATAAAATAAGAGGTTTCGGGGGTGCTTATGTTGGTTACAAAATAAGGTTTTCTATGTTGCCTGATAAAAAAAAAACTCCCAACACCTTTATAAAATAATAAAAGTTGTTTGAGGTTTCGGGGGCAATTATGTCAGTTACAAAATAGGGTTTTTTATTTTGGCCAATAGAAAAAATAGCTCCCAACACCTTTTTAAAATAATAAAAGTTGTTTGTGGTTTCGGGGGCCCTTACGTCAGTTACAAAATAGGGTTTTTTATGTCAGCTAATAGAAAAAAAAATAACTCCTAGCTTGGGAAGTTTCAGGAATGTGGGACTTGCTACCTGAAACAACCTCCAGATATTTAAAGAAGCTTGCTCTTCTCTATCTTAAATGGGTTTTGAGGAAAAGGGGAAAAAGTAAATAGAATTATAGATACAATGAAAGCAAATCTATCTATGGTGATGCGCCTAAATAAAATGTTTCTCTCCAATTAAGAACAGTGAAACTATCCTCAAGATTCAGTCACATTAAAGAGCAGATACTGCATGATTAACATAAACAGATGAAATGAATAAGATCAAAGGCTCACAACCAGACAATTTGCAATGACACATAAAATATCAACCAAGGCACATAACTCAGTCTTTCTCATTAATTTTCAAGCAACATAAAAGGCAAAAATACATGCACAATTACATCCACTTTCTGAATCAAGAATAACAAAATAAAGGGAAATGATATTCATTGGTCATAGCAAAAGTCTCAAATGTTTCTCTTAAATCTCTTACAGAAAACTATCTCTGGCAAACTATATGAATTTCTCTATCTCTGAAAGAATTCTAACTTCCCCCAAATTTATTAAAAAAGCCCCATATTTATAGCCCAAGATTGACTCTAGATTGTCTGCAACAATCGAATCCCAACAGCCCAACCGAACTGGAGGTAACTAGAAGTCTCTGATAGAAAAAGATCTTTCGAATCCGTGACAGTTACTCCTTCCTGCAAGCCCATTGGCTATGACAAAACATATGTGGCATACCTCCTTCTATAAAGAAAAGACAGTTGGCATCTTCCACATCATTGAGACTTAAAATTCCACTACAAATGGCAATCTGTGCACATAACTTGAAACTCTTTCATTTCTCGGGAAGAAATAGGAAGACAACACTTGGCGGCTTCTGCAACATTTAGAAACTAATACGTGTCTTGCTCTTCAACATTTTAGTTAACTATGTCTTTTATGCTCGGGTAGCCTCCGCTGGTGACATCTATCATGATCCGCGGCTTTGGAACTTTAAGACACATTAGAAATGGGACCCATAACTTCCCACTTGGTAACTTTCAAAAGGAAGAAAAGAGGGATATGTGGCAAACTGCACACGCACAACAGCTGTTATGTGGTCCTTTCCACAATACTTGAAACATTAATAGAGACTCTTTGAAACTCAAGTGGAAGTTGACACATGTCGGTCCCTGCATCATTTGAGAAACATTAAATATCACCAAAAAAAAAATGACAAGAGCCTTTATCTTTGGGGCTGCCTCTACCATGTGGTGCTCTCCACTTCAATGATATTGTAAGACTGTTGCCCACCACCATCCTTTACTTAGCATTAAATATATAAGAACCAACCTGCAGAAGCTGACACTTGGCAAGCTTCGCAACTACCACAAAAGACACATGCCCTCGTCTGTGCTCATGCTGAAACATATAGGGAGTGCCTCCGCTAATGACACATGGTACCTTCCGCAGGGTTGAAACTTAAAACTTTATTAGAAATAAAACTGCTACGTGCCATGCTCTGCACTAAAATTATAACCTAGAAACAAAAGTGAGGCTTGAACTAGGGCTCAACACTTAGCGCCTCCCACAGCTCTAGCAAAATGAAACCCTCACAGCCACTCTTAGAAAGATTCACAGACATTGAATTGTAACCCGTGGATGCACTGCAACTGATACAAAATGTAACAAAATCTAGAGTCTTATACTCTACAGTTCTTGGCGACCCTTAGGACTTTTGATCCTACTCTAAAAGAACCCAAATTTTGGCAAAAATATATGTATTTAAAATACAGCACAGGATCACAAATTTCACAAAGTTGTCTTGTAAATAGACCATTCTGAATTAGAGAGTCCCTGTTTACCCTGTAAATCTTGAAAAGCAAAATCAAGATTTATTATATCCCTGTGAGAGAATGTCTACAAAATTTGAACCGTAGCTTTTAATTGAAACTCTAACTGGGCCATTGGTATCAAGACAGCTTCCACCTCTTGTACTGATGAAGAATCACTTAAACCTTTAAAAATTGATTGATCATTTTGCATTGTTAACAACAGAGCCTTGATATCATCAATCATCAGTACAGTATTATTATTTGGAAATGGTGAGGGAAGACCCAACTGCACCAAATCCTCTATGTGCCTCTTCATGTCTTTGACTCCTTTCATGACAGTATCTAGGAGCTCCTAGTAGTTTGTGGCACCTAAATTGTAACATAGAACTTCATTTACCTTCTTTGTAGTTATCATTCTGTCGCTGATCCCTGCTACTGACAAAATTTCATCTGTTGTGTCATATATTTTCTTTAGCAATAGTTGAGAGTTAGAAACCCTTAAAGAAATAGTAGACAGAGTGGCCTAAACTGAAGTTTCCACTTTCTCACACAACTACTGTGCATTTAACAAAAAAGTTAATGATGGCCTAAGATGGATAATCTCCTCAGAGATTCTTTTCCAAACTGACACATATAGCTCTTTGACCAGATTTAGAACTCTAGCATTCTATGGCCTTTTAGCTAACTCAAGGGTTAGTTATTTTATTATTTGTTGCTCTGCTAAGAGTTGAGCCTATATTGCAGCAGTAGCATTCTGCTCATTCAGCAACTATTGTTGAAACTGTGTAGCTTGTTGCAACGTTTCCTGATATTTCTTCTCCAAGGTAGCCTTTTCTTGCCTCAAAACATTTACTGTAGCTTTTTCCCGAGCTAGCTCAACCTTTAGAGAAGCATTTGAGTCTATGTTGCTTGATGGATCTGACATGAAACAATTTTTGCAACTGTTTATTCAAATTCTCTATTTCATCTTTCTTTGATTGCAACTCTCCAACAAGGTTGCCATTATTTGTCTTCTCCTGAGCTAATTCAGTTTCTACCTTTTGTAGCCTCCTAGACACTTTCAAGTAGTCAGTTGCAATAGCAGAAGTGGTCTCATTGAGTAGCTCGACCCTATCTTGTGGTCTGAAAAGGGACATCTCCATGGCTACTACATTCATTGCAAAATCCTGAGGCTACATCTGCTCATTGGGCTTCAACACATTTGGGGATAAATGTGTGACAGTCAACTGCTGTTGGACAGGGTCAAAAAGTGAACTCATATGTGGCACAGCTAGGCTTTTATTTTCTTTCTTTCTTTTCTTGTTCATCCTGGCTTCTCTAGCCTTTTGTGCAGTATCTGCTTGAGCTTGGAAAGTGGGAGGAGAAGTAATGTACCCCCTAGCAAAGGGATGACCTTGAGGTAGGCCATAAGGTATAGCCAATAATTATTGACTAGGGGAAATTTGGGGAGGGGCTCTTTTTGGAACAGAGGGGGAAAAAAGTGGCAATGAGGTGGCCTGTGAAGACATGGCCTGAGGACTGGTAGTTGGGGTAAGTAGTTATATAGGCACAGCAGAAGTGGCAGGGGATAATGATTGGCTAGTTGGGATTGGCACCCCTAAGGTAGAAGAAAGAGATAGAGAGGAAAAAGGAGAAGAAACACTTACCTAAGGAGCAGCAGATGTGACTGGTTTTTGCTGTTGTAGTGGTTCTGTTTCTTCTTCTGACTCAGGTTCCAGATGCAATTTTCTATGCTTCCTTGGCCTTTCTCCTTCTTGCTCCTTTGATTCCTCTACAACATTTACCACTACTATGGGTGACAAGGATACAAAACTGGAAGATCCAGTAGTTGAAACTAATGGAGTCCCTCTGGTTGGTGATGACACTACACCCTTTTGCTTCTCTATAGTATTGTGAGATTGGGGCCAAGGAGATATAGGAGCAGCAGAGGAGGCCTATCTTGTTTCTTGCACTGTATGAGTTTTCCCAGCTTCCTCTTCTGACTCTTCACCCTTCTTGTGAATTCTGCTTGTATCAGGGCTGGATACTGGGGATGGATGCCACTCATCCCAGATCGACTCCCATTTTTCATTTGTGTCAATCTTGCCAAAAGAGTGTGTCGTCTCAAAAATTTCCTACCTATATTTCCAATAGGCCTCAATTTTCTCTGGCGTCCATTCCTGGGCCTTCAAAGATTTCTTTAAATCAGTACCCATTCTGATCTTAGGGTCAAAGGCCTTTTGTTTCACATAAAAGGTCTCCCATGGCCTGGGCCCCTCATAAGGTAAATCTACCAGTTCCACATATAGGTCAGGGTTATCTTCCTTAGGGTTTCTTCTATCCTCCCAAAAGGGTCGACCCTCATGAACTATTTTAGCCCCGACCTTGTTGCTTCTTACCCAGGAGGCTATAAAACTATTTGGGTCATACCTCCACTTGTCTTCAATGATTAAGAATCCCAAGACAACTAACTTTCGTAGCAATAGGTGTTCAGCATCTCTGACTTCTAGGGCCATGTTCTTTCTGACCCATCAGATATCATACATTTTCTTCTTCTTCTTTTTGGTGCCAAACTCATTGTCAACCATGAACACTTGCCAGGTTACTTCTAGAAATGCTACCCTAGAGGTCAAAATTTTAGGAAGCAACATAGGTTCCTCATTGAAGCCATGGACCCTAATGATAGTATTTTGGGCCCCAACGAAATAATCACATGGGATTGGGCAATTGGTCATGAAACCCCTAATGCTCTATGTCAACCTATTTTCTACAAGCTTAGGGCTCAAATGGCAACAGGCAGGTGCAACAAAGAGTTCCCAGAACTCATAAGGGTCTGATGCCTTAGATAGCACATGTGTCCATGCAGACACAGGAATAGTTCTATTTTGCCCAAAATCTAGGTCATACTTGTTTAATTGTATACTTTGTGCAAAATGGGTGTGATTCTAATATAACATTAAATGAAATAGATAAGCAGAATACTTGAAAACTCCTTTGGATTTGAAATTGACAAGTTGATCAACCATGGAGTAGGCAAATTGTTCTAAAAAGTCCAGCTAGTATTCCTGTGACTTGTCAACAGTCTTCAATCTAAAAAGGATGGCAATTTGCCAGTCATAGACTGTGTTGTCTTCCTTCATCCCAAAAATGAAAGCCATCATTGACAGTGCCTCTTGACTAGCCTAGCTAAATTGTGCCCTTCCTGTACGTATCACGGGCATCTGGGTGTTCTCATCTCCAAACTGCAATTCTAAGTTAAGGAACCTAAGCTGGTTGTTGACATTTGACCATGTCTTTTGCCATTTTAGCAATAGTGGGAAACATGGCTGTTTGATCATGATACAGGGCCAGCATGTCCCTTATGGCTTTGGGTGTAATTTGTACTATAAAGGGACCCTGTTGTATGGTGCTTGAGGGTGCATGAAATAGCTCTGTGCATATATCAATTAGGTCAAGACATAGGTGCACACTTGGGACCATGAATTTTGCCAATTGTGAGGTCCAAATCCTCATCCCAAAAGTTTCAGATTGTCCACTCTTTGCCTTTAGAATGCATCTCTAGTGTGCCCCTTCACAGAGAGTCCTGGTAGATTTTTGAAGGGCTGGGTCACAAACGCCATCTGTGAAATCCTTGACCTTTGCTTGCTCGACAGAATACCCTACCTCAGGAACCCTCATTCTTGGATAGGTTCTTTTGGGCTGCGTGGGCGCTAAGGCGTATGATTTACTACTTAGAATCCTATCGATTGATTCGTAAATCCCGAGTCCCTCTTGAGAAGACTGTGCTTCAGCCATATCTATATCTGTGGGGAAAATGTGAAAAACTTTGACACAGCAAAGCTAGAAACTGCGGAACAAAAGAGACACTCAGCTTGGAAGCGCTTGCTAGGGATTGGATTGGAGACAACAGTGATTCGCAATAGAGAAATGGAAGCAAACGAGAGCCACAGTTAAGATTTAACTCTAATTTAATGAGGCTTTAATGACACATCCTGTCTTATAAATGGAATTAATGCCAAGAAACCATTAGTGTATCTTTCCAAATCCATGTGGGAAGGAGTGTCAGAAACATTTATGAGAGTGGCTGCAAAAGTGTGTACTTCCAAGAATTTTGGGGATTGGAGACAACCTTAATAAAAGTGAGATTTTCAAAAAGAGAAGGGACTTTCGCTGATTACACATGTTCACTGAACACTTATTGAAAAGGAAAGTGGGAAAAGAAAGCAGGAAAATAGGAAAGCAAGAAAGGGAAACTAACTAACTATGATACATTAAGAGCCCCTACTGAATTGAAATGTTTCAAGTAGATCCCATTAACAGGAATCTCTTCAGGCTCACCATCCATAGTCTCCAGTTCAAAAGAATTTTGCTACTTACAGGAATGAATCTTATAAGGACCAGTCCATAGTGATTCAAATTTAGTGTGTCGACCTGGTTTTGCAGCTCTCTCTCATCCCATTTCAACACTATTGAGCCAACTTCAAAAAGGGGATTTGAAGTCTTCTTATCAAAATAGTCCTTGACTATTTTTTGGTGTTTCATCAGTGACTCATGTGCTTTTTCTCTTTTCTCTTGTACTTCTAGCAATTCAACAAGTTTGACTTGCATGGGGCCATTCTCTTCAATCTCTATTTGCTTCAATAATTGCAAAGCAGGAATCCCTAAGCTCAGTGGCATTACTGTTGGTTTACCATAAACTAATTCATATGGAGACATTTTTGTCACTTGCTTAGGTGTGATCCTGTCATATTACAATGCTATATTAAGCAGTTTGTGCCACTCCCTGTGATAATTCGTCCCTATCCTTTTAATGAGTCTGATCGGGTTCTTGTTTGTAGATTCTGCCAGACCATTACCTTAAGGGTAATAGTTTGAAGAAGTCTTCAAATAAATTCCATTCCTTAATGCAAACTAAGATATTTTTGTTTCCAAAAATGCCTTAGTATTATCTAATATTATGGTACGAGGGGGACCAAACTGAGCAGTAATACCTTCTAGGAAGTCTAATATTACCTTTTCTATTGCTTCCTTGAGTGGTACTGCTTCACTCCATCTAGTAAAGTAATCTGTGGCTGTGAAGATCTATTTGTATCCCATAGTCGACACTAGATTGATCATACCAATAAAGTCAAGACCCCGTTGGGAAAAGGGTTCATCCACAATTATGGGACTTAGAGGCATTGTTGCATTTCTTCTTTTTCCTGTATAAAAATGACAGGCCTGGCATTCTTTAACTAACTTGTTGATGATTACAATATACAGCCTTCTAGCCCTCCTTCTCGCGCCAGAAAACTGTTGATGATTACAATATACAGCCTTCTAGCCCTCCTTCTAGCACCAGAAAACTGTTGATGATTATAATATACAGCCTTCTAGCCCTCCTTCTAGCGCCAGAAAACTGTTGATGATTACAATATACAGCCTTCTAGCCCTCCTTCTAGCGCCAGAAAACTGTTGATGACTGTTTTGATGCAATCATAACAATAAGTTAAAATTCACATATAATGAACTGAAACTATACTTGAAAGATAAGAAGGAATCATTTGAGATTCAACTAATCCCAAGTCTACAATGGTTCGGTTGGTCAAGTTCAGTTGGTCAATGTGAAGCTGTAATGTTCAAGGGGCCTTACGTAGTTTAGGTTTGTTTGGTGGTTTACTGGATTAAGAATATGCAAAAAGGTCATAGATTTCAACAAGCATTCTGTTCATTTGCATACAAGTGTTACTGGGCTGCAAGTTTTAGATGGTTTTCTTGGATTTTTGCAGCTTTCTTCTTTATCTATTTATGAAAACTGTCTACTTATAGCTCTGTTATCATGCTTCTTCAAATTTGAGACAATTTCCTTTAGATTTCTACGTTTTCAGCTAAATATTTCAGATGGGTTGGGAAAAGTTAGAAAGATCTAATCTATACCTCATTTAATCTACCGAAGGATCTAATTGTTTCTGTTATGCACTATGTAAATACCACAGTAATTTGATCAAATCCAGAGTAAAAACCCTAAATGTAAGTTCTGAGCATTTTCACAAACATACATTTAAAATTGCAAGCTCTCAAAGAAAATATTTCAAAAATACAAAGAAGAGCAGGAGAACACTCAGAAGATAGATGCAGAACTCCAAATTCTATTGTATTAGAAATGAATAGTCATACATGATTTACAATGTAGGAATGACTCTTAGTTTCATTGATCATACTACAGAGAACTTACAAGCTTTACAGATACAGTAGGGCAGCCAGACATTCCACGCGCACCTTACTGCAGACAAACAGGCGACCTCCTTCTTCTACCTCTAAACTATGCTAACTTGCTGTATGTTCCTAAAAGAAAATATCTGTTGTAACCCTTGTTGCTTTCCTAAAATCCCTGTTGTAAAGTATTACAGTGTAGAGAGGCACAATATAAAGACATTCTGATTGTCCTCACTATAGCAAAAACCTAACTGAACCCCTGGTTCAAACCCTTGGTTACAGCAATAAATACAGGTGAACCAGTTCTCAAAAATATCTCTGAGCAGTGTCAAATCTGGGTGAAATATTGCCCCTTCTGAGAAGTTCCGGCAGCTGGGTAATAACTTCTGTTTGTCTGTTGTAGTAATACCTTCAGCTGCAACTCTGTCCTTCACTTGAATGGCCTTGACTTTTCACACTTCATCCTTATCTTCTTGCTCCTGAGATCATATTTCCTTCCTCCATGAGGTCACTATGTTGACTTTCCAGCTGCTTCCTTAACTGCAAGCCTGCAAGACAAGACAAGCAATAAGTATTTCATTTATCACATAAACAGCATGAAATTAAAATAACTGTTAAAACCCAGGTGACTGCGCAAGATTGTGGAAATCGGATCCAGAATACTCTCAAAACGCGTCCAAAATGCGCTCAGACTGCTCAAAATTCATCGGGTCAACTATCGCTGACCGGGAAAATGCCACAGGTGCCAAAAAAAACACTTTAAAATTCCACCGCCTCATTTCCCGCCCATCGGCATGACTATCACTATCGGCGTGTCAAAAAAAAAAAAACATGTTGGTCGATATTCACTTCATCATCATGATATTCTGGAAATATGATGCTCTCCCTTCCGAAGGTCCAGATGACGTCATCATGATATTTCGCTTCTGTATATCGGGGAAAAGAACAACATCATCATCATCATGATCATGTTGAAGGAGAATAGGAGGATATGGAATATCATCCTGCTGCTGAGGAAAGGAAAAAAATGATGGTGACGTCATCGTCATATTCGGGCTTCATTAAAATGCTAAGGATAACGTCATCATCATGTTCAGTTAAGATCAAGGGGATAATTATGATATCGGGTCACCTAAGGAGCATGATCAGGATGATGAATGTAATATGACCCTTTTGCGGCCAAGGTAACCCTCTCAAAAGATCAGGATGATGATGATCATCAGGATATTTGGGGCTTCTGTCTAACTTAGAATAAGACATCATCATCATATTCGCAAACCGGATCGTGGTTTGGAAAATATCCTGTCGAACTTAGAATAAGACGTCATCATCATATTCGCGAACCAGATCGTGTTTGGAAAATATCCTGCCAGAGGAAAATATGATGATGATGATCATCAGGATATTTACTTCTTCGTTTATTAGATCAGGATGACATCATCATGATATCCGGAGCCTTCGTTAAACTTAGAACATGATGTCATCATGATATTTCGCTAACCGGATCATGTTTTGGAAAATATCCTGCCGAAGGGAAAATGTGATGATGATGATCATCAGGATATTTGGAAAAGGTCGTTCTTCTTGACAGGAGGACTTCACGAAATGTCAGGTGGACAAACAAGATCATGATGATCTTGACAACAGGACGGGATAAAAAAATATGATGATGATCCTCCTCATCGAATTATCATGATGACGTCATCATCATATTTCGTCTTCGGAGCACAAGGATGAGTTGAGGTCATCATGATATTTGCGCTAGGGTGATATTGTAAAATATGATCATGCTGTTGAGGAATGCAATATCGACTTCTTCTGAATAGATAGGGTGATCATCATGATATTGCAAAAAAGGTGATCAGGAGGATATGAACATGATGATCCTCTTTATCGAATTATGATGATGATGTCTCCATCACTTAGCGAATTTCAGCGAATATGACCCTCTTGTGAACGATCAGGATGATGATCATGATCATGCAAAAGGAGATCAGGAGGATATGAAGTCGTCATCATCATCTTAGCGAGGTTCAGCAAATATCATGATGATGACCCTCCGATAGGATTATAACATGCGCATGCAAATATGCCGAAGGTGGATTTTCTAAGTCAGGGTGATCTTATAATATCATCATGATATTATAATTTTAGGCGATGCAAAAATATCATGATGATGCTCGCGATACAAAGACCGCTCGACGGGGAAACTTACCGTGACTTAAAGCTGACGTCATCATGATATTTGAACCTCAGGATATTATCGGGGGGGCGTTTCAAATATGATGATGATGTCTTCATACAACAAAACCATGTTTATAAAATATGACCCTCCTAAAAAATATCATGATGCTCACGATGCGCATAAGGTCATTTGACGGGTAAAGGGCACTACCACCTAAGATTGACGTCCGGATATTGCGACTGCATGATTTTTATCGGGTGATAGACCAAGATCATGATGACCTTGACAACACAAAAATATGATGATCACCTTGCAAATATCAGGTTTGACCAAAACTTTGACCGTGCATAACTTTCACATATGGATGAATTTTCAAGTGAAGTAAAAGGCAAACCTGCATGGAATTTCAAGCTCTTTCTAAATATGAGGTCACAACAATAAAATATGAACTTTGACAAACTGACCTCATGATGATGACCAACCTCATCCAATATCATGATGATGATGCACCTGACCTTCATTTTTACCAAACCACCAGAAAGCAGAAAAACACAAGCAGAAGCAAAAAGCAAAACATCAGCAGGGGTCCCCATTTTGCTAAGGAGCATAATGGGGCGTGTTGTGAACATCACAACACAACTGATAGCAATCGATGAATAGAGTGGGCTAGAAGTATCCTACTTGAGTCACTTTGATTGCTGTGGTCCTTGCTAAAAAGTGTCCACCTGAGGCTCCATGGTGAAACTCATGTAGTATTCTTTGAGCTTCATCTTTCTCTATACATCTCAAAAGTATGCCATCCACATTTCTTTTGAATAGAATATGGCCAATTAATACAAAGTGGGCCCCTTGTTGCCTATAATACCTTCTCTTGTCATGGGAGAGCTCATTTGGGAAAATCCCATGTTTCATAAATTGTATTCTGTTTGTGACCCAAGAATCTTGATCAACCTCTTGTAATTTTAATACATTTTCACTTTTTGTTTCTTCAGTCATCGTTCTCTCCATGTCCTGAGCCATATATTGGCATAATCCTTTGCCCCTTACTAACTTAGTGGGTCTGACCTCCACATCATATTCAAGGATCTTTGTTATCTAGTTTGTTCTTTTCTCAGTGATCTCACCCTCCATAATATATTCTCTTACACTAGGATGAGCTACTAATATCAGAATCTTATTCCCTGTGACCATATATTTGAATTTGTTAAGTGCTTTTACCATGGCATATGCTTGTTTCTCCACAAAATTGTATCTAGCCTCATATTCCCTGAGAGTCCTAGAGAAAAAGGCTATTGGGTGCTCTCCTTCTTGCTGATCATCTTTCTGAATTAAAACAGCAGCAACACTAAATTCTCCTCCATACACATACATTATGAAAGACTTAGAAAAGTATGGGTTTCTAAGTACTGAGACTTTTGAAATGGCTCTTTTGATTTCTTTAAAATTTTACCTTCCCTTTGCAGTCCATTTGAAAACCAGGTCCTTCTTTAGCAACAGTGTCATTGGTCTTATTAGACCTACAAAGTCAAATATGAATTGGCTGACAAAATTGATCTTCCCTAGAAAGGATTGAACTGCTTTCTTATTTACTGGCAGAGATAGATTCATTATGGTGGTGACTCTCTCTGGATCAATAGAGATTCCTTCCTTTGACACTATATGCCCTAACAGTTTACCCTGAGGTACTACAAGGATACACTTCTTGGGATTTAGGGATATTCCAAACTCTTGGCATTTCTTAAAAATAGCCTCTAAATGGTCAAAGTGATCTACAACATTTTTAGATAAAATAGTGAGGTCATCTAGATAAATTAGGATGATTTTGTTTATAAGTTCTCCAAATGCTACATCCATGGCTCTCTGAAAAGTGGCTCCAGCATTTGAAAGGCCAAAGGGCATCTTAGCAAATGCAAATGTCCCCCATTTTGTAGTAAATGCAGTCTTATGCTGGTCTTCATCAGCTAACCAAATCTGATTGTATCTAGAGAAACTATCCAGCAAGGAAAATCTTTCTGATCCAGCCACAGTTTGTAAAATTTGTTCCATAGAGGGCAGGGGATAATGATCTTTCAAAGATGCTCTATTTAGATCCTTGAAGTCCACATAGAGTCTTATGTCACCATTCTTTTTCCTTACTGGCACTAGGTTTGATACCCAGGTTGAGTGTTTAATTGGAAAAATAATCTTTGATTCTAAGAGCTTTTGCAACTCATCCACCATTAGAGGTTCAATTCTAGGGTTCACTAGCCTTTGCTTCTGTCTGACTGGATTAGATTCTTCAGTAAGCTCTATGGTGTGCTAAATGATGTCTCTATTATAGCTATGGAGGTCTTCATAGGTCCAGGAAATCACCCTATCATATCTCTCACATAAATCAATCAATCTTCCCTTTCTTGCTGGGATGTAGAATTGCCAATCTTCAATTTTCTTCCTTCACTAACTTGGATTTCAGAATAATCTTCTTTATTTGCTTGAAACCTCTTCATTTGTAGGCTTACATCTTCTGGATCAAATAAGTTTTCTAAGGTAATCAGTCCTTTAGGGAGCTTATTTGACTTCAGTTGAATAATTTGGTCACCCTATGCTTCTTCAATTTGAGGTTGCAACTAATCAGCAAATTCCCCTAACTGTTGCAAAAATGAAAGTACTTGAAAATCATTTTCAAAAACTTGCCAATTTTGGTCATTGTCTGGGATAGTTGGCCTCACTATAACTTTGACTGATTCATTGTTGACTAGTACATTAGTTGCTGGATCAAATTGTGAACCAATCTGTGCCATTCTATCTGCCTCAAAATTTTGGGCTCTAGGAACTACTTCAATATTGAAAGCTTCAAAACCATCTATTAGGTTAAAATTCTATGCCTATAGCATCTCATTCTTACATTTTTGGCTACTGCCTTTTCTCTGATTTGCTTTACCACTAGTTGTGAATCTCCCCTTACTATCAGACTCTTTACTCCTTTTTTCTTTGCCAACATGAGTCCATGCACCAAGGATTCATACTCAGCATCATTATTGGTATAGGCAAACTAAAAGCGAATGGCTCTTAAAATTTTTTCACCATTTGGGGCAGTAAGGCAAATTCTTGCACCAGCACCATTTTTACTTCTAGCCCCATCAAAATTTAGAGTCCAGATTTCTGAGTCTTTTTTAGATTCTTGAGTCTGATTAGGCTCTTCCCTTAAAACAATAGGGATCTCTTGGTCTTCTTCAAATATGACATAAGTGCCTAGACCTGTAGAGTCATAATTTCCATAGGGGTCACTTTGCATCATAGTCAACAACTGATTATTCTCTTCTTCTTGTTGGTCATGCTCAGTCTAGTCACCTAACTCTTCAGTAAAGATCCTCTCCTCTTTATTTAGCATAGCATGGGCTACCTCTAATTTTGGGGTTGGTTCATTTGTGATATGATCTTTGGATAATGGCTCAAATAGTATTTTCATCTTTGTCCCATATTTGGTTCTCAGAATGAGGTGCGACCAATCTAGTGGCATGTAACCTCCTATCTTGGCTGTGAAATCTCTGGATAAGCATAGGCCAAATACAGGGGGAATATCTATGACTACCACATCCTGATTTACAGTTATATTGGGGTAAGTATATAGCTGCAATAGGAGTTGTTTGATTTTCCCTATTGTTTGCATAGATTTACCATCCAATTGCATAACTCCTCTTGTAAGTGGCTTATATTTTATCTTCAAAGCATCTGCTATTTGCTTTGGCATTACTATAGTACTAGCCCAAGAGTCTATCATTGCATTATGCAATAGTTTCTTCTCAACTATTAGAGTTAAATAAAAGGGATATGGTTTAGATTTACCTACCTTAGGTGCATTGTTCAACAAGGCTATTGTCTACAGAGGTACAATATCTTTGAGCTACGACTCTTCTTTAGCAGCAGATCGTCCTTTAGCTCCAGTATGCTTAGGAACTTCTTAGCCCTGTAGAACCTCTTGCAATAGTGTCTTCTACTCAGGAACAACTAACATGTCCCAGATTGACACATGCACTAGAGCTCTTTTTAGTTGATCCACCATGTTCATAGGTCCTAATGCTTGGGTCTTTGGATAATAAGCGGACCTTGACTTTTCTAGAACTTGTCCTGAGGCTACTTGATTTTGCACAGGCTAGGGCATTTCTTGTCTAGAAACTGTGTTCTGATGACTCTGAAATAGAGGAGCTCCCATGATCTCATTATTAGTAACTTCAGGTTGTTCCATCATTCTCCTCTTTGCTTTGGTATAGTAATTTGATTGTACCAATGGCTTCTTGGAAGTAGATGATTCATTCAAGAACACTAACTCTTCATCTTCAATCCATGAAAATAGAGCATGCTCAGGGGCTATTTCCTCTTCCTATTGTAAGGACATTCCTTGCATCTGAGCCACCAAGACTACATTTCATACACCAGGGGATTGATATTGTGGAGTGTTAGAAGTTGCAAATTGTCCTTCTAATCCTCTTTGTTCTGCTATCTTTTGCTGTAAATTCCCTCTGGGGCAGTCTCTGGGCATATGAGCATTGTTGGAAGGAAAACACCAAGCATTTGTGCCATCTGCAAAATTATTTTGCCCTAGAACAATTTCCCTATTGGGATTAGGAGGAACAGCCTGTAAAGGTGTGGGGACTGTGACTAACTAGTTTGATGGTTGAGGATTAGCTTGCCTCTGAGGGCCTTGATATTGATTTGGTTTAAAGGGAGGTCTATTTCCTTGATAACCTTGATAAGGGGGTTTTGGATAAGGATTTCATTGTCTCTTTAGGTTAATTTTCTCATTTGAGAAGGTCCTTAAGATGTTCTTGACATCATCCATTTCAGATGATTGAACAGGGGCAGTTACTTTAGTAGGTTGCTGAGGAAATGATTACATATACACAGGTGGGTTTGTAGGATTAGGAGCTTATTGAGGCAATGGCAAAGTAATTTATGGGAACATGGGTATAGGAGGCCTTGAGGGCAGTTTTCCAACATCTATTAAGTTATTTTTAGCCTTGACTACCAACTCATAAGCTTCTGGTAGTGTCTGACCTCCAAGAGACTGAATCATCACTGATATATCTGAGTTTAAAGCTTTAAGGTAAAACACAATAGCCATACCTGGTAATGGTCTTGCTGTAGCAAGAATTCTGACCCAAGTCTTTTGAAATCTTGAATAGAAATCGGTCATAGCTTCTTGTGGAGCCTTTTTGATAGTGATCAATTGTTGCAACAAAGAAGATTTATCACCCTTTTCTTTAAATCTTTCAAAGAAAGCATCACCAAGCTGATCCCATGTAGATATTGTGTTTGGGGTTAAAGATCTATACTAGTCTAGAGCCTTCCCTTTGAAAGAAGCTGCCAACAATCCTATAGCCACATTCTGTTGAGTGATCACATGCACTGCACAGACATCAAATACATCTTGAAGATGCTCTTCAAGTGTCTTGAAATCTTCCCCACTGAACTTGGGCAGAGCCTTTAAAGCATTGTCTAGAATAGCATCCCAAGTGGCTGATGGTATTGGGAGAATCAAAGGACTGCCAGTGTTCCAATTTGCATAATTTCTAGGGGCTACAGGTGCTCCCATATTTACTCTTGGTGCAGCTGAAAACTGATTCACTCTTCTCCTTGGATTAGCTACTAGTGGTGGCAAAAGAATGCATGGATTAGCAGTAGATTGAGCTCTTGTTATAGGTCCATAGCTCTAACTCCATGTAGCTCTCTGGCTCATACAATCTTGATAGAAACTTCAAGAATAGTCCCACCCAGCTAGCCAAAACTGTTGATGTGTAAAATTTCACAGGTTCCAACACCAACATGGGAAGTTTCAGGAATGTGGGACTTGCTACCTAAAACAACCTCCAGATTTTTAAAGAAGCTAGCTCTTCTCTATCTTAAATAGGTTTTGAGGAAAAGGGGAAGAAGTAAACAGAATTACAGATACAATGAAAACAAATCTATCTATGGTGATGCGCCTGAATAAAATGTTTCTCTCCAATTAAGCATAGTGAAACTATCCTCAAGATTCAGTCACATTAAAGAGCACATACTGCATGATTAACATAAACAGATGAAATGAATAAGATCAAAGGCTCACAACCAGACAATTTGCAATGACACAAAAAATATCAACCAGGGCATAGAACTTAGTCTTTCTCATTAATTTTTAAGCAACATAAAAGGCACAGATACATGCATAGTTACATCCACATTCTGAATCAAGAATAACAAAATAAAGGCAAATGATATTCACTGGTCACAGTAAAAGTCTCAAACTTTTCTCTTAAATCTTTGACAGAAAACTATCTCTGGCGTACTGTATGCATTTCTCTATCTCTGAAAGAATTCTAACTTCCCTCTGATTCATTAAAAATGCCCCATATTTATAGCCCAAGATCGACTCTAGATTGTCTGCAACAATCGAATCCCAATAGCCCAACTGAACTGGAGGTAATTGGAAGTCTCTGATAGAAAAAGATATTTCGAATGCATGACAGTTAATCCTTCCCACAAGCCCATTGGCTATGACAAAACATATGTGGCATACCTCCTTCTATAAAGAAAAGACACTTGGTAGCTTCCGCATCATTGAGACTTAAAACTCCACAACAGATGGCAATATCCATGCACATAACTTGAAACTCTTTCATTTCTCGAGAAGAAATAAGAAAACAACACTTGGGGGCTTCTGCAACATTTAGAAACTAATATGTGTCTTGCTCTGCAACATTTTACTTAACTGTGTCTTTTATGCTCAGGTAGCCTCCGCTGGTGACATCTGTCACGATCCGCAGCTCTAAAACTTTAAGACACATTAGAAATGGGACCCACAACTTCCCACTCAGTAACATTCAAAAGGAGGAAAAGAGGGACAGATGGCAAACTTTGCATGTACAATAGCTGATATGTGGTGCTTTCCATAATACTTGAAACATTAATAGAGACTCTTTGAAACTCAAGTGAAAGTTGACACATGTCAAGCTTCGCATCATTTGAGAAACATTAAATATCACCTGAAAAAAAGGACAAGAGCCTTTATCTTTAGGGCTGCCTCTACCATGTGGTGCTCTCCGCTTCACTGATACTACAAGACTGTGGCCCACTACCATCCTTTACTTAGCATTAAAGATATAAGAACCAACTTGTGGAAGTTGACACTTGGCAAGCTCTGCAGCTACCACAAAATACACATGGCCTCATCTGTGCTCATGCTAAAACATTTAGGGAGTGCCTCTGCTAATGACACGTGGCACCTTCCACATGGTTGAAACTTAAAACTTTATTAGAAACAAAACCGCTATGTGGCACTCTCCGCGTTAAAGTATAACTTAGAAACAAAAGTGTGGCTTGAACTGGGGCTTGACACTTGGTGACTCTGGCAGCTCTGGCAAAATGAAACCCTTGCAGCCACTCTTAGAAATATTTACAGACACTGAACTGTAACCCGCGGATGCGCTGCTACTGATACAAAATGTAACAAAATGTAGAGTCTTATATTCTATAGCACCTTTCTAAAATAATAAAAGTTGTTTGAGGTTTCCAGGGTGCTTATGTTAGTTACAAAAAAGAGTTTTTTTAGGTCAGCCAATAGAAAAAAATAACTCCCAGCACGTTTATAAAATTATAAAAGTCATTTCAGGATTTGGGGGTGCTTAGGTCAGTTACAAAATAGGGGTTTTTATGTTAGCCAATAGAAATAAAATAACTCCATGTGCCTTTATAAAATAACAAAAGTCATTTAAGGTTTCGACAACTCTTATGTCAGTTACAAAATAGGGTTTTTTATGTCAGCCAGTAGAAGGAAAAATAGGTCTCGGTGCCTTTATAAATAATAAAAGTCATTTGAGGTTTCTGGGGTGCTTATGTTGGTTACAAAATAGGGGTTTTTATGTCCCCAATAGAAATTAATAGCTCCCTGCTCCTTTATAAAATAATAAAAGCCATTTGTGGTTTCGAGGGTGCTTATGTCAGTTACAAAATAGGGGTTTTTATGTCAGCCAATAGAAAAAAATAGCTCTCGATGCCTTTATAAAATAATAAAAGTCATTTGAGGTTTTAGGGGCACTTACGTTGGTTACAAAATAGGTTTTTTATGTCAAATAATAGAAAAAAAATAACTCCCAGTGCCTTTATAAAATCATAAAATTTGTTTGAGGTTTTGGGGGCACTTATGTCAGTTACAAAATAGGGTTTTTTATGTCAGCCAATAGAGAAAGCAAAACTCCCAGCGCCTTTATAAATTAATAAAAGTCCTTTGAGATTTTGGGGGCAGTTATGTCAGTTTTAAAATAGGTTTTTTTATGTCAGACAATAGAAAAAAAAACTCTTAGTGCCTTTATAAAATAATAAAATTTGTTTGAGGTTTCAGGGGTGCTTATGTCAGTTGCAAAATATTATTTTTTATGTCAGCCAATTGAAAAAAATAACTCCCGACACCTTTATAATATAATAAAAGTCGTTTAAGGTTTTGGGGGCTACAAAATAACTCCCGGCACCTTTATAAAAAAAATAAGTCATTTGAGTTTTCGGTGGCACTTATGTCATTTACAAAATAGGATTTTTTATGTCGGCCAATAGAAAAAAATAACTCCTGGTGCCTTTGTAAAATAATAAAAGTCATTTGAGGTTTCAGAGGCACTTATGTCAGTTACAAAATAGGGTTTTTAATGTCAGCCAATAAAAAATTCCCGGCACCTTTATAAAATAATAAAAGTTAAATGATGTTTCAGGGACACTTATGTTGGTTACAAAATAGGGTTTTTTGTGTCGACCAATAATAAAAAATAGATCTCGGCACCGTTATAAAATAATAAAAGTTGTTTGAGGTTTTTGAGCCACTTATGTCAGTTACGAAATAGGGTTCTTTATGTCAGCCAATAGAAAAAAATAACTCCCAACGCCTTTATAAAATAATAAAAGTTGTTTGAGGTTTTTGGGGGTGCTTTGTCGGTTATAGAATAGGGGTTTTTTTGTCAACCAATAGAAAAAAATAACTCTCGGCACCTTTATAAAATAATAAAAGTCATTTGAGGTTTTGGGGGTGCTCATGTCAGTTACAAAATAGGGTGTTTTATGTCGACCAATAGAAAAGAAATAACTCATGATGCCTTGATAAAATAATAATAGTCGTTTAAGATTTCTGGGGTGCTTATGTTGGTTACAAAATAGGGATTTTTATGTCAGCCAATAGAAAAAACAAATCTCCCAGCACATTTATAAAATAACAAAAGTGATTTGAGGTTTTGGGGGTGCTTATGTGGGTTACAAAATAGATATTTTTATATTAGCCAATACAAAAAAAATAGCTCCCGGTGCCTTTATAAAATCATAAAAGTCATTTGAGGTTTTGGGGGCACTTATGTTAGTTAAAAAATAGGGTTTTTTATGTCAACCAATAGAAAAAAATAACTCTCGATGCCTTTGTAAAATAATAAAACTCATTTGAGGTTTTAGGGGCACTTATGTTGGTTACAAAATAGGGTTTTTCATGTTAGCCAATAGAAAAAAAAACTCTCGGTGCCTTTATAAAATAATAAAATTCATTTGAGGTTTTTGGGGCAGTTATGTTAGTTACAAAATAATGTTTTGAATGTCAACCAATAAAAAAAATAACTCCTGACACCTTTATAAAATAATAAAAGTCATTTAAGGTTTTGGAGGCTCTTATGTCAGTTACAAAATAGGGTTTTTTGTGTCATCCAATAAAAAAATAACTCCCTGTGTCTTTATAAAATAATAAAAGTCATTTGAAGTTTCGGGGCTGCTTATTTCCATTATAAAATAGGGTTTTTTATATCGGCCAATAGAAAAAAATAACTCTCGACACCTTATAAAATAATAAAAGTTATTTGAGGTTTTGGGGGTGCTTATGTCAGTTACAGAATAGGGTTTTTTATGTTGGCCAATAGAAAAAAAAAAAACTCCTGGTGTCTTTATAAAATAATAAAAGTCGTTTGTCTTTTTGGGGGCACTTATGTAAGTTACAAAATGGGGTTTTTCATGTCAACTAGTAGAAAAAAAAACATCTCCCAGTGCCTTTATAAAATAATAAAAGTTGTTTAAGGTTTCAGGGGTGCTTATGTCAGTTACAAAATAGGGGTTTTTATGTTGGCCAATAGAAAAAATATAGCTCCTAGTGCCTTTATAAAATCATAAAAAGTCATTTGAGGTTTCAGGGGCACTTATGTTAGTTACAAAATAGGGTTTTTTATGTTAGCCAATAGAAAAAATAGTGCCCGACACCTTTATAAAATAATAAAAGTCATTTGAGGTTTTGGGGATGCTTATGTCAGTTACAAAATAGGGTTTTTTATGTCAACCAACAAAAAAAACCTCTTGATGCCTTTATAAAATAATAAAAATTGTTTGAAGTTTCAGGGGTGCTTATTTTGGTTACAAAATAGGGTTTTTAGGTCAGCCAATATAAAAAATATAGCTTGCAGCACCTTTATAAAATAATAAAAGTCATTTGAGATTTCAATGCCACTTATGTTGGTTACAAAATAGGGTTTTTTATGTTGACCAATAGAAAAAATAGCTCCCGGTCCATTTACAAAATAATTAAAGTTGTCTGAGGTTTCAGGGGCAGGGCACTTATGTTAGTTACAAAAATAGGGTTTATATGTCTGGCAATAGAAAAAAATATCTCCCAGTGCCTTTATAAAATAAAAAAAATTGTTTGAGGTTTCAGGGGCGCTTATGTCTATTAGAAAATAGTTTCTTTATGTCAGCCAATAAAAGAAATATCTCCCAGTGCCTGTATTAAAAAGAAAAATGTTTGAGGTTTTGGGGATGCTTATGTCAGTTACAAAATAGGGTTTTTTATATCTGCTAATAGAAAAAAATAACTCCAGGTGACTTTATAAAATAAGAAAAGTCATTTGAGGTTTTGGGGGCACTTATGTCTATTACGAAATAGGATCTTTTATGTCGTCCAATAGAAAAAAATAACTCCTGATGCCTTTATAAAATAATAAAAGTTGTTTGAGGTTTCGAAGGCTCTTATCTTGGTTACAAAATAGGGATTTTTATATTGGCCAATAGAAAAAAATAGCTCCCAACACATTTATAAAATAATAAAAGTTGTTTGATGTTTCTGGGGCACTTCTGTCAGTTACAAAATATGGGTTTATATGTCGGGCAATAGAAAAATATATCTCCCGACACCTTTATAAAATAATAAAAGTCATTTGAGGTTTCGGGGGCTCTTATGTCAGTTACAAAATAGGGTCTTTTATGTCGACCAATAGAAAAAATAGCTCATGGTGCCTTTATGAAATAATAAGAGTCGTTTGAGGTTTCGGGGGTGCTTATGTTGGTTACATAATAGGGGTTTTTATGTCAACCAATAGAAAAAAATAATTCTTGGCGGCTATATAAAATAATAAAAGTCATTTGAGGTTTCGAGGCACTTATGTCAGTTACAAAATAGGAATTTTTATGTCAGCCAATAGAAAAAATAACTCCTAACACCTTTATAAAATAATAAAAGTCATTTGAGATTTTGGGGGCGCATATGTCAGTTACAAAATAAAGTATTTATGTTGCCCAATCGAAAGAAATAACTCCCAGTGCCTTTATAAAATTATAAAAGTCATTTGAGGATTCAGGGGCACTAATGTCGGTTACAAAAAAGGGTTTTTTATTTTGGCAAATAGAAAAAAAAACTCTCGGCACCTTTATAAAATAATAAAAGTCATTTGAGGTTTCGAGGGTGCTTATGTTAGTTACAAACTAGGGTTTTTATGTGGGCCAATAGAAAAAAAATAACTCCTGGGGCCTTTTCAAAATAATAAAAGTCATTTCAGGATTTGGGGGCACTTATGTCGAATATAAAATAGGGTTTTTTATGTCAGCCAATAGAAAAAAATAACTCCCAGCGCCTTTATAAAATAATAAAAGTCATTTGAGGTTTCGGGGGTGATTATGTCAGTTACAAAATAGGGTTTTTAATGTTGGCTAATAAAAAAATAACTCCCGACGCCTTTATAAAATAATAAAAGTCATTTGAGGTTTCGGGGGCACTTATGTCGGTTACAAAATAGGGGTTTTTATGTCAGCCAATAGAAAATAATAACTCCCAACACCTTTGTAAAATAATAAAAGTCGTTTGAGGTTTCAGGGGTGCTTATGTCGGTTACAAAATAGGTTTTTTATGTCGGCCAATATAAAAAATATCTAGCTCCCGGTGCCTTTATAAAATAATTAAAGTCATTTGAGGTTTTGGGGTCACTTATGTCATTTACAAAATACGGTTTTTTATGTCAGCCAATATAAAATAATAACTCCCAGTACCTTCATAAAATAATAAAAATCATTCTAGGTTTCAGGGATTCTTATGTTTGTTATGGAATAAGGTTTTTTATGTTGACCAATAGAAAAAAAATACCTCCCAGTGCCTTCATAAAATAATAAAAGTCATTTAAGGTTTCAGGGGTTCTTATGTCAGTTACAGAATAGGGTTTTTATGTTGGCCAATAGAAAAAAACAACTCCCGGTGCCTTTATAAAATAATAAAAGTGGTTTAATGTTTCGGGGGTGCTTATGTCAATTACAAAATAGGGTTTTTATGTTGGCCAATAGAAAAAATAACTCCCAGTGCCTTTATAAAATAATAAAACTCATTTGAGGATTCGGGGGCACTTATGTCTGTTACAAAATAAGGTTTTTTATGTTGGCCAATAGAGAAAAATAACTCCCGGTGCCTTTATAAAATAATAAAAGTTGTTTGAGGTTTTCGGGGTTCTTATGTCAGTTACAAAATAGAGTTTTTATTTGGGCCAATAGAAAAAAATAACTCCTGGCACCTTTATAAAATAATAAAAGTCATTTGAGGATTTAGGGGCACTTATGTCAGTTAAAAAATAGGGTTTTTTTATGTCAGCCAATAGAAAAAAAATAACTCCTGGTGCCTTTATAAAATAATAAAAGTCATTTGAGGTTTCTGGGGCACTTATGTCAGTTACAAAATAGGGTTTTTTATGTTAGCCAATAGAAAAAAATAGCTCTAGGCTAAACAAGTTAATTTATGAAGAACAAGGGGGTTTTGTGGTTGGTAGGCAGATTATGGATGGTGCCATCATTGCAGCTAAGATGATTCATTCTATGAATCATTCTAAGGAGAAAGCTATGTTTATTAAGTTGGACATGGCTAAAGCTTATGATCAGGTTAAATGAACCTTCTTATTTAAGATTCTCGGAGCGTTTGGTTTTTCTAGTGAATAGATTGAGTGGGTCAAGAGTTGTGTTAATTCTCCTTCCTTTTTGGTGTTGATTAATGGTGAACCAATGGTGTTGTTTTGTGCTTCTAGGGGGCTCAGACAAGAGGACCCTTTATCCCCCTATCTGTTTATCTTATTAGCAGAGGGCTTGGGGAGGTTTAATAGATCCGAGGTGGAGACTAGTTTGATTCAGGGATAGAGTTTTGGAAATAATATTCCCCCTTAGTCACATCTGCAGTTTGTTGATGACACAGATCTGATGGGTAGAGCCAGGGTTGAGGAGGCTTTCGGCTGGTGCAGGATTCAGATTGTTATTTGGCTGCGTTAGGTCAGAAAATTAATGAAGGGAAGACTTTTGTCTACTTCTTTCATACTCCGCGGGCTATTTAGAGAAGAATTGCTAATATCCTTTGTTTTCTGATTGGCACTCTCCCTTTTGTGTATCTTGGTAGTATGCTTGTTGTTCGCTCGCTTCCTAAATTGTTCTGGCAGGAGATTATTGATAAGTTCAAAAATTTGGTTAGTCATTGGACTTACAAGTGGCTCTCTTCTACAGGTATGGTAACTCTTCTAAAGTCGGTGGTATAGGCTCTTCCTCTGTACAAATGTTTTATTCTCTCTGCACCCTCCATGTAGTGCCACTCCATTTTCACTTTGGTTGTGTCAGGTATGTTGGACATTTGATTATTTGGTTTAGATTGTTCATTTGATGCTATTGGTTAATCATGGCATTAAAATAATATTAGTAGTCATTAAAACATTTTTGATAACTAAATAAGTAGAAATGCGATTATGCAAATTTAGTGCTAAAAATTTAAAAAGGGTAAACCTAAATTTATAAATTATTATTTTAGGCCCCTATATTATTTATAGCACTATAGTTTATTAGCTATATTAATTTGTTACATTTTGTAGAGTTTATTTTATATTATTGGTGAGTAAAACATTATTTTATATAAGGAAACCTAATAAAATATAATGTTATTAAATATTACTTTAGGATACCTAATTATAATTGCTTGAGGACAAGCAATCTTGAGTGGGTAGGGTTGTCATGTCCCTATAATGATTTATAATTGAATTGTTTATTTAAATAATAAGTTAGCCTTATATAAACTAAATATATAATTTATTTATTTAAAATATATTATTAATATGTATTATTTAATAAATAATATTATTAATTTAATATAATTTAAATATTATAAAATATATGAAATATATATATATATTTATATTTTAATTAACTAGATATATTATAATAATAAATATTTTAATATAATATTTATGTGAGTAATTAATAAGATATATTATTATATATAAAAATAAATATTATGAAGAGTCTTATCTATTAAAGTTAGAAAGTAAAGTAATTTGGAATAAGACAAAGTAATACGGTTAAACAAAAGGTTAAATTTAAAATAAAATCATATAAAAATAAAAGTCTAATAAGACAAACATTATCCCACCATATTATATGCTTGGAAATAAAATAAAATAAAATAGCTCCCGTACTTAATAACAAAAGTATTTATTTATACTATATATATTATGTAGTGCCCCTCCATTCGCACCTTGGATGTATAGGTGAACTGATCAAGGCGCATGAATGTGAAGGTAAAATAACTGAAATATTCAAGATAAGGTAAACAATTGATGTTGTACAATATAGGTAGATGCTTCATCCATGTGTGGTTTCATATGAAAGATAATGTGTTTTATGGATAGCCTCTATTGCGGCACTGACGATGCAGGCTTTGATATTGTTTTGCATTCCAATTTTTAAGATGTCGATCTTACTACAATTGTTATATATTGAATGTATCTCATGTGACTGATTCTGTTAGACTTATTTGTTATGATGGTACTTCTGACACTTATGATTTCATGCATTGTATGTTAAGTGTAGGGTTATGTTCAGATTAAGAGATAGATTTGATTTGGTTATGATTATGTGTTGAGCTAATCTAGATTGATATGACATGGAAGGGACGATGTCGCATCACTCACTTGTGAGCGCCCTGCGATGTTGCGATTCCTTTTTCCACCTAGTGCTAGCTTATATGCATCTATACATGCTTGACCGTGACATTTGTTGCAGGATGCAGGTACCAGGCATCGACTCCACCTGAATTAACACGTCTGAGCATGCCTTGAACCCAATGGATACGTTGTTTCAGAGATAACTTAAGGTCCCACATCCCAAGTCATTATCCTCAATCAGGATGCATGACATGTCTAGTCAACCTGTCAGTTCTGTTAGTATGTCAGTCTTGCAATTGATTTATATTTGATGGAGCTTGTTGGATAAGTGCATTTTGGCCTGACTTGAGAATATGTTTGATTTGGTCTTTTTGAGAACATGTTTGATTTGGGTTTTGACGGCTATCCTACTCAGTGGGTTATGTTGTATGCCTATATTTCATCATATAGACATACTAATATCTGACCCACTTTAATATTTAATAAGGTCGTATAATATTCTTAGTATTATTATTAATATTTAATGACATTAAATTGGTAATTGATAATTACCTAGTTCAAATAATTATTTAAAGTTGTTTGAATATGAATTATTTAATTACTACTATTAAATTGATTTAATTAAGGGAAGGTCGCTGAACACTAGTAAACGCACTAACCAGACCCTAGAGAGAGAGGAGACAGTCCTATCATCCAATTGACGAAGCCTAACAATTGGATCAAGAGTGTATTGATTCAGCGTTACACTATGGTTACTTATAGATTTGTGATAATATGTTATTTATGATGGATATATTTTGGCTATATATTGTACTAACACTTCTTGTTGAGTGTGCATGTAGAATTATTATGTCAATGGATGATGGTGGTCATTTAGCCACTTTATGTCTTTCTGTGTGATGTCTGACCTAGGCATGGGGCCCTAAGGTCTATTGGCCATGATGTTAAGAAATATTATTTTTAGTTTTATGTGATAAAATAATTATGTTCTTGAATGGGATTTAACCTTGTAATTTTTAAAATGATTTTTAAGTGTTTTTAAGAGGTCTAAGTTGTATTTTATGTTTAGAAAATTGTCTTATGTCCAAGGTACATAGGTAAGAAGTTTATTTTTGTCATTTATAATATTTTAAAAGGTTTTTAGACCCTCCTTTAAGCCCCACTTACAAAAGTGACGAAAATGGGAAGGTGGTTGGTTGAATTAGTTGGGTAGTTGAGTTAGTTGGGTGGTTGAGTTAGTTTTGGGTAGGAAGTTACTCTTTCCTTCTCTTTAAAAACTCTTCATGGAGTGGGGGTGACTTGCTCATTTTATGATTCTCATTCAAGGATTCTACCATTAGTGGGATATTGCGATTGAGGTATCATGTTTTCTTTATTTAAATATAAATATTATATGTTTTTTCTTTATTGATTAAATGTAAATTTTATATGTTTTTCTTTATTGATTAAATATAAATATTATATGTTTTTTTGTCTTTATTGGTTAAATGTAAATATTGTTTGTTCTAAATATTATATGTATCCTTTATTTATTAAACGTAAAGGTTGTTTTTCTAAGGGTTGTTGCTTGTGAAATTGGAAAAGGAAACATTTCATTGTAAATCTTGGAAGAAGCATATTTGTTGCCTTATTTGCATGTCATAAACCTAGATCATCCTAGCATGAATTATATTTCTAATTTTTACATTAGATCTAATTTCAACAACAACAATTAGTCATTTAATAATTATATATTGCATTTAAAATATCTTCATTGGCAGATTTTATAGAAGACATAATTATTATTGAAATTTAGGATTTGCAATTAATATCTTGTTTAAGATTTACTGCTGTCATTTACATTCTTAAATATGATTTTAATTTGTTGAACCTCATGCCATATGTCATCTTCCATTGAAAATTGAAAGAAGGAACATGTTTTTATAACGGTTTTGTTGTGGTGTTTGGCTTTACGCCTGCCAATTGCATTTGCTTGAAAGTTTTTAAAGTTTGTTCAACAAATCCCTTTTCGTGCATATCCTGCACTCAACGCATTCCATGAGATCATATCTCCCTGAGATCTCCAATCAAAACTAGTTCTGTGGCTTGTTTATGCTTCCACATTTCACCTCTTTGAAGTATGCTGTCAAACAGTCACGTGCATTGTCTATGCTTCCAAATTTTGCATGCATGTCTGCTAGGGTAGTTGCAGCTAGACATCTAACAAAATACCTCTATCATTTATCCTCTTTGGACATTGATACATTGTTCCAAAGCTCCATTTGTGCATAGGTACATAGGATGCTAGCAAATGCTACGAAGTTTGGTCATACACTTTCCTAAAGCTTTTGCTTGAAAGTTCTTAAAAGCCCTCTCCATGTACCAATTTTGAGTGTATCCTACAATCATTGTATTTCATGATAACAACTTGAGAGCTTCATGTATGTTCATTCCTTACAAAGTCATTTAATAGGTGGAGATGAGTTACGAGATTAGGTCTTGAATCTAATGCAAAATATAGTATATCTCTTAGGTGTTATCTCCCTATCTCTGCTTATTTTTACACTTGTTATTGATGGAAAGATGTAGTTTAAACTTTAAGGCATAAGTGAATTTCATGTTTTACTCTATGAAGAAAGAGCTCCTATACGTTCTTAGGTCCTTGATAATAATTCTAGTATGATTCATGTTTAGGATTTATGAAGACAACTTTCTTTGGGTATTTTATTTAAGAATAGTTAACCAAGGTTAAAACTTTTCTCTTGATTAGTGGATTAATATTATGCCATAATGGTAAAGATCACCATTGGATGATTTATCATTACTCATTGCATAAGCAAGGAAGATATTAAATATGTCAATATGCTTACGTTAAACTTAGATGGAAACTTGTTCTTTTAGGCTGGCATCTTATGGGTATTGTAGTAAACCCTTATATGTATTATGATCTTATATCTTTATTATAAGTAGTTAGTTAAACTAAAGTGATTTGATTATTTCAAATAGATATGTAATTCTTATAGACATTATATTACACTTTTATATTAATTTATTAGCTTGACGTTATTATATATATATTGATAATTAGTTTTATAAATTAAATAATTAATTATATACCTTTATGTGCTTTGTGACTACATAAAGAATGTGTCTTAGTGGATAATAACATATATATATTATATTAGGGTTTTAGTATAAGAAATGCTTTAATTGGAATTAAATATAATATGTTTTCTTTTGTCAATAACATGAATGCTTTATATATAATGTATCCTCTTTAATGAGCTAAGTTTGTTAATTCACTATTTATGTAAGTAAATGGAATAGAACTTTATTAGATAAATTATTACATAGGAAAACTAGTGAAATGAGGTAATGTTTTACTTGGTTTTGGGTTAGCAGTGAACCTATCGTTTGTATGGGAAATGTGTTTAAATTGGATTGATAGTTGGCCTTATGTTTTAATGCATTAGTAAGGTGACAATAAGGGGTTTATGTGTGTGTGTTAAAGATAAAATGCATATTGTGGAATATCATACTAACAACTATCAATTGGGCTTTCGGTTAAGATAGGCATGTTTATAAATTATGCATTTATTGGTTATTGAATGATGGTTTCTTAAACATAATTATAATAGTTTTGTTAGTAGAAATATGATATATGGGTTTGGATTATAAATGTTGTAATTAGCATTTAAGTTATAAGTATTTGTAATTAATATTATCTATGCATTGTTTAGCTTGACGGTTATATGTAATTGATGATTGATTATTATAATAGATAGAATTAATATTAATTAAACTAGACCTAGGTTTTATGAAATTCTTGGTGGAGATATAACTTGAATCCAATTGCTAATTTGATTAAATAGAATCGCTCTAGTAAGAAGAAATTATGTTGTCAATGAGTTGATTAGTTGAAATTGCTTATTGCAAGCAAAATTTTCATGTGAGTTGGTCTATGTGTAAATTGTCAAGTTTAGGTTCCAGAGGCATAAGGTAATATGATTTGGTTGTATGTATTCTATTCATAGTTGTCTTGAGATGAAGATGTTGTAAGAACATGATTTCTCTTGTCTACGTATGTGGGTCTTGGTAAACAATAATGTGAGATGTTGTACATACTATGTTGTGAATATATTATGATGGGTTTAAATCTCCTTCATGTATGTGTTGATATCGAGATTGTGTGTAGTATTGTAATGGGGAGACCTTGGAAATCGTAATGAGAAACTATTTTGTTCATGGTTGAGATTTGCGAGCAAGATGACCCATACCTTGCTCTGGATATGTTTTGTTGCGATTGGTTAATTGAAAGATTTGGGACAATGATGTACAGGTTGGTCATTGTGATTATGTTTTGTATGCAAGAAGGTAAATGCCTTGCATTGTTTATATATATACTTATCAGTATGATAGGATTGTCTTGCTTGATGGTTAGGGTATCTAGATGCAGGTAGGGGAGTGGCTTTCAATGTGGGGCCGGCGCCCAAAGTGGCTGTCAGGATAACCCATTGAAAGTTGTTAATTAAGTGAAAACCTAAAAATGAACAGGGGGAAAAGGGTAAATTACACATTAACAAGATAATTGGATTTCCTCTCCCATGCCTGTAGTGCTCATTTAGACTAAGGATGGGTAGAGAAGGCCTGGTTGGCAAGATCAACTTCCTTGTCCTCATGAAAGGAAGGTTGATTCCGCATGTGTCACCCTATGGGGCCGGCGCCTAGTGAGAGGCTGTCAGGATAACCATAGATGGGGGCCGGCGCCTAGTGAGAGGCTGTCAGGATAACCCATGTCAGGACCATGCGATGACACTCTTCCTACTGCAGCCTAGTATTCCCTAGTTGTACTCTCCCCATTCGTCGTGTGTTGCCTCTGGACGTGATATTGAGTTGCTTGTGATGTGATCATGTGTTGTAATGGAGTCTTGTTCAGTCTTTGTTCCTGTTAGGCAATTGTCTACCTGACTGTATGACGTTTTGGGACCTTATGTTATCTCCTAGCTCGGGGGGTGGACCTCAGGGTTCCACATGGTTGGGTGGAAGAGCTTTTATCCATTGGTTTCTCCTTGCCTTTGTTCGTGTGCAAGAAGGTGGTAACTCCTGTAGCAGATTTAGATCGTGTACCTGTTTATAAAGACAGTTATTATGCTCATGTACTGGCCTGTGTATCAAATTATTCATAATGTATGTATTCATATGTATTCAGAAGATGATAATGTAATGATGTAATGTTGTATTCATATGTCGGGAGAAATTGTGACTATGTACTAGATCCTGATGAATACTTATATGATGTAAATGTTTATTGATTTAATGCATTAGGTTTTCAATGAGTTATTGATGTTAATTCATGATGTGTGTTAGATTATGTTAATTGTTTTGTCAAGTAATGCAACCATGATATCTTAGAGGACAAGTCATTAGTTTAAATGATGTGTTAATATTACTTTGTTATTTCTATCTTTTAAAAAAAAAAAATTATCCTGTTGCATATAGCATAAATGTGATGTTGTCTAAGGTATTCATGGTGGGGCGTTACATATTATATAAATAATGTACTTTAAAAAGATTAAGGGGAGGTCGAAAGAAGATATTTATAAGTGCAGCACATTAATAAATAATATATTATAAATATATCTAATAATATAAATACAAATATTATTATTATTATTATTATCTTATATTGTAATATAAATATAAATAATATATCATTTATTATAATGATATAATCTAAATACAAATAAGGTAAATAAATAATAATAAATATCTTTTAACCTATCCTCTTATGATAAGGGAGTTACGTATGGTTAGAACTAGTTTTACCACAAAAGGGAATTAATATAAAGTAATAAAAATAATAAGAGACATACCTCTTCGAACATATCCCTTGAAAGGGAAATAAATAAAGGTTGTGAGATAGAAAGAAAGGATCATCGAAAGAATGAAGTAATAAAAAAGAAAGAAATAAATAGCTATGAATTCAATAAAGGTAATAAAGAAGGAACATCATTTGAATTCATCAAAGACACAGCAAGAAAATATCACAAGGAAGACACGAGGGCAGCCAAGGAAAAGGATCATGGGGAGAAAATATTAAAAGAGTATGGGATAAATACATATATTTAGATCTGCATTTTATAACAGCAATGCAATAAAGACTATATTACTGCAGCATAGGTAAGGAATCCCAGGTAAAGCAGGTAAGTAAGTATTTATATTTACTTATTCAATTTATGATTTGTAAGAATTTATAATTACTTGTTCAATTTATGACTTGTAAAATATAAATGATAAGCTTATTAAGTAGGAACTAATTATATGTGTTTATGTATGAAAATGAAATTAAATGATAAAATATATGTGTACATGTATGATTTTAACAATAGGCATTATGACATGATATGTCATGATAGAGTCATATGAACTTTGGAAATGATTACAAGCTTATTGATTAAGTAAATAGAATACATGATGAATAAAAATGCAAATTATCATAGCCTAAGATAATAAGGTATGGATTAAATGATGTATGAGAGATAACAAGTATGTATATGTATAGATGAAGATTAATTAAGGCCTTATGGTAAAACCTAGGGAGAAGGCTCTAGGATAAAACCTAAAGATTAATGAAGGCTTTAGGGTAAAACCTAAAGATTAATAAAGGCATGAATTCCTAAGGGTAGATACGAGACTTCCTAATTAACCCCTAACACTAAGAAGGTGGGGCAGATAGTTATGGTAGGTATTGATCATTCCATGGGAATGGGCCTTGATTGACAAATCAAGGGTATTACTATGGACCTTCGATTTAAATACCGAAGGAATGGGCCTTAGTTGACAAACTAAGGAATTATAGGCCTTCGTTGATGAACTAAGGAATTATGGGCATTGGTTGAAAAAACTAAGGAATAATATTAATGGACCCATAGGATTGAGATGACATCACCTTCCTAACGAATCTTCTCTCACAAGGTGGAATGTGAGGTTAATAAGAGGCCTAAGGATTATCTCACCTGAGGAGAATCATGATGTATGGAAAAATAAATTTATGAAATGGCAAATAGTATATGGTTATGTTTATGATTATCATCAAGATTAAAAGGAAATGAAAAATGGAATACTAATGTTCTCTTTTGGTAAGTTAAAATTATTTGCAAGGGTGTGAAAATTTTGGCTTGCTAGAAGGGGATATTACATTTGGTATCAGAGCAAAGTTTCAGCACTGGGACCTCTGGATTAATTGTGTCGCCCATGTTTATCTATAGTAGTACTTTTTATGCAAGTGGTAGGAAACTCCTGAGTAGGATACTATGCTTGATCTATACACCTAGATTGATGTATTGGATAGATGATCATGAGATTGAGATTTAGCATTGTGTGATATGTAGAAAAATAGAGTGGAAGGATACTGGAGTAGGGAAGTGGAGAACAGGTAATGTTATGATAGGAATCATATTGGTAGTAATGGAATTGTGTATATAAAAGTAATCTTCCCATGTAAAAGTGTGAAACCAGTAACTGTGCATTGGCTGAGTGTTGTGAACACCCCGTACTTGCTTTGTGTGCCGTTGAGATGGTGATACTGGGTACCCATCCATGGGGAAATGTGTATTTTAGTTGTGGAGTCAACCATACCATTATGTGTGTTTTTATGTTTGTTACCCGATTGAGGGCCAACCCTTGCGTGGTTGAAAAAATATATATAAAAGAGTAGCCAAAAGTTAGATTCATAGATTCTCTTCTTTTGGTTCACTAGTCCCTCAATCTGTGAAGGGGTAGTAGTAGCCACAAAGTTCCTTGGGCGGAGTGTACATCATACGCTTATGACGGCACAGAGTGGTCCCTCGCTCAACCGAACCTGAGGAAACATACTCACTACTTTCCCTTATGATGGATCGGGGTACTTGATTCATATGTGTTAGCCTAATCCCCACAGTTTCTGAGCATCTAGATGGTATTTCTTGGATGATCATTTATCTTGTCTTCATGAAAGGTATGATATACCACATGAGTTGTTAGTTGGGGGCCGGGGTCTAGGACCTGCACGGATAACCCAACTGGAACTATGCGATGACATGAGTCATCATTTCGGGGCCAGGGTCTAGGACCTACATGGATAACCCAAGTGAGACCATGTGCCCCATGTATATTTGAGGTTTAGCATGTGGAGGGAGATTTGTTACCCATGTTGAGACAGATTTCATATCTGTACATGTTCCGACATGATGCAATAGGTATGATGCCACACCCCACTGATGTTCCGACATAGTGTTGGTGATGATGCCATGTTGCTGGGCTCGAGGACATGATGCCATGTGCATAGCCATGTGAAGGTACACTATGAGATTGTGTCATAGCCTACTTGTGTGATGAGCATAATGGGGCCTCGCACACTTGTAGAGGGATACCCATATTTTCTTTCGACAGTGCTGCGTCGGTTAGCATATGGGTAGGTCCTAGCCATGTATACCTCTGGCTGTGGTGAGTACCTACGTGTGCCTCTTCCATGAGGTATCTCTATGCAGGGTGTGTTCTACGCGTACCTACTTCCGTGAAGCCACAGACACACTGCCATGCGGCATACGGCCGGTACGTACCTTCTCCAGCTGGCATATGACCATGCCGCATTGAGATGTGATGCGGGATGTGGCCAAGGTGCATGTCCCATGCGGGCAGCCAAGGAGTGTGCGGGCCACATGGTTAGTCCATGTCGCGTGACGACGCGATGTAGGGTGTAGCCGAAGAGTACACCTTGAGCCATGTGGATGGCATGCTCACTCCGCACCACATGAGGGCTACTGCTATAGCCTGACGTTGTTCCCTCCTTCCTTGTTTGGTGGCTAGTATCTAGTCATGTAGTGTTGTACAGTGCAATTTTGAAGATTGTGGACTTTCTTTATGGTTGTTGATGATTTTCTATTGATTGTGAAGGCTGACACTTTGTTTATATTTAATTGTGATGGTTTAGCCACACCTTGTGATCTTATTTGCATGTAGCCATTGTGGTTACATTTGATTTAGTGTTGAAATTGCGCGCATTTCTTTCTTTATTGTTGAAATTGAATTTTTATTTGATCTTTCTTTATGACATTGGTGGCTAAACTAGTTTTTCCTTATTGTTTTCGATGTCGGCCATGTGTCGTATTGTGATTCCTCTCCAAGGACGTATGAAGCGTACTTGATGAGTGTATACGAGGAAGCAAACGCAAGGAACCTTGAGGATGGGGGTATGTGAGGCTGTTACACAGCTACGAGCCACTACCCACCTATGTGTGATGACTATCTCTTAGAGGATAACTACCTTATACAACAAGAGATAGGTCATTGTGGTGTTGTTTGGATGGTCTCACCATGTGTGTGTGGCATAACACCATCAAGCCACTACGTGTGAGGTATAGATTATGTGAGATGGATTTTGGTTCTTAGCTCATGGATTATGTATCATGGATTAGTATGTTGTTTCCAGTATCCAGATGAACCCTTGTGTAGCCTTGTGATGTGAATCCCGATAATGTTAATTTGTGTGTATGTGAAGAATATATGGTAAATCATGAAAATGGATTTATGAAATGATAAAGTGTGTTTCCATGCTTCAAAAGGTGAAAGAAATTCATGACCTTGTTGAAAATGCTATGAGATTTAGTGAAAAAGGTGTGTTTTTGGTGTATGAATATGTTGATATTTTGTGAAAATGTAGCATTCTGACCTATGGTTTGCTTAACAACAGATTGGTAGAGAAATTACAATGGTGGTGTATTTGAAATAGAATGCTTCATATGTTTATGATATGATAATTTTTACAAGTTACGAATAAAAAGGTGCAATGTTTTCCTTGTTCTGAAGAAACTGGTTGGGTGTCAATGCTAACTTGTAAGAATTAGGCGTGGTTTATGCATTATGAAACCACTTTTGAAATTGCAAGCTTTGATTGTGTAGATTATTTTTGAAATGGAGTATATAAGTTTATATTTTAGTGTGTATTATTGTATGAAATGAATCAGCTTTAATGTTGTTACTAACTTGTAATATTTCCACCTTAGCTGCGACTTCCAGGAATAAGATGAGTTTTAGAGGGAGAGGATGTAGTGCCCCTCCATTTTCACTTTGGTTGTGTCAGGTATGTTTGACATTTGGTTATTTGGTTTGGATTGTTCATTTGATGCTATTGGTTAATCATGGCATTAAAATAATATTAGTAGTCATTAAAACATTTTTGATAATTAAATAAGTAGAAATGCCTTTATGCAAATTTAGTGCTAAAAATTTAAAAAGGGTAAACCCAAATTTATAAATTATTATTTTAGGCCCCTATATTATTTATAGCACTATAGTTTATTAGCTATATTAATTTGTTACATTTTCTAGAGGTTATTTTATATTATTGGTGAGTGAAACCTTATTTTATATAAGGAAACCTAATAAAATATAATGTTATTAAATATTACTTTAGGATACCTAATTATAATTGCTTGAGGACAAGCAATCTTGAGTGGGGAGGGTTGTCATGTCCCTATAATGATTTGTAATTGAATTGTTTAATTAAATAATAAGTTAGCCTTATATAAACTAAATATATAATATATTTATTTAAAATATATTATTAATATATATTATTTAATAAATAATATTATTAATTTAATATAATTTAAATATTATAAAATATATGAAATATATATATTTATATTTTGATTAACTAGATATATTATAAAAATAAATATTATGAAGAGTCTTATCTATTAAAGTTAGAAAGTAAAGTAATTTGGAATAAGACAAAGTAATACGGTTAAACAAAAGGTTAAATTCAAAATAAAATCATATAAAAATAAAAGTCTAATAAGACAAACAATATCCCACCATATTATATGCTTGGAAATAAAATAAAATAAAAGAGCTCCCATACTTAATAACAAAAGTATTTATTTATACTATATATATTATATAAATAATGTACTTTAAAAAGATTAAGGGGAGGTCGAAAGAAGATATTTATAAGTGCAGCACATTAATAAATAATATATTATAAATATATCTAATAATATAAATACAAATATTATTATTATTATTATCTTATATTGTAATATAAATATAAATAATATATCATTTATTATAATGATATAATATAAATACAAATAAGGTAAATAAATAATAATAAATATCTTTTAACCTATCCTCTTATGATAAGGGAGTTACGTATGGTTAGAACTAGTTTTACCACAAAAGGGAATTAATATAAAGTAATAAAAATATTAAGAGACATACCTGTTCGAACATATCCCTTGAAAGGGAAATAAATAAAGGTTGTGAGATAGAAGGAAAGGATCATCGAAAGAATGAAGTAATAAAAAAGAAAGAAATAAATAGCTGTGAATTCAATAAAGGTAATAAAGAAGGAACATCATTTGAATTCATCAAAGACACAGCAAGAAAATATCACAAGGAAGACACGAGGGCAGCCAAGGAAAAGGATCATGGGGAGAAAATATAAAAAGAGTATGGGATAAATATATATATTTAGATCTGCATTTTATAACAGCAATGCAATAAAGACTATATTACTGCAGCATAGGTAAGGAATCCCAGGTAAAGCAGGTAACTAAGTATTTATATTTACTTATTCAATTTATGATTTGTAAAAATTTATAATTACTTGTTCAATTTATGACTTGTAAAATATAAATGATAAGATTATTAAGTAGGAACTAATTATATGTGTTTATGTATGAAAATGAAATTAAATGATAAAATATATGTGTACATGTATGATTTTAACAATAGGCATTATGACATGATATGTCATGATAGAGTCATATAAACTTTGGAAATGATTAGAAGCTTATTGATTAAGTAAATAGAATACATGATGAATAAAAATGCAAATTATCATAGCCTAAGATAATAAGGTATGGATTAAATGACGTATGAGAGATAACAAGTATGTATATGTATAGATGAAGATTAATTAAGGCCTTAGGGTAAAACCTAGGGAGAAGGCTCTAGGATAAAACCTAAAGATTAATGAAGGCTTTAGGGTAAAACCTAAAGATTAATAGAGGCATGAATTCCTAAGGGTAGATATGAGACTTCCTAATTAACCGCTAACACTAAGAAGGTGGGGCAGATAGTTATGGTAGGTATTGATCATTCCATGAGAATGGGGCTTGATTGATGAATCAAGGATATTATGGGCCTTGATTGACGAATCAAGGGTATTACTATGGACCTTCGATTTAAGTACCGAAGGAATGGGCCTTAGTTGACAAACTAAGGAATTATAGGCCTTCGTTGACGAACTAAGGAATTATGGGCATTGGTTGAAAAAACTAAGGAATAATATTAATGGACTCATAGGATTGAGATGACATCACCTTCCTAACGAATCTTCTCTCACAAGGTGGAAGGTGAGGTTAATAAGAGGCCTAAGGATTATCTCACCCAAGGAGAATCATGATGTATGGAAAAATGAATTTATGAAATGGCAAATAGTATATGGTTATGTTTATGATTATTAGCAAGATTAAAAGGAAATGAAAAATGGAATACTAATGTTCTCTTTTGGTAAGTTAAAATTGTTTGCAAGGGTGCGAAAATTTTGGCTTGCTAGAAGGGGACATTACATTTGGTATCAGAGCGAAGTTTCAGCACTGGGACCTCTGGATTAATTTTGTCACCCATGTTTATCTATAGTAGTACTTTTTATGCAAGTGGTACGAAACTCCTGAGTAGGATGCTATGCTTGATCTATACACCTAGATTGTTGTATTGGATAGATGATCATGAGATTGAGATTTAGCATCGTGTGATATGCAGAAAAGTAGAGTGGAAGGATACTGGAATAGGGAAGTGGATAACAGGTAATGTTATGATAGGAATCATATTGGTAGTAATGGAATTGTGTATATAAAAGTAATCTTCCCATGTAAAAGTGTGAAACCAGTAACTGTGCATTGGCTGAGTGTTGTGAACACCTCGTACTTGCTTTATGTGCTGTTGAGATGGTGATACTGGGTACCCATCCATGGGGAAATGTGTATTTTAGTTGTGGAGTCAACCATACCATTATGTGTGTTTTTATGTTTGTTACCCGATTGAGGGCCAACCCTTGCGTGGTTGAAAAAATATATATAAAAGAGTAGCCAAAAGTTAGATTCATAGATTCTCTTCTTTTGGTTCACTAGTCCCTCAATCTGTGAAGGGGTAGTAGTAGCCACAAAGTTCCTTGGGCGGAGTGTACATCATATGCTTATGACGGCGCAGAGTGGTCCCTCACTCAACTGAACCTGAGGAAACATACTCACTACTTTCCCTTACGATGGATCAGGGTACTTGATTCATATGTGTTAGCCTAATCCCCACAGTTTCTGAGCATCTAGATGGTATTTCTTGGATGATCATTTATCTTGTCTTCATGAAAGGTATGATATGCCACATGAGTTGTCAGTTGGGGGCCGGGGTCTAGGACCTGCAAGGATAACCCAACTGGAACTATGCGATGACATGAGTCATCATTTCGGGGCCAGGGTCTAGGACCTACATGGATAACCCAAGTGAGACCATGTGCCCCATGTATATTTGAGGTTCAACATGTGGAGGGAGATTTGTTACCCATGTTGAGATAGATTTCATATCTATACATGTTCCGACATGATGCAATAGGTATGATGCCACACCCCACTGATGTTCCGACATAGTGTTGGTGATGATGGTAGTGAGCTGGGCTCGAGGACACGATGCCATGTGTATCGTCACATGAAGGTACACTATGAGATTGTGTCATAGCCTACTTGTGTGATGAGCGTAATGGGGCCTCGCACACTTGTAGAGGGATACCCATGTTTTCTTTCGACAGTGTTGGGTCGGTTAGCATATGGGTAGGTCCTAGCCATGTATACCTCTAGCTGCGGTGAGTACCTACGTGTGCCTCTTCCACGAGGTATCGCTATGCGGGGTGTGTCATGCACATACCTACTTCCGTGAAGCCACAGACACACTACCATTTGGCATACGGCCAGTACGTGCCTTCTCTGGCTGGCGTATGACCATGCCGCATTGAGATGCGATGTGGGATGTGGCCGAGGTGCACATCCCATGCGGGCAGCCAAGGAGTGTGCAGGACACTTGGTTAGTCCATGCCGCGTGACGACGCGATGTAGGGTGTAGCCGAGGAGTACACCTTGAGCCATGTGGATGGCATGCTCACTCCGCACCACATGAGGGCTACTTCTATAGCCTGACATTGTTCCCTCCTTCCTTGTTTGGTGGCTAGTATCTAGTCATGCAGTGTTGTACAGTGCAATTTTGAAGATTGTGGACTTTCTTTATGGTTGTTGATGATTTTCTATTGATTGTGAAGGCTAACACTTTGTTTATATTTAATTGTGATGGTTTAGCCACACCTTGTGATCTTATTTGCATGTAGCCATCGTGGTTACATTTGATTTAGTGTTGAAATTACGCGCATTTCTTTCTTTATTGTTGAAATTAAATTTTTATTTGATCTTTCTTTATGACATTGGTAGCTAAACTAGTTTTTCCTTATTATTTTCGATGTCGGCCAGGTGTCGTATTGTGATTCCTCTCCAAGGACGTATGAAGCGTACTTGATGAGTGTATATGAGGAAGCAGACGCAAGGAACCTTGAGGATGGGGGTATGTTAGGCTGTTACACAGCTAGGACCCACTACCCACCTATGTGTGATGACTATCTCTTGGAGGATAACTACTTTATACAACAAGAGATAGGTCATTGTGGTCTCGTTTGGATGGTCTCACCATGTGTGTGTGGCATAACACCATCAAGCCACTACGTGTGAGGTATAGATTATGTGAGATGGATTTTGGTTCTTGGCTCATGGATTATGTATCATGGATTAGTATGTTGTTTCCAGTATCCAGATGAACCCTTGTGTAGCCTTGTGATGTGAATCCCGGTAATGTTAATTTGTGTGTATGTGAAGAATATATGGTAAATCATGAAAATGGATTTATGAAATGATAAAGTGTGTTTCCTTGCTTCAAAAGGTGAAAGAAATTCATGACCTTGTTGAAAATGCTATGAGATTTAGTGAAAAAGGTGTGTTTTAGGTGTATGAATATGTTGATATTTTGTGAAAATGTAGCATTCTAACCTATGGTTTGCTTAATAGCAGATTAGTAGAGAAATTACAATGGTGGTGTATTTGAAATAGAATGCCTCATATGTTTATGATATGATAATTTTTATAAGTTAGGAATAAAAAAGTGCAATGTTTTCCTTGTTCTGAAGAAATTGGTTGGGTGTCAATGCTAACTTGTAAGGATTGGGAGTGGTTTATTCATTATGAAACCACTTTTGAAATTGCAAGCTTTGATTGTGTAGATTATTTTTGAAATGGAGTATATAAGTTTATATTTTAGTGTGTATTATTGTATGAAATGAATCAGCTTTAATGTTGTTACTAACTTGTAATGTTTCCAGCTTAGCTGCGACTTCTAGGAGTAAGTTGAGTTTTAGGGGGAGAGGATGTAGTGCCCCTCCATTTTCACTTTGGTTGTGTCAGGTATGTTTGACATTTGGTTATTTGGTTTGGATTGTTCATTTGATGCTATTGGTTAATCATGGCATTAAAATAATATTAGTAGTCATTAAAACATTTTTGATAATTAAATAAGTAGAAATGCCTTTATGCAAATTTAGTGCTAAAAATTTAAAAAGGGTAAACCCAAATTTATAAATTATTATTTTAGGCCCCTATATTATTTATAGCACTATAGTTTATTAGCTATATTAATTTGTTACATTTTCTAGAGGTTATTTTATATTATTGGTGAGTGAAACCTTATTTTATATAAGGAAACCTAATAAAATATAATGTTATTAAATATTACTTTAGGATACCTAATTATAATTGCTTGAGGACAAGCAATCTTGAGTGGGGAGGGTTGTCATGTCCCTATAATGATTTGTAATTGAATTGTTTATTTAAATAATAAGTTAGCCTTATATAAACTAAATATATAATATATTTATTTAAAATATATTATTAATATATATTATTTAATAAAAAATATTATTAATTTAATATAATTTAAATATTATAAAATATATGAAATATATATATTTATATTTTAATTAACTAGATATAATATAAAAATAAATATTATGAAGAGTCTTATCTATTAAAGTTAGAAAGTAGAGTAATTGGGAATAAGACAAAGTAATATGGTTAAACAAAAGGTTAAATTCAAAATAAAATCATATAAAAATAAAAGTCTAATAAGACAAACATTATCCCACCATATTATATGCTTGGAAATAAAATAAAATAAAATAAAAGAGCTCCCGTACTTAATAACAAAAGTATTTATTTATACTATATATATTATATAAATAATGTACTTTAAAAAGATTAAGGGGAGGTTGAAAGAAGATATTTATAAGTGCAGCACATTAATAAATAATATATTATAAATATATCTAATAATATAAATACAAATATTATTATTATTATTATCTTATATTGTAATATAAATATAAATAATATATCATTTATTATAATGATATAATATAAATACAAATAAGGTAAATAAATAATAATAAATATCTTTTAACCTATCCTCTTATGATAAGGGAGTTACGTATGGTTAGAACTAGTTTTACCACAAAAGGGAATTAATATAAAGTAATAAAAATAATAAGAGACATACCTGTTCGAACATATCCCTTGAAAGGGAAATAAATAAAGGTTGTGAGATAGAAGGAAAGGATCATCGAAAGAATGAAGTAATAAAAAAGAAAGAAATAAATAGCTGTGAATTCAATAAAGGTAATGAAGAAGGAACATCATTTGAATTCATCAAAGACACAGCAAGAAAATATCACAAGGAAGACACGAGGGCAGCCAAGGAAAAGGATCATGGGAAGAAAATATAAAAAGAGTATGGGATAAATACATATATTTAGATCTGCATTTTATAACAGCAATGCAATAAAGACTATATTACTACAGCATAGGTAAGGAATCTTAGGTAAAGCAGGTAAGTAAGTATTTATATTTACTTATTCAATTTATGATTTGTAAGAATTTATAATTACTTGTTCAATTTATGACTTGTAAAATATAAATGATAAGATTATTAAGTAGGAACTAATTATATGTGTTTATGTATGAAAATGAAATTAAATGATGAAATATATGTGTACATGTATGATTTTAACAATAGGCATTATGACATGATATGTCATGATAGAGTCATATGAACTTTGGATATGATTAGAAGCTTATTGATTAAGTAAATAGAATACATGATGAATAAAAATGCAAATTATCATAGCCTAAGATAATAAGGTATGGATTAAATGACATATGAGAGATAACAAGTATGTATATGTATAGATGAAGATTAATTAAGGCCTTAGGGTAAAACCTAGGGAGAAGGCTCTAGAATAAAACCTAAAGATTAATGAAGGCTTTAGGGTAAATCCTAAAGATTAATAAAGGCATGAATTCCTAAGGGTAGATACGAGACTTCCTAATTAACCCCTAGCACTAAGAAGGTGGGGTAGATAGTTATGGTAGGTATTGATCATTCCATGAGAATGGGCCTTGATTGACGAATCAGGATATTTTGGGCCTTGATTGATGAATCAAGGGTATTACTATGGACCTTCGATTTATGTACCGAAGGAATGGGCCTTAGTTGATGAACTAAGGAATTATAGGCCTTAGTTGATGAACTAAGGAATTATGGGCATTGGTTGAAAAAACTAAGGAATAATATTAATGGACCCATAGGATTGAGATGACATCACCTACCTAACGAATCTTCTCTCACAAGGTGGAAGGTTAGGTTAATAAGAGGCCTAAGGATTATCTCACCCGAGGAGAATCATGATGTATGGAAAAATGAATTTATGAAATGGCAAATAGTATATGGTTATGTTTATGATTATCAGCAAGATTAAAAGGAAATGAAAAATGGAATACTAATGTTCTCTTTTGGTAAGTTGAAATTGTTTGCAAGGGTGTGAAAATTTTGGTATAGACTCTTCCTCTGTACAAATGTTTTATTCTCTCTACACCCTCCAGCTTTATCAAAGACTTTGAGAGCTTGTTTCGACAGTTCCTTTGGTCTGGCAATCTCCTTCACAGGAAGTAGAGCTTGGTGGAAGCTATTTGTAGGCCAAAGGAGGCTAGTGGTTTGGGTCTGTGAAGGGTTGATTTGAATGGAAAAGCTTTAGTAGCTAAGATGTATTGGTGGTGGTGTTTGTAGAAGCATTAGTGGTGGGAAAAAAATCTTACTTCAAAGTATTTGGGTGCAGTTGATAGTGTGGATGTTGCCTGCTTTAGTTTGGAGGGGAAGTGTTTTATGATTTGGAGTACCCTCAAAATGGGTGCCAAGTTGGTCAAGCAGGAGCTATTTTGGATTTGCAATGGGGGCAAGATGCTCTCTTCTAGCATGATTCTTGGAATGGCTATCCTCCCATTTTGTCTATTCACACCCACCTGCAGAAATTGAGTAGGCATTTTGTTCATGCTGGGTGGTGCCGTGTTGCTGACTTTAAAACTCTTCAAAATTTGGGACAAGTTAGTCTGTATAGATGGAAGGATCCGTAGGAGTGGCCTCCTAGTGAGGCAGCTGGGGATTATTAGGAGCTTGCTGGGATTTTGTCAGGGTGTGTTTGTACTTCTCTTCCTTAGAGAAATGTGTTAGCTTGGGGTTCTGATCTGAAAGGTAAATTTTCTATTGCCTCAGGTTGTCAAGTTCTTGATAAGAAGATGTTTGGGAGCTTGGAGGTCTCATGGTGGAAACAAGTTTGGAATAAGTTTTCTTGGCATAAGTGTAACTTTTTCTCCTAGCTAGTAGTGCAAGGAAGGTGCCTTATGTGGGAGAACCTCTAGAAACGTTAGTTTTAGGGGCCCTCTATGTGTGTTATGTGTAGTGGGCATGAGGAGTACATTTCCCATCTCTTCTTTCAAAGTTCCTTTGCTAATGTTATTTGTTATTTTTGGTGGAATTTCTAGCATATACCGTGTAGACATGCTTCCTCTTTAGAGGACTTTTGGAGGAGTCTGGGGTCTCCCCCTTTAAATACCTCTTTTCTTCTCATAGCTTAGATCATTGGCCCCAGTTTGATAAATTGGGATATTTGGTTGGAGCACAACCATAGAATTTTTTTTGCACAAGAAGCTGCTTGTTGGTCAACTCTAGTTGAGGCTTTTAGAGGGTCTATAGGGAACTTTGTCTGCTAAGTGTGATTCATCTATCCCTATTGTTTCTGGTGACTGTGATGTTGTTGAAGCCCTAGATCTCTCTGGGGGTGGTCAGAGAAATTTGAGGACGGTCCAGCGTGGACGTGGGAGAGTGAGGGTCTGTCGTATTGGTCTCTAGTGTCCTTCTACTATGGGGGAGCTGAAACTAATACTAATGGATCATCTAGAGGTAATCCTAGACATGCTGGAGTTGGTGGCATTGGCAGGGATAGTTCAGGGGTTGTAATTTTTTTCTTCTCTATATACAAAGGTCAACAGACAAATAATCTCATGGAGGCTATAGCTATTCTTCTGGCTTTAGAGCATGCATGCACCCTTGGATGGAGGTAGATTGTTTGTGGATTCGATTCTTAAGTGGTCATTGATATGTTTAATAAGAGACATTTTGAGGAGGTGAACTAGCAACTTGCAGTGGTGGCCAAACAAATTGTTTCTCTAAGCAATGCTTTAGATTCTATTGTTTTTTGTCATGTGCCATGTGAGTGGAATAAGGTGGCAGATGGTTTGGTGAGGTGGGTGTCTCAGCAGATGGGGACTTAGAGTGTGGATGATTGGGGAAACCTTCCTGGTGATTTGGCCCTTGTTCTTGAAGATTGGGTTACAAAGGATATGAGGAGCTTTTTGGGTGTTACTTAATTCTTGGTTTTGGTTTTGCCCCTGTTGGGTGTGCTTCTTTTTGCTTTGTAAACCTTTTCTAGTTCAATAAAGTTTTTGCCCCTTTTTATAAAAAAAATTAAAATAATAAAAAAAATAAAAGTTGTTTGAGGTTTCGAGGGTGCTTATGTTAGTTACAAAATAGGGATTTTAATGTCAGAGAATAAAAAAATAAATCTCGATGCCTGTATAAAATAATAAAAGTCATTTGAGGTTTAAGGGGTGCTTATGTCGATTACAAAATAGGGTTTTTTATGTCAGCCAATTAAAAAAATAACTCCCGGCACCTTTATAAAATAATAAGTCATTTAAGCATTCAGGGCCTCTTATGTCAGTTAAAAAATAGGGTTTTTTATGTCAGCTAATAGAAAAAATAACTCCTGATGCCTTTATAAAATAATAAAGGTCGTCTGAGGTTTCAGGGGTGCTTATGTTGGTTACAAAATAGGGTTTTCTATGTCAGCCAATGGAAAAAATATAACTCTCGGTGCCTTTGTAAAATAATAAAAGTCGTTTGAGGTTTTGGGGGCACTTATGTCAGTTACAAAATAAGGTGTTTTATGTAAACCAATAAAAAAAACTCTCGATGTCTTTATAAAATAAGAAAAGTCATTTGAGGTTTTGGGGTTACATATGTTGGTTACAAAATAGCATTTTTTATGTCAACGAATAGAAAAAATATAGCTCTCGGTGCCATTGTAAAATAATAAAAGTCATTTGAGGTTTCGAGGTCGCTTATGTCACTTACATAATAGGGTTTTTATGTCAACCAATAGAAAAAAAATAACTGTCGATGCCTTCACAAAATAATAAAAGTCATTTGATGTTTCAAGGGTGCTGATGTCATTACAAAATAGGGTATTTTATGTCATCCAATAGAAAAAAACTTCCCAGTGCCTTTATAAAATAATAAAAGCCATTTGAGGTTTCGACAGTGCTTATGTCAGTTACAAAAAAAGAGTTTTTTTATGTCAGCCAATAGAAAAAAAATAGCTCCCAGTGCCTTTATAAATTAACAAAAGTCGTTTGACGTTTCAAGGGCACTTATGTCGGTTACAAAATAGGGTTTTTTATGTTGGCCAATAGAAAAAAAACTCCCAGTGCCTTTATAAAATAATAAAAGTCATTCGAGGTTTCAGGGACACTGATGTCGATTACAAAATAGGATTTTTTGTGTTGGCCAATACAAAAAAATAATGCTTGATGCCTTTATAAAATAAAAAAAGTTGTTTGAGGTTTTATGGGTGCTTATGTCGGTTACAAAATAGGGTTTTTAATGTCGGCCAATAAAAAATAACACCTGACACATTTATACAATAATAATAGTCATTTGAGGTTTCAGGGGCACTTATGTCAGTTACAAGATAGGGTTTTTAATGTCAGAGAATAAAAAAATAACTGCCAGTGACTTTAATAAATAATAAAAGTTGTTTGAGGTTTCAGGGCCGCTTACTTCAGTTATAAAATAGGGTTTTTTATGTCGGCCAATAGAAAAAAATAATTACTTATGCCTTTGTACAATAATAAAAGTCATTTTAGGTTTCGGGGGCGCTTATGTCGGTTACAAATAGCAATTTTTATGTCATCCAATATGAAAAAAATAACTCTCGGTAGCTTTATAAAATAATAAAAGTCATTTGAGGTTTGGGGCACTTATGTCGGTTACAAAATGGGATTTTTATGTCATCCAATAGAAAAAAAAATAGCTCCTAGTGCATTAATAAAATAATTAAAGTCATTTTAGGTTTTGGGGGCGCTTATGTCAATTACAAAATAGGGTTTTTATGTCATCCAATAGAAAAAAATAGCTCCCAGCTCCTTTATAAAATAATAAAAGTTGTTTGAGGTTTCAGAGGAGCTTATGTCTATTATAAAATAGGGTTTTTTATATTCGGCAATATAAAACAAATGTCTCTCATTGCCTTTATAAAATAATAAAAGTTGTTTGAGGTTTCAAGGGCGCTTACATGTCAGTTACAAAATAGGGTTTTTTTATATTGGCTAATAGAAAAAAATAGTTCCCGATGCCTTTATAAAAATATAAAAGTTGTTTGAGGTTTTCAAGTGCTTATGTCAGGTACAAAATAGGGTTTTTATGTTGGCCAATAAAAAAAATAACTCCGAGTGCCTTTATAAAATAATAAAAGTCATTTGAGGTTTCATTGACACTTATGTCAGTTACAAAATAGGGTTTTCTAGGTTGGCCAATAGAAAAAATTAAATCTTGGCACCTTTATAAAAAAATAAAAGTCATTTGAGTTTTCGAGGGTAGTTATGTTGGTTACAAAATAGGGTTTTTTATGTCAGCCAATAGAAAAAAATAGCTCCCGGTGTCATTATAAAATAATAAAAGTCATTTTTGGTTTTAGGGGCACTTATGTTGGTTACAAAATAGGGTGTTTTATGTTGGCCAATAGGATAAAAAACTCCCAGTGCCTTTATAAAATTATAAAATTTGTTTCAGGTTTTGGGGACTCTTATGTCGGTTATAAAATAAGAGTTTTTATGTCAGCCAATAGAAAAAAATAACTCCATGTGCCTTTATGAAATAACAAAAGTCATTTGAGGTATCGACAACGCTTATGTTGGTTACAAAATAGGGTTTTTTATGTCAGCCAATAGAACAAAAATAGCTCCTGGCACCTTTACAAACGAATAGAAGTCATTTGAGGTTTCAGGGGCGCTTATGTCGGTTACAAAATAGGGTTTTCTATGCTGGCCAATAGAAAAAAATAACTCCCGACTCCTTTATAAAATAATAAAAGTCATTTGAGGTTTTGGGGACACTTATGTTGGTTACAAAATAGGGTTTTTTATGTCGACCAATAGAAAAAAATAGCTCTGTTACCATTTTTGACCACAGCTCAAAATTGGCTGAGTAGATGTGACATTTTCATTTTTTGAGTGAGGTTTGATTTACTTTTGTTATGAGTTAGTTGTATAGTTATTGTGTTTCAATGATAAATGCAGTTCAGTTGTTCAAGAAAGAAAGAAAAGTTTCAAATCAATCATTGCATTGAAGAACAGTCAAGTGAGATAAGTATTTCATTCATCACAATGATTATTCATTTACAAGTTGAAATACATAAAGGAATAAGCATTGTATTGAAAGAAATGATGACATATTAGATGTCCCACACAAGCCATGGGTTATAGATGAACACATGCAAATATAAACAAAATACTATGCATCTAATGAAGGAGGAGGGAAATACATAGCCATCATTGCCTTGTTTTGTTGATCTTCATAGTAGCCTCCAGTCCTACTCCTGACCTCGGCATGTACCTGAAATTTTTTTCGGAAGGGTCCCATTAGAAGCTCCAGTTATAAAAATCCTTCATCTATCAGAAGAGGCATAATACTTTGATTATAATGCATTGATCAAATGAGCAACATCCATATGTAGAAGGAGCTGAAGAGAAGCAAACATAGAGCATCATTGTTTTATTCTAATCTATTTGTTTCATGTGCAGGTATAGGACAAATCATGAAGCTGATTGAAGATATTTAGCATGTGGTGTCAAATGGGCTCCCACAAGGGTTGAGCCCAACATACTATTTCCCCTTGATCTTAGAAGGGTTGAATTGGAAAAAAAAAATCATTAATCACATTCACATGACAAGCTAAAGGAATATCAAAGACAATCATATGCATCAATCCCATTTCAAGACATGGCCATTATTTCACTTCAAGGGATGAAATGCAACCAAGAACATGAGATGAACTGATGAAGGACAACACTTAATGCATATAACAGTTGATGTCATTGCTCCAACTGTCATGAAAATTACATTCTCGGGCATGATAATGATCAGGAGTAAATGATGCATGTATTATCATCAGACTGATAAAAGAATAAGTGTTCATAAGGCATGCTTATTTGAGGATTATTTACTCATCCATGATCAATAATCCAATAGGAGTATCCATTATAAATCAGTAAGCAAGTTGTAAGAACAGGTGATTACCAAAGCATTATATTTTCTCATTTTTATGGAGTGTTAAAATCAAATTTAGAATTGAGTTACATAAGCTTCCTTTCAGATGATGAAATATATCTAATTATGCTTCACATTTTGCTATTGACAAGTTAAGTATCAGAACAATGTGTATCACATACTACATTCAATGTATATCCATGAAATAAACATGCTAGTATTACAGATCTATAGTAAAAGAGTACAAGACAACTAGATTAGATGCCCCATTTTGTCTTTGACAAATTTCAGAAAAGGATCAAAAGGACACTTCATCACATGTGTTGCAAAAGAACATCATTATCATGTGGTAGAGGAATACTTAGACTGGTGTCGTCATCATATTTCATGCTACAGAATGCCACTATATCTCAAGTGAAGACTATAAGTGCATAACTATATATGGTACATGAATGAGTTCAAACAACATCTTCATCATAAGAAATGATCTCACCTAGTGACATAGGATACAATGGACCTGATTGATGTCCTACAAAAGATCATATATAATGCATTTGATATAATAAAGTACAGAGAAGAACAACAGAAAGTCATCATGTTGCCACAGTGTATACATAACAGGTGAATAAAGTGGCTTCTTCATCAGATACAGTGCCAGAATGTCATGACATAGTGAAGTCATCCATCATGTTTGAGGTATGTATTGGCTATAGTCCACTAGATTGGCAAGTGGACCTATAGAAATAATGACACATATGTTGTTACGGAGAAGAGAGGGGTTTTGAATTCAATACTGATAGCATACTTTATATGCAAAGACCATGAAAAGGAAAAAAGAGATACACAAAAGAACATCATATGAAATCCTTACCTTTTTTAAGCAGTGATAATGAATGCAACCAAGTTGTGACAGCATAAGGAAGGAGAGAAGAATATAATGTGTAGTGTACACTACAGGGGTTTTTGTGCTCAAAAGATAAACCTTTGTTTTAGTTCCCAAATCTTGGTTCATACAGTGAAATGAAAAAGTACAGAGATATATCTGAGCTAGGGCATAACATATAAATGCCATTCATGTTCATTTTTCAAGATACCCATGTCAAGTTTCCAAACCCTAAAAATTTTTACAGAAAAAAGAAAGAAGAATGATAAACTAAGGTGTGTATGCCAAGGCTGTCCCACAGAAAGATAATATTTGCATAACAGAAAAAAGAAACCCTTGTTGAAGCTTTTGACCCCTTCTTTCTTCTTGCAAGATATGATCAAACAAAACAAGTATGAAGTGTCTGTAGGCATAGCTGTGGAGGGAAAAGAGTTTCTGTGCTAGTAAAAATAAAACCCTCATTTCATAGTCAAGGAAACTTCAAATTTTTTTACGTCAAATGACAGTGAAAGATTACAGAACCATCTACATGGCCACGACCATGAAGGAAAGAACAGGATATTATCAAGTGTAAAGTATTCCATTTGATTTAAAAGTAAAACCCTCATCTTTTTTGCATACACAGAGATAAAAGAAGCCACAATAGAGTGAAGGTGAAGAACTCACTTTTCAGTTGCCATTGAAGAAGCAAAGTCTAGTTGCGGCCTCCCTTGAGGAGGTATCCATTTTGTTATAGTCACAGAGGTTAAACAAAAAGAAAATCAAAGAATATCAAATGATGCATTGATTATATGAGGAGCCATGACTGTTTAAAGCATCCATCTATTGAAAATTTCAAGTTTTAACAAAATTAATAGTCAAAAGTTGTATATATGTTACCTGAAGCATTTTTGCTTGTCATTTTACTAGAGAATGATGAAATTTTCAACCAATAGATCCCAGTGAATGCAAGGGAAACCAAAGTGTCTTCAAACCCCAAGACAATGGCCACAAAGTTGCAGAGCGATGAAAAAAGGAGTACAAAATGAAATGACCAAAGTTTTAGGGTTTGAGTCTTCTTTTTGTTTGATAGTGTTTCTACTTCTCATGTTTTTGACTTTACAAATAAACATAATTACTTTATCCAAATAGGGATCATGGTCTAAACCTTGCATTCGACAATGCCTAGCAATCATGGTGTGGAGTGGCTGAAATAATGATATATGTTTGTTTATAAGTCAAAGATGGGTAGTATAATATGTAGATAAGGCTTATGCCTTAGAATTTTTTCAAATACCTATACCTCCTAAGTGGCTGACCATGGCATGGTCAAGATGCCTTGTGATTATGCATGTGGTCGAGAGTGTTTGACCTCCCACTTGATGCATGTAATCATTATTTTATTCCTTTCATATATTTCAAATGCACAAGGTTAAAGGAGACAACAAATGGAGATGTGAAAAGCATGCATGGTGATGACATTGTGGAGAGGGTCAAATTTGACATGGTAGCACTGTATGGCCCATGAGGTGGCAGAATTGACACATGGACATGCATTATTAATGTTCACCATTTTTATGATTTTTATAGAAAATCATTTGTAATATCTTGTAAAGTATCTTGACGAAATTATGGGCCATATATTGTTTATTTTTTGTAAAAATCATATCAAATGGAGATTATAACAAAATTGCCACAGCATTGTAAAGTTAGTTTTAAAACAATCATTGATAAATTGCTTTTAAAACTTAACTATTTTAGTCAATTTATAGACTAATAAAATAAATATCAAATATCCCATTTCGATTTGTTTTATTTAGAGTCATATAGGGCAAACTTTGGAGCTTTCATGAGCAAAGAAAAGTAATTTTATGGTGGGAACATATGAGAGGGCAGTTTTGCAACTTTATTTTCCAGATTGGTGGCAGATCCAGAGCTTTATTTTTGGCTTTTATGAGTAACTTGAAAATGGACTTAGGGTTTATTTTTAGGATCTTTTTCAGCCTTCTCCTGAGGAGATCTTTTGGAACCATTTATAGGAGAAAAGTATTAGTTTTTCTCAGTCATTTAGTTCCAGTTTCTTCTCCCTTATCCACAGGTAGAGTTGTATACAGGCAGTTGGCTCATAATTCATTTTTATGCATTGTACTCCTTCCAGTTCTAATAGAAAATCATCCTTTTTCACATATTTTGCAGTCTTGATATGATGTTGTATTATGACTTTTGTGTCCTTTATTATGTCTCAATGCTGTTAAAACTTAGTTTTTTTCTAGCTATAGTTTGTGTTTGATCCAAACCTTGTTGCAAATCACTTAAGGGATAAACCATTAGTGGAATTGTGAAGATTTAAGTTTGAGGGTTTTTTTTGTGAGTGATAAAGATTCATTTAGATTAGTTATAAACGGTCAATTTTACATTTCAATAATATCCTTCTATCCTTTTTCCCCTCAAGCCATTAGTTTAGGAATCATAAGAGAACCAACACACTCTAGAGATTCATTCTCATGAAAGGAGACCCACATCTGAGAATGATTCCATGTTTCAGTAGCTAGCTAAGTTTTTGCGAACTTGGCAAGGGTGCATACTTGATTGACAATAGTTTTTGGCACACCCAATAGGACTCTAAAAGTATTTTCAGAGAAGTATTTCAATCTTCAAGCTGTTGTTCCAGTATACGCAGTAGTGTTCCAGCCTTCAGAGGCTTATTACAAGTATATCTGGCAACTATGAGTTCGAATCTACTGGTTTCATTATGATCAAGTGTTGGTATGTTATAAAATTCATCTATTTTCCAACTTTTATATGAATAAAAATATTAGATTTTCATAGGCAGTATGAATATCCACCACCATACTATGAAGATGATGTCTATAGGGCCCCTTATAAGCCATATCATGCCAATCAAGCTATTGTTTCCAATTCCATGCCCCTGTAAAGCCAACATGCATAGTATAATTGCCACCCACCCACCCCTGCATAGCTTCCTTACCGACTATATGCAAGTAGTCATAATGTTGGTTTTAGTCTGAATACATAGGATGTTTATCGCATGCCCATTGCTGCTCAATCTCCTAGTCAGACTTCTTACCAATCAAAAATTAAAGGGCTTAGTGACATGGCAAGAGATGTTATGTCAAACTTTAATATGCAGATGGAGGAGATTGAGAGGGAATGGGAGTATAAACAACACTGGGAGGAACTGGCTTACCAAGCCTATTTTCATGAGTAGGAGTTGGAAGCACAAGAGCATAGTATGAGAAGCAAATTGCAAATATAAAGGGTTATCAATACCAGCAAGGAGGGAGATTTCAACCAACACAGTATGAAGAGCTCGATTTGTAGTTGCAAGAGCTTAATCATCAAGTTTTCCTTCAACAACCAGATTAGCCACCTTATGAGGTCTTTATTTCTAATCAGGAGTGGGAGACACAAAAGAGATAATTTGAAGAGAATCTCGAGAGAGAAGCAACTGCACAAACCAATCTCTTGCTTTCTCAAGCCCAGGCAACCCCTGCTATCCTAGAGTAGCCTATTCAAGAAGAAGCACATAAGTATAAATTTCTAAGTTTTAGGCTAGATAAGCCTATTCATGCTTGTAAAGTAGAAATTCCAAGTTTCAAGTTACCTAGAGAATCCTCTTCCTGCTAAGAAGTTAGTCTTGAATGCAAATAGACTCCTTAGAAAGTCAAAATCCCAAGTCTCAGAGGATCTGATTTTGCTGAGGAGCCTGTCAGCATTCGAGGCTAGTCCATTAACCATCAGAAGGAAGCTAGGCCAATGAATTTACTACATGTAGCTTTAGAGAAATACCGGTTAGAGAAGAAAAGGACCAAGCAAGAGAAGATTCCTTTCGATGAATCTAGCGATGTTCGCACCAAAGAACTTCCTTGTGTTGAAAAAGATGTTAAATTTTTTTTAGAAAGTTGTGTAGTGCAAGAGGTTGATTCAAATGAAAAGGCTACTACTATTTATGAAGGGCAAGTAGATTCAAATCTGGTACCAAACCCCCTACATTTTGACTCATTTGAAAAATTTTCTAACACTATTCAAAAGATGCATGATGACAAGGTATAGATAATTTAGCACGAGGAGAAAGAATCAACTTCTTTGTTTGATCAGTTACCTAATTTTGTCCAACCAGCTGAGGGTGATATGCCCATATCAAGGACAATAGTTTCAGAGTAGTATGAAGATCCTCAACAATTCAAGTAGTTGTTGATTGAAGCTGAGCAATCTAACATTGAGGTCTTGGATCAAGCAAAGCAGTGTGAAGGTAAGCCTATCATACAACATACACAACTAGCCGTAAACAATTACAAGGTAATAAATTGTACCCCTTTAACAGGAAAAAGAAAATGCTAATGAAGAGGACATGTTTTGGCATGATCTTGAAAATTTTGTTTCAACTTTAGATATCAAACAATCATCTTTTGAAAGAGAATCTGTAGAACAACAAGTTGTAGACACAAAAGAGGGTGTTGAAACATAGGTTTTGATTGAATCCTTTGAAGAACTTCCGCTATTTGTTAATATTAATGAGGAAAATTCATGTGAACTAACAAAGTTATCAAGTTCTAAGCAGCAAAATGATGACGAGGGGCTAACTAGCAAGCAAATAGATGAGAACATCCTTAATTTGGATAGTTAAGAAACTGGTGTACTTGCAAGCATTGTCCAAATTGAGTAGAAGAATGAGGCTGCATTACAAGGCATGGTCATTAACAATCCTCCAAGTTCTCAGAAAATTAGTCGGGAAGGTACATTAGAGCCTATTATGGATCAAGAGGGTGATTATAGATTTAATGGTATCTTGTGTACTAATATAATTGATAAATTTTGTGCAAGTTTGAGTGATATGTTTTCAAAGGATCTCCCTCAGAAGGCTAAGTTTGAAACAATGGGTAACTAGGAAGGTGCCAATCTTAAAATATCAGGGTACATCCTTTCAAGAGGATGTAGGGATTAAGGATTTGGCCAATAGAGTAACTAGCAAGGTTCAAAGCATTTTTCAATTCCCCTGAGAATGAGATTACAGTTTTTGAGCAGTAGAGCAAGCTTGCTCATTCATGGCCAATTGGAGGTATGCTTGAGTAGAATCAAGAAATGCAAACCTTTGGTTGTGTTTTTTAGGACGCATTACAACATTTTGTAAGGTGTATTCCTGCCTTTCACTCTTCATTGCTAGTGTATAAGCATGAGAAAAATCCTTGGTTGGTTAGGAAGGGGACTTATTTCACTCAAACAGTGAATGGATATGTTTGATTAGCATGTTGGCTAGTTAGAGTAGGGTTAGCGTAGTGTTTTCAGTCAATAAGTGCTCATGTACATTTGTTTTTAGCATTTTGTTTTGGCCATCAGGGCCTATTAGTTTGCTTTCAGTTTGGTTTGTTTTCAGTTTTTTGTTGCTGTTTGGGACTGGTTGGAGAGCTGAGTTGTAGTGTTTTCTGTGTTTCTGAGAAGGATAGAGTATGACTCAATGCCCAATGGATGTTCAAGGTAATTGGTCAAATGCTTGTTAGAATCTGAAAAGATTATTAACCCAGAAAACTAGTGCAAATGATTAGATATCTAAACTATGAATGCAAATGATACAAAATCAAAATAGCAACATAGAGTTAGTCTCCAAGAGAGTAATACAAATTCTAGAAGCAAAATAGCATTAAGAGGATGCAAAAGCAAAAGATACAAAGTACAAGCCAGGTAGCATGCTTATATAGACTAGGGAGAGGGAGGAGATGGCAACACCGACCAATGAGGAGAAACCGTCTATTGGACTAAAGATAGCAAAGTATCTTCCCAAGATAACTAATGGATGCTCACATGTAGGAAGGTGACACCTCGCAACCACTCACCTAATAAGACATGCTTTATTAACATAAGCAAGATTAATAGAAGTGTAGGAAAAACCTCGAAATATAGGGAAAAATAAAAACCTACACTAACACCCCCCATAAGCAAAGCATAGGTGGATGTAGAAATGGGTCCCAACAAATCAAGCCTGATGAGGTACCCATGTACATAAAATTCCCCCCCAAAGATAGAGAACCCCCCCCCACCAAAAAAAATTAGAGAAAAAAGAGACCCCCCAAAGTAGAGAGAGTCAGGACTCTAAGTGAGAGGAAGAAGCCCCACTGAAGATGAAGCATCCCGCACCTCTAGAAAAGCTCTTAAATGAAGGAACTTGCTCTTTGTGAATAGTTTGGTGAAGATATCAGCAACTTGCTTGGATGTCAGATAGTAGTGAAGGTTGATGATGTCGCCATGGATGAGCTCTCGGATGTAGTGCATGTGGACCTCTATGTGTTTGGTCTGCTGACGATGGACCAGATTCTGTGAGATCTGAATGGCACTTTGATTGTCACAAAGAATGACTAATGGCCGTTTGATCTGGATACCAAACTTAGTGAGAAGATTTTGAAGCTAAATGGCCTAAGTGGCAGCATTCACAGCCCCTTGATACTCAGCCTCAGTAGAAGATAGAGCAATAGCAGACTACTTCTTGCTCGACCAACAAACAGGACCTGAACCAAGTGAGAAGTTGTAACCTGAAGTAGATTTATGATCTTGAGAATCACCTTCCCAATCTAAATCTATGTAGCCCATCCAAGTCAAGCTTAATGCACACTGCGTAGTGAATCCCAAAACTATGAGAACCCTAAATGTAGTGAAGGATCCACTTGGCTACTTTCTAGTATAGCTCATGAGGCTCTTGCATGAATTAAGAGACCATGCCCAGAACATATGAAATGTCAGGTCTTGTATGAGTCAAATAAATGAGACTCCCAATAAGCTATCAATACAAAGTGCCATCAATAAGTGGAGAAGAACATTGAGCCTCAAGTTTGACTCTAGAAAGAAAGGGAGTCGGAGAAGGCTTCCAGTCAACCATATGAAACCTCGAGAGAAAATCTAGAGCATACTCAGACTGGTTGATGGTGATCCTAGAAATAGATTGGTAGATCTCAATCCCGACAAAGTAATGCAACAAGCCCAAGCCAGTCATCAAAAACTTGTCATGAAGGGCAAGTCATAAGCATACAAATCCAAAAATAGGAGTGAATCATCCTGCTACAAAATGTAGACATTAGGACCAAAATGGCACCAAGTGAACCCAACTAATAGAAGGAAGGAGTCCATCTTGGCATACCAGGCCCGAGGAGCCTATTTGAGGCCATAGAGAGACTTCAAAAGATGGCACACAAGTGAAGAATCCCAAATGAACCCCTATGGCTGCTCCATGTAGATTCTCCTCCTGAAGGTCACCATGAAGAAAAGCACTCTTCACATCCATCTGGTGTACTTCCCAATGATTAGCTGCAGTAATGGCAAGAACAAGTCAGATGGAATTCATTCGAGCAACTGGCACAAAAGTCTTAGAGTAGTCAATCCCAGGAACCTGGGAGAATTCTTTGGTGACCAAGCGAGCCTTATGCTTGTCAACCAACCCATCTGCTACAAATTTTGTCTGATAGATCTACTTACATCAAACAAGTTTTCTTTCCTTAGGAAGAGGGACAAGATCCCAAGTGTGGTTCCTCATCAAGGAACTATACTCTTCTTGCATAGCTGTATCCTAGTCAGGAATACCAGAAACCTCATGAAAAGACTGTGGATCTGAGGCAGTAGTAATGAAGCTATGTGGAGCATCTTGGAACTATGAACGAGTCTACCTAGTGTCTGATGGATCCCCAACCTAATCACCTCCAGACTGCAAGGTCTGTCTTGCCCAAAGTGGATAGGAAGATGGAGAATTTGGAGGAGAATCATCAACCTCTAAATGATGACTAGGAGAGGAAGGAGGTGAGTCCTCAAAATCACTCTCTACATCAGAAGTGGAGGTAGAAGACTGCTCAGGTGAATCTGACTCATCAAAAGATCTTTCATGTATCCCAAGTGACTCCAATGTCAAAGTAGGAGTTGGAGAAGTGATAGAAAGTGAGCTCAAAGAGCCCTCCTCAAACTGAACACTCCTCTCAATGAATAGCTTAGGTGTAGTAGGTTCGAGCAACTAATAACCCTCCACACCATCATGATAACCTACAAATATGTAAGGTCTGCTCTGCGGATCCAGAGCCTTGCGTTTCTCTACAAGAATGTGGGCCCATGCAAGAGAACCAAAAACTTGAAAGTGCTTAACTGATGGTTTTCGACCACTCCAAGCTTCAAAAGGAGTGACTCCCTTTAAGGCTTGGTGAGGAACACGGTTCTGGAAATAATAGGCACATTTAATGGCCTCTGCCTAATACTATGGTGCAAGAGATCTGGAGTGAATCATGCAGTTCACCATTTCCTTCAAAGACCTATTCTTCCATTCTGCAACACTATTTTGCTGAGGATTGTATGGAACTAAATGTTACAAATCAATCCCCTCTAAAGTGCAAAACCTCTCAAACTGATGGTTGACATACTCACCACCATTGTCAGTGCGCATAACTTTGATGGTTTTCCCAAATTGCTTCTCTACAAAAGTTTTGAAGTCCTGAAAATGATCAAATACCTCTGACTTCTGTTTGAGAAAGTACACCCAAGTATATCGAGAAAAGTCATCAATGAATGTGAAGACATATTAGGCCCTACTAAAAGAAGGATATTGAAATGGACTAGCCAAATCACTGTGAACTAACTCCAGTATCTGTGAAGCCCTCCATGCCTTACCTTTGTCAAACTTTTCCTTAGGATGCTTACCAAGAATGCAACCTTGGTAAATACCACCTGAAAACTGAACTGAAGGCAACCCTATGACCATGCTTTGCTGGTTGAGCTACTGCAAGTAGCAAAAGTTAAGATGGCCAAACTGCTCATGCCATAATCTACTCACATCATTAGAATGAGTGAGAAAAATAGTCGAAGGAGGATTAGAAAAAAGTGAGAAAATAGATAGAGCCATGACTGATGATCTACTCTCCTGACTGCAACTGTAGAACCACTGTGCAACTCATGAATCTCCACTGAATCAGGAGTGAACTCAACCCGCTTGCCTAAACCTGTGTGAGTGATCTAGTATACCGATAGGAGATTAGTTAGTTGATAATGAGGGTACACAAAGAACATCATAGAATGTACCATCCCCAAATCAACAGACCCTCTCCCACACACCTCAATAAGAGTGTCATCACCCATCAAAATAGAAGGCATAGTACACGGCTCCAAAGATGCAAGTTATTCCTTAGGTGAAGCCATGTGGTGAGAAGCACCCAAATCAAGAACCCAAGTGGATGGTGAAGAAGCAACTGCAACAAGGGCCTTGCCCTTTCCTTTCCCCTTGTTGTTTTCTTTTGCCTTATTAGACCCCTCATTAGAACTCTATTTGATAGACTTAGGAACACTGATATTATTCTTCTCAAGAATGTGTGTCAAGTGATCAATTTGTTTCTTCAAACATTTATGTTCATCATGACCGAGTCTTTTACAATAGGCACATTGGACCCTCTCTTTCTTAGGCTTGTCACCCTTAGAAGATTAGGTCTCATTAGTTGCTTTTGAAGCAACTGGTATCTGATCCTTCTTCTCCTTGCTATTCTTATGTTTCTTATCCTTACTATTGTTGTTACTACTTTGTCGTTTCTGTTCTTTTGTGCCTTGGTTGGTAGCTAAGGCATGTGACTTAGAGGACTTAAGAGTGCCAATCTAGATTAGCTTGTCCTATTCCTGAGTGAGATTGATAGAAAAATCATCTAAAGATGGCATGGTGAATTAAGTATCAAGTGCACCCTTAGTAGCATAGAAGGTAGAAACAAACATAGAATATTATGAACTTAGCTTAGAGAGAATACTAAGAATCAGTTGTTCATCTTTCTTTTCAATTCCACATTGTTTTAATTGTAGCCTTAGTGATTTCAATTTGGTTAAGAAATCCTAGATTGTGTTGAAATTGCATGGACTTAAACTAATTAGTTCATTTTCTAACATATGATCCCTCATTGAATCTTGTGTGCCAAATAGTGTTCTAGCTTTGTTTAGATTTCATTTGGTGAATTCAAAGACTCAATATGAAAGAGCAAATCAGGAGAAACATACAAACACAATGTTCCATATACCTCATCACATTTGTTAAACTGCTTAGGCTTATCTTCATCTTTAGTAGGTTCAGTTTCAAGTCCCATAGTTATCCTATTTAATCCATCTTTCCTTAAGTGAATTGTCATGCATGATTTCCACTCAAAGTAATTGTATGGAGTTAGGATAGGCACATTTGTTTGATCCATGATGAAGAAATGCAGAGAAGAAATGCTGAAAAGAAGAGAATACAACCAAGACAACCCCCCCTTTTCACTCAACCAACGAACCCCCCCAAGAAAATATGATTTGGCACTTTATATTAGTGTATTTACAACTACCACTAGCAAGAAATACTAAGTGGTCTTGATTTCAATGCATTACAAAACCCTCATGAAGAGCATATGTTGAAAATACAACTTTGGCACAATACCTAGAAAAATAAATAGCATCATTGTGATCTACTCAAAAAATCATGCACTTTCAAAAAAATAATTGCCTCGATACGAGGTCGTATGTGAAATTTATGATCCTCCGAAGTTCCCAAAATGAGAATTATGCAGTGTCATGACTGAGAATCTACAATTTCTAAGAAATCTTTACATCAAAATCAAAAAATGTCTACACTAGTGCATACAGCATGCAAAAATAGCCAAAATTTTAAAAAAATCGTGGGAAACGGAGTCCGTATGAGCAAGAACGGAGCATTTGAAAACTGTCTTCAAAACTGCAACTGCCAACAGAGAGGGGTCCTGTTGTAGCTTTTTGAGTGCATTTCTAAAAAATATATAGACTACATACAAAAACTAAAACATAATCAGATGGTTTTTCTGTTTTGCAAATAAAACCCAGAAGGCATTTTTCTTGTTGATGTATAGAAGATGTGCATCTAGTGTAAACAGAATGCCTTTAGCTACAAAAATGACCCTAGCAACCAAAAAATGACATGCAAAGGCTGAATCAGCTACCTAAGACAAGAAATGGCATATTGAAACCTCTAATATTGATTGAACACACCAAATATGCAAGCTAGTTGTTAGATTTGAGCTTGAAACCTTGGTTTCACAACTGTGTATGATGATCTCTGATTTCGGTGAAATGAAAGCCAAATATGACTTTCTCAAGCCTCCTGGATGCGTTGGAACAACTGGAAATGCTGCCAGCATACCTAGAAACATTGCAATCACCTAGATTTCATTAAACACATGTGCAAACCCCAGAGATTAAAAAAGTTTCCATCAAACTTTTCTGATTCTCAAGATCATCTGAAGCTACAAGAGAAGAGCATACTGGGTTTTTTGAAAAACTTTAATAAGATTTATTAGCCCCCCTGAATCTCTCAAAAATAGAAACTAAAATCTACTCTTGCACATAGAATAGCTCTGATACCATGTTAGAATCTGAAAAGATTATTAACCCAGAAAACTAGTGCAAACGAATAGATATCTAAACTATGAATGAAAATGATACAAAATCAAAATAGCAACATAGAGTTAGTCTCCAAGAGAGTAATGCAAATGCTAGAAGCAAAATAGCATTAAGTGGATGCAAAAGAAAAAGATGCAAAATAGAAGCTAGGTAGCATGCTTATATAGACTAGGGAGAGGGAGGAGGTGGCAACACCGACCAATGAGGAGCAACCATCTATTGGACTAAAGATAGCAAAGTATCCTCCCAAGATAGCTAATGGATGCTCACATGTAGAAAGGTGACACCTCATAACCACTCACCTAATAAGACATGCTTTATTAACCTAAGTGAGATTAATAGAAGTGTAGGAAAAACCTAGGAATATAGGGAAAAATAAATAACCCAACTAGGAAATAAAAACCTACACTAACAATGCTTAGTAGGCAAGCATAAAGCAGAATTCACCAGAAATGTTACCATTTTTTACCACAACTCAAAATTGGCTGAGCAGATGTCACATTTTTATTTTTGAGTGAAGTTTGATTTACTTTTGTTATGAGTTAGTTGCATAGTTATTATGTTTCAATGATAAATGCAGTTTAGTTGTTCAAGAAAGAAGGAAAAGTTTCAGATCAATCGTTGCATTGAAGAACAGTCGAGTGAGATAAGTATTTCATTCATTGCAATGGTTATTCATTTACAAGTTCAAATACATAAAGGAATAACCATTGTATTGAAAGAAATGACGACATATCAGATGTCCCACACAAGCCATGGGCTATAGCTGAACACATGCAGATATAAACAAAATACTATGCATCTAATGAACGAGGAGGGAAAGACATAGCCATTATTGCCTTGTTTTGTTGATCTTCATAGTAGCCTCCAGTCCTACTCCCGACCTTGGCATGTACCTCAAAAAAATTGTGGGAAGGGTCCCGTTAGAAGCTCTAGTTATGAAAATCCTCCATCTATCAAAAGAGGCATAATACTTTGATTATAATGCATTGATCAAATGAGCAACATCCATATGTAGAAGGAGCTGAAGAGAAGCAAACATAGAGCATCATTGGTTTATTCTAATCTATTTGTTTCATGTGCATGTACAGGACAAGTCATGATGCTGATTGAAGACATTCAACATGTGGTGTCAAGGGCTCCCGCAAGGGTTCAGCCTAGCATACTATTTACCCTTGATCTCGGAAGGGATGAATTGGAAAAAGAAAATCATCGATCACATTCACATGACAAGCTAAAGGAATAGCAAAGACAATCATATGCATCAGTCCCATTTCAAGACATGACCATGATTTCACTTCAAGGGATGAAATGCAACTAAGAACATGAGCTAAGCTTATGAAGGACAACACTTAATGCATATAATAGCTGATGTCATTGCTACAATTGTCATGAAAATGGCATTCTCAGGCATGATAATGATCAGGAGTACATCATGCATGTATGATCATCAGACTGATAAAAGAATAAGTGTTCATAAGGCATGCCTATTTGAGGATTGCTTACTCATCCATGATTAATAATCCAATAGGAGTATCCATTATAAATCAGTAAGCAAGTTACAAGAACAGGTGAGTACCAAAGCATTATATTTTCTCATTTTTATGGAGTGCCAAAATAAAATTGAAAATTGAGTTACATAAGCTGCCTTTCAGATGATGAAATATATCCAATTATGCTTCACATTTTTCTACTGACAAGTTGAGCATTAGAACAATGTGTATCACATGCTACATTCAATGTATATCCATGAAAGAAACATGCCAGTATTGTAGATCTATACTAAAAGAGTAAAAGACAACCAGATCAGATGCCCCATTTTGTCTTTGACAAATTTCAAAAAAGGATCAAAAGGACACTTCATCACATATGTTGCAAAATAACATCATTATCATATGGCAGAGGAATAGTTAGACTGGTGTGGTCATCATCTTTCATGCTATAGAATATCATTATCTCTCAAGTGAAGTGTATAAGTGCATAACTATATCTAGAACATGAATGAGTTCAAACAACATCTTCATCATAAGAAATGATTTGTCAACTGGTGACATAGGATATAGTGGACCTGATTGATGTCCTACAGAAGATCATATATAATGCATTAGATATAATAAAGTACATAGAAGAACAACAAAAAGTCATCATGTTGCCACAGTGTATACAGAATAGGTGAATAAAGTGGCTTCTTCATCAAATACAGTGCCAGAATGTCATGACATAGTGAAGTGATCAATGATGTTTGAGGTATGTATTGGCTACAGTCCACTAGATTGGCAAGTGGAGCTCTAGAAATAAAGACACATATGTTGCTACAGAGAAGAGAGGCATTTTGAATTCAAAACTGATAGTATACTTTAAATGCAAAGACCATGAAAGGGTATAAAGAGATACAGAAAATAACAGCATATGAAATCCTTACCTTTTTTAAGCAATGATAATGAATGTGACCAAGTTGTCACAACATAAGGAAGGAGAGAAGAATATCATGTGTAGTGTATGCTACAGGAGCTTTTGTGCTCAAAAGATAAACCTTTGTTTCAGTTCCCAAATCTTGGTTCATACGGTGAAACAAAAAAGTGTAGAAATATCTCTAAGCTAGGCCATAAAATATAAATGCCATTCATGTTCATTTTCAAGATACCCATGTCAAGTTTCCAAACCCTAACATTTTTTTGCAGAAAAAAGAAAGAAGAATGATAAACTGAGGTGTGTATGCCAAGGCCATGCCATAGAAAGATAATATTTGCATAACATAAAAAAGAAACCCTTGTCAAAGCTTTTGACCGCTTCTTTCTTCTTGCAAGATACAGTCAAACAAAACAAGTATGAAGTGTCTGTAGGCATAGCCATGGAGGAAAAAAAGTTTCTGTGCTAGTAAAAATGAAACCCTCGTTTCACAGTCAAGGAAACTTCATTTTTCTTTTACATCAAATTACAAAGAAAGATTACAGAACCATCTACATGGCTGTGGCCATGAAGGAAAGAACAAGAATTTATCATGTATAAAGTATTCCATTTGATTTAAAAGTGAAATCCTCATCTTTTTTGCATACACAGAGTTAAAAGAAGCCACAATAGAGAGAGGGTGAAGAACTCACATTTCAGTTGCCATTGAAGAAGCAGAGTCTGGCCGCGGCATCCCTTGAGGAGGTATCCATTTTGTTATAGTCACTGAGGTCAAAAATGAAAAAAATCAAAGAATATCAAATGATGCATTGAGTATATGAGGAGCCATGACTGTTTAAAGCAGCCAGCTATTGAAAGTTTCAAGTTTTAACAAAACTGAGAGTCAAAAGTTGCATAAATGATACTAGAAGCATTTTTTCCTATCATTTAACTAGAGAATGGTGAAATTTTTGACCAACAAAGACCAATGAATGCAAGGGAAACCAGAGTGTCTTCAAACCCCAAGACGACGGCCATAAAGTTGTAGAGCAATGATAGAAGGAGTGCAAAATGAAATGACCAAACTTTTAGGGTTGGAGTCTTCTTTTTGTTTGACAATGTTCCTACTTCTCATGTTTTTGAATTTGCAAATAAACATAATTACTTTATCCAAATAGGAATCATGGTCAAAACCTTGCATTTGATAATGCCTAACAATCATGGTGTGGAGTGGCCAACAACATGATATATGTTGTTTGTTTATACGTCAAAGATGGGTAATATAATATGTAGATAAGGCTTATGCCTTAGAATCTTTTCAAATACGTTTACCTCCTAAGTGGTCAACCATGGCATGGTCGAGATGCCTTGTGATTATGCCTGTGATCAAGAGTGTTTGACCTCCCACTTGATGCATTTAATCATTATTTTATTCCTTTCATATATTTCAAATGTACAAGGTCAAAGCAGAGAACAAATGGAGATGTGAAAAGCATGCAAGGTGATGACATTGTGGAGAGGATCAAATTTGACATGGTAGCACTATATGGGCAGTGAGATGGCAGAATTGACACATGGACATGCATTTGTGGCCTTTGAGGTTTTTATATTTTTACAAAAAATACACAGTAATGTTCACCATTTTTATGATTTTTCTAGAAAATCATTTGTAATATCTTGTAAAATATCTTGGGGAAATTATGAGCCAGATATTGTTTATTCTTGCAAAAATCATATCAAATGGAGATTAGAATAAAATTGCCATAGCATTGTAAAGTTAGTTTTAAAGCAATCATTGATAAATTACTTTTAAAACTTAACTATTTTAGGCAACTTATTGCCTAATAAAACAAATCAAGTATCCCATTTTGATTTGTTTTATTTAGTCATATAGGGCAAATTTTGGAGCTTTAATGAGCAGAGAAAAGTAGTTTTATGGTGGGACCATATGAGAGGGTAGCTTTGCAGCTTTATTTTCCAAATTGGTGGCAGATCTAGAGCTTTATTTTTGGCTTTTATGAGTAACTCGAAAATGGACTTAGGGTCTATTTTTAGGAGATTTTTTATCTTTCTTCTGAGGAGATCTTTTGGAAGCATTTATAGGAGAAAAGTCTTACTTTTTTGTAGTTAGTTAGTTTCAGTTTCTTCTCTCTTGTCCACATGCAGAGTTGTATATAGGTAGTTGGCTCATACTTCATTTTTATGCATTGTACTCCTTCCAGTTCTAATAAAAAGTCATCCTTTTTCACATATTTTGCAGTCTTGATCTGATGTTCATTGGTGACTTTTGTGTCCTTTATTATGTCTCTATGAGGTTAAAACTTCATTTTTTTCTGTTTGCAATTTGTGTTTGATCTAAACCTTGTTGCAAATCACTTAAGGGATAAACTATTAGTGGAATTGTAAAGATTTAAGTTTGAGGATCTATTTTGTGAGTGATACAGATTCATCTAGATTAGTTATAAATGCTTAGTTTTACATTTCAATCATATCCTTCTATCCTTTTTCCCCTCAAGGCATTAGTTTAGGAATCATAAGAGAACCAGCTCACTCTGGAGATTCATTCTCATAAAAGGAGACCCACATCCGAGAATAATTCCATGTTTCAACAGGTAGCTAATTTTCTGCAACCTTAGCAAGGGTGCATACTTGATTGACAACAAGCTCCTGATGCCTTTATAAAATAATAAAAGTTGTTTGTGGTTTCGAGGCGCTTATGTCGGTTACAAAATAGGGTTTTTTATGTCGGCCAATAGGAAAAAATAACTCCCGGCACCTTAATAAAATTATAAAAGTCATTTCAAGTTTTGGGGGCACTTAGGTCGGTTATAAAATAGGGGTTTTTATGTCGGCCAATAGAAAAAAAATAACTCCCTGTGCCTTTATAAAATAACAAAAGTCATTTAAGGTTTCGGCAACGCTTGTGTCGGTTACAAAATAGGGTTTTTTATGTCAGCCAATGGAAGGAAAAATAGGTCTCGGTGCCTTTATAAAATAATAAAAGTCATTTGAGGTTTTGGGGGCACTTATGTCGGTTAAAAAATAGGGTTTTTTATGTCACCCAATAGAAATTAATAGTTGCCTGCTCCTTTATAAAATAATTAAAGTCGTTTGATGTTTCGGGGGTGCTTATGTCAGTTACAAAATAGGGTTTTTACGTTGACCAATAGAAAAAATAGCTCCCGATGCCTTTATAAAATAATAAAAGCTATTTAAGGTATTGGGGACACTTATGTTGGTTACAAAATAAGGTTTTTATGTCAAACAATAGAAAAAAAATAACTCCAAGTGCCTTTATAAAATAATAAAATTTGTTTGAGGTTTCGGGGGCGCTTATGTCGGTTATAAAATAGGTATTTTTATGTTGGCCAATAGAAAAAGAAAAATTCCTAGTCCCTTTATAAAATAATAAAAGTCATTGAGATTTCAGGGGCGCTTATGTCAGTTATAAAATAGGGGTTTTTATGTCGTCCAATAGGAAAAAATAACTCTCAGTGCCTTTATAAAATAATAAAAGTCGTCTGAGGTTTCCGGGGTGCTTATGTCGGTTGTGAAAAAGGATTTTTTATGTCGACCAATAGAAAAGAAATAACTCCTGACGCCTTTATAATATAATAAAAGTCATTTAAGGTTTTGGTTGCTACAAAATAACTCCCGACGCTTATGTAAGTTACAAAATATGTTTTTTATGTGGGCCAATAGAAAAAAATAAATCCTGGAGCCTTTATAAAAAAAATAAAAGTCATTTGAAGTTTCAGGGGCACTTATGTCGATTACAAAATAGGGTTTTTAATCTTAGCCAATAAAAAAAACTACCGGTACCTTTATAAAAAATTAAAAGTCATTTGAGGTTTTGGGAGTACTTATGTTGGTTATTAAATAGAGTTTTTTATGTCAGCCAATAAAAAAATAGGTCTCGGAGCCGTTATAAAATAATAAAAGTCATTTGAGGTTTCGGGGCCAATTATGTCAGTTACAAAATAGGGTTATTTATGTCAGCCAATAGAAAAAAATAATTCCCAATGCCTTTATAAAATAATAAAAGTCGTTCGAGGAGAAGGATATAGTGTGTGCATGTGAGCTCTATGCAGTGCCGTGACCTATAGTGTGTGCATGTGTTTGTTCTCTGTTGCATGTATTTTTTCTTTGCAGATCAGGCTCTGTGGGGTTGTTTTCAGCAAGGGGTGGGCTTTTTTAGCTTTCGGGGGGGAGGGGGGTTTAAGTCTATGCATTGTTCGGTGGAGGTGTGGGCTGCGAGGGCTTGAGGGCTTTTTCTAATGGCAGGGTCTGTGCTTTTAGGTGAGATGTCAGGGCATGATGCTATGGCAGAGGCTAGTGACGGGTTTCCTCATCCATCCATGCCTGATGTTGGGGTTTTTAGCACTGGTGCTTTGAAATTGCACAAGATAAAAAGATGCTTAGAAAGAGCTCAAGTTCATCCGAAGCTGGTGATTCAAACAGAGTTGGTAGCCAGGGACCTAGAGTATTATAGCAAACATAGTTTAATCTACAAATTTATGGGATTGAGGGTTTTGATGCCTTTTCTGGAACCCTAGATTCGCAAGTCATGGAATCCAGAAGGTGATTTTGAAATCTTGCTAGCTACGAATAACTTCTTTCTGGTGGTTTCTTCATGTATCTCTGATCGTAACAAGGTTTTTGAGGGAGGGCCCTACTTTTATAATCAAGTTGGCCTTTTCATGAAGCCTTGGCATGCAGGCTTTAACTCGGTGGAGGAGCTACCCTTGAAGGTGCTGGTGTGGGTTCATTTTCCTCAGTTCCCATTGGAATGTTGGAGACAAGATATTCGGCAACCAATTGCGTTGCTACTAGGGAAGCCTATTGGCCCATCTCAGTAAACTCTGGAGAAACAAATTTTTTCCTATGCCTGGCTCTATGTACAGATTGATCTGAGCCAACCTCTACTAGATTCTATTGATCTAACTGTTGGGTCTAGCTCTTGGACTTAATAGTTAGACTATGCGACTTTACCTTTTAGGTGCCAGTTGTGCCATGAGTATGGCCATCTTCAAAGGAGCTACCCTCGTACCTCAGGTGCTTGTGGTTCAGATAATACGAAGGTTCCATCTAATCCAAGGGTAGAAAAGGGTAAAGCACCCATGCAAGGGGTGGTATCAGATAAAGATGGCTTTGTGCCAGTTAAGGCATGAAACAAGAATCAGGATCTGAAGAGGACTTTTTAGTATCATCAAGAGGAGGAGACTTTCAACAAGTTTGAGGCTTTGGATGAATTAGTCCATGAGGAGGGGATTTCTTCTGACATGCATGTTGAAGCTTCTTTTTTAGTTGATTTTAATTCTACGTCTTTTCCTATCACTACCTCGGTCCTAGTTCCTGTGGTGGCTTCTGGGGCGATGATGGATTTAGTTGCTCCTCCCCCAATGCTAGGTTTGGGGACTCTTGTGGTTCGGTGGAAACCTCCCTGGCCTCTTCAGATGAAAGGGTGAGTTTATCCAGTGGACCAGGTTTGGAAGACTCTGGTAAGAAAAAAGTCCTCTCTTCTTCTCTTACTCTAGGTCTATAGCAAAAATCCCTGAAAAAGTGTGCTCCTGATAAGCCCTAGATGGTGGGGAGGAAGAAGGATCAGGAGAAATTTAAGATGGCTAGAGAGACATTGGTGGAATCTGGGTCCATGAAGACATTGGATACTTACTTCTTTCACCCTTCATGATGATTGTGTTATCATGGAATGTAAGGGGTATGAATAGCATCCCTAGACAAAAGGCTATTCAGGACTTGGTTAGTACTCATTCTCCAGATGTGGTTTTCCTCGAGGAGATGAAGTTATTTATGGATGGTATGATGCAATGTGTTTCTAAGATTTGGAATAGAGGGTTTTGCCAGTGTGTGGGTGCACAAGGCAGCTCAGGGGGTCTTGCTTGCCTCTGGCATCCTCTGCGAATTTCTCCTATTTGGTGGATCTCTAGCAGATTTTCCATTTCTCTGATTGCAATTAGTTTGGAGAGGAGGGAAAGAATTCTTCTTTCTAACATTTATACTCTGATGGATGTTCGTGGTAAAACTCTCCTATGGTTTCATATCAATCTTTCGAGATCGTTGGATCCTTTCCTTCCCTGAAATATGGCAGGTGACTTCAATGCAATTGCCTCCCTCGAGGAGAAAAGGGGGGGTGTACCTCATTTGGACCCCTCTTCTAATCTTCTAAGGGATAATTTGGCTTAGTTCTAGCTTGTGGATATCAAACCTTTGAATGGCATGTTTACTTGGAATAATAGGAGGCTTGGGGATGATGCCATTTCTGAATGGTTAGACAGGTTTCTTGTTTCCTATTTTTGGGTGGGTGAGAATTCGCTATCAAGTTCTAAATTTTAGATTGGCAAGGATCAGACCATTGGCCGATCAAATTCTCTACCCATTTGGTTGTTGGTCCTAAGAAACAAACTTTTAGATTTCATCTTATGTGGTTCAAGGAGGAGAGTCTTCTGGACTTGGTTTCTAGATGGTGGACTGAAAGACGACCTGCTTTTGGTACAGCTATGTACTCATTTGTTAAGAGGTTTCAATTTGTGAAGTATAAATTGAAACATTGGAATAATTATCAATTTGGCAATGTGTTTCAACAGAAAAGGGTTGGCCAGGAGTTCTTGGATTTTATTATGAGGCAGATTCAGTATCAGGGTCTGGATGCAAATTTAAGCAGGCTTGAGGTTAGTGCAGTTAAAGACCTCGAGGAATGGGAGCTTCGTGAGGAAATTTTTGGAAACAAAAGGCTCATGTTGATTGGCTTTAGGAAGGGGACAGGAATACTTACTTCTTTCATAAATCGGTGAAGGCTCGAAGATAAGGTAAATTTAGCTCTTCTCTCCACTCTCTTGAGAGTTCTATTCTTTCTTCCTCTTTGGGGATCTCTAGTGAGGCAGTTTGTTTTTTCTCTACTCTCTTTTCTGAAGATACCCCTCCTGCTAGTGAGGAGGAAGCTTCTATCCTTGCTTCTATTCCCTCTCTAGTGACTATGAATGTGAATGCTTCTCTTCTTAAACCTATTTCTTTGAAGGAGTTGGAGGATGTGGTGTTTCGGTTGAAAAAAGGGAAGGCTCCTAGTCCTAATGGGTTCTCAGCTGAGTTATTTCAAGAATTTTGTGAATTCATCAACCTTGATCTATTGGAGGCGGTGCATGAGTCTTTTAGGAATAAGCAAATACTGCGAGCCATGAATGCCACGTTTCTTGCTCTTATCCCAAAACATGAGGGTGTTGATTCTCTAGATCTTTTTTGACCAATTTCTTTGTGCAATGTGGTGTATAAAATCATTACAAGCTAATTGTTGAATGTTTGAAGCCATGTCTATATAAGTTGATCTCAGAGGAACAAGGGGGCTTTTTTGTGGGTAGATAGATTTTGGATGGAGTACTTATTGCAGCTAAGACTATTCACTCTATGGTCTCTTCTAAGGAAAAATCTATGTTTATAAAGTTGGACATGGCTAAAGCTTATGACAGAGTTAACTGGGGCTTTTTGATCAAAATTCTCAGACCCTTCAGGTTCAGTTGTGATTGGATTGATTAGGTCATGAACTATGTGAGGACTTCCTCATTTTTTGTTCTCATAAATGTGGAGTCTTCAGATCTATTTGGTGCTTCTAGAGATCTTTGACAGGGGGACCTCTTATCCCCATATTTGTCCATCTTGATGGCTGAAGGCTTGGGGAGATTCATTAAGTCTCATGTTATGGATGGGCTCTTTTAGGGATGGAAATGGAGCAATTCTCTTCCTCCTCAAACTCATCTTTAGTTTGTGGATGATATGGCTTTTATGGGTGTTGCTAAGGTCACTGAAGCAGTTTCTTTGCGTTAGATTTTGGATTGTTACTTGGCTGCCTCAGGTCAAAGCATTAATGAAAGTAAGTCTTGCATTTATTTCTTTAATAACCCTAGGTTTATTCAGCAGCGTATTGCTAAGATCTTAAGGTTTCAGGTGGGAAAACTTCCCTTTATATACCTTGGCATCCCTCTAGATGTGTGCCCACTTCCTAGGTGTTTTTGGTAGGATGTGATGGATAAATTTCATGGGCTGGTTTGTCACTAGACCTATAGATGGTTATCTACAGCTAGAAGAGTTACTCTATTGAAGTCTGTAGTGCAGGCCCTTCCTTTATACAAGTGCTTTGTGTTGACTTCTCCCTCAAGTTTCATCAAAGATTTTGAAGGCCTCTGTTGGTAGTTTCTTTGGTCAGGTAATCTCTTTTCGAAGAACTGGAGCTTAATTAAGTGGGAAGTTGTTTACTGAGAAAAGAAGGATGGTGGTCTGGGTTTGTGTAGGATAGATTGGAATGGACATGCTTTGGTTACTAATCTATACTGGAGATGATGTTCATATCAGCATCAGTATTGGGCTAGGATCTTTACCTTCAAGTACCTTGGGGAGGTGGAGGGCACTGAGGTGCCTCGTTTTAGCCTTTAGGGGAGAGGTTCTATGATCTTTGATACTCTCAAGAGCGGGGCTACACTGGTTAAACAAGGCTTATTTTGGATTTGCAATAGAGGCTCTAATGCTCTTTTTTGGCATGACTCCTGGGATGGCTTCCCTCCTATCCTCTCCTCGCACCCTCACTTGGAGGATTTATGTAGAATTTTTGTTTAGGCTGGTCAGAGTAGAGTGATAGATTTCAAAGTCCCTCAGGCTTTGGGGCAGACTATTGTTTACCAGTGGAAGGATATGCAGGAATGGCCCATAGGTGGATCTTTGGAGGATAGAAGGGAGTTGTCCTCCATTTTGGCTGATAGAGTCTGTTGTTGTCTTGGGGTGTAGATCCAAAAGGGAAGTTCACTGTTGCTTCAGGGTATCATGTTTTGGACATACAAGCCTAGGGTAGTGCTAAGGTTCGTTGGTGGAAAAATATTTGCAATAAATTCTCTTAGCCAAAATGTAATTTCTTTTCTTGGTTGGTGGTTTATGGCAGGTGTTTAATTTGGGATAACCTCTGTAAGTGTGGCTGCCAAGGTCCTTCATTATGTTTCTTATGCCTAAAAGATGTTGAGACTATTTCACATATTTTCTTCTAGTGCCCTTTTGCTAGGACTAATTGGCATTTTTGATGGGGGGCTTGGAGTTTGTAGTGCAGACACCCTTCTTCTCTGGAGGAGTTTTGGCAGAACTTTGGGCCCATTCTGGTGAGGACTTCATTTTTGCACATAGCATGGCCAATTGGCCCTAGTCTGATGATATGGCACATCTGGTTGGAGTGTAACTGCAGGGTCTTTTTGGATAAGAAGTTGTTGGTGGGACAAGTTTAGTCTCGCATTCTTGGGGCTTTGTAGGAGACCTTGTGTGCTAAATGTGACATGTCAGCCTAGGTGGATCCTGGTGATACTAGAGTGATTCGTAATCTGGGGATTCTTGTTGGGGGCCCTGGAAGGCCCAAGATTGGGCATAGCAGGTGTTCTAGAAGGAAGGTTTCTAAGGAAAGGCATTGGCTGCCCCCTCCCACTGGAGTCTTGAAAACCAATACTGATGGGTCTGCAAGGGGTAACCCTGGGCACACTGGCATTGGTGGGGTGGGTAGAGACAATTCTAGGGTGGTTCTATTTTTATTCTCAGGATATAAGGGGTTGCACTCTAATAATCTTATGGAGGCCTTGGCTATTCTTTTAGCTTTGAAGAAGGCATATGCTATTAGCTGGAATAAGATTATTTGTGAGTCAAATTCTCAGGTGGTGATATAAATTGATAAAGAGAAAGCAGTTTGATGATGTTAGTTGGCAGCATGCGGTGGTGGCTAAACAAATCACCATTCTTCGAGAATTATTTGATTCTATCACCTTCTCTCATATCCCTCGAGAATGGAATAAGGTGGCTAATGGTTTGGCCTAATGGGCTTCTGAGAAGAATGGGACACAACTAGTGGATGATTGGGATAGTTTACCTGGGGATCTTGCTCAAGATTTGGTGGATTTGGTCACGGATGATGTTAGATGTTGCATGACCACTTCTTGATTTCTTGTTTGTTGTCTCTGGGCCCATTTCAAACTCTTTCTGCTTTTATGATTTTTACTACTCTCTTTGATTAATAAAGTGTTTACCCTCTTTTATTAAAAAAAATGTCATTTGAGGTTTTGGGGGTGCTTATGTCAATTACAAAATAGAGTGTTTTATGTCGACCAATAGAAAAAAAAAATCCTGGCACCTTTATAAAATAATAAAAGTCGTTTGAGGTTTCAAGGGTACTTATGTCAATTACAAAATAGGGTTTTTAATGTTGACTAATAGAAACAATATAGCTCCCAGTGCCTTTATAAAATAATAAAAGTCATTTCAGGTTTCAGGGTCGCTTATGTCGGTTCACAAATACAGTTTCTTATGCTGGCCAATAGAAAAAAATAACTCCTGACGTCTTTACAAAATAATAAAAGTCATTTGATGTTTTAGGGGTGCTTATGTCGGTTACAAAATAGGGTTTTTAATGTCAGCCAATAAAAAAAATAACTCCATATGCCTTTATAAAATAATAAAAGTTGTTTGAGGTTTCAGGAGCACTTATGTTGGTTACAAAATAGGGTTTTTTAAATCTAGGCCAATTAAAAAAGTTAACTCCTGATGCCTTTATAAAATAATAAAAGTCATTTGAGGATTTGAGGGTGCTTATGTCATTTACAAAATAGGGTTTTTAATGTCAAATAATAGAAAAAAATAATTTCACATGCCTTTATAAAATATTAAAAATCATTTGAGGTTTCAGGGGTGCTTATGTTGGTTAGAAAATAGGGTTTTAATGTTGGCCAATAGAAAAAATGTATCTCCCAGCACCTTTATAAAATAATAAAAGTCCTCTGAGGTTTCAAATATCGGTAGAAAATAGGGTTTTTATGTCAGCCAATAGGGAAAAAAAGCTCCCGGTGCCTTTATAAAATAATAAAAGTCATTTAAGGTTTCGAGGGCGCTTATGTTGGTTACAAAATAGGGTTTTACATGTTGGACAAGAGAAAAAATAGCTCCCAACACCTTTATAAAAAAGTAAAAGTCATTTGAGATTTTGGGGCCGCTTATGTCGGTTAAAAAATATGGGTTTTTATGTCAGCCAATAGAAAAAATAGCTCCCGGTGCCTTTATAAAATAATAAAAGTCATTAGAGGTTTCATGGGCACTTATGTCAGTTACAAAATATGGGTTTTTATGTAGGCCAATAGAAAAAATTACCTCCTAGTGCGTTTATAAAATAATAAAAGTCATTTGAGTTTTTGGGGGCACTTATGTCAGTTACGAAATAGGGTTTTTAATGTCAGCCATTTAAAAAATAATTTTTAGCACCTTTATAAAATAATAAAATTAGTTTAAGGTTTCCGGGTGCTTATGTCAGTTAAAAAATAGGGTTTTTTATGTCGACCAATAAAAAAAATAACTCCCAGTGCCTTTATAAAAACAAATAAATTTGTTTGTGGTTTTAGGGATGCTTATGTCAATTACAAAATAGGGTTTTTTGTGTCGATTAATAGAAAAAAATAACTCCCGGTGTCATTATAAAAAAAAGTCATTTGAGGTTTTGGGGACACTTATGTTTATTACAAAATAGGGGTTTTTATGTCGGCCAATAGAAAAAAATAACTCCTGGTGCCTTTATAAAATAATAAAACTCATTTGATCTTTCGGGGCACTTATGTCGATTACAAAATAGGGTTATTTATATTGGCAAATAGAAAAAATAGCTCCCGGTGCCTTTATAAAATAATAAAAGATGTTTGAGGTTTCTAGGGCACTTATGTCGGTTACAAAATAGGGTTTTATATGTCAGGCAATAGAAAAAACATAGCTCTTGACACCTTTATAAAATAATAAAAGTTGTGTTAGGTTTCGGGGGCACTTATGTCGGTTGCAAACTAGGGTTTTTATGTGGGCCAATAGAAAAAAATAACTCCCATCACCTTTATAAAATAATAAAAATAATTTGAGGTTTCGGGGGTACTTATGTCAGTTACAAAATAGGGTTATTTATGTCAGCCAATAGAAAAAAATAACTCCCGACACCTTTATAAAATAATAAAAGTCCTTTGAGGTTTCAAGGGCGCTTATGTCGGTTACAAAATAGAGTTTTTTATGTTGGCCAATAAAAAAATAACTCATGGCACCATTATAAAATAATAAAATTCATTTGAGGTTTCGGGGCCGCTTATGTCGGTTACAAAATACGGTTTTTTATGTCAGCCAATAGGAAAAAATTACTCTTGACACCTTTATAAAATATTAAAAGTTGTTTGAGGTTTCGGGGGTGCTTATGTCAGTTACAAAATAGGGTTTTTAATGTTAACCATTTAAAAAAAAAAATCCTAGTGCCTTTATAAAATAATAAAATTATTTTGAGATTTTAGGGGTGCTTAAGTTGGTTAAAACATAGGGTTTTTTATCTCGGCCAATAAAAAAATAACTCCCAGTGCATTTATAAAAAACATAAAATTTGTTTGTGGTTTCGGGGATGCTTATGTCAGTTACAAAATAAGGTTTTTTGTGTCAGCTAATAGAAAAAAAAACTCCTGGTGCCTTTATAAAATAATAAAAGTCATTTGAGGTTTTGGGGGAACTTATGTCTATTACAAAAGAGGAATTTTTATGTCGACCAATAGAAAAAAAACTCTTGGTGCCTTTATAAAATAATAAAATTTGTTTGAGGTTTCGGGGGCACTTATGCCAGTTACAAAATAGGGGTTTTTATATTGGTCAATAGAAAAAATAGCTCCCAAGGCCTTTATAAATTAATATAAGTCATTTGGGGTTTCTAGGGTGCTTATGTTAGTTAAAAAATAGTGTTTTATATGTCAAGAAATAGAAAAAATATAGCTCCTGACACCTTTATAAAATAATAAAAGTTGTTTGAGGTTTCAGGGGTGCTTATGTCAGTTACAAAATAGGTTTTTTTATGTCAGCCAATAGAAAAAACTAATTCTCGGTGGCTATATAAAATAATAAAAGTCATTTGAGGTTTTGAGGCACTTATGTCAGTTACAAAATAGGGTTTTTTACGTTAGCCAATAGAATAAAATAACTCCTGACACCTATATAAAATAATAAAAGTTGTTTGAGGTTTTGGGGACGCTTATGTCAGTTACAAAATAAGTTTTTTATGTTGGATAATAGAAAAAAATAACTCTCGGTGACTTTATATAATAATAAAAGTTATTTCAAGATGCGGGGGCACTTATGTCGATTACAAAATAGGGTTTTATGTCGGCCAATAGAAAAAAAATAACTCATATAGAATAATAAAAGTCGTTTGAGGTTTCAGGGGCCCTTATCTTAGTTACAAACTAGGGTTTTTATGTTGACCAATAGAAAAACATAACTCCTGTCACCTTTATAAAATAATAAAAGTCATTTGAGGATTTGGGGGCACTTATGTCAGTAACAAAATAGGGTTTTTATATCTACCAATAGAAAAAAATTACTCCCAGTGCCTTTATAAAATAATAAAAGTTGTTTGAGGTTTTTGGGGTGTTTATGTCAGTTACAAAATAGGGTTTTTAATGTCGGCTAATAAAAATATAAACCCCGATGCCTTTATAAAATAATAAAAGTTGTTTGAGGTTTTGGGAGGGCTTATGTTGGTTACAAAATAGGATTTTTAAAATCTCGGCCAATAAAAAAAATAACTCCTGACACCTTTATAAAATAATAAAAGTTGTTTGAGGTTACAGGGGTGCTTATATTGGTTACAAAATAGGGATTTTTATGTCGGCCAATAGAAAAAATTTAACTCTAGGTAGCTTTATGAAATAATAAAAGTCATTTGAGGTTTCAAGGGTGCCTATGTCAGTTACAAAAAAGGGTTTTTAATGTCGACCAATAGAAAACATTAATTCCCCGTGGCTTTATAAAATAATAAAAATTATTTGAGGTTTCAAGGGTGCTTATGTTGGTTACAAAATAGTGTTTTTATGTTGGCCAATAGAAAAAATATAGCTCCTAGCACCTTTATAAAATAATAAAAAAAATCTCACAGTGCCTTTATAAAATAATAAAAGTCGTTTGAGGTTTTGTGGGTGATCAGGTCGGTTACAATATAGGGTTTTATATGTCGAGCGAGAGAAAAAAAATAGCTCCTAGCACCTTTATAAAAGAATATTTTTTTTTTGAGATTTCAGGGGCGCTTATGTCAGTTAAAAAATAGGGGTTTTTATGTCAGTGAATAGAAAAATAGCTCTCGGTTCCTTTATAAAATAATAAAAGTGGTCAGAAGTTTCAGGGTCGCCTATGTCGGTTACAAAATATGGATTTTTAAGTTGTCTAATAGAAAAAAATAACTCCTAGTGCCTTTATAAAATAATAAAAGTCATTTGAGGTTTCAAGGGGCACTTATGTTAGTTACAAAATAGGGTTTTTAATGTTAACCATTTAAAAAATAAAGCATAGCGCCTTTAGAAAATAATAAAATTAGTTTGAGGTTTTAGGGGTGCTTATGTCAGTTAAAAAATAGGGTTTTTTATGTCGGCCAATAAAAATATAATTCCCAATGACTTTATAAAAAAATAAAATTTGTTTGTGGTTTCAGGGATGCTTATGTCAGTTACAAAATAGGGTTTTTTATGTCGGCCAATAAAAAATAAAATTTTTTGTGGTTTCTGGGATGCTTATGTGAGTTACAAAATAGGGTTTTTTGTGTCAGCTAATAGAAAAAAATAACTCCCGATGCCTTTCTAAAATAATAAAAGTAATTGAAGGTTTTGGGGGCACTTATGTCTATTACAAAATAGGATTTTTTATGTCAACTAATTGAAAAAAATAACTCTTGGGGCCTTTATAAAACAATAAAAATCATTTGAGGTTTGAGGGCCGCTTATGTCTGTTACAAAATAGGTTTTTTATATTGTCCAATAGAAAAAATAGCTCCTGGTGCCTTTATAAAATAATAAAAGTTATTTGAGGTTTCCAGGCCGCTTATGTCAGTTACAAAATAGGGTATTATATGTCGGGCAATAGAAAAAATATATCTCCCGACGCCTTTATAAAATAATAAAAGTTGTTTGAGGTTTTGGGGTGCTTATGTTGGTTACATAATAGGGTTTTCTATGTCAGTCAATTGAAAAAAACAATTCCTAGTGGCTAAATAAAATAATAAGAGTCATCTAAGGTCTCGGGCCACTTATGTCAGTTAAAAAATAGGGTTTTTTATGTCATCCAATAGAAAAAATAACTCCTGATGACTTTATAAAATAATAAAAGTGGTTTGAGGTTTCATGGGCACTTATGTCAGTTACAAAATAAGGTTTTTATGTGGGCCAATAGAGAAAAATAATAAAAGTTGTTTGACATTTCGGGGGCACTTATGTCAGTTACAAAATAGGGTTTTCAATGTCAACTAATAAGAATATAACTCCTGACGCCTTTATAAAATAATAAAAGTCATTTGAGGTTTCAAGGGCACTTATGTCGATTACAAAATAGGGTTTTTTGTGTCAGCCAATACAAAAATAACTCCTGGGGCTGTTATAAAATAATAAAATTTATTTGAGGTTTAAGGGCCGCTTATGTCAGTTACAAAATAGGGTTTTTTATGTCAGTCAATAGAAAAAAATAACTCCCGACACATTTATAAAATAATAAAAGTTCTTTGAGGTTTTTGGGGCTTTTATGTCAGTTACAAAATAGGGTTTTTAATGTTGGCCATTTAAAAAAATAAATCCTAGCGCCTTTAAAAATTAATAAAATTAGTTTGAGGTTTCGGAAGCGGTTATGTCATTTACAAAATAGGATTTTTTATGTTGGCCGATAGAAAAAAAATAACTCCCGACATCTTTATAAAATAATAAAAGTCATTTGAGGTTTTGGGGGCACTTATGTCAGTTACAAAATAAGGTGTTTTATATCCACCAATAGAAAAAAATAGCTCCCTGTGCCATTATAAAATAATAAAATTTATTTGAGGTTTTGGGGTCACTTATTTTAGTTAAAAAATAGGGTTTTTTATGTCGGCCAATAGAAAACAATAACTCCCAGTGCATTTACAAAATTATAAAAGTCATTTGATGTTTTTACAGCGCTTATGTCGGTTACAAAATAGTGTTTTTTATGTCAGCCAATTAAAATAGCTCCCGGTGCCTTTATAAAATAATAAAAGTCATTTGAGGTTTCAGGGGTGCTTATGTGTGTTACAAAAAATGGTCTTTTATATTGGCCAATAGAAAAAAAATATCTCCCAGCGCCATTATCAAATAATAAAAATCATTTGAGGTTTTGGGGGTGCTTATGTCGGTTACAAAATAGGGTTTTTTATGTCCGCCAATAGAAAAAAAAATAACTCCATGTGCCTTTATAAAATAACAAAAGTTGGTTGAGGTTTCTACATCGCTTATTTCGGTTACAAAATAGAGATTTTTATGTCAGCCAATAGAAGAAAAATAGGTCTCGGTGCCTTTCCAAAATAATAAAAGTTGTTTGAGGTTTTGCGGGTGCTTATGTGGGTTACAAAATAAAGTTTTTTATGTTAGCCAAAAGAAAAAAAATAGCTCCCCACTCCTTTATAAAATAATAAAAGTCGTTTGAGTTTTTGGGGGTGCTTATGTCAGTTACAAAATAAGGTTTTTTATGTTGGCCAATAGAAAGAAATAGCTCCCAGTGCCTTCATAAAATAATAAATGTCATTTGAGGTTTTAGGGGCACTTATGTCGGTTACAAAATAGGGTTTTTTATGTCAGACAATAGAAAAAAATTCTCCCAGTGTCTTTATAAAATAATAAAAATTGTTGGAGGTATTGGGGGTGCTTATGTTACAAATTAGGGATTTTATGTTAGCCAATAGAAAAAAATAACTCCCAGTGCCTTTATAAAATAATAAAAAACTTTCGACACCTATATAAGATAATAAAAGGCATTTAAGGTTTTAGGGGCTACAGAATAACTCCTAGTGCTTATGTCAATTACAAAATAGGATTTTTATGTGGGCCAATACAAAAAAAAAACTTTGGTGGCTTTATAAAATAATAAAAGTCATTTGAGGATTTGGGGGCACTTATGTTGGTTAGAAAATAGGGTTTTTTGTGTCACCCAATAAAAATCATTTGATGTTTTGGGGGCGCTTATGTCAGTTATAAAATAGGGTTTTTAATGTCGGCCAATAAAAAATAACTCCCGACACCTTTATATAATAATAAAAGTCATTTGATGTTTTGGGGGCACTTATGTCGGTTACAAAATAGGTTCTTTATGTCGGCCAATAAAAAGAAAAACTCTTGGTGCCATTATAAAAGAATAAAAGTCATTTGAGGTTTCAAGGGTGCTTATGTCGGTTACAAAATAGGGTTTTTTATCTTAGCCAATAGAAAAAAATAATTCTTGATGCCTTTATAAAATAATAAAAGTCGTTTGAGGTTTCGGGGGTGCTTTTGTTGGTTACAAAATAGGGTTTTTTATGTTAGCCAATAGAAAAAAAAAACTCCCGGTGCCTTTATAAAATAGTAAAAGTCATTTGAGGTTTCATGGGTGCTTATGTCGGTCACAAAATAGGGTTTTTTATGTCGACCAATAGAAAAAATATAGCTCCCTGTACCTTTATAAAATAATAAAAGTCATTTGAGGTGTTAGGGATGTTTATGTCAGTTACAAAATAGGGTTTTTTATGTTAGCCAATAGAAAAAAAAACTCTCAGCGCCTTCACAAAATAGTAAAACTCATTTGATGTTTCAGGGGCGGTTATGTTGGTTACAAAGGAGGGTTTTTTATGTGAGCCAATAGAAAAAAAATAGCTCCCAATGCCTTTATAAAATAATAAAAGTCATTTTTGGTTTTCAGGGCGTTTATGTCGGTTGCAAAATAGGATTTTTTATGTCGGTTAATTGAAAAAAGTAACTCTTGGTGCCTTTATAAAACAATAAAAATCATTTGAGGTTTGAGGGCCGCTTATGTCAGTTACAAAATAGGTTTTTTTATGTCAGCCAATAGAAAAAATTAACTCTCGGTACCTTTATGAAATAATAAAAGTCTTTTGAGGTTTCGAGGCACTTATGTCAGTTACAAAATAAGGTTTTTTATGTTAGCCAATAGAATAAAATAACTCCTAACACCTCTATAAAATAATAAAAGTTGTTTGAGGTTTCGGGGGTGCTTATGTCAGTTACAAAATAAGTTTTTTATGTTGGATAATAGAAAAAAATAACTCTCGGTGCCTTTATATAATAATAAAAGTCATTTCAGGATTCGGGGGCACTTATGTCGGTTACAAAATAGGGTTTTTATGTCGGTCAATAGAAAAAAAATAACTCATGGCACCTTTATAGAATACTAAAAGTCGTTTTAGGTTTCGGGGGCCCTTATGTTAGTTACAAACTAGGGTTTTTATGTTGGCCAATAGAAAAACATAACTCCTGTCGCCTTTATAAAATAATAAAAGTCATTTGAGGATTTGGGGGCACTTATGTCAGTAACAAAATAGGGTTTTTTATATCTGCCAATAGAAAAAAATTACTCCCAGTGCCTTTATAAAATAATAAAAGTCGTTTGAGGTTTCGGGGGCATTTATGTTAGTTACAAAATAAGGTTTTTAATGTCGGCTAATAAAAATATAACCCCCGATGCCTTTATAAAATAATAAAAGTTGTTTGAGGTTTTGGGAGGGCTTATGTTGGTTACAAAATAGGATTTTTAAAATCTTGGCCAATAAAAAAAATAACTCTTGACACCTTTATAAAATAATAAAAGTTGTTTGAGGTTTCAGGGGTGCTTATGTTGGTTACAAAATAGGGTTTTTTATGTCGGCCAATAGAAAAAATTTAACTCCAGGTAGCTTTATGAAATAATAATAGTCATTTAAGGTTTCAAGGGTGCCTATGTCAGTTACAAAAAAGGGTTTTTAATGTCGACCAATAGAAAAAAATTAATTCCCCATGGCTTTATAAAATAATAAAAATTGTTTGAGGTTTCAAGGGTGCTTATGTTGGTTACAAAATAGTGTTTTTATGTTCGCCAATAGAAAAAATATAGCTCCTAGCACCTTTATAAAATAATAAAATAAAATCTCACAGTGCTTTTATAAAATAATAAAAGTCGTTTGAGGTTTTGGGGGTGATTAGGTCAGTTACAATATAGGGTTTTATATGTCGAGCAAGAGAAAAAAAATAGCTCCCGGCACCTTTATAAAAGAACAATTTTTTTTTGAGATTTTGGGGGCACTTATGTCAGTTAAAAAATAGGGGTTTTTATGTCAGCCAATAGAAAAATAGCTCTCGGTGCCCTTATAAAATAATAAAAGTCATCGGAAGTTTTAGGGGCGCTTATGTCGGTTACAAAATATGGATTTTTAAGTTGTCCAATAGAAAAAAATAACTCCTGGTGCCTTTATAAAATAATAAAAGTTATTTGAGGTTTCAAGGGGTACTTATGTTAGTTACAAAATAGGGTTTTTAAGGTTGACCATTTAAAAAATAAAGCATATCGCCTTTAGAAAATAATAAAATTAGTTTGAGGTTTTAGGGGCGCTTATGTCGGTTACAAAATAGGGTTTTTTATGTCGGCCAATAAAAAATATAATTCCCAGTGACTTTATAAAAAAATAAAATTTGTTTGTGGTTTCGGGGATGCTTATGTCAGTTACAAAATAAGGTTTTTTATGTCAGCCAACAAAAAATATAATTCCCAGTGACTTTATACAAAAATAAAATTTGTTTGTGGTTTTGGGGATGCCTATGTCAATTTCAAAATAGGGTTTTTTGTGTCGGCTAATAGAAAAAAACAACTCCTGACACCTTTATAAAATAATAAAAGTAATTTAAGGTTTTGGGGGCACTTATGTCTATTACAAAATAGGATTTTTTATGTCGGCTAATTGAAAAAAATAACTCTTGGTGCCTTTATAAAACAATAAAAATCATTTGAGGTTTGAGGGCCACTTATGTCAATTACAAAATAAGTTTTTTTATGTCAGCCAATAGAGAAAAATAACTCTCGGTACCTTTATGAAATAATAAAAGTCGTTTGAGGTTTCGAGGCACTTATGTCAGTTACAAAATAGGGTTTTTTATGTTAGCCAATAGAATAAAATAACTCCTCACACCTTTATAAAATAATAAAAGTTGTTTGAGGTTTTGAGGGTGCTTATGTCAGTTACAAAATAAGTTTTTTATGTTGGATAATAGAAAAAAATAACTCTCGGTGCCTTTATATAATAATAAAAGTCATTTTAGGATTCGGGGGCACTTATGTTGATTACAAAATAGGGTTTTTATGTCGGCCAATAGAAAAAAAATAACTCATGGCACCTTTATAGAATAATAAAAGTCATTTGAGGTTTCTGGGGCCCTTATGTTAGTTACAAACTAGGGTTTTTATGTTGGCCAATAGAAAAACATAACTTCTGTCACCTTTATAAAATAATAAAAGTCATTTAAGGATTTGGGGGCACTTATGTCAATAACAAAATAGGGTTTTTTATATCTTCCAATAGAAAAAAATTACTCCCAGTGCCTTTATAAAATAATAAAAGTTATTTGAGGTTTCGGGGGCGTTTATGTCAGTTACAAAATAGGGTTTTTATTGTCGGCTAATAAAAATATAACCCCTGATGCCTTTATAAAATAATAAAAGTTGTTTGAGGTTTTGGGAGGGCTTATGTTGGATACAAAATAGGATTTTTAAAATCTCGGCCAATAAAAAAAATAACTCCTGACATCTTTATAAAATAATAAAAGTTGTTTGAGGTTTCAGGGGTGCTTATGTTGGTTACAAAATAGGGTTTTTAATGTCGGCCAATAGAAAAAATTTAACTCTAGGTAGCTTTATGAAATAATAAAAGTCATTTGAGGTTTCAAGGGTGCCTATGTCAGTTACAAAAAAAGGGTTTTTAATGTCGACCAATAGAAAAAATTAATTCCCCGTGGATTTATAAAATAATAAAAATTGTTTGAGGTTTCAAGGGTGCTTATGTTGGTTACAAAATAGTGTTTTCCTGTTGGCCAATAGAAAAAATATAGCCCCTAGCCCTTTATAAAATAATAAAAAAAAAATCTCACAGTGCCTTTATAAAATAATAAAAGTTGTTTGAGGTTTTGGGGGTGATTAGGTCAGTTACAATATAGGGTTTTATATGTCGGGCAAGAGAAAAAAATAGCTCCAGCACCTTTATAAAAGAATAATTTTTTTTTGAGATTTCGGGGGCGCTTATGTCAGTTAAAAAATAGGGGTTTTTATGTTGGCCAATAGAAAAATAGCTCTCAGTGCCTTTATAAAATAATAAAAGTCGTCAGAAGTTTCAGGGGCACTTATGTCGGTTACAAAATATGGATTTTTAAGTTGTCCAATAGAAAAAAATAACTCCTGGTGCCTTTATAAAATAATAAAAGTCATTTGAGGTTTCAAGGGGCACTTATGTTAGTTACAAAATAGGGTTTTTAATGTTGACCATTTAAAAAATAAAGCATAGCACCTTTAGAAAATAATAAAATTAGTTTGAGGTTTTAGGGGTGCTTATGTCGGTTACAAAATAGGGTTTTTTATGTCGACCAATAAAAAATATAATTCCTAGTGACTTTATAAACAAAAATTGTTTGTGGTTTTGGGGATGCTTATGTCAGTTACAAAATAGGGTTTTTTATGTCGGCCAATAAAAAATATAATTCCCAGTGACTTTATAAAAAAATAAAATTTGTTTGTCATTTCGAGGATGCCTATGTTAGTTACAAAATAGGGTTTTTTGTGTCAGCTAATAGAAAAAAATAACTCCTGACGCCTTTATACAATAATAAAAGTAATTTTAGGTTTTGGGGGCACTTATGTCTATTACAAAATAGGATTTTTTATGTCTGCTAATTGAAAAAAATAACTCTTGGTTCCTTTATAAAACAATAAAAATCATTTGAGGTTTGAGGGCCACTTATGTCCATTACAAAATAGGTTTTTTATATTGTCCAATATAAAAAATAGCTCCTGGCGCCTTTATAAAATAATAAAAGTTATTTGAGGTTTCCAGGGTGCTTATGTCAGTTACAAAATAGAGTATTATATGTTGGGCAATAGAAAAAATATTTCTCTTGACGCCTTTATAAAATAATAAAAGTTGTTTGAGGTTTTGGCGGCGCTTATGTCGGTTACAAAATAGGGTTTTTTATGTTGGCCAATAGAAAAAAATAGCTCCCGGTGCCTTTATAAAATAATAAGAGGCATTTGAGGTTTCAGGGGTGCTTATGTCGGTTACAGAGTAGGGTTTTTTATGTAAGTCAATTGAAAAAACAATTCCTAGTGGCTAAATAAAATAATAAGAGTCATCTGAGGTTTCAAGCCACTTATGTCAGTTAAAAAAAGGGTTTTTTATGTCATCCAATAGAAAAAAATAACTCCTAATGCCTTTATAAAATAATAAAAGTGGTTTGAGGTTTCGTGGGCACTTATGTCAGTTACAAAATAAGGTTTTTATGTGGGCGAATAGAAAAAAATAATAAAAGTTGTTTGACATTTCAGGGGCACTTATGTTAGTTACAAAATAAGGTTTTTAATGTCGGCTAATAAAAATATAACCCCCGACGCCTTTATAAAATAATAAAAGTAATTTGAGGTTTTAGGGGCACTTATGTCGATTACAAAATAGGGTTTTTTGTGTCAGCCAATAAAAAAATAACTCCTGGCACTGTTATAAAATAATAAAATTCATTTGAGGTTTTAGGGCCGCTTACATTGGTTACAAAATAGAGTTTTTTATGTCAGTCAATAGAAAAAAATAACTCCCGACACCTTTATAAAATAATAAAAGTCATTTGAGGTTTTTGGGGCTTTTATGTCAATTAAAAAATAGGGTTTTTAATGTTGGCCATTTAAAAAAATAAATCCTAGCACCTTTAAAAAATAATAAAATTAGTTTGAGGTTTTGAGAGCGGTTATGTCAGTTACAAAATAGGGTTTTTTATGTCGGCCGATAGAAAAAAAAATAACTCCCGACGCCTTTATAAAATAATAAAAGTCGTTTGAGGTTTTGGAGGCACTTATGTCAGTTACAAAATAAGGTGTTTTATATCTACCAATAGAAAAAATAGCTCCATGTGCCATTATAAAATAATAAAATTCATTTGAGGTTTTGGGGTCACTTATTTCAGTTAAAAAATAGGGTTTTTTATGTTGGCAAATAGAAAACAATAACTCCTGGTGCGTTTACAAAATAATAAAAGTCATTCGATGTTTCGACGATGCTTATGTCAGTTACAAAATAGTATTTTTTATGTCAACCAATAAAAAAATAGCTCCCGGTGCCTTTATAAAATAATAAAAGTCATTTGAGGTTTCGGGGGCGCTTGTGTGTTACAAAAATGGTCTTTTATATTTTCCAATAGAAAAAAAATATCTCCCGACGCCATTATCAAATAATAAAAATCATTTGAGGTTTCAAGGGTGCTTATGTCGGTTACAAAATAGGGTTTTTTATGTCCGCCAATAAAAAAAAAAACAACTCCATGTGCCTTTATAAAATAGCAAAAGTCGGTTGAGGTTTCTGAATCACTTATTTCGGTTACAAAATAGAGTTTTTTATGTTAGCCAATAGAAGAAAAATAGGTGTTGGTGCCTTTACAAAATAATAAAAGTTGTTTGAGGTTTTGTGGGTTATAAAATAAAGTTTTTTTTGTCAGCCAAAAGAAAAAAATAGCTCCCCACTCCTTTATAAAATAATAAAAGTCGTTTGATTTTTTGGGGGTGCTTATGTTAGTTACAAAATAAGGTTTTTTATGTCGGCCAATAGAAAGAAATAGCTCCCGGTGCCTTTATAAAATAATAAATGTCATTTGAGGTTTTAGGGGCACTTATGTCAGTTACAAAATAGGGTTTTTTATGTCAGACAATAGAAAAAAAATCTCCCAGTGTCTTTATAAAATAATAAAAATTGTTGGAGGTTTTGGGGGTGCTTATGTTAGTTACAAATTAGGGATTTTATGTCAGGCAATAGAAAAAAAATAACTCCCAGTGCCTTTATAAAATAATAGAAAACTTTCGACACCTTTATAAGATAATAAAAGGCATTTAAGGTTTTAGGGGCTACAGAATAACTCCCAGTGCTTATGTCAGTTACAAAATAGGATTTTTATGTGGGCCAATACAAAAAAAAACTTTGGCGCCTTTATAAAATAATAAAAGTCATTTGAGGATTTGGGGGCACTTATGTTGGTTACAAAATAGGTTCTTTATGTCAGCCAATAAAAAGAAAAACTCTTAGCGCCATTATAAAATAATAAAAGTCATTTGAGGTTTTGAGGGTGCTTACGTCGGTTACAAAATAGGGTTTTTTATCTCAGCTAATAGAAAAAAATAATTCCTAATGCCTTTATAAAATAATAAAAGTCGTTTCAGGTTTCGGGGGTGCTTCTGTTGGTTACAAAATAGGGTTTTTTATGTTAGCCAATAGAAAAAAAAAACTCCCGGTGCCTTTATAAAATAATAAAAGTCATTTGAGGTTTCATGGGTGCTTATGTCGGTCACAAAATAGGGTTTTTTATGTCGACCAATAGAAAAAATATAGCTCCCTGTACCTTTATAAAATAATAAAAGTCATTTGAGGTTTCAGGGTTGCTTATGTCAGTTGCAAAATAGGGTTTTTTATGTGAGCCAATAGAAAAAGAATAGCTCCCAGTGCCTTTATAAAATAGTAAAAGTCATTTGAAGTTTTCAGGGCATTTATGTCAGTTACAAAATAGGATTTTTTATGTCAGCCAATAGAAAAATAGTAACTCCTAATGCCTTTATAAAATAATAAAAGTTGTTTGAGGTTTCGGGGGCGCTTATGTCAGTTACAAAATAGGTTTTTTTATGTCAGCCAATAAAAAAAAAAAACTCTCGGTACCTTTATGAAATAATAAAAGTTGTTTGAGGTTTCAGGGCACTTATGTCGGTTACAAAATAGGGTTTTTAATGTCAAACAATAAAAAAATAACTCTCGACGCCTTTATAAAATAATAAAAGTCATTTGAGGTTTCTGGCGTGCTTATGATAGGTACAAAATAGCATTTTTTATGTTGGCCACAAAAAAAACTCCCGGTGGCTTTATTAAATAATAGAAATCGTTTGAGGTTTCGGGGTCGCTTATGTCAGTTACAAAATACAGTTTGTTTTGTCAGCCAATAGAAAAAAATAACTCCTAGTGCCTTTACAAAATAATAAAAGTCATTTGATGTTTCGGTGGCGCTAATGTTGGTTACAAACTAGGGTTTTTTATGTGAGCCAATAGAAAAAAATAGCTCCCTGTGCTTTTATAAAATAATAAAAGTCATTTGAGATTTCTGGGGCGTTTATGTCAGTTACAAAATAGGGTTTTTTACGTTAGCCAATAGAAAAAAAGTAACTCATGACGCCTTTATAAAACAATAAAAGTTGTTTGTGGTTTTGGCGGTGCTTATGTCAGATACAAAATATGGTTTTTTATGTCAGATTGAAAATAACTCTTGGTGCCTTTATAAAATAATAAAAGTCATTTGAGGTTTCAGGAGCACTTATGTCGGTTACAAAATAGAGTTTTTTAAATGTCGTCCAATAAAAAAAATAACTCTTGGCGCCTCTATAAAATAATAAAAGTTGTTTGAGGTTTGTAGGGTGCTTATGTCGGTTACAAAATAGTGTTTTTCATGTCAGCCAATAGAAAACAAATAACTCCTAGTGGCTTTATAAAATAATAAAACTCATTTGAGGTTTCGGGGGCACTTATGTCAATTACAAAATAAGATTTTTTATGTCGACCAATAGAAAAAAAATAACTCCTTGTGCCTTTATAAAATAAGGTTTTTATGTTGGCCAATAGAAAAAATATAGCTCCTAGCACCTTTATAAAACAATAAAAGTTGTTTGAGGTTTCGGGGATGCTTATGTCAGTTACAAAATAGGGTTTTTTATGTCAACCAATAGAAAAAATAACTCCTGATGCCTTTATAAAATAATAAAAGTGGTTTGAGGTTTTGGGGGTGCTTATGTTAGTTACAAAATAAGGTTTCTATGTTGGGCAATAGAAAAAAATAACTCCCGCTGCCTTTATAAAATAATAAAAGTCATTTCAGGGTTTGGGGGCACTTATGTCAGTTACAAAATAGTGTTTTTTATGTCGGCCAATAGAAAAAAATAACTCCCAGTGCTTTTATAAAATAATAAAAGTCGTTTGAGGTTTCGAGGGCACTTATGTCAGTTACAAACTAAGGTTTTTATGTGGGCCAATTCCTAGCGCCTTTATTAAATAACAAAAGTCATTTGAGAATTTGAGGGCACTTATGTCGGTTACAAAATAAGGTTTTTTATGTCAACCAATGGAAAAAAATAACTCCCGGTGCCTTTATAAAATAATAAAAGTAGTTTGAGGTTTCGGGGGTGTTTATGTCAGTTACAAGATAGGGTTTTTAAGGTCAGCTATTTAAAAAAATAACTCCTGGCACCTTTATAAAAAAATAAAAGTCATTTAAGGTTTCAGGGGCACCTAAGTTGGTTACAAAATAGGATTTTTTTATGTCAGCCAATAAAAAAATAACTCCTGACGCCGTTATAAAATAATAAAATTCATTTGAGGTTTTGGGGCTGCTTATGTCAGTTACAAAATAGGGATTTTATGTTAGCCAATAGAAAAAAAATAACTCCCGACACCTTTATAAAATAATAAAAGTCATTTGAGGTTTCGTGGGTGCTTATGTCAGTTACAAAATAGGGTATTTTATGTTGGCCAATAGAAAAAATATCTAGCTCCCAGTGCCTTTATAAAATAATAGAAGTCATTTGAGGTTTCGGGGTCACTTATGTCGGTTACAAAATACAGTTTTTTATGTCAGCCAATAGAAAAAAATAACTCTCGGTGCCTTTACAAAATAATAAAAGTCGTTTGAGGTTCTGGGGGCGCTTATGTTAGTTATAAAATAGGGTTTTTTATGTCGTCCAATAGAAAAAAAAATAGCTCCCAATGCCTTTATAAAATAATAAGAGTCGTTTGAAGCTTTAGGGGTGCTTATGTCAGTTATAGAATAGGGTTTTTTATGTTGGCCAATAGAAATAAATAACTCTTGGTGCCTTTATAAAATAATAAAAGTGGTTTGACATTTCGGGGGTACTTATGTCAATTAGAAAATAGGGTTTTTATATTGGCCAATTGAATACATATCTCCCGGCACCTTTATAAAATACTACAAGTCATTTGAGGATTCGGAGGCACTTATGTTTACAAAATAGGGTCTTTTATGTTGGCCAATAGAAAAAAAAAACTCCAGGTGCCTTTATAAAATGATAAAAGTCATTTGAGGTTTTGGGGGTGCTTATGCTAGTTACAAAATAAGGTTTTTATGTCGGCCAATAGAAAAAAATAACTCCCGGTGCCTTTATAAAATATTAAAAGTCATTAGAAAAGATGGGTGTGCGCGGGAGCTCTGTGCAGTCCTGTGACCTATAGCAGGTCGTGGTCTGCATGTGTTTGTTCTCTATTGCATGCATTTTTTCTTTGTAGATCAGGCTATGTGGGGTTGTTTTAGCTTTCAGGGGGGTTTTCTTTCTTGTATATGTGCGTTGTTCGGTGAAGGTGTGGGGTGCGAGGGCTTGAGGGGTTTTCTATTGGCAGGGTCTGTACCTTTGGGTGAGACATCAGAGGATGTTGCTATGGAAGGGGTTGGTGAAGGGTTTCCTCATCCATCCCCGCCTAATGTTGGTGTTTTTAGCACTAGTGCTTTGAAATTACACAAGATAAACAGATGCTTGGAAAGAGCTCAAGTTCGTCCGAAGCTGGTGATTCAAGCAGAGGCGGTAGCCGAGGATCTGGAGTATTATAGAAAATGTGTTTTAATCTTTAAATTTATGGGATTGAGGGTTTCGATGCCTTTTTTGGAACCCTGGATTCATAAGTCATGGAATCCAGAAGGTGATTTTGAAATCTTGCTAGCTGTGAATAACTTCTTTCTAGTGGTCTTTTCATGTATCTCCGATCGTAACAAAGTTTTTGAGGGAAGGCCCTACTTTTATAATCAAGTTGGCCTTTTCATGAAACCTTGGCATGCAGGCTTTAATTTGGTGACGGAGCTACCCTCGAAGGTGTCGGTCTGGGTTCGTTTTCCTCAGTTACCATTAGAATGTTGGAGACAGGATATTCTGTAATCAATTGCGTTGCTATTGGGGAAGCCTATTGGCCTGTCTCAGCAAACTCTGGAAAGTGAATTTTTTCCTATGCCTGGGTCTATGTGCAGATTGATCTGAGCCAGCCTCTGCCAGATTCTATTGATCTAACTGTTGGGTCTATCTCTTGGAATCAATAGTTAGACTATGAGACTTTACCGTTCAAGTGTCGGTTGTGCCATGAGTATGGCCATCTTCAAAGGAGGTGCCTGTTGGCAAGAGACACTATATGGATTCATAGTTGTTGTCATTAATGGCAATAAAGGTCATCCCACATATCCGCAAGTCATGGTGTGTCTCTACCGAAAGTCAGAATGAAGATTGTTGTGGTCCGGTGAACAAGAACAGAGCATGTGGCAAGGTCTGACAGATTGGTCCGGATCTCTCAGAGGAAGTGTCTTGGTGCAGTGCAGATTTGGGGAAGTCAAGAGGACTACCTTGAGTAGTATATTCCAAGGATTTAGCCTCTGGTGATGGACAAGGAAAAAGATATGAATAGTTGAGTACCGGATTCTTGAGAGACAGTGAGAACAGAGGAAGAACTGACTAACAGAGTATCAGACTATTTTCTGGATGTGTTACTGTTGATGGTAAAGGTTGTGAAGGCATGAATCATGTTTGGCCAACATGATTAATGACATCTACAAGTATATGCTTGATCCGCATTACTTGATATGCAAGGATTCAGCTGACAGAACAGAGTTTGTGAGAAGATAGATTATTCCGGGTGCCAACTAGAAAGATAATGAAATCACTAGTGCGGATATAAATAGAGGATGGATTTTGTTGTGAGAAGAGTGGTAGAGTTATGTGGTATGCGAATAAGTGCAGAGCCGAGTAGAAGTAATAAGAAAGATCCGGTATGTGAAAGGAAAGTAGAATAAAGAGCAGAGGAAAGATGAAGTGCAGCAGATCAGTAGACTGAGCCTAACCGGAACTAAACTCCAGCATATGTAGATGCTTCCAATCAGTTCAAGTATTGTATAAACATTCTTTTGTAGATAGTGTGTCTCCTTATAGGTAGTGTGCCTCTTTGTGAGCAGTGTGCTCGGGCAGTGAGCCCTAATTGGCAAGTGCCATTTTGTAATTATTTATTCTTCTAACAGAGAATAATCTTTGGGTTAATCACCCCGTGGTTTTCTCCCTTAACTGGGTTTCCACATCAAAAATACTATGTCATGTGTTTTTCATTTCATGGTAATGTTTGTTTGTTTGATTCAATGCTGCTTTGATTAATAAGAAAGTTCAAAAGAAGAAATAATTAGGATAACTGATTGACCCCCCTCTCAGTTATCAACAATTGGTATCAAAGCTAAGTTCCTCCTAATAGAGCCTAACAGCTTGAGGAAGATCGGGGAGTTCAAATGGATGCATATGGTTTAAGGGAGCAACTCAAGACTGCCCTTGAGGATCTTGAACAGTCAAACTCTGAAGTTAATGAATTAAAGGAAAGACTCAAACAGGCTGATGAATTCATGAGAGAACTAAAGGACAAATTAAGTCTCTCTATGAAAAAGAGAAAGGAGCTGCTCCAACAATTAGCAAGACAAAGTGAAGAAAGCAATACAAATGAAGAATTGACTGAGAAAACTAAGTTATGTGAAAAGTTATCAAAAGAAGTCATTATGTTAAGACATGAAATGGAATCAGGAACTATAAAGTTTACTTAAGAGATTGAAGAAAAAAGAAAAGCTGAAGACAATCTAAGACAATCCCTTAAAGAGAAATCAGAAGAATGCCACTAGATGGACAGGATTATCAGACATCTTGAATCTGATCTTGAAGATGCCAAAGATAATGAAGAAAAACTTGAGGATCAAATTGTCTCTCTCAAAAGAGATTTTCAAACAGCAAATGAATATAAAGAAAAATTCAAGATAAGTTCTGCCCAACTTGAAGTACTTCTTGGAAGTCAAAAGAGGGCAGATGACAAGTATGGTTTGGGATATGAGAAAGGAGAAATCTCTGGATCCGGTCAAAAGAATTTTGGATCAGAAAATCCAAGGAATAGGCCTAGAAGACCTCCAGTAAGACAACCCAATGCTCAAAGATATCCATCTTTCAATGGATACTGCCACAGCTGCAATCACTTTGGTCACAAAGCTAATCAGTGCAGAAAGAGAATGAATCAGACTAATTCATTCTTCTCCGGACAGTGCTTTAACTGCAAAAGGTATGGACACAAGTCTCATGAATGCAGAAATATGCAAATAAACAAATCATTCAATGGTAGATGCTTTGCATGCAAGAGTAGGTCATATGGCTAATCAATGTAGATCAAGAGGTTATCAGTCAAATATGCAAGGAAATATTATTTGCCAAATCTGTAATAGGTCCGATCATAATGCAAAAGTCTGCAGAAGCAAGAATCAGGACAAAAAAGGTCCGGTGTATAATTAGAATCAAGACAAGGGTAAACAAAAGATGAATGTGGATGAAGTTAGGAATCAGATGAACAAGATTTGGGTGAAGAAAAGTTTAGAGAATGTAGAGGTTGGATCCGCACTAGACTCTGGTGCTGATATTTCTTCCAAAAATTAAAAAGTGAGCTCTGGCTCAGGGGGAGACTCAAAGAAAATCCTGTTCCCCCAGCCAATCAAGTGGTGCTGGATGTGGCACAAGATGCGGAGTAAAGGGTTTGAATATATAAGTCTTGAGATGATCCAGATAAGATTTCAGAGGTCCGCATGAAGATGTGAAGAAGTTGTGATCAATCAAGTAAGACCTGTTCTGGGAGATGCTCCGGAATGACAGAGGATTACAAAAAGGTCCGGAGAGATCCGGAAGTGCATTGTCTTATTCTGTGGATTGGACAGAATGTTCAGGACGTCCTTGTGATGTGTCATCTTGATTTGTTCATGATTGCAAGATCCGCATGATGTTCATAGATTAGGACTGATCTGGTACTCCAAGCTATCCGAATAAGGCAAACTGGAATATTGTAGGTCAAACATTTATTGCCATCAGATATTAGGGTTTGCAGAGCAATATAAGGGATTTCTCATAAAATCACTTGTTCATTCCACACCCAAGAAGAAGTGAAAAACAGAGCTCTGCAACAAAATTCATCAAGCACACCAAAGATCTCCTTCCGAAGTCATTACATACAGAAATCAATCCAACCACTCTGTACAACCCGAGGCACATAAGGTATTTTCCATTTTCGATATCTTACTGCAAATCTGTTAAGAAATGGCTACTCTGAATATAGTTAAAATCTCTGATAGACCTCACCCCACATTCAAGAAACATCCATACAAATCTTTGGAGGTAGATCCACTAGGAGCCTTCTCTAGTGTTCCGTATGGTGTATTGCATACAGAGGACATTAGGGTTTACATTCATGCAAATTTTGAAGACTTTGGAGAATCAAAATTGATGGATATCTATCACAAACAATTGATAGATGACTCCTTTGAGATTAAACCTCAGTACAAAGCCATCCGGGATAAACACTTTGCACAGTGCATCCATTTCCCCTGTTTTGAAGAAGATGAATGGGTCCGGTATGTACTAAGTAGAGTGCATGAGAACTTCCTATGGTTGAACAAGCCCTTCAAGATCGCCAAAGATGCAATTAGGGCTGTAACCAGTCTGCACTCATCCGGTGGATTACCTATTCTCAAGTCTGTCAAAAATCAGACAGTTAGTGATGCAACCGGATCTAAGTTTGATAAGAGAGCTATGACAGTTGAAGACATCACTGAACCAGAGGTCAAATTTGCATCTATGATAATTGGTTACAAGATCTATCACTCCAGTAGGGAAAATTCAGTACCGGGAACTGCAATTTACACAGCTTATCAAATGCTAAAGGAGAATGCAGACTATGACTTGTGTGACCTTCTTGTAAACCAACCTTTTGAAAATCTGCAGAAGATCAAGAAGGACAAGAAAAACTCCTTCAAGTATGGCAATTTGATCCTTTGTCTCTTCTTTTATTACATGAATGAGCTTCCCAGATCCAGTGGATGGATATGGCAGAATGATAGACTAGTTGCCATCCAAATTAGAGATTATTTGCATGGACTTGGGGATGCCAAAGCAAGAAAAACAGCTCTATGAGGATATTTCAAGAACTTCCAGAGCATGATGCATGCAAGAGAAAGAATACCCCAATCTCTTGTTGAAAAGTACAAAGACACAGTATGTTTTATGGTAGAAACAGATCAGTGTCTAATGAAGGCAGTTGAACCAAGAACTGTGTGGATCATGCCCATGGGGTATGAAGTGGATGAATAGATAGTGGCGCTGCATGTTCAACACATGCTTAGTCAGCCCAAAGATCCAAAGGAAGAAAGGTTTGAAACCTTTGAGGAGCTGAGTGTGAAGATCCATGTGGAACTCAGGGAACCTGAGATTAAGAGGAAAGTGAGAAAAGAAGTAGAGCATATTGCTCAAGGCCAAGGCATCCCAAAGGAGGCACTTGATGCCAACTGGGAAAAGAGAAGAAAGGCTGAGGAAGAAAAGAAAGAGGCAGAAAAGAAAAGCAAGAAAAGTGCTCTGGTGGAAACCTCAACCCGGACCAGATCATCAAAAGGATCTACACCTGTCAGAACCAAAAGCTCAAAACTGGAAGTCCAGGCATCCGGTAAAAGATCTAAGAAAAAAGCCTCAAGGGCTTATGAAAGCCAAAAGGATGAAGAGGAAACTGAGTTAGATGAGGGAGTAAAAGAAATAAAGAAGCAGAAGAAGAAAGGATCCGGTAAACCCTCCACAGGCCAAGACAAGGAAGAAATGGTAGAGGTATTTGTTGAAAAGCCCACCCTGTCTCTAGAGAGTATAATCAAGTTAGTCACGGTGGATGGAAACCTTCAACCAATGACTGAATTCTATGACAACTACAATGAGGCTAACCAAAAGATTCTGCAGGAAGCCACAGTCAAGTATCTGAACATATACAATAAGGCTTTCATTGAGATCATATCTCTAATTCCTAAAAGCCTAGAAAATGAATTAAAAATAAGAAAGAATAATGCTCAGGCAAAAGATCTTGAGATCCAGGAGCAAATAGCTATTCAGCTATATCCTCAAATTGATCCCAAGACAATGAACATAATATTCAAAGACTGCAAAGATGAGTTCAGGAGTAAAGCAAGAATGAATCAACTCATGCTTGGTGAGACTGACAAGGTGGCCATAGAGACAGAAGAGATCCTCCGGAAGGCCTTCAAAAGGTTTAATCTTCCTATTGTAGAGGACTTAGGTGCAGAAACAGCTGTGGACTTGGAACCATCTGCTCCAGAAGAAGTGCCCCTTGAACAAACTAATATTTCTCCTCCGGCTTCTCCTACAGTCTCTGGATCCCAAGAAGAAGAGAAATTATAGGAGAAAGAAGCAGCAGTAAAAGAAAAAGAGGTTGACAACACCAAGAATGCAGAGAAAGAGAAGATTCCAACAAAGAAATCCACAACTAAAAGTGGAAAGAATGTGGAAGGAGAAAAGACTCCAAAGGACAAAACTGCAGAAGAGAAGAAACATCTGTCTCCGGCAAGAGACACTGCACAAACTGCTCAAAAGTTTCTAAGCCAAGAAACAATAGAGATTGATGAATCAGAGCTTCTAAAAGGTCCATTCAACTTTGACTCCCTCTCTCCGGTACAGACAATGAAGATAGCTTCATTTGTAAATGCTAAGGCAAACGAAAAACTACTAAAGTCTCATATGGAAGACTGTGAGTTGATAGAGGCTACTTCCAAAGTGCTTGAAAAGATTATGCCATCAATCCAGATACATCCGATAGCCTCCTCTTCCGGTAATCTCAAAACCTTAGTCAGTAGTGTTGATACACATTTTGATTCTCTAGAAAAATCATCTGTAGAAAAGGTCCGGAAGCAGTTTTTGGATAAGAGATTTTCAGAAGTTCTAGGATTAATCTCTAATGATAGGAGAAATATAAGTATTCGAATAAAGAGCTTAGAAAGTGCTCTTAAGGATGGCGGTGACATCTACAAATTTTGTATCTCGTGGTCAAAGGCAACAGTAGAAATTGATAAGAAAATAAAAGAGGAACAAGACAAACTACAAAGTTTGTCTCAAAGTTTTGATCCTCTCTCTTCCTCCATAGTCAATCAAGAATGTCAAACTATTGCAATCACAAATGCAATAAAGAACTTTGAGAAGGAAAGGAAGAATATAACTAACCGGATGGGAGAACTTAGAAGGATTATAATCCCTAAGTTAGAAACTATGCTTGAGGCCATCAGTGATGCTCAGACTACCGCCCAAACAAATGATCTGACAGATCTCAACAGGGCAGAAGCTTTTGCATTTTTGTTGAGTGGTCACATGTCAATTTTGGATAGAATGAAGCAAAGTTGGGCTACAGAACTGGTCCAATTGAAGACATCCTTTGCAGACATTCTTCAGTTTATGTGAGTATGTAATATGCGGCTATGTATAGTAAATTTTTGAAAATTTTGGTGTGCGGACCCTACCCTTTGCCATTCATGTCAAAGGGGGAGTGAGGAGCAGTGAAAAATGAAGAATCCAACTAAGGGGGAGTTCCAGAAATTGTATATAAAGATAGAGCATCAGCTAAGGGGGAGCATAGTGTAAACACTTAGTCATTTTTCACTAAGTGTTGCCATCAATGCCAAAGGGGGAGATTGTTGGCAAGAGACACTATATGGATTCATAGTTGTTGTCATTGATGGCAACAAAGGTCATCCCACATATCCACAAGTCATGGTGTGTCTCTACCAGAAGTCAGAATGAAGATTGTTGTGGTCCGGTGAATAAGAATAGAGCATGTGGCAAGGTCCGACAGATTGGTCCGGATCTCTCAAAGGAACTGTCTTGGTGCAGTGCAGATTTGGGGAAGTCAAGAGGACTACCTTGAGTAGTATATTCCAAGGATTTAGCCTCCGATGATGGACAAGGAAAAAGATATGAATAGTTGAGTACCGGATTCCTGAGAGACAGTGAGAACAGAGGAAGAACTGACTGACAGAGTATCAGACTATTTTTTGGATGTGTTACTGTTGATGGTAAAGGTTGTGAAGGCATGAATCATGTTTGGCCGACATGATTAATGACATCTACAAGTATATGCTTGATCCGCATTACTTGATATGCAAGGATTCAGCTGACAGAACAGAGTTTGTGAGAAGATAGATTATTCCGGGTGCCGACTAGAAAGATAATGAAATCACTAGTGTGGATATAAATAGAGGATGGATTTTGTTGTGAGAAGAGTGGTAGAGTTATGTGGTATTTGAATAAGTGCAGAGCAAAGCAGAAGTAATAAGAAAGATCCGGTATGTGAAAGGAAAGCAGAATAAAGAGCAGAGGAAAGATGAAGTGCAGCAGATCAGTATACTGAGCCTAACCGGAACTGAACTCCAGCATATGTAGATGCTTCCAATCAGTTCAAGTATTGTATAAACATTCTTTTGTAGACAGTGTGTCTCGTGGTAGGCAGTGTGCCTCTTTGTGAGCAGTGTGCTCGGGCAGTGAGCCCTAATTGGCAAGTGCCATTTTGTAATTCCTTATTCTTCTAACAGAGAATAATCTTTGGGTTAATCACCCCTTGGTTTTCTCCCTTAACTGGGTTTTCACATCAAAAATATTGTGTCATGTGTTTTTCATTTCATGGTAATGTTTGTTTGTTTGATTCAATGTTGCTTTGATTAATAAGAAAGTTCAAAAGAAGAAATAATTAGGATAACTGATTCACCCCCCCCTCTCAGTTATCAACAGTGCCCTCATGCCTTGGGTGCTGTTGGTTCAGATAATGTGAAGGCTCCATCTAATCCAAGGGCAGAAAAGGGTAAAGCACCCATGCAGGGGGTGGTACCGGATAATGATGGCTTTGTGCCAGTTAAGGTACAAAACAAGAATTGGGGTCAGAAGAGGACTCTTCGAGATTGTCAAGAGGAGGAGACTTTTAACAAGTTTGAGGCTTTGGATGAATTAGTCAATGAGGAGGGGGTTTCTTCTGACATGCATGTTGAAGCTTCTCCTTTAGTTTATCATAATTCTGAGTCTTTGCCTGTCACTACCTCGGTCCTAGTTCCTGTGGTGGCTTCTAGGATGGTGATGGATTTAGTTGCTTCTCCCCCCAATGCTGGGTTTGGGGACTCTTGTGGTTTGGTGGAAACCCCAATGGGCCTCTTTGGATGAAAGGGTGAGTTTAACCAGTGGACCAGATTTGGAAGATTCTGGTAAGAAAAAATCCCTCTTCTTCTCCTATTTTGGGTCTATAGCAAAAATCCCTGAAAAAGTGTCCTCCTGATAAGCCCCAGAAGGTGGGGAGGAAGAAGGATTAGGAGAAAGTTAAGATGGATGGAGAGACATTGGTGGAATCTGGGTCAGTGAAGACATTAGATACTCACTTCTCTCACCCTTTGCAATGATTGTGTTATCATGGAATGTAAGGGGTTTGAGTAGCATCCCTAAACAAAAGGCTATTCGGGACTTGGTTAGTTTTCATTCTCCGGATGTACTTTTCCTCTAGGAGATGAAGTTATCTATGGATGGTATGATGTAGTGTGTTTCTAAGATTTGGAATAGAGAGCTTTGCCAGTGTGTGGGTGCATAAGGTAGCTCAGGGGGTCTTGCTTGCCTCTGGGATCCTCGACAAATTTCTCATGTTTGGTGGATCTCTAGTAGATTTTTCATCTCTCTGGTTGCAATTAGTTTGGAGACAGGGGAAAGAATTCTTCTTTCTAACATTTATTCTCTGACAGATGTCCCTGGTAAGACTCTCTTGTGGTCTCATATCAGATTTTTGAGATCATTGGATCCTTTCCTCCCCTGGATTATAGCAAGTGACTTTAATGCAATTGCCTCCCTCGAGGAGAAAAGTGGGGGTGTGCCTCACTTGGACCCCTCTTCTGATCTTCTAAGGGATAATTTGTCTCATCTCTGGCTTGTGGATATCAAACCTTCAAATGGCATGTTTACTTGGAATAATAGGAAGCTCGGGGATGATGCCATTTCTGAACGGTTAGACAGGTTTCTTGTTTCCTATTTTTGGGTGGGTCACAAGTGGTTGTCAAGTTCTAAAATTTTAGATTGGCAAGGATCTGACCATTGGCTGATCAAATTCTCTACCCATTTGGCTGATGGTCCTAAGAAACAAACTTTTAGATTTCAACTTATGTGGCTCAGGGAGGAGAGTCTTTTTGACTTGGTTTCTAGATGGTGACTGAAGGATGACCTACTTTTGGTACAGCTATGTACTCTTTTATGAAGAGGCTTCAATATGTGAAGTATAAATTGAAACATTGGAATAAGTATCAGTTTGGCAACGTGTTTCAGCAGAAAAGCATTGCCCAGGAGTGCTTGGATTCTATTACCAGGAAGATTCGGGACCAGGGTCTGAATGCAAATTTAAGTAGGCTTGAGGTTAGTGCAGTTAAAGACCTTGAGGAATGGGAGCTTCGTGAGGAAATTTTTTTGAAATAGAAGACCCGTGTTGATTGGCTTTAGGAAGGGGACATGAATACTTCCTTCTTTCATAAATTGATGAAGTCTTGAAGACAAGGTAACTTTATCTCTTCTCTCCACTCTCCTAAGGGTTTTGTGCTTTATTCCTCTTCAGGGATCTCTAGTGAGGCGGTTCATGCTTTCTCTGCTCTCTTTTCTGAAGATACCCCACCTGCTAGAGAGGAGGAAGCTTCTATCCTAGCTTGTATTCCCTCTCTGGTGACTACGGATATGAATGCTTCTCTTCTTAAACCTATTTCTTTGAAGGAGTTGGAGTATGTGGTGTTTTAGTTGAAAAAAGGGAAGGCTCCTGGTCCTAATGGGTTCCCAGCTGAGTTCTTTTAGAAATTTTGGGAAGTTATCAACCTGGATCTATTAGAGGTGGTGCAAGAGTCTTTTAGAAATAAGCAAATGTTGTGAACCATGAATGCCACGTTTCATGCTCTTATCCCAAAATGTGAGGGTGTTGATTCTCTAGATCTTTTTTGACCAATTGCTCTATGCAATGTGGTGTATAAAATCATTACAAAGCTAATTGCTAAATGTTTGAAGCCATGTCTCGATAAGTTCATCTCAGAGGAACAAGGGGGCTTTGTTGTGAGGAGATAGATTTTGGACGGAGTAGTTATTATGGCTAAGACTACTCACTCTATGGCCTCTTCTAAGGAAAAGGCTATGTTTATAAAGTTAGACATGGCTAAAGCTTATGACAGAGTTAACTGGGGCTTTTTGATCAAAATTCTCAGAGCCTTTGGGTTCAGTTGTGAGTTGATTGATTGGGTCACGAACTGTGTGAGGACCTTCTCATTTTCTATTCTCATAAATGGGGAGTCTTCAAATCTATTTGATGCTTCTAGAGGTCTTCGACAGGGGGACCCCTTATCCCCATATTTGTTCATCTTGATCGCTGAAGGCTTGGGGAGATACATTAAGTCTCATGTTATGAATGGGCTCTTTTAGGGATGGAAATGGAGCAATTCTCTTCCTCCTCAAACTCATCTTTAGTTTGTGGATGATACGGCTTTGATGGGTGTTGCTAAGGTGGCTAAAGCAGTTGCCTTGTGTCAGATTTTGGATTGTTACCTGGCTGCCTGAGGTCAAAGCATTAATGAAAGTAAGTCTTGCATTTATTTCTTTAATACCCCCAAGCTTATTCAGAAGCATATTGCCAGGCTCTTAATGTTTTAGGTGGGGAAACTTCCCTTTATTTACCTTGGCATCCCTCTGGATGTACGCCCACTTCCTAGGTGTTTTTGGCAAGATGTGATGGATAAATTTCGTGGGCTAGTTTGTCACTGGACCTATAGATGGTTATCTATAGCTGGTAGAGTTACTCTATTGAAGTCCGTGGTTCAGGCCCTTTCTATATATAGGTGCTTTCTGTTGATGGCTCCTGCAAGTTTCATCAAAGATTTTGAGGGCCTCTATCGGTAGTTTCTTTGGTCAGGTAATCTCCTTTCGAATAAGTGGAGCTTAATTAAGTGGGAAGTTGTCTGCTGGCCAAAGCAAGATGGTGGTCTAGGTTTGCATAGGACAGATTGGAATGGACAGGCTTTGGCTACTAAGCTGTACTAGAGATGGTGTTCATATCAGCATCAGTATTGGGCCATGATCCTTATGTTCAAGTACCTTGGGGAGGTGGAGGGCGCTGAGGTGCCTCGTTTTAGTCTTTCAGGAAGAGGTTCTATGATATGGGATACTCTCAAGAGGGGGGTTGTGCTGGTTAAACAAGGCATGTTTTGGATCTGCAATAGAGGCTCTGATGCTCTTTTTGGGCATGATTCTTGGGATGGTTTCCCACCTATCCTCTCCTCACACCCTCACTTGGGGGACTTATGTAGGATTTTTGTTCAAGTTGGTTGGAGTAGAGTGTTGGATTTCAAAGCCCCTTCAGGCTTTGGGGCAAACTATCGTTTACCAGTGGAAGGATATGCAGGAATGGCCCATGGGTGGATCTTTGGAGGATAGGAGGGAGTTGTCCTCTATTTTGGCTGATAGAGTCTGTTCTTCTCTCCTAGAGCAGGATGTGTTGGCTTGGGGTCCAGATCCAAAAGGGAAGTTCATTGTTGCTTTAGGGTATCATGTTTTGGATAGACAGGCCTGGGGTAGTGCTGAGGTTCCTTAGTGGAAAAATATTTGGAATAAATTCTCTTGGCCAAAATGTAATTTCTTCTCTTGGCTAGTGGTTTATGGCAGGTGTTTGACTTGGGATAACCTCTGTAAGCATGGCTTCCAAGGTCCTTCCTTATGCTTCTTATGTCTAAAAGATGTTGAGACTATTTCACATATTTTCTTCTAGTGCCCTTTTGCTAGGACTATTTAGCATTTTTGGTGGGGGGCTTGGAGTTTACAGTGTAGGCACCCTTCTTCTCTAGAGGAGTTTTGGCAGAACTTTGGGCCCATTCCAGTGAGGACTTCATTTCTGCACATAGCTTGGGTAATTGGCCCTAGTCTAATTATATGGCACCTCTGGTTGGAGCACAACCACAGGGTCTTTCTGGATAAGAAGTTGCTAGTGGTTCAAGTTTGGTCTCGCATTCTTGGGGTTTTACAGGAGACCTTGTATGCTAAATGTGATCGATCAGCCTCGGTGGATCCTAGTGATACTAGAGTGATTCATAATTTGGGGATTCTTGTTGGGGTCCCGGAAGGCCCAAGATTGGGCAAAGTAGGTGTTCTAGAAGGAATGTTTCTAGGGAAGGGCATTGGCTGCCCCCTCCCACTAGAGTCTTGAAAATCAATACTGATGGGTCTGCAAGGGGTAATCTTGGGCATGCTGGCATTGGTGGTGTGGGCAGAGATAGTTCTAGAGTGGTTGTGTTTTTCTTCTCAGAGTATAGGGGGCTGCACTCTAATAATCTTATGGAGGCCTTGGCTATTCTTTTGGCTTTGAAGAAGGCATATGCCCTTGGTTGGAATAAGATTATTTGTGAGTTAGGTTCTTAGGTGGTAATAGACTTAATAAATAGAAGGTAGTTTGACGATGTTAGTTGGCAGCTTGCAGTGGTGGCTAAGCAAATCACCAGTCTTGGAGATTTATTTGATTCTATCACCTTCTCTCATATCCCTTGGGAATGGAATAGGGTGGCTGATGAGTTGGCCAAATGGGCTTCTCAGAAGAATGGGACCTAGCTGGTGGATGATTGGGATAGTTTATCGAGGGATCTTGCTTAGGGTTTGGTGGATTTGGTCACGGAGGATGTGAGATGTTGGATGACCACTTCTTGACTTCTTGTTTGTTCTATCTAGGCCTGTTTGGGCCTCTTGCTCCTTTTATGCTTTGTACTACTATCTTTGATTAATAAAGTTTTTACCCTCTTTTATTAAAAAATATTAAAAGTCATTTGATGATTCAGGGGCACTTATGTCAGTTATAAAATAGGGTTATTTATGTCGGCCAATAGAAAAAAATAACTCTTGGTGCCTTTATAAAATAATAAAACTCATTTGAGGTTTTGGGAGTGCTTATGTCAGTTACAAAATAGGGTTTTTAATATCGGCCAATAAAAAAAAATCTCGGTGCCTTTATAAAATAATAAAACTCATTTGAGGTTTTGGGAGTGCTTATGTCAGTTACAAAATAGGGTTTTTAATGTCGGCCAATAAAAATAACTCTCGGCACCTTTATAAAATAATAAAAATTGTTTGAGGTTTCGGGGCTGCTTCTGTCAGTTACAAAATAGGGTTTTTTATGTCAGCCAATAGAAAAAAAATCACTCCCGATGCCTTTATAAAATAATAAAAGTCATTTGACGATTCGGGGGCTCTTATGTTAGTTACAAAATAGGGTTTTCTATTTCGGCCAATTGAAAAAAAATAACTCTCGACACCTTTATAAAATAATAAAAGTCGTTTGAGGTTTTGGGGGTGCTTATGTTAGTTACAAAATAAGGTCGTTTATGTCAACGAATAGAAAAAAAAAAACTCTCAGGGCTTTATAAAATAACAAAAGTCATTTGAGATATCGGGGGTGCTTTTTAACAAAGAGGAGGGGTAAAAATTTATTAAAACAAGAAGAAGTACAAAGCAAGGGAATTACATAGCCCTATCAAGCTCCACCAAGTGATCCAATTGTTGAGACAGATCCGGGGGTAAATGACCTCAATCCATCAAATTCCAATCATGAATATGTTCAAAAGCCCATTTAGCCAAACAATCAGCAACACCATTCCATTCTCTAGGAATATGAGTAAAAGTAACAAACTCCAAAGAAGCACAAATGTTAAGAATCTGAGCAACAATCAAAGCCAAATTCCAGCTGATATCATCTAAATGCCGCGTATTCAACAAGTTCACCACAACCTGGGAATCAGACTCAAATATAATCCTTTGCCAACCCAATTTACTTCCATGCTCCACAACCATTAAAATAGCCTGAGCCTCCATAAGATTATTAGTATGAAGACCCTTATAGAAAGAAAAGATAAACTAGACATCTCCAAAGCTATCCCAACCAACACCACCAATTCCAGCATGACCAGGATTTCCTCGAGAAGAGCCATCTGTGTTGATTATTAAGACACCCTAAGGAGGAGGAGACCATCTCCCCTCCCTATTCACCTTCAGGGTAGTATGTCTACATCTTGTTGTGATGTTCACAACACGCCCCATTATGCTCCTTAGCAAAATGGGGACCCCTGCTGATGTCTTGCTTTTTGCTTCTGCTTCCTGGCGGTCTGGTAAAAATGAAGGTCAGGTGCATCATCATCATGATATATGATGAGCTAGGTCATCATCATGAGGTCTGTTTGTCAAAGTTCATATTTTGTTTCTGTGACCTCATATTTTAAAAGAGCTTGAAATTCCATGCAGGTTTGCCTTTTACTTCACTTGAAAATTCGTCCATATGTGGAAGTTATGCACGGTCAAAGTCTTGGTCAAACCTGATATTCGCAGGAGGATCATCATATTTTTATATCCTAAGTCATGTTGACAGGATCATCATGATCTTGGTCTATCACCCGCTAAAAATCATGCAGTCGCAATATGCGGACGTCAATTTTAGGTGGTAGTTCCCTTTACCCGTCAAATGGCCTCAGGCGCATCATCAGCATCATGATTTTCTTAGGAGTGTCATATGTTATAAACTCAGTTTTGGTTGCATGATGATGATCATCATCATCATATTTTAAACGCAGCCCCTCGATAATATCCTGAGGTCCGAAATATGATGATGACATCGGCTTTCAGTCAAGGTAAGTTACCCCGTCGAGCGGTCTTTGTATCGCGAACATCATCATGATAGCTTTGCATCGCCTGATCTTAAAATATCATGCTGATGGTATAAGATCACCCTGACTTAACAAATTCATTATCGGCATATTTGCATGCGCGTGCTATAAACCTATCGCAAGGTCATCATCATGATATTTGCTGAACTTCGAATTATGATGATGACGACTCCATATCATCTTGATCTTTTACGAGTCATTTGCTGAAATTCGCTAAGTGCTGGAATCATCATCATGATAATTCGAGAGAGAGGATCATCATCTTCATATCCTCCTGATCTCCGGTTAGCAAAATATCATGATGATCACCCTATCTATTCAGAAGAAGTCGATATTGCATTCCTCAACCGCACGATCATATTTTGCAATATCACCCTGGCCCGAATATCATGATGACCAACTCATCCTTGTGCTCCGAAAGCGAAATATGATGATGACATCATCATCATATTTTTATCTTGTCCTGTTGTCAAGATCATCATGATCTGGTCTGTACGCCCGATATTTCGCCAAGTCCTCCTGCCGATGAAATACAACCTTTTGCAAGTATTCTGATGATCATCATCATCACATTTTCCCTTCGGCAGGATTTTTCCCAAACATGATCCGGTTGGCGAAATATCATGATGACGTCATGTTTTAAATTTAACAAAGGCCCCGGATATCATGATGATGTCATCCCGATCTAATAAACGAAGAAGTAAATATCCTGATCATCATCATCATCATTCTTTCTTTCAACAGGATATTTTCCGAAGCACGATCCGGTTCCCAAACATGATGATGATGTCTTATTCTATGTTCGACAGAAGCTAATATCCTGATGATCATCATCATCATCTTTTTTTCTTCAAACAGGATATATTTTTCAAGCACGATCCGTTTCCCGAACATGATGATGACGTCTTATTCCAAGTTCGACAAAAGCCCTAAATATGATGATCATCTTCATCATGCTGATTTTTCTCGAGAGGGTTGCCTTGGCCGCAAAAGGATCATATTATGTTCATCATTCTGATCATGCTCCTTAGGTGACCCGATATCACAAATATCCCCCTGATCTTAACCGGACATGATGATGACGTCATCCTTAGCATTTCAATGAAGCCCGAATATCATGATGACGTCACCATCATCTTCCTTTCCTCGGCAGCATGATTATATTCGCATCCTCCTATTCTCCTTCATCATGATGATGATGTTGTTGTTCTTTTCTCCAATATGCAGAAGCGAAATATCATGATGATGAGGTATATCGACTAACCTATTTTTTGACGCACCGACAGCGAATATCATGCCGATGGGCGGGAAATGAGGCGGTGGACATTTTAAAGCATTTTTTTGGCGCCTCTCGCTTTTTTTCGGTCAGCGATGGTTGACCCGTGTAGTTTAAGCAGTCTGAACGCGTTTTGACGCGTTTTTGAGTGATTTTCTGATCCGATTTCCATGATTTTGCACAGTCACCATGATTTGAACGCTTATTTTAATTTCATGCTGTTTTTTTGTGATAAATGTGAAACTTATTGCTTGTCTTGTCTTGCAGGCTTGCAGTTGAGGAAGCAGCTGGAAAGTCAATACAGTGACCTCATGGAGGCAGAAGATCTGATCTCAGGAGCAAGAAGATAGAGATGAAATGTAAAAGGTCGAAGCCATTCAAGTGAAGAGGAAGGTCGCAGCTGGAGGTATTATCACAACAGACAAGCAGAAGTTATTACCCAGCTGCTGGAACTTCTCAGAAGGGGCAATATTTCGCCCAGATTTGACCACTGCTCTGAGATATTTTTGAGAACTGGTTCACCTGCATTTATTGCTGTAACTAGAGGTTTGAACCAGGGGTTCAGTTAGGTTTTTGCTGTAGTGAGGACAATCAAAATGTCTTTATATTGTGCCTCTCTACACTGCAATACTTTACAACAGGGGCTATACAACAGAGATTCTAGGAAAATACAGCAAGTTAGCTTAGCATAGTTTAGAAGTAGAAGAAGGAGGTCGCCTGTTTGTCTGCAGTAAGGTGCGCGTGGAATGTCTGGCTGCCTTACTGTATCTGTAAAGCTTGTAAGTTCTCTGTAGTATGATCAATGAAACTAAGAGTCATTCTTACATTGTAAATCATGTATGGCTATTCGTTTCTAATACAATAGAATCTGGAGTTCTGCATCTATCTTCTGAGTGTTCTCCTGCTCTTCTTTGTGTTTTGAAATATCTTCTTTGAGAGCTTGCAATTTTAAATGTATGTTTGTGAAAATGCTCAGAACTTACATTTAGGGTTTTTACTGTGGATTTGATCAAACTACTGTGGTATTTACATAGTGCATAACAGAAACACTTAGATCCTTCGGTAGATTAAGTGAGGTATAGAGTAGATCTCTCTAACTTTTCCCAACCCATCTGAAATATCTAGCTGAAAACGTAGAAATCCAAGGGAAATTGTCTCAAATTTGAAGAAGCATGATAATAGAGCTATAAGTAGACACTTTTCATAAACAGATCAAGAAGAAAGCTGCAAAAATCCAAGAAAACCCTCTGAAACTTGCAGCCCAGTATCACCTGTATGCAAATGAACAGAATACTTGTTGAAATCTATGACCTCTTTGCATATTCTTAGTCCAGTAAACCACAAAATAAACCTAAACTGCGTAAGGCCCCTTGAACATTACAGCTTCACATTGACCAACTGAACTTGACCAACCGAACCATTGTAGACTTGGGATTAGTTGAATCACCACATGATTCCTTCTTGTCTTTCAAGTATAGTTTCAGTTCATTATATGTGAATTTTAACTTATTGTTATGATTGCATCAAAACAGTCATCAACAGTTTTCTGGCGCTAGAAGGAGGGCCTGATTTGGTTTAGGGTTAAAATTCTGAGTTTTAAATGTTATATTCTGAGATATGTTAGATCTCATAAAATTTCAAAAGGCCTAAAAGGGTGAAAAGAAGGTCCCATTTTTTTTAATGGACACATATGGGGACAGTTTTCAAGTTAACAGTCCTTTATTTTAGGGAGCTTTGAATGAACATTTTTATTCTCAAAATTTATCTAATTTTTGTTTGTCTAGTTGTTGCAGGATACACCGGACTATTGAACACAATGAACTTAAATGTTTAACATTCCTCACTAGGATAGATTCATATTTGAAAGGACTAATTATTTTTTCAGATGTGTTCAAGGCTGAAAGCTGGCAGGGAAAAGAAATTTTGCAGCAACAAGCTAATACAGCACTAGAAACTAATAGGCGGTTAGAAAATGCAATAGAAAAATCAATTCTGGAAGGGAATGATAACAAGGCATCTTTTCTTAGGTCATTTTATGGAGGGATTGATAGTAGGTCTCTACTTCCTAATACAGGAAAAGGGGAGTGCAAGTATAAATCTTTTAAATCTTGTAGAGAGGAAACCATTTGTCAGGATAAGGTTTTTATTGCTGATCCTAATGCTTTTGGTAAAGATAGTAAAACATCTTTCCTTGAGTCATTTTATGGGAAGGAGAAATGTGGGCAAATGAAAAAATTAGAGTGCACTGAAATTGATGAGATCCCTACTATAAAAACTAGTGAAGTCATAGAGGAGAAAGTAAATCCCAATCCCATGACTAATTTCTCTGAATTGAATGACCAAGTTCAGGATTGTTGTAGGTTAATAGAAGCAGACTCCACACTGAATGATAACTGTGAGTCATCTGATGAACAATTCTTGAAAATTGAAAATATAGATCATGGAGCTGCTGTGCATAATCAGACATCCCCCTCATGCCATGTTGAAAATAAAATAGGGGAGTACTCCTGTCAATCAAAAGATGTTGTCCCACCTTTACTCTCAAGTGATTTAGAAATGATTAATTTCTGTATATCAGATGATGATGAAGATACTTACTTAAGTGCTGATGTGCAGGAAACTAATGAGAACATTGAGAGGTTTGCTAAATTTGAGGATAAACTGAACATCCAGAATGAAGGAACTAAGCTAGATGAAGATGAAGAAATGATACATCTAGAGTCATTCATCTTTCAACTTGAAAAAGGACTAGACATAGAACTGGGCAATGAAAATGCAGAGCTAAATGAAAAGCCGGCTATCAATGAACAAGTGTGTTCCACAGAGCTAAAGGCACATCAGGTTGTCTCTTTCCTTTCCTTAGTAAACAATGATAAATGCTATTTTGATTATGGAAATTCAAGAGATAGGACATGCTTATGGATTAATCATAACCCTGATGAGCAGCCTCAGTTACTAGTTAAGAGCTATTCTGATAAACACAATGAATCTAGAATATCAGAATTTTTTTCAGAATTCAAAGATAAATCTGCTATGATGAGGACCATAACTAGTACCCTGTTACCCCTGCACAACCTAAAGAAATATGCAAGTAGGGGTGTTCTTGGGTCTATTTCCTGGGTTTCTAAATTGCCTCGTAGAGGCTTGTATATAGTTTGGTAGGGTAGTTGTTTTTGTTTTTGTGTTCTTCTTTTGCTGTTTTCTTTTTTAGGTTAGTTGTTTGTATAGCTTGTCCTCTGTTTGTTTTTTGCTTTTTGTTTCTGTCTGTTTGTACAGTTTTTTTCTGTTGTTTTGTTATTTGTACAGCCTGTTTGTTTGGATTGTTTGTTGTCTCCTCAGCAGGGATCTTTATTTTACTGTAGAGTATTAAGGAGCAGAACTAGCAACCATTCAAAACAGTATATAATTTAGGATATTCAGGTTAACCATTTGCAATTTACACATAACTTGTCACTGTCATGAATGTAGAGAGTTGTTCATCTTCTGAAGTTTCGTATTCAATAAATGTGATTGAGAATTCGAAGCAGGTTTCTCACGATGACACACCTAAAATCCTTGGGTTTGTTGAACCTACCAGTGTAGATATTAGGTGAAAAATCAGAGGTCACCCTTGCTACCATTACAATTCTCAGCTTAATTTCAGCAAGTGTCCACTCCTTGCATCATCATGAAGTTACAAATTGCTATATCTTATGAAATCTTTCAAAATTAGAAAACAAAAAAATAAATAAATAAATGAATAAAGCGGATTATACTGAAAATCTAGATTAAGCCATCTAAGTAACTCTACCGGGGCTATGGACGCTCGCTGGCAGTGGGGCTCTACTTAGGAGAATTGTAACGATAACCTTGCCGGGGCTATGGACGCTCGCTGGCAGCAAGGCTCTATCCGGTCGGCTATGAGGGAATATCCTCACCTACGTAGGCTAATGTCAGTCACTGGTTTGTTCAACCGATCTTCAAGATGAGGATAATTAATCACATGCACACAACTAAACTAAAAATGGAAATTCATGCATCTTTATTGAACACTTTGAGTCTCAAGCTGAATAGTAATTTGCAGGAAAGATAGTTGGAAGTTATGAGTTCATTTCACCTAGTTTCCTTGAACACTCTGAATTTAATTGTTTTGTTTTGGTTGCTAGTTGTTGTGATGTTCACAACATGCCCCATTATGCTCCTTAGCAAAATGGGGACCCCTGCTGATGTCTTGCTTTTTGCTTCTGCTTGTGTTTTTTCTGCTTCCTGGCGGTCTGGTAAAAATGAAGGTCAGGTGCATCATCATCATGATATATGATGAGGTAGGTCATCATCATGAGGTCTGTTTGTCAAAGTTCATATTTTGTTTCTGTGACCTCATATTTTAAAAGAGCTTGAAATTCCATGCAGGTTTGCCTTTTACTTCACTTGAAAATTCGTCCATATGTGGAAGTTATGCACGGTCAAAGTCTTGGTCAAACCTGATATTCGCAGGAGGATCATCATATTTTTATATCCTAAGTCATGTTGACAGGATCATCATGATCTTGGTCTATCACCCGCTAAAAATCATGCAGTCGCAATATCCGGACGTCAATTTTAGGTGGTAGTTCCCTTTACCCGTCAAATGGCCTCAGGCGCATCATCAGCATCATGATTTTCTTAGGAGCGTCATATGTTATAAACTCAGTTTTGGTTGCATGATGATGATCATCATCATCATATTTTAAATGCACCCCCTCGATAATATCCTGAGGTCTGAAATATGATGATGACATCGGCTTTCAGTCAAGGTAAGTTACCCCGTCGAGCGGTCTTTGTATCGCGAACATCATCATGATAGCTTTGCATCGCCTGATCTTAAAATATCATGCTGATGGTATAAGATCACCCTGACTTAACAAATTCATTATCGGCATATTTGCATGCGCGTGCTATAAACCTATCGCAAGGTCATCATCATGATATTTGCTGAACTTCGAATTATGATGATGACGACTCCATATCATCTTGATCTTTTACGAGTCATTTGCTGAAATTCGCTAAGTGCTGGAATCATCATCATGATAATTCGAGAGAGAGGATCATCATCTTCATATCCTCCTGATCTCCGGTTAGCAAAATATCATGATGATCACCCTATCTATTCAGAAGAAGTCGATATTGCATTCCTCAACCGCACGATCATATTTTGCAATATCACCCTGGCCCGAATATCATGATGACCAACTCATCCTTGTGCTCCGAAAGTGAAATATGATGATGACATCAGCATCATATTTTTATCTTGTCCTGTTGTCAAGATCATCATGATCTTGTCTGTACGCCCGATATTTCGCCAAGTCCTCCTGCCGATGAAATACAACCTTTTGCAAGTATTCTGATGATCATCATCATCACATTTTCCCTTCGGCAGGATTTTTCCCAAACATGATCCGGTTGGCGAAATATCATGATGACGTCATGTTTTAAATTTAACAAAGGCCCCGGATATCATGATGATGTCATCCCGATCTAATAAACGAAGAAGTAAATATCCTGATCATCATCATCATCATTCTTTCTTTCAACAGGATATTTTCCGAAGCACGATCCGGTCCCAAACATGATGATGATGTCTTATTCTATGTTCGACAGAAGCTAATATCCTGATGATCATCATCATCATCTTTTTTTCTTCAAACAGGATATATTTTTCAAGCACGATCCGTTTCCCGAACATGATGATGACGTCTTATTCCAAGTTCGACAAAAGCCCTAAATATGATGATCATCTTCATCATGCTGATTTTTCTCGAGAGGGTTGCCTTGGCCGCAAAAGGATCATATTATGTTCATCATTCTGATCATGCTCCTTAGGTGACCCGATATCACAAATATCCCCCTGATCTTAACCGGACATGATGATGACGTCATCCTTAGCATTTCAATGAAGCCCGAATATCATGATGACGTCACCATCATCTTCCTTTCCTCGGCAGCATGATTATATTCGCATCCTCCTATTCTCCTTCATCATGATGATGATGTTGTTGTTCTTTTCTCCAATATGCAGAAGCGAAATATCATGATGATGAGGTATATCGACTAACCTATTTTTTGACGCACCGACAGCGAATATCATGCCGATGGGCGGGAAATGAGGCGGTGGACATTTTAAAGCATTTTTTTGGCGCCTCTGGCTTTTTTTCGGTCAGCGATGGTTGACCCGTGTAGTTTAAGCAGTCTGAACGCGTTTTGACACGTTTTTGAGCGATTTTCTGATCCGATTTCCATGATTTTGCACAGTCACCATGATTTGAACGCTTATTTTAATTTCATGTTGTTTTTTTGTGATAAATGTGAAACTTATTGCTTGTCTTGTCTTGCAGGCTTGCAGTTGAGGAAGCAGCTGGAAAGCCAATACAGTGACCTCATGGAGGCAGAAGATCTGATCTCAGGAGCAAGAAGATAGAGATGAAATGTAAAAGGTCGAAGCCATTCAAGTGAAGAGGAAGGTCGCAGCTGGAGGTATTATCACAACAGACAAGCAGAAGTTATTACCCAGCTGCTGGAACTTCTCAGAAGGGGCAATATTTCGCCCAGATTTGACCACTGCTCTGAGATATTTTTGAGAACTGGTTCACCTGCATTTATTGCTGTAACTAGAGGTTTGAACCAGGGGTTCAGTTAGGTTTTTGCTGTAGTGAGGACAATCAAAATGTCTTTATATTGTGCCTCTCTACACTGCAATACTTTACAACAGGGGCTATACAACAGAGATTCTAGGAAAATACAGCAAGTTAGCTTAGCATAGTTTAGAAGTAGAAGAAGGAGGTCGCCTGTTTGTCTGCAGTAAGGTGCGCGTGGAATGTCTGGCTGCCTTACTGTATCTGTAAAGCTTGTAAGTTCTCTGTAGTATGATCAATGAAACTAAGAGTCATTCTTACATTGTAAATCATGTATGGCTATTCGTTTCTAATACAATAGAATCTGGAGTTCTGCATCTATCTTCTGAGTGTTCTCCTGCTCTTCTTTGTGTTTTGAAATATCTTCTTTGAGAGCTTGCAATTTTAAATGTATGTTTGTGAAAATGCTCAGAACTTACATTTAGGGTTTTTACTGTGGATTTGATCAAACTACTGTGGTATTTACATAGTGCATAACAGAAACACTTAGATCCTTCGGTAGATTAAGTGAGGTATAGAGTAGATCTCTCTAACTTTTCCCAACCCATCTGAAATATCTAGCTGAAAACGTAGAAATCCAAGGGAAATTGTCTCAAATTTGAAGAAGCATGATAATAGAGCTATAAGTAGACACTTTTCATAAACAGATCAAGAAGAAAGCTGCAAAAATCCAAGAAAACCCTCTGAAACTTGCAGCCCAGTATCACCTGTATGCAAATGAACAGAATACTTGTTGAAATCTATGACCTCTTTGCATATTCTTAGTCCAGTAAACCACAAAATAAACCTAAACTGCGTAAGGCCCCTTGAACATTACAGCTTCACATTGACCAACTGAACTTGACCAACCGAACCATTGTAGACTTGGGATTAGTTGAATCACCACATGATTCCTTCTTGTCTTTCAAGTATAGTTTCAGTTCATTATATGTGAATTTTAACTTATTGTTATGATTGCATCAAAACAGTCATCAACAGTTTTCTGGCGCTAGAAGGAGGGCCTGATTTGGTTTAGGGTTAAAATTCTGAGTTTTAAATGTTATATTCTGAGATATGTTAGATCTCATAAAATTTCAAAAGGCCTAAAAGGGTGAAAAGAAGGTCCCATTTTTTTTAATGGACACATATGGGGACAGTTTTCAAGTTAACAGTCCTTTATTTTAGGGAGCTTTGAATGAACATTTTTATTCTCAAAATTTATCTAATTTTTGTTTGTCTAGTTGTTGCAGGATACACCGGACTATTGAACACAATGAACTTAAATGTTTAACATTCCTCACTAGGATAGATTCATATTTGAAAGGACTAATTATTTTTTCAGATGTGTTCAGGGCTGAAAGCTGGCAGGGAAAAGAAATTTTGCAGCAACAAGCTAATACAGCACTAGAAACTAATAGGCGGTTAGAAAATGCAATAGAAAAATCAATTCTGGAAGGGAATGATAACAAGGCATCTTTTCTTAGGTCATTTTATGGAGGGATTGATAGTAGGTCTCTACTTCCTAATACAGGAAAAGGGGAGTGCAAGTATAAATCTTTTAAATCTTGTAGAGAGGAAACCATTTGTCAGGATAAGGTTTTTATTGCTGATCCTAATGCTTTTGGTAAAGATAGTAAAACATCTTTCCTTGAGTCATTTTATGGAAAGGAGAAATGTGGGCAAATGAAAAAATTAGAGTGCACTGAAATTGATGAGATCCCTACTATAAAAACTAGTGAAGTCATAGAGGAGAAAGTAAATCCCAATCCCATGACTGATTTCTCTGAATTGAATGACCAAGTTCAGGATTGTTGCAGGTTAATAGAAGCAGACTCCACACTGAATGATAACTGTGAGTCATCTGATGAACAATTCTTGAAAATTGAAAATATAGAAGATCATGGAGCTGCTGTGCATAATCAGACATCCCCCTCATGCCATGTTGAAAATAAAACAGGGGAGTACTCCTGTCAATCAAAAGATGTTGTCCCACCTTTACTCTCAAGTGATTTAGAAATGATTAATTTCTGTATATCAGATGATGATGAAGATACTTACTTAAGTGCTGATGTGCAGGAAACTAATGAGAACATTGAGAGGTTTGCTAAATTTGAGGATAAACTGAACATCCAGAATGAAGGAACTAAGCTAGATGAAGATGAAGAAATGATACATCTAGAGTCATTCATTTTTCAACTTGAAAAAGGACTAGACATAGAACTGGGCAATGAAAATGCAGAGCTAAATGAAAAGCTGGCTATCAATGAATAAGTGTGTTCCACAGAGCTAAAGGCACATCAGGTTGTCTCTTTCCTTTCCTTAGTAAACAATGATAAATGCTATTTTGATTATGGAAATTCAAGAGATAGGACATGCTTATGGATTAATCATAACCCTGATGAGCAGCCTCAGTTACTAGTTAAGAGCTATTCTGATAAACACAATGAATCTAGAATATCAGAATTTTTTTCAGAATTCAAAGATAAATCTGCTATGATGAGGACCATAACTAGTACCCTGTTACCCCTGCACAACCTAAAGAAATATGCAAGTAGGGGTGTTCTTGGGTCTATTTCCTGGGTTTCTAAATTGCCTCGTAGAGGCTTGTATATAGTTTGGTAGGGTAGTTGTTTTTGTTTTTGTGTTCTTCTTTTGCTGTTTTCTTTTTTAGGTTAGTTGTTTGTATAGCTTGTCCTCTGTTTGTTTTTTGCTTTTTGTTTCTGTCTGTTTGTACAGTTTTTTTCTGTTGTTTTGTTATTTGTACAGCCTGTTTGTTTGGATTGTTTGTTGTCTCCTCAGCAGGGATCTTTATTTTACTGTAGAGTATTAAGGAGCAGAACTAGCAACCATTCAAAACAGTATATAATTTAGGATATTCAGGTTAACCATTTGCAATTTACACATAACTTGTCACTGTCATGAATGTAGAGAGTTGTTCATCTTCTGAAGTTTCGTATTCAATAAATGTGATTGAGAATTCGAAGCAGGTTTCTCACGATGACACACCTAAAATCCTTGGGTTTGTTGAACCTACCAGTGTAGATATTAGGTGAAAAATCAGAGGTCACCCTTGCTACCATTACAATTCTCAGCTTAATTTCAGCAAGTGTCCACTCCTTGCATCATCATGAAGTTACAAATTGCTATATCTTATGAAATCTTTCAAAATTAGAAAACAAAAAAATAAATAAATAAATGAATAAAGCGGATTATACTGAAAATCCAGATTAAGCCATCTAAGTAACTCTACCGGGGCTATGGACGCTCACTGGCAGTGGGGCTCTACTTAGGAGAATTGTAACGATAACCTTGCCGGGGCTATGGACGCTCGCTGGCAGCAAGGCTCTATCCGGTCGGCTATGAGGGAATATCCTCACCTACGTAGGCTAATGTCAGTCACTGGTTTGTTCAACCGATCTTCAAGATGAGGATAATTAATCACATGCACACAACTAAACTGAAAATGGAAATTCATGCATCTTTATTGAACACTTTGAGTCTCAAGCTGAATAGTAATTTGCAGGAAAGATAGTTGGAAGTTATGAGTTCATTTCACCTAGTTTCCTTGAACACTCTGAATTTAATTGTTTTGTTTTGGTTGCTAGTTGTTGTGATGTTCACAACATGCCCCATTATGCTCCTTAGCAAAATGGGGACCCCTGCTGATGTCTTGCTTTTTGCTTCTGCTTGTGTTTTTTCTGCTTCCTGGCGGTCTGGTAAAAATGAAGGTCAGGTGCATCATCATCATGATATATGATGAGGTAGGTCATCATCATGAGGTCTGTTTGTCAAAGTTCATATTTTGTTTCTGTGACCTCATATTTTAAAAGAGCTTGAAATTCCATGCAGGTTTGCCTTTTACTTCACTTGAAAATTCGTCCATATGTGGAAGTTATGCACGGTCAAAGTCTTGGTCAAACCTGATATTCACAGGAGGATCATCATATTTTTATATCCTAAGTCATGTTGACAGGATCATCATGATCTTGGTCTATCACCCGCTAAAAATCATGCAGTCGCAATATCCGGACGTCAATTTTAGGTGGTAGTTCCCTTTACCCGTCAAATGGCCTCAGGCGCATCATCAGCATCATGATTTTCTTAGGAGCGTCATATGTTATAAACTCAGTTTTGGTTGCATGATGATGATCATCATCATCATATTTTAAACGCACCCCCCCGATAATATCCTGAGGTCCGAAATATGATGATGACATCGGCTTTAAGTCAAGGTAAGTTACCCCGTCGAGCGGTCTTTGTATCGCGAACATCATCATGATAGCTTTGCATCGCCTGATCTTAAAATATCATGCTGATGGTATAAGATCACCCTGACTTAACAAATTCATTATCGGCATATTTGCATGCGCGTGCTATAAACCTATCACAAGGTCATCATCATGATATTTGCTGAACTTCGAATTATGATGATGACGACTCCATATCATCTTGATCTTTTACGAGTCATTTGCTGAAATTCGCTAAGTGCTGGAATCATCATCATGATAATTCGAGAGAGAGGATCATCATCTTCATATCCTCCTGATCTCCGGTTAGCGAAATATCATGATGATCACCCTATCTATTCAGAAGAAGTCGATATTGCATTCCTCAACCGCACGATCATATTTTGCAATATCACCCTGGCCCGAATATCATGACGACCAACTCATCCTTGTGCTCCGAAAGTGAAATATGATGATGACGTCATCATCATATTTTTATCTTGTCCTGTTGTCAAGATCATCATGATCTTGTCTGTACGCCTGATATTTCGCCAAGTCCTCCTGCCGATGAAATACAACCTTTTGCAAGTATCCTGATGATCATCATCATCACATTTTCCCTTCGGCAGGATTTTTCCCAAACATGATCCGGTTGGCGAAATATCATGATGACGTCATGTTTTAAATTTAACAAAGGCCCCGGATATCATGATGACGTCATCCCGATCTAATAAACGAAGAAGTAAATATCCTGATCATCATCATCATCATTCTTTCTTTCAACAGGATATTTTCCGAAGCACGATCCGGTTCCCAAACATGATGATGATGTCTTATTCTATGTTCGACAGAAGCTAATATCCTGATGATCATCATCATCATCTTTTTTTCTTCAAACAGGATATATTTTTCAAGCACGATCCGTTTCCCGAACATGATGATGACGTCTTATTCCAAGTTCGACAAAAGCCCTAAATATGATGATCATCTTCATCATGCTGATTTTTCTCGAGAGGGTTACCTTGGCCGCAAAAGGATCATATTATGTTCATCATCCTGATCATGCTCCTTAGGTGACCCGATATCACAAATATCCCCCTGATCTTAACCAGACATGATGATGACGTCATCCTTAGCATTTCAATGAAGCCCGAATATCATGATGACGTCACCATCATCTTCCTTTCCTCGGCAGCATGATTATATTCGCATCCTCCTATTCTCCTTCATCATGATGATGATGTTGTTGTTCTTTTCTCCAATATGCAGAAGCGAAATATCATGATGATGAGGTATATCGACTAACCTATTTTTTGACGCACCGACAGCGAATATCATGCCGATGGGCGGGAAATGAGGCGGTGGACATTTTAAAGCATTTTTTTGGTGCCTCTGGCTTTTTTTCGGTCAGCGATGGTTGACCCGTGTAGTTTAAGCAGTCTGAACGCGTTTTGACGTGTTTTTGAGCGATTTTCTGATCCGATTTCCACGATTTTGCACAGTCACCATGATTTGAACGCTTATTTTAATTTCATGCTATTTTTTTGTGATAAATGTGAAACTTATTGCTTGTCTTGTCTTGCAGGCTTGCAGTTGAGGAAGCAGCTGGAAAGTCAATACAGTGACCTCATGGAGGCAGAAGATCTGATCTCAGGAGCAAGAAGATAGAGATGAAATGCAAAAGGTCGAAGCCATTCAAGTGAAGAGGAAGGTTGCAGCTGGAGGTATTATCACAACAGACAAGCAGAAGTTATTACCCAGCTGCTGCAACTTCTCAGAAGGGGCAATATTTCGCCCAGATTTGACCACTGCTCTGAGATATTTTTGAGAACTGGTTCACCTGCATTTATTGCTGTAACTAGAGGTTTGAACCAGGGGTTTAGTTAGGTTTTTGCTGTAGTGAGGACAATCAAAATGTCTTTATATTGTGCCTCTCTACACTGCAATACTTTACAACAGGGGCTATACAACAGAGATTCTAGGAAAATACAGCAAGTTAGCTTAGCATAGTTTAGAAGTAGAAGAAGGAGGTCGCCTATTTGTCTGCAGTAAGGTGCGCGTGGAATGTCTGGCTGCCTTACTGTATCTGTAAAGCTTGTAAGTTCTTTGTAGTATGATCAATGAAACTAAGAGTCATTCTTACATTGTAAATCATGTATGGCTATTCATTTCTAATACAATAGAATCTGGAGTTCTGCATCTATCTTCTGAGTGTTCTCCTGCTCTTCTTTGTGTTTTGAAATATCTTCTTTGAGAGCTTGCAATTTTAAATGTATGTTTGTGAAAATGCTCAGAACTTACATTTAGGGTTTTTACTGTGGATTTGATCAAACTACTGTGGTATTTACATAGTGCATAACAGAAACACTTAGATCCTTCGGTAGATTAAGTGAGGTATAGAGTAGATCTCTCCAACTTTTCCCAACCCATCTGAAATATCTAGCTGAAAACGTAGAAATCCAAAGGAAATTGTCTCAAATTTGAAGAAGCATGATAACAGAGCTATAAGTAGACAGTTTTCATAAACAGATCAAGAAGAAAGCTACAAAAATCCAAGAAAACCCTCTGAAACTTGCAGCCCAGTATCACCTGTATGCAAATGAACAGAATACTTGTTGAAATCTATGACCTCTTTGCATATTCTTAGTCCAGTAAACCACAAAATAAACCTAAACTACGTAAGGCCCCTTGAACATTACAGCTTCACATTGACCAACTGAACTTGACCAACCGAACCATTGTAGACTTGGGATTAGTTGAATCACCACATGATTCCTTCTTGTCTTTCAAGTATAGTTTCAGTTCATTATATGTGAATTTTAACTTATTGTTATGATTGCATCAAAACAGTCATCAACACATCTGTTACGTATGAGCTGACGTTGTTGAGGCAAAAAATGAAGACGATTACAACAACCAACATCACAAGGATCCACTGATGCTGTAAGATCACATTTAGCTGCAACAGTTTCTCCCAAAGAATGCAAAATTTTCCACTACAAGAGAGGGGCCACCACCATCTCCTCCTAAAAAATCTGTCGAGTTCTTTCCAACCAAAGGTTCCAGATAATAAAGGATGGGCCAATAGCCCAAGCTGCCTGAAGGAAGGAAGTAGAAACAGGAGCCCTACCCCACTGATCCACAAAATTAGCTAGTGAGGAACATGCCAACAGGGCTTATTCCACACCCTCCACTAAAAATGCCAAATCTCCCTAGCATAGGAACATTGGAAGAAGAGATGAGAGACACTCTCCTCATAGTTACGACACAAAACACACATAGAAGGGCCTTGGAAACCATGCTTACACAAGTTATCCCAAGTAAGACACCAGTTTTGAGCAACTAACCACATGAAGAAAGTGCACTTGGGCCATGACAACTTGTGCCAAACATGCTTCCACCAAGGGACCTCATTATCCCCAAACAACTGCCTACCAAGCTGCTTATAACCAGTAGACACAGAGTACTTCGCAGACAAATTAGAACCATCCCAAGCCAAGACATCAGGTCCCCTCAAAGAATTACAAGAACGGGAAGCCAGAAGCTGAGCAAGCTCACGCCTATCTTCCTCAGACCCTCCAAGTGGCCACTTAGAAGGAAGCTTCCAATGAAAGATTACAACTGATTCACAATGATGTGCAAACTTATAATGCTCAACGGTATCCTAGCCAGCCACAGTAAAAACATCAGAAAGTGACTGGAGGTGAGGAAGAGCAGAGAGAATAGGTGGGTGACCATCCAAAGAATATAACCAAAAAAGAGCTTGTGACCTCAAATGACAAATCCAAAAAAGCACACGCTTAATCAACTAAGCCCCAACTTTAAAAGTATTCCAAATCATAGAACCACTCCCCTCCAGAGGATAGTGATGAACCTCAAAAGAAGCAACACCCCTAAGATATTTATGGTTGAGAATACGGGCCCATAACTGATGCTGATTAGTACACCAACGCCAGTAAAGCTTAGCAGCAAGAAGTTTCATGTTCAAAATAGTAGAGCATAACCCAAGGCCACCCTCTTGCTTTGGTCTACACACAGAATCCCACTTAACAAGGCTCCACTTAGTAGACAACAAGTTACCACTCCAAAGAAATTGGAGTGAGAGGGCATTAAATTGTATAAGGAAATACAAAGGGGCCACTTGCACAAAGCATCTATAGATAGGAACGGCCTGGATAACTGACTTGATAAGAGTCACTCTAGTAGTTGTAGACAACCACCGATAAGTCCAATGAGTAACCTTTCACCTCAACTTGGCAAGCAACATCTGCCACGAGGACCTAGGCTAACATCCAATAGCAAGAGGAATACCCAAATAGAGAAAGGGAAGAGACCTAATTTGAAACCACAAAATAGCTGCAATCCACCTTTGGATAGCCTGAGGCATATTAAAAAAGAAAATAGAAGACTTTTGCTCATTGACTTTCTGACCTGAAGCAGCAAGGTAGATATCCAAAGCTTGCCTAAAGGATTCAGCTTCTCAGATATGAGCCAACCCCATAAGACAAGTATCATCCACAAACTAGAGATGAGAAATCATTGGTAGACCCAAGCCCCACTGCCAACCATGAATCAGGCCTTGAGAAACCCAAAATTTAACAAACTAACTCAGCCCCTCTGCCATAATAATAAACAGATAAGGAGAGAGCGGATCCCCTTGACGAAGGCCTCTAGTAGCACCAAAAGGCTCTAAAGGTTCACCATTCACAATAACCAAAAAAGAGGAGGAAGTCACACAACTCAAAATCCAACTTACCCAATCTGAAGAAAAACCAAAGGCTAATATAATCTTCTGAAGAAAACTCCATTTAACTCTGTCATAAGCTTTGGCCATATCCAACTTGATGAACATAGACTGCTCTAAAGAGGTCGCCATGGAATATATGACCTCAGAGGCTACCACCACCCCATCTAGAATTTGCCGATCCACCACAAAGCCTCCTTGCTCTTCAGAAATGACAATAGGTGAGCAAGGTTTAAGCCTCTCGGCAATCAATTTCATGATAATCTTATACACCACATTATAGAGTGCAATAGGTCTAAAGAATTCAAGCCTATTAGCACCTTCCTTTTTAGGAATGAGAACCAGAAAAGTAGCATTCAGGGCTCATAGCATCTGCTTACTATGAAGAGACTCCCGGACAACCTCCAACAAATCCAGCTTCACAATATCCCAAAACTCCTAAAAAAATTCAACTGGAAAACCATTAGGGGCAGGAGCTTTCCCCTTATTCATCCCAAACACAACCTCCTCCACTTCAAATAGGGAAATCAGATGAGTAAGAGAAGCATTCAAATCATTAGAAATCAAAGAAGGAATGCAAGCAAGGACCATATTCTCATCAGCCTCACCAGGAGGTGAGTCTTCAGTAAACATAGTAGAATAAAATTGACAAGCCTCTCTAGACAAAGCCTATTGCAAGGAAATCGAAAGACCCTCAAAGTTAACAAGAGAAGAGATATAACACTTATTCCAATGAGCTTGCATAGAATGATGGAAGAAAGGAGTATTCCCGTCACCCTCTTGAAGCCAGTCAATCCTTGCCCTTTGTTTCCAGAAAATCTCCTCTCAGAGCTCCCACTCTTCCACCAATTTCAAAGCCTGGGACTCAACATATCCCAGAGCCTCCGAAAATCCTAAATCATGAATTTGACGAGTAATATTAGCAAGATGAGCTTGCGCTTCTCTTTTCTTGGCCTGAAGATTGCCAAAACATGACCTATTCCATCGCTTAAGATGATACTTGATATGTTGCAGCTTCTTAACAAGACAATACATAGTTGTACCATATGTAGGGGCCCCATCCCACCACCACTAGGCAACAAGGTCATACAAGGACGGATCTCGAAGCCACATAAGCTAAAATTTGAAAGGAGGATTCTTTGGAGTAGGAAAAGAAGAACCAAAAAACTTAATTGGCTAATGATCAGAGCCACACCAATCAAGAATCTCAGAACAAGTGACCATGCTACCGCCTATCCAAAAACTAGAAACAAGAAATCTATCCAGCCGCTCAGATATCGCTTCTGGCCCACTCCTATTATTCCAAGTGAAAATTCCATTAGAGGGTTTAACATCAAGAGCAAGAGAATCCACATTTGCCTGAAAAATATCTGAAGCAGGACCAAGCCTAGGCAACCCCCCTCTTTTCTCCTTCAAACACAACACAGAATTGAAATTACCAGCTAAGATCCAAGGAAGAAAAGGAGCACAAGACCGAACAAACCTGATATGGGCTCAAAGCTAGATTTTACCATGGATGTCAATTGGAGCATAAACATTACTGACCAAAATAGTCTCACCAGATTCCAAAACTGAAGCCACCACAGAAATAGAGGAATGGCTAGAAATCCACCAGTAAGGAACAACCTTTCATGGATCCTAGAAAAGAGCTAGACCTCTAGAGTTTCCCCTAGAAACAATACACTGACATTGACCAGAAGACCAAATACGGGGAGCATACTGAAGCATGAAGTCCACCCGAAGCTTAGCCTCCTGAACGCAAAAGATATCCAGAGAATGAACCAAAATCAAATCTTGAATAGCCTTTTGATGGGGGGTGTTATTCAACCCCATTGTATTCCATGAAAGAATAATCATGAGGAAGGTGGAGAGAAGAGGGCATCAATGGTCTTAACCAACCCATATTCCACCAACAAATCCCTAGTGGATTTAATCTTGTCCACGTCCTTTTTATGACCAACATTAGAGGAATTATCAAGATGACCCCTCTTAAGAGGGCATTACAATACCCCCAGAACATGAGATAATCCTTGTGCCTTACTGGTAGGCAACACCTCCTTAGCTAAATCTACTAATACAATGTCATCCTGTGGATCTGCAGATGCATCAGGAAGCCTAGAATTCCTTTGCTCCAAAGCTAGAGAAATATCCTTAACAACAATTTCCTACTCCTGCCCTTTATTCATACCAGTGGCCCAAGAAGGAAACTCAATAGGCATCCCCTCTTCCAAGGCCTGATTATCCAAGACCTTAAAACGATTGAAACCCTGATCACTCTGTCTATCTTTATAGGCCCGCTTCTGTCCCCTTCCTTTAGCACTCAGTTTAACAGGAATGAAGCCATCCTTATCAGTCCCACCCTCAGCCATAGGCGACTTGCCTTTATCCCCCTTCTCCACCAAAGGCCCTGATGAAGGAGGAGAAGAAACCCCTACAGCTTTGGGTGCCTGAGGACATTGGTGCTAAAGGTGTCCATACTCATGACAAAAGCGACATCGAAAAGGAAGGGACTCATAGTCTATCTGTTTAACCCACGAAGCAGAGCCAAGACAAATTTCCAAAGAATCTGGCAATGGATTATTTAAGTCAATTTCAACACAAATACGAGCAAAGGAAAAAAAAATTATCCAAAGTATTCTGGGCGATGGCATCTGGCTTCCCCAGCAAAGCCGCAATCTAGAGTAGAATATCCTCCCTCCAAAACTCTAATAGTAGCCATGGCAAATGGACCCACACAGGAACCTGTGAAGGCAAATCCTCTACCACATTAAATCCTCCATGCCAGGGCTTCATGAACAAGCCAACATGATTGTAAAAATACGGCCCTCCCTTAAAAATGTGATTTTCATCTAAAATTTAAGAAAAATCAACCATGAAATAGCCATTCGCAACCACCAAACTATCAAAATCACCCTCAATCTACCAAGACCGATGAATCCAGGACTTCAAGGCCAAGAGAGGGATATGAATACCCAGGAACTTAGAAATTAGAACATGTTGGCTCCAGTAAGAGATGTCCTCTTGCACCAATTCAGGAGAGATAACTAGGACCGGACGATCAAGACTCCGCGGCAAACAACCATTCACTTTTTTGATCTTATAGCTCTCACCCACAAAAGAGGAAACCTCAAGCAAACCCTGAGACGGCTTGACACCAGCAAAACCCAAGCTTTTTGAAGCCCCTGCCATTCCACCACAACACCAAACCCTACATGCTGCCCTGACACCACTTCCAAACCTCCCTACACCCTTCGCCAAACCCACTTCCACCCAACACCAAACCCTCCATCAAATTTCAGCAGCAAGAGCTAAAATAGAGAAAAGGAAAAGCAGAAACCCCACCCTGAATTCAAAAAATGACCCCCAACAGAAAATAGCCACCGAACAAAGGAAAAGAGCGCACATGCAAAAAGAAAAGTAGACATGCGCGTGCCCTCATAGGTAACACGCAGCCTTCCCCTCACAAAGTGCCATCCTCCCGTTTGGTTTCGAGGGTGCTTATGTTGGTTACAAAATAGGGTTTTTTATGTCAACCAATACAAAAAATGTAGCTCTTGGTGCCATTATAAAATAATAAAAGTTATTAGAGGTTTCAGGGTCGCTTATGTCAGTTACAAAATAGGGTTTTTTATGTCAACCAATAGAAAAAAATAACTCCTGGTGCCTTTACAAAATAATAAAAGTCGTTCCATGTTTCAAGGGCGCTTATCTCCATTACAAAATATGGTTTTTTATGTTAGCCAATTGAAAAAAATAGTTCCTAGCGCCTTTATGAAATAATAAAAGTTATTTGAGGTTTCAGGGGTGCTTATGTGCATTACAAAAAAGGGTTTTTTTATAATGGCCAATAGAAAAAATAGCTCCCGGCTCCTTTATAAAATAATAAAAGTTGTTTGAGGTTTCAGAGGCACTTATGTCAGTTATTACATAGGGTTTTTTATGTTAGCCAATAGAAAAAAAAAGACTCCGAGTGCCTTTATAAAATAATAAAAGTCGTTTGAGGTTTCGGGGGCGCTTATATTAGTTTGAAAATAGGGTTTTTTTACGTCGGCCAATAGAAAAAAAAAATTCTCGGTGCCTTTATAAAATAATAAAAGACGTTTGAGGTTTCGAGGGTGCTTATGTCAGTTACAAAATAGGGTTTTTAATGTCAGCCAATAAAAAATAACTCCCAACGCCTTTACGTGGGCGCTTATGTTGGTTACAAAATAGGGTTTTTTATGTCAGCGAATAAAAAACAACTCCTGGTGCCTTTATTAAATAATAAAAGTCATTTGAGGTTTTGGAGCCTCTTATTTCAGTTATAAAATAGGATTTTTTATGTCGGGCAATAGGAGAAAATAACTCCTGATGCCTTTGTAAAATAATAGAAGTCATTTAAGGTTTCAGCGGCACTTATGTTGGTTACAAAATAGGGTTTTTTATGTCGACCAATAGGAAAAAAATAACTCTCGGTGGCTTTAAAAAATAATAAAAGTCATTTGAGGTTTTGGGGGTGCTTATGTTGTTTACAAAATAGGGTTTTTTATGTCAGCCAATAGAAAAAGAATAGCTCCTGGTGCCTTTAAAAAGTAATAAAAGTCATTTTAGGTTTCGGGGGCGCTTATGTAGGTTTTAAATAGGATTTTTTATGTCAGCCACTAGAAAAATAATAGCTCCGTACTGCTTTATAAAATAATAAAAGTCGTTTGAGGTTTCAGGGGAGCTTATGTCTGTTACAAAATAGAGTTTTTTATGTTGGCCAATAGAATAAAAATAGTTCTCGTCGCCTTTATAATATAATAAAAGTCATTTGAGGTTTCGGGGGCACTTACATGTCAGTTTCAAAATACGGTTTTTTATGTTGGCCAATATAAAAAAATAGCTCCCGACACATTTTTAAAATAAAAAATGTCCTTTGAGGTTTTGGGGGCACTTATGTCGGTTACAAAATAGGGTTTTTTATGTGAGCTAATAGAAAAAAAAACTTCCAGTGCTTTTATAAAATAATAAAAGTCATTTGAGGTTTTGGGGGTGCTTATGTCCATTACAAAATAGGGTTTTCTATGTTGGCCAATAGAAAAAAATAACTCTCGAAGACTTTATAAAATAATAAAAGTCATTTGAGGTTTTGAGGGCACTTATGTTGTTTACAAATTAGGGTTTTTATGTCAGCCAATAGAAAAAATAGCTCCGGACACCTTTATAAAATAATAAAAGTTGTTTGTGGTTTCGAGGGCACTTATGTTGGTTACCAAATAGGGTTTTTTTTATGTCGGACAATAGAAAAAAATAACTCTCAGTGCCTTTATAAAATAATAAAATTCATTTGAGGTTTTAGTGGCGCTTATGTCAGTTACAAAATAGGGTTTTTTATGTTGGCCAATAGAAAAAAAAAAAATTCCAGCGCCTTTATACAATAATAAATTTCATTTGAGGTTTCGGGGGTGCTTATGTTGGTTACAAAATAGAGTTTTTTATGTCAGCCAATAAAAAAAATTACTCCCAGTCCATTTATAAAATAATTAAATTCTTTTGAGGTTTTGGGGGTGTTTATGTTAGTTGCAAAGGGAAAATGCACAAAGATGAGTCCACTTAAGGTGGAAGTTTTGGTTACTTTTATTATTCTAAAGGCACCAGGAGTTATTTTTTTCTATTGGCCCACATAAAAACCCTATTTTGTAACTGACATAAGTACCAGGAGTTATTTTGTAGCCCCTGAAACCTTTACTTTTATTATTTTATAAAGGCGCCAGGAGTTATTTTTTTCTATTGGCCCACATAAAAACCCTATTTTGTAACTGACATAAAGTTTGAATTTTTTACCCAATTTTTTGTATGGGTTTTGGGTCAGAAAAAAAGGCTTGGGAACCTAAGGCTTGGCTTTGGACCTGGGTTGACCTGCAAGTTGAAGGTCTTGTCAATATAAAAAAAAAATAGTGACTTTGGGCATATGTCTGAAGGCCTTTTTTTCAGAATTTTTTGATAAAATTAAAACCCATTATAGATGAGATAGTGTAGATTCTAAATATGTAATTTTTTTTTTACAATTGGATTACTTTTATATTTTTCAATTAATTTATGATAAAACAGGTCCATAAACTTGAATTATCAGGGTATTTTAATATTTAATAACTTTTTATCAAAATATTTTTTTCTAAAAAAATTGTACGAAAAATGTACTTCAGACAATTATTTTCAATTTGAAAAAACTAAATTTCAAAAAATGATACATTTAGGTCATCTTATGCGTGACGTACATGACGATTTTTTAAAACACTAAAAATGGCCAATAAATAATTAACAAAAAATAAATATTCAATAAAAAATTACAAAAAAATATGGAAAACATGCTTCATTGAGTTACAAATCTTTTCCCAAAAGGATTTAGGAAAATATGATTATTTAGGTCAAAATATGGATGACATACATGTGTATGGTATAGTAAAAAAAAGTGACTTTTAAACAGTAGTTTTTAGAAACATCTATTAAAAATTAATTTGTATCATCTGGGCATTAAATAAAATTTAATATTTGGAAACTAGACTCTGAGTACTATATTTCATATTTATTAATTTTTTTCAAGATTCCACATTCAAATGCTTCAAATTTTTAGGTCAAATCTGACAAATTCTAAAAATTAGGGAAAACACTTCCACTTTTTTGCCAAAAAGTGGACTCAACTTCTTGCACACACCCCAAAATATGATTTTTTATGTCGGCCAATAGAAAAAAAATAACTCATGATGCCTTTTATAATATAATAAAAGTCATTTAATGTTTCAGGGGCTACAAAATAACTCCTGGTGCTTATGTCAGTTACAAAATAGGGTTTTTGCGTGGGCCAATAGAAAAAATAACTCTTGGTACCTTTATAAAATAATTGAGGATTTGGGGGCACTTATGTTGGCTACAAAATAGGGTTTTTTATGTCAGCCAATAAAAAAATAACTCCCAGTGCCTTTATAAAATAGTAAAAGTTGTTTGAGGTTTTAGGGGCGCTTATGTCGGTTATAAAAAAGGGTTTTTTATGTCGGCCAATAAAAAACTCTCGGCGCTGTTATAAAATAATAAAATTTGTTTGAGGTTTTGGGGCCACTTATGTCAGTTAAAAACTAGGGTTTTTTATGTTAGCTAATAGAAAAAAATAACTCCCAACACCTTTAAAAAATAATAAAAGTTGTTTGAGGTTTCAGGGGTGCTTATATCGGTTACAAAATAGGGTTCTTTATGTTAGACAATAGAAAAAAATAACTCCTGGTGCCTTTATAAAATAATAAAAGTCATTTGAGGTTTTGGGGGTGCTTATGTCAGTTACAAAATAGGGTGTTTTATATCGACCAATAGAAAAAAATAACTCTTGGTGCCTTTATAAAATAATAAAAGTCATTTGAAGCTTCATGGGTGCTTATTTCAGTTAGAAAATAGGATTTTTTATGTTGACAAATACACAAAATATAGCTCCCAGTGCCTTTATAAAATAATAAAAGTCGTTTGAGGTTTTGGTGTCACTTATGTCGGTTACAAAATATAGTTTTTTATGTGGACAATAGGAAAAATAACTCCCAGTACCTCTACAAAATAGTAAAATTTGTTTGATGTTTCGGGTCGGCTTATGTCACTTACAAAGTAGGGTTTTTTATGTGAGCCAATAGAAAAAAATAACTCCTGACACCTTCATAAAATAATTAAAGTTGCTTGAGGTTTCAAGGGTGCTTATGTCGGTTATAAAATAGGGTTTCTTATGCCAGCAAATAGGAAAAAAAATCTTGGTACCTTTTATAAAATAACAAAAGTCATTTAAGGTTTCGGGGGTGCTTATGTCAGTCACAAAATTGGGGTTTTAATGTCGGCCAATAAAAAATAACTCTCGATGCCTTTATAAAATAATAAAAGTCATTTAAGGTTTCGAGAATGCTTATGTTGGTTACAAAATTAGGTTTTTTAAATGTCAGCCAATAAAAAAAAATAACTCCCTGTGCCTTTATAAAATCATAAAAGTCATTTGAGGTTTTGGGGGCGTTTATGTTGGTTACAAAAAAGGGTTTTTTATATTGTCCAATAGAAAAAAAATAACTCTCGGCAGCTTTATAAAATAATAAAATTCTTTTGAGGTTTCATGGGCACTTATGTCGGTTACAAAATAGGGTCTTTTATGTTGACCAATAGAAAAAAAATAACTCCCCATGCCTTTATAAAATAATAAAAGTCATTTGAGGTTTTGGGGGTGCTTATGTTGGTTAAAAATAGGATTTTTATGCCAGCCAATAGAAAAAATATAGCTCGTAGCACCTTTAAAAAATAATAAAAGTCATTTCTGATGATGGTGTGGTTCAATGGTTATGTCGCTTGATTGTAGTGGTGGCCACCAAACTTCAAACTCCTGCTGGGCCAATTAGCTCACAAGGCTTTATGTCTTCGCTGGGCCAACAAGCTCTCGGGTTTAAAGTGTTCTTACTAGGGGATGAGGTCCCACATGTTGTGGCCTCACCGGTTCATTGCTCCGGGCAAAAGCATTCATGTGGAGCCAGAGGGCATGTCGTACCAGCATCGCTGGTCACGTTAAAAAGTTTACCAGGACCATTATCTTTTAAAAAAATAATAATAAAAGTTGATTAAGATTTCAGGGGCGCTTATGTCAGTTACAAAATATGGTTTTTATGTTGGCCAATAGAAAAAAAATAGCTCCCGGTGCCTTTATAAAATAATAAAAATCATTTGAGGTTTCGGGGGTGCTTATGTCAGTTACAAAATGAGGTTTTATATGTTGGCCAATAGAAAAAAAGAGCTCTCGGCACCTTTATAAAATAATAAAAGTTGTTTGAGATTTCTAGGGTGCTTATGTTGGTCAAAACATAGGGTTTTTTATGTCGGCCAGTAGAAAAAAATAGCTCCCGGCACCTTTATAAAATAATAAAAATTGTTTGAGGTTTTAGGGGTGCTTATGTCGGTTACAAAATAGGGTTTTTTATGTCGGCTGCTAGAAAAAAATAACTCCCGGTGCCTTTATAAAATAATAAAAGTCGTTTGAGATTTTGAGGATGCTTATGTCAATTAGAAAATACAGTTTTTAATGTCGTCCATTTAAAAAAATAAATCCTTGTGCCTTTATAAAATAATAAAACTTGTTTGATGTTTCAGGGGCACTTATGTCCATTACAAAATAGGGTGTTTTTATGTTGGCCAATAAAAAAATTTATCCCCAGTGCCTTTTAAAAAAAATTTCATTTGAGGTTTCGGGGATGCTTATGTTAGTTACAAAATAGGGTTTTTTATGTCAGCTAATAGAAAAAAATAGCTCCAGGTGGCTTTATAAAATAACAAAAGTCATTGGAGGTTTCGGGGGTGCTTATGTCTGTTACAAAATAGGGTTTTTTATGTCTACAAATAGAAAAAAATACCTCCCGATGCCTTTATAAAATAATAAAAGTTGTTTGAGGTTTTAGGGACGCTTATGTCGGTTACAAAATAGGGTTTTTTATGTCAGCCAATAGAAAAAAATAAATCTTGGTTCCTTTATAAAATAATAAAGTTGTTTTAGTTTTCTGGAGCGATTATGTTGGATACAAAATAGGGTTTTTTATGTTGGCGAATAAAATAAATAACTCCCCACACCTTTATAATATAATAAAAGTCATTTGAGGTTTCATGGGTGCTTATGTCGGTTACAAAAGATGGTTTTTTCTATCCACGAATAAAGAAAATAACTCCCATCACCATTATGAAATAATAAAAGTCATTTGAGGTTTCGGGACCACTTACGTCAGTTACAAAATAGGGTTTTTTATGTCGGCCAATAAAAAGAAATAACTCCTGATGCTTTTACAAAATAATAAAAGTCATTTGAGGTTTTGGGGTGCTTATGTCGGTTACAAAATAGGGTTTCTTAAGTCAGCCAATAGAAAAAAATAACTCCTGGCTCCTTTACAAAGTAATAAAGTCTTTTGAGTTTGTGGGGGCACTTATGTCGATTACAAAATAGGGTTTTTTATGTCAGCCAATAGAAAAAAATAGCTCCCAGCACATTTATAAAATAATAAAAGTCATTTGAGGTTTTGGGGTCGCTTATGTCAGTTACAAAATAGGGTTTTTTTATGTCAGCCAATAGAAAAAATAGCTCCCAGCACCTTTATAAAATAATAAAAGTCATTGGAGGTTTTGTTGGCACTTATGTTTGTTACAAATTCAGGATTTTTATGTCAGACAATAGCAAAGAAATGCCTCCTGGTGCCATTATAAAATATTACGAGTAGTTTGACGTTTCAAGGGCACTTATGTTAGTTACAAAATAAGGTTTTTTATGTCGGCCAATAGAAAAAAATAACTCTTGATGCCTTTATAAAATAATAAAAGTTTGTTGAGGTTTCAAGGGTCCTTATGTCAGTTACAAAATAGGGTTTTTTATGTCAGCAAATAAAAAAAATAACTCCCCACGCCTTTATAAAATAATAAAAGTCATTTGAGGTTTCGTGGGCGCTTATGTCAGTTACAAGATATGGCTTTTTATTTTGGCCAATAAAAAAATAACTCCCTGTGCCTTTATAAAATAATAAAAGTTGTTTGATATTTCAGGGCTGCTTATGTCATTTACAAAATAGGCTTTTTTATGTTAGCCAATAGAAAAAAATAACTCTTGACACCTTTATAAAATAATCAAAGTCATTTGAGGTTTTAGGGGTGCTTATGCCAGTTACAAAATAGATTTTTTTAGGTCAGGCAATAGAAAAAAATAACTCTTGGCACCATTATAAAATCATAAAAGTCATTTGATGTTTCAGGGGTGCTTATGTTAGTTACTAAATAGGGTATTTTATGCCAATGAATAAAAAAATATCTCTCGGCGCCTTTGTAAAATAATAAAAGTCATTTGAGGTTTCATGGCCGCTTGTGTCGGTTGAAAAATATGGTTTTTTATGTTTGCCAATAAAAAAATAATTCCTGGTGCCTTTATGAAATAATAAAAGTCATTTGATGTTTTAGGCCACTTATATCGGTTACAAAATGGGGTTTTTTATGTCGGCTAATAGTAAAAATAACTCCCGACGCATTTATAAAATAATAAAAGTCATTTGAGGTTTTGGTGGCACTTATGTCGATTACAAAATAGGGTTTTTTATGTCAGCTAATAGAGTAAAAAATCTCCCAGTGCCTTTTTAAAATAAAAAAAGTTGTTTGAGGTTTCATTGGTGCTTATGTCGGTTACAAAGTAGGGTTTTTTATGTCTGTAAATAGAAAAATAACTCCTGGCACCTTTATAAAATAATGAAAGTCATTTGATGTTTCAAGGGTGCTTACGACAGTTACAAAATAGGGTTTTTCATGTCAACCACTAGAAAAAAATATATTCTGGTGCCTTTATAAAATAATAAAAGTCATTTGAGATTTTGGGGGCGCTTATGTGAATTACAAAATAGGGTTTTTATGTTGGCCAATAGAAAAAAATAACTCCCGGCACCTTTATAAAATAATAAAAGTCATTTGAGGATTCAGGGGCAGTTATGTCAGTTACAAAATAGCATTTTTTATGTCACACAATAAAAAAAACTCCCGGTGCCTTTATAAAATAATAAAAGTTGTTTGGGGTTTTGAGGCTGCTTATGTCGGTTACAAAATAGGGTTTTTTAGGTCATCTAAAAGAAAACAATAACTCCTAGCACATTTACAAAATAACAAAAGTTGTTTGAGGTTTCGGGTGTGCTTGTGTCGGTTACCAAATAAGTTTTTTTATATTAGCCAATAGTCAAAAAATATCTCCTGGCACCTTTATAGAATAATAAAAGTCATTTGAGGTTTCAAGGGCACTTATATCAGTTACAAAATAGGGTATTTTATGTTAGCCAATAGAAAAAATAGCTCCCGACACCTTTTTAAATTAATTAAAGTCATTTGAGGTTTTGGCAGCGCTTATGTCAGTAAAATAAATAGGGTTTTTATGTTGGCCAATAGAGAAAAAAACTCTTGGCGCCTTTATAAAATAATAAAAGTGATTTGAGGATTTGGGGGCACTTATGTTGGTTACAAAATAGGGTTTTTTATGTCGGCCAATAAAAAAAATAACTCTGGGCGCCTTTATAAAATAATAAAAGTCGTTTTAGGTTTCGGGCCAGCTTATGTCAGTTACAAAATAGGGTTTTTTATGTCAGCCAATAGAAAACAATAACTCCCAGTGCATTTATAAAATAATAAAAGTTGTTTGAGGATTCAGGGGCACTTATGTTGGTTATAGAATAGGGTTTTTTTTGTCAGCAAATAAAAAAAAAACTCCTAGCGCCTTTATAAAATAATAAAAGGCATTTGAGGTTTTGGGGGCGCTGATGTCAGTTACAAAATAGGGTTTTTTACATTAGCCAATAGAAAAAATAACTCTTGACACCTTTACAAAAAAATAAAACTCTTTTCAGTTTTGAGGGCACCTTTATAAAATAATAAATGTCATTTAAGGTTTTGAGGGCACTTATGTTAGTTACAAAATAGGGCTTTTTATGTTGGCGAATCAAGAAAAATAGCTCCCGGCACCTTTATAAAATAATAAATGTCATTGGAGGTTTCGAGGACACTTGTGTCAGTTACAAAGTAGGGTTTTCTATGTTAGCCAATAGAATAAAAATACCTCCTAATTCCTTTATAAAATAAACAAAATTTATTTGAGGTTTCCGGGTCACTTATGTCAGTTACAAAATAGGGTTTTTTATGTCAGTGAATTAAATAAATAACTCCTGGTGCATTTATAAAATAATACAAGTCTTTTGAGGTTTCGTGGGCACTTATGTCGGTTACAAAATAAGGTTTTTTATGTCAGCCAATAAAAAAATAACTCCTGACGCCTTTATGAAATAAAAGTCATTTGAGGTTTCAGGGCCGATTATGTCGGTTACAAAATAGGGTTTTTTATGTCGACCAATAGAAAAAAATAACTCCCATGCCTTTATAAAATAAAAAGTTGTTTGATGTTTCGAGGGCGCTTATGTCAATTAAGAAATAGGGTTTTTTATGTCAGCCAATAGAAAAAATTAGCTCCAGTGCCATTATAAAATAATAAAAGTCGTTTGAAGTTTCGGTGGTGCTTATGTCGGTTACACAATAGGGTTTTTTATGTCAGCCAATAGAGAAAAATAAATCCCAGTGTCTTTATAAAATAATAAAAGTCGTTTGAGGTTTCAAGGGTGCTTATGTCGGTTACAAAATAGGGTTTTTTATGTCGGCAAAAAAAAAACTCCCCACGCCCTTATAAAATAATAAAAGTTAATTGAGGTTTTGTGGGTGCTTATGTCGGTTACAAAATATGGTTTTTTATTTTGGCCAATAAAAAAATAACTCCCAGTGCCTTTATGAAATAATAAAAGTCGTTTGAGGTTTCAGGGCCACTTATGTCATTTACAAAATAGGGTTTTTTATGTCAGCCAATAGAAAAAAAAATCCTGACAGCTTTATAAAATAATAAAAGTCTTTCAAGGTTTCAGGGGTGCTTATGTCAGTTACAAAATAGGTTATTTTATGTTAGCCAATAGAAAAAAATAACTCTTGGCACCTTTATAAAATAATAAAGGTCATTTGAGGTTTCGGAAGTGCTTATTTTAGTTACAAAATAGGGTTTTTTATGTCGGTGAATAAATAAATCTCCCCGCTCCTTTAAAAAATAATAAAAGTCTTTTGAGGTTTTGTGGGTGCTTATGTCAGTTTAAAAATATGGTTTTTTACGTCGGCCAATAAAAAATTAATTCCTGGTGCCTTTATGAAATAATAAAAGTCAATTGAGATTTCGGGGCCACTTATGTCAGTTACAAAATGGGGTTTTTTATGTCGGCCAATAGTAAAAAATAACTCCTGACGCCTTTATAAAATAATAAAAGTCATTTGAGGTTTCGGGGGCACTTATGTCGATTACAAAATAGGGTTTTTTATGTTAGCTAATAGAGGAAAAATAACTCCTAGTACCTTTATAAAATAAAAAGAGTTGATTGAAGTTTCATAGGTGCTTATGTCATTTACAAAGTAGGGTTTTTTATGTCTGCAAATAGAAAAATAACTCTCGTCACCTTTATAAAATAATGAAAGTCATTTGAGGTTTCGGGGGTGCTTATGACAGTTACAAAATAGGGTTTTTCATGTCAGCCAATAGAAAAAAAAATCTCCTAGTGCCTTTATAAAATAATAAAAGTCATTCGAGGTTTCAGGGGTGCTTATGTCAATTACAAAATAAGATTTTTATGTTGGCCAATAGAAAAAAATAACTCTTGGCGCCTTTATAAAATAGTAAAAGTCATTTGAGGATTTGGGGGCACTTATGTCAGTTACAAAATAGGGTTTTTTATGTCAGACAATAAAAGAAAACTCCCGGTGCCTTTATAAAATAATAAAAGTTATTTGAGGTTTCGAGTGCACTTGTGTCGGTTACCAAATAGGGTTTTTTATATTAACCAATAGTTAAAATATATCTCTTGGTGCGTTTATAGAATAATAAAAGTCATTTGAGGTTTCAGGGGTGCTTATGTCAGTTACAAAATAGGGTATTTTATGTCGACCAATAGAAAAAATAGCTCCTGATGCATTTTTAAAATAATAAAAGTCGTTTGAGGTTTCGGCAGCGCTTATGTTAGTTACAAAATAGGGTTTTTATGTTGGCCAATAGAAAAAAATAACTCCTAACACCTTTATAAAATAATAAAAGTGATTTGAGGATTTGGGGGCACTTATGTTGGTTACAAAATAGGTTTCTTTATGTTGGCCAATAAAAAAATAACTCCAAATGCCTTTATAAAATAATAAAAGTCATTTTAGGTTTTAGGTCAGCTTATGTTGGTTACAAAATAGGGTTTTTTATGTTGGCCAATAGAAAACAATAACTCTCGACGCCTTTATAAAATAATAAAAGTCTTCTGATGATTTAGGGGCACTTTTGTCGGTTGCAAAATAGGGTTTCTTATGTCAGCAAATAAAAAAATAACTCCTGGCATATTTATAAAATAATAGAAGTCATTTGAGCATTTAGGGGCGCTAATGTCAGTTACAAAATAGGGTTTTTTATGTCATCCAATAGAAAAAATAACTCTTGGCACCTTTACAAAATAATAAAAGTCTTTTGAGTTTTCAGGGCCACTTATGTCGATTACAAAATAGGGTTTTTTATGTCATCCAATAGAAAAAAATAGCTTCCGGTGCCTTGATAAAATAATCAAAGTCATTTGAGGTTTTGGGGGAACTTATGTCAGTTACAAAATAGGGTTTCTTATGTCGACAAATAGATAAGAATAGCTCTCGGCACCTTTATAAAATAATAAAAGTCATTGGAGGTTTCGAGGATGCTTGTGTTAGTTACAAAATAGGGTTTTCTATGTCAGCCAATAGAAGAAAAATACCTCCTGGTTCCTTTATGAAATAAATAAAATTTATTTGAGGTTTCAGGGGCGCTTATGTAAGTTACAAAATAGGGTTTTTTATGTCAGCGAATAAAAAAATAACTCCCAGTGTGTTTATAAAATAATAGAAGTCATTTGAGGTTTCGTGGGTGCTTATGTCGGTTGCAAAATATGGTTTTTATGTCGGCCAATAAAAAAATAACACCCGGTGCCTTTATGAAATAATTAGAGTTGTTTAAGGTTTTGAGGTCGCTTATGTCAGTTACAAAATAGGGTTTTTTTATGTCGGCCAATAGAAAAAAATAATTCCCGACGCCTTTATAAAATAATAAAAGTTGTTTGATGTTTCGGGGGCACTTATGTCGACCAATAGAAAATAAGAACTCCAGCACCTTTATAAAATAATAAAATTTGTGTGAGGTTTTAGTGGTGCTTATGTCAGTTCAACAATAGGGTTTTTTATGTCCGCCAATAGAAAACAGTAACTCCTGGTGCCTTTATAAAATAATTAAAGTCATTTGAGGTTTAGGGGTGCTTATGTCGGTTACAAAATAGGGTTTTTTATGTCGGCCAATAGAAAAAAATATCACCCGATGTCTTTATAAAATAATAAAAGTTGTTTGAGGTTTTAGGGGTGCTTATGTCAATTATAGAATAGGGTTTTTATGTTGGCCAATATAAAAGAAATAACTCCAAGTGCCTTTATAAAATAAAAAAAGTCATTTGAGGATTCGAGGGCACTTATGTTAGTTACAAAATAGTATTTTTTATGTCGGACAAAAAAAATAACTCCCAACGCCTTTATATAAAATGATAAAAGTTGTTTGTGGTTTCAGGAGTGCTTATGTTAGTTACAAAATAAGGTTTTTTATGTCATCCAATAGAAAAAAATATCTCTCGGTGTCTTTATAAAATAATAAAAGTTGTTTGAGGTTTTGCATGTGCTTATGCTAGTTACAGAATACGGTTTTTATGTTGGCCACTACAAAAGAAATAACTCCAAGTGCCTTTATAAAATAATAAAAGTCATTTGAGGATTTAGGGGCACTTATGTCAGTTACAAAATAGTATTTCTTATGTCAGACAATAAAAATAACTCTCGGTGCCTTTATATAAAATAATAAAAGTTGTTTGTGGTTTTTAGAGTGCTTATGTCAATTACAAAATAGGGTTTTTTATGTTGGCTAATAGAAAAAAATAACTCCCGGCGCCTTTATTAAATAATGAATGTCATTTGAGGCTTCGAGTGTGCTTATGTTGGTTACAAAACAGGGTTTTTATGTTGGCCAATAGAAAAAAATATTTCCCAGTGCCTTTATAAAATAATAAAAGTCATTTGAGGTTTCAGGCGTACTTATGTTAGTTACAAAATAGGGTTTTTATGTTGGCCAATAGAAAAAAAAACTCCCGGCACCTTTATAAAATAATAAAAGCCATTTGAGGATTTTGGGCAATTATGTTAGTTAGAAAATATGGTTTTTTATGTTGGCGAATAAAAAAAACTCTTGGTGCCTTTATAAAATACTAAAAGTCATTTGAAGTTTCGGGGCCACTTATGTCGGTTACAAAATAGGGTTTTTTATGTTGGCCAATAGAAAAAAAATAACTCCTGAAACCTTTACAAAATAAACAAAAGTGATTTGAGGTTTTGAGGGCGCTTATGTCAGTTACAAAATAGGGTTTTTTATGTAGGACAATTATCAAAAAATAGCTCCCAGCACCTTTATAAAATAATAAAGTCATTTGAAGTTTCGAGGGTGCTTATGTTGGTTACAAAATAGGGTTTTTTCATGTTGGCCAATACAAAAAATAGCTCCTGGGGCCTTTTTAAAATAATAAAAGTCATTTGAGGTTTTAGAGGTGCTTATGTTGGTTACAAAATAGGGTTTTTTATGTCAGCCAATAGGAAAAAATAACTCCCAGCACCTTTATAAAAAAACATAAGTCTTTTAAGGTTTTAGGGGCGCTTATGTCGGTCATAAAATAGGCTTTTTTATGTTGGCCAATAAAAAAACTCTTGGCACATTTATAAAATAATAAAATTTATTTGAAGTTTTGTGGGCACTTATGTTAATTACAAAATATGGTTTTTTATGTCGACCAATAAAAAAATAACTCCCAGCACCTCTTTGAAATAATAAAAGTCATTTGCGGTTTTTGGGTCGCTTATGTCGATTACAAAATAAGTTTTTTTATGTTGGTCAATAGAAAAAAATAACTAACAATGCATTTATAAAATAACAAAAGTCATTTAAGGTTTTAGGGGTGCTTATGTCAGTTACAAAATATGGTTTTTAATGTCAGCCAATAGAAAAAAATAACTCCTGGTGCCTTTACAAAATAATAAAAGTGTTTTGATGTTTTAGGGGTGCTTATGTTGATTACAAAATAGGGATTTTTATGTCAGCCAATAGAAAAAAATATCTCCTGACACCTTTATAAAATAATAAAAGTCATTTGCAGTTTCTGGGGCACTTATGTCAGTTACAAACTAGGGATTTTTATGTTAGCCAATAGAAAAAAATAGCTCCTAGCGCCTTTATAAAATTATAAAAGTCATTTGATGTTTCAGAGGTGCTTATGTCAATTACAAAATAGGGTTTTTTATATTAGCGAATAAAAAAAAACTCTCGGCACCTTTATAAAATAATAAAACTCATTTGTGGTTTCGAGGGTGCTTATGTTGGTTACAAAATAGGGTTTTTTATGTCGGCCAATAGAAAAAGAAACTCTCAGTGTGTTTATAAAATTATAAAAGTTGTTTAAGGTTTCTGGGGCAGTTATGCCAGTTACAAAATAGGGCTTTTTATGTCGGCCAACAATAAAAAAAACTCCTAACGCTTTTATAAAATAATAAAAGTTGTTTCAGGTTTTAGGAGTGCTTATGTCGGTTACAAAATAGGGTTGTTTATGTTAGCCAATAAAAAAATAACTCCTAACATCTATATAAAATAATAAAAGTCATTTGAGGTTTCGGGGCCGATTATTTCAGTTATAAAATAGGGTTTTTAATGTCGGCCAATTGAAAAAAATAAGTCCCGATGCCTTTATAAAATAATAAAAGTCATTTTAGGCTTCAGTGGCGCTTATGTTGATTACAAAATAGGGTTCTTTATGTCAGCCAATAGAAATAAATTAACTCCCGATGACTTTATAAAATAATAAAAGTGATTTGAGGTTTCGGAGGCCGTCATGTTGGTTACAAAATGAGCTTTTTTATGTCGACCAGTAGAAAAAAAATAACTCCTAGTCCCTTTATAAAATAATAAAAGTGATTTGAGGTTTCGGTGGCACTTATGTCAGTTACAAACTAGGGTTTTTTATGTCGGCGAATAGAAAAAAATATAGCTCTGAGTGCCTTAATAAAATAATAAAAGTTGTTTGAGGTTTCAGGGGCCTTATGTCGGTTACAAAATAGGGTTTCTTATGTCGGCCAATAGAAAAAAAATAGCTCCTAGTGCCTTTATAAAATAATAAAAGTCATTTGAGGTTTCGGGGGTGCTTATGTCAGTTATAAAATAGGGTTTTATATGTTCGGCAATATAAAAAAATAGTTGTCGATGCCTTTAAAAAATAATAAAAGTCATTTGAGGTTTCAGGGGTGCTTATGTCGGTTACAAAATAGGGTTTTTTATGTCAGCCAATAGAAAAAAATAGCTCCTAGCACCTTTATAAAATAATAAAAGTTGTTTGAGGCTTTAGGGGCACTTATGTCTGTTACAAAATAGGGTTTTTTATGTCGACCAATAGAAAAAAATAACTCTCGGCGCCTTTATAAAATTATAAAATTTGTTTGAGGTTTTGGGGGTGCTTATGTCGTTTACAAAATAGGGTTTTTATGTCCGCCAATAAAAAAAATATAGCTCCTAGTGCCTTTATAAAATAATAAAAGTCATTTAAGGTTTCAGTGCCACTTATGTCAGTTACATAATAGGGTTTTTTATGTTGACCAATAGAAAAAATAGCTCCTAGTGTCTTTATAAAAAATAAAAGTTGTTTGAAGTTTCAGGGGCGCTTATGTCAGTTACAAAATAGGGTTTTATATGTCCGGCAATAGAAAAAAATAGCTCCGAGTGCCGTTATAATATAATAAAAGTCGTTTGAGGTGTCGGGGGCGCTTATGTCTGTTACGAAATAGGGTTTTTTATGTCGGCCAATTAAAAAATAACTCCCAATGTCTTTATAAAAAAATAAAATCATTTGAGGTTTCGGGGATCATGCTTATGTTACTTACAAATTATGGTTTTTTATGTCAGCTAATAGCAAAAATAACTCCCTGCGACTTTATAAAATAATAAAAGTCATTTGAGGTTTCGGGGGCACTTATGTCTATTACAAAATAAGATCTTTTATGTTGGCCAATAGAAAAAAATAACTCCTGGTGCCTTTATAAAATAGTAAAAGTCGTTTAAGGTTTCGGAGGCGCTAATCTTGGTTACAAAATAGGGTTTTTTATATTGGCCAATAGAAAAAAATAGCTCCCGGCACATTTATAAAATAATAAATATTTTTTAAAGTTTTTGGGGTGCTTATGTTAGTTACAAAATAGGGTTTTATATGTTGGGTAATAGAAAAAATATAGCTCCCAATGTCTTTATAAAATAATAATAGTCGTTTGAGGTTTCGGGGGTGCTTATGTGGGTTACATAATAGGGTTTTGTTTGTCAGCCAATAGAAAAAATAATTCCCAGTGGCTATATAAAATAATAAAAGTTATTTGAGGTTTTGGGGTTGCCTATGTGCGGTACAAAAAAAGGGTTTTTTATGTCAGCCAATAGAAAAAAATAGCTCCCAGCGCCTTTATAAAATAATAAAAGTCATTTGAGGTTTCGGGGGCAATTATGTTAGTTACGAAATAGGGTTTTTTATGTCAGCCAATTAAAAAATAACTCCCAATGCCTTTATAAAAAAAAAATTATTTGAGGTTTCGAGGATCATGCTTATGTTGGTTACAAAATTATGGTTTTTTATGTCAGCTAATAGCAAAAATAACTCCCTGCGACTTTAAAAAATAATAAAAGTCATTTGAGGTTTCGGGGGCACTTATGTCTATTACAAAATAAGATCTTTTATGTCGGCCAATAGAAAAAAATAACTCCTGGTGCCTTTATAAAATAGTAAAAGTCGTTTGAGGTTTCAGAGGCGCTGATCTCAGTTACAAAATAGGGTTTTTTATATTGGCCAATAGAAAAAAATAGCTCCCGGCACATTTATAAAATAATAAAAGTTTTTTTAGGTTTTTGGGGTGCTTATGTTAGTTACAAAATAGGGTTTTATATGTTGGGCAATAGAAAAAATATAGCTTCCGATGTCTTTATAAAATAATAATAGTCATTTGAGGTTTTGGGGGTGCTTATGTGGGTTACATAATAGGGTTTTGTTTGTCAACAAATAGAAAAAAATAATTTCCAGCGGCTATATAAAATAATAAAAGTCATTCGAGGTTTCAGGGGCGCTTATGTGCGGTACAAAAAAAGGGTTTTTTATGTCGGCCAATAGAAAAAAAATAGCTCCCAATGCCTTTATAAAATAATAAAAGTCATTTGAGGTTTCGAGGGCAATTATGTTAGTTACGAAATAGGGTTTTTTATGTCGGCCAATAGAGAAAAAATAACTCCATGTACCTTTATAAAATAACAAAAGTCATTCAAGGTTTTGACAATGCTTATGTCAGTTACAAAATAGGGTTTTTTATGTTGGCCAATAGAAGAAAAATAGGTCCTGACACCTTTATAAAATAATAAAATTCATTTGAGGTTTTGCAGGCGCTTATGTTGGTTACAAAATAGGGTTTTTTATCTCGGCCAATAGAAAAAATAGTTCCCCACTCATTTATAAAATAATAAAATTTGTTTGAGGTTTCAAGGGTACTTATGTCAGTTTCAAAATAAGGTTATTATGTTGGCCAATAGAAAAAAATACCTCCCAATGCCTTATGTCAGTTACAAAATAGGGTTTTTTATGTCAGACAATAGAAAAAAATAACTCCCATTGCCTTTATAAAATAATAAAATTCGTTTGATGTTTCGAGGGCATTTATGTTGGTTACAAAACATCTTTTTTTATTTCAGCCAATAAAAAAAAAAGTCCCAGCGCCTTTATGAAATAATAAAAGTCGTTTGAGGTTTCAGGGTCACTTATGTCATTTACAAAATAAGTTTTTTATGTTAGCCAATAGAAAAAAATAACTCCTGGCACCTTTATAAAATAATAAAAGTCATTTGAGGTTTCAGGGGTGCTTATGTCGGTTACAAAATAGGGTTTTTTATGTCAGCAAATAAAAAATATCTCTCGGCGCATTTATAAAATAATAAAAGTCATTTGAGGTTTCATGGGTGCTTATGTCAGTTAAAAAATATGTTTTTTTATGTTGGCCAATAGAAAAAATAATTCCTCATGCCTTTATGAAATAATAAAAGTTATTTGAAGTTTCAGGGCCGCTTATGTCGGTTACAAAATGGGGTTTTTATGTCAGCCAATAGTAAAAAATAACTTCTGACGCCTATATAAAATAATAAAAGTCATTTGAAGTTTCGGGGACACTTATGTCGATTACAAAATAGGGTTTTTTATGTTAGCTAATAGAGTAAAAATAACTCCTAGTGCCTTTATAAAATAAAGAAAGTTGTTTGAGGTTTCGTGAGTGCTTATGTCGGTTACAAAGTAGCGATTTTTGTCTAAAAATAGAAATATAACTCTTGGTGCCTTTATAAAATAATGAAAGTCATTTAATGTTTTGGGGGTGCTTTTGGCAGTTACAAAATAGGGTTTTTCATGTCGGTCAATAGAAAAAATATCTCCCAGTGCCTTTATAAAATAATAAAAGTCATTTGAGGTTTCGAGGGCACTTATGTCAGTTACAAACTAGGGTTTTTATGTTGGCCAATAGAAAAAAAAATTCTCGGCGCCTTTAGAAAATAATAAAAGTCATTAGACGATTCGGGGGCACTTATGTCGGTTACAAAATAGGGTTTTTTATGTCAGACAAAATAATAAAAGTTATTTAGGGTGTCAAGGGCGCTTATGTCAGTTACAAAATAGCATTTTTTATGTCATCCAATAGAAAACAATAATTCCCAGCACCTTTACAAAATAACAAAAGTTGTTTGAGGTTTCACGTGGGCTTGTGTCAGTTACCAAATAGGGTTTTTTATATTAGCCAATAGTCAAAAAATATCTCCTGGTGTCTTTATAGAATAACAAAAGTCATTTGAGGGGGGAGATATGAGTATGAAATGATTGGGGATATGATGGCGTTCGCGTGCTCTGCAAGCTGAGCTAGGGCGACCGTGCCCTAGCTCGTTCTCTGTGTGTTGCTCGCTTCTGCATTGTGGGAGGGGTTTTTTGAAGCTTTCGGGGTGGTGGTGGTGGTTTTTTCTTTTCTGGAGGCCTTCTTGCTGCCGTTTGAGTGGCTTGTGGGTGGAAGGGTTTTGATCCTTCCCTTGGGGTTTTGTCTTTTTCCATTTCTTGCAAACGTGTCCTGGGGGTTTGCATGCCTGCTGGGGTTCTTGTTTTTTGCTATGCAGGGTGGGGAAACATCTGGGGCTAGCCCCAAATTGGATTTCCGATCAGCAGTTGGTTCGAAGCCTCTGGCGCTTGGAGTGAATGTTTTTGATAATACGCTGTTTTCTTCAGTGATGGAGATGAATGATCTAGAATCGGTTAGTGGTTCCCGAATAACAAAGATTAATGGGTGTTTGGAAAGATGCAAAGAGCGACCGAAGTTGATTATCCCGATGGAAATGCTTACAGATGATATTGAATACTATTCAAGGCACTCTTTTTATTACAAGTTCATGGGTTTGAGAGTCTCGCTGCAATTTTTGGAATCTTGGGCTCAGCGGACTTGGATGCCAGAGGGGGAGATGGAGATTAGGCTCCTTGCGAATAACTTTTTTATGGTCTCTTTTGATTGCATGGCAGATCGGAATAAAGTCTTCGAGGGCAGCCCCTATTTTTATAACCAGGTGGGTTTGTTTATCAAGCCATGGCATGCTGGCTTCAACCCAACTGCGGCACTACCAAGTCGGATCCCAGTTTGGGTTTGGTTGCCGTGGTTTCCAGTGGAGTGTTGGCGGGATGACGTGTTCCATTTGGTGGCTTCAATGCTCGGTAAACCTGTTGGGTCTTCACAACAGACACAGTATAAAAAGGTAATGACTTTTGTTCGTATCTGTGTTGAAATTGATTTAAGCAAGCCACTACCAGATTCTATTGAAGTGAGTGCTGGATCATATACTTGGGTGCAACAGCTAGATTACGAAACCCTACCTTTTCGGTGTCGTCTTTGTCATGAATATGGTCACTTGCAGCGTAGGTGCCCTAGGGCTAAGCCTGTGGTGCCCCAACCTTCTCAGCCTTCTCGTAATCCACCTAGGGCTGATAATGGTAAGGAGCCTATTCCAGGTGATGGTAATGGAGATGATGGCTATGTCCCTGTCAAGGCTCGCAATAGGAATCGGGGCCAAAAGTGGACCTTGAGGGAGAGGCAGGTTGATGAAACTTTTAATAGGTTTGAGGTGTTGGATGATCTCAGCCAGGGGGAATTGAATCCAGGGTTGCTAAACTTGGATCAGGGAACTTTGGGTACAGGACAGGATGGGCCACCATTGGAGGCCGTGTAGGTTGTGCAAGAGATTGGGGTTGGAGAGATGGATACGGATCAACAATTGATTGTCTAGACTGAACAAGAATCTTCTATTGGAGCTTCGAAGAATGGTGGAGGTGGTTCCCCACTGCCCCTAAAAGGAGGTAAGAATGTGGGGAAGAGCTCTTTGGCCTCCCCTCTTTTGGGTATTCAGCAAATTGAACTGAAGAAAGGGATTAGTGAAAGGACTTCCAAGTTGGGAAGGAAGAAGGATATGGAGAAGATTAAATTAACTGGGGAAACTTTGGTGGAGTCAGGGTCAGTCAAGACTCTGGATTCACATATTTCATGCCCCCAGAAATGATTGTTCTCTCATGGAATGTAAGGGGCTTGAATAGTGGCCCTCGACAAAAAGCTGTTCGTGATTTGGTTAGGAATCATTCTCCAGATGTTCTTTTTCTTCAGGAGACTAAATTATCTGTTGATAATATGTTGGCCATGGCTCCTAAGTTATGGAAATATGGTGAATGCCAGTGTATGGGGGCTCTTGGTGCTTCTGGAGGGGTGGCTTGTTTTTGGAACCCTCGGAAGATTTTCCCTCTCTGGTGGATGTCCTCTAGATCCTCTATATCCCTAGTCGCCTCTTGGTATGAGACTGGTGAGTGTATTCTCCTCTCTAATGTGTATGCTCCTGTGGAGTTTCCGGGTAAACAACTTCTTTGGTCCCATCTTCGTTTTGTTCGTAGCTTAGCTCCTTACCATCCGTGGGTTATGGATGGCGATTTTAATGCTATTGTGGAGTTGTCTGAGAAAAGAGGTGGTATTCCTAGGTTGGAGCCTTCTGCTCTGTTATTTAGAGATAGCATTTCTGAATTAAATCTTATTGATGTTCTGCCAAGTAATGGTTGCTTCACTTGGAATAATAGGAGAATTGGTGAGAGTTGTGTTGCTGAGAGGCTTGATCGATTCTTGGTTTCTTGTTATTGGGTTGGAGACTTATGGTCCACTCGATCTGAAATTCTTGATTGGAGAGGCTCTGATCATTGGCCTATTAAGCTTAGCATTATCTCTGCTCGGAGGCCTCGTTCTCCCTCATTCAAGTTCCAGATTATGTGGTTATGGGATCCTACTCTTCATGAACTTGTGGCTGAGTGGTGGCGGATTGGTAGACCAACTTTTGGTACGGCAATGTACACATTCTCCAAGCTTCTTCAGTTTGTCAAATATCAGATTAAAAGGTGGAATCGGCGATGTTTTGGTAATATCTTTCATGCTAAGGTTGCTGCCCAGGAGGAGTTGAATAATATTACACAGTTGATTCGTGAGAATGGGGCCTCTGAGGATCTTCTAAGGGAGGAGGCTAAGACTTTGAAAGTGGTTGAGGAATTTGAATTGCAGGAAGAAATCTATTGGAAGCAAAAGGCCCGGGTTGAATGGTTACAGGAAGGTGATAAAAACACCGCCTTCTTCTTCAATTCTGTGAAGGACAGGAGGTATGGTAATTCCATTCCTTTTTTGGTGAATGATAGGGGTGAACGTCTTGCCTCGTTTCAGGAAATCTCTGTTGAGGCATCTCAGTATTTTGCTACTTTATTTAGGGAGGATTCTTGAGGGGGCTCTATTGAGGAAGCACAGGTTCTTTCTTGTATTCCTCAGTTGGTCTCCAGGGAGGCGAATGAGTATCTGATGAAAGATATCTCTCTTGATGAGCTGGAGGGGATTGTGTTTCAGATGAAGAAGGGTAAAGCTCCTGGTCCTGATGGTTTCCCAATTGAATTTTTTTAGGAATTCTGGGATATCATAAAGTTGGATCTTCTTGCAGTTGTCCTTGAATCCTAGAGGAATAAGCAGATGCTTCGTGCTCTGAATTCCACCTTCCTTGCTCTCATACCCAAGTGTGAAGGGGCTGATAGGTTATCTCAGTTCTGGCCTATTTCTCTTTGCAATGTGGCTTACAAAATCATTTCTAAGTTATTGGCTGAGAGATTGAAGAAGTGGCTTAAAGTGCTGATTTCAGAGGAACAGAGTGGATTTGTGGCAGGTCGACAGATTCTTGACGGGGTTGTCATTGCTACGGAGACCATTCAGTCCATGGACAACTCCCATGAGAAGGCTATGTTCATTAAGCTAGATATGGCTAAGGCTTATGACAGGGTTAGATGGTCTTTTTTGCAGAAGATCCTTATTTCTTTTGGCTTTGGTGAGTAGTGGATCCAATGGGTCATGAGCTGTGTCACGTCTGTTTCCTTCTCAGTTTTGATAAATGGAGATCATTCTGAACTTTTTGTGCCTCAAGGGGCTTGCGCCAAGGGGATCCTCTTTCTCCGTATCTTTTTCTGCTTCTTGTGGAAGGCCTTGGATGGTTGTTGAAGAGAAGGGTGGAGCTTGGCACCATTCAGGGTTGGCGATGGGGTGGAGACTTGCCTCCGCAATCTCATTTACAGTTTGTTGATGATACTGCCTTGATGGGGATGGCTACTGTTAGGGAAGCTACTAACTTGAGGCAGGTGTTGGACATATATCTTGTTGCTTCAGGACAATTGATTAATGAGGAGAAGTCATCCATATTCTTCTTCAATACGCCAACCCCCATTCAGAGAAGAATTGCTAATATCTTGAGGTTTCAGATAGGGGTTCTCCCTTTGACGTATCTGGGTTTCCCAATTTCTGTTCGCCCTCTTCCCAAGGGCTCTTGGCAGAATATTATTGATAAACTCCATGCAAAAGTTAATCATTGGACCCACAGATGGTTGTCTTTTGCGGGGTGGGTTTAGCTTCTCAAGTCGGTGGTGCAGGCTCTCCCTACCTACCGATGTATGCTTCAGGTGGCTCCAATGGGTTTTCTGAGGGAGTTGGATTCTCTTGCGAGGCAGTTCTTATGGGCGGGAAGTTTGTCATCCTCCAAGTGGAGCCTGGTCAAGTGGGATGTTGTGTGTAGCCCAAAGCAATTTGGTGGTCTTGGTCTTCGACAGTCTGCATTATCTAGAGTGGCTGTGGCTACTAAGCTATTTTGGAGACGGTGTGTGGAACTAGATCAACCATGGGCCAGGATATTATCTCATAAGTATTTCCCGGGGATTCCACGGCAGGATCTCCCTCATTACCCTCTTGAGGGGAAAGGTTTAGTGATTTGGAATACTCTTCAAAAGGGTGCTAAGCTTATTAAGGAAGGTTTATTTTGGATTTGTAGACAGGGAACTGAAGCTCTCTTTTGGTCGGATTCTTGGGATGGATTCCCTCCACTTACTTCTCAGTTCCCCAACCTTCTTCCTTTGTGCCAAAGATTTCTCGAGGCTGGCTGGGCTAGGGTGAGTGACTTCAAGTCTGTTGCTTCTTTTGGTCAGTTGGAGGTAGCTCATTGGAAGGATCCCGCAGTGTGGCCAGATTTGGGACTTGTGGAAGATAGTGCTGAGCTTCACAAGATTCTTCATAGTAGGAGTTGTAGTTCTCTTCTGGAAGAGGATATTCTTGCTTGGACCCATAATCCTAAGGGGGTTTACTCTGTTGCTTCTGGTTATCAGGTGTTATTGGCTCAGAAGCTAACTCGGGTTGAGGTTCATTGGTGGAAAAGGGTGTGGAATAAACTCTCGTGGCCTAAATGCAATTGCTTTGTTTGGACTTTGGCTTGGAATAGGTGTTTGACCTGGGATAACATTTGTAAACGGGGATTTCAAGGACCTTCAATTTGTGTTTTGTGTGGGGGAGTAGAAGAGGATTCTTCGCATTTGTTCTTCCGGTGCCCCTTTGTTGTGCAGCTTTGGCATTGGTGGTGGGAGGTATGGAAGCTTCCTTGTATTCATGCATGCTCTTTGGTTGAATTCTGGGATAGTATGGGAAGACCTCCTTCTATGGCTTCCTTTTTGCAGGAAGTTTGGTTCGTGGGTCCTACCTTTCTGCTTTGGCAGATTTGGCTGGAGCGGAACTGTCAAATTTTTTGTGATCAGAAGTTGGTGGGTCGGCAAGTTTGGTTGTGTATGCTAGGAATGGTGTAGGAGTCAGTTTCAGCTAATTGTGATTTGGTTTTCCCCTTGGAGAGAGGTGATGATGAGTTGGTGGCTAGACTGGGTCTTCAAGAAATTCATTCTTCTTTTGTCAGTTCCAGGAAAGGTAGGCATGGAAAAAAGAGGGTTCAACGGGTTGGAAGGTGGTTACTTCCTCCCAATGGATTTTTAAAGATCAATACTGACGGTTCTTCTAGGGGCAATCCTGGGCCTGCTGGAATTGGTGGAGTTGGTAGGGACTCAGCTGGGTCGGTGATTTTTCTGTTCTCTATACATGAGGGGGTGAAGACTGTTAACTTCATGGAGGGTTTGGCAATTCTGCATGCTATTGAAAGGGCCCTTGCTTTGGGCTGGAGAAAAGTTATATGTGAAGCTGATTCACAGATTTTGATTATTCTCTTGAATGAGCGAAAGATATCTGATATTAATTGGCAGTTGGCTTTGGTGGTTCAGCGGATTCTTTAGGTTAGTTCTCGGTTGGAGGAGGCATCCTTTGTTCACATCCCAAGGGAGTGGAATCGAGTTGCCGACTGCTTGGCCAAATGGGCCTCTGAGCATGATAGTGGTTGGAAAGTTGAGGATTGGGATCAGGTTAACCCTGAGCTGCATCTGGATTTAGACCGGTTCTTAGAGGAGGATAGGAGGATACATGAGGATAGTTGATGTTGTTTATGCTGTGGGGTTTTTGCCTTGTTTTCTGGGGCTGGGTCCCTTTGTTATTATTGTAATGCTCTTTTCTGATTTCTAATAATGTTTTTACCCCTTTGTTTTTTTTTTTTTTTAAAAAAAAAAAAGTCATTTGAGGTTTTAGGGATTCTTATGTCGGTTACAAAATAGGGTATTTTATGTCGGCTAATAGAAAAAATAGTTCGCAGCACCTTTTTAAAATAATAAAAGTTCTTTGAGGGTTGGGCGACGCTTATGTTAGTTACAAAATAGGGTTTTTATGTTGGCCAATAGAAAAAAAGAACTCCCAGTGCCTTTATAAAATAATGAAAGTGATTTGAGGATTTGGGGGCACTTATGTTTGTTACAAAATAGGGTTTTTGATGTTGGCCAAATAAAAAATAACTCTGGGAGCCTTTATAAAATAATAAAAGTCATTTTTAGGTTTCAGGCCAGCTTATGTCGTTTACAAAATAGGGTTTTTTATGTCAGCCAATAGAAAATAATAACTCCCGGCTCCTTTATAAAATAATAAAAGTCATTGGAGGATTCGGGGGCACTTTTGTTGGTTACAAAATAGGGTTTTTTATGTCAACAAGTAAAAAAATAACTCCATGCGCCTTTATAAAATAATAAAAGTCATTTGAGGTTTTAGAGGCACTAATGTCAGTTACAAAATAAGGTTTTTATGTCGAACAATAGAAAAAAAAAATCTCCCATTGCCTTTATAAAATAAAAAAATTTGTTCGATGTTTCGAGGGCATTTATGTTGGTTACAAAATATGTTTTTTTATTCCGGCCAATAAAAAATAAGTCTCAGCGCCTTTATGAAATAATAAAAGTCGTTTGAGGTTTCAGGGCCAGTTATGTCATTTACAAAATAGGTTTTTTTATGTCAGCCAATAGAAAAAAATAACTCATGGCACCTTTATAAAACAATAAAAGTCATTTGAGGTTTCAGGGGTGCTTATGTCGGTTACAAAATAGGGTTTTTTATGTCAGCGAATAAAAAAATATCTCTCGGCGCATTTATAAAATAATCAAAGTCGTTTGAGGTTTCATGGATGCTTATGTCAGTTAAAAAATATGGTTTTTTATGTCAGCCAATAGAAAAAATAATTCCTCGGGCCTTTATGAAATAGTAAAAGTCATTTGAGGTTTTGGGGCCACTTATGTCGATTACAAAATGGGGTTTTTTATGTTGGTCAATAGTAAAATATAACTCCCGACGCCTTTATAAAATAATAAAAGTCATTTGAAGTTTCAGGGGCACTTATCTCGAATACAAAATAGGGTTCTTTATGTCAGCTAATAGAGTAAAAATAACTCCTAGTGCCTTTATAAAATAAAAAAAGTTGTTTGAGGTTTCGCGGGTGCTTATGTCAGTTACAAAGTAGCAATTTTTGTCTACAAATAGAAAAATAACTCCTAGCACCTTTATAAAATAATGAAAGTCATTTGAAATTTTGGGGGTGCTTATGGTGGTTACAAAATAGGGTTTTTCATGTCAGCCAATAGAAAAAATATCTCCCAGTGCCTTTATAAAATAATAAAAGTCATTCAAGGTTTCGGGGGCGCTTATCTTAATTAGAAAATAGGATTTTTATGTTGGCCAATAGAAACAAAAAATTCTCAGCTCCTTTATAAAATAATAAAAGTCATTTGAGGATTCGTGGGCACTTATGTCAGTTACAAAATAGGGTTTTTTATGTCAGACAAAATAATAAAAGTTGTTTGGGGTTTCAAGGGTGCTTATGTTAGTTATAAAATAGCATTTTTTATGTCATCCAATAGAAAACAATAACTCCTGACACCTTTACAAAATAACAAAAGTTGTTTGAGGTTTCAGGTGGGCTTGTGTCGGTTACCAAATAAGGTTTTTTACATTAGCCAATAGTAAAAAAATATGTCCTGGCACCTTTATAGAATAATAAAAGTCATTTGAGGTTTCAGGGACATTTATGTCGGTTACAAAATAGGGTATTTTATGTCGGCCAATAGAAAAAATAGCTCCTGGTGCCTTTTTAAAATAATAAAAGTTGTTTGAGGTTTCAATGGCGCTTATGTCAATTACAAAATAAGGTGCTTATGTTAGCCAATAGAAAAAAATAACTCCCGGTGCCTTTATAAAGTAATAAAAGTGATTTGAGGATTTGGGGGCACTTATGTTGGTTACAAAATAGGGTTTTTTATGTCAGCTAATAAAAAAATAACTCTAGGCAACTTGATAAAATAATAAAATTCATTTTAGGTTTCGGGCCAGCTTATGTCGGTTACAAAATAGGGTTTTTTATGTCAGCCAATAGAAAATAATAACTCCTGACACCTTTATAAAATAATAAAAGTTGTTTGAGGATTTGGGGGCACTTTTGTCAGTTACAAAATAGGGTTTTTTATGTCAACAAGTAAAAAAAATTCCGTGCGCCTTTATAAAATAATAAAAGTCATTTGAGGTTTCAGGGGCACTGATGTTGGTTACAAAATTGGGTTTTTTATGTCAACCAATAGAAAAAATAACTCTTGGCACCTTTACAAAATAATAAATGTCTTTTGAGTTTTCAGGGGTACTTATGTCGATTACAAAATAAGGTTTTTTATGTCAGCCAATAGAAAAAAAATAGCTTCCAGTGATTTTATAAAATAATAAAAGTCATTTGAGGTTTTAGGGGCACTTATGTTAGTTACAAAATAGGGTTTTTATGTCAGTGAATAGAGAAAAATAGCTCCCAACACCTTTATAAAATAATAAAAGTCATTGGAGGTTTCGAGGATGCTTGTGTCGGTTACAAAATAGGGTTTTCTATGTCAGCCAATAGGAAAAAAATACCTCCTGGTTCCTTTATAAAATAAATAAAATTTATTTGAGGTTTCTGGGGTGCTTATGTCAATTATAAAATAGGGGTTTTTATGCCAGTGAATTAAAAATAACTCCCGGTCCATTTATAAAATAATGGAAGTCATTTGAGGTTTCATTGGCGCTTATGTCAGTTACAAAATATGGCTTTTTATGTCGGCCAATAAAAAAATAACTTCTGGCACCTTTATGAAATAATAAAAGTCATCTGAGCTTTTGGGGCCACTTATGTCAGTTACAAAATAGGGTTTTTTATGTCCGCCAGTAGAAAAAAATAACTCCCGATGCCTTTATAAAATAATAAAATTCATTTGATGTTTCGGGGGCGCTTATGTCAGTTACAAAATAGGTTTTTTTATGTCGGCCAATAGAAAAAAATAACTCTCATGCCTCTATCAAATAATAAAAGTTGTTTGAGGTTTCAATGGCGCTTATGTCGGTTACACAATAGGGTTTCTTATGTCGACCAATAGAAAAAAATAACTCTCGGTGCCTTTATAAAATAATTAAAGTCATTTGAGGTTTAGGGGGTGCTTATGTCGGTTACAAAATAGGGTTTTTTATGTCGGCCAATTAAAAAAAAATCTCATGGTGCCTTCATAAAATAATAAAAGTCATTTGAGGTTTTGGGGGTGCTTATGTCAGTTACAGAATAGGGTTTTAATGTTGGCCAATAGAAAAAAATAACTCTAGGTGCCTTTATAAAATAATAAGTCATTTGAGGATTCGGGGGCACTTATGTCAGTTACAGAATAGCATTTTTTATGTAAGACAATAAAAAATAACTCCTGGGGCCTTTATATAAAATAATAAAAGTTGTTTGAGGTTTTGGGAGTGCTTATGTCTATTAAAAAATAGGGTTTTTTATGTCGGCCAATAGAAAAAAATAACTCCTGGTGCCTTTATAAAATAATGAAAGTCATTTGAGGCTTCGGGGTGCTTATGTCGGTTAAAAAAAGGGTTTTTTTATGTCAGCCAATAGAAAAAAATATCTCCTGGTGCCTTTATAAAATAATAAAAGTTGTTCGAGGTTTCGGGGGAACTTATGTCAGTTTAAAAATAGGGATTTTTATGTCAGCCAATAGAAAAAAATAGCTCCTAGCGCCTTTATAAAATTACAAAAGTCATTTGAGGTTTCGGAGGTGCTTATGTCAATTACAAAATAGGGTTTTTTATGTCAAGCAATAGAAAAAAATAACTCTCGGTTCCTTTATAAAATAATAAAACTTTTTTGAGGTTTTGGTGGCACTTATGTTGGTTACAAAATGGGCTTTTTTATGTCGGCCAATAGAAAAAAAAAACTCTCAGTGCCTTTATAAAATTATACAAGTTGTTTAAGGTTTCTGGGATGGTTATCCTGGTTACAAAATAGTGTTTCTTATATCGGCCAACAATAAAAATAACTCCTGATGCTTTTATAAAATAATAAAAGTTGTTTATGGTTTCAGGGATGCTTATGTCAGTTATAAAATAGGGTTTTTTTTATGTCAGCCAATAAAAAAATAACTCCTGACATCTGTATAAAATAATAAAAGTCATTTGAGGTTTTGGGGCCACTTATTTCCATTATAAAATAGGGTTTTTAATGTTGACCAATTGAAAAAAAAACTCCCATTGCCTTTATAAAATAATAAAAGTCATTTGAGGTTTTGGTGGTGCTTATGTCGATTACAAAATAGGGTTTTTTTTATCTTGGCCAATAGAAAAAAATTAACTCCCAGTGGCTTTATAAAATAATAAAAGTCATTTGAGGTTTCAGAGGCCCTTATGTTGGTTACAAAATGATGTTTTTTATGTCAACTAGTAGAAAAAAATAACTCCTGGTGCCTTTATAAAATAATAAAAGTCATTTGAGGTTTTGAGGGCACTTATGTCGGTTACAAAATAGGGTTTTTTATGTCAGCCAATAGAAAAAATATAGCTCCGAGTGCCTTTATAAAATAATAAAAGTCATTTGACGTTTCAGGGGCGCTTATGTTGGTTACAAAATAGGGTTTTTATGTTGGCCAATAGAAAAAAAATAGCACCCAGTGCCTTTATAAAATAATAAAATTCGTTTGAGGTTTCGGGGGTGCTTATGTTAGTTAAAAAATAGGGTTTTATATGTCGGGCAATAGAAAAAAAATAGTTCCCAACACCTTTAAAAAATAATAAAAGTCATTTGAGGTTTTGGGGGTGCTTATGTTCGTTACAAAACAAGGTTTTTTATGTCAGCCAATAGAAAAAAATAGCTCATGGTGCCTTTATAAAATAATAAAAGTCATTTGAGGCTTTAGGAGCACTTATGTCGGTTACAAAATAGGGTTTTTTATGTTGACCAATAGAAAAAAATAACTCTGGGTACCTTTATAAAATAATAAAATTTGTTTGAGGTTTTGGGGGTACCTATGTCAGTTACAAAATAGGGTTTTTATGTTGGCCAATAGAAAAAATATAGCTCCCAACATGTGTATAAAATAATTAAAGTGATTTGAGGTTTTAGTGGCACTTATGTCGATTACAAAATAGGGTTTTTTACGTCGACCAATAGAAAAAAATAGCTCCCAGTGCCTTTATAAAAACCCAACATAAAAAACCCTATTTTGTAACTGACATAAGCATCCCCAAAACCTCAAACGATTTCTTTTTATAAAGGCATTGGGAGTTATTTTTTTATTGGCCGACATAAAAACCCTATTTTGTAATAGACATAAGTGCCTTTATAAAATAATAAGTCATTTGAAGTTTCAGGGGTGCTTATATCGATTACAAAATACGGTTTTATATGTCTGGCAATAGAAAAAAATAGCTCCTAGTGCCTTTATAATATAATAAAAGTCATTTAAGGTGTCGGGGGCACTTATGTCTATTAAAAAATAGGGCTTTTATGTCAGCCAATAAAAAAATAACTCCCAATGCCTTTATTAAAAAAATCATTTGAGGTTTCGGGGATGCTTATGTCAGTTACAAAATAGGGTTTTTTATGTTGAGTAATAGAAAAAATAACTCCCTGTGACTTTATAAAATAATAAAAGTCATTTGGCATTTCGGGGGCACTTAGGTCTATTACAAAATATGATCTTTTATGTTGGCCAATACAAAAAAAAACTCCTGGTGCCTTTATAAAATAGTAAAAGTTGTTTGAGGTTTCGAGGGCACTTATGTCGGTTACAAAATAGGGTTATTTACATTAGCCAATACAAAAAAATAGCTCCCAACACATTTATAAAATAATAAAAGTCATTTGAGGTTTTTGGGGTGCTTATGTTAGTTACAAAATAGGGTTTTATATGTCAGGCAATAGAAAAAATATAGCTCCTGACGCCTTTATAAAATAATAAAAGTCATTTGAGGTTTCGAGGGCACTTATGTCAGTTACAAAATAGGATTTTTATTTTTTGGCCAATAGAAAAAAATAGCTCCCGATGCCTTTATAAAATAATAGGGGTTGTTTGAGGTTTCAGGGGTGCTTATTTTGGTTACATAATACAGTTTTTTATGTCAGCCAATAGAAACAAATAATTCTCGACAACTATATAACATAATAAAAGTCATTTGAGGTTTTGGGGGCGCTTATGTGTGGTACAAAAAAGGGTTTTTTATGTCAGCCAATAGAAAAAAAATAGCTCCTGGCGCCTTTATAAAATAATAAAAGTCATTTGAGGTTTTGGGGGCAATTATGTTAGTTACAAAATAGGGTTTTTTATGTCGGCCAATAGAGAAAAAATAACTCCATGTGCCTTTATAGAATAACAAAAGTCATTTGAGGTTATGGCAGCATTTATGTCAGTTATAAAATAGGTTTTTTTATGTCAGCCAGTAGAAGAAAAATAGGTCCCGACACCTTTATTAAATAATAAAACTCATTTGAGGTTTTGTGGGTGCTTATTTTGGTTGCAAAATAGGGTTTTTTATGTCGGTCAATAGAAAAAAATAGCTCCCCACTCCTTTATAAAATAATAAAAGTTGTTAGAGGTTTCGGTGGTGCTTATGTCAGTTTCAAAATAAGGTTTTTATGTTGGGCAATAGAAAAAAATGGATCCCGGTGCCTTTATAAAATAATAAAAGCCTTTTGAGGTTTTAGGGGCACTTATGTCAGTTACAAAATAGTGTTTTTTATGTCAGACAATAGAAAAAAATTACTCCCAGTGCCTTTATAAAATAATAAAATTCGTTTGACGTTTCGGGGGCGCTTATGTCAGTTACAAAATAGCATTTTTTATGTTGGCCAATAGAAAAAAAAACTCCCCATGCTTTTATAAACTAATAAAAGTCATTTGAGGTTTTGGGGGCGCTTATGCCAATTACAAAATAGGGTTTTTTATGTCAACCAATAGAAAAAAAATAACTCTTAGTGCCTTTATAAAATAATAAAAGTCATTTGAGGTTTCAAGGGTACTTTTTGTTTTTTGGGTAAGTACAATCTAGGTGATGGCTCACATTTTGCTATAGAGAAAAAATGAAATAAAATGTTTGGTCACTATAATATGCCAGCAACTATATATTATGCATGGCCATAGTTGGCGTGCATTTACATATTATACTTAATGCATATTACTTCTTTACATAAAGTCATGCATGATAGCCATGACACCTTCAGCAAATTCATTGAGATGTGTAATTTGTTTAGTGTAGAAAACATTATAAGTTCCCTTGGTTTGATCCTAGAAGATGCTCATTTGTTTGTATTCTATGCCTGCCTTGTAGGCCGCCAGCATATGCTCTTCACTTCTTAGCTCAAACAACATTCCTATCTGCTACTCTTTCCCTTCCTCCATGCACCTGTAGCTAACTCCCATCACACGCACAATCTTTGGCTGTTTCCATTCTTGAATTGGCATTTAATATCCCTTGATTGCCTTTGGTCTAATAGTCCTTATCACCATTTGCTATTATTATGAATCATGTACTCAATATTTTTCTTGAGAGCTTCAGACATCTAATGGATATGAGGGAGTTATTCTTCTATTTATGTGGCTCCAATCTCAATTTTCTTGTAGGCTTTCCCTTTCACAGAGATTCGATTCTTCTTTTCTTCTTTTCTTTCCACACGAAAGGTGGCTATGTTGCCACCTTTTTGTTTTGATACTTCAGTCATCTGAATGAAATAATTCCTCCATAGCCCATGCTTGTACTTCCACTATCTATTTCTAAACCAGCACATCTTTTGATTGAGTCCTATCTATTGCTTAATATGCTTTCTCTAAGTTTATTAGGTTTTACAACTATTTCTCAAGATTTGCATTGTCATGTAGTATGTTCAATTCCCTTTGTATGGCTCCCCAATTAGCTAATAGATCAGCCGCTTGATTGGCTTCCCTGAACACCTGTCTGATGGAGAAGTCTCCTAGATCCACTAATGCAGTTTGAATCTTCTCCAAAGCCCCTTTTAGTTTCAAGTTACAAACCCGATTATTTTTTATTGCATTTATACACAATTGGGAATTGCCTTCAATTAATGGGTCCTTAATATTCAATTGTTTGCACAGCTAAAGGCCCTAGAAAAGGGCCTCAAATTCAGCCTCGTTATTTGTCATAGTTCCAAAATTGCTCAATATTGCTCTTATTAAATTGCCTACGGCATCCCTAATTATTCCACCACCTCCCGTTGCCCCCAGGTTTCCTTTTAATGAGCTATCAAAATTTAATTTGAAGTGGCCTGGGGGTGGTTTGTTCCATCTTGCCGTGGCTCTTTGATCATCCTTTTTTGATTGTGGGGATGATGTGTTTTTTAGTTTAGGCCAGCTTTTCCTTAGTTGTTCATCCCAACAATTGAAGGCTTGGTTCTATTTATGGCTGGTCTTGGTGTTCAGTATCTCACAAACTCCTTTTTGGTTGTTTTTAATAATGTCCTCCTGATTCATATTTTTGATCCTAGAATATGCATCGGTTCCTTTCTTTCCATATATGCCATGTTGCCATGGATGGGCCAACAATCTATGCTTCTATCCGAAAAGTCTTCAGCCCTTGACTTGGCCAACTAAGCAGAAAATCCTTTAGACCTCATGTCTTGCTGAATGCCAGTTTAGAGATGATTGAAGCCAATCCCATATCCGTGCAATAATCTTGTAGTTTAATAACAAGCGATCCACTGTTTCTTCTGTCTTGTCACAAAGAGGGCATCTACTTGGCCCGATAAAGCCTATGTGTCTCAGCCTTTCTCCTGTCAAGACAAATTTGTGTAATGCCATCCATAGGAAGGCCTCAACTTTCAGTAGCATGCTTTTGTTGTAGCATAAGATGTTTGGCCAGCACATCTCTACTTGGGCATGGTTTTGAATTTGGTATCCCAATTTAACTGAGTGATCTCTTGATTTAGAACCGCTCCATATAATTTCATCCTCTCATGGTGCCAGGCTGATGCGTCTATTCCTTAGGATGTTTTCCAATAATGCCTTATCATTCTTTGGTATTCTTAGGTTTATTATTTGTTTCCATCTGTATATGGTTCCAAGGCTACCATCATCAAACTCCACATAGTCTGCAACTAATACTCCCCACTCAACTTCTAATACGTTGATCCAAGGAGGGTTGTGGAGGAGTTTTGCTATTGATTCTTCCCTGTTCCAAGGGTCGTGCCTGAACTTCACTTTTTTGTCATTCCCAATTTTCTATGAAAGGTCTTCTGTAATGATTGGTCTTGCTTCCAAAATGAACTTCCATATTGCTAATCCTCCACTTATATTTGCCACCGTGAGGATTCTATTAGGTTCTTCATTGTCCAAGTACTTTTTTTGTAGGATTTTATACAAAAGTTTTTCTAGATTTTTAAAGATTTTCTAGACCAACTTTGCTCCTAGTGCTATGTTTTGTGGGGATATCCTCCTTACTCTAGTGCCCCCAGCCTCCTTGGACAGGTACATTGTTTCCCATTTAATTAGAGGAATTTTTTGTCATCTTTGGAGCCTTCCCAAAGAAATTTTTTCATTTCACTCTCTAGATCCGCTATTACCTTGTTTGTCATTTTTCAGACAAGACATTACATAAACTGGGACTACAACAAGCACTACTTTAATCATTGTTATTCTCCCTGCCAGGGTAAGCCATTTATTCTTCGATGCTTCTAATGTTTTGTTGCAGCTGCTGAGAACTTCTTCCCAGTGGCTTGATCTGACTATTCCTATGAATAGCGGCACTCCTAGGAATTTAGATGGGAGAGTGCCAATCGAAAATCCCAAAATTGTTGCTATCTTTCTTTGCAGCACTTTTTTGGTGTTGAAGAAGAAAATGCAAGATTTTTCTTTATTGAAATTCTGACTTGATTTTTCCACATATTTGTTTAGGGCTTCTTTAATTACTTCCACTACTTCCATTGTAACTTTGCCGAAGAGGGTGGTGTCATCTGCGAATTGGCGGTATGAGATTGGGTTTAGATCTTCTACCACCGATATGCCTTTCCAGAGTTGATCCTGTCTCAGAATTTTAATGTATCTTCCCATTGATTCGGCCATGATGACAAAAAGGAATAGGGAGAGGGGATCCCCCTATCTAAGGCTGTTTGTTTCTTTGAAGAAACTGTTCACATTGCCATTTACCAGAATGGAGTACTTTGGTATTGAAATATAGGCTGATACCATTTATATCCATTCCTGGTCGAATCCGAATTTGTTTAGCACTTTATATAAATAGTTCCAATTAAGACAATCATATACCTTTCTGACATCAAGCTTGATTATCATCCCTTTCTATTTTTCCATGGCCATTGAGTGTATGGCTTTTGACTTCACTATTATGCTTTACGTGATTTCCCTATTTGGTACAAACCCATTTTGTTCCTCAAATATTACCTTCCCCAGAATCAATTTCAATATGTTCACCATTGATTTCGATATGATCTTATATATTACATTGCACAGGGTGATGGGCCTGAAGTCTGCAAAAGAGGTGTAATCTAGTTTCTTTGGAATGAGGGTGATAGAAGTGTTATTCATATCCATTACAAACCTTTTTTTCTTCCCAAAATCCTCCATGAGTTCCCATATGCCATTTCCCATGAAGCTCCAGCATTTTTTTATAAAATTTGGCTATAAATCCGTCTAGCCATGGGACTTTTTGTGCTCCTAATTGCAAGGTGGCTAGTCTTACTTCTTCCATGGTAAATGGTTCAAGAAGCATTCTTTTGTCATCCTCTTCTATGAGAGAGGGGATGAATGATAGGAGAGAGGGATTGAAGTTTTCTTCCCTTCCAATATCTCTCCCTAAGAGTTCTTTGAAAACTTTGATTGCTTTTCTTTCGATGGACTCTCTATCTGTTACCATTGTTCCATCTCCACAATGGATAGATGTGACTCTATTTTTTTCTCTCCTACTTTTTACTGAGGCATGAAAAAATTTAGTATTTCTATCACCTTCCCATAGCCAAATGTCTCATAGCTTATCTCTCTAATACAACTCTTCTCTAGCTAAGACCTCTATTAATTGTTGTTTTAATTCTTTCTTCTTCACATAGTCCTCAGTGAACATACCTTTAGCAATAACTGACTCGTTGTGTTTTTCCAAGTCCTTTTCAATTTTATCTTTTTCTGCAAATATATTTTTGAAAACACTTTTGTTCCATACCTATAATTTGGTTTTTTATGAAACCTAATGTTTTCATAAAACAAAAATTGTGCATACCTTTAATGCTGGAACTTTCATTCCACCATTCCTCTAAATGGCTTACTATTTCTTGAACTCTCCACCACATTTTTTGAACTTGAAGTATCCTTTTGTTGGCTTTTCACTTGGGCATATTTGTAAATGGACAGGAAAGTGATCTGAAGCTATGAAATACAAAATACTTGATTCACAAAAGTGGTGGTTTGCCATCCAATAAGAACCTACTCAGAAATGGTCTAATCTTTCTGTGATATTGGTGAAGCCTTACCTCTTATTTGTCCAAGTGAACCTTCCATTCTTGGGGATAACATCCACTAGTCCCATCCTTTGGACAAATTCTCTATAGTCCTCCATTATCCTGTTCGTGTTTTTCAAGCCTCCACTTTTACTTTAAGATCAAGGATTATATTGAAGTCCGCTCCAATAATTAGCTTGGCACAATCTATTGATATGGTTCTCTCCATAATTTCTACCCAAACAACAACTTTGTCTTCAGATTTTATCGGGCCATATATGTTGATTAGGGAAAAATCGTTGCTTGCCAGCATATATCTTGATGAGCATAACATCTAGTTTTGACTAGTTTCTACCAGTTTGATGTCCATTGAGTTAGGGTTCCAAAGAATACCCAATCCTCCAGCCGATCCTAAGTAGTCCTAAAAGTTGCAGGACCAAATTTTGTAGAAGGTGGCTAATCTACAACTTTCCTCTTCATTTAACTTTGTTTCTTGCAAGAAAACAACATCGCAAGATACTTTCTCCAGGTGATGCTTTATTAAGCCTCTTTTGTTAGGGGTCTTTAGGCCCCTAACATTCCATGTGAGGAGCTTCATCTTACTCCAAGGGAGGCCCTGGCTCCCTTGGATTTTAAAAAAATTCTTTTATATTTTTCATGCCTAATTCTATGGCATCGCTTTCTCTCCCTTGCTTGTTAGTCTTCCTTTCCTGCTCCTTGGTTGGTTTCTTCAAGGAATTGAGTTCTTTTTGACTGATCTACCTCACCCCAATCTCTTTAAGCTCATCTTCATCGGTGAATTTTTCGTCTGAATCCAAGCCTTTATGTTGGTTGCAAAATAGGATTTTTTTATGTCAACCAATAGAAAAAATATAGCTCCCAGTGCCTTTATAAAATAACAAAAATCATATGACTTTTCAAGGGCACTTATTTCCATTACAAAATAGGGTTTTTTATGTTGACAAATAGAAAAAAATAGTTCCCGATGCCTTTATAAAATAATAAAAGTCATTTGAGGTTTCAGTGGTGCTTATGTCAGTTACAAAATAGGGTTTTATATGTTGCGCAATACAAAAAAATAGTTCTCGATGCATTTATAAAATAATAAAAGTTGTTTGAGGTTTCAAGGGTGCTTATGTCAGTTACAAAATAGGGTTTTTTTATGTCGACCAATAGAAAAAAATAACTCTCGGTGCCTTTATAAAATAATAAAAGTTGTTTAAGGTTTCGGGGGTGCTTACGTTAGTTACAAAATAGGGTTTTTATGTCAGCCAATAGAAAAAATATAACTCCCAGTGCCTTTATAAAATAATAAAAGTCATTTGACGTTTCAGTGGGACTTATGTCAGTTACAAAATAGGGTTTTTTATGTCGACCAATAGAAAAAATAACTCCTAGTCCCTTTATAAAATAATAAAAGTTGGTTGAGATTTCAGGGGTGCATATGTCGGTTACAAAATATGGTTTTATATGTCTGGCAATAGAAAAAAATAGCTCCCAAGGCCATTATAAAATAATTAAAGTCGTTTCAGGATTCAGGGGTGCTTATGTCTATTATAAAATAGGGTTTTTTATGTCAGCCAATAAAAAAATAACTCCCAGTGCCTTTATTAAAAGATAAAATTTCTTTGAGGTTTCAGGGATGCTTATGTCAGTTACAAAATAGGATTTTTTATGTCGGCTAATAGAAAAAAATAACTCCCTATGACGTTATAAAATAATAAAAGTCAGTTGAGGTTTTAGGGGCACTTAGGTCTATTACAAAATATGATCTTTTATGTCAGCCAAAAAAAAAATCTCCTGGTGCCTTTATCAAATAATAAAAGTCATTTGAGGTTTCATGGGCACTTATGTCGGTTACAAAATAGGGTTTTTTATATTGGCCAATAGAAAAAAATAGCTCCCGATGCATTTATAAAATAATAAAAGTCATTTGAGGTTTCTGGGGTGCTTATGTCAGTTACAAAATAGGGTTTTATATGTCAGGAAATAGAAAAAATATAGCTCCTAATGCCTTTATACAATAATAAAAGTCATTTGAGGTTTTCGGGGTGCTTATGTTGGCTACAAAATAGAGTTTTCTATGTCAGCCAACAAAAAAGAAAAGCTTTTGGTGCCTTTATAAAATCATAAGAGTCATCTGAGGTTTCGGGGGTGCTTATGTCAATTACATAATAGGGTTTTTTATGTCAGCCAATAGAAAAAACTAATTCTCAATGGCCATATAAAATAATAAAAGTCATTTGAGGTTTTTATGCACTTATGCCAACTTCAAAATAGGTATTTTTATGTCAGCCAATAGAAAAAATAACTCCTGACACGTTTATAAAATAATAAAAGTGATTTGAGGTTTTGGGGGTGCTTATGTCAATTACAGAATAAGGTTTTTATGTTGGCCAATAGAAAAATATAACTCCCGATGCCTTTATAAAATAATAAAAGTCATTTGAGGATTTAGTGGCACTTATGTCAGATACAAAATAGGGTTTGTTATGTCAGCAAATAAAAAGAAGATAACCCCCCACACCTTTATAAAATAATAAAAGCCGTTTGAGGTTTTGAGGGCACTTATGTCAATTACAAACTAGGGATTTTATGTTGGCCAATAGAAAAAAATAACTCCCAACACCTTTCTAAAATAATAAAAGTCATTTGAGGATTTGGAGGCACTTATGTCGATTACAAAATAGGGTTTTTTATGTCAGCAAATAGAAAAAAATAACTCCTGGCACCTTTATTAAATAATAAAAGTCATTTGAGGTTTCGTGGGTGCTTATGTGAGTTACAAAATAGGGTTTTTAATGTCAACTTATAAAAAAATAACTCTTGGTGCCTTTATAAAATAATAAAAGTTGTTTAAGGTTTCTGGGGTGCTTATGTCGGTTACAAAATAGGGTTTTTTATGTCAGCTAATAAAAAAAATAACTCCCGGTGCCGTTATAAAATAATAAGTCATTTGAGGTTTCAGGGCCGCTTATGTTGGTTACAAAATAGGGTTTTTTATGTAAGCCAATAGAAAAAAATAACTCCTAACACCATTATAAAATAATTAAAGTCGGTTACAAAATAGGGGTTTTTATGTCGTCCAATAGAAAAAATATCTAGCTCCTGGTGCCTTTATAAAATAATAAAAGTTCTTTGAGGTTTTGGGGTCACTTATGTCAATTACAAAATATGGTTTTTAATGTTGGCCAATTGAAAAAAATAACTCCCGTTGCCTTTATAAAATAATAAAAGTCCTTTGAGGTTTTGGGGGTGCTTATGTCGGTTACAGAATAGGGTTTTTATGTTGGCCAATAGAAAAAAATAACTCTCGATACCTTTTTAAAATAATTAATGTGGTTTGAGGTTTCGGGGGCGCTTATGTCAATTACAAAATAGGGTTTTTATGTTCGCCAATAGAAAATATAACTCCCAGCACCTTTATAAAATGATAAAAGTCATTTGAGGATTCAGGGGCACTTACGTCGGTTACAAAATAGGGTTTTTTATGTCGGCCGATAGAAAAAAAATAACTCCCGGTGCCTTTATAAAATAATAAAAGTTGTCTGAGGTTTCAGGGTGCTTATGTCAGTTACAAAGTAGGGTTTTTATGTGGGCCAAGAGAAAAAAAACAACTCCTGGCACCTTTATAAAATAATAAAAGTTGTTTGAGGTTTCGGGGGTGCTTATGTTAGTTACAAAATAGGGCTTTTATGTAGGCCAATAGAAAAAAATAACTGCCGGCACCTTGATAAAATAATAAAAGTTATTTGAGGATTCAGTGATGCTTATGTCAGTTAAAAAATAGGGTTTTTTATGTCGTCCAATAAAAAAAATAACTCACGATGCCTTTATAAAATAATAAAGTCATTTGACATTTCTGGGGCACTTATGTCAGCCAATAGAAAAAAATAGCTCCAAGCTAAACAAGTTAACTTTTGAAGAACAAGGGGGTTTTGTGGCTGGTAGGAAGATTATGGATGGTGTCATCATTGCACCTAAGATGATTCATTCTATGAATCATTCTAAGGAGAAAGCTATGTTTATTATGTTGGACATGGCTAAAGCTTATGATCAGGTCAAATGGGCCTTCTTATTTAAGATTCTGGGAGCGTTTGGTTTTGCTGGTGAATGGATTGAGTGGGTCAAGAGTTGTGTTACTTCTCCTTCCTTTTTGGTGTTGATTAATGGTGAGCCAATGGAGTTGTTTGGTGCTTCTAAGGGGCTCAGACAAGGGGACCTTTTATCCCCCTATCTATTCAGCTTATTGTCAAAGGGCTTGGGGAGGTTTATTACATCCTAGGTGGAGACTAGTTTGATTCAGGGCTGATGTTTTGGAAATAATATTTGTTGTGCCTTGCACACACACCCCATTTTGAAAAATAGGGACCCCCTCTTTCAAATTTTGGATTAGAGTGTCAAGTAAGTTTTCCATCTCCTAAGTTGTCAAAGGGGTCAAAACACACTTTTCACCATGTTAGAAATTTAATGTTGATAGGTCATTCCAAAATCTATTAAGTCCAAGTCTCTGCATGTCATAAAAGAGGTCTGATAGTCTATTTGCATTGAAACTAATCCTAACTGACCTTTGCACTAAAAAGTCATTTGTCTGACCTTGTACTAAAAGTCCCTTTGTCTGACCTTGTACTAAAAGGCCCTTTGTCCGACCTTGTGCTAAAAATCCCTTTGTCCAACCTTGCACCATTTCATCGCTTGATAGATGCGCTGGAACTAGTTGCTACCAACCATGCGCTATAATGCTTATTCACTGACCAAGTCAGAGACTGGTAAAGTCTCTGCTAGTCTGAGGAGCCCCAAACTCCCACAACACATGAAAATGGAATGGTCACCTTAGTGCTAAGAATGATACCTACTGACTAAGTCTGTTACACCCCAAATCCCTGCCAATTCAGAAGAGACCTAATCTCGCACAAACCCTAAAGTTTTGTCGAATCTCACAACTGACACTACATACGATCTGCATTAATGGTGAGTGGTTTGGAGGAATACAAGGAGATTTTTGTGGTTTTGAAGCTCATTTCGCATTTGACAAACACTCAGAGAGCTTTTTGGTGACATTTTCAAATGATTTCCCTACATGACCCGTGAATCAACCTAGAGACCTCCTGCACACCTGCACCTCTCAACTCTTCACATCTCAATGAACCAGGTAGCAACTCATTCTTCACTAAGGTTTTTTCCTCAACTAGGGTTTTGTTTTTAATTAGATGCATTTCTTTTTTAAGGACATGGCGAATGTATGGGTGAAATGTATTAGGGCATATAGGCTAGGGTTTCATTTGTGAATTATTTATTTTTATATAAACCCTAGTTTAAATCTTTGATGGAAGTACAATTTTTTGACATCATTCAAAATCCCTCTCGTAGGTGAAACAAAATTAGTAACTTGTCAAACCCTAGCAAAACAAAATGAACTTAAATGCCTTAGATCAATCAACAAAATGAAGTGAAAGTAGTTCTTGTGCCAAAAGTTATCTGATTGACCTTCAAAACTTCATGACCAACCAGTCAGTCAATGGCCTAGAAAATCTGCGCTGAGACCCAAAACTAATTTAGCGCTAAAACCTAATTCTCTGACTTCATGATGTTCATTGATTTAACTCACTTAGTCAGAGGATTCAAGAAGTCCCACACAACCTTGAGATTTGCCTTGCACTGGGTTTTGATTGCTCTAACCCTACACTAAAGACCATCTCTCTGACCTAGGTCAGACGCATGTAAAAGTTCCGTAGGTATATAAACTTCTACCAAGAAATAAGAAAATGACTTTGTGTGAAAATGACCTTCGTTTGACCTTCTACCAAAATGCGCTATCACCAACTTAGTCGGTTGACCTTGAAAAGCCTGCAAGGTCAGGCAACATTCAATCTCGCGCAAAAGCAATAAAACATGTTTTGATCACCCTATGCCAAACTTGCTACCGACTGACCTGAATGATTAACCTAAATTCAGTTGATTACAAAACCCACACAAGTCAGTTGACCATAAAGTCCATGTAAAACCTTGTGAAGGCATGAACATTGAAAGACTAGTTGGTCGGATGTATTTGATTTCTCTGTTGAGGTCAGTTGACCTCAAAACTAGCGCTTTTCCTCCTATAGCTCGGTTGACCCCAAATTTAGCAGAAACTGGGTAAAGTGACTATTTTTAAGGAATTTTCAAAAGGACAAATTTCTGTCAGGATGAAATAATGATTGCACTTGGTAAATGATGATGTTTTACATGCTTTAATGGGATTTTTGCACCATTTGGGTATTTATTACATGCATTAGTATAAGATTGCTTCATTATTTGATCATGTGATAAATGCAATGGTTAATAAATTTTAGACTTTTGTTATCATAAGCACATGTCGGTAACTTAGCATATTCATGATGGATTCATTTGTTATAATATGGTTTGATAGTGTAATAGTCAACTTGATAATCATAAACTTTAGACTTAGTAGTTAGAGAAAACATCCCAAGGTTTCAAACTTATAAGGTCCAGTCTCGCAGGTTACATGATTGCATGAGCTTAAATCATGAGGTATGAATTCAAAGGTATTCGTCCAGAAACAAAGATTGCAACCAGATGGAAGGACATTAGAGAGACAGACTTAGGTCATATTGACTTTGATGATTTTAGAATTAGAGTATTTGGCCCAAATTTGACCTCAAGAGCCAAGAAAGTGAAGGACAATGGGAATGCACAAGCTACTGCTTTCCCTACATATGTTCAATGTGCTAAACTTATAGTTACCTATGGAGATACATATGATGTCATGACTAGGACAATACAAATTGCTAGTGGAGATATTTTAGCTAACCTAAGCCTAGAATCCTTGGCTAAAACCTTTGATATTCCATGGCATACAGTAATGACCATGCCAGATAAGGCAGGATCAGAGGACACCTACAAGAAAGATGAGAATGGATGTAGGAAACATATGAATGAACAATGGGCAAAGAGTAGAAGCTCTACCTTGGTTAAGTTTCCCCAAGTACTATACAGAAGTGATTTTCACGATGAAATAGGGGACTTAGTAACTTTCTTGAGTAGAATATATGGATTGTCTACAGCATCAACCTTTGAGGGATGGATGTTTGTTATAATTGCAGAAATATTGAATGGAACTAAGTTCCATTGGTAACAAATCTTAAGTGACAACATCCATGAAGCATTTAGTAACTTCAAAGAGAAATGGTTCTTCACATGGACATCTTATGGTGTTTATACTTTGGCAAGGAGAAATCATTATGCTGGTCTATCCAAGGTCGGGGAAGTAGGAAATGATGAACAAAACTCATATCAAGGTCTATGAATGCTATACACAACTCACATTTACATGACCTCTTATGCATTATAAGAGGGTAAATGATGCCTTTACCATGTACATAACTAGGTTATTGCAACGTAATATAGCTCTAAGAATATCCACAGAAGCTATGAATGAAATCACCAAGTATGGGAGGTGGTATATTCAATTTGAAAAGTTCACATATTTGAGAATACAGGGCTTCATAGGAATGGCTTACAGACTCCCTAGGTATCCAATAGATAAAGTATTGCTCTTGGAATTATCTAGACAACTAATAACTTGTGCTGAAAAAATTAAGCACCTACATAGAACAAATGTCCAATTTCCCATCCTGGTAGGGAAAGGAAATTATGCATGTCCTTCATTAGGGTTAGCTAAGCACTCTAACAAAGAAATCCAACTTCTCAACCTTCATTATTACAATAAAAGAGATCATTTTGATCCTAATAAGGTGATGGAGAGGTATGTAAATAAGAAGTTATTCCATAAAATACATATAGAAGACTTTTGGGCAAATTGTATGGATGACTATGAGGTCGTGAAAAAATCCCATTCTAGATTATCTCTGGCATTTATAAGAAAATTCCATATCATTGTAGTTCCTGACCAATTGGAAGATGATGACAATGTAATGCACAGAGGAGCCTGGGAGGCACAATATCACCAGCCAATTCCCCTACCTAATTGGGCAAACACTGAAGAAAGCTCCATTGAGGTTATTGTTGATGCATAAATCTATGGGTTTAATCTAGCAGCAACATGGGAAGTTTTCAAGATGTGGGAATGCTTCCTAGAAATAACCTCCAGATTTTAGGGAAGCTGGCTCCTCCATGCTTTCAGTGGGGTTTTGAGAAAAAGTTAGAAAGAAAACTAGATTGTAGAAAACAAATGCCTAATCTATGGCGATCTACCGGATTTGAAACAATTAGTTGCACAGTGTTAACTTTGAAGGATTTGATTGGAATTAAAAGAGCATCAATGCATGGTTAAAACAAGTTTAAGAAACATGCTTAATAGACGTAGAGAAACAGAGATATCAGAAACAAGAAATAGAGACTAACTCCAATATGCACAGAACATTATCTCTTTATTTGACAGTAACAGGTTACAGAGGCAAAAATGGCTGCACAAAGTAAACTTTTACATCTCATTTGAAAAGCATCTACTACTAAGGCAAAAGAAAATCTCTACTACTGGATGCTCTAAAATTTGATCTATGGGACTATGTAGAACTAAGAATGCATATATCCCTCCCAAATTGTCTCTTAGATCTGCCCATTTATAGCTTGAAAGACTCAACAAAATCTCAACGGCCTCCAGCAATCTTTGCAACTAAAACTCGGCAAAATCTAGCATAAATCTAGGAAATACAATTGCATTGAAACTGAAACTGTGGTTGTAACTTAAATGGCAACTGAAACTCTCCATTTGGCTCTGTGAAAATCTTCCTGCCACTTCTTCTTCTTATTTCCTATAGCTTGTCATTAAAATGAAACATTGTTGCTCATATTTTAGGGTTTCACCTTTTCTTCCCATGGAAGAAAGAGTCATATAAAAATAAAAAAGCTTCCTCTTCATATCAACATAAGGGACCCACCTCATTTAATAAGAAACTTCTTATATATTACTTAAAATATATTTAATCCCATGAGTTATGAGAGAGAACTCAAATTAATATTAAAGATTAACTTTAATAGAAGGGGCCCCACCTGATAGAAACTCCTGTTTAATATGAGACTTAACCTCTACAAATACTCATGACACATTTTTAATAAAATGAAATAATGAAACATTTCCTCTCCTATGCTCGGGCTCAAACATGTAGCCTTCTCTGTAGCATTCTTTTTGGCTCTCTCTAATGCTTTGGGTGCCAACAAGTGGCTTTCTCCGCACCATTTTAACTTCTCTCCATTGTTCCTTAGGTGCTGACATCTGGCGCTCTTCGCTTCATTATTGCTAGGACATACATTATACCTACACCAGTTATAAACTGATAGAGACTCTTTAGATGTTAATGACATGCCATCCATACTATATTGCTAGAGATTTGATTAACTATGCTCTATGCTACATATGATGCACCATCATGTTAATATTTGCATTATGACTGGCAATGGTGACGCCATGATACTACACTCCCATGCTATGCCTTTCTTTGAAATGACTTCACCTTTGATAAAGACCACTCTTTTAGCTGTCCAAACCTTGTTGAGCATTTTGGCTGTATAGGATTTACAACACTACTTCATTTTGAATATGCCATCATTCATGATTTTGTAGCATCTTATATTACTCATACTGACCTGCACCCTATATTTGTTTTAGATGTAAATGGCCAAGCCTTAACTCTTGAAACGGTTGTGCCACCCTTCAAACTGTAGTCCATTTCCAAGCCTTAACTCTTGAAACGCTTGTGCCACCCTTCAAACTGTAGTCCATTCTTAACATGGATGCGCCATGATTTGCTTGAGCACATGATTTGTTTGACTAGTGCTTGAATTATAGGCAACTTCTCTTTTGTTATGTTGATGCCTAGACATTGGCGCCATGATCCTTGAGCATATGCCACCATGCATTGAAACTTCATGTGGCTTCAAACTCTTGATGATAGCGTCTTCCGCTTTCAAAAGGCTAACTCCTTCAACTGTGTTATATTGATATTTGATGTTCCTTGTTAAATTGATTGGCCGTGGATCTACAACAAGCTACACCTCTCAATATATGGCCATGCTACTTTTATTTTCTCTGAAAGAATGTGCCAAATAGTTGAAATCTTCCAATGTCTCGAAATAGACATGATGTAATTTTAGTGGTGATAGATAAACTCACCAAGGTAGCTCATTTTATATTAGGAAACTTAACAAATGCAACACTAGTCATAGCTCACATGTTTATGCAAGAAGTGTTCAAATTGAATGGAGTTCCTAAGAAGATTATATCAGATAGGGATGCATGCATGACACCAAGATTTTGGCAAATTTTATTTTCACCACTAGGAACTCAACTTAATATAAACTCGACTTATCACCCTAAGACATATGATCAAACAGAAAGGGTAAATCAAGTTCTTGAAGATTTGTTGTGAATGTATTGTATGGATCACAATACAAATGGGAAGAATATATACCGCTTGTGGAGTTTTCTTAAAACAACTCATACAATTATGCTATGTCTCCATTTGAAGCATTGTATGGAAGAAGATACCAAACTCCTGTAAGCTAGAATAAGCTAGAAGATAGGATTAGCATTGGTCGAGAAATGTTGGTAGAAATCAAAGATCAGTTTAAGATGATCAGGAAAAGATTAGTAGAAGCAAATGATAGACAAAAAAGATAGGTTGATGTCAAACGTACACCAAGACAATTCTCAGTTGGAGAAAAAAATCTTTTGAGGGTTAAACCTCTTTATAGTTTTATAAAGTTTGGGAAACCTTCCAAACTAGCTCCTAGATATGTAGGACCCTTCAAAGTGCTTGAAGTGATCAATCAAGTTGCCTATAGGATCGCTCTACCACCATCTCTTGCTAGAATGCATAATGTGTTTCATATTTCATATTTGAAAAAGTATATAACATGTGATGGTCATATTTTTCATTGGAATTCTTTATAGGTAGAGGACCCAGGAATGGTCATGATGGAGTCTCTCAAAGTTCTCAAAGTTCACAAGCTCCACTTGTGTAATATAGATGTTACTCAGTACAGGGTCCAATGGGACTAGTATGCAAAGGATAATGCTACTTGGGAGGATTATCATGAATTTCATAAGAGATTCCCTCATTTTTTATGTTTTCAAAACTAAACAAAAACTATTTTAATTATGTTATTATGACTGGATAAATTGGATCATCGAGGACAATGAATCTTATGAGGCGAGATATGTCACATCCCTAAATTTTGACTATGTTTTACTTTTTATATGGATGTAATTAGTAGTTGATTTTTCATGATTTAATGATTTGATGTTGAGTGAAAATGTCATGATAAATCAATAATTTCATGAGTTGAATATATATTCATAGAATTTAGATATGTGATTCTATGTTATTATTATTATTTATTCATGATGTATATGGATTAACTAATGATACACTAATCTTAGTTTGGTGATTATGAGTTGTACACAGGAACATGTTTTTCTATCCTTAAGAAAGTGAGGGAGAGTATTATCAGAGAGAAGTGAATAGATGTATGGAAAAAACAAATTGTTGCCATCTAAGTCTAGTGTTGCTGATTTAGTGAACTCTCATAAGACTGGGAAGTCATTTTCAACTTTATGGTCTTAGTTTCATTTCGACAATAGTCAATTTGCCATCAATTCCTTAATAATAGATTTTGTTGTAAATAAAAAGGGATGATTCGACCATCGACATGATATAATTGATAATCGATATAAATCCCTAATTTAGTCTATATATATACACTAGTAGTTAGCTATCTTTTCATTGATAATTACCAATTGGAATTTCTTTACATTATATCCTATCAGGTTATCAATGTTTGTCTATTTTATTGAGTATGCAAGATAGTGAGGGAGAATATCTCACCCTCATTCTTGAACCTTATCTTGTGACACAAAAATAAGGTAAGGTTTTCAATGTATATGTTTCTTTATGACATTATATAAATGTTATTTTTGATAATCATTGAGACCTTTTTTTATTAGGTCAATGACCTCTAAATAAAAAGGAGGCTAAGATATGTATTTAGCTTTTGTAGTGATATGTGGTCCATGTTGCAAGTATGGACCTAACCGGTGTTGTCATTGATGTCAACATACTCCTGCTACATTGATGTCAAGAATTGGATGAGTTGTGTGCTGAGGATATTGAGAAAATTAGCCCTATCAAAAATAGAGAAGAATAGTAAAGATAGTGAAGTTCTATGAAGTAATGATTCGAGTCAGTTGAAGATTAGAGTATGCACATCAAAGGGTTTGTAGATATGTGTCTGAAGGTACTCCTATAAAAATTTTAGAGATCTGCATGAAGATTTGGAGAAGTTATGGTCATATGAGTAAAACTGGTTCTAGCAACTGTTTAGAGGTGATAGAGTGACACAAATAGGTCCAATGAGATCCAAAAATTAAATATCTTGTTTTGTGGATTTGGTGGCATGTTTGGGAAGCCAATGTGAATTTCCAACTCAATTGGTTCATGGTCTGGAAGTCCGCAAGCAATTATTCTAATGTGACAATGATGATCGGTTGTGTTCTTAAGGTTCTGGATGAAGATGCAAATGATTAAGTAGAAGTGGTGTAGATGTTCTTGGTGATTCAGGCAAGTTTGTGGGGCTCTCTAGATTGTGTCCAGTTCGTACTGGCGGTCTACATTGAAGTTTGAACTCGTAATTGAAGATTTACCTTCAGGTGATGGTGTTCTTCCTAATCTTGGTCGATTGGATGTTCTACACATGTTGTGGATGATATTGAAGATGTTTTGTGAAGCATGGCGTGTTCCTCAAAGAAGATTAAAGTCTCAGATATGCGTAGCCGATAGGGTAGTGATGCGCATGAATTTTTTGTAATAAGTCAAGTTGTATTTTTGTAATTGCTCTGTAATAAAATAAAGTATGTTGTGCCAACTTTGATGATCATTCCAAAGTTGATGTCATGTATAAATAAGAATTGTGAAGTCATTCAAAAGTGTGGTGTCATGATGAGAAATTGATAGAGAGGAGAGGAGCGAAAAACAAAGCAGAAGTGTTGAGCTTAAATGGAGTTGACTCAAGCATGGTGAAGATGCTAATCTCCAGTTCAAGTATGTAATATTTATATTATTCTATAGACAGTGTGTCTCCTATAGGCAGTGGGCCTCTTATGAGCAGTGTGCTCAGGCAGTGAGCCCTAATTGGCAAGTGCCAATTTTGTTCTTCTTATTATCTTAATAGAGAATACAATCTTGGGTTAGTCACCCCATGGTTTTTCCCTTAACGAGTTTTCCATGTTAAAATCTTGGTGTCATGTGTGTTGAATGCATTTCTGATCTTGAGCTATTGCATTTTACTTCCATGATTGAATAATTATTATGCTATTAAAATATCAGAAGGATTTAAGGATTTAAAGAATAGAATGTTTGGTGAGAACTGATTCACCCCCCCGTCTCAGTTGTCTGTCCTAAAACCAACAATTGGCATCAGAGCTAAGTTCCTCTAAAAGAGATTAACTACTTGAGGAGATCCATGATGTCTTCCTATAAGAAGGATAGTCTAAGGTTTGATGGAACAAACTACACTCTTTGGAAAAGCCACATGGAATGTCACTTGGAATGTATGGGAATTCAATATTGGAACATGACTATAAAAGAGTATATTCCTCCAAAGAATGGTCTGACAACTCTAGATGAAATCAAAAATGTTGAAGATAATCTTTGAGCTAAAGAAGCCTTACTAAGTGCCTAATTTGATACAAAGCTGACAAATGTTATGGATTTAAAAACTGCACATTAAATTTGGTCAAAGCTAGAAATTATGCATGAAGGAGACAAATATGTTAAATGTGCCAAGCTACAAAGTCTGAAAGGAAAATTCAAAAACCTAAAGATGAATGAAGATGAGAATATCACTACATTTATGCCAAAAGTAAATGAGCTTGTTTGTGGCATTAGATGTGCTGGTGGAACTTTGGATGAAGATGAGATTGTTGCCAAAGTTCTTAGATCCTTACCTCCTACTTACAAACACAAGGTTGCTACTATTGAGGAATTCAGATCTTTATCAAATATTTCAAGGGATCAATTGGTTGGGAAGTTAGCTACATTTGAATTGGCTAAGTTTGGAGATGCTCCTCCCAATACTGAATCTACATTCAAAGCTAGTGCCTCTACAAAAGGTAAACAAAGGTATGATCCAGGAGAGACTTTCTCAAAGAAATCATCATGGTATGAAAAAGGAAGAAAAGATCTGGAAGAAGATGAGGTAGAAGCTACTCAACTTGAAGCCCTTATTGCAAAGGGACTACCAAGAGGATCTGGTAAGTATGAAGGAAAATTGCCCTTCCAATGTTTCAACTGCAATAAGATTGGTCATTTTGCCTCAAGATGTCCAGAAAGATTTTCAAGGACAAATCCCAATAGATCAAGATTCCAAAAGAAATGTTACTATGTTCAAAAAGATGATGATGAAGAAGGAGTAAAAGATGATGAATCCGAGATAGGTAATAAATCTGGAAATGACTACGTGTTTATTGCCATCAAGGAAGAAGATCCAATGCCCATTTAATCTGTCAATCATAAAATGGTAGAAAGAGCTCTGGCTACTCAAGTTGAAAAAAAGGATGAAAGGGTCATTGATAGTAGATGCTCCCACCATATGATTAGTGATAAGAATAAGTTCATAAATCTAGAAAGATATGAACGAGGAGTTTTAAAATTTGGTGATAATTCTACTGGCAGAATCAAAGGTAGAGGAACTATTTCTTTTGATTGAAAGATCAAAACCAGTGATGTTCTGTATGTTGAAGGTCTGAAGCATAATCTTCTTAGTGTTGGACAGTTGGTGGACAAAGGCTATGATCTCCATTTCAAAAATGGAAAATGCAAAGTCTTTGAAAGCTCTGGAACTGAGATTGCATCTGGTACTCAGACAAAAGGTAACATCTTCCACTTGGTTGGTACTGGCAAAAGTTGTTTATTTGTTCAAATTGATCAAAGTTGATTGTGGCATATGAGAATGTGTCATGTAAATTTTGATAATATCACCAAGATAAGCAACACTCAGGCTGTAAGAGATCTTCGAAGACTGGTGAAACCTACTAATAGTTTGTACAAAGAATGTCAATTGGGTAAGCAGAACAGAGTCACATTTAAAAGTAAGGAACAATATTCTACCAGATTGTTGGACTTGGTACACATCGATCTATGTGGACCGACAAGAATCAGGAGTCTACAACGTGATAGATATTTTATGCTACTGATTGATGACTACTCCCAGATGATGTGGGTGACTTTCCTGAAAGAGAAATCTGAAGCACTTGAGAAGTTCAAAATATTCAAGGCTATGGTAGAAAATGAAATTGGATTAAACATAAAATATCTCAGGTCTAATAGAGGTGGTGAATTCACATCCGGAGAGTTCATAGAATTATGTGACAAACATGGGATAAAGAGACAGTTATCTACTCCAAGGACTCCACAGCAGAATGGAGTAGTGGAGAGGAAGAACCGGACCATCCAGGAAGCATCTAGAACCATGATGATGGAAGAAAATGTCTCTTAGATCTACTAGAGAGAAGCTATAAACACTGTTGTCTGTACTCTTAATCGAGTACAAATCAGAAGCAATACTGGTAAGACTCCTTATGAACTCTGGTTTGGCTTCACTCCTACTATGAAGTATTTCAGAGTCTTTGGTAGTAAATGTTATATCAAAAGAAATGAAGACATTGGAAAATTTGATGCTAGAAGTGATGAAGGAATATTCTTAGGTTATTCTACTCAAAGCAAAGCATACTAGTGTTATAACAAGAGATTGAGAAAGATTGTAGAAAGTACAAATGTGAAGGTTAATGAAGGCAGTAAAAATCCCTCAAGGTTTTATGAGTATGAAGAAGATGATCAGAATGATGTTTCAATCCAAGAAGAACAAGCCCCAACTGTAGTTTAGATTTAGACTGATTTGGAGAATCTTGAAATACAGGAAGAAGAGATAAGTTTGAATGAACCTGTCCAAGAAATAGAAGTGCAAGAAATTCTCAAAACTCCCAGGTATGTAAGACTGAATCATTCTGAAGACTAGATCATAGGAGATAGAAGAAAAGGTGTTCAAACAAGAAGAAAGATTGCTAAAGATTCAGAGAAGTATTGTCTGATTTCAAAGGTTGAACCAAAAATAGTAAGTGAAGCATGCAATGATGAAAGTTGGGCTAAAGCAATGGAGGAAGATTTGATGCAGATTGAAAAAAATAACACTTGAGATCCTGTTCCCAGACGTAAAGATAAAAATGTGATTGAGACAAAGTGGGTCTTCCAGAATAAACTGAATGAAGATGGTGAAGGAGTCAGAAACAAAGCCAGATTGGTTTGTAAGCATTATTCTCAAGTAGAAGGAGTTGACTTTCAAGAAACTTTTGCTTCAGTGGCAAGAATTGAAGCAGTCATATTATTTCTTACTTTTACTGCCTTCAAAGATTTCAAAGTATATCAGATGGATGCCAAGTTTGCCTTCCTGAATGGTGATTTTGAAGAAGAAGTATACATTGAGCAACCGAATGGATTCCAATTATCTGATCATGGTGATATGGTCTGCAAGTTGAAGAAAGCATTGTATGGACTCAAACAAGCCCCAAGAGCCTGGTATGAAAGATTGGATAAACATCTTTTGAAGATTGGTTTCAATAAAGGTACTATTGATAGTAACTTGTACTTCAAGATTGATCATGAAAATATCTTGATTGTTGAAGTATTTGTTGATGACATCATTTTTGGAGGAAAAGATAGTATGTGCAAGACTTTTGAAAATCAAATAAAAAGTGAATTTGAGATGTCTATGTTTGGGGAAATGAATTTCTTCTTGGGTCTATAAATCACTCAAACAAAGAAAGGAATCTTCATATCACATACCAAATATGTGAAAGAATTGTTGAAGAAATTTGGGATGGAAGATTCAAAGCCAATGAATACTCCCATGGCAACCGGGTGTAAACTAAGCAAAGATGATGAATCTCCTAAGGTTGATCAAAAAAAGTACACGTCAATAATTGGAGGACTACTGTACCTTACTCAAACTAGATCTGACATTATGAATGTTGTTGGTCTTGTTGCTAGATTCCAAGCTGATCCTCAAGAATCTCATGTCATGGCAATCAAGAGAATTCTTAGATATCTGAAGGGAACAATTAAGTATGGTTTATGGTATCCTAGGGATCACAATTTCTCTCTTCATGTATATACAGATGCTGATTGGTCAGGAGATATGGATGACTGGAAGAGTACTAGTGGTGGTGCATTCTTTTTGGGGAAAAGATTGGTTTCTTGGCTAAGCAAGACACAAGAAGCAATATCTCTGTCCACTACAGAAGCAGAGTATATTGCAACAGCAGGTAGTTGCACTCAAGAATTGTGGATGAAGCAAATGCTAAGAGACATCAGAGTGGAGTATGAAGAACCTATCAGAATCTTTTGTGATAACTCAAGTACAATAAATATATCAAAAAAACTAGTGTTGCATTCAAGGACAAAATATATATCCATCAAGTTTCACTTTTTGAGAGAGTAGGTGAACAAGAATGAAGTCAGATTGGAGCTTGTGCCCTCAAAGGATCATATTGCAGACATTTTTAATAAACCTCTACCTAAGGACTCTTTTGAGTATCTCAGGGAGAAGTTAGGGGTTATTACCTCTCCGGTTCTAAATTAAGGTGAACTGATGTGCATTAGTCTGGTGGATCTCACAATCATATCTTGTGGTCCAGTTTAATGATAGGAAGCTACAACTCAGGGGGAGCAGTCTGTATGATTCTGAAGTATTGATGCAAGTATGTACCCTTTTCCATTGATGTCAAAGGGGGAGAGAAGACATGTGAAAAACAAAAGAGATTGTTGATCAAAGGGGGAGAAATGAAGAAAGAAAAGATATGTGAATGATTGATGTTGTTAGGGGGAGCCAGTGAGGAGAAGTTCTTGTCTTCATGGTCAAAACAATTTTTCACATCATATGTTGCCATCAATGAGAAAGGGGGAGATTGTTGCAAGTATGGGCCTAACTAGTGTTGTCATTGATGTCAACATACTTCCGTTGCATTGATGTCAAGAATTGGATGAGTTGTGTGTTGAGGATATTGAGAAAATTAGCCCTATCAAAAACAGAGAAGAATAGTAAAGACAATGAAGTTCTATGAAGTAAAGATTCTAGTCACTTGAAGATCAGAGTATGCACATCAAAGGATTTGTAGATATGTGTTTGAAGGTGCTCCTGTAAAGATTTCAAAGATCTGCATGAAGATTTTGAGAAGATATGGCCATATGAGTAAAACTAGTTCTGGTAGTTGTTCAGAGGTGACAGAGTGACACAAATAGGTCCTGTGAGTTCCGGAAATACAATATCTTATTCTACGAATCTGGCGGCATGTTTGGGAAGCCAATTTGAATTGACAACTCAATTAGTTCATGGTCTGGAGGTTCGCAAGCAATTATTCTAATGTGACAGTGATGACTGGCTATGTTCTTAAGGTTCTGGATGAAGATGCAAATGATTTTAGTAAGCAGAAGTGGTGTGGATGTTCTTGGTGATTTAGGCAAGCTTGTGGGGGTCTCTAGATTGTGTCCAATTCGTGTTGCCAGTCCGCATTGAAGTATGAGCTCGTAATTGAAGATTTACCTTCGGGTGATGGTGTTCTTCCTAATCTTGGCTGACTGGATGTTCTACACATGTTGCAGATGATCTTGAAGATGTTTTGCAAAGCATGGCATGTTCCTTGAAGAAGATTGAAGTCCTAGATATGCGTAGCTGACAGGGTAGTGATGCACATGAAGTTTTTGTAATAAGTCAAGTTATATTTTTGTAATTGCTCTGTAATAAAATAAAGTATGTTGTGCTGACTTTGATGATCATTCCAAAGTTGATGTCATGTATAAATAAGGATTGTGAAGTCATTCAAAAGGGTGGTGTTGTGATGAGAAAGTGATAGAGAGGAGAGGAGCGAAAAACAAAGCAGAAGTGTTGAGCTTAAATGGAACTATCTCAAGCATGGTGAAGATGCTAATCTCCAGTTCAAGTATGTAATATTTATATTATTCTAAGATAGTGTGTCTCTTGTAGGCAGTGGGCCTCTTGTGAACAGTGTGCTCAGGCAGTGAGCCCTAATTGGAAAGTACCAATTTTGTTCTTGTTATTCTTTTAATAGAGAATACAATCTTGGGTTAGTCACCCCGTGGTTTTTCCCTTAACTAGGTTTTCCACATTAAAATCTTGGTGTCATGTGTGTTGAATGCATTTTTTATCTTGAGTTATTGCATTTTTCTTCCATGATTGAATAATTATTATGATGTTAAAATATAAGAAGGATTTAATGATTTAATAAATAGCAGGTATGGTGACAACTAATTCATCCCAGCTAATGCTAGTATTTTAACGACTATTATCTCTCATGCTTTGCATGCCATCATGGAAATAACAACTAGCATTATTACTATGGTAGTGGGTCAAGTTTTAGAGGGGGTGTTCTTCTAACTATTGATGAGTTCTCTTGAGAGACAGTGAAGTGTATCAAGAAATAGAGAAGGAGAACTACAACATTTTTATGCGCATTGAGGATTAAGGATGAGCTCACAGGTTCCTTTTCTTTTAAAACTTATATTTTTAATGAGTTTATGATTGATCGTCAGTTTATAGACTACTTATTATTGTGTTATAAAATCAATACCTTAGCATATCACTGTGTTATGATAACCAAAACTTAAGCTTATATGTTTATCCTACTGTGTCATGATAATCTTCAACATATCCTTTACAATTTCACAGTAGTGTTAGTATTTGATATCATTATATCTCCATATTACATCACTATGAGAGGAGTACATATGATGTATGTATATCTTTTATACTAAATAAGTTGAATATTTTGTAACGTGCTCACTGTAAACAGTAAAGCTGTCAGTTTATGACATGATCACTATGTACAGTGAAGTTGGCTATTTGTATCATGCTCACTCTAAATAGTGAAGCCATAAGTTTATGACATCATCACTATGTTGAGTGAAGTCAACTATTTGTATCATGCTCACTGTAAATAGTGATGCCGTCAGTTTATGACATGATCACTGTGTATTGTGAAGTCGATAGTTATGTTATGTTTTCCATTATTAGTGAAGCCAATTATATCCTTATCTTTTTGTTTTTAACGTTAAGAACAAAAGTAGCTTAAAGAGTAAAGAGTCAAGACCTCTATGGACATCCATAACTATGGGAATGGTTTTTTAGTTGTTTATGTACTCCAAATAGAAGTAGAGCCTTTTTTTCTTCTGCGTAGGTATTATAATAGGGTGTCATATCTATGAGAGGTTGAATGGCTAAAATATCCTTGTGGTGTCATGGATAACTTGTATACTCTCTAAGATTGGTGAAAAACAAAGAGAATTAGCTTCTTTGTTCTATTGAAGCTTAGATCGAATGACTATATACTTTAATATTTGGTGAATGAAAGCTAGGTTAACTCAGTCTCTAAGTAGAATCTTTATTGTACATATGTATAACACTATGTAGGTTGACTGATTAGCATGTTGAGTTAATTTTGAGTAGGGTGAAGGGTAGATGTTCATATTTGAATTTAACCTAAAGTTGTCAATCCATTTTATGGGGAGGTCAATGTGCCTTTGTTAAGACTGATCTTGAAGATTAAGACTGTGACAAAATCAATTATTTTCTACACTCTAATATTTGAGTGATCTATCACCTATAGATGTCATGCACTCAGAAGAGTGAAGGAATCCAATGACTTTTATTTTCTTTCAAGACCTATTGAATCTATTCTTCTGATATTATGTTTGAGCCTTTCAAGATCTTGAATCTCATAAGAATTGTTTTTCTCATATAATAAGTGTATAGAAAGAATATGGATATCTTGGTAAACACTTGGATCTATTTTATGTGTTTGTTTAACCTGAATAAGTACTTATATTATGTAAGTACTTATCTAGTCGTATTTCCTTTATTGGATTTAAAGAGTGATGTTAGTCAAGAATTGTTATACTTTGACTAGTTTATAATAAGACTTGTCTTGGAGAAGGATAACCTTATATAATAGATTTTATGAGATAAAGGTGAATTAGATCAATGACCAAGAAGTCAAGATTTGACAAGTGGTTATCTTATTCATGTTGTTATAGTTACAACTGATTATTTTTTGAGGTATTATAATGTTCTAGAGTATTGGAATAGGGAAAAGCGTGGAAACTTAGGGAAACCATATAATGGTGAATATTTATTGGAATACAGTATTGGAATAGGCAAAAGCAGGGAAACTCTGATTTGTTCACAACTTTTAAGGTCTGATTTGCAAAATCAAACTTGTTGTGGATTGAATCCACATCACATAATTCATTTTTCTCATCCAAATCTTAAGTGTCAATGTTAGGAAACTCCACACATCCATCATCCTCACATGGAATGGCTTCTATCTCATGAGTAGGCTCAGTATTATAACTACTAACATAAAACAGAAAATTAGAAAATACATCATACTTATCTGTAACATCCTCAAGGAGCTCAACCAAAACTTCATCCTTTACTAACTATCTATTGCCAAGTGTTGGTTCAAGAGTTGTCTTCAAAGGAAAATTAAGTGTATCATGTGCCATAATTTTTGTTGTAGTCTTCCCCAAATTAGCTAGCTCCTCTAAATGATGGGGCTCATAGGACCCAATGTATTGATGCAACCTACCATGATCATGCCTCCACAAGTCAACTTCCTCATGGTCACCTCCTCCATCAAAGTACTAGGTAGAGTCTTCTACCTCATTATCTCCCTCTATGCCATGCCTAGAACATCCATGCACCGCTATGACCTCTTTATTTTGTAATGGCAAATCAAAATTATCTAATCCACTTCAATCACTTCCCACTAAAATCTTTGAATTTCCCTTATGACCACCATTCAATTCCATGCCAATATGATGCAAAGGTAATGAAACAATGCTAGTAACATCCAAAGATCCTATACCTTGACTTGATCTTGTAGGTATGGAGATCTCCATAATAGCATGTCCTTCCTTCATGTGATCATTATGAAACCTTCGATATTCATCTTTTACAATGTATGACATTTCTTTACCCAAACCCTTACAATGGCTTGTAGGATGCAAATTATCCACAAGTATACCTTCCTCATATATAGACTGATTTAAGTTCTTCTTGTGATAATTTGTAGGCTACAAATCTTCTTTCTTTCCTACTTTTTCTTCCATGGGCACTTTGGTTTTGTAATATTCTTTGAATTTTTCATCTTTTTTTCCATCATCATTATCCCTATATCTATAACTATCTCCATTGTTCCTATCTCCATGGTTTTTGTCATTATTGTTGTTGTTATTGATACCAGGATTCCTAAGGCAATAATATGTTGTCATATGTATCACTTCATTAATATTTGATACATCTAATTAACAATTTGTCGCATCTCTCTCTGTCTCCTACACCAATTATTCAACATCTCTTGGATACTAATCTCTTCCCAGTATTTATCACCCATTTCCTCTACCACTACTATATCTATACCTGCAAAGGGATCAATCTGGGGAACCTGGATATTAGTCTATGATTTGTTTTGTTTGAGATAATAAGGATGTGTACCAGGATGCATGTCTAAGTTCATCTTCTTCATGTCATGTTTAACCTCACAAGATGGCAGGATGCACTGCTCTGATACCACCGTATCATACACTGTTGGATATGGTTATTGTGCCAAGTTTTTCACCCTTTTTGGATTATATGACCATTGTATTGTTTTAGAGTTTCATGTGTATTTTTGCATGTTTGATTTTTGCATTGAAAGTATAAAATAGAGTGCATATAAACAAAACCTAGAATATCTAAAGCATATATAAACAAAATATAAAAGACCCAGATTGTATTATGCCAAAATATGAATTGAATATATACCCATGTGAAGATTTCCAACTTCATACATGTGTTGATGGTGACCCCCCCAGCAATATGAATGAAAATGAACATATTCTAAGCTCTGCCAATGAATGGATTTTTAGAAATAATGTATTGGCGATGATAAAGAACCCTAGGCACCCAAATTGCATATGATAATAGCTAAAAACGAAGTTTGACGTATTCCAAACAATAATCATGACCTCCCTAGGCTGTATGGCCTATTTGTAGGTGATCACAGCAATAGAAATGAGTTGAAATCCCTCTAAAATCTGATCAGAACTCACTGCAGCTCTATTACAGTCCTCAACGCCAATGTACGATGTCAAAAGGCATCCCCAACATCACCACAATCACCAATATGAATAGTATGACCTTCTCATGCATAGTACGACCAATAATGGAGATGTACAGCCCCAACAAGTAGATAATATAGTCCTTTCTATAGTGCCAAACCTATCAATATCAACAACTAAATATTCTTACTTTGCTGTTCAGAAAACTACTAAAGATATATGCAATAAACTCATCAAATCTCCTCCAAATGAATCCAACTGATGCTCAACTAAAAAACCTGTGTAAAGCTTCAAAGAATCCTTCCTGATGTGGTCTTTCACATACAAAGAAGGTGACTATGCAGAGGTTTTCATCTCAGCAAGTCTACTTCAAACCCTCAAAGCTTCCAGAGCTCCAAGAATGCACAACAACCTAAAATTTCAAGAGAGTGAATGAATAATCCAAGTATAAACTCAAAATGAGCCTATACTTACCTTTTATCATTTCTCTTTTCCCAATGCCCAACAAGAGGAGTATATATTTTATTATTTTATGTTTTAACCCCTTATTTCTCCATGAGGGCACCCATCTACTAGTGTGACTAATTTAATAAAAAGTATACCTTTTTATTTACTCCTATATCCCCTTTATTTAACACTTATTATAAAGTATACTTTGAAAAGCATTTAAATCCCCCTTTTAAATGAAGTCCACTTAATTCATTAATGATATGCACTTAATAATTAATTATTATTAAAGTATAACTTTAATAATAATTATAATATTTTAACTCCATCATTAACCAGTGTAAATCAATTCTGATTTCACTAAGAGGTAGGCCTCTATCAACACACTGACTTACTATAAATAGTAAGTATATAAAAAATGAAGCTAAAACACCTAGAATACCATAACCTCTTAACAAGATAAGGAACTAGAGATGAAAACACTACCAACTGCAAACTAAGGAGCTAGCTAACTCCAACACTGGGCCCTCTAAACACCATTATTAACCTATGAGGACCCGATGATAGGCTAAACCACCAACTCTAATGCTCGCTCAAAAAGGGGAAATTACATTCTGCCCTCCTTGAAATTGCTTGTCCCCAAGCAATCATAACTTAATAGGAAACGTCACTCCTTTAGAGGACCAAGGGAAGAACTGTAGAATGATCCACATGTCTCTAAATAACTCAAGCAGCACCATCGTAAACACAACTACACAAAGATAAACATCATGACATCTATCCAACTCCTGTGCACAAGATTTGTGCATCAAAACTAGCTCATGTACCTATGAATCAAAGGTGAACCTGTATGCATACCACACAATGTACACATTGTAAAACTCATCAATAAACTATGACTGGAATCCTGATGAACAAGAAGGATCCCATAGTAAACTGTAGAGGGCCAAATAATATATCCATGGATCCCAAACCTAGAACATGGAAGTCTACCATGCATAACATCCTCTAACTTTCACTACATTAATCTGATATCAACTTCACCATGCCAAGAGTGGTGAAGCAATCCAATGGGACCCATCCGAACCACAGTGCCAAACCTGTCACCACCTGGATCCCAATACAATCAAAACTCACATCCATTAGTGAAGAGTAGGTAAGAATGTCCAGACATGTCGGCACCACAACATCCTCTTTCATCCTCTACAAATATCCTATGGATGTGTTGTCTATCCCTTATAGGTGCTGGAAGATATGAAACTGCTCCTCCCAATTTGAGGGAATGATAAAACTCTCCTCCATCACCGCTATAAAGACTAAACATGCCATCATGCCTACTAACACTACAAACTCTCTAAAGCCATGTCTCCAATGGAAATTTTTGAGACAAAGAAGTTGGAAACTCTGTCTAGTACACATCAGCATGATGGTAATCTGATCTCTGAGCCTGCAAGTAATCCTCTAAATATATCTGAGTCAGACACCTGCAATCTCTAGTTCCATCTTATGTAGATGGAAACCCTTCATCCTAGAATGGATGGTATAAATGCTGATCCAATCCACACTTACACATCATCAGGTCATCTATGTGTGGACTAAAGGAGAAATGATGAGCACTCCTCACTATGTAGTCAAGATAAAAAGCACCTTCCTGTGTTAATGGTTGACCGTCATAGCCATGGGGGACACACCCCTCATCACTCTCATCACTTAGATCAGATAATGGCTCATGTCTATGATCCTGAATAGCTAATTGGGTAGATACTCTAGAAGCCCTCTCTACATACCCAATAGCATAATCCCTATCATGAAACAATTGGAGATATTATGATCTCATCTCCTCCAAAGCACTCCTGATGAACCATAAATCACAAATGTGAGTACTAAACGGGACCCCATATTGTCTCTCCTCAAACTCTGTTGTCCAAAGAAGGTACTCAACATACTTATGAGTGCAATCAAAATGAGATAAGGTTGAATCAACCTTCTCTCCTGTAACCTTCATCTGATATCTCCATCTTTGTGGCTCAATAAGCTATCGATCAAAATCACCTGCATGGGATGTAATCTCTGATATGCTTATAGGAGAAGGAAACAAATCAACATGAGAACTAATCTCCCAACTAGATGATACCCTGCATACCTCTTGTGAAGAAGATGGAGTAGAGTAGTGATCTGTCACATAACTCTCCAGAGAATCCACTACTTTAGCACAAGAGCTATCAATAATCTACTCTGCATCACCTGAAATGGGACTATCCTTAGGAACACCTGGTGCAACATATTTTTCCCTACTAAACTCATCCAATGCACTCATCCCATATATTTCACCTACACTAGTAAATGAAATGGATGTAGCCACATCCTCCACATACTCATTACCACAATTCGTGGATGTATGCTCATCACCAAATGCTGCCATAGATATATGAATTGTATTTGTAAGTGATGAGGATTGCGCCAAGCTCAACTCCATGGTAAGCTCTTCTATCCGTAACTTTAACTCTTGAAGGTTTGTTTGAGTTCTCTTCAAAGAGTCCGTGCTAAGCTCAAGCTCATCGGTGACCTCATCAACCTTCTCTTCCTATCCCTTTACAACATCATAATAGATACCATCAAGTAAGAGAAGATGATCTCTATCTAATAATAGTTGTAGGTAATTATTCTTCATTGCCCCAATTGCATCTCTAAGTGCCTAAAACTCAGCAAGGGCAAATCCACTATCAAGGTGCTCATATATACCTAGAGTCCAACAATAGTGTGTCACCAACTGCTAAACAACATCTAAGTGTTCTAATGCTAAATCAATCATGCCTTCATTCACCTTCAATTGCCCTGCCAAATGATGAGACCCCTATGACAACTTGTTTCCACACAAATTTTCTGATTTGTAATCCGCACTTTGGTAAGAGGCTGAATCATCATCACTCATTGTTTGATAAGCATCATCATGTGTGCTATTAGCTCTGCACACTTCCTCAACAAAGGTACTATCGTTATGTACCTCACGTGATGGCTCCAATGACATAATAGAAGCTATTGATTGGACATAATCATTGCACACTACTTCCTCCAAATTAGATGCATGTTCATCCAAAGAGCTATCCTGGGACCCATCACCCACAAGTAAATTTTATGATTTGTTCACATCTTCTAAGGTCTGATTTGAAAAATCATACTTGTTGTGGCTTAAATCCGCATCACATAATTCATTTTTAGCACTCAAATCTTTAGTGCCAACATTAGGGAACTCCACACATCCATCATCCTCACATGGAATGGTTGCTATCTCATGAGTAGGCTCAACATTATAACTTCTATCATAAAACACAGTATTAGAAACTACATCGTACTTATCTGCAGCATTCTCAAGGAACTCAACCAAAAATTCATCCCTTGCTAACTGTCCATTGCCAAGTGTTGGTTCAAGAGGTGTCTTCAAAGGAAAATTAAGTGTATGATGTGCCATAATTTTTGTTGTAGTCTTCACCAAATCAGCTAGCTCCTCTAAATGATGAGGCTCATAGGACCCAATGTCTTTATGCAACCTACCCTGATCATGCCTCCACAAGTCAACTTCCTCATGGTCACCTCCTCTATCAAAGTAGTAGGTAGAGTCTTCTACCTCATGATCTCCTTCTATGATTGGCCTAGAACATGCATGTACCACTATGACCTCTTTATTTTGTAATGACAAATCAAGATTATCTAATCCACTTGGATCACTTCCTGCTGAAATCTTTGAATTGCCCTTATGACCACCATTTGATTCCATGCCAATATGATGCAAAGGTAATGAAACAATGCTAGTAACATCCAAAGAACCTATACCTTGACTCAGTCTTGTAGGTGTGGAGATCTCCATAATAGTATGTCCTTCCTTCATGTGATCATTGTGAAACCTTCGGTATTCATCTTTTACAATGTATGATGTTTCTTTACCCAAACCCTTACAATGGCTTGTAGGATGTAAATTATCCACAAGTATACCTTCCTCATAGATAGACTAATTTATGTTCTTCTCATGATAATTTGTAGGCTATAAATCTTTTTCCTTTCCTACATTTTCTTCCACGGGCACTTCGCTTTTGTAACCTTTTTTAAATTTTTTAGCATTTTTTCCGTCTTCATTATCCATTTATCTATACCTATATCCATTGTTCATGTATCCATGGTGTGTATCATTGTTGTGGTTGTTATTGATACCAGGATTCCTGAGGCAATAATTGGTCATCATCTGTATCATTTGATTAATATTTTGATGCATCTAATTAACAATTTGTCGCATCTCTCACTATCTCCTACAACAATTATTCAGCATCTCTTGGATACTAAGCCCTTCTCGGTTTGTATCACCCATTTCATCTACCACTACTGTATATGTACCTGCAAAGGGATCAATATGGGGAACCTAGATATTAGTCTATGATCTGTTTTATTTGAGATAATACTGATGTGTACCAGGTTGCATGTCTCAGTTCATCTTCTGCATGTCATGTTTAACCTCACAGGATACACTACTCTGATACCGCTGTAGCATACACTGTCAGATATTGTTATTGTGCCAAGTTTCTTTATGAATGATATGACTGTTGTATTGTTTGATGGTTTCATGTGTATCTTTGCATGTTTGGTTTTTGCATTGAAAGCATAAAATAGAGTGCATACAAACAAAACCCAGAAAATCTAAAGCATATATAAACAAAATATCATAAACCCATATTGTATTATTCTAAAATATGAATTATGAGTACATACCCATGTCAAGATTTCCAACTTCATACATGTTCTAACAGTGACCCAACAATATGGATGCAAATGACCATCTTCTAAGCTCTACCAATGAATGGATTCTTACATATAATGTATTGGTGATGATAAAGGAACCCTAGGTACCCAAATTGCATATGACAACAACTACAAATGAAGTTTGAAGTATTCCCAACAATACCCAGAACCTCCCTAGAATGTATGGCTTAGCTGTAGGTGATCACAACAATAGAAATGAGTTGGAATCCCTTTGAAATATTATCAGAACTCACTACATCTCTATTATAGTCCTCAACGCCAAAGTATAATGTCAAAACGTAGCTCCAACATCACCACAATCACCAATATGAACAGCAGAGCCAGATCATGCACAGTACAGCCAATAATGGAGATGTATGGCCCCAACAAGTAGATAATATAGTTCTTTCTGTAGTGCCAAACCTATCAATATCAGTTGTTAAACATTCTTACTTTGCTACTCACAAAACTACTAAAGATTTATGCATTAAACTCATCAAATCTCCTCCAAATGAATCTAACTAATGCTCAACTGAAACCCCTATGTGAGGCTTCCAAGAATCCTTCTTGATGTGGTCTTTCACACATGAAGAGGGAGACTATGTAGAGGTTTTCATCTTAGCAAGTCTGGTTCAAATCCTCAAAGCTTCTAAAGCTCCAAGAATGCATGACAACCTAAAATTTCAAGAGAGTGAATGACTAATCCAAGCATAAACTCAAAATGATCCCATACTTGCCTTTTACCCTTCCTATTTTCCCAATGCCCAAGAAGAGGAGTATATATTTTATTATTATGCTTTAACCCCTTATTTCTCCATGAGGGCACCTATCTCCTAGTGTGACAATTTTAATATAAAGTATACCTTTCTATTTACTTGTATCTCCCCTTTACTTAACACTTTTTATAAAGTATACTTTTAAAAGCATTTAAATCCCCATTTTAAATAAAGTCCACTTAACTCACTAATGACATGCACATAATTATTAATTATTATTAAAGTATAACTTTAGTAATAATTATAATATTATAACTCCATCATTAACCATCGTAAATCAATTCTGACTTCACCAGGAGGTAGCCCACTACATTGACTACTAACCAGGGTGCCTTACTATAAATAGTAAGGTTGGCATCTATCAACACACTGACTTACTATAAATAGTAATTATATAAAAAATGAAGCCAAAACACCCTGAATACCAGAACCTCTGAACAAGCTAAGGAACTGGAGAGGAAAGCATTGTCAACTACCAACTGAGGAGCTAGCTAACTCCAACACTGGGCTCTCTAAACACCATTATTAGCCTACAAGGACCTGATTATAAGCTAAACCACCAACTCTGATGCTCGCTCAAAAAGGGGACATTACAAGTGTAGTTGAACAATAATGCACATATTTTCCTTTATTGTAGGTCCTCTCACTAGTGGGTACATGTGGCCACCCTATTGCTACAAGTACATTCTATACTATGGTGACACCCTCACTAATGATAGCAAGTGAAAAGTAGTTATGACTGCACATGGAAAAAATGACAAAAATAACTAATTCCAAGCCTCCTCATAACTACGCAACATAGGAAGTTGCTACATCATCTAGAAAACTTTTCTTTCCCAAATTTTCATAATGTTAAATCAAGAGACTAGAGGGTAACCTAGCAATTCCAACTACTCGTATTAACTTTTTTTAAAAATTTATATTAGGATAGAAGTATAAATCCATATCCCACTTATGGGACATCTCATAAAAATGAGTCCTACAACTCATAAATCAATGAACACATTCAAGTGAAGGTCCTTTATTTGAATGTACAAGGATTTCCATGTGTAAATAGGGTTTGAATGAAGGCCATGGGGGTTTGAACGAAAGCCATGGGGTTTCGAATGAAGTTTTTTTTCCCTAATATTGTATGCCCAAATACTTATAGGAAAGGGATGGTTATGTGTAGAAAGATGGGGTCCCAAAGGTGGCTAATTTATTTTTGTACTTAAAATAATCAATAACGCACTAGAATTATAGAAACCATAATGTGCTCATGCTATAACACAAGCACATTATAACTTCCATAAAAGAAGAAAAAGTTATTAATTTTCTCCCTATTTTCCTGAGAACATGACTGAGCTATTACATGAGATTTAAAGCAATTTATTTGGGTAAATTATGTTGCCACAACTAGAATTTAAGCAATACTTAGAATTCTTTTAAGGCACCTCATTCCCTAGTAAATATTGTCTAGCCTTCGAGATGATACCAAACTAGGTAAACAAAAAACTTTTAGAAATTAATCGGAGCTGGAACTATAGGAGCTCTACGGTTAATGGCTGAGGCATTTCTCCCACAAGCAATAGGATGTATTGTGGCATTTGGATGGATCATGACTCAAAACATTTCTGGTCTATTTATCTTTCATTTTTTAATTGTAAAATGTTGGTGCCATCTAATGTCGTACAAGTTAGGACATTTTCTATAATTTTCATTCTATGTAATCAAAACCTACTTTGTATTCAATTCAGTAGGTGAAGACTAGACATTTTTAAAATGTTTTAAGATTTGATTTTTTAATCTTTTATTCATGTCAATATCAATAAACAATCAAGAATTTGGGCTGTTGGCCCTTTAGCATCTTACCCCCATTGAAAGCCCATAAACATATATAGTTTCTAATTAATTAATTATTTAGAAACTAAAAAAATTGTTCACTCATGGCCTAAAGGAACCAACCAATATATAACCAGTTAAAAACACTATAAGTTGTTGATGCTAAAATAACAATAATAATTGGATTACCAGGAAAATTTATGGTTAACTTCAGAACACCTGCATATCACTGCTCTCAGCATTAGAACATACAGCTAGCTGGCCATCTGAGTTTTGTTTAAGTAGAGCTGCATATCACTGCCTAAATATCTGAATCACTAACATCTTTTTAGCACCATGTTTTTTTTCATATAAATTAATCTAAAGATCTAAAGAGGTTTTCGATCAGATCAGTGGGGGCAACATACAGTTAATATGAATAAAGATTCCATGTTGGCCCCTCTTGGAATCATCCTGTGTGTAATTTTACCAATAATTCTAAGCTTTGGTTGTTCATCCATCTCCTCCTCATGCTTCCAAATTAAGGGAAAATCGCATCAGCTAATTTGTCAATCAATGGGCCATTTAGACCTGCTAACCATGTAAAAAAACATTATTTTTGTGAAAGCAGCATTCAATCTCTGTTAATTATTTAGATTCTATGTAGTTGGAAGAAGCACGTGTAACTTGTTGATTATTAAGAGCAGCAAGAAGATTGAATTGAAAAACAAATCAACAAACAATGAACAAACAAGAGTAAACAATCACATGGAAACAACAAGATTTATGTGGTTCACCATTAATGGTTACGTCCATGGGAAAAGCAGGGAAACTTTGCTTTATTAATGTTCACAACAGTTTGTACAATACACTTTTTCAGTCACTTCACTTGTGAAATGAAGTCTCCAATTACAAACATAAGGAACAGTGAAAGGTGGAAACAAAGGAATGTGAAGAGACATAGGTCAATGTGACCGTTGGACTTCACATATTGAACAATTTCCCACTTGAAGTCCAATCCACTACTGCAAGCAGTCACTCCTAGAGATATCCCCTGCTTTTCTAGGCCTATTGTCACATTTTCTCCAGGCCAAGAGAAACTCTGCTGAACTCGAGATTCTCTTTTGAGACTACCTTTGTGAGTCCATCAGCTGGATTCACACTAGTATGCACCTTTTCAAATTTCATCTTGCGTTCTTTACACTAGTACAGAAACAACAATGTATGACTGAAAAAACTACTAAAAACTATTTATAAATGACCAAACATGGTCACGTGACCATTAGTAGTTTATTGCGGGTTATTTATAATGTGACCAAATTAATGACTAAACCATTTTTTGTCATTTATTGGTTGTTTTGATTGATCGATTTGGTAGTATATTTAGTTATTTTTTTAGTTGATTTTTGTAATATGGTCACTTATTTAGTCATTTTTTATTCATTGACATATTTAGTCATTAATTTAGTCATTGATTGTTGTTAACTGGTCACTTATTTAGTCATTTTGATTCAATGATTTCTATCCATTGGTAGTGTATTTAGTGATTAATTTTAATCACCATTTTGATCAATTTGGTAGTATATTTAGTCATTTTTATTCACTGTTCAATGATTTTTATCAATTGGTAGTATATTTAGTCAATTTAATTATTGATTGACATCAATTAGTAGTATATTTAGTCATTTTATTCAAGGGGAAGAAGCATCACTACAAAATCACATCAACCATTTTGAAGCTTGCACAATGAAACAACTTTACGAAGGTGAAAACAACTTGTTTTATTGATAAAAAATGATTACAAATAGCATACAGATTTGAAAATAAGTTACAATGCTTTCTCTTTGCTAAAAAAACCTTCATGGTTACAATACATAGCTCATAGAATGAGCAAGAAATTGATTTTCTGAGTATCACTAAGCATAGAAGTACAAAGACATTCATATATGACTTCTTCACAAATCCATGACTGTCCCATGAAGCTCACTGTCCTAGTTCAAGATGACACTATCATCTCTGTAGAGATCTTGTCTCATGCACCCAACTTGGTCTAGTTCATAAGCTTCCACTATGAATTGTTACATGTAGCAATAAACTATCCTTATCTCTGATGATTATGCCTTTGATGGCTATCATCTTTGGTAGGATGCCTCAATTGTCATGGACTGTTATTCAACATTACCTTATGAATAGGCCATGCATTGTCCTAATCAAACTTGTAATTTCTTGAAATGCATTGTCCAATCACTTGTCAACCTACTGTCATGCATTTTCCCTTTATAAAATAACAATGCCTCACGATTGCCACTACCTAGCTCATTATTTAGGCATGCTTTCACTTGCACTCTGCCTCCCATCAATGTAGAACATTGCCCCTCTATTGAATACCTTGACTACCTTTGACATCACTGTATCTTTTCTAAATTCCTTGAAAACAATTCATCACTACTACTATTACCTAGGTATGCACTCTATGTCATCTTATAGACTGTTACAAGTTCACATAGTCCATCATTGGTCCTATCACTTATCACATCACCATCATTGGGCTATCTCCTTGCCCCTTTAAATGCCTCTTGAGACACTGACAAGATTGTAACCTTTGCATAGTTCTTCTCATTGACTCTAAGATTATCTTTTAATGTTTACATGAATCTCTGCCCCTTGATAGTCACTTGTAGGTTTTCTTCATGCATAGCTAAAATCTCTTTCATAGACTGTCCTTTCAATCCTCATTGTCATACATCCTCATTGGCAAACATATTCACTCAAGTTTGAGGAGTGCTTTTGCCATGGTCATAATTGTTTTGGAAACATTGTCATTGCCATGATGCCATTTGATCAAGACCTTCACTTTGTGTTTCAAGGTTAGATTGTAACTATCCAATCTCTTCACACTCTTCTCACTATATTGTTTCAAACATCCATGTGTCTTCTACTTATGGCTCTCAGTGTAACCTTATAATCCATGGGTCTTTATGTGTTGCTTAGCCTCAAATGACTATCACTACCTTTTGAGGAGGTCATCTTATTCTTTTGCAATCATACCAATGTCATAATCATTCCTTGTGGGTGAAACCATTATATGAAGGATTATTTCAAACAACAAAGAGAGGACCTGCAAAGAAAAAATATAGTTTTCAATACTTGATCAATGATTTTTTTATTTTTCCAGTTGGACCATAATGAAAATTCTATAGAACATTATCAATAAAAAACTAACAATTGCTCGACTTGATAAACAAGATCATAAAAAAAGATATATGCATTCAATAAAATTTCCTTTGAAGTATATGGAAGCCTTGATTCCTTCCAGAAAAAAAATTGTAAAGAAATGTGTAAAGATTAACTCAAGGCCATGTTGTAGTGGTAACAATGTGACATGTATTGAGTGTGCAAATTTGGAATTTGAAAATTTATATATTATTGTCCACTAGTAACCAAATTAGCTTAATAGAACTACATGAAAAACACATTTTGCATTAAACTTTAGTACGGAAAAGAAAAATAATTCATAAATCACAATGAGCTCGACTATTGCTTTGAATTTTGTTAGATGTTGTAGTTGAAACTGTCCTGGTAGACATGTATGGAAAATGTGGAACCATGGACAAGTCATATGAATTGTTTGATAGAATGCCTCAAAAAATGTGGTCTCATGGACTGCAATGATTGTAGGATACACACAAATTGGATTTTTTGAAAAAACTCTAGAAACTTTCAAGGAAATGCAATTAGCAGGTGTAAAGCCAAACTGCACAACCTCTACTAGCATCCTTCCTACCTATTCCAAAATGGAAGCTTTGGAACAGGGAATGGGCATCCATCAAAGCATAATGGACGGGGGATTTTTGTGACATATTATAGTTGGACAGAATGCTTCAAAGAGATGTCATCTCTTGGAGTGTAATTATTGTTGGATATGCATAAAATGGATTTATTGGGAAGGATTTACAAACTTTTAAGAAAATTCAATTGGCAGGTGCAAAGCTAAATTCCACAACCTTTGCCAGCATCCTTCCTGCCTGGGCCAAAATGGGAGCATTGGAATAAGGTATTGACATCGATCAAAAAGTAATGGATAGTTGAATTTTGTCAGATGTTGTAGTTTCAACTACCCTAGTAGACATGTATGTAAAATGTGGAAGCATTGAAAAGTAATGTGAATTGTTTGGCAGAATGCCTCAAAGAGATGTCATCTCATGGAATGCAATGGTTGCAAGATATGCACAAAATGGATTTGTTGAAAAGTCTTTAGAAACATTCAAAAAAATGCAATTAGTAGGTGTAAAGCCAAATTCGACAACCTTCGCCAGCATACTCCCTGCCTGTGCCAAAATAGGAGCTTTGGAACAAGGTATGGACCTTGTTAGACCATTCCAAAATTTCACTCATTTCCATCCAGTCACATAAGCTTCATTCCCATAAATCCACCTTAGGGGTCTCTATTTTTTTGTAATTGTTCTATAAGTCCCTAAAAGTCTTCCTTAAACATTTCATGTCTTACTTATTTGAAAAGGTCTTGTATCCTTGTCTACTTGTGTGTTTTTGTTAATTACCACACTCCTGTAGTTAGCCCAAATCCTCCTGGCAGGTGTGTGGGAGCTAAAGAACTCTAAATTATGTTTACTACTTTCCCATAGCTCATAGATATCTCACCAGCAATATTGCGGTGTAAGTGTATATTGATTCATGGTTTATCGCAAACTCGTGGCAGTCCCAAAATAGGTTTGTAGCATAATGGTGTGGAGTAGTTCAAAATAATATTGCTCAATCCTACGGCCCTGCAACAGTTTCTAACAGGTCTTGCAGGCTCGCGGTGAGAGTTCCTAGTAGCATTTGTTGTGGATCACAACCCTATGGTGGTCAATGTAATGGTTTGCGATCTGCGGTAAAAGACAAGTCAAGGGAAACAACAAACCCACAACCTCACAATGTCCAATTCCTTGGCATGTAGTAATGTGGTGAAATTTGAAGTAATGGTGGTTACCCCGCCACCCCGCAACAGTGACCTCACTAGATCTGCGTGGTGGTAGTAAATAGAAAGTAGTAGATAATGACTGTCAAAAGGTCTCTCGTGATCCCGTGATGGCTGTCAACAAGGCATGTGGTGATGTGGTAAGGTATTCAATGCTGAGAAGACCACCTCTCCACCCTGTGAAGGTCATTATTAATGCCTACGAGAGTGCGGCTACCGAGGATCAAGAATGCAATTCTTGCACTAATCTCCCATCCATTGGATCTGTCTAAATCAACGGTTCACATTTGAAATAATATGAATGATGAGATTTGCTAGTCTTTCAGTATGAACCGAAGTAATGTTGAGGAGATTTGTGCCATAGATGAATAAAATTCATAATTTCTTCAAATTTTCTCATTCTAGTGAATTCAACAGCAATTGGCGACTGGAAACTCAATCTCTGGTGCACTCTACAAACTTCATTCAACTAGGTAAGTGAAAATTCATCTACTTTTGTATCTAGTTGATTTTTGCTTGCATTCTTCATTCAATTAAGTTCAGCAGAGCAAGTAGTTGTCAAAACCCTAGTTTGTAGATATAGTATACAATGGCACCTAAGAAGGCAAGGTCTGTAAGTAAGAAGGATGAGTCCTCTACACCTAAAGAAAAGAAATAGTCTCTTCAATAGTCCTTGTTAGATATTTTTCCAAACTTAGTTGATAAAGGGTCCAAAAGGGTTTTGAGAGATGAATTTCAAGGATGTAGAGATGCTATATTTCTTGTCTCTAGTTGGAATTTATTCTGGTACTTCTACGACAAAAAAGATTAACAAGATCTTGTATGCAACCCATGGATTCTGGACATGACAAAGTTGACATTGCCCAACATTTGAGTAGACATTGAACTTATCATAGTCATGGCACACTATTATCACCCAGCTACTAAGACAATAAGGTTACCTAATGGCTCACCAATGGTAACAAGATCAAGGAACACAATAATAAAGTGTTTCATGCTTAATAGGCAGGCTCTAGCAGTTGTAGATACTCAAAAGAGTGAAGAAGACTACAAGAGGTTGACGAAAACCTATTTGACTAATGAACTGCCCATGTACATGAGAAAAGGTGCCAATAATAGAATAATTTCTATTCCTACTACCTCTGTGGAGACCTTTCCTGTTGATGATTTCATAGTTTATTTCAAGAAGACCTATTTTTCATTGTTTCAAATTTAGAGTGTAGATGCACAAGATAAGATGCCAGTGGGAATAATGATGATGGCAATGAAGATTCAGAATCCTAAATTGAATATTCAATATGATTTTGCCTCATATTTGGAAAAACAATTGTATGAGGGATTTCTTCAAATATTGGAGAATGGGGGACCACTGACATTCAGACATTATTCTCTTTTGTGCCATTTGATTCTATTTCAAAATAGAATGGGTTGGGGTTCAAGAATGACATTAACTATGGTTGATGACAAGGGATATAGATTACCTTTGCAATGTTGGTATTACCTTTGGGACAGAACTTGTAACAAAGGTGACTATGTTTCCTTTCATGATGATTTCTCTATTAAGATTATGGCTTCTTTGGGGCACCCCACACCAAGATTAACAAAAGAAATAAGGATAATATTGAGACCTCATGAAATGATGCCAGAGAAAGGGCATACACACTATTTTGGTGAATTTTTCTTTTTTTCCAAACTACACACTGATAAGGGCATATGGATGCACTCAAGTTCCACATATTTTGCCTAAGTTCTATCCTTGCAGCTTGGCATTTCTTGAATTTATGTGGCAAATGTTATGGATGGAGAGGGATTTGATGAAAAAATAGAAAAAGGGGACCTTTTTTCCAGATTGACTATTTTTCAAGAATTTTCTATTGGTACTAACACTCTTGAGAAGTTGCAAGAGTACCTGAAAAGAAAATACTAGTTGGAATGTGCTCAAGAAAGGGTTTTTGATCTAGAAGGTCACTTTAATTTTTTGAGACAAACGATTCTTACAAAGTATGGGGTTGCCCATCATGTTAATTATGAGGAAGATATCATCAGAAATTGCCTCACCCTAGATGAGGTATATAGCAGAAAAAGAAAATGGGACATATTGATAGAAATTGAAGATGAGAGGAGAAAACAAAACCCTAATTTTATAGGATTCTTGGTTGAAGAGAATGACCTAATAAGAAGAATCAATTTGACTCTTGACAATTTTGAAAGGATATATGGCAAATAAATAGAGTCAGCCTACAAAGGCTTTTAAGCTCCTTGCAAAGAGGTCAACTCAAGTTCAAATTTCAGAACCTGATCCTAATACCATGACAACGCAAGATACCCCACTCCTTGATCAACCACCTCCAAAAAGGCAAAGGACTAATGATGTAGTTCCATTAGTGCCCTATTCGATGATTGAGGGGATCAAAGACACATAGGAGGTTGCTGACATATTGCAACATATGAATGAATATAGAGACATTGATGACCCTCCTACATGGGAAGTAGAGGCTCACATGCCTGAGGTTAGAAAACAAGGTCAAGAGTAGGGAGAAAAGGAATTACATGATGATGAAAGAATCATTGATTCTTTAATATTAATTGAAGATGATTAGTTCATCAACACTCCTGAATTCAAGGAATTTTGGATGAAGATGAAGATGAAGATGAAGGAATTTGATAAAAAAGTGGAAATGAATAAAATAGGATGTGATGAATCTCAGCATGAGCAAATTGTTGCTCAAACTTTCAAGGAGATGAAAATAGATGAAATAAGTATCAGTCTCGAGGAGGCCAGACAACTTGTCTTGAAGAGCAATAAGTTGATCATTCATGTGATAGACTTGAAGACAATGTTCCTTCTTGACCAAGTCAGAAATCAAGATGATCCAATGTTGGTATCTGAATTTGGTTATGAAAATGGTATGCGTGGTGTGGGATATAATCCCAAAATTGAAACATTGGCCATATGGAGCATGTAGAAGAGCACTAAGAAACCAAGGTTGGTAGATGTTGTGCAAAAAATGAGGGGGACAACAATGGTTAAAACATTGAAAGATACCTCAACATTGGAAGCAACCAATATCACTATGCATTCAACCATGTTCACTAGAGCTATGGTTAAAAACATGGAACAAAAGTTGCTTGAGTATGAAAAGACTCAAAAGGAAATGAATGAAGAGGTAAATAGATTATTCATGGAAAATATCAGACTGAAGCAACAAATGAAAGGTGCTGGTTCATCTCAGAGCCTAGCAATTGTGCCTTATAAAGTCCCTGTGCCACTTGAATCTGATGACAAAATTGTTCCTGATGAGCATTTGAATGCTCTTAAACAAAGTTTTGAAAATGGAATTGAGAAAATAAAATAGGCCAATGAGAAAATAAAAAAGGAGAACAAAGCAAAGGTTTACAACATCATTGAAAAGATTTTGGAGTACAAGATTAAGATGGCGTTGGATAAGATTGAGGAAGTACATAAGTGCTACACTGCTTTGTCCCGGCAATTGAACAATTGAAGATCAATCATTCTTGTTCTGCATCATGTGTATACAAGATGGTAACATGCACATCATACTTTGATGACTTTATGTAAAGTTCTGTAATGAAACCTAGATGCTCCTACTACTCTCAAGACAATTGAGAAGATGGTAAAAATGATCTTGGATGAGTATCAATATATAAATGGAGAAAGTCAGAAAATGTAGGCAAAGATTGATTATTTTGCCTCTTTAAAACATCAATTCATCCAATCAATTTTGGTAGAGGACAAATAAATCAAGGATTTTGATGAATGGAAAGATGAGTTAGGCCAAATTGTTTCTCAGATAGTTGATCATTTAAAGAAGGATGAGGACATCAATGTTCTTAATTTTAATGTGATTCTAGATAGAGTAATTGCTCTGTACACTGGATATGCAATGTTCATCATTGATGTCAAAGTGTTGCTAGATAAGAGATGGAAGGATCACCATGCCAACCTTCTCCAAATCTAGGAATACAAATGGCCTAGTGATTATGTTGTGTTTCAGTGGGAGCAAAAATATCTTGCAACTAAAGACTGATCAGGCAGGGGAGCAATGAGCATAAAGCTGGCATCAATAGGCACCAACAAATCTTGGACATCCTCCTCTTTTGTCTCTCTCTAGTTTTAATTCCTTTCTAAATATATTCAAAATATATTTGGTAATCTAATTTAGACTTGTCAAAAGAAAAACATTGTAATATAATATATCAAGGGTGGGAATATGAAAAGCCATTTTGAATGTGAAAGGTCTGAAGGTTGTTGCTTCCTTCATCCTTATAAGAAGGAAACCAAGACCTTGGGGCTCTCTCTCTAGGAAATTTGATTTTGGAAAGAGATAATTGTAAAGCCTATTCTTTGAAGCAAATCAATAGAAAAGATGCATTTCTCTAGTGCCATTACTTCTAGTTCTCAATTACTTATTAAATATCTTGGATACTTTATCTAGTTGTCTCCATTTTTTTTTTCCTTGTTATTTTAATTAACATATCAAGTATATGACTAGTTCTTCAAAAAGGATTTGTTGTTTTGTGTGATTTGATTGATAGGGTTTCCTCAAGTAGGGATTAAATTACATTGAGCAGGTCATAGTAATATGGAGAAATCAATTATGATTTGTAAGTAGAACTAGGTGAAAACAACCTTGCATGTTTATGCCATCCATAAACAATTCCATGCCAAGTAATTTGAGTTGTGGCTAGACGGAAAACACAAACCTTTCAATAATTTGACTCTGCAACCCAAGAGTAGGCACTGTCATATGACTATTTGTTACCACTATCATTGGTCTTCTCTCAAATTCAAACCTTACTCTTTTCACACTTTCACTTGTAGGTTTTGAGTCAATGGAATCAAGTCTAGAATGTAACGTTGTTGTTCCTATGTTTCCAATAAGAGAATGCTGTCATTTCAAACTAATATCTATGTCACACTCATTATAGATCTATTCCCTTTTTCAACAGTCATATGGCTATGATATGCTTCTTCACTATGATGACTAATCATTGAATGATAAGGTAGACTATCACTGTGTTTATGTCACAAGGAATTTGACTGTATTATTAGATCATGTGTATTCTTATAGTCTCAGAAACTCTAGGAAATAACCCAAGACCCTTGGATTGCCTTAATAATCTCCTCTAACCTGCCATGCTATAACAGTCTCTTACGTTGTCTTTATCACCAACCATATACTTGTAGACTACTTTTAGAAGTTTTTTTACTCTCCTCTTTTATATTTTCCATAGGTTGTAACTCATCCATTAGCATCTTGAAATTTTAAAACAAGATGCTTAACACTTCTATCATGATTGTAAGTGTGATTGTGTAGGCTATCTTATGACCTACACAAGTGACCTATGGATTATTTATCATCTATCCTTCATGCACACTTGTCATACATCCCTAACTTATAACTGTCATCTGCAACATTTCTATGACACAAAACCTTAAGGCCTAATTCAAGACAGTGTCTCATAAAATTCCTTATATATACTACATTCTATTCACACTCACAATGTGGAGATAGAAATCACTTACATACTCCTATGCCAAAGAATATGCTCTTTTTCATGATAATCTTAGGATTCACTTATATTTACAGGAAACTCATTAAATCTCTTAGAAACACCACTCTTTTAACAACATTGCCATGAAAGGCTTTGTTGGCAAGAGACACTATATGGATTCATGGTTGTTGTCATTGATGGCAACAAAGGTCATCCCACATATCCGCAAGTCATGGTGTGTCTCTACTGAAAGTCAGAATGAAGATTGTTGTGGTCCGGTGAACAAGAACAGAGCATGTGGCAAGGTCCGACAGATTAGTCCGGATCTCTCAGAGGAAGTGTCTTGGTGCAGTGTGGATTTGGGGAAGTCAAGAGGACTACCTTGAGTAGTATATTCCAAGGATTTAGCCTCCGGTGATGAACAAAGAAAAAGATATGAATAGTTGAGTACCAGATTCCTGAGAGACAGTGAGAACAGAGGAAGAACTGACTGACAGAGTATCAGACTATTTTTCGGATGTGTTACTGTTGATGGTAAAGGTTGTGAAGGCATGAATCATGTTTGGCTGACATGATTAATGATATCTACAAGTATATGCTTGATCCGCATTACTTGATATGCAAGGATTCAGCCGACAGAACAGAGTTTTCGAGAAGATAGATTATTCCAGGTGCCGACTAGAAAGATAATGAAATCACTAGTGCAGATATATATAGAGGATGGATTTAGTTGTGAAAATGGTAATGGTGTGAAGGTGTATGCGAATAAATACAGAGCAGAGCAGAAGCAGTAAGAAAGATCCGGTATGTGAAAAGATAGCAGAATAAAGAACAGAGGAAAGATGAAGTGCAGCAGATCAGTATACTGAGCCTAACCGGAACTGAACTCCAGCATATGAAGATGCTTCCAATCAGTTCAAGTATTGTATAACATTCTTTTGTAGACAGTGTGTCTCCTTGTAGGCAGTGTGCCTCTTTGTGAGTAGTGTGCTCGGGCAGTGAGCCCTAATTGGCAAGTGCCATTTTGTAATTCCTTATTCTTCTAACAGAGAATAATCTTTGGGTTAATCACCCCGTGGTTTTCTCCCTTAACTGGGTTTCCACGTCAAAAATACTGTGTCATGTGTTTCTCATTTCATGGTAATGTTTGTTTGTTTGATTCAATGCTGCTTTGATTAATAAGAAAGTTCAAAAGAAGAAAGAAATAGGATAACTGATTCACCCCCCCTCTCAGTTATCAACAATTGGTATCAGAGCAAGGTTCCTCCTAATAGAGCCTAACAGCTTGAGGAAGATCTGGGAGTTCAAATGGATGCATATGGTTTAAGGGAGCAACTCAAGACTGCCCTTGAGGATCTTGAACAGTCAAATTCTAAAGTCAATGAATTAAAGGAAAGACTCAAACAGGCTGATGAATTCATGAGAGAATTAAAGGACAAATTAAGTCTCTCTATGAAAAAGAGAAAGGAGCTGCTCCAACAATTGGCAAGATAAAGTGAAGAAAGCAATACAGATGAAGAATTGACTGAGAAAACCAAGTTATGTGAAAAATTATCAAAAGAAGTCATTATGTTGAGACATGAAATGGAATCAGGAACTATAAAGTTTACTCAAGAGATTGAAGAAAAAAGAAAAGCTGAAGACAATCTAAGACAATCTCTTAAAGAGAAATCAGAAGAATGCCACCAGATGGACAGGATTATCAGACATCTTGAATCTGATCTTGAAGATGCCAAAGATAATGAAGAAAAACTTGAGGATCAAATTGTCTCTCTCAAAAGAGATCTTCAAACAGCAAATGAATATAAAGAAAAATTCAAGATAAGTTCTGCCCAACTTGAAGTACTTCTTGGAAGTCAAAAGAGGACAGATGACAAGTATGGTTTGGGATATGAGAAAGGAGAAAGCTCCGGATCCGGTCAAAAGAATTTTGGATCAGAAAATCCAAGGAATAGGCCTAGAAGACCTCCGGTAAGACAGCCCAATGCTCAAAGATATCCATCTTTCAATGGATACTGCCACAGCTGCAATCACTTTGGTCACAAAGCTAATCAGTGCAGAAAAAGGATGAATCAAACTAATCCATCCTTCTCCGGACAGTGCTTTAACTGCAAAAGGTATGGACACGAGTCTCATGAATGCTGAAATATGCAAGTAAACAAATCATTCAATGGTAGATGTTTTACATGCAATAGAGTAGGTCATATGGCTAATCAATGCAGATCAAGAGGTTATCAGTCAAATATGCAAAGAAATGTTATTTGCCAAATCTGTAATAGGTCTGGTCATAATGCTAAAGTCTGCAGAAGCAAGAATCAGGACAAAAGAGGTCCGGTGTATAATCAGAATCAAGACAAGGGTAAACAAAAGATGAATGCAGATGAAGTTAGGAATCAGATGAACAAGATTTGGGTGAAGAAAAGTTCAGAGAATGTAGAGGTTGGATCCGCACCAGACTCTGGTGCTGATATTTCTTCCAGAAATTAAAAAGTGAGCTCTGGCTCAGGGGGAGACTCAAAGAAAATCCTGTTCCCCCAGCCAATCAAGTGGTGCTGGATGTGATACAAGATGCGGAGTAAAGGGTTTGAAGATATAAGTCCTGAGATGATCCAGACAATATTTCAGAGGTTCGCATGAAGATGCAAAGAAGTTGTGATCGATCAAGTAAGACCTATTCCGGGAGATGCTCCGGAATGACAGAGGACTACAAAAGGGTCCAGAGAGATCCGAAAGCACATTATTTTGCTCTGCGGACTGGACAGAATGTTTGGGATGTTCTTGTAATGTGTCATCTTGATTTATTCATGATTGAAAGATCCGCATGATGTTCATAGATCAGAACTGATCCGGGATACTCCAAGCTATCCGGATAAGGCAAACCAGAACAATATAGGTGGAGCATTTATTGCAAACAGATATTAGGGTTTGTGAAATGATATAAGGGATTTCTCAATAATCATTTGATCATTCCATACCCAAGAAGAAGCGAAAAGCGGAGCTCTGTGACAAAATTCATCAAGTTCACTGAAGATCACTTACAGAAGTTACTACATACAGAAATCAATCCAAATAACCGAAGGCGCATAAGGTATTTTTTGTTTTCAATATCTCCCTGCAAATCTTTGAAAAATGGCTACTCCAAATATAGTTAAGATCTCTGATAGACCTCATCCCACATTCAAGAAACATCCTTACAAATCCTTGGAGGTAGATCCACTAGGAGCCTTCTCTAGTGTTCCACATGGTGTATTGCATACGGAAGACATTAGGGTTTACATCCATGCAAATTTTGAAGACTTTGGAGAATCAAAACTGATGGATATCTATCACAAACAATTGATAGATGACTCCTTTGAGATCAAACCTCAGTACAAAGCCATCCGGGACAAACACTTTGCACAATGCATTCATTTCCCCTGTTTTGAAGAAGATGAATGGGTCCGGTATGTACTAAGTAGAGTACATGACAACTTCCTATGGTTGAACAAGCCCTTCAAGATTACCAAAGATGCAATTAGGGCTGTAACCGGTCTGCACTCATCCGGTGGATTACCTGTTCTCAAGTCTGTCAAAAATCAGACAGTTAGTGATGCAACCGGATCCAAGTTTGACAAGAGAGCTATGACAGTTGATGACATCACTGAACCAGATGTCAAATTTGCATCTATGATAATTGGTTACAAAATCTATCACTCCAGTAGGTAAAATTCAGTACTGGGAACTGCAATCTACACAGCTTATCAAATGTTAAAGGAGAATGCAAACTATGACTTGTGTGAGCTTCTTGTAAACCAACTTTTTGAAAATCTGCAGAAGATTAAGAAGGACAAGAAAAACTCCTTCAAGTATGGCAATCTGATCCTTTGTCTCTTCTTTTACTACATGAATGAGCTTCCCGGATCCAGTGGATGGATCTGGCAGAATGACAAACTGGTTGCCATCCAAATCAGAGACTATTTGCATGGACTTGGGGATGCTAAAGCAAGAAATACAGCTCTATGGGGATATTTCAAGAACTTCCAAAGCATGATGCATGCAAGAGAAAGAATACCCCAATCCCTTGTTGAAAAGTATAAAGACACAGTATGCTTCATGGTAGAAACAGATCAGTGTCTAATGGAGGCTGTAGAACCAAGAACTGTGTGGATCATGCCCATGGGGTATGAAGTAGATGAACAGATAGTGGAGCTGCATGTTCAACACATGCTAAGTCAGCCTAAAGATCCAAAGGTAGAAAGGTTCGGAACATTTGAGGGACTGAGTGTGAAAATTCATGTGGAACTCAGAGAACTTGAGATAAAGAGGAAGGTGAGAAAAGAAGTAGAGCATATTGCTCAATGCCTAGGCATTCCAAAGGAGGCACTTGATGCCAACCGGGAAAAGAGGAGAAAGGCTGAGGAAGAAAAGAAAGAGGCAGAAAAGAAAAGTAAGAAAAGTGCTCCGGTTGAAACTTCCACCCGGACCAGATCATCAAAAAGGTCTACACCTCCCACAACCAAAAGTTCAAAACCGGAAGTCCAGGCATCTGGTAAAAGATCTAAGACAAAAGCCACAAGGGCTTATCTTAGCCAAAAGGATGAAGAAGAAACTGAGTCAGATGAGGGAGTGAAAGAAATAAAGAAATAGAAAAGGAAAGGATTCGGTAAACCCTCTACTGGTCGAGACAAGGAAGAAATGACAGAAGAATTTTCTGAAAAGCCCACCCTGTCTCTAGACAGTGTAGTCAAATCAGTCACTGTGGATGGGAACCTTCAACCGGTGGCTGAATTCTATGATGACTACAATGAGGCAGATCAAAAGATCCTGCAAGAAGCTATAATAAGGTACTTGAACATCTACAATAAAGCTTTTATTGAGATTATCTCTGAAATCCCAAAGAGCCTAGAGATGGAATTAGAGATAAGAAAGAACAATGCCATGGAAAAAGACCTTGAGATCAGGGAACAGATAGCTATTCAGCTATATCCTTCAATTGATCACAAAACAATGAACATGGTATTCAAAGACTGCAAGGATGAATCAGCTTATGCTTGGTGAGACCGACAAGGTAGCCAAGGACACTGAAGAGATTCTCCAGAAAACCTTCAAAAGGTTTAATCTTCCTGTTGTAGAGGACTTAGGTGCAGAAACAGCTGTGGACTTGGAATCATCTGCTCTGGAAGAAGTGGCCCTTGAACAGAGTAACATCTCTCCTCCGGTTTCCCCTATAGTCTCCGGATCTCAAGAAGAAGAGAAACTACAGGAGAAAGAAGTAGCAGTTAAAGAAAAAGAGGTTGACAGCACCAAGGATGCAGAGAAAGAGAAGACCCCAACAGAGAAAACCACAACTGAAAGTGGTAAGAGTAAGGAAGGAGAAAAGATTCCAAAGGACAAAACTGCAGAAGAGAAGAAACATCTATCTCCAGCAAGAGACACTGCACAAATTGTTCAAGAATTCTTGACAAAAGCCACTATGGAAATTGATGAACCGGACCTGCTAAAAGGACCATTAGATTTTGACTCTTTGTCACCAGTGCAAACAATGAAAATAGCCTCATTTGCAAATGAGAAAGTCAAAGAGAAACTACTGAAATCTCACATGGAAGACTGTGAGCTTATGGAGGTAGCATCTGGAGTGCTGGAAAAGATCATGCCATCTTGTTAGAAGGATCCCACAGCCTCCTCTTCCGATAATCTCAAAACCTTAGTCAGCAGTGTTAGTACACATTTTGAATCTCTAGAAAAATCAGCTGAAGAAAAGGTCCGGAAGGAGTTTTTGGATAAAAGGTTCTCCGAGGTTCAGGGTTTGATCATTAATGATAGGAGAAACATGAACATTGGGATAAAGAGCTTAGAAAATGCTCTTAAGGATGGCGGTGAAATATACAAATTTTGTATCTCCTGGTCCAAGGTAACAGTGGACATTGAGAAGAAAATAAAAGCGCAAGAGGACACACTACTAAGCTTGTCTCAAAGTTTTGATCCTCTTTCTTCCTCTATAACAAATCAAGAATGTCAGACTATTGCAGTCTTGAGTGAAATCAAGAAATTGGAGAAGGAAAGGAAAAATAGAATAAGCAGGTTGAGTGAGCTCAGGGGGTTAATTGTCCCTAAGCTAGAGGCCATGCATGAGGCCATAGCAGAAGCTCAAATCACAGCCCAGACAAGTGATCCGAAAGATCTAAAAAGGGCAGATGCATTTGCATTTTTGTTGAGTGGTCACATTTCAATTTTGGATAGAATGAAGCTAAGTTGGGCTACAGAACTGATCCAACTGAAGACATCTTTTGCAGACATTCTTCAGTTTATGTGAGTATGTAAATATGCGGCTATGTATAGAAAATTTTTGAAAATTTTGGTGTGCGGACCCTACCCTTTGCCGTTGATGTCAAAGGGGGAGTGAGGAGCAGTGAAAAATGAGGAATCCAAGTAAGGGGGAGTTCTGGAAATTGTATATAAAGATAGAGCATCAGCCAAGGGCGAGCATAGTGTAAACACTTAGTCATTTTTCACTAAGTGTTGCCATCAATGCCAAAGGGGGAGATTGTTGGCAAGAGACACTATATGGATTCATGGTTGTTGTCATTGATGGCAACAAAGGTCATCCCACATATCCGCAAGTCATGGTGTGTCTCTACCGGAAGTCAGAATGAAGATTGTTGTGGTCCGGTGAACAAGAACAGAGCATGTGGCAAGGTCCGACAGATTGGTCCGGATCTCTCAGAGGAAGTGTCTTGGTGCAGTGCGGATTTGGGGAAGTCAAGAGGACTACCTTGAGTAGTATATTCCAAGGATTTAGCCTCCGGTGATGAACAAAGAAAAAGATATGAATAGTTGAGTACCAGATTCCTGAGAGACAGTGAGAACAGAGGAAGAACTGACTGACAGAGTATCAGACTATTTTCTGGGTGTGTTACTGTTGATGGTAAAGGTTGTGAAGGCATGAATCATGTTTGGCCGACATGATTAATGATATCTACAAGTATATGCTTGATCCGCATTACTTGATATGCAAGGATTCAGCCGATAGAACAGAGTTTGTGAGAAGATAGATTATTCCGGGTGCCGACTAGAAAGATAATGAAATCACTAGTGCAGATATATATAGAGGATGGATTTAGTTGTGAAAATGGTAATGGTGTGAAGGTGTATGTGAATAAATACAGAGCAGAGCAGAAGCAGTAAGAAAGATCCGGTATGTGAAAAGATAGCAGAATAAAGAATAGAGGAAAGATGAAGTGCAGCAGATCAGTATATCGAGCCTAACCGGAACTGAACTCCAGCATATGAAGATGCTTCCAATCAGTTCAAGTATTGTATAACATTCTTTTGTAGACAGTGTGTCTCCTTGTAGGCAGTGTGCCTCTTTGTGAGTAGTGTGCTCGGGCAGTGAGCCCTAATTGGCAAGTGCCATTTTGTAATTCCTTATTCTTCTAACAGAGAATAATCTTTGGGTTAATCACCCTGTGGTTTTCTCCCTTAACCAGGTTTCCACGTCAAAAATACTGTGTCATGTATTTCTCATTTCATGGTAATGTTTGTTTGTTTGATTCAATGCTGCTTTGATTAATAAGAAAGTTCAAAAGAAGAAAGAAATAGGATAACTGATTCACCCCCCCCTCTCAGTTATCAACAGGCTTGTCATACTGCTCTCTGTCATTTGGTTTGACGATCATTATACACTGCCTTCATATTCTCCATTCATTGTTTTTCATGAGAGAAATCTTTTGTGAGTCCTCAATGAAACATCACCTACATATGACTGCCCTTGTGACTATCATGAAACTCATTCATATTATCTTTGCAAACCATTTACTTGAGTTATTATCATTTGATTTGATAACAATGACTTCTTTTTTACCTTATCTAACAAGGTTTAATATGGAAAACCTCCATAGATTTTGATGAAGGTGCTAGGGTTTAACAAACCTAAGATCTTATCACTATTCGTAGATTTTAATATTCATAGAGAAAAAATCTACCATGGAAAATAATGGAAAATAACTCATATTTCATAAGTAGTAATTTGTGTTTTTAACATATTCATTTGCGAAATTAATATTCAAATGTCAATTTTAATTGGGTGGTCCTAGTGCATGGCTTTGTAACATTTGCATCTAGTATCCCTACATTAGGAAGCTTATGAAAATATTAAATTCATGAAGAGACAGTGAATAGAAAAACACAGTCATAATGTTATCTTTAATAGGTACAAACCTATGTTAAGGAAGGTAGTGAATAGTTTTTGTCAAAGGACAATGGGATAGCACTTGGAGATGCTTCGTCAAGAGGCAAAACATGATAGTCCTTAAAGGATAGATTGAGCAGTAGCAACGTCAAAATTATAAACTTATCCTTCAATCCGTACAATCATATTCTATCATTACATGGAAAATAGGTACATTTCTTCATTTAAATGACAAAAACACAAATCTTATCTAGTATATTCAATAGATCAAATATAGAGAACCAAGAAAAACTAATCGATGGTAAACTTTAATTGTACTACCTGAATAAAATGAAAAATAGATAAAGGTTATTTCAAACCCAATCATTTTATATTTGATTGTATTGGAGGATGCGGAAATATTGGAGCATGAAAAGAAAAATGTCTAGAATTTTATGTAAATATGTAAAAAGAATATGTATATCGGGGTGCTGTCATAATAATGGGTTACACTTTCTGGGACATCCTGATTTTTGTTGAAATCACTTATTTTTAGAAAATATAATGATTTAAGCCTTTAAAGGTTCCATTTAAAGGATTTTAATTGAAGAGGGTTTGATCAAAACCCCTTAGATTCAAACCCCCTTGAATAGAACCTTGCTAGTTTTAAACCATACCTATAATGGAGTCTCCTCTACACCTATCAAAATGCTGATAAAAAAGCACTTTTGATTTAACTTTTGGGGGATCAAATGAATTCATTTAAAATTTAATATTTTTTGTAGGTATGAATTCCTTATTATAAGCTTCCCAAAAAGTATAATTTTAAATATATTTAATTTGATTATTATATTTATTTATGTATTTCTTGTGAATGTAGGTTTTTCACTGAACATCAAGTTCTCTATTCTACACACATGGAAAATTAGTAAATTAGTTTTAAAAAATTCTAAAAAATATCTATGCCCTAGGTATTGATGTCCTTGTTTCAACAAAAAAAAACTTGAATTTCAATACATACAAAAAAAGTTATGTTTTATGGAATACACCTATGTCTAAATTATAATTGGTTTGACTTCAAAACTTAATTTAAAAGAATTCAACAAAATATTATAAAACCAAATGCATGCCCTATATATCAGTGTTACCAATCTAAATTCAAACGAATCATAATTTTATCCTTTGTAGAAAAAACGTTATGAGCTATAGAATAAACGTCACTTTAAAACAATGTTGTTTACTATTAAAAACTAGTTATCAAAGGAGATGCAAAATATTTTACGATTTAACTCCAATCTTTTTAAAAAATATATATTTAGAATCTATAAACAAAATCTCACAAATCACTAGTTCACATCATCTTCAAATTCCTAACAGTTTAGCAGCTATATGTGTCAGAAAGTAAAGATTTAGTTAAAAATGTTGATTTCAATGTCAAGTTTGGCCAAAAAGTGTAACCCATTATTGTGGGATGACCCATTGGAGGCAATGTAAACTCCAAAATCTCTGATAATCTAAGCAAGGAATTTTTCTACAATGTTATTGAGTTTGCTGCTTGGTCACCTAGCATATTGATTGTTCAGGGATATAAACACCATTATATAAAGGATGTCTTATGTGGTAGAGATAGACTCTACATATTGATAGCTAATATGTTTCAATATGTATTCGTTATAGACATTTTCATGCATATTCATATTCACTTACGTACATGCATATATACACTCTATTAGATATCTTTTCTTTTAGGATTAACCACTTGGAATATTTAATACTCAAGTGATTCTTTCAATGAGCTATCATTGTTACACTCATCTCTTTCTATATAGAAATCTACACATTTTTTCATGCATATATGTGTCTATGTGTATATACATACAAACACACAAGTACATGTATATGTGTATACATATAAACACAGATATACAAATGTATGTATATATTTATAGCATAAATTATATATGCAAATCTCTCTCAATCACCATTATATGGGCATTTACATCAGGTCAAAAAATTTTGAATTAGGTATTTACTTGTATGTACCCCATATGTTGTTGGTCCAGGGTTGGGACATGCCTTGATTACAAAGCATGCTCCCCGGATTTGGGAACATTTAAAATATTTTTTTCCTAAACATAAAGAAAAGCAAAAAACACTAAGCAAACATGGATATGAACAATTTACAACCATTGATGAGACATTTTGCACTATTTTCTCTTTATATTTTCAAGTACCAATACATTGACTTGGGAAGTAGCTACACATTCAACCACATTTATGCATCTCTATGGTTCAATGTTTCATTGAGCCCTCCAATTCTATTTTCTAGGGATGTAGGGGAGAGGGAGTATGTGGAAATCTGATAAGTGAATGCCTGGAAGCTCCCCTAAAATGCAAGGAATATAATTTGAATAGGAAATTACCATGGGAATGAGGAGTACGTGATTGGGCCAAGAGGATGAGAAAAAGGGAAATGCAAAACAAAGTGATGATTGACAAGTTTTGCACAAGGAATAACTATATTAGTATATATGAACAACAAAATGCTCTTTTATAGCTATATAAAAATTAAACTTCTAATTAACAAGTAGTGCAGCAATTTTTCTTTCTTGAATTCACTATGAATTCTAGTTAAAACCAATAAGCACACTAGAAAATTATAACTTAGTATGGTGATCGTCAAATCATAAAACCATAAATATGTCAAACAAACCCTGATTTATATCACCAAGATTGAAAATGACCATGTGAGAGGAAGACTCATCTTGACGGAAGATAAAACTGATGGCAACCATGGTTGGAGGTAGAAGTAGGCCCTAAGTCCATATCAAAGTGTAGGTGTTGAAGAATTAATATCATCATTATCACTAAATGAGGCAAACAAAATTTGATAATGCCCATAGAAATTAAGCTTAGATCGAAGGGTCTGATGTGGCAATCTTGTGGGAGTGCAATTAACTTTTCTTGGGAGCTTTTATCACAACTACCAAAAATTAGAGAGGAAGTCAGCAATGAGCATCCGTTTCAATCTCTTGGAGTATGGATGAGGAGTGAGGAGAAGTTGTATGTTTGTGAAGAAGAACAGCATATGTACCGCTTTAAATGAAAGAATGACATTTTAAACAAAAACCCTTACATTTGGAATCTTTATAGGGCTTCTCAATATAAGCTCAAAAAACACCAAAATACGGGAAGAAGTCTACACTGAGTCATTATACATTACCAATATCCTTGTGTCCTCAAGTTATATTTGATGAAGAAGTCCTCTATTCTCTATCAAACATCTGCAAAAAGGCTCAAGTTTCAAATGTTAATCCTCTTCATACATGGCAAACACGTTCATTAATGAGCATCCGGTGAGAACAAGATGAAGGATTTTTTGTACTAAAGATATCAGTTTGAGCTTACATTCCTTTGTGAGGCTCTCAGCTCTCAAACTAATGAAAGGACAATGGAGGAAATTTGCATCCCGCCAATAATTTCTCAATTGTAGCAATGGAGAGGAAATGATTAACATACTGCCCTCCAATTCTATTTTCTGGGGATGTAGGGGAGAGGGAGTATGTGGAAATCTGATAAGTGAATGCCTGGAAGCTCCCCTAAAATGCAAGGAATATAATTTGAATAGGAAATTATTATGGGAATGAGGAGTATGTGATTGGGCCAAGAGGATGAGAAAAAGGGAAATGCAAAACAAAGTGATGATTGACAAGTTTTGCACAAGGAATAACTATATTAGTATATATGAACAACAAAATGCTCTTTTATAGCTATATAAAAGTTAAACTTCTAATTAACAAGTAGTGCAACAATTTTTCTTTCTTGAATTCACTATGAATTCTAGTTAAAACTAATAATCACACTAGAAAATTATAACTTAGTATGGTGATTGTCAAATCATAAAACCATAAATATGTCAAACAAACCCTGATTTATATCACCAAGATTGAAAATGACCATGTGAGAGGAAGACTCATCTTGATGGAAGATAAAACTGATGGCAACCATGGTTGGAGGTAGAAGCAGGCCCTAAGTCCATATCAAAGTGTAGGTGTTGAAGAATTAATATAATCATTATCACTAAATGAGGCAAAGAAAATTTGATAATGCCCATAGAAATTAAGCTTAGATCAAAGGGTCTGATGTGGCAATCTTGTGGGAGTGCAATTAACTTTTCTTGGGAGCTTTTATCACAACTACCAAAAATTAGAGAGGAAGTCAGCAATGAGCATCTGTTTCAATCTCTTGGAGTATGGATGAGGAGTGAGGAGAAGTTGTATGTTTGTGAAGAAGAACGTCATATGTACCGCTTTAAATGAAAGAATGACATTTTAAACAAAAACCCTTACATTTGGAATCTTTATAGGGCTTCTTAATATAAGCTCAAAAAACACCAAAATATGGGAAGAAGTCTACATTGAGTCATTATACATTACCAGTATCCTTGTGTCCTAAAGTTATAATTGACGAAGAAGTCCTCTATTCTCTATCAAACATCTGTAAAAGGCTCAAGTTTCAAATGCTAATCCTCTTCATACATGGCAAACACGTTCATTAATGAGCATCTGGTGTGAACAAGATGAAGGATTTTTTGTACTAAAGATATCAGTTTGAGCTTACATTCCTTTGTGAGGCTCTCAGCTCTCAAACTAATGAAAGGACAATGGAGGAAATTTGCATCCTGCCAATAATTTCTCAATTGTAGCAATGGAGAGGAAATGATTAACATACTACCCATAATTTTTCAATTCAAAGTATTTTTTATAATTACCCACTTTTATTTGTGTGACTAAGTATTTAGTCATTTTTATTTGTATGACTAAATAATTTTTTTGTTGACCACAAAGTTAGCCATTTATTTACTCATTTATAGCTGAGTTGCAAAAAATTAGTAGAATTTAGTCATTTTTAGTTCTTGTGACTAAAAGTTTTAGTCACGTAGCCATTTATTTGCCAAATTCTACTAGTGTCAAGAACACTATGAATGAATTGATATCTCAACTCAATATATTTTTTTCAATTGTGAAAAGATGTATTCTTGACTAGATGAATGGCACTATTGTTTTCACTAAACAGAGCGAAAGCATGTTGTTTGCGGCCCAATTCACAAATGCTGCAACCATAAAATTTCCTTAGCACCTTCAGTGAGAGCAATGTATTTTTCCTCGGTACTTGAGAGTGCAACCACTTGTTGCAAAGAAACTGAACTGATTGCTACCCCAGCAAAGGTGGAAACATAACCAGTAGCTGATCTCCTCTTGTCCAAATCACCAGCCATATTGGAATCAACATAACCATGTAGCTATGCATCTTTCCCTCCAAATCTCAAAACATAATTAGAAGTGCCCTTGAGGTGTCTCATAATCCACTGCACTACATCCCAATGATCCTTACCTAGATTGCTCATGTATTGGCTGACTACTCCCACTGCATGAGCAATATCTGGTCATGTGCATACCTTCGCATACATGAGACTCCCAACAGAAAATGAGTAAGGTATTTGTTTCATATACTCTTTTTCTTCTTATGTCTTGGGACACATCTCGGAGTATTGGTGGAAATGATTGGCGAGAGGCATGGTTACAACCTTAGCACCCTTCATATTAAACCTGTCCAAGACCTTAGCAATGTATTTTTCTTGTGACAATTTGATTTCTCTTTTCTCCCTATCCCTGATTATTGTCATGCCAAGAATCCTCTTCGCTACCCCTAAATCCTTAATTACAAACTTTTTAGCCAAATTATCTTACAACTTGCTAACAATATTCATACTAGTTCCAGTTACTAGAATATCATTAACATATAGCAATAATAAAACAATCTCACTGTTCTCCATAACTTTGTAGAACACACACAAATCCGATTCACACATTGTAAACTATTGCTCAGCCATGAAGGATTCAAACTTATGGTAACATTGTTGCAAGGCTTGTTTCAGCCCATACAAGATTCTCTTCAATTTGTACACTAAGTTTTCATGTCCTTCTTTCTCAAAACCTTCTGGTTTCTGCATATATAATTCTTCATCTAAGTCACCATGAAGAAATGTCATCTTCACATCAAGTTGCTTCAACTCAAGGTCATAGACAACACCTAGACCCAAAACTATCTGAATGGTTTTCATCTTCACAATGGGTGAGAAAATTTCATTGAAATCGACACCCTTCTCTTGGTCATAACCTTCGACCACTAATCTTGTCCTCTATCTTTCCTACCACCATAATCTTCTTTCAATTTATAAACCCATCAATTTTTCAAATCTCTCTGATTTGGTAGAAGATGTACCAAGTACCATGTGTGGTTTGCAATCAACAAATCCATTTCTTTCCTCATAGCTTCTATCCATTTCTCACTATTCATATCATTGTAGACATCTCTGAAAGTTGTTGTCTCTGCTTGATCAGAGATCAATAAATGATGCACAAAATCATCAAATTTTGATGGAGGCTTTTGCTCCCTTGTAGACCTCCTCAACTGAGGAATTGATTCTTGTGTATTGTGACCCTACAAAGTACCCTGTGCAACATTGGGCTCATTATTTTCCTATGAATTTCCCTGTAGATTAGCTTGTGTTGAGTATTCATGGCAAGGTTGTGAATTTCCTAGCACCAAACTTGGCACATTCCTTGAATTCAACATTGACTACATTGAAATAGACTGAATTGACTATGTTGAAATGTTCACAAGCTGCATAGACGTCAATGAAGGGAGCTATGTATGGTATGAGGAGGATTACATGGGATTTGAAGAATACTACATGGAATTTAATCTCCCATGTGCCATGTTCTTAACACATAAAGGCCGCTGATGGAAATATGCAATGGGCGGCATGAAAACTCCTACGCTAATTGTTGAGTGTGTTGTGCTTGGTTCTCATGCCAATGAGGCTGCAGGGAACAAGGTGAACAAGGTAGTGCATAAGGAGATACATTCTGCTACAAATCTCTGCCATAAGTAGGCCACAATGGAGGATGAGGTGCCAAACATGGCATATCCAAATGTTGACTTGCCTATACATCTGTAAGTTGTGGAAGATTTAAACCATTAGACTGAGTTGAAGATGAATTCTGAGGCAGACAATGTAAATCAGTCCCATTGGATATGTTTGGCTCCACATTTAGATGTGAAAACTATGAAAATTTATTAAATACATCACTTCCATTGGAGATGTCATCCACATGCACAAATTACTTTACAGATGTCCTCTGTTCTACTAGATTAGGCATAACTTTTTCATTAAAAATGACATTCCTGCTGTGAATTAACTACTTGGTGAAGGGATCCCACAACTGATGGCCATACTTCTCATTAGCATATCCAACAAAGATACACTATTTGGATTTCACATCCAACCTTGTTCTTTTCTCTTGTGGAATGTGAAAAAATGCCTCACAGCCAATCACCCACATGTGATTGTAAGAGATTCTTCTTCTAAACCACTTCTCTTCCAAAATTTCAAAATGCAACTGAGATGAGACCATGTTGATCAAATATACCACTGTGTCAACTGCCTTTGCCCCAGATTCTTTACCCAAGCATGCACTAGAGAGTATGATGTGAGCTCTCTCCAAGATTGTTTGATTCAACCTCTTAGCTGTACCATTCTCTTGAGGGGTGAAAGGAACAATCTTTATCCGATCTATACCATTATTTGCACAAAAGTTATCAAACTCCAAGGAACAAAATTCCCCAACATTATCCATTTTAAAGTATTTAATTTTGTGCTCGGTCTAATTTTTAACTAATGCTTTAAAACTCTTAAACATGCCAAATACTTTTGATTTATGCTTCAACATATACACCCAAACTTTTCTAGTGCAATCATCAAGAGGAGTAACAAAATAATTCGAGCCACCAATAGAGGTTACCTCCATAGAACTGAAGACATCTGAATGCACTAGCTACAATGGTGTATAATTCTTGTCATGTGACATAGTGGAGAAGCTAACCCTACTTTGCTTGCAAAAGATACAATGTTCACACAAGTCTAAATCAATAAATGTCAAACCTGGAAGTTGATCCTATTGGTAACAAGGCAGATAACTGAGAGGGTGGGTGAATCAGTTATCTTAAATATCTTAACTTTGTTTTTTTCTTTTATATTAGTGTAGCATCAAAACATAAGAGCATACATAATCATGAGAGCAGAAATAAAATCAACACACATAACACAAGGATTTTTACTTGGAAAACCCTGTTAACGGAAAAACCATGGGGTGACTAACCCAAGATTGTACTCTTTGTTAAAAGAATAAGAAGTACAAAATGGCACTTGCCAATTAGGGCTCACTGCCTGAGCACATTGCTCAAAAGAGGCATACTACCTACGAGAGACTCACTGTCTACAATGTTTATGGAAGGTCACCAAGTGTTTGAATTGATGAGAGGCATCCACATATGCTGAGGTTCAATTCCGGTTAGGCTCAATATACTAATCTACTGCACTTCATTCTTCCTCTGCTTTAGTGTTGTTGTTTTGTCACATATCGGACTTGTATTAGTGCCACCACACTACTCTCTACCTTTCCTCGCACATTCTAACACACACACATATAGTCCATACCAAAATTCATCTGGTGTATATATCCGCACCATGGATTTCAACATCTTTCTAGTCTGCAACCAGAATACTCAAGATATTTCCAAGACACTGATTTGTCAGCTGAATCCATGCTTAATATGTGATGCATATCAAAGACATAGACCTGGAAGTCATCAATCATGTCGCCAACCATGAATAATCCCTCAAAAAGCTTGATCACCATTAGTTTCTCATCCGGATTAAGGTCTGATGCTCTGCTAGTCAGTTCTTCCTTAGTCTACTCTGCCTGTTAGGAACCCAACACTTAGATGCTCATATCTTTTCACTCATTCATCACCGGAGGCTCAATCTTTGGAATATAGTAGACATGATACTCCTATTAACTTGCCCAAGTCTGCACTTTGCTGAGTTACACCTTCTGAGTGATCCGGACCTAATTGTCAAACCTTGCTGCATGCTCTGTTCTTGTTCACCAGACCAGAACTTCTGTAATTTGACTTCCGGTATAGGCATACTAAGCTCTGCGGATGTGTGGGATGGACCTTTTTGCCATGAATGACAACAATCATGAAGCCACACAATGTCTCTTTCCAACAATCTCCCCCTTTGGCATTGATGGCAACACTTAGTGAAAAATGACTAAGTGTCATAGCAAACTCCCCCTTGGCTGATGCTCTGTCTTATGTACATTTTTACCACAGATCCCCTTAGTTGGATTCCATATTTTTCACTACTTCTCACTCCCCCTTTGACATCAATGCCAAAGGATGGAATCTGCACATCAAAATTTGCAAAAATTAACCTATACATAGTCGCATAAGTATATATACATGTTATATTTACATATACTTAAGTAAATCTATAAAAGTGGTTTTTAACTGGACAAATTCTATTGCCCAACTCTGCTTCATCCTGTACAAAATTGAGATGTGACCACTCACTAAAAATGCAAAGGCATTTGCCCTTCTCAAGTCTGCTGGATCACTTGTTCGGGCTGTGGTCTGAGCATCAGTTAAGGCCTCATGCATTGCCTCTAACTTAGGGATAATTATCTCTCTTAGTTCACTCATCCTACTTATTCTATTCTTCTTGTCCTTTTCAAGCCTCTTTATTTCATTTATAGTGGAAATAGCTTGGCATTCTTGATTCATTATGGATGAGGTGAGAGGATCAAAATTCTGAGATAAACTTGACAGTTTACTCTCTTGTTCTTCCACCTTCTTTGCAATGTCTTCTATCACTGTGGACCAAGATAGACAAAATTTATACATTTCTCTGCCATCTTTAAGAGCATTTTCTAGGCTCTTTATCCCAATATCTAGGGTCCTCCTGTCATTAGTTATGAGTCCCTGCACTTCAGTGAATCTCTTTCCCAAAAATTCGTTCTGGACTTTCTCTTCTGCCAATTTCTCCAAAGAAGCAAAGTGGGTGCTAACAGAGTTAACCAAAGATTTCAAGTTACCGGATGGAGAAGCTGAAGGATCCATTTGGAAGGATGGCATAATCTTCTCTAGCATCTCGGATGCAATCTCTATCAGGTCACAGTCTTCCATGTGAGACTTCAGAAGCTTTTCTTTTTCTTTAGCTTGGGCAAAAGATGCTATCTTCATTGTTTGGACTGGAGAGAGGGAATCAAAATTGAGTGGTCCTTGAAAGAGTTCTGGTTCATCTAACTCCATCATCTCTTTGTTAAAAAATTTCTTTACTACCTCTATAGTGTCTCTTGCCAGAGAGTGAGTCTTTTCTTTTGGAATCTCTAAGCTGTCATTAGAGATCTTCTCTGTTTGCTCTTCTTCTCTTCCCTTTACCTCTTCTTCTGGACTCAGTTTCTCCTCTTCTCTTCCTTCTCCTTCAGTTCCAGAGTCTGCAGGGGGATCCGGAAGAGAGATGTTAACTTCTTCATGCACTTCCTCTTTTGAAACAGAGGAATCCAAGTCCTTAGACTTCTCGTCATTTATCTCTTTCAACTCTTCTACAATTTTCTCAGTAGATTCTTCTTTTGATGTACTTAATCCTTCGACATCCATGGTAGAAGGTTCTTCATCTATTTCCTCTATGATAGGAAGGTTAAATCTTTTGAATGCATCCCGAAGGATGTCTTCTATTTCTTTTGCTACATGATCAGTCTCTCCAAGTATTAGTTTGTTCATTCTTGCTTTGCTCCGGAACTCATCCTTGCAGTCCTTAAAGATCATGTACATTTGTTTTGGAGTAATAAAAGGATAGAGCTGAATAGTAATCTACTCTTGGATATCTAGGTCCTTGGCTTTAGCATTCTCCTTTCTCAGTTTAAGTTCCTTCTCTAGACTTTTGGGGATTAAAGAGATGATTTCAATGAATTATTTATTATAAATGTTTAGATACCTGACTGTAGCATCTTCCAAGATCTTCTTGTCAGTGTCACTATATTCATCATAAAATTCAGTCATTGGTTGCAGATTCCCATCCATAGTGACTGCTTTGATGACATCATCAATAGAGAGAGTAGGCCTTTCAATAAATTCTTCTACCTCTTCTTCCTTATTTTGACCAGTAGAGGATTCCCTATATGTTTTCTTCTTCTTCCTCATTTTCTTAACTTCCTCATCTGACTCTGTTTCTTCATCATCCTTTTTGCTTGTGTATGACCTTGTGGCCTTTGTCTTTGTTCTCTTCTCTCCCTTTCCAGATGTCTTGGCTTCTGGTTTTGAGGCTTTTGGGCTCTTAGAGATGGCAGGTACAAAGCTCTTTGAGGATCTAGTCCAGGAGGGGGCTTGCACTCGAACACTTTCTTTTTCTACTCCTTGTCTCTCTTTCTCAGCTCTTTCTACTTTCTCTCTATTTGCATCAACTGCCTCTTTTGATATCCCATATCTCTTGGTGATTTCCTCTACTTCCTTTCTGACTTTTCTTTTTATTTCAGGTTGCCTTAGTTCAACATGAATCTTTACACTCAATTCTTCAAATGTTCCAAACCTTTCTGCCTGAGGGTCCATAGGCTTACTCAGTAAATGTTGGACATGTAGCTCTAGGATTTTCTCATCTACCTCATAGCCCATTGGCATAATCCAGATTGTTCTAAGTTCCATTGCCTCCATTAGGCATTGATCAGTGTCTACCATGAAACAGACTATATCCTTGTATTTTTCAACTATAGATTGGGGAATTCTTTCTTTTTCCTGCATCATACTTTGAAAGTTCTTGAAGTATCCCCAGAGTGTTGTACTTTGAGCCTTCGCATCACCAAGCCCATACATGTAATCTCTTATTTGTATGGCAACCGGTCTGTCATTTCGCCATACCCAACCACTTTATCCGGGTAGCTCATTCATATAGTAAAAGAAGAGAAATAGTATTAGGCCACCATACTTAAATGAGTTCTTCTTATCCTTCTTTATCTTCTACAAGTTTTCTAACAGTTGGTTCAAGAGAAGGTCGCATAGATCATAATCTGCATTTTTGCTTAGCATCTGATATGTAGTGTATATTGCAGTTCTGGACACAGAATTCTCCCTACTAGATTGATATATTTTATAGCCAATTATCATAGAGGCAAATTTGATATCCGGATCTATGATATCTGCTATTGTCATTGCTCTCTTGTCAAACTTTGATCCGGTAGCCTCAGTTACTATCTAGTTCTTGATAGATTTGAGAGCAAGCAACCCACTGGATGAGTGCAATCTGGTTACTTCCCTAATGGCATCTTTATTTATCTTGAATGGCCTCATCAACCACATGAAGTTGCCATGTATTCTGCTAAGAACATACTGGACCCATTCATCTTCTACAAAATAGGGAAAGTGGATGCAATGTCCAAAATGTTTGTCCCAGAAGCCCTTGTATTGAGGTTTAAGTTCAAACATTTCATCTATTAATTGTTTGTTATAGATATCCATCATCTTGGATTCCCCAAATTCCCCAATATTGGCATGTATGTATACCCTAACATCCTCTATGTGTAGAACCCCATGCAGAACGCTAGAGAAGGTGCCTAAGGGATCAACTTCTAGGGATTTGTAGAGATGTTTCTTGAGCTTTGGGTACTACCTATCAGTGATCTTAACAAAATTTGGAGTAGCCATCTTTGTAAAAGATTCAGAGAGATATAAATAATGGAAATACCTTTTTACACTTCTAGGGTTCACAATATGAGCCAGAAAAGATCGTTGGTTGAATCGGATTCTGTGGTTGATCTTTGAGAAGGTTGAAACAATCTTGATGCAGAGCTCTTCCTTTCTTCTTCTCAAATAGAAATGCGAAAATGATGAATAAAGAAACCCTTTTATCTCTACGTAAACCCTAATTTCCTATTGCAATAAATGCACAACTTAAGTTATTCCAGTTCCCTTGTTCTTCCTTGTTTTGAGAGAGATCTTTCTGAATCATTGAGGTGCACTTGGAATCAATTTTAGTGATAATTGACAATGTATCTCCTCTCCTCTAATCAAGCCATTTATCCATAGGTCAAGACATTTTAATTTTGAATCATATCAAATCCAACTGTGAGAATTCTACTTCTACCGGATGGCGTCAAACCAGATCAATCTTGGATGATTAAATTCTTCAAAACTCCTTGTAGATCTTTCATATTTTTACCGAGGGTTATTTAGATGTTTCTCTGAGAACCCTTTAATCCATAATATTCCATGTGCCAAAGTTAGGCACCAATTGATTGGCTGGGGGAATTTACTTTCCTTTGTGACACCCCCTGAGCCAAAGCTCATCTGTTTTAATTTCCAGAAGAATTATTAGCACCAGAGTCTGGTGCGGATCCATCCCCAACATTTTATGTATTCCTCTTCACCCAAATCTTGTTCATCTCCCTTTGAACTTCATCTACATTCACTTTGTCTTTTCCTTTATCTTGATCTTGATTATGATGCACCGGAACCTTTTTATCCTGATTCTTACTTCTGTAGAATTTGGCAGTATGACTAGATCTATTGCAATTGTAGCAAACAACATTTCTTTGCATATTTGTCTGATATCCTCTTGATCTACATTGATTAGCCATATGTCCCATTCTATTGCATGCAAAGCATCTACCATTGAATGAATTGTTTATTTGCATATTTCTGCATTCATAAGATTTGTGGCCATACCTTTTGTAGTTGAAACACTATCTGGAGAAGGATGAATTAGTCTGATTCATTCTTCTTCTACACTGAGTTGCTCTATGACTGAAGTTGTTGCAATTGAAGCAGTATCCATTGAAGGATGGATATCTTTGAGCATTTGGTTGCCTTACCAAAGGTCTTCTAGGCCTGTTTCTTTGATTTCCTGATCCTGAGTTCTTCTGACCCAATCTGGAGCATTCACCTTTCTCATAAACCAAACCACACTTATCATCTACCCTCTTTTGGCTTTCAAGAAGAACTTCAAGTTGAACTGAACTTATCTTGAATTTTTCTTTGTACTCATTTGCTATTTGAAGATCTTGTTTAAGAGTGTCTATCTGATTCTCAAGTTGTTCTTCATTATCTCTAGCTTCTTCAAGATCAAATTCCAAATGCCTAATTATTCTATCCATTTTGTGGCAGCCCTCTGACTTCTCCTTGAGAGATTGTTTTAGATTATCTTCAATTTTTCTTTTCTCTTCAATTTCTTGGGTGAATTTGATAACTCCTTATTCCATTTCATGCCTTACCATAACGATCTCTTTTGATAGCTTCTCACATAGCTTTTTTTCTCATTCAGATCTTCATTAGTATCATTGGCTTCACTTTGACTTGCTAATTGTTGAAGAAATTCCTTTCTCTTTTTCACAGAGATGCTCAGTTTTTCTTTTAGCTCATTTATGAAATCATCAGCTTGTTTGAATCTTTCTCTCAAGTTATTGACTTCAGAGTGAGATTGCTCAAGATCATCTAGGGTAGACTGAAGTTGTTCCTTCATACCATACATATCCATTGAGATTCCTAGATCTTCCTCACGCTGTTAGGCTCTGTTTGCAGGAACTTGGCTCTGATACCAATTGTTGGTAATAAGGTAGATAACTGAGAGGGGGGTGAATCAGTTATCTTAAATATCTTAACTTTCTTTTTTTCTTTTATATTAGTGTAGTATCAAAACATAAGAGCATACATAATCATGAGAGCAGAAATAAAATCAACACACATAACACAAGGATTTTTACATGGAAAACCCTATTAAGGTAAAAACCATGGGATGACTAACCCAAGATTGTATTCTCTATTAAAAGAATAAGAAGTACAAAATGGCACTTACCAATTAGGGCTCACTACCCAAGCACACTGCTCACAAGAGGCACACTACCTACAAGAGACTCACTGTCTACAATGTTTATGGAAGGTAACCAATTGTTTGAGCTGATGAGAGGCATCCACATATGTTGAGGTTTAGTTCTGGTTAGGCTCAATATACTGATCTACTGCACTTCATTCTTCCTCTGCTTTAGTGATGTTGTTCTATCACATACCAGACTTGTATTGCTGCCACCACACTGCTCTCTACCTTTCCTCACACATTCCAACACACACACACACACACTCCTTCATACCAAAATCCATCTGGTATATATATCCGCACCAAGGATTTCAACATCTTTCTAGTCTGCAATCGGAATACTCAAGATATTTCCAAGACATTGATATGTCAGCTGAATCCATGCTTAATATGTGATGCATATCAAAGACATAGACCTGGAAGTCATCAATCATGTCAGCCAACCATGAATGATCCCTCAAAAAGCTTTATCACCATCAGTTTCTCATCCATATTATGGTTTGATGCTCTGTCGGTCAGTTCTTCCTTAGTCTACTCTGCCTGTCAGGAATCCAACACTTAGATGCTCATATCTTTTCACTCATTTTTCATCGAAGGCTCAATCTCTAGAATATAGTAGACATGATACTCCTATTAACTTTCCCAAGTCCACACTTTTCTAAGTTACACCCTCTGAGAGATCCAGACCTAATTGTCAGACCTTGTTGCATGCTTTGTTCTTGTTCACTGGACCAGAACTTCTTCAATCTGACTTTTGGTATAGGCATACTAAGCTCTGCGGATGTGTGGGATAGACTTTTTTTCCATCAATGACAACAATCATGAAGCCACACAGTGTCTCTTGCCAACAGATCCCTCTTGAGAAAAATTTCAAGGCCCTTCTTTCTCATATGCCTGAGCCTCTTGTGCCAAAGCTCTATCGTATTGCCCACAACTATCATCGTAGCTCCCACTTCAGTGTGACTCTCTAGCACATACAAAGTGCCCAATTTTATGTCTCTTGCAATTATTGAGGCTCCTTTTGTCACATTCCAAGTGTTCTAGACTCAAAGGTGATGCTACATCCTTGAGCATCTAGTTGTCCCACATAAATAATATTCCTCTTGAGTTGAGGAACATGTCTCACATCCAGTAATAACCAATTATCTCCATTTCGTAACTTTAACATCACATCTCCTTTACCCACAATGTCACATGGTTCATTATCACCAAGGTATACCTTACCAAGTTTGCCTTCTTGATAATTTTAGAATCTTTCTTGGCATGGAGTGGCATGGGAGGAAGCACCTGAATCCAACACCCACACATCAGTTGTAGCTTCTCTAATGGTTAAAACTAATGCACCTACATCATCTTCATATGTTGCATTAACTACATTTTCTTTTTCTTTTCCTTCACTCTCTGCCTTCTTGTATGAAAAACAATTCTTTTTGATGTGACTATCCTTGACACAAAACCCACACTCTGAATTTATGCCCCTTGATTTAGATCTCCTTCTATTTTGGTTTCTTCCCAGTTCTTGGGATCTCCCTCTATCGCCAAAAATTAAAGCCTCTACGGATGAAGTATTATGATGTTTTCTTCTCACGTCTTCACTGAGAAGAATTGTAGCCAGATCAACAAGTTTCAAACCACTTCCCTTCTCATTGGATCCTTTATTTCCAGATACCAAATTTTTTATTGTCATTACAACACCTTCCCAACTAATAGGAAGACAACATAACAACAAAATAGCTTCAATTTCTTCTTGCAAATCAATGTTAACAAAAGTCAATTGGCTAATTATGGTATTGAGTTCATTTAGATGATTGGAAACATAGTCGCCTTCCTTCATCAAGAAAACTCTATTAGGAGAAGAAGCTCTCTCATACATACTAGATAAATGGTCCCATAACCCTTTGCGGTCTTCTCCAGTACGACATTGAAAAAAACATTGTTGTATAGAGAGAGTATGATGGTTGCCTTCACTTTCTTGTCTAATATGTCCTTATCCCCATCTAACATATTAGTAGTTTTCTTGGTCTTTCCCTCTAATGTAATTGATAGGTCTTTTTGAATCAACAAGGCTTCCATCTGCAGCTTCCACATGCTAAAGTTCTAGCCTGAGAACTTCTCAATTCTGAACCTATCTCCATCCCCCATCTCTTCACAATCTCACCTCAAGTTCTGATACCAATTGTTGATTATTAAGAGTAGCAAGAAGATTGAATTGAAAAATAGAACAACAAACAATGAATAGATGAGAGTAAACAATCACATGGAAACAACAATATTTACATAGTTCACCATTAATGGCTATGTCCACAGGAAAAGCAGGGGAAACTCTATTTATTAATATTCACAATAGTTTGTACAATATACTTTTTCGGTCACTTCACTTGTGAAATGAAGTCTCCAATTACAAACATAAGGAACAATGAAAGGTGCAAACAAAGGAATGTGAAGAAACCATGTAAGAAAACATTATTTCTATGAAAGAAGAATTCAATCTATCTATTAATTATTTAGATTATATGTAGTTGGAAGAAGCACATGCAACCATGTTTTACAAGAATATGTTATTGTTCTATATAGTACATCAAATCTTTTCTTCTATTTGACTTTTTTTATAGATGTCGAATCAAGAAATAGATTATTATTCTATTTCAACAACAATTACAATCATTAAAAATTTCAACAAATAAAATATTATTATTAATTATAGTTGAAAAAAGTCTGTTGTAGGGTACAAGATTGGGATTGACATGAAAACCAAAAATATTGTGGGTGTGCCTTCCTACCACCCTACCTCTTTTTTTGTGAATATTGTACTATTTCTCTCTTTTTAATATAAGTAAAATAGGAATTATATATATAGCACATAAAAACATATTTCTTGAATCCCAATCACAATATGATCAAATAAAAGTTATAAAAGATAGCATAAATTAAATATAAACTAAAGGGGTATATGTGCCAACACAATCAATACGACATTTTTTTGCATGCTTTGAATACATTACAAAACACACACCTCTCTAATCATTTCGACCATCGACAATGTATAAATGTCATAAGTAAAAACTATGTAAAGGGATTATTCTTGGATGATAGGATTATTCTTTAACATCATCCAATTTAATAATTAAATGTTAATTTTGGCCAATGAAAATAGGATAAATATTAACCAATTTTTTAGTGTGGATGAGGCTTAAACTTGGTATTAATTGTTTCAACATTGAACTAGATGATGTTTAAGTATAGTGATGTAAAAGATGACTAATTAAATAAGTGTAATTAAAAAATATATTAAGTAATTATTTATAATACTTTAATTAACATATAAATCCTAGTTACTAACATAAAACTATATTTTGATGGATATTGTCTTTATTACTTTTTTAAAACACTAAAAAGATAATAGTACAGTATTCACAAAAGAAGGAGAAAATGGGTGGTAGAGAGATGCACCAACAAAGTCTATGCGGGACATTGTCCAATACAAAGATGACAAGTGTTAAAGGGTGAAGCCCACAAATAAAAACACTAAGCATCTAAAGAAACACCTATAGGAGGGGGTCTTTATTATTTGATTTTTCCCAAATATTGCTCAAGACTGAACTATCATCAATGGACTCCTAGCTAGTGAGAGCACTCTCCTCCTCAGGAGAGTCATTTGTAGGCTACTGAGCACAAACATGAGAGATTACTAGCTCCAAGCAGGGAAACTTCCTAAAGTTTTTCGAACTTGGAGCACCACACCCATGAGAAGAGGTTGATGGTGACCTAGAATTCTAAGACCAACTACATGCTACATTATTCATATTTCCTAGAGGTTGAGAGCCACGTGACTTAGATCTATGATCTCATCTAGAAAATTAGATATGACCATGCTAGTTTGATCGAGGAGGGGAGGAGGAAGGTGGAACTCTAACAATAGAGTGATCAAGAAACTTCTATAGATGCACCATTTTAGGTACAGCCTTGGTAGCTTGTTCCTTAATCTACATTTAAGAAAATTAGAGAAAATCATGGATTTGATATATAGAGAAATGAACATCAACCAAGCAACCAAAAAAGAGGGCTAATTTTTTTTCTAAATACTAAAGAGGATTTCCACCCTAAAAGCATGACAAATCTAAGTATTCTTGAATTGGAGACAAAGTCAATAACTTAAGAAACCCATATCCCTTGAAAGAGATCAAGTCAAAAGGGCTTGAAGAAATCATGAATCTAATTACAATCTTCTTGAGCTCTAGTGCAAAACCAAAGGAGATGCTTGAGAGTCTGTATCTATCCATAAAATAGATAATGGGGTTGAGAACTCCTAGATGATTCATACAAGATCTAGGTAGAAGGCCTTGGTAAAGAATGCATCAAGCAAAATGAGAAAATTTAGGCTCGAGAATGGCTAACTAGATAGACTGGAAACAACGGTGCCAAGTGCCAAGAGAAGATTGGATCTATCAGTGGTTATTTAACTAATCCACCACACAAGGATGAGGCAAGAGCCTCAAGAATCCTATACGAGGTATGTAATTGTGAAATGGTGTGTTAGGATACCATTTCCAATCCTTCTACCAAGGCTTGAAAGACCTAAGCTCAATTTCTTAACCATTTGGGGAGGATTAACATTGATCACAATCTACAATGACTCCCAACCTTGATTGGAAAGCTTGAATTTCATCCTAACTTTTGGCCAACAAATAAATTTTTTGGTAGCTTTGTTAATAAGATTAGGTCGGAATCCAATTTCCTCATTTGGAAAACTTCAAAGCATGAACCCATGGAGCTTTAGCTAGACGACAATGTTGACAGGAGAGAACTTGGGACCACCAAATAGATTTTTGATTGGTTGAAAGACCATTGCATAAATTGCTTCTCACTCAAAAAATGCATGGATCCCAAGCTTTCCAATTTATTTTGATAACAAACATGCCTTGAATTTGAATAGGCTCCCATATAGTGAGAAGATTATATTTAGGTCAAGACCTTTCAATGTTGGTGACCTAGAAGGCACACTAGAAAGAAGATAATGCCTAATGAGAACTTTGCAAGAATAATTCCATTTCAAAAACCCAATAATTAATTTAGCACATAAGGTAATTCCTTGATGATGAATTGAAAGCATTCCCAAAACACCAGCATTATGTGGAAGATATCAAAACTCCCAAGCAACACAATGAAAGCCTTGATCTCCATCATTGGACACCCAGAGAAAATATCTAAGAAACTTTTAAATTTTTAGATAAGAGGCCTTTGAAGGTACCTATTGCGAAGAATAATAAACATATAAGTGACAACTAGATTTAGAACAAATCTAAAATTTACCAACCAAATAAAGAGGCTTGGTGATCCAGTATCCTAATTTTTTTTTCAGTTCTAGCAATAATAACTTATCAAAGGGTAGTAGGAAAACATCAAGAAGTAAAGGAAATGCCTAGAAAATTAAAAGTTTCTCCATGATCAATCCATTTCCAAGTGTAACTGTCTAACCATCCATGTTTTGGAAAAAAGGACTTCCTATAGCAATGGGTCTTTTGCCATTGAATATTTGAATTGGAGGCCTAGAAAAACACACTAAAATAATGAAGAGCCTATCTAGCATTGGCTTCCTTCTTAGTGAGGGTGATGAAATAATCATCAATAAAATGACCAATAACCAATCAACTAGAAGAATTTGGTAAAGCAATGCCCTTAACAAGCCTTTTAGAGACTACATTGGCAAACAAATAACCAAAACCTTTAGAAACAAGAGCTTAAAGTGTTGAAGCTAAATGACAACCCTATGAAATGGATCAAAAAATCTAAAATAGCTTAGATTGTTGAATATTAATTGTAATGAAAGCTAAGGCATGAACAAACAACATCTACACATAATGGAGGAACTGAGGCCCAAATCCAAGTGCTTAAAGCATGAAAAGAAAGAAAGGCCATTTAGTTTGGTCATGTAAGCCTTCAAAAGGTTAATTTTGATAAATATTGTAGGTTGTTGAGAGAAATGGGCCCATTCCATCTCTTCCTAGACAATAATAATATTGTCTAGGATGTATCATGACTTGATAAAACAAGTTTTTTTTCAGGATGGGCTAGCTAGGGTAGAAGAGGCCTAAGCTTAAGAGAAACAACCTTATCAATGATCTTGTATAAAGTATTCAACAAAGTGATAGGCCACAAATTGTAGAATTCTTTAGGATCACTAGCTTTAGGTATGAATTTGATAATTCCTTTGTTAATTAAATTTCCTAAAGGTTATTCATGAAAGGCCTGTAGATAGACTTTATGAAGGTATCCACCCACTATATCCCAAAAGGTTTTATAAAAGTCACTAGGAAATCTATCCAAACCAAGGGCTTTATCATTAGCCATTGAAAAATAACCTCCTACAAATCTTCTTAAGTGATAAGCTGATCACATCAAATACATTAGAGATTGGAAATTTGTTGCAATGTGTGACCCTTGGTCTCCTTGTTCAGCACTGCACTGTGGTGGTTTATGACAAGGGCTTAACCACCTCCCATGCTTGTTAAGTCAAGTGGTTGTCTCGGGCATTAAAAGGTCGATCTTTTGGTGCAACAGCAGCTAACAATTACTATCAAAGTTGAGGTCACGGGTTCAAACCTCGTGCTTGTGTTGGGGGGATTATTGCAAGGTGTGACCCTTGGTCTCCTTGTTTAGCGCTGCGCTGCAGTGGTTTGCAACAAGGGCTTAACTGCCTCCCATGCTTGTTAAGTCAAGTGGTTGTATTGGGCATTAAAAGGTCAATCTTTTTGTGCAACGACAGCTAACAAAATCTAACAAGGAACCACATTAAGGTATTGCTACAAAGAATCATTCTAAGTTAGAGTATACTCTTGAGCATCAAAGACTTGGTAGAGCTCTGAGGTGGTGTCCTTGTATGAGAAATGGTAAAAATAGGCAATTTGATGCCCCTAACTGTTGAGGAAATGGGGGTATGGGTGATAACATCATTCTACCAATATATCCATCATGTCTCATGCATAAGATGTAGTTTTGAATTCTAAACACATTGAATATGGGATGACATGGCCTTGTGATTGAGCAATATCATGTTTGGAAATACTAATTCTTCATGGCCTTGGGTTTGGGAAGTTACCACCCAATATGAAACCATTTTTTAAAGTGGTCTAAAAGAAAAATGTTTGACAGAGGCTCGACTAGCAAGAAACAATTGCTGGCAAAGGGGAAAAAAGATTAAGATGTTAGCATGGTGTAATCTAGACACTTGAGTACCTGATCATAGCCTACTTGCAAATTAGTCCATGTGTACCATGTTATATGATCTTGGTGGTGGTTAATATTAGAATCAAAGAGCCCCAATTTATTGCCCATAAAATACTAAGCCTTTCTTCCACCAACTATCCAACATATAGGTAGTGCCTCACATTTATCATAGGCCATTTCAATGATATTAAAATCCATACACAAAACCCAAGTGGTAGCAAACATTGAATTTGCAATCCATTTCCAAAGAGTAGATCTCTCAACAACATCATTTGAAACATAAACATTAGTAACTCCAACATAATGATTACTAATATTGAAAAGAGCTCACAATGCTTGATTTGTGGGGTCACATCCTTGGTCAACTAAGTGTTTATGCCACATAGGTGAGATAAAGGTGACAACATTGGGCCTTGACCTAGTTCATGGTTACTACAAAAAAATGACTAGAAGTACAAATGACATATCAAGCTACAGAAAGAAAAATAGAAAAATATAACCTCTTATAAATACAAAATGTCTAGACTTGGAAAATTAAATCAAGCATCTCAAATGGAATACTTCTGTGGGAGGTCCATTAGACCTCAAAAATTCTAGGAAATCCAATTTATAAATGAGTATCAAGAGTCATCTCTTGATTATCTAGCTCCTCAAGACTTGAATAACTATTCTATAGAAAAGCTTCTTCTAAATCAAAGCTACCTATCTAAGAGGGAAGATAGATAGGTCACCATTTTTTTGACACATATTCTTCCTCTTCTAGTCACCTTGATGGGTTATGGGATCTCCATTGCACAACAAGGGAGGGGGAGCATGTCAAGTAGTGTTGGTTCGTAGTTTAGACAACAACAATGAAACTAATAGAACATGTATAAATTTTTCCTCACCAAAGGTCTCCCAAAGAGGAGAGATAACAAATTTTCTTGTGTCTAGAGGTTTTGAAATAGTTTTTGAAGCCTAACCCCTCGAGGTCGAACAAGGCTTAGGGGGAGGGCCATTATTTTTAGAGTTCTTAGTATTGAGCCTAATCAAGTGGACAAAACTTCCTCTTTTTTTTTGGAGGCGACAACCTTGAAGTAGTTTGTGTGGTAGGCTTAGGATGAGGAGAACCTAAAGGGCAGTCCCAAATCTTATGTTTAAAGGATTGACAATGATAATAGTATTAGGTAGCTTCAAATAAAGAAAATGTTGAGCACGTATAATTTGTTCAATATATATATCCATAGTGTACTTTATATCATTGGAAAGGTCCACTTCTACACAGGCTACTCACTTCTAGGGATGAGATGAGTAGAAGTTTTCTAGTTTGACAAATACCATAGTGCCTAAAGTGGAGGCTATTTGGCTCAAAAAATTCTAACATGGAAAAGGTAACCCAACGAATGCAACCCAAATAGGAAGTCAAAGAGATTTCTCATAAAAAATGATGAAATCTCATCCAAATTTTGAAAACAAAAGGAGGAGTGAACAAGCCAGGGGGCCATGACTAAAAATAGCGTCAATGTGGTTAGGTTTAGAAAAATGAAATAGAAGAAAACCTTTGGTAAGATTCTACATGGCGTGGGGGTGAATCCCATGTGAGACCCAAGCCTTATTGACCTAGTCTTTGAGCATAGTTTTAGGGGGAAAGCTCTTCCCACAAAAATATCTTGTTAATGTAAAGCTTTCTAACCAGTGGCATGGTTTGTCAAATTCTTTAACGGGAAGAACAATATCTTTGGGTGTTTTAAGGAACATACCTCATCGAACACCTTGGGAACAAACTTCCTGGGTCACTTGATTGGGGGTGCCATAGTTATGCATCATTGAACCTTCAACTCCAATAGAAACTATAGAGTTATGAAAGGTTGAGGCTATTTAAAGGGTGGAACATGCATGTAGGTGTTGAAACATAAAAGGCACCACAATAAGTGTAGAAAAATAAGGCCAAATCCTACTTCAGATTGAAGTTGAAGTAGTATGACATCGAGAGGACCAAAACCAAGACAAAACCGTAGCATAACCAAGAACCCCATAAAACTATTATTTAAAAGAGTCAAACCAAGATATTGTTTAGCTTGGGGTTCTTATTATTATGCATGATTCATTATGAAGATAATAATATGTTTAATTATTAAAATAAAAATATTTATTACAATGTATTGTGTAGTTTTTTAAAGAGAATATCGATTATATGTTAAAGTATACTTTTTTTAATAATTGATTTAAAAATTATTTGTTGTATAAGTTAGTTGGTTAATTTTTAAGAGAATGATTTAATATATTTATATCAATAAATGCAATAATTTTGAGTAAACTTAGTTCCTTTCCTCTATGTTATTTTCTCACCTTGTTTATACAGTTATCCCTTCCTTATTTATACATACATACACTTTGATATATTTGCCCTCTCATTATGCATATCCATGCATATATCCCCAAATATCCATTACCTTCTTTTATCTAACAATTTCCATGTCCTAGGTCATTTACCTCATAGTTGTAGACTTGACTTTTGCTTTTCCAAAACTCAAATTTAAATTTTTGTTTGACCCAACCCATTCCTTTCTAGCCTAAAGAAAAGTTGACACAAGTTTGTGTGGTTTATTCATATGTCCTTGTATTTAAAGGCATTCAACTACATGCATTAGATCATCACTAGATAGCATTAAATACCACTTGCATTTACAAAGGAAGCATGCTAGGAACATTTAAAATTAGAGCATGAAAAGGAAACTAGTTATTCATCAAACCCCTATACCTGGCTAAAGTTTGATGTTTCCAATTGCTTACTTGAGTTTTCTAGGGGTTAACCTAAAAGAACATGTTCTCTTGAGTGAAAACCCTTTTGTGAGGTTTTGGACACCACCAAAGCAGATCTTATGTGGGATCTAGGCCTTGCTTTAGGGGGGACCCTCTTTGAAGAAGCCCTGATTAAAGTAAAATTTTCAAGCCACTGATAGACACTACCAAATTCTAGAATGGAAAGAACCATATCTAGAGGAGTTTTAGAAGACATACCTAATGGAAGACCTTGGGGACAAATTTCTTGGATCACTTAGGAGTGGTGCCATCCTCACGTGTCATCTATCGTTCAACCCCAACAATAATAGGTGGGTTAATTAAGTGCAGGAAAAATACCTGCAGCCATTGCAAGTTAATAAATGCCAAAATAAATGTAGAAAAACAATGCAAACTCCTGCTTCATAAAAGTAGTATGGCATAAAGGAGGGCACTAACTAACATAAACAAAGGGAGGACCAAAACCCTACCAGAGATAAAAACCTAAAAACTGTAATGAATATTCAACATCTCCGTCTGAATTAACAATCTTGGTGTTAGAATAGTATAGAAAGAAACAATTAATCTGATCATTTAACACATTAGCACAATACCAAATTGAATCAGTCAAAGCTAGAGCAATAACAACAGCAGACAAACGGAAAAATGTCCATAGGGCGTGGTTTACGTGATAGCAATATGTACTTCACGGATAATAGTAGAAAGATCTGATGGCAGATAAATATTGTCTTTTAGAACACAAGGCACGAAACGTGTATCTACACTTTGTTAAAATAAACGCAAAATACGGGCATGGGAGGTTGTTAAAGAAATATGTTACATTATGTATTTCAGAGGGTCCAAGCTTTCAAGGATACAAACAACTATTAAAAAAGTTGAAGTATATTTCTTTTAAGGCCGTGCATAGCTACCGGGCCAACTTGAGACATTAACCGGTGACACGGAGTGCAATTTTCCACTTACCTGCCATATGATTTTAATTTTGTATCTTTTAGTTGTAATTCCAGAGTAAATCTTAGAAACGTAATAGTAACCTGTTCAGCCAACATTAACTGTTACATCTTTTGAAAGTTTCTCATTCTCTTGGATAACAAAGGATAGCTATATAACATATCCAGTATGACTAATATTTTGCTCTCAATCCTTCTTTACAGTCAATACCTTGTTATGGTAACTAATTAGGCTTAGTTAACTACATAATATATGCAGTATAACTAGCATTTTAAAGAGAGAGAAACCTGTTATCTGATTCCTTCCTTGGAATCAATACCGTGTGATACAGACTAATGATGTTTAATCAACTACATAACATTTCAATGAGATAGGAACCTTTCATCTTATTCCTTACAATCAATAGCTTGTGATTGTAACTAATAATGCTTAATAAGCTACGTAATGGGTATAGTCTTAATTGAAATTCCAGAGAGGTGAGAAATCCTCATGTTGTTCTTCCTCTGCAAACAATTCCCTATGATGGAAGACCGAGGATTCAGTGGGTAGACTATCTGCAATGATCATCAGCAAGTTTTGCAAATCTAACCACTCAGCCATCTCACTCTTACAGATTTCTGCAGTATGAGTGCATTGAACTTCATTGTATGGCTTGTTTAGGAGGAGCTCTGAGTCTCCACAATCATTGTTATTGTCATCATAGTTGTTGGTGGAACATGGCTGAGGTTCTTGCTCTTCTCGGTGATGAGAGGAAGAGCATGCAGCTCCGGCAGCAACGGCCTGTATGTCTGTTACAGAGAATGTTTGGGAGCGAGGGAGAGAATGAATGGATTCAGGGAAATTGAAACGGCCAGAATCCCCTCTTAAGGCCAAAGCAGCTGCATCATGTGCTCGAGCTACCATCTCTGGTGTGTGGAATGAACCAGGCCATATCCTCTTCTTCTTCCTCGGCACTCTGATTTCTGAGACCCACACTCCCCACTTCCTCTTTCTTATGCCTATATACATTGGATGCTTTGATCCTCTACAACTTGTTCTTGCACTGGTATGTTCTTTTCCCATAACCAATGCCTAAGATTCTAACAGGTAGCACTAGAACTCTTCGAGGAGATTGCTCCTGTGATTGAGTGAATGAAAGCTCTCAGCAACTAGTATTTGAGCAATAATTATAATTCTTCTACAGCACCTCACTCCCAAGTAAATATTGTCTAGCCTTGAAGATGATACCAAACTGGGTAAACAAAAAACTTTTGGAAATTAATCGGAGGTGAAACTATAGGATTATATTGTTAAGGGCTGAGGCATTTCTCCCACAAGCAGTAGGATGCATTGTGGCATTTCGACGGTTCTTGACTCAATATAGTTTTGCTCTATTTATCTTTTGTTTTTCATTGCAAAATGTTGGAGGCATCTAATGTCGTACAAGTTAGGACATTTTCTATAATTTTCAATCTATGTGTTGGAGATAATATTTATTTCTTTATAGAAAGTTCCAGAATATGGAAACTTCCACCTCCAAATAGAAACATCTAGATTTTTCCCTTTCGACACTTCTCTTAGCCATTCTAAGATATTCTAGAGATTTCTATGAATGTAATAAATATAGTAGCAAGGCTGCCATTGTAATTAATTAAGATTATCTATTTTCTGTGCAAGTTGCTGCTCAATACTTGATTCAAATTTTTTTTATATTTTGCTGCACTCTGTTTCATTTCCAATACTCTGTTTTTTTTCAATATGGTATCAGAGCCCTCTCAAATCTTGTGGCTGTAATCTGTGGTTTTTATAGTGTTGGCTGTGCATTATGCAAGTTGTGTGATTGGAGGCTGATCACCATTGTTTGTGGTGAAGAAACAAAAATATTGCAGCAAAGAGAAGAATCAAATCAGCAAAAATTGGTGAGAGATTTCTGATTTTAATTCTCATCTTAAAAAGAGGGAATTTGATACAATGGATTCAATTGGTATTCTTTTACCTACAATTAAATTAAATGGAAAAAATTATTATGATTGGGTGTTACATATGGAGATTTTTCTAACGCTTCAAAATTGCTTTGAAATTGTTAATGGTAGTGAAAAAAGACCAGCAAACAGTGGAAAAGATCAAGAAGATTGGGATAAAAGAGATAAGAGGGCAGCAGCACTGATCAAGCTTACACTTTCAGAAGAAGTATTTCCAGAAGTTCGCAATGAAATAAGTGGAGTTAAAGTGTGGGATATTTTGAAAACTACATATGAAAATTCAGGTGATGTATGGATTCTAACCCTCACTGCAGAACTATACAACATGAAATTATCAAATTCACAAGAGTTAGTCCCTCATCTAAGTAAATTAAAGGAAAAGAGAAATGAACTTGCTTCACTTGGAAAGGATATAGGTGAAAAAGATTTTGTGCAAATAGTTTTACAAAGTCTCCCAGGATCTTATCAATCATTTATAAGAGGGCTAGATATTGCTGATAAATTAAAGAGCATAAAATATGAAGAGTTATGTGCTAAATTAGTGCAAGAAGAAAAACGTCAAATCAAAGAAAGGGAGTCATTTAATGATGAAGCTTTCATAATAAGAGGGAAACAAAATTATAGAAGTACACAAGAAAATCATTCAAGAGAGAAAAATTGGAAGTATGACAACAGGTATACTCCAGCCAAGGATTATAATAGAAGCAAATGGAAATGTAATTACTGTGGTAAGTTGGGTCATAAAGCAAATGAATACTATAAGAGGATCAAAGATACAGAAAGGAAGACAAATAAGTTTACAAAAAATTATGATTCTAAAAGTAATGCTCTCTGTATTGCACTTAAAGCAAATGATTCTTATAAAGATGACTGGGTTATTGATTCTGGGGCCACACAGCATATATGTTATAATAAAGAACAATTTGCATCACTAAGAAATGATAACAATCCAGAGAAAATATATTTGGGGAATAATAGTGCTTTGGAAGTTAAAGGAACTGGAAATGTTAAAGTAGATAATGGTGTGTTCAAAAATGTGAAGTTAGTTCTAGAATTGAAGATAAATCTTCTTTCTGTGTCTCAAGTTGCAAATCAAGGGTATAAAATAGAATTCTACAATGACAAATGTTTGATCAAGGATGTGAGTAATAACTACAAAGTGACTGGAATTGGTAAAATGGAGAATGGATTATATAGGTTTCAAGAATTTACTTCTAAATGTGGAAATGAGAATATGTGTGCTATTGCCAAATATAATGATATGAGCAGGTTATGGCATGAGCGTATGGGACATGTCAATTATCAAAGCCTCAAGCTTATGGAGAAACTATATATGGTGCATGGGCTTCCAAAAATCTCATCAAGTCACAAGGTGTGTGAAGGATGTGCTATGGGAAAGCAACATGTGGAAAGTTTCCCACAAGGTAAATCATGGAGAGCAAAGACTCCTTTACATTTGGTTCATAGTGATGTAATGGGTCCTTTCAAAACACCATCTCTTGCAGGATCAAGGTATGCCCTCACCTTTATTGATGACTATACTAGAAGAATTTGGGCTTATTTTTTAAAAAAGAAGGATGAAGTGTTTGATAAGTTTAAAGAGTTTAAGGCATTGGCTGAAAATCAAAGTGGAAGATCTCTGAAGATAATAAGAACAGATAGAGGTATGGAATATATGAACAAAGTTTTTTTAGATTTTTGTAAACAACATGGTATAAAGAAGGAATCAACAGTCTCCTACTCATCCCAACAAAACGGAGTTGCAGAAAGGAAGGATAGAATTATAATAGAAATGGCTAGGTGCATGCTTCACTCTAGAAATATAGAAGTTAAATTCTGGGCTGAAGCAATTTGTACTGTAGTTTACATTTTGAATCGAACACCTACTAAGGCAATTTTGAATATAACACCAGAAGAGGCATGGAGTGGTAGGAAGCCTGCAGTATCTCATTTTAGAGTCTTTGGATGTAATGCATATGCCCACATCCCTGATGAAAAAAGGAGCAAATTAGAAAGAAAGAGTGAGAAGTGCATAATGGTTAGGTATAGTGAGGAATCAAAAGGATATAGGTTATATAATCCTAAAACAAATGAAATGTATGGTTTGATGAAGATATTGAAAGTGACCATTCTCCTACATTATCTTACTTTCCAATATTGATTGAAGAAGATAAGTCTACTTATACTAATGCTCAAAATCAAGGTGTGCAATCTTCTGTAGGAGGAGAAGGAACACAAATTGAAGCATCAAGTGAAAGTGATGATGAAGACACACAGAAGACTAGAAGAATTCAAGAAATATACCAAGAAGGCCCTAGAAATATGTTTGCTAACTATGCTCTTATGACTAAGGTGATGTAGGTTGACACTCCAAGTACATATGAGGAAGCAAAAGGGAAAGAAGAATGGGAAGAAGCAATGCAAGATGAATACAATTCTTTGATGAAAAATGGAACTTGGGAATTGACAACTCTTCCAAAAGGTAAAAGTGTGGTTGGATGCAAGTGGACCTACAAAGTAAAGTTCACATCAGATGGAGCTATTGAAAAATATAAAGCAAGACTTGTGGCTAAAGGCTTCTCACAAACAGAAGGTATTGATTATACTGAAACCTTTGCTCCAATCACTAAAATGAGTTCAATTCGTACAATAGTTACTCTAGCTGCAAAATTTGGTTGGAAAATTTATCAAATGGATGTAAAAAGTGCCTTTCTACATGGTGATCTTCAAGAAGAAATTTACATGCAACAACCACCTGGATTTGTTAAAAGTGGTGAAGAACATCTAGTGTGTAGATTAAAAAAATCATTATATGGTCTTAAGCAAGCACCAAGGGCATGGTACTCCAAAATAAATGAGTACTTTATAAATGCAGGATTTAAAATAAGTAAAGCTGATCCAGATGTGTATGTAAAACATAGTGATGGTAAAGTTGTTATTATTGTATTGTATGTGGATGACTTGATTATTACAGGGGATCACACACATAATATTGAAATAATTAAGGATCAACTCAAACAAGCTTTTGAAATAACTGATTTAGGGTTGATGCACTATTTTTTGGGTATGCAAGTATGGCAAGAAGAAGGAAGAATCATGTTGTCTCAAACCAAATATGCTCTTGATGTATTGAAAAAGTTTAATATGACTGACTGTAAAGCATCTAATACACCATGTGAAGTAGGCTTAAAGTTGAGTGGTAATTCTACTCAAAAGAAGGTGGATGGAAAATTATATAGACAATTAGTTGGGAGTCTTTTGTATCTCACCATAACTAGACCAGACATTGCATATGTAGTTGGTATTGTATCCAGGTACATGTCAGATCCACACATTGAGCATTGGAAAGCAGCTAAGAGAATATTAAAATATATTAAAGGCACTTATCAACTTGGAATTGAGTACAAATATGGAGGAGAGCCAACATTAGTTGGATATACAGATTCTGATTATGCAGGTGATATAGATGACAGAAAATCAACTTTAGGGTACATGTTTCATCTTGGGTCAGGACCAATTTCTTGGAGCGGCAAGAAACAAGCAATAGTATCACTATCATCTACAGAAGCTGAATATGTTGGCTCATCAAAGGCATCTCAAGAAGCATTATGGCTTAGAAGACTACTTGAAGAAACACAACATCCACAAGTTTGTCCAACTACTATATTCTGTGATAATCAAAGTACTATCAAACTAGCAAAAAATCCAATTTATCATGCTAGATCAAAGCATATAGAAGTGCATCATCATTTTGTTTGTGATCTGATAGAAGATCAAGTGGTGGAGTTAAAATTTTGTGGAACAGAAAATCAAATTGCTGACATATTTACAAAAGCACCACCTGAAGTGAAATTTATCAAATTTAGAAACTTGTTAAATCTCAAGGAAGTTACTATATAGTAATCTTTCGTAATTATCTTCTCCAAATAAACATTATGGGGGGGTGTTGGAGATAATGTTTATTTCTTTATAGAAAGTTCCAGAATATGGAAACTTCCACCTCCAAATAGAAACATCTAGATTTTTCCCTTTCGACACTTCTCTTAGCCATTCTAAGATATTCTAGAGATTTCTATGAATGTAATAAATATAGCAGCAAGGCTGCCATTGTAATTAATTAAGATTATCTATTTTCTGTGCAAGTTGCTGCTCAATACTTGATTCAAGTTTTTGTTTATATTTTGCTGCACTCTGTTTCATTTCCAATATTCTGTTTTTTTTCAATACTATGTAATCAAAACCTACTTTGTATTCAATTTAGTACGTGAAGACCAGACATTTTTTAATTGTTGTAAGATTTGATTTTTTAATCTTTTATTCATGCCAATATTAATAAATAATCAGGAATTTGGGCTCTTTCCCCTTTAACCTCTTACCCGATTGAAAGCCCGTAAACATATATATAGTTTGTAATTAATTAATTATTTAGAAAGGAAGAAAAATCTTCACTCATGGCCTGAGGGAACCAACCAACATAAATAGTATAAGCAGTTGATGATGAAATAACATTAATCATTGGATTACCAGGCAAATTTAAGATTAACTTCTGAACACCTGCATATCACTGCTCTCCTTAAACAACACTCCTTCCACTCTCAGCGTTGGAACATACAGCTAGCCGGCCATCCGAGTGTTGTTTAAGTAGAGCTGCATATCACCACCTAAATATCAGAATCACTAATGTTTTTTAGCACCATCTTTTCTTCATATAAATTAATCTAATGATCTAAAGAGATCTTCCAATCAGATCAGTGGGGGCAACGTACAGTTAATATGAATAAAGATTCCATTCTGGCCCCTCTTGGCATCATCCTGTGCATATTTTTACCAGTAATTCTAAGCTATGGTTGTTCATCCATCTCGTCCTTATGCTTCCAAATTAGGGGAGAACCCCATGTGCTGATTTGTTAATCAACAGGCCATTTAGACCTGCTTACCATGGAAGAAAGCATTATTTCTGTGAAAGCAGCATTCAATCTATCTATTAATTATTTAGATTCTATCTAGTTAGCAGAAGCACGTGTAACCATGTATTACAAGAATATGGTACCGTTGCGTAAAGTAAATGGAATCTTTTGTTCGATTTGACAATTTTTTTACAGATGTCAAATCAAGTGATAGATTATTATTTTATTTCAGAGACAATTACAATCATTCAAAATTTCCATAAATAAAATATTATTGTTAATTTTAATTGAAAGAAGGCTGCTGTAGGGTACAAGATTGGGATTGACATGAAAACCAGAAATATTTAGCACATTAAAACATATTTTTGAATCCCAATTACGAATATGACATGTAAGAGTTGAAAAAGATAGCATAAATTAATATTGTGTAAAGAGGTATCCCTGCAAACATAATCAATACTACATAATTATTTTGATGGTTTCAAGAAATTACAAAACACACAACTTTCTAATCATTTGGACCATCTGCAACAAATAAATATCATAAGTTAATTATGTAAAGAGATTATTCTTGAACATCATCCATTATAACAATTAGAGGTTAATTTTGGCCAACCAAAATAGCGTAAATATTTATCCTTTTTTTTTTCTTCTTCTATGGATGAGTTGTAAACTTGCTATTGATTGTTTGACCATTATTTACTAATTGTTTGACCATTATTTACTGGATGATATTTAAGTACAGTGATGTAAAAGATAACTAATTAAATAAGTGTGGTTTAAAAAATATATATTAGGTAATTATTTATAATACTTTAAATAACCCGTAAATATAGGCTACTAACATAAAACTATTTTTTGATGAATATTTTCTTTATTACTTTTTAAAACACTGAAAAGATAATAATACACTATTAACACAAGAGGTACTCCCACTTTCCAATACAACACACAAAATTCAAAACACAACAAAGACTCTAATCTATCACAATTTCAAAAACTTATACACAATTCAAGGATTGCAACTACTATCATGCTTTATTTTATTTAAATCCACTTCATTGAAATGACATCAACAAAATTCATACAATTGGCCTTCAATGGCTTTTACTCTTAACTCAACCTCTCTCTGTGACATTGCATTGGCGTTCCACCACTTCTTAATGCCCCTCTCGCAGCTTGTATTACCTCCCTCTAACTCTCCTTCCCTTGTTTGTGGCATACACCATGTTTATCCTCTTAATACTGCAAGTTTTATCCTTTACACCAGACAACAAACTCCATTACACAGCAATCTGTATGCTTTAACAAGGTAATGAATCAAATCTTCCCTACGCCCCTCTCAATCACTACACACTCCATTTTCTGTCATTTTCTAATCACAAAGCTTCTATAGGAGGCTTCTCCAGCAATCACCCACCAAATATGTCCTCTATATGCAATCAGGAATAAACTAAATGCTTCTAAGAGGTGTCTTCTTCTCTCTGTTCCGCGGTTCTCTCCCTTTTTCTCTACCTTTCTTGGCGTTGCTTCTCCAATATTGGTTTGCAAGTTTTAATGAGCCACAAAGTTGAAACGCTTCCCCCTATAGGCGCTATGTTTAGATCTACATTCTATATATTCTGTTGTCTTTTCTAACGCTTCCCCTTATTTATTTTGCTATGTTGTGTCCCCACATAGATAATTTATTATATACGCTTCATATTGTATTTTCGTTTTGGCAGGTATGGAATGTAATTGAACAATTTGACCAATGGAAACACTTCTCTCCATACGTGGTTTTATTGTTTGTTCTCTCTTCTTAGAAATATGTGTGAATTCAATCTGGCCCCCTTACTAAATGTGGGTTGAGATATATGATGCCTGATTTTGCTTTGTATAGAAACCATACGAGCAATAAGACATGGATTTAATAGAGATACTTCTTTATTCTCCTTTGATATAGACTATCAATGAAGTTATTAATATAAGAATATGACCTTGGACTTGTGTTACTTCCTCCTTCCTTTTCCACGCTGTAAAAGGATGTGATCTTTAATGCAACTATCGGTGCTCAAGATCATATCCTCCTCAATAGATGACACACTACTCGCAGGTGTTTGGACTTGGATTTTGTTGAACATATATGGACAAGGGTAAAGAAGAAATTACATCTGGGTTAAGATCCTTGCATAAACTTCATCACGATAAAATAAAGAAGGACCAATATCTTTGTTCAAATCATCAACCAAGCAATGAACTTCAAGTTCATCAACAATGACATCAAACTCTATCCACAACCTTCCTACCAACCAAAGTAGCACACAATGTACTCTTATGCGTAAGTTCTTCAGTGGATTGTGTCAAGATCTAAAATGTCATTTGTAGATTGTTCTAGTTCCTGCTAGAGGAGATCACTGTATTATTCCATGTGAAGTTACTCAAATGAACTAAAGAAAATCAATTTGTGAAACCGTGTTAGGTTGGACTCGAAGCTGAAAATTGACTTTTCATATAAATTTTTCCCAAGAGCTCTGAATGACCTGAAAACTTGCAAATATGTGTAACTCAACCTTTTGAAGCTTTCTACAAAACCATTCTATACCAAACCTCATGGATCTCGAGATATTAAAATTTCACCAATCTGCTAGCACAAGTAAAAATATAATTAAATCTTCAAAACCAAAAGGAGTCTAATCACGAAACCTTAGTCATCAATTCCTAGACGGAATCAACAATCTTCCTGTAAGAGGATTCGATGTCAAACCTTTCCAATTTCTCTCAACAATTGTTTCGATGAAAACTGCTTGTTGTGCGCTAAAACTAATGTATGGTGAAAACTCGATCCTATCAAATCTGATCATGCAATGTATCTTCCAAAGATGAGATATACCAACAAAGACCAAAACAAACCAAAACTCAAATAAAATAAACCAACTATTTTGTTTGGTTGATGTTGATCACTAGTCTGCCTGGATGCTCCTACATCTGATACGCCAAGCAGGAAAATTTTGTGAGTAGGACTCATAAAATGGAGTGTAGTAGAACTACTCTTTCAAGTTGTAGACAACCTGCTATGAACTCCATCACTAATTTTGATAGAAAGAATTTCTTCCTCTGCCTCTTCCAGCACTTAGCTAGGACACTTGCCATCCTCCTCCACCAAGTGTGCACCTTATTCCTCCTTCCTCTCATGGAATCACATCCACCATAGACAATCCTCCTCTTCCAATGGATCTCTCTTCTCCTCCTCCAATTACTCACTTATCTTCTCTCATCTTTCATGGGATCAATCCCACCATAGACCAACCACCTCCACCAAGTTTCACCTGTAACATCCTCTACAATCTCTACACACAAATCTGCACTATCCACACACCAATTTGCAACCACATAAAACCTTTTTCTATCCACTAACTCCTTATTCATCTTAGTAACACATGAATTCATAAAAAAATTCTCATCATAAAATTTAGAAAAATTACAACTTACATCTATAAACTCCATTGTTACAGCATCCTCTTTCACCATGGTTGATGATGTGCTTTCATTCTCTTTCAAGTTTTCATTCAACCTTAACAACTTCTTGATTTTCTTAATCTCTTCCTGAAGAAATTAATTATCTTCATCAAATTCCTTGTCAAATATAGGATTTTAACAAGTTGTTCGAGTCTCATTCTTCTCCCCACTACAATCTCTTCATCTTCATTTTTCAGCCACTGTACTCACATATTCTTTTTCATCTTCCTTCTTCATTCCTTCATGAGGGCATGCTTCCACTACATATTCTTGCTTCTCATTTCTCTTGGAAAACTCTGCATGCTACAGTGCTTCCAATCTATCCATCCTTACATTTATATCCATGATCATCAAGGACATTTTCCTCTTTTGATACTTGATCCAACCTTCCCATATCACGGGCTTCTTCCTCATGAGTATACCCATCTGTTTGCTGCCTCAATTTGTCACTACCCACATAACACATTCAGCAAGAAAAACAATTTCATCATGGCTTCCATCTATCAATCAGTCAGGACTTTGCACACCTACAACGATTCTTTCAAGCTCTTCTGAACCGCCCTTCCTCTACCCACAAGTCCTGGTGCATACTCTGCACACTCAGGGTCTTCTATCTCTGATACCACTTAACACAAGAGGTACTCCCTCTTGCCAATACAACACACAAAATTAAAAATGCAACAGAGACTCTATGCTATCACAATTTCACAAACTTATACACAATTCAAAGATTGCAACTACTATCATGCTTTATTTTTATTTAAATCCACTTCATCCAAATGACATCAACAAAATTCTTACAATTGGCCTTCAATGGCTTTTAGTCTCAACTCAATCTCTCTCTCTCTCTCTCTCTCTCTCTCTCTGTCATTTCACTGGCATTTGACCACTTCTCAATGCTCCTCTCGTAGCTTATATTACCTCCCTCTAACTATCCTTCCTCTATTTGTGCCCACACTCTTTTTCTCCTCTTAACACTGCAAGTTTTATCCTTTACACCAAACAAAAAACTCCATTACACAACAATCTATATGCTTTCAAAAGGTAATGAATCAAATCTTCCCTACATTGCTCTCAATCACTGTACACTCCATTTTTTGTCATTTTCTAATCACAAAGCTTCTATAGGAGGCTTCTCCAGCAATCACCCACCAAATTTGTCCTCTATCTACAATTAGGGTTAAACTAAATGCTTCTAAGAGGCTTCTTCTTCTCTCTTGCCTATGCCCCTCTACCTTTTTCTCTACCTTGATTGGTACTACTTCTCCAATATCAGTTTACAAGTTTTAATGAGCCTCAAAGTAAGGAATTTCAACTTCTGGTGGCGTCTTTTTCCCAAAATAGCCCTAACTTTTGGTTTTCTATTTCCTTCCTCATAGGCACTATGTTTACATCTACATTCTATATCTTTTGCTACCTTTTCTAATGCTTCTCCCTCCTTATTTTTCTTTTCTTGTGTCCCCATGAAAATAATTTATTATATATGCTTCATATTCTATTTACTTTTTGGCATGTATGGAATGTAATTGGACCATTTGACCAGTGGAAAGACTTTTGTCCATAAGTGGAACTTTATTGTTTGTACTATCTTCTTAGAAATATGTGTGAATTCAAGTCAGGCCCCTTACTAAACATGGGCTGAGATATATGATGCTTGATTTTGCCTTGTATAGAAACCATATGGCCAGCAAGACATGGATTTATTAGAGATACTTCTTTATTCTCCTTTAATATAGACTATCAATGAGGTTATTATTATAAGAACGTGACCTTGGATTTGTGTTACCTCTTCCTTCCTTTTCCATGCTGTAAAAGGATGTGATCTTTAATACAACTAGAATTGTATTGGTGCTCAAGATCATATCCTCCTCAATAGATGACACACTACTCTTAGGTACTTGGAGTTGGAGTTTGTTGAACATATATGGAGAAGGGTAAAGGAGAAATTACATCTGGCTTAAGACCCTTGCATAAGCTTTGTTGGTTCCTGAAATCGTAACTCCACTTCCTAAGATAGAATCACACTCACAAGGCTAGAGTTCTCATCATGCGAGTAGAATCAGTCCATAAATAGAACATGGAGGGTTAAAGGCCAACACTACAGGAGTGGGTTTCATCCCCTACACTTCAAACTTAGCTTAAATTCTAGAGGGATATTCCAAAGGGTATACCTAATCAGGTATTAAATTCAAACTAGATGAACAACTAAAAATGTAAATGGATAACCAAACCCAACTCATTGTCTTGGCTCCAAAGATTGTTACCGAACCAAGAACTAGTTGTCACGAATCCCGTATATAGCTGATTCAACTATGCAAATGTGCATGCATAGGATGTTGCAAGTATGAGGTGAACAAGTGTTGTCATTGATGTCAACATACTCATATTGCATTGACAAGAAGGATTGGATGAGTTGTGTGCTGAGGATATTGAGAAAATTAGTCTCAATCAGGAACAGTGAAGAACACTGATAAGAAGAAGGCAAAAGTACTCAACAGGTTGCGATTCAGAGGATACAGATTAAAGGGTTTGTAGATATGAGTCTCGAGATGATCCAGTTAAGATTTCAGAGGTCCACATGAAGATGTGAAGAAGTTGTGATCGATCAAGTAGAGCTGGTTCCGGGAGATGCTCCGGAATGACAGAGTGTTACAAAAAGGTCCAGTGAGATCTGAAAGTGCATTGTCCTATTCTACAGATTGGACAGAGTGTTTGGGATGTCCTTGTGATGTGTCATCTTGATTGGTATGTGGTTTGGAGGTCCAGAAGCACCTCTTGCAGTATGACAGTGGCAATAGACTATGTTCTTGAAGTTCTAGATGAGGAAGAGAAGAGATTGCAGTGAGTAGAGGAAGTGTGGATGTACCTGGTCATTCAGGCAAGCCTGTGAAGGTTCTTGGATCATATTGAGGTTGTGTTGTTGGTCCACATTGGTGGTAGAGCCCGGAATTGAAGATATTCTTATGGATGAAGTTCTTGTTCAGACTAGCCGACCGGATGAGTTGTTCATCTTGCAAATGTTCTTTTGGTGGCCGACCGGATGTGTTATTCATCTTGCGAATGTTCTTATGGTTGATTGCCAACTTAGATTACTGTTCCTAAGTCGATGTCTTGTATAAATAAAGGTTTGTGAGTTCATTTCGAAGTGCATTGTGGAGCGGATGAGTGTGGTATAGCAAAAGAGCGAAAAGCAGAGCAGAAGTGTTTCAGGCTTAAATGGAACTGATCTAGACATGGTGAAGATGTCATTCTCTAGTTCAAGATTGTGTTACTTATGATCTTGTAGACAGTGTGTCTCTTGTAGGTATTGTGCCTCCTTGTGAGTAGTGTTCTTGGGCAGTGAGCCCTAATTGGCATGTGCCGTTCATTTTTCTTATTCTTCTAACAGAGAATAATCCTTGGGTTAATCACCCCATGGTTTTTCCTTTAATTGGGTTTTCCACGTCAAAAATCTTGGTGTCTAATGTGTTGATGTTTATCTACTCCGGTGTTTATGATTTCTACTTTCATGAATGGTTAATTGATATGCTGTTAACTAACAAGAAGAAACAAGTGTTTGAAGTAGAAGCAAGGTTTTTGTACAACTGATTCACCCCCCCTCTTAGTTGTGTGCCCTAGATCAAACAATTGGTATCAGAGCTAAGTTCCTTTGAAAGGATCTTAACCACTTGAGGAGATCCAAGATGTCATCATACAAGAAGGATAGTCTGAAGTTCGATGGAACCAACTTCACTCTCTGGAAAGGTCGCATGAAATGTCACTTGGAGTGTATGGGAAAAGCATACTTGACCATGGTCTCAAAACCATATGTACCTCCACAGGGTGGTCCGACAACTCTGAATGAAATCACAGATGCTAAAAACAATTTGCGGACCAAAGAAGCTCTTCTAAGCGCATTGAATGATTCAATTAGTTCAAATGTCATTGACCTACCAACTGCATATGAGATCTGGGTTAAACTGGAACTTCTGCATGAAGGAGATGAGTTTGTTAGGAGTGCAAGGTTGTAAAGTCTGAAAGGGAAATTTGAAAGATTGAAGATGAGAGATGATGAAAATATCACTGCCTTTATATCAAGGGTAAATGAGCTGGTGTGTGGAATCAGGAATGCTGGTGGAGTTATGGATGAAAATGAAATTGTTTGCAAAATTCTCAGATCCCTTCCTACTGCCTACAAGATCAAGGTTGCTGCCATTGATGAATTCAGAGCCCATACAACTATCACAAGAGAGCAATTGGCTGGCAAACTAGCTGCATTTGAAATGACTAAGTTTGGAGATGATCACCCCAAGATTGAATTTGCATTCAAGGCCAGTGCCTATGTGAAAGGCAAACAAAGATTTGATCCGGGAGAGAATTCTTCAAGGAAGTTGTCATGGTATGATCAAGCAAGGAAAGACATGGAAGAGGAAGAAGCAAAAACAGCTCAACTGGAAGCCCTCATTGCAAAGAGACTACCAAGAGGATCTGGTAAGTATGAAGGAAAACTACCCTTTAAGTGCTTCAATTGCAATAAGATTGGTCATTTTGCTTCAAGATGTCCAGAAAGATCTGCAAGGTCAAATGCTAAAAGACAAAGGTTCCAAAAGAACTATTATTATGTTTATGAAGAAGATGATAATGAAGGAGTAACAGATGATGAATCAGAAATAGGAAACAAATCTGGAAATGAATGGGTGTTTATGCCATCAAGGAAGAAGATTTAATATCCTCTAAATCTGTCAATCATAAGGTTGTGGAAAGAGCTTTGGCTACCCAAGTTGAAGAAAATGATGATTGGGTTATTGACAGTGGATGTTCTCACCACATGACTGGTGACAAGAACAAATTCTTAGATTTGGAAAGGTATGAAGGAGGAATGGTAAAGTTTGGTGATAATTTTGCTGGCAGAATCAGAGGTAAGGGAACTATTTCTTTTGATGGAAAGAGCAAAACTGGTAATGTACTATATGTTGAAGGATAAGCATAATCTTCTCAGTGTTGGTCAGTTGGTGGACAAAGGTTATGATCTTCGGTTCAAGAATGGAAGATGCAGGATCTTTGAAAGCTCTAGAACTGAGATTGCATCCGGTATTCAAACAAAAGGTAATATCTTCCATCTAGTTGGTTCTAATAAAAGTTGTTTGTTTGTTCAAGTTGATCAGAGTTGGTTATGGCATAGAAGGATGTGTCATGTGAATTTTGATAACATCATCAAGATAAGCAACACTCAGGTTGTGAGAGATCTTCCAAAATTGGTGAAACCTACAAATAGTTTGTGCAAAGAATGTCAGCTAGGTAAACAGAGCAGAGTCTCTTTCAAAAGCAAGGATCAGTCCACTACCAGATTACTAGAATTAGTCCATACTGAACTATGTGGTCTGACAAGAATCAAGAGTATGCAAGGTGATAGATATTTCATGTTACTGATTGATGATCATTCCTAAATGATGTGGGTTACCTTCCTAAAAGAGAAATTAGAAGCCATTGAGAAGTTCAAAATCTTCAAAGCTATGGTAGAGAATCAAACTAGATTGAAACTAAAATGTCTGAGGTCTGATAGAGGTGGTGAATTCACATCTGATGAATTCATAGACTTTTGTGAGAAGCATGGTATAAGGAGACAGTTGTCTACCCCTAGGACTCCACAATAGAATGGAGTTATTGAGAGAAAGAATAGGACCATCCAGGACAATGATGATGGAAGCAAATGTTCCCCAGATGTTTTAGAGAGAAGCTGTCAGCACTGCAGTCTATACTCTTTATCGAGTTCAAATCAGAAGCAATACTGATAAGACTCCTTATGAACCTTGGTTTGGTATAACTCCTACTATGAGGTATTTCAGAGTATTTGGAAGCAAATGTTACATCAAAAGAGATGAAGATCTAGGAAAGTTTGATGCTAGAAGTGATGAAGGAATTTTCTTGGGTTATTCCACTCAAATCAAAGCATATCGGTGTTACAATAAGAGATTGAGAAAGTTGATAGAAAGTACAAATGTGAAAGTTGATGAAGGAATTGAGAAGCCCTCAAGGTTTTATGAATATGATGAAGATGATCAGAATGATTCTTCGGTGCAAGGAGCTCAATCCTCTTCTAAATTTTAGATACAGAGTGATCTAGTAAATCAAGAAGAAGAGGTTTGTCTGAATGAGCCTAATCAAGAAATAGTAGTGCAAGAAACTCCCAAAGTTCCAAGGTATGTAACTCTAAATCATTCTGAAGATCAGATCATAGGTGACAAAAGCAAAGGGGTACAAACAAGGTGAAGAATTGTTCAAGATTCAAATGAATGTTGTCTGATTTCAAAGATTGAACCTAAGACAATTAATGAAGCTTGCAATGATGAAAACTGGACCAAAGCAATGGAGGAAGAGTTGATGCAAATTGAGAAAAATCATACTTGGGATCTTGTTCCCAGATCTAGAAACAAGAATGTGATTGGAACCAAATGGGTCTTCCGGAACAAACTAAATGAAGTTGGTGAAGTGATCAGAAACAAAGCTAGATTGGTCTGCAAAGGCTACTCTCAAATAGAAGGAATTGATTTTGAAGAAACCTTTGCTCCGGTGGTAAGAATTGAAGCAGTCAGATTATTTCTTACATTTGCTGCTTTCAAAGACTTCAAGGTATATCAGATGGATGTCAAGTCTGCCTTCCTAAATGGTGATTTGGAAGAAGAAGTTTACATTGAACAACCGGATGGATTTCAATTGTCTGATCATGATGATATGGTCTGCAAGCTGAAGAAAGCACTGTATGGTTTAAAGCAAGCCCCAAGAGCATGGTATGAAAGGTTGGATAAGCATCTTGTGCAGATTGGTTTCAACAAAGGTACTGTTGACAGTAACTTATATTTCAAAATTGATCATGAAAATATTTTGATTGTTGAAGTGTTTGTGGATGATATAGTTTTTGGAGGAAGAGATAGTATGTGTAAAACTTTTGCAAATCAGATGAAAAGTGAGTTTGAGATGTCTATGCTTGGTGAAATGAATTTCTTCTTGGGTCTGCAAATTACTCAAACAAAGAAAGGGATCTTCATTTCTCAGACCAAATATGTGAAAGACTTGTTGAGGAAATTTGGGATGAAAGATTCAAAGCCAATGAATACTCCCATGGCAACCGGATGCAAGTTGAGAAAAGATGATGACTCTCCTAAGGTAGACCAGACAAAGTATAGATCAATGATTGGTGGATTGTTGTATCTCACTCAAACTAGACCAGATATTATGCAAGCTGTTGGTCTTGTGGCAAGATTCCAGGCTGATCCTAGAGAATCTCATGTTATGGCAATCAAGAGGATTTTTAGATATCTAAAGGGGACAATTGAGTATGGTCTATGGTACCTTAGAGATCATGATTTCTCTCTTCATGCATATACAGGTGCAGATTGGGCAGGAGATGTGGATGACCGAAAGAGTACAAGTGGAGGAGCATTCTTTTTGGGGAAAAGGTTGGTTTCTTGGCTAAGCAAGAAACAAGATGCAATATCTCTGTCTACAACTGAAGCAGAATACATTGCAGCAGCAGGTAGTTGCACTCAAATCTTATAGATGAAGTAGATGTTAAGAGACATTAAAGTAGAATATGAGGAGCCTATCACAATTTTCTGTGATAATTCAAGTGCAATTAATATTTCTAAGAATCCGATGTTGCATTCTAAGACCAAGCACATATCTATCAAGTTTCACTTTCTGAGAGAGCAAGTGAACAAGGATGAAGTCAGATTGGAGTATGTACCCTCAAAGGATCAGATTGCAAATATCTTTACTAAACCTCTTCCCAAGGACTCTTTTGAGTATCTCAGGGAGAAGTTAGGGGTCATGGCCCCTCCGGTGATGAACTAGGATGCACTGATGTGCATCAGTCCGGTGGATATCATAGTCATATCTTGTGATCCAAATTGATGATGGGGAGCTACTACTAAGGGGAAGCAGCTGGTATGATTCTGATATGTTTGAATTGCAAGTATGAGCCCTTTGCCATTGATGTCAAAGGGGGAGAGAAGACATGTGAAAAACAAGTGGTTGATGATCAAAGGGGGAGCAGTAAATTAAGAGAAGACGTGAAGAGTTGCTGTTGATAGGGGGAGTTGTGACAAAAAGGAGAAGTTCTTGTCTTGATAGTTTTTCATACCATATGTTGCCATCAATGACCAAGGGGGAGATTGTTGCAAGTATGAGGTGAACAAGTGTTGTCATTGATGTCAACATACTCATATTGCATTGACAAGAAGGATTGGATGAGCTGTGTGCTGAGGATATTGAGAAAATTAGTCTCAATCAGGAACAGTGAAGAACAGTGATGAGAAGAAGGTAAAAGTACTTAATAGGTTGCGATTCAGAGGATGTGGATTAAAGGGTTTGTAGATATGAGTCTTGAGATGATCTAGTTAAGATTTCAGAGGTCCACATGAAGATGAGAAGAAGTTGTGATCGATCAAGTAGAGCCAGTTCTGGGAGATGCTCTGGAATGACAGAGTGTTACAAAAAGGTCTGGTGAGATTTAGAAGTGCATTGTCCTATTCTACGGATTGGACAGAGTGTTTGGGATGTGCTTGTGATGTGTCATCTCAATTGGTATGTGGTTTGGAGGTTTGGAAGCACCTCTTGCAGTATGACAGTGGCGATAGACTGTGTTCTTGAAGTTCTGAATGAGAAAGAGAAGAGATTCCAGTGAGTAGAGGAAGTGCAAATGTACCTAGTCATTCAGGCAAGCCTGTGAAGGTTCTTGGATCATATTGAGGTTGTGTTGTTGGTCCACATTGGTGGTAGAGCCCAGAATTGAAGATATTCTTTCAAATGAAGTTCTTGTTCAGACTAGCCGACCGGATGAGTTGTTCACCTTGCAAATGTTCTTTTGGTGGCCGACCGGATGTGTTATTCATCTTGTGAATGTTCTTATGGTTGATTGCTGACTTAGATGATTGTTCCTAAGTCGATGTCTTGTATAAATAAAGGTTTGTGAGTTCATTTCGAAGTGCATTGTGGAGCGGATGAGTGTGGTATAGCGAAAGAGTGAAAAGCAGAGCAGAAGTGTTTCAGGCTTAAATGGAACTAATCTAGACATGGTGAAGATGTCATTCTCCAGTTCAAGGTTGTGTTACTTATGATCTTGTAGACAGTGTGTCTCTTGTAGGCAGTGTGCATCCTTGTGAGTAGTTTGCTCAGGCAGTGAGCCCTACTTGGCATGTGCCATTCATTTTTCTTATTCTTCTAATAGAGAATAATCCTTGGGTTAATCACCCCATGGTTTTTCCCTTAACTGGGTTTTCCATGTCAAAAATCTTGGTGTCTAATGTGTTGATATTTTTCTACTCCGGTGTTTATGCTTTCTGCTTTCATGAATGATTAATTGATATGTTGTTAACTAACAAGAAGAAACAAGTGTTTGAAGTAGAAGCAAGGTTTTTGTACAACTGATTCAGCCCCCCTCTTAGTTGTGTGCCCTAGATCTAACATAGGAAAAATGACTTTTTCCCCTAAACCACTTGTAAATGTTTGTTTCTTTTAAAGAGTTATTAATCCATCCCTAATATGGATCAATGCCTACTTTATTGGGCAACAGAGTCATAGAATGCAAGGAGGAAAGAAAATAAGCAGTAGAGGATCAATGGAATTGAACATTTATTCACATATATGACTCTAATATATTTTCATGTAATGAACATACTTAATAATCTAAAAGAGAACTACAATGACTCATATGTAACAAAATAACAACAAACACAAAGTCTTGCATTAATTTGGATGCTGTCACAAACCTCTAAACCTTGGTTACAATCATGCCAACAAATGTGGCAAGAGAAAACATACAACTGTGATTGTACATTTTCCAAAATCATTACAAACTCCCATGGAGGCATTCCATTACAATTATATTTGCTTTACACAACCTTCCTACACTATGTTGAATACATCTCTTTACTTACAAACTAGACTAATCATGATTTGATGCCAGAAAATACTCCTTAGGTACTTCTAGACTAGACAATTGGTTCAGTGACCAACCCTTAATACATCTTTTTAAAATGTATATATAGCAATCTTGATTTATTATGTTTCCTAGGGCACTAAAAACTAGTCAACAAAAAACCCATGTTGCAATGAATTCATCCCATTGTTATGTCAAGAAATATGCACGATTGGAAGGAAAACCCACACCTTGGCATCCTTCTAGAATGAAAACTTACCTGCAATAGGATTTAGCTACTGAGACACTTCATCATTTCATTTAATTTTGGTCCTTTTACATTGAAAACCTCTACTATTTCAACTACTTGCAATTGACCTTGTCCCGCAAAATCATTAATTTTTGAGTACATATCTACCTACACTCCACTGTAATCATGGCGGTTGGGACTAGATGGGCGTGTGAAATACAGTATGCCAAAACACTGTGTAGAGACCTTTACAACCTTCTAAAATATTTTAAACTAAGTTTAAAATACTTTAGACTATTATATTTATATTATGCTTTACTAAACATTTGATCTTCATTTGACTTTTTTCTTTTGATTTCAATATTTTCCCTTATCACAAACTTCTGCACCATCTCTCTCTTTCTCCTTTGTTGGCAATTTTTGACTTTCACGAACCAAGGAAAAAGAAAACCCTTTTCTTCCTTTTGTTTTCTTTGCCTATTCTCTCTCGGTCGACAAATTTCCTCGATGGTGAACCTTTCAGTTCATGAACCGAGCCCATCACCGACAAAGACCTACCTTCTGATTTTTTCATTTTCTTTCTCTTTTTTGGGTAAATCACCCTGTGGTGAACCTTTCTTTGGTCATCCTTTCACCTTGTCTTTTCCTTATACAAATTTCCTTCATCCTTTGCCACTGAGTTGAGTTGTTGGTTAATTCTCCATCAGAAGAACCTTCAATCAGCGAACCTTTCAGTTCACAAACCAAAACTTTTTTTGACAAACTTCACCACTTTCACTTCATTCCTCTGACTATCCCTTACAAGATTTTCCACCTACCTACCACTAACTTAGGCTATTGGCAACTTGTCAGTGATAAGCCCCATCGATGATTTGGGGGTTCCCCAACCTCCAACTTCAATGACAAGACTCAATCTTCTTCCTTTTTTCTCTATCTTCTATTTCTTTTTCTTTCTTCACTAAGGTCGCCCCCTCTTATCGGTAAATATGCCAACCAAAAAACATGGTGGTTAGCGAACCTAATGGTTTGTGAACTGCCAACTTCGTCAACAAAGGCATGATGCTTCCTTTCTTTGCCTTAGACAATTTTTCATTACCCACATAGTCACTTTATTGGTGAATTAGGAAAATCAAGAACTCACAAACTGGGTCAACTAGTTCGCTAGTCCTTGAATTTGCCGAGTTGTTGATAAAGTGACCAAATGAGGCATTTTTTCCCAAGGAAGAAAACAAAGGTGAGGGGAAATACTTTACTTTGAAATTTTTAAATGAAACCCATTTAAATTATCTCATATTGGGTATATATGATGGGTTATAAATACAAAGGCAAAAAGAATGGGAAATTTAATAGATTTTTTGGGGCAAAATAAGGCATGTATAGGATCTTGTTTTTTAGGTACTAACATTGGCTTTGGTTGGGAACATGTGGCAAAATTGGCATAGAGAGAATCTAGAATATCTATGGATAGACTAGAAAAATAAAAAAACAACACAAGGGGAAAGACACAAAACGTATTTACAACGAAACATACAATCAAAATGAATGTGTCCAAAATTTTGAGACACTATAGGCCAACCCTACAAAAAACTGGTGAAGCTACTTGCCTCTATCAAAGACAAGCCTATTGAAGGAGGTGATCTCCCTCAATCCTTTGTTGCATTGATGACCCAAAATTAGAAATAAAAACACTTTCATGCTTGTACATGCAAACTACAGATATTCTTACCATTATGCTGAAAATGGGAATGACTATCACTAGGACATAGAAGCCATAAATAGTAGTGCTCATCATCATGTTGACTCACATAGAAATTCTCACCTTCAAGATCTTTGTTAGAATGATGCATATCTAATCCTACATAAATATCAGCATGAATAAAAATATCAAGATGATAATCATCCAGTTCTGATGTGGTGTAAAGCTGGGCTAGGTCACATGACTGTTTAAATTCTTGTAATCTGAATACACCACAAATGCTAATGTGCTCCTCCATGATTGAATCAATGGCATGATTCAGATTCAATTTTGTTGGAATAAGGTGCCATTAACCTTGTAAATTCCAATATTATATTTTATTCAATTTATTATTTGTTATTTGTAATTACCCAGAAGGGAATGAGGTAGTCTCATTGATAGTTGTAATTTCAGAGTTATCAGAGACAGGTAGGGAGTGACTTTTACTATTGGCAAATGTAAAACTCATGGTAAATGAGGATAGGGATGCTTCCTTGAGGAATATACTATTTTTGGCATGTATGACAACTATCATAATGTTTGGTGAGTGAATCTATGACAGCTGCAAGTTGTCATAAGATTATGTGATTCTATGATGCATATGACAGATATGTTAGTTGTATATTTACTATATTTAGCCCAAGGTTCCTATCTTGTAAAGATACTCTTTTGTGGAATCTATGATGGTTATGACGTGTCATAAGATGCTGTAAGAGGCCAGATTTAGTCTTGGGCCCCCAACCTTTGCATGGCTATTTTTGGACAAGTGTAAGATGCTTGTAAGATGGTAATTAATGTTTACGGGTTGGAGAATCTTAGGAGAGAGAAGGTGAATGCCTAAGATGAGTTAGAAAATGTTTCTATAAGTATTTTCCATGTATTAGTTGCTGCAATACAGATTTTAGGTACTCAAGTGTTGCTGAAATGCTGTCAGATTAAAGACTGGTAGAGAGAGTTGAAGTGTTGTTGTATTGTAAATCATTTTCAGATTAATACAAACATTGGGCCTCTTTCCTATGTGGAGTTTTTTACTCAAAAGGGTTTTCTCCACATTAAACATTGTGTTATGTGTTCACATTTCTAATTTTACATTTCTGTGAAGCATAGTTTTGTTTCTGTGTTACACTCTCCATTAATAACACACAGTTAAAGGTTGTAAAAATTTATCTTATATCAGATTTCCATTCAAGTAGTGTTTCTTTCATTTCTAACATTTTCTATCAGAGCCTGGCCAACTTTGACTCTTGGATGGTAGTGTGGAAGCTGTAACTATAGTGGGAGCCTTGGTTGTGTTTGTTTTACAGATCTTTTGTTGTTATTATGGCTACATCCACTGTAGCATCAACCTCTTGTTTGGACATTGAGAAGTTCAACGGAATAGGGTATGAGTTGTGGAAGCTAAAAATGGAAGATTTGTTGGAAGAAAGAAACCAATGGTTGGCTGTCCAAAAAGAGAAGAAACCTGACGGTGTATCTCAAGATGAGTGGGATAAACTAGCTAAGAAGGCACGAGGAACCATCCGGTTGTGTCTTTCAGACTCTGTCCTATTAAATGTTGGAAAGGAGGAGACCACACACAAGTTGTGGAATTGGTTGGGTGAGATATACCAAGCCAAGAGTATGGTAAATAAACTTTATTTAAAAAGGAAGTTGTTTTCTTTGAAAATGAGAGAGGGTGAGTCAGTTGCAGAGAATTTAAATTCTTTTAATTTGTTGGTGACTCAACTTGATTCAGTAGATGTTGAAGTTAGTGAGGAAGATAAATGTATCCTACTTTTTGGTTCTTTACCTAAGTCTTGGGAGAATGTTGTCCTTGCTATCACTGCTAACCTTGAGGACCCAAAGTTAGATGCTCTTGTTTTAGTGCTACTATCATAGGAATTAAGGAAGAAGAGTTCGGATAGTTCAGGGGATGCTCTTAGTGTCAGGGGAAGGTCTAAGGAAAGAGGACCTAAAGGAGATTAGAAAGGGGCTAAGGACAAGTCCAAGGGCCAGTCTAAGACTCCTGGTAAAAAGAATAGAGTTAAGTGTTGGAATTGCGATAAAAGGGGACATGTGAAGGAGTGTAGAAACCCCAAGAAATAGTGGGAGAGTGCTCCGGATAAGTCCTCAAATATAGGTGAAGAAGTTTTACTTTCTGCATGTAATCTTGTTTCTAATGATCACTGGTTGGTTGACTTAGGATGCTCGTTTCATATGACTCTGCATAAGAAATGGTTCTCCTCACATGAAGAGTATGATGGAGGTAATATCTACCTTGGTGACAACTCTACATATCCGATTATCAAGAAAGGAAAGGTATTGGTGTGTTTCAGTGATGGGAGGATTAAAACCCTCCCTAGTGTTTTGTATGTTCCTAGATTAGCTAGAAATCTAATTTCAGTTTTGAAGTTGAATGATTTGGGAATGCATGTGACATTTGACAAGCATGGATGTAGATTAGTGAGAGGGAACTTGGTGGTAGTGAAGTGGAAGAGATTCATAAGCCTATTCAAGATTGAAGCCACTAAAGTTTATAATGCCTCTTATGTATCTGAGACTAATACTAAAAATAAATGTATGTTGTGGCACCATAGATTGGGCCACACAAGCAATAATGTATTGAAAACTATTAAGAATAAAAATTTGTTGGATGGTTTCTCCTATTCTAATGAGCACTTTGATTTTTGTGAGCATTGTGTGTTTGGTAAACAAAATAGAAAATCATTTCCTTTAGGAAGCAATAGAGCAAAAGATAAATTAGAAACTATTCATACGGATATGTTTGGACCTGTGGATAATGAATCTATTGGAAAATCTCATTATTTTGTCACCTTCATTGATGATGTATCTAGATTTACATGGATTTATTTTATGAAGCATAAATCTAAAGTTTTCACTAAGTTTAAGGAATTCAAAGTCTTAGTAGACCAATCAAGTTTAAAGATAAAAATATTAAGATCTGACAATGGAGGGGAATATTGATCTAAGGAATTTGATGATTTTTGCAAGCATGCGGGTATAATCAGACAAAAGACAACTCTGTATACACCACAGCAGAATGGTGTTGCAGAAAGGATGAACTGAACAATTATGGAAAGGGCCAGAAGTATGCTTAGTGATGCACAGTTGGATAAATGCTTTTGGGCAGAGACTATGTGTACTGCTTGCTACTTGATAAATAGATCTCCTTGTAAGGCTCTTGATTCGACACCTTATGAAGTGTGGACAGGTAAGAAACCTTTTGTTTCACATTTAAGGGTTTTTAGCTGTGAAGCTTTTGTTCATATTCGTAAGGAAAAGTGATCTATGTTGGATCCAAAGGTTGAAAAGTGTACATTCATTGGATATGGTGACAATGTCAAAGGTTACAAGCTTTGGAATCCACTAACCCGCAAGATTATATTTTTTAGAGATGTTATTTTCAGGGAACTTAGAGCTATTTATGAACCTGAGCAGCTAAAAGAAAAAGATGAAAAGGTAAAGAAGGTGCACTTTGATTTAGAGCAGCAAGATGCACCTTAGGAAGAACATAATGATGGATTGGGGGGTGAAGAAGAAGAAGATTCAAGTAGTTCTGATGAGGATGAGTCTATTGTTCTAAAAAAAGTTGTTGCATATGATCATGCAGAAGGAGTAGAGTCTCTTACTCCACCCTTGAGGAGATCCACAAGACAACTAAATTCAGTTGATAGGGATAGCCCACTGAATTTCTATTGTGTATATGCTTTATTGAGTACTAACAATGAACCTAGATCATATAGGGAAGATATTTCTGTAGATGATAGTGAGTCTTGGCAGCTAGCCATACAGGAGGAGATGATGGCTTTAGACTCTTGTAACCCCTGGGAACTTGTTCATTTTCCCAAAGGAAGAAAGGCCATAGGATGTAAATGGGTCTTCAAGAAGAAGTTTGGAGCATATGGGTCATTGGAGAAGTACAATGATAGACTGGTAGCCAAGGGCTACTCTCAGAGAGAGGGAGTTGATTTTGGTGAGATATTCTCTCCTGTTGCTAAATTGACTTCTATTAGATTTCTCTTATCTATTGCTACAACTTGTGATTGGGAGATTGAGCAAATGGATGTTAAGATTGCGTTCTTACATGGAGATCTTGAAGAAGAAATTTATATGCAATAGCCTACAAGTTTTGAGGTAAAAAGAAAAGAACATGGGGTTTGCAGGTTAAAGAGGTCTCTCTATGGTTTGAAATAGTCCCCTAGAATGTGGTATCAAAAGTTTGATTCATTTGTTTTGAAATTGGGTTTTGTTAGAAGTGAGGAGGATCATTGTGTTGATGATTCTATACTGGTTATTGCTTTGTATGCTGATGACATGTTATTTTTTAGCAATACTAAGGGTATGGTTAGTGAGCTTAAAGCCCAACTTTCAAGTGCATTTGAGATGAAGGATCTTGGTGCTGCAAGGTATATTTTAGAAATGGAGGTCATGAGGGATAGAGTTAACATAAAGCTTTGGTTGTCACAAATTAAGTGTGTGAATACTATTTTGCAGAGGTTTAGTTTGCAGGACTGTAACCCAGTTAGAGTTCCTTTACCCATTGGTACTAAGCTTTCATTAGATATGTGTCCAAAGACTGAGGATGATCTCAAGGATATGTCTAATGTGCCATATGCTAGTGCTGTAGGGAGTTTGATGTATGCAATGGTTTGTACTAGACCAGATATTCCCGAAGAAGTGGGAGTTTTGAGTAGATTTATGTCTAACCCTAGTAGACAACATTGGAACTATGTGAAGAGGGTATTTAAATATCTTGCAAGTACTCCTGATCATTGTTTGGTTTATTCTAGCACTGATAGTGCTGATAAATCTTTGGATAGACAAGGTTTTGTTGATGCAGATTGGGCAAGTGACTTGGATAGTCAAAGGTCCACTAGTGGCTATGTATTTACTTTGTTTGGAGGTGCAGTGAGTTGGATGAGTAAGACGCAGCCCATAGTTGCTTTGTCCACCACAAAAGCAAAGTATATGGCTGCTACTCATGTCTCTAAGGAGGTAGTTTGGTTGAAGAGATTGTGTATAGGTATTGGTTTTGATTGTAGGATCATTCAGATTGGTTGTGATATCTAGAGTGCTATATGTTTGGCCAAAAATCCTATGTATCATGCTCAAACTAATCATGATGATGTTCAGTATCACTTTGTTCAAGAGTTGGTTGTAAATGTACATATTGAGCTGAAAAAGATAGACACTTAGGAGAATGTTGTAGATTAATTGACCAAACTTGTGAGCACATAAAAGTTCATGTGGTGCAAAAAGGCCATGGGCCTTGTTTCTAGTGCCTGATTATTTCATTTGATTTCCTATGGGTTGATTTACAATGTATAATGTCAAGTGGGACAATGTTGGAATAAGGTGTCATTAACCTTGTAAATTCCAATATTGTATTTTATTCCAATTATTATTTGTTATTTGTAATTACTCATAAGGGAATGAGGTAGTCTCATTGACAGTTGTAATTTTGGAGTTACTGACAATAGTTACAGAGTGACTTTTACTATTGGCAAATGTAAAAACTCATGGTAAATAAGGACAAGCATTCTCATTTGAGGAATATACTATTTTTGGCATTTATGACAACTGTCATAATGTTTGGTGAGTGAATCTATGACATCTGCAAGTTGTCATAAGATTCTATGATTCTATGATGCATATGATAGATATGTTAGTTGTATATTTGCTATATTTAGCCCAAAGTTCCTATCTTGGAAAGATACTCTTTTGTGGAATCTATGATGGTTATGACATGTCATAAAATGTTGTAAGAGGCTAGATTTAGTCTTGGGCCCCCAACCTTTGCATGGCTATATTTGGACAAATGTAAGATGCTTGTAAGATGGTAATTAATGTTTACAGGTTGGAGAATCTTAGGAAAGAGAAGGTGAATGCCTAAAATGAGTTAAAAAATATTTCTATAAGTATTTTCCATGTATTAGTTGCTGCATTAAAGATTATAGGTACTCGAGTGCTACCAGAATGTTGTCAGATTGAAGATTGGTGGAGAGAGTTGAAGTGTTGTATTGTAAATCATTTTCAGATTAATACAAACATTGGGCCTCTTTCATGTGTGGATTTTTTTACCTGAAAGGGTTTTCTCCACATTAAACATTGTGTTACGTGTTCATATTTCTGATTTTGCATTTTTGTGAAGCATAGTTTTGTTTCTGTGTTACAATCTCCATTAATAACACATAGTTATAGATTGCTGAAATTTATCTTGTATTAGATTTCCATTGAAGTAGTGTTGCTTTCATTTCTAACAAATTTTGCATTATTAGCATATAGATCTTAAATTTGAGGCACTTCAAGTGAAGACTCATGTAATCTTCAAGTTGCATCTCTATTTTGTACTCCTTGACACACTCTATTGCGTAAAAACTATTGCTAAGAAAATCACTCATGTTTATCAGGACCAACCAATGAGCACAAAAATGTGCTCTCAACATGATCCACATAAATAAGAGATAAATGCTCCAAACAAATCTCTAAAAAGACATTTGTGATAGAGCCCTCATAGTTAGAAACTATTACCTCCACATTATTGGTAGTTGTAATAGTGCCTCCATGATGCCCAACTAAAGCATAATTAATATGAGAATGAAAATGAACCTTGCATAGTTGAGACAAGCTTCCACATACATCTACATGCTCCTCATCGTCACAACTTACACAATCAAGGTTTTCATCTTGAATATAAATGGTTGCACCATCATTTATCTCTACAACTCTATTATCCAGTGCAACTAGATCAACATCATGCTCATGCAAACAAGTGCTAATGGCCTCAATGTCATCACCTGTTGGCAATTTGGCTAAGCTTAATGTTTGATGGTGTTGTCATTGATGGCAACAAGAAAAGGAACAAGGTTGGAAGAGAGATTTTAGTCTGGTGAAGAAGACTTAGTCATTATGGCTAAGTGTTGGTAGTGTACAGAGACAACGGTAGAGAGACAGTGTTTGGATTAGCATTGGTCCATAGTTGAAGACCAAGCATTATAGTTCTGGTATGATGTTCCTAACCCTCAACTGATCTTATATCCAAGGTTTTTGATTTTGATCAGTTTCAGAAGTATATATTCAAATGGCCTAAGTCCGACAGAACAGAATACAGTGCCAATTGAAGCAGAACACACATTTGTTTTGGTCTGCAGTCCTCCAATGTTAGATATTTAGTTATGCAATTTTGAGGTGTTGTAAACACTTGTATGAAGTGTCTAAATCTAGAGTTGTAGAGTCTGAGGTCCACCAGAAAGACAATTATAAGCCACTGAGCATCGCTATATGGTTTGATAGTAACTGACTGTGACAGAGTTTGTGTTTCAGTAGTTCACATTTTGCTGCATGTTGATATTATGTTCTACAGTTTTGGAGGTAGGATATGTGATGTCTAAGGAGTCTTTGCTATAATTTTAAGCAAGTCTTGTGGTCCATAGTAAAATTTGTGATTTGATAGTTAGACTGAATCAGTAACAGTCTATGTTTGAGGCCGACATGATAGTTTGATTTGTGTGTGGTAAGTTCTATTGATTAGAAATTTATCCTAAGTGGTTCTATAGTTGGATCCAACATATGAGAACATGTTTCAAATGTTATTTGGGTTTGCTATATATTATGGTAAGATTGATTTGGTCAACAAGCTACAAGTTTATTAACTGTATGCTTCATCTAGGTAGGCCAACCTAATGTGAAGAATCTAAGTGTTGCGGATATATATATATATATATATATATGAGATCAAATTTGGTGTTTGTGAGGTGTGTAAAAATATGAGTGTATGTGTGTGCGACATGTGAAGTTTGGTGATTTTGTAAGGGTGACAAATGCAGAAGAAGAGAGATCTTATTTCCATATAAGAGCAGGGCAGTGAAACAGAGTAGTCAAAGATGAAGAGTTTTGAAATAGTATTTCTATGCTTCATTGGAGCTGTAACCATGCATGTGTAGATGCAATCAGAGTAGTTCAACTTGACAGTGAGCCATTCTTCTTTCCTTCCTTCTTTCTCTAGGTAGTGAGCCTGTTTTGGCAGTAAGCCTTCTTGCAGTACACAATTCTTTGGAGAGTGAGTCCTTTTCGGGAAGTGATCCCTGGGCAGTGAGCCCTAAGGCAATGAGCCTATTTTGTAATTTGGTATTGCTACTACATAATATTTTGTGAGCTAACACTCACCGTGGTTTTTCCCAGTTTTGGGTTTTCAACGTAAAATATCCTGGTGTTTGTGTGTGATGCTTTGTGGTTGCTTCTCTTGTTTTTTATTTACTTTATTTTTATATGTGGTAAATGGATTAATGGTTTAATAAGTAAAAGGTTTAATAGAATACTGATTCACCCCCCCTCTCAGTATTTTCGGTGTTCAACAATTGGTATCAGAGCTTGGTTCCTTAGAAGAAGTCTAACAACTTAAGGAAGATCTTGGAGATTGAACACATGGTAGATAAAAGGTACTCTACTCATCCTGAATAAATTGATTCAACTCAAACCATAGAAGAAGAATGCATGCTTTCCAGTGAAGAAGAACACAAAGTTGCTCTTGAAGATCTTGAGAGGACTGAAATAGAAAATGTCAAGGAAGAAGATGAGTGCATCATAAAATTGGGGCAGCAAGTCAAGAGGTTCAAAGAAAAGCATAAGGAGGTTAGTGAACAATTGAAGTCAGCAAATGAAACCCTCAATGATCTAAAAGTGGAAGTTATAGAAAGAGCAAAATTTGAGAAAAGCCTAAATGAAATAATAAAAAATAAATCTAAAGAATGTACAAGGCTTGAACAAGAAGTTGTGGATTTGAAAGATGATCTGAAATAGGCATGGATTCAAGAAGATAAAGTCCGAGTGAGTGCTACTAAACTTGATAGAATAATTACAAGTTAGAAGAGTCTTGATGATAAAGAAGCCTTGGGATTTGAGAAAGGAGAAAGTTCTAAAATAGGTCAAGCAAAGAATATTGAGATCGAGAAGGACAAAGACAAATAGATCCAAAATCAAAGGGACGGACCTAGAAGACCACCGGTCAGGCAATCAAAAGCTCAAAGGTACCCCTCTTTCAATGGTTATTGTAATGCATGCAAGAATTTTGGTCATAAGTCTACTCAATGTAGGATCAGAGTGAATCAAAATGTTCCATCATTTTTTAGTCAATACTTCACTTGCAATAATGTAGGTCATAAAGCTAATGAATGTAGAAGTCAGATAAGGAACAACTATAATAATAGAAGGAATGCTCAATCTTTCAATGGGAATTGCTTCGCATGCAAGAGATTTGGACACAAAGCTAACAAATGTAGATCAAGGATGAATGGAAGGAACAATGGTCAGAGAAATGTTGTATGCTTCAATTGCAATAGGCCTAGATATATTGTAAGATTCTGCAGAAGAAATAATATGAAGAAGGATAATCAGGCAGAGATGAAGAAACCGATACAAAAGGAAGATCAGGCAGAGATCAAGAAGGAGATGAAAAAGATTTGGCTTAAGAAGGAAGTACATGAAGTCAAGAATGAGTCCACACTAGACTCTGGTGTAGATTCTTCCTCCGAGAAGTAAATTGGGAGCTTTGGCTCAGGGGGAACTTAAATGACCAATCCTATTCCCCCAGCTAGAAACGTGGTGCTGACATTCATCACAAAGGTATAAAATAGAAAACAAGATAATAGATCTTCTAAAGAAAATTCTAGTAGAAAAGAATCTAATGCGGTGGATTACTGAGCAATTAGATGAACTGTGGGTAGGAGAGAAAGAATTTGACAGCTTTTTGAGTAAAGCATTTATGACGATTAGGTTTTGATGAAAAGGTATTAAAAGGGAATTCATTTGAAAGGAAATCACATTCCAAATTCAATCCCTCAAGTGTCTAAGGAGATCTAAGAAGCGAAGCTAAGGAAAATCCAAGTATTCAGTAATCAGTGAGAAGAAACCCTAACTAGAAATAAAAGGTATTTACATCTCTCTCTTTTGAAAAATTTATGTGTTGAGTCAATAAAGATGTCTACCCCTCAAGTGAGAGAGATTATGGAGATGCCTTGACCTAAATTTAAGAAGCACCCATACAAATCACTTGAAACTAATCTGGATGGTGCATTCTCTGAGATTCTGCATGGTGTTACACATACGAAAGATGTTAGGGTATATATACATGCAAACCTAGAAGAGTATGATCATGGGAGATTAGGGAAAATTTATCTGAAGAAATTGACTGATGACAAATTTGAGTTAAAAGAAGTGTATAGTGCATTGCATGAGAAGAAGCTCGATGTATGGATTGATTTTCTTGTGTTTTCTAAAGATGCTTGGGTCTAGTATGTCCTAAGCAGAATTCATGATGAGTTTATGTGGTTAGACATGACACATATGATTACTAAAGATGCCATTAAGGTTATGACTAGCATGTGCTCCACTGGAACAATTCCAGCATTAAAGTCTATTAAGAATAACACAGTGATGCAATTAACTAGTGCCAAGTTTAACAAAAGGGCACTAACTGTGAATGATATTGAAGATCCGAAGGTAAGGTTTGCCTCAATGGTGATTGGTAATAAGGTCTACTTCTCCAATAGTGAGAATTTAGTCTCTACAATAGCTATTTACATAGCATTTGAGATGGTGAAGAAAATGAAGATTATGACCTATGTGAGTTGCTCTAGCAACAATTGATGGAGAACTTGAAAAGAACAAAGGACACAAAGTACCCCTTCAATTATGGAACTCTAATCATTTTCTTGCTCTTATATTTCCTGAAGGAGTTACCAAGTGTGGACAATATTATCTAGGTTGATCACTCACCTGTAGTAGTCCAAATTAGAAATCATCTGCAAAGTTTATGAGATGTTGATAAACAAAATGCAACATTATAAGGCTACTTTAAAAATTTCCAAAAGAAAATGTAGTTTATGGCTAGGATTCCTGAAAAGGTTGTGAAGAGATATAAAAAAAGAGATTATATTTATGGTAGATAAAGATAAATGCCTCATTGAGGTAGTAGAACCCAGAACAGTATGGGTCCAAGCTATGGGATATGAGGTTACAGAGGATGCTCTGACTAGCCTAGATGATATAATTCTGAGTAAACTAAAGGACCCCAAAGAGAAAAGATTTGGAACATTTGAATAAAATTCTCTTAAGGTGTTTATGGAACTAAAATAACCTGAAATCAAAAGGAATGCAAGAAAGTGGGTAGATGAGTTTGCAAAAAGAAAAGGATTTATAGATGAAAAATTAAAGAAGCAAGAGCCAAATCTGAGGCATCCAAGGTTGTAAATGCTCTAGAAGGGCAAACATTAATTGTTATGGAAGAGAAAACTAAACAAGAAAAGGCTCTAAAAAAGCATAAAGTGTAAACTAAGAAAAAAAAGTCCACCTCTGGCACTAAAAAAAGAACAAGAGCCTCCTCTGCTGCTACAGATATAGTGAAAGAAATGCCTGAAAACAAGCCTATTGAGAAGAAGAAGAGAAAGAAGTCAAAGGCCACAAAAAGGGTGTATGTGAGCCTTGGTGAAGGAGAGGAAGAAGAGGAAGTAGAAATAGATGAGGATATCAAAGAAAAAAGGGTGTTCAAAATAGATGAATCCACCTCTGGCAAAAAGGGGAAGCCCTCAGAAAAGGTTAAGGACAAGAAGAAGAAGAAAGGGGGGAAAACTAAGACCAATGAAGATGAAGAACCAATATCCTTGGAAGCCACAATCAATGCAATAGCTCAGCATGGAAATTTGAAGCCTATTGCTAGTATATATGATGACCATTCAGAGGTAGACAAGGTGATACTTGAAACAACAGTTGTAAGATTTTTTGTTATGTTTAGTAAAGGATTGATTGAAGTTATAGATGATTTACCAAATAGTTTAGCCAGCATCATGACAACAAGAAAATAAGTACCTATGGCCAAAGATGTTGAGTTAAAGGATTATGTTCTAACAAAACTATGCCCAAATATCACTAATGAAGAAAAGATCAAAGTCACTATGATACTTAGTGAAAAGTTTAGAACAAAGAGAAGGGTCAACATTCCAATGTCTGGTGACACTGAAAATCTAGTCAAGGAGTCTAAGGAGATAACACTAAAAGTGTTACATGAGCTGCAAATCCCAAATACTGCTGACACTAATGAAGAGGAACATAATGTTGATGCTGATAATGCAGTTCTGGAGATAAATATGGAATAGAACAGGAAAAAAGTATAGTTACTCCTTCGGTGGGCACAAAGAATGAAGAGGAAGTGAATATGGAATAGAGTGTGGATCAAAGTGGAATAACTCCTTGACTAAGCTCTGGGCAAGATGAAGAGATGAAAGAGTCTACAGAGTAAAAGAACTCTGAAGAAGAAAAAGCGGCACCGAAAGAAAATGTCCCTAAGGATCAAGATAAACAAAGAGAAGAAGCTGATGAACAAATGAATGACAATCCTTCTCTAGAAATACAAGGAAATGAGCAAGAGCTTGTTCAAGAGGAGCCTCCAAAAAGGCATGATGCTGAGGTGTCTCATGAAGAAGATAAAAGAGACACTGCTGAGAATGAGTCAATTGACTCTTTGAGTGAGTTTTTGGAGAAGCAAAAGGAAGCCCATATTTTGACTACACTTGAGCTATTGGAAGGACCAATTAACCTTGGCACAATGTCCCCATTACAGAAGCTGAGACTTGGGACACTTTTTGAAACTACTACATAAGAAGAGATCCTAAAATCTCATGTAGAGGACAGTGAGCTAATAAGAGATGCATCGATAGTTTTTGAAAAGATAATGCCTAGAATTAAGAGAGATACATCTTTGGGTTGTACTACTCAATTGAAAAAGCTTATGGAATCAACCAATTCTCATTTTGAGTCCCTGGAACAAGTTGTAGAAAAGAAGGTAAGAGAAGATTTTGATGACAAAAGGTTAGTGGAGCCAAATGAAAAATTTTCCCAAGATAAAATTATGTTGGAAAAGAGTATAGAATATGCTGAGACTGCTATAAAAGAGACTAGTGAAATATATCAATTTTGTCTTACATGGCTTGACAAAGCAAAGGATCTGAAAGATTAAATAAATGGATGGGAAGCTCAAATAATGAAGATCTCTAGAACTTATGACTTGGTAAAAGATGTTTTTGGCAATCAGAGGGCATAAGTTGAGACCATTCATTCTAATATACATAAGTTACAGACCTAGAGGGAGGTTATAAATCACAGAACGAGCTAGCTCCAGGAGATAGCGAGCTTCAAAATTGCATCCATGGCTAGGTTAGTAGAAGCAATAGAACAAACCAGACAAATTATTGAGGCCCCTACTACTATGAAGAAGATAGAAGAGCTAGTATCTGAAGTTAATGGGTACATATTAGTTTTTAGTGATACTAAAGTAAGGTGGCATGAAGATGTGGTCCAATTGAGGAAACTATAGTAAGATATTCTCCCAACAGAATAATAAGGTATTTTGATTTCACTTGTAAATATCCAAATAGTACAAACAATTTTTGGAGTTTTGGTCACTTGTACATATTTCCATACCATATACCTTTTCCACTGATGTCAAAGGGGGAGAATAAAGCATATGAAAAACACAAAAGAAAAATTACTAAAAACAATGATAGAAGCATGAAGTTAGGGGGAGCAATGTGAAAAGAGTAAGGGGGAGCGGTGTAACAATTTTTCACATGAAGTGTTGCCATCAAAGCCAAATGGGGAGATTGTCAACAATTTGGCTAATCTTGATTTTTTATGCTATTTTCATTGATGGAAACAAGAAAAGGAACAAGGTTGGAAGAGAGATTTTGGTCCCGTGAAGAAGACTTAGTCATTCTGGCTGAGTGTTGGCAATGTATAGAGACATTGATAGAGAGATAGTGATTGGATTGGCATTGGTCTGCAGTTGAAGACCAGGTATTGTGGTTCTAGTATTCAATGTTCCTAACTCTCAAATGATCTTACTTCCAAGGTTTTTTCTTTTGATCAGTTCTGGAAGTATATCCTCAAATGGCCTAAGTCCTGCAAAACATAATATAGTGCCAATTGAAGAAGAACACACATTGTTTTTGGTCCACATTCCTCTGGTGTTAGATATTTAGTTATGTAGTTTTGAGGTTTTGTAAACACTTGTATTAAGTGTCTAAATCTAGAGTTGGAGAGTCTGAGGTCCACCGAAAAGATAGTTATATGCCACTGAGTATCGCTACATGGTTTAATAGTAACTGACTGTGACAGAGTCTATGGTTTAGCAGTCTGCATTTTGCAACATGTTGATATTATGTTCTGTAATTCTGGAGGTATGATCTATGATGTCTAAGGATTCTTTGATATGATTTTGAGAAAGTCTTGTGGTCCAAAGTAAAAGTTGTGATCTAACAGTTAGACTGAGTCAGTAGCAGTCTATGTTTGAGGTCGACATGATAGTTTGATTTTTGTGTGGTAAGTTCTATTGATTAGAACTTTATCCTAAGTGGTTCTATAGTTGGAGCTGACATATGAGAAGGTGTTTCGAATGTTTTCTGGGTCTTCTATGTATTTTGGTATGTTTGATTTGGCTAACAAGGTACAAGTTTATTAAGTATATACTTCATCTAGGTAGGCCGACCTAATATGAAGAATCTAAGTGTTGCGGATACATATATGAGATCAAATTCAGTGTTTGTGAGGTGTGTATGTGAATATGAGTGTATGTGTGTGTAACATGCAAAGTTTGGTGATTTTTTAAGGGCGACAAATGCAAAAGAAGAGAGATCTTATTTTGATATAAGAGTAGGGCAGTGAAACACATCAGTCAGAGATGAATTGTTTTGAGATAATATTTATGTGCTTCATTGGAGCTGTAATGATAAATGTGTAGATGCAATCAAAGTAGTTCAACTTGGTAGTGAGCCATTCTTCTTTCCTTCCTTCTTTCTCTAGGAAGTGAGCCTGTTTTGGCAGTGAGCCTTCTTGCAGTGAGCACTTCTTTGAACAGTGAGTCCTTTTTGGGTAGTGAGCCCTAAGGCAGTGAGCCTCTTTTGTAATTTAGTATTGTTACTACATAATATATTGTGGTCTAACACTCACTATGGTTTTATTGAGTTTTGGGTTTTCCATGTAAAAATCCTATTGTTTATATGCGATTCTTTGTGGTTGCTTCTCCTGTGTTTTACTTTCTTTAGTGTTATATGTGCTAAATGGATTAATGGTATAAGAAGTAAAAGGTTTAATGGAATACTATTTCACTCCCCTCTTAGTATTCTGGGTGTTCAACAATCAAGGATAGAAAAGGGGAATACACTAAACAAGAAACCAACTTCTTGTTCACTCTCACTATCACTTTGTACACACATCCCTTCCTATCCACTTGGTGTCCATAGGTAGCCGGGTCATATGGCATTTGATCCTCCACTTTCAAAGCTAATAACTCAAATCCACTTAACTCAAAGTCAGTTTCAGAAAGAGGATTATCCATGCACCAGTGATAATCATGAATAGGCTTTTCATACCCTCTTATTCCATTTCTACCCAACAATAGACTTTTCATACCAAATTTCATTTTTAGAAAATTATTCTAGGGTTTGGGTAGGAAAATAATTTTTCCAAAAATAAAATTTGCTACATCTAATTTGAAATAAAATTCAAATTTAAACACAAAAAGGAAAGGGTATTACCTAAGGAATCCATCAACAATTGCTAAATGATTCACTCCCTTCCAACAAACTATTCCAATCACTTCAATCCATCACCAAATGAGCAAGAATCCATTTTTCTTCAAAGGAGAGTTTGAGATGTATTTTATCCTCTATTTTAGTCTCCAAATTCCCATAGTGCATAATGAATAAAAACACAAACATGTTTTCCCTATATACTTCCAATTACAAATTAAGGAAACATTTTTCACGTATTTTCCTTAGGCAGATGTTATTAAATAATAAGCCTTAATTGAATATTTTGATGAATTTCTAAGCCACCCTCTGCTTCTTCTCTAGGGTGTGGGTGTGTTGGCTACCTAGACACAAGCAAATTTACTTGTTTGCATCTCACCATTTCTTTGATCCATGCTCAGTTACCCCCAAAGGAGAACTCTAAACATGGAGATGGTGCTCTCTCTGGTTGGGAGTTGATTTCTGATGCTACCCCTAGAGATGTTTTGAGAGAACTTGATGGTCAAGGTCCTCCTCCCTCTCCTAGGATAGCATTATTTGCTTAGTTGTCTGCGGGATTTGCCCTTTGTTTTTTCTCATCTTTATTTAGGAATTTGTCCTTTTAGACTATTTGGGTGTGCCCTCCTACCACCCTACACCTTTTTTGTGAATATTGTACTATTTCTCTATTTTTTATATAATTTTAAATAGTAGTAGTCATAAAAAAAATACCATGCCTTGCACATTTAAATATTTTGAGAACTTAAATAATTAAATAATTCCTAACTTATAAAAATAATTCTAACCACAAATTAGAATGCATTTCAGCTAAACACATTATTTCCAAATCATAATAAATAAAATACAATGCCTTTCCACAATTAAATAGTCTTGCTATTAATTGAACGAACAACTACTTTTCTCTACTCTAGCAATAATAGCATAAAATACTAATTTCAAAGGAACCATTAAAGCATTGCACATATCAAGTAGTTGCAAAAGAAATAATGAAAATCACCCACCAAGGCAAACTCACAAGTCTAACACAAGGGGATCTAGAATCCCAATTGACTTGGATATGGTTTTGATAGGTTTCGACAACACAAGGAGAAAGGTGAGATTGCTAAGCATTCCATGCCAACATTCTCCATATTTCACTCATTGGTCAAACACCTGTAATTTCTTGCACACCCAATTTAAACATTATGTGCATCTACCCAATATATAACCATAGTCAAAGTGAAAGATTAAATTACACAATTAAATCATAAATATTTGATAGGCACATTTCAATCAAATCATCGATCTAGATAAAATAACCAAGGCAAAATTAATCATTTAAAAGCATAATAATGATGGAACTAGGTCTACCTACCCAACATAAAATTTAAATAAAAATGGTGAAGATAAAACACTGTAATAACCTAGAATTCAAGGAAACAACATATGCATCCAATAATACATAGTCAGTAATCCAATTTCATAACATAACCTCATCGAAAAAACCTCAATGGTCATACAAAATATCTCCACAAATCATCCAAGATACACCAACAGAACACCTTAATGGAAACATCCTCATCAACAAGTTCAGTGCAATGACACATAATCATAAGAATCACACAATACACTTATGAAACAATCAATACAACATATGTCATAAAAATCCAATAACATAGGATGACAAGGGTCAACATAGGTGGGCATTACATCCTACCCCCTTAGAATGGACTTTCCCTAGAAATCATCTAAGATAGAATCACCACACCACTAAGCACACCCATACCATAGAAAACAACATAAACCTTCAACAAATCAAGGTTGGCCACCTCAATCTCACATAAAAATTAGAGAAAGACAAAGGAAATAGAACATGTTTCCAACATTATCATAGAGCATCACTTCATTACCAAACCATCTAGGAATTAAAATACCAATCACACAATATTTTCTTAGTCAATAATCACCTTCAATAAGCATACAAGCATTTACACATCTAGAGTATAACTTTTACACAATTGACACTCATATGAAGATGCAACCAATACATATCTTACACCAGAAGAAAAACACACACACAAAGAAAGAAATGGATAAAAATCACCAAATAATGATCCACATCTACTTCTTGTCACAATGGTTTTCCATCTCGACTCCCTCATAACATTCTATGCAACATCCAACATTAGATAGGGTAGACAAGAACATTCACAACACAAGAATAGAAATCCCAAACATTGTCGAAAAAAAGCATAGCCAACACAATTTCAAAAAATACTAAAGTGGAAGAAAATCTTAGTTCCAACAATAAGGTAAATAATTTTTAGCAATTTCAACAATAAGAAAAATGCACCCATAAGAGTGACATAAAAATCAAAATCAAATATTTGTGTCTAAGATGCTCACAACCAAAGATAGAATAATTAATGTAGGTTAACACAAGAAAAATAAAAAATCACCAATAACTAATAGAAAGCTTCACAATTCTCAAAAATTATACATTTACATACACTACATGACCATTTCTAGTCACTAACAAGGAAAGAAAGTAAAAATATTCCATATAAACAAATATATCATCACATCACCCTCAATCACTCAAGGATAAATGGATGTGCAAATGCAAGACTCACCCCTTGTAGACATTTCAAAGCATCAATTTATTCCCAAAACCATGCATATGAAAGACACATCATCTCTTTCAAAAAAATGAATGCATCAATCACAAGGAGACTGTAGAATAAAACATCAAAACCATGCATTTAAAAGATGGAGAAGATCAGTAAATGGAGTGTTGACCTGGTTCTAGAGACATGAGTCATAATATGAGTTATGATAATTAATGCATACTAAAAAGAGGAAGTGCATCACAGAGTCCCATGTGAATTAGATGACCACTTATAACTTGTAACATGACTCTTATCCTAATAAATATTTTATTTTCTTTTGTACTTTTCAGGAATTAAATATGGGTACCTTCTAGAAAGAGATTGTTGGGTAGAATATCTCTATGAACTTATTGGTTCTAAATAGACCACCAAACTAAGGCAATCCTTAAGAAGCTTGTAAACAAAGCACTAATTATGAGGTAGTTTGCAAGGGTGGTTTTCGACAAATCACCGATATATGGTAGTTTACATGAAACCCAAGATGCTACCATATAGTTGACATGCTATTGTTATTGTTGTTGCAAGGATGGAAAGCATGCTTGAAATGGTAAAATCTATAAAGATTTGGATGGATGATTTTGAAGAATATTTCAAGAGAAACCCTAACCCTAGAGATTATGAAAGTGATCAAGAACAAGAAGCCAACCATTCCAGGGAGAGAGGGAGAGAGAGAGAGAGAGAGAGAGAGAGAGAGAGAGAGAGAGAGAGAGAGAGAGAGAGAGAGAGAGAGAGAGAGAGAGAGAGAGAGAGAGAGAGAGAGAGAGAGAGAGAGAGAGAGAGTTGAAATCCATATCAAGTATTGGTAAAAAATAGACTATATGTTCACAATTATTCTTGTAGTCTAAACCCTAAAAAATTGGTAGATTGGATAACTAATTAAAAAGAAAATTTTTAGTTTGAAGATATATATGACCTATTGTTACAACCCCAACTTTTGATTAGCTTAATCTTACTTTTTTATGAGATAAATAGTATAATTAATCTTAGATTAATGATTTGATGTTTGTGGAAAATATCATGTGAAATCATTGATTATATAGATATTGATTATGTTTAAATTAAGTATCAGATTACATATTGCTAAGATTATTCTATTAGAATGATTTGTGATTTTAATCATGATACAATGATCGTGATTATATGGTTGTGAGTGTAACCAAAAAAAAAATCTTTTTGTGAAGATGGAAGGAGAGTATCACCAATGGAGAAGGAACTAGATGTTTGAAAAGAATCAGAATGCCATCTAAGTATCAAGGTTAAACTTTTGCAAACCCATGCAAAGATAGGGTGAGTTGAAGTCTTTTCCTTTTATAATTTCTTTTCGAATTTGACCAATGTCGAATCAATGATTTTTGGTCTTCCAAAGTAGTCTTCGTTGTTTTGACTAGATAATGTTCTCAGAACATTTTTGTTATTCATAGTAAACTTGGTTGATTGGTGAAGTCTTCCTTATTCACATATCTATTTCTTTATTTTTTTTATTAAAGTTTAATTATTTTGATTATGGTTGAAATATGGCGAAGAGGGGGAGAGGACTCGACCCCATATTCACATATTGGTGATATAATTTTATTAATAGTTAAGTTATTGTGATATTGCCAATACATCATTTTATATGTAATTGATGTTGTATTAAGCATAATTGCTTATCAATCAACTTATAGTGGTCGAGTATTATTATTGTTATACCAAGTTTGAGAGCTCTTGTAATCCACCAACTCATGACCCATGAAATGTGGAGTGAGTAGGGATTGTTGTGAGCTAAGCCAAGTTAATCTTTTTGCATTACTCCCAAATGGGAGGTAAGGCTGTTATGGAGCTAAGAAGGCCTACAAATGGGCACGTTCATGCCAACTAACTCACCACCTTTAGTGTGAGGGTGGTGGGGATAGGCAAAGTGGGACTTTGCATGCATGTGGAGTCTTTTGGGTGTGAAGGATTTTGTTGGAAAAGAAGTTGTTTTGCATTATTCTTGGTTGTAGTCCATGGTTGTCTCTCACTATGGAAGCACAGACAAAAAGATTGAACACTGAAGCTCATAGAAGGAGCTAGGCCTTCAACAATAGTGTATCATTTAACAAGTTTGCATTTGACTGTGAACTAACACACATGTATGACTGTGTATTTAGTCATGAGTATTTTTCATATTAATGCTACTATTTATAGGCCATTCAATAATTCGATGGCAATAATGATAGCTTATATGTGTTGTAATTTTGATAAGGCCTACAAGCCGTGAGAACGTATAGTTTTGTGATTTATAAATGATAACCTCTACATGTTGATGGTTGTAATTGCCAAGAGCACATATAGTGTTGGATAGTTATAAATGATAACATTTACATATGTTTAAAATTATTCATAGTCAACTACATAGTAGTTCCATGCTATTCCATGTGATGTCTTTGAAGTTAATTCTATCATAGCTTATTGAGCCGAAGTATTGAAATTGTTGAGTTTCATTATGTGTACCCTTTGTAACTAATGATATAGTTTTATATGCTAGCCAAGAACCTTGGTAATGGCATTATTAACCATGCATATAAGCCGTGAGCCACTATTTCTCTTAAAAGAGGATAAAATAACAGTAAGGTTGACGACCACTTCTTAATGCAATGTAAAGAAACTATTGTGAGTCGATGTTATCGACAACACCACACCATGATGGCCGTAGAGCCATGTGGGTTGAGAAGTAATGCATTTGTTTGTTTATTTATATGACAATATTTCCATGCCTTCGACTGTAGTCTTGACTTAAGAAAGAGTATTAAGACTTTTAATACCCATAAAGGGATAACCTATGGTTAATGATAACTATGTAGAAATCTACAGTAAGTGCATGTCTACCTTGTGAGTCAAGGGAGTAGACTCTTTATTGAAAACATTATATGTTTTGTTTCATTTTCAATGGCCATGCTTCATGATGAAGTATAGGGTGGTAAGAAACCTTTTGAAAACAATTGAATAAAGGATTATGTTCCTTTTCACTACTTGAAGTCTATAATGGTTTCAGTATAGTCAATGTGATATGGTGAAAACCTGAAATAAGGAAAGCCTAGAAACCTAGACCAGGGTTGGTCATATAAACTGAAACAATGAATTTGCAAAAGAAAACATGATAAAAGGGTGATGTGGAGTCACATATTCCCTATTACTAAACATCATAAGACGAGTAATGATGCACTCTTGAATCGAGTCAAAGTCCAAGATAGATGGACTATGGGAGAAAAGACCCATCTTTTCCAAAACCTAGAAAGGTGAAATTATGAACACTGTAGGATGAGATAGCTTCAAAGTCGAGTCGAGGTGTGTGAACAAATCGACTACATTCATTGCAAAACCTTTATGTATGTAAATCTTTGGCCAAATTAATACATTCGTCTCTGCATGCATTAGTCAGTTCACTGTGCTCTAGATGGCATAATGCTTCTAGTAGTGTCATACATAGTTAGAGTGGATCTATAGTTGTATGACTATGAAGTATTATGAAGGACACAACACTAGATACTTAGATGGAAAACCAATTGGTTCCTTATATCTATTCCCTTCGTGAAGGGTAGGGCTGCTTCCAGGAGGGAAGTTGTGCAGGGGACTGTCAGTCTGTGGTTGGAGGAAAAACTCTCGGGTGATGCTCTCCTCTCCAAGTAGAAGACTAGCCGAGGTTTAAGAAGACAGATGTAAAAGTTTTAGATACAATACATTCTTATATGACTTGAAAGTTTGTAATATATGTAATTTACCATTAATTCTATAAGCGTAACTTTACAATTGTATAGTGAAGGGAATTAACTAATATGTGATCTTTAGATTTGTTGTAAATTTCAAATTTTGAATATCCAGAAAAGATATGCATCTTGAATTGGATTATGAAATTGATTTATATCTTACTTAATAATGGTCAAGTTTAATCTTAATTTATTCTTAATGTGAATTTAGATGGTTAATTTTGGGTAATGTTAGATGACATGTTACACCTATATAGGGTTAAATTTGATAGGACTAATTTGAAGGGTTACATTTCCATTTGATGGAAGGGTATCCATCTAGAAAGAAATTGAAAATGTAAACCTAGTGTATTGAAGTGGATAGAATGGTGAAAAATTAAATCCAAGTTCATTCTTATAAATTATCAACTGGATTTAATAAAGGAGATACATAATATAAACCAAAAGGATGTGACTGTGAAGGATTACATCAAATAATACTATAGATTAATAATTTGTTTAGGACACCATGATGAGGGAGTAGAGAAAGTGGCTAGATACATGATTGGTTTTAGAGAGTCAATAAAAGAAGAGTTGAGTATCTCTAATATCAAAAAAATAAGGGAGTCACATCAAATGGCCTTATCCACATAAAATCTTAAACTAAGCAAGATATTTGGATAAGGACAGAACTAATAGAGAGTTTGAGAAGAAAGGATTTAGGAACATAGGTCTCATTGCAGTGACAAGAGAACATGTGTAGAGGACCCTAATTTTAGTATCCCATACTTCAAGGAAGGAGGAGCTAGTAATCCCAACAACAACAATAGAGAATAAAGCAATTCCTATGACAAGTATAGAGATGACATGAATTCTTACCACAATAATAGAACTAATGGATATCCTATAGGTAGGGGAAGATAGGGTGGAGGTGATGGGAGGCCCTTTAGGGGAACACATTCTAGATGGAGAGGACATTGAGCATTTGAATGCCATCAAAGCTAAGGAAGCCCCAATAGGAGGCTAGGAAGGAAAGCAAGAGTTGCACATGTAGATGAAAAGACTAAGATATTAGGAAGCATTAAGGATAATCTATGTAGAGGAGAGTCACTTGCTATAGGAAGAGATTTATTACAACATGATTATGAAGAGGAACCATCATAAAGGAAGAATTTGTGTAGAATAAGATGCAAATCAAGAGGTGAGTGCTATAATGTTGTTATAGATAGTGACAAAATAGATAATTTGGTGTCTAAAAAGATGGTTGAAAATCTTAAGTTAGAAATGCTAGAATGTCATAAACTATATGGAATTGTTTGCTTACAAAATGAATGAGTGTTTACTAATAGAATAATATGGGGTCAAAGTCAAAATCTATGGTACATACCATAATGAAGTTTTGTATGATATGATGCCAATCTATGTCTGTCATTTGTTGGGAAGAGCATGGTAATTAGATACAAGTGTTGTGCATGATGGGAAGGAAAATACTTAAGAGTCTAATAATGAATGGTAAAAGGAGATAATTGATCCTACTAAAAGAAAGAGAGGGAAAGATCTGTAGCAACACCAAAGTTTGTTTTGTGGATGGAAGGAAGTTCTTAGAACTTTTGAGACATGAAAATATGTGTTTTGTATTGATTCCTAAAGGATAAGGCACCACGGGCACAAGAGGTAGCACCACAGATGTATAAGAGGCATTGTAGGAAGAAGTTTCAAAGTTATTGAAAGAATACAAAGACATCATATCAAATAATATGTGACATGGATTACCACTAGTAAGAAGTATCTGTCACCATATAGATCTAATTACAAGGGCAAGTTTACCAAATAATGTAGTGCATAGGATGACACCAACATAAAAGAGGAGCTAAAAATGACAAGTGTAGTAGTTGTTGAGAAATACATTGATCGGAGAGAGCTTAAGCCCATATGTGATACCCACAATACTAACACCTAAGAATGATGCTAAGTGGAGAATGTGTATATAGATTCCAAAGAAATAAAAATATCACTATACAATACAAGTTCCCATCAACCAATAATGCATGATTTTATGGACTATTTGAGTAAAGCAATATATTTCATCAATATTGATTTGCAGAGAAATTATCACTAGATGAAAATCGAAGAAGGAGAGGAGTGGAAAATTATATTCCAAACAAGTGAAAGTTTATATGAATGGTTGGTCATGCCCTTTAGGTTAACTAAGCCACCAAGTATTTATGAGGTTGGTGAATGAGGTCCTAAAATAATAATTGGGTAAATTTGTCATTACTTACTTCGATGATATTTTAATTTTTAGTAAGAATAAGGAACAAGACCTCAGACACATTAGAGAAGTATTATAGAGGTTGAGGGAAAAGAATTTTTTTATCAATATAAATAATTGTAGTTTTATGAAGATGTAATTGGTATACATGGGATTTGTGATATCAACTGAAAGACTAAAGATGGATCTAGAGAAGGTTAGAGCAATTGTGGAGTGGTTTATGCAAAAAAATGTTGGAGAGGTAAGATCTTTCCATGGTTTGGCAAGTTTCCATAGGAAGTCCATTAGAAATTTCAATGGTGTTTGTACACTACTAACTAAGACAATGAGGGGAGACAAGGGGTTCAAGAGGACATGAGGAGCCAATAGGAGTTTTAAGTTTTTGAAGAGGAATTTGATAAAACAAATAGTACTAGCATTATTAGATTTCAATAAGGTATTTTAGGTGGACTTAGATGTAAGAAGAAATGAAATTGACACAATGTTGAGCCAAGATAGAAAACTAGTAGCCTATTTCAGTGAGAAATTGAATTACACAAGAAGATATTTAGTCTATGATGAAGAATTTTATTCCATAATTCAAGTATTGAAGAATTGGATACATTAATTTTTCGGAAAGGAGTTTTTGTTGTACACTAATCATCCGACACAATGTTGAGCCAAGATAGAAAACTAGTAGCCTATTTCAGTGAGAAATTGAATTACGCAAGAAGATGTTTAGTCTATGATGAAGAATTTTATTCCATAATTCATGTATTGAAGGATTGGATACATTAATTTTTGGGAAAGGAGTTTTTGTTGTACATTGATCATCAGGCATTACAATATTTGAATACTCAAGTAAAACTGAGCTAGAGACACATGAGATTGGTTTTGTCCATGCAAAGTTATACCTTCATGTTGAGGCATAGTAGTGGAAAATTAAACAAGGAAGTAGATACATTGAGTAGGAGATAAAGTTTCTTAGTAGAGGCAGTTAGATTTGAAGTTCAATTGAAGCATTTGTATGAGGTTGATCCTAATTTTGTAGAGGTTTGGAGAGTATATAACATTTAAATCAATAAGAATGCACAGAAGTGGTTGGATTACTTAATGCAAAAGGATATGTTGTTTAAGGGTAATTAGTTGAGCATTTCAAGAAGTTCCATGAGAGAAAAATTAATTAAAGACAAGCATAGCAATAGTTTAGTAGGACACTTTGGTGTAGATAAGATAGTATAATTATTGACTTTAAAGTATTTTTTTCTATAAATATATAAGTATGTCAAGAAATTTTTTCAAGGTTCAAGAATTTGTCATGTTCCAAATGGGAGAAATCAGAATATTGGTTTGTATCAACCACTACTAGTTCTAGAGAAACCTTCAGAGGACATAAGTATGGATTTTGTACTAGTGTTAACTAGGACTTAAAGATGACATGATTCAATATTTGTAGTTCTAGATAGATTTTATAAGATGGTGTCTTCATTACTAGAAAGAAAAGTAATGATGTGGTATGTATAGATAGTTTATTTTTCAATGAAGATGTGAGGTTGCATAGGTTACCAAGGAGTATAGTCTTAGACAAGGACATAAAATTTCTTGGTTATTTTGCAGGACATTGTGGAAGATAATAAAGACTAACTTGAAATTTACTTTAGCATATTGCCCATAGGCTAATTGGAAAATAGAGGATGTGAATAGGAATTTGGGAAATTTGTTGATATGTTCGGTTGGAGATAACATAAGGAGTTTAGATATGATTCTACCATAGGTGCAGTTTTCATATAAGAATTTAGTAAACTAGAGTATAGGGAAGACATAATTTGTAGTTGCATATGGAAATATTCAAAGAAATGTTGCAAAGTTGAGAGATATCAAAAATAAAGAGAAGAAGAGTGCATAAGAAAAATAATTTACTAAACATATAAAGGAGCTAAATGTAGGAGCAAGAAGTCACTTGGACAAGATGAATGAAAAATATAGGGAGAAAGTTGATGAGAAAAGAAGACACAAAGAAAATTTAGTTGGAGAAGAAGTAATGATATACCCAAAAAAGTAAATATTTCTAGTTGGGACATACAACAAACTAAAAAAGAAGAAATTTGGCCCTTTTAGAATTGTGAAAAGATTTAATTTAGGAAATGCATATGAAGTGGAGTTTCTAGAAGGTTTAGGCATATCACTAGTGTTCAACATTGAAAATGTATATTAGCATACTATAAAGGGGAGCTAGGGGGCAGAAACACATAAGTACACTTATAAAATTAGATATTGAAAAAATCAAAGGAAGAGATGGAGGATATTCTAGATAGAAAGATTGGGAAAAGAACAAGGAATATTCAAGATGAGAATTTTTTATTGAAGTGGAAAGGAAGGCCTAAAGAAGGCTCATCCTAGATGTCAAAGGCTAAGGTTGACTATCTTGGTTCCCTCTAGGCACTAGAAAGTGAGGTTCTCAATTTTAAATCAACCCTAGGTGTTTGATGCAAGAGCATCCCAAGTTGTAAGATCAATCTTGCATCATGTAAGGTTTTTTTCTTTTACTTTTTTTTATTTGCATGTTTTCATTTTCTTTTCTATTGATCAACAACAACTCATGATAGATCCCACTACATTTCACCATGATTTATCTCACCTTGTGATTTGGGATATATAATCTACACTAATCTATTAATACCACATTCAATTCCTAGAAGATGTTGATCACCACAAATGCATAATTTAATCTCTAAACTATTACTAGACTTAACATGCTTACACTCCCTTTTATTGTTTGTGTTTTTCAATAACTTCCTTAATTTTGTTGTAACAAAGGAATACTATCAAGATACAATGGGTCCAAGAGTTATTATCGTGTGAACCACATCAAGATTCATCAATCCATCTTTTTCACATTCAATTTGAGAGATTTATCTACATAGTTGGCTAACTACAAGTTCCATTTCGCATCAAGATTACCACCACCTTGGAGTTGACTAAGATTTCATTTATGGCTTGTAGCTAATATATAATAATCCTTTAATATCATTAGAAGTTAGAAAATGAATAAAGAGATACCTTGGTATGGTGTTGGATTGTAAAATATTTTGAATGTTGTGATTTTATTCATTTGTAATCAAACAACTGAGGCCAAGCATGTTGGAAGCCCATTCAAGTATATTGTAATATTGTTGTGACTATAAATAAACAAAGAACATATGATTACTCTATTGTTTTAGAAATTTTATTATGTTTGTTCACTTGGTTGCATGGTTGGATAATCCTTTATTAGACTTGAAGAAACCTTGAATCATCAGAGATAAAGAAAATACACAAAACAATGCGGAGAATGGATGAAGTCACCTGATGCATGAATGAATAGCAAACGAAGAGAGTACATATAACCTTGAGTAACCTTAAGTTAATGGGAGTCAATCCCATAACTTAAGGAGATCTCAAGTAGATGTGGCAAACTGTAAAAGACAAGTAGAGTGAAAGAGTTTGAAGGACTCTTCCAACTAGCACACACCTAGCAGACGTGTCTTATGCCATGTACATAATATGAGGCTTCCAAATGTGGCCAAATGAAATCCAAATAAATCCAAATGAAATGTGTACACTAATAGGCCCCCTTAAGCACAACTTAGGTGGGTGGAAAAGATGGGTCCTGACAACAAGGCCTGATGAGGTACCCATGTACAAAGCATTCTCTTAGAAATGGAGAAGTAGAGAACCCAATGGGAATAAAACTCCTCTCCAAAAAGGAGAAAGAGAAGGATTTAAGACCTTCTAAAAATATGTCCCTTGATGATAGGAACATGATTATGAAGAACTCCTGAAGCATGTAGAAGTTGTAAACTATGTCGATGGTGAACTGGTGTATGTTGGAATCAACAAATCTCCAAGAAATGTATATCAAGATAAGAGATTCAAAACACAACATGAGTGAATATATAAACACTACTCAACCCATGTACACAAATTCAATCAAACTCTATGAAGTCAAAAATATAGATAGTACTGTGATTAGGAGTACTAGAATCTCAAAATGTGATCCACTAAAATAATCCCCCATATGAGAGATCAAGATGAAGGATTTAAGACCTTCTAAAAATAAAATTCCTCCACTACTTCATTAAAAGAAACATTAGCATAACACAACATAGTTCCCCTTAATGCTAAGATAAATAAGTAGACCAACTGAAACCGGGAGTGTGCAAGGAATGTAGACCAAGATGTAGGCCCTAAAAATGTAAAAGAACCTAAAAATGAATCATGAGGAGACATTGTTTTGATGTTAAATGATGACTGTTCACAATCCCCCATTACACTTTATAATTTAGTGCAAGTACAAATTTCCAAAATTCCCTTCATGTGGAACACACATTCAGTTTTGTGGCACTTTAAAACAGTATTGCATTTACAAACTTATTTGTTATTTGAGTTCTTAGAAGTTTATTGTAATGATGAAGATTAAGAAGACATAGATTAAGTTATGTCTTGCAAACCACAATAAAAAATAAAAAACATAAAATTACAACCCCCTTTATTCAAGGAATGACCCCCTTTACCAAATTCATTGTAAAAGAAAAAAATGACTCCTCTTTTACAAATTTTTAACTATGGTAATTTTAACTTACCACTTTGAAAACATGGTTCTAGATGTTTGTTTGAAATTCCTATTTTTTTTAGCTATGAAAGCATATATAAGAACAACAAAAATAAAAGCATAACATAGTCAATGGGGAAAAGATTAGGGAAAAATGCTTGAAAATCCAAGCCCAAATTTTAGGGTGCAATATCCCATGCCAAAAAAAAGATTAGGGAAAAATTAGGAAAAAAAAAAAGAAGCAGGGGTGATGGCGGTGTTTAAGGTGTAGAGGCAACCGGATGAGGGGCTCACTTGGGCGCTAGATCAAATGGAAGATGCATCTCAGGATTTCAAGAGCTACGTGGAGGCCTCCAAATTAGAGAGCCTCACAAGTAGGCCATCAACAGGCCGTCTTGGGCTTCAAAGGGCTAATCACGTTGATGCCAAGGGCAGGGTGACTTGACTATGAAGAGGAGATGCATCATGTGTGTGGAAGAGTCAAACCAGACATGTCTATAATGTGAAATAAAGATCTAGGCCAAATTGAGGGAGGAGAAGGCTGACTTGTGGCATGTGAAGGCGTGAACTACCTAAGTAAAACCTCAGGCCTTTTTTGCAAGTCGTGCCGTCAATCCATGAGTTTGGAGCCATCTTCCAAACTCCAACCACCTCTAGGAGTGGGCAAAGCGATCCTCCTTATAGGAATATGCCCTCACAAGTGTAGTAGATCGATCCTCCTTATGGGCAAGAGTATGGTATAAGACACCTCAGCTAGGTGTTTGGCAGTTGGAAGAGTCCTTCAAACTCTTTCACTCCACTTGTCTTTTATAGTTTGCCACATCTACTTGAGATATCCTTAAGTTATGAGATTGACTCCCATTAACTTAAGGTTACTAAAGGTTATATGTACTCTCCTCATTTGCTATTCATTCATGCATCGGGTGACATCATCCATTCTCTGCATTATTTTGTGTTTGTTCTTTATCTCCGATGATTCAAGGTTTCTTCAAGGCATTAGAGCAAATCGAAGATATTTTCAGTCCTTTTTTGATGCAGCAGGTAGGCATTTATTGTTGTTGGGAGACATTTCGAATGAGGTCATTTTGACTAGTCTAGAATGTGGTCATTTTGAATGGATGAGTGTCTTCCTGTTTGTAGCAATTAGCCCTGTTTATCCCCTATTTACGACATTTTTTATATGGTTTCTTTCTATTTACAGCAACAATTGGTCATGTTTATCCATGGTTTGCAACAACATCCCTGTTGGGGTTTGGAGCTTGGAAAAAAATTTCAAGGGTGTCTTACTATTTACTATGAGTGAAGGGCATCTTCCTATTTACTGTGAGTTCCAGCGAGGTTATTTTTGGTGTTTGTTGCAGACTACATTCTTCAAAGGCCTTGCCTCTCTTTGTTGGCCTCTTCCAAGCTCTGATACCATAAAGAAACCATGAATCATTAGAGATAAAGAACAAGCACAAAATAACGTAGAGAATGGATGAAGTCACCCATTGCATGAATGAATAGAAAAGGAAGAGAGTACATATAACCTTGAGTAACCTTAAGTTAATGGGAGTAAATCCAATAACTTAAGGAGATCTCAAGTAGATGTGGCAAACTGCAAAAGACAAGTGGAGTGAAAGAGTTTGTAGGACTCTTCCAATTGCCACAAACCTAGCTGAGGTGTCTTATGCCATGTACATAATATGAGGCTTCCAAATGTGGCCAAATGAAAGCCAAATAAAGCCAAATGAAATGTGTACACTAATAGGACCCTTTGGCTATAACTGCATTACTTCCTCCACTTATCCACCATAATTGTCATATGCATAGATGTTCATTAAGTTAGTAGCCTTTTGTAATGAACCTCCAAGATAAAATATGTTGAACACATAGAAATAATGTAGAAATGAGATAAATGAAAATTATTTTATTATCTTTGTAGAACTACTTTGATGGAGTAACCACCAAGTAGAGCATGCAATATAAATATAAATATTCCAAGATGCTTTGTAATTGAGAATTCATTACAATATATAGATTTTCACCAAAGGCAACCACTACCATCCTATGCATGTGGGATAATTACTTTATTCTAACAACTAATATGCATACCTTTATTAAAGCTCCCTAAGGATGACTTACAAAGCATATGCACTCAACTAATACTAGCTATCATAAAGTAGAATGAAGTACATAACATCTGCATTCATCATCGTATCTTGATATTTATATAGTTTTCTATGATCTTCATCCTTGAATCTTTTTGGCTAATCTAGATGGTAAATTAAATCCTTTAAATTTTGTCTGTTACATACCTGTTGAGTTTTAATTCTTTTCATTCCTTAGACTATCTAAGTCATGCAACTAATTGCTCTATCTGATTGTTCAAGTAGGCAATTCTACATCTTCCTATGAACACAAACTCTTAAATCCAAAAATGTTTTTTCTTAGCATACTAACCTCAAGCTCTACTTTTTTTTCTTATCTTTCAATGAGATCACCCACATCATCTTCTTAGTCAACACCTAGCATCTCTATTTGTCCACTACTGGCCTGCTCTAGCATCAACAAGCACTAATAAGAGATCCTAGGAAGCTAAAAACCCCATTCTACTTGGTTGACCTTGTCCATGTAAGCATCTAACCTCCACATTCAATAATCATTTAGGCATTTAACTCCATTAAAATATTTGGTAATTGTAATTAGAATATCATCAATCTAGAACAATTAATTAATAATTTGAAAACTTTTAGCGAAGATCTTATTCTAAACACACATTGGTCTAAACAATTATTTATTCAAATCAATATTCTACGTAACATTAATCTAAAGTATTATTTAGAATAAATATTGGTTTATCTACCTTAGGTTTCAACCATTAATTTGAAAGCATTATCTTTATATTTCTATCGATAAACAACATCTTAAAACTATTTCTCCAAGGACATTACTTTGCATTGTAACTGATAGTAGCATTTATTACCATCAAGAACATATGGTATAATCAATTAAAAAATCATAATTTACAAATCATGATTAATATAACCTTAGCATCTAAATAACAAACTCAAGGTCATCATTAAAGAATCTTTTGGGCCTTGCCCTAGTATTGATCTTTAATATAAAATGAAATAATTGATGGTATTACACAAGGTTTTTGAACCCAATGTGGTCTAAGGATTGTCAAATAGGTCTTAATTAGCTAGGAGATTTGAACATATAGATAAAATGGTTATAAATAATTTCAAAGAACACAAGATATAAAATATGATGGAATTTTGATCCTTTCCCTACTACATGCCTTAGGTTAGATTGGATTTAATCTTACTTCTCTTAAGAAATGATACATCATGAGACTTAATTCTAATAATTAAAATGAATAATTAAAAATACAAATTATCATAAATAAGGCACATTATGACTAATGAATACATAACTTGGATGGAGTATTGTAGTAGGGGATAAGGGAGAACTTGAAACCTGTAAATGGAATTCAATAATACACCCTTCCTAATTTATTCTTTGTGGACATTATCCCTATTAGTGTACAAAATATTATTATTCTATTTATTTATTAATTTAGATTATTCCTACACATGCATAATTAGCTTGCTTAGGATTTTTTACTCCTAAACATGCATATTTATCTTTCTTGTGTGCTTTTTAGTCTTTAGGAGTTAACTAACACTTTATTAGCCAATTGGCAATTGTATTCTTTTTTCTCCACTAGACTAGTGGTAGTTATGTCCATGATTTGAGATGGAAATTACGCTTCCTTCCTCCTATATATAACACCTATTGTAAATCTTTTTATAATTGAGTTGAATACATTATACAATGTTATTCTCATTTTCTATCTCAGCGTAATTTATTCATTAGTTAGCTTTGCTCATTGAACAGGTACATTCCATTGATCCAAAGATCCTAGCCTATACTCTAATTTGGTATCAAAGACCCATTCTGGTATATGAATGCCATTTTGTTTTCTATTAGTTATTGGGTATATCATTTGCAAAATTACTTGTGTTTAGTAATCTTTTTTTGTTGGTGGAGGCATTTTTTTGCATCAGATTTGCATCTTCTACACATCTAGAAGGAAAATGCTTTTTATGTTTTGTTTGCAGTGTCAAAATATTTCTTGGGTATCTATTAGTGTTTGCAATAAGCAAGCAGATTTTGCAAAAAGAGTTGTCAAAATAGCAAGGTACAAATACTTTCCTTATAGGCTGAATTCAAATTTACATCCTCTACATGTCGAGAAGAAAAACACTTTTTAGGTTTTATTTGGAGCACTAAAAAACATTGTGGGTATTTGTTAGTTTTTGCCTGCATCAAGTGGATCTTGTGGAAACTACATTAGAAGCATTTTTTTAGTAGGCCATTATTGCTTGAAAAGTAATATTGTAATAAATTTTGATTAGGAACTCAAAATTAAGTGTTGTTTTCTTCAAAAGTTCATATTTTTTCATTTCGAATAAAATGGAGCTACTTTAATTGTAAATATAACAAAATTATAAAGTGCCAAAATTTGGGGGGTTCAAAATATTGGATTATTGTAATCATGAACTAAGATGAAGTTTCAAAATTTGAGGGGGGTCATCATAGATTTTGGTATTTATTTCCATCCTTGAGATAACCATAGAGAACTATTTTTCCTAGGAACAAGGCATAAATAATCATTCTCTTGAACATGATCTTGTTCGCAAGAGACACTATATGGATTCATGGTTGTTGTCATTGATGGCAACAAAGGTCATCCCACATATCCGCAAGTCATAATGTGTCTCTACCGGAAGTCAGAATAAAGATTGTTGTGGTCCGGTGAACAAGAACAGAGCATGTGGCAAGGTCCGACAGATTGGTCCGGATCTCTCAGAGGAAGTGTCTTGGTGCAATGCGGATTTGGGGAAGTCAAGAGGACTACCTTGAGTGGTATATTCCAAGGATTTAGCCTCTGGTGATGGACAAGGAAAAAGATATGAATAGTTGAGTACCGGATTCCTGAGAGACAATGAAAACAGAGGAAGAACTGACTGACATAGTATCAGACTACTTTCCGGATGTGTTACTATTGATGATAGAGGTTGTGAAGGCATGAATCATGTTTGGCCGACATGATTAATGATATCTACAAGTATATGCTTGATCCGCATTGCTTGGTGAGGAAGGATTCAGCCGACAGAACAAGAGTTTGTAAGAAACTAGACTGTTCCGGATGCCGACTAGAAAGGTGATGAAATTACTTGTGCGGATATATATAGAGGATGGATTTAGTTGTGAAGTGAGTGATGGTGTGAAGATATATGCGAAGAAGTCCAGAACAGAGCAGAAATAGCAAAAAGGATCCGGTATGTGAAAGATAGCAGAACAAAGAACAGAGGAAAGATGAAGTGCAGCAGATCAGTGTACTGAGCCTAACCGGAACTGAACTCCAGCATATGCAGATGCTTCCAATCAGTTCAAGACTGTGATTCTTATCACTTTGTAGACAGTGTGTCTTCTTGTAGTCAGTGGGCCTCTTGTGAGCAGTGTGCTCGGGCAGTGAGCCCCAATTGGCAAGTGCCATTTTGTAATTTCCTATTCTTCTAACAGAGAATAATTTTGGGTTAATCACCCCGTGGTTTTCTCCCTTAACAGGGTTTCCACGTCAAAAATACTGTGTCATGTGTTTCTTATTTCATGATTAATGTTTTTGTGTTTGATTCTATGCTGCATCAATTAAAAAGAAAGTACAATAAGGGAAATAATTAGGATAACTGATTCACCCCCCCCTCTCAGTTATCAACAATTGGTATCAGAGCCAAGTTCCTCCTAATAGAGCCTAACAGCTTGAGGAAGATCTGGGATTTCAAATGGATGCATATGGTTTAAGGGAGCAACTCAAGACTGCTCTTGAGGATCTTGAACAGTCAAATTCTGAAGTCAGTGAATTAAAGGAAAGACTCAAACAGGCTGATGAATTCATGAGAGAATTAAAAGACAAATTAAGTCTCTCTACGAAAAAGAGAAAGGAGCTGCTCCAACAGTTGGCAAGACAAAGTGAAGAAAGCAATACAAATGAAGAATTGACTGAGCAAACCAAGTTATGTGAAAAGTTATCAAAAGAAGTCATTATGTTAAGACATGAAATGGAATCAGGAACTATAAAGTTTACTCAAGAGATTGAAGAAAAAAGAAAGGCTGAAGACAATCTAAGACAATCTCTTAAAGAAAAATCAGAAGAATGCCACCAGATGGACAGGATTATCAGACATCTTGAATCTGATCTTGAAGATGCCAAAGATAATGAAGAAAAACTTGAGGATCAAATTGCCTCTCTCAAAAGAGACCTTCAAACAGCAAATGAATATAAAGAGAAATTCAAGATAAGTTCTGCTCAACTTGAAGTTCTTCTTGGAAGTCAAAAGAGGACAGATGACAAGTATGGTTTGGGATATGAGAAAGGAGAAAGCTCCGAATCCGGTCAGAAGAATCTTGGATCAGAAAATCCAAGAAGCAGGCCTAGAAGACCTCCGGTAAGATAGCCAAATGCTCAAAGATATCCATCCTTCAATGGATACTGCCACAGCTGCAACCACTTTGGTCACAAAGCTAATCAGTGCAGAATGAAAATGAATCAGATTAATTCATCCTTCTCCGGACAGTGCTTCAACTGCAAAAGGTATGGACACAAATCCCATGAATGCAGAATTATGCAAGAAAACAAATCATTCAAAGGTAGATGCTTTACATGCAATAGAGTAGGTCATATGGCTAATCAATGCAGATCAAGAGGATATCAGTCAAATATGCAAAGAAATGTTATTTGCCAAATCTGCAATAGGTCCGGTCATAATGCTAAAGTCTGCAGAAACAAGAATCAGGACAAAAGAGGTCCGGTGTATAATCAGAATCAAGACAAGGGTAAACAAAAGATGAATGCGGATGAGGTTAGGAATCAGATGAGCAAGATTTGGGTGAAGAAAAGTTCAGAGAATGTAGAGGTTGGATCCGCACCAGACTCTGGTGCTGATATTTCTTCCAGAAATTAAAAAGTGAGCTCAGGCTCAGGGGGAGACTCAAAGAAAATCCTGTTCCCCCAGCCAAACAAGTGGTGCCGAATGTGGCACAAGATGCGGATTAAAGGGTTTGCAGATATGAGTCTTGAGATGCTTCAGTCAAGTTTTCAGAGGTCCGCATGGAGTCATGAAAAAGTTGTGATCGATCAAATAAGACATGTTCAGGGAGATGCTCCAGTATGATAAAGGATTACAAAAAGGTTCGGAGAGATCTGGAAGTGCACTATCTTGTTCTGCGGATTGGACAGAGTGTTTGGGATGTTCTTGTAATATGTTACCTCAATTTATTCATGATTGAAAGATCCGGATGATATCCACAGATCAGGACTAATCCAGGATACTCCAAGCTATCCAGACAAGGCAAACCAGAATGATGTAGGTGAAGCATTTATTGCAGACAGATATTAGGGTTCGCGGAGTAATTTAAGGGATTTCTCAAAAGTCATTTGCTCATTCTGCACTCAAGAAGAAGCGAAAAGTGGAGCTCTGCAACAAGGTTCATCAAGCACACCAAGGATCTCTTGCCGAAGTTATTGCAAAAAGAAATCAATCCAACCACTCCGTGCAAACCGAAGGCGCATAAGGTATTCTCCGTTTTTCATTATCTCACTACAAATCTTTGAAGAATGGCTACTCCAAATATAGTTAAGATCTATGATAGACCTCGCCCCACATTCAAGAAACATCCTTACAAATCATTAGAGGTAGATCCACTAGGAGCCTTCTCTAGTGTTCCTCACGGAGTTTTACATACTGAAGACATTAGGGTTTACATACATGCAAGCATTGAGGAATTTGGGGAATTCAAATTAAGAGACCTCTATCACAAGCAACTGATAGACAATGCTTTTGAGCTTAAACCAGAGTATAAGGATATCCAGAAGAAACAATTTGAGCAATTTATTCATTTCCCCTACTTTGAAGAAGATGAATGGGTCCAGTATGTACTGAGCAGGATGCATGACAACTTTCTATGGCTGGATAGACCCTGCAAGATCACAAAAGAGGCAATTAGAGCAGTAACTGGTCTATACTCTTCCAGAGGGATACCTATCCTCAAATCTGTCAAGAACAACATTGTAACTGAGGCCACCGGATCAAAATTTGATAAGAGGGCAATGACCATTGAAGATATTTCAGATCCGGATATCAAATATGCATCCATGATAATAGGATACAAGATCTATCACTCCAGCAGGGAGAATTCTGTATCCGGAACTGTAGTATACACTGCCTATGAAATGCTAAGAAAGAATGCAGAATATGATCTCTGCGAACTACTGCTAAGCCAATTAATGGAAAATATACAGAAAATCAAGAAGGATAAGAAGAATTCATTTAAGTATGGTACTCTTATTGTATGTCTATTCTTCTACTTCATGAATGAGCTACCCGGATCAAGTGGATGGGTATGGCAGAATGACAAACCTGTTGCAGTCCAGATAAGAGACTATTTGCATGGACTTGGGGATGCAAAAGCGAGAAATACAGCTCTATGGGGATACTTCAAAAACTTTCAGAGCATGATGCAAGCAAGAGAGAGAATTCCCCAGTCTCTTGTTGAAAAATACAAAGACTCAGTGTGCTTTATGGTTGACACTGATCAGTGCCTAATGGAGGCAGTGGAGCCAAGGACTGTCTGGATCATGCCCATGGGGTATGAAGTGGATGAACAGATAGTGGAGCTGCATGTTCAACACATGCTAAGTCAGCCCAAAGATCCTAAGGCAGAAAGGTTTGGAACCTTTGAGGAGCTGAGTGTAAAAATACATGTAGAACTCAGGGAACCTGAGATTAAAAGAAAGGTGAGAAAAGAAGTAGAGCACATTGCTCAAGGCCTAGGCATCTCAAAAGAGGCACTTGATGCCAGCCGGGAAAAGAGGAGGAAGGCTGAGGAAGAAGAGAAAAGTAAAGAAAGTGCTCCGGTTGAAGCTCCCACCTGGACCAGATCATCAAAGAGATCTGCACCTCCCCCAACCAAAAGTTCAAAACCGGAAGTCCAGGCATCCAGTAAGAGATCCAAGACAAAAGCCACAAGGGCTTATGGAAGCCAAAAGGATGAAGAGGAAACAGAATCAGATGAGGGAGTAAAAGAAATAAAGAAACAGAAGAAGAAAGGATCCGGTAAACCCTTCACAGGCCAAGACAAGGATGAAATGGCGGAGGTATCTGTTGAAAAGCCCACTCTGTCTCTAGAGAATGTAATCAAGTCGGTCACGGTGGATGGAAACCTTCAACCAATGACTGAATCTTATGATGACTTCAGTGAGGCTGACCAAAAGACTCTTCAGGAAGCCACAGTCAAATATCTGAACATATACAATAAGGCTTTCATTGAGATCATATCTCTTATTCCTAAAAGCCTAGAAAAGGAATTAGAAGTAAGAAAGAACAATGCTCATGCCAAAGATCTTGAGATCCGGGAGCAGATAGCTATTCAGCTATATCCTCAAATTGATCCCAAGACAATGAACATAATCTTCAAGGACTGCAAAGATGAGTTCAGAAGTAAAGCCAGGATGAATCAACTCATGCTTGGTGAGACTGACAAAGTGGCCCAAGAGACAGAAGAGATCCTCCGGAAGGCCTTCAAAAGGTTCAATCTTCCTGTTGTAGAGGACTTAGGTACAGAAACAGCTGAGGACTTGGAACCCTCTGCTCCAGAAGAAGTGGGCCCTGAACATACAAGCATCTCTCCTCCGGTTTCCCCCACAGTCTCCAGATCCAAAGAAGAAGAGAAATTAAAGGAGAAGGAAGCAGTGGTGAAAGACAAAGAGGTTGACAGTTCCAAGACTGCAGAAGAAAAGAAACATTTGTCTCTGGCAAGAGACACTGCACAAACTGTTCAACAATTTTTGAGCAAAGAAACTTTAGAGATTGATGAACCGGAGCTTCTAAAAGGCCCATTCGACTTTGACTCTCTCTCTCCGGTACAAACAATGAAGATAGCTTCATTTGCAAATGCCAAGGCAAATGAAAAACTCCTGAAGTCTCATATGGAAGATTGTGAGTTGATAGAGGCTGCTTCCGGAGTACTTGTAAAGATTATGCCATCAATCCAGATAGATCCGACAGCCTCCTCTTCCGGTAATCTAAAAACCTTAGTCAGCAGTGTTGATACACATTTTGATTCTCTAGAAAAATCAGCTGAAGAAAAGGTCCGGAAGGAATTTTTGGATAAAAGATTTTCAGAAATATTAGAATTAATCTCTAAAGATAGGAAGATTGTGAGCATTGGAATAAAGAGCTTAGAGAATGCTCTTAAGGATGGCGGTGACATCTACAAATTTTGTATATCCTGGCCAAAGGCAACAGCAGCAATTGATAAGAAAATAAAAGAGGAACATGACAAGCTACAAAGCTTATCTCAAAGTTTTGATCCTCTCTCTTCCTCCATAATAAATCAAGAATGTCAGACTATTGTAGTCTTGAATGAAATAAAGAATTTTGAGAAGGAAAGGAAGAACATCACTAACCGGATGGGAGAACTTAGAAGGATTATAATCCCTAAGTTGGAAACTATGCATGAGGCCATCAGTGATGCTCAGACCACCACCCAAACAAAAGATCCGACAGATCTCAAGCGGGCAGAAGCTTTTGCATTTTTTCTGAGTGGTCACATTTCAATTTTGGACAGAATGAAGCAAAGTTGGGCTACAGAAATGATTCAATTGCAGACATCCTTTGCAGACATTCTTCAGTATATGTGAGTATGTAAATATGCGGCTATGTATAGAAAATTTTTGAAAATTTTGGTGTGCGGACCCCACCCTTTGCCATTGATGTCAAAGGGGGAGTGAGGAGCAGTGAAAAATGAGGAATCCAACTAAGGGGGAGTTCCAGAAATTGTATATAAAGACAGAGCATCAGCAAAGGGGGAGCATAGTGAAAACACTTAGTCATTTTTCACTAAGTGTTGCCATCAATGCCAAAGGGGGAGATTGTTGGCAAGAGACACTATATGGATTCATGGTTGTTGTCATTGATGGCAACAAAGGTCATCCCACATATCTGCAAGTCATAATGTGTCTCTACTGGAAGTCAGAATAAAGATTGTTGTGGTCCGGTGAACAAGAACAGAGCATGTGGCAAGGTCCGACAGATTGGTCCGGATCTCTCAGAGGAAGTGTCTTGGTGCAGTGTGGATTTGGGGAAGTCAAGAGGACTACCTTGAGTGGTATATTCCAAGGATTTAGCCTCCGGTGATGGACAAGGAAAAAGATATGAATAGTTGAGTACCGGATTCCTGAGAGACAGTGAAAACAGAGGAAGAACTGACTGACATAGTATCAGACTACTTTCCGGATGTGTTACTATTGATGATAGAGGTTGTGAAGGCATGAATCATGTTTGGCCGACATGATTAATGATATCTACAAGTATATGCTTGATCCGCATTGCTTGGTGAGGAAGGATTCAGCCGACAGAACAAGAGTTTGTAAGAAACTAGACTGTTCCGGATGCCGACTAGAAAGGTGATGAAATTACTTGTGCGGATATATATAGAGGATGGATTTAGTTGTGAAGTGAGTGATGGTGTGAAGATATATGCAAAGAAGTCCAGAATAGAGCAGAAATAGCAAAAAGGATCCGATATGTGAAAGATAGCAGAACAAAGAACAGAGGAAAGATGAAGTGCAGCAGATCAGTGTACTGAGCCTAACCGGAACTAAACTCCAGCATATGCAGATGCTTCCAATCAGTTCAAGACTTTGATTCTTATCACTTTGTAGACAGTGTGTCTTCTTGTAGGCAGTGGGCCTCTTGTGAGCAGTGTGCTCGGGCAGTGAGCCCCAATTGGCAAGTGCCATTTTGTAATTTCCTATTCTTCTAACAGAGAATAATTTTGGGTTAATCACCCCGTGGTTTTCTCCCTTAACAGGGTTTCCACATCAAAAATACTGTGTCATGTGTTTCTTATTTCATGATTAATGTTTTTGTGTTTGATTCTATGCTGCATCAATTAAAAAGAAAGTACAATAAGGGAAATAATTAGGATAACTGATTCACCCCCCCTCTCAGTTATCAACAGATCTATTGCCCTATCTCCTTGGACTCATTCCTGAGCCAAGTGACTATGAACACAAAAAGAAATGGTTTAACAATAATGACATGGTCTATGGACTAATTTATCTTACTATTTATAAAGATTTTCTACATCACATAGATCATATTTAGTCCCTTTCACTACTTGGACCATCATCCAACAATTGTATGGAGACTTTGGATCTTCATCAGATAGTGATGTTTTGTTGGATGACCAAGCTCTTATGGATGATACTGAGACTTTTGTTTCCCCATCTTGTGTGGACATATTCTCATGGGGTGATCAATATATTTAGTTGACATGCATTGATGCCTCATCAAAAGTTAAGGACACTCCTACAAAACCTATTAGTACTTCACATTTCCTAGTTGCTTCTTCGAGAGCTTCTAGTGATAATTTGTGGTAGGGTCATTTATATCTTCTGGATTCACTTCATTAGGACCAACTTCTACTAGACATCTATTGTTTATTTGTAGAGTCCCTCATTTCAGATCTAGATGGTACTCTTGAGGATATTCAACTCCTCTTTGATGGTAGTCATTTCATCATTGTTATCCCATCTTCCTTGTCTTTATATCTTGTACCTCCTAGTTCTACACATGGGATTGGATTACATCTACCTTGTGCATTGAGGCATCTTATGATATTTGTTGATGCATAAATATGTGGGTTTAATCCAACAGAAACATGGGAAACTCTGAGATGTGGGAATGCTTCTCAGAGTGAACTCCAGATTTTAAGGAAGCTGGCTCTTCCATTTTGCAATGGGTGTTTGGGAAAAGGGGTAGAAGGAAAATGAGATTACAGATATAATATTAAAATCTAATCCCTAAGGCGATGCGCCAGACTGAAACTTAATACCCAGTTACACAGTGATAACCTTATATGATTTAACTAGAATCAAAGAGCAAAATTCATGGTCGATACCTAGTTTATAAACAGATCTATCAGAGGCAAAGAAGTAGAGAAATTAGAGACAAGAAATAGAAATCAACTTAGCTATGCATAGAACACCATCTCATATTTGAATGAAAGAATAAATTTACAAAGGCAAAATTGCTGCATAGAATAAACTATTACAATCCTCATGAAAAGACACTGTAGGGGAAAAGAATAAAATATATGTCTGTTGCTCTGATTCTCTAATCTGTGTGTCAAACTATATGAAGAACTATTGAATTATGTCTCAAATATGCATTTATAGCCTGAAAAGCTCCAACAAAGTATCTTCAACAACCTTCAAAATCTCTAAATGAAAACTCACAAAATCTGGCAAAATGACTATATCTAGCTGTGTAACTGATTTTGTGACTCAAAATCTCAACTGAACTATGGCTAGAACAAAATATCCTGTGTGAAGATATCTCCCGTGAAGCATAGTTAAAAGAGAGTTAAAAATCTTATTTTAATGAAACTTCACTTTATTAGTTTGGACGGACCCATGGAGTGACTCAATCTTTAATAAAGGTTTCAAAAACTAATTTCTCTTCCCGTGGCACTTAGAGGCAAATCTGAGATAAAACTTATATTATTCAATAAAGCATTCAACCTTACTAGAGGGCCCACCATGTCTCTTATATTAAAATAAAAGACTCAACGTGACTTGATGCATTTATTAAACTAAAAATGAAACATTGGTTTTTCCCCTGAGCTCCACAACTCCCACGTGGATTCATCTGTAGCTTCTTCTCCCTTCTTTTCAGAGCTTTAGCCACTTGTCAGTCTCTGGTGCTTCCTAAGCCTCTTTCTCAACTCCTCGGGTGCCTCCACGTGCTTCCCTTTGCAACTTCCTCTCTTACAATTTGTGAGTCATTGATTCTCTTTGTATCTTTTGGTGGCTGAGTTTTAAGACTATGGCAATACATATGGGTTGCGCTCTATAACCTGCATGCTCCTTTGTTGATAGCATTTGCAATGACTAAGTTTCCTCAAAATGAGTGAGTTATTTCATATAGGTGGTTGCATCATTAGTGGATGGAGCACCATTGATTTGAAATGCTACACACTCCTTTACTGATACCTTAATTGTGTCAAATGTCTTCTTTTATATTACTGTGCCTCATGCTGAGCTTTGGTTTGATATGTGGAAACACTCATTTCTATAATCCTATGCATAGTGTTTATGGGATCCTTATATGTGGCCAAACCTTTATGGATCGTGCCATTGCTATGTCATTTTATCTTGGCAAACACCTTCATTGGAGTAAATCACACCTTGCTCTACATGGTCCCTCATGAGAATGGTGCATGTTGGTATGCCTCAATACAATTCACACCTTCTAACTTGCTGAGTGACTTATCACCATTCTATGTATGCCTTACCTTTTATGGATCATGACATTGCTCCTTCTAAAGGCCGATCCCCTTTTAAGATGAAGGCGTCGCATTCCTCTTCCTGATAGGTCGTGACTTGGTAGTGATGCCTGCATTCGAAGTGGCTGAGGTAACCTTGTAATATATCATGTCTTACCTTTGTAGATGGCCGATCCCTTTATTTGCGGATGATGGGAACATTGTTAGCTTCGCATACCAAAAAACTATGCTGCCTTGTTTCTTATAAATTTAGCATTTCCTTCAAAGTGCTACCACCATCTAATGACGTGCTCCCTTTGTTTATGATGAGCCTCTGTAATTTGTATAGATCAGCGGCATCGCTTATTATTTGTGCTCTGATCTATATGCAGCACCTTCATTCATTGTAGATACCCTTATCATGTACCTACCAACACCTTGATCTGTATATAACCCACGGTTCAATTTTAATGAGCCTCTGTGTTCTTTTGAATGATTACATCTCCACACTCCATTTTGATATCTTACATACTAGACCATTCCTTATAGGCATTGCCTCTTACCTATAGCCACTCCACTTTATATGCTAACCTTTAAACTATAAGCGGTGCCATCTTATAATAGATAAACATAACACCTTATCTTTGTAGAGGCTGACACTTCCTCTTCACCACAAGCCTCACTTATATTTGCATCACTATATCTTTATCTGATCATTGTAAAGGCTGAGTCACCACTCTGGTGACTTATTTCATCTTCTATGCTTTGTTGACGGAAGACTTCAAGATCTGTATGGCTGTGTTTTATAATATTGGTTGCATTTTATAATATTGGCGGTAGCTAGGAGCTTTGATCTTTGATTGCCTTTGCTTTCATCTTTCTACACCATACCTAAAACCTTTTAAATGCAGCGCCACTTTCTTTGGTTCTGCGCCATTTTACATATGCTAGTGCTTTCACTTTGGATCACTTCACCTTTCATGGACTACACCTTCTATCATAGGCATTCCCTCATATAGACTACGTGCTTTTCTTTGAAAGGCTACCTTGAATTAACTTGTGTGCCATTCTTATGAAAGATCAGCATTCCTCCATGTGGATGAACCTCTGTTTTCATTGGCAGCATCTTTGATCTTGAATTGAAGTGTCTCACATTATACAACCACCAGTGACTTACATTTGCTATAGATGCACAATTTTCATGTGTTTACAAGATTTTATATTGGAATGTGTTCCCTCTAAAATGAGGCTGAATGTTTATCTATATTGCCTCAGAGAAAAGATTGTATGCACCTACATGGAGGTCGCACACATTTTAACTAATTGTTCCTTGATTTGGCAGAGGCAGATACTCCATGCATGACATGCTTTAGTCAAACACTAGAGCTTATGTAATACTGGTGCCTTCATTATGACAGGGTACTTTGTTACACTGGCACACCTTAGAAACTCAATGACCTGACCGTAATCAAATTTTTTGGAATGGTGTAAAATAGCGTAAAAAAATTTATCACCAGTTCTTGGCGATGGACTGGGAGAGTGAACCTGCTTACTCAGAACCCAAAATTCATGGTTTCTCATATCAGTACCTTGATCATTAGGCATAGAGTCACCCTACTCTGAAACTCTAACATTCATGAAATTGAAGATACATGACTGAAACACACTCTGCAATTAAAACTGACTAATCACTAAATACTGATCATTAAATCTGAGATACTGAGACAGGCTAAACTAGTGAGACTAATTAGATCCTCATACACTACAGCTGAGATTTACTTAAAGAAAACTAACTGAATCTAAAACTAACACTACTGCTGTAGCTTATTCAGAAAACTAAATCTAAACCACAAACAAATGTAACATAGGGGAATATACCCATTCACAGGAGTGGTAAAGTAACTTCCAGATCTTCTCACTATGTCCCACTGAATTAACATTGAACCGATGACTGACCAGATGAAATACATGAAAAAGTATAATAGAAACTTGTACCTTTTCAATTTCCTTTTCTCCAGATGGTCTTCTTTGTCGTCAAAGCACCAATTAGGTTGATTTGCATACTATGCCTACTTCAGCGGAGGGCGGGGAGGGAACATCAACTGTCAGAGTTTATTTCTCTAGTTGCATTTGAAAGATTCTACCAACAAGACTCCATTAGTGACCTCTTATGTAGACTCTTCAATAGGTTTTTGACCCATGATAGTGTCTAGGCTAGGCTTCCAGGTTGCAGAACAACCTAAGGGTCTTGAATCTGATTGGAATCCCTTCTTGCAAGAAGAAAGGTGTAGAATCTAACCCAATTTGTGACATGGTATGTGATTCTACACTTTGACAAATGTCTCTCCGGAGGGTCTCATCATCTTGTAGCTGGGAATCTTCATCAAAAAGAAGAGTATAACCACTTTCCAGAATAGGAAATAGATGATCTCCTTGATCTACCTTTGTTTCAAAATTTTCCTCATAATCTACTACAAGAGGCTTTCCAAATGAACCTTGCACTTTCTCAATTGTGGGATCTTCCTCATCCAGAAGCTGGTAGCCTTGTTGCAAAACTGAGAATAAATCTTCATCTTGCTCCAAATGTTGCCCATGCATCTCTATACTATCCTCCTCCAGATGTGAAACTTCATTGCAAAAATAAAGGCATTCGTTCTTTGTAGACTCTGCAATTTCCTTCATCATTTCTTGCTCAAGATGGAATACAAATGTAGCATTACTTTGAACCCAATACTTTTCAGCTTCAAAGCCCCTCTTGAAGTACTTTTCAGCTTCTAGAAGTGTCACTTCCTTAGCCTCTTCTAAATCTTTTTCATAACTTGACAGAATCTCTAAATTAAATGTTTCCACAGGTACTTGATGATCAAGATTATAAGAACACACTGAAAAAATAGGAGCCACCTCTCAGCTTGCATTTTGATCATTGAGACTTGAATCCTCCTTGATATCAAAATGACAAAACACCTGATCTGAACTTCCTATGGACAGATTTGCAGCTACAGACCATTGTAATGCATAATTATCAAGATAACGCCTAGTCTCCTCTGTACCCGAGGCAGGACTACTTCTATGAACTAATCATAGTGGCATTTTTGTTCGTAAGGGTCTTAAGGTAGATTATATGGATTAACATGGTATAGGTTTTGATATTTTAACTCATTTAGCTCATGGGTAAAGGTTTTTATATGTTCTTTTACCTCCATCATCTCCTCGTGATTTGGCAAATTAGCAAGGAGGGTGGATGGATCAAAATAGGTATACATTTGATCGCAAGAAAGGACTTGAGATAGGCTATTTGAATGAGGCATCAGCTCTTTTAGGGGCAAAGGAGACAACTTACCAGATAATATGAGGTTACTTTTAGCCTTAATGACAAGATCATATGATTGGGGTAAAGTTTCACCCCCTAAGGCTTGGATCATCACTGAGATCTCAAGATCTAAATATTTTAAATAGTACAAGAATGCAAAGGCTAGAGGAGGCCTGAAGTCAACAGAGAATTTTTTCCATACCTTGTCAAATATTGAATTGAAATCATGTATAGGCTCCATTAGATGCCTTTTGATGGTGATGAGATTCTGGGTAAGAGTGCTAACATCTGTCCTCTCTCTGAACTGATTGTAGATGAGCCCACCAAGCTGATCCCATCCAATTATCGAACTGGGCTACAAACTTCTGTACCATTCTTTTTCTTTGCCTTTAAGAGAAGATACAAGCAACAAGAGGGCATGATTCTTAGTTGTGACATTGTGAACAATGCATAAACTTGCAATATCTTGAATGTGATTAATAGGAGAAATAGATATGTCCCCAAGAAAATGAGGTAGTGCCTTCCATGCTATGTCAAGGACTTGACCCTGCTGCTGAAGAAAAAGAGGACTTGAATCCCAAGTCACAAAAGGTAGATCTCTTTGAATATTTAGATGCACATATATACCAGGGGCTGCCATAATCTGTAGGTACAAAGATATGAGAAAGATTCACCAATGGATTCACCAAATGGGTGATTCATGCTCCAATGAGCAAATATTTCTATGATTTTCCACCAAAATCACAAAAGACAGGGCAAAAATTCATTGAAAAAAAAGACCCAAGTCTTTGATTCCAATCCCACCGGGCATGCCAAAAATTATTGATACATAAATCTGTGGGTTTAATCCAGTAGCAACATGGGAAAATCTGAGATGTGGGAATGCTGCTAAGAGTGACCTCTAGATTTTAAGGAAGTTGGCTCTTCTATTTTGCAATGGGGGTTTGGGAAAAGGGGTAGAAGAAAAATGAGATTATAGATACAATATTAAAATCTAATCCCTAAGGTGATGCACTGGATTGAAACTTAATACCCAGTTGCATAGTGATAACCTTACATGATTTAACTAGAATCAAAGAGCAAAATGCATGGTCAATGCCCAGTTTATAAATAGATCTATCAGAGGCAAAGAAATAGAGAAATTAGAGACAATAAACAAAAATCAACTCAGTTGTACATAGAACACCATCTCATATTTGAATGAAAGAATAAATTTATAAAGGGAAAATTGCTGCACAAAATAAACTATTACAATCCTCATGAAAAGACACTATAGAGGCAAAGAATAAAATATCTATCTACTACTCTGATTCTCTAATCTGTGTGTCAAACTGTATGAAGAAAGACCAAACCATGTCTCAAATATGTATTTATAGCCTGAAAAACCCCAATAAAATATCTTTAACAGCCTCCAAAATCTCTAACTGAAAACTCATAAAATCTAGCTGAAAATCTGGTAAAATGACTATATCTAGCTATGTAACTGATTCTACAACTAAAAATCTCAACTAAACTGTGGCTGGAACAAAATCTACTGTGTGAGAAGAAATCTCCCTCTAGTCTTTATTGTCCATAAAATGAAATTAGGGCTCTACATTTTTTTATCTCTCATGAAGCATAGTTAAAAGAGAGTTAAAAATCTTATTTTATTGAAACTTCACTTTATTAATTTGGAGGGACCCACGGAGTGACTCAATCTTTAATAAAGATTTCAAAAACTAATTTCTTTTCCCATGGCACTTAGCTGCAAATCTGAGATAAAAGTTATATTATTTAATAAAGTATTCAGCCTTACTAGAGGTCACACCATGTCTCTTATATTAAAATAAAAGACTCGACTTGATGCATTTATTAAACTAAAAATGAAACATTGGTTTTTCCCCTAAAATCTGTAGCTCCCACATGGATTCATCTACAAATTCTTCTCCCTTCTCAGCAAAGATTCAGACACTGGTTAGTCTCTACTAGTTCTTGAGCCTCTTTCTCAATTCCTCGGGTGCCTCCACATGCTTCCCTCTGCAGCTTCCTCTCTTACAATTTGTGATCCATTGATTCTCTTTGTATCTTTTGGTGGTTGAGTTTCAAGACTGTGGCAATACATATGGGCTGTGCTCTATAACCTGCATGCTCCTTTGCTGATAGTATTTGCAACGACTAAGTTTCCTCAAAATGATCGAGTTATTTCATATAGGTGGTTGCATCATTACTAGATGGAGCACCATTGATTTGAAATGCTATGCCCTCCTTTACTGATACTTTAATTGTGTCAAATGTCTTCTTTTATATTACTATGCCTCATGCTGAGCTTTGGTTTGATATGTGGAATGTTCATTTCTATAATCCTATGCATAGTGTCTATGGGATCCTTATATGTGGCCAAACCTTTATGGATCGTGCCATTACTGTGTCAATTTATCTTGGTAGACACCTTCATTGGAGTAAATCACACCTTGCTCTCCACGGTCCCTCATGAGAATGGTACACGTTGGTATGCCTCAATATAGTCCACACCTTCTAACTTGCTAAGTGCCTTATCATCCTTCTATGTATGCCTTACCTTTTATGGATCGTGACATTGCTCCTCCTAAAGGCCGATCCCCTTTTAAGATGAAGGCCTTGCATTCCTCTGTCTAACAGGTCTTGACTTGGTAGTGATGCCTGCATTCAAAGTGACTGAGTGAACCTTTTAATATAGCGTGCCTTACCTTTGTAGATGGCCGATCCCTTTATTTGCGGATGATGGAAACATTGTTAGCTTGGTGTACCAAAAAACTATGCTGCCTTGTTTCTTATAAATTTAGCATTTGCTTCATAGTGTTGCCACCATCTAATGACATGCTCCCTTTGTTTATGATGAGCCTCTGTAATTTGTATAGATCAGCAACATCACTTATTGCTTGCACTTTGATCTATATGCAACACCTTCATTCATTGTAGCTACCCTTATCATGTAGCTGGGAACACCTTGATCTTCATATAACCTGCACTTCAATTTTAATGAGCATCTGTGTTCTTTTGAATGACTACATCTCCATGGTCGATTTTGATATCTTACACACTAGACCATTCCTCATAGGCATTGCCTCTTGCCTGGAGCCACTCCACTTTATATGCTACCCTTTAAACTGTAAATGGCACCATCTTATAATAGATAAACATAACCTTATCTTTGTAGAGGCCGACACTTCCTCTTCACCACAAGCCTCTTGTATATTTGCATCACTATATCTTTATCTGATCATTGTGATGGATGAGTCACTACTATGGTGACTTATTTAATCTACTATGCTTTTTTGAAGGAAGACTTCAAGATCTGTATGGCTATGTTTTATAACATTGGCTATATTTTATAATATTGGTTGTGGCTAGGAGCTTTGATCTTTGATTGCCTTTGCTTTCATCTTTCTATAGCATACCTAAAACCTTTGAAATACAGCGCCACTTTCTTTGGTTCTGCGCCATTTTACATATGGTAGTGCTTTCACTTTGGATCGCTTCACCTTTTAAGGACTGCACCTTCTATCATAGGCATTGCCTCATATAGACTGCATGCTTTTCTTTGAAAGGCTGCGTTGAATTATCTTGTGGACCATTCTTATGAAAGATCATCATTCCTTTATGTGGATGAACCTCTATTTTCATTGGCAACATCGTTGATCTTGAATTGAAGTGCCTCACATTATACAACCACCGGTGACTTATATTTGTTATAGATGCACAATTTTCATGTGTTGCCAAGCTTTGATATTGGAATGTGTTCCCTCTAAAATGAGGCTGATTGTTTATCTATATTGCCTTGGAGAAAAGATTGTATGCACCTACATGGAGGTTGCACACATTTTAATTGATTGTTCCTTGATTTGGCAAAGGCAAATACTCCATGCATGACATACTTTAGTCAAACACTATAGCTTATGTAATACTGGTGCCTTCTTTATGACTGGATGCTTTGTTACACATGCACACCTTAGAAACTCCATTACCTGACCATAATCAAAATTTTTGAAATGTTGTAAAATGGTGTAAAAACATTTATCACCAATATTCATAGGGGACACTTGAACAAAGTTCTGAGATATGATACATCATGAGACTTCCTACCTCACCTTGCTTCTTTAATTGGGAGTTACTTCATTATTCACCATTAGAGTTTTTTCTTCCTAAGGGTAGAAATGTCATTTGCCGCAAGTGGATCATCTTCAGCATTCAGAAATGGGCATCCTGTTTTAGCATAGGATCTACTTCGTTATGAGGGGTGTTTCATAGTCTCTTTCACTCTCTCTATTCTAGGGGGTATTCTTTCTAGATATTTGTAGGGGGGCTTTCTTTTTTCTCTTTTGGGGGTATAGGGTTTCGTATAGGTTTTCTCCTTTTCTTTTCTTTTTGAGAGATTTGTTTGTACATGGCTACCTCATAAGGACTTATTGTAAGGACCCATTTCTTCTACCACCTAAGCTATGCTTAAGGGGGTGTTAGTCTAGAATATTATTATTCTCTTTATTTATTTATTCATATTATTCACATATACATGCATATTTAGCTTTCTTAGGTGTTATTTAGTCTTTAAGAATTAAATACCACTTTATTAGCTAAGTGGCAATTGCATTTTTTTTTCTCCACTAGACTAGTGGCAGTTATCTTCATGATTTGAGGTGGAAGTTATGCTTCCTTCCTCCTATATATGACACCTATTTTAAAGTTTTTTCTAATTGAGTTGAATACATTATACACACTGTTATTCTCATTTTCTCTCTCAACAATTGTTCATTAGTTATCTTTACTCATTGAGTAGGTACATTCCATTGGTCTAGAGATCTTGGCCTATAATCCAATAATCCCCTTACCCTAGTTCCCTTAAAATTTGTAGGTTTATATCCACTTCATATAGCCAATCTAGGTAATAATCAATATTTGGTCAGATAGACCCCATCTCTAGATTTAAGAAGTGATGGAGCAACCAAGATCAACAAGCAAGAAGTAAGATGAACTTCCACAAAGAATAAGCACAAAAAAGATAAATATGATATTCAATTGATTAAGTGAAAATGTACGAATAGCGTTGCTTATGTAGGCAAGGAGAATGAGGTGAGAAGAAGAGAGCCAACTATGACTAACCCTCTATGTGATGAACACATGTGTAGACAAGTGGATGGTCATGGACAAATGTCTCCAACCTCCCATAAGCTGAGGAGAGAATATCTCCAACCTCTAATGAGGTGGAATGTCAAAATGACTAACCTCATGTGTGCACATGTGGTGAGACAAAAAAGTGACTAACCTCAAAAAGCGAACTTAACCTTTAATGTCAAGGTTAAGTTAGACCTAGCCACTAAGTACAACTTAAGCCTAGGTGTGGGTTAGGATAAACCCTACACTCTAACAAACCCCCTTAAGTGATACTTAGGAAGTATAAATGCCAAAATAAAATATGGGGCCAAAGAACAAACCCTGATAAGATACCCATGTACAATGAAACTCTCTCACAAATAGAGTGAAGGAGAAAACCCAATGGGAAAAAAACCCTCTCCAAAAGAGAAATGAAGCATGAAAATGTACAAGTAAAAAGAAGAGAGATAGAGGGTGGACTCATGACTCCCCAAGGACTACCTCTATCACAAAAGTACATCAAATATTCCCCCCATAGGAGAGAAAGAGAGAGACTAGAGAGACCCCCATAAGATGATGGATCCTGCAATACTGAGTGATGCTTAATGAAGAATGCTGAAACTGATCCTAAAATATTGAACAACAAGTCTTCCTTGTGGAAGAAATAAAAATGTAGAAAAGTGCATGATATCTTCCCAAGAGAGAACATAAGTCTCTGAATGCTACATATAACCCAAAGACAATGATGATGCCCATGATGTCTTCAAAGAATGTGCAATGATCTCCAAGCCAATGTTGCCATGTGACAAAGATTCATGAATAGGGACAATACTTGTATAGTGAAAGCTGGATCAATGTGTATCTAATACTTTTGCTGTAGGTGTCACTATATAATCTGAAGTAGGTAAGGCATGAACAAGAATTTTTTAAGATGATGGTGATGCAACTTCATCGAAGCTGAAATCAAATAGAAGATGAATGTCCTTAATGGTGTGATCCAAATCTACAAGATGAGATTCTACAAAAAAAGATGCAATGTTTGTTAGATATGCATCCCAATGTGGTGGATCTGGAACAATGATGACAATGTTCTCATGCAAGGAATCACTGAAAGTCATCTTGAATGAAACATCAGGTGGTGATTTTGCAATCTTACAGAACACTAAAAAAAACATGAGAGAAATGAGGATAGAGTGCATCCCCATGTTGAGTGCTCCCAAAATAAGTACACTTGATGATGCAACATATAAACATGGTCTAATAATGTGCAAATATCAAATGCAGAAAGCCCCCTGAAACTGTTGAAAGAGAGAGTTGTTGTAATGTTCACAACACGCCCCATTTTACCCTTTACCAAATGAGGACCCCTGCTTTGGCTTTTACTTTTGGCCTTGTGTGTGGTTCTGCTCGCTAGGTAGTATTGGCAAAATGGATTTGGTTACTGAATTTGCATGAAAAATCAGCTAGGGTTGCCTTTTGAATCATTTGGAAATTCCTTATATTTTGAGAGTTATGATTTTTTTGAGAAAAATCAATAGTTGTTAAATTTGTATTTCATATACAACTTTTATATGCATATATATTGAATGCATTGTTTAAATGTTAGATAGGTCACATTATGGGTTCATATAATATACATACCTAGACCCAACAACATTTTATGATATGGGGTATAAAAGGTTGGAATCCGCAAATACTTGTATAAGATATACAAATCTCAAACATACATGCACGGATGTTGGAAAATATACAATTCAGTTTATAGGTATTTGTATGGCATATACATATAATCCTATATACATTTCCAAAGTATACAAGCCAGACCCGATAACTTTTTAAGGTGCATTTCATAAAAAATTGAGATCCAAAATTATATGCATAAAGTTCGTATTTGTTATACAATCTCAAATGACATACCCAGACCTGAAAGACATTCAATTGAACATAGAGAGCATAAACAAATGCATGTTGGTAAGTATAAAGTTGTATTTAACATACAAATGCATTATCGAATGTGACAAGAGTATTAAACTTAGTGACATAATGGGCGGGGCCCACATGGGTATGACAAAGAATGTATGCAAAAATGCATGAAAAAGATATACAAAAATGGGAATATATAAGCATGAATGTCAAATAAAATGAAATCAAGAGTAAAATACATTGATACATAAATAAAAGACAAAAGAAAGTCAAATTCAAAGGTCTCTTTTTGTATATGGTAATTTGTATGTATCCGGGATACAAAAAGGTAATATAAATGGTTTAGATACAAAGGAGAAACTGAAAACAATTTCAATTCATTTTATAGGCTGATAAGGTCTGTTTTCTATGTTTTATCATATATACAAAGAATATACGAAGAGGGTATGCAAAGTGAAAATGAAGGAACTACAACTAAAAAAGAAGGCTTATGAAGATCGAATCAAGATCGGGATTGGAAATTTGCAGAGGTGGAAGGAAAGGCTGAAACAGAGAAGGTTAATATAGAAGGCATTTCAACATTAGAAGGATTCCAAAAGCATCCTTTGCACTGGGGAATATTCTTTTGGATATTTTGGCATGCTTTTTGCTTTGTCGTTGATTTTGTAGTTTGAATGAGAGATGTTCGGTATTTGTTGTAACCGTAGTAGGGGGATTCAAATTTATATAATGAACCCTACTACTTGTATTTACACACACATGAATACATGAAGGCATTAAAAGTAAATAGAGTATGCAAGAGAGGTGACTAAGGAGTCATACCTTGAGCATAGTTCTAGGGAGGAGATTCGCCTGTTGTCTATAGTGAGGAGTATGTGGAATGTCTTGTCTCCTTTCTGCATCTATAAAAAGCATCTATAAGTGTTGATTATTGCTGATTCATTCAAAGGATTTTAGTCATAAAGATATTGTAAATTTGAAATAGCTGGCATATATTAATGAATATAAACATCAACTTTCTGCATCTATTCCAGAGTGTTAGCTGCTTCAAGTATTCTTAATATATTTTACCTTGAAGATTGCAATTCCATATGTCAATTTGTGAAACTGCTCAAGATTTATATATGAGAATTTAATTGCTTTTGGATTGATCATGATAAGCATGTTTATATGCACGAATAACAAAGAATTGTATGTGGACGGAATCAAGTTTTCTAAACATTATCTTTTGTTTCTTTTTTATCAAAAAATCTTTAAATAATTTACCAAAATAAAGTTATCAAAAGGGATTTGTTAAGGATTCTAGTAAATATATGGAAATGATAAAGGTCTTTAACAATTTTCAAAAAAATTTGAGATAGAAAGTATGTTTTAATGAAATTCATGCAAAGATTTGTAGAAAGGTGACAAATACATCCAAAGGATCACTAGCAATAGTGTATTTTGTAGTTATTTACACAAATTGAGCAAATATACCGTGCACAAATCTTTAGATCACGTAAGGCCCCTTGAACATTACAGCTTCACAATGAACTACTGACCTATCCAACGCAGTCAAGACCTGACCATACAGAAACTTAAGATTAAGAATTCTTTGTTAATTCTTCATATCTTCCAAGACAACCAAGGTTCCTTTGTGAATTTTAACTTTGTTGTGCATGTGTAAAAACACTCATCAACAGTTATTTGGCACTAGAAGGACGACCTGATTGGATTTGACGTTTTGTGGTTTTGCAAATATTACATAGATACTTCATCATTGAATTTAATAGTTGCAAATATTTCTTGTCTAAGAGTTTTGATTGCATCTTTCAAGAGATCCAGCTCAAAATTTCAAAGATCAGTCTGATTTTCTGAGCCTTTAAGTTTTATTCTAAGATATGATAGATCTCACTAAATTTTAGAATTCTAGAAAATTAAGATAGAGTGTCATTTTCAATGGACTCATATGAGGGCAATTTCCAAGTTAATATTCCTTTCTTACAGAGTTTTTTAAATAAGAAGCTTTATCCTCAAAATTTGTCTAACTTTGGTTTATCGAGAAGATGCAGGATATACAATTCTACAAAGCACGATGAAGTTAATTGTTTAACTTTCCTCACAAGGCTAGATTTAGCTGTAAAAGAATTAATTCCTTTCTTAGATATATACAGGACTGAAGTTCAGTAGGAAGATAAGAGAATTCTAGGGCAACAAGGAGATACAACCCAAGAATTCATGAATTATTCAGAAAAATTGTTACTTAAGCCAATTGAAAGGGATAAGGATAGTAAAGCATCTTGCCTTCAACCCTTTGATGGTAAGAGTAAGTGTTCACTTTTCTATCAAAGTTCAAATATGAGTAAAGCAGATTACAGGTGTAAATCTTTTGAAAAGTGCAAAGAAGAAATCACACATCATTTTTAGTCATTAGATAATAAGCAAAGAAAATTTAATGAGAGGGAAAAGAAATGTGAAATTGATCTTGATATATTTGATAAATATATTGGACTATTAAGAAATGCTTGTCAAGTAAAAGTCTCTGGATCTGATTTGAATAGTTTTGATGAAGATGATTGGGCAAGGAGGTGTAAACAAGTGGTGAAAGAATTAAAATGCACTGCTGCTAAAGAGGTTCCTATTATAGCAAATAAAGGAATCATAGAGAAAGAAGTTAATCTTGATTTATTAATTGATTTCTTTAAAGTGAATGATCATATCCAAGATTTTTGTAGGACAATAGAACCGAACACTTTGTTGCATGATAGGCATGAGTTATTTGATGAGCAATTCATGAAAAATGAAGATACAGAGGGATTGGTTGTAGCTGGGCATGATCAGATGTCAATCCAACACTATGTTGAAAGTGAAACAAGGAGGTATTACTATAAATCAAATGTTTTTTTATCTTTACAGTCAAATGATTTAGAAATGATAAATTTATGTATGTCAGATTATGATGATGATGATACTCATTTAAGTGTTGATGTGTAGGGAATTGAAGAAAACATTGAGATGTTCCCTAAGGTTAAAAATTAGATAAGATAGCAGAATGAAGAGATGAAGTTGGATGAAGATGAAGTAGTAGTATATCAAGAGTCATACATCCTCAGAGTTGAGGTAGGGCAAGATAGTGTGTCAAGTGATGAAAATGCAAATTTAAATGTAGGGTTAGCTGGCAGCGGACAGGCATGTCAAGCATAACTGGAAATGCACTAGTTTGTATTTTTCTTTTCCCCGGTGCATGATGTTGACTATTATTTTGATTATGGAAATTCAGGGGATAAAACATGTAAATGGATTAATCATGAACATAATGAACTTTCTCAATTGGTGATCATGAAAGATTATTCTGTCAAGTATGGAAAATTCAGAATGAAGGATAATGTTTTAGAGTACAAGGATAAATTTACTAGGATGAGAACTGTAACTAATGTGCTAATGCTCTTACATATTCTAAAAAAGTATGTAAATGTAGGTATTTGTAGGGGTTATCTTGGGTTTCTTTGGCCTTGTGGTGCCTGGTATGTAGTTTGGTAAAGTGGTTGTGGGTAAGTGCAAAAAGATGGGGGGGCTAAAAATTGGCCTCATTGTTTTGAAAAAAAATAATGCATAACGTGCTCATGTTATAAGGCAAGTGCATTATAATGCAGGAGCGTTATTACTTCTTATAAATAAATAAAAAAGATTCACTTCACTTCACTTCATTTCATTTCTTTTTCCTCCTATATACCCACGGCCTGCAAACCCTAGGAAGTGCGCTCGCATTTTGGAAATCTCAATTCAACACAAAAATATTTACAATTGATCGCCAAAATGCTGCCACGACATCGAGCATGCCAAATGAGTGAGTTTTATATGTTTTTTTGTTTGAATTTGTTTCTAAATAGGTAGGTTTGAGTTGATTTTTGATGTAAATTTTATTAATTGTCAAGAAATGTTAATGCACCTCCTCCTCCTCAAAATCTACAAAATCCTATGGAACAACAACCTCCTCCATCCATTCCTCGACATGCCCCTGGAACACAAGAAAATATAATGGGGCAAATTGAAAATAACAAAAAAGAAATTAAAGATATAATTGCAAGGTTGAAAGATTCTTCCACTTCAACCTTGCATAGGTCCACGTTTGCTGAATCTCTTGAATCTATGTTATCAAATGTAGATTCAATTAGAAAGCAAATATCTAGCTAGACAGATAAGAGGAGAGATTTTAGAGACTATTATGCAGACAATTTGTCATACCAAGATGTGAAAAAATTACAAATTACAAAATTAGACTTATGTTCGATTTTCACAAACCCACAAACAAATCAAACTCCACTCATTGCATGCAAAGGTCCCCTATCCATTGGTGCAACAATCAAGTGATAAGGGACAATTTTGGGCAGAGGTGGTGGATGGTTTTTGACCATCCTCCATGTAATAATAATGAGGTCCCAGAATACTTTTTGAGGAAACTCTATTGTGAGTTTGTCCTCAATAAAGTGCTAAACTATTTTGATATCTGAGACTTCCAGAGTAGAGGTGGGGGGGTCAGCACAAGATAGACCAGGGGCACGTGTTGACCCACAGCAAGCAATGAGATGAGTAATCAATAGACCAGCTCATGAGCATGTTTCTATCCCTTCCATTGTGAAGGAGAGTGTTGAGGTCGATACACCTGAGTCCATTAGTGCCTTAACCCAGAGCATCATAGAGCATGCCAGTCTTGTAGCACAGAATGGGTTGGGAGATAGTGCGAGGAGTAGGGTTCCACCCCATGCATGTCAGGCTTGCGGGTCAGCCTATGGTTATGACCCCATGGCTAGTCAGGATGCAGGTGCAAAGGATACATCTGCAGTTGAGCAGATGGTGATGACAGATACCCTCTTGAGTGAGACTTTCAGCCTTGATACTCAGGTAAATATTAGTAATTTTATTGAATTTAATTTATTAAATTTTATTTTTGAAATGCAAGATTAACTAATTTAGTTTGATGATTTTAATGAAATTTTAGGGTCATAGCATTGATGCAGTTTTCAATGGTTCTCCACTTGCATATTACACTAGATCATCTACTATCGGGGTATGTAACTAGTAAACAATTATAAATATTACATGTGAATAGCATCATTATATGAATGGTATTCTAATATCTGATTTTGGATGTTGAATAGATTAATATTGGAGATTTCATGGCAACACCTGCCAGTGGTGGTGGACTTCAAAGCTTCACGGAGGTAATAAAATAAATAGTTTAATGAATGAATTGTACTTACTAGATTTTTGTATGTGACTTGTGTGCTTTATTGTGTGTACTTCCATGTTTAGATGAATGTGTGTGTATGTTAGGAGCCATGATTTTCATTACTATTATAGTTTTCGTAATTGAATAATGTTGTTTTATTTCCAGATGATGCACGCTACGGAGACACCTCCTGATGTTCATAGGGCAATGGAGGATGGTGTGACCTTTGCAATTCATAGCTCCATGGCATTGACAGGGGTATGAGGTAGATTAATAAATTTCAATTTACATTCATTGTTATAGTTGTTTATTTTTGAAAAATCAAAAGATTATTGATTTGAATTTTAATTTCTATCTGGATGGTTTCTATAGGACATGACATCACCACGGCCTATTCCTGCTCTGAGGCAAGTGAGGAGATAGATTACATGGTAGCGGTAAGTGATTATTTTATTAAATGTTTCATTTCTTATAACATGTAATTTTTATATATTAATGTCTATACTTTTTATTGTAATAACTAAAGATGTAGGAAGAACTAAATAAGAGGAGCAACCCTCGGGTTCATAGTAGACCACCCACATGTGTGTCTCCATCCCCTAGGAGATCAAAGGCTACCCGTGATCTATTCTCTTCACCAGCCAGAGGGGAATGACTTTTTATTGTGTTCATTTGTTGTATGCCTATATGGTATTTGTGGACATATATTTTGTATTGCATATAGTTGACATTGTATGCCTATATGCCATTCTTTTAAGCCTATATGGCTATTTTGTATATATGTTATACTTATATTGATAGATATTGATGTAGGCCTATATGGATATTTGGTTAATACAAATCTTTTTTATTGATGGCATCCATACTTGCATTATAAATCCACGTTTGAATGGATATTTGTAGATGGCTACTTCAAATATTTAAAGTCCAATTGTATTACATAGGATGTTTGTTGATCCAATAAGCTAGCTATTGTTATTCAAGTATAACCTAAACCTCATTTTGGAACTAAAAGATAAAAGTTGTATTTAAAAAAAAAAAGAATCATCATGTCGAACAGAAAATATTAATATTCTTTATGAGTAGCACACAATGTCAACTATATGCAATACAAAAAAATGAATCATCATGTTATTCTTTATGTTTGAGATCCTAAAAATGACTAAGTCTGGTAGCCTGATATCTTGAAACACTAAAAATTGACTAAGTTTGAAATCTGGTGGATCCTCCAAATTCTATAATCTACATGTTAAATCAGATGGACTCAAGACCTATCTCAAACATCCTGAAAGGTATATTGAAAAATATTTAAAGTATATTCAATATACCTTATCCTCTGGGACTTACACTTCAAGGCAAAAAATTGCTCTAGGGAGTTAGGCACGCTTTCCCACCTCTATAGACTCAAATCAACACCTAAGATTGAGACCTTAAAGTGCACCTAGAGAAGAAAACAAACCTTTGATCATCCCAAGTTATGGTGCCTTGAATGGAATTGATACAAATGACGTTAAGCATTGAAAATTTGACAAGGAAAACACATTATGAGTTTAGGCGCCCTTCATGCTTCATATCACCAATTTTGGTGCCTTGGCAACATAGTAGATGAATAACTCCTCAAAATGAGTGCCTAAGGGTAATGTAGTCGTACAAGAGTGCAAACAAGTGTTAAAAGCCTTAAAATATCAAGGAATAATCCAAATTCAAGTAAGGCACATTTTCACACCTTGATCATCATCTAAGGTGCCTTGCAAAGGAGGTCTTGAGCAACATAAACCTTAGGCACAATTTCTTGCTTCTACAATCAAATTTGAGCGCCTAAGGAGTGGATTGGTGATGGACATCACTTTGAGCACCTAAAAAGTGTTTGAAGGTTTGAATTGGTGAATGACAGTGCCTAAAGATCTTAGAACCAACTAGAATAAGGAATTGAAGAATGAGCTAACCACTTTGAGCACCTTGAAGGAGAGAAGTATGTATATGAAGATTGATTGAATGTTTGGAGTTTAGGTGCACTTTCCTTGTCATCTAGTCAAACATTGGAACTTAGGAAGAGTTGACATGAAACAATCCTTTCAGTGGACTCCTTGATGAGATCTCTCCCATTGCTTAGACTTGTTGAAATGTTAAAAGCTAAGTCAAATGGATTCTAGGCACTCTTTGCCTTCAGAATGACTTTAAATTGGTGCCTAAGCATAACAAGAGAGTTTAAATCCATTCAATATGGTACCTTGTAAGAGAAGAGCTTAAGAGCACGAGACTAGATGGCATTTAAGAGTCAAGATCATCAAAATCCAAAGAAATAGGCTAAGTAAGCTAAGGCGCCTTTGCTTGTCATTCAATACCTCCATGAGCGCCTAGATTGAAATTGCATCCAAGGACATCTAAGAGTAGGCGCCTCGAGGGGAAAATTCATCCTAAGACCTTCATAATTATTTAAAGCATAAAAAACACCAAGTATAAAGTTTCATGATGTTGGGCACTCTTTCACCTCCATATAGATCTAGATTGGCGCCTTAGATAAAGTATCACAAATCTATATCATTGAGTAAGTTCCAAGAGAGAAAGGCTTACTTCAAGCATGTTTAATAATTCAAGGTCTTACAAATAATGAATAGAGCCTAAATTGATGCTAGGCGCCTCCTCTTGTCTCTATTATCTAGTTTTGGCGCCTAAGGATAAATTGCATCTAGTGAACTCATTAATTGGTGCCTAGGAGGAAAAAAGCTTAAACTTACATTATTGAGTTAGCACTTTAGAAATTGAACCATTCCTAGTCAATTGGAGTCATAAAATATCAAAAACAAAGTCAAATTGGACTTAGGCGCCCCTTCATGTAATTTCCCACCATCATGAGCACCTAGATCTAGGAAGATCATCCAATTGCACCTAGGAATAAGATACAAGTCCAAGACCTCAAATTTGAGCACCTAGAAGTGTGATGGATTGAAGAAGCTACATTGGTGCCTAAGGGTAAGTTGTATCTAATGAAATCACCTATTTGAGTGCTTAGGAGGTATAAACCTTAACATTGACATGAGGACAAGCGCTTAGTAAAGGAGAATTTCTCAAACATTTAAACATGTGAATGAAGTCATAGAAATGCACTAAGTCATCTAGGCACAATTTTCCCCTTGTGTACCCTTACATTGGTACCTAAGAAGAAGTTACTTCAGTTCATTGGAGTGTTTGAGTATTGAGGATTTCTTAACAATGCTTTGCAACTTTACATTGCCTTCTTTTGATGATTTTTGGGGTAGCAGAAAACTTTTCACCACGGGCAAACAGCTCAGAGATATAAAAAATTGAGAGAGGTTATTGTAGAGGCACTCTACATGATCGTGTTTGCTTAGACGGAATGTTTCTAAGTCACACAGTTTTTGAGTAACATCTCATCAAAGATTGCTGCCTTTTTGCACTTTGGACTCTTCAGGGATATCACCAGTACAATGTAGCTCGGACTATTTCGACATGTTTGGGTGAAAAATAGGACCATACCTAGCATAAATGTACCCATTTGAATGCATTGGAATAGTTAGTTTGGTCGCATTAGGAGCAGGATAAAAGTTACACCCCTTTGCAACTTTACACTGCCTCCTTCTGATGATTTTTGGGGTAGCATAAAACCTTTCACCACGGGCAAATGCCTTAGAGATATAAAAAAATGAGAGAGGTTATTGTAGAGGCACTCTATATGATCATGTTTCCTTTGAAAAAATATTTTTAAGTGACACATTTTTTGAGTAAGATCTCATCAAAGATTGCTTCCTTTTTGCACTTTGGACTCTTCAGGGATATCGTCGGTACAATGTAGCTCAGACTGTTTTGACATGTTTGGCTGAAAAAAAGGACCATGACTACTGTAAATATACCCATCCGGATGCATTAGAATAGTCAGTTTGGTTGCATCAGGAGCAAGACAAAAGTTACACCCCTTTGCAACTTTACACTGCCTCCTTCTGATATTTTTGGGGCAGCAGAAAACCTTTGACCATGGGAAAATGCCTCAGAGATATAAAAAACTGAGAGAGGTTATTGTAGATGCACTCTATGTGATTGCGTTCCCTTAGACAGAATGTTTCTAAGTGACATGATTTTCAAGTAACATCTTGTCAAATATTGCTGCCTTTTTGCACTTTGGACTCTTCAGGGATATCGTCGGTACAATGTAGCTCAGACTATTTTGACATGTTTGGGTGAAAAATAGGACTATGCCTAGTGTAAATGTACCCATCCAAATGCGTTGGAATAGTCAGTTTGGTCACATCAGGAGCAGGACAAAAGTTACACCCCTTTGCAACTTTACACTACCTCCTAACAATTTTTGGGGCAGTAGAAAACCTTTCACCACGGGAAAATACCTTAGAGATATAAAAAACTGAGAGAGTTTATTGTAGAGACACTCTACATAATTGCATTGCCTTAGATATAATGTTTCTAAGTGCCATGGTTTTTGAGTAACATCTTGTCAAAGATTGTTGCCTTTTTGCACTTTGGACTCTTTAGGGATATCGTCGATACAATGTAGCTCAGATTGTTTCAACATGTTTGGGTGAAAAATAGAACAATGCCTAGCCTAAACGTACCCATCTAGATGCATTGGAGCTATCAGTTTGGTCGCATCAAGAGCAGGACACCAAAAATGCATAACATGATGATGTAAAAATGTGTATATGTGTAAAAATGCAGCAGGAAATTAAAAAAAGACAAAACTTACAAATTAATGTGCATACTTACAACTCAATGTAACATGATTTTAAAAAATTAATGTGAATACTTACAAATTAATCCAATGAACCATTCAGGTTTGCTCTACTCTTTATTGTGTCAAGTATTGCTTCATGGTCAAACTCACGCACCTTCCACAAGATTTTGTTCAAAGGTCTACCCCGATACTTTATCAAATGAACATTGGATGCCATGACAAGGTTCAAGTAATGAAGAATCTTCTGATATGTGTCAAAGTCTTGAAACAGCCAAACATTAACACTCTTATGTGGGTACCTTCTAAGACATGTTCTAGTAATAACCACTGAGCCTGTAGGGTATTTGATGTTTTCTCCATCTATAACAGGGGCCTCCAATTTCTTTTTGGCCTCAACATAGTAATATAAGTAATAATATGTTCCCTCTTCATTATCTTCATCTGTAATAACTACATATATGTGCCCTACATTGACATGTGTAGCAAATTAGATGAAATTAGTCAACATTACAAAAACACTACAAAGTAAGATGACATTACCTGGTTGAACTAGATGAAATTAGATGCATATACATGCCCTATATTACCTGGTTGAACTAAATCTAATATGTGGTCAAATTCAACTGATGATTCCATTTGTGTTAGATCCAGTGCCGTCGAGGGTCGATACGTGTCAAGTGGGCTAAGATAACTTAACTGCCATTCGTCAACCCACTCCTTTGACTCGCACTCATCCCAGACTTGAATTGTATAGGAAGAACAAAAACATGACATCTTTCGCGTATGGATACTCCATGAACCTATAATTGAGCTTCTGAAAGAGTGCATCTCATTTGATCCTATCAGTGTACAACAGTCCTCATATGGTACAATGTTAGTATCATCTATCAACCAAAAAAATCTACGAACTGAAGACTTACCTTCACTACCTTGACCCATGGAAGCATTACACCACTCAACAATCAATTTTGCATTGTCTTTATACTTTAACTCTTCTCGTACTATGGCTCTTTTGATACATGCTCCTTCACCATCATGCTTCCCCTTTCCATACCTGGCCTCACAAAAGTTCCACATATGTTGAATACCTATAAAATTATGCCTCCTACTCAACCAATAGAAATTCCTTGAGTTCTTGAATTGTGATGCACAATTATCTGACCATATGATATGCTGACTGAATGATATGCCCCTTCTAGCCAAATCATTGTAGAACACCTGAAATAAACCTTGCATGAACTCTGTAGAATGCATGTGATCATCACTAATATAGAAATTATACTTTCTTGTGATCTTTCTGTCATCCTCTGTACTATCATTCACATGAATGAATGTAATGTGCACAAATATAGAAACCTATGTGGAGTTGTAATATTGTGATTGCACCTCATGCTGTGGCTATAGACTATAGTTCTCTGCAAAGTTGATGACTGAAACGATGCTACCAACCAGAAATGTGTCCTTGCATAACTTGAATTGCAAGTCCAACCATCGAACTCTATGGGCATGTCTTGCATCCTCATACACTATGTTGTCACAAAATATAGGCAGAAACTGATACACTGGAATCTTTTCAATAACCAATTCACACCTCCTTACTTCTTTAACATATTTTGTATTGCATGCCACTATTTTATACTTGCCAAACTCTACTAGTTCATTTCCAACCACATGTGTTCTTTCCATATGTTCACATATAGGCAAATGTTGCAAGCCACCACAACGATGACATGTGCCATCCAAGCATAATTTCTTGTAGAATATTTGACCTTCCTCTCTTTCACATAAAATTCTTGATATGAAGTCTCTTGAAGATGTTGGTGGGGCACATATGGCACAACCCTGCAAAACATTGTTAGTATGCATATCAAAATGTTTAGAAAATTCAATATGTAATCTACAACAACAAGTAGTGCGTGTGTGATTTATCTTGACATAGAAAGGTTTTAGCATTTCAAAATATCTTTGACAAATTTTAATTTGAGGATACTTCTCTAGAAATTTACCATAAAACTATGTTTGAGTCTCATCCAAAAAATGCTTTAGATGTGGCTCACGGTTCTGACTATTGATTCTCCTTCTTACCACATCCCATTGATTCAGAGATACCCTTGTGTAATTCTTCCAAACGTCTTCAATTAGTGATCTCAATGCTTCAACAATTGGTTTATCTTTTCATGGTAGTCTCCCCGAGAATGCCCATAATTCATTGGCATTAGTGTCCTCAATTCTTTGGCATCTTCCAATGGCTCTTGATAAAGTTTTCCTATTAATTCTCAATTCTTGACTCGTCTTTCTAATGAGATGAGCTTTCCTCATTTGACTACTTACTATAGTCGATGTAATCACACGTCATGTTGCATTACTATCTTTTGTACGTGAGGTGTTACCCACACTCTCATATGCACTCATTAGATTCTTGACAATAGATTTTTCACTTGAAACCTCTGATGTTCTCAACCCAAGAATCTTCATGATGGACCTATACTTTATACTTCGCATCATTTCAATGAATAGTTGACATCTTGCGGTCTCATTTAACTTTTCAAAGAACAATCTCCAAATCTTATGAGCATATCTTCTACAAGTGCATTTTGGAATCTTACCTTCCATTGGCTACAAAATATTCTCATTAGTATCAATCAAATACTTTGGCTTTCTATGCAAAATTTTAGGTGGTGTTAAGTTAGGTAAATTCATCACAATATTAGGAATTTCATCAATATTTAAATGAGATGGGCTACATGGCATACCTCCAATCGAAGATGGAATAGATAACATACCTTAAGGTTGAGGTGGGAATGATGGCGTACCTCCTTCATCACATATGAGTGATGATGTACTGTCAACTTGAGATGTGGTAGATGGTGTCCTTACATGTTGACTTGCGGTAGAGGACCTGTCTCCAACTATGGTATTCAAATCTCTCATAGCACGAAGTTTTTGCATTCGTTCTCTTTGTGCCACCAATACCATATCTCTTTGTGATGGTTGTGGTTCCTCTTCAATTGGAATGTCTTCATTTATTGTGTCCAATTTCCTCTTCTCATGAAGTTCCCTCATAGCCACTACTTTCTTTGCATTCTTAGCTTCTATCTCTTCCTGTGTTGGCTTAATTCTTGATCGTTTCCTTGGCATGACGAAAAATTTATCTGTAGCATGATAAAAAGACCAATATTACTTCCTAAGAAATGAATACAAGATAATAGTGGGATTGTATTTTTATTATGTCGTAAGGATTTATTCTCGCATAGTTTGACGTCATGGTATGTTAAGGTCTGTTTATTACACATAATTATTAAAGAGCCCATGTGTAGAAAATATACATGGCATCATGTGAGATTATAGGCTTCTTTCTTGATTGGGAATGTGTCTATTTTAAACATGTATGATAAATCATGATAAAGTAATTCAAATAGAATTAAGGAAAATGTAAAAAACATGCATGTACAGACTTGACATACCTAAAAAATGAAGATTCGAATGGAGAGAGTACCAAATTATGTAGTGTTTTTTTCTTCTTGTATCAAACTCCTCAACAATTTGAGTTTTTCACCACTTGCTTCCTTTTCAATGTTAAATTGAATAACACTCAAATATAATTACTAACAACAATACTATTAACCAATCTATAATGTTAAATTTCTAAAATTGAATCACAATTAACATTGCAACACTACAAAAATTGAAACTTGAATAGATATATATCAAACTTGGTGTGAAAACTATGTTATTTCCTCCTTCTCAAGTTGGCAAAGCAGAAAAGGTGGTGGAAAGATCATGCAAATGTGGTAGAATGTGTCAAATGTGCATGTGAACTTTGTAACAACATGAAAGCACTTCTTTTTTGTCAGAGCACATGCAGAATCAGTATGAAAACAGAGCATGTGGGCCTGGATCACGAGGATCAACACTTTTTTTACCGTTTCTATAGTAGGACAAAACACGAGCACGTTATAATGCACTTGCATTTTGTCCTACTATAGATTGATCCATAAATATTTTACCTATCTCACCTTCGATAGCACCTTTACAATATCTCACCTCTAGTTCCATTAGCTCATGTTCTATATCTCACTTATCTCTCCCCCTCACCTATCTACCTCTCCCCTCTCTATGCCTCTCAGTCACTCCTTGTCTACCTTAACCCTAATCCCTCGACCCTCAACCCTATCCCTAAACCCTTGACCCTCAAACCTCAACCCACAACGTCAAACCCTAATCCTTCAACCCTTAACTCTGATCCCTCGAGCCTCAACCCTATCCCTAAACCATAAACCCTAAATCCTAAACCCTCAACCCTCAACCCTCAATGTCAAATCCTAACCCCTCAACCCTTCAGTCTAATCCCTCAAACCTAAACCCTATCCCTAAACCTTCAATACTATACCTTAAACCCTAATCCTTCAACCCTCAACCCTAAACCTTATCCCTAAACCCTAATCCATCATCCCTCATCTCTAATCCCTCATCCCTAATGCTATCCCCATTCCTAAACCCTCAATGGGCTCGATACTATACCTTAAACCATAATCCCTTATCCCTAAACCCTCTAACCCTATCCCTAATCCTTATAGCCTTGACACTCTACTTTAACCCTAATCCCTCGACCCTCAACCCTATCCTGAAACCCTTAACCCTCGAACTTCAATGTACTCAACCCTCAATGTCAAACCCTAATCCCTCAACCCTTAACTCTGATCCCTTGACCCTCAACCCTATCTCTAAACCCTAAACCCTAAACCTTAATCCCTCAACCCTCAATGTCAAATCCTAATCCCTTGATCCTTCACTCTAATCCATCAACCCTAAACCCTCAACACTATACCTTAAACCCTAATCCCTCCACCCTAAACCTTATCCCTACTTTAACCCTAATCCCTCGACCCTCAACCCTATACTGAAACCCTTAACCCTTGAACCTCAATGTACTCAACCCTCAACGTCAAAACCTAATCCCTCAACCCCTAACTCTGATCCCTTGACCCTCAACTCTATTCCCTAAACCATAAACACTAAAGCCTCAACCCTCAACCCTCAACATCAAATCCTAATCCCTTGACCCTTCACTCTCATCCCTCAACCCTAAACCATGTCCCTAAACCCTCAACACTATACCTTAACCCCTAATCCCTCAATCCTCAACCCTAAACCTTATCCCTAAACCCTAATCCCTCAACCCTCAACCCTAATATGTCATCCCTCAACTCTAATCCCTCATCCCTAAACCTTAAATGCTATCCCTATTCCTTAACCCTCAACAGGCTCGATACTATACCTTAAACCCTAATCCCTTATCCCTAAACCCTCCAACCCTATCCTTAATCCTTATACCCTCGACACTCTAGTTTAACCCTAATCCCTCAACCCTCAACCCTATCCCTAAACCCTTGATCCTTGAAACTCAACCCTCAACATCAAAGCCTAATCCCTCAACCCTTAACTCTGATCCATCAACCCTCAACCCTAGCCCTAAACCCTAAACCCTAAAGCCTCAACCCTCAATGTCAAATCCTAATTCCTCAACCCTTCACTCTAATCCCTCAACCCTAAACCCTATCCCTAAACCCTCAACACTATACCTTAAACCCTAATCCTTCAACCCTCAACCCTAAACCTTATCCCTAAACCCTAATCCCTCAACCCTCAACCCTAATCCATCATCCCTCAACTCTAATCCATCACCCCTAAACCCTAAATGCTATCCCTATTCCTAAACCCTCAACATGCTCGATACTATACCTTAAACCCTAATCCCTTATCCCTAAACCCTCCAACCATATCCCTAATCCTTATACCCTCGACACTCTACTTTAACCCTAATCCCTCAACCCTCAACCCTATCTCTAAACCCTAAACCCTAAGGCCTCAACCCTCAACCCTTAACGTTAAATCCTAATCCCTCGACCCTTCACTCTAATCCCTCAACCCTAAACCATATCCCTAAACCCTTAACACTATACCTTAACTCTAATCCCTCAACCCTCAACCCTAAACCTTATCCCTAAGCCCTAATACCTCAACCCTCAACCCTAATATGTCATCCCTCAACTCTAATCCCTAATCCTAAACCCTAAATGCTATCCCTATTCCTAAACCCTCAACGGCCTCGACACTATACCTTAAACCCTAATCCCTTATCCCTAAACCCTCCAACCCTATCTCGAAACTGTTAACCCTCAAACTTCAATGTACACAACCCTCAACATCAAACCCTAATCCCTCAACCCTTAACTCTGATCCCTCGACCCACAACCCTATCCCTAAACCCTAAACCTTAAACCCTAATCTGTCAACCCTCAACATCAAATCCTAATCCCTGAACCCTTCACTCTAATCCATCAACCCTAAACCCTATCCGTAAACCATCAACACTATACCTTAAATCCTAATCCTTCAATCCTCAACCCTAAACCTTATCCCTAATCCCTAATCCCTAATCCCTCAACCCTAATCCGTCATCCCTCAACTCTAATTCCTCATCCCTAAATCCTAAATGCTATCCCTATTCCTAAACTCTCAACGGGCTCGATACTATACCTTAAACCCTAATCCCTTATCCCTAAACCCTCCAAACCTATCCCTAATCCTTATACCCTCGACACTCTACATCAACCCTAAGCCCTCAACACTCAACCCTATCTAGAAACCCTTAACCCTTGAACCTCAATGTACTCAACCCTCAACGTCACTGTAATCCCTCAACCCTTAACTCTGATCCCTTGACCCTCAACCCTATCCCTAAGCCCTAAAGCTTAAAGCCTCAACCTTGAACCCTCAAAGTCAAATCCTTATCCCTCAACCCTTCACTCTAATCCCTCAACCCTAAACCCTCAACACTATAGGTCTTAAACCCTAATCCCTCAACCCTCAACCCTAAACCTTATCCTTAAAACCTAATCCCTCAACCCTCATCCGTCATCCCTCAACTCTATTCCCTCATCCCTAAACCCTAAACTCTATCCCTATTCCTAGACCCTCAACGGGCTCGATACTATACCTTAAACCCTAATCCCTTATCCCTAAGCCCTCCAACCCTATCCCTAATCCTTATACCCTCGACACTCTACTTTAACCCTAATCCCTCGACCGTCAACCCTATCCCGAAATGCTTAACCCTCAAACCTCAATGTACTCAACCCTCAACATCAAACCCTAATCCCTCAACCCTTAACTCTGATCCCTCAACCCTTAACCCTAAAAACTTGAACCCTAAAACCTATCCCTACACGCTCGACACTCGACACTATATCTTAAAACCTAATCCCTTAACTCTCATCCCTAGAGCCTCAACCCTAAACCCTATCCCTAATCCCTCTACCCTCAACACTCTTATTTAACCCTAATCCCTTGACCATTAATCCTATCCCTCAACCTCAACCCTCAACCCTCAACCCTCAACCCTGAACTCTCAACATTAAACCCTAATTCATCAAGCCTAAACCCTAATTGCTCAAACCTAAACCCTATCTCTAAACCATCAACCCTCAACACTATACCTTAAACCCTAATCCCTATCCCTCAACCCTTAACCCTTAAAACTTAAACCCCATCCCTACACCCTCAACACTTGACACTATATCTTAATCCTTAAACCCTCATCCCTAAAGCCTCAACCCTCAATCCTTAAACCTTCAACCGTAAACCCTATCCCTAATCCCTCTACCCTCGACACTCTAACCCTAACCCTGACACTTAAACACTAATCTGTAACCCTAAACCCTATCCCTAAACCCTCAACCCTCAACACTATGCCTTAAACCCTAATCCATCAACCCTAAAACCTAACCCCTTAACCCTCAACCCTCAACACTATCAATAAACCCTCAACCCTTGACACTATACCTTAAACCCTAATCCCTCAACCCTCAACCCTCAACCCTAATCCCTCATCCCTAAACCCTAAACGCTATCCCTATTTCTAAACCATCAACCCTCGACACTATACCTTAAACCCTAATCTGTTATCCCTAAACCCTAAACCCTATCCCTCAACCCTTAACCCTAAAAAATTAAACCCTAAAACCTATCCATAAACCCTCAATGCTCAACACTATATTTTAAACCCCAATCACTTAACCCTCAGCCCTAAAGCCTTAACCCTCAATTGTTAAACCGTCAACCCTAAACCCTATCCCTAATCCCTCTATCCTCAACACTCTACTTTAACCTTAATCGCTTGACCATCAACCCTATTCCTAAACCCTCAACTCTCAACCCTTAACTCTCAACATTAAACCCTAATCTATCAACCCTAAACCCTAATCCGTCAACCCTCAACCCTCAACACTATACCTTAAACCATAATCCCTAAACCCTAAACCCTAATCCCTCAACCCTAAACCCTAAACCCTATCCCTAAACCCAACAAAACTCCTTTGCCTTATGTTAGGTTGTTAAACCCATCATTTTTGACACTCTTCTCTTAAAGATATTTGAGTTGCAAGAATATGTTAGAAAAATAGCTATGAACTTTTTTAATGTTAGAAATGTTATATGGCATGTTTTTCTGGCCCATCTGGGGTTCATTATGCCAATAGGTGTACACACTATGAGAAAAGATTTGCATATGGTACATCCATAGTGAGTAATTAATAGGTGAAATCAGAAGGATGATCATTATGAGAAAAGCCTTGCATTGGGGTACATCTATGTTTCTTGTTGTCCACCCCACACTAAGGGGAGGTACATTGTTATGAAACAGGCAAATAATCTCCCATTGTTTATTGGCTCTATCCACAAGAACTACTAAACTATACCTTAAACCCTAATCCCTCAACCCTAAACTTTCAACCCTAAACCCTATCCCTAATCCCTCTACCCTCAACACTCTACCTTAACCCTAATCCATCGACCCTTAACCCTAAATGCTATCCCTAAAGCCTCAACCCTAAACTATAATCCCTCATGGTCGTAAACTCTAATCCCTCATCCCTAAACTCTAAATCCTATCCCTAAACGCTCAATCCTCAACCTTAAACCTTAATCACCCAATCCTTATCCACCCCTCTCCTCCCCTATCTAGCTCACTCCCATCTCTACCCTCGTCTACCCTCGACACTATACATACTTACATATAGGCATACATACATACATACATACATATAGGCATACATACATACATACATACATACATACATGATTAATAGCCTTGAACATAAAAAAATTTAAGGGGAACATAATGCGAGCACATTATAACGCGCTTGCATTATTTCAAACATGACAAACAACACAAACTTTTGCGGAAAAGAAAAAATGCAAACCAAAAAATAACGCGAGAGCGTTATAATGCGCTTGTGTTATGTTTTTCTTTAGGAATCCCAAGCCTTGGGCTTGGGATTTTGTTTGGATTTCCAACCCAAAGGCTTGGAGTGCCTTTTCAACATCCACAGACGGGTTTTTCCATATTCTTCAAGATTTCACATAATTTCGTTCGTGCTAACCCTCAGATTTGCATGTGTTTCAAGGTCGAACAAATCAAACACCTGAGTAATGTTAGGATTTCTGTTAGCTATTTGACGATGTGATTTTTTTCACATTTTAACAATATTAAACTTTTCATCTTTAATTTCTTTTGTTTGTGTGTCCATTTTTTGGCACAAACCACTATTTGGTCTTTTTTTATTGTAAATTAACTATTCATTGAAATTTTAAAAAAATTACATATTTAGAAACTAGACTCCATTCTACAAATATTAAAAAAAGAAAAAAATAATTTTCAATTAGTTTTCAAAATTTATAGGGGTAGCACAACCAAAATTATGTTTTTTAGGATGTGTCCACTTTGAAAATTAGTAAAAAATCAAATATTCATCCAAAAATTATCAGAAAAATTGAACATAAACTACATGCTATTAGCTAATTTCTCACTGAAGTGATTTTAAAAATACCAAAAATAAGTTGACCTTTTGAGGGAGCCACAAAACATGCTATGTTATGTTTTTTTGACAGAAACAACACCAATTTCTGTGGCTCCCTCTTTTGAACCCTTTAATCTATCTCATTTTAAAAATAAATAGTAGTTTAGAAAGTAGACTCGGAGCACTACGAACATTGTTTTGGTTTCATCTCCAAATTTTGAGTGTAACTATGCTCAATTTCTCATCCAAGGCCAGTATTTCTTGATTTCAAAAAAAAAGCGGCCACTTAAGACCCCTTTTTGTCCCCCCATCTTCTTGCACTTACCCTTGTTCCCTTGGTGTGTTTTGTTGGTATGTTTTTCTTATTTTTTTGGTTTGTTTTTCTATGTGTTTGGGATCCTTATTTTGATTTTGGATATACTAGAGCAGGCTACAACTTTAGAAAATAGTGAAATTTATAGAACTGAGAAAACTATTTGAAATTTATGTATAAGTTGTGACTTTTATGGATGTATTTTGTTTGTTTGGTCCATTAATGATTTTATTCACCATTAGCAAATTAGAATATTCAAGGAATCAAACAAATACATATCTTTAAGATTCTAGGAATGGGTTTGGGAAATAGTGGACACTTGCATTAAGTGAAAAATCTAAAGGTTTGCCTTTTCTACCACTATAATTTCCACCTTGCATATCAAGAACAAGATTCTATTATCTATTAACTTGAACTTTATTACAAATATCTGAAATCAATTTGAAACACTTGAGGGCTACCAAATAACTCCATCAGGGCTATAGATGCTTGCTGGTAGTGGGGCTCTATTTGGGGAGATTATAGCAATAACCTTGCTGGGGATATGGATGCTTGTTGGCAATAATGCTCTATCCAGTTGGCTTAGGAGGTTAAATCAATCTATGTAGTTTAATGCAAATGTTGTTGTTTTTTGAATTTGGTCTAAAGAATGGAAATGAATCAATTGCACACACTTGCATTCTTTTGGAGGTTTTCTTTTGATGTTGGTGAATACATTCTTTCTATGATTGAGCAACATTTTACATATAAAGAAGTTGGAAATTATGATTTATTTCACCTCATTAACTGAGTTTTATTAAATTTGGTTGTTTTATTTGGTTGCTAGTTGTGATGTTCACAACACACCCCATTTTACCCTTTAGCAAAATGAGGACCCCTGCTATAGCTTTTGCTTTTGGGCTTGTGTGTGGTTCTGTTGGCTGGGCGGTATTGACGAAATGTCCTGGGTACTTAAAATATAGGTTGCATAATGTTTGCTGATAAATGGATTTGGTTAGTGAATCTGTATGAAAAATAAGCTAGGGTTTCCTTTTGAATCATTTGGAAATTCCTTATATTTTGAGAGTTATGAATTTTTTGAGAAAATTCAATAGTTGGTAAATTTGTATTTCATATACAAGTTTTATATGCATATATGTTGAATGCACTATTTAAATGTTCGGTAGGTTGCGTTATGGATTCATATAACATACATACCCGGACCTGACAACATTTTATGATATGGGGTATAAAAGGCTGGAATCTGCAAATGCTTGTATAAGATATACAAATCCTGAACATACATGTGCGAATGTCAGAAAATATTCAATTCAATTTATAGGTATTCATATGGCATATACATATAATCCTGTATACATTTCCAAAGTATACAGGCTAGACCCGATAACTTTTTAGGGTGCATTTCATAAAAAATTGAGATCCAAAATTGTATGCATAAAGTTTGAATTTGTTATACAATCTCAAATGACATACCCAGACCCGAAAGATGTATTCAATTGAACCTAGAGAGCATAAATTAATGTATGTTGGTAAGTATAAAGTTGTATTTAACATACAAATGCATTATCGGATGCGACAAGAGAATTAAACTTGGTGAAATAATGGGCGGGGCCCACATGGGTATAACAAAGAATGTTTGCGAAAATGCATGAATAAGATATATAAAAAGGGGAAGATATAAGCACGGATGTCAAATAGAATGAAATCAAGAGTAAAATACATTGATTCATAAATAAAAGAGAAAAGAAAGTCAAAGTCAAAGGTCTCCTTTTGTATATGGTAATTTGTATGTATCCAAGATACAAAATGGTAATATAAATGGTTTACATACAAAGGCGAAACTAAAAATAATTTCAATTCATTTTATAGGCTGATAAGGTCTATTTTTTATGTTTTATCAGATATACAAAGGATATACAAAGAGGGTATGCAAAGTGAAAATGAAGGAACTGTAATGACAAAAGAAGGCTTATGAAGATCAAATTAGGATTGAGATTAGAAATTCGTAGAGGTGGAAGGAAAGGCCAAAATAGAGAAGGTCAATATAGAAGGCATTTCAACATTAAAAGGATTCCAAAAGCATCCTTTGTGCTGGGAAATATTCTTTTGGATATTTTGGCAGGCTTTTTCCTACGTTGTTGATTCTGTAGTTTAAATGAGAGTCATTGATTGGTATTTGTTGTAACCGTAGCAGGGGGGATTCAAATCTATATAATGAAGCTTGCTACTTGTATTTACACACATAGGAATTTATGAAGGCATTAAAAGTAGACAGAGTATGCAAGAGAGGTGACTAAGGAGTTGTGCTTTGAGCATAGTTCTAGGTAGGAGATTCGCCTATTGTTTATAGTGAGGAGTATGTGGAATGTCCTGTCTCCTTTCTGCATCTATAGAAAGCATCTGTAAGTGTTGATTATTCCTTATTTGTTTAAAGGATTTTAGTCATAAAGATATTGTAAATTTGAAATGGCTAACATATATTAATGAATACAAACATCAAATTTCTACATCTATTCCAGAGTGTTAGTTGCTTCACGGATTCTTAATATATTTTCCCTTGAAGATTGCAATTCCATATGTCAATTTGTGAAACTGCTCAAGATTTATATATGAGAATTAATTACTTTTGGATTGATCAGGATAAGCATGTTTATACGCGTGAATAATAGAGACTTGTATGTGGATGGAATCAAGTTTTCTAAACCTTATCTTTTTTTTTATCAAAAACTCTTTAAATAATTAGTGAAAATACAGTTATCAAAAGGGATTTGTTAAGGATTCTGGTAAATATATGGAAATGATAAAGATCTTTAACAATTTTCATACAAATTTGAGATACAAAGTATGTTTTTAATGAAATTCATGCAAAGCTTTGTAGAAAGGTGACAAATACATGCAAAGGATCACTAGCAATAGTGTATTTTGTAGTTATTTACACAAATTGAGCAAATATGGCCCACACAAATCATCAGATCACATAAGGTCCCTTGAACATTACAACTTCACAATGAATTGCTGACCTATCCAACGTGGTCAAAACCTGACCATACAAAAACTTGAGATTAAGAACTCTTAGTTAATTCTTCATATCTTCCAAGACTGCTAAGCTTCCTTTGTGAATTTTAACTTTGTTGTGCATGTGTAAAAATACTCATCAACAAGACCCCCCCATTTTTTGGCACTTTATAACTTAGTGTGTTTTACAAAATAAATTTGACCAATGCATGGAGAATGAAAAACCATTCACTTTTGCAAAAAGTGGTGCTCAATTTTGAGATTCCAATAAAAGTTATTAAACATTCAATTTCCCACAAAAAAGACCTAATTTACTAATCAACACCAAAAAAGCAAAAAAAAAAAGTCTATCTATGAGGTGAATATAGCCTTCCAACCAATCATTAGAATCAGGGTGAAATGAAGAATGGAAAGGGTTTGATCATGAGGGGGAATTGGCCTCTTGCCAACCTAGGCCTCACCCTTCGTCTTTGACGGCCGATTAAAATGTGAACTTTATTTGTTGACTTTATATGTTAGCAATTAAATGCTAACTTTATATGTCAGATTTATATTTTCAAGTTTGATAGTGACTTTGAAAAGTAACATTAGAATCCTCCACATTCAGTTTTCCCCCAATTGAAAAATACCCCCAATTACAAGTTAGGAATAAAGATTATCTCTCCCTCTTATGTGCACTAGTTTGAAGATTAGAATAGCATATAGCCAAAAATGATAATTTGAATGATAGCATAATGTGTAATTGTTTGATGTGTAACTAACACAGTTACAAAAAAACACATAATATCAAAAGCATGTGCTAGATGTTGACCAAGTCCAAAAGATGGACTTGTGCAGCTGTGTAGAGGATGGAGACCACGTGCATCCAAACCCAATAAAATGTGTTTACAATTGTAAGCAGGTGTGAGAGGCCTATGACTAGGTCAAAGGGCCACATTGCCCTTGCAGATAGGCATTGATGTTGCCAAGTAACTGCAGATCAATGGAGGCATTGGAACAGGTCAAAGCACTATTGCTACTTAAGGGTCGTTGAGTGCCAATTGTGGCCACTGAATCTGTAGACAGTTGGAGATGTAGAGATCGAATAATATACTCAACACAGTGCTACCCTATGAACAAGGAGAGGTACTCGACCAATTCAAGGTTGCTAAAAAAGGTACCTAAAAGAGAGGTGTGTGCAGAAAACGAAGAATACCAGTGGGAGATGGAGGGATGTAGATCGGTGAGGATGTGAGTGCAGTCTCATATGTCCTCAACACATTCAAGATGTGGAAAAAACACTAAGGAGCTGCCTAGCATGGTGGGAAACTAGTAATAGCAGAAAAACCTTTGATTAAAGGCCACTGGAAGACTATAGAAAATGCGTGGGGCCTATAGAGATTGCTGGAACCTCTACATGGGCTTGTGAAGACAACAACTGGGTGTAGAGATATGCTGTGACGACGCCAATGCAAGCTCAACCACTTATGGGTAAGCCCCCAATAGAGGAGGTAGACCACAAACTTACTCGGCCTTACACAGGCCCATCACAACATAAATAAATGCTCAATGCTAGAAGAGTATTGAAGAGGTCTTAAGTATAGGGCCGAACTAAGTAGCCTGTAGGTAATTAAAACCTGCAAAAAAAGACATATGGAGCTGCAAATCAATACCCATACACATGCTAGGATGCTACAAACACTGAATAGAAGAGTTCTAGGCCAAAGAAAGGATTAATCCAGTAAAACAAAACCCTCAAACACTTAAATAGTTGCCAAATTTTTTGGTAAAAATGACTGTTGAATCTGCAAAAGTAGCATAAAGAACCTAATTTTTTTTCCAAATCTATGGCAAAACTAAAATTGAATCCTGCAAAAACAAGTTTTACCACAATGGGTAGAGGTACAAAGGGTCGAATGGCCCTCTGCTAATTTTTTTTAACAACTTTTTTGAACCAAATTTAATTCAATACATGAATATAAAAATTGTAAAACAAAAATATCAAAAATTGAACCCTTGAGATGGCTAGGTACTTGGATTTTGCTCAAAACAAGAAGCATTTCGCTAGCATGGCTCTAATACCATGATGGAGCAGCCAAGATCAACAAGTGAGAACTAAAATGAACTTCCACAAAGCATGAGCCAAAAAAAAGGCCAAATATGATATTCAAGTGATAAAGTGAAAATGTACAAATAGCCTTGCTTATGTAGGCAAGGAGAATGAGGTGAGAAGGAGAGAGCCAACTATGGCTAACCCTCTATATGATGAACACATGTGTGCACAAGTGGAGGGTGATGGACAAATGTCTCCAACCTCCCATGAGGTGAGGAGAGAATATCTCCAACCTCTAATGAGGTGGAATGTCAAAATGACTAACCTCATATGTGCACATGTGGTGAGACAAATAAGTAACTAACCTCAAAAATAGAACTTAACCTTTAATGTCAAGGTTAAGTTAGACCTATCCACTAAGTGTGACTTAAGCGTAGGCGTGGGTTAGGATAAACCCTACACTCTAACAAGAAGAATAAGATAGCAAGCACTTCAAACACTAGGCTAAACAACATAGAGAGGTTAGAATCTCATTCCAACAAGGGTTCCCTTGGGAAACCATATATGTGAAAGTTTAAATTTGTGTCACACTTTTATAAAGAAAATGACCAACATTGATCTATCTTTTTAACTTGAGATACTACAAAGTGATGTATATGTTTTAAATTTTAAAATGATGTAAAGTAATAAAACAATGATTTTTTGGTGTATTTTATGTTTATATTTTAAACAATAAATTAAAAAATAAGTTAAATGTAGTATTTTATAAAATTGACATTATAATTTAGTTGTTGATAAAATGATGAAAAATAAGGTTGAATGAGACGTTGCACTTTATATTGTAAATTTAATTCATTTTTCTTCTTATTTTTTGGTCTATTCATAACTTAAAACTTTAGTGCATGGATTGTTTTTTTTGCCATTTTGATAAATATATATTTTTAAATAAATCTTCAAAGTTGTGTGTAATAAAAATGCCATTGTTTTGATGGAATGTCAACATTTGTCTTAATTATTTATCTAAAATATGGAAAAAATTTATATCTCAACATAGAATCTCTCCTCTAGTGCATCATATTTTTTTGAATTTCTTTTGATAAAAATTGTTATTTTTTCTTGAGAGAACAATCAACATCATATTTTGGTGCTAATGACCTACTTTTATTAAAAATAAAATAGAAAATATAAACACTAATCAAAATGTTTAAAAAATTATATTTTTACAAAGTAGACTTGTAGATCTACAAAAGGGTATTTCTAAGCTCTTTTAAAATGATTATTTGCAAAGTAGGACTTGTTAGAACATTACATTTTTCAAATAAATTTTTTTTTTGGTAAATTATCCCCAAAGTGATGCTACATATGTTTTTAGTGGATGTTTTCAATTGAAAAAGTTGTGGAGTAGATCTAATTTAGTTAGAATGAATCCAGATAGAATATAAGTTTCACCAAAATTGACTTTTAGTTGGAAATACTTAAATTCATTTAAACTAATAAGTTCGCTTGAAGTGTGACACAACTTTGAACTTTTACCAAGATCAATCAAGAATTTTCAAGCACATGAGATCCTTTGTGATCTCAAACTATCCTAACAAGGTCAAGAATCAAAGAAAGACAAAACTTATATATAGCATTATACATTCTCCATCATTAAATCATCTATAATTGATATATTATATAAGATGATATCATGTCAAAATGAAAATTTATTGAAATGATTATCATCCTCATTTAATTTTCTCATTAATATTACATAAAAAACCCAATAATAATTTGTTCATAGATTTTATGTACAATCTCATTCAAATAAATCATCTACCTTCATTATTGTCAATATTGTTGAGACATGGACCAGCTAGGACTCGGACCCAGACTCAGACCCAGGACCTTCCATACGCTGCTGGAGTGCTCTACCACTAAGCTACTGGCCCCTCTTGGACCGGTCCATCGTCAGTTCGGGTGTGGCTTATTTCCAACACCAACATCCCCCCTTAAGCCACACCTCTTGTGTGCTTGGGGCTCCTAGCCTGGGCCTAGCTCTGATATCATGTTGAGACATGGACCAACTAGGACTCGAACCTAGGACCTTCCATTTACTGCTAGAGTGCTCTACCACCGAGCTACTGGGCCCTCTTGGACCAGTCCATCGTGAAGTGATATACATCTATCTTATTAATGACACTATCCTTTACTATTTCTATCTTGTGGAAATAGTTCAACAAAAATATTAAATATATTAAACTATTGTGTCTCCCCTTCATTTTAGTCCAATGTTCGTAGTAACATAATGTTTACACCAGGTTGGAACTTGTAATCGTGGCTGAAGAGAAATGAACATATAAATTTTGTGGAGATCACTCAATTCATTTTTTTTGAAAGGCATCAGTTATTAGCAAACACAAAAAATAATATAATAACCAAATCATAAACTAAGAAAAATGAAAGAAACACAACAAAAGTTCTTTATATGGAGAGTTCACACAGAATATTATGATAACAGAAGAAATAATATATTCAACCAAGGGCGGTCATATATATCTATAGATAGAACGAAAATATGGTAGAAAAAAACATTGCACACAATGCAATCACAACTAAATATGGACAAAACTTAAGATTGAAAGGAACATGTTCCATTTATATAGGATCTATCCTCGATCCCCAACTATTTTGTGAAAATTTACATTATGTGAAGTCATAATTACAATAACTAAGCATCTATTAGTTGGCAAATGCTTTTTTCCAATTAATTTTTTATTACTTTAATTTATATTTTAAATAATAAAAAAATTAAATTAAATTATATATACATAATTATCACATAAAAACATCAAAATTATTATAATGAAAATAATCTATAATAGATACCTAAAATCATTAATATAGTGTAATGTTATATATAAAAAATTATATTATTAAATTGACTATAGAATATGGAATTTCTTATGATTATTTTTAACTTAATTTGATTGAATATGTAAAAATAAATTTCAGCAATAAAAACAGAATAATTATTTATCAATTTTTGGAATAAATAAAATATAAAACTACTATTAACTACTTAACCATTAAATATTATAAAATACTCTACTCTTGTATACTTAAAAATATTAGAAAAACATTTAAACCCAACATACACTTCATAAATGACAAATTAATAAAGGAAAGAAAAGAGTGATTTTTATTGTATCTCTAATATTTTGTATTATTTCACTGAAATTCAAAGGCATATACAGAACTTAATGGCACGAATGGATAACCATCACATAACACCAGAATGCTAGAGTTAGACCAGGAACATTAGTAAACAAACAAACAAGGAATTAAATATAAAATAGAAAGAAGAAAGAAACCTTTCGTATGAAAATCTCTTAAATATACATATGCGTTCGGTTTTTAGAAGACATTTATATACGTTCTAAAGAAAACTGTTCTGGGTAGGTGTCATATACTTCATTTCAATGGAAGTCACTATATAGCTATAACCGTTTCTTAAATACTGGATTTCAATGGAAGCAATTATATAGCTCCAAATTTTCCTAAATACATCATTTCAATGGAAGCAACTATACAAAACTAACCTTTCTGAATCAACTGGAAACCCATTTTAGCCCTTGCAAGGTCGAACAGTACATCTTGATGGTCTCTTTTTCTATAGTAGTTGGCTCTTACCCATCTCCTATGGCATTGAAAGCACCACATTGAATTCGTTTTGTAACTTTTCCTTGATAGTCTAGGTGAAATCCCAAAGAGATGTAAACTGGTGATCTAGTTCTTCTTCTTCAGTGACTGGGTTATGAAAGAGGAGAGAAGATCCGATCAGCACTCCATCTGCAATGTTCATTAGCATGTTTGGCCAATCCAGCCACGAATCCACCATCACATTGTTTTCGTTTTCATTTAGTTCAGTATTGGTGGATTGAGATTGATTTTGTGGAAAGGGCTCTGAGTCAACAAAACCAATGTTATTATCATAATTGTTGATGTTGGAGCACATCTGCAGTAGTTGTTTCTCCAGGTGTTGAGAAGAAGAGTATGCAGCTTGGACAGCAGCCGCCTGAATGTCTGTTGTAGAGGAAGATGCAGGCAACGGAAGGGAATGAATTGAGGTGGGGAAATTGAAATTAGCTGACTCCCCTCTCAAGGCAAATGCAGCTGCATCATGTGCACGAGCAGCCATCTCTGGTGTGGGGAATGAGCCCAGCCATATCCTCTTCTCCTTCCTCGGCTCTCTGATTTCTGATACCCACATTCCCCACTTTCTCTTTCTCACACCTATATAGGTAGGATGCTTTGATCCTTTCCTATTTGCATTTACACTACTACCTTCTTTTCCCATCGGGAAGAACTTACAACAATCCGTACGTTAGTATTCCAATTTTGGCAGAAATAAGTTTGTACAATATTCCAAAACATTCAAGTGCAAATTGTAATATTAATCTATTTACTTGTAAAACAATGGTTATATAAGTGCAAATGAAGTAGAAACACTGTTAAACTTTGGTTCCTTGGCTGACGAGCTGAAAACCAAACACCATACAGATTTGACACTACTAGATTTTCCCATAATTCCTCCTCTAATCACTGCATCAAGATAACTTAGACTCTACAGACTTTTTTCTATGGCTTACAAAATCAGAGTTACCTCGAAGTCTATACTTCCAAACCAGAATCAAGGAAGGGATATATTGTCATAACTATTCTTAAATATCACCCACTTCAACATAATTTTTTCAACATAATTTTTTCTATGGCTTACAAAATCAGAGCTACCTTGATGTGTTCTTATATTTTAAGAGTTCTTTCACCTACCTTCACATTAACAACCGAATCTAATATATCAAAGAAGAGAGAGCTTCGATCTCATTATATCAGACAATACAGTATAGAGTTAAAATAAACTACACCGCCCCTGCTGGACCCTATTGCCATTATTATGTAGTTAAATTTAGCATATATATATTGAATTATAAATAACTTAAACTATATGTGTTAGACTTCACAGTAACTTCAAACAGGTTAGTAGTTTAACTGTCAATAGCATATTTGTTGGCCCTTCGCTTTGATTGGTGACATTTTATACTTTTTTATTTGTGTGGTTGATTTGGTTTGTTTTCTCAGGATGGTAAGACCAGGCCCGGAATTTGATGGTCTATTTGGCCGTTTTTGCCATTTTAAATTGTATTTTACAACTATAAAATTTATTGAACCGTATATCTTGACTTGCTAAATTTTTATATAACCATAGATATGACTCTTTAAATTATTAGTAAACCGTAAAATTTTATAATAAGCAAATATAATATAGTATTCTTTTATATATATATATATATATATATATATATATATATATATATATATATATATATATATATATATTAATTTAATTTATTTCTAATTTTTAATTTAGAAAAAACTACAAAGAAAAGGTTTTTTTACATTATAAAAATATAAATATTACAATGTTTATCAACTTTATCTTTATCTTCAATAAATTTAAAAAATTACAACAAATCTTTATCTTGTTTTTTTATTTTTAAAAATCAGAAAAAATCTTTGCTTTCTCTATAATTTCTAATTTCTAATTTGTATTAAGTTATTTCTTCCATTTTTTCTCAATTTGCCAAGTTCTCTCAGACTCCAAGAGCAGTTGTTAAGGTATGGCTAGAAACTTATTGCCTTTGGTTTTTACATATTCTGACTCCAGTTTTTACGTATTTTGGATATTAACAATATTTCATAACTGGTGTTGGAATTAGATTTAGAACTGTAAATTCATGCTAAAATAAAGCTAAACTTATGGTAGTTAAATCTTTTTTGTTTTTTTTGGACATATCGCTAGAATTTTTAGAAAGCATTTAGGTAGCTGTATGAAGCCTGGTAAATTGGGAATTCGGGAATAGATTTAAAACAACAAATTGCTTTTAAAACATGATCTCCTAAAAATTTAGAAATTTGTAAAATTGATGGTGAATGCATTTAATAGTCAATTTTGAGAAAGGTCAATTTTTGGCGTGAAAGATTCAAGGAAATGGGTAATTGATTTGTGAAAGCCCTCTCGTTTTCCATAGACCTGCTTAACAATGGTCCTTTTTCTTAACTTGCATTTTTTACTAAAAAAAATTCACTCAAACATTTTTTTGACAATTGATTTTTTTTTTAAAACATCAATTGAAAGGTAGTTAAATGATAAAACCGTCATAAAAATTTTATATGACAGGCAGGGGTGACCGTCAAATTCCAGGCCTGGGTAAGACAATTACGACAAAAAGCGTACAGCCAATGAAAACAAACTAATTTTTTATTTCTGTGAAAGCAGTGTCCAATATTCAATTAATCTTTTTGGATTGTATTAAAAAGCATCTTGTTGGCAGAAACACCAGTCATTGTTCTTATATGATTGTGTTTTAGTATACTTTGAACCATATTTTATAAGATCATGATACACGTTTGATTCGGGTGTAACCTTCGTTTTCTGTATACATACAATGCTCTGAAAATATATTCAAAATTTCAATAAAATTGTCGTCTAAAAGTAAAAAATTAAAACTGCTTCTTCTTTTCTATTAAGACAACAATCATAAAGACTGTTAACTTAGGAAAGTCATGCAAATTGTTCGCAAACAAAAGATCATTGTGGATTCCTCTGACGTATTGGGATTATTTTCAGATTATTTGAAGGGCTATCTTATAATTATAAAAACAAAATAATAAAAATAAATATATATTCTTGTTCGCACGTATATTGTAACAAGTTTTTGAGTTGAAAAACAGTGTACGGCTGATTTAAGAAGCATTTTTTAATTTTAGAATTATACTGACTTTTTTCGAAACATTAAATTTTTAAGATTTTATTAGTCTAATTCTTAAGATTACATCGATTTGTTTGTAAACGTTCTTTTGGGAGGAATAAAATCCCTTTCACATAAATTTAGGCTAATTACATAAATGCTTACAATTAAGCACAATTTAATCTAGATTTAATTAAGAATTAAGAGTTAAAGGTGGAATTTATACCTTCGTTTTCTGTATACATACAATGCTCTGAAAATATATTCAAAATTTCAATAAAATTGTCGTCAAAAAGTAAAAAATTAAAACTGCTTCTTCTTTTCTATTAAGACAACAATCATAAAGACTGTTAACTTAGGAAAGTCATGCAAATTGCTCGCAAACAAAAGATCATTGTGGATTCCTCTGACGTATTGGGATTATTTTCAGATTATTTGAAGGGCTATCTTATAATTATAAAAACAAAATAATAAAAATAAATATATATTCTTGTTCGCACGTATATTGTAACAAGTTTTTGAGTTGAAAAACAGTGTACGGCTGATTTAAGAAGCATTTTTTTATTTTAGAATTATACTGACTTTTTTCGAAACATTAAATTTTTAAGATTTTATTAGTCTAATTCTTAAGATTACAGCGATTTGTTTGTAAACGTTCTTTTGGGAGGGAATAAAATCCCTTTCACATAAATTTAGGCTAATTACATAAATGCTTACAATTAAGCACAATTTAATCTAGATTTAATTTAGAAGTAAGAGTTAAAGGTGGAATTTATAAATTAAATTTTTTTTTTTTCAAAAAATTAATGTAAATTAGGAATAAGGTATTTAGTTTTGAGAATAATAATGGAAAAAAATGTTGATGTTACATAAAATCTAGGTATATGTGTAGAAAAAAAAATGTTTGCAATAACATTGATGTCTTTGGTTTTATATAGTCCCAAAAATATCTACTTGTCCAATTTCAGCCCCTTGGGATCGAACCAAAACATCACAACAATGATTTGATGCATGACACTCATTTGTAACCCACTTGACCAATTTGATAGACTGTTGAGTTCTACAACTCGTTTTACCTTGATTTGTAATAACTTTGAATTGCATATAAAGATAACGATATTTAGAAATACTATAATTGTAGAAGTTGTTATATCACTAAGGTCAAGTTCTCCTAGGTCATCCCCCCTGATGAAATGACTTACAAACTTAGATGAATATTCAAGGACAACATTCTCAAGCATTTAGATGGCCTAGATGATTCCAGTGTTGGTTTCGATTATTTTTTCCATTAGAAATTGAAGTGTACACTAATTATTTTTCATTAATGATAATCTAAATTAACTACACATTGAATTCCTTTAAATACAAAGAAAACAATAAGTGATCCAAAATCTGCACCAAGTTGGCTTATAATTTCTAGTATGAAATGGTGAGAGTCAAGAATTTTGAATTTTTTTATAAAAATCTTGGGTTAGTCCTTAGTGGCTCTATATCAATCCTGAGGGCTATGGGATTGACCCAAGGAAAAAAATTATTGAAATATAAGTATAAGGAAAAGCTACATCAATGTTTGGGCTAATAATAAAGAAAATATGTAGAAATAGGTGGAAATTACGTTTGGGATAAGGTCAAGTATATAGAAATGTGTGTAAGTACATGTAAATGGAGGGTAATAAGGATTAGGGAATGAGACATGCTTACAACAAGAGTGTACTAGTTGTTGAAAAGTAATTGTATTAAGTTATTCTATCAAAATGAGCCCAGATACCTAACATTCCTAGTGATGGAGATGGGAGCTGCGCGAGCGATTGGTGAATAGGTTCGAGGCCATGTTTAGGTCACGGCCAACATGTGATTGTTTCTCTGTGCATGTTGTGACAGAGGTACGATTGGGGTCGAGGTTTTTGCAGAAGCTTCGGGGGATTTTTACGCATTTGGGGGTGTAATTTTGGTTTGGTGGGGTTTCTCTATGTGATTAAGGCAGGTTCTTTTGCTATTTTTTTATCTTGGTGCTAGGTTAGTGTCTGGATAAGGGTGCAGCGAGACATAAGGGTTTTGTCTTGTCTCTTTTCTTTCTTCTGACAATGGAGTCAGGTGAAGCATCGGGTGTTAAACCTTCACTAGATTTTTGTGCTGCTTTTGGAGCGAAGTTGCCTCCTCTCTCAAAGAGGGGTGCTAAGAACAATTTGTTGTTTAATGACTTGGGGGTGGGAGGGTCTACTCCATCTAGAGGCCCTTGAATCTTGAAAATTAATGGTTGCCTAGAAAGGAGCAAGGAGAGGCCTGTTCTGGTGATTCAACTAGAATCAATTGTTGAGGATGTTGAGAACTTCTCAAATCATGCCTTGATTTGCAAATGTATGGGAATGCATGTTTCGCTTCCTTTTTGGAGTTGTGTACGCAGTGGACTTGGTCTCTAGAGGGTGAAATGGAAGTGATGTTACAGGCAAATAGCTACTTTATGGTCATCTTCAATTGCATAGCTGATCGCAACAGGGTTTTCGAAGGAGGGCCCTATTTTCACAACTAGATTGGTTTATTCATCAATCCCTAGCACACTAGTTTTAATCCTTTAGAGGAGCTCCCAAATCATGTTCCAGTGTGGGTACATCTTCCTCGATTTCCAGTTGTGTATTGGTGCAATGACATCTTGCAAATTGTGGCTTTGCTTCTGGTGAAACTAGTGGGTCCTTCTCAATAAATGCAGGATAGAAAGGTAATGACTTTTGCTTGCATTTGTGTTGAGATTGATTTGAGTAAGCCTCTTCCATATTCTTTGGAAATTTATTTGGGGATGTCTTCTTGGATGCAACAACTTGATTATGAGACTCAGTCATTCCACTATCGTTTGTGTCATGAATATGGACATTTATAGTGAAGATGTCCGAGCACCAACTCTTCTGAGTCTCAGCCTCCTCAACCTCCTTGCAACCTTCCTAAGGTTTACAAAGGCAAGGCTCCCATTCCAGGTGATGTTGTAAGTACAAATCGATTCACTCCTGTTAAGGCTCGTAACAAGAATCAAGGACAGAAGAGCATTTTTAAGGAGCGACAGGAAGGGGATACTTTTAATAGATTTGATGTGTTTGATGACCATAATCAGTAGGAGGTGAATCCAAGTTTGATGGCTCAGGATCAAGGTGTCTTTGAGATGCTTCGAGAAGGCAACATTTCTGATAATATTTACATTACATAGGATGATGGTGCTTTGCAAATGGATACTGATCTTAAATTCTAGTGGATTCAGGGGTGCCTAAGGTCCTTGCTTCTATAGAGAAGAGTGGGGAGAGATCTCTTGTTGATTGGTGAAGTTGGGATCCGATTTGGAAAAAGGAAACAAGGCTTCTCCTTCTTTGGGGCTTCACTAGAAAAATCTTAAAAAAGGGGTTGTTGAGAAGGCTTCCAAGGTTGGGAGAAAGAATAACTTAGAGAAAATCAAGATGATACAGGAGATGTTGGTGGAGTTAGGATCTGTTAAGACTCTTGACTCTCATTTTCCCAACCCTCAAAAATTATTATCCTCTCATGGAATGTAAGAGGCTTGAATAGTGGCCCTCGACAAAAAGTTGTTCATGATTTGGTGAGAATTAATTCTTCTGATGTGCTTTTCTTACAAGAAACTAAGTTGTCTGTTGAGAATATGTGTGGTTTGGTGCCTAAACTCTAGGGGTGGGGTCAATGCCAGTGCATTGGTGCCTAGGGCAATGCTAGGGGTGTGGCTTGTTTATGGAATCCTCTAAAGATTCACCCTGTTTAGTGGATATCTTGGAAGTCTTCTATTTATGTGGTTGCTTTGACCTTGGAAACTGGAGAAAAAATTATTCTTTCCAACATATATGCTCCTACTGATTTGTTTGGTAAGCAGCACTTGTGGTCTCACATCGGGTTTAGTCAGAGCCTTATTCCTCTTTATCCTTGGATTATTGCACATGATTTCAATGTCATTATTAATTGGGATGAAAAGAGGGGTTAAATTTTGAGGTTGGAGCGTTCTACTTTTCATCTCCGTGATAATATTTCTACCTCGAATCTTCTTGACATTAAGCCTAGTAATGGCTAGTTTACTTGGAACAATAGGAGATTGGGGGAGAATTGTATTGCGGAGAGGCTTGACAGGTTCCTGGTCTCTTGTTTCTAGATTGGTGGATCCTGGTCTACTTGTTCTGAAATTCTAGATTGGAGGGACTCGAATCACTGGCCTATTAAATTTTTTGCTTCTTTGGCTCATGCTTCTCGATCTCCCTCTTTCAAGTTTTAGCTTATGTGGTTATGGGATCCTTCTCTACAAGATCATGTCACTAAATGGTGGAGTTTGGGGAGTCCTTATTTGGGAACTACTATGTATTCTTTTGCCAAACATCTACAGTATGTGAAGTACTAGCTCAAAAGGTGGAACAGGCAGTGTTTTAGTAACATCTTCCATGCTAAGGTTACGACTCAGGCTAATTTGGATGCTATCACTCATGATATTTTTGAGTTTTTCCTTACTAAGGTTTCTTTCAAGGAGGAGGCGAGGGCTTTGAAGGCTCTGGAAGAGTGTGAGTTGCATGAAGAGATTTATTGGAAACAAAAGGCTTGGGTTGATTGGTCATAGGAGGGGGACAAAAACACTGCCTTCTTCTTCAACTCTGTGAAGGCTAGGATACATTGTAATTTGATTACTTTTCTTACTAATGACAGGGGTGAGCATCTAACCTCTTTGAGGGATATCTCCAAAGAATAATTGAAGTACTTTGCCTCCTTGTTTAGGGAGGAATCTCAGAATGTGCTGGTAGAAGAAAATATTGTTTTGTCTTGTATCCCTTCTTTGGTTACTATGGAAATGTATTCATGGAGGAGTTGGAGGTTACTGTCTTTGAGATGAAGAAAGGGAAAGCTCCTGGTCCTGATGTCTTTCCAATCAAATTCTTTTAGGAATTTTGGGACATTATAAATCTAGACTTATTAGAGGTGGTTTGTGAATCTCAAAGGAATAAGCAAATGTTGAGGGATATGAATTCAACCTTTCTTGCTCTCATCCCTAAGAGTAATGAAATAGATTACCTGAGTTTCATTCAACCTATTTATCTTTGCAATGTGGTCTATAAAATTCTTTCCAAGTTGACTGCTAAGAGGTTGAAGAAGTGGCTTAGCAAGCTTGTTTCTGAGGAATAGGGAGGCTTCATGGCTGATAGGCAAATCTTGGATGGGGTGGTCATTGTCACTAAAACTATTCACTCCATGGTGATTTCTAAAGAAAAAGCAATGTTCATCAAGTTGGATATGGCAAAGGCTTATGATAGAGTTAAGTGGTCCTTCTTGCACAAAGTTCTTATTGCTTTTGGTTTTACTAAGGATTGGGTTACATGGGTTATGAGTTGTGTCACGACCACTTCTTTTTTGGTTTTAATAAATGGTGAAGCATCTTCCTTATTTGGGGCTTCCAGAGGACTTCACCAAGGGGATCCTCTTTCTCCCTATTTATTCATTCTTTTGGCTGAAGGCTTGGGGAGATTGATTAAGAGCAATGTGGCGATAGGTCTTATCCAAGGCTGGTTTTGGGGCAGTGGTTTACCACCTCAATCACTTACAATTTGTTGATGATATTGCATTCATGGGCATGCACAAGGTTAGAGAGGCCACTAATTTGTGTAAGGCTTTGGACATTTATCTAGATGCTTCTAGGTAGATTATTAATGAGGATAAATCTTCCATTTATTTCTTTAATACTCTACGGCTCATTGATCAGACGGTTGCACATATTTTGAGGTTTAGATTCGTTCTCTACCTTTGACTTATCTTAGCATTCCTATCTCTTCCGGCAAAATATTCTAGAAAAGTTTTGTGCAAAGGTGAACCATTGGACTCATAGATGCCTTTCTTTCACTAGTATGGTTCAGCTTCTTAAGTCGGTGGTGCAAGCTCTTCCCAACTATAGGTGTATGCTCCAGGTGGCTCCTATTAGATTTATTAAAAATTTGGATTATCTGGCTAGGCAATTCTTATGGATTGGCAGCTTGTTGTCTTCTAAGTGGAGCCTTGTGAAGTGGGATATTATTTGTAGGCATAAATAGTTTGGTAGTCTCAGGTTGCAGCGTTCGACTCTAGTTGGGTTAGTGTCATCTTCCAAAATTTATTAGAGATGGTGTGTGGAACAAGATCATGTATGGACTAGGATTATATCTCACAAATATCAAAGTGGGATACCAAAGGAAGAGATTCCCTAGTATCTACCTATGGGGAAAGGTTTTGTTATTTGCGACACACTTAAAAAAGGTGCTAAGTTGATCAATGAGGGATTGTTTTGGATATGGAATAGAGGGTCTGAGGCTCTTTTTTTATTCAACTCTTTGGATGGGTTTTCCCCTATTATTAGTAGGTATCCCAATTTGTAAGAAATGTGTCAGTGCTTCTTGGAGGCTGGTTGGTCTAGGGTGATTGATTTTAAGACTTCTTACCTCTGTGGGCATATAAAGGCGTCTACGTGGAAGGTTCCTAGTGAATGACCTGAGGTTCATTTGGGGGAGGATTGTGCTTAGCTCCATAATATTCTGGCAAGTAGACAATACAACTCTCTTTGGGATAGGGATATTTTGGCTTGGAGTATGGATCCTAAGGGAGTTTTCATAGTGGCTAGTGGGTATCAAGAGCTGATTACTCAAAAGTATGGTGGGTTGGAAGTTCCATGGTGGAAAAGTGTTTGGAAAAAGTTTTCTTGGCCTAAATGTAATTTCTCCTTGTGGACCTTAACTTGGAATAGATGTTTGACTCGGGATAATCTTCCGAAGCAGGGATTCCAAGGTCCTTTGGTTTGTGTTCTTTGCAAATGCAGTGAGGAGGATTCTTCTCACTTGTTCTTCCATTTCCCTTTTTCTATGCTTATTTGGCATTTTTGATGGGGTAGTTGGAAACATCCTTGTGTTCATATCTCTTCTCTTGTTGTGTTCTAGAGCAACCTAGGGAAACCTCCTACATAGGTACCCTTCCTCAAGATTGTGTTGTACATGTTGGCAAGAGACACTACTCCGGTATGGATCTATATGTTGTCATTAATGGAAAAAAGGCCTAGAGATCCTATTACCATGATAGGAAGAGATATCTATGGAAGAACATGTTAGATTCTAGGTCCAGCTGACATAAAATGGCTAAGTATGAAAGGTGTCCTAAGTAAGTCAGCTAGTATGCCTCCACAACCGAAGACTTGTAGATGCAATTTAGGTATGATGTCAGTTGGTGTTTAATAGTGTTATGCCTCAAAGATTAAGGCCTGATCCTCCCCAAAAGTCATCTTTAAAAATTGTCTAAGTCTAGGTAATCAAAGTTATGGCAGGAATAGTGAATAGGGCATAGTGTAGTGGTCTACATTTCTCTACAGGTGAATGTTTTGTTATGTGGTTTTGAGGTGTTGGAAACACTTATATGGAGTACCTTATTCTAGAGTTAAGAGATATGAAGTCTACCAGAAGGTTAGCTACAAGCTGCTAAGTATCGGCATAGGGTTTGACAGAGTTTGACAGAGACAGAGTCTGAGTTATGATGGTCCATATTTCTTTGCAAGATCATATCTTGCCTTGCAGTTCTGATGGTAAGATTGTGAATGCATAAAGAGTCCTTGATATGATTTTGGAAGTATTTGGAGATCCTCAGTAAAAGTTGTAAGTCAGTAGATGAAATTGTTAAGCATACTCTTAAGGAAGAGGCTAACAAGTATATTAATCATTGTGCGGAGAAGAGTTAATGTTTGGAGGATTTATGTAAGTAATTTAGTGATTAGAGCTGACCTATATAAACATGCTTGGGAGAAGATTTCATTCTGCACGACACATAGTGCATTGGATTGAGAGATAAGGTACATCTTTTTATGTACACGTTTCACTTCTTAGATCCTGACCTGATTATGGACTAAATCATGAGGTAGATATATATAAGAGCAATGATCTTTGGTTGTGGTGTGTGAAAGAGTGTGTGTGGAATGAGCATATGAATAGAAGAGAAGAATTAGAAGAGAAGCAGTGATGAAGACTTGGGATTTAGAATTCAGTTGCTAAATGACTGCACCCTCGCATAGTGGCAGATGCTTAAGCAGTATTCAGTTATCATGTGTGATCTGATTGGAAGAAATCTTTTTTCATCAAGGCATTGAGCTAGTAGTAAGCCTTCAATAGGGTTTAAGAACCCTCATTGTAATCTTGCTAGGTTTATAGTTGACACTATGTGGTTGCTAAATCTAGTTGTACTTCATGGCAGTAAGCCAGCATGTTCTAGGCCCGTGGAGTGACCAAGCTTAAACATCATTTCTGTAAAGATTGTAATATATTTATGAGAGCTAATCCTCTCTGTGGTTTTTTCCATTTTGGGTTTTCCACGTAAAATCTTGGTGTTATGTGTCATGCTTTTGTGGATGCTATTCATTTGTATATTATGCTTCTATTTGATTAATCCTTTGAAATGGTTAAAAGTAAAAGTGAAAGAAAAGGTTTATAGAACACTGATTCACCCCCCCTTCTCAGTGTTCCTAACAATCAACAATTGGTATCAGAGCCAAGTTCCTTTGAAAAAGTTTAACAGCTTAAGGAAGATCTGGGATAGTATGATCATGGTAGCAAGAAGGTATGGAGATTAGGAGAGATACAACCAACTAGAAGAAGCACTTACGGATCTTTAAAATTTTGAAGCAGAGGTCAGGGATCTAAATGAAAAATTGCAACAAGCTGATGTATGCATCTTGAAGCTGAAAGAGCAAGTCAAGAAATTCAAAGACAAATACAAAGAAGTCAGTAAGCAATTGCTATCAGTAAATGAAGCCCTAAATAATTTGGAAGTAGAAATAATAGAAAGAACAAGAGTAGAAGATGATCTAAATCTGATTATGAAAAATAGATCAGAAGATTGTGCAAAACTAGAAAAAGAGATTTTAAGCTTAAAAACATATATGGAAAAAGCCAGAAGTTTTGAAGAAAAATTCAAGATAAGTGCTGTAAAGCTTGATGAAATGATTGCTTGCCAGAATAGTGCTAATGATAAACATGGTTTGGGATTTGAGAAGAGAGAAAGTTCAAATGCAGGTCAAATAAGCACTAAGTCAAGGCAAAACAAAGGATACTGGTTCATAAATCAAAGAAGAAGACCTAGAAGACCTTCGGTCAAACAACCAAATGCCCAAAGGTACTCATCTTTCAATGTTTATTGTAATTCATGCAATAAGTTTGGTCATAGGGCTACTTAGTGTAGAAGCATAATGAATCAAAACACTCCTTACTCTTTAGTTAGTGTTTCAATTGCAAGAAAATTGGTCATAGAGCAAATGAATGTAGAAACTAGATCAGGAATGAACAATCATTCAAAGGTAAATGCTTGATTTGCAATAGAATTGGTCATAAAGTTGTAGTATGTAGAAGTAAAGTAAGTCAGAACTCTGTTAGGTGCAATGCTTGCTATAAAATGGTACAAAAATCAAATGAATGCAGAAGCTCTATAGGAACTAACTTTTAAAATTCAAGGAACAACCAGCCATTCAATGGGAAATGTTTTATGTAATAAATTTGGACATGTTGAAAGATTTTGTAGAAGCAAAAATGTGAAAAGAAATCACTATTCTAAACAAAGGGAAACCAAATGCTAGAATTAGAAGAGAAGCAGTGATGAAGACTTGGGATTTAGAATTCAATTGCTAAATGACCGCACCCTGGCATAGTGGCAGATGCTTAAGCAGTTTTCAGCTATCATGTGTGATCTAATTGGAAGAAAGTTTTTGTCATCAAGGCAGTGAGCCAACAGTGATCCTTCAATAGGGTGTAACAGCCCTCAGAGTTTAACAGAGCTCAGGGTTTAACAACCCTCATTGTAATCTTACTAGGTTTAGGGTTGAGGCTGTGAACCCACTAAATCTAGTTTTACTTCATGGAAGTAAGCCAACATGTTCTAGGCCCATGGAGTGACCAAGCCTAAACATCATTTCTGTAAAGATTGCAATATATTTATGAGAGCTAATCCTCTCTATGGTTTTTCCCATTTTGGGTTTTCCACGTAAAAGCTTGGTGTTATGTGTCATGCTTTTTGTGGATGCTATTCATTTATGTATTATTCTTCTATTTGATTAAGCCTTTGAAGTGGTTAAAAGTAAAAGTGAAAGAAAAGGTTTATAGAACACTGATTCACCTCCCCTTCTCAGTGTTCCTGACAGTCAACAATTGGTATCAGAGCCAAGTTCCTTTGAAAAAGTTTAATAGCTTAAGGAAGATCTAGGATAGTATGATCATGGTAGCAAGAAGGTATGGAGATTATGAGAGATATAGACAACTAGAAGTAGCTCTTATGGATCTTAAAAATTCTAAAGCAGAGGTGAAGGATCTAAAAGAAAACTTGCAACAAGTTGATGAATGCATCTTGAAGCTAAAAGAGCAAGTCAAGAAATTCAAAGACAAATACAAAGAAGTCAGTGACCAATTTCTATTAGGAAATGAAGCCCTAAACAATTTGGAAGCAGAAATTATAGAAAGAACAAGAGTAGAAGATGATCTAAATCTGATTATGAAAAATAGATTAGAACATTGTGCAAAACTCAAAAAAGAGATTTTATGCTTAAAAATAGATCTAGAAAAAGCTAGAAGTTTTGAAGAAAAATTCAAGATAAGTACTAGAAAGCTTGATGAAATGATTGCTAGCCAGAAGAGTGTTGATGACAAACATGGTTTGGGATTTGAGAAAGGAGAAAGTTCAAACTCGGGTCAAATAAGCACTAAGTAAAGGCAAAACAAAGGATACCAGTTAAAAAATCAAAGAAGAAGACCTAGAAGACCTTCAATCAAACAACCAAAAGCTCAAAGGTACTCATCTTTCAATGGTTATTGTAATTCATGCAATAAGTTTGGTCACAGGGCTACTCAGTGTAGAAGCAGAATGAATCAAAAGACTCCATTATTCTCTGGTTAGTGTTTCAATTGCAAGAAAATTGGTCATAGAGCAAATGAATGTAGAAACTAGATCAGGAATGAATAATCATTCAAAGGTAAATGCTTGATTTGCAATAGAACTGGTCATAAAGTTGTAGTATGTAGAAGTAAAGTAAGTCAGAACTCTGTTAGGTGCAATGCTTGCTATAAAATGGTACAAAAATCAAATGAATGCAGAAGCTCTGTAGGTACTAACTTTTAAAATTCAAGGAACAACCAGCCATTCAATGGGAAATGTTTTATGTAATAAATTTGGACATGTTGAAAGATTTTGTAGAAGCAAAAATGTGAAAAGAAATCACTATTCTAAACAAAGGAAAACCAAATGCTAGAATTAGAAGAGAAGCAGCGATGAAGACTTGGGATTTAGAATTCAATTGCTAAATGACCACACCCTGGCATAGTGGCAGATGCTTAAGTAGTTTTCAGCTATCATGTGTGATCTGATTGGAAGCAAGTTTTTGTCATCAAGGCAGTGAGCCAGCAGTGAGCCTTCAATAGGGTTTAACAACCCTCATTGTAATCTTTCTAGGTTTAGGGTTGATGCTGTGAGCCTGCTAAATCTAGTTGTACTTCATGGTAGTAAACCAACATGTTCTAGGACCGTGGAGTGACCAAGCCCAAACATTATTTTTGTAAAGATTGCAATATATTTATGAGAGCTAATCCTCTTCGTGGTTTTTCCTATTTTGGATTTTCCACGTAAAATCTTGGTGTTATGTGTCATGCTTTTATGGATGCTATTCATTTGTATACTATGCTTCTATTTGACTAATCCATTGAAATGGTTAAAAGCAAAAGTGAAAGAAAAGGTTTATAGAAAATTGATTCACTTCCCCTTCTAAGTTTTCCTAACAATCAATAATTGGTATTAGAGCCAAGTTCCTTTGAAAAAGTTTAATAGCTTAAGGAAGATCTGGGATAGTATGATCATGGTAGCAAGAAGGTATGGAGATTATGAGAGATACAGCCAACTAGAAGCACCTCTTATGGATCTTAAAAATTTTGAAGCAAAGGTCAGGGATCTAAAAGAAAACTTGCAACAAGCTGATGAATGCATCTTGAAGCTAAAAGAGCAAGTCAAGAAATTCAAAGACAAATACAAAGAAGTCAGTGACCAATTACTATCAACAAATGAAGCCCTAAACAATTTGGAAGTAGAAATTATAGAAAGAACAAGAGTAGAAGATGATCTAAATCTGATTATGAAAAATAGATCAAAAGATTGTGTAAAACTGGAAAAGGAGATTTTAAACTTAAAAAGAGATATGGAAAAACCCAGAAGTTTTGAGGAAAAATTCAAGATAATTACTGCAAAGCTTGATGAAATGATTGCTAGCTAGAAGAGTGTTGATGACAAACATGGTTTGGGATTTGAGAAAGGAGAAAGTTCAAACTCGGGTCAAATAAGCACTGAGTCAAGGTAAAACAAAGGATACTAGTTCAGAAATCAAATAAGAAGACCTAGAAGACCTCTGGTCAAACAATCAAATGCTCAAAGGTACTCAACTTTCAATGGTTATTGTAATTCATGCAATAAGTTTGGTCATAGGGCTACTTAGTGTAGAAGCAGGATGAATCAAAAGACTCCATTATTCTCTGGTTAGTGTTTCAATTGCAAGAAAATTGGTCATAGAGTAAATGAATATAGAAATTAGATCAGGAATGAACAATCATTCAAAGGTAAATGCTTCACTTGGAATAGAACTAGTCATAAAGATGTATGCAGAAGTAAAGTAAGTCAGAACTCTGTTAGGTGCAATGCTTTCTATAAAATGGGACACAGAACAAATGAATGTAGAAGCTTTTTAGGAACTAACTTTCAAAATTCAAGGAACAACCAAACATTCAATGGAAAATGTTTTGCATGTAATAAATTTGGACATGTTGAAAGATTTTGTAGAAGCAGAAATGTGAAGAGAAATCACTATTCTAAACAAAGAAAAACAAAGTAGAGAAATGATAAAGGAAAGGAGAAAGTTGATCCAGTTGAAACCAAGAAAGAAATGAACATGTATGGATCAAGAAAGAATTAATAGAAATCAAGGATCAATCCTCACCAGTATACGGTGCAGATTCTTCCTCTGGGAAGTAAATCAAGAGCTCTGGCTCAAGGGGAGCAGTGTTGAACAATTCAAAAACCCTAGCCAGAATGTGGATGCCCGAATCAGGCATGAAGATGTATAATGGAAACTGATATGACACACCTCTTAGAGGAAAAACTGGAAGGAAAAGGGTCAATACGACATATTGCACAATTTTTCTTTAGAATTGACTGTGTTCTACAGTGAAAGGTTTTGGCATCTTTTTGGAAATGAGCATTTATGACAACTAGGTCAAGACGTGTGGAGGATAAAAGGTAGCTTGTTTGATTTCAAAGTTACTTTGCACGTGAAGGCATCAAGTGTTCAGAGAGATCGGATCAGACTTTGAGCTATAAGAATCAAGAATTGAAGGGCCTGGAGAATTTTAGAAAAAGGAAACCCTAATTTGGTGGTACAAGGTAATTTCATTCAGAACATTCTTGTGAATCTATTAAAAATTCTGAAATGGCGTCATTTCAAGTTGTTGATATTACTAAGCGAGCACAGCAAAAATTCAAAAAACACCCATTCAAATCAACTGAAGTTGATCAGCTGGGTGCATTCTCAAGTATTCTTCATGGAGTCATGCATGCAAAAGATTTTAGGGCATATATCCATGTTTCCCTAGAGGAATTTAGTGATACCAGGTTTACTAATCTGTACACAAAACACTTGAATAATGAAAATCTTGAACTGAAGAATGAATATCTGGCATTGGAAGAAAAGAAATTTATTTAGTACTTGAATTTCCCAATGTTTATGGAAGATGAATGAGTCTAGTATGTGTTAACCAGGATTCATGATGAATTCATATGATTTGAAAGACCTTTCAAGATTACAAAAGATGCTATTAGGGTGGTTACTAATTATTCTCTACTGGACCAGTACCTCTATTGAAAGCCATGAAGAATGATACAGTAATTATGACTACCAGAGTGAAATTTGATAAGATAGCTTTGACAATAAATGATATTGAGGATCATGCCCTGAGTTTTACCTCAACGGTATTTGGGTACAAAATTTATTTCACAAACTGGGAGAACTCTGTTTTAGGCACGACCATTTACACAACTTATCAAATGATTGAGGAAAATATAGATTATGACATCCATGAATTGCTCCAATAGCAAGTAATGGATAACTTGAAGATGACAAAAGAAGGTAAATACCCCTTTAAATTTGGCACATTGATCATAGGTTTATTTTTCTATTTTATGCAAGAGTTACCTAGTATGGAGAACCCATTTTGGACCAATGATAAACCTCTCATAGTTCAAATTAGAAATTTGTTGAGTAGCATAGGCACCATTGATAGATAGAATACAGCCCTATGGGGCTATTTCAAGAGTTTCTAAAGATTAATTCAATACAAAGAAAGGATTCCCAAAACAGTGGTTGAAAAATACAAGGATACAATCTTCTTCATTGTGACAAAAGATCAGTGTTTGATGGAGGCTGTTGAGCCTAGGACGGTCTGGGTTATGCCTATGGTATATGAGGTAGATGGAGCTATACTAGAAAACTATATTGAATATATGCTGACCAAACCCAGAGATCCCAAGGAAGAAAGATTTGGGACTTATGATGAATTGCATGCCAAAATTCATGTTGAAGTAAGAAAAACTAATATCTCTAGGAAAATGAGGAAAGTGGTAGAAGAAATCGCCATAAAAGATGGATTTACAAAAGAAGAAGTGGAAAGCAAGGGAAAAGGCACAAGCCTTCAAGAAAGCAAAAGAAAAGAGAAAAGGTGAACTGTCTGGGGCTCCGAAAGAACACAAAGATGAGTTAGAAAAGATAGAGAAGGCAAAAAGAAAAACCAGAGCCTCCATTTCTATTGAAGCCTCATTCACTCCATCTGGTTCCACACCATCTACAAATGTGGAAACTCTTGCCCCCAGCTCCAAAAGAATGAAGACTAAAGCCAAGAGAATGCATACAAGCATAATAGTTAATGAAGAAGAGACAGAATGAGATAAGGAGGTAAAGAAAATGAAAGTTGATGCTACTAAAGCATCCAAAAGTAGCAAGGAGAAGTCAACATGAAGGAAGACACCCAACAAAAGACAAGAAGAAGATGAGTCTCATGCAACACTAAAGATTGAAGATGTATTAAGGTCTCTCACTATTGATGGTAACTTGAAACCTGTGGCTAAGTTTTATGATGATTACAATGGTGTTGACAAGAGGATTTTGGAAGAAGCTATCATAGAGTATCTAAACATATACAACAGAGCCCTCATTGAGATCATTGGTGATCTCCCAAATACCTTGGGCAGTATTCTATTAGTCAAGAAAGAAACTGCTATCGCTAAAGATGTTGATCTTAGAGAACACATGCTGATAACATTATGTCCAGATATCACTCGAGAAGAGAAAAGAAGAATCTCCAAGGCACTTAACAATGAGTTTAGGTCAAAGAAAAGAATAAATGCATTATTGAGAGGAGAAGTTAACAAGGTTGTCACGAAAATAGAGGAAATTATTTAGGACATACTAAAGAAACATAATATTTCCACCATCTATGATAGTAAAGAAATTAAAGATGAAGACTCATTTCTACCAGAGACAAGCCTTGATCAAGGACTAGAATGGAGTAATCAAGCTCCTGACACAAACACATTGAATATAGGCAGAACTGAAATGAATATGTCCCCTGAGCAACAAGTTGAGGATGCAGAAGATAGGGAACAGTTGAGGAGCCCTACACCAGAACAAAACACAGATCAACAAGAGAATATGGACATAGACCCTCCAGATCAAAGTCAAGAAGAAATATCAGAGAGGGCAAGAGACGCTATGGATGTCTCTGATAGGAAACACATTGCAAAAGAGTTTGAACTCCCTCAAGGTGCAATCAACTTGGCCTCATTGTCACCCTTCCAAAAATTCAAGCTAGTATTTGTGGTTTAGGCCAAGGCACATGAAGAGTTGTTACAATCACATAGTGAAGATAACAAACTGACCAATGAAGTATCCACTGTCTTAGAAAAGATACTTCCATCACTTCAAAGGGATATCTCATTATCCCCTACTGACCATCTCAAGAAGCTATTAAATTCTCCAAGTGTACATTTTGACTCTTTTGAAAAATCTGAGGAAGTAAAAGTGAGGAAAGAAATTGATGATAGAAGACTGGTCGAGTTGAAGAGCATGATAGATCAAGACAATTTTTTGTTAGATAATGGAATTAAGAACATACAAAGTGCCATTGTAGAAGCCAGAAAAATATACAAATTTTGTTTATCTTGGCCAAAGATCACAAAGGAACTAGAAGATAAAATCAAAGACTTGGAACTCAAATTGATAAATATCTCTGAGACATATCATCCAAGAGCGGAGTCAATAAATGCCAAAGAAACACATGTTGCAATTATCCATAATGATCTGAATACTCTGATGAAGAAGGGAGAAATCAAAGACAAGGTGTGCCAGCTGAAATGACTGATAAGTTTGAAAATTGATTCCATGACCAATTTGGCAGATGAGGCCTTGAAATCTCAAGCACTAATTGATACACCATCAGATGTCTAGAAGGAAAAGAATCTAGTATTTTTTATGAATGGTCACATCCACATTCTAGAAAGCACAAGAAATAGATGGAATGGAGAGATAGATCCAATAAAGACTATCTATAGTGACATTTTACCTTCAAAAATAAATTAAGATGAAGATTGTGCTTGTAAATAAGTGACAGAGTATATAAAATTTTTAAAATTTGAAAAAAATTTACATCCGGATCACACCCTTTGCCATTGGTGTCAAAGGGGGAGAAGTAGATCAGTGAAAAATGGATAATCATCTTAGGGGGAGCAAGAAAGTACAGTGTACATAGTAAGGCGGAGCAATCGGGCATTTTTCACTAAGTGTTGCCATCAATGCCAAAGGAGGAGACTGTTGGCAAGAGACACTGCTCCGGTATGGATCTGTATGTTGTCATTAATGGAAACAAGGCTTAGAGATCCTATCACCATGATAGGAAGAGATATCTATAGAAGAACATGCTAGATTCTAGGTCCGGTTGACAAAAAATGGCTAAGTATGGAAGGTGTACTGACTAAGTCAGCTAGTATGCCTCTGCAATAGAAGATTTGCAGATGCAGTTCAGGTATGATGTCAGTTGGTGTTTGATAGTATTATGCCTCAGAAATTAAGTCTTGATCCTCTCTGGAAGTCATCTTGAAGAATTTTCTAAGTCTAGGTAAGCAAAGGTAAAGTAGGAAGAATGAACAGGGCATAGTGCAGTGGTCCGTATTCCTCTGCAGGTGAGTGTTTTGTTATGTAGTTTTGAGGTGTTGTAAACACTTATTTGGAGTACCTTATTCTAGAGTTAGGAGATCTAAAGTCTACTGGAAAGTTAGCTACAAACTGCTAAGTATCAGCATAGGGTTTGACAGAGATTGACAGAGACAAAGTCTGAGTTCTGATGGTCCACATTTCTCTGCAAGATGATATCTTGCCTTGTGGTTCTGAGGTTAAGATTGAGAATGTGTAAAGAGTCCTTGATATGATTTTGGAAGTGTTTTGAGATCCTCAGTAAAAGTTGTAAGTCAGCACATGAAGTTATTAAGCATACTCTTAAGGAAGAGGCTGACAAGTATATTAATCATTGTTCGGAGAAGACTTAATGTTTGGAAGATTTATGTAAGTAACTTAATGATTAGAGGTGACCTATATGAACATGCTTGGGAGAAGATTAGGTCCATGTGACACATAGTGCATTGGATTTAGCGACAAGTTACATCTTTTTATGTACACGTTTCACTTCTTGGATACCGACATGATTATGGATTAAATCATGAGGTAGATATATATATAAGAGTGATGACCTTTGGTTGTGGTGTGTGAAAGAGTGTGTGTGTGGTGTGAGCATATGAATAGAAGAGAATAATTAGAAGAGAAGCAGTGATGAAGACTTGGGATTCAGAATTTAGTTGCTAAATGACTACACCCTAGCATAGTGGCAGATGCTTAAGCAGTATTTAGTTATCATTTGTGATCTGATTGGAAGCAAGTTTTTTTTCATCAAGGTAGTGAACCGGTAGTGAGCCTTAAATAGGGTTTAACAGCCCCCATTGTAATCTTGCTAGGTTTAGCATTGAGGCAGTGAGCCTAGTAAATCTAGTTGTACTTCATGGCAGTAAGACAGCATATTCTAGGCCCATGGAGTGACCAAGCCTAAACATCATTTCTGTAAAGATTGTAATATATTTATGAGAGCTAATCCTCTTCATGGTTTTTCCTATTTTAGATTTTCCTCGTAAAATCTTGGTGTTATGTGTCATGCTTTTGTGGATGCTATTCATTTGTATATTATGCTTCTATTTGATTAATCCTTTGAAATGGTTAAAAGTAAAAGTGAAAGAAAAGGTTTATAGAACACTGATTCACCTCTCCCCCTCTCAGTGTTCCTAACAATCAACAGTGCATTGGCCCTACCTTCATACTATGGCAAATTTGGCTGGAAATGAATCATAGGATTTTTCATGGGGATAAGTTGATGACTCAACAAGTTTGGCAGAGAATTGTTGGTATGATCCAGGAGCCTGTGGAAGCTAAATGTGAAGTAATTTTTCCTTTGGAAAGGAGTGATGATGAGATTGTGAACAAAATGGGTCTGCAAATAATGACTTGCAACTTCTTTTGTGTTCAAAGAGGTAGGCATGCTAAAAAGAAGGTTTAGAGGGTTGGGAGTTGGTCTCCTCCTCTGGTGGATGTTTTGAAAATCAACACTAATGGTTCTTCTAGGGGTAATCCTAGGCCTACTAGGATTGGTGTCAGCTAGGAGAGACTGTTCTGGCTTAGTTATTTTCTTTTTCTCCATTCATAAAGGTTAGCAAACCAATAATATTATGGAGGGGTTGGCAATTTTTTGGGCTATTAAGTGTTCTTGTGATCTTGGCTGGTGTAAGATTATTTGAGAATTAGATTCTCAGATCATTATTAATTTATTAACTTAGCATAATCTTGAAGGGGTTAATTTGCAACTTGCTTCAGTTGTTCAAAATATTTTGCAGTTGTGATCTAGGCTTGAGCTGATGTCTTTCACCCACATCCCTAGGGAATGGAATAGGGTTGCAGACTGTTTGACCAAGTGGCTTCTGAGCATGCTGGTGTTTGGCAGATTGAGGGATGGGAACAATTATCCCTAGATTACTACCGAACATTAGAGAGGATTATTTCAGAGGACATGGCTGGATGAGGTGGGTTGGTGTTGGTGTTGCATTGGTTTTGTGTCTTTGTTGAGTGATTTGGTGTTCCTACTTTTCTTGGGGAGCCTTTATGGTCCCTGATTTATTTGTATTGGTGAATTTCTGATATCAATAAAATTTTTACCCTCTTTTTAAAAAAAAATGAGCCCAAATTTAAATAGGAGTTGACATGGATAGGCGAATTTCACTGTCACATTTTCCCGTATTTTGATGTGCATGGGAATCTAGCTTGATTATTTATTCTTGACATAAATGAATACTCTTAGACAACATGAAAAGTAAATATTTAAACATAAAAGGATATGTGGCCCATGTGAATTATTGGATTGATATTGAATTCTTTCAGTGTTCAAATAATGTGGCCACATATCAAGGATATAATGAAAGTCAATATATCCATGTGAACCTAATACAAACACATACTCACATAATGGATTATTAATAAAAATTACACATAACTTTTAGAAAAAGATTTCTTTATTCATTCACAATCATTACAACAGTCTTTGAAGATTTACAACAATATCAACTCAACCTAACCATCACATTCAAAATGACTCACTATAACACATATCATCAGTAGCCACTAACTTCATAAGAACCCCATCCTTAACTCATAATGAAATTATAACCTCTTCTACATAATGAATGGTACTATTAATTTGATGTCTTATTTCTTCTTCTCTTACAGTGTACATTTAGAATATTCAAAAAATCACACATGCACTACTATAATATTTGATCTTTCATCTCAATTTGAGGCTACTTGTATTCAATCCTTGATCTAGCCTCTTTCTTTGATTCCCAAATATTTTCCATCAATCTAGTATACCTAAATGAGTATTTCTTGTAACTTTATATGAAATCTACAACGAAAACACATTACATTTTTTATGAAATAAAACCCATTATAAGATAATCCCAATGCATTTAAGGATGATACAATTTACAAGTAGTTTACATCACCCCAAGGCATAAAAAATCAAGAAATCATTGGTGCTCAGAAATAATTTTTCACTTTGAAATTATGAAATATATGCACTTGCATTATGGAAATGATTCTAATCCCTTCTTTAACAAAAGTCATTGGATGTGTCCTTTTGTACTTCAAGTTAAGGAAACTATCCACCAACAATTTATTTTCCTAAAATCTTCTCAATTCCAATATATTTTTTATATTTTTATCTTCACTCTCATTTCTATTTTCAAACCCATCTATGTCTACATCTACACCATATTTATGGACTAATCTCTAAAAACATCCTTCCATCATATCTTCTTATCGCATGTCCTTCTCAACCATTCTATTGCCACTTTCATATTTAACCAATCAATTCTACTACCATAATATACACACACATATACATATATATTCTTCTCCCTTTTTAAGAATACTTCTCCATAGCTTTTACCAATATTCTCTATATAATAAGTTACATTAACACCTCTAACCATATCGCTTCACTCTATTGGCCCCTATTTTAGTCTTTAAACAATAATTTTATTCTCTAAACTTGTCTCTCTCAAGTTATCTATTGAACTAATCCAACCAATTCATTCTCATTATGCTTATATTTTCCTTCTAGAAAATTCAATTTTTGGCTCAACACTATTAATTTACAATACTACTTATCTTCAATTAGATCAACATATACTACAACTACATTTATCTTTATAATCATTTGAAAATAAAATACCCATCTCTAATCTAATAACTTTTATTGCAAATTTCCTTTATAGCCTATGTTTCTTCTATAATTAGCTTTCCATTATTTTCTTTCATTTGTACTATGTGAAATACAGAAAATATACAAAGAAAATAACATAAAACATGTAGAAAAAACAATAAAGCAATTCATACAAAGCAATAAAATAAAACATGCAAACAAACAATAATGCAATATGTTCAAACTTTGCACAAAACTAGATTTCTGGTAAATAGTATGGAGTGCACCAAGCTCCATTGATTTGTCTTGTGGATGATTTGTGGGTTGCTCACACAACCAACATAACTCTACTATGAAAATTATAGGAAATATGATATGAATGTGCATATGAAATTTTATGAGCTTGTGTGTGAGGGTTTGAAATGAAAATGAAAGTTTGATTTATAGAAGGAGAGGGAATCAAATAGATGAAAAAGATTAGAAGGGTGAGGGATGAGGTGGACAGATAGGATTGAAACTCAATCTTAGTGCTTATGACACACCATAAATGAGGATGACAAGTGACTAAAAAAAGGAGGGGCATGTGAATAAATGAGATTTTTAGTTGATGTTGGAGAGGAAGTGCTTATGATGCACAATGAATGAGGTTAAAAATAGGGATGTGAGTGGGGATAAATAATTTAAATAATAAAATTATTTAAGTTGTAAGAGACATGTGGAATTTAAATAAATATTTAATTTATTTAAATTGGATGATGGAGGAAAATAGGATTAAATAAATAAGCTTTAATTAATTTGGTGCAAATGGAGGACAAATGGAATTAAATAAATAAGATTTATTTAATTTGATATAAGAAGATGATAAATGGATAAAAGGGACTAGTTAAATAAATATAATTTATTTAGCAAATGGGAATGGTAGATGGGGTCATGAAAGGGACATAGAAGAAAAGATGTTAAGTCTCACAAATAGATTCAAGCGAGAGTTGAAAGGCAATATTGTAAGACATGGTTAGTTTTAGATGTCTACAATATGTTCAAATTTTCTTTATGTTCACTCCTACCATAACTGCTTGAGATATTCTAAGGTATATGTTTTACTTCTACATGCCACTACAATACCATATGCTAATGGTTCAATATTTTATTTTCTTAAATTTAGTTAATTTATTTTTTGCATTATATGCACATATGATAGGATAAGATCACTTAGATAGGTTAAACTTGCATCATGTGACTATATACCCTTTATCACACACTAGTTGTACATTCACATCTATTGGTGGCATTCCTATATATAAGGACCTCTTATTCTTATTTGTGCAATACAATTAATCATCTCATATATTTGAATCCTATGAATAGGATAAAATTATTATATCATTTTGGTGTTCTCTCTCCTTACCTCTAGGACTTTTCAATCTTGGGTGGGTATCTCCATAGCTAAATCATACATGGTATCATAGTGGAAGACTTCCTTGGGTTAGTCTTTTTTAAGGATCTAGGATTCTCAATCCTATCATTTCTTGAAAGATAAAGTATGCTCTTCTCTTGCATTAAATGATGATTTGTAGAATAAAAAAGGTTTGATAGAAAGACCACATTGTTGGGGGTTCCTTTTCATGGCTTTGTATTGTAGGTGAATTATAGATCTTGGTGGAACAATTCATTGCTGATCATTAAGTCTAGAGCATCCAAGAAAGTCAAATTTTCCTTTCAGTGTGTCTAAATTAGACATGGGAGACCATGTGGGGACTTGGGTGATATTTACCTATAGAGAGTTTCTATACAAAGAGTTTGTCTATAGAATGAAATGTGGTAATATGTGTTAAGTTTTAGGTGTTGGGGTGAAACATACAAGTTGGTTGACATTTGGTGATGTTGAGGTACTAAGTTGTAGTGTAGTATAGATTTTAATTTACATGTATTGGTGTTGTGAAAATTCAACCACAAGTCATTTAAGGAAGAGCTCACAACAACATAAGGAAAATAGTGTTTCTAGAATCATGAATGAAAATGCAGGAGGACTTGTAGAAGAGCTAGAGTTCACCTGCCACAATTTGAGTGTAGGATAATATTTTAGAAGATGTCTCAAGGTACCAAAAATAGTCTGAAGCTATGTTATTTTTGTTTGTGCCACTACAATCATGGATTTGGAAGTGTTGGCTATCTAAGAAAACATGAACTCATCAATAGTGTTAAGTGTGTAATTATTAGTTCATATTGTGTGGAAGTAGATATATATACAAGGATATTATCCACATGGAGACTTAATGTCTAGTGATATGCTTAGTGTGTTAATGTGATAATATACTCATAATTGAATTGTGTGACTCTTGATATTCTACATGTTGGTTAGATAGTTAGATGGTTGGAATTGTCATGTGAAGTTCTAAATCTAGATGGTTGTACAAACTAAAATCATTAGCATAGGATTGATCATTTATTTTTTAGGACACTAGGGTAATTGTAAAAGAGAATGATGCAGTTTGATACTCTATAAATGCCTTGTTTTATTGAATCCTTGATTCTAAATAGTATAAATTTGAATATATTTTGTTGATGGGTTTTTTATGTAGGAGCATCCTTGGGCATCATGGAAATTTTGTATCATTTTTGGAAGATTGGATTGTGTTGTTTAGTTCTATGTTTGTTGTTTTGTTAGTTTGTAGTTATCGGTCTGTGATAGAGAATGTCAATGCATGTCACCACATTCAAAGATTGGCTCTTGAAATTTTGGGATTAGTTTTGTTTGTGAAACTTATGGATCTAGTGTTAGTCTTTCAAGATATTTGGATGAGAAGAATATTGTAAATTTCTTTGTGGGTGTCTATGGTTTGAAAGTTCTACACAATTGGGAGTGTTTGTATTTGCATAAGTTTATTTAGAGTTTGTACCAGAAAATGAATGTTTGTGCCAATTTAAATAAATGTTTGGGATGTATTTGGTGTTCCATGTAGAGGATCTCAACAATTTTACTATTTGGATTTGTAATTCTATTATTTTTGGCTAGCGACATGTTTCATGTGGTTTTGGGGTATGCACCATCTTGTGGCCAACGTAGAACATATAGAAAAATTGAGGACATGCTAGATATAGTTAGTTGTGAGTGTTTGAAAGAAAGACAAGAAGAAAAAAATGGATAGGATCATAGAAAGTGAGTTTTATAAGTGAGGGCTGAGGTTTGAGAGGTTGAGTGAAGGAATAAAGAGTATGATGTGGGGTATAACTTGAGGAAGCATATAAGAGGATAGCAGGTGTCATTACAGTAGAGTAGTGGTGAAATCCTAAAATATTATATTTGAATCATCATTAAGTAGCCCATGTCATAGGTTCTTGAAGTGATATTTCCATATTTTAGTGTTATATACATATAAGAAGCCATTGTGGCAACTCTCCATTCATGACTCGATTATAATCAATAGCTGTGGCATAGCATGTAAGAGGGATAATCATGGCAAGTTATGTGGTTGTAAACATCAAAATAATCATGCAAGATTAAATAAATGAGAATTTTGTATTGTTTCTTTGAGATCTCTTTTGTATATGGTTATTGTTGTGTGTGTGTATTGTTGAGTTAGCTGCATGGCTAGATGCTCCTTCATTGGACCCTCCTACCATGATTGCATCAAGTGGTATCAAATAAAAGGGTAGGTCATGGGAAGAGTTTTGGAGTGTGGGTGTGGATATGAGAATGCTTGTTTGATGATATTTTTTAAGAATGAGTTTGATTAATGTTTGAATTGTGGCAATCGACAAAGGTTTGTAAATAGAGCGATGTCTTTGAAGTAGTTTACAAGGAGTAATTATATGTAGATTTCCAACCTATGTATAGTTTTCATCAATCCAAGATGTCATCAAAGAGAAAGCAACAAATTATTATAGTTGTTGGAATAATGGAGGAGATGTATGAGATTTCGAAGGCTATGTAGAATCAAATGGATGAAATAGAGCAAGACCATAAAAAAACCCTAACCCTAGGGATGAGGACAATGATTAAGAGCAAGAGGCAAATCCTATCGAATCAAGTGGAATTGAAGAGGACAAGGAAGAGAGAATGCTGAAGGCCATAACTAACACTAGAATGTTGAAGGCCATATCCACCTTAAACTTGTCAAAAAACATGCTTTCTAGGTCCACAAAGGGATTTCCCATGTTGCATGTATATATGAATGAGTCAAAAGGTCAAAAATGAGTTTTCACCTGCTAATCAAAACCTTATTTTCTCCAAATATCTCTTACATGTCTTGGAGGGAAGCTTTCTTGTTTGAATCATAACTTTTTAGGGTTGTTTTCCATGCTAGGTTTGTATCAGGTAGCATTAGAGTTAAGATGGAGTCATATCTTTGAGAGTTGAGTTTTGATGAGTTAAGTGTGAGTTAGGGTTCTTTTGCCCTTGTGACTATTAGGGTTTTCTAAGAAAGTTTGAGCAACTTTCATAGAGGCATTTGTTTCTTTTTCTCTTGCATGGTATGCCCAGAGCATGAGGAAGGTCTTCAATATCTTACACACATCTCTTTCACATGCTCAGACCTCTCCAAAGTGTTAAAAGGTATATTGGATCAATCTATTTTTCAATGAAAGAGGTTATATCTTAATGTTTTGGTTTGGATCTGGAGAGGTTAGGTAAGAAAGACAAGTATGGAGGATAAAGAATGAGTTTAGACTATGTTTTCAATCATTAGATGCATGAGATAGATGCCCATAACATGGTTTCTACATGGTTCCTTTATGCAAGGTTAGAAATAACCTATATGGGATTTGGGAATCTTTGCAACCACTAGACATTGTAACTCAGGTATCTTAAGGTGCACAGAGGTTCAAGAGATTTATAAAATCATCTAGTCATTTTTGTGTTATACATGGAATCCCTAGGGAATGAGAAGGTCTGCATAATGCCATGGAGATGTCAGAGAAGAAATTAGGTTTGAAATGGTGGACAAAAGTCTCTAAACTCTAAGAAGTTGGTTGTAACAAGTCAAATGGCCTATGGGTTTCATACAATCATCTTTCAGCGTCATATAGATTTCATTGTGTGTCATAAAATAGTTAAACCTCTCGAGGGAATATGTTGATTCATAAAATAATTAGAGGCACAGTTTTGTGAGTGCTCACATAGATTATGACAACATTTTCATTAGTCATGAGTCTATCCTAAGCAGTCACCTAGTTGGATAGAGACAATGGAGGAGATCTTACACATGCAAGACATAATAATAGGTTCTAAGTACTAGTCATCAAGCATTGAAAGGCAAAGAAGTCCTTGTCAAACAACAGTCTATTAACAATTTGCAATAGCTAGCAGATAGACAGTTTAAGGGGACACTTCAGAGTTTAGTTTTGTCAATAATCACTAGATTCAAAAAAGACATTCAAGAACAATGGTAGACACTAAGAGAAGGCTATCATTACAAATGAAGGATGCATGTCTAGAAAGTGTTGTGAAGGTAATTCCTCTACTCCTTTTAGATAGCTGACTATGGAGACCTTAGGTTTATGTTTTCCTAGTTTTCATCATTGTAAGGATCTTTTAGTGGGATTAAAGGCTAATAACAATCCTAGTGACTATTACAAAGGAAATTAACAATATGCTAATGACTGTGGCATGAAACCTAGAAATCCTACCTAAACACTACCCATCAAAAGAGAAAAACATTGTAAAGGTTTTGGGATAGTGACAGGACTATCCACGGTGAGACACTAAGCACAAACTATCAAATGAGACAGTTAGAAGTATAAAAACAGTCCAAAATAGTCACAAACCTAGTAGATAGAAAGGTCTATTTGATTACTGAAAGGTAAGGATAGTCATCTGACAGTGCAGCAAAAGCTTGATGAACATAGCAAAAATGCATAAGAGCATGACAATATGAATATGCAGGGAGAAGTTAGTAAGTCAACTAAGAACATTGTGTACTGTCAAATAGTTGGAGATCATCAAACATTCAGGGACAATGAGGGAAGTCAAAAAGGATAGAAAGATAGTCCTTAAGAGTTGCTAAACAGTCCCAATTAGTTGAAGAAAGGGGTCTACAATAGTGAATAGTCAAGGTGAATGCATAGAGACACTAAAAGAATGTTGGTGTTAGCAATTTTGAAGGGTTGTTTGAAAGTGGGCAGAGATTGATAAACTACATACAGTTAACAAACCTACATAGGTTTTGAAAAGAGATTTACCAGAAATGTTAAATGCTATACAGGAGAGGCAAAGTGAAGACTAAATGATAAGAGACTCCAAGAAGCATATAAATACTATGTTAGTGTAACCTTAAAGACTATGTTGACAGTCATGAGAGAACAAATGGAGCACATTCCTAGGAGCTTGTTGAAGACCAAATCAACTTTTGAAGATGAAATCAGATGAGGACTCTTCTTGGGCGTCCAATGTAGGTTGACCAATTTTTGAGCATTCATATTAAGTTAAAAATGGGTCCTATATTCTCTCCAATGTTTATGATGGGATATAGGACCATTAAATTTAGTTTTTCTCTAGTTCTTTCATGTTTTTGAGTTGTAAAAGGCAAAAATGAGAGATTGTAACTCAAATTTTGTTGTATGACAACACTTTGTAACACATTTTCAAAGCAATAGAAGTTAGTTCAGAGCTATATTTGATGTAAGAACACCATTTCTATCAATAAAGATATCAATTTTCCTTCATATGATGTTGTTATACTATGTGTTTAAACAAAATAATGGATGTATACTCTCAGTTTTCTGTAAAACCTTTGATATATGCTTTATTTAAACACCTCTAGGCAGAAAATAGATATTTTATGCAATTTGTAAGTTATGAAACACTTGAAAATAGCTATTTAGTTTGTGGCAAATGTCATTTCCCTTTCTAAACATAAAAACATAAGTGTCCTTGCAAAATAGTCATGCATAGAATCTAAATCATCATAAGTTGTGGAAAGCCAGTCATTTCTCTTGAAGAATTGTGTGTCAAAACATCAAGCATAGGTCATTTTAGTTTGGTGCATCACCTCTATAGACATATAGTTTCATTTTAGTTTCCTCCCTTTCCCTTTTCTCAACAAATAGTAGTGGTTAAGTCATTTTAGGTGAAGTACTAAGGGAACCAGCCCTCTCTGGAGACTCATTCCTATCTACAAGCAATGCATAGGCTCTGGAGTGTTTCCATGCATATCAACTAAGCAAGGGAGACTAAAAATTACTCTCTAGAGTGCACTCAGGACTAATAACAACTAGATAAATGAATGGTTTTAAAGTGTCAATACAGGTAGAGTTAAGTATCTTGAATATCAAAAATATAAAGGAATCATATCAAATGGCCCTATCCACATAAAATCTGAAACTCATCAGAAGATTTGGATTAGGACAGAACTGATTGAGAGTTTGAGAAGAAAATATTTAGGAACATAGGTCTCATTGCAGTCGCAAGATAACATATGTAGGGGACCCTAACTTTAGTATCCCATACTTCAAGGAAGGAGGAGATAGTAATCCCAACCACAACAATAGAGAAGAAAGCAATTCCTACCACAAGGATAGAGATGACATATATTCTTACCACAATGATAGAAATAATGGATATCATAGAGGTAGGGGAAGATGTGGTGGAGGTGATGGGAAGCCATTGAGGGGAGTATATTTTAGATGGGGAGAAGGACATTGAGCATTTGAATACCATCAAAGCTAAGGAAGCCCCAATTGGAGGATAGAAAGGAAAGCAAGAGTTGCACATGTGGATGAGGAGACTAAGATATCAAGAAGCTTTAAGGATGAACTAGGGAGAGGAGAGTCACCTGCTACAAGAAGAGATTTATTAAAACATAATTATGAAGAGGAACCATCACAAAGGAATAATTTGTGTAGAATAATATGCAAATCAAGAGGTAAGTGCTATAATGTTGTTATAGATAGTGCAAATATAGATAATTAGGTGTTTGAAGAGATGGTTGAGAAGCATAAGTTATCCTAAACTATATGGAACTATTTGGTTACAAAATGAATATGAGTGTTTAGTAACAGAATAATATGGAGTCAAATTCAACATCTATAGTACATACCATAATGATTTTTTGGTTGATATGATGTCAATCTATGTGTGTCATTTGTTGGAAAGAGCATGGTAATTTGATACAAGTGTTGTGATGATGGGAGGGAAAATACTTAAGAGTCTAATAATGAATGGTAAAAGGAGAAAATTAATTTTACTAAAAGAAAGAGAAGAAAAGATCTGTAGAAACACCGAAGTTTTTTTGGTGGATGGAAGGAAGTTTTTAGAAGGCTTGAGACATGAAAATATGTGTTTTGTACTGATTCCTAAAGTATAGGGAACCATAGGCACAAAAGGTAGCAACAAAGATGTAGAAGAGGCATTGTACGAAGATGTTTTAAAGTTGTTGAAAGAATACAAAGACATCATATCATATAATATGCTAGATGGATTACCACTAGTAAGAAGTATCCGTCACCATATAGATATAATTCTAAAGGCAAGTTTGTTGGAGTACTTGACAACACTAAGAGGCTGGGGGGGTGAATCAGTGTTGTAGACAAAAACACATTATTTACTTTTATTTCAGACTATCAAAATAGAGGAAAGATTGCAGATTAAAGCCTTATTAATGCAAGTTATTGTGAACTAAGGAACTAAGCATACAACTGTAATGAACAAATGAGCCATGCAACAAAGAGACCATAAGACAATGATTTCAGGAGTGGAAAACCCTCATGGGGTAGAAAAACCACTCATTAAATGCCTCACTAGCTTAATAAAAATGTGCTTCACTAGAAAATATAGATGTCTCATTAGCTATATGTGCCTCACTGGTTATTTGTGCCTCACTGGCTGTTTGGCTCACTAGTTGTTTGCCTCACTGGTTGTTTGCCTCACTGGCTATATGTAATCTCAAGTTCATACAGAATTTTAATCAATACAAAGGGTTACTTTATTTCCTTACAATCCAATTCTTGACTATCTCATCATTTGAGACTCAAGAATACATAACTACAAATGTGCACATCAACTTAGAATAGATCTTGCATCAACACCCTGTTACAATCTTATTGGTAGTGTAAGATACAAACTCATAAAAACCATATCAGGGGTTTACATATCATGCCTTTTTATAGATTTCATAATGCCTTCTTTTTTTCATGAAGTAGTTTGTATCTGTAACTAAACCTCTTCAACTATCTTAGATAGTTTTCAACTGCATAAGTAACTATCAAAGGAGTATGGTCGAATAGACCCATGTATAGCTTTATACAATGCCTTTGAATCTCTTACAATAATAAATCTTCAACCATAGTGAAATCATATAATGTTTAAACTATTTTCAACATTTGAGCAAGAAACCCTACGGTAAAGCATAAGAGTAAATCCTTCAAACCCTAACTATGGGTGTACCATAAGTTTGTAAATTCTCATCACAATATTTACTGTCAACAATAGAGTATAAGGAAGTTTCATAACAAACTGTTCACCATTCATATATATGTCTTTGCTTTCAACAAAACATAAATGCATTTATGGATACAAACTTAAAGTCTTCAACTCATAACTGAAACCCAATTTATAGTTCAAACAGGCACAGCATGGGAGTATAAACCCTCACAGTCAACAAAGAAACAATATACTTCAGTGTTCCTTTTGCACATAGACTCTTTACTAACCTTTACAAGAACATAGAATTACCATTTTTATTGGCTTAAAAACCCACATAAGAAAATAAGGAAAGATATCACTTGTGCTGAAAACTAAGAAATCTTGATGTGCCTTGGAGTTCCAATAATTGTCCAACTTCACCATTGAATCCCACAAAATCAAACAAAATCCCCATGATGATACACAAAATCTTAAAGAAAAATTTGCATAAAGATGGAACCCTAGGTTGAGTGCCTCATATCTCTAAGTCTTGACATTGCATAATAAAAATCAAACAACCTTTTTCTCATAGAATTTCTTGTTTACCAGCAGTGCCTATTTGCCCTAAAAAGTGCGAGTCAATATCGAGAATCAACATAACCTTTTTACCTATCAAGTATAGCCATGACACTTGCTAGGTAGGTTAACACCTTTAAGTGCCCAATAGGATGTGTTTCTAAGTGATTTCTTTTATTATTTGCACAAGGAAATAATTATTGTCAATGATGCCATTTGAAACACTTTTAAGACAACCTTTCATGAGTCAAAAGAAGATAACCATAGGAAGCCCTTTTCTAACTTTGAAGTTAGATACAATAATAACAATAACCTTTCATACAAGAGATGATATTTGTAAATAAGCAAGTACATACTCCTTGCATTTGTATCCCTTTAAAAATATCATGCCTTTGTAAATAGAACTTCAAGAAGTTTGTATATTGTGTTGAAGACAAATAAAAGCAATTCTTAAGAGATCACAAGAACTCTTCACTATTGATCAAGTGCCAACTAAATGCAACACATCATAGTAACATCCAAAGCATCATAAAGTATATGCTACCTTTATAACAAAGCCAAAAAGTCCTAAAAGAATACCACACATGTATGCAAAACATGTATCACCTAGAAATGTATGTCACCTATAGAAATGAGGCAAACCAAGACAACCATGTCTCCCATAACCTGAGTACTTTCATAAACTAGATACCTCTACCAATTAACAACCAATACTCATCATAAAGATCAATCAAATGCACTGACTAAGAGAGTGTGTGAATTTATCATCAAGAACAATCCTCTAATCAAATGAAGATAACCAAGAATGAAACCAATGATTTCTTAACAATCCTCTAATCAAATAAATATCATCAAGAATGAAACCAATGATGTCTTAAGCCTTGACATCAATACCAAATCGAAACAATGTCAAATTTCCTTTACCAATAGCAAGTGAATTAACAACCAACTATCATAGTATCATCATGAGAGTATGTTTGACATCAAGGACAACAACTGAGAGGGCAATAAACTCCCCCTTTGTCCTTGAGGGAAAAACACAACTCTCACTCCCCCCTTTTTGCATCAAAGACAAAGGGAGAAAGAAGTGTGCCAATGCCTCAATGAAAGATCAGGAACCATAAGCAAAAACAATAAATGTAAATCATACCATGACTATCCAATGGAGCACGAAACATCTAGAATGGCCCTAAAATACAACTGCACTGTTAGCACCATATAAATGAGCATGTATCAAAACAAGACAACAACTAAAGATGCCAAACATGAGAGATAGCAAAACCAAAGAAAAGAGAACTATCACCTGAGTAGAACACCACTATCACCAACATCAAGAACCAACTGAAAGCATCAAAATGCCTAGCATATATCAATGATCAAGTATCAAGCACCGGGATAACATCTAAATATACCACTATACCAATGTATCAACCACTATGCGTGTAACCATATTTCAATGTAATAAACTCCATACCTTGTTCCAAGGCCTGTTTATTAACATCAAGACTTATCAAACCTACAACTACAACTTTTTAAGAAACTCTCACACAGTTCCATGATAGAAACAAGATTAATCAAAAGAAATATATGAGATTGTTAGCATTAGACAAACTAGTGATGACTACAGCCTTCATTGATTATGCATGAGGACCATTCATTGTCACTATTTTAAAATCAATACCACTGTCATGTACATGAAAAACCTCAAGAACTATATTGAGTCCCTCAACTGATAAAATACGAGCAAATAAGCATGAAACATAAAAAGCACAGTTACAGTCAATTGTCAAAGACATTGTATACCCTGTAATCAGGAAAGAATACCCAGAATGATCAAGAAATCCACTATATGCATCAGAAATCACTGTATAATCAAGCATATGTGACCAGAATCAAGCATGTAATCATCAAGAGTCAAATAAAACAATTGAATCAACAACTGCCCAATTTCTTGCCCTTTAGGATTTGTATACTTGATTATTAGAACAACAAACCTCCCCTTTTTATCATATAAATCATATGTGTCTAATTTATGAAACCCATTATCAAGAATATTTAAGGAACACAAATCATCTTTGCATTGTGAACAATTATCAAAAAGGAATCATAGCATAAACATCATTCCAATCACTATTTTGATGGGCTTCATTCCCTATTCATTGGCATTATTGTCATTGAGTTTATACTTGAACTATACCTGTCTCTTGACAAAAAATACTATCCACCAACACCTTATTACCAAAACATTCACTGTAACAACTCAAAGAGTAGAGTCATTGAAGGCACCAAGAATCAAAAACACTATACCTCCACATCACTGTACCACATCATATCATGCCAAGAAGCCACTGATCATGAAGATTGTAAATTGAAAAAACATTGTTGTGTCACAAAAATAAGACATCAACTTTTATAACTTTTAAGCCTTAAGACTCCACATTCTATGAGAAATAATACTTTCATTTTGATGGTAAATAAAGCTCATGTCATTCAGCCAAATCACTACAATAGTAGTGAGAGAGAGAAAAAAACATATGGTATTTTCCCTTTTGACAACAATAGATATTGTCAAAGATCATGCATCAAAGCCTCCAAGACACTATAGGATCATCAAGGAAAGAAAAATATGAAAGCTGAGCAGATCATCATTGTAAAATCAAGCAAGAATTTACTATCATCAAGAATCCAGAAGTACTGTATAATACTATACCAGTCCAAAAAAACAATCCAAAGGTCAAGAATCAAGCACGAGTTCCAAGATAAAGAGTCAACTAAAATTCAACTGAAAACATCAAGGGTTACTGTACCATCAACTAAAACCATCAAGAATCACTATATCAACACATCAAGAGCTACTGTCATCATAACATCAAGGCACCAAGGATCATTGTATATCATAGCATAGTCATCTAACCCAAAAAAACATGACAAAACACTAGAGGGATAAGGCACTTAAAAACTCAAATCAGAAAAACATGAATGTAGCATCTTTGAGGGATTTGAAGCAAACACGAATCACAAAGGTATGCTCTTAAGCTACTACCAAACATCAAACTAGACTTCCTACATCATCAAACTTCTTGAAACTTCTTGGGGCAAGAGATAGAACATTAGACAACTCCCCCTCACTCTAAGCTGAGTTCCAAGTGAATTGTAATGTCTCTTGTGCAGTATGCACATGATTAGGACTTTCTTCTTCTTGTCTTTGTTTTCATCTTGAAACTAGTATAGGATCTTTGTTTTCCTTGCCCAAGGCATTCACTTGCTTTTGCTTAAACATGTAGCCTCTAGTTGGTTTTATCCTTCCTCTACACCACTGTGCTTTGTGCCCAAATATATTGCATCTATAACACAAAATATTGTAGTTTTGATCAAGAGAAGAATAGTTTCTTCTAGGTGATCTGAGAGAGTGATACCTTGCATGCATCCAATAGTTTCTTGTAAAATGGCCAATTTTATTATAGTTATAACAAGCATCATTGTAGTTCCGATTTGACTAGCCATAAAAACTTTTCTCTTTATTCCACCCAAAACCATTTCTTTTACAATCTATAGCCCTATGACCATAAAAATGACATGCATAGCATAACCATGAAATTATGAATAATTATACCTGATATGTGGAAATCTTAAAGATTTGTTATCAACAATAATAACCTTAGCTTTCTTCTTGGATTCAACCTCAAGTGCAGCAGAGTGAAATATCAGGTCTATCTTCTTCTTAGGAGCATCTCTTGTCTTGGAACATTCTCCTTTCTCATAACCCAAGCCATTAGTATCCTTGTAATACCTTTTCTTGCTCAACATGTCATTCAGACAGTCAGTACTCTTTTCAAATTGAATATTCTTTTGCAATTTTGAAGATGCTTCTTCCAAATCCTTTCTCAAAGAGACTATTTATTTCTCTAACTTCAGACATTCTATTCTTTTTACTTCAATATCATATTTAGTCATATCTATTATTATTTTGGCTTCTAGAACTTTAGTTTTTAGACTAATAATCTATTTTTCATATTCATCAACTTGACTCCTTAAATCTACAATCAAATTTTTTGCCTTAGTCTTAGAATCCTTCCCTTGTTGAAGTTGAACCTTTAATTCCTGGTTCTCTTTTTCAAGATACTTGTTCATTTCTAGAGCACATAAAAGTTCTCCTTCAATATCCACTTCACAATCATCTTCATCAAATTCATGTCCATCTTCATCCATAAAGAAGTCTCCTTCTACATCATCAATCTTAACAACAAAGTCATTTTCTTTATCACACTTTGTGTCAACTTTCAAAGGTGACTTAGGCAACAACCCATTACTAGGCTTGACTAGGGTTTTTTTAAATCTTTTTTCTTGTTCTATTTCTTTTCTCTATTTCTTCTACCTTTTTCCCATGGTATTCCACTATCAGGACCTACCCAAGCCTATTAGACTTTAATATGGAACCTACTCTCTGATACCACTTGTTGGATTACTTGACAACACTGAGATGGGGGTGAAAAAGTGTTGTAGACAAAAACACTTTATTTACTTTTATTTCACACTATCAAAATAGAAGAAAGATTGCAAATTAAAGCCTTATTAATGCAAGTTATTGTGAACTAAGGAACTGAACATACAAGTGTAATAAAAAAATGAGCCATGCAATAAAGATACCACAAGACAATGATTTCAGGAGTGGAAAACCCTCACGGGGTAGAAAAACCACTCATTAAATGCCTCACTAGCTTAATCAAAATGTGCTACACTAGAAAATACAGATGTCTCACTGGCTATATGTGCCTCACTGGTTGTTTGCCTCACTAGTTGTTTACCTCACTGGCTGTTTGTGCCTCACTGGTTGTTTGCCTCATTGGCTATATACAATCTCATGAATATAGAATTTGAATCAATATAGAGGGTTACTCTATTTCCTTACAATCTAGTTCTTGATTGTCTCATCATTTGAGACTCAAGAATACATAACTACAACTATGCAAATCAACTCAAAACTGATCTTGCATCAACACCCTATTACAATCTTAATGATAGTGTAAGATACACACTCATCAAAACCATATTAGGTGTTTACATATCATGCCATTTATACATTTCACAATGCCTTCTTTATTTCATGAAATAGTATGTATCTGTAACTAAACCTCTTCAACTATCTCAGATAGTTTTCAACTGCATAAGTAACTATCAAAGGAGTATGGTCGAAAAGACCCATGTAGAACTTTATACAATGCCTTTGAATCTTTTACAATAATAAATCTTCAACCACAGTGAAATCATATAATGTTCAAACTATTTTCAACATTCAAGAAAGAAACCCTAGGATAAAGCATAAGAGTAAATCCCTCAAACCCTAACCATGGGTTTATCATAAGTTTGCAAATCCTCTTCACAATCTTGACTATCAACAACAGAGTATAAGGAAGTTTCATAACACTATAACCTTAACATACAGCATGGATGTCTGCAGCCCATCATCATCATCATCATCATCATCATCATATTTGACTTAACACTGTCAGCATCATCATATTTACTATGCCGACCGATATCCTCCTGATGACAAGCCCTCACCCTTTCGCATGTCAACAGCATCACCTTATTCGATTATCAACAGCATCATCATGTTCGGCAAGCGCGAACATCCTCCTGATGTCCACTGTTCATCTCACCGACAAACGCTTTCTTCACTATCTTCAGCATCATGATGTTCAACATCATGTTCATCAGCAGGATATGGAACATCCGGTTCCTCCCATTTATCCTGATGATGACAAACCTTAACTCCACGCACCTCTCCTCGATGCTTACGTCACTCCAATATCTTGATGACGTATATCCTGATGACGATGACGTCACCTGTAGCTCCTCAATATCCTGCTGCTCTAAAATATCCTGATGACGTATATCCTGATGATGATGACGTCATATCCTGCTGTTGGCCAAACTTAACTTTTTTCAGCCCGCGATCAACCCGATCTTCTTCCTTATGCCGATACGCTCCTCCTCGGCACCTCCTGATGATGATCACCCCGACGCACTTTCACTTTATGCAACCAACCGCATCATGCCGATCTCCTCTTACTCGGATGATGATGCCCGAAGCGACTGCAGGATATAAGCAGAAATATCCTGATGATGCCGTTTTAACGAATTTTCAACCTTAGTGGATTTTCACTGTTCTGATCCGCCGAACCTCCTGGGATGACTCGATCCACTTCCAGGGTGATCTTCCAAACTCTATCAGCTCGACCTAGCACATGCCCATGCTAGGGTCTTCAACACCTCTCGACGGCGATCCTGCACACCTGCATGCAAACAAACAAACTAACTCCTAACCTACTGTACATAACCATTCCACCGATCAGACGAATCAACCGGTGGAATGGATCAGTGAATCCATGAAACCACCCAAACCAGCAAATCGGTCAAATAATGGAATTCAACAGAGGATGAACAATAACAGGATCTCTTTATTGATTTCAAAGATGCAATACAATATACTGTTTCTCACACAGCACACTCTAACTCCTCTACTCAATGCAATACTATACTATCGATCGATGATCTACAGTCAACCGATCCTCATGCTTAAATAGATTTTCCTGCGAGTACTACTGACCTGACTCCAAGCGGCTGGGAACTCTCCAGGCAGCTGGGAGGTCCAACCGAACATACATCATGACAACTGTCCTAACAAACTAACTAAAAATAGCAAAGCCTGGTCAGCATGATCTTAGTATGATCAGCATGACCTTATTACATGCATTTGGTCTTATCAGACCTTCTTGGAAACATAAACAAGACTCAAACTAACTAACTGCCTCATGAAGGCCAGCTGTCAGGTAGGTGCTCCTGCACCATACTCCCCAACAGAAAAGAACTCATGTCCCATGGGTTTAGTATGTGGAAATCCTCCACCTTTACACTTTGCCTGTGCAATATTCTGAACTGCTCCAGCTTTGGCCTCTGCTGGCTCTTGGCTGCTCCAAGACTTCTGAATTGTAACTTGCTTTCTGGCAAGTAAATCCTCATGCCTGTTAATGTAGGCCTTTCTCTCACATACCCTGTGTTTGTCAGGTTGTCTGACTAGAACCTCTGTCTGAACTGCCTCTTGAACTTTGGCAATGTTCAACTCTGTTTTTCTGTCAACCTTTATAGGACAAACAATAGTCCCAACTATGACAACATCCTTGTCATTCCTCTTAACTGGTTGCTGTTTGCAAACCTGTTTCTGCACCTGCTGCTGACCTCTGTCAGTCAAAACTAAAACTTTCTTCAACCTGTTGTCCTGAACAACTTCTTGTCCTTCAGTATCCTTATCTACCTTTATGCCTGCTCCTATAGGCATCTGCACAGACTCTTTCTTTCCCATTAAAATGATTTTGGCTGCCCCCTGTGCTGCAGCATCTGCCTGCAATGGCATCAACTTCATAGTCTTCCCATCTTTCTTGATGGTGTAGGTATTAGCATACCCATCATACAGTACCCTTCTATCAAATTGCCATGGTCTACCCAATAGTAGGTGACAACATTCCATGGGCAAAATATCACACAAAACCCTATCCTGATATGCTCCAATCTGAAAATCCACATATGCCTATTCAGAGACAAAAAGTGATTGACTATCACTCACCCAAGATGCCTTGTAAGGGTGCTGATGTGGAATCCTTTCCAAATTCAGTTTATCCACCATTTCCTGAGATACCATGTTATCTGTTGAACCAGTATCAATGACAACCTTACATACTTTACCTTTGCTCTTGCATATGGTCTTGAAAAGAGCTCTTCTTTGCATCATATCCTTTGATGCCTGCAAACTAATCCTCCTAAGCATCAATGATTCTCCCTCCTCAGGATATGCATAAAAGTCAGGCTCCTTATCCTTTTGATAAGTGTTTGAACTCTGCACACTTTGCTCTGCTTTCTCTTCTTGTACCAGTTGTACTCTCTTGTCACTTGTTCTATCATTTCTGGATGATGAACCTTTGTTTTCTGGACATTTGAAAGATGGATGACCAAACTCTCCACAGGTGTAACATTTTCCTGAAAATGTAGTAGAACCTCTACCACCTCCAAATCTTCCTTTATTACCTTTCCATCCACCTCTGAAATCAGACTGTCCCTGTCCTTTACCAGTGTTTTCTTGACCCTCATTGGTTTGCTTTTGTGTAGGGGCTGATCCTCTTCCCCTCATATTGTTTCCTCTTCCTCTCATGGACTTATCATGTCCTCTATTCATCTTTTCTTCAATTCTGATTGCCATTTGATAACAATCCTCCACATTCTTAGGGTTAGCTAAAACTAACTCATCCTGTATGTTAAATCTCAAACCAGCCAAGTACCTAGCCACCTTTTCTACCTCATTCTCATGATGACCAGATCTCATAATCAACTTATAAAACTCCTCTGTATAGGCCTTCACATCCCTTTCCTTCTGCCTTAAAAATTGCAGCTTCTTAAACATCTGAATTTCATAATCCCTTGGCAAGAATTTACCTTTGATCCTTGCTACCATCTTATCCCATGAAGTGATCTTTGACTTCCCTTGTTTCCTTCTCTCAGATTGTACATAATCCCACCATACCAAAGCATGACCTCCTAACTTGGTCTTCGCAATCTTTACCTTCTGATCCTCAGCAACATCTTCACATTCAAAGTGATTATCAAGTGCAGCAATCCAATCTAACAACTCATCTTCATTCAAACTTCCAGTATACTTGGAAACATCAACCTTTACCTTAGGTTTATCACTCTGCACTGCCTTTAAGAATTTTGCCAGTCTCTGGTCTTCAGCATCCAGATCTTCAGCTACCTCTTCATACTCTTCAACAGTATCTTCATCTTCTTCAGACTCACTATCTTCCACTTCCCTCTTTTTGTTCTTTTCCAGGGCTACAAGCCTGGCTTGAAGTGCTTCAGCAAGCTCCTTCATCTTCCTCATCTCTCTAGCATGTTTCTCCTTCATCTCCTGTAATTCCCTTGCAGTACCACTACCTTTCGGAGGCATTTTGTCAACCTCTCAATCTCAATCAACACACAACACTCAATCAACTCTACCACTGCCCTTTCGGTGACAGAATCAATACACAACAGCCCAGACCTTTTGCTGAGCTCTGATACCACTATGATGCAGAGGCATCCACACTATAACCTTAACATACAGCATGGATGTCTGCAGCCCATCATCATCATCATCATCATCATCATATTTGACTTAACACTGTCAGCATCATCATATTTACTGTGCCGACCGATATCCTCCTGATGACAAGCCCTCGCCCTTTCACATGTCAACAGCATCACCTTATTTGATTATCGACAGCATCATCATGTTCGGCAAGCGCGAACATCCTCCTGACGTCCACTGTTCATCTCACCGATAAACGCTTTCTTCACTATCTTCAGCATCATGATGTTCAACATCATGTTCATCAGCAGGATATGGAACATCCGGTTCCTCCCATTTATCCTGATGATTGCAAACCTTAACTCCACGCACCTCTCCTCGATGGTTACGTCACTCCAATATCCTGATGATGTATATCCTGATGACGATGACGTCACCTGCAGCTCCTCAATATCCTGCTGCTCCGAAATATCCTGATGACGTATATCCTGATGATGATGACGTCATATCCTGCTGTTGGCCAAACTTAACTTTTTTCGGCCTGCGATCAACCCGATCTTCTTCCTTATGCCGATACGCTCCTCCTCGGCACCTCCTGATGATGATCACCCCGACGCACTTTCACTTTATGCAACCAACCGCATCATGCCGATCTCCTCTTACTCAGATGATGATGCCCGAAGCAACTGCAGGATATAAGCAGAAATATCCTGATGATGTCGTTTTAATGAATTTTCAACCTTAGCAGATTTTCACTGTTCTGATCCGCCGAACCTCCTGGGATGACTCGATCCACTTCCAGGGTGATCTTCCAAACTCTATCAGCTCGACCTAGCACATGCCCATGCTAGGGTCTTCAACACCTCTCGACGGCGATCCTGCACACCTGCATGCAAACAAACAAACTAACTCCTAACCTACTGTACATAACCATTCCACCAATCAGACGAATCAACCGGTGGAATGGATCAGTGAATCCATGAAACCACCCAAACCAGCAAATCGATCAAATAATGGAATTCAACAGAGGATGAACAATAACAGGATCTCTTTATTGATTTCAAAGATGCAATACAATATACTGTTTCTCACACAGCACACTCTAACTCCTCTACTCAATGCAATACTATACTATCGATCGATGATCTACAGTCAACCGATCCTCATGCTTAAATAGATTTTCCTGCGAGTACTACTGACCCGACTCCAAGCAGCTGGGAACTCTCCAGGTGGCTGGGAGGTCCAACCGAACATACATCATGACAACTGTCCTAACAAACTAACTAAAAATAGCAAAGCCTGGTCAACATGATCTTAGTATGATCAGCATGACCTTATTACATGCATTTGGTCTTATCAGACCTTCTTGGAAACATAAACAAGACTCAAACTAACTAACTGCCTCATGAAGGCCAGCTGTCAGGTAGGTGCTCCTGCACCAAAACTGTTCACTATTCATATAACTATCTTTATTTTCAACAAAAGATAAATGCATTTATGAAGCCAAACTTAAAGTCTTCAACTCATAACTGAAACCCAAGCTATAGTTCAAATATGCATGGCTTGGGAGTACAAATCCTCACAGTCAACAAAGAAGCAATAGAGTTCATTGTTACTTTTACACATAGACTATTTACTGACCTTTACAAGAATAGAGAATTACCATTTTTATTGGCTCAAAAACCCACATAAGAAAATAAGGAAAGATATCACCTATGTTGACAACTAAGAAATCTTGATGTGCCTTTAAGTTCCAATAACTATCCAGCTTCACCTTTGACTCCCGAGTATTGTCATATCAACAAAATCCCCATCATGATACATAGAATATCAAGAAAACTTTGCATAAAGATGAAACTCTAGGTCGAGTGCCTCATATCTCTAAGTCATGACATTGCATAATAAAAAACAAACAACCTTTTTCATATAGAATTCCTTATTTACCAGCAGTGCTTGTTTGCCCTAAAAAGATTTGGTCAATATTAAGCATCAACATCACCTTTTTACCTATCAAGTATGCCCTTGACACCTGCTAGGTAGGTTAACACCTCTAAGTGCTCGATAAGATGTGTTTCTAAGTGATATATTTTATTACTTACACAAGGAAATAATTATTGTCAATGATGCCATTTGAAACCCTTTTAAGAAAACCTTTCATGAGTCAAAAGAAGATAACCATATAAAGCCCTTTTCTAACTTTAAACTTAGATACAATGATAACAATAACCCTTCATACAAGAGATGAAATTTGTAAATAAAAAAGTATACTCCTTGCATTTGTATCCCTTTGAAAAGATCATTCCTTTGTAATAAGAACTTCAAGAAGTTTGTATATTGAGTTGAAGACAAATAAAAGCAATTCTTAAGAGATCACAAGAACTCTTCACTGTAGATCAAGTACAAACTGAATGCAACACATCGTAGTAACATCTAAAGCATCATAAAGTATATGCTACCTTTATAACAAATCCAAAAAGTCCTAAAAGAATACCACACATGTATGCAAAATGTGTATCACCTAGAAATGTATGTCACCCACAGAAATGAGGCAAACCAAGACAACCATGTCTCCCATAACCTGAGTACTTTCATAAACCAGATACCTCTACCAACTAACAACCAATGCTCATCATAAAGATCAATCAAATGCACTCACTAGGAGAGCATGTGAATTTGTCATCAAGAACAATCCTCTAATCAAATGAAGATCACCAAGAATGAAACCGATGATGTCTTAAGCATTGACATCAATGCCAAATCCAAACAATGTCAAATTGCCTTTACCAATAGCAAGTGAATTAACAACCAACTATCATAGTATCATCATGAGAGTATGTTTGACATCATGGACAACAACTGAGAGGGCAACAAATTTTACCAAATAAGGTAGTGCATAGGATGACACTAACATAAAAGAGGAGCTAAACATGACAAGTGTAGTAGTTGTTGAGAAAGGCATTGATCGAAGAGATTTTAAGCCCATGTGTGATACCCACAATACTAACACCTAAGAAGGATGGTAATTGGACAATGTGTATATGGATTCCAAAGAAATAAATAATATCACTATAGAATACAATTTCCCATCAACCAAGAATGCATGATTTTATGGACTATTTGAGTAAAGAAAAGTATTTCATCAAGATTGATTTGCAAAGTAGTTATCACTAGATGAAAATTAGATAAGGGGATGAGTGGAAAATTATATTCCAAACAAGTGAAGGTTTATATGAATGGTTGGTCATGCCCTTTAGGTTAACTAAGGCACCAAGTATTTATGAGGTTGGTGAATGAGGTCCTACAATGAAAATTAGGTAAATTTGTGATTACTTACTTCGATGATATTTAAATGTTTAGTAGGAATAATGAACAAGACCTAGGACACATTAGACAAGTATTGTATGGGTTAAGGGAAGAGAATTGTTTTATCAATATAAGTAAGTGTAGTTTTATGAAGAAGTACTTGGTATACATGGGTTTTGTGATATCAACGAAAAGACTAAAGATGGATCTAGAGAAAGTTGAAGCAATTTTAGAGTGGTGTATGCTAACAAATGTTGGAGAGGTAAGATCTTTCCATGGTTTGGAAATTTTCCCTAGGAATTCCATTAGAAATTTCAATGGTATTTGTACACTACTAACTAAGACAATGAGGGGAGACAAGGAGATCAAAACGATATGAGGAGCCTATATGAGTTTTAAGTTGTTGAAGATGAATGTGACCAAACAAATAGTACTAGCATTATCAGAGTTAAATAAGGTATTTCAAGTGACTGTGATGTAAGATGAAATGAAATCTACACAATGTTGAGTAACGATGGAAAAATAGTAGGCTATTTCAATGATAAATTGAATTACACAAGAAGACATTTAGTCTGTGATGAATAATTTTATGCCATAATTCAGGTATTAAAGAAGTGGATGCATTATTTTTTGGCAAAGGAGTTTTTGTTGTACACTAATCATCAGATATTGCAATATTTGAATAATCAAGCAAACCTGAGCCAGAGACACATGAGATTGGTTTTTTCATGCAAAGATATACCTTCATGTTGAGGCATAGCAATGGAAAATCAAACAAGTTAGTAGATGCATTGAGTAGGACACAAAGTTTCCTAGTAGAGATGATAGTAGAGGTAGTTAGATTTGAAGTTCAATTGAAACATTTGTATGAGGTTGATCCTAATTTTTTAGAGGTTTAGAGAGTATACAATGAATCAATAAGCATGGATATATGCGGTTGGATTAATTAATACAAGACAATATGTTTTTTAAGGGTGATTAGTTGAGCATTCCAAGAAGTTCCATGAAAGAAATTTTGATTAAGGAAAATCATACTAGTAGTTTAGTAGGACATTTTGGTGTAGATAAGATAATAGAATTATTGACTTAGAAGTATTTTTTTCTATAAATATATAAGGATGTCAAGAAATTTGTTCAAGGTTGAAGAATTTGTCTAGTATGAAATGGGAGAAATCAAAATATTGGTTTGTATTAACCACTACTAGTTCCAGAGAAACCTTCAGAGGACATAAGTATGGATTTTGTACTAGGGTTACCTAGGACTCAAAGATGACATGATTCAATATTTGCAGTTGTGGATAGATTTTATAAGATGGTGCATTCATTAATAGAAAGAAAAATAATGATGTGGTACATATAGATAGTTTATTTTTCAACGAAGTTGTGAGGTTGCATGGGTTACCAAGGGGTATATAGTCTTAGACAAGGACACAAAATTTGGTGGTTTTAATGGAGGACATTGTGGAAGATAATGAAGATAGAATTGAAATTTAGTTCATCATATCACCCATAGACTAATGGGAAAATGGAGGATGTGAATAGGAGTTTGGGAAATTTGTTGAGAAGTTTGGTTGGGGATAACATAGGGAGTCCAGATATGATTCTACCATAGGTAGAGTTTTATATAAGAATTTAGTAAACAAGAGTATAGAGAAGACATAATTTGTAGTTGCATATTGAAGTATTCAAAGAACTGTTGCAAAGTTGAGAGATATCAACAATAAAGAGAAGTGGAGTGCATAAGAAAAATAATTTACAAAACATATGAAGGATCTCCATGTAGGAGTAAGAATTAATTTGGAGAATGGAAAATATAGGGAGAAAGTTGATGAGAAAAGAAGACACAAGAAATTTTGGGTTGGAGAAGAAGTAATGATATACCCCAAAAAGAAAATATTTCTAGTTGGGACATAATAAACTAAAAATGAAGGAATTCGGTGCTTACAGAATTGTGAAAAGATTTGATTTAGGAAATGGATATGAAGTGGAGTTTCTAGAAGGGTTAGTCATATCACTAGCGTTCAACATTACAAATCTATACTAGTGTACTATGAAGGGGAGCTAGGGGGAAGAAACACATAAGTACACTTATAGTATTAGATATTGCAACAATAAAAGGAAGAGATGGAGGAGATTCTAGATAGCAAGATTGGGAAAAGAACAAGGTGTAGACACCCAAAATTGGCTTAATTATCATTAGCATTCAAAATATTGCATTAGCTATCATCTGCATTTGTCTAACACACTTGAGCAATTTCCCTAACACTTATTTCTTCTATTAATTAAATAAATTTATATTTATTTAATTAATTCATTATCTATTTCTTCTATTTTCTCTAATCTATAATTAAATAATATTTAATTATTCAATTATCTTCATTCTATCTATTTTAATTAAATAAATCTTATTTATTTAATTAAAATTCCATTCACAAAACCCACTTTCCAATTAATTAGATAAATTTTATTTATTTAATTAATTTCTCTTATCATTTATCTCAATAAGCCAACATTTGTGCCTCTTTCATTTAAAAAAAAGATAAGTGGTACTACATCTTTTATTTAATATCTTTCACATGTAGTACTTTTTATATACACGGTCACACATAAGCCTTATCTTCCCTCCACTTGTCATCTACACATTCACGTATGACTATCAATTCATCTTAGCCATTCACATAACCACCAAATCTCCACCGTTAATTAATTTTGGTTGAGGTCTATATAAACACCCTCTCATTCCATACTACATCTATCCAGCATTCATATAGCATCTACATTATTATCTTGAGTATATTGAGCATTTTAGCATCCATCTAGCTTATTATCATTATCATCCATCTATCATGGCATCTTTTATCTTCATAATTGTTCATTGTTGAAGAAGTCGTCTACATCATATACAAGGAATCATACAATCTAGGTGATATTGTTCTTGAATTGCATGCTTTTGATTTCATTTGGATTAGATTCTTTGATGATGGTAGGGTTAGGTTTTCAAGGCTATGCTTGATCTTATTAACCTAATTTTTACCTATCACATTTTGACACACACTTCCTTGATTAACTTTGCTATTATGAAGTTGTTTTTGTGAAGATCAGATTTTCTGAGTGCTTATGACAAGTTTTAGTCACTTTTAAGCGAAAACCAGTCGCTGTCTAAGTTTACGCATCATTTTTCAGCTGAAATCTACCACTTTTAGCATTTTCAGGATCGATTATGAGTGAACAGTAGTCACTTAGTGTCTTTTTTGCACCGCTTACAAGATAACAGTGGTCTCCTCTATTGTGATTTACATCACTTTTACCCTAACAGTGATCACTTTTAGCTATCTGGATCGCCTTCTACAAATTAGGATTTTTGGTTTATATCTTTTTTTTTGCAGATCTGAGTCGCTTATGACCTAAAATCAACTGCCTATTTCTTTTTTCACATTGCTTCTAAGCTTTATCATTTTGCATCAGGGTTTCCTAGCATCACTCGTGAACAACAACATTTCACTTGCGACAGAATATAGATTGCTCCTGATTAATAGTTGATTGCCTCTGGTAACTATGTCACTTTCAATATTTTATCATTTACAGCTTGGTTTTCTTGGTTACTAATTGGGTATTAATGCAGTATCTTATCAACTATCCAAGAAAAGGAGGTTAAAAAACTACTAACATATCTGTTACAGCTTCGATCGGTCTAAGACTTGTGATTTATCACTAATTTAGGAACATTTGGGGTTGGTGACTAAAAAGAGTCATTTCTTGCTTCGTGCTTGTTTTATCTTTCTTGATTTATTGATTGTCCATGTTTGTAACCAAAATTTAATAGCAAAAGTATCGTCTCCCCTTGCCTATCAAATAGATCTTGGGTGTATGAGAACTTGCTATTATCTTTAGAGGGCCTGCCTTCCTAGTGTGAGAAGGGGTACGACCGAAGTGGTAATGGGCTAAAGCCAAGTCCTTCTGAACCGCTATATAAGAAAAGTGTTTGTTTTGAAAGCCACAAATAATAAGTGTTGTTGTGTTATACTGATAGCCAACCTCTCCCAAAACCCTTGAAGGTGTAACCCTTGAAGGGTGGGAGACTCCATAATGGAGAGTAGTGTTGCCGCACGTATAGCCACTCAAATGAATGCCCTTACTAGAAACCTTGTGTAGTAGCAAAAACCTTCTATTTGTTGACACAAAAGGTGGGACCTTTGAAGCCACCCTGATTCACGTGGTTCTTAGTAGAGATAGTAGGGACAATCCTAAAGTTTGGTGGGGGGACAAGCCTTGGGAAACCTAGATTTTGGTATGCATGAGAAATGTGTGCTATGGAGAGGATCCAGTGCTACCAAGATTCTGAAGCTATCCACTTTAAATAAGCATGGGGAAGGGACTCAACAAATACAGTCCTTTCCTAGCCTAGGTTGTACAAGTTTGTGATTGTTGTGCATGTGAGTGACTGAAATCACTGTTTTCTTGTCAAAAACACAATTCAAACATATTTCTTGATAGACACAGACCACTTTTAAACCTTAACTGCCCACATACAGTCAAACAAATTGCCTTTAAACAACAGTTAGCTGCCTCTTTCTTAAACTGAATCACTTTTGAACAACAGTTGCTTGCCTCTGCTCTGAACTCAGTCGCTTGTAATCAGTAGTAAATCACCTTTGGACCAAAACTACATGGCTATAGTAAATCAGATCGCCTCTGGTTAATACTATAGATTGTCACCTAAATCAAAACCAGATCACTTTTAAGATATTGTCAGTTGCTTTCGACCTTTTTTGTGTCGCATTTGAGCTATTATCTATCACCTCTGGCTAAATATCAGTAAATCTTAGCAAGTCAGCCAAATCAGCTACATTTTTAGCTTGCTTAGCTTCAGCACTAGCTTTCAGACCTGCCTCTAATCATTTGCAGATAGCTAGACTTTGTCTCCTACTCTTAGCATACCAAACAATTGGACTTTGTGAACTTTCCATCCTTTCGAGACCCCAAACCAGCAAACCAAACATCAAAAGAATCACCCTAACAACAACAAAACATTATCTTTTGGCTTTATCCTTAGCAACATTAGTAAAACAACAACATTAGCAATAAGCTTTTCCCTTGAGTGTGTGAGCTATCCTCTAGGGAAGTTTGACCAAGCAAAACAACAACTAGTAACCAACAACCAAGAAACCTAATAACAACAAAGCAAACAACAAAACCTAACCAAGCAACCAACAACCAAACAATCAGCAAACCATCATCTTTTGGGTCTCAAACCTTGATAAGATAAAGTCTAATTTTCAACATCAACCATCATGTCTCAAACTAGGAGCCAATATAGAGCTAAAATGGAAGCAAAACTGCGAGCTGAGATGGAAGCCAAGATGCAACAATCACGATCAACACCCCTTAGAGATGTAACTCAATTTACAACTGGCATGCCTTCTCACATGTTTGTGTCCCATGGGTACACCATTGGAGAGTCATCTCATCAAGTGCAATCACACCCCTTTACAGCGACTTATGAAGAGCATTCCCAAGAGGACTTATCTAACTATCAAGACACACATGTATGGGACTAAGCTAAGAAGCTTGTTTTATCTAATCTTAATCGCTACTTCTTGCAACTTGCCCGCATGGGTGCCAATTTACCAAGTGACTTTGACATATCCACTATTCGAGAGCATGATCCTAATACTCCTGCTGTTGTTGCAAAGGGACCAACCATTATAGCTACACCATCTCATACCATGTCCATGCTACCAAATCCAACTTCCAACTCATCTCTTTCATTGCATATTGTTACTTCATTCAACCCACCAAGCTTGGAGAACACTTTAGAACCTTTGATAACTCCGACCAATGTACTCCCTTTGCTTTTGCAAAATCTGAACGTTCCACCTTTCTATGCTCAACCACATGTGCCTTCTCCTACCATGACTGTCTCTCACTCTTAAGTAACACAAGATGTCCATGTTGCCCAAGTACAAACTCCTCAAACACCACAAGCCATCTCCATATCCCACACTCCATAAGCTTCCCAAGCTATTCAAAAACCACAAACTATCCAAGCTTCGTAGCCTTTGTAATCCACTACTCCCATTGCATCACATGTGGAAACCACATCCCACATTCATGTTCCTATCACTTCTAATATGGTCTCCACGATTTCCATGGATACATCCAACACACCATATAAGCCCAATGTTAGTCTCATTGACATGAGTGACCCGCCTATTGTTTCACAAGCTAATCCTAGTGTTGCAGTCTCTTATGTTGATCAGCTTACATCACTTTTGCCATCTTCCTACAATCCTTCGCAAACCAGCAATCCATCTTACATAACCCAAGGATTTCCCATCGTCACCCAACATATGACATATACCAATCCACATGTTCAAAACACAAACCCAAATGTCCATCCTTCTTCTGTATCCACCAATCCTTCCATCACTTACCATATTGCAAATCCAACTCCAAACTCACAACCTTTGACCAACATCAACCCATCTTCTACTTCCCATGTGATGCAAACTTTTGGCACTAATTCATTACAATATACCCAACCACTTCTTGTGTCTCAAGGATAGAAATCTTCCAATACATATGTGTCATGTACTAATCCTTTGACATATACTGTGAGTACGTAACCTCAACAAATGGTCATGGCTTCATACATCCCGCAACAGCAACCACAATATACATCATATTACACTTCACCTCCAAACCAACCACCCCCTTTGCAACAATAGCAATTATCTTCAGCGGATATTCAACAAATGATTAACAAGGCAATAGGACAAAACCAGAAGATGTTTTCCTTAGAAGACATATGTGCTTATCTATTTGACAAGTCACTTCATATGACACCTTTTCCGCCACACTTTGAAATTCCACAATTTGATAAGTACAAAGGAAAAGGAAATCTAGAAGACCATCTTAGAGTATTCTTTGTTGCATTTCTCAATGTAGCTCAAGATGATACATATCTTCTTAGACTATTTCCCTGAAGCTTAGAGGGACAAACTCTTGAATGGTTCTCTAATTTACCTCCAGGCATTAAGTCTTTTGTGAAACTAGCAAATAAATTTTGATCACATTTTGCTTTTAACATTGAACATGAAGTGAACATGAACGACCTTGTCAACAAAAAACAACGTAATGGTGAAGCTTTCTCCTCATTTACTCAACGATGGCGTAATATGGCTAGCAAACTATCATGGGAAATACCTAAGAAAAAACAACTCGATATCTTCATCCAAAATATCCATCCTGAGCTTTCATTCCAACTACAATTGCAAAGGGCTAGCACCTTTGATGAACTTGCTTCCAAAGGAACCATCATTGAATGTGCTTTAATTGCTAAGGGCACTATCAATATTTTCAAAGATAACAAAGACTATCCTCAAAAATCCAATGATAAATCTTGCTTCTGGAATAAGAACAAGAATGTTGTTAATGACGAAAGCTCTTATTAACATTCAAGCTGCATCTACAGCAACTCAACCTTTTCAATGAACTCGACAACGACAAACTTCAAATCCTCAATGATAATTCACGCCATTAGTGGAACCTATGAAATTTGTCTTTCGAAAGCTTCTCCAAGTGGGAGATGTCATATTGCCTGATGCACCACCCAACAGCGAACCACTCTTCAAAGCTCCTCGATACGAAGAGAATGATTATTGTGATTATCATAGAGTCAAGGGACACAAAACAAATGGTTGTATGTTCTTAAAGCATGTTATTCAAGATTGTATCGATCAAGATTTAATTAAAATCACACCTCCAACATCGCAACCTACACAGTAACCGACATCAAATTATGATCTAGACACTTTCAAGAATCCACTTCCATCTCATGACAAACAAAGTCACCCTCATACTGGTAATGCCATTTAGTACAATTATGAATCATCCACTATTGGTTGCATTGACCATGCTCGCATTTCCACCATTACTATCCAAGGCAAAGCACCTGACTACGCTGTGACTAATCGAAGAGGTTGTGTTACCATTCAAGGGGCACTTGTCCATCCTCCTCAACTGTCTTCTAGCTATAATATCCTTTATCACCTTGGAAAAACACCTGCACATATTTCCATTCATGAGTTGCTTCGCATATCCCCTATTCACAAAGCTATCCTCGACAAAGCTTTACAAGAATCTTTAGTACCCAATGATATTGATACCACACAATTCCAATCTATGGTAGCTAGAATTGCAGCCCCTTGCCACCTAACCTTTTTCGACAAAGATCTTCAGCCCTCCATTCACCCGTCACACAAAAAAGCCCTCCACATAGAAGTATTTGTCAACCAACACTGTATCAAACGAGTCTTAGTGGATGGTGGATATGGTCTTAACATATGTTCATTAAAATTAATAAAACAATTGGGATATTTTAAGAAAGATTTTGGCACTTCCATGGTCATTACTATCAGAGCATATGATGATGTCAAGAGAGATACTGAAGGGATTATTCATTTGCCTATTCAAGTTGGGCTGGTCATTACAGATACTCGTTGTCAAGTCCTTGATATTGAGCTTCCTTACAACATCATCCTTGCTTGTCCATGGATCCATGCCCTTAAAGCAATTCCTTCTACATACCATCAATGTCTTAAATTTCCACATAATGATGTTGAGATTACTATCCATGCTAATCCTAATCCATTTGAATTTTGCCATGCTTTTCAAGCTAAATATCAAAGCCCTAACCACATTCCTATCAACACTGAAGCATATCCATCTTCATCTTATGTAGGTCCATCTGCCCTACTCAAGCCATCGTCTAGCAAAGCCACTTCCAATCTCCATATCGAGTACACTGAACATGATCCGGGTGACTACACATTGCAAGAATCTTGTTGTGTTGGAACTCTTCCCTTGTCTCCCAAATCTCATGGCAAACCTTCTACATCTAAAGCATCTTCATCCGTAGCTGTCATAAAAGCCCTACCCATAGTGTTCATTAAAGGTGGATTCCTGGATGATGAAGATATTGATGACATTAACTCTTGGATACTTTATGATGAGAAAAACCAAGTCCAACTTGAAGTGGAGCGATTTAACAATGGGTTCTACATCATTAAGAACATGGGCTACAAAGGACATGGCGGATTGGGATCACAAGAACAAGGACTTATTGAACCCATTGTTGTGTCTATGAAGTTTAATAAGCAAGGCCTTGGTTTTTAGCTAGAGGTACCGCTTTCCAAAGACATTAAGTGTATTTCTGATATGGAAGTTGGACCTTCCTTGGTAGGAGAGACTTCTAATGTGGATAGCATCAATGACTCCTCCCTTCATATTATAGACCTTTTTCATGAAACCTCTATCTTCATGCTTTCCACAACCTCATCTAGTTGAAACTCTTCGCTCATTACCCTTTTACTCGTATATCCTGACCTCGTCGATTGGGACCAACAAGGGGCACTGATATTGGACACATTTGAAAATGATGAAGCTATTGTTGAATTAATGGGCTTATGACAAGGCATTCCATCGGGTGATCATAAAGTAGGTTTCATGATGGATCTCCCTAAACTATCATATTTTGGCAGAAGTATCAAATCCTTCAGTCGCAAAAGTGAAATAAATAAAATCAAAATAGATAGGTCACTAGGTGAAAACTGAAAGGCACCTCTTGACCATGAAAAAGTAAAAATAAAGGACGTATCCAAGGGTGTAAACCTCTCTAAGGTGCCTGAGGATGGGGGATTTGATTTTCTATCACCACTGACTATCATGAGAAATCAACAGTGCTAGTTGAAAAATCACAAGACATGAACTTGGGCACAGAGCAGAATCCAAAGATCACCTTTTTGGTAGCATCACTATTAGAGTAGGAAAGGCGAGATTTCACAGTATTTTTCATAAAAAGAGCTATCAATTTTTCATGGGCTTACGCTGATATGCTGAGTCTAGATCCATCACTTGTGGTACTTCATCTAGTAGTATCTTCTAATGCAAAACCTGTCAAGCAAAAATTGCACAAAATGCATCCGCAAGTAGCTTTATTGGTTAAGGTAGAGATTCAGAAGTTATTAGAAGTAAAGTTCATAAGACCTACTGATTATCCAGAATGGGTTTCAAACTTGGTACCTATAGCAAAACCTAATGGATGAGTTTGCTGCTATACAGATTTTAGAGATCTTAATAAAGCATGTCGTAAAGATGACTTTCCACTACCAAGCATAGACAACATTATAGATCTCACAGCTGGACATGAAATGCTATCTTTGATTGACCAATTTTTAGGATATAACCAAATTAGAATAGCAAAGGAAGACCAAGACAAAACATCATTCATTTGTCCATGAGGTACATACTATTGGGTTGTAATGCCTTTTGGTATGAAGAATGCGGGAGCTACTTATCAATGAGCCATGAGAGTTATTTTCCATGACCTTTTCCACACTATCATGGAAGATTACATTGATGATATTCTAGGGAAGTCCAAGACAGTAGAAGGACATCTACAGGTACTAGCACAAATCTTTGATCGACTAGAGAAATATCAAGTTAGGCTAAACCCAAAGAAATGTGTATTTGGCATAACATCTAGAAAATTGTTGGGATACATTGTGTGTAGACAAAGGATAGAAGTGGACCCTGCCAAAGTAAAAGCTATCATGGAAATGTCTCCACCAATAAATCTCAAGCAGCTCTGTAGTCTACAAGGTTACAATCCACTCATAGATTTATCTCACAACTAGCAGATAAGTGTCATTCTTTCCAACATCTTCTTTGCAAGGGTGCATCTTTTAAGTGGGATGAAAAATGCCAACATACCTTAGACAAAATAAAAGAATATCTAGCAACACCTCCTATGTTAGTACCTACTATACTTGATCGACCACTATTGCTCTACATATCTTCAACAGCAGCGGCCTTGGGTGCCCTTCTAGATCAGCATGATGATTCAGGAAAAGAACAAGCCATTTACTACATCAGCAGAACTCTTGTGGAATATAAACTTAATTATTCATCTATGGAAAAAGCATGTTTGGCATTGGAGTTTGCTTCCCAAAATTTATGACATTATATGTTGAACCAAACAACAAAGCTCATATCTAACGTTGATCCACTCAAATATCTTCTCTCCAAAGCAATTCTTACGAGAAGATTAGAAAAATGGGTTATGATCTTAAGTGAATTTGACAACAATATGTGGATTGAAAGGCCATAAAAGGACAAGTTATTGCCGATGAGTTAGTTGCAGCAGCTATCATAGATATTTATCCAATACATTTAGAGTTCCCTGATGAAGAATTGTTTAGCTTAACTTCACCAAGATTATGGCAACTATATTTTGATGGATCATAGACACAACATGGATCAGGAGTAGGGATATTGTTTGTTACCCCTCAAGTAGATTGTATCCCAAAATCATACAGAATTGTATTTCCATGTACCAATAACATAGCAGAATATGAAGCTTTAATCATAGGATTACGCATGGCAATACAATGGGTTATTAAATAGCTACAGGTCTTTGGTGACTCTCAATTGGTTATCAAACAAGTCTTAGATGAATATCAAACAAAAAATGAGAAGATTCTTCCATATAAGCTAATGGTTGATGATTTCAAGAAATATTTTGATAATATCACCTTTGAACAAATCCCAAGGTTACAAAACAAAGCAGCAGATGCCATGGCTATGATTCGATCTCTTCTAGACATGCCATCCAATACACATAAGTGTGTGTTTTTGGTTGAACAACTTCTAATCCCAGCATTTGAAGTGCCATAGTCTAATCTTATATGTGAACTTGTTGGTCCCAATTCACCTTGGTACAAGGACATATACGAGTATCTCCGTAATCAAACCTCTCCATTCCAACTATCTAACACCCAATGTAAAACCTTTATCCATCGAGCCTCTCGGTACATTATCCTAGGAGACACCCTTTATCGCAAGAGTCTTGATGGTATCCTTCTTAGATGTCTTGATTCCAAGGAAGCAAAAGTTGCCTTACATGAAATACATGAAGGTGTCTATGGATCGCATTTCGCTAGCCCTGGCTTTGTTAAGAAACTTCTACGAGCTAGATACTATTGTCCAACTATGGAGAAAGATGAACAACAATTTGTAAAGAGATGATTACAATGTCAGAAACATGGAGATTTAATACCTACACCAACACATGAACTTCAGCCTATCACTACTCCATGGACCTTCTCGTAGTGGGGACTTGATCTCATAGGTAAAATCCATCCTACTTCATAAAATTTTCATAAGTTCATTATCACTGCCACTAAGTACTTCGCAAAGTGGCTGGAAGCCATACCAATGAGCTATATTACCGGCAAGCAAATATCCAAGTTTATCCTACACTATATTATTTGTTGTTATGGAGTTCCTCAAGCTATTGTCACTGATAATGGTTGTCCTTTCAAGAACCAAGAGGTTAGAGATCTTTGTAACAAGTTTCATATCCAACATAGATTCTCTACACCTTACTATCCTCAAAGTAATGGCCAAGCTGAGGCATCTAACAAAACAATTATCAAGATCCTCAAAAACACAGTCAATGAAGTTGGTCATGATTGGCATTTGCAACTTAATCCTACATTATGGGCATATAGAACAAGTATCAGAACTCCCACTGGAGCTACACCTTATGCTCTTGTGTATGGCACTAAAGCTATTTTACCTATCAAGGTTAAGATCCCCTCACTATGAGTATCTCTATAGCATACTAGCTCAGATGAAGAATATCAAGTATCCAGACTACATGATCTTGAGCTACTAGATGAACGGTGTCTTTTAGAACTCAACCATTGCCAAGTCTATCAAAACCGTCTATCCTACAGCTACAACAAAAAGATTAGAGAATGTAAATTTCAAGTTGGAGACCTTGTCCTTAAAGCAAATCAATGAAATCAGCAACATCGTGAGAAATAGGGCAAGTTTGAACCTAACTAGCTTCATCCTTTTGTCATCACATCAGCTTATGGATCAGGTGCATATACTCTCTCAACACCTGAAGGCATTCCCTTGGATGAACAAGTCAATAGCATCCATCTCAAGCAATTCTATCCATAAATCTCAGCTATTCCAAAAAAAAAAACATCCAATAGTGAAAACCACTTTGTGGTGCTTTGGATGACAAAAAAATAACACAACAAGATAAATAATTTGTCCTTTGGTGAAAACCTGGTAAACAAGTGCCTTGGATAAGTGCCATAGTGAAAACTTGGCAAATAGGTGCTATGTGTAGTGACCAGCTTCCATCATCTACTTAGTTTGTTTGATCACAACTTTCCATAATCCATATCATAATCCACTATCTTTCCTATCTACACATTGTAACCCATTATCCCTTATCCATCCATAATAAAAGTCTTTCCATCCTTGCCTCTATCATGCTTGCCTTCCTAGTTTGGATTTTGTTGGGGTAATTATATCATTTGGCACCATAGCCTCTTGTTTGCATGAACCCATCCATCATAGCTCCTCCATAATAAACCTCATCCCATACTGGGGGCACTTGTTGAGCCTTATTTGGAAGTGGATACTTATAGCCCAAGCTCATAACACAACAAACATCTAACTTTAAAATGCAACATACATCCAACTTCAAACATGGCAAACATTTGGAACCAGGATCTGTTGGCAAAAAAGTTAGCATCCCCCTTTGAGATTTGTGACATGGCTTAACCACCTCCCGTTGGTCCTTATCTGGGATGGTACCAATTTCCTAATAGGTGTGCCTTTTGTGAGAAACAACCAGCTCAACTCCCTACAAGTGGTATCAGAGCTGGGTCATGGGTTCGAATCCCCTCGGGTAACGCTGAGGGGGGGTTGTTGGCAAAAAAGTCAGTATCCCCCTTCAGGATTCATGACATGGCTTAACCGCCTCCCATTGGTCCTTATCTAGGATGGTAGCGGTTTCCTAATAGGTGCACCTTTTGGGAGAAATGACCAGCTCAACTCCCTATAGGATCAACATCTTCACAATAAATCCATGCTCAAACATCACCAAAAACATCATCAAAAACCTCAAAAAAATCAAAACATCGCAAAATTCAAATAATAACATTGATCTTTTGACATCAACCATCAACACAATAAGTAAGAACTACATCACCAGCTCTATTGTTAAAACCTTGATCCCGTTGATACAGGGTATGTAGGCAATCTGAGCTGCAAAGGAACCACTCTGATTAAGGCAAAGACGATAGCCATTCTTTCATCATCCATCTTTCATCCTTCTTCTAATCATCCTCTAATCTTTCATCTCACTTTCTTCTATCTTTCATCACTTACATCATCAATACACCCAGAACTACATATTGATCATGTCTCATCATCATCATAAGTGTGCTTTGATCCCATGGATACAAGGTATGTAGGCAGTCTAGAATACGAAGGAAGTATCCAGTACTCAAGCACAAATGATCCACCCCATCTCCTTTGTCTTCTTTCATCTTCCATCTTCTTCTCTTTGACTAGCTCAAGTAGGAAGCATACCATGTGTACTAGCGAAAGCTCAAGCACTTCAACCAATCTAGAATAATCCAGAAGCTATTTGTCTACACGCCTTAAGCCAACATTTTCTATAGCATTTTATCAACATCTTTAGCCTTCAACAGGATGCATCTTTCCTCTCAACACGGCACCAACTTAACCTATCCAAGAGTACTTAAATTTGGCAAGAGAACGTGATGACGATATCTTTTGTCCCTTTCTTATGCCTAATCAAGACTACCTTGATCCATCATATCTTGGTACGTTGCGATGAAGTAAGGAATGGGGCATGGTAATATTGCTTTTGTATGCCGTGTCTACGGGATGATCTTATTCTCTTCCTATGTGTATTGGTATCTTGTACGTGTTGGGATTAGCATCTAACATATCAATATCTCTAGCATCTGAGAAGCTAAACAATCTCTTATGCATTTGAGACTATTCTATGCTAAGACTAACTCCATACATATAAACAACAAGGTGTCACAATGTGTAGTAAAGATAAGCTCAAACTATTGCTTGTAGCATCAAAGTTCATCTCAGAACACTAGCTACTATTCATATCTTGTGTATGTTGGCTCAACATCTTGACCTCATGCATTCTGACAAGATTGTAGTATGCTAGTTTTTCATTGGATATCTCGACACCTTGGTCTTCTATACCCCCGTGCATAACATCCATATGCTATATCAAACATAAGGATTGCATTTCTTCTAATTCTCAAGTAATTACTTTCAAAAACTGCCAGTCATACTATCCATCCATTCCATTATATGCCTATATAATCCTCAACCAAGATCAATATTTCCTCTATCATCCTTTTCTACATCTCTATCCTTCAAAACAAGTGTGTTAGACATATCATTATCATTACCATTTATACATACATGTATCCATTTCATATCGTTACCATCTACATATCTACATTATCATTCACATAAGACATTTCCATTATTTCCATTCGCATATTCATATCATTTGGATAAACATCCATATAAACCATGAAAATACAAAATTGCATAACCGTCATAATATCATAAGTGCATCCATAATCACATAGAACCAAAAGACATCATATATATATATATATATATATATATATATATATATATATATATATATATATATATATATATCACATGTGTCAATGTACAAGTGTCTACAAATATAATATGGTCTATCCATGAGCCATCAAAAGAATGTATGTACAATCATCTCATAGGCCTCATCATGATACAATAATATACAACAAAAACAAGCTAGCCCTAGTGACTATTGGCAGCCCCCTCTTCCTGTCCACCACTCGGTCTTGCACCTGGTCTTCCATCTCTAGGAGATCCCATAACTGAAGCCACAGATCATGATTCACCTATCCTCTGAGAACCTAAAGCCCCTAACCTACTCCTATAGCTAGGTTGTCTCTACTCTGCCGGTACTACTCCATGATACAAGCCTCTGGAATACTCCATCTCATCCCAATTTCTCCCTCCCAACCATGTTTTCATGTCAACCTTGTTTCTAGCCTTTCATCTTATTGTGAGTCAACCCAGCCCTTCTTGGTCTACCTAGCTTACCTCTCAAGGATGCATCACCTTCCAGTTACATTGGGGCATAACCTTGTTTATCAAGCGATTACCATATCTTATTTGACACAACTCTCTAACGAGCATTGTATCAAAGGGGCAAAATGTAGACACCCAAAATTGACCTAATTATCATTAGCATTTAAAATAACGCATTAGCTATCATTTGCATTTGTCTAATACACTTGAGAAATTTCGTTAACACTTATTTCTTCTATTAATTAAATAAATTTATATTTATTTAACTAATTCATTGTCTATTTCTTCTATTTTCTCTAATCTATAATTAAATAATCTTTAATTATTTAATTATCTTCATTCTATCTATTTTAATTAAATAAATCTTATTTATTTAATTAAAATTCCATTCACAAAACCCACTTTCCAATTAATTAAATAAATTTTATTTATTTAATTAATTTCTTTTATCATTTATCTCAATAACCTGACATGTGTGCCTCTTTCATTTAAAAAAAAGATAAGTGGTACTACATCTTTTATTTAATATCTTTCACATGTAGTACTTTTTATGTACACGGTCACACATAACCCTTATCTTCCCTTCACTTGTCATCTACACATTCACCTATGACTATCAATTCATCTTATCCATTCACATAGCCACCAAATCTCCACTATTGATTGATTTTGTTTGAGGTCTCTATAAACACCCTCTCATTCCATACTACATCTATCTAGCATTCATATAGTGTCTACATTATCATCTTGAGAATATTGAGTATTTTAGCATCCATCTAGCTTATTATCATTATCATCCATCCATCATGGCAGCTTTTATCTTCATAATTATTCATTGTTGAAGAAGCAATCCACATCATATACAAGGAATCATACAATCTAGGCGATATTGTTCTTGAATTGCATGCTTTTGATTTCATTTGGATTAGATTCTTTGATGATGGTAGGGTTAGGTTTTCATGGCTATGCTTGATCTTATTAACCTAATTTTTACCTACACACAAGGAATAGACAAGATGAGGAGTATTTAGTAAATTTGAAAGGAAGAGCTAAAGAAGACTCATCCTAGATGTCAAAGGCTAAGGTAGACTATCTTGGTTCCCTCTAGGCAGTAAAAAGTGAGGTGCAACTCAATTTATAATCAACCTTAGGTGTTTGATACAAGAGCATCCCAAGTTGTAAGAGCAATCTTGTATCATGCAACAATATTTTCTTTTACTTTTTTTTGGTTTGCAGGTTTTCATTTACTTTTCTATTGATCAACAACAACTCAGTATAGATCCCACTAGATTTCACCATGCTTTATCCCACCTTGTGATTTGGGATATATGATCTACACTAATCTATTAATATCACATTCAATTCCTAGAAAATGTTGATCACCACAAACGCATAATTTAATCTCTAAACTATTACTAGACTTTACATGCTTACACTCCATTTTATTACTTGTGGCTTTCAACAACTTCCAAAAGTTTGTGGCAACAAAAGAATGCTATCAAGGTATAATGGGTCCATGAGTTCTTATAGTGTGAACCACATCAAGATTCATAAATCCATCTTTTTTGCATTTAATTTGAGTGATTCATCTACATAGTTGGCTAACTACAAGTTTCATTTGGCATCAAGATTACCACCACCTTGCAGTTGACTAAGATATATTTTAAGGCTTGTAGCTAATATATAAGAATTATTGAATATCATTAGATGTTAGTAAATGAAGAAGGAGATAGCTTGGTATGGTGTTGGATTGTAAAATATTTTGAATGTTGTGATTTTATTCATTTGTAATCAAACAACTGAGGCCAAGCATGTTCGAATCCCATTCTAACATATTGTAATATTGTTGTGACTATAAATAAACAAAGAACATATGATTATTCTATTTTTTAATAATTTTATTTTGTGTTTGTTCACTTGTTTGCATGGTTGGATAACCCTTCATTGGACCCTCTGGCTATAATTGCATTACTTCCTCCACTCATACACCATAATTGTCCTATGCATAGATGTTCATTAAGTTAGTAGCCTTTTGTAATGAACCTCCAAGATGAAATATGTTGAACACAGAAATATTGTAGAAATGAGAGAAATGAAAATACTTTTATTATCTTTGTAGCACCACTTTGATGGAGTAACCTCCAAATAGAGCATACAATCTGAATATAAATATTCCAAGATGCTTTCTAATTGAGAATTCATTACAATATACATATTTTCACCAAAGGAAACTACTACCATCCTATGCATGAGGAATAATTACTTTATTCTAACAACTAATGGGATTACTAACAACACATATGCATAACTTTATTAAAGATCCCTAAGGGTGACTTACAAAGCATATTTGTTCAATGAATACTAGCTATCATAAAGTAGAATGAGGTACATACCACCTTCATTCATTACCGTCTCTTGATATTTATATAGTTTTATATGATTTTGATCCTTGAATATTTTTGGCTGATCTAGATGGTAACATAAATCCTCCAAATTTTGTTTATTATGTACTTGTAGATTTTTAATTCTTTTCATTCCTTAGACTATCCAAGTCATGCAACTATTGTCATTACCTAATTATTCTATCTTCAAGTAGTGTGTTTGAGTAGGTGATTCTACATCTTCCTGTGAACACAAACTCTTAGATCCAGGATTGTTTTTTCTTAGCATACTATCCTCAAGCTCTATTTATTTTGCTTATGTGTTTGAAGGAGGTCAACCACATCATCTTCTCAATCAACACCTAGCCTCTCTATTTGTACTCTACTATCTAGTTCTAGCATCAACAAGCACTAATAAGAGATCCTAAGAAGCTAAAAAAACCCTTCTACTTGGTTGGCCTTGTCCATGTAAGCATTTAACCTACACATTCAATAATCATTTTGTTGGAATTAGTCTGGACAACTAAGAGCGGGCAGGTGAATCAGTTGTCACACAATTTAAGCATTTCTTCTCTTAATCCTCTTTTACAACTTATAATCAAATTAATGATATAAACATTAAATCATCAATTAATTACACATGAGCAGAAACATAAATAACACAATTGACACCAAGATTTTTGATGTGGAAACCCAGTTAAGGGAAAAACCAGAGTGGGGGTTAAGCCACAAAGATTATACTCTATTAAAAGTATTACAAAGGGGAATGCACATGCATTCGGGCTCACTGCTCGAAAGAAGGCTCATTTCCTACAGAAGAAAGATTACAATGAGTTTGAACTAATAATTAGCATCTACCAATGCAAGGATTCTGTTCTGATTAAGCACAGAATACTGACTTGATACACTTCATCTTTGTTCTGCCCAGTTTACAACTCTGCCATAATCCAGACCTGAGATCTCTTCCTTTTTGCACTCCTATCTGCCCTTTTCATACTTACTCCATATTCACGTCATTTCCTCCAATAAAATTGAATCCATTGGCTATATATATCCACCTCAAGAAATTCAATCACTTTCTGTCGACCTAGTGAAGAACTTAGCAAACAACACAAATACTCTGTTTTGTCGGCTGAATCCATACACCAATATTGATGCATACCATAAATAACACTTGAAGGTCACCATTCATGTTGGCCACTAACATAATATCCCATACGCAAGTCACCAAAACATTTCTACTAGATCTGCATAAGGATCTAACACAGGTCGGCCTGTTCTTTACTGAACTATTCTATCATATTATGACCCAGTACTCAGATGCTCATAACTTTTAATCCCCTTGTCACCGGAGGCTGACATCTTGGATTTAGGTGATCTTGACATTCCTCTATATTGCCTTAGATATGCAACACACAATGTTTTACTAGAGAAATCCGCTTACCAAAATACTAAACTCTGCCATATACTATGTTCCTCTCTATCCAGATTTGACAAATCTTGAAACTGACTTCCGGTATGATCTAATACTGCACTGCAGATATGTGGAATGAACTTAGTTGCCATCACTGACAACACTGGTCATGCATAGTAGTGTCTCTTGCCAACAATCTCCCCCTTTGGCATTGATGGCAACACTTAGTGAAAAATGACTAAGTGTTGAAGTTACTCCCCTTTTTCTGTACACTTGTACTCTCTAGTGTTTCCAAAGCTCCCCCTTTGTTGGATTCCTCATTTTTCACTGCTCTTCACTCCCCCTTTGACATCAATGGCAAAGGATGGGGTCCGCAAGCCAAAATTCACAAAAATTATGTATATAGTGCCGCATAAGTACACCCAATCTTTAAGTTATATTTACATGAACTTGAGAATATCTGCAAAGCTAATTTTCAATTGCTCAAGTTCAGAGGCCCAACTACTTTTCATGCAATCCAAAATTGAGATGTGTCCACTCAGTAGAAATGTATATGCTTCTATCTTTGTTAGATCTGAAGGATTACTTGTCTGAACTGCAGTTTGAACTTCTGATAGTGCATTAAACATTGTTTCTAACTTAGGGCCAATCAATCCCCAGAGCTCACACATTCTCTTCACAATATTTCCTTTTTCTTTAACAAGCTTCTTTATTTCATCGGTCAAGCTGGTTACTTGACATTCCTAACTTATAGGAGAAACTATTAGAGGATCAAAAATTTGAGATAGATTTGACAATTTTTGTTCGTGCTCCTTTATCTTCTTTTCAATATTGTCACTGACTTTGGGCTAGGATAGACAAAATTTGTATATATCACTTCCATCACTTAGAGCATTTTGAATACTCTTTATGCTGATATTGAGTATCATCCTATCATTCCTTATTAGGCTCTGTATTTTAAAAAATTCATTTATGACTTTAGTCTCTACAGACTTCTCAAAAGACTCAAAATGTGTACTTATAGAATTTACAAGATTCTTCAGATGACCAGAGGGAGAGTCAGATGGATTCTTTTGGAAGGTTGGCATTATCTTCTCCAATACTCTAGTTGTAAGGCCTAGCAGGTCACTATCCTCAATGTGAGATTTCAACATTTTTTCTCTTGCCTTGGCTTGTGTGAAAGATGCTATCTTCATTACTTGAACAGAGAGAGAGCATCTAGATTGATCAGTCCTTGAAACAGCTCTGGTTCATCAAACTCAAGCACTTCTTTACTTAGGAGACCTTTTACTGCATCTGTAGTGTCTCTTGCTACAATTCCTAAACCATCTTCCTTCCCTTGAGATTTCTCAGCATCAGAATTTGTTTGTGTGGGTGCATTAATGTTTGCACCATCTTCTTCTGCCTTGTCTTCTTTACCCTCTTCTTTCTTTTCCTCTCCTTCACCTTTTTCTATATCATCTATAGGGGGAATCTTTTCTTTGTCTTCACCAATTGTTACCTATTTCAGAGGGCTTTAAGTAGCAAAATTATCTTCTTTTCTAGATTGACCAGGTGGAGTTAGAGTATCTCCTGCATCATCAATTTTGTTTGCCACCTCTGTGTCTTCTTTGTTTATTTGCTTCTCTTCTAGAATAGAGGAGTCATCAACTTTAGTTTGTTGCTCACTAATGTTTACTTTTTCAACATCCAGAATTGATGAATCAATCCCATCATCTGTCTCCTCATGGGTTTGCTCCGGAGGATTTAGAGTATCACCTTGGTCATCATTTCCTTTTTCAATCTCTTCTTATGGAGCTTCTTGTTCTGGAACTGAAGGATTGTCTTCCTCAACTTGTTCCTCTGAAATACTATAGTATTTATCTTTATCAAGGGCCTTCCTCAAAATTTCCTTTGTTTCCTCTGCAACTTCCTCAATTTCACCAAGCATTAGCTTGTTCATCCAGATCTCATTTCTAAATTTCTCCTTAACTCCTTTGAGGATTTTATCTGCTTCCCTTCTATTCATTACTAGACATAGTGTGGAGAGGACATATTCTCTGAGTTCTAGATCTTTGGCCTTCGCTGCTTCCTTCCTCATTTCCAGTATTTTCCTTAAACTTTTAGGAAGTTCTTGTAAAATTTCTAGTAGAGCTCTATTGAATTTATTCAAGTATATGATGGTGGCATCTTCCAAGATTTTCTTATTTGCTTGATCAAAATTATCATAATAAACTTTGATAGGCCTTAGATTTCCATGAACAGTAATTGTTTTTACAATTTCATCAACTGTCATAGCAACCTTACCAGTTTCATGCTTTTTACTTGCCTTTTTGCTTCTAGAAGTCTGGTCCTCAGAAGCCTTTGAAGTCTTGGCTTTCTTGGATCTCATCTCTTTAACTTCTTCATCTGTCTCTGTCTCTTCATCATCTTTTGTGCCCACATATGTTCTTGTGGCCTTTGTTTTCTTTCTCTTACTTCCTTCACCAGATGGTCTATCTTCTAGTTTTGCAGGTTTAGGGGAAACAGAAGTAGCCGTAGAACTTCTAGTAGTCCTTGAAGTGGAGGATGGTTCCATTAAAGCATCTTCTTGTTTTTTGTCCCGCCTTTCTTTTTCAGCCTTTTCAATTCTTTCCCTGTTTTGCTTTACTGCTTCCTTAGTTAGTCCAATGCTCTCAACATACTTTTCAACTTGCTTCTACACATTCCTTTTGGTCTCTGGCTGTCTGAGCTCCACATGTAATTTTAGACTTAGCTCCTTGTATGTTCCAAACCTTTCCACATATGTGTCTTTTGATTTGCTTAGGAGATGTTGAGCATACATTTCCAAAACTTTTTCATCAACCTCATAACTCATTGGCATAATCCATATGGTTCTGGGTTCCACAGTCTCCATTAGGCACTGATCAGTGTCAACCATAAAGCATATTTCATTCTCATATTTTTCCACAACTAACTTAGGGTTTCTCTCTCTTGCATGCATCATACTTTGAAAGTTTTTGAAGTAACCCAAAATGGTTGTCTTCTGAGCTTGGGAATCACTAAGGCTGAGTAGATGATCTTTTATTTGTCATGCAACTAGCTTGTCATTTGTCCAGTGCACACCTTGAACTTTAGGCACTTCATTCATAAAATAGAAGAACAAATATATAATCAAGGAACCATACTTGAAGGTATTTTTCTTATCTTTCTTTATTTTGTTTAGATTCTCAATCAACTTATTTTGTAGTAGTTCACATAGGTCATAATCAACATTCTCCTTCAACATTTGATAAACTACATATATTATAGTTCTAGAGATAGAATTTTCCTTACTGGAGTGGTAAATCTTGTACCCAATCACCATGGAGGCAAATTTAACATTCGGTTCTATAATATCATTGATGGTAATTGCCCTTTTGTCAAACTTGGCACCGGTAGCATCAGTCACTGTCTGGTTTTTCACAGCTTTTAGCATGGGTAATCCACTAATTGAATTTAACCCAGTTACAATCTTGATAACATCCTTTGTAATCTTAAGTGGTTTTAATAGCCATATGAACTCATCATGTATTAGTCTCAAGATGATTCTCATCAAATATCATAAATCTAATGACTTGCAAAAAATGTTTGCTTTCTAGGGCTTTGTATTTTAGTTTCAATTTATAGCAATCATCCCTTAGGTAGTTGTTAAACAAATCCAAGAGTTTTAGGTTTCCAAATTCATCAATGCTACAGTGGATGTATGCCCTAATATGCAGTATGCCATATGGAACTCTAGAAAATGCACCTAACAGTTCAACTTCAATTGATTTATATGGATGCTTCTTAAATATTGGTCAGGGCCTTTCAGTTACATCAACAACTAGAGGTGTAGCCATCTCAATAGATTTTAGATTCAAGGCTTTATAGAGAAGTACCTTTTTCTTCCATGGGGCTAGGGTTGATCAATTATTGGTTGAATCCACTCTTCATGCATCAATTTCTAGGTTTGCAGCTCAGATGCTCTTCTTCTTGTTTCCTTCAAATGCAAAGTGATTCAAATGCATGACCAAGTGACCTTTTATCCTTCACAAAACCTAATTTGGCATTGTAATAAATGTGTTGCCCTAACTTCATCTGGTTACTCTATTTTTGAATAGTTTTTCATGAATCACTCTGCAAATTTCCATATCAACATCTTTTCTTCTGAAAATCCTTCCAAAGTTTCTGAAATAATTCAAAATATCTTCTCTCATTGTGCCATATATAGGAACCCACTTACTGGCTAGGTGAATTTGATTTTCAATGCAGTTCTCCCTGAGCCAGAGCTCCTAATTCAATTCCCAGAGGAATTATTAGCACCAGATTCCAGTGTGGACCCATTACTATTGTCCACAATTGTTTTCTTGACCCATGTCTTGCTCATTTCATTTTTTATCTCATTCACATCAATTTTTTCTTTTCCTTTGTCTTGTCTCTGCTCATCAGGTTTTCTATTTACCAGACCCCTTCTTTCATTAATCCTTCTTTTGTAGAATCTTGCAATATGATCAGATTTATTGCAATTAAAGCACACAACATTTCTTTGCTTATATACTTGATTTCCTCTTGATCTGCATTGATTAGCCATCTGTCCAAATCCATTGCAAGAAAAATAGTAGCCACTAAAATAATTACCTTTAGAGTTATTCATTATCATACTTCTACATTCATTGGATCTATGACCATACCTCTTGAATTTGAAGCATTGACCAGAGAAGGATGGACCATTTTGATTTACTCTGCTTCTGCACTGAGTAGCTTTATGGCCAAATTTATTGCAGTTGAAACAATTTCCATTGAAGGATGGATATCTTTGAGCATTTGGTTGTCTTACCAGAGGTCTTCTATGTTCATTTCTTCCATTTCTTGATTGAAAGTTTCTTTGTCCAGATCCAGAGTTGGGTGAGTGCGAGATCATGATGGGCCAAACAGTGGCAATGGAGAAAAAACTTGCTGGATGAAAATGTGCTAACATTTAGACTAATATTTAGATTTGGATGGAAAGGATGTTAATATATCTAGCTCAAATATGGATTCCCTCCAAAAATTCCCTAGGATTACCTCATATTTAGGCAAGTGGGAGTTCCAAAACTTGCCAAAGAAACTTGCAAAATCACCCATTTAGTGATCCTAAAATTTTCCACAATTTCATCCTTGAAGTTGATAGACTTTTTTGTAACTAAATTTAATCAAATGAAAAGGGTTTATAGAGGAATCTATTAAGATTCTAAAAATATAATATACGCCTCATAATAATTATAATAGATAATTATTATTAATTTTCTACATACGCTATGTCTAATTTGTTGATAGATATACATATTGAAAAACATCCATAACTTTCAACATATTAATCCTTTTTTAAATCCAAAAGATGCATCACATTCTAGGATTTATTGGGTATACATTAAAATTTAAAATTTTTGAGTTTCACATATTTTTGACCAAGTTAGGTTGGCTGGAAAATTAATTTTTAATATTTTTAAAAAGTCATAATAAAAAATTTATAATTAATTATTTATTTTCTTTAAAAATTCAAACAAATATGCGTCACATCTGCTCATGTGTCCTTTACTTAAATCCAAATCATGGAGGAAAATATTATCTTTTTATCATACTTAGGTTGGCCGGAATGACACCTACTTTTTACATTTTTCTAAAAAAATTTAGTAGTGCTTCATTGAAATATCCAATTTTCACCAAACTATTTTTAAATTTTTCAAAAGAAAAGTAGTAGCCCATAAACTAAATTCAATTTATTACAAATTTTATTACTACCTTATTTCTAAATTGTGTAGATAATTGATTCAAGTTTCGACATGAAGTTACTCAAGTCTATTTTTCACATTTACACTGCCATTTAGGGGTAGTGTTTGGCCCATCATGATTGTACACTCACCCAGCTTTCACCTTTCTCATATCCAAGACTATGCTTGTCATCAATCTTTTTCTGTCCTTCAAGCAGTGCTTCAAGTTTAGCTGAGATTATTTTGAACTTCTCCTTGTATTCATTTGCAACTTCTAGGTCATTTCTAAGAATGACAATTTGCCTTTCAAGTTCTCTTTCATTGTCTTTGCTTTCTTGTAGGTCAGACTTTAGATGGCCAGCTACTCTGTCCAATCTATAGCATTCTTCAATTCTTTCTTTTAGTGTTTGATTCAAATCTTCTTCAGTCTTCTTCCTTTGCTCAATTTCTTTGGTTAGGCTCATTGCCCCAGATCCATCTCAACTTTTAGAATAGCAACTTCTTTTGACAACTTTTCACACTCCTTAGTCTTTTCTTCCAAGGCTTCATTCATGTCATTTTCTTCAGTTAAATTGGTTAACTGCAAAAGTAGCTCCCTTCTCTTTTCCATAGATTTATTTAATTTATCTTTTAACATTTCAATGGTATCATCAGCATCTTTAAGTTCATCTTTCATATTAGATACTTCTGCTTTGGACTGGCCAAGATCTTCTATGGCCAACCGAAGTTGATCTTTGAGTGAACCCATTGAAACTCCTTCCAAGATCTCTCCTCGAGCTGTTATGCTTCTTTCAAGGAACCTTGCTTTGATACCAATTATTGGAATTAGTCTGGACAATTGAGAGGGGGGGTGAATTAGTTGTCACACAATTTAAGCTTTTCTACTTTTAACCTCCTTTTACAACTTAAAATCAAATTAATGATATAAAGAGTAAAGCATCAATTAACAACACATGAGCAAAAACATAAATAACACACTTGACACCATGATTTTTGATGTGGAAACTCGATTAAGGGAAAAACCACGGTGAGCGTTAACCCACAAAGATTATACTCTGTTAAAAGTATTACAAAGGGGAATGCACATTCATTCAGGTTCACTCCTAGAGCTCACTACTCAGAAGAAGGCTCACTACCTATAGAAGGAAGATTACAATGAGTTTGAACTGATAATTAGCATCTACCAATGCAAGGATTCAATTCCGGTTAAGCACAGAATACTGACATGATACACTTCATCTTTGTTCTGCCTAGTTTACAGCTCTGCCATAATCCAGACCTGAGATCTCTTCCTTTTTACACTCCTATCTGCCCTTTCGGCACTTACTCCATATTCATGCCTTTTCCTCCAATACAATTGAATCCATAAGCTTTATATATCATACTCAAGAAATTCAATCACTTTCTGTCGGCCTAGTGAAGAACTTAGCAAACAACACAAATACTTTGTTTTGTCGGTTGAATCCATACACCAATGTTGATGCGTACCATAAATAACACTTGAAGGTCACCGTTCATGTCAGCCACTAACATTATATCCCATACGCAACTCACCAAAACATGTCTACTAGATCCACATAAGGATCTAACACAGGTCAGCCTATTCTTTACTGAACTGTTCTGTCATATTAGGACCCGGTACTCAGATGCTCATAACTTTTAATCCCCTTGTCACCAAAGGCTAACATCTTGGATTTAGATGGTTCTGACATTCCTCTACACTACCTTAGATACATAACACACAATGTTTGACTGGAGAAATCTGCTGACCAAAATACTAAACTCTACCATATACTCTGTTCCTATCTATCTAGATTTGACAAATCTTGAAACTAAATTCTGGTATGATCTGATACTACACTGTAGATGTGTGGAATGAACTTAGTTGCCATCAATGACAACACTGATCATGCATAGCAGTGTCTCTTCCCAACACATTTAAGAATTTAACTCCATTAAAATATTTGGGAATTGTAATTAGAATATCATCAATCTAGAAGAATTAGTTAGTAATTTGAAAACTTTTAGAAAAGATCTCATTATAAACACACATTGGTCTAAACAATTATTTATTCAAATTAATATTTATGTAACATTTTTTGAACATGCAAAATACTAATAGGGGGGTGAATCAATATTCTCTTAAATCATTTACATTTTAAACATTGAATCCATTTTGCATATACAATTGCAGTAAATAAAATTAATCATAAAACATACAACCATAACTCATAACACATGAACATGAGGATATTTACGTGGAAAACCCAAAAGGGGAAAAACCATAGTAAGGATTAGCTCACAATATATAATAATAAGGCCCAACTAGCTAAATTTGATACAATTGGTAGACTCACTATCCCAGAATGCTCACTGCATGTGGCTCACTACCAAAGGACTCACTGTCCTAAAAGAAAGAGATAGAAGAAGTGGCTCACTATCAAAATTTAAAGTGTTATAATTGCATCTAACATATTCATGGAGTATAGTTCCAATGAAGCTCAAGTTACACAACAATACACAACACACTATTCTAAAATACTGCACTTCTCTGCTCTGTATTTGCCCATCCACACTGTTGTCACACTACTCTATATTTATAGGCACTTGTCGTATTATATCAATCTCCCCCATATCATCTAAAAACAATCCTTCATATATATACGCTTCTTTCACAAAGTCAATTAGGTCAACCTAATTGATTGTAATGGGTAAAACATCAAAATATAACCTGTCAGCCTAAAATCCTTACACACACGCTTCGTGCCAAAATTTAAACTTTGAAACAAATTGAGATAGGTCTACATGGATCTAAAATAGCTCCCACATAACTCCATAAAGATTATTTACCTTCTACATAACTTCACACTTAATAGGTTGGCTCCGTTGGCAAGGTGACAATAGTATGAGCTATATGTTAGTTCACAAATCAATATGCAGATCTCTAAAATGCCTAAAACATGGAATATACATGATACATACATTCATAATATTATCCCAAAATCCACATAGAAAACCATTCACCTATTGTAAAATGTGGAGTGACTCAATGTGTTATTGGCACTGTCAATATACTATCAATAGAGAGTGCAATACTTTGTCAACTTTAACTTTCATTTCAGATGACTTCAGAATCTGGAACTTTGTATTTGAACTCAATGGATGTGTACCAACAATACCTTACAACTACAGAGAGAGATACTACATGGTGGAGGAATGCAAACCAAATTACTTGTACTCTATAACTCAGAAATACCAGAGTTGACACTTAGCCAAATTTCATCACAAGTTCTTTACCTGGTCAAACCTTCTTGAAAATTTGTCAATCAAACTAATCTACAAAATTATCTCCTTATGCTTGATTATCAGTTTCCAAATTAGTATACCTTTATCCTTTTATATCACTATCTCTGTCTTGTGATGTTACTAATTTTAACCTTTGTTGCTATTCTCTGGATCACTATATCATTGCCCTTTGCCGGACCACTGTATCTTTACCCTTTGTTTACATCAACTTTTATTTCCATTGATGACAACACTGCTTACCATCATGCTTATCATTCTCTATAACATCATACTTATGTTACCAACAATCTCCCCCTTTGGTATTGATGGCAACATAGCCAAAACTTCTCCCCAAAACACTCTCCCCCTTTGACATCAATGGAAAGAGGATAATTTACAAATCAAAATTTTTTAACTTCTCTTTACAATGCACACCCACTTACTATCTTATTTCTATACCAAATATCAAAATCATTTCCTTCTAACCTTCCTCATATGTATAAGAGATTAGAAAATAAGAGACTTACTGAATTGTAGGAAAGATAACTTTTCAGATATTCTTCAATTGAATTACTACTCTTTTCCAATGCATCTTTGCATAGTTTAATATTTGTATCTGTCTATTTAGCTGCATGAGTAATTCTTCTTCTTTATCCACTATTGAATGGGCATCAATCATCTTCCCAACCTTATTAGCTTCTCTTAACAAACCAATCAAAGAAACCATTTTAAAGATGACTATCTCTCTCATCTGATCCATTTGATCTTTTATTGACTCTTTTTGACTCTACAATTTCTGTATTATAGCATAAGTATTTTCTACTTCTATCGTTAGATCTTTTATTTGTATCTTTCAAGGGATCATAGGTTCTGGATATTTTTTCTATTTGCACCTCTAGGCCATCAATTTTTTCTTTTATTTCCTTAGTGGTTATGGGCCAAGATAAAGAAATTTGATATAATACATTGGCATCACTTAGAACATTGTGAATACCCTTTACACTACTATCTAACAAAATGTTTGCCATGGAGCACTTATATGTCAATTGAACTAACCTATTATTATCTATTTCTTCCCTTACCTTCTTCTTAGCAGCTTTTTCAAAGGACTCAAATTATTTGTTGACTGCCTCCATTAGATTCCTCATTTGCAACATAGGAGTCAGAGAGACATCTCTCTTAGCTTGAGGCAACATCTTTTCAAAAACTTTCATGGCCTCCTCTAAAATCTCATTTCATTGTATATGAGATTGTAGAATTTCTTCATCTATAGACACCTAATAAATTGTTCCCAACTGAAGCTTTTACAAAGGAGATATGCTCGACAAGTTGATTTGTCCATCCAAGGATTGTACTTGCAATAGCTGCGGTAAAGACAATGTTTCAGATTGTCTTTGTTTTACCAAAAATTCTTTGATAGAGCCTATCAAAGAGACTCTATAGGATGAACACAAACCTTACCATTTTTCTCCCTTTTAGATATCAATATAGAATTAGAGGTTTTCAGAGGATGGCTTCCATCATTTACTTCATTTCCCTCAATGTTCTTCAGAACAGAGGCATTATCCACAATGTTAGTAGCTTGATCTGCTATATATCCTCACTGTGTTATCCCTTACCTCCATCTATATTTTCTTTTGGAGACACCCTTAGTTCATCAGCAATTTCTATGTTTTCTATAGAGCCAACAAATTTATATCTTCTGCATTCATTTGTACTGGTGGAGAATGCAATTTTTTCTCAGTCAACACATGTTGTTTTGCACTGGTTTGACCTTTTTTCATTTTTCTCAATCTGGTCTTCATCCTTTCCATCTTCTTGAGAATAACATTCTTAAATTGTAGCAATCTATAGTTCCTTAATATCATTTGCAGTTATTTTTAGTGTGTCCTTTTCCAACCTCGTTATTTCATCTTTGGCATTTGACATGAAAGTGTTTAGTATTCTTCTTGTCTTGAATTCCTTGGCTAAAATCTGTATAGCCTTAATCTTGTCTTGTCCATAAATTGTAGGACAAACCTTTTCAAGTGCCTTATTCTTCATTTCCATGTCCTTATTCATGGAATCATCTCTTCTCTTTGTCATTGCATCAGCAAGATTTCCATGTCCTTATTCATTTCTTTTGCTTTCCCTTTCCCTTATCTGTAGCTTCACTTTCCTTTCTTTTCTTTCCCTTTCCTTTTCCTGAAGATTGATCTTCTTCACCAAATTTAACTTCTCTTTTCTTGAAGATAAAACCTTCCTTTCCTTACTCAACATCTTCTTTTGTCACAATGTCAATTTTGGTCCTTTTAACTTATGTCTCTTCTCCAAAGGCAATAGACTCGATTTTCTTTTCGATCAATTTGGGTCCTTATTCTTCTCCCTCTTGTTCCTTAGTGTCATCATGGATTACATACTTTTTCCTAATTGCTTTTTCCTTTACCCTTCTATTCTTCACAAGTTGTTGTTGCATAGAAGCACTGGTTGCATCATTCTTCTCAAGACTAGTTGTAGGCATGGCTCCAGATGCTTTAGGAGTAGTAGCAAGGGGGTTAGAAGTCCTTGTTGACCTTTTAATACTTGGTGATTCCCTTTTAGGTTCATATGTACCCTTAGATTTCTCCACAAGGCCCTTTTGTGCCATCATCTCTTGAAGTCTAGACTTCATTTCTTCAACATTCTTCTTAATCTCTCTCTCTTGGTGCTTTAGATACACCTCAGTAGATTTTTCTTCATAAGTTTCAAATCTTCCTTTAGAGGTATCTTTAGGCTTGCTTAGCACTAGGTCTGCAAGGCCTCTAATTATATCTTCAGACACTTCATACCCCATTTCTGGAATCCATATTGTCCTAGGTTCCACTGCCTCCATGTAGCATTCATCTTTACTTACCATGATGAGGAACTACTTTCTTAGGGATCTATTCCCTAACATGCATCTTCTCCTGAAATGTTTTAAAGTAACCCCAGAGTGTAGCATTTTAAGCTTGAATGTTTGCAATTATTTTAAAATGGTCTCTAATCTAGGTTGTTACTGGAATGTGTCCTAACCACACAATGTTTTGTGCACTCGGTACATCCTTGAGGAAATAAAATAGTAAACAAATAACCAAAGTACCAAACTTGAAAGGATATTTTGAATCCTTTGTCTTCTACAAGTTAGAAATTCACATAGTTCATAATCCGTACCATTTTTTACAATCTCATATGCAGTATATATTATAGTTGTTGAGACAAAGTGAAGTAGATCTTGTATACTATCATCATAGATGCATATTTCACTATCAGATCTTCAATATCATTCACTGTCAAGGCCCTCTTATCAAATTTAGCTCTTATGAGTTTCATCACAACATAATTTTTAACAAATTTAAGTGTCGGAATAGCTCCGGTGGAGCACAACCCTATTATAGCCCTAATGACTTCCTTACATATAATGTGTGGAAGGTCCAACCACATGAATTTGTCATGATTGCAGCTAAATACATACCTTACCTATTGCACTTTCATAACATAAAATAGAAAAATCATTCCAACCCTCTAACTTTTTCTTGGTTAGGGCACTGTATTCATGCTTCAGATCAAAGTTGTCTTCTAGTAACTCGTTAACCCAAACCTCTCCTAGTTTAGCATGGTTGTATTCTTCCATCTTTGCATGTATATACATTCTTACATCCTCTATTTGCAAGACACTGTATGGTATATCTAAGAAAGCACCATCCAGATGTATTTCAATGGATTTGAAGGGGTGTTTCTTGAATTTGGGACGAGCACGATCTACAACCTCTATTACTTGTGGAGTAAACATCTTCAAAATACAATAGAAAACTTTTAGGGAAAGATTAGAGACTATAAATACCTTTCAATAGCTTCTGGTTAGGATTTCATGCTCTGAAGATATGAAGTTGCTTGTTCTTGTACTTTCATAGCTCTTCTCTCTTGGATTGATTGTTTGCAAATGATTCTTTTATCAAGTGACATTCATTTATACCCCTTTATACACTTAACCTAATTTACATTTAGTGCTCTATTTGATAAAGCTATCAAAATTTTCAAAGTATACACAGACATCTTCAAATGCTACACAAACTTCCGCATTGGGAGATTTTCTACTGCAGATTTCACCAATGGACTAAGCATGTTGATCTTAATCTTATATCTTTGTGTCGAGGCATCAACACCATTCCTTTGGCAGGGGGAAAAGAATTCCATTAAAACTCCCCCTAAGCCAAAGCTCTACTCTTAGTTTTTAGAGGAAACATCCGCACCAGATGTCAGTACAGACCCATCCTTAATCTCTGTTACATCCTTGTTTATCCAAATCCTATTCATTTCCTTCTTTGTCTCTGTTGGATTAACCTTTTGTACTGGTTCATTCTTCCCTACCAGATTATCCTTTTGAACATGTTTATGCTTCTATAAAACTTAGAAATGTGTCCATGTCTATTGTAACTATTGCATACAATATTCCTCTAACTAGTATTCCTCTCATTTATTCTAGATCTGCATTGATTAGATTTATTCCCAACCCTATTACATGTATAATAGTGTCCATTAAAAGATTGAATCATTCTATCATTGTTATAGCCATTCCTTATTTGACTTCTATACTCATTAGCTTTATGACCAACTTTCTTGTGTGTAAAGCATTGACTAGAGAAAGATGGAGCATTTTGATTTATTTTGCTTCTACATTCTATTTCCTTATGTTTAAATTTATTGAAGGAATGACAAAAACCATTGAAATATGGGTACCTCTGATCATTTGGTTGTCTGAACGGTGGTCTTCTAGTTTTATTCCTTTTATTCCAGAATGACTTCCTGTTGTTCTTTTTGTTTTCAACATTTGATGTCAGACCTAATTTTGAGCTTTCACATTTTTCAAATCCTAAAATCTCTTTATCATTTGGACCTTCCTAATTTGCAATCATTTCATCAATCTTTGCAGAGCTCATCTCACTAGTACGGAAACAAAAATATATTACTAAAAAACTACTAAAAACTACTTATAAATGACCAAACATGGTTATGCCACCATTAGTAGTTTATTGCCAGTCATTTATAACGTGACCAAATTGATGACTAAACCATTTTTAGTCATTTATTGGTTGTTTTGATTGATCAATTTGGTAGTATATTTAGTCATTGATTGTTGTAATCAGGTCACTTATTTAGTCATTGATTGTTGTTAACTGGTCACTTATTTAGTCATTAATTTTAATCATCATTTTGATCAATTTGGTAGTTTATTTAATTATTTTTGTTCACTAATTTCTGTCAACTGGTAATATATTGATACATTGTTTATTAAACGTCATATCACTAGTTGGAAAGAGAAACACGAGTCTTGAAAAATGAATACTGTTGTCTTTATTAATTTGAAAAGAGTTGTTGTTACATAAAATCTCTTGAAAAAGAGTTACAAGGCAACTATTGTTGTTGCAAAAGAAGCAAGAACTAAAGAATAAAAGTCCTCTTAGAAGACCTTAAATAGAGAAGCCTCTAAATAGAAAACATTCCATGAAGAGAAGATTGCAATTCCTTGTAATCTGCTGCAAACACCTTGTAATCTTTGACAACATATCAAAACAAGTCCATATTCTGCCTTCTGGAATTCACAGTCAAAACTACTTCCCTCCAAACCCTATGTCAACATGGTTTAAACCTCAATGAAGCCTTAATTGCAATCTTGACTATGCAGGGTTTGAATTTCACTACGTTGCTATTTATTGCCATCTTTATGCATTACAAACTTTACCTTGAAAGCATTTTTCAAACCTCCAATGTATACCTCAGTTCAAAAATCCCATAATGAGACTAATGCACAACAAGAAGTCACTATCTCAAAACCTTTAAGATTGCAAACTATCAAGTGAAACAAGGAACACACTGGGCACATCCAACATTCCTCTCAAGGTCCAATAAAATAGATGAAAAGCCAAGAAACAAAACACAATTACTAAGAATATCTTACGCATTTGAGACTTGACTGCCACCTATGCAAAAATTACACTTGAGACTGTCCTCCTTGATCACTGTCTTTACAACCCTATTGCTTTTATGCTCTTTATTGTCACTCATAATTAGCATTGTGTTTCCCTACCACCATATTTCTTTCATTTAATACCTTTGCCTCCCTATGCATAAGATCATGTCTGCATTGTGTTTCATAGTAACCACTGTGACTGCTTATTCATCCATGCATTCTGCTATAGATCTCCAAGTCTTTGCACATAGAAGTGCCTAAATGTATTATCACAGTTTCCTCTTTTTGTATACTATCACTCTTTTAAAACACCATCTTATATTCATATGCACTCTAATATTGAAGCATACATAAAAGATAGAACCTTTAGCTTCTACTTGATACAAATATTAAATGCTTCATATTCAAATGAGCCAAAATACTAAAACATCCACTTGTTAACTCAATGACCACTGGCACACCAAAAGTTCTAATACATAGTGTATAGGTTATCCATCAAGTGACTACCACTAATTTAAAACCTTGTCCACATCTACATAAAAACTTGTACCGTCTAATAACAAATAACACTTGCCATGCATTCATTAAAGGTGCCTCACTGTCATGATCTAGATAAAAACACACACCCATAAAAGGCAGCATAACACTTTTACACACACAAAGCCTATCTTTTTGTTAGTTTAACACAAAAAATGCCACATAAGGATGAGATCAAAAGTCTAAACCATGCAATATTGAACTATGATTTGCCATGGATTTGACTGTCTTTTTCAATCATGCGCCTGATATCCTTGTTCATAGACTTGCAGACTACCACTTGACATGCCTTCCAACAACCTGAATGACCGTCCTGTTAGAAGGTTTTGAATAAGGACTGAAACTATCCTCAATATCAACCATAAACTCGACAAGCTACTAACTGCTTGTCAAATAATATGCTTGACAATGTTTATCTATGTCTGCTTTTTCTACAATTGATGACTGTGTAAAAATATTCCTTCTGCCCTTTGGATTTTTTGTCAAAATATATGGTTATTTGAACCATCATTCGTCATCATATAGGTGACTGTCATTTGGAGACAATATGCACTAGTCACTACATTGTCTAGGGTTTAAATGAAGACAAATCTTCATATATTATGGTTGTAATTTCTCCTAACCACTGCCCCATTACAATAGTGAACCCTTGATGGTCTTATCAACAGACTTTTCATGAATGGTACAACCTTACCCATGATTGTTATCAAATATCCAAACTCTTCATATGTCATTAGTATGTAACCCATCACAGATAGCTTCCACTATGCCCTTGGAACCTTGGAAACCCTCCCAAGCCATGAGATTGTCAACCACTCAAGTCATTGTCCCATTATTCATTAATAGTGATCCTCTTATTCATAGGACTATGAATTGTCTTGTTGACAAGATTTTGAGAGGACTCTTAGATACAGCTTGGATAACCCTAGATGAAACTCTCAACAATTTGAACATACCATGCTAATATAGAAAAGGAAACTATTAATTCATGTAACAAGTAAACAAACACAACTTTTGAAATGAAGCCTGGTATAAGAATATTTTGAAACAAGCATTGTAGGATGCCAAATTGAGTAGGAAGATTGCTTTATAAACACACTCCAGACATGTAAAAGAAATATCAGGAGTCTGCAATACATACTTCATACACGATGTAGCTAAATTTCCTAAAAAAGTCTAATAAGAGTATTTATAGTATGGTGCATAAAGCCATCTTGGAATGATGAAAATATTGGAAAAATAAAGTAGAAACAAAAAACACTCTTACCAATTATGATAGATCCCAATCAAGCCTTGTTCATGAATCACACCAAGTGTATTTTCCTTGGCAATATTAGGGAGAACATTCATAACCGAAGCTTTATTGGATGTGAGTGCTACTGCAAAGCCACCAAGACCTGTATTCATGTCCATAATATTGTGATATCTAGTCTCACCAATATATTTGTTGATTGTTTTGTATGCCTTAACATGTTTCTTCCACAGACTTGTATTAACATCATATGTTTCAACTGTAACACCTGGTAACAAACTGCTAAGAACTCTTGGAGGAACAACATTCAGGCATGTTGGGAACTTCTCCAAAACTCCTCTAGCTACCTCATTTGGATCATTCACTTTAGGCACAGGTGCAATGTATCATTCCATTTTCTTAGACCTGTAGGTAAACAATATTTATTCATGGTATTTCTTATATAGGATAAAATTAGTATCATATGACAGGATACTAAAAACTAACAAAGCACTTTGGAAAACAAAATAGTTCTTTTGTTTTATATTGCAATGCAATGTACAGATGCAATAACAAAAATTTCATCCAAAGTTTGCTATGACTGCCAAGAAAATGGTCTGCAAAAAAGATCAATATTCATTGAAACTGAATACAGACAGGAAATAACACAAGCTGATATGCAAATTAATTGTAATGTATCCAAAAGTTTTTAGTAAATTGGATAGGGATATCCTGATAAATATCACAAATGCAAGTACTAGCCATTATATTACTTTTTTAGAAAACATCCCTCAAAATGTCTAAATCAACTCAAAGATGGAATTTTAGACAACATGACTTTAAGTTGTTTAGTTGTCACTAGCAAAAATGAAAGCAGTCCATACCAGGGTAGTTGCAACTACAACAAATGACACAATTCCTCTATTCTTCATGCTTTGATGGATGTCCATACATTGTTCTAAAGCTCCCATTTTGGCATAGGCATGGAGTATGCTAGCAAAGGTTGTCAAATTTGGCTTTACACCAACTAATTGCATTTGCTTGAAAGTTTCTAAAGACTTTTCAACAAATCCATTTTGTGCATATCCCGCAACCATTGCATTCCATGAGATGATATCTCTTTGAGGCATTCTGCCAAACAATTCACATGCCTTGTCAATGCTTCCACATTTTTCATACATGTCTACCAAGGTAGTTGTAACTACAACAAATGACAAAATTCCTCTATCCTTCAAGCTTTGATCGATGCCCATACTCTGTTCCAAAGCTTCCATTTTGGCATAGGCAGGGAGTATGCTGGAAAAGGTTGTCAAATTTGGATTTACACCTGCTAATTGAATTTGCTTGAGTGTTTCTAAATCCTTTTCGACAAATCCATTTTGTGTATATCACGCAACCATTGCATTCCATGAGATGACATCTTTTTGAGGCATTCTGCCAAACAATTCACATGCCTTGCAATGCTTCCACATTTTGCATACATGTCTACCAGGGTAGTTGTGTAGAAGACCACCACAACACTACAAGGTGGTTGTTGAGCCTTCACGATGATGTAGGGAAACATCCCACATCACCATGAAGGCCCAAAAACCACCTTACAGTTTTATGGTGACCCGATCATAAGAGTGGATGTGCCTTCAATTGAAAGTATGGATCAACAATGGTATATTGGATATTTGCCTCTAAATTGATTCTTTCAAATAAAATAATGCCTTCTTCTCTAGTCTATGGACTTAATATATAACCTATTTATAGGCGTTTGCTATCTCATATATTAGATGTTTGCCTCTTTATTCACTCTCTCAAATAAAAGAAATGGTTGTTGAGCTCTGTATATACTAAAAAATGGGGGAACAATGGAGAATCTAAACTATTTGGTCAGAACATCTGTAGGACAGACCAATTTACACATTCTATTATGGTTTAATTCTTCTTGTGAGATGATGTAAAGTGAAGCAGAAACAAGATGAACATGACACACACAGGTCATTTTACTTGTAAATGCACATCCAAACTACAAGCCTAAACCCAGGTCCTTGTAAAGGCTCACATTTGGATATTGAAATATTGATACCTGCTCTCCCACAAACACTTCAAGTCATTCCTGTGGTGATGTGGGAAAGCCCTATATCACCGCAAGCATGACTTGAAGTGTTTGTGGGAGAGTGGGTATCCATGAAGAATGTAAAGAAAATGTTACTAAAGGAGTTTCTTATGACAACTCTTCAAGCTATGTAGGAGGGAAGAGATTTTTGTAGAAGGTTGAAGGCTAAGATGAAGGTATAGATGACTGTCAAGCATGAATAATAGAGACAAAGTCTTCAAAAAAAAAAGAGATAGTGATGATAGTGACAGTAGCCTCTATCTAAGAGAAATAACAATCATTATGGGCATGGTGTTAAGTGGTAAAGAGTGAAAGTGGGAAATAATGAATAAATATTTACAAAGGACAGTTAATAGACATGATTTAATATGAATATGTGATCAAGTGATCATAATCATAATGTGAAAAGCCAATGAAAAAGATGATAGTCATTATAATAAAAAGATAGAGTTAATGCATTTGTCGGCTCATTGCATAAAGTTTCAATTTAGAGGATTTGAATTCATAGGCTACTTTGATTCAAGATTATGATGAAATTCCTTCTTTGAAGGAACATCCAAGAGAATCAAAACCCATAGAAAAACATTTTTGGGGTCAATGGTGTTGTAATGCGCCAGACAACTAAGAGGTGGGTGGGGGGATGGGGGGGTGAATCAGTTGTCCCAAAACTCAAACACTTCTGCACTTAAACATTAATCACTTATACACAATTATTATGATTTATCAATGAATGCATGAAATCATAAGCTTAAACACAGATGCAACAAGAAACACAAGAGACACTAGATTTTTATGTGGAAATCCCCAAGGTGGGGAAAAACCACAAACATGATTAGCTCTCAAAAATATATTGTAATCCTTGAAAAAATGATGTTCAGGTTTGGTCACTCCACGGGCCTAGAACATACTAGCTCACTGCCATGAAGTATAGCTAGTTCTAGTAGGCTCACTGCCTCAACCCTAAACCTAGAAAGATTACAATAAGGGTTGTTAAACCCTACTAGTGGCTCACTGCCATAATCACCATCTTTTTCATGTGTAAGATTATTACATTGAAGTACAACAGTTCCTTTGCTCTGCTCTGCCCTACTCTGCCTTATCTCCTCGCCCTTTTCCTTATATTCCCATTTTCTCTCAAGGACCCCTTTTTCGTGACTCAATCACAAGTATTTATACACTTCATCAACCTTGGAATGATCATCAAGGTCGGCATTACAATCATCAACCATTGGAACAATCTCCAAGGTCGACATTACAAACATTTACAAAATAGGTCCTGACCTATTACAACTTTATCCAAAGGAAATAAAGTAAAGATGTATGTGGATCATGCCAGACCTTAGATGGGACTCAAACATGCTCTTCCATGCCACAACATGCTTTCACCATGTTCAAGGAATCTCTGCAATTACTGGAATTAACCAAGTCAACTAAGACTAATTACACGCTACATTATCTAGGAACAATCTTCAAACACGATCTTAATTACTTAACACAGACCAATGTCCAGATAGGAACATGATTAGGAGACATCCAAAAGCACATTATAATCATCAGGAGAAACCACATGAACCTTAACCAATTTAGCCATAGAAATCTTCTCACCTGAACACATGAACTTCATTGTCTTAAACTGACATAAAAGGGAGATAGCTTGTGGACCACCAAAACATGAACCACTACAATTGTAGGTACTTATCATCATCCCAGACTTCCCTCTAGAACTGCAGAGAAAAATACTTTATTGCGGAGGAATGCAGAGCAAAATACTTTCTCCGTGTCACCAGAGAATAATCGGAGAAAGTAGGTTTTACTTTGGTGAATGCAACTCTCATAATTCTTCATACTAGAGCCTCAAACTTAGGATTTAGCATCTTCAAACATCCCTTTATATAACTTCCAATCTATAGACCAAGATAGTCAACCAGCGAGAAATGCAGAGCAATCTACTAGATTTTTCTTCAGCATACAACTCACTGTCTATATTGCACTTCACTGTAACTCACTTGTTTCTTCCGGAGGGGCCAATTTTCTCAATATCCTCAACATACAAAGCTTATAAACAAGTAATAGAATAGGACATAGTTGAAACTAATGACAATAAGGATATGTTGACATCATTGACAACACAAATTAGGCACATACTTGCAACAATCTCCCCCCTTGTCATTGATGGCAACATATGATGTGAAAAACTGCAACAACCATCTAGACAAGATTCTCCCCCTATCTCTTTACACATCTACACTCTTTTTCTTTCTAAGTTTTTCACATGTCTTCTCTTGCCCTTTGACATCAATGGCAAAGGGCACATATTTTCAATCTACTGCTTCTGAACGAAACTTGCTTCTGAACTCTTTCTATTTGACTACTCTCTCTTACTTGATGCTTTCTCTGATTGCAACTTTGGTCTTTCTCATGAACTTCTTTCTTTCTTCAGTATTCAGATCTTGCTGCTATTGCACTGTTTTCTCTATTTGTAACACTACAACACTTACTGCTCTTTATTAAAAACTCATATTGGCATTATCTCTTTGCTTCCCCTGGGAGATAACCTCATAATCCTTTTGTCTTTAGCAACCATCTTTGATTTTTTCTTGCACTGCTACACCTTTCTCTTTTTACTGGTCTAAATACTCCCTCTTAGTGGTATGCATTAGACTGTATTTAGTTCACATTAGGACCTTCACATGCATATCTTGTCTTCTTAGAGCCTTAGACTTGATGACATCCAACTATGATATTCCATCTTTTATCAACTTTCATGACAACTTATGAGAACAATGCATTTCCATAGATCAACACTTGTCTATAGATTTTCTCCTATAGCCTTCCCTAAACATCAATTACAGCTATCAGTTCCCCATTAGTAGCTAAAACAATGTCTTCTTCACCTTGCCAAAATTCATGACCTGCTAGCCTATCCCTTAAGTGCATGTGTGAGCAATTCATTTGTCACATCATAACTCCCAATGTAGACCTTATGAGACTCTAGAATTCATAGCCAACATTCATCATTGACCTTGTAACATACCTTTAGAACCGTAGAACAAAATATGCAGCAGTGGAGAAATATAGATACTTGTACTCTAGTGCTGCACACTATCCTTGACTTAAATTTATTCATCAGGACTTGGACAATTCACAATATGACTTCCTAGAAAATATGTTCACCAAGTGTTTATGAACAACATACCTGAACTGCATATAATGATTTTCATCTGCAGAGGCATACTAATGCAATGTTTGTCACTTACTTTGTGTACTACCCATACTTAGTCTTTTTAGGCTTTTGAACAAGAATCCTTTCAAGCAATTTGCCATATCATATCTTTGTACCGAATCTCAGTACTAACTATCTAGCTGGAGAATTTTCAATACGGCTCCCCCTGAGTCATAGTCCACAATTTACTTCCTAGAGGAAGTATCTATTCTAGAGTCTAGTGTAGACTCATCTCTTGCTTCATTTACTCCCTTTCTGACCCAAACCTTGTTCATCTCTTTTTCCCCTAGTTTCCCCAATTCTGATTGATTATCCTTCTTCATGTTCTTACTTCTGCAAAATTTTGCAAAATGTTTAGGCTTGTTGCAATTGAAGCAGATAGTATTTTTCTGACCATTATTTCTTCCATTCATCCTTGACCTGCATAGGTTGGCCTTATGCCCAAAATCATTGCATATATAATAGTAGTCACTGAAAGATTCAATTGTCTTACTTGTGCCATAGCCTTTTCTCACTTGAATTCTACACGCATTAGCCATGTGTCCCATTTTATGGCATGCATAGCACCTAATAGAATTCTAACTTACTTTACTTCTACATTAAACAACTTTATGACCAATTTTATTGCATGTGAAACATTGACTAGAGAACCATGAAACATTTTGATTCATCCTGATTCTACACCAAGTAGGCTTGTGACCAAACTTGTTACATGAATTACAATAACCTTGGAAGGATGGGTACCTTTGAGCATTTGGTTGCCTAACTGATGGTCTTCTAGGTCTACTTCTTTGATCTTGAATCTATTTGTTTTTATCCTTTTCCTCAGTTTTGTCTTCTTGACCTACTCTGGAACCTTTATCTTTTTCAAGTCTCATGCTTTCTTTGTCATCAATATTTTTCTGACTTGCCATTAGTCTATCATATCTAGTAGCACTCACACTAAATTGATCTCATTAAGCCCATGCATGTTTTAGATTAGCTTTTAGATCCACAACTTCCTCTTCAAGCTTTATGCAGCCTTTAGTTTTGTCTTTCAGACATTCCTCATTTTTTTCTTTTTCTTCATTGTCCTCTTTTAGTTTTTGCTAAAGCTTCTTGATTTACTTTCTCAACTCTTTGATGTAATAATTTTCTTATGTTATATTTCCCTTTAAATCCATATTTTCTTCTTTTGATTTCTCAAGATTTTCAAGTGCATTTTTGGAATTGTTACTGTCAATACTTGCAATCAAGCATAGATTCATTTGATTTACAATAGCTCTGTGTCCTTCCACATCACACTTTATTTTGTCACTGATGGTATGGGAACCTTGTTGTGCTTCATTTTGTAGATCCTCGTTGATTGAGTGAGAGTACTTTTGAATGTTCTCATTAACTTTGACATTTGTACTTTCAACAATCCTTCCCAATCTATTGTTTTAATAGAGGTAAGCTTTGGTCCAAGATGAATATCTAAGAAAAATGCCTTCCTCATACTTAGTATTGTCCTTTTCTATTTTAATGAGGCATTTGCTTCCATAGATTTTGAAATATTTCATAGTGGGTATTGATCATACCACAACTCAAAGGGAGTCTTTACTTTTTTGGTTTTTACCTGAACTTTGTTTAATGTATAGATAGTGGTTTGAATTGCCTCCTTCCAAAATGTATCTGGTAGATTTGCTTCTTCCATCATTAATTTTGTAGTTTCCTGAATAGTTCTACATGTTTCTCCCATTATCTTATTTTTTGTAGAGAGTTGTTTTTCTATCCCATAGGTTTCACAAAACATATTGAAATCGTTGGAGGTGAGCTCTTCTTCTTTGCCAATTCTTAGACTTTTAATTTTCATGCTTAGCTCATTTTCAATAGTTTCTTTAAAAACTTTGAATGCATCTAGAATCTCTGATTTATCCTTTAAAAAATTGACCCAAGTCATTCTAGAAAAGTCATCAATAAAAAACATACAGTACCTGTCATCATGCAGGCTTGGTATTCTTGTAGGACCACAAAAGCTTGTATGAATCAATTCCAATCATCCAGTGGAAGATCTTTATTTATCCTGTAATATTTTTCTTGACAATCTTTGACATTTCCTGCAAGTGATGTTGTTCGAGTAATCAATTTCTGGTAGGTCCTTCACAATTTGAACTAAGCTTGTTTTTATTAAAACATCAAGATTTGTATGACAAAGTCTTCTATGCAATACCCAACTTTTATTGGTCTAAGATGTGAACAGAAGAAAGTCACTTTTTCTGAGATGATATAGATTCTCTTTTGTTCTTTTTCCAATTTCTATTGTAGCTCCAGACTTTTCTTTGATTTTAAGGGAATCATTCTCAAACACAAACTTAAAACCCTGTTTGCATAACTATCCAACACTTAAGAGGTTTTGTTTTAAATTTTTTACATAAAGAACATCTTCAGAAATTTCTTTGTTGCCAAAATTGATTGATCCTATTCCACAAATTTTAGTAGTGCAGTCATCTCCAAACATAACTAGCCCTTCATCGCATCCTTCTAGACTTACAAACTTACTCTTGTCACTAGTCATGCGTTTGGAGCAGCTACTATCAATAACCCAACAGTTTTCACTTTCAAACATGACTTTATCACTAGTGCATACTTAAGAACATCTTTGATGATTGACATTCTTTTCTCCATGAATCGCTTCCTTGGACAATCTTTCATTGATAATTGTTGATGAACATTCAGGTGCAATGATGAGTACATGTTTACCTTTTGACTCCATTTTGGATCTCATTCAAGTTGTTAGACTCTTTCCAAAGGAACTTGGCTCTGATACCAATTGTTGAAATGTTCTGGACAACTGAGAGGGGGGGTGAATCAGTTGTCTGAAAAATAAAACACTTCTGCACTTAAACATTAATCACTTATCCATAATTATTATGGTTTATCAATGAATGCATGAAATTAGAAGCTTAAACACAGATGCAACATTAAACACAAGAGCCACCAGAGTTTTACGTGGAAAACCCCAAGGTGGGGAAAAACCAAAGAGAGGATTAGCTCTCAAAAATATATTGTAATATTTGACAAAATGATGTTCAGGTTTGGTCACTCCATGAGCCGAGAAGATACTGGCTCACTGCCATGAAGTATAGCTAGGTCTAGCAGGTTCACTACCTCAACTCTACACCTAGAAAGATTATAGTAAGGGCTATTAAACACTTAGGGCTATTAAACCCTGAGGTCTATTAAACCCTTCTAGTGGCTCACTGCCAAAATCACCATCTTCATGTCTGAGATTATTACAATGAAGTACAATAGTTCCTCTGCTCTGCTCTGCCCTGCTCTGCCTTATCTCCTTGCCCTTTTCCTTATCTTCCCATTTTCACTCAAGGACCCCTTTTCCATGACTTAATCACAAGTATTTATACACTTCATCAACCTTGGAATAATCATCAAGGTTGGCATTACAATCATCAACCATTGGAACAATCTCCAAGGTCAGCATTATAAACATTTACAAAATAGGTCCTGACCTATTACAACACTATGCAAAGGAAATGAAGTAAAGATGTATGTGGATCATGCCATGCCTTAGTTAGAACTCAAAATTGCTTCCACAATCTTCAAGGAATCTCTGCAATTACTGGGATTAACCAAGTTGACTAAGACTGGTTGTAACACACTACATTATCTGGGAACAATATTCAAACACAATCTCAATTCCTTAACACAGACCAATGTTCAGATAGGAACATGATTAGGAGACATAGACAAGCACATTATAATCATTAGGAGCAACCACACAAACCTTAACCATTTTAGCCATAGGAATCTTCTCACCAGAACACATGCACTTCACTGTCTTAAACTAACATAAAAGAGAGATAGCTTGAGGACCACCAAAACATGAACTACTGTAATGGTAGGCACTTGTCATCATCCAAGAATTCCCTCTAGAACTGCAAAGAAAAATACTTTATTGCAAAGGAATGTGGAGCAAAATACTTTCTCCCTATCACTAGAGTATAATCAGAGAAAGCAGGTTTTACTCTGGTAAATGCAACTCTCTTAATTCTTCATATTGTAGGATCAAACATAGGATTTATCATCTTTAGACATCCCTTTATAACTTCCAATCTACAGACCAAGATATTCAACCAGTAATAAATGCAGAGCAAGCTACCAGACCGTTCTTCAGCATACAACTCACTGTCTATACTGCACTTCACTATAACTCACTTGTTTCTTCTGGAGGGGCCAATTTTCTCAATATCGTCAACATACAAAGCTTCTAAACAAGTAATAGAATAGGACATAGTTGACACCAATGACAAAAAAGATATGTTGACATCAATGACAACACCGATTAGGCACATACTTGCAAGAAATGGGAGTAGTATTTAACTTTGACTCTTTATTGACCATTCATTCTCACAAAATGGAGTCTACTACCCAAATTTGAAGGATTCTATGGCACATCAGCGTACAAGACTTTAAGATATGTAGTGGGAAAAGAGAAAAAGGAGACCCCAAGCCGTAGGATAGGAGCAATGAGTAGAGAGCAAATATTTAAGGAAATGAACTTCAAAGTAAGGTATGACACTTTCCTATAGATTCCCAAAACAAGATCACACTCATGACTATTCAAATAAACAATGATAGTCCATGGCATAACCATGAAGGGGGCATTGAAATTAATAATAATAGTGATATGATAATATGATAGAGATTAAAAGATACATAAAGACAAGTAACTGAGAAGTCAAGAGGGCTTTTAAAACATCATAAATGAGTCTTGTCAAGGGTTCATTGTCTTCAAAGTAGTATGGTAAACTAATAAATATTTCCATCTCACAAAATTTCAAAAGAGGACAACCTACAGGTGTATTAAAGAGTACATGGACAATATCCGAAGGAGCTACCATAGTCAATTTCAAGGTGTTGATCATGGGAAAGAGAGGTTTACATGAAGTGGGATAGTCCTTAAGAATACAGTTAGATGGTAAAGAGGATAGTCCATAAGATAATATTCAACCAAATACACAGTATGGACCTGGAGGATAGTCCTTATGGTGCATTTATATAATCACACATATAGGTCTTATCAAAGATCATGACTCCATTAGGATATGAAAATGAACACTAAAATAATATCTCACTATGAGCTAAATGTGAATGACTTTAAAGACACACAAGATAGTGAGTTGTTAGTAGACAATTCATGATCAACAAGGTTAGAGTTAAATAAGATGGACTGTGATAATCACAAGTGATAGTAGCCATTCATATGACAATGATAAGGGGTTTAATCACAGTCCACAAGACAGTCATAAAATAATAAATTCAAAACTCAATAGATGACAGTTCCAAGGCATTGTTAGAGTCCTCGAAAAGAACAATGTTGATGGAAATTCTTATGACCTAGGGTAAGAATAATTCATGACAATAGGGAATTTTTAAATAGTAGAATGTGTGAACAAACCACAATGACAATGCACTATTAGAAGTTTCATGATATAGAGGATAGTAATCTTCAAGTGATAGTAGCACCAAAGGAGAGATCGCAATGATAAGAAAGGCATAGTAGAAGGTGAAAATTTCCTTCAAAACATACAGTTTCATTATTGATTGAGAGGGCGGTATCATCCTAAAGAAGATAGTGTTGAGGATAGTTACAAAGGCTATCATAGTATTGTCACAAAAGACATTCTTGTAGAAGATTAGTACTAGCTAAAACAGACATTCAAGACAAGTGTTGAACAAATAATAATGGTAGGAGTATGCATATTCCAATGAAAACATGGAAGGAGCATAGACAAAGCAATGAACTATTTGAAAAAATACCTCAAAGAAATGTGGTCTCATGGTAATGGAATGTTATGACAAACACATTGAGACCACATTTGTTTGAGGCATCTTTTTGAATAGTTCACTGCCTTGTCTCATCATGATGGAATGCCATCACAATCTATAGCAATTTGCTTGTCATGGCATTTGCTTGTAATAGCCCTCATGAGCTTGGAGATGTATCCCCTCCCTATTATATATGAACATATATGCATACTAAACCTAGCCTTACTGATCCACCTACACCCAAAGTAGCTTAAGTGTTGACTTAGTGGCAAAATTGAAATGTTCAAGATCTCAACTAACAAAATGACCATAGACAGGCATTTTATTAAAAAACCTAAAGCTCGTGTGAATTATGATATATAAAATATCAAAAAACCATAGCAGAACTCTTTTTTTCTTGTTTGTTTTGGAGGTTTTGTTTCTTTCAGCATCATGCATAAGAGACTTTTTAAGACAACTTTTAAAATAATATTTTCAAACCTTAACTAATACCATGATATGTGAATTTATCATTTCTGATCCCCCAAATAAATATTCTCATAAAATTAAGCTTATCACATGAACATCATGAAACAATAGAAAAATGAAAAATGAATATGATAGGCAGAGAGTGTTCATGAGTTGAGTTACTTTTCATTAGGAGGATCAAACTTAGCACCAAGGTTACTAAGTTTTGCATGAGCCTCTGCACAGTCCTTGAAAAATGCATCATGATCAACTGCATATTTCTCAGCATATACCTATAAAAAAATTTAAAATCCAATCAGTATGTTCCTTATTATTGAAAAGAAATCAACTATAGGCATCCTCTAAAAATTTATTTCAGATGCATCTGTCCTTCACTAAGTTGAATTATCTAGTAAAATGTTTCTCAATTTTTTTAAAAAGGAGAAAAAGATTTCCTACAAGGCTTAAGATATTGGATTAACATTATTAGTATGTTATGTCAATGGAAAGATTGATTCTTTTGACATAATTCATCAATATTCTCTAGCTTCTTTGAACTTCTATAAGTTGACATCAAGCTTTGTTGGAGTTCAAGATGCATTTTAAAATGCCTAGTTTTACAAAAATAAGGGCTAGTTAAATTAGAGTATTCTTTTTGAGCTTGAAAAACCAGCAAGAAAGAAGGAAATTATATTAACCACCACAAATGACCAGAGTAGGTCCAAGGGCACTCTAAAGTACAACCAGTTAAAGAATCACCTTGAATCCAGGATCTTCAAAAAGAACGTCACTCGGCAATACCAGAAGATCTAGGTCTGTCTTCTCTTTTATGTCCTTCACAAAATGAAGAAAAAAACTTTTGCTCATTCATGATCAAGCTAAATTCTAGTACATGAGGTTCAATTCAGCTCTACTTTGTACCTTGATATAACAATTATCAAATTTAAGCCACTCTACTGTCCATGATTGACCTCCTAGTGCCCCACGACCATCTTTTTGCACCAAAATAATCACATGGTTATTCAAATTTACACTTTTTCTGGACTACAACACTTCAGGAAGTTCCCACATTCCTTAATTGTCTTATTATGGAACCGTATAATTAAAATTTAGGTACCAACGTGTTAACATTGGCCATATATGTCAAAACTTTATACCCAAATGTCAACCTTTTTTACAAGCGTAGAAGTAAGCAGACTACCCAATCAATCTACACCCAAATTACTATATTCATTTATATTTACCTACTAAGGGTTATGGTGCAGGAGCACCCGCACATGATGAGGATATAGGTCCGCATGATGACATACATGATCAGGATGTAGGATAGTTATCATCATGCTGACGGGATAATCTATTTTTAGTATGTTTGACTTTATCATGTAATAAGGTCCACTGGACCGATGCTATGTAATAGTTCAACATAGGAGTATGTGTAGGCAGTTAGAGGCAGTTAGAGATCGGGATAAGGTTATCTGAGCTGTCCTCTCTCCTAGCCGCTTGGAAGCTCCCAGCTGCTGGGAAGTGATGTTAGTAGTACTCGAAGGATTTGTTATATATACCTTCGATCTGTAGGGTTTAGAGATATAGTTTTGATATTGATGTACTGGTGTTGAGTTGAGATTCAGGAGAGCAGTTCAGACATTGTGAAGCTGTATTCAGGACATTTGAATTCCAATTGAATAAGATCTCATCTTCGCATTATCTGGTTGTATCAGTTACATCTGTTTTGTTTTCCTTTCCGTTTTGCAAGTTAATGGGCACTTTCAACCCTTCCACCGGTTGATCCTGCAAATCGGTGGAATGGTCCTGTATCATAGCTTAGATTGCATTTGTGTTTTCTGTTTGTGCATTGCATTGTTCAGGAGATCTGTTAGAAGCATGCTGTAAATCAGCCTAGCATCCTCATGTGCTAGGTCTAGAAGATAAGTTTGCTTAGATTTTGGTTTGAAGGTGATCCGGCCCGGTCGTCACATGATCTTTGTGAAATTATGCGGTTGTGAGTGTTTTCATGCAGTGGAAGGATACACAGGAGTCTGCATGTGCGTTTCCGGTCGGAACGAGCCGCAACATCATCTGCGGATCCATCGCCATCAGGATCGGGTCATGAAGTTGTTGAAATTTGCATGTTGCAGGTGCATCATGATGTTTTGAGTTGGATATATACTCAGTGTATATATCGCAGTCAGGATCATCTCTCGGGGAAGGTCATCATCCGCATATCGCTAACGGATGCGGGTGTGAAAGTTGAGTTTTTTCGGCTAAGTGTTGAAGAGTTCATCAGGATGATGTGTGACGTCATCGTCATCAGGATATGACGTCATCGTCATCAGGATATTCAGAAATCCTTCTATGCGAGTTTATCCTGTTGTCGCTAAGGGTTTAGACATCGGCGTAGGCAGGAAGTTGTATTAGCATCATCAGGAGGTTCCGAAGACAACCGGATAAGTTGAGTCATGATGCTGTTGCTTGTATCATCGGGCAGTGGAGCATCGAAGGCAAGTTGTTGAAGTGCAACGTCATCAGGATATTTGGAGAACCGGATATTAGGGTATCCTGCTGACGAAGGTGATATTGAATATCATGATGATGCCGCTTGTGTTTGGCACCCGATGAACAGTGCAACCGGAGGAGGTTCGCGCCCGTTGTTTATCATGATGATGATAGGCGACAGTCGAAGGAGGTAAATAGTAGTCGACAGGAGGATATTTTTGCGATCATCTGAAATATGATGATGCTGTTGAAATGTGATGATGCTGTTGGTATTGTTAGGAAATATGATGATGCTGTTCAGCCGATAGAGAATTTTATCATGCTGTTTGTATTGTTGGCAGCTCCTTCCTGTTAGGTTGCCTCTGTTGCGTTCCACTCTGCATCAGGTTATATCAAAATGCCCTAGGAGAATACCAAGTGGTATTAGTCTATCGAAGCATCTACTAATTTCTTGGCCTGTATTTGCCTTCCAAGGAAATAATGTGTGGCTATAATTATTTGATTTCTCAGACCTGTGGCTATCCTATTATTGAATTGTATCAGTGAGATCAATTTATCTATTTGTCTAAGTTTGACATTATATATGGCCACTGGTTTTATCAGTAACACACGACAATTTAGTTCTTTATCCAAATATTATAGCCAGTCATATGGAAATATGGCATATGGAGAAAGGGGTGTCATTTTAAAATAGTATACAAGAATATATGAATAATGACCTATAGGTTATATCCCATTTAAATATAAGACTCCAGAGCTGTAGGTAGAGGTACAAGGGTAGAACTAAAGTTTCCTGGTGACTATGCTTTATAAGATTTGTTGAAATAGATAATATATGCCTTGGAATATTTATCTGGGAACTTCATCATCAATTTCCAACACTAGGATTGACTCTGAAAGAAAAAATGCTATAGATTCTTTAGGTTACCATGATAAATATTACAATAAAGACTGAGATCTATTTAAAAGCCATTGTCATGAAGATATTAAAGATGTCACATGCAAAACCCTAGCAGCTAGAGTAATGAATACAGTACCAAAGAGGATAGTGAGCCAGGCCAGATTTAGGAGATCTCCACATTATCTAATCACAGGAAAATACATCATTTATTTATTTTTTAAATTAAAATAAATCACTCTAAACCCTATATAGGATACATTGATATTTCGAAAGCATCTGTAGGAATTTGAAATTATGAAAATATATGTCAATTAAATACCTAGATTACAAACAGTAGTGTGAACAATGTAACCCTTGTTGAGCAAAGTAGGAATGAGATAAGCAGCAATGAATCCTATGCCTCCTATCATGCACATCTCCTTACCATTCCTTATCATTCTCTACTGAAACACTTCTCCATTTTTGTGAGCTACACTTGAAAATAAGGTCTTGACGAAGTTTTTAGAGTATGTTTATTAAAATGAAAACTCAATTTTGTGGGCTACACCTAAAAAAAAGATTTGGATGAATGTTTTAGAGGATGTTTATTAAATTTTTAGAGTATTTTGGCGGGCTATTGGTTCTTGAGTCCTTAAATGATTTATTCAAATGGATTGTGACTAAATATATGACTAACTATTTCATCATTTTTATGTGTGACTAAATAATTTTTTAGTCAATGACCAAATTAATCATTTATTTACTCATTTATATCTAAGTTGCAAAAAATTAGTAGAATTTAGTCATTTTTATTTGTTGTGACTAAAAGTTTGTCACATAGTCATTTATTTGCCAAAATTCTACTAGTGTCTTGAATTTGTCTTCATAAATCCTTGCCTTCTCTAGATTAGATTTTAGAATTACAACTTCTTGTTTAAGTCTTGAATGTTCTTCTGATTTTCCTTTCATCATTATATTCATATATTCCTCAATTCTTGTCTTCTCCTTAACTTGCACTTTTAGACCATTGATGGATTCATTTGCCTGCTTCAATTGTTCACTGATTTTCTTATGCCTTTCTTTAAACTTTTTGACTTGCTCTCTCAATTTTCTGGTGCATTCATCTACTTCTCTAACATTTTCCTTCAGATATTTGATTTTACCTTTAGTCCTTTCAAGATCTTCAAGAGAAGCATTAAGTTCTCTAGCTTTGTCAAGTATGCAATCTTCTCCAATGTATTTAGCAGTGGGAATCTCTTTTGGAGGAATAGGCAATCTTGTAGCAGCCATGTGTTCAATTTCCAAGATCTTCCTTGAGTGGTTAGGCTTCTTCCAAAGGATTTGGCTCTAATGCCAATTATTGAACACCTAGAATACTGAGAGGTGGGGTGAATTGAAGTATTCTCTTAAACCATTTACATTTCAAAAATTCAATCCATTTAGCATATACAACTGCAATAAAGGGAATTGAGCATAAAACATACAACAACAACTTATAACACATGAACACTAAGATTTTTATGTGGAAAACCCAAAAAGGGAAAAGCCACTGTGAGAATTAGCTCACAATATATAATAATAAGGCAACTGGTTAAGGTTGACACAATTAGTGGAGTCACTATCCTAGAATGCTCACTGCATGTAGCACACTACTAAAGGACTCACTGTCCTAAAAAAATGACATAGAAGAAGTGGCTCACAGCTAGAATTTGAATTGTTATGATTGCATTTAACATATACATGGAGTACAGTTCTAATGAAGCTCAAGCTATAGAACAATACATATCACACTCTACTCTAAAATATTGCACTGCTCTACTCTGTATTTGCTCATCCACACTCTTGTAACACTTCTCTATATTCATAGGCACTTGTCGCATTATACCAATCACCTCCATATCATCTGAAAACAATCCTTCATATATATCTGCTTCTTTCACAAAGTTGATTAGGTTGGCCTAATTGAGTGTAACGTGGGAAAAATAATAAAATATAACCTGACAGCCTCAAATCTTTATGCACACACTTCACACCAAAATTTAAACCTTGAAACAAATTGAGATAGGTCTACATGGACCTAAAATAGCTCCCACTTAACTCTGCAAAGCTTATTTACCTTTTGCATAACTTCTGCACTTAATAGGTCGGCTCCATTGGTAAGGTGACAATAGTATGAGCTATCTATTAGTTCAAAAATCAATATGCACATCTCCAAAATTCCTAAACCATGGAATATACATGATACAGACATTCATAATCTTATCCCCAAATCTACATAGGAAACCATTCACCTACGGTAAAATGTGAAGTGACTCAATGTGTTATTGGTACTATCAATGTACTAAAAATACAGAGTGTGATACTCTATCAACTCTAACTTTCATTTCGGAGAACTAAAGAATATGAAACTTTGTATTTGAACTCAACAAATGTGTACCAACAATATCTTACAACTGCAGAGAGATATATTACGTGGTGAAGGAATGCGGACCAAATTACCTATACTCTGTAACTCAGAAATACCAGAGTTGTCACTTAGCCAAATTTCATCATAAGTTCTTTACCTGATCAAACCTTCTTGCAAATTTGGCACTCAAACTAATTTGTACAATTATCTCCTTATGCTTGGTTATCAATTTGTGGATCACTATACCTTTATCCTTTGATGTTAGTGTCTCTATCCTGTGATGTTATTGACTTTAACCATTTTTTCTATTCTCCGGACCACTGTATCTTTGCCCATTATTGGACCAATGTATCTTTTCCCTTTGTTAGACCACTATATCTTTGCTTCCATCAACCTTTGTCACCATCAATGACAACATTGCTTACCATCATGCTTATCATTCTCTACATTGTCATGCTTATGTTACCAACAACATTAATCTAAAGTATTATTTAGAATAAATATTGGTCTAGCTACCTTACCTTTCAACCATTAATTTGAAAGCATTATTTTTATATTGCTATATATAAACATCTTAAAACTATCTCTCCAAGGACATTACTTTGTATTGTAAATATTAGTAACATTTATTACTATCAGGAAAATATGGCATAATCAAGAAAAAATTCATAATTTACCAATCATGATTAATATAACCTTAGCATCCAAATAACAGATTCAAGGTCATCATTAAAGAATCTTTAGGGCCTTTCCCTAGTATTGATCTTTAATATAAAATGAAATAATGCATGGTATTACACAAGGTTTTTGAACCCAATGTGGTCTAAGGATTGAAAAATAAGTCTTAGGATTTGCTAGGAGATTTGAACATATAGATAAATTGGTTATAAATAATTTCAAAGAACACAAGGTATACAATATGATGGAATTTTGATCCTTTCCCTACTACGTGCCTTAGGTTAGATTGGATTTAATCTTACTTCTCTTAAGAAATGATACAACGTGAGACCTAATTCGAATAATTAAGAAAAATATTTAAAAATACAAAATATCATTAATAAGGGACTATATGACTAATGAATGCATAACCTGGATAGGGTATTGTAGTAGGGGATAAGGGAGAACTTGATGCCTCAATGGAATTTAATAATACACCCTTCCTAAGTCATTCTTTGTGGACATTATCCCTGTTAGTGTAGAATATTATTATTCTATTTATTTATTTATTCATATTATTCCTTCCTATACATATTTATCTTTCTTAGGTGTTTTTACTCGTAAACATGCATATTTAGCTTTCTTATGTGTTTTTTAGTCATTAGGAGTTAACTCCCACTTTATTAGCTAAGTGGCAATTTGCATTCATTTTTCTCCACTAGACTAGAGGTAGTTATCTCTATGATTCAAGATGGAAGTTACACTTCCTTCCTCCTATATATAGCACCTATTCTAAATCTATTTTTTAATTAAGTTGAATACATTATACTATCTTATTCTCATTTTCTATCTCAACACAATTTATTCATTAGTTAGCTTTGCTCATTGAATAGGTATATTGCATTGATCCAAAGATCCTAGCCTATACTCCAATATTGTATCAAAGAGCCATTTAGGTATATGAATGTAATTTTATTTTCTATTAGTTATTAGGTTTATTATTTTTAATATTACTTCTATTTAGTAATCATTTTTTGTTGGCGAAGGTATTTTTTTGCATTAGATTCACATCTTCTACACATCTAGAAGGAAAATTCTTTTTATGTTTTGTTTGCAGTGTCAAATGATTTTTTGGTTATCTGTTAATTTTTGTAGCCATCAAGCAAATTTTGTGAAAAGAGCTATCAAAATAGTAGAGCATAACTACTTTCCTTACAAGCTAGATTCAAATTTGCATCCTCTACATGTCAGGAAGAAAAACACTTTCTAAGTTTTATTTGGAGCATCAAAAAACATTGTAGGTATCTATTACTTTTTGTATGCATCAAGTGGATCTTGTGGAAACTACATCAAAAGCAGTTTTTTAATAGGACATTATTGCTAGAAAACTAATGTTGTGATAACTTTTGATAGGTAACTTGAAATTAAGTTTTGTTTTCTTCAAAACTTTATATTTCTTCATTTCCAATACAATGGACCTACTTTCACTGTAAATATAACAAAATTATAAAGTGCCAAAATCTGGTAGTGTTCAAAATATTAGATTATTGTAATGATGAACTAAGATGAAGTTTCACATTTTGAGGGGTTCATCATAGATTTTGGTATTTATTTCAATCCTTCTATTGTCAAGCTAACCTCAAAGAACTATTTTTCCTAGAAACAAGGGATAAAGAATCATTTTCTTGAGCAAGATCTATTGCCCTAGCTACTTGGACAAATTCTTGAGCAAGGTGGCTATGAACACAAGAATGAATGGTATAACAATATTGACATGGTCTATGGACTAATATGTCTTACTATTTATAAGGATTGTTGACATCACATAGAGCATATTGAGTTCCCTTTCACTACTTAGACCATCATCCAACAATATTAATGGAGACTTTGGATCTTCATCTAATAGTGGTGTTTCCTTGGATGAACAGGTTCTTATGCATGATACTAAGTCTTTTGTTACCCCATCTTGTCTGGACATATTCTCATGGGATGATCAATCTATTTAGTTGACATGCATTGATGCCTCATCAACAGTTAAGGACACTCCTACAAAACCTATTGCTACTTCAGAGTTCATAGTTGCTTCTTTTAGAGCTTCTAGTGATTCTTTGTGGTAGGGTCATTTATATCTTCTGGATTCACTTCATTAGGACCAATTTCTACTAGACATCTCATGTTTGTTTGTAGAGTCGCTCATTTCAGATCTGGATGGCACTCTTGAGGATATTCAACTACTCTTTGATGCTAGTCATTTCATCATTGTTATCCCATCTTCCTTGTCTTTAGAGCTTGTATCTCCTAGTTCTACACATGGGATTGGATTGCATCTACCTTGTACATTGAGGCATCTTATCCTATTCACATGGGGACACTTGCATAGAGCTCTAAGACATGATACTTCATGAGACTTCCTACCTCACCTTTCTTCTTTAAGTGGGAGTTACTTTAGTATTGACCATTAGAGTTGTTTCTTCCTAAGGGGAGAAATGTCATTTGCCAAAAATGGATCATCTTCAACATTCAGAAATGGGCATCCTCTTTTGGCACATGAGATACTATGTTATGAGGGGGATTTCATAGTCTCTTTCACTCTCTCTCTCTCTCTCTCTCTCTCTCTCTCTCTCTCTCTCTCTCTCTCTCTCTCTCTCTCTCTCTCTCTCTCTCTCTATTTGTAGGGGGCTTTCTTTTTTCTCTTTTGGAGGGGAGGATTTCCTATAGGTTTTCTCCTTTTCTCTACTTTCTAAGAGATTTGTTTGTACATGGGTACCTCATCAGGCCTTATTGTCAGGACCCATTTCTTCTACCCATCTAAGCTAGGCTTAAGGGGGTGTTAGTGTAGAATATTATTATTCTATTTTTTTATTTATTTAGATTATTCGTATACATCCATATTTAGCTTCCTTAGGCATTTTTATTCCTACACATGGATATTTAGTTTTCTTAGGTGTTCTTTAGTCTTTAGGAGTTAACTACCACTTTATTAGCTAAGTGGCAGTTGCATTCTTTTTTCTCCACTAGACTAGTGGTAGTTATCAACATGATTTGAGGTGGAAGTTACACTTCTTTCCTCCCTTATATAACACCTATTGTAAATCTTTTTTGAATTGATTAAAATACATTATACACACTGTTATTCTCATTTTCACTCTCAACAATTTGTTCATTAGTTAACTTTTCTCATTTAACATTTACATTCTATTGATCTAGAGAACCTGTCCTATTCTCCAATAATCCCCTCACCCTAGTTCCCTTAAAATTTGTAAGTTTATATCCACTTGATATAGCCAATGTAGGTAATAATCAACATTTGGTCAAATAGACCCCATCTCTAGATATAAGAAATATAAGATAGCAAACACTTCAAACACTAGGGTCAACAACATAGGGAGGTTAGAGTCTCATCCCAACAAGGATTCCATTGAGAATCCATATATGTGAAAGTTCAATGTTTTGTCACACTTTTATAAAGAAAACAACCAACATTGATCTGACTTTTTAACTTGAATCACTGCAAAGTGATGTATATGTTTTAAATTTTAGAATGATGTACACTAATAAGACATAGATTTTTTGGTGTATTTTATGTTTGTATTAAAAAATAAAAGTTAAAAAATAGTTTAAATGTAGTAATTTATAAAATTGACAGTGTAATTTAGTTGTTGATAAAATGATGAAAAATAAGGTTGAACGGGACGTTGAATTTTATATAGTGAATTTTATTTTTTTATGTTATAATTTTTTTGTGTATTCATAACTCAAAACTTTAGTGCATGGATTATTTTTTGCCCCATTTTGATAAATATATATTTTTAAATAAATCTTGGAATTTGTGTGTAATGAAAATGCAACTATTTTGTTGGAATATCAACTTTTGTCCTAATTATTTATCTAAAATACAAAAAAAAAATCATCTCAACATGGAATCTCTCCTCTGGTGCATCATTAGTTTTTCAATTTGTTTTGATAAACTTTGCTAGTTTTTCTTGGGAGGACAATCAACATCATATTTTGGTGCTGATGACCTACTTTTACAATAAATAAAATATAAAATATAAACCCTAATTGAAATGTTTAAAAAACAATACTTTTACAAAGTAGACTTATAGATGTACAAAAGGGTATTTTTAGATTCTTTTAAAATGATTATTTGCACAAGTAGGAGTTGTTAGAACATTACATTTTTTAAATAATTGTATTTGTTTGGTAAATTAGCCCCAAAGTGATGCTACATATGTTTTTAGTGGATGGTTCCAGTTGGAAATGTTGCAGACTAGATCTAATTTAGCTAGAATGAATCCATATAGAACATAAATTTCACCAAAATTGAACTTTAGTTGGAAATACTTAAATTTATTCATACTAATAAGTTAGCTTGAAGTGTGACACAAGTTTGAACTTTCACCAACATCAATCAAGAATTTTCAAGCAAATAAAATCCATTATGATCTCTAACTATAGTAAGTAGGTCAAGAATCAATGAAAGACAAAATTTATGTATTCTCCATCATTAAATCAAACATTTATAATTGATATGTTATTTATATAAGATGATATCATGTCGAAATGGAAATTTATTGAAATGATTCTCATCCTCCTTTTATTCTCTCATTAATATCACATAGAAAATGTTGATGCATAAATTTGTGGGTTTAATCCATCACCAACATGGGAAACATCAAGAATGTGGGATGATCCCTGTAGCAACCTTCAGATTTTAAAGAAGATAGATCTTCTTTTTTTATGGGTTTTTTGGAAAAGGGGGAGAAGAAACAAGATTATAGATACAAAATAAAACAACTTCTAAGGTGATGCGCCAGACTTATATTTTAATTCTGTAACAAGCATAGTGACTAAATCTTTATGATTTCTACTATATTAAAGAGCAATCAACATGATTAATATAACAAGTTATGAAATAGATTTAAGCTCAAAGGCTAAACTCAGAGAATTTGCAATAAAGACACAGAAAACATCACCAAATGGCATAGAACAGAGGCTTCTTTCATTAATAGATACATTAGAATACATAAGACACATAATATGCATAGATCTATGATGCTTTTCTTCTTGAAACAACTAGAGAGGCAAAATCATATATTCCAGTCACACCACAAAATTCCCTTCTCATATATTTTCTTTTATCTTAGTATCTCTCTCCCTATATCCTAGTTACATAATTCCCTTATTTATAGAAGAAAGATGGGGCTTGAGACACTGATGGCCATTAAGATTCTCAACTACCTAAAAAACTAAAGTTGGTCACACGCAGGAAATCTTTCTGAATCTGCTTCCGCATCATGCTTACATTTCAATTGGTTGACTGGTGCTAAATATATGGCTCTATAACTACAAGTACCATTTTGACAAATGACCTCTTTCATGGGCTTCATAATGACTCAAAAGTTGCTACATGGTGCCCCTACACTTATTGGGTTCAGCCCCTATCATATCTTGTTCAAATGCGTGCCATATTGACACTTGGTGCCTTCGGCTTCTTCCTTCACTTGCCTTTCTTATTCGATGCTCAAGACATGTGGCAATATCTACCATCTTAAAAACTAGGACATGCGGTATACTGGCACTCCTTATTAGAGTCTCCTTTGTTTCTTTCCAAATGCTAGCCATCGCGACACTTGGCATCATCCACTTCATTTACAAAACCACCCTTAATATCTTGGGCCCACCATATTTTACTTCGACACTTTATAAAAATACAAAGAGGAGTGACACGCAGCATTTTCCACTTCATTTGCAACATGGACATGCGGCATACTGGCACTCCTACGCTACTCAAAAATTTGCCTCTCGAATCCTGCCATTGCAACACATGGCACACTCCACACATATTAGAACTTTACAAGACAAAAAGGGAAAAGAATGTGATACAAACACATGGCATCATCTATGATTTATGAAATCTACAGACTTGGATGGAGACACTTGGTGCTTTCTGCCACTACTAGACACTGTGCTAGCTTCCATTTGACCACCATGCCACATGGCGCATCTAGTTAACTTTTATGAACCTTCATCTTTTTGTTTCCTCAAAAAATCACTGTGCTAACACTTGGCAAATTTTGTATGGGCTATTACTTGCAATACAAAATAAATTACTACACTGACAATATATAGGTATTTGCTATATAAATTGATGCTAAAAAATGTAGAGTTTTAACTCTACATTCCTAGTGACTCATTCGAGACTCTGTGCCTACATAGAAAGGACCCAGAAAGTTTACAAAAAGATCAAAAATTCAAAATTGCATTACCACAGTCAAGAAAATTACAACTTCTGTAAGGTGGCATGATACCCAAACCACTCTAAGTCTAATAAGCCTTGCCTCTTATGTAAAGCTTGGAAAGAAAGCTCCAAATTGTTGATGTCCTTATGAGAGAAGGACTGGAGGATTTGCACCACTAAATGTTTGAAATGCAATCTGGGCCATGGGAATGAGAACTGATTCTACCTCCCACACACTTGACGAATCACTTAGACTTTGCAAAATAGTCTGATCATTTTGTTTCAACAACAGGAGGGCCTTGATCTACTCAGTCATTAAGACTGTGCTATCATTTGGGAAGGAGATGGGAGTCCCATTTGCACCAGCTTCTCAATGTTCCCTTTCATTCCTTTGACACCTTCCTTTAGAATATCTAGAAGTGTCCTACATTTTGTTGCAGCTTCATTGTAGCTTAGAACTTCATTTCCCTTTTTAGCTGTAGTCATTCTTCCACTCACCCAAGCCACTTGAAAATCTTCATCAGTTGCATCATATAACTTTTGTAACAAAAGTTGAGAGTCTGAAACTCTCAAAGAAATAGTGGATAAAGTAGTTGCAACTGAAGACTCCTACCCTTTCACACAACCACTGAGCCTTGAGAAGGAAACTAAGGGCATGTTTATGTTGTGAAGCCTCCTCAAAAATCCTTTTCCATACAGACACATACAACTCTTTGACCATCTCTAGCACTCTAGCATTCTGAGGCCTCTGACTTAGCTCAATGGTCAATTGCTTAGTCTTCTCTTGCTTAGCCATGAATTAAGCTTGGTAGGCACTATTTTGATTCTACTCTTTTAGTAGGCTTTGCTGCAACAGAGGCACTTCATGTATCTTATCTTGGTACTTCTTCTCAGAAAGAGCCTTTTCCTTCTTTAATGTGTCTATGATGGCCTTCGCTTGTGTTAGTTCAGTTTGATGGTTTGTAGCTCTAGTTTGTGCCACCTGATACACCTCTAAAGATATAGTAGACTACAGATCTTTGTTCAGAGTGTCAATTTCTTTGTCCTTTACCTTTATCTCTACATAAAGTCTTGGAATTAGAGGTGACAACTGAGAGGGGGGTGAATCAGTTGTCTTAAAACTTTAAAACCTACAGCAATTAATTCCTTTTTACTACATCATTAATAGATTAATAATGTTAGCATGAAAAGAAAGAATCAACAACACCAGTAGAAGTAGAAATAACTCATTTGACACCAAGATTTTTGACGTGGAAACCTGGTTGAGGGAAAAACCATGGTGGGGGTTAACCCACAAAGATTATACTCTGTTAAAAGTATTATAATGGAGAATGCACATGCATTTAGGCTCACTGCCTAGAGCTCACTGCTTAAAGAAAGGGTCACTGCCTACAAGTAGAAGATTTCAATGTGTTTGAATTGATAGTTAGCATCTACCAATGCAAAGATTTAGTTCTGGTTAAGCACAGAATACTGACCTGATACACTTCATCTTGTTCTGCCTTATTTACTACTCTTCCATAATTAGGATCTTAGATCTCTTCTCTTTCACACCCTTTATCTGCTCTTTTCACATTTACTTCATATTCATACACACACACCTCTTCAAAATTCAAATCCATTGGCTATATATATTTTCTTCAAGTAATTCAATCACTTTTCTGTCAGCGTTATGAAGAACTTAACTAACAATTCAAGTACTCTATTTTGTCGGCCGAATCCATGCATTAATGATGATGCGTACAAGAAATAACACTTGAAAGTCACCATTCATGTCAGCCACTAACATTATATCCCATACGCAACTGATCAAACACTTCTATCAGATCTGTATAAGGATCTAACACAAGTCAGCCTGTTCTTTACTAAACTGTTCTGTCATATTATGACCCGGTACTCAAGTTCTCATAACTTTTACTCCCTTTGTCACCGAAGGATAAAATTATGGATTTAGCTTGCCTTGACAATCCTTATGACTCCTTTAGATCCACAGCATACTTTGATTTTTCATGAGAGAGATTTAGACCAAGATACTGGACCCTGTCACATGGTCTATTTCTGGCTACCCGGACTTAGATAAATTCTGATTCTGACTTCCAGTATGAACAAATTATATTATGTGGATGAGTGGAATAGTCTTAGTTGCCATCAATGAAAACACTTGTCATGTGAAGCAATGTCTTTTGCCAATAGAAAGTCCATTCATTGTGGCTTTTTCTTTCACTAAATCAGTTTCTAGATTTTAAAGCTTCCTTGTTGCTTTGAGATAATCAGTTGTGATTGTTGCAGAAGTCTCATTCATTAACTCAACTTTATCTTGGGCCCTAAAGTGGGCTAAGTCCATAGCCACTACATTCATGGTATAATCCTCTGGCTTCATATGCTCAACATGCTTGACTACATTGGGGGTCAAGTGAGTGTTGGTCAGGGACTAATGGATAGGATCAAAGAGTGACTTCATGTGAGGGGTAGCATGGCTTTTGCTTTCATTCATCTTTTTCTTCTCCCTTCTATCTTACCTCACTTTTCTAGCAGTATTTGCCTATGTTTGAAAGGTATGTGGGGAGGTAATGAGTCCTCCAGCAAATGGATAACCCTATGGTAGGCCATATGGGATGGTTGTAACTTGTTGACTGGGGTCAATCTGAGGAAAAGTCCTCTTGGGAATGGACGGGCAAAAAAAAAGGCAATGAAATGGCCTATGATAAGGTCAAGGTTGATGAACTATCAATAAGAGAAAAAGATTGTAAAGGCATAGTGGAGGTGACTGGAGGCATGGAAGAGTAGGTAAATTGGGTTGCCACCCCCATTAAAGAAGAAGATGAAGAAGAAGAAACTGTTGGAATTAGGGCTGACAACTGAGAGGGGGGTGAATCAGTTGTCTTAGAACTTTAATGCTTGCTGTAGTTAATTCTTCTTTACCACTTCTTAATAGATTAATGATATAATCATGAAAAGTAAGAACTAGTAACACATGAGCAGAAACATAAATAACACACTTAACACCAAGATTTTTAACGTGGAAACCTGGTTAAGGGAAAAAACATGGTGCAGGCTAACCCATAAGGATTGTACTCTGTTAAAATTAGTACAAAAGAGGAAGGCACATGCATTCAGGCTCACTGCCCAGAGCTCACTGCTCAAAAGAGGCTCACAGCCTACAAGAATGATTACAAAAGGATTACAGATTGTTTGAACTGATGAACAGCATCTTCCAATGAAAGAATTCAGTTCCAGTTAAGCACAAAATACTGATCTTACACACTTCATCTTTACTCTGCCTTGTTTACTGCTTTGCCATAATTTAGACCTTAGATCTCTTTTCTTTCACTCTTTAATCTGCCTTTTTCACACTACTACTTTATTGTACAACTTCTTACATCAATACACTTGAATTCATTAGCTATATATATCTGCCTCAAGAAATTCAATCACCTTTCTGTCAGCCTTATGAAGAACTTAACAAACAATATAAGTATTATATTCTATTAGCTGAATCCATGCACCAATATTGATGTGTGCCAGAAATAACACTTGCATGTCACCATACATGTTAGCCACTAACATTGTATCCCATACGCAACTCACCAAAACACTTCTACTAGATCCACACAAGGATCTAACACAAGTCAGCATGTTCTTCACTGAACTGTTCTGTCATATTAGGACCTAGTACTCAGATGCTCATAACTTTTAATCCCTTTGTTACCAGAGGTTGAAATCTTGGATTTAGATTATCCTAACATTCCTCTACACTTCCTCATATTCAAAACACACAATGATTAACTAGAGAGATCCACTGACCAAAATACTAAACTTTGCCATATACCATGTTCTTGTCTATCTGAACATGACAAATCTTGGAACTGACTTCCGATATAATCTGATACTGCATTGCAGATGTGTGGAATAAACTTAGTTGCCATCAATGACAACACGTGACATGCCTTGCAGTATCTCTTGCCAACAATCTTGCCCTTTGGCATTGATGGCAACACTCAGTGAAAAATGGATAAGTGTCATGACTGACTCCCCCTACTATGTACACTTATATATTCTTCCACTACTCCCCCTTTGATGGATTCTTCATTTTATTTCATTTTTCACTATCTCTCACTCCCCCTTTGACATCAATGGCAAAGGGAGGTATCCACAAACCAAAATTTATTCAAGAAATCTATATACAAAGCTGCATATGTACAAATAATCCATGTATTATATTTATATGAACTTGAGAATATCTACAAAACTATTTTTCATCTACACAAGTTTAGAGGCCCCACTTCTTTTCATGCCATCTAAAATAGAGATGTGCCCACTTAGTAGGAATGCCCATGTTTCTACTTTCTTTAGATCTGAAGGATCACCTATCCGAACTAGAACTTGAGCTTCTAATAAAGTAGTAAAGATTGTTTCTAACTTGGGGAAAATCAATCCCCTGAGCTCACACATTCTTTCCACAATATTATTCATTTCTGTAACAAGTTTCTTTATTTCATTAGTCAAGCTGATTGCTTGACACTCCTGACTTACCAGAGAAACTGTTAGAGGATCAAAATTTTGAGATAGATTCAACAATTTTTGTTTTTGCTCTTTTATCTTCTTCTTAATATCCTCAATAACTTTGGGCCACGATAGACAAAATTTGTATACATCACCTCCATCATAAAGATCATTTTGAATACTCTTTATACTGATATCAAGTACCTTTATATCATTCCCCATTAGGCCTTTTAGCTCACTAAATCTCTTATCCAAAAATTCATTCCAGACTTTAATCTCTACAGACTTATCAAAGGACTCAAAATGTGTACTTACAGAATTTACAACGCTCTTTAAATTTTCAGAGGGAGAATCAGATGGATTCTTTTGGAAAGTTGGCATTATCTTCTCCAATATACTGGATGCAAGGTCTAATAGTTCATTGTCTTCTATGTGAGATTTCAATATCTTTTCTCTTGCCTTGGCTTTTGTGAAAGATGTTATCTTCATCATTTGGACTAGAGAGAGAGTATCCAAGTTGATTGGTCCTGAATTAGTTCTGGTTCATCAAACTCTAGCATTTCTTTACATAGGAAACTCTTCACAACATCTATAGTGTCTCTTGCCACAATTCCTAGACCACCTTCCTTTCCTTGACTTTTCTTAGTGTCAGTATTAGGACTATTTTGTTTGGGAGCATCAACATTTGCACCATCTTCTTCTACTTTATCTTCCTTACCCTTGACTTCTTCTTCTTACTTTCGTTGTGAGTCAACTTCAGTGGGAATTTCTATTTCCATGTTTTCTTATGTGTTAACTCCATCTGTTTGATCCTGAGTATCCCTTTTGTCTTCAACGTCTTCTAATTTTTGATCCTCATTCTTCTCACAGTCATCTTGGGTAGGACTTAGTGTCTCCACATAGGTTTGCTACTCATTGATCTTCAATTCTTCAATATCCAAAACTGAGGAGTTAATTCCATCATTAATCTCTTCTTCAACCATAGGAAGATTGTGTCTTTTCATTGCATTCAATAGAATATCCTGTGTATCTTTGACTATCTCATCTGTTTCACCAAGCATGAGTTTATTCATTCTCTTCTTGCTTCTGAATTCATCTTTCACTTCCCTTAATATCATGCTCATCTAATCTAGAGTAATCTAAGGGCACAGATTTATCAATCCCTACTTCCTAATATCAATATCTTTACCTTTAGCATTTTCTTTTCTTAACTCCAAAATATCTACAAGACTGGAATTTCAGAAGTTATTTCAATCAAAGCCCTATTGTAGATGTTCAGATATTTGGCAGTGGCTTCCTCTAGGACCCTCTTATCAGCATCACTGTAATAATCAAAGAATTCAGTCATTGGCCTTAAATTCCCATTTACAGTGACTGCTTTGATGATGTCATCCACACACAGAGTAGGCTTTTCAACAAATATTTTAGTCTTTTGCCTCTTGATTGCCCTTTTGCTTCTGGAGGGTTTTTATTTAGTTACCTTGGTTGTATTTGTACCTGAGATCTTCAACTCCTTGATCTCAGCATCAGAATTAGTTTCTTCTTCATCATTTTCCATGCTTTTATAAGTCTGGGTGGCCTTAGTTTTTACTCTTTTCCCTTTTTTTCCAGATGATTTTGCTTCCAATTTCTCAAGATTTGCAGGTATTGGGAAAACAGGGGCAGTAGCAGAGCTTCTATTTGTTCTTGATGTGGAGGATTCTACAGGAGTACTTCCTTGTTTCTTATCCTACTTCTCCTTCTCTGCCTTTTTAGTTCTTTCCCTGAATTACCTCACAACTTCCTTTATGAGGCCTAGATTCTCAGCCAACTGTTCAACTTCTTTTCTGACTTTCCTATTTATTTCAGGTTTTCTAAGCTCAACATGTAGTTTTAGACTTAGCTCCTCATATGTCCCACATCTTTCAACTGTTGTGTCTTTTGGCTTTCTCAAAAGGTGTTGAGCATACATATTCAAGATTTTCTCATCTACCTCATACCCCATGGGCATGATCCAAATAGTTCTAGGTTCTACTGCTTCCATTAAGCATTGATCAGTGTCAACTATAAAACATATTTCATTCTTGTACTTGTCAACAACTGATTTAGGGATTCTTTCTCTGGAATGCATCATATTTTGAAAATTCTTAAAGTATCCCTAGATTGTAGTTTTCTCTACTTTATAGTCACCAATGGTGTATAGATGATCTCTGATTTGAATAGAAACTGGCTCACCATTAGTCCAATGTACAACTTTTACTCCAGGTACCTCATTCATAAAGTAGAAAAATAAACATAGAACCAATGTAACATATTTCAAGGTAATTTTCTTATCTTTCTTGATTTTGTTCAAGTTATCAATTAGTTAGTTCTACAATAATTCACACAAGTCATAATCTGCATTTTCCTTTAACAGTTTGTATGCAACATATATGGTTGTTCCGGAGATAGAGTTCTCCCCATTAGAATGATAAATTTTGTAGCCAATTACCATTGATGCAAACTTGACATCTAGATCAAGAATATCATTGATATTCATTGTCCATTTGTTAAATTTGGCACTGGTTGGATTAGTTACAGTCTGGTTCATCACAAATTTTAGCATGGACAAACTGGCTAGTTGAATTCAACCCAATCACAATCTTGATAGCATCCTTTGTAATTTTGAATGGTTTCAACAGCCACAAAAACTCATCATGCATTCATCTTAAAACATACCAGACCCATTCATCTTCATCGAATGTTGGAAAACCCGTAATCTGAATAAAATGTTTATCTTGCAGTGCCTTATACTCGAGTTTAAGATTGTGATTTTAATCCCTTCGATGACTTTCAAACAAATCTACAAACCTTGAGTCCCCAAGTTCATCTATGTGCACATGAAAACCCTAATATCTTCAACATGTAGCACACCATATGGAACACTTGAAAATGCACCTAATGGGTCAACCTCTGCTGATTTATGTGGGTGCTTCTTAAATTTGGGTTGAGGCCTTTCAGTAATATCAACAACCAATGGTGTAGCCATTTGCAAAAGATTACAAGTTCAAAGCTTCGCAGATAAATACTTTTTTTATGAAATTAGGGTTGGTGGGCAAATTCGCCGATCACACTTCAAATCCTTGAAATCTATACTTAGACGCTATTCTTTTTGCTCCCTTATAATGTAAAGTGATTCAAATGAAGACTAAATGACCTTTTTATGTTCTGCAAAACCTAATTTTTCTTTGTAATAAATGCTCTATCCTAACACATCCAGTTACACTGTTTTTACATACAGTCGACCTTGAATTGCTCCACAAATCATCATATCCACTTCTTTTCTTCTAGAAATCCTTTCAAATGATCTGTAATAACCTAAATTATTTTTTCTCAACATGCCAGATTTAGGCACCCACTTACTGGTTGGGGGAATTTGATTTTTAATGCTTCTCCCACTGAGCCAGAGCTCCTAATTCAATTCCTGGAGGAATTATCAGCACCAAATTTTGGTGTGGACTCATTACTATTGTTCATAACACTTTTCTTTACCCTTGTCTTGCTCATTTAATTTTGAATCTCATTCACATCAATTTTGCCCTTGCCTTTGTCTTGTCTATGCTCATCCAGGTTTCTATTTACTGGACCTCTTCTTTCATTGTTCCTATTTCTATAGAATCTTGCAAAATGACTAGATTGATTACAATTGAAACATACAACATTTGTTTACCCATTTGATTGATTTCCTCTTGATCTGCATTGATTTGCCATATATCCAAATCTATTGCATGCAAAGCATTTACCATTGAAATAATTACCATTTCCTATATTCTTAGAATTGTTCATTATTACACTTCTGTATTCATTAGATCTATGACCATACCTCTTACACTTGAAGCATTGACTAGAGAAGGGTGGACCACTTTAATTTACTCTACTTCTACATTGAGTATCTCTATGACCAAATCTATTACAATAGAAACAATTTACGTTGAAAGATGGATACCTTTGAACATTAGGCTATCTTACCGGAGGTCTTTTAGGTCTATTTCTCCCATTCCTTGATTGAGAATTTCTTTGTCCGGATCTGGAGCTTTCATCTTTCTCATATCCAAGACCATGCTTATCATTAGCCTTCTTTTGACTCTCAAGAAGCACTTCAAGTTTAGCTAAGCTTATCTTGAACTTCTCCTTGTATTCATTTGCAACTTCTAGGTTATGTTTGAGGATAACAATTTGCCTCTCAAGTTCTTCTTCATTTTCCATGATTTCTTGTATATCAAACTCTAGATGGCCAATTATTCTATCTAATCTGTAGCATTCTTTAGTTCTTTCTTTAAGAGATTGATTCAATTTTTCTTCAGTCTTCCTTCTTTCTTCAATATCCTTGGTTAGCCTCATCACCGTGGATTCCATTTCATGTTTTAGAACAACAACTTCTTTTGTTGACTTCTCACATTCCTTTGTCTTCTCTTTTAGGGCCTCATCCATGTCATTGTACTCATTCTATTTTCCTAGTTGAAGAAGTAGCTCTTTTTTCTTCCCATTAGATTTACTCAATTTTTCTTTTAAAATATCAATGCAGTCTTCAGTATCTTTAAGATTTTTTGCAGTTCTTTGACTTCTTTTTTGGATTGATCAAGATCTTTTAAAGCAAGTTTAAGTTGATCCTAGAGGTTGTATTCATCCATTTTATTACCTTCCCAGATCTTCCTGAAGCTGCTAAACTTTTTCAAAGGAACCTCACTCTAATACCAATTATTGGAATTAGGGCTAACAATTGAGAGGGACCAGTGAATCAGTTCTCTTAAAACTTTAATGCTTACTATAGTTAATTCCTCTTTACCACTTCTTAATACATTAATGATATAATAATGAAAAGCAAGAACCAATAACACATGACCAGAAACATAAATAACACACTTGACACCAAGATTTTTAACATGGAAACCTGGTTAAGGGAAAAACCATGGTGGGGGTTAACCCACAAGGATTATACTCTATTAAAATTATTACAAAAGAAGAAGGCACACACCTTTGGGCTCACTACTCAAAAGAGTGCACTGCCTACAAGAATGATTACAAAAGGATTATAGATTATTTGAACTGATGAACAACATATGCCAATGCAAGAATTCAGTTCTATTTAAGCACAGAATACTGATCTTACACACTTCATCTTCACTCTGCCCTATTTACTACTCTACCATAATTTGAACCTTAGATATCTTCTCTTTCACTCTTTAATCTACCTTTTTTGCACTACTACTTCATTGCACAACTTCTTACATCAATACACTTGAATTCATCAGCTATATATATCAGCCTCTAGAAATTCAATCACCTTTCTGTCGGCCTTATGAAGAACTTAACAAAAAATATAAGTATTATGTTCTGTCGGATAAATTTGTAATGCCCCACCATGACACCCTAGAGATAAATCAACTAAAGGAATAAAAGGTAGATTTTTTTTTCTTAAATAGAATTAATGATAATAAAAGATAACATAGTCTATTACAACAAGTTAGCTAACATCTCTAGGGAAAACATGACTGCATTAATGAAACTGAGAAATAATCAACCACATACATAACTCATTCAATTATGTATAATTACATGACTACATTACTAATTACTAATATGGCCGAACTAACAGCCATGGTTTGTTCTAATCCAAATGCATCAACTGAATACACACACAATTTTAATAGAAATAACAATAATGAAATTAACAGGGTGATAGAGAACAATTTACAAAATTTAACTTGGTAAATTTTAGATTAGAAATCAGAGTATATCAATAGTCATCGCAAATGAAATGTAAGATACAAATGTTTCAAATTAATTTATACACACGTTTACACATTTACCATAGTGCTAGATAATCATCTATTCACCAAATGGAAAGGTGCCCCCTTAGCTCTAGAATCCTGCATGACTATAGATCTCAACTTCACATCTAATGAAACATTAGTCCTTATTAATTACATAATTTAAATATCAACTACATCAATGACAAGCCTAAGGCCCTAAGGGACCGACCTAATGTCTCGGGGGCTCATATATGACGGGCTTGCCTACGTATGCATAGCGCAGAGACTTCGTAGTTCAGGGACATGATCTAATAATATAATCCATGGAATAAAATAACACAATTCATCTTACTTAACCACTAAACAAGATCAATAATATTTTTATTCTATAATTAAACAAAAATCACTTTTATCCATAAAAATCATTTTGCAATAATGAATTTGAAATTGGTTGAACAATTTAAGAATATCATTACTTACCCATTTTTGTAATAAATAAAACCTTCCAATTATTCCATTTCTAGAAGCTCTATTCTATTCATTTTATCTACTTTCACAATCCACAAGTAAATAGATTTAGAGAAAGAGAGAAAACAAGATCATAACCCATAAAAATTATCTATACCACAACTACGTCTTATCATGTACTAATAACTTCACAGATTGGCACCTCATATGTGGGCTCCAATAAGAACAATGAAACACTATCAAGAAATGAACTACATAGTTAAAACAAAATAAATGTCAATATAACATTAACAAACTAGTTTTGAAACTACCACTACTATTATAGGAATACAGGTAGGACAAGCTCTCCACCTAAGAAGGAAAGGTCACATCTCCATTCTAGAGTTATTTTATTTATATTTTAGCTAATATAATATGTTACATCAGATGCAACTTCAAAACATTACACCACAACTTGGTTTAATATGGTGGTCACTAAAATATCATACATAATTTTAAAAAAATAGATATAAAAAAATAGCTATTACTCTAGTAATGATATTATTTCAAAGAAGATCATGAATAATGCCTTGTCTCAGGCAACAAAATAAAGAAAAGATTCATTTTAAATTTGATCCTAATTATAGCCATATCTAGTGTTCCCCTATCGTGCACTGACAATGTCTACATTGTAATCTTTGTTTAAACGCAACACTTATTTGAACATAAACACTGAGAGCACCCATAATATTGATAATTCCACACAATATGAAAGAATTCATTTCTAAAATCTTGGAAATCCTCAAAACTTACTATGGAAAGAAAATGTTAATGTCAAGTCTATAAGATCTGAACTAGCTATTTCAAAAGCATCTTCCCAAGATATAAAACGAGCCAGCTCTGGAAAACACGTATGGTTAGATTAATACTAAACATGGTAAAAATAATGATATACATTGTCTTATTTGATGGAAATATATGCGTATTAATAATATTCAAACAATACCATCTATTCCGTGGCACTCAAACATATTTCTAACCTATCAATCTTTTAAGAGAAGTAACACAACACAAACAAACATCATAATAGAAACTACTGTTACCGAAAAGAAGCTGATAAGTGGCACCATAATTACTACTACAAGAACTAATTAGATAAAAAAAAAAAATATTAAGAAGAAAGATTCATTTTAAACAAAGATCAAAGGTTGAAACCAAAGTTATATTACCTATATTGGGGCCCATTTGGCCTACCATACTACATCAGACCTGGTTATGCAACCAATCATGCATTATCCTAGCTAATTGTCCCTTGAGTAAGGTGAGACTTTACTACTTTGACTCGAAGACAAACTCCACCAAGAATAAATTGGAATGATTAAGAACCTGTACACTATTAGGATAACAATGAAAACATCCTGACCATTTTCCATGTAAGAAAACATTTATTTAAAATAAGTGAGATACTAGCCTATTCTAATTCCACAATACAATTGTGCTATATGCAAAATTTGGAAAACTATATTAACAGAAGAATAGAAGAATCGTGGCAAAATCGGAAACTTTGATCAGAAAGGAAACAATTGTATTGCTGACTATAAATGACCAATGCATGCTGAAAACATGGATTTATAATAACATATGCATGACACGAGAACTACTTGATAATTGCAACAAAATGGCATTTATTAAAAAGGCTACGGAAATTTGCATAGGAGCACTATAATGATACTAAATAAACCAAAATTGGTAAATAAGTAGGCACAATGGCAGTTTCCCAGTAATAAAGAAACATCCATATAGGCATAAGAAATGATATCTTTTATAATAATGATGGTTACAAGAAAGAACACTAAACAATTACAGCCATACTAGAAATTACAAAAGACTCCATAGCGGTGATGTGAAAGAAACTTTGCAAATTTAAATCTAAAGCGCCATCATATCCAACCTGCACACAGAAGGTTTTTACAAGTTTTCAACCTCTTTGAAACAACCTCCCATGCACAATGTAAACAAAATCTTCAATGGAAATAGTAACAACGACAAGGATCCAGAGAAGGTCCAATATCAACATGGTGTGTTGAAATTTTATTCTTTTATGTAATAGTCATAGACTCTACCATAACTGCTGGAATTCAAACTCTAGTCTTGCGGCTACCGCCTAACATTGTTTTACTCAGACATCATCATTTTCTCCTTACACTGAAACAATAATTCCATCCTAAAATAATTAAATGAATAAATAAGATACTCCATTGCACCAAAGTAGATCAAAAAAATCAAATATCAAGCCATATCAATTTCATTTACATATATGGAAATTACAGTCTTAGCCATACCCAATCCATTATTAGTCATGTCTACATGATATAAGCCCATACAAACTAATAAAACGTAGTATTTCCATGACAAGAATCCAAAACAAACCCATGAATAAACTAAAATTTTCACTAGTATAAGTGGAAATGAATAAGAAATAATTACATACCCACAAATTGAAATAGCAAGAAGATTTTCTCATTGAGTACCACAGGTTAAGCTGAATCTGGATCAATAGAGAAACAATTTAAATGGAAAATGTTTTTAGTCGAATCATACCTGGAATTAGACATAATAGAGAGTATGCAGCAATGAAAGTCCCTTCCCCTAGAAATGGAAGATGTTGTGATACATATATCCACCCCTCATCTGAAGGCTCTATTTAATGATATGAATATTCCAAGATGGTGGTGGCTAAAAATGGCTTCCAAAAGTCTCACAATTATGACTACCTTAATGCGATGGGATCCTGGATTGGCAATGGTCACAGGCTTGAAGGACGACTCCCGTAACCTCCAAATGCCTTGACATGGCTGGTGGACAAAATAGCAGCAACACAATTAATGATTCCAAAATGCCCTCACCTAAATATAGCTAGGTGGCCAACAGAGAAGTGTAATGGTTCCCAAACAAGAAAATTCTCCAACTATGGTTACCATGAATTCTTCCCACTGGCTGCAATCCAGTATTACTGCAAAAGCAACTCAACATCCATTATGGTCTCTTGACTCTCTTTCAGACTGGTCATGCTCCCTGAGTCAAATTTAGTGAACGATCAATAAACTGCACATCCCCAGTGAGAATGGAGGGGCACTACATCCTCCCCCCCTAAAACTTGACTTCCTCCTGGAAGTCGCAATCTAGGGTGGAACATAACATGTTAATCCCAACGTCAAAGTTGGTTCATTTCATAAAAATAATATACACTAGTTTGCTTATGGAAAGGATTTATCTCACAAAATATGAACTTATATACTTCATCTCAAACATAATCTACCCTTCTAATTTCCAATGTCACAATAGTAAGACACTTAAGACTTGTATTTAAAAAATAATTCTATAGTGTATAGACCACTCAAAATCCTTACATGTTAGTGTTGACATCCATTAGTTTCTTCAAGACAAAGAAAATATTGCACCCTTTTAAATACTAACTAGTAGAAATTATCATATCATAAACATATAAGGTATTCAATTTTTAGATACCTCACCATTGTAATTCCTCTTCCACTTTGCTATTAAGAAATCAATAGGTCGGAATGCTACTTTTTCACAAAATATCAACATATTTATAGACATAAAACACACATTTTCCATTAAATATCCATCATTTATAAACAAGTCATTTCACTTTAATTTTTGTACCACACTAATCCAAAAACAAATTTATCATTTCATAAGTACAACTTATCATGATTTACCATACTTTCTTCACATACACACACATTCACATCACCGGGAATTACATCACAAGGCTACACCAGGGTCCATCTGGATACCGGAAAGTAGCATACTGATCCATGATACACAATCCATGAGCCAAGAACCAAAATCCATCTCACATAATCCATACCTAACACTCATTAACTTGTTGGTGTTAGGCCACACTCACAGGGTGAGACCATCCAAACAAGCCATAATGACTTCTCTCTTGTTGTATAAGGTGGTTAGCCTTTAAGAGATAGTCATCACACATAGGTGGGTAGTGGGTCCTAGCTATATAACATCTTCACATACCCCCATCCTCAAGGTTCCCTGCGTCTGCTTCCTCGTATACATTCACCAAGTCCATCTCATATGTTCTTGGAGAGGAATCACAATATGACACATGGCCAATATAAAAAATAATAAGGATAAACTAGTTTAGCCACCAAAGTCATAAAGAAAGATTTAATAAAAATTCAATTTCAACAATGAAGAAAGAAATGCACACAATTTCAACACTAAATCAAATGTAACCACGAAGGCTACAAGTAAATAAGATCACAAAAGTGTGGCTGAACCATCACAATCAGATAGAAACAAAGTGCCAGCCATCACAATTGATAGAAAATCATCAATAACCATAGAGAAAGTCCACAATCTTCAAAATTGCACTGTATAATACTGTGTGACTAGATACTAGCCACCAAACGAGGATGGAGGGAAGAACGTCAGGCTATAGTAGTAGCCCTCATGTGGTGAGAAGTGAGCATGCCAACCACATGGCTCAGAGTGTACTCCTTGGTTACACCCTGCATCACGTCGTCACACGGCATGGACTAGCCAAGTGGCCCATGCACTCTTTGGTTGCCTGCATGGAATGTGCACCTCGGCCACATCACGCATCGCACTAGCCGTATACTACATGGTAGTGTGTCTATAGCTCCGTAGAAGTAGGCATGTGCACAACACACCCTGCATAGTGACACCTCATGGAAAAGGAACACGCAGGTACTCGCCATAGCCAGAGGTATACATGGCTAGGACATACCCATATGCTAACCGACCCAACACTGTCAAAAGCAAAGATGAATATTCCTCTACAAGTGTGCGAGGCCCCATTATGCTCATCACACAACTAGGCTATAACACAATCTCATAGTGCACCTTCAAGTGTCTAAGCATGTGGCATCATGTCCTCGAGCCCCACTCGCTACCATCAGCAACATGTCATCATCACCAACACTATGTCGAAACATCAACCAGGTGTGGCATCATACCTATTGCATCATGTCAAAACATGTGCAGATATGGAATCCATCTCAACATGGTTAACAAACATCCCTCCATATGATGGTACTCAAATATACATGGGGCACATAGTCTCACTTCGGTTATCCATACAGCTCCTAGACCTCGGCCCCCAAGTGACGACACATATCATCACATAGTCCCAGCTGGGTTGTCCATGTAGGTCCTAGACCTCAGCCCCCAACTGAGCACTCATGTGGCATATCATACCTTTCGTGAAGACAAGGTAGATGATCATCAAAGAAATGCCATCCAGATTTTCAAAAACTATGGGAATTAGGCTGGCACATATGGATCAAGTATCCTGATCCATCATAAGGGAAAGTAGTGAGTATGTTTCCTCAGGTTCGGTTGAGCAAGGGACCACTCTGCACCATCATAAGCATATGCTATATAGTCTGCCCAAGGAACTTTGTGGCTGCTACTAGGCCTTCACAGACTAAGGGACTAGAGAACCAAAGAATGAAATCTATGAATCTAACTTTTGGCTACTCTTTTATATATATATTTTCAACCACACAAGGGTTGGCCCTCAATCGAGTAACAAACATACAAACACACATAATGGTATGGTTAATCCCACACCTAAAATACACATATTCCCCATGCATGGATACCCAGTATCACCATCCCATTGGCACACAAAGCATGTACAAGATATTCACAACACTCAACCAATGCACAGTTACTGGTTTCTCACATTTACAGGGGAAGATTATATTTACATACACAATTTCATTACTACCATAAGTAAATTTATTTCCATAACCAATGTGATTTCCTTTGCAAAGTCATAACATTACTTGTTACCCCTTCCCTTTCCAATTTTCTCACTTCTACTTTTCTACATACCACATGATGTTGAAAGTCAATATCATGATCATCTATCCAATATGTCAAGATGGGTTTTTAGATTAAAGCATGATATCCAAAACAAGGATTCCTACCACATGCATAAGACATATTACCATAACTAAACATGGGTGACAGCATTAATCTAGAGATCCCAGTGCTACAAACCTGGCTCTGATACCAAATGTAATGCCCCACCATGCAACCTAGAGATAAGTCAACTAAAGCAATAAAACGCAAAAATATTTTTTTTCTTAAATAGAATTAATGATAACAAAAGATAACATAGTCTAAAAGTTAGCTAACATCTCTAGGGAAAACATCACTGCATTAATGAAATTAAGCAATACTCAACCACATACATAACCCATTCAATTATGTATAATTACATGACTATATTACTAATTACTCACATGGTCTAACTAACAACCATGGTTTGTTCTAATCCAAATGCATCAACTAAATATGCATACACTTTTAATAGAAATAACAATAATGAAATTAACAGGGTGATAGAGAACAATCTACAATATTTAACTTGGTAAATTTTAGATTATAAATCAGAGTATATCAATATTCATCATAAATGAAATGTAAGATACAAATGTTTTAGATTAATTTATACACATGTTTACATATTTACCATAGTGCCAGATAATCATCTATTCGCCAAATGGAAAGGTGCCTCACTAGCTCTAGAATCCTGCATGACTATAGATCTCAACTTCACATCTAATGAAACATTAGTCCTTATTAATTACATAATTCAAATATCAACTACATCAATGACAAGCCTAAGGCCCTAAGGGGGCGACCTAATGTCTCAGGGGCTCATATATGATGGCCTTGCCTACGTACGTGTAGCGCAGAGACTTCGTAGTTTGTGGACATGATCTAATAATATAATCCATGAAATAAAATAACACAATTCATCTTGCTTAACCACTAAACAAGATTAATAATGTTTTTATTCTATAATTAAACAAAAATCACTTTTATCCATAAAAATCATTTTGGCATAATGAATTTGAAATTAGTTGAACAATTTAAGAATATCATTACTTACCCATCTTAGTAATACATAAAACCTTCCAATTATTCCATTTTTGGAAGCTCTATTCCATTCATTTTATTTACTTTCACAATCCACAAGTAAATAGATTTAGAGAAAGAGAGAAAACAGGATCATAACCCATAAAAATTATCTATACTGCAACTACGCCTTATCATGTACTAATCACTTCACAGATTGGCACCTCATATGTGGGCTCCAATAGGAACAATGAAACGCTATCAAGAAATGAACTACCTACTTAAAACAAAATAAACGTCAATATAACATTAACAAACTAGTTTTGAAACAACCACTAGTATTATAGGAATACAAGTAGGACAACATCTCCACCTAAGAAGGAAAGGTCACATCTCCATTCTAGAGTTATTTTATTTATATTTTAGCTAATATAATATGTTACATCAGATGCATCTTCAAAATATAACACCACATCTTGGTTTAACATGGTGTTCACTACAATATCATACACAATTTAAAAAAATAGATATAAAAAAATAGCTATTACTCTAGTAATGATTTTATTTCAAAGAAGATCATGAATAATGCCTTGTCTTGGGCAAAAAAATCAAGAAAAGATTCATTTTAAATTTTATGCTAATTATAGCCATATCTAGAGTTCCCCTACCATGCATTGACAATGTCTACATTGTCATCTTTGTTTAAATGCAACACTTATTTGAACATAAACACTGAGAGCACCCATAATATTGATAATTCTGCACAATATGAAAGCATTCATTTCTAAACTCTTGGAAATCCTCCAAACTTACTATGAAAAGAAAATGTTAATATCAAGTATGTAAGATCTGAACTAGCTATTTCAATAGCATCTTCCCAGGATATAAAACCAACCAGCTCTGGCAAACACATATGGTTAGCTTAATACTAAACATGGTAAGAATAATGATATACATTATCTTATTTAATGGAAATATATGTGTATTAATAATATTCAAACAATACCATCTATTATGTGGCACTCAAACAAATTTCTAACCTATCAATCTTTTAAAAGAAGTAACACAATACAAACAAACACCATAATAGAAACTACCATTACCAAAAAGAAGGTGATGAGTGGCACCATAATTACTACTACAAGAACTAATTAGATAACAATAAAATATTAAGAAGAAAGATTCATCTTAAACAAAGATCAAAGGTTGAAACCAAAGTTATATTACCTTTATTGGGGCCCATTTGGCGTACCATGCTATGCCAGACCTGGTTATGCGACCAGCATGCATTATCCTGGCTAATGGTCCCTCGAGTAAGGCGAGACTTTAGTACTTCAACTCTAAGACAAACTCCACCAAGAATAAATCGGAATGATTAAGAACCTGTACACTATTAGGATAACAACAAAAATATCCTGGCCATTTGCCATGTAAGAAAACATCTATCTAAAATAAGTGAGATACCAACCTATTCTAATTCCACAATACAATTGTGCTATATGAGAAATTTGGAAAACTATATTAACAGAAGAATAGAAGAATCATGGCAAAATCAGAAACTTTGATCAGAAAGGAAACAAATGTATTGCCAACTATAAATGACCAATGCATATCGAAAACATGGAGTTATAATAACATATGCATGACACGAGAACTACTTGATAATTGCCCCAAAATGGCGCTTGTTTAAAAGGGTACAAAAGTTTTCACAGGAGCACTATAATGATACTAAATAAACCAACATTGGTAAATAAGTAGGCACAATGGCAGTTTCCCAGTAATAAAGAAATATCCATCTGGTCATAAGAAATGATATCTTTTATAATAATGATAGTTACAAGAAAGAACACTAAACAATTACAACCATACTAGAAATTACAAGAGACTCCATAGCGGCGATGTGAAAGAAACTTTGCAAATTTAAATCTAAAGTGCCATCATATCCAACCTGTACACACAAGGTTTTTACAAGTTTTCAACACTCTTTGAAACAACCTCCAATGCACAATGCAAACAAAAACTTCAATGGAAACAGTAACAACGACAAGGATCCAGGGAAGGTCCAATATCGACATGGTGTGTTGAAATTTCATTCTTTTATGTAACAGTCATAGACTCTACCATAACTGTTGGAATTCAATCTCTGGTCCTACGGCTACGGCCTAATGTTGTTTTACTCAGACATCATCATTTTCTACTTACACTGAAACCCTAACTCCATCCTAAAATAATTAAATGAATAAATAAGATACTCCATTGCACCAAAGTAGATAAAAAAAAATCAAATATCAAGCCTTATCAATTTCATTTACATGTATGGAAATTAAAGTCTCAACCATACCTGATCCATTATTAGTCATGTCTACATGATATAAGCCCATACAAACTAATAAAATGTAGCATTCCCGTGAAAGGAATCCAAAACAAACCCATGAATAAACTAAAATTTTCACTAGTGTAAGTGGAAATGAATAAGAAAAAATTACATACCCACACATTGAAATAGTAGGAAGATTTTTCTCATTGAGTGCCACAGGTTAAGCTGAATCTGGATCAATAGAGAAACAATAAAAATGGAAAATGTTTTTAGTGGAATCATACCTAGAATTAGACATAATGGAGAGTATGCGGCAATGAAATCCCCTTCCCCCGGAAATGGAAGATTTTGCGATACATATATCCACCCCTCCTCTGAAGGCTCTATTGAATGATATGAATATTCCAAGATGAGGGCGGCTAAAAACAGCTTCCAAAAGTCTCACAATTATGACTACCTTAATGTGATGGGATCCTGGATTGGCAATGGTCACAGGCTTGAATGGTGACTCCCATAACCCCCAAACACCTTGATATGGCTGGCGAACAAAACAACAACGACCCCATTAATGATTCCAAAATGCCCTTAGCTAAATATAACTAGGTGGCCAACAGAGAAGTGTAATGGTTCCCAAACAAGAAAATCCTTAAACTATGGTTACCAAGAATTCTTCCCACTGGCTGCAATCCATTATTACCACAAAATTAACTTGACATCCATTATGGTCTCTTGACTCTCTTTCAGACTGGTCATGCTCCCTGGGTCAAACTTAGTCAACGATCAATAAACTGCAAATCCCCGATCAGAATGGAGGGGCAATACAGAATCCATACACCAATCTTGATGCGTACCAGAAATAACACTTGCAGGTCACCATACATGTTGGCCACTAACATTGTATCCCATATGCAACTCACCAAAACACTTCTACTAGATCTGCACAAGGATCTAACACAAGTCGACCTGTTCTTCACTAAATTGTTCTGTCATATTAGGACCCAGTACTCAAATGCTCATAACTTTTAATCTCTTTGTCACCGAAGGATGAAATCATGGATTTAGATTGTCCTGACATTCCTCTACACTTCATCAGATTCACAACACACAATGAATAACTGGAGAGATCCACTAAGCAAAATACTGAACTCTGCCATATACCTTGTTCCTGTCTATCTAGACTTGACAAATCTTAGAACTGACTTCTGGTATGATATGATACTACACTGTGGATGTGTGGTATAGACTTAGTTGCCATCAATGACAATATGTGACATGCCTTGCAGTGTCTCTTGCCAACAGAAACAGGAGGAGGGATAGTTACCTGAACTACCTCCATAGTTGTGAGAACTTGTTGCTATGGGGCCACTAAGACATCACCCTCAGTTTCCTTCTGTAGCACTAGCTTGCACCTTCTTTTAAGGGGCCTTCCAGCTATATCTTCAGAGTCTTCTTCCTCTGATGCCTCTTGTATTGACATGAATGTTTGTTGAGATATTGCAGCTCCAAACCCCCGATGCTGAAGCTATATGGGTCTCATGAGATGGCAGTTGTATGACTTTTTTTTTTTTCAATAACACTGAGAGGTTGAAGCCAAGGAGCCCTAGGATCTTGTTTAGTTGCTTTCTCTATTTCCTTTGTTTCTTCTGCCTCTTCTATCTCCTCTGAGTGGTCTGAAATATTGCTTCTATCTAGGCTCGATATGAGAGTCATATGATAATCATCCCATAGTCATCACTAGAAAACACAATAATAATTTGTTCATAGATTTTATGTATAGTCTCACTCAAATAAATCATCTACCTTCATTATTGTCAATATTATTAAAATTGAAACCTATATTATAAAATTAGTGAAGTGATATGCATCTATCTTATTAATGACACTATCCTTTACTATGTATATCTCATGGAAATAGTTGAACAAAAATATTAAATATATTAAACTAAAGTGTCTCCCCTTCATTTTAGTCCAACGATCATACTAACATAATGTTTACACCCTCAGAACTTGTAGTCATGGGTGAAGAGAAATGAACATATAGATTTTGTGGAGATCACTCAATTCTTTTTTTTTGTTGAAAGGCATCATTCATTAGCAAACACAAACAATAATATAATAACTAGGATAATTGTACATACAACATACAATAACCAGATCATAAACTAAGAAAAATGAAAGAAACACCACAAAAGTTCTTTACATGGAAAGTTCACGCACAATATTATGATAACAGAAGAAATAATATATCCAACCAAAGGGCATTCATATATATCTATAGATAGAATGAAAATATAATAGAAAAATACATTGCACAGAATGCAATCACAACTAAATATGGACAAAACTTAAGATTAAAATGAACATGTTTCATTTATATAGGACCTATCCTTGATCCCCAACTATTTTATGAGATATTTATGAGGTGTGAAAAATTTACATTAAGTCAAGTCATAATTACAATAACTAAGAACTTATTATTAGTTTGCAAATGCTTTTTTCAACTAATTTTTCGATTACTTTAATTAGTATTTTAAATAATTAAAAAATTAAATTAAATTATATATACATAATTATCACATAAGAACATCAAAATTATTATAATGAAAAATATTTATAATATATGCCTAAAGTGAATAGTATAGTGTAATATCATATATAAGAATTATTACAATATTTAAGCACTTGAAATTTAGTTCAACATATCACCTATAGAGTAATGGGAAAATGGAGGATGTGAATAGGAATTTGGGAAATTTGTTGAGATGTTTGGTTGGAGATAACATAGGGAGTTCAAATATGATTCTACCATAGGTAGAGTTTTCATATAAGAATTTAGTAAACTAGAGTATATGGAAGACATAATTTGTAGTTGCATACGGAAGTATTCAAAGAAATGTTGGAAAATTGAGAGATATCAACACTAAAGAGAAGAGGAGTGCATAAGTAAAATAATTTACAAAACATATGAAGGACATCCATGTAGGAGTAAGAAGTAATTTGGAGAAGATGAATGGAAAATATAGGGAGAAAGTTGATAAGAAAAGAAGACACAAGAAATTTTTGGTTGGAGAAGAAGTAATGATATACCCCAAAAAGAAATTATTTCTAGCTAGGACATAACAAACTAAAAATGAAGGAATTTGGCACTTGCAGAATTGTGAAAAGATTTAATTTAGGAAATGCATATGAAGTGGAGTTTCTATAAGCTTTAGGCATATCACTAGTGTTCAACATTGCAAATCTATACTAGTGTACTATGAAAGGGAGCTAGGGGGCAAAAACACATAAGTACACTTATAAAATTAGACATTGTAACAATAAAAGGAAGAGATGGAGGAGATTCTAGATAGCAAGACTAGGAAAAGAACAAGGAATAAACAAGATGAGGAGTATTTACTGAAGTGGAAAAGAATGCCTAAAGAAGACTCATCCTAGATGTGAAAGGTTGAGGTAGACGATCTTGGTTTCCTCTAGGCACTAGAAAGTTAGGTGTAGCTCAATTTCCAACCAACCCTAGGTGTTTCATACAGGAGCATCCCAAGTTGTAAGAGCAATCTTGCATCACGCAAGGATATTTTCTTTTTCTTTTTTTTGGTTTGCATGTTTTAATTTACTTTTATATTGATCAATAACAACTCACTATAGATCCCACTACATTCCACCATGCTTTATCCCACCTTGTGGTTTGGGATAATGATCTACACTAATCTATTAATATCACATTCAATTCATAGAAGATTCTGATCACCACAAAGGCATAATTTAATCTCTAAACTATTACTAGACTTAACATGCTTACACTCAATTTTATTATTTGTGGCTTTTAATAACATCTTGAATTTGATGGCAACAAAGGAACACTATCAAGGTACAATGGGTCTAAGAGTGCTTATGGTATGAACCACATCAAGATTCATCAATCCATCTTTTTTGAATTTAATTTGAGAGATTCATCTACACAGTTGGCTGACTACAAGTTTCGTTTGACATCAAGATTACCACCACCTTTTAGTTGACTAAGATTTCTTTTAAGGCTTGTAGCTAATATATAAGAGTCAATGAATATGATTAGAAGTTAGCAAATGAAGAAGGAGATATCTTGGTATGGTGTTGGATTGTATTTAATATTTTGATTTTTGTGATTTTATTCATTTGTAATCAAACAATTGAGGCCAAGCATTTTGGAAGTCCATTCTAGCATATTGTGAACATATGATTAATCTTATTGTTTTAATAGTTTTATTGTGTGTTTGTTCACTTGTTTGCATGGTTGTATAATCCTTCATTGGACCCTCTGGCTATAACTGCATTACTTCCTCCACTCATCCACCATAATTCTCCTATGCATAGATGTTCATTAAGTTAGTAGCCTTTTGTAATGAACCTCCAAGGCAAAATATGTTGAACACATAGAAATATTGTAGAAATGAGAGAAATGAAAATACTTTTATTATCTTTAGAGCACCACTTTGATTGAGTAACCTCGAAATAGAGCATACAATCTTAATATAAATATTCCAAGATGCTTTTTAATTGAGAATGCATTACAATATATAGATTTCACCAAAGGCAACTACTACCATCCTATGCATGTGGGATAATTACTTTATTCTAACAACTAATGGGATGACTAACAACACATATGCATACCTTTATTAAAGCTCCAAACCCCCGATGCTGAAGCTATATGGGTCTCATGAGATGGTAGTTGTATGACTTTTTTTTTTTTTTCAATAACACTGAGAGGTTGAAGCCAAGGAGCCCTAGGATCTTGTTTAGTTGCTTTCTCTATTTCCTTTGTTTCTTCTACCTCTTCTATCTCCTCTGAGTGGTCTGAAATATTGCTTCTATCTAGGCTCGATATGAGAGTCATATGATAATCATCCCATAGTCATCACTAGAAAACACAATAATAATTTGTTCATAGATTTTATGTATAGTCTCACTCAAATAGATCATCTACCTTCATTATTGTCAATATTATTAAAATTGAAACCTATATTATAAAATTAGTGAAGTGAAATCATAGCATTCAGATTTTTGACGGGAGGATGGGCGCGGAAGGTTCTGGCGCAGGGTTTGCAGCCCGCGGCCTGTGAGGCCGTGGTTGCATGGTGCCTTTCTCCTTTGCATGTGCGTCAGGGGGTGCGATCGGTGGCTCCTTGCTTGCTGGGGGATCTTTTTAGGGGGCGGGAGGACTCTTTTTGTCCATTTTGTGCCTGTTTTGTCTTCTTCTGCTTGGTTTTTGGCATTCGACTCGCCTGTAGGTAGCAGTCAAGGCGGTGTGTTGGGCTTGGTTTTTGGTGTGGAGGAATGGCTGGGGTTTCGAAAAGTTTGGTGTCAGCTGGGGTGAAGCGGTCGCAGGGTTTGCCTGAGGGCTCTTCTTTCGTGGGTGAGAGCTCCAAGCTTAAAAAAGTGAATGGTTGTTTGCCGCGGAGTCTTGACCGTCCGGTTCTGGTTATCTCCCCTGAATCGGTACAAGAGGACTTATCTTACTGGAGCCAACATGTTTTGATCTGTAAGTTCCTAGGTGTTCGTATCCATCTATCGGCCTTGGAGGCCTGGATTCGCCGATCCTGGTAGGTTGAGGGTGATTTTGATATTCTGGTGGCGGCAAATGGTTATTTCATGGTTGATTTTTCATGTATTGCCGATTGAAATCGCGTTTTTGAGGGAGGGCCATATTTTTACAATCATGTGGGTCTGTTCATGAAGCCTTGGCACGGAGGTTTTAACGCAGCAGAGGATATGCCTTCCCAGGTTCCGGTGTGGGTCCGTTTGCCATGGCTACCATTGGAGTTTTGGAAGGAGGATATTTTGCTTCAGATTGCTGCTCTGCTGGGGAAGCCGGATACCATTGCTCAGAATACTCTGGATAAAAAGGTGTTTTCCTATGCCCGTATTTGTGTTGAAATTGACCTAAACAATCCTTTGCCGGATTCTGTGGAAATTTGTCTTGGCTCTGCTTCGTGGATTCAACAGTTAGATTATGAATCCCTTCCTTTTCGTTGTCGCTTTTGTCATGAGTATGGGCACCTCGAGCGCCAATGTCCTCGGGCACCCAGAGCTACAGGGGTTTCTTCTCCTCCTCCATCCGAGCCTTTGGCAGAGAAGGGGGATAAAGGCAAGTCCCCTGTGGTTGAGGGTGGGACCGATAAGGATGGATTCATTCCTATTAAGACGAAGGCTAAAGGAAGGGGACATAAGCGGACCTACAAAGATAGACAAAGTGATCAAGCATCCAATCGTTTTGAGGTCTTGGATAATCAGGGCTTGGAAGAGGGGATCCCTGTTGAGTTTCCTGTCGGGGCCTCTGGTATGGATACAGGGCTGGAGCAGGCGATTGTTGTTAAGGATTTTTCTCCGACTTTGGAACAGGAGAATTCTGGGCTTCCTGGTGCCTCTGCAGATCCGCAGGATGACATTATATTAGCTGATTTAGCTAAGGCGGTGGTGTCTGCTAGTAAGGGGCGGGGATCATCTCATGTTCTGGGGGTGTTACAACGCCCTCTTAAGAGGGGGCATCTTGAGAATTCCTCGAAAGCTGGTCGTAAAAAAGATGTGGACAAGATTAAATCCACTGGGGATTTGTTGGTGGAATCTGGGTCGGTTAAGACCATTGATGCCCTTTTCTCTCCACCTTCCTTATGATTATTCTTTCATGGAACGCAAGGGGGTTGAATAGCACCCCCCGTCAAAAGGCTATTCAGGATTTGATTGTGGTTCATTCTCCAGATATCTTTTGCATTCAGGAGACTAAGCTTCGGGTGGACTCCATGCTTCAGTATGCTTCTCGTATTTGGGCTTCTGGTCAATGTCAGTGTATTGGTTCTAAGGGAAACTCTGGAGGTCTAGCTTTTTTCTGGGATCCACGTAAGGTTGTTCCTCGCTGGTGGGTTGCTAGCCATTCCTCCATTTCGGTGGTGGCTTCAGTTTTGGAATCTGGTGAGACTATTCTGGTTAGTAATGTTTATGCTCTGATTGATATCCGTGGTAAAATCCAGCTTTGGGCCTACATCAGGCTTGTTAGGTCCTGTGTGCCTTTTCTTCCTTGGATATTAGCTGGTGATTTCAATTCTGTGTTGTGTTTGGAGGAGAAAAGAGGGGGGTTGCCTAGGCTTGGCCCTGCTTCTGATCTTTTCCGGGCCAATGTGGATTCTCTCGCTCTTGTTGATGTTAAACCCTCTAATGGTATTTTCACTTGGATCAATAGACGGAGTGGCCCAGAAGCAATTTCTGAGAGGCTGGACAGATTTCTTGTTTCTAGTTTTTGGATGGGCGGTGGCATGGTCACTTGCTCTGAAATTCTTGATTGGTGTGGCTCTGATCATTGGCCAATTAAGTTTTCTGCTTCTTCTTTTCTTTCTCCAAAGAATCCTCCTTTTAAATTTCAGCTTATGTGGCTTCGGGAGCCGTCCTTGTATGACCTAGTTGCCCAGTGGTGGCGGGATGGGGCCCCTGAGTATGGTACAGCTATGTATTGTCTTGTTAAGAAGCTGCAATTCATCAAGTATCATCTCAAGCGATGGAATTGATCATGTTTTGGCAATCTGCGGGCCAAGAAAAGGGAAGCGCAGGATCATCTTGCTGTTATTACTCGTCAAATTCGAGATTTGGGATTTTCAGAGGCTCTGGGACATGCTGAGTCCCAGGCTCTGAAATTGGTGGAGGAGTGGGAGCTCCGTGAGGAGATTTTCTGGAAACAAAAGGCACGGATTGATTGGCTTCAAGAGGGTGACAGGAACACTGCTTTCTTCCACCATTCTGTGCAAGCTCGTCGGACTAGGTGTTATATATCTTCTCTTGTTAACTCTGAGGGTCTTTCGATTTCCTCATAGCAGGCTTTGTCTAGAGAGGCTCATCAATTTTATTCTGCTCTTTTTACTGAAGACTCGACTCCTGCTGAGGCTGCTGAGAATATGATCCTTGCAGGCATTCCTTCTTTGATCTCTAATGATTTGAATGCTTCTCTTACTCGTCCAATCTCCTTGTCTGAAGTTGAGGATGTTGTGTTTGGGATGAATAAGGGGAAAGCTCCTGGCCCTGATGGCTTTCCAGTTGAATTCTTCCAGGTGTTTTGGGATATTGTGAAGCTGGATTTGTTGGAGGTCGTTCGGGAGTCTCTCCATAGTAAGTAGATGCTTCGGGCCCTGAATGCTACTTTTTTGGTTCTCATTCCTAAAAAAGGAAGGTGCTAATAGGCTTGAACTCTTTAGACCTATTGCGCTCTGTAATGTGGTGTACAAGATCATTACAAAATTGATCGCTGAGAGGCTTAAACAGTGCCTGCCCGTTGTCATTTCAGAGGAGCAAGGTGGCTTTGTGGCAGGTCGGCAAATTCTGGATGGGGTGGTTGTAGCCTCTGAGGTCATTCATTCCATGGCGACTTCTTCGGAACGGGCTATGTTCATCAAGTTGGATATGGCCAAAGCTTATGACAGAGTTAAATGGAGTTTTCTTCAGAAGATTATGTTGGCCTTTGGTTTTTCTCCAGATTGGGTGAGTTGGACTTTGAGCTGTGTTACTTCCCCTTCTTTTTTAGTTATTGTGAATGGTGAACCTTCAGAGCCTTTTGGTGCTACTAGGGGCCTTCGGCAGGGGGACCCGCTCTCTCCTTATCTGTTTATCATTATGGCGGAGGGGCTGAGTCGGTTTCTTAAAGGTAAGGTCTCTCAAGGCTTGATTCATGGCTGGCAGTGGGGCTTGGGCCTGCCAACGACTTTCCATCTCTAGTTTGTGGATGACACTTCTCTTATGGGGTTGGCTCGTATTTGAGAAGCTGAATCTTTTAGGCAAGCGCTGGATATTTACCTTGCTGCTTCGGGTCAAAAAGTAAATGAGCAAAAGTCTTCTATTTTCTTTTTTAATACACCTCAGGCTATCCAACGGAGGATTGCTGCTATTTTGCGGTTTCAAATTGGGTCTCTTCCCTTTGTCTATTTGGGTATTCCTCTGGCTGTTGGGCGTCAGCCTAGGTCCTCCTGGCAGATGCTTCTTGACAAACTAAGGCGGAAGGTGACTCATTGGACTCATTGGTGGCTCTCTACGGCTGCTAGAGTGACTCTTCTCAAGTCGGTTATCCAGGCCCTTCCTATTTACAGATGTTTTGTTCAAGTGGCCCCTTTGTATTTCCTTAGGGATTTTGATGCCCTCTCTCGTCAATTCCTTTGGAGTGGTAACTTACTTTCTTCTAAGTGGAGCCTTGTTAAGTGGGATTCTGTGTGTAGACCAAAGCAGGAGGGTGGTCTTGGGTTACGCTCTGCTATTTGGAATGGGCAAGCTCTTGCTGCTAAGCTTTACTGGCGTTGGTGTACTAATCAGCATCAGTTATGGGCCCGTATTCTCACCCATAAATATCTTAGGGGTGTTGCTTCTTGTGATGTCCCGCGCTATCCTCTGGAGGGGAGTGGGTCTATGATTTGGCATACCTTAAAAGCTGGGGCTCAGTTGATTAAGCGTGCTCTTTTTTGGATTTGCCATTCGGGGTCACAGACTCTTTTTTGGTTAGATTCTTGGGATGGCCACCCTCCTATTCTCTCTTCTCTTCCTCATCTCCAGTCTCTCTCTGAGGTTTTTACTACGGCTGGCTAGGATACCGTTGAGCATTATAAGTGTGCACAACATTGTGGTTCAGCGGTAAGGTTTCGTTGGAAGCTTCCCTTTGAGTGGCCTCCTGGGGGGGCTGAGGCGGATAGGTATGAGCTTGCTCAGCTTTTAGCTTCCCATGCTTGTAATTCTTTGAAGGGGCCCGATGTCTTGGCTTGGGATGGTCCTGATTTATCCGGGAAGTACTCTGTGTCTGCTGGCTATAAGCAACTTGGTAAGCAGTTGTTTGGGGCCATTGAGGTCCCTTGGTGGAAGCATGTCTGGCACAAGTTGTCGTGGCCCAAGTGCAATTTTTTCTTGTGGCTAGTTGCTCAAAACCGCTGCCTTACCTGGGATAATTTGTGTAAGCGGGGTCTCCAAGGCCCTTCTATGTGTGTGATGTGTCATCTCTATGAGGAGAGTGTCTCTCATCTCTTCTTCCAATGTCCCTATGCTAGGGAGATTTGGCATTTTTGGTGGAGGGTGTGGAATATGCCCTACTGGCATGTCTCCTCCTTGGTTGAGTTTGTGGACCGGTGGGGCAAGGCCCCTGTTTCTACTGCCTTCCTTCAGGCTGCTTGGGCTATTGGCCCTTCCTTTATTTTGTGGAACCTTTGGTTGGAGCGGAATCGTCAGATTTTTCAGGAGGCGATGTTGGTGGCCCCTAGTTTGTGGCGGAAAATTCTGCATTCTTTGGGTGAAACTATTGCAGCTAAGTGTGATCTTACGGCATCGGTGGACCCTTGTGATGTTGGTTGTTGTCATCGTCTACATCTTCCGCCTCCGCACCGCCAACTCATGCGCAACAGCTGTAGACATCCCACCCCGAAGGTGAATAGAGAGGGGAGATGGTCCCCTCCACCTCAGGGTTTTCTAAAAATCAACACGGATGGCTCTTCTCGTGGAAACCCTGGTCATGCTGGAATTGGTGGTGTTGGTTGAGACAACTTGGGAGATGTTCAGTTTATTTTCTCAGTGTATCAGGGTCTCCATACTAACAATCTTATGGAGGCTCAGGCAATTTTAACTGCTGTGGAGCGTGGGAGTCAATTGGGGTGGCGAAGGATCATTTGTGAGTCTGATTCCCAGGTTGTGGTGAACTTGTTGAATAGGAGGCATTCAAATAATGTCAGTTGGCATTTGGCTTTGATTGTGGACCAGATCCTTAACCTCTGTGCTTCGTTGGAATATGTTACTTTTACTCATATTCCTAGAGAATGGAATAGTGTTGTTGATTGTTTGGCTAAATGGGCTTCTGAACATATTCACGATTGGAATTTGATGGACCATGGTGGTTTACCCCCGGATCTGTCTCAACATTTGGCTCACTTAGTGGAGTTTGATAGGGCTTTGTAACTTTCTTGCTTGGCAATGGTCACAGGCTTGAATGGTGACTCCCATAACCCCCAAACACCTTGATATGGCTGGCGAACAAAACAACAACGACCCCATTAATGATTCCAAAATGCCCTTAGCTAAATATAACTAGGTGGCCAACAGAGAAGTGTAATGGTTCCCAAACAAGAAAATCCTTAAACTATGGTTACCAAGAATTCTTCCCACTGGCTGCAATCCATTATTACCACAAAATTAACTTGACATCCATTATGGTCTCTTGACTCTCTTTCAGACTGGTCATGCTCCCTGGGTCAAACTTAGTCAACGATCAATAAACTGCAAATCCCCGATCAGAATGGAGGGGCAATACAGAATCCATACACCAATCTTGATGCGTACCAGAAATAACACTTGCAGGTCACCATACATGTTGGCCACTAACATTGTATCCCATATGCAACTCACCAAAACACTTCTACTAGATCTGCACAAGGATCTAACACAAGTCGACCTGTTCTTCACTAAATTGTTCTGTCATATTAGGACCCAGTACTCAAATGCTCATAACTTTTAATCTCTTTGTCACCGAAGGATGAAATCATGGATTTAGATTGTCCTGACATTCCTCTACACTTCATCAGATTCACAACACACAATGAATAACTGGAGAGATCCACTAAGCAAAATACTGAACTCTGCCATATACCTTGTTCCTGTCTATCTAGACTTGACAAATCTTAGAACTGACTTCTGGTATGATATGATACTACACTGTGGATGTGTGGTATAGACTTAGTTGCCATCAATGACAATATGTGACATGCCTTGCAGTGTCTCTTGCCAACAGAAACAGGAGGAGGGATAGTTACCTGAACTACCTCCATAGTTGTGAGAACTTGTTGCTATGGGGCCACTAAGACATCACCCTCAGTTTCCTTCTGTAGCACTAGCTTGCACCTTCTTTTAAGGGGCCTTCCAGCTATATCTTCAGAGTCTTCTTCCTCTGATGCCTCTTGTATTGACATGAATGTTTGTTGAGATATTGCAGCTCCAAACCCCCGATGCTGAAGCTATATGGGTCTCATGAGATGGCAGTTGTATGACTTTTTTTTTTTTCAATAACACTGAGAGGTTGAAGCCAAGGAGCCCTAGGATCTTGTTTAGTTGCTTTCTCTATTTCCTTTGTTTCTTCTGCCTCTTCTATCTCCTCTGAGTGGTCTGAAATATTGCTTCTATCTAGGCTCGATATGAGAGTCATATGATAATCATCCCATAGTCATCACTAGAAAACACAATAATAATTTGTTCATAGATTTTATGTATAGTCTCACTCAAATAAATCATCTACCTTCATTATTGTCAATATTATTAAAATTGAAACCTATATTATAAAATTAGTGAAGTGATATGCATCTATCTTATTAATGACACTATCCTTTACTATGTATATCTCATGGAAATAGTTGAACAAAAATATTAAATATATTAAACTAAAGTGTCTCCCCTTCATTTTAGTCCAACGATCATACTAACATAATGTTTACACCCTCAGAACTTGTAGTCATGGGTGAAGAGAAATGAACATATAGATTTTGTGGAGATCACTCAATTCTTTTTTTTTGTTGAAAGGCATCATTCATTAGCAAACACAAACAATAATATAATAACTAGGATAATTGTACATACAACATACAATAACCAGATCATAAACTAAGAAAAATGAAAGAAACACCACAAAAGTTCTTTACATGGAAAGTTCACACACAATATTATGATAATAGAAGAAATAATATATCCAACCAAAGGGCATTCATATATATCTATAGATAGAATGAAAATATAATAGAAAAATACATTGCACAGAATGCAATCACAACTAAATATGGACAAAACTTAAGATTAAAATGAACATGTTTCATTTATATAGGACCTATCCTTGATCCCCAACTATTTTATGAGATATTTATGAGGTGTGAAAAATTTACATTAAGTCAAGTCATAATTACAATAACTAAGAACTTATTATTAGTTTGCAAATGCTTTTTTCAACTAATTTTTCGATTACTTTAATTAGTATTTTAAATAATTAAAAAATTAAATTAAATTATATATACATAATTATCACATAAGAACATCAAAATTATTATAATGAAAAATATTTATAATATATGCCTAAAGTGAATAGTATAGTGTAATATCATATATAAGAATTATTACAATATTTAAGCACTTGAAATTTAGTTCAACATATCACCCATAGAGTAATGGGAAAATGGAGGATGTGAATAGGAATTTGGGAAATTTGTTGAGATGTTTGGTTGGAGATAACATAGGGAGTTCAAATATGATTCTACCATAGGTAGAGTTTTCATATAAGAATTTAGTAAACTAGAGTATATGGAAGACATAATTTGTAGTTGCATACGGAAGTATTCAAAGAAATGTTGGAAAATTGAGAGATATCAACACTAAAGAGAAGAGGAGTGCATAAGTAAAATAATTTACAAAACATATGAAGGACATCCATGTAGGAGTAAGAAGTAATTTGGAGAAGATGAATGGAAAATATAGGGAGAAAGTTGATGAGAAAAGAAGACACAAGAAATTTTTGGTTGGAGAAGAAGTAATGATATACCCCAAAAAGAAATTATTTCTAGCTAGGACATAACAAACTAAAAATGAAGGAATTTGGCACTTGCAGAATTGTGAAAAGATTTAATTTAGGAAATGCATATGAAGTGGAGTTTCTATAAGCTTTAGGCATATCACTAGTGTTCAACATTGCAAATCTATACTAGTGTACTATGAAAGGGAGCTAGGGGGCAAAAACACATAAGTACACTTATAAAATTAGACATTGTAACAATAAAAGGAAGAGATGGAGGAGATTCTAGATAGCAAGACTAGGAAAAGAACAAGGAATAAACAAGATGAGGAGTATTTACTGAAGTGGAAAAGAATGCCTAAAGAAGACTCATCCTAGATGTGAAAGGTTGAGGTAGACTATCTTGGTTTCCTCTAGGCACTAGAAAGTTAGGTGTAGCTCAATTTCCAACCAACCCTAGGTGTTTCATACAGGAGCATCCCAAGTTGTAAGAGCAATCTTGCATCACGCAAGGATATTTTCTTTTTCTTTTTTTTGGTTTGCATGTTTTAATTTACTTTTATATTGATCAATAACAACTCACTATAGATCCCACTACATTCCACCATGCTTTATCCCACCTTGTGGTTTGGGATAATGATCTACACTAATCTATTAATATCACATTCAATTCATAGAAGATTCTGATCACCACAAAGGCATAATTTAATCTCTAAACTATTACTAGACTTAACATGCTTACACTCAATTTTATTATTTGTGGCTTTTAATAACATCTTGAATTTGATGGCAACAAAGGAACACTATCAAGGTACAATGGGTCTAAGAGTGCTTATGGTATGAACCACATCAAGATTCATCAATCCATCTTTTTTGAATTTAATTTGAGAGATTCATCTACACAGTTGGCTGACTACAAGTTTCATTTGACATCAAGATTATTACCACCTTTTAGTTGACTAAGATTTCTTTTAAGGCTTGTAGCTAATATATAAGAGTCAATGAATATGATTAGAAGTTAGCAAATGAAGAAGGAGATATCTTGGTATGGTGTTGGATTGTATTTAATATTTTGATTTTTGTGATTTTATTCATTTGTAATCAAACAATTGAGGCCAAGCATTTTGGAAGTCCATTCTAGCATATTGTGAACATATGATTAATCTTATTGTTTTAATAGTTTTATTGTGTGTTTGTTCACTTGTTTGCATGGTTGTATAATCCTTCATTGGACCCTCTGGCTATAACTGCATTACTTCCTCCACTCATCCACCATAATTCTCCTATGCATAGATGTTCATTAAGTTAGTAGCCTTTTGTAATGAACCTCCAAGGCAAAATATGTTGAACACATAGAAATATTGTAGAAATGAGAGAAATGAAAATACTTTTATTATCTTTAGAGCACCACTTTGATTGAGTAACCTCGAAATAGAGCATACAATCTTAATATAAATATTCCAAGATGCTTTTTAATTGAGAATGCATTACAATATATAGATTTCACCAAAGGCAACTACTACCATCCTATGCATGTGGGATAATTACTTTATTCTAACAACTAATGGGATGACTAACAACACATATGCATACCTTTATTAAAGCTCCTTAAGGGTAACTTACAAAGCATATATGTTAAACTAATACTAGCTATCATAAAGTAGAATGAGGTACATACCACCTTCATTCATCACCGTCTCTTGATATTTATATAGTTTTATATGATCTTCATGCTTGAATCTTTTTGGCTGGTCTAGATGGTAAATTAAATCCTCTAAAATTTTTTTGTTATGTACCTATAGTTTTTAATTCTTTTCATTCCTTAGACTATCCAAGTCATGCAAGTCTTGTCATTACCTGATTGTTCTAACTTCAAGTAGTGTATTCAAGTAGGTGATTCTACATCTTCCTATGAACACAAACTCTTAAATCCAAGATTGTTTTTTCTTAGAATACTATCCTCAAGCTGTACTTTTTTTGCTTATATATTTTAATGAGATTACCCACATCATCTTCTCAATCAACACCTAGCCTCTATATTCACCCTCTACTACCCTGCTCTAGCACCAACAAGCACTAATAAGAGATCCTGGGAAGCTAAAAACCTCCTTCTACTTGGTTGGCATTGTCCACATAAGCATCTAACCTACACATTCAATAATCATTTAGGAACTTAACTCCATTATAATATTTGTGAATTGTAAAATATCATCAATCTAGAACAATTAATTAATAATTTGAAAACTTTTAGAAAAAGATCTTATTATAAACACACATTGGTCTAAACAATTATTTATTCAAATCAATATTCTATGTAATATTAATCAAAAGTATTATTTAGAATATATATTGGTTTAGCTACCTTAGCTTTTAACCATTAATTTGAAATAATTATGTTTATATTTCTATAGATAAATAACATCTTAAAACTATCTCTCGAAGGACATTACTTTGCATTGTAACTGATAGTAACATTTATTACCATCATGAAAATATGGTATAATCAAGAAAAAGTCATAATTTACCAATCATAATTAATATAACCTTAGCATCCAAATAAAAAATTGAAGGTCATCACTAAAGAATCTTTAGGGCCTTGCCCTAGTATTAATCTTTAATATAAAATGAAATAATGTATGGTATTACACAACCTTTTTGAACCCAATGTTTTCTAAGGATTGACAAATAAGTCTTAGGATTAGCTAGGAGATTTGAACATATAGATAAAATCATTATAAATAATTTTGAAGAACACAAGATATAAAATATGATGGAATTTTGATCATTTACCTACTATATGTCTTAGGTTAGATTGGATTTAAGTATGCCAAGAGGAGTTCTACACTCATATCAAGGGCTGAAAGATTCAAATTCTTGTAAATAATTAAGATTCAGATTCCCATGTAAACAAAGATCCTAAAATGTCTAAATAAATAAATTCATAGAAGCCAAATGGATAGAAAAATAGAAAACCTTGGGTAGTTATGGAGTGAAATCTTTATTACATTTGAAGAATATGAAAAGGACCTCGCAGCATAATCTCTTTAAATTAACTCATGTGGGAATATCAAATATTCTAACTGCAAGTAATTTATAAATGCCAACAAACTAGAAGATATCTCTCAGCGTACTGTAGATATATTTTTTTAAATATAAATATACTAGTATTACTTCTCTTAAGAAATGATACACCATGAGACTCAATACGAATAATTAAGAAAAATAATTAAAAATACAAATTATCATTAATAAGGGACATTATGACTAATGAAGACATAACTTGGATAGGGTATTGTAGAAGGGGATAAGGGAGAACTTGAAGCCTATAAATGGAATTCAATAATACACCCTTCCTAAGTTATTCTTTGTGGACATTATCCCTGTTAGTATAGAATACTAATATTTTGTTTATTTATTTATTTAGATTATTCATACACATGCATATTTAGCTTTCTTAGGTTCTTTTACTCCTAAACATGTATATTTAGCTTTCTTAAGTTCTTTTTAGTCTTTACGAGTTAACTACCAATTTATTATCCAACTGGAAATTTTGTATTCTTTTTTCTCCACTAGACTAGAGGAAGTTATCCCTATGATTCAAGATGGAAGTTACGCTTCCTTCCTCCTATATATAACACCTATTGTAAATCAATTTTTTAATTAAGTTGAATACATTATATAATGTTATTCTCATTTTCTATCTCAGCAAAATTTATTCATTAGTTAGCTTTGCTCGTTGAACAGGTAAATTCCATTGATCCAAAGATCCTATCCTATACTTTACTATTGTATCAAAGAGCCATTCTAGTATATGAATGCCATTTTATTTTCTATTAGTTATTGGGTTTATCATTTGCAATATTACTTGTGTTTAGTAATCATTTTTTGTTGGTGGAGGCATTTTTTTGCATCAGATTCACATCTTCTACACATCCAGAAGGAAAATGTTTTTTATGTTTTGTTTGCTATGTCAGAATATTTTTTGGGCATCTGTTAGTTTTTGCAAGCAAGAAGCAAATTTTGCAAAAAGAGCTATCTAAACAGCAGAGCACAACTACTTTCCTTATAGGCTGAATTCAAATTTGCATCAAATTTTCATCCTCTACATGTTAGGAAGAAAAAAAAATTCTAGGTTTTATTTAGAGAATTGAAAAACTTTGTGGGTATCTATTAGTTTTTGCATGCAACAAGTGGATCTTGTGGAAACTACATTTGAAGAATTTGTTTAATAGGCCATTATTGCTAGAAAAGTAAGATTGTGATGACTTTTGATCGGTAACTCGAAATTGAGTGTTGTTTTCTTCAAAAGTTAATATTTTTTCATTTCCAATACAATGGACCTACTTTCATTGTAAATATAATAAAATTATAAAGTGCCAAAATCTAGGAGTGTTCAAAATATTAGATTATTGTAATGATGAACTAAGACGAAGTTTCAAATTTTGGGGGGGTTCATCATAGATTTTGGTATTTATTTCCATCCTTCTATTGTCAAGCTAACCTTAGAGAACTATTTTTTCATGGAAACAAGGGATAAAGAATCAATGTCTTGAGCAGGATCTATTACCCTATCTCATTGGACAAATTCTTGAGCCATGTGACATATGCTCTATGGACTAATATGTCTTACTATCTATAAGGATTTTCTACATCACATAGACCATATTGAGTTCCCTTTCACTACTTAGACCATCATCCAACAATTGTATGGATACTTTGGATCTTCACCTAATAGTGATGTTTCCTTGGATGACTGGGCTCTTATGGATGATATGAAGACTTTTGTTGCCCCATCTTGTGTCAACATATTTTCATGGGATGATCAATCTATATAGTTGACATCCATTTAGGCCTTTTAAAAGTTAAGGACACTCCTACAAAACCTATTTCTACTTCTGAGGTCATAGTTACTTCTTCGAGAGCTTCTAGTGATTCTTTGTGGCAGGGTCATTTATATCTTCTGGATTCACTTCATTAGGACTAATTTCTACTAGACATCTCTTGTTTGTTTGTAGAGTCCCTCATTTTGGATCTGGATGGCAATCTTGATGATATTTAACTCCTCTTTGATGGTAGTCATTTCATCATTGTTATCCCATCTTCCTTGCCTTTAGATCTTGTACCTCCTAGTTCTACACATCGGATTGGATTGCATCTACCTCATGCATTGAGGCATCTTATGATATTTACATGGGGACACTTGAACAAAGTTTTGAGACAAGATACACCATGAAACTTCCTACCTCACATTCCTTCTTTAAGTGGGAGTTACTTTCGTAGTCACCATTAGAGTTGTTTCTTCCTAAGGGGAGAAATGTCATTTGCCAAAAATGGATCATCTTCAACATTTAGAAATGGGCATCCTCTTTTGGCACATGAGCTACTTCATTATGAGGGAGGTTTCACAATTGCTTGCACTCTCTCTATTAGAGGGGGCATTCTCTATCTCTAATTGTAGGGGGGTTTCTTTTTTCTCTTTTGGAGAGGAGGGTTTCCTATAGGTTTTATCCCTTTCTCTACTTTTTGAGAGATTTATTTGTACATGGGTACATCATCAGGCCTTATTGTGAGGACCCATTTCTTCTACCCACCTAAGATACACTTAAGGGGGTGTTAGTGTAAAATATTATTATTCTATTTATTTATTTATTCAGATTATTCCTATACATGCATATTTAGCTTGCTTAGGTGTTTTTATTCCTACACATGCATATGTAGATTTCTTGGGTGTTATTTAGTCTTTAGGAGTTAACCACCACTTTATTAGCTAAGTGGCAATTGCATTCTTTTTTCTCCACTAGACTAGTGGTAGTTATCTCTATGATTTGAGGTGGAAGTTACGGTTCTTTCCTCCCTTATATAACACATATTGTAAAACTTTTTTGAATTGAGATGAATACATTATACACACTATTATTCTCATTTTCACTCTCAACAATTGGTTCATTAGTTAACTTTTTTTGTTGAACAGGTACATTCCATTGATCTAGAGATCCTAGCCTATACTCCAATAATCCCCTTACCCTAGTTCCCTTAAAATTTGTGGGTTTATTTCCACTTCAATATTTGTTCAAATAGACCCCATCTCTAGATATAAGAAATATAAGATAGAAAACACTTCAAACACTAGGGTCAACAACACAAGGAGATTAGAGTCTCTTCCCAATAAGGGTTCCCTTGAGAACCCATATATGTGAAAGTTCAAAGTTTTTTCACACTTCTATAAAGAAAATGACCAACATTGATCTAACTTTTTAACTTGAATCACTACAAAATGACGTATATGTTTTAAATTTTAAAATTATGTAAACTAATAAAATGTAGTTATTTTGTGTATTTTATGTTTGTGTTTAAAAATATAAATAAAAAATAGTTTAAATGTAGTATTTTATAAAATTGACACTATAATTTAGTTGTTGATAAAATGATGAAAAACAAGTTTGAATGGGACGTTGCACTTTATATAGTAAATATTATTTTATTTTTATCCTATTTTTTTGTGTATTCATAACTCAAAACATTAGTGCATGGATTATTTTTTGCCCCATTTTGATAAATATATATTTTTAAATAAATCTTGGAAGTTGTGTGTAATGAAAAGGCAACCTTTTTTATAGAATGCAAACTTTTGTCTTAATTATTTATCTAAAATATAGAAAATTTATATCATCTCAACATGGAACCTCTCCTCTGGTGCATCATATTCTTTTCAAATTCTTTTGATAAACTTTGTTATTTTTTTCTTGAGAGAACAATCAACATCATATTTTGGTGCTGATAACCTACTTTGACTAAACATAAAATATAAAATATAAACACTAATTGAAATGTTTGAGAAATTTTTTTTACAAAGTAGACTTATAGATCTATGAAAGAGTATTTTTAGATTCTTTTAAAATGATTATTTACAGAAGTATGAGTTTTTAGAACATTATATTTTTCAAATAATTTTATTTTTTTAGCTAGAATGAATCCAAATAGAACATAAGTTTAACCAAAATTGACTTTTAGTTGAAAATACTTAAATTCATTTATACTAATAAGTTGGGTTGAAGTGTGACACAACTTTGAACTTTTACCAAGATCAATAAAGAATTTTGAAGCACATGAGATCCTTTGTAATCTCAAACTATCCTAAGAAGTTCAAGAATAAAATAAAGACAAAACTTATATAACATTATACATGTTCCATCATTAAATCAAACATCTATAATTGATATGTTATATAAGATGATATCATGTAGAAATGGACAATTATTGAAATGATTATCATCCTCCTTTAATTTTCTCACATAGAAAACCCAATAATGATTTGTTCATAGATTTTATATACAATCTCATTCAAATAAATCATCTACCTTCATTATTGTCAATATTGTTAAAATTGAAACCTATGTTAAATAAAATTACTGAAGTGATATTCATCTATCTTATTAATGACACTATCCTTTACTATCTGTATCTCACGGAAATAGTTCAACAAAAATATTAAATATATTAAACTAAAGTGTCTCCCTTTCATTTTAGTGCAATGTTCATACCAACATAATGTTTACACCCTTGGAACTTATAGTCGTGGGTGAAGAAAAATGAATATATCAATTTTGTGGAGATCACTCAATTTGTTTTTTTTGAAAGGGATCATTTATTAGCAAACACAAACAATAATATAATAACTAGTATAATTGTACATACAAAAAACAATAACCAAATCATAAACTCAGAAAGATTAAAGAAACACAAGAAAAGTTCTTTATATGGAGAGTTCACACACAATATTATGATAACAGGAAAAATAATTTATTCAACCAAAGGGCGTTAATATATATCTATAGATAGAATGAAAATATAATAGAAAAAAACATTGCACACAATGCAATGACAACTAAATATGGACAAAACTTAAGATTAAAAGGAACATGTTCCATTTATATAGGATCTTGATCCCCAACTATTTTATGAGATATTTATGAGGTGTGAAAATTTACATTAAGTCAAAAGTCATAATTACAATAACTAAGCACTTATTATTAGTTTGCAAATGTTTTTTTTCAACTAATTTTTTTATTATTTTAATTAATTAAAAAATTAAATTAAATTATATATACATAATTATCACATAAGAACATCAAAATTATTATAATGAAAAATATCTATAATAGATGCCTAAAGTTATTAATATAGTGTAATGTCATATATAAGAATTTATATTAGTGAAATGATTATAGAATATGAAATTTCTTATGATTATTTTTAACTTAATTTGATTGAATATGTAAAGGTAAATTTCAACCAATAAAAATAGAATAATTATTTATCAAATTTTTAATATAAATAAAACATAAAACTACTATTAACTATTTAACCATTAAATATTATAAAATACTCAATATTAATATATGTTCTCCTATATGCTTACTTAAAAGATATTAAAAAAACATTTAAAACCAACATACACTTCATAAATGACAAATTATTAAAGGAAACAAAAAAGTGCCTTTTATTGCTTCTCTAATATTTTGTATTATTTCACTGAAATTCAAAGGCATATACTGAACTAAATGGCATGAATGGATAACCATCACATAACACCAGAATGCTACAGTTATACTAGGAACATTAGTAAACAAACAAGGAATTAAATATAAAATAGAAAGAAAAAAGAAACCTTGTAGTATAAAAATCTCTTAAATATACATATGCGTTCGGTTTTCAGAAGACATTTATGTACGTTCTAAAGAAAACTGTTTTGGGTTGGTGGCATATACTTCATTTCAATGGAAGTCACTATATAGCTATAACCGTTTCTAAATATTGGATTTGAATGGAAGCAATTATATAGCTCCAAATTTTCCTAAATACATCATTTCACTGGAAGCAACTATACAACACTAACCTTTCTGAATCAACAGGAAACCCATTTTAGCCCTTGCAAGATTGAACAGTACATCTTGATGGTCTATTTTTCTATAGTAGTTGGCTCTTACCCATCTCCTATGGCATTGAAAGCTCCACATTGAATTCGTTTCGTAACTTTTCCTTGATAGTCTAGGAGAAATCCCAAACAGATGTATACTGGTGATCTAGTTCTTCTTCTTCAGTGACTGGGTTATGAAAGAGGAGAGAAGATCCGATCAGCACTCCATCTGCAATGTTCATTAGCATGTTTGACCAATCCAGCCACGAATCCACCATCACATTGTTTTCGTTTTCATTTACTGCAATATTGGTGGATTGAGATTGATTTTGTGGAAAGGGCTCTGAGTCAACAAAACCAATGTTATTATCATAATTGTTGATGTTGGAGCACATCTGCGGTAGTTGTTTCTCCAGCTGTTGAGAAGAAGAGTATGCAGCTTGGACAGCAGCCGCCTGAATGTCTGTTGTAGAGGAAGATGCAGGCAAGGGAAGGGAATGAATTGAGGCGGGGAAATTGAAATTAGCTGACTCCCCTCTTGAGGCAAATGCAGCTGCATCATGTGCGCGAGCAGCCATCTCTAGTGTGGGGAATGAGCCCAGCCATATCCTCTTCTCCTTCCTCGGCTCTCTGATTTCTGATACCCACATTCCCCACTTTCTCTTTCTCACACCTACATAGGTAGGATGCTTTGATCCTTTCCTATTTGGATTTACAATGCTACCTTCTTTTCCCATCGAGAATGGGAAGAACTTAAAACAATCCGTACGTTAGTATTTCAATTTTGGCAGAAATAAGTTTGTACAATATTCCAACATAGTCAAGTGCAAATGGTAATATTAGTCTACTTACTTGTAAAACAATGGTCATATTAGTGCAAATGCAGTAGAAACACTATTAAGCTTTGGTTTTTTGGCTGACGAGCTGAAAACCAAACACCATGCATATTTGGCACTACTTCCTCCTCTAATCGCTGGACCAAAGATAACCTAGACTCTATGTACAGATTTTTTTCAATGAGTTACAAAATTAGAGCTAGCTGGATGTTCATACTTCAAAACTAAAATCAACGTACCTATATATTATAATAACTATTCTTAAAAAATCAGAACTACCTAGATGTGTTCTTATATTTTAAGAGTTCTTTCACCGACCCTCACATTAACAACGAATCTAATATATCAAAGAAGAGAGAGCTTCGATCTCATTATATCAGACAAGAGAGTGTAGAGTTAAACTAAACTAAACCACCCCTGCTGGACCCTATAGCCATTATTATGTAGTTAAATTTAGCATATATATATTGAATTATAAATAACTTAAACTATATTTGTTAGACTTTACAGTAACTTCAAACAGTTTAGTAGTTTAACTGTCAATAGCATATTTGTTGGCCCTTTGCCTTCATTGTTGACATTTTTTATTTTTTATTTGCATGGTTGATTTGGAAACGATCTTTTCCTGCTTGGTTTGTTTTCTCAGGATGGTGAGACAATTACAACAAAAAGCGTACGAGCCAATGAAACAAACTAATTTTTTATTTCTGTGAAAGCAGTGTCCAATATTCAATTAATATTTTTGGATTGTATTAAAAAACATCTTATTCGCGGAAGCACCAGTCACTGTTACCTAGCTAATATGATTGTGTTTTAATAGTATACTTTGAACCATATTTTATAAGATCATGATACACGTTTGATTCTGGTGTAACCTTCGTTTTCTGTATACATACCATGCTCTGAAAAAATATTCAATATTTCAATAAAAATGTCGTCTAAAAATAAAAAATTAAAACTGCTTCTTCTTTTCTATTAACACAACAATCATAAACACTGTTAACTTAGGAAAGTCATGCAAATTGCTCACAAACAAAAGATTATTGTGGATTCCTCTGACGTATTGGGATAATTTTCACATTATTTGAAGGGCTATCTTATAATTATCAAAAACAAATTATAAAAATAAATATTTATTCTTGTTCGCAAGTATATTGTAGCAAGTTTTTGAGTTGGAAAACAAATTATCACAGTGTACGGCTGATTTAAGAAGCCTTTTTTATTTTAGAATTATACCGACTTTTTTCCAAACATTAAATTTTTAAGATTTTATTAGTCTAATTCTTAAGATTACAGCGATTTGTTTGTAAATGTTCTTTTGGGAGGGAATAAAATCCCTTTCACATAAATTTAGGCTAATGAGAGAAATGTTTGTAATAATTATGGACAAATTAATCTAGATTTAATTAACAATTAAAGGTGGAATTCATAAATTGAAATTTTTTTTTTCTAAAAATTAATGTAAAAGAATAAGGTATTTAGTTTTGGGAATAATAATGGAAAAAAATGTTGATGTTACATAAAATTTAGGTATATGTGTACAAAAAAATGAATGCTTGCAATAACATTGATGTCTCTGGTTTTATATAGTCCCAAAAATGTCTATTTGTCGAATTTCAGCCCCTTGGGATCAAACCAAAACATCACAACAATGATTTGATGCATGGCATTCATGTGTAACCCACTGGACCAATTTGATAGACTGTTGAGTTCTACAACTCGTGTTACCTTGATTTGTAATAGTTGAATTGCATATAAAGATAACAATATTTAGAAATACTATTGTAGAAGTGGTTATATCACTAAGGTCAAGTTCTCCTAGGTCAACCCCCTTGATGAAATGACTTACAACCTTAGATGAATATTCAAGGACAACATTCTCAAGCATTTAGATGGCCTAGATGATTCGAGTGCAGGTTACGATTCTTTTTTCCATTAGAAATTGAAGTGTACACTAATTATTTTTCATTAATGATAATCTAAATTAACTACACATTGAATTCCTTTAAATACAAAGAAAACAATAAGTGATCCAAAATGTGCACCAAGTTGGCTTATAATTACTAGTATGAAATGGTGAGAGTCAACAATTTTGAATTTAAAAAAAATCTTGGATTAGTCCTTAGTGGCTCTACATCAATATTGAGGGTTATGGGATTGACCCAAGAAAAAAAAATAGTGAAACATAAGTATAAGGAAAAGCTACATCAATGTTTGGGCTAATAATAAAGAAAATATGTAGAAATAGGTTGAAATTAGGTTTGGGATAAGGTCAAGTACATAGAAATGTGTGTAAGTACATGTAAATAGAGGGTGATAAGGATTAGGGAATGAGACATGCTTACAACAAGAGTGTAATAGTTGTTGATAAGTAATTGTTATAAGTTATTCTATCAAAATGATCCTAGATACCTAACATTCCTAGTGATGGAGATGGGCGCTGTGCTGGTGACTGGTGAACAGGTCCGCAGCCATGTTCAGGTCATGGCTTGCATGTGATTATTTCTCTATGCATGTTGTGATAGAGGTGCGATTGGGGTCGAGGGCTTTACAGAAGCTTAGGGGGGGTTTTACACGTTTGGGGGTCCAATTCTGGCTTGGTGGGGTTTCTCTGTGTGATTGGTGCTGGTTTTTTTCTGTTGTTTTTTTATCTTGGTGCTAGGTTGGTGTTTAGATAAGGGTGTAGGGAGGCATAAGGGTTTTGTGTTGTCTTTTATCTTTCTTCCGGTGATGGAGTCAGGTGAAGCATCAAGTGTTAAACCCTCACTAAATTTTCATGCTACTTTTGGAGTGAAGTCACCTCCTCTCTCAAAGAGGGGTGCTGAGAATAATTTGTTGTTTAATGACTTGGGGGTGGGAGGGTTTGCTCCATCTGGAGGCCCTCAAATCCTAAAAATTAATGGTTGTCTGGAAAGGAGCAAGGAGAGGCCTGCTCTTGTGATTCAACCGGAATCAATTGCTGAGGATGTTGAGTACTTCTCAAATCATGCCTTTATTTGTAAATTTATGGGAATGCATGTCTCGCTTCCTTTTTTGGAGTCATGGTGCAGTGGACATGGTCATCTTCAATTGCATGGCTGAGCGCAACAGGTTTTTCGAAGGAGGGCCCTATTTTCAGAACCAAATTGGTTTATTCATCAAGCCCTAACACATTAGTTTTAATCCTTTAGAGGAGCTCCCAAATAGTGTTCTGGTGTGGGTGCTCCTTCATCAATTTCCAGTTGAGTATTGGTGTAATGACATCTTGCAAATGGTGGCTTTGCTTATGGGGAAACTAGTGGGTCCTTCTCGGCAAATGCAAGATACAAAGGTAATGACTTTTTCTCGCATTTGTGTTGAGATTGATTTCAGAACCCTCTTCTAGATTCTTTGGAAATTCATGTGGGGATGTCTTCTTGGATGTAGCAACTTGATTATTGAGACTCTATCGTTCCATTTCTGTCTGTGTCATGAATATGGACGTTTGCAACGAAAATATCTGAGGACCAAGTCTTCTGAGTCTCAGCCTCCTCGCAACCCTCTTATGGTTTACAAAGGTAAGGCTACCTTTCTTGGTGATGTTACATGTATAGAGGGATTCACTCCTGTTAAGGCATGTAACAAGAATAGAGGATAGAAGAGGACTTTTAAGGAGTAACAGGAAGTGGATACTTTTAATAGATTTGATGTGTTGGATGACCTTAGTTAGCAAGAGGTGAATACGGGTTTGATGGCTCTAGATCAAGGTGTCTTGGAGATGGTTCAAGAAGGTAACATTTTTAACAATCTTCAAATTACACAGGATGATGGTGCTTTGCAAATGGGCACTGATCTTATTCTGGTGGATTCAGGGGTGCTTGAGGTCCTTTCTTCTATAGATAATAGTGGGAGGAGATCTCTTGTCCATTGGTGAAGTTGGGATCTGATTCAGAAAAAGGAAACAAGGCTTCTCCGTCTTTGGGGCTTCACTAGAAAAATCTTAAAAAAGGGGTTGCTGAGAAGGCTTCTAAGGTTTGGAGAAAGGACTTGGAGAAAATCAAGATGATGGGGGAGACGTTGGTGGAGTCAGGCTCTGTTAAGACTCTTGACTCTCATTTATCCAACCCTCTGAAATTATTATCCTCTCATGGAATGTAAGGGTCTTGAATAGTGGCCCTCAACAAAAAGTTGTTCATGATTTGGTGAGAATTCATTCTCTTGATGTGCTTTTCTTACAAGAAACTAAGTTGTCTATTGAGAATATGTGTGGTTTGATGCCTAAACTCTCGGGGCAGGGTCAATGCCAATGCATTGGTGCCCAGGGTAATGCTGGGGGTGTGGCCTATTTATGGAATCCTCTAAATATTTTCCCTCTTTGGTGGATATCTTGGAAGTCTTCTATTTCTGTGGTTGCTTCGAGCCTGGAAAATGGAGAAATAGTTCTTCTTACCAACATCTATGTTCCTATTGATTTGTCTGGTAATTAACACTTGTGGTCTCACATCCGGTTTATTCGGAGCTTTGTTCCTCTTTATCCTTCGATTATTGCAGGTGATTTCAATGCCATTATTGATTTGGATGAAAAGAGGGGTGGAATTTTGAGGTTGGAGCCTTCTTCTTTTCATCTCCGTGATAATATTTTTGCCTTGAATCTTATTGACATTACGCCTAGTAATGGCAAGTTTACTTGGAACAATAGGAGACTAGGGGATGATTGTATTGGGGAGAGGCTTGACAAGTTCCTAGTTTCTTGTTTTTGGATTGGTGGATCTTCCTCTACTTGTTTTGAAATTCTAGACTGGAGGGGCTCGGATCACTGGAATATTAATTTTTTTGCTTCTTCGGCTTGTGCTTCTCAATCTCCCTCTTTCAAGTTTCATCTTATGTGGTTGTGGGATCCCTCTCTGTAGGATCATGTGCCTAAATGGTGGAGTCTGGGGAGACCTAATTTTGGCACTTCTATGTATTCTTTTGCCAAATAGCTGTAGTATGTGAAGTACTGGCTCAAAAGGTGGAATAGGCAGTGTTTTGGTAACATCTTCCATGCTAAGTTTGCGGCTCAGGATCATCTAAATGCTATCACTTGTGAGATTTGGGAGTTTGGCCTTACTAAGGTTTCTCTCAAGGAGGAGGCGAGGGCTTTGAAGGCTCTAGAGGAGTGTGAGTTGCGCAAAGAGATTTATTGGAAACAAAAGGCTCAGGTTGATTGGTTACAGGAGGGGGACAAGAACACTACCTTCTTCTTCAACTCTGTGAAGGCTAGGAGACATGGTAATTTGATTCCTTTTCTTGTGAATGATAGGGCGAGTATCTAACCTCTTTGACGGATATCTCCAAAGAAGAATCATAGTACTTTGCCTCCTTGTTTAGGGAGGAATCTTAGGATGTACTGGCAGAAGAAAATATTGTTTTGTCATGTATCCCTTCTTTGGTTACTATGGAAATGAATGAACATCTCTTGGGTTGTATTTCGATGGAGGAGTTGGAGGCTACTATCTTCCAGATGAAGAAAGGGAAAGCTCCTGGTCCTGATGGCTTTCCGATTGAATTCTTTCAAAAATTTTGGGACATTATAAATCTAGACTTATTAGAGGTGGTTCGTGAATCTCAGAGGAACAAGACAATGTTGAGGAATATGAATTCTACCTTTCTTTCTCTCATCCCTAAGAGTGATGGAGCAGATCGGCTGAATTTCTTTTGGCCTATTTCTCTTTGCAATGTGGTCTATAAAATTCTTTCCAAGTTGATTGCTGAGAGGTTGAAGAAGTGACTCAGGAAGCTTGTTTCTAAGGAACAAGGAGGCTTTGTGGATGATAGGCAAATCTTGGATGAGGTGGTCATTGTCACTAAAACTATTCACTCCATGGTGACTTCTAAAGAAAAAATGTTCATCATGTTGGATATGGCAAGGACTTATGATAGAGCTTAAGTGGTCCTTCTTGCACAAAGATCTTATTGCTTTTAGTTTTGTTGAGGATTAGGTTATGTGGGTTATGAGTTGTGTCATGACCACTTCTTTTTCAATTTTGATAAATGGTGAACCATCTTCCTTATTTGGGGCTTCTAGAGGACTTCACTAAGGGGATTCTCTTTCTCCCTATTTATTCATTCTTTTGGCTAAAGGCTTGGGGAGATTGATTAAGAGTAGTGTGGCACTAGGTCTTATCCAAGGTTGGGTTTTGGGTAATGGTTTACCACCTTAGTCACACCTACAATTTGTTGATGATACTGCTTTGATGGGCATGGCCTTGAGGTCAAAGAGGCCACTAATTTGTGGAAGGATTTGGACATTTATGTAGATGCTTCTGGGTAGATGATTAATGAGGATAAATCTTCCATTATTTCTTTAATACTCTGAGGCTCATTCAACAAAGGATTGTTCATATTTTAACATTTCAAATTGGTTCTCTACCTTTGACTTATCTTGGCATTCCTATCTCTTCTCCATTAGACTCATAGATGGCTTTCTTTCACTAGAAAGGTTCAGCTTCTTAAGTCGGTGGTGCAGGATCTTCCTAACTATAGGTGTATGCTCCAGGTGGCTCCTATTGGTTTTATTAAAGATTTGGATTTTCTCGCTAGGTAGTTTTTATGGGCTAGTAGCCTATTGTCTTCTAAGTGGAGCCTTGTGAAGCGGGATATTGTTTCTAGGCTGAAACAATTTGGTAGTCTCGGGATGTGGCATTCGACTCTAGACAAGTTGGTGCTATCTACCAAGCTTTATTGGAGATGGTGTTTTGAATAAGACCATGTCTAGGCTAGGATTATATCTCGCAAATATCTAAGTGGGATACCAAAGGAATAGATTCCCCTGTATCTGCATGTGGGGAAAGGTTTTGTGATTTGCAACATGCTTAAAAAAGGTGCTATGTTGATCAAGGAGAGATTATTTTGGATACGCAATAGGGGCTCTGAGGTTTTTTTTGGTTCCACTCTTGGGATGGGTTTTCCCCTATTATGAGTAGGTATCGTAATTTGTAGGATCTGTGTTAGCACTTCTTGGAGGCTAGTTGGTCTAGGGTGATTGATTTTAAGACTTCTTACTTATGTGGGCATATGGAGGTGTCTAGGTGGAAGGCTCCTAGTGAATGGCCTATGGCTGATTCAGAGGAGGATTGTGTTGAGCTTCATAATATTCTGGCAAGTAGATAGTGCAACTCTCTTCAAGATTGGGATATTTCAACTTGGAGTCTGGATCCTAAGGGAGTTTTCACAGTGGCTAGTGGGTATCAAGAGCTGATTGCTCAAAAGTATGGTGGGTTTGAAGATCCATGGTGGAAAAGTGTTTGGAATAAGTTGTCTTGGCCTATATGTAATTTCTCCTTATGGACCTTATCACAACCCCTATTTTTCCAAAATTAATTTTCATTTTAATATTACTATTTTAACAATCATTGACTAATTTTAACTCATGTGCGTGATAGGAATACACTCTCAGTGGAGAGGTATCAGAACATATTTGAAACTTATTTATTAATTATGATATTTTATTAAGAATAATTAATATTTATTTATAGTTTCAAGTTAGTGCCTAATTTTAGATTTTTTAATGAAATTATGATATAAGGTATAAAGAGAATAGAATTTAGTAGTAAGGTCTTGATATGGTTTAGTTAATTGATTTAAATTAATTATTCTTGTGTGTTGTGGGGAATAAGAGCTCTTTTATCATTATTTTTGGTAAAATTAAGACCATAGGTCAATCACCTATGGGTAGGGTACTTGTTTATTCATAAAAATTATGTTTTAGAGTTGTTTTAGTGCATTTTTAGTGCACAAGAAAATAGGTGACGAAATTGGAAGTTGTAGAGTCTTCTTCTCTCGAAGAGTCTTAGAGCATTCAAGTCATGAAGAAAAGAAATAAAAGGAAATCGAAGAATCACATTTCTTAAAAAGAAATGAATGCCACAAGCAAGAAGAGGAATACAAGGAGTCATTAAAGCCCAAAAGAAGAATATGAAACTTGGAAAAAGCAGATATTATAAGGAGATGGAAGTTTGGCTTCAAGAGGAGGAAATCAAGAGAAGAGCCCAGGTTTATTTCTGATTTTTGCAGGTCATCAAGAGGATGTTCATAGATGATGTTGAAGAATTTTTAAAGGAAATTACAACCATTTTGATGAGGCAAAGAAAACGTACATCCACAGTGACTTGTTAGATGAAAAATATTCTAAATTTCATGAGGAGGGCAATAGAATCCTAGGTAGAAGAAAGGAAGCGCTCAACTGAATAATATGGAAGCTGTCACATTAAGGAATCTTGGAGCCTTTCTTCAAATGTGTTTGGAGGTATTCTTCATTAATTAAATCCTTGAGGTATTTCCTTGAAAACTCACCCTTTTTTATGTTAAAGTTATTCTGAAAATTCTTTTAAGAATACTTGTTGTCTCATGAAATTAATCTTATCATACGAATTAGTTTATAAAAGACTTTCTAGGTTTTGAGAACCATGTTTTCAGATTTCTGAAACATTTTACGATTTTCAATTTTGTTTAGTATTTTGGAAGTTATCGCATTTGTACCACTACTATAGAAAAGATTGAAAATATAAGGTTTTGTTGGTAGTTTACTTTGTTGGAAATGAATTATTCTCATTACATAAGTGTGTTAGATGAATTCTCATATTTTTCTTTCTTGGAATGGGTATGATTAGATAATCTATCATATATTTAGTTGTGTCCAAAAATTAGATTGAATCAACAATATTCTTGTAGTGCAAGAAGGTCAAATTAAATCCTTATGTTGATTAGTTTATAAAAACAATTGTTAAATTAGACATATACATATTGCATTTTATTTGAAATGTCATAACTAAAGAAAATAAAATATCTTTAATCTTTCAATATTTCTATCATTTATTTTAATATAGGGAATACTTTTGAGTGATCTATTCATTCTCAATTTATAATCAAGTTTGGGGTAAATCAAGATTTGAGGGAAGGGGTGATTGTAGTAAACACTACCTCCTCATCTTATAGAAAATTTCTAATTATTTTCTGGGTTTTATTCCCCTTATTCTTACCTTTCCAAAATATCTTCAATATTAGAATTACACTACGAATTAAGAAAGTTATGATAGATTTACTACTAGGCGGTTTTTCATGTTAAGGCTATTTCTACTCAATTAATTCATTTTTCCAATCATCTAGAATGTTTTGTCAACAATTGAAATTGATTTGTATAGGTTAATAATTGAAAATAAGAATCTCATTTAAGTAAGTAGAGTGAATTATTTTCTTAGAATCTTTAATGTGTAACTAGCCATGTATGAGAGAATAGAACTCTTGAGATACTTGTGCATTGCTCTAATGACTTAGGAATTGGAGGTTTTCTTATTGAATGGAAATTTTAGTAAGCTCTTCATGAATTACCTTAAGCTATATTTTACTTTTGTTTGGATAATATAAATGTAGATTATAATTTAGGAATGAGGCTAAAACTTTAAATTATAGTATAGATGAGGATAAGAGAAATATAAAAGAAAGTGTGTTTCATATCAATATCCAAGAATGGTTGGAATATATTTGTTGTTATAACTTCCTTATTTTATCTATAGGGAATATTTATAAACTTAATTGTTGCATGCACTTTTTAGAACTTGAATGATTTAATCAGCATATGGAACAATATGGATGTGTCTATTAATTGAATTATTGATTTTAGAAAATATTATGTGATGAACTAGATCCCTTGTGAGTTAAAGTATCTAAGTCAAACTTATGGTTGCAAGACTAGTTACCCTGAACTTTGAAGTATCTCTAACGCATGTATGTAGGCAAGGCCATCTTGAGCCCTCAAGACATTAGGTCAGCCCCTTAGGGCCTGTAGGTTTATCATCTTGTGCATTGATATCTAATATGTTGTTCATTGATTTTGCAGGACTAATGTTTATATCTAGTTGTGCAGATTCATACTGAAAGATTTGTTCAGTTACTATTATGAAGACAAGCATTATATGAATGGTGTAGGTAACTGGACAATCTGAAAGTGATTATTAATTATTCTATAAATTGTACTTCTCATTATGTATTACCAATGTATTGGGAACAATTATAAAAGATGATCTTTTCTTATTATGGAAAGTCACTAAATTTTAAACATTTATGGATATTCCATTAATGAATTGATTTCCTTTTCATTTTTGGATTGAGTTTCTTTTCAAATGTTATTTTGAGCAAGTAATATTTCCAGACTTTAAAGATCTTAACTCAGAATAGATGTTTGACTTGGCATAAGCTTTGGAAGTGAGGATTCCAGGGTCCTTTGGTTTGTGTTCTTTGTGGATGTAGTGAGGATGATTATTCTCACTTGTTCTTTTGTTGCTTTTTTTCTATGCTTATTTGGCATTTTTGGTGGTCTAGTTGGCAACATCCTTGTGCTCATGCCTCTTCTCTTGTTGAGTTCAGCAGCAGCTTGGGGAAACCTCCTACACAGGTCTCCTCTTGATTGTGTGGTGCATTGGCCCCGCCTTCATACTATGGCAAATCTGGCTAGAAAGGAATCATATGATTTTTTGTGGGGATAAGTTGATGACTCAACATGTTTGGCAAAGAATTGTTGGTATGATCTAGGAGCCTGTGGAAGATAAATGTGAAGTGGTTATTCCTTTGGAAAGGAGTGATGAAGAGATTGTGAATAGATTTGTTAGGAACCCGTGTTTAACCCTTCTCTTTACTTTGTTAGTATATTGCTATTAGACACATATGCTTTGTACGTCATCCCGTGAGTATATTGTATTATCCCACATTCATGGGAAGTAATAGTTGTTTAGATTAGATTTAGTAAATAAGTACATGTTAAGGCCAATGAAGGCATCCACGAATTTATTGTATTGAGCTTACTTAAAGGAGGTTGCCTCTTCGGAGTGGCTTGCGATCAATAAATTCCTTTTGTGTTTCTATTATTTCATGCATTTTTTATTATATTGTTGTAGGAGGTTCCTCTCATCTAGTATGAGAGCGCCTTCTTGGGCTCGCTGGGTGGAATTTCTACCAATTTTTTTTTTGTGCTATCTTCTATGAACTCCATGCTTCTCCATTAGCAAGGCACTCTAGGTTCCTCAAAACTTATGAGTGGGCACGACGTAACTTCTTTTGGAAGGGAATGAAAAGGGAAATTCAATAGATGGTGGCTAAATGTGATACCTGCCAATGCAACAAGGGTGAAATGACACTCCTTCCTGGATTTCTTGAACCCTTGCCCATCTCTACGCGGATTTGGACAGATATTTCTATGAATTTCATTGAGGGTCTCCCTAAATCTGGAGGGAAGATAGTGATCTTGCTTGTGGTTGATCACCTCTCTAAATATAGTCATTTTTGTGCCCTCAGCCATCGCTATACCACCTCCTCAGTCGCACAAATTTTCATGGACCAGATCTTTCGTCTTCATGGCATCCCTTCTTCCATTGTCTCAGATCGTGATTCAACTTTCACCAATCATTTTTGGACAGAACTCTTTCAACACACTGGCACCAACAAGTTTAGGGTATCACCCACAAATAGATGGTCATACCGGGTCATCCCACAATAATGGGTTACACTTTTTGGCTAAACATGACATCAAAATCAATATTTTGAACTAAATCTTCACTTTTTGACACCTATAGCTGCTAAACTGTTAGGAATTTGAAGATGATGCGAACTAGTGATTTGTGAGATTTTGTTTGTAGATTCTAAATATTTTTTTTTTTTAAATTAGGAGTTAAATTGTAAATCTTTTTGTGTCTCCTTTGATAACTAGTTTTTAATAGTAAACATTTTTTTAAAGTGATGTGTATTCTATAGCACATAACTTTTTTCTACAAAGGATAAAATTTGATTATTTTGAATTTATATTGGTAACACTGATATATAGGGCATGCATCTAGTTTTATAATGTTTTGTTGAATATTTCTTTTCTAATTAAGTTTTGAAGTCAAACCAATTATAATTTAGACATAGGCATATTCTGTAAAACATAACTTTTTATGTATGTATCAAAATTCATTTTTTTCTTTTTTGTTGAAACAAGGACATCAATACCTAGGGCTTAGATATTTTTTAGAATTTTTTTTCACTAATTTACTAATTTTCCATGTGTGTAGAATAAAGAACTTGATGTTCGGTGAAAAACCTACAATCACAATAAAAAAAAAAAAATATAATAATCAAATTAAATATATTTAAAAATATACTTTTTGGGAATATTATAATAATGACTACATACTTACAAAACATAAATTTTAAATGAATTCATTTGATCCCCCAAAAGATAAACCAAAAGTGGTTTTTTATCAGCATTTTGACTGCCAATGCTCCTTCCATACACCCCCAGCAATTCACCAGTTTAGGAAGTCAACATGGCTCTCCGAACCCAAGATCAGATTCTTTGCATCTTGCAGGACAATCTTCACATGGCAAGAAATTGAATGAAACAAGCCGATCAACACCATTGTGAGCGCACTTTTCAAGTAGGTGATATGGTTTTTCTTCATCTACAGCCATAAAAGCAATCATCCTTGCAACTCAAAGGGTGTCATAAGCGAGATCCAAAGTTCTATGGGCCATATAAGGTTCTTCAGAAGATTGGGTGGCGCAGGAGCACCTCATAAATCATGTTTTCATTTGTAATAAGGTCTATTTGACCAATGCATTTTCATTTCAGTTGTAGCTAGGTCTATTTTGTAAGTCCCAAGTGACTTAGGGGACGTTTGTCAAGTTGTAATCACATAATGCTAAAAATAGCAATAATGCCAAAATAAGGCAGTAGGGTAGTTTTGGTTGGTGTTCTCCCAGCCGCTTGGAGCTAGTGTGGTACTACTTAGGGTGAGTTGATAAATGCCTAGAGGAATGATCAAATGAGAATTGAATGTAATCAGATTGAAGAAGTGATCAGATGTGATTGTGTTCAGGAGAAATAAAGCATTTATGTTTTTGTCCATTTGATTTTTATTTTTTATAACTACAAATTATGCGACTGTAAATTTCTATTCATTTTGCATTTTCCATTGTTGCTGTATGTCACTGTGAAGCATTCCACTGGTGAGATTTCTATCGAAATCAGTGGAATGACTTCAATATACCATATTTATCCATTTCCTATTTTGTTTTCTTGTTGGATAGTGCAGATGTTCTGGAACATGGGTTTCGCGTAGTAAGGATGGCCTAGCATCTCCATGTGCTAGGGTTAAGAGGGAAGTAAAACTATGCAATGGCATTTTTGGTGAATCAGCCAAAGGTTATGAGCGTTCATTTATGGAACACGCCTCACCAAAGGGCAAATGCCATCGGTGCATTGGAGAAGGATGAAATACTTGGCCGATGAAGTTGAATCGGTGGCTCATCAACTGTTAGTTCATTGACTATGAGAATTTTAGGGCATCAGTCTGGTATCTGCTGTGCGCTCCCCATCATATTGGTATCAGAGCCCAAAAAGATTTGGGTGGCAAATTGAATTGAGGATTTGCAGGAGTGTTGGCATTTGGGTGTTGTCTGTGAATGTTTATGTCAGACAGAGAAAGTGAAGGAGGGTTTAGTGAGATGCCTCCAAAGGGAATGACCACCGAAGTGGTCAAGAAATTCAAGAAATTCGAGGAGATGGAGGAGCTGATCAAGACTAGAGTCAAGGAAGCACTCTAGGCTGAGTTGAAAACCTTAGGAAAAGGCAAGAAATCAGATGTGGAGTCTGATGAAGAAGATGGAGATGGGGAAGAGGAAACAACCCCAGGAAAGATAGATATATCTGCAGATCAGAAACAATTTCTAGAGGCCATAAAATCACTTGGTAAGGAATCGTCTGAATCAAGAATGGAGATTCTGATGTTCAGCAGAAAGATGGACACAGAAGAAGTCATTGAATGGGTTGAGGCTTTGAATAATTACTTCGAGTACAAGGAGGTACCAGAGAATAGAAGAGTCAAGTTTGCAAAAATGAAATTGAAAGGTGCTGCACTCACATGGTGGAACTACACCCAGGGAGAAAGGGTGAAGAGTGGCAAGAGCATGATCTCATCCTGGAGTCAGATGGTAGAGAGGATTACGGCTCAGTTCTTGCCAGCAGATTATGAAGTGCAAATATACAGGAAAATGCAGAACCTCAGGCAGAAGGATATGGATGTATCCACCTATACAAAGGAATTTCATAAATTGTCCCTAATGTGTGGACATGCCGAGGATGAGAAAGGAAGAGTTGCCAGGTATATTAATGGCTTGAAGTATAGTATACAAGATGAGATTACCATCTTGACACTAGAAACTATGGACAAATGTTTCCAGGTGGCACTGAGAGTAGAAGAGAAGCAGAAAAGGAAGAGTGAGCAGAACAATAGAGGTAGAGGTGGAAGGAATTTTAGAGGCAAAGGTAGTTCTAGAGGAAGAAGTCCTAACTAGAGGCCTAGTGGTGAGTCTAGCCAAGAAGAGCAAGTTGGAGACTCAAGTAGCAGAGGAGGCTATCGAGGAAGAAGGCCTAATGGAAGAGGTGGGACAAATGGATCAGGTAGAGGATCTAAATTCTCCACTATGAGATGTTATAACTGCAATCACATAGGGCATCCGACATACAAGTGTCTAGAGAAGGCCTCAACTTCTCATCGTGGTGAGAAGAGAACCACTTTGATTCAAGAAGATGCAAGGAGTGTGACATATCCTGAAGTGAATCTAGAATCAGAAACAAGGGAGAATCTGATGATCAAGAGGACGCTGCTCAAGGAACCAGTGCAAGCGGAACCATCACAAAGAAGGGCTTTATTTAGAATCAACTACAAGATCCAAGGTAAGGTTTACAAAGTTATTATTGACTCTGGTTCAATGGATAATATCATATCTTTGGAAGTAATAAATAAGTTGAATCTGGAAAAGATACCCCATAGCAATCCATATAAAGTTAGTTGGTTGAATAAGGGGCAACACATACTCATCAATGAACAAGCATGGGTAGAATTTAGTATTAAGGGATATAGAGACAAGATTTTGTGTGACATCCTTCCTATGGATGCTTGCCATCTTTTACTAGGCAGACCATGGCAATTTGACAAAAAGGCTCAGCATGATGGAGAAAGGAATGCTTACTCATTTCAAAAAGATGGTATGACTTATAGGATATAGTCATTGGTAGAAGAGGATCCATAGCATGTAGGGTCTAGTGTAATGCTGGTAGGAGAAAAATAATTCATGGACACATTATAGGAAGGTGATGGAGTAGGTTTTGCTTTGATTGTGAAGCCTAAGGGGGAAAAGAAGCAAAGTGTGAGAGAAGTAGGGCCTAAGGAGGTCAGAGATTTGCTTGAGAGTTACAAAGGAGTGATTGCAAAGAATATACCCGATTCCCTACCATCAATCAGAGACATTAGCCATTAGATAGATCTCATACCAGGAGCAGTACTTCCTAATAAGGCAGCATATAAAATGACCCCTTAACAAAATGAGGAAATAGCAAGGCAGGTTCAAGAACTTTTAGACAAGGGGTTAATAAGAAAGAGTTTGAGTCCATGTGCAGTCCCCACCATTTTAGCACCAAAGAAAGATGGAAAATGAAGATTGTGTACTGATTCTAGGGCCATAAATAGGATAACCATCAGGTATAGGTTTCCTATTCCTAGAATAGAAGATCTAATGGATTGTTTGGGAGGTGCTACATATTTCTCTAAGATAGATTCGAAGAGTGGGTACCATCAGATAAGGATAAGATAAGGGGATGAGTGGAAGACAACTTTCAAGACCAATGAAGGGTTGTATGAGTGGCTTGTGATGCCGTTTGGTCTTTCAAATGCCCCGAGCACTTTTATGAGGCTAATGAATGAGGTGTTGTAGGATTTCATAGGAAAATTTGTGGTAGTCTACCTTGATGATATTTTGGTGTTTAGTAAGAGCAAGGAAGAGCCTTGAAACATTTGGAGATAGTCTTGAAAAGGCTGCAAGATCAGAAGTTACTAATAAATTTGGAAAAATGTGACTTCATGAAGCAAGAATTGGTATACCTAGGTTTTGTCATCTCTAAGGGTGATTTGAAAATGGATCCTTCCAAGGTAGAAGCTATTTTGAATTGGCATACACCTAGGAGAACAGGAGCAGTCAGAAGTTTCCATGGTTTGGCCACATTTTACAGGAAATTCATTAAGAACTATAGTGACATTTGTGCACCTATGTTGGAGACCATCAAGGGTGAAGGTAAGATGAAGTTTGCATGGATGAGAGAGGCAGATCAGAGTTTTGAAAGTCTGAAACAAAAAGTTGTTGAATTCCCTGTTTTAGTCTTACCTGATTTCAATAAGGTTTTCACAATTGAATGTGATGCAAATGGATTGGCCATAGGAGTAGTGTTGAGTCAAGAAGGCAGACTAGTAGCCTTTTTCAGTGAAAAGTTGAATGAAGCCAAGAGGAAATACTCCTCTTATGATTTAGAGTTCTATGCTATGGTACAAGCTCTAAAAAAATGGAGGCACTACTTGCTTCCTAAGGAATTTATTGTATACACTTACAATCATGTTCTTAGTTTTTTGAATGGATAGGAAAAGCTCAGTCATCGGCACATGAAATGGGTGGAAAGTCTTCAAGCCTACACCTTCTTCATAAAGCATAAGAAAGGAATAACCAATAAGGTTGCTGATGCTTTAAGCAGAAGAGTGTTGACAGTGCAAGAAGTGCAGCTACAGAGTATGGGTGTTGAGTCACTCAAAGAATTGTATGGAGAGGACCAATATTTTAAGGAAATTTATAGGGTATGCAGTGAGTTTGCCAATGCTTTCCAATGTGAATTTTTAGATTATACATTACAGAATGGGCTTTTGTTTAAGGGAAGTCAACTATGTATCCCTAAGTGTTCAATGAGGGATAATATTGTGAAGGAAAAACATAGTGGTGGTTTAGGAGAACATTTTGGGCTCAATAAGACATTCGATCTTGTAAGAAGGTTTTACTTTTGGCCAAGGCTGCAATCTGATGTCAGAAGGTTTGTTGAGAGTTGTATGATTTGCCAGAGAGCAAAGGGAGTATCAACCAATGTAGGACTGTACCAACCTTTGCCCATACCAAATAGACCTTGGGAAAGTTTGAGTATGGATTTTGTGATGAGATTGCCCAAAACAAGGACAGGTTATGATAGTGTGTTTGTTGTGGTAGACAGGTTTAGCAAAATGGCACACTTTATTCCTTGTAAGACCACCAATGATGCTAGTTACATTGCAAGTTTGTTCTTTAAAGAAATTGTCAAGATTTATGGATTACCTTTGAGCATTATATTTGACAGAGACAACAAATTTGTGGGACATTTTTGGAGAACCTTGTGGAAAAGATTTGGTACAAATTTGTCTTTTAGCTCAGCCTATCATCATTAGACTGATGGCCAAACTAAGGTTGTCAATAGGTCATTAGGCAATCTGCTGAGATGTTTGACAAGTGAACATGGCAGTAGTTGGGATGTGGTGCTCCCACAAGTAGAATATGCCTATAATGATTCTCCAAATAGAAGTATAGGTTTCAATCCTTTTGAAGTTGTTTATGGTAGTCATCCTAGAGGAATTTTTGAATTGCGAGATGTTCAATGGATGGACAAAAGGAGTGGACATGCTAATACATTTGCAGAGGCTATGAAAGAGATCCATCAACGAGTCAGAGATACTCTACACCAGAACAGTTAGAAGATCAAAGCTTGAATGGTCAAAGAAGAAGGGATGTGCAGTACCAAATTGAAGATATGGTCATGGTACATCTCAACAAGAATAGACTACCCATAGGAAAACACAAGTTGATGATGCAAAAAATTGGACCTTGTCATATTCTGGCAAAATATGGTCCTAATGCTTACAAAATTTAACTCCCTAAAGACATTGCTATTTTGCCTATCTTCAATGTTGCTGATCTGACATTATATAGGATCCTACTACAGGGAAAGGTACAACAGGTTCTATTCAAGACAATGCAGAGTGGGTGCAGTCTTTACCACCCAAGGAACCACTGAAGATGGAGTGTATTTTGGATAGCAGGATAGCCAAGAAGACCAGAAATCAGACATATTTTGAGTACTTGGTTAAATGGCAAGGACTACCAGACTCAGAAGCCAGATGGATGCTGGAAGAAGATATCAAAAAGTGGGGTGGTGATTTGCAGCAGTTAGTCTCTAGGAGGACATGAGACAACTTTCACCTGGGGAGTATGGTGCAAGAGCACCTCGCAAATCATGTTTTCGTTTGTAATAAGGTCTATTTGACCAATGCATTTTCATTTCAGTTGTAGCTAGGTCTATTTTGTAAGTCCCAAGTGACTTAGGGGACATTTTTCAAGTTGTAATCCCATAATGCTAAAAATAACAATAATGCCAAAATGAGGTAGTAGGGTAGTTTTGGTCGGTGTTCTCCCAGCTGCTTGGATTGTTCTCCCGGCCGCTTGGAGCTAGTGTGGTACTACTCAGGGTGAGTTGATAAATGGCCAGAGGAATGATCAAATGAGAATTGAATGTAATCAGATTGAATAAGTGATCGAATGTGATTGTGTTCAGGAGAAATAAAGCATTTCTATTCTGTCCATTTGATTTTCAATTTTTATAACTGTAAATCACACGACTGTAAATTTCTATTCATTTTGCATTTTTCATTGTTGCTATATATTGCTGTGAAGCATTCCACTGGTGAGATTTCAGTGGAATGACTTCAATGTACCATATTTGTCCATTTCCTATTTTGTTTTCTTGTTCGATAGTGCAGATGTTTTGGAACGTGGGTTTCGCATAGTAAGGACGGCCCAGCATCTCCATGTGCTAGGGTTAAGAGGGAAGTAAAATTGTACGAAAATGTTTTTGGTGAATCAACCAAAGGTTATGAGTGTTCATTGATGGAACGCACCTCACCAAAGGGCAAATGCCATTGGGGCATTGGAGAAGGATGAAAGACTTGGCTGATGAAGTTGAATTGGTGGCTCATCAGTTGTTAGTTCATTGACTGCGAGAATTTTAGGGCATCAGTCTGGTATCCACTATGTGCTCCCCATCATTGGGTCAGTTGCTTATAAATTGGAGCTTCCTCCTTCTTCCCACGTTCATCTAGTATTTCATTTCTCTTGTCTAAAGAAAGTTCTTGGCACCAACATCAGAGCACAAACTATTTTACCAGAATTGGATAATGAAGGATCCATCATTTTGGAGCTGGAGGCAATCCTTGATAGGTGCACTCATTAGCTTTGCTCTCGATCCATCACAGAGGTATTAATTCAATGGCACAGAATGCAACCAGAGGATGCTACATGGGAACCACTCCTTCAGATTCAGCAACAATTTCCACTTCTTAAGCTTTGAGGACAAAGTTTTCTAAGAGGGAGGGGATGTTAGGAACCCATGTTTAACCCTTCTCTTTACTTTGTTAGTATATTTCTATTGGACGCATATGCTTTGTAAGTCATCCCATGAGTATATTGTATTATCCCACATTCATGGGAAGTAATAGTTGTTTAGATTAGACTTAGTATATAAGTATGTGTTGAGGCCAATGAAGGCATCCACAAATTTATTGTATTGAGCTTTCTTAAAGGAGGTTCCCCCCTCAAAGTGGCCTGTGATCAATAAATTTTGTCTGTGTTTTTTCTATTTCTATTATTTCATGCATTTTTCATTATATTGTTGTAGGATGTTCCTCTCAAAATTGGGTGAGTAGGAATTGACCTTTGACTCCTTTTGTGTTCGAAGATGTAGGCATGCTAAAACTAAGGTTTAGAGGGATGGGAGTTGGCCTCCTCCTCTGGTGGACATTTTGATGATCAACACTGAAGATTCTTCTAGGGGTAATCCTAGGCCTACAGGGATTGGTGAAGCTCGGAGAGACTGTTCTGGCTCAATTATTTTCTTTTTCTCCATTCATAAAGGTTAGCAAACTAATCATATTATGGAGGGGTTGGTGATTTTTTGGGCTATTGAGCATTCCTATGATCTTGGCTAGCATAAGATTATCTATGAATTAGATTCTCAGATCATTTTTAATCTATTGAATAAGCAGAATTTGGAAGGGGTTAATTGGCAACTTGCTTCGGTTGTTTGGAATATCTTGCAACTGTGTTCTAGGCTGGAGCTAGTGTCTTTCACCCACATCCCTAGGGAATGGAATAGGGTTGCAGACTATTTGGTCAAGTGGCCTTCTGAGCATGCTGGTATTTGGAAGATTGAGGGATGGGAGTAGTTATCCCCAGATTACTGCCAAACTTTAGAGAGGATTATTTCAGAGGACATGGCTGGATGAGTTGGCTTGGTGTTGGTGTTGCGGTGGTTTTGTGTCTTGGTTGGGTGATTTGGTGTTCCTTGTTTTCTTGGGGAGCCTCTATGGTCCCTGATTTCTTTGTATTGGTGATTTTCAGATATCAATAAAATTTTTACCCTGTTTTTCAAAAAAAAAAATGTGCCCAAAATTAAATAGGAGTTGGCATGGATAGCCAAATTTCATTGTCACATTTTTCCCCCATTTTTATGTGCATGGGAATCTAGCATGATTATTTATTCTCAACATAAATGAATACTCTTAGAGAACATGAAAAGTAAATATTCAAACATAAAAGGATATGTGGCCTATGTGAATTAATGGATTTATATTGAATTCTTTGAGTGTTCCTATAATGTGGCCACATATCGAGGATATAATGAAAGTCAATATATCCATGTGAACCAAATACAAACATATACTCACATAATGTCCATTCTATGAGTATATGTTTGTATTAGGTTCACATTATTAATAAAAATTACAAAGAGATTTTAAAAAAAGATTTCTTTATTCATTCACAATCATTACATCAATCTTCAAAGATTTACAACTATATCAACTTAACCTAACCATCACATTGAAAATGACTCACTATAGCACATATCACTAATAGCCACTAACTTCATAAGAACCCCATCCTTAACTCATTAATGAAATTATAACCTCTTCTACATTATGAATGCTACTACTAGTCTGATGTCTTATTTCTTCTTCTCTTACAATGTACATTTAGAATATTCAAAAAATCACACATGCACTACTATAATATTTTATCTTTCATCTTGATTTGAGGCTACTTGTATGCAATCCTTGATCTAGCCTCTTTCTTTGATTCCCAAAGATTTTCCATGAATCTAGCATACCCAAATGAGTATTTCTTGTAAGTTTATAGACAATCTACAAGGAAAAAAAATACATTTTTTAGGGAATAAAACCCATTATAAGATAATCCCAATGTATTTAAGGATGATACAATTTATAGGTAGTTTACATCACCCCAAGGCATAAAAAAGCAAGAAATTATTGGTGTTCAGAAAGAATTCTTCACTTTGAAATGATGAAATATATGCACTTGCACTATGGAAATGATTCTAGTTCCTTCTTTAACAAAAGTCATGGGATGTGTCTTTATATACTTCAAGTTAAGGAAACTAGAACAATTTCAAATATTTGGCATCTCCTACCAATCTAAATGATGAAGAAATAAACCAACAATGAACCACACTACCATAAAGTCGTCAAACATGGAATTTTTTTAGGCATTATTGCACATGTTTATAACTACAGTTGACTTCACCTTCTAGTGCAACAATAACAACCCAACCAAAAGGCTTCACATTGGGACTATAGAATCTTTAGGATTGATGAAAATCTACTATAAAATCTTCCTATACAGACTATAAAGTTAGAAGTCCATAAAATTGCAAAATGCCCAGAAAAAATTAAGAGTAGACAATAATATTTTCTAGGTGATCAAAGACTGTTTGACCCCTTGAAATTCTTCTACATTAGAGACCATGAGTAAGAGTGTTTTGATCTTAGTGAATGATAAAACCATCCTTGAAGTTTGTAACTCAACATTAGGTAACCTTAACACATAAATAGCCATTCAAATATGAGTTTGCACACTACTTTTTGGCTATTATACCTCAAAAACTAAGAACTAGGATAAAAAACTATCCACCAACAATTTATTTTCCAATACTCTTGTTGATTCCAATATATTTCTTATATTTTTATCTCCACTCTTGTTTGTATTTTCAAACCCATCTATATCTACATCCACACCATATTTATGGACTACTCTCTAAAAATATCCTTCCATCTTATCTTCTTATCGAATGTCCTTCTCAACCATTCTATAGCCACTTTCATATTTAACCAATCAATTCTACTTCCATAATACACACACACACACACACACAAAGATATATATATATATATATATATATATATATATATATATATATATATATATATATATATATATATTCTTCTCTCTTTTCTACGATACTTCTCCATAGCTTTTACTGATATTCCCTATATAATAAGTTACATTAACACCTCTAACCATATCTCTTCATTCTATTGTCCCCTATTTTACTCTTTAAACAATACTTTTATTCTCTAAATTTGTCTCTCTCCAATTATCTATTCAACTAATCCAACTAATTCATTCTCATTATGCTTATATTTTTCTTCTAGAAAATTCAATTTTTGGCTCAACACTATTAATTTACAATACTACTTATTAAATTAAAATTGCCATCTCTAATCTAATAACTTTTATTGCAAATTTCCTCTATACCCTATGTTTCTTCTATAATTAGCATTTCATTATTTTCCTTCATTTGTACTATGTGAAATCTAGAAAATATGCAAAGCAAATAAAATAAAACATGTAAACAAAACAATAAAGCAATTCATACAAAGCAAGAAAATAAAACATGCAAATGAAACAATAATGCAATATGTTCAAACCTTACACAAAACTAGATTTCTGATAAGACAGAGTGGAGTACACCGAAGCTCCACTAATTTTCCTTGTGGATGATTTATGGGTTTCTCACACAACCAGCATAACTCTACTAGGAAAATGATAGGAAATATGATATGAATGTGCATATGAAATTTTATGAGCATGTGTGTGAGAGTTTGAAATAAAAATGGAAGTTTGATTTATAGATGGAGAGGGAATCAAATAGATGAAAAAGATTAGAATGGTGAGGGATGAGTTGGACTGATAGGATTGAAAGTCAATCTTAGTGCTTATGACACACCATAAATGAGGATGACAAGTTACTAAATAAAGGAGGGGCATGGGAATAAATGAGATTTTTAGTTGATGTTGGAGAGGAAGTGCTTATGATGAACAATGAAAGAAGTTAAAAATAGGGATGTGAGTGGGGATAAATAATTTAAATAATAAATTTATTTAAATTTTCAGAGACATGTGGACTTTAAATAAATATTTAATTTATTTAAATTGGACGATGGAGGAAAATAGGATTAAATAAATAAGATTTATTTAATTTGATGTAAGAGGAATATGAAAGGATAAAAGGGACTAGTTAAATAAATATAATTTATTTAACAAATGGGAATGATGGAAGGGGTCATGAAAGGGACCTAGAAGAAAAGATGTTAATTGTCACAAAAGGATGCAAGAGAGAGTTGAAAGGCAATGTTGTAAGACATGGTCAGTTTTAGGTGTCTACACTATGTTCAAATTTTCTTTATGTTCACTCCTATCACAACTTCTTGAGATATTATTAGGTATATGTTTTACTTCTACATGCCACTACAATACCATATGCTAATGGTTCAATATTTTATTTTCTTAAATTTAGTTAATTTATTTATTACATTATATGCACATACGATAGGATAAGATCACATAGGTAGGTTGAACTTGCATCACATGACTACATACAATTTATCACACACTAGTTGTCCATTCACATCTCTTGGTGGCATTCCTATATATAAGGACCTCTTATTCTTATTTGTGCAATCCAATTAATCATCTGATATATTTGCATCCTATGAATAGGATAAAATTATTATATCATTTTGGTGTTCTCTCTCCTTACCTCTAGGCCTTTTCAATCATGGGTGGGTATCTCCAAAGCTAAATCATACATGGTATCATAGTGGAAGAATTCCTTGGGTTAGTGTTTTTTAAGGATCTAGGATTCTCAATCCTATCATTTCTTGAAAGATAAAGTATGCTCTTCTCTTGCATTAAATGATGATTTGTAGATTAAAAAAGGTTTGATAGAAAGACCACATCCTTGGGGGTTCCTCTTCATGGCTTTGTATTGTAGGTGCGTTATAGAGCTTGATGGAGCAATTCATTGCTCATCATTAATTCTAGAGAATCCATGAAAGTCAAATTTTCCTTTCATTGTGTCTAAATTAGACATGGGAGACCATGTGGGGACTTCCGTTATACTTACCTATAGAGAGTTTCTATACAAAGAGTTTGTCTATAGAATACAATGTGGTAATATGTGTTAAGTTTTAGGTGTTGGGGTGAAACATACAAGTTGGTTGACATTTGGTGATGTTGAGGTAGTAAGTTGTAATGTAGTATAGATTTTTTTTTTTTATGAATAGGCGACCATATCTATATTAATAACAGATAAAAATACACATATTCACAAAAAGAGTGGGTGGTAAGAAGGCATACCCTTAAAGTCACATGGGCAAAGCCTAGAAAGTCATAGAATCTTGGGCCATGCCCAGAATTCAGAAAACATTATAAAAAGAAAAATGAAAAAAAGGCCATTAGGTAGCTAGAGAAGTACCAAAGGATGAAGGATCCTTATCATCTGAGTGTCCCCATATAGCAGAGGAGTCCTAAATGATGTCAGGGGGGAGCACATCCATCGTCATCCTTTTCTTTTTCTATATTTTTATCTTCATGGCAAAGTGAAATTACCAAATCCAAATGTGGGACCCATTTAGAATTATCAATGGGCCAACCAGAACCATCGCCAAGAGTGGAGCCCCTAGAAGGCTACCTAGAATCTCTACTTCTAGCCTTTGGTGTGCCACTAGAAAGCCACCATAGGCCAGCCCACAAAGGCGGATAGGACAACAACTTGCAAGGGTAGAAGTCGCGACGAGGAGGATCCTGAGCATGGGGGCGATAATCCCTGGCAGAGCCACTTCGCTATTGACCCCATAAAGGCGACTAGCCCTGGGAGGAAGTGGGAGAGGGAGGCACATGAGCCACAGTGCAAGGGGCATTACCCTAGTGGTCCAAAAGCTCATGAAGGTGAGAAGCTTCAAGCACAAATTTGTTAGCTTGCACTTGAATCTAAAAGAGAACATTAGAGCAAATAATAGCTTTAGAATATAAAGAAACAAATATATCCATTTACGTGTGAGAAAATATGTAAGAATTTCTATCTTTAATTTACATGTGTTGGTCTTGTGACAATTCAAACACAAGTCATTTGAGGAAGAGCTCACAACAACATAAGGAAAATAGTGTACCTAGAAGCATGAATGGAAATGCAGGACCTATGGAAGAGCCAGATTTCACTTGCCACAATTTGAGAGTAGGATAATATTTTAGAAGATGTCTCAAGGTACCAAAAAAAGTCAGAAGCTATGTTATTTTTGTTTGTGCTACTACAATCATGGAGCTGGAAGTGTTGGCTATATAGGAAAACATGAACTCATCAATAGTGTTAAGTGTGTAATTATTAGTTCATAATGTGTGGAAGTAGATATATATATGAGGTTATTATCCACATGGAGACATAATGTGTGGTGATATGCTTAGTTTGTTTTTGATAATATAAGGCAGCTAAACAAGGGGCCGAACCCTTACAAAAAATAGAGAGGCCCGAAGGAAGCAAGCATCAACAGTGCCTTAAACCAGAAACAATAGATACATCAATTACAGATTTCCAGCATAACCAGCAAAACCAGCCACTAAAAACTAATGTCATAAAAATAGAGTAACAGAGTATCAACAGTATAACAACAAAAACTAAGGAGGCAACATCTCTCCTTTCTAGACCATAGATTTGTTAATGTGATAATATAGTCAAAATTTAACTGTGTGACTCTTGGTATTCTACATGTCAGTTAGATAGTTAGATGGTTGGAATTTTCATGTGAAAGTTCCAAGGTTGGATGGTTGTACAAACTAAAATCATTTGCATAGGATTGATCATTTCTTGTTTAGGACACTAGAGTAATTGTAAAAGAGAATGATGTAGTTTAATACTCTATAAATACCTTTTTTTATTGAATCCTTGATTCTAAATGCTATAAATATGAATGTCTTTTGTTGATGGGTTTTCCATACAGAAGCATACTTGGGCATCATGGAAATTTTGTATCATTTTTGGAAAATTGGATTGTGTGGTTTAGTTTAGTGTTTGTTGTTTTGTTAGTTTATGGTTATGGGTCTGTGATAGAGAATGTCAACACATTTCACCACATTCAAAGATTAGCTCTTGCAATTTTGGGATTAGTTTTGTTTGTGACACTTATGGATCTAGTGTTAATCTTTGAGGATATTTGGATGAGAAGAATATTGTAAATTTCTTCGTGGGTGTCTATTGTTTGACAGTTCTACACAATTGGGAGTGTTTGTATTTGTAGAAGTTTATTTATAGTTTATACCAGAAGATGAATATTTTTGCCAATTTAAATAAATGTTTGGGATGTATTTGGTGTTCCATGTGGAGGATCTCAACCATTTTACTATTTGGATTTGTAATTCTATTATTTTTGGATAGCGACATGTTTCATGTCATTTTGGGGTATACACCATCTTGTGGCCAACATAGAACATGTAGAAAAATTGAGGACATGTTATATATACTTAGCTGTTAGTGTTTGAAAGAAAGCAAAGAAGAAAAAAAGGGATAGGAGCATAGAAAGTGAGTTTTAGAAGTGAGGGGTGAGGTTTGAGAGGTTGAGTGAAGGAACAAAGAGTATGATGTGGGGTATAACTTGAGGAAGCATATAGGAGGATCGCGGGTGTCATTACAGTAGAGTAGTGGTGAAATCCTAAAATATTATATTTGAATTATCATTAAGTAGCCCATGTCATAGGTTCTTGAAGTGATATTTCCATAGTTTAGTGTTATATACATATAGGGAGCCATTGTGGAAACTCTCCATTCATGACTCTTGATTCTAATCAATAGTTGTGGCATAACATGTAAGAGGGACAGTTGTGGCAAGTTATGCGGTTGTAAACATCAAAATAATCATGCAAGATTAAATAAATGACAATGTTTCTATTGTTTCTTTGAGATCTCTTTTGTTTGTGGTTATTATTGTGTGTGTGTTGTTGAGTTAGCTGCATGGCTAGATAGTCCTTCATTGGACCTCCTACCATGATTGCATCAAGTGGTATCAAAGAAAAGGTTGGATCATGGGAAGATTTTTGGAGTGTGGGTGAGTTTGATTAAAGTTTGAATTGTGGCAATCCACAAAGGTTTGTAAATAGAGCGATGACTGTGAAGTAGTTTGCAAGGAGTAATTATGTGCAGATTTCCAACCTAAGTATAGTTTTCATCAAGCCAAGATGTCATCAAAGAGAAAGTGAGGAATTATTATAGTTGTTGGAACAATCGAGGAGATGTATGAGATTTTGAATGCTATGTAGAATCAAATGGATGCAATGGAGAAAGACCATAAAAAAACCCTAACCCTGGGGATGAGGACAATAATTTAGAGAAAGAGGTAAATCCTATAGAATCAAGGGGAAGTGAAGAGGACAAGGAAGATAGAATGTTTAAGGCCATAACTAACATTGGAATGAGGACCAGAATGGATATTTTGAACTATTTTGGGAATTTGGATCCTGAGGAAACTTTAATACACTAGATGACTAATCTAGAGGAACATTTTGAGTATGGGGATATTGTAAACCTAGATAGGGTGAAATTTACGAAGACCAAGTTGAAAGGTCATGTCGTACTATGATGGAATGATGTTTAGTTAGAGAAGAACAGAAGAGGCAAGCCAAGTTTTGGCAAGTATGGGAAAAGATTAGAGATTTTGTACCTAGGTACGTGAAATGTTGTATTTATACCCTAGTGTTAGGAACCAGAAGAGGGTTAGAGTGAATTTGGTAGATTATAGAAGGTTGTGACAAGAAATAATATGTGTAGATAATAAAATAAAGTTACTAAAAACCATAAAATATAGGTTATAGTACATCATAAGTGAGTCCCAAAAATTTGTGGCATCATATATAATCCACAGTTTATTACAATCAAATAGTACATGAAGAACATAAAATGATAAGAGGAAAGTACACAAAGATAATGCAATAAACTCAACCTTTCAACTCAAATCATCCTTTCTCCTTTGATAAAGGGACAGTGGAGTGCACCCTAGCTCCACTAGATATGCTCTTGATAATGATATGTTGATTTCTCACACCAGTTGGATAACTTTACATTATTGTGTGATCCTTTAATGACTTGATTGATTTTTGATTTATAGATTTTTAGGTGATAGGATGGATGGCTAGGATTAAGATGTGGAATTAGGCATAAGGATGGAATTTTCTAGGGATTTCTATAAAGATGGATGGATAAGATTAGTTAGTCATGTGACTGGTTGGAATTTTTAATTTATTTATTTGTGAGAAATGGATAAGGATGAGGATGAATAATTAATTAAATAATAAGATTATTTGATTAATTATTGGAGAAGGATGATGTGAGAGAATAAATTAATTAAATAAATACAATTTATTTAATTAATTTGTGAAATAGATAAAATGGATTAAACTTAATTAAATAAAAAGATATAATTCATTTAATTAATTTGGTGGGAGGGATAATCTTGATTAATTAAATAAATATAATTTATTTAATTAATTGGCTAATGGAAGGGGAAATGGTAAAGGGGACTCCTAGGATGAATGATTTCAAAAGGTGTTGTAAGTGTTTTGTATGAAAAAGGGGGAGATGATGAATGTGGTTGATTTAGTTTAGATCCTCTTTTCTCAACAAACATTCAAGGACATATCAACTGAGTTGAATCTCTACTAAGCAAGAGAATTCACCTAATAGGTTGGGCTGTCACTTAGAATGATGCAGAAGCTTAGATGTTATGAATCAATATGCCAATTTAATGCTTAAGTACCCTAAAAACCCTAAATATGTAAAATAATAAGCAAATGGATGAATTATGACAAATCCTTTCAGATTGAGATAGTAGGTAGAGGATTATAACTAATTATTTTTTTATGTTTGGGATGTAGAACAGTCAATGACACCTCCACTAGCACCTCTATCCAAGGTACTATTTTCTAAATAGAATCTGGATCTCCTCCCGACATTGATATTCACTATATTTTTCATTTTTGCCTTGGAAAAGGTGTAGGACACCTGCACTAGCGCCCTAGTCCAGTGCCAGATGATCTTCGAGGTGTCAAAAGCTCTTTCAATGTTGATTATCACTGTCTAGTTTGTTTCTGCATCTATAACTCTGGAGCACACTGCCAGTAACCCCCTTGTCCCGAATGTTCACCTCCATCTTCTTTCTTTCAGATCATGAATCCTTGTTATCTGCAACCTCGTTCTACAACTCCACTACACGAAACTTGATACCTGTAACCTACAATCACAAAGGAGTGTGGTTGGGGGTTGTGGTGTTTAAAGGCTTGCCACAGTCAAGCCCCAGAGAGACATTCAAGTCTTCTAAACACTGTTGTTAGATGAGAGTGTGTATCCCTACAGGATAGAGGCAAAATCCAAATAATAAATGATCAAAAACACAATAGATGTCACCTTGAAGTGTAGATCTCACATAAATGAAGGCTCTTCGATCACATGAGATGAAGAATTCAAATCTATAATCACAAACACAATAACAATGCTCTACTCTGCAATAATGAATATCTTGAAATCACAAAATATGCCTAAAGCTCACAATCATCTTCTCTAGTTTACAAAGGAAAACCTAAACATGATTATATATGCAACTACAAACATTCCCGTGAAGAATTTCATAATTCAAACTTGAGATGTTGTCAAAGGACCTAAATAACAGTTATAAAATTGACATTTAAATTTAGGGTAGACCCAAAATAGGGAAGGACTAGGGCGCTAGCTCCCAAGTCCACCCTCCCATTTTTGGTCAAGGAACATCAAAATAGCACCCTCTAGCTCCTATTTACCATAAGACTTCAAGGTTTTCTCATCTAGATTCACAATTATCATGCAAGATGCTCTAAATGCATTCTAAGGACTCGGGAGCTAAACCTTAGGAGTGAACAACCCACAAGGGGACATTTTCCAACATAACATTTAGCCCCCACTTTAATGTATGTATAAACACAAGGATAATACATGAATTAAAGTACAGTCAACAAACACAACAAACATGCCAAGCACAGTGAAAACACGCCAATCACATTGAAGACATTAACAAGGATGCAAAACACGGAGAAGATAGTTATAGTCATGAAAAACACAGAGAAGACAACATTAAAGACATGCAAAACACCGTGAATATAGTGAATGCAGTGATTATTTATTTTTCATTTTCTCATATATGAAATGCAAATGCCAGTACAAGGAAAGTAAACACAAAACCCAAATGCAAGAGGAAATCATTGCCACTAGACTTGAAATTACATAAGGGGCAACAGACATGCAATACAAATCTCAAAGTGTAGGAGCTCATTGCCACCAGTCTTGAAACTACACTTGAGAACAAACATGCCATACAAATCCTAAAGCATAGGAGGAGCTCATCGCCACTGGTCTTGAAACTATGCTTGGGAACAAACATGCCATACACACACATGGAAGACAAGGAGAAAACACGTCAAACAAGCGATGGAAGAAACCTATTGCTAGGTTTGCAAGCATCTCAGGCACATTACAAGCACACACTGATGATTGGGCTTCACCACAACAATTGCTGAAGACATGCTTAAGGATTAGAATAGTCTTAGATCCACCTTGCCTACTTGGAGGACTTTTTAGAAAATGACAAGATGTGCAATCTCCTCAAGAAATACACCATCCCTGCCTCCATAAAGGGCTTAAGTAATTGCAATATAAAAGAAATATGTGCACTCGCTAGGAGATATAACATCTCGCCTTCGCAGAGGGCTTACAAACATGCTTCATTAGTACCAAAATCATTAGACAACTTACCTTATATATGCCCCCACCTTAAGATGGTTGATATAATGTACCGATATCAAGCACGTTAAGGTAGGAAGAAAACACACAAGGGAACACGAGCTCTCACAAAGCCCAAGCCCTTAGAGGTGACATGTACTTTGCGATCACCAAATGTTCCCACAAACATGCAATTTCCTTTAAGAAAAGGTGTTAGCATCCATATAATCATGATAAAAAAGAATGCATGTAATCATTCATATCAAGAACCAAGAAAGGCAAGATCTGAGATAGACAAAGTGCACAGAGCAACAGTATTGTTATGTTTTGTAAGTGCGGAAAGACAACATCAAGATATCACATGGAGTGATTCTACTAGCCAAGCGTCGAATAATATATATCAACCTCGTCGTCATGTATGGACTAGGTCCATTTTTTGATTTCTCGCTGAAGGGACATTAGGTCCGTATTAGTATTATATGTTTTTCATCATCGGCCAACTAGATAGAACCACTAGAAGAAGGTAAACAATAAATCAAGAGAGGGGAAACAAGTGCCTTAGGTACAGTCACGTAGGAGGGTGCCCCCAAGTCACCAACCACAATGCTATGTCCTTCAGACACAACACAGAATAGTGAACATAGAGGAGAAGCAATATAGAAGAATGATGATACAAATAGAAGAAGGGTCACAACAGAGGTAGCCTCTTGGTATCCTTGACCTTACAAGAGAATCAAGGGTCATCCTAGGAGGCCTAAACAACATATGACACATCACGAGGGAAACACAACACGGAGGTAAAGAGTTATAAATACTTACCTATAGGGACAACCAAACTAAAATTTGGAACTTGTGAGCATCTTGGAGAGATGCTCTATCAAGTTTTGTGCGAAGTTTGAGTGGTTCTTATTAGAGTGTTGTTTGTTGTCAAAAAGTTCATGTGGTATTTATTCATTATCTCTTTGTTTATGTGAAATCTTTTGTTGCTTATGAGGAGGAGAACCACTATTAGTTTGTACTGATGATAACCATCTTCCTCTTTTCCAATTTTTATTTCTCTTATTTTGTTGATTCTATCTATTGTAGTGAGAAGGATTATCTTGTATTATTTCATTCTTTTTGTGTGTCAGAATCTCTTGTTTCGGTTGTTCTATTTGTCTTTCTGATGCATTTTGACTATCTCCCGATCCTTGGAGGGATAGCAGAGGAGGAACCTCAGCATAAATACCATTCCTTTATGGGAGAGGTGATACTTCAGTGTTTTGCTTGTCCACTTCTATTGTAGCATTTATCTCATCGTACTTCAAATAGTCATCTTCTACTTCTAGTGTATTTTATTCCATCATGTTATTATCGGTATGCTTAGGAAACATATTAGTGAAGATTTGTAAATTTTGATTTAGAGGAGCAACCAACTTATTTCCATTATCATTCACACTAGATACCTATATAACATTTGAGTCGATGATGTCTTGTATTTCATGTTTAAGATGCATACATAGTTCAATATCATGTCCTTGTTGTCGATGATAGTGACAGAAAGCATTAGCATCAAAATAAGGTCCTTGCATTCTACTAGGATCCAACAGTTTAATCAAAGGAAGCTTTAAGAGATTATTTCTCATAGATTGATTCATGATAGAATGATAGGATTTAGATATCAGAGTGAATTTTCTTCGCTAAAACTATCTTTTTCAGATTAATAATGGGAGATACTTGTGAAAAGTTGTTTGAATTTGGCCCATTAACCTTGATGAAACACTTATTATTCCTCTTAAAGTTGTTTTGTGAAGGTCCACCCATGGATTGACAACTTGAGCCAATGAGTTTTGGTTTTCATACTAACTAGATGAAAGCTAATAATCATGAAGGGTGGTACATAGATGTTGAAAAGAGTTGTACTTCATCAAGAGAATCTTATCATGGATGTTAAGTTGTAGATTTGAAATAAACACCTTCTGAACATTGTCATCCTTCATCTAATATTGAATTTGTGCATAAAGGGCTTGATATCGACTAATAAACTTAGTTAACTTCTCTTTCAGACCTTGCTTGCAACGAACTAAATCAATCAAAGAGACTTGAGGTCGAATGTTTTCTTGAAAATGTTGTAAAAAATGATCAACTAACTGTGAAAAATAGTGTATTGAATTTAGAGGTAAAGAGGAAAACCACTCTAAAGTAGTATCTTTGAAAGAATGTGGGAAAAGTTTGGCTAACAAGTCCTCTTCAAAGTAAAAATTACTACACATACCCATGAATGCTGCCACATGAGTATTAGGATCACCTTTTCCACCATATCTTTCAAAGCAAGGGGTCTCAAACCTCTCAGGCATAGGAATTATCAAGATTACATAAGACAGGGGATTATGGGCATGATAGGTTGGTATATTAGGTTGTGAAGACTTTGTCAAATTTGTCACCTTTTGTTGTAAAGAAGTCATGCCTTGCAAAAGTTAATTTATGAGGGCATCATTAGGTGATGTAGTTTGTTGTGAGGAATTGGAACCAAAGTGTAGAGGTGATTGTGCATGAGTAGTGCTAAGTGGAGGCTATGAAAAGGTGAGTGGTTGTTTAACATATTGATAAGTGGAAGGTGGTTGCAAATAGTTGTATGTAAGAGGTGGTTGAGAATAATTATTCATAATAGAGGTCACCTTAGGTGCCAATTTCTGATAGTTGAATCCCATAGCTTTGTAATTTTGTGAATTAGTGCCATTAGATGATCCAATACAAATGGTAGCATTACTACAAGCATTTGCATTAGTTGTGAGAATTTTTTATGTAAAAGTAGATATTCCAGTAGTCGGTATAGGTGCCGATACTTGCGTGTGAGATGGTGACGACATGTTATTAATACCATTCAGACATTCCGTCACTGGCATAACATTATTGTGTATTATATGCATTAAACCTAAAATAACATTAATACCATATTGTCATTCTTTTATCAACTCTCTTCTGTTGTGAATCACACATATAGCTTCTTCCATTATCCTTTCCTTTTCAACAAATGCTTCAAAATCGGCTAACTCTTTATCAAGCTTGTTTATTTGCTCATTAGGTACCTATGTTACCACCTCAATAGTGTCATAAACATAATGAAATATGTGATCTTCCATAGTGGTTAAATGATGTATAGTGTCTTTCAAAATTTGTGTCTCTCCTTTTGTAAAGAATGTGTTCAATGGATTTTCAGAGGTAGGAATACAGTTTTCTTCAGGAGCACTAGATCCCATGAGTCTTCTACTTATTATTAAAGGGATATTTATATTAGGGAATCTGATTATAATACTCATACAAAATAATGCAACACTCAATGCACAAACTAATAGAATAAGCCCAAGGAGCAACAAATGTGTAGGATTGAAAATGCTTGATTTTTCACATTTTTTGCAATTTTTCAATGTAAATCACAAACGAAAGAGGTGTTGTGAAGAATTTCAAGAGGGATAGAAAATATTATTCCTAATTATAGTCTAACAATGCAACAATATATTCCACAACATGCCTATGGTACAGATCTAGAGTGATGACAAGTCAAAACCTAGTGAAACTACACCTAAAATATGTGATTTTTCACCAATTTTCAATGTAAATTCCTAATAGAAAGGGTGTTGTAAGTAATTTGAGGAGGGGAAGAAGATTATAGCCCTGATATCAGTTGGATAATGAAGAAAAATCCTTTACAACACACCTATAATACAATTCTAGAGAGATGATAAGGCCAAATCTAGTGAAAATGCAAGGTTTTCAAACCCTAGACATGAAATTTTGCAAGAAAGCCACTATGATGCAACACTAGAATTATAAATCAGTCCAATTGATTTTTTTTAAAGGGTAGTAAAATATGAAACAATATTTTGACTACAAACCCTAGCTAATGCAAAACTAGGTTTTATGAAAAAGGCACAATTTCAAGCAATTTTTAATAATTTAAGCATGAAAATGCAATGCAAGTGAATACTCAATGATGAATTTATTTAATTTAAATCATATTTGATGAAAATAATAGAAATTAAATGAAATGAAATGCAAATTAGTTCAAAATATGCAAAACTGCAAGCTTAAGATGCCATTTTTTTCAATTTTTCCAATTTGTTTGTAATTTTTCAAATGCAATAAAATGAATGAATGCAAATCAACCACACAACACTCAGCAAGGTGTAAAAATTCAAAAAAATGGGTTCACCAAAATGTTTTTTATGAAAAAGGGGGAGATGATGAATGTGGTTGATTTAGTTTAGATCCTCCTTTCTCAACAAACATTCAAGGACATATCAACCAAGTTGAATCTCTACTAAGTGAGAGCATTCACCTAATAGGTTGGGCTATCACTTGGAATGATGCAAAAGCTCAGATGTTATCAATCAATATGCTAATTTAATGCTTAATTACCCTAAAAACCCTAAATATGTAAAATAGTAAGCAAATGGATGAATTGCGACAAATCCTTTCAGATTAAGATAGTAGTTAGAGAATTATAACTGACCATTTTTCAAAGTTTGGGATGTGGAACACTTGAGGACACCTCCACTAGCACCCCTGTCCAAGGTACTATTTTCTGCACGGAATGTGGATCTCCTCTCGACACTGATATTCACTGTATCTTTCATTTCTGCCCCAGAAAAGGTGGAGGACACCTCCACTAGCACCCTAGTTTAGTGCCAGATGATCTTTAGGGTGTCAAAATCTCTTCAAATGTTGATTATCATTGTCTAGTTTGTTTCTACATCTGCAACTCTAGAGGACACTACCAGTAATGCCCTTGTCCTGAAATGTTCACCTCCATCCTCTTTCCTTCAGATCTTGAATCCTTGTTATCTGTAACCTCATTCTACAACTCCACTCCACCAAATGTGGTACCTGTAACCTGCAATCACAAAGAGGTGTGTTTAGGGGTTTTGGTGTTTAGAGGCTTGCCTCGGTCAAGCCTCGGAGAGACATTCAAGTCTTTCAAACATCATTGTTAAATGAGAGTGCATATCCCTGCGTGATAGAGGCAAAATCTAAATGATAAATGATCAAAAACACAATAGATGTCACCTTGAAGTATAGATCTCACATAAATCAAGGCTCTTCAATCACATGAGAAGATGAAGTCAAATCTATAATAAAAAATATAATAACAATGCTCTACTCTGCAACAATGAATATCTTGAAATCATAAAATATGCCTAAAGTTCACAATCATCTTCTCTAGTTTAAAAAGGAAAACCTAAACATGATTATATATGCAACTACAAATATTCCCGCTGAGAATTTCATAACTCAAACTTGAGATGTCATCATAGGACCTAAATAGAGATCATAAAATCAACATTTAAATTTAGGGCAGACCCAAAATAGGGAAGGACTAGGGCACTAGCACCCAAGTCCACCCTCCCATTTTTGTTCAGGGAACATCAAAATAGCACCCTTCAGTCCTATTTGCCATAAGACTTCAGTGTTTTCTCTTTAGGATTCACAATTATCATGCAAGATGCTCTAAATGCATTCCAAGGACCTGGGAGCTAAACCTTAAGAGGGAACAACCCACAAGGGGACATTTTCCAACATAATAGAAAGATGAGGATAGGAGGTGTCGTAAGATGGATATCTGGGTGATGTAAGGATATGGTCGATTTTAAGTGTCTATATTTTGTTCCTCTTTGAGATGACGTTGTAACTAAAAGAAGAAACATCACTTCAGTGAAGATAAGTTATGGAAACAGAATGGATGCGCTAGCCACTTAGATAAGTGATGAGGAGGAATGATGGAAAGATGGGATGTGGGATGCCCCCTCGAGAGGATAGGTAGGTTAGAAGAACACAAGTATGTTCTTGAAATGGATGAAATAGATTGGTTAAGGAGATTGATGTAGAGGTGGGTAGACTCTTAAAAAGGTTTCATAAGATTTCATGATTGGCTATCCTAAAGGGGCAGAAAATCCTCTGGACTGTCATGGCTAATAACTATGAATAAATGCACAAAGGAAAGACAGAGGTATACCCCAACTTACTGACCTCTCTAAACACCATGGAACACTTTCTCTTGGTAGACTAAGACCACTCTAGGTCACAAAGACTCTTGACACCTTACCCTCCTACTCGCTTGCTTACAATTAGGCCTTATTGCTTGTAGCCCTCTAAAAGGGTTTGTCAGGGCATATCTTTTGCTATAGACCTCCATTCAAGACTGTGAATGGTTTTTGAGTACCCATTATTGATCTCTAACACATATCCAACATGAAGTATGGAATTCTTTGGGACAAATGACTCAAAAAGTGACTGTCCTGATTTGATAGTAGGCTTAACTACGCCACTTTTCCAAAGGAACTATGAGATCCTCAGTTTCCCAACTTCCCAACTACACTTTAAAGCCTTCAATGTGTTACTAATGGTCACAATCCACCATTATTTTTATCAGGACCTCCATTTACCTAATGACATATAAGCATGCAAAGCTAAAACCCTTATTTCTCCTAAAAATAGGAAGAACAACACTAGGGCTCGCTTAAAAACACCATAAAACACCTTACTCTGCTCCCCAAGTGAATAAAACAATTAAATAACTTCAAAATCTACTATTTCACTAATTTGTGCAATTTTCCCATGGTTGTGGTACTCAGAAACACTAATTTTCTTATTAAAACTTTTAAACCCTAGGTTACTGGGTTGTGCACAGAAAAATGAGCATAAAATCCTTATACATTAATGCCAAACCACAAAGTTATATTGAAATGAAAGGTAACACAATATTCTATCCAAACAGGTATGGTACATAGTACCACAGGGCTGTACTAGGCCGTATTGGCTTGAGGAACAGTAAAAATGCAGTGAAAACTGTAAAACACAGTGTTTAGAACAGCAAAAGGGATCATTTTATGTTATTTCCATCATTCCAAACTTCATCTCTTTCCTCTATGACCTTGTCTAATATAAAATGGCATGTTTACAATATATATCCTCATCCCACTACCCCACTGTCATGGAAAAATAAAAAAGAAGGCCTAAAATAGCCTCTCCACTAAGGCTGCCTAAAATAGCATGTTCTAACTTAAACAAGATTCTAATGCTAAAATGACCTCCACTACAAAAATTCCTCTAGTGGGCTTAATTACAACAATAAATGGTCTTTTCAAGACCTTATTTTATGTAAAAAATGACTCCACACTAGAGCCTACTCATGTTCACCCTTAATTGACAAAAATCTTTCAATGGTGCCCCTACACTATACACCCCAACTTGTAATTTTTCCAAGTCCCTTAGAAAGTTTGTTGTAGCTTTTCCACCTTTGTGCTTTTCACATATTTGACCTTAATGCTTGCCTTCAACAGGTTCACCTTGCTTTGATTCTTCACTGTCATATTTGCCATCATCATTACTTGATTCTTGCTCCAACTGTACACTCTGCTCTGTGGGGTGTTTCTCAATTTTCCTATCAGCAAACTCTGATATCTCTCTCTTTTACCTCTATACTCAACCTTCTATCAATTTTCATCACTTCCCTTTCAGCTTCTTGCTTATACCACTGTCCAATGCTCCTTTTATCTGCATCTTTCTCATTGTCAACTGTACCATCACACTTATTAGTTTCTGTCAGACTTGCAAGTACATTTTCCACTATCCTATCAACTTTGTAAACGTCTGTACCAGCATCACTTGACTTCCTCTTCACTGTGCTCACCACTATAGTGCATTTGACTATCCCAACTAGGATCTCTATACTTATTTCTTGCCTTTCCACAAGCTTTCAACTCTTACTTTGCTCTGTCTCAGACTGAGACACATTTTCATCCACCTTCTTCTGCCACATAAAGACATTCTTCTTCACAACTATCTACAAATCATCTTCACTCTTCCTATCTATTGTCCTAACAGTATTAAGCCTTGCATTGGCTACCAACCCCTTATTCTTACCTTCATCAATGGGTACAAATTCTTTTCTTTCTACCATTATGATCTCACCTTGATCTCTTACCTCTTCAACCAATGGAGTTAGAATGAATGATTTCCCATCATTTTCAATGTTATATGGATTTTGTCTCCCATGATAAACTATAGACCTGTCAAACTGCCAGGGTCTCCCAAGCAAAACATGGCAACAACTCATAGGTAGAATATCACAAACAACTTTATCTCTATATGGACCAATTTGAAATTCAACAGTAGCTTGTTCACTCACCAAAATGGTTTGATTTTCACTAACCCAAGACACTTGATAAGGATTCTCTCTAGGTACCTCTTGCAAATTCAATTTGTCAATCATTTCACTAGAGACCATATTGTAAGTGCATCCAAAATCAACAATCGCTCTACATACCTTATTTTTGCATCTACAAGTTGTCCTAAATAGGGCTCTTCTCTGAATTTGCTCTTTCTCCATGGATGTCTTCAAGAGTTGTCTTCTCACCATCAAAGATTCACTCACCTCTGGTGCAGCATTAACACTTTCTTCTTCATCTTCTTGCACAATTTGGACTCTCTTTTCACCTCTTATTTCACCCCCACTTGAAGTAGTACCAATCTTGTCAGGGCACTTGTAGGCTGGATGACCAAACTCACCATAGTTGTAACACTTTCTTGGAAACACATTGGAACCTCTTCATTGATCTATATATCTACCCCTAAAGCTTGTTCTTCCACCTCTCCATCCTCTTCTTGATTCAAGTACTTGTTCTTTACTCTTATCAGCCTCTTCAAGATCTTCTTTGGACTGTCTTGGTGTTGAAAATGTACCTCTGCCCCTAGAAGTACTGCCTCTTCCTCTTGTTGCCTTCTCTTGTCTCCTCTTGAGTTTTTCTTCTTCTCCCATTGCCATTTGAAAACATTGTTCCACTATTTTTGGTGCCAACAAACTGATTTTATCTTGAATGTTATACCTTATGCCATTGAGATATCTAGCTACTCTTTCTCCCCCATCCTCCCCATGCTTTGTTCTTATACTTAACCTATATAATTCCTTGGTGTATGCTTGCACATCTTGTTCTTTTTGCCTGAGATTTTGTAATCTTTTAAGTAATTGAACATTATAATCACCAGGAAGGAACTTACATTTCAGTTTTGCCTTCATTCTCTCCCAAGAAGTGATCTTGTTCCTCCCATGTTTCTGCCTTTCATCTTGCACAAAGTTCCACCACAGAAAAGCATGCCCTTTTAGTTTGGTCTTAGCCTTCCTCACCTTGTGATCTTCATCTATCTCTTCACTTTCAAAGTAATTCTCCATGGCTCCTATCCAGTCCAAGAGCTCTTCACCATCTAGTTTGCCTCCATACATTGGTAAATCTTGCTATGTCCATCACCTTTCACAGCCTTCAAAAACTTTACTATATTCACATCCTCTGGATCCAACTCTTCCTCTTCACTAGAAGTTTCTTCCTCTTCAGAATCAATTTCACTCATGGTGCCTTCAACTTTAGACATCAATGCAACAATCTCCTTCAACGCTTCTAGCTCTCTAGCCTGCTGATCAATCTTCCTTGCAACTATACTTCCTTTAGGAGGCATCTTACAGTAGTCCTCCTTCACACTTCAACTTTATTCTTTCTTCCCAATTCGACCCTAAACCTAAGCTCTGATACCACTTGCAAGTTGGGGTATACCTCTGTATTTCCTTTGCGCATTTATTCACACTTGTTAGCCATGACAGTCAAGAGGATAGTCTGCCCCTTTATGATAGTCAATCATGAAATCTTATGAAACCTTTTTAAGAGTCTCCCCACCACTGCATCAGAGATAGATGAAAGATAAGGCATGGTTGAATGATACATTATGCTGCATTGGTTGAGAAACCATATATTTTTGTATAGCACTAGACATTACTTGACAACTTCGCAAACATCATTAAGAGAAAGACATTACTGGTATGATGATGAATGAAAGTTCATGATGTTTGAAGGTGTTTTCATTGATGGCAACAAGAAAAGGAACAAGGTAAGAACAGATTTTTTGGTCCAGTGGAGAAGAATTAGTCATTTTGGCTAAGTATTAGCAGTATACAGAGACAGTGACAGAGAGACAATATTTGAATTGGCATTGGTCCACAGTTGAAGATCAGATCATGTGGTTCTCATATGTTGTTTATAATCCTCAGATGATCTTATATCCAAGATTTTAGACTTTGATCAGTTCCAAAAGTACATCTTCAAAGAGCTTAAGTTTGGAAGAGCAGAATACAGTGCTAACCAGAGCAGAGCACTCACTTGTTTTGCTCTGCATTCCTCTGGTGTTAGATATTTTGTTATGCAGTTTTGAGGTGTTGTAAACACTTGTATGAAGTGTCTAAATCTAGAGTTTTATAGTATGAAGTCCATCGAAAACATAGTTATAAGTTGTTGAGTATCACTACATGGTCTAATAGTGTTTGACTATGACAGGGTCTGAGTTCTGATGGTCTGCATTTTTTCCGCAAGATGATATCATTCCTTATAGTTCTAAAGGAAATATTGGGATGTGTGAAGATCCTTTTATATGTTTTGGAAAGTATCTTGTGGTCCACAGTGAAAGTTGTAGTCTAATAGATGAACTAAATCAGTGGCAGTCTATGTTTGAGGCCGACATGATAAGTTTAATTTGTATGCAGTAAGTTCTAGTGTTTTGAACTTAATCCTAAATGGTGGTATAGTTGAAGCTGACATGTGAGAAGGTAATTCAAGTGTTGTTTATGTCTGCTATAAATTTTGGTGAATGAATTTGGCTGACAAGCTACTTAATCTATGACTAAACATTGCACCTTACTAGGCCGACCTGATATGAAGATTTTAAGTGTTGCATATATATATATATATGAGATCAAATTTGGTGTTTGAGAAATGAGAGGTGAATGTGAATATATGTATGTGTGACATGTGAATTAAGGAGATTTTGTGGAGGTGATAAGAGTAGAAGAAGAGTGATCTTATTCCCATGTAAAAGCAGAGTAGTAAAACATAGCAGTTAGAGATGAAGAGTTTTGAGATAGTATGTCTGTACTTCAAAGGATCTATAACCATACATGTGTAGATGCAATCTGAGCAGTTCAACCTAGTAGTGAGGCATTCTTCCTTCTTCCTCTTTTTCTCTAGGTAGTGAGACTTTTGCAGTAAGCATTTCTTTGGGTTGTGAGCCCTAAGGCAGTGAGCCTTCTTGTAATTTGGTATTGTTATTACGTAATTATTGTGAGCTAACACTCACCATGGTTTTTCCCTTTTCAGGGTTTTCCACATAAAAATCTTAGTGTTTATGTGTGATGCTTTATGGTTGTTTCTTTTGTGTTTAATTTGCTTTGTTGTTATCAAATGTGGCAAATGGATTAATGGTTTAATAAGTAAGTGGTTTGATAGGATATTGATTCACCCCCTCCTCTCACTATTCTGGGTGTTCAACAAAGACTAGGTTGATGATGTGTCTCATGCATAAAGGACTGACTCAAAAATAAAAAGGTCAATAGAAAACATATGCCATTTGGCACCATGATATCGAAGATCATGATGTTTCTATGATAGTATTCTAAAAGGACTAATACAAATGCAAATAAAATGATAACACACACATAAGAAAGAAAGCATGCATGCACAAATGATTCAAATATAAACAAGGTTGTTGCCCTATTCAAGAAAAAATTTAATGATTGATACATCTACATCAATTTTTGTTCCCCTCTAGCATTCATACTCATACTTCTATCTATTTGTTCTATATCATACCTATTACATATGATCTATATATGTTACACTTTGATCTATATCATGTTCTATATCTAATGTATATCCTCTTCCTCATGCTCTTTTCCTTTTTCATGTTAAATTTTATCTCTGTGGCACCTTTACTTATACCTAAGTATAAGTAGAGGGTGTGTTTCATTGTGTTATTTGTGTCTTTTGGCTAACTTGCTACTACAAATTTTTTGTGGTGTGTGAATGTTGCTCCAATGTCAGCTCTATCCTACTAAAATCCTCCCCACTTTCAAATGATGCCTTGTCCTCAAGACATCCTAACTAGATATACTATTGAAGTTGACAAAATTTTGTACCATAAAACTATAGAAGACTATTCCACTTTATGGTAGAATATGCTTGTAGAGTCCATGAAGTTGAGAATATGTGTTCTCTCATTGAATGATTCCTTGTTCTAGGAGCATTATTTGGCCATTGATTTTAATCAAAAATTTCTCCCCTTATATGATTTCTAGTATTTGTATTTGTGTTCTTATTTTATTTTCTTCTTCTAGTATGAATGATAGGTGAACAAGGAAAAGGTTGAATATCTCTCTAAGTTGTTTTATATTGGCTATATGTGCTTCTCTTTGGTCTAGAACTTGTTGGTACTAATTGTGCAGGGTTTGAATGAATGCTCTTTGCCTATCATCTCATATTTAGATGATTGCCACATATTTTTATTTTCAATATGCTCAAGAAATACTTTTAATTCTTTTGTTGTAGCTAACCATGCTAACAAAACTTGTACAATGAATCTACACTTGACTATGTTGTTTGCATATTTCTTATTTCTACAACCAACTTAGTGTGTTATAACATATTTTTTCAACATTTCATTAATCTGCTTCTTCTTAATCTCCTCCATTAATCTCTCTTACTTCATCTTCATGGTTTTTTTCTCTCAGTACCATGTCCTTTCTAAACTATTTGATTTATTGGCCCAAAGTGGCTAAAGTATTTCTATTCAACTAAGAAGATTTTATGTTCAATGCAGTTAGTACATCCTTTATTATAAAGTGGCTAGATTACATAAGAGATCTAGTCAAAGATACACATGGAAGGGGTGGTGGCTAAGTACCAGTTGTAATTGTAGTTTTCATTGAAAATAAATGAAACACCTCTCATCCACATGAAACCAATGGGCTTCACTCTTCATTCTCAAGACTTGCTTAACACGGTAAATTTTTAGAAGCCACCCGCATGAAAGAGATCCATATCTTCATAATCTCTTTTGAGAAGGCTTAGATGGGAGGTGGATGGAACATTCAATCATAATTAATAAATAAGTTCTCAGCAAGGATCCAATAGACACATCATCACAACAAGGAGAGACTGTAAAGGTTGAAGGGACATAATGGACGGGAGCTATAAATGATCATACACTCCAAATCAGGAAAGGATTTCAATATCTTATAACGGAATCTAAAAACCATTAATGAATGATGCCACCCCAAGTGATGAATAGATTGTAATGGCGACAAAAGGATCTAGATTAAAGCCAATTCACATATTAGTATTTATATCCACTTCTGGCAATATATACTTTTGCAACTCAAAACAACCAGACTTCTCTCTGCATTTTCTTTTTGTTTATTTTTCCTCTTTCTTCTTGTGGGTACGTGGATAGAGAATGAAAGCATCAACCAACGTCTCCTATTTCCAGTCATGCCATGGGAGCCAAAGATCAGAGGGAGAGTCAAAATAAATGACCTGAATCAGATCTTTGACACTAATTGCACAATGGTGCAATTTGTAATTAGTAATATATGTGGTCAAAGATGCTCCAAGGAATAGAGGGGAGAATACTTCACTGGTCACACATAGTATATACTCTCTTATCGAACATAATGGACATCATCCCAGATGGACATTACGTTCATCCCATAGCAACAGGTCTAGTTTTTTACTACTTATATGGCTTGGAAAGGTGGAGATCTGCACTATAGGGTTATGACCTAATGAAGGATGAAGCAATGGTGGGAGGTCTCTTCCTAATACAAACACTAAGAACATCCCTAGTGGTGGAATGTGTTTTCAAGTTGATACAGACAGGATAAGGGTGCAGGTGTATAATTGGGCTCTACAAGGCCCTCCATGGTCACATCCACAGTTTCTCCAAGCAATGGATAGTGAGGTGTAGGGATGTCTTTACCTCCATTTGCTTCCTTAGAATGTACGCCCCTAACTAGGCACCCCACCTCCCCAAAGTGATAGCAAATGAATAGGATTCATCTCCCCTAGATGATCAAAATGATCCAAACAACTCAAATGGGTTGAACACGACCAGGAAGAGCAACATGGCACTAGTGGAATCACAAGAGATGATCCATGGACCCAAGGAGTCAGGCCTCTTCCCCCACTTGACTAGAAGCTATGGGTTCTTGCTATGTCATGGTTTTATTTCTCCGTTTTAATATTGTAAATGTTGAATATGGTTTCTTTTAAGACAATAGCTCTAGGCCATTATAGGCCCCAAATGTATGTTTTTTTTTACTCTAACAACATAATACAAAGCATGCACTAGATGGTTGATAAATTTTTTATTGTAAATCATTATATTTTGATCAATATATGTCTAGGTGGTTCACCACCTTTTATATATATATATATATATATATATATATATATATATATATATATATATATATCAACTTGTCATTTGACTAATTCCTCCCTTGCTCTGGATTGTAGCATATCCCCTAGTTGGAATCTCTCTAGTGGTGAAATTTTCACTAAATGTGTACTTACAAGTTGGAGGATTGGAGCAAGTGGAACTAATTTTAATTGATTTCGTTCTACTCAGAATTATTTGATTTTCTTCCTCATATCATGGGATGGAGAGGACAATTTAGGTGATGAAGGTAGTTATTGTGGTCCCTCTTCTTCAACATGTTCTTCTTCTTGTATTTCCTTTTTTTTTTCCTGCTAGATTTTCTTTTTGTTCTTTTGGTTGTCTCTCCTTCTCTATCTTCTCTTTTTGTTGTTGTGACTCTTTATTTTTGTTGTTTTTCCTCCATTTCCTTCTACAATCTTTTCTCCCAATACTTATCTTCTCTTTTTGTAACTTTTCTTCCTTTTCTTTTTGCAATCTACCTTTTTTAGCTTATCTTGCTCCTTTTGTAGCTTCTCTATCTGATACTTATCTTCATTTTATTTTTATAAATTATCTTCTTTTTCCCTCTACAATTGATCTTCTTTTTATTTCTACATCAATGTGATGAAATCCTTTTATGTTTCCTTTGTACTTTCTAGTTTTGTTTTTTGTATGGATTCTTTCTCCTAGGAGAGGAATGTGTCAACTCTATGATTTAACCTTAACTCTTCTTGTTGTAGTTGTTTTAGAATTACTTTCTATTTAGGTGAAAAGTTTACTACAAATGTATCTAAGGATAGGTTCCTTATATCTTCTATAGTTTTTACTACCTCATCCCTTTTCTATCTTAAAATTGTTGCTAGTTCCTCAAATAAGTCTTTAATTATTTCCATAAGTTTCTATAGTGAAGGTAGAATGTATTCTATCATTACCTTTACAATAATTTATTTGTTTTGTATACTTACTTGAGGATACATCTATGTAGTGGAAAGTAATATATTTTAGTGGAATAATGACTTAAATAATCTCTCTTCATTGAAAAATTCTTATTTTTTACCCTAAAAAATTATTATTTTTTATCTTTTCTCTTTGTTTCTACTTGTTTCTTTGTGTTCTTTATCCCTTCTTTCTCCCTTGTTATGGTGGGTGTTATTTGAGAAGAATACTTGGATTTATTTAGAGGTGGTTTCTCTAAGACTACTTCCTCTTCTTTTGCTTCCACATTAATTTGTGTTGTCTCTGTTGTGTTTATTATTGATGCCATATTATATTTTCTCTTTTCTTGTTACTTCTTTCTAGGCTATGATGACTCCTCTCTCTTCTTTTCACTACTCATATGTAATAAAGCCTCTATGGCTTCTCCCCCTAGTGAATTAGTTGCCCCTATTGGTGTTTGCAATGATAAAATATGTAGCTTTCTTCTTACATGGTGATTTGTGGTGACTACTCTAGTTTCTCTTTCCCTAATACCTGGTATGTTTGATAGTCCCTTATTTCAAACCCTAAAGACACTAGTTTTAGTCACTCACGAAACTACATTTGTGATGTCCCTAATTCAAGTGAGAGTGGTGAATCTAAGATTTTTGTAACCTTTAGTGGGGTGGGATCCTTTGGCATTCTACACTTTGTGTGCATCTTTTCTTCATTATTTTCCAAGTGTTCCTAGACTCTTTATTTTACATGTCTATTTATGAATTCCTATTATGCACCTAATCTTGCTATTTTTTTCTCTTTAGGAAGGGATACTAATTCTATAGCATTGGCATGTATCAGTCCATCACTTACATTGTATGGTAGTTACAGTATCTAGGATTCACTCAACATTACCACTTCCATGAAAATGTGATCATTGTCCACCATGAATGTGAGATTTTATGCATATTTCATCAGTATATCAAAATAAATTTGGTCCCTTGCTTGCATCTTTTCTTGGAATGATTTAAAGAAACCCAAATATACTTTAGTGTAGGAAGTACCACCTTGGAAACATTTGACATGGTCATTTATTTGTGCCACAATGAAGGAATCTTGTTGACATATCTTCCCTGCATACCCCAGATGTGCATTCAGGAAATGGAATGCTAAAAATATAATGAGATAGCCATATTAGAATGGATAGTAGTTGGATGCCTTCATCTTGGTGAGGTTTTCCATCAATTATTCTTGAAGGACTTCACACAAATCAAACTTCTTTCATTGTACAACCATCTTGTATGCAATTAATATGACTATCTCCATAGTTGATCCTTCTTGATTTGTGTAGTTATCTTGTGGGCTATGCCTTGGGTTGCATAGCATACTATAGGATTTATAATTCTCTCAATGCACATTCCTACCTTTTGTTGTTGATCCTATGATCTATTTCACATTATGGGTGATCACTTTCTTCTTTGAGGGTAATTCCCCCTTATTATATAAACTCATGTCACATGGATCTCTTCCTTTGTAATCTAGTGGGGTTGGTCTAGATATATGTAGTCATATTAGATGCACCTTAGAACTAAACATATCTAGGCATGTTGTTTTTAGAAATCTTGGAAGTCCTTCCATGTATCTAACTTGAAATTGGTGATCTGTTGAGAGTGTGGAAGGTATTCTTTAGGTCTAGGTTTTAGTAGTGTTCATCAGAGAGGCTTGAATGTTCTATGGTCAATCTACATCATGTTGTAATGTATATATTTTTACACATCCTTTACATCTATGACTTTAGTGGGAACATTCTTGAAAGTTTCATTTAGGTCCATCTCCATGGATTTGATAGGTTATTTCTTATATTTTGGATGTGGATTGTTTTCTATTTCAACTAGAATGGGTGTTTCCATATTTTCAACCACCTTTTCTTTCTTTCCCTTCATGTAGATTACTTCTTCCTTCTAGAATTATCTCTCTTTCACTTTGTAACAAAGCTCTTGACAATTTTCACAAGTGATTTTTTCTTGTAAGGTGTTGGATTTTCAAGTTTTTGGCAAGAGTTGCACATTTATTGGTCCTACATACCAATAGCCTTTTCATCGATTCTCTCATCAGAGTGTTCCTCATGCAGTATTTCTTTATTTTAATGTTGCAATATGTTACACTTTTGTGTCATTTTTTCATTAGTTTTTCTTTCTTATTTTTATTCATTGTAATGCTTAAGTCTTGCACCATTAACATAACCTCTTACTAGTTCATTTCACAATGTTTGTAGTTTGACATATAGACTTTGTTGTTTCCATAATTCTATATGCTCCCAACCATCACATTTTTGGTTTGCCCTCTTTCTTAAATTTTCTATCATATAGGAGAACTATATCACCTATTTAGAAAATTTCATGTCACAAATTCCTATCATACCATGCTTTTTCGCGATTCCTCTCCAACCTCTGATGGTAGATTCCTAACAATCTTTTCTTGCCTAATCTTCCGAGTTCCTTTAGTCTTTCTTGTAAATATTCCTCCTCATTGAACCACAACCTATTAGCTAATCTTAAAGTTGGTATAATATATTAAATGGGTATTGCTACATCAACTGAATACACTAATTCAAATGGGTATAATTTTGTTAACATTTATAAGTTGTTCTATATAGGCCTACAATACTACTAGTATCTTGATGTCCTAGTCTATAGTGTTGTATTATTACACATTCTTGTAACTATGGTGCCTGTGATCTTGGTTAATACCCCGTGCTTGCTCCATTTTCTTAATGATGGTAGGGGATACTTCTGTTATCTGCTATCATGAAGATGTCCAGTAGCTCTGCAATTATTTTATTAACAAATGTTTACCTTGGTCACTTGACATGTTTAGTGGAACACTGAACCTTATGATAATATTATAGTAAAAGAATTTTGTAATGGTTTGGGCAGTACAATCTTTATTTGCTTCTTATTTATCCCATTTTGTGAGATACTTAACCCCCGTTATGATGAATATTTTTTTTTTATTCCGTTGTATGTGGATCAATGTGTCTAATAAAATCAATTGCCCATTTCTTAAATGGGGCTTGTGCTAATACTAGCCACAAGGGCATCTCATTTCTTGTGGTAGGTTTCCCTACTCTTTCACATATGTCACATTTTCTTGCATATTTGTTTTCAGCCCTGAATAAGGGTAAGTGCAAGATGTTCGGTCCACTTTTAGTGGAACACTTGGTGCAAAATATTTTCAGAAGGGATAGATTTTGGCAATATGGCTAACAATTATTTTTTAAGAATTTTTGGATGAAATTAAAACCCATTTGAGATGAAGATTTCTAGTTTTAAAACATGTAATTTATTTAGTGTTGAACATATTTTTCTATTTATTATTTATTTTTTAAATGAAAAGCTTCAAAATTTTTGGAAGGAATGGACTTTAGGGTGTGTGCAAGAAGTTGTGTCCACTTTTTGGCCAAAAAGTGGAAGTGTTTTTCCTGATTTTCAGAATTTGTCATATTTGACCTAAAAATTTGAAGCACTTAAAGGTGGGATCTTGGAAAAAGTCACTAAATATGAAATGTAGTACTCGGAGTCTAGTTTCCAAATATGTATTTTTTTTCAATACCCAGATGATAGAAATTGATTTTGAATAGGCGTTTCTAAAAACCACTGTTTAAAAGTCACTTTTTTTTTACTAAACCATGTACGTGTACGTCATCCATATTTTGACCTAAATAATCATATTTTTCAAAATCCTTTTTGGAAAATCTTTGTAACTCACTGAAGCACATTTTCCATATTTATTTGTAATTTTGTATTGAATAAAAATTTTTTATTCATTTTTTATTGGTCATTTTTTGTCTTTTAAAAAATCATTGTGTACGTCACACATAAGATGACCTAAACTTAACATTTTTTGAAAAAAAAAATTAAAATTGAAAAGAATTGTCTAAAGTACGTTTTCATACAATTTTTTTTACAAAAAAATATTTTAATAAAAAGTTATTAAAATATTAAAAACCCTGATAATTTGGTTATGAAACTATTTCATCAGAAAATTGATTAAAAAATAGAAAAATTAATTCAATTGTAAAAAAAATTACATATTTAGAATCTACATTGTCTCCTCTATAATGGGTTTTAATTTCGTCAAAATATTCTGCAAAATAGACCTTTAAATATATGCCCAAAGTCACTATTTTGTTGTGACATTGACAGAGCCTTCAAGTTGTACGTCAAACCAGGTCCAGAGGTCAGGGTCGGGACCCCAAAGCATTTTCTGAAGCGGGTTACAAAGAAAAACCCGAGCCTAAAATTTAAATTTTGAATAATGGGATCCCGTTTATAAAACACGATCCCGTTTATAAAACGGGATCCCGTTTCTTTCTTCATCAGTCGTAAATAAAATGGGATCCCGTTTAATAAATGGGATCACATAGTAAATGGGATCCCGTTTAATAAACGGGATCCCATTTTATATAACGGGATCTCGTTTTATAAACGGGATCCCGTTTCTTATTTGCCTATTTTTTTAATAAGACTATACTATGACTGTCATTTCTGCAACTTGCTCTACAGTATGGCCAATTGCGACTCTTGTAGCATTCTTTGGCATATTTCTTTCTTTTGCAGGTCCATCAACTTGAAGTATTGTTGGTATTTTGATAGAAGCCATCATGGAGACATTATTTGAGTGGAATTTTGTTGAATTGGTACTTGTTTGAAGGACTTGAAACACATTCAAGTTTTTGACATTCATTTGTACATGCTTCATAAATTTTTTAATCATGGGATCGCAAAGTCGTAATAAGAGGAAAGATAGGAAGCTATTAACCCCTGGAGAAATTGAACCAAAGAGAGAGAAGGAGGCAAAAAGACAAAGAGATAGAAGAGTAAAGATTCAATCAATGAACAATGCTGAAGCATCCAATTCCACAACTATTGAAGATAAAAATATTGAGGAGACCATGGATATAGACGATGCAAGTTTGCAAGAGGTGAATGTGGAAACTAATACGATTATACAAACTACTGCTGGTATGTCTTCAAATCCCTCTATTAATGCTATGGAGAATGTTTCAATAGGCACAAATCTAGGTACTTCTTCAAATCCACCTTTGAATGAAATTGAAATAGTGTTGATAGGAGATTTAAAACAAGCTGGATATAACAATGTTGAGATTGATAATATTCGTAGAGATCAAAATTTGAAACAAATTGTAGTTGAAAATGAAAATGAAAATCCTTTTGTTGAAAATGAAAATGAAAATCCTTTTGTTGTTGAAAATGAAAATGAAAACTGTTTTGTTATTGAAAATGAAAATGAAAACCGTTTTGTTGTTGAAAATGAAAACGAAAATCCTTTTGTTGAAAATGAAAATGAAAATCATTTTGTTGTTGAAAATGAAAACAAAAATCCTTTTGTTGAAAATGAAAATGAAAACCGTTTTGTTGTTAAAAATGAAAACGAAAATCCTTTTGTTGAAAATGAAAATGAAAACCGTTTTTTTGTTGAAAATGAAAATCGTTTTGAAGTTGAAAATGAAAATGAAAATCTAGGAAGTGATGTTGAAAATGAGAAATATTTTTTCAAAATTGAAAGAGATGTTTTGGATAATCTTCCTGGTAAAATTTCTTGGAGACAAATAAGAACACATGCCAATAGATTATACAAGGAATTTTTTTATCATAAAAAACTATCATTTCAATGTCAACTAATGATGCAATTAATGAGAATGTGGAAAATGAGAAAAGTAATGAAAATGTTAGGCATTTTTGTTAAACCAAGAAGAAAAGATCAATCACTAAAACATGCTATGTCTACTGTTGCTAGTGCCATTGAGTCTATTGGAAGTAATAGTCGATCCAAAGATAAAAATGCAGCAAGACGAGCTATAACAACTGCTATAGTGAATAAAACAACTTTGAATAGAAGAATGGTAAGCAATATTAGTGGAATTCTAAAAATACATCTTAAAACATTGGTAAGAGTGGCAAAAAGAAGAGAAAGTATAGAAAATGATCCAATTAACCAATGTTAGAGTTTTAGTGGTCGACTCCCGAGATCTGACATGAAACTAAATGTTGAAATCAGATCTTTGATTGAAACATATTGGCATGATAATACTAGGGTATCGTCTAATGCTAGAGATGTTTTAAAATTAAGAGTGGGGTCCAAAGTTCGCGATCCTCATCCAAAACTCCTATTAGATACAACGCAAACTGAATTTTATAGAAAATTTTGTGATGAATTAGTGTTACCTGGTAATATTAAAATAAGTCAAAGATCTTTTGAAAAATGCAAACCATGGTATGTAAAGATTAATAAGGAATGAATATCTTGTTGTTGTAAAACGCATGTTCAATTTCGTTATTATTATGATGTGTTTCAATATATATGTTGTACTTTACGTTGTAACATGATTATACAGGAATTTGATATTAATATGCCAACTAAAGCAATAAAAGAGTTTATATCAAGTTTGTTCTATGAAAGATCTAATGAAAAAGGTGTTTATTTAAGTTCATGTATTTCTGGGCAATGCACTAGTTGTGGCAATCTTCCTTTGTTAAGAGTTTGTATGCATGAAAGTGTTGAAAATGATTTTGGACAACAATTAGTGGATCTTAAAAGATTTAAGAATGTTGAATATTCTTTAAAAGATGGAAAATTTGGAAAGCGTTGTGGTTTAATTACAGAAAAGGTTAGTGTACATGCATTCATATCAGAATTTAAAAGTAAAATTGTACCAAAATATGTCAAGCACTCTCAACAAGCTCGATGGCTTGATAGACAATTTTGTGAATGTAGAAACACACTTCTAGTTGGTACTATACTATCAGTGGTTGATTTTGTAGAAAACTATAATTTAGCTCTGCAAGAGGAAATTCAATCACAATATTACAATTCAGTGCAGGTTGCTATGTTTGTTCATAATGTTTATAGACATGCAGATGATAGCATAGAGAATGATAGAAAAGTTTTGAGGGAGTATCATTTCTATTTGAGTGACAACCGGTTACACTCGTCAGAGTTTGTTCAATATTGTTTCAATATATTTTATACAAATTTAAGAGAAAGAGGAATCCAGATGACTAAACATCTTATATGGTCAGATAATTATACAGGGCAGTTCAAGAATGCTCGAATGTTCTATTGATTATGTAGGGTTCACAAGGAGAATAATGTCCAACATATGTGGAATTTTTTTGAAGCTAGACATGGTAAAGGAGAACATGATGGAGCTGGTGCGTGTGTTAAAAGAATTCTTGCTAGACAACAATTAAAATTTGAGGATGCAGTAAAATTTAAAGATGCACGTGGGATTGTAGATTGGTGCAATACAAGATTATGTACACTTGGATCAAGTGAGTACTCTACAGTTCGTCGATTCTTTTGGTTGGTTGAAGAAGAAAACATTCTACCTAGACTTGATTGCCAAACAATCAGTGGATCTACTAAATGGCATTCATTTAGGAGTTTGAATGCAAGTACATGGACTATCTGGACAAGGGAGCTTGCATGTTTTTGTCAGTTTTGTATTTCAGGAGATTGGGAAGCATGTGAGAATACAAAATGGGTTGAAGAGTGGAAACAAAGACCATTGACACTTGCACAAGCACACAATCAAAGTGAAACAACAATTGAAGACAATGATCAACTGTTTGTATCAGACGATTATGACTGTGTTTCAGACCTTGTACAAGAAGGTAATTTAATTCAAATCATTTCATTTTATTTCACTTTGATTACTAATTTGTAGTGCTTTTATTTATTTATGTGTACATATGAATGCATGTATGTTGATTGGTCAAATTTTATGGACATGTGCAAGTTATTGAATCAAAATTTGTTTTGGAGGACATGTGTATGCTGTTGTTGCACCAAAGAATAATGAAGAGGAAACTAAATATTGGTTGGCTCGTTTTGTGGAGACTAAACATAAGTTAACAGTACCTTGAGAAGATGATGATGGTTTTCCTTATCCAATAGGTTTGGTGATCCCGTTAAGACATCCCCTTAAGCAAATTTTGATAACAAGTCTCTGATCCCCTTAAGCATATTTTAAGAACTTCTTTGATCCCCTTAAGTAGATTTTAAGTATTTCTTTGATGATGCCTATCATTATCCAATAGGTTCGGTGGTGGTTGTTGGCACTTGGCTATGGAAATACCTAATAAGGAAGAATGGTTTGCCTGCATTCAAAGATTATGAAACACATAAGAAGATTATACACTACTCACATTTGGTGTTGACAACAAATATAAAACTAGAGAGGTATCGCGGAAAACCTACAAATAAAGAGCTATGGAACATTTCTATGGAAGACCATGAGACAATCATCGATGCATTGGAAAAAAGAGAGGATGGAGATGGTACAATGGAATAAGTAAATACAGGTAAATATAGTTAAATAGATTTATATTGTTGTTTTAAATATGTATTAAATACATGTTTTGATATTTCTTGTGCGTTATTAGTTGAAATTGATTTAATTTATCCTTTTATATCCTCAGGCCATCATCACAAATTCATCACATACTTTGAAACAAAAACTTGAGAGGCACTTGTAAATACAGGTACAAATTGTGTATATCTAGATAGTTTTATATAAATTAAAATACATGTTTTGATTTAGATATATTGATAAATTGCTTGTATTATTTTTACATCAGGTGGCATGAAGTCCTGCTACATTCTCCTCAAGTTTTGGATTTTCTTGAGATGGCATATAACGACATTTTGTATTTACATTATTTTGAGTTGGCATATATGTACATACACAATTACATTATTACACATTTTGTACAGAAATTTGTATACATGTGTATGTACACAATTTTATACTCTACAGTATTAAATTTATCAAAATTATTATTTTATGTATTTTTTTGGTTAAATGTCCATGTTTTTCTACTTAGAATTTACTTTAAATTTGATTTATTATATTGTTCAATTTGGTTGCTTTGGGCAACTTCACCAAATTTTGAGAACTTAAGACGTCCCCTTAAGACATCCAAAAAGTTAGCATACCACTTCCACCTTAAGTGGACACTACAAATGCAAGAAGTTGTTTAATTTTGTTGAAGTTCTACATGGAGAACTCTACAAATGTATTATCTCTGTAATCCCATTCTTGAGATAATACATTGGGTTTGTGGTGCTTTGGAGGCTAGGTTTTTTCTAAAAGGGTTTTCGCAAGGTGCAGCTTGTGTTATCTTGTAATTATGCTTTATTCTTCTTTTGTATTATAGATTCTGCATACTATTTAGCATAGTTTCTCTCATTAAGGTTATGTGGAATTAGTATTTGTGGCTTGAAACTCCTAACATTTGGTATCTATAAGTACTAAAATCACATCAAGTCTACATGACAGTTTGATGATGATAAATAATTCCTAATCATAGTCATCTAGGTGTGAATTACACTCCTACCAGTAGTTTCACTCTTGGTGGCATGTCTTGTGTGTTCTTCCCCCTCTTGACCATCTTTTTCAACCCCCAAATTGACCTTCCCTACCTCACAATTTTACCTAGTGCCCCCTTCATTTTTCCTACTTAGGGTCACCTCTTTGTGTCTTAGGATTACCCCTAGTGTCTCTAGGTTACTTGAGTGACCTTAATTAGTAAAATTGGTGACCATATTCCTAAGATGGGTGACCTTGTGGTTTTTAATGCTTGATATAACTCATATTTTTATCTTTTCTTCTTGATTTTTAACCCATTTTAACTCCCATTTTTTGTGCTAACTTGTGCTTTTCCTCACTTTATTTCTATTTTGAACTCATGATCAAATCTTATCTCTTCTAAATTGTTTCCATTTTCTCTTTGAGTTCATTTTAGTTTTCTTTTAGTTTTCTCAAGTCTTCTAATTTTCTTTCTATCTTCTCTCTTATTCATGGAATTGCTTCCATTTCTTATTAAGTTAAATATTTATTTTGATCTGATCTCTTCTTCTCTTCCCTCTTATTTCTACCTATAAGTACCCCTCATCTCTTCATTATTTATCATCAAGAAGTTTCACACACTTCTCTCATAGAAGCTTCTTTAAAAGCTTCCTCACAAACTTCTTTAAGATTCTTCATAGGTCTTTGAGCGTCTTAGTTTAGTTTGAGTTTTAATTTTGCAAATATTTAAATATTTCCTTTTAGGAGGTTGTCTTCAAGTATTATTTTCTCATCCAAGCTTATGTATAGCACCCCCTCTAGCTTTTTATTCTCACACAAGGATCAAGCCTTCCTTTTTTCAAATTTGTTTTTGATTAAGATAAGCTAGAAAAAGGGTCCTATTCCCTTACAAATCCAAAGAGTTCAACAAACTAGCATGAAGAAAATTAAAGACCACCAATACAACAAAAAACACTAGCTACAATAAACTAGGATAGGTGACAGAATAGACAAAAAATAACTAGAAAATAACATACAGACAACAACAAAAACAACACCAAACCCTTCACAGAACATAGAGAAATTACTTCCTGCAACTAGAGAGCAGGGAATCCCAATCCTTTCTCATAGAATTCAAGGTGTCATCCCAATTAGCCACACCCAAAACCAATTCTTTCAAATTTGTTATTCCTTCTAATCCACTTTTCATTCCCTTATGTCTCAAAATTCATGTAATACTCATGAAGACACTTAATAAAATTCCAAATCTTCACTATTAATTTGTTCTTTTTAGATTACAATGCCCTATCATATCCCTTGAAAGAAAACCCATGAAAATTACAATGAAAATGCTCTAAAATCTATCACTAGAACAAAACCCTAGAGGTTTATGCATGTTTTTCTTTGTTTTTCTTAGTCTCTCCTTTGCAACTAGTTTTCCATCTCTCAGTTTAATGAGATACTATAATATATAGATCATTCAATGTCAACAAGCAACATTGGAGAAGGACCTTGGTCACTTGAGAGTTAAATGTCCACCCATACTTTCTCGTGTCACTTTCACATGGCACACACTTGATTATCATGCTGAATTATACCATTATCCCATACCTTTATGCCCAAATCATATTTTTGAGAGGTCCACCGATGTTAAGAGGAATTTGGAGGAAATATTACATCATATCATGTCTATTGAAAGTCATTAATGGTGGTCCTAAGTCATGCAGGGGAGTACTTGGGGTGGGTGGAATCTTTTGAAGAAGTTGTAGAAATTTGACTTGGGACAGGGTATGAACTTGGCAAACGTTTGCAAAAAATGTTACAAAACTTCAGGTGGGAATTGGATGAAATGAATTGAAGAAAGGAATGATTTCTTCAAGGTAGTTAGGCTTCTACAATTAGGAAGAAATGAGTGTTTTGATGTTATGGGGAAATGATGTAAAACTAGACAATAGGATAGGAAGTGGGATGGGATAAATCATATCCTAAAGTTAATCTAGCTTTCACAAAGTGGAGGGAAGGGAAGATACAAAGGAATATAAATTGTGTGAGAACCATATGGGACCATAGCTAGGAAGTGGAGGGGAGAAATAGATGAGATCCAAGGCCTCAAGATGACTTGGGAAGAAAGTTCCATGGAACTCCAAGTATGTTATTCTATCTCCCTGAACAATAAACTTAAGCTTATCATCCATTGTTTTCTTGTTTGAATATGGTGTCTTCTTGATGATTATCATGATACACTTGTTACTAGAATCAACTTGACCATTCCCTTATGGATTATAAGGGGGAAAACGTATTAAAGCTATCCCATATTTAGAGTATATGCCAAGGAGGTCATGGGATCTAAAATACATTGCATTATCAACAATTATCCTTGTAGGCACTCCTCCACCCATTTGGTGAAGAAGTTGTGTCCACTTAAGACATCGTAAATTAGGACCCCTTAAGACATCCTAAATTACATGATCAACACAAGAACAAGCACCAAGGCACTCAGATAAATATAACTATAACCATGCTAGGATCATTTAATATAACTTAGTTGATCTCTAGATGAGAAGATGTGAGAAATTGATCCCTCCTAGTAGGCAAGAGATCCTCATGAACTTATCTCACTTTTTAATGTTTTGTTTTGATTTGCTTACCATTTTATTGCTTAAAATTTGACCAGGACCTAAATATGCATACCGTGAATGAATGGAGGAACTTTATTAGGACCTCATCACTACATAAATTCTTTCAATGCAATTTCTTCATTAAGCGCAAATCTAGATCATCACTCTGACACTTGTAGATTTATATATGACAATTGATTATTTCTATTGATGTCAATCTATATATCTTATTATGGTTGATCTCAAATGTTTACATTTCTTTTCCTTCATGCACATGGTTAGATTAGAGTTTGATTTATGATTAAATTTAGGGATTCTTGTATATACATATGTATGTGATGTTATGCTTTTATAGTTTATGATGTATATGCAATGTATGTATGCATAGATAACATATATATAAATATGGATGCACCTAAACTAACATGATGGTTTTACATGATTATTACTTTGACATGTTTATGATTTTGAACTACGACAAGATTGCATTTATTGTGTGACATGTAAAAATATATAGTCCAGGTTCAACAATATATATATAAAATCCAGGTCCATGTTCAAAAAATATATAAAGTCCACATGTTCAACAATATATATATATATATATATATATATATATATATATATATATATATATATATATATATATATATATAAAGTCCATGACAAACAGTATATAACAAATAGTCCATGAAATAGTCAAATATATAAAGTCCAGGTCCATGTTCAAAAAAATATATAAAGTCCATGACAAATAGTATATAACAAATAGTCCATGAAATAGTCAAATATATAAAGTCCAGGTTCAACAATATATATATATATATATATAGTCCATGACAAACAGTATATAACAAATAGTCCATGAAATAGTCAAATTATATATAGCCCATGTTCAATAACCTATCACATACTATCTCTATCATCAAGAGTCCTCTTCACACCATGCGAACTACTCAGATGATATAAATCACTCTGCAAAAGAGAAAGATTTAGATGAAATTAGATGTAAGATGATAAGGAAATCTAATTTTATGACAATTTTTAAATTTATAATTTATCATAAAATTAAATTACTGTGTGAGGCTGAGAGGCATGCTCTGGTGCACCTGGACCTGTGTCTCCATGCTCTGAATCAATCTATTTAATACAAGAGAAAGTTAAAGTTGAAATTAGATATACTTGACGATTTTAAAAATGATTTAATTCAATTTAATTTATAAGAACTATCATATTTAAAAATTATTATACCGTAAGAGGAACTTGTTGTGAATCCTCTATTCCAGGACCTGTCTCTACAGGCTTAGCTCCATGACATGTATCGAGCTATAAAAGAAAAAAGAATTTTGAATGTACATGTCAACATATATATATATATATATCAAGAAATTTACTTTAAGTTCACAACGTATATTTTAATTGTTCAATTTAAATATAATCTAAATTTTAAATTATACCGTATCAGGCTGCCCATCTCCTCTATCCTCCTGCTCTGCATGTGCTATGTGTTGATCATGAAACGTGTCACTAACAAGCTCCTATAATGTCATTGATATTTAAATTAGCACATATGTGTACAAATTAGGTTTTAAAACATATATATAATTGACTTACAGTGTACATGTTAAATACGTTTTTCAACAACCTGAAATGCAGTCGACTCCTGATATAAACTTGGATTATCCAAGTGTGCTACAATGCCCATCCTCATAGTTGTGTCAACCTGCATAGACATATTTATAAAATATTAAATAGTACATGTGCACGTTTTTAGATACACTGATATCAAAATAGAAAAATTTAAGTATATATATAGTTTTTTAAAACAATATACATACTGTAAGAGTGTCATGTGAGATGCCCAATGATGGAGGAGTGCTCGAGACACCCTAAGATGGAGGATTCAATGTGGAAGAACCCTGAACCAGTTCATAAATAAGTTCATAAATATTTAATTGTACACACATTCAAGACTGAATTTTACAAATTTACAAATCATTGAAAATGTACCCCAAATTGGTGCCCGAGATGAACAGGTGTCGATGAAAAATTAATTCGATCAATGGTGACCCCTGTTGCCATCATCTACACCAAACAAACCAAGCAATTCGATTGTTAAAATATTACAATTTAATTGATCATCTATATGTTGATTAAAAACACGTGGTTAAAAAATTGTTTTAAATTCAACATGTGTACATAACCTATATATACCTGTGTCGAATGATCAGTGGGATGATCCTTAGCAAATAGATAATCAACAAATGATTCAGTGCCTACATTATCAGATGATGCATGTGTAGCTGAAGTGGGTGCAACTACCTGATCAGGTCCATAACACAACTGATTGCAACTCATACATGTATGAGGCATCGACACATGTGGAATAGCACTAGGACCACTTCCACCATCAACTCCTCCATGCTCTCTAACTCGAGCTACCATCATAGAAATCTGCTCATGTAGGCTACCTGAGAGTGCACTCAATGTGCCTAGTGTGGATACCACTGCACGATGCTCAAAGGGCAAAGGAATGGCAGCAACAGGAGGGTCAATAAGAGGTTGAACATGCACTGGTCATTGGGGATCAACTTGTGCCCCCAACCTCTGTTGTGGCATGCCACCACCAACACCCTGGAATGATCTAAAATCAAAGTAGTTGGGTTTTTTATTCATAACAAACTCTACATATAATTTTCTCAAAAAATATAAAGGAACCTCACAATTAGCATGAGGTGGATAATCAAACACCATCCACCATCTATCCCAAAAATTGGTAGACATTCCTTCATGCCTACACCACCTGATTGATATTCTTTTCTTATTTGCAGTAATAGGTTCATTTGTAATGGGATGTCTAAAATATTGTGCTAAATGAGCTTTTGTGATTTTAAGATCCAAAATAGTCTTATAGGAGAGGCCATCAACATAAAATTGGCAACTCTCCTCTCTCCATTTCTGGAATCCATCAAAATTTGAGTCAATAGACCTCACAGAATCTACAATGTTTTGCATCAAAGATGCAAAACGTACTACATGAGGTGGCATGAATTGTTCATTGTGAATGGAATTTAGTTTTTCTTGTATCGAATCCACATTTTCATTTAGTATGGCTCGCAAGCGAGCCTGGTCAGTTCCAAGTGGGGGTGGAGGTGGAGGTGGAGGCAGGTCATCTACAGGTGGGGCATCTAGAGGTGGGGCATTTGGCGCTGGGGGTGCGGGTGCTGTTGGGGGTGGGGGTCGGGGTGCAGCCGGATCATCTTGTGCATTAAGGAAGTCCTCAACATCAAAGTGAATATCATCTAGATTCATGATGTATATATAAAAATCTAGATATGAACCTGCATATATATACATATAAACATACAAACTTCTGTACAAATTTAAAATTGAATCAAGAATATATATATATATATATATATATATATGTATGTATCAAGCAATTACACTTGAAATAAATTTAAATTAAAAACATACAAATAATGTATACATGCATGTACAAATTTCAAAATGTAAGAGAGCTATTAGGACTACCATAATGATTGATACAATGGGAAAGGTGACCCATCTTAATGTATAATGTGCATTTAAGTAAGGAAACTTCTCTAGACAATCATCATGTATTTCTTAAATGTGAATATACATCCCAAATTTTGGACTATTTTAAAGAAATATGGTGCATTTAGGAACTTGGTGATTGTTGGGGTAAAGAGGAATATATGATCATGCTAGAAGAGGCACTGATTAGGCTCATAATTGGCCAAGGTTGCTTTGAATAAGGTTAAAACAAGGAGATACCCATGTTGATATTCACACCCTTTGGTCCACACCTACATTGGGATGGATTAAGCTTGAAATTTTGATGGGTAGCCAAGGGTAATCCTAGTGAAGTAGGAGGAGTATGTTTATTAAGAGATGATAGGGGAAAACCTCTACCTATCTTAAAGCTTATGATTTTGGTGTCAAGAACAATAATATGGTAGATTCTAGGGCCATGATATCCAGGGCCTCAAGATGACTTGGAAACTAAACAAGATATCCCTTAGTGTGGAAGGAGATTCCAAGATCAACATTGATCATATGAAAAAGCATAGATGAAGCTTGTGGTTATTGGAAACTATTATAGGAAGCTAGAAACTTGGTGAATACTTGTTTAAATCTATCTCCTTCAAACATATCAAAAGAAAAGGTAATTATATTCTAGACTAGCCAGATAATGGAAGAAATCATTAAATTGCTCCTAGACATCTAGCATTTGTTGGGAAGAATAATTTTTTTTACATTCAACTTGAAATCCCTAAGTTGTGCCTCCATGCTATCAAATGTTACTTGTATCTACCTTCTATACAATGATATTGAAGAGGTAGAAGGTTAGGCTAAGGATTTCTATATTGCTACTTAGATAAATTCCACATCTTCAATGTGTGGCATGAGCATATGCACAAAGCCTTGGAGGATATTTCTAAGATAATGAAGATAAACCTTCATGTCTTGATGCTAAATTGGATGATTCTATCCACTATGAGAATTAAGATGAGGAGGAGGTGACATAAATCCCTCCTATCAAATTCGAACAATGTTAAAAATGTCAAGGAAGTGGTAGAGGCTTTGTAAGGCTTGTGTAATTTGTCCCACCACCCTAGGATAAAGTTTTTTAGTTTATTAGTAATTCTAACACTACTTCAACTTATTACTCTAGGGTTAGGGCCACTATAATTTTCCCTACCACTAATATATCTTGAGACACCTATTGGTTTATGTTTGATGTCATTGTAGTATATTAATTTTCCCTACCACTATTGATTGAACAAAACTATACCATATATATTAAGTACTCTAGCTCAATGATCTTAAGATTAATGAAATTAGGACTAACTATATCATCATTATGCTTAGATACACCCAACATGCTAATCAAGAACTTAATTACCTTCACAACCCTATTAGCATTGTATCATTCCTATTAGGGAGTGGACTTGAATGGGGCCAAAAGATTCTTTACCTCTTACGATTGTGACTTTGGGTTTGGCATCGTCAACTTGGAGAGGTTGTGTGGCATATCCCTATAAGAGGATGAAGGGTGATAGGAGGTTGTAGGATGGCTAAAAGCATTCGCATGACGATAATGTTCAAGTTTAAATTTCAAGATATGCATCATGGTCTACAAGGTTCTCTTGTTCAAAAGGTTCATCATATTCTAGAAAAGGAACTTACAATCATTGGTACCAAATTCAAGACCTCCTATTACAAGTCTCCATATAGCTTTAAACATAACACCTATAAACACAAAATTTATAGGGCTAGAATACAAGCCCGCTTCCCAGTTAGGAGACTTCCAAATAATTGGTGAACTCACATGCAATAAGGGAATAACACATGCATACAAAATATGTAGAAGAAATCCCTGTAGCATGACTCGTGATTAATTAAAGTTAGCGTTAGGGTTTCAATTAGGATCAGGCTTAGGGTTAGAATTGAGGTTAGGGTTAGAATTAGAATTCAAGGGTTGCTAAATTAGGGTAAGTATTAGAGCTACAATTATGGTTTGGGTTATGGCTAGAGTTAGGGTTACAATTACAATTACAAGTAGCTCGTTAGGGTTAGGGTTAGGGCTAGAGTTAGAGTTACAATTACAATTACAATTACAAGTAGAGTTAGGGTTAGGGTTATGATTAGGGCTATAATAAGGGTTAGGGTTTGAATTGCATATAGAATTAGGGTTAGGATTAGGGTTAGAATTAGTGTTAGGGTTAGGGTTGGAATTGCATATAGAATTAGGGTTCAATCTAGCTAGAAATAGATAAATTAGTCAAGATGGTTCTAGCTCAATTTTGTTTCCTATTTCCTAGAAAATGCAAAACTAGTTATTGTTTTCTATTTAGTTGTTAGTCCCAGCTCTTTCCTTTTAAGAAGTATATCAAATCTAATGTAGTAGTAGATACTGCTACATATACAAGTTTTTGTTAGGAGAAAATATATTTTGCCAAATTTGTATAGAGTTGTCTATAGTGTGTTCCAGGGTAATCAAATGATGTAAGTCACAATTTAGAGGGTTGAGGGATAAGTTTGTGTTGAGTCTATAGGAGGTGTTTTCTTACATAGACCGAGCTCCATAATCTAGGTGTCTCCATGTCTAACTCAAATGTTTCAACTTGGTCCATATTATATCTAGATTAATGATAAAATTTTATATATATGGCTATGCACAAGATCCACGACCATATCAATGTTTGGTAGAGAAAAGTTATCTAAGTTGGGGTAGATCCTTTTTTGATGTCTCAAAAGTTAGTGCAAACATGAATTCCCTTAGTTTTCTTGTTAACTAAGACCACATTAGATCTACCCATTTAGGATAATTAATAGTCTGAATGAACCCTGGACATCCAAGAGTTTATACAATCCTTCTATGACCACGAGGGCTACTTGGGGGTGCATTTTGCGTAGCTTTTATTGAATATGTTTGGCATTGAGGTGAACCACAAGATGATACATGACTTTAAAGATGGAGTCTCAAGGCATATCACCATAAGACCACATTAAGAAATCAATGTAATCTTTAACATGGTGACATGGTTATATATGCCTTCTTTGATGTCAAGGTCCAGTGGAGCTACTATCTTAGAGAGTTTAGGGTCCAAGCTTCTATTCACAGGTTGATGTTTATAGCATCCTCAACAAGGAGAGGGAAGTCATGTCTTGTATCTAAGTGGTATCTAATGGAAGATGAAGTTTGTCAAATTGAGGAGCTCTTGGGAAGTGTCCATTTTTATTGTATCATTTTAATCAATCACAAGTTTCTTCTTATATCTTGTTGCTATTCTGCCTAGACTAGGGTGCCTCAGGACTAAAGGGTTCTTTCTTTCTCTCCAAAATAAGCATATGTAGGTGTTAAGTATGGTGGAAAAGTCTTTCTTATGATTACAATGGGGATGTGGTCTTGACACTTCATAAGTTTCATGATGGCTTCATCATTTTGGAAAACATCAAATCATAAAGGGTTGTGTTGGTCCCAATCGATAAGCTCAAGGTATTATAGGTCTAAGGAGATGGTGAGGATAGTGACCTACCATGAAGGAGGTTAGTGGTGGAAAGATCTTCGTAAGGATCATGAGTGGAGCCTACATCAATGTCATTAAGATTAGGGAAAGCATTACCAATGAGGTTGAGCTCGTATCACAATTAACATCACGATGTTCATTCCAGGGGCATAACCTAGCTAGTGAGGACAGCTACTTGAGTATATCAAAAGTTACATAAATGTTGGCTTCATTTCATTCTTGATTAGTTGGCTATCACAAAAACTATAAAATTTTCTCAATTCTTGATTAGTTGGTTGTCTCTAAATGTTTGATTATGAAGGATGTGATAACTTGGTTTTATTATGTTTTGTTGTAATTTTTTTACATGATAGTTAGCTATTCAATAATGCCTTTAAAATACAATGACATACATTGTTATAAGTAAATTTTATAAAAACCAAATATATATATCATCCCAATGCTATATAATTTTTGACAGTTTGTTCAAAATCTCTCCTTTCATATGATACAATCGTTTCAAAATTTCAATTGTATTTTCCAACTAAAATGTTTAAATATAGCTATTCAACACTCAAATTGAACTCAAATTTTGACAGTTTGTTCAAAATCTCTCCTTTCATATGATACAGTATTTTCAAATTTTCAATTGTATTTTACAGCTAAAATGTTTAAATACAGCTATTCAACACTCAAGTTGAACTCAAATTTTGACAGTTTGTTCAAAATCTCTCCTTTCATATGATACAGTATTTTCAAAATTTCAATTGTATTTTACAGCTAAAATGTCTAAATATATCTATTCAATTCTCAATTTTAAACATAATTTTGATAGTTTGTTCAAATTCTATCCTTTTATATGATATATTCTTTCAAAATTTCAATTGTATTTTACAACTAAACTATCAAAAATCAGCTACTAATTTCATAAACCCTAAACCCTAAATAACAATTCAAAATTTAAATTTTTATTGTATTTTACACCAAAACAAACAAGGGAAGCTTAAAACAATTGATGGGTAATTTGTAGAAGTGGAAAAATCCACTTACCTGGTGGTTGGATGGTCTCTGAACTCGGGATCCCATTTTTGCCTGTCGACTCTCGCTGTTGAAAATGGGGTCTCTGCCATTTTTTTTAAAATTTAGTACTTTTCCAAAACGGGATCCCGTTTTATGAAACGGGATCCCGTTATATATAATGTGATCCCATTATATAAAACGGGATCCATTTATAACGGGATCCCATATTTTGAAATGGGATCCCATTTTTGGCCTCTAGGTTCGGGACCCCGGGAAAAAATGGGATCGCATTTTTGGTTCTAGGCTCGGGATCCCGAAGCAAAACGGGATCCCGTTTTATATATACGGGATCCCGTTTTTGGTTCCCCGATTTTGGATTTTTTTCTAACTCTAAAACTTCCACCTTAAGTGGACACAACTTCTTGCATTTACCCTTTACCAATATGGCTAGTAACTTTTTTTTAAGAATTTTTATGTATGAAATTAAAATCCATTATAGATGATAATGTGTAGTTTTCAAATATATAATTTTTTTAGTGTTAAATATATTTTTTCATTTATTAATTATTTTTTAAACAAAAACTGTCATAAACTTGAAATAACATATATTACTATTTTTAATAACTTTTGATTTTTTAGTTTTATTTGAAAAAAAATAGTCTGACCAATCTAGACATCATTCTATACACAATCAAAAAGAAAGTTTCATGTTATGATTAGTTTCGCCCAAATTATGTTGGTCGTACACGAGGGGTTTTAGAAAATGCAAATTAAGGCTAGTAAAAAATTAATATCAGAAAAAACTTATTTATCAAAATGTTACAAAAAAATAGCCTCACCAAACTTCACCATCATATGCATATTTCCACAAAAGGAATTAGAAAAATACTTTCATTTAGGTCAAATTATGTTGGTCGTACACGTGCATGTTTTGGCCCAAAAAATTGACTTTTAAAAAGGCACTTTTTCTACATCCTCTACAAAACCAATTTTTATCATCTAGGTATTACAATAAATTACATATTTAAAAACTACAAACTAAATCCTACATTTCATTTTCTCACATCATATTAATATTCTATGTTTAAGTGCTTCAATTTTTTACTCCAACTATGACAAACTTTGATTTTTTAGGAAAAGGACTTCCACTTTTTGGCCAGAAAGTGGACCCAACTTCTTGCACTTACCCATAATGTAGGCCACCATAATCCTACTAGTAATACTCTTTGCAATGCTTTCTCTTGAATTGTGTCCTCTTGATATTCCTTGTGTGCTTCTCTTATAATTCTATTTCTTTCATGTTTTAAGACAAATCTTCCTAAAACTTCATACCTACCTATGATATGTAGTTCTCCTTCACTTAAGGCATGTGCTAATGACTTCCATTAAAACCTATATCCATAATTTTTATAATAATGTTCTAGGAATTACCTTGTGGATAATAACTATACTACCTATGCTAGTTATTTTGCTACTACATTGATTCTAAACAAGTTTGCTTCAAGTAACTCTTCATCTATTTATCCTAGCTCTTCCTCTTGTTAGTCCTCGATAGATAGACTAATCCTTGATTTGCTTTTCCTAGTTTCACCATGATTTTGAAATCAAATTCTTGAAATGACATTATCCATCTATAGATTATCCCTTGTATTATTAGTCTATTCAGCAAATACTTAAGTGGCCCATGGTCTATAAATAATTTAAATCTAGAGTATCTAAGAGATAATGTATAAAATTTTGTACTGCATAAATCATAGCCAATGCCTCTCTCTCTATGGTAGTGTAAATATTTTCTTCTTGTGATAATTTACAGCTAACATATGCAACTGGATGGTCTTTATTTCCTCTTTGTTTCACTATTACTACTCCAATTATGATGCCTGATGCATCCACATGTACATGGAAAGGGATATTCCAATTTACAAAAAATAGGATTGGTGCTTCCACAATCTTCTTTTCCAAAGTGTCAAGGGCTTCTTAACATTATTTTGTCAATTGGAAAGTTCTATTTGTCATTTTCATAATGAGCTTCTCTATTCGTCCAGCTATTGTTTCATATCCCTTGATGATTTTTGTTAGAACAAAATGTTATTAGCCTAGCCATACATTCTAGCATTTATATAATGTTCTAATATAAGGTTATAAAACCCTACATTATAAAGCATATACCATTTAATAATTAATAATCTAATAAATATTAAATTATTAATTATTTACAAATAGTTGCTTTCAATCGGTGTGACTAATACCCCTTTTGGTATTATGCCACCCATTCTCCTTTATTTAAGAAAGTTCTCTCTCATTTGAGAGTGGTTGAATTTGGATTTTTATACTGAATTGTATCACTATGCACAGAAGATATTATTGGCCATGTGGAAATATGTATAGGAGTATTGTTAGAAATGAAGGTGAAAACCACACAATGGAAATCTAATTCAAACCTTATTTATGTCCTCTAAACAATGTAGAATCAATGGACATTGCAACATAAATAAAACCCACTACACAAACATAACATGCATTAAGAACTAAACACATAACACAGTATGTAACGTGGACAAAACCATTTTAGGCAAAAAAATCCACCAAGAAAAGAGGCTCCAAGTTGTATTATCTTCAAATATGAGATTACAATACATGCACTTCCTCTTCTTCTTCAGCCTTCAATCCAATGCTGTCTATTACTCTCAACTCTACTAAAATGTAGTACAAATATCCTTATAAAAGGGGGTTGCCTTGTACGACAAAAAAACTGACATAATATCGACCATTAGATCTATGACCTAATGATGAACAATCTAGATTTACAATGATAAAATATAAATAAAATGTGGTTTCGAGGGCACTAACCCTAAACCTCCACTAGGGGGATGATCCCCCTCAGACCCCTCATAGGGCAAAAACCATCATGCAACCCCCCGTCATGGATGAATTAGTGTTGAGGACCGGATATAAAATTGCAATTGAAACAAGATCGTTGCTAGTGAAACCTTTCATCCCTTATGGGTGATTTACAAAAAATAATAGGAATAATAAATTACATGGGATTTACAAGGTTGATGGCACCTTAATCCTAACAAGTATATCCCAAGGTTTAGTCTATTTCTTAATATACTATTATTTGTAAGTGTTTTAATAAAATGATGCTTGCATGGGGTGTTTTACTCGAAAGGGTTTTCCCCATGTCTATCTTGTGTAATGTGTTAAATCTATGTTTGTATAATTCTCTTTTATACTTATTTTATATTCTATATATAATGATTAGTATCCTAAGATCCTACTTTCTAACAAATTTCCTATGGTATCCCATGTATCCCATAAATGTTTTTACTTTTGTTACCATCCTTGGTGCTAGTAGATTTAGGATTATTTCTATTTTAGTAGGTCAACCATCAAACCTTACTTGCATATTATGTGACCTAAGATTGCTGCAAGACATACCACAAATACATATTTCTTTAGATTCAATGAAATTTGCAATCTTCTACAACATTCAAACATTAGCCTTAGTAATTGAACATGATCTTTAATTATTACATGTATATTGTCTAATCATCTAGGTACACTTCTAAAAAGTTGGGGATAAAATCCTTAAATGTATTTATCATGACTCTATTGAACATTGAAGGTATGTTCTTTAAACCCAATGGCATTATAGTATTCATGAATGATCCCCACTCACTCATAAATATATTTTTTGGCTTGTCTTCTCCCTAGATTTTTGCTTGGTGATATCCTAAGAACCTATTCGTAAATAAATAGATCTCCCTTCCTACTAGTGATTCTAGTATATCTTCTATAAAATGGGTTGGGAAAGGGTCATGGATACAAGCTTTATTCAATTTCCCTAAACTCACTGTATACTCTTAGCTCACCAAATTTTTGTATGTTGTACCACCATAGGTCTTATCCATTTTGCATCTTCCATAGGTTTGATAATACCTCCTAGTAATATTTTGTCTAGTCAAACATTTTCCCTGGTTTTGACATTAGGATTCATTTGATATGGTCTCTTCCTTTGTGGTTTTCCTCCTTCAATCAATTATATTTTTATCATTCTTGCCTCTTTTTTGGTGTCTTTCAGATCAATAAAAGTCTAGGGAAATAAGCCTTCATATTATTTTAACATTTCTTCCACTTGTATCCGAGTAATCTCCATTTCTAGTGAATTTGGGGTTTCCTTTTGAAGCTATAGTATTTTCTCTAGTCCTTACTAGCTCATTGAAGTGTTTATTTTCTATCTCATTAGTGTTAGCTATATCCCTTTCTCCTTCCTCCACTTATACTTTAAAGTTTTGAGGGTCTTCTTCTTCTTCTTCAAGTTCCATAGTCTTCCTAGAAGTACCACACAACTTTTGTTTTGGGATTTCAACCTTATCCATCCATTCTATCAAGTTCCAAATGCCTTTTACTTCAGTTTAATGGTTTGATGTTCCTTGTTAATAATTTCTTCCATTGAAGACATAATTATTTATTTCAACTTTTTGAATGCATTGTGAATCAATTTTTTATGGCTATAAAATGCAAATGTTTTACAAAAGTTGCTTTCTACAATGACCCATCCTCTCATTTCTCCTCCCTTTTCTTGGTTGTATCAATTTTTTACAATAGACAATAGTGTACAATATAAAAATTGGGTGTACAGTCTTTTATCATATTCTATCCTACTAGTCTACTTCATATAATGAAATTTGTAGGGGTATCTCAATATTAATATTACCATAGCCTTTTTAATTGAGTTTCCATTCTCCTTCTTCTGGTAGATACCTACTTTTTATAAGAACTATAAATGCTTTCCAAGTTGGGATGTTAGGTTTGCAAGTGTATCACCATCTTACTACACTACATACTAAAGTATTTTGAAGGGATTATATTGTAAGATCTTCCTTTCTAAATATCTTTTCTATGCTCTTTAAGTATTTCAATATATCTCCTTCTCCAGAGTACCAAGGAAGTCTTAATATGTTGTGTGTCTCCATCTTTGCATTTAGCTTCTACATTTTTTGGTTTCCATCATTTTTAGTAACATGGACATAATTTTTTGTCAACTTTCCTTAGGTTGGAGACCCTCCTTTCACCTAGTATTTTTCTAGATCTTACTTTTGGCTCATCCCAAAGACAAGATTCCATAGCGTTTTCACTATTAGTGCTTTAATTTATACTGTCTAACATGATTTCCCATTTGAATTGGGTTCATGAATAGTGTCATTAACTGGTATTCTAAGAGAATATATAGACTTTAGATCTTCTTCACTCTCCTCTTGCAGTACTTCTTTTATGTATGCATTTTTCATACCAATGTATAAGAGTATGTTGATTATTTTCTCATTCTCAAAGAATGATATCTCCTACTTGTAGGAGTCTATTGTCTCATTAAAATATATGAAGCATTCTAATATCATTAAAAAGTTGAAGGTACCAAAAGGTTCCTTCATCTCTATTACTTCGAAGTCCACTTTCTTGTTGATGCCCATCAAGTTAACTTCTACATTTCTCCAAGTTCCAACTATCGTAATACAAGTATCATCTTTAAAGGAATTATTGTAAGGGGTGTCATGCAGTGTTCATCCTCCAAATCCTTCCTAGACCCTTTTAGGTACAATACTAACATCTTCTCTAATATCAACTAGCACATGTTATTAAATTGTTTGTTGTTCAATTAGAGTTCTATTAGAATTGGTTTCTTCTTCCATCTTCTTGGTGCTTTTACCATATATGTAATTAGAGGTCTAGAAGCTAGATTTATTATTCTATTCCAATGCTTTGAGAACTATTTTAGCTTTTCTCAAATATTCTCTTCCTTCACAAAGATTGTTGATTCTATTAAGAGCTAATCTTGTTTTTGAAAAAATGCTTTGTGGTAGTTTACATTTCTTTTTTCTTGTAGATTTATTATTTTAGTATTTTCAAATATTTGATTATGTTTTTCTTCTATTGGGAAGTACTCCTCATATTAAGATCTTCTTCTTACTCTTTTTCCATCTAATCCTTATGTATTCTTCCTTTTGTGGTGTTAATTTTTCCTCTAGTTATTATTGTAACCTCATTTTTCTTCCTATATTTTGCAATAACTTTCCTTCATAATTCTTATTTATTTTCTATATATTCTTTATCCAATTTTTGGTCCTCTATTAGTAGGATTTTTTATGTAGGAGTATCCCTGGGGAAGAAAATAATCCTAAATTGTTGTAGAGTTTGTTTGTGTGTAGTTTTAGAAGTTGTCACATTTTGTTGTATTTATTATTTGAGGCTTGTCTATTTGTTATAACATTTGAGAGGAATATTAGGTGAACATATACACATTTGAGGAGATTTGGATCAATGTTACAACTAATTTGGTGTACTAGTCTAGAAGGCTATCATAGTACATAATAACTATTGGCACTAGAGAAATTAGAGTTTATAGTAATTAAGGAGGACATGGGGAGGCTTATTGGGCCTATAGGAATAGGCATTGGATACTACGCCATCTTACTTGTCATTGTTTTGGTTCGGTTTAAAAAATCATCATTACACTATCCTACTATATATTTCAAGGAATTTAGACCTTTGTGTCACCTTGCAAGGAGAAGAAGATTGATATATATGAGGTTAATGAACATTTATTGGGAGGAGAGAGTGAGGAGTTGAAGATCGGGAGAACAAATGTGGAAATGGGAGTTCAAAGTAGAATTTAGCAAATAAGGGTATTGTTGGCTATCATTGGGCTATGGCCTAGCATACATGCCCTTGTGGTAGATTATAACCTTGTCATGAATTCAATAAAATGATGATAAATCATTTGGAGGATGGGTTGTTCCCTCTTTGAGGGCTTTACTAGGATATATATAATGTATTGTTAGTTTTTAAGAATGCGTTTATAAAATTAGTTGCACAATCAGTTAGTGCTTAATTGGACCTTCCTACCATGACTACATCAAGTGGTATCAGAGGATAAGTTCTGGATCCTATGAGAGGTAAGTGGTTATTTTTTGGATTCTTCTAATGAATAGACTATCAAATTGAGGTGACCTACAAAAGGATCATCAACATACCACTACCTGAGAGACAATTGAAAGGTTGATTATAGGTGGACTACCAACTAGAGGTAGTTTACAATGCATCTGGGAGGATGTCACTATGAAGAATTCAAGGTAACGTGAACATATTTGGGAAAGAGGATGAAGTATTGAATTCAGTTGAAATCTTTAGAGGAAGATAAAAAAGAGATTGAAGCACAAAGGAGGATAATGAGAGTGATGTAGAGGAAGATTCTAAAGATGATGTTTACAAGATCTAGAAGATCAAGAGGAAGAGTCAAAGTAGGTGAAGGTGGTAAAGTCCATTTCCAAAATTGGTAAGAGACCTAGAATGGAAGTTCCAAACCACTATAGTGACTTGAATTTGGAAGAATGGATTGATTTGATAAATGAGTTGGATGAATATTTTGAGTATGAAAGATAGAATACCAAGAGAGGGTTAGGTTTGTAAAAACTAAGATGAAGGGACATGTTGTTGTTTGGTGGAAAGTGGTACAACTACAAATAAATAGGAATGTAAAGGAAACAATAATGAAATGGGAGAGGATGATTACAAAATTAAAAAGACAATTCATATAAATTGACTATGAATTGGAACTACTGAAGAATCTACAAAACTTGTGGCAAAGAGATAGAACTACGAAAGTGTACACCAAGGAATTTCTTAAATTGATTATTAGAACAAGACATAATGAGATAGGAAAAAAGAAAGTTGCAAGGTACAACAATGGGTTGAGAGAGAGTATTTAGAAAGAATTACATCTAGTTACATTGGCCCCCATAGAAGAAGCATACTAATTCATGTTCAAGGTAGAGGAACAGTTAAACTAAATGTTTGGAAATTGCTGGAATTGATAGAAAGGAAAGGAGGAAGGACCCCAAAGAGAGATCACAATGCAGTAATTAGAGGCCCTACCAGGGAGACAATAGAGTTGACAATTTCAATTATAGAGATAATGGTGCATACAATAATGAATAAAGAATTCATGGGACATACCACAAATGCTAGGAAGACAACTACTACCACAAAGATAAGGGAGAAGGAGATACATAGGATAGAAATGGATACCAAAGTCAAAGTAGAGGATATAAGAGAAATGAGAAGAAGACCTTCAAGGGAACATGCCTCAAGTGCAGAGAAGTACAGAGTGTTTGAATGTTTTCAAGACCAAATGGTAGAGAAATCTAGAGTTATGCTCATATAAGAGGAAATTTAGAAATCTTACAAATCAAATGACCCTAAACATAGAGAATCACTAATGATGAGGAGGGCCTTGATGGAGCATCCCAAGGGAGAAGGAATAATACAAAGAAAGAACTTGTTTAGAACTAGATGCAAATAACTTGGCTTCAAAGCAAATGGTTGAAAAATAAAACTTGAAGGTAGAAACACCCAAACCCTTAATTTCTTTGTTATATAAAGTAACATAAGGTAATGGTCAATTAACAATGTTCGGTAAGATTGCAAATAGGAGGTTCTCATAATGAAGTCTTATGTGATGTAATACTAATGGATGCATGTCACCTACTATTAGGGAGATCATGGTAGTTCGATCGGAAGGATATACATGATGGGAGAGTAAACATGTGTACTATAACTAAGAATAGTTAGAGACATGTTAATGCCTCTAAAGGATAGAGAAGATAAAGTTTGTAGTAATGCTATGATATGCACTCGGTAGATTGAAGGATGTTTTTTGATGGACTAAGGCATGAGAACATTTGTTTTGTAGTAATACCTAAGGTGTTTACTATTACAAGTGATGAGAAAGCACTATAGAAAAATTTAGAATTGTTGGAAGAATACAAGGATATCATATTAGATAATATGCCAAAAGGATTGCTAGTTGTAAGTGTATACGCCTAAAAATAACACAACTCGATCTAAATAAATATTCCTAATATTTATTTCATTCTAATTCTTCTATCAATAAATAAATAAACAAATTTATTTATTCAATTCATATTCTTCTAAGTTAATTAAATATCAAAATATTTAATTACCTCTTCTAAAGTCAAAATTAATTAAAATCCTTTATTTTAATTTAATTCTCCCAAACAATTAAATAATTCTTAATTATTTAATTAAGTCAAAAATTTTCTTCCAAATTTAAATAAATCAATCAAATTTATTTAAATTCTCTGAATCTCTAATAGTAAAATACAATCAAATATTTTATTTATTCTTCTAATCTTGCACACACAATTAAATAAATTTATTTATTTAATTTTCTTTCTTATCTTCTAAATTCCTCAAAAATCTTTCAACATCTTCTAAAAATAAATATTCTTCTTCATGCACACAAAATTAAATAATTTATTATTTAATTTCTCTCAAATCACACAAAAGTAAATCACAAGTTGAGTTAACTGACTCAATCAACTTTGTTTTTATCGAATAACTCTTAAATTAGAAAAAAAATTCTAATTTATTAAAGCAAATCTTATCTTTATAGAAGAAAGCAGTTAACTCAAACAAAATAGATTTTGTGTGACACATGTCTTCTTTCTATTCGCGCACATCCTCTCAAGTCTTCTCTTCCGTTGATCTTCTTATTCTTTATATACCATTAATCTTCTCTTCCACAAGTCTATAAATTGAACCCTCTTCCTCCATTTCATTCATCCAAACTTTTAGTAAACTTACTCTGTAGGAATTATAGCGTGCCTTTTGCACCCAAGTTATTCCATTTGCTTGCGATCAACTTGTTACCATACCATTACCTTTCTTGTGAATCTCATCTTCATTGCAATAAACTATCACAACCGGTCCCACTTGACATCTTGGGAAATAGTAAAGAAGTACACCTTCTGAGGGCCATATTCATACACAAGATCATTTGAGATGGACTATCAATGGAAGCCACAAAGTAAAGAGGTTTGGAAGGTTTGAAGTTCTTTGTTTGATTGATTTCTTTGTTTCATTATTTCATTGAGTTATCGGGTATTATTTGATATATTGGATATTCATGCATGATTTCCTGTAACATTTTTGGCACCCATCATGGGGCCTTGCCCTAATTTAACCCAAAAACTAAGTTTTTCTCCATTACATTCCAAGAATAGGAGGATTCTCTACATCTGGTCAATTCTAACATGCATCTAAGTTGTGTTTCCATGCATCTGACAGATCGGCGCATCCATGCTCTGTTCTGATGCATTTGACCTCTTATACAATGCATTTACTGAAACTGCACATATGCTCTCTGTTTCTGCGCTTTTGACCTCTATCTCAATGGTTTTTTAATTCTACGCATATGATCTCTATTTCTACGCATCTGATCTTTGAACCTGCGCATCTGATTCTGACTTTTTAAGTCTTCTTGTGATTTTTCTAATGTTGACACTTTTCACATGAATATTCTTTAATCTACTTGCAGGTTAGGGGCCAGTTTAGTCATATAGCTAGATTTGTTAACTCATCTCTATATCTAAAGGAAAGTAAATGGATGTTCATGCAAGTCTCATTTAGCTCTAACTAGGGGGATTGTAATTTAAAGTTCCTGCATCAACAACTTGAATTTAGTCCCAACGCTAGGAGAATAAAATTGAACCATTGCTATCTTTCTTTCAAAGTTAACAAATTATGTGTGTGCCCAAGTAGCTAGCTCATTTAGTCTTTTTCATTTTAATTAGGGGAAAAGAACCACTGTCTTTCATGGTTTGGGAATGATACTAGGCCTATGCTCTCCCCTATCTTGGGTGACCAAAATGCCAGACATATCATTTCGCATGTGTTAAACCCTTAGAGAGGCCTACCCTTGGAAATCCTTCCATCCAAGTGGGACCGATCTTAAGTGGTAACAAGATAAAGCCAAGCTCTGCCAAGCCACTATAAATAAATTGTGTTTGGAGAGAAAGCTTCAAACAATGAGTGAAGTTGTGTTATATCGATAGCCAACCTCCCTCAAAACCCTTGAAGGCACAACCTTTGAAGGCTAGGAGACTCCATAATGGATAGTAGAGCTGCCGCATGTATAACCACTTGAATGGTTGTACTTATTAATCATCCTTTATTTTTAGTAGCCAAAAAACCCTATAAACCGATGCAAGGAAGGGCGATTATCACCTCACAAAGATGCCTCAACTAGAAATAGTGAGAATTCAGTTTATATTATCCTAGCCAGCCTAGGATTTGTACTTGCTTTTTAGTCAAAAAGAGTCCAAAAATTACAAAAAAAGATTAAAAAAACATGAAAATATTCTTTGTGTTTGATGTGTCTTTTTGCCATAATTGAGAAATTAGATCAAAAAGACTAATTTGCAGCCAAAAACATAAAAAAATGTGCCAAAAACATTGCAAAAATAGTCAAGAAAACTAAAGCTGCACATTTATCCTGCAAAGCTGCGCATTTACCATGACTTTCTATGCATTTGTCATCTGTTACTTCACTTTTAACATTTACCAGAGCTGTGCATGTACTCCAACTTGCTACACTTTTATCCTATGTTCCGATGCATTTATTACTACGCATCCACAACAGTGAGTATTTCCTGATCTTTTGAGAGAAAATTTTCAACCTTTCTGAGTACCCATTTTAGTCTTGTGTCAATTTTTGAGGATATGACAAACCAATTAGAAGCACTTTCTCAAGAACTCCAAGCCATAGAACAACAATTGGCAGTCTTACAAAGTAGATCTTCCTGAAATCAATATCTGCTCGAGGACTTATCTCCTTATCCATTCGATAATAGATGTACTAAGATACCTTTCTCTTCTAGTTTTGATGAGCCCAAGTTTGAAAAATATAGGGAAATAGATTATCCACGTGAACCAAATCCCTCCCAACATAAGCATGTCAGTACTAGCTACGTCTCGCACCAAGATCTTTCATTCTTTGCATGTCTTAATGATACTCTTGACAAGGGAAATACCACCTTAAGCTTGAAACCATATATCACTCCATCTACTAGTCCTCCTTCGCCTAGAAGGCATAGCCCAAAGCATACTAGTCCTAGACCAACACCGACATCAAGTTCCCCAAGCTCTAATCAAATAACTAGAGAACCCTCAAATGATTTTTTCCAAAGACTTTTTCCAAATTTATGCAGCAAAAGAAAAGCTATGGACAAATCCAAATTTGCTCATCCAATTCCATCCCCTTCTAGCATGAACAATCCTCCTCATAAGCCTAAGCCCTCCACCATTATTCTCCATCCCTTGTATTGTCTATCTACCCATGCACTCATGAAGGATGTGATCCAATGGCTATTAGCAAGGAATCAATTGTATCCATGTCATGAAACACCTATCCAAGAGCCTAGTAAAGAACCTTCAAACATGTCCATTACTCCAAAATGAGATAGAATCAAACAAAACAGAATTGTGTGACACATGTCTTTTCATTAATCCAACATCTCATTACTCCATTACTTGATTCAAAATGAGATGTTATTAAAAACAAATCAATTGTGTATACCCAGTAGCTCGGTGAGAGAGAATCTGATTAGAGAGAAGCATTGCAAAGGGTTGGCTAGACATTCTTTGAGAGATAAGATAGTTGCCTTGATTAAGGAGAGATACTTTTGGCTTCAAATATACAAGGATGTGAGGAAATTTGTTCAAGGTTGTAAGACTTGTTGAGTTAACAATGGAAATAGTTAAGGTGTTGGGCTATATCAACCACTACTAGTGCCACAAAAGCCATGGGATGACATAAGTGGGTGAGTGTAAGATCATGACACGCGAAACAATACCCCTAAGTCATAATGAAAATTCTAAAATTAGACTTAGGTAACTTCACGTCAAAAATTGAATGAATTATCTACATAATGTTAAAATAAGGTAGTACAATAAAAGTTAAAGCAAATTAAATGTAGCTTATGGGTTACTATTTTTTTTATGATAAATTTAAAATTATTTTTTGAATATTGGATATTTCAATGAGACACTACTAAAATTTAAAAAAAAAAACGTAAAAGGTAGGTGTTATTTTGGCCAACCTAAGTATGAGCAAAAGAAAATATTTTTGCTATAAACTCTAGATTTAATTAAAAGACACATGGGTAGTTGGTTCATAGTACTTTTTTGATTTTTTTTAATAAAGAAATAATTATTTATGAATTTTTTATTGACTTTTTAAAAATATTAAAAAATAATTTTCCAACCAACCTAGGTTGGTAAAAAATTATGAAATTCAAAACCCTTTTCAAAAACCAATAGCCAATAAATTCTAGAATATGGCACATATTTTGGAATTCAAAAAGGATAAATAGTTTAAATGTTATGAAAGATATTAATTAAGAGATTGGACATAGTGTACATAAAAAATTAATAATAATTACCTATTAAAATTTTAATTCAAGGCATACATTATATTTTTAGAATCTTGATAGTTTCCCTTACAAACCCTTTTTGTTTTATTAAATGTAGTTAACAAAAAAGTCTATCAACTTCAATGATAAAGTAATGGAAAAATTTAGGATAACACTAAATGAGTGGTTTTACAAGTTTCTTTAGAATTTTTTAGGGTTTCCACATGCCTAAATCTAAGATAATCGCAATGCATTTTTGGAGGGAATCCATATTTGAGATATAAAACATTAACACTTTTTCCATCCAAATCTACATATGTCTAAATGCTAACACGTTTTTGCCCAGTTAGATTTTTTTGGTATTGTCATTGTTTGGCCCATCACGATTTCACACTCACCCAAGTATTGTATGATGACCCCCAAGAACATAAAAGGGAAATGATTCAGTCATGGTAGTAGTAGACATGTTTTCTAAGATGGCACATTTCATTCCATGTAAGAAAAGTAATGATGTGGTACACATTGTAGATCTATTTTTCTGAGAGGTAGTAAGATTGCATGAGTTGCCTAAGAGCATAGTTTCAAATAGAGACACTAAGTTTGTAGAATACTTTTGGAGGACCTTGTTGATGAAAATGAAGATATTAATAAAAGTCGTCTCAACATACCATCTGTAGACTAATGGACAAATAGAAGTGGTGAACAAAAAATTGAATAACTTGCTAAGATGTTTGGTTGGGCAAAAGGTAGCAAATTGGGACATGGTATTATCACAAGTGGAATATGCGTACAATAATTTAGTATATAGGAGTACCAGAAGGACAATATTTCAAATTGTGAATGGTAGTAATGCCAAGAATGTATCAAAACAAAGGGACAATAGTGGAGAAGATAACAGAAGTGTGGAGGTAGAGGAGTTTACTAAACATATGAAGAGGGTAAATGTGGATGTTAGGGATCATCTAGAGAAGATGAATGATAAGTAGAAATGAGATACTGACAAAACTAAGAGACATAATGATTTAGTGGTAGGAGATGAAGTGATGGTATATGTTAGAAATGAAATTTTTGTAGTTGGATCATATAACAAATTAAAAATGAAGAAGTTTAGCCCTTGGAAGATTGTAAAGAGGTTTGACTCAGGAAACACATATAATGTAGAGCTACTATAAGGATTAGGTATATAACTTGAATATTTAATATTGTAGATTTATGCTAGTATGATGAGGGAGACTTAGAAGGAGGTAGTATTAAGGATCTTGCGGAAAAACACATATTGTCACAACCAAAAGAGAAAATTGAGGAGATACTAAATAATAGAATTTGGAAAAGCATGAGAAATAGATAATATGAGGAATACTTGGTGAAATGGAGAGATGGTCAAAGGAAGATTCTAGCTACCTTTCTAGGACTAACAAAAATAAATTTGGTTTGCCTCTAGTCCATGAAAAGTGAGGGACTCACTTTTCAATTTATGCAAGGTGTCTAATTAAGGAGCATCCTTGGGGAAAGGATTAATTCTACATCATTGTAGCTTGTTTGTGTGTAGTTTTAGAAGTTGTCACATTTCATCAAACTTTGTATTTGAGCTTTGTGGCTTTGCTATAACATTTGAGAGGTATATTGTGTGAATATATCCACATTTGAGAAAATTTGGATCAATGTAACAACTAATTTAGGGTATCAAACTGGTAGGCTATCAGAGTGTAGAATAACTATTGGCACTAGAGAAATTAGAGTTCTTGGTAATCATAGAAGACATGGGGAGGCTTATTGATGCAGAAGCATCCTACGTTGAAAGGAAATCTAGTATCAATCAAAAACATATTTTATTTTAGTATTCAGTCATATCAATCTTAGTAGATTGCACCACATTTCACTACATGATCATGTCACAATTTATGGCATAGGATGAAGACTCAATACTATGTCATCTACATCATATCCAGATTTTAGGAGGCTTGTAATTGTCTATGGAGAGTTATCTCCATCAGAAGCATCATTAGGAGTCTTAGTTTAAAGAAGTCAGCATTTATCTTGGTGCATAAGGATTATGGAACCTTCCCATGACATGCAGCACCAAATGAAACATATCACAAGGTAGTATGGGACCAGAGGCACCTTCATTCAAAACTGCAACATGTTTCCTCAAAATGTGGAGCATAACAATATGATTTCTGGCTGACCTACATGTTTCAACAAGCATTGGATTTTGGAACCTTTTAAGGCCGACGTGGATCATTCCATGATCTAGGAATTGGTATTTAAGCTTTCATTAAATGCATTAGGAAAGTAGTGAAGATGGTACTTGATAGTTAGTTCTTAGTAGTTGATTTGTGGAAGGTGCGACAAAGCCACATCTTCCATGTACGTTGTAATAAGCTAGAGAGAAGGCTTGTGAGCCAATTGTAGTCTGCATGTTGTCGGCATATGAGAGTTGTAATTGTTTGTGATGTTGAATCAATGAAATTTCAATTTATTGTTTTAATTATTATGTTTATTCCATCGTGTTTACTCTAAGGCTGAATAGTTAGATGGTCCTTTCTTTGGATCCTCCTACTGTTACTGCACCAAGTGGTATTAGAGAAACTTTGTTTGTTCTTTGGGAGAAAAGGAATTCTGATAGATCCTAGGGTGAATAGTGTTGCAAGTATGAGGTGAGCCATTGTTGTCATTGATGTCAACATACTCATACTGCATTGACAAGAAGGATTTGATGAGCTTTGTGCTGAGGATATTGAGAAAATTAGCCTCAGTCAGGAACAGTGAAGAACAGTGATGAGAAGAAGGTAAATATACTGTATAGGATGAGAACCGGAGGATGCGGATTAAAGGGTTAGTAGATATGAGTCTTGCGATGCTACAGTTAAGATTTCAGAGGTCCGCATGAAGATCTGAAGGAGTTATGGCTGCCGGTATAGAACCGGGTCCGGCAAGTATCCGGAGGTGACAGAGGATCACAAAAAGGTCCGGTGAGGTCCGGAATTGTATTATCATAATCTGCGGATTGGAAGGAGTGTTTTAGATGTCCTTGTTATGTGTCATCCTGATTTGTGTGTGATTTGGAGGTCCGGAAGTACCTCCTGCATCATGACAGTGGCGACAGACTGTGTTCTTGAAGTTCCGGATGAGGAAGACAAGAGATTCCAGTAAGCAGAGGAAGTGCGGATGTATCCGGACATTCAGACAGACTTGTGAAGGCTCTTGAATCATGTTTAGGTTGTGTTGTTGGTCCGCATCGATGGTAGAGCCCGGAATTGAAGTTATTCTTCCGGATGAAGTTATTGCTCTGTTTAGCCGACCGGATGAGTTGTTCATCCTGCGAATGTTCTTGTGATAGCCGACCGGATGTGTTATTCATCTTGCGGATACTCCTATGGTTGTTTGCCGACTTAGATACTTGTTCCTAAGTCGATGTCTTGTATAAATAATGAGTTGTGAATTCATTTCAGTGTTGTAGCATGTGGATGAGCAAGGTGTAGCGAAGAAAGGTGCGAAAGGCAGAGCAGAGATTGTTGGGCTTAATTGGAACTGATCCGGACATGGTAGAGATGTCATTCTCCAGTTCAAGACTGTGATTTTTATCACTCTGTAGACAGTGTGTCTCCTTGTAGGCAGTGGGCCTCTTTGTGAGCAGTGTGCTCGGGCAGTGAGCCCTTATTGGCATGTGCCATTCATTTTTCTTTATTCTTCTAACAGAGAATAATTCTTGGGTTAATCACCCCGTGGTTTTTCCCTTAACCGGGTTTTCCACGTCAAAATCTTGGTGTTCAATGTGTTGATGCTTATCTGCTCTTGTGTTTATGTATTGTGCTTCCATGAATGATTATTTGATATGCTGCTAACTAACAACAGAGAATTAAGTGTTTGAAAGAGAACAAGTTCTATACAACTGATTCACCCCCCCCTCTCAGTTGTATGCCCTAGATCCAACAATTGGTATCAGAGCTGAGTTCCTCTGATAGGAGCTTAACCGCTTGAGGTGATCCAGGATGTCGTCATACAAGAAGGATAGTCCGAAGTTCGATGGAACCAACTTCACTCTCTGGAAAGGTCGCATGAAGTGTCATTTGGAATGTATGGGAAAAGCATACTTGGCTATGATTTCAAAACCATATATACCCCCACAAGGTGGTCCGACAACTCCTGATGAAACCACAGAAGCTGAAAACAATCTGCGGACCAAGGAAGCTCTTCTAAGCGCATTGAATGACTCAGATCTCTCGAATGTCATTGACCTACCAACTGCATATGAGATCCTAACTAAACTGGAACTTCTGTATGAAGGAGATGAGTTTGTCAAAAGTGCAAGGTTGCAAAGTCTGAAAGGGAAATTTGAAAGATTGAAAATGAGAGATGATGAAAACATTACTACCTTTATGCCAAGAGTAAATGAGCTGGTATGTGGAATCAGAAATGCTGGTGGAACTCTAGATGAAAATGAGATTGTCTGCAAAATCCTAAGATCCCTTCCTGCTGCCTACAAAATCAAAGTTGCTGCCATTGATGAATTCAGAGCCCACACAACTGTCACAAGAGAACAATTGGCTGGCAAACTAGCTGCATTTGAAATGACCGAGTTTGGAGATGATCCACCCAAGACTGAGTTTGCTTTTAAAGCCAGTGCCTATGTGAAAGGCAAACAGAGATTTGATCCGGGTGAAAACTCATCAAGGAAAATGTCATGGTATGATCAAGCAAGAAGAGACATGGAAGAAGAAGAAGCAGAAACAGCTCAACTTGAAGCCCTCATTGCAAAGAGACTGCCAAGAGGATCCGGTAAGTATGAAGGAAAACTACCCTTTAAGTGTTTTAACTGCAATAAGATTGGTCATTTTGCCTCAAGATGTCCGGAGAGATCTGCAAGATCTAATACTCACAGACAAAGGTTTCAAAAGAATTGCTATTATGTTCATGAAGAAGATGACAATGAAGGAGTAACAGATGATGAATCAGATCCAGGAAGCAAATCCGGATTTTTCTCTTCATGCTTACACAGATGCAGATTGGGCAGGAGATGTGGATGACCGGAAGAGCACTAGTGGTGGAGCATTCTTTTTGGGGAAGAGATTGGTTTCCTGGCTAAGCAAGAAACAAGATGCAATATCTCTGTCTACAACTGAAGCAGAATACATTGCAGCAGCAGGTAGTTGCACTCAAATCTTGTGGATGAAGCAGATGCTAAGAGACATCAAAGTTGAATATGAGGAGCCTATCACAATTTTCTGTGATAATTCAAGTGCAATTAATATTTCCAAGAATCCGGTATTGCATTCTAAGACTAAGCACATATCTATCAAATTTCACTTTTTGAGAGAACAAGTAAACAAGGAAGAAGTCAGATTGGAGTATGTTCCCTCCAAGGATCAGATTGCAGATATCTTTACAAAACCTCTTCCCAAGGACTCTTTTGAATATCTCCGGAAGAAGTTAGGGGTCATGGCCCCTCCGGTGATGAACTAAGATGCACTAATGTGCATCAGTCCGGTGGCAATCACAGTCATATCTTGTGATCCGGACTAATGAGGAGCTGCAACTAAGGGGGAGCAGCTGGTATTATTCTGATGCATGAGAGTTGCAAGTATGAGCCCTTTGCCATTGATGTCAAAGGGGGAGAGAAGACATGTGAAAAAACAAGTGGTTGATGATCAAAGGGGGAGCAGCAAAGGAAGACATGTGAGGAGTGGTTGTTGATAGGGGGAGCTGTGACAGAAAAGAGAAGTTCTTGTCTTGATGGTTTTTCACATCATATGTTGCCATCAATGACAAAGGGGGAGATTGTTGCAAGTATGAGGTGAGCCATTGTTGTCATTGATGTCAACATACTCATACTGCATTGACAAGAAGGATTTGATGAGCTTTGTGCTGAGGATATTGAGAAAATTAGCCTCAGTCAGGAACAGTGAAGAACAGTGATGAGAAGAAGGTAAATATACTGTATAGGATGAGAACCGGAGGATGCGGATTAAAGGGTTAGTAGATATGAGTCTTGCGATGCTACAGTTAAGATTTCAGAGGTCCGCATGAAGATCTGAAGGAGTTATGGCTGCCGGTATAGAACCGGGTCCGGCAAGTATCCGGAGGTGACAGAGGATCACAAAAAGGTCCGGTGAGGTCCGGAATTGTATTATCATAATCTACGGATTGGAAGGAGTGTTTTAGATGTCCTTGTTATGTGTCATCCTGATTTGTGTGTGATTTGGAGGTCCGGAAGTACCTCCTGCATCATGACAGTGGCGACAGACTGTGTTCTTGAAGTTCCGGATGAGGAAGACAAGAGATTCCAGTAAGCAGAGGAAGTGCGGATGTATCCGGACATTCAGACAGACTTGTGAAGGCTCTTGAATCATGTTTAGGTTGTGTTGTTGGTCCGCATCGATGGTAGAGCCCGGAATTGAAGTTATTCTTCCGGATGAAGTTATTGCTCTGTTTAGCCGACCGGATGAGTTGTTCATCCTGCGAATGTTCTTGTGATAGCCGACCGGATGTGTTATTCATCTTGCGGATACTCCTATGGTTGTTTGCCGACTTAGATACTTGTTCCTAAGTCGATGTCTTGTATAAATAATGAGTTGTGAATTCATTTCAGTGTTGTAGCATGTGGATGAGCAAGGTGTAGCGAAGAAAGGTGCGAAAGGCAGAGCAGAGATTGTTGGGCTTAATTGGAACTGATCCGGACATGGTAGAGATGTCATTCTCCAGTTCAAGACTGTGATTTTTATCACTCTGTAGACAGTGTGTCTCCTTGTAGGCAGTGGGCCTCTTTGTGAGCAGTGTGCTCGGGCAGTGAGCCCTTATTGGCATGTGCCATTCATTTTTCTTTATTCTTCTAACAGAGAATAATTCTTGGGTTAATCACCCCGTGGTTTTTCCCTTAACCGGGTTTTCCACGTCAAAATCTTGGTGTTCAATGTGTTGATGCTTATCTGCTCTTGTGTTTATGTATTGTGCTTCCATGAATGATTATTTGATATGCTGCTAACTAACAACAGAGAATTAAGTGTTTGAAAGAGAACAAGTTCTATACAACTGATTCACCCCCCCCCCCCTCTCAGTTGTATGCCCTAGATCCAACAAATAGATCACTGACTTGAGGTAGCCTGTAAGTGTTTGTCAATAGAGCATCGATTGTGAGGCAGTTGCAACCTTGTAGCCAAATTGCTGAATTAAGGTAGTTGCACCAAACCAAAGGAAAGATGCCACCAAGAAGAGCACCTAGTATGGTCAATGTTCTTGGAATAATGGAAGAAATATTGGAAATAATGAGAACAATGAAATTCGAATTGGATGTCATAAAAGAGGATAGGAAAAATGCCTAAACCCTAGACTTGAGGATGAGAGTGATGATGATGATGAATTAGGAATTCAAATTGAGGATCAAAATGAAGAAATCCTAGAGGAAGAATAGTCAGATCGAGTAAAGATGTTGAAAGCTATTTCTAAGATTGGTAAGAGACCTAGAATTGAAATTTCTAACTATGTGGGTAACTTGAACCCTAAGGATTTGATTTATTGGATAAACAACATGGAAGAATACTTTGAGTATGAAGAGATTGAAGATTTAGAAAGAGTGAGATTTGTAAAAACTAAGTTGAAAGTACACGCTGCTATTTAGTGGAAAGAAGTTCAGTTGGATAGAAATAGGAGGGGAAAGGGGAAAATCATAAAATGAGATAGAGTGGTGACAAAATTGAAGAATTAATTCATACATGTTGATTATGAGCTAGAATTGCTGAAGATATTGCAAAACCTAAGGAAAAAAGAGAAGATAGTGAAAGAGTACATTGAAGAATTTCACAAGATGATTATTAGGATTGGGCATAGTGAAGCTAGCAGGGAGAAAGTTGTGTGGCACATAAATGGACTAAGAATCAACATTCAAGAAGAACTAAGCCAAGTAAGGATTACAACAGTGGAAGAAGCATACCAATTTGTGCTGAAGGTTGAAGAGAAGTTGAACAAGATACTTGAGCATAGACAGAGAGCTAGAGGAGGTAGATTCAAGAAAGGTCAGATACAGTGTGGAGAAGGAAGATCATATGTAGAGCATAATAAAGAAATTATCTCATACCACAAAGAGGAAATAGATAAAAATTCATATCACCGAGGGAGAGATGACAGGAGTTTCTACTGCAACAATGGAGGAGCTTATAATTCTTACTATAATGAATGATATCAGAAGGGAGAAAGCAGGTTTGAAAAAAGACCATTCAGAGGAACCTGTTTTATGTTTGGAGGCGAAGGACATTGAGCATTTGAATGTCATCAAGGGAGTACTAACAAAAGGATAGAAAATAATGGAAGGACAACATATGTGGAGGAAGAACCTGTTCGATCACCAAGTTGAGTACGAAAACTGGAAAAGGGTGAATCATTAGTCGTGAGGAGAGCTTTGTTGCAAGCAAAAGCAACTAAGGAGCCACTGCAAAGGAAATGTTTGTTCTGGACAAGATGCAAATTAGGAGGTAAGTGTTGTAATGTTATCATTGATAGTTGTAGTACTAACAATTTGGTTTCAGAAGAGATGATAAGGAATATAAATCTAGAAAGTATGAAACATCCAAATCCCTACAAGATAGCATGGATTCAAGATGAACAAAAGATATTGGTGAGTGAACAATGTTTGGTGAAATTTCATATAGGATCTTATAACGATGAGGTATTGTGTGATATTATGTTGATGGATGTATGTCATATATTGTTGGGAATAACATGGTAGTATGATAGAAATCCAACTCATTATGGGAGGAAGAATATCCACACTGTGACGTCAAATGGGAAAAGACATATCTTGATACCTTTGGAAGAAGAACACAAGCGTGAAGTATATAGAAATGCTATAATCTATTTGGTAGATGTAAGGAAATATTTGGATGCATTGAGACATGAGAACATGTGTTTTGCATTTATTCCAAAGAAGTGCAGTATCCAAAGTGCATAAAATACCGCCACAAAAGAAGAAGAACCACCACATAGAGAAGGGGCAGAATTGTTGATAGAATACCAAGATATTTTATCAATGAATGTGCCAGAAGGATTGCCACCAATCTAGAGTATTAGTCACCATATGGATCTCATACCTAGATCCAGTTTACCAAACAAAGAAGCACATAGGATGACACCAATAAAAAATGTGGAGCTAAATAGACAGATACAAGAGTTGTTAAGGAAAGGATTGATCAAATAAATTTGAGCCTGTGTGTGGTACCTACAGTTTTAGCACCAAACAAAGATGGAGAATGGAAGATGTGCATAGATTCAAGAGAAATCAATAAGAACACATTCAAGTATAGATTTCCATTGTTAAGGATGGATGATATTATGGATTATTTAAGTGGCTCAAAGTACTTCACAAGGATTTACCTAAAGAGTGGATACCATCATATCAGAATCAGAGAAGGACATGAATGGAAGATTGCATTTAAGACAAATGAAGGATTGTATGAGTGGTTAGTCATACCTTTTGGATTAACTAATGCACCAAGTACATTCATGAGATTGATGAATGAAGTATTGCAGAAATTCTTGGGTAAGTTTTTTATTGTCTACTTGGATGATATTTTGATTTTTAGTAGAACCAAAGAAGAAAATTTGTGACATATTAGACAAGTATTTCAAGGGCCGAGGGAAGAAAAATTGCTAATAAACATGAAGAAATTTGTAGTTTCATGAATACATAATTGGTATATTTGGGATTTTTTATTTCTATAGAAGGATTGAAGATGGATCTAGAAAAGGTAAGAGCAATTGTTGAATTGCCAACACCTATGAATATTGGGGAGGTAAGATCTTTTCATTGATTGGCATGTTTCTATAGGAAGTTCATCAGAAAGTTTAGTACCATATGCACACCAATGAGAAAGACCATGAGAGGAGACTGGAAATATTTTAAGTGGACATCAGGAGCACATAGGAGTTTTGAATTGTTGAAGAAAAAGCTGATAGCGCAACTAGTGTTAGCATTACCGGATTTTGACAAAGTATTTTATGGGGATTGTGATGCCAGTGGAAATGTAATAGGAGCAGTGTTAAGCCAAGAAGGGAGACCAATGGCATATTTCAATGAGGGGTTGAATGATTCAAGAAAAAGATATTCAGTATATGATCAGGAGTTCTATGCCATAATTCAAGCCTTGAAGAAGTGGAGACATTACTTGTTGCCAATGGAGTTTGTGTTATACACTGACCATGAAGTTTTGCAGTATCTAAGTAGTTACGCTAAGTTGAATCAGAGACACTTGAGATGGGCAGAGTTCATGCAGAGTTATACATTTGTGTTAAAACACTAGAGTGGAAATTCAAACAAAGTTACAGATACATTGAGTAGGAGGAGGAATTTGTTAACATAAATGTAGATAGAAGTAATGGGATTTGAGGAGTTGAAACACTTGTATGAAGCTGACTTCGATTTTTTGGAAGCTTGGAAAGAAAGAAAAGAACCAGTATTGATAGATAGGAGAAAATGGTTGGACTATTTCATTTTAGATGGTATGTTGTTCAAGGGGAGCCAATTATGAATTCCTAGGAGTTCAATGAGGGAGAATTTGATCAAGGAGAAACATAGTCATGGTTTAGTAGGACATTTTGGTATTGATAAAATAGTAGCTTTGCTGAATGAACATTATTTTTGGCCTCAGATATATAAGTATCTAAGGAATTTTGTTTAGTGTTACAAAATTTGTCAAGTTGTAAAAGGGAGTGGTCAGAAGATTGTATAAACCTTTGACTGTACTGGAGAGACCTTGGGAAGATATAAGCATGGATTTCATATTAGGGTTACAAAGAACACAAAGGGGACATGATGCCATATTTGTAGTAGTGGACAGATTTTCAAATATGGCACATTTCATTCCTTGTAAGAAGACAAATGATGTTGTACATGTTGCTGACCTATTTTTCAAGGACATTGTGAGATTGCATGGATTACTAAAGAGTATAGTTTCAGACAGGAATACAAAGTTCATAGGATATTTTTGGAGGACATTATGGAAGAAAATGAACACAAATCTAAAGTTCAGTTCAGTATTTCACCCAAAGATAGATGGAAAAACAGAAGTGGTAAATAGGTGTTTGGGAAACTTGTTGAGATGCTTGGTAGGAGATAAGGTAGGAAATTGGGATATAATTCTACCACAAGTAGAGTTTGCATACAATAACTCAATTAATATAAGTAGAGGGAAGAAACCATTTGAAGTTGTGACTGGAGTACAATCTAGTGGAGTTGTTGAGCTTAGAGACATCAGTATGGAGAATAAAAGGAGTGTGGGAGAAGAAGAATTTATAAGATACGTGGAAACAATACATAGAAGAATTTGGAAGAGATGAACAATAAGTATAAGGAACAAGCTAATGAGAAAAGAAGGCATAAGGAATTTTTTGTTGGGGATGAAGTCATGGTATATCTCAGGAAGGAAAGATTTCCATTAGGGACATACAACAGGATGAAGATGAGGAAATTTGGACTATGTGAGATTCTCAAGAAGTTTGGTTTAGGTAATGCATATGAAGTGGAGTTACTAGAAGTATTTGGCATATCACCCATATTCAATATTGTAAACCTACATCAATACTATGAAGGAAAGTCAAGTGAAAGCACCACAAAAGTTTGTTTGAAGGATCAAATACTGCATCAATAACAGGAGAAGATAGAGCAGATTTTGGATAATAGAGTTAGGAATAACACCAAAAATAAGCAGTATAGGGAATATCTGGTTAAGTGGAAGGGAATACCAGAGGAAGATTCCTCATGGATTCCTCAGGCTAAGGTATACACCACATTGGTTTTCCTCTAGCCCTAGGAAAGTGAGGGACTCACTTTTCAAACAACCCCAGGTGTTTGATGCAGAAGCATCCCAGGTTGAAATGAAATCTTACATCAACCAAAAACATCTTTTCTTCAGTATTTTGTCATATCAGTCTCATTAGATTGCACCACATTTCACTACATGATCACTTCATAGTTTGTGGAACAAGATGAAGACTCAATACTATGTCATCTACATCATATCTAGATTTTACGAGGTTTGCAATTGTTTATGGAGAGTTATCACCATCAGAAGCATCATCAGGAGTCTCAGTTCAAAGAAATCAACATTCATCTTGGTGCATGAGGTTTGTTGCAGATTCCTATGATGTGTGACACCAAATGAAACATCTGACAAGTTAATATGGGACTAGAGGCACCTTCATTCACAACTACAACATGCAGAGCATCACCATATAATTTATGGCCGATCTACACATTTCAACAAGAACTAGATTTTGGAACCTCTTAAGGCCAACATGAATCATTCTTTGAGCTTGGAATTGGTATATAAGAATTAATTAGATCAATTAGGAAAGTAGTGAAGATGGTAGTTGATATTTAGTTCTTAGTCTAGTTGATTTGTGGAAGGTGCTACAAAGAAACATCTTTAATGTAAGTTGTAATAATCCATCTAGGGAAGGCCTATGAGCCAATTGTAGTCCTCATGTTGTCGGAACATGAGAGTTGTAACTTTTTTTGATGTTGAATCAATGAAATTACAATTTACTGGTTCAATCATTATGTTTATTCTGTTGTGTTTACTCTAAGGCTTCATGGTTGGACAGTCCTCTCTTTGGATCCTCCTACCATGACTGTACCACTTATTGGGCATGTAGGAGAAAACATTGGAAATTGCACCATCTTACTTGTTATTGTTTTGGTTTAGTTTGATAAATAAACATTACACTAATTGACTACATGTTTCAAGGAATTTCTAGAACTTTGCACCACCTTGCAACAAATGTAGATCATTTAGGAGTTGAAGATTGATATATATGAGATCCATGAACATTTGATGTGGGGGAGGAGAGAGTGGGAGTATTAATGCAAACATGTGTGTTCAAAGTAGAATCTAGGAAATAAGAATATTGTTGGCTATCACTAGGCTATGTCCTAGCATACACACCCTTCTGGCATATTGTAACCTTACCTTAAATTCAATAAAATAATGATAAATCTAAGTTTTTAGGCTATTTTTCCCATTTTGAGGATTTTTTGAGGATATATATTTTGTATTGTTAGTTTCTAGTTGTATACCAATTGAATCAGTTGTATGGTCAATTAGTCCTTCTTTTGACCCTCATACCATGACTACATTGAGTTGGTTTCCAAAGAACTCTTCACTTTTTCTTTGTGGTGGAGCATTCTTGAAAAATTGTTGTGCTTTGGCACAAGTGAACATATCATGACTAGAGTTATTTTGGAAACCACAACTCTTCTTATTTTCTTCTTGGCATTCATTGGCATAATGTCGCATTTGGTAGCACCTAAAATAGGTGGTGTCATCTCTTCTCCTTTGTCCATGACCTCTTCCTCTATCACAACTATAGTATGAAATTGCTAAAAGAAATGTAATTCATGCCTTTGTAGATTGTGAGCTAGATCACCAATTCATCATTAGAATGCCAAGTGGGCCTACACATTTATAATTAGTTACAGTATCATCTATGATAAAATGCCAATGCCATTCACACTTTTGTCAACCATCATAGAATGTTGTTGAAGAACCAGAAAAAGTGTTTGAACAATTGTTCTAGGCTAGTTACATTTCTCCTTTTATACTATGGATATTTGAAGACTGAGAGCCTTTCCTTTAAGGTGGTATGTTGATTCCTTGATTGAGGATTTTTTGTTTAATTATTACGTGTTAATAAACTTTCAAAATTTTAAAAGTAAAAGACATTTAAAGATGTTTTGTCAAAATTTTAAAGGGAATGAGTGTAAATGTGAAAACTATAAACATTCATAAATGATAAATAATGTTGTTGAATCTTAAAACATGGTATATCTAAAAATAAAATTAGCACATTTAATTCTAGTTGTAGCATGTCCTATCCTAACAAATAGTTATGAATAATTGAATTAGCAATATTTTTTAATGAATAATGGCTATATTTTTTTATATTAAAAAGAGAATATTACTATTTACAAAAAAGTAGTATAAGGCACATCCTCGAAGTCTATGTGGGGTGAAGCCCAAAGAATAAGACAAAACAACAAGATAAAGTTGCTTAAGCTACAAGAGCTACACCAATAGGGCATTGAGAGGGGTCACAATGGTTTGTCTTGCATCATACATTAGTGAGACCACAACCATTAGTGATAGGCTCCCAACCAGTGATTACACCATTTTCTTCATTATCATCCTCTACATGTGACTGAGTGGTACAAACAAAAAAAATAGACAAAGCAAAGCATGAGAACTTGCCAATATCATGCAATATATGAGCCCCTTGATCACGATGAAGACAACCTAAGAAACTCCACATAGTTAGGAACATGGATATCTTTCTCCTCAAGGACCACAAAGTCTTATGTCCATTGTGTGAAAACTAGAAGCAACACATAAACAAACTAGAGGCCATGTTTAAGAATGGCCTCAACATTAATGATTTTAGTGAAGTGAAAGACTAAAAACCCATTTGTGAGGTTTTAGATAGAATCAAAGTAGATCTTATGTGGGACCTAGGCCTTTCTTTTGGAGGGGGGGACCCTCCTAAAAGAAGACCTGATTAAAATAAAATTTTGAAGCCATTGATAGGCACACCAAATTCTAGAATGGAAAGAACCATATATAGTCTAGGTGTTTTAGAAGACATACCTCATGGAATACCTTGGGGACAATTTTCATGGATCACTTTGGGCTAGTGCCATCCTCATGTTTCATCAAAACTTTGACCCAACGATAACTAGTAAGTTAATGAAGTTTTAGGCCATTTAAAAAGAGGAAAAATGCCTACAGCCATGAAAGGTTAATAAATGCCACAATAAATGTAGAAAAAAAAATGCAAATTCTTGCTTCATAAAAATAATTTGACATAAGGAGGACACTAACTAACATAAACAAAGCCAAGACAAAAACCCTAGCAGAGCTATAACCCAAAATTGTAATGAATATTTAACATCTCCATCTAAATTAACAATCTTGGTGTTAGAATAGTATAAAAAGGAGAAATTAATGTAATCATCTAACACATTAGCACAATACCAAATTAAACTAGTCAAAGCTAGAGCAACGACAACAACAGACAAATGGGAAAATTCCCATAGGGAGCATGGTCTATGTGATAGCACTATGTACTTCACAGATAATAGCAGAATGATCTGATGAAAGATAAATAGTCTTATAGAAAACAAGGCAGGAAACGTGTATCTACACTTTATTAAAATAAACCCAAAAAATGGTTGTGGGAGATTGTTAAAGAAATATGTTACATTATGCATTTCACAGGGTCTAAGCTTTCAAGGATACAAACAACTATTAAAAAAATTGAAGTCTATTTCTTTTACGGCCTTGCATAGCTATCGGGCCAACTTGATGCATTAATCAATGACAAGATATGCAATTTTTCACTTACTTAACATATGATTTAAATTTTGTATCTTTTAGTTGTAATTCCAGAGTAAATCTTAGAAACATAATAGTAACCTATTTAGCTAATATTAACTGTTACATCTTTTGAAAGTTTCTCATTCTCTTGGATAACAAAGGATAGCTATATAACATATGCAGTATGACTAAGATTTTGCTCTCTATCCTTCATTACAGTCAATACCTTGTCAGTATAACTAGGATTTTAAAGAGAGAGAAACATGTTATGTAATTCCTTCCTTGGAATCAATACCATGTGATATGGACTAATGATGGTTAATCTCTTAAGAAATAAGACAAATAAAGAACACATAGGGTGATGCTACAATATTGCATCCTAGTATTTAGTCACAATGGGACATTGCAATCAACATTTTAAACCAAATTTTCACTTTCTAACACCTATAGCAACTAAATTGTTAAGAATTTGAAGATGATGTGAACTAGTGATTGTTGGGACTTAATGTGTAGATTCTAAATGTATTTTTTTTTAAATTTTAAGAAATAATTTGTGAATTCTTTTACGTAACTTTAAATAACTTTTTTTATAGTTAACAATATTTTTAAAAAGTGACATTTATACCATACAACACCACTTTTTTTTATGGAAAGGATAAAATTATAAATTTTTAAAAATAGATTTGTAACACCAATATGTAGTGTGCAAATATTTTTCATAAATTTTTATTTTATATTTATTTTATTAATTTTTTAAGTGAGATTAATTATAATTCAAACATAGGTTTATACCATACAACAAAAGTTTTTTTGTATGTATCAAAATTAACTTCTTTTTTTTTTGTTGAAGCAAGGACATCAATACCTAGTGCACAAATATTTTTTAGATTTTTTTTTCTTTATTTTTTTATTTTTCCATGTGTGTGGAATAGAGACCTTGATGTTCAGTGAAAAACCTATGTTCACTAGAAATTAGAAAATAAATATAACAATAAAATGAAATATATTCAAAATCATACCTTTTGGAAAGATTATACTAAAGGATACATATTTACAAAATATAATTTCTAAATAACTTCATTTGATCCCTCAAAAGGTGAAGCAAAATAAGTTTTTTGTGACTATTTTGATAGCTGCGAAGGAGACTCCATCGAGGGTTTAATTTAAGATTGTGGGGTTCTTTCCAAGGGGGTTTGACCTAACCACCTTCAATTAAACCCCTTTATATGGAACCCCTAAAGGCTTAAATAATTATTTTTTCTAAAAAGTATGTGATTTAAGACAAAAATTAGGATATCCCATAAGTGGGAGACACTATTGTGGCAACACCACATAAACTAGCACATAGAGACAAGCATTTAACATGGTCATCAGTATGTGGCTACATCCATGGGAAAGTAGGGTATTAATCTTATTATAGATCATAGCAGAGTACATAAAGTTTTTTCCCCAAATATATACAATAGTCTTCAAGGAAGACGAAGAGACAAAGCAAGGGAGATGAAATGAACAATGTGACTTCACATCCTAACAATCTCCCACTTGAAGTCTGATCCATCCTGAAAATAATCATACTGAGAAAATGTCAATAGCTTTCTAAGGCCTATTGTCTTATAGAAGCAAGAACTCTGCATCTACTAATATCCAAACACAATCACCAGATCCAATGGTAACAAATAGGCCTACATTGCTGACAAGAATCAATCTCCATAGCTAGAATAGAAACCATAGCTAGTTGCTAACATATCCATCTAACCATGAAACATCAGTAAACTCATGCCAACAACATATCCAACCCATACTACAACTCTCATCCCTATATAATCCACTATCCTGCTCAAAAAAGTGCTATCTTCCATGATAAAAAACACACAAAATCCATTGATGTGCAAACAATATGAAGACCCTTGATACTATAGTCCAATGAAAAATACACATATATCCAAGGACTCACACAGCATGAGAAATGTCAACCAAAACAACTCAACTCTACCAATCAGAACTTACATAAAAAGTGTCACAATTAATTAAACCATGTAATACCAAGAACAATCACAATAATCTACAAACTGCAACTACCTTGTTGTAAAACAATGTATACTTCCACAAATAGCTTTCTGCTCAATTCTCTCACCTTTGATCTCACTTCTCCCAAATCCTCCACATTTCAAATGATATACATTAAAAGACCACATACTGCAATTAAAAAACAATGAAGTACAACACAAATAGATGACCACAAACTAGTGATCATTCTAGATGAATAAGAAACTCTACGAAGAAACATAATACCCTAAAGAGAAGTTGTAAACCATATCACATACTTCTACCCACACCTCCAAGTGCTAAGTTGTGCCAAGTATGATCTCCTTTACCTCCTCAAATGAAAGGCCTTAACACCACCCACTCATTCAATCTCATAGATCAGATCAACATATGTATCATGTAACCAACATGGATGTAAGCCTCTCTAACCAGGGAAGATCAAATTGAAGTATCCATTCCAAAACTAGGAATAAACCCAATTACAACTCCTAGACTCCTCATAAAGGACATCATGAACCAAAATAATATGTACAAGGAGATAACCATGCCAACACCCCTCAAATGAACCCTCCAGAACCAATAACCATAGCTCAAGATCCATAACCAAGAGAAGATAAAGAATAATAGAAATGCATTTAAAAATAGGATGGGCAATACCTATTTAAAGATAACCCATCAAGTAGACCAAGAGTAGGGAATGAGAATGATCATCTAGCATGCACAAAGTCACAAGACTCTCTCCAAGAACAATCTCCTCTAGGTCCATAATGAACTCACATCCATAACCAGGGGTAGGCTCCTCAATCTTCTTGTTGAAACCTCCAAAGAATAATCGTCTCAACAAATGTTCTCTAATCCCAAGAGAACTCCAGCCTCACCCAAGTCTCCAAGTATCCATGAGCACCTCCATGATCAATCCATGCTAAGATCCAAAATAAACACTACACCATCATGAAGCTCTCCAAGAAAATGACCAAAGTACTCAATACCAAGAGCACCAACAAGAGCACTATCAAAGCTCCCATTACACGTCTTCATAACATGGGAACATATCATGACATGATGATCTAATATATCCACAAAGGAATACCACATGCTCTAAAGAACATAGCCTATATCAAGAGAACCTATATCATGTCAACACATGAATCTAGAATCAAGAGTACACCATGGTACAATAACAAACATTCTGTAAACAATGATCAACATCTCCAATCACATGAAGATAACCATCTCCTGACAAAAAAACTCTCACTACCAAGAACTTCCACTGAAACGTGATACTGAGCTATCTATGGTATCATGATAAGCATTCTACAAGACCCAATAACCAACTAACTAGATACTCTAATCATCCATTCTCTCATCTCAAAGAAACATACCAATGCATAAATGACCAGAGACAAGGCTAACTATCAAAATTTGTATCAATATTGAAATAATCTCATGCATATAGAGAGTCCACATCTAAGTCATCCTGTAGCACCCCTTCATTTTTACCTTGGTTGTGCAGGTGGTCTGACTAAGGAATCTGAAGATAAAGACAGAACATGAGCTTCGGTAAATAAAAATACTTATTGTTATGTTAATATTACAGTCATATGATGTAGTAGTATGTGGATAGGATTGGTGGAAAGGATGACATTCTACCATTGAACGTATGGACATACGGGAATGAGATATGAATGTTAGAGTTCCTTTCCTAGTGCTTCAGTGATTATGTGTACTCTAATTGGTATGTTTGAGTGAACAGGTGTCAGACATCGACTCCACCTGAATCAACAGGTCTAAGCATGCCTTAACCAATGGAGATTGTTGACTAGAGATAATGTAAGGTTTTCCCTCAGCTTGTCATCATCCTCAAAGAGGATAAGTTTTTGGTTTCATGTCCTGTCTGTATGGTCGTGGCTGTAAGTCTCCATTGTTCGATTTTGTATTGTCATTAGATCATGCTTGGTATGTAGCTTGTCAGGTTGTTTATTGACAGTTAATTGTTTCATTATAAAATAATTAATAGTTATCTTTAATAAATAAATAATTTGTCGATGGAGGTAAATAAAATATTTTAATATGAAGATGTAATTAATGAATCTAATGTGAGAAATAATCTTGAATTAATTAACACTCTTTGTTGATGTCACAAAATAAATTTATTGTGCATGTGTGTGTTGTCAATATATTCTATATTTAACATAAAATCTTTTAATAATGTCATTGATGAGTCGTCTTGGAGAAAAAATCCTAAATTAGTAAGAATCCTAAATTAGTAGGAAATAAATGTAATCAATTTTGGAGAAAGTGGACGTGGGTAATGTTGGGGAGTTATTGTATTTGATTATTATATTTACTATTTTAGGGGTTTGGGGAGATGTGGGTAGTTATCTCTCTCTTTTGGCAGTTCTTTTCTGGCTCTAGGGCATTCTTCCTATGGGGGGAAAAAGAGATTTTAACTGTAGGCAAGGAAGGAGGGAAGAGGGGTAACACCAGATCCTGTAACTGCAACCGCAACTGCCCAAATCAAATAATAGCGCATGTGTGAGCAATCAGATTATCTAGATCCAGGAGTTCTATAGAATTTTGCTATGATTCTATTCAGGTCATCCCCTCCAACCTCTCACTTTATTGCCTTCACAATCTGTATCTTTTGCCAATATATTATTTCTTCTTGATTCCTCAATGCACATGGAATCTTTCTTTTCTGATATGGCCCCAAATCTCTATTTCCTAAATCATTATGTTTTATCTTCATGTTGTGTCATAGCAGAGTAACTTTCAATTGCATTTTTACAAGTCACTACTTTGTCTTGGTGCGCCATGATGCAATTACTATATTTTATTATTACAGATTTTTGGTTTCAAATTTCTAAATGCATCTAGTTCATCATTCATTCATTTGAAGGATTGCAATGTGTACCCAAGCACGGATGTGGCTCACTCCTGATCTTTGTATTTGTTATTGCCAATAGAGGAGAACTTGAGCAAAAACATCCTCGCCAGCGCCACAGGTTTTTTCTGTCTTCCATGTTAAAGTTTAGGGTGTTCTCTAGATGACCCGCGTGGCCAAGAAGGTCAACCATGCACACAAAAAGATTTGTTGTACTTGTAAATGCAATAAGGGTTCCTAATGTGATTGAAATATGTTCAGCTCTCACCTTCTAACCTTTTAGGCCGCACACCATTTAATTGGCCAATCACATTTGCTTGAAACCTTCTAAAGCCTTTCCAATAGATCCGTTATCATTGCAATCTATGAGATGATATCTCTTTGGGCATCTTTCCAAACAAATCAAAATTCCTTCTTGTGTTTTCCCATCTTGTATTCATGTCCACCAGAGTATGTAATGTGTAAACTACATAGCCTGAGTTATATTATACATCTTCGTTCCTAAATAATATACTATCCCACCGCTACCAGTTTTTTATATAATAGTATACAGTGCTAAGGATTCCAAAATCTATGAAGGAAGCTAAATAAATATGAAGTTCATTTTTTTTTATGAAATCAAAATAGCATCTATTCCCATAATAGTTAAGATAGAAAATTCACATGAATCTCAATTGCAGTGGAATCATAAATTTACCAAGTCCCATCAGGCTAAGTTTAATTAAATGATTCTTAAAAGCACAAAGTTCTCCCAGATCGTATACAACTACCACCACCACTTAGATCATCCAAAAACTATGTTGGTAGTCAATAAAGTGTTTTTATGTTTTCTTTTCTAATCACTTAATGCATAGGCAAAGACATTTGGTTCAACCCTAATAGAATTAGGTCTAGTCCCAAGGGTCTTACTCCTTTTAGATTTGTGAAACTGTGAGATTTTGAATAAAATAAAATGATAAGACATTTAAAACTGTATAGTTTCTAATTAAGAATAAATTGATATATCTTTTAGTCTCTAAGAGTTTAAAATAATTTATCTGGATACTTTCCTTATATAAGTAAAGATGTCTTAATATAATATTATTGAAAGTTTGAAGTGCTTGAAAAAATTAGTATTCTTAAATCATATTCTTTTAAGAATAGTTAAGAAATTAATTATTCTATAAATTAGCTTTGATTATTTCTTGATCTTAAATAAATATGCTTAGATATTAAATAAATGAGTTGATAAGTAAGCTAGAAATATAGGCTTCTTATTCTTAATAAGTTGCATATTTAGAAATAAAATTATTCTCTAGTCCTCATTAGTGAAAGATACCATAGATTGATTGCTTTATACTTAAACAATGTGGTTGGATAGAACTTTCATCTTTTGGCATTGAGTTTATTGTGTAATGCATAATGATTTTGATTGATCATCACAACTCTTGATACATTGGCTTAAATAGTTCTTACCTTCAATATTTTTCAATAGTCCTTAAATCATTATTTGGTTCTTGTTAAGTGAGTTGGCTAAGTTAAGCTTAAGTAGTCAAATTTGAATAAGTGACCTTATAGGTATTATTGGAGCTAGATAAACATGAAAGAAACTAGTTTTGAATCATAAATTAATGTTGAGTATAGGTGTTGACTCTGGTTAGAAGTGATTTAGATCTTGATGAATTGTTATAAAGATTGGTATAAGTAATTATATTGTTGTTATCATTCAATTAACATTTAGGTTATGCATATATTTGGATAAATACAAAGTCTCTAAAGTAGAGAATGAGGTAGTGAATTATACGTAGCTTATGAATCATGTTACTTTCTTAAGAGCCATGGTTTGTGTGTAATTTTATATGATGCAACTGTAGAATCTTATTGAATATCGATGAGGGATCTTAGTATATGTTGTTTATTTGAGAGTATTTGTGTTGTATCAAGTGTTGTATCATTTGGGAAGAAGATTCCAGAGGCTTAGGAGGGTGTGATGGTTGGCTATGTGAGCGTCATGTGAGTAGAATGATATGCATGTTCGTTTGATACATGTGCAAGAGGGATAATGCCTTGCTCAGTGTACCTAATTCATGTGGTATGTCTTGAACTCATGTTGTTGTCATGTCATGATGAGATTGTAGAGTTCTTCTTAAAAGTTGCGGTTCATTTTTGTATGGATCATGTAATAATTTACTGTATTGGTTTACATAAATGATTGAGTTTTCTTGGGAGCAAGATGACCCATGCCTTGCTCTGCATACATGTTGTTTATAGTTGTCATGACTGTTTCAACTGGAAGTTTTGGGACAATGAATTAAGAGTTGGTCCTTTGATTATTCTCTTGCAAGAAGGTTAATGACTTGCAATGTATATATTTTCTTGTCGTCTTGCTTGATGGATAGGGTTTTCTAGATGCAGGTAGTAGAATGGTTTTCAATGTGGGGTCGACACACAAAGTGGCTGTCAGGGTAACCCATTGGAAGTTATTAATCCAGTGATAATAATAAATTGGAGGGTTTGAGAGCTTTAACACTAATCAAGATAATTAAAATCCTCAGTCATGCCTGTAGTGTTGGTTCAGGCTAAGGATGAGATAAGAAGGCCATGGTTGGAAAGATTAACTTCCTTGTCCTCATGAAAGGAATGTTGGTTCTACATGTGTCACCCTATGGGGCCGGCATCTAGTGGGAGACTGTCAGGGTAACCCATGTTAGGGCCATGCGATGACACTTTCTCTTTTGTAGTCGAGCATTCCCTCTTTTGATGTTCTTTCCTTATGTTGTGTGAATGCCTCTGGAAGTTTTGTTAAGTGTGGAAGTGATGTTTATGTTGCTTGTGAACAGTTTTATATTTGAGTCATGTGTAGTCCTTGGTCCTGTTAGTCTTTCGTCTTCTTGTCTGGTTGTTGCTACGGAACCGTATGTTATCTCCTAGCACGGGGGGTGGACCTTAGGGTTCCACATGGTTGGGTGCTTGTGCTATTTTCTCCATTGGTTTTCCCTTGCTACTGTTCATGTGTGAGAAGGATGGATCTTGTGATGCAATTCCAGATTATGTACCAGATTGAGGAGATAGTTATTAATCCTCATATGCTAGCCTTGTGTATCAGTTATATCATATTGTAACTATGCCAATGTAATCAGGAAAGTGATAATGGTATGATGTAATAATGTACCCTCTTGTAAAGAAATTGTGTATCTACTTGTAGTTCTAATTATATGATCTTATTGATTACATATCTAATGTTATAACATGGAAATGTATGTGTTCATTCATGTGATCCACTAGATTAGAATTTAACTTTTGATGTTAGTTAATTCTTGATCCTTTTAATAGTTTAGTAAGTCATGTAAATGTGGAACCTTAGAGGACAAGTTAGTTTAATGATATGTATTGATGTGTTTGACATTACTTTGGTATTTCTATCCTTTTATTTAGCATAGTTGTGTTGTCCTCTGGGGTTTCCTAGCTGGGCGTTACACTTGGTATCAGAGCACTAGGTTCTAACACTGGGAACTCTGGTTTTATATGAGTCCATTATGTTATCCTAGTTACATAGATATGTGAATGTAGATAACTTAATTATCTGTGTGTTTGGTCTATGTTCTCTAACGCATTCTAGACCTTGTGTCCTTAGGTGTAGTGTAGCGGATACTCCCTTTTTGTGACTAGAATTAGTAAAATCATGATGTGGATTTGTTTGTAATTTGGTTGTTTTGGTGATTTTTTATTATTGTTTCAGGTGTTTTTGGGGGACTGACAGTGAAATTGTTTTCTTTAAACTTTCTTATGGTAGGAGTGGTCACCAAAAAAAAATTTCTTTATACTTGATTTATTGTTGAAATTGCCAGCATTTTGTGACTTAAGATTTAATTTCATTAATTTCCCACTTGGGTTTGCACCTTTTTAAAAATTTTATGGTGGCTATTCCGAAAGTTTAGTTCCGTTGGTCTCAATTTGTGTTAAGTGTTTGTTCTATCATGTTCATTTTGAGCCTCTGATAGTATGTACAAGGGAAGACTCCGCAAAGAATTGTACTTGCATGTTTGGTAATTGAGACATGAGATGTATTGTTTCTTGTTAATATGTGAATGCCATTCTCTAAGTTGTATGAAATTATCAAAATATGAGTGATTGGTTGTAAGTAGATCGCATGATTGGTCTTAATGGTGAGGAATTCATGTCCTTCTTATCTTTATTGAATGACTGTGCCTGACTTTTGAACAATTGCCTAATATGGATGTGTATGTTGGCAATAGAAAATAGCAATACTAATGTCTTATGTTTCCAACCTAGTGTGTGACTTCTAGGAGTAAGTCAAGTTTTAGGGGGGAGGATGTAGTGCCCCTTCATTTTTGCCTTGGTTGTACAGGTGGTCTAACTAAGGAATCTGAAGATAAAGAGGGAACATGAGCTTCGGCAAGTAAAAATGCTTATTGTTATGTTAATATTACAGTCATAATGCAATAGTATGTGGTTAGGATAGGTGGAAAGGATGACATTGTACCATTGAATGTATTGACATACAAGAATGAGATACGAATGTTAGAGTTCCTTTCCTAGTGCTTTGGCTATTATCTGTACTCTAATTGGTATGTTTGAGTGAATAGGTATCAGGCATCTACTCCACCTGAATCAACAGGTCTGAGTGTACCTTAACCAATGGAGATTGTTGAATGGAGATAATGTAAGTTTTCCCTCATCTTGTCATCATGCTCGAAGAGGATGAGTTTTTGGTTCTGTGTCCTATCTGTATGGTCGTGGTTGCTAGTCTCCATTGTTCAATTTTGTATTCTCGTCGAATCATGCTTGGTATGTAGCTTGTCAGGTTGTTTATTGACAGTTAATTGTTTCATTATAAAACAATTAATAGTTCTCTTTAATCAATAAATAATTTGTCAATGGAGGTAAATAAAATATTTTAATATGGAGATGTAATTAATGAATCTAATGTGAGAAATAATCTCGAATTAATTAACACTCTTTGTTGATGCCACAAAATAAATTTATTGTGCATGTGTGTGTTGTCAAGATATTCTATATTTAATGTAAAATATTTTAATAATGTCAATGATGAGTCATTTTGGATAGAAAATCCTAAATTAGTAAAAATCTTGCAGTTGGTAGGAAGGAAATAAATGTAATCAATTTTGGAGAAAGTGGATGTGGGTAATGTTGGTGAGTTACTGCATTTGATTATTATATTTACTATTTTAGGGGTTTGAGGAGATGTGGGTGGTTATCTCTCTCTTTTGGCAATTCATTTTTAGCTCTGGGGCATTCTTCCTATAGGGGGAAAAAGAGATTTTAACTGTAGGCAAGGAAGGAGGGAAGGGGGGTAACACCTGATCCTGTAACTGCAACCGCAACTGCCCAAATCAAATAATAGCGCATGTGTGAGCAATCAGATTATCTAGATCCAGGAGTTCTATAGAATTTTGCTATGATTCTATTCAGGTCATCCCCTCCAACCTCTCACTTTATTGCCTTCACAATCTGTATCTTTTGCCAATATATTATTTCTTCTTGATTCCTCAATGCACATGGAATCTTTCTTTTCTGATATGGCCCCAAATCTCTATTTCCTAAATCATTATGTTTTATCTTCATGTTGTCTCAGAGAAGAGTAACTTTCCATTGTATTTTTACAAGTCACTACTTTGTCTTGGTGTGCCATGATGCAATTACTATATTTTATTATTACAGATTTTTGGTTTCAAATTTCTAAATGCATCTGGTTCATCATTCATTCGTTTGAAGGACTGCAATGTGTATCCAAGAACGGTTGTGGCTCACTCCTGATCTTTGTATTTGTTATTGCCAATAGAGGAGAACTCCAGCCAAAACATCCTCGCTAATGCCACAGGTTTTTTCTATCTTCCATGTTAAAGTTTATGGTGTTCTCCAGATGACCCGTGCAGCCAAGAAGGTCAACCATGCACACACAAAGATCTTTTGTAGTTGTGAATGCAATAAGGGTTCCTAATGTGATTGAAATATGTTTAGTTCTTACCTTCTAACCTTCTAGGCCACGCACCAATTAATTGGCCAATCGCATTTGCTTGAAAGCTTCTAAAGCCTTTCCAATATATCCATTATCATTGCAATCTATGAGATGATATCTCTTTGGGCATCTTTCCAAACAAATTGAATTCCTTGTTGTGTTTTCCCATCTTGTATTCATGTCCACCAGAGTATGTAATGTGCAAACTGCATAGCCCAAGTTATATCGTACATCTTTATCCCTAAAAAATATACTATCCCATCGCTTCCAATTTTGTGGATAATAGCATACAGTGCTAAGGATTCCAAAATCTAGGAAGGAAGCTGATTAAATATGAAGTTCCTTTTTTATTTATGAAATCAAAATAGCATCTATTCCCATAATAGTTAAGATAGGAAATTCACATGAATCCCAACTATAGTGGAATCCTAAATTTACCAAGTCCCGTTAGGCTAAGCTTAATTAAATGATTCTTAAAATCACAAAGTTCTCCCAGATCGTATACAACTACCACCACCACTTAGATCATGTAGAAACTGTGTTGTTAGTCGATAAAGTGTTTTTATGTTTTCTTTTCTAATCACTTAACGCATTGGCAAAGACATTTGGTTCAACCCTAGTAGAATTAGGTCTAGTCTCAAGGGTCTTACTCCTTTGAGATTTGTGAAACTATGAGATTTTGAATAAAATAAAATGATAAGACCTTTAAAACTATATAATTTCTAATTAAGAGTAAATTGATATATCTTTTTGTCATTAAGAGTTTAAAACAATTTATCTGGATACTTTCCTTATAATATTATGGAAAGTTTGAAGTGCTTGAGAAAATTAGTATTCTTATATCATATTCTTTTAAGAATAGTTTAGAAAGTAATTATTCTATAAATTAGCTTTGATTATTTCTTGATCTTAAATAAACATACTTAGATATTAAATAAAAGAGTTGATAAGAATCTATGTTAATTTAGGTAAGTAATTAATTTAAATAAGTAAGCTAGAAAGATGGGCTTCTTATTCTTAATAAGTTGGGTATTTAGAAATAAAATTATTCTCTAGTCCTCATTAGTGAAAGATACCATAGATTGATTGCTTTATACTTAAACAATGTGGTTGGATAGAACTTCTGTTTTTTGGCATTGAGTCTATTGTGTAATGCATAATGATTTTGATTGATCATCACAACTCTTTTTACATTGGCTTAAATAGTTCTTACCTTCAACGTTTTTCAATAGTCCTTAAATCATTGTTTGTTTCTTGGTAAGTGAGTTGGTTAAGTTAAGCTTAAGTAGTCAAATATGAATAAGTGACCTTATAGGTATTATTGGGGCTAGATAAACATGAACAAAACTAGTTTTGAATCATAAATTAATATTGAGTATAGGTGTTAATTCTAGTTAGAAGTGATTTAGATCTTGATGAATCGTTATAAAGATTGGTATAAGTAATTATATTGTTGTTATCCTTTAATTAACATTTAGGTTATGCATATACTTCCATAAATTCAATGTCTCTAAAGTAGAGAATGAGGTGGTGAATTATGGGTAGCTTATGAATCATGTTACTTTCTTAAGATCCATGGTTGGTGTGTCGTTTTATATGATACAATTGTAGAATCTTATTGAATATCGATGAGGGATCTTAGTTTATGTTGTTTATTTGAGAGTGTTTGTGTTTTGTCAAGTGTTGTGTCATTTGGGAAGAAGATTCCAGTGGCTTAGGAGGGTGTGATGGTTGGCTATGTGAGTGTCATGTGAGTCGAATGATATGCATGTTGGTTTGATACATGTGCAAGAGGGATAATGCCTTGCTTGGTCTACCTAATTCGTGTGGTATGTCTTGAACTCATGTTGTTGTCATGACATGATGAGGTTGTAGAGTCCTTAAAACTTGTCATTCATTTTTGTGCGGATCATGTAATAATTTACTGTATTGGTTTACATAAATGATTGAGTTTTCTTGGGAGCAAGATGACCCATGCATTGCTCTGGATACATGTTGTTTATGGTTGTCATGACTGTTTCAATTGGAAGTTTTGGGACAATGAATTAAGAGTTGGTCCTTTGATTATTCTCTTGCAAGAAGGTTAATGACTTGTAGTGTATATGTTTTCTTGTCATTTTGCTTGATGGATAGGGTTTTCTAGATGCAGGTAGGAGAGTGGCTTTCAATGTGGGGTCGGTGCCCAAAGTGGCTATCAGGGTAACCCATTGGAAGTTATTAATCCAGTGATAAGTTAATAATAACTTGGAGGGTTGTAGAGCTTTCACACTAATCAAGATAATTGAACTCCTCACTCAAGCCTGTAGTGCCGGTTTAGGCTAAGGATGAGATGAGAAGGCCATGGTTGGCAAGATCAACTTCCTTGTCCTTATGAAGGGAATGTTGGTTCCGCATGTGTCACCCTATGGGGCCGATGTCTAGTGAGAGACTATCAGGGTAACCATAGATGGGGTCCGGCGTCTAGTAAGAGACTGTCAGGGCCATGTGATGACACTTTCCCTACTTCAGTCTAGTATTCCCTCTTTTGATGTTCTTTCCTTATGTTGTGTGAATGCCTCTAGAAGTTCTGTTAAGTGTGGAAGTGGTATTTATGTTGCTTGTGAACAGTGTTGTATTTGAGTCATGTGTAGTCCTTGCTCTTGTTAGTCTTTTGTCTTCTTCTCCGGTTGTTGCTGCAGAACCTTATTTTATCTCCTAGCATGGGGAGTGGACCTTAGGGTTCCACATGGTTGGGTGGTTGTACTATTTTTTCCATTGGGTTTCCCTTTCTACTTTTCGTGTGCGAGAAGGATGGATCTTGTGATGTAGATTCTAGGTTATTTACAAGATTGAGGAGACAGTTATTTATGCTCATATGCTAGCCTTGTGTATCAGTTATATAATATTGTAAGTATGCCAATGTAATCAAGAAAGTGATAATGGTATGATGTAATAATGTACCCTCTTGTAAAGAAATTGTGTATGTACTTTTAGTTCTAATTATATGATTTTGTTGATTACATATCTAATGTTATAACATGGAAACGTATGTGTTCATTCATGTGATCCAGTAGATTAGAATTGAGCTTTTGATGTTAGTTAATTCTTGATCCTGTTAATAGTTTAGTAAGTTATGCCGCTGTGGAACCTTAGAGGACAAGTTAGTTTAATGATATGTATTGATGTGTTTGACATTACTTTGTTATTTCTATCCTTAAAATAAATTGTTCTGTTTATTTAGCATAGTTGTGTTGTCCTCTATGGTTTCCTAGCAGGGCGTTACACATCCCACTACAATCGATGAGTTGAACATACCCATAAGCTGCACAACTCGTAGATCCCAAAAGAAAAAACATGTAAACTCAACATCACATCAGTAACCTAAGATATCAAAGAGAATAATCTATAGACTTCAAGACTCAAACACCAGATTGACATCAGATCTAATTTTCCAATACACAACGATTAATCGTAGGCAAAGGAACCCATAAGAAAATGTTGTAGAAATGATACCAACATCTCCACATTGAGAAGGCTGCGAAAAACCTCCTCAAAAACATGCACAAAGCATGCATGCAAACCTGCAACTATCTTGCAACCAGAAATACCACTAGGGATTCATAATCTAAGAAAAATAGTTTATTTGCAGATATACAAAACCACAAGTTTTGATTAACTATGTAAAACCTGCAAAACCATCATGTTATGCAAATCCATGTCCACTTATCATCTGAGAACGCCATGAATCTGAAAAATCACCAAAATAGTTTACCAAAACAATGAAAAACATAGATAAGCATAATCATAGATTTTGAACAAAAAATCTACAAAACCAAAAGACCAACTCCACAGCTATAATTGCCTGCTCCATAGGGACTGTGCACTGCCAAAATGGCTATAACTGACAGTTGGACTTGCCCCATACCCTACAGAATTATGGCCAAATCTAGCACCTCCCCATGGGCTTTGAGGAGCTCCCACTCATCCTGTACAATAACCACCAACAGCTGGGCCATTACCATAATGAAACATACAATTTAGTATCTTCTCTAGCACTGATTATTGTCCTATTTAGGGCGGGGGCAAAGCACTCTGTTTATCCTGCCTTTAGACCCAAGTATTGAGAGTACTAACTCATAATCCTGCCTTGACAGATCCCTCTCAATCAACTTTACATGAATGACTGATCTCAACTCCATGAATGGATCAGTAGTGAGTGAATCTCAACCTTGAATCTGAAGTCTCTCAGCACACTCCTAGCAATGGATTTCACCTAAGTAAATGTCATTTCTATCTCCAAGAATATTCGTGGTCAAACATGAAACATTGCCTATTTGAAAAACATTCTCTGTCAGAACTAGGAGGGATCCAATGTCATTCTGCTTCAGCCATCTCTGTGGCTTGAATTCCAAATAATCAGTAGCCCATATGCTCTCTTTTCTATGGAATTTCCCTGCTAGATATAAACTCTTTGTAAGTTTTTAGTTGTTGCTTTGTGCTTTCTGAATTTGGTTCCAAAACAATTGTTTTAACCAACAATGGATTGACAAAATTCTTTGCAGGTTTGGAATACAAAGGAATTACTTGATTGTAGGACTCCCCAATTCTGATAAACTACATCGCTGGGAAGAGGCCATGTGAGTATATTGGGAATAAGCATGTGTGGCCAACAAGAAATTGGGATCATGAAGCAGCCTAAAAAAGAATGAGATAAAGCATTTTAAGGCATCCATAAATTCACTTGATTGGTTCTGCCTTTTACCAACAGTGTTCTTTTTAGAGTCTGTCGGTGTGTATTTTAACAAAAAATTACTTGCGCCACCTGACGTCTGTTACATACTCTTGTACTAATATCCACGGTGTGAATGTTCTCTATGGTGAAACATTTGAGTGGCTTCAAAATCCCTCGTAAACCCTTGCAGATGCTTCTCTTGAGGATGAGGGTCTTCTCTGAACGAATGTGATCTCGATTGTAAATTTGGGCTCCCAACCTCTACACTGGGACGCAGACGCTCCAAATCTTCACCCACCGTCTTAAAAAAGGGCATTTGAAAAGAGAAAGTGATTGCATACTTGGCCTTGACTTTCCTGGATTGTTTCTTAATTACTCATCATCATCAATTGCCATACTGTCTAATCCCATGAGCCGAGCTACCACATTCACATTAGGCATTGTCAGCCTCTTCTTCTCTTCATTATTAACATCAAAATCATTTGCCCTCTCTACATTGTCGTTTGGTGCTTCAGATTCTTAACAAATAGATTGCAGAGAAAGAATTTTTCGAGGCTGATTGAAGTCGAAAAAATGATGAAACATGCTCAAACAACCTCGAAATTCTTTGTTCCTGGGCTCTTCCATTTTGAATCCAAAATGTGTGTTTTCTAGACTCAACAGCTCCGTCTACAACTCCAATGTTCCTGTTACAACTCCAATGTTCCTGTTAAAGTCTTCCATTATTTTCCAACAATTCAGGCAACTTCCTCTCTGTATTTGATGGCTTCAAGCTAAATTTCAAACCCTCAATCTTCAACCTGCTCTCCCCGGATCTCTCCAGCTCTGATACCAGTTGTTAAGAAATAAGACAAATAGAGAACACATAAAGTAGCCCACAGAGATGAGAATTTAATGTGGTTCACCAATATGTGACTACATCCATGTGAAAGCAGGGTATTAATCTTGTTATAGATCGCAACAGCATACATAAAGCTTTTCCCCCAATATTTACAATAGTCTTCAAGGAAGACGAAGAGACAAAGCAGAGAAGATGAAATGAATAGTCGGACTTCACATCTAAACATAATCAACTACATAACATATGCAGTATGATTAAGATTTCATTGAGATAGGAACCAATAGCTTGTGATTGTAACTAATAATGCTTAATGAACTACATAATTACATAATGGCAATGGTCTTAATTGAAATTCCATAGAGGTTAGAACTCCTCATGTTGTTCTTCCTCTGCAAACAATTCGGTATGATAGAAGAGCGAAGATTGAATGGGTAGACCATCTGCAATGATCATCAGCAAGCTTTGCAAATCTAACCACTCAGCCATCTCACTCTTATAGATTTTTGCAGTATGAATGGATTGAACATCATTGCATGGCTTGTTTAGCAGGAGCTCCGAGTCCCACAATCATTGTTATTGTCATCACAGTTGTTGGTGGAACATGGCTGCTCGGTTCTTGCTCTTCTGGGTGATGAGAGGAAGAGCATGCAGCTCCGGCAGCAGCGGCCTGTATGTTTGTTACAGAGAATGTTGGGGACCGAGGGAGGGAATGAATGGATTAAAGGAAGTTGAAATGGGCAGACTCCCCTCTTAAGGCCAAAGCAGCCACATCATGTGCTCGAGCTGCCATCTCTGGTGTAGAAAATGAGCCAAGCCATATCCTCTTTTTTCTTCCTCGGCACTCTGATTTCTGAGACCCACATTCCCCACTTCCTCTTTCTTATGCCTGTATACATCGGATGCTTTGATCCTCTAGTACTTGTACTTGCACTGGTATGTTCTTTTCCCATAACCAATGCCTAAGACTCTAACAGGTAGCACTAGCACTCTTTGAGGAGATTCCTCATGTGATTGAGTGAATGAAAGTTCTTCGTAACTATTCTGCTTAAGCATCATCCACTTCAATGTTCAAACAGTCAATAGCAATTTTACATGTCATTCATAACAAAAAATGGTAAATATTTGTCTTATTTTTACTAGCCAAAATTGACCGATAACTATTGAAGTGGATGATCCCTCAGCAACGAGTATTTAAGCAATACTTAGAATTCTTGTAAAGCGCCTCACTCCCCAATAAATATTGTCTAGCCTTCGAGATGATACCAAACTAGCTAAACAAAAGACTTTTCGAAATTAGTCGGAGCTGGAACTATAGAAGCTCTACTGTTAAGGGCTGAGGAATTTCTCCCACAAGCAGTAGGATGTATTGTGGCATTTGGACAGTTCATGACTCAATACAGTTCTGGTCTATTTATCATTCATTTTTATTGCAAAATCTTGGTGGCATCTAATGTCGTACAAGTTGGTGGACATTTTCTATAGTTTTCATTCTTTGTAATCAAAACCTACTTTGTATTGAATTGAGTAGGTGAAGACCAGACATTTTTAAATTGTTTTAAGATTTGATTTTTTAATCTTTTATTCACGTCAATATTAATAAACAATCAAGAATTTGGGCTGTTGGCCCTCTAAGCTCTAACCCCATTGAAAGCCCCTAAACATATATATAGTTTGTAATTAATTAATTAATTAATTAGAAAGTGAGAAAAATCTTCAACTATGGCCTGAGGGACCAGCCAATATATAACCAGTTAAAAACAGTATAAGTAGTTGATGCTGAAATAACATTAGTTATTGGATTACCAGGCAAATTTAAGGTTACTTCTGAACACCTGCATATCACTGCTCTCCTTAAACACCATTCCTTCCACTCTCAGCGTTGGAATCTGCGTTGGAACATACAGCTAGCCGGCCATCCGAGTGTTGTTTAAGTAGAGCTGCATATCACCGCCTAAATATCAGAATCGCTAACATTTTTTTGGCACCATCTTTTCTTCGTATAAATTAATCTAATGATCTAAAGAGATCTTCCATCAGATCAGTGGGGGCAATGTACAGTCAATATGAATAAAAATTCCATGCTGGCCCCTCTTGGCATCATCCTGTGCGTAATTTTACCAGTAATACTAAGCTGTGGTTGTTGATCCACGTCCTCCTTATGGTTCCAAAATAGGGGACAAACCGCATCAGCTGATTTGTGAATCAATGGGCCATTTAGACCTGCTAACTATGTAAGAAAACATTATTTCTGTGAAAGCAGCATTCAATCTATCTATTAATTATTTAGATTCTATGTAGTTGGAAGAAGCACGTGTAACCATGTGTTACAAGAAATATCTATATATATTCCCTGTTCAAGATATATCTATATATATTCACAGAAGGAAGGTTGCAGGAAAATCCAAAGGCCCCACAGGTTAAAGAGGGTTGATTCTTGTGGGCTTCTGACAATGATAGCTAGGTAGCAGCAAAATGTGATGAGTTTTACCGTACATTCCCCTGTATATTGTGGTGGCAGCGGCTACCTAACATACTGGATGAACACAGACAATGAATATGTTGTCGTATGAGTGATGTGCATTCATGGCACTAATACAATTCTCATGGACAAGCGTGAGATAGACATTGTTGGCCGCACTGGTAAGTTGAGGTATGCACGGGGATCAGTAGTTATTAGCACTATTGAAACCTCTCTTCTTGCCAACACCGTGGTCCAGTTCAATTTAACTTTTCAGCACAACTCAGTCCAGTAAATTTATATCACCTGAAAGATCGATCTATTACAATGCGCTAGGTAGAACAATGCAGCTCTTTCAACATACTTACATCCTGCATCTTATTGTAAATGTTGTATTCTATGGGACATCATTTCGTTGAGGTAGTCTGCCAAATAGTGTATGCGCCTTATATATGCTTTCACACTTCTTCATGTGTTCTTGCGAATGCAAGTTTTCTCTCCATAATGTTGTGGGATCAAGATGAGTAGCAGATGCCAATGGCGTTTGTAATTGTAGAAGGTGCAAATGTTGTTTAGTCTATGCCTCTCAGAGATATTTTCATTCATTCTTTTGGCACAAAACAGAGTATTAACAAAGGATAGTTAATACTTAGTACATATTATTTAATATGAACTAATGCCAATATATTCTATTTGTCACCTAGTTTCTAGTACTTTGTCACAGTGCCAACTTGCCAACTTGCCAATTTGGTACTTGAAAGGTAAATTAAAAAAAAAAACTTAAAGTTACAACTTGCCAAATGAGTTTAATACTCAATGCTCATTGGTCAACTAAATTTTAATATAATTAAAAAATAAAAATTTCCATTTTTCAACATTACTATCCACCCATTGACCAATAGCACAACAGATAAATTGCATTTATTAAATCATTAAATTAAAAAATTAACTTTTAGGGATTGTTGCCAAATAAATTTTAAAAAATTAACTTTCAACTTTAGGGATTTTTGCCAAATAAATTTAATACTCAATTCTCATTGGTCAAATGGGCAAAACAAATTGCAGCACATGGATGCATAAGCAATCTTGCCTATGGCAACAACTAAAAATTAGTTTCTTGCATAATTTTCTAAATGTTAAAGAATTTATATATGTAGTCATGTGGTGGAAAGGAACCTTTTGTTCATCTTAAGTTATTTATACTCTTAATTATTATTATTATTTTAAATAAGACCTTTTTAAATGGGATTAAGTAGATTTGTGCACAAGAAGATTATAAATTTTATTTGTTTTAGAGAGTTATTTGATGTAAGTTTTTAGTGTATTGTCCAAGTTATTTACATAGATCATGGTATTTTACATGCTTCGATGTATTTTATCAAAATTAAATATTACATTAAATAAAAAACAAATATATAAAATATTTAACTAACTATAATATAAAATATTGTATATTAAAATGTATAAAAACATTAAATATATATAAATATTGAAATTAAAACTAAACATTATATAGAATATAATATATAATAATGAATATAATATCATCTCATGGCCCCAGTGTGAGAAGTGAATATTTCGTTGAAATATTGTTTCTATAGAAAATATTGCCTCGCTAAGTACGAGAAATGAAATTGTTATAAACATTACAAATTGTATATGAAGGGTAATATATTAAGTAGGAAGTGACCCCACAAAATTTGTATAAACATTACGAATTATATACAAAGGTTAAAATATTAAGCGATTGATATTCTGTAAGAAGTGACCCCACTATGATCCTTGTTTAGTGAATATTTTATTCTAGAATATAGTTTTAAATATAATCCACTTCAAGAGCAATTGGAAAAGGTAAAACTTTAAAACTCCTCATAACTTGCATCACCACGTTTTATGTTTTATAGTTTTTAATTAGTGAAGTGAATTTGATGCCAAATGATTACATAGATCTGTATTGAACAAACCCAGAAAAGTATCCATTGATGCTAGGTCTGGATTCGTGGACTTGGCTATAATTGATTCCAACTACACTTTCAATGGGCCAAACATATGCAGAAATACTATGTAAGCTAAATTTGTTTTCTAGTTATGCTTAGTTTTTTATTTATTTACAATCATCAAGGGGATAGGTTTTTAGTAGGCAATGATATCTATCAAATTACAAAGGGATATGTTGTTAGCTTGACATGCATCATTATGGGGCAAGCACATTTTCTCTTTTTGTTTTCCCCATTCATTTTCACCTTTATTTTTCCTTTAATTATTTTACATTTTTTGTATTGGTTGTGTTTTAGGATGTAACAAAGCTGGGATGTATTATGTATATCCAAGAAGCTGATAAATTTTTTAAATGTAAATATTATTTTGATTATGTTTAAATTTATTGAGTTGGTTAAGTTTACTATATAAAATAATTTATTAAATGGAAAGCTATTGGAAGTGTATAGTTTATTTCAATAGTATAGTCAATCAAAATGTTCTATTTTTTTGTTTTAGAGTTTTTTTAAATTTTATTTTTTATTGGATTTTAAAATACAAACTCAAACATTTGCTTTGCTTACAAATTATGTGGAGAATACTTGATTCTCTAGCCAAGTGAATATTTTTTTCATGTAGATGAACATACCTTCTACAAAAGACGTTCTTCTTTAATTTATTATAAAGGCATGGTTTTTTTATTGTTTTTTAAGAACAGCGATAGATAGGAACCAGCTATTGCTACTTCCCATTTGTACTTGCATTTGTATCTTGCTTAAGCTTTTTGACTGTTAAATTGGTCTCTTCAAAGTTGAATTAGCTCTATAGTATTAAGTCTCCAAATATTTCATTGACAAGAAAGCTCTATTGGAAGTGTATAATTTATTTCAGTTGTGTATGATCGAAAGTTTACTAAATGGAAAGCTATTGGAAGTGTATAATTTATTTCAGTTGTGTAGTCAATCAAAAGGTTCTATTTTTTTGTTTTAGAGTTTTTTAAAATTTGTTTTTCTTAGATTTTAAAATACAAACTCAAACAATTTCTTGGCTTACAAATTATGTGGAAAAAACTTGATTCTCTAGCCAAGTGAATATTATTTTAACATATGAACACACTTTTTATAAAAGGCATTCTTCTTTAACTGACTATAAAGGCATGGTTTCCTTATTGTTTTTTAAGAGTAGCGATAGTTGGGAACCAACTGTCACTACTTCCCATTTGTACTTGCATTTGTTTTTTCTTAATCTTTCTCATTGTTGAACTGGTCTCTTCAACTAGGAATATAATAGCAGTAATATATATAAATATAGATGTGATAGTAGAACTATAAGGTAACCTATCCCTGTGTGATAATTGTGTCTATTCTTAATGAATATAATGGTGAACAAATATATTTACATACACCTACAATTATACTGGTAATTGATGCCAATATTATTGATGTTACCGATAATGATCTGATTCTGGCAATAATTGGTCAAGAAGGGATGGGACAGGACTGTAAGGAGGGGGGACAATGGATTATTCCTCACTAGGCAGGCAACTCATGATGATGGTTAAGGGCCATTGGTTAAGGACCACATGAGACCACCTCATGATGATGGTTAATGACGATCGGTTAAGGACTACATGAGGCCAAGGAGGATAAGGTCCTATCCTTGGGCCTATAGTTGAGGATCTAGCACACATCCCTATTGCAGTCTCTCAAACTATCCCCACTTGAATCAATTGTTGAAATAAATAAAAGGTGATCTTCAATCATATGAGGAAGGTTTGGCATGATGGGTACACCACCTCATGATGATGGTTGAGGACCATCGGTTAAGGGCCACATGAGGCTAATGGAGGATAAGGTCTTGCTATTGGGCCTAGGGTAGAGGATACTTGGGGCACCTCATCACATCTTCCCCCCCTCTCTTTATGGTTGAACCCACATAGTCTTTGATACTTGTTACATTGTTACATATGATCCTTTTTAGATTTAGAATTAAATGTATTTCATATCATATTCAACTAACATGGTTGCAGGTTTCCATAACCAGAATTACATATCTCTTACATCACTTGAATAAATAATTTACTATACATGTTTTGATCTAGTGAAATGTATTTCCAATATTGTCAAACATGATTGTAGGGATTAAACTAGGATTTATTTTACTTATAGCAATTTTTTGGTACATTGTAACCCTAACTTGTGATTTTAGGGCAATCCAAAAAAAGGGGACATTACAAGTGGTATCAGAGCATGTCCCTACCAGCGTGCAGGACATACCTACTTTAACCACTATTCAAATTAGAACTAACTATTCACCCTTCTTAAGTAGGCTAATAATACACTTCTATATCTCAATGTACCCATTGCAAAATAAGTGTTCCTATCCTGAACCTTTAAATCCTTAGGGATGTCAATTTTAATCAACCTGGTTCAAGGATATGATACATCTCTAGATCCATTGGTATACATTGATGATGAAACTTCTTTTGACTGGGGACATGCAATGGAAGACAATAGTCCTAATGAATGTTAAGTCTTGTCAATTCTATACCTACGCATACCATTTCAACTGGATGGGCTTAACATGCTTGGGAAACAAGAAGAGGATTGATTAAGGGCACTATCACTTGCAAATAATTCATTGAAACAAAAAAACAAATTTACTTGCATGCAACTCTTCTAATTATTTTTCCCTTACGTAGTTTGCCATTTTGTTTTCTTTGTTTTCACTATAATGAGCTCTCACTTCATGTCTTCTACCAATAATTACTTTTATCTACATGGTATCTTGGCATACCCATTTCACATTAAGGGCACTATCACTTGCAAATAATTGACTGAAACAAAAAAAAAAGACTTTACTAGCATACCTACTTTTACCCACTACTATTAAAAATCAACATTATTTGCATACATGTCAACATATTTAATTTACTCCATTTCTTTTCTAATGCAAGACAACAACACATATCACTACATTCCTTTGATGTTGAAATGATGGAAGGATAACAACCATTCACCAAGAAAAAAAATGTATGTTCTCTTCTCAATAAATTTCAATGTTAAATGTGCAATTATAAAGGAACAACTAATTACTTTTATCTACATGCTATCTCAGTGTACCTATTGCAAAATATATGTTAATATCCCAAACCTTGAAATCCTTCAGGATGTCATGTTTATTCAAGGGTTCAAGGATATGATAAAATCCTCTCCAAATCCTATCCCACAAGTGCTCACAAATAATAATATATCCTATAATACTTTTGAAACCAAAAAAAGTTCAAAGTCAACTTCCAATACAATTGAAGAATCTAGCCCTTCTCAAAAGAACAAGAGTCCTTAAGAAATTTATCAAAGAAATCAACAAGTTAATTATTCCCTAGTGACCACAATAATGAAGACTAATGATCCTCAAACTCATGATGAGGATAAGGGAAAGTATGAATGGGAACAAGCTATGCAAAATAAATATGAATCTTTGATAAAGAATATGAGTTGGGAATTGGTGGACTTACCCAAGGGAAAGAATGTAGTAAAAAGTAAGTGGGTGTATAAAACTAAGTTCAAGTCTAATGAAAGCATTCAAAAGCATAAGGCAAGATTAGTGACAAAAAGGGGTGATTAAACTACACAAAAACTTTTGGTCCAACAACAAAGATCAATATTGTCATGGTTACTATAGTATCGATATCTCATTACATGTGGTCTCTTCACCAAATGGATGTTAAGAATGCCTTTTTGAATGGAGAAATTGATGAAGAGATCTTAATGATCAATCCACTTTTTGCTCACGTGATACTTCATATTTTATACTTGATATATTTATATTAATGCAGGCATGGATGTAATATAAAACTAATTCAACTAAATTTTATTTTTAGTGATCTAACTTGTTTATGATCTATTTAAATTGCATTCTCAATGAGTCAATATCTATTTAGGAATATTGTTGAACAAATCTTGTGTTTTTCAAACACTCCTTTTTATGGTTATTTGTTTTTCAAGGAAATTTTATTAATCCATAAGATTTATTCTCTATGTGTATTCCCAAACAATAATTGTGTACATAGATTTAATTATTCCCAATCTATTTGAGGCATGACGCCGATTGAAATATGAGTACTTTTTGAATGATATTTTTGGAACAGACCCAATGTTAGCTTTCCATAATTCTTGTTCCATGATTCAATTTTTACACTTGGCAAGTTAATAGAATAAGGAGTTACAATCACAAATGCTTTATTTGGAAGTTCTAAAAATTTGTTCAACAATTTATTCAGTTCATCAAATTTTGTGTCAAAGTTTGTGATAATAGTAGTACAAAGTCATGTTGAAATACACTGGACAACTGAGAGGGGGGTGAATTAGTTCTCATAAAAACTTAGCTTCATATGAATATCAACCATCAACAACTTAATCAAATTTAACAATGAAAGCATGAAACCATAAACTTAATCACAATCACACATATAACACAGTAGACACCTGATTTTTACATGGAAAACCCTAAAAGGAAAAAACTACAGTGGGTGTTAGCCCATAGAAATATATGAGTTATAACAATATCACAAAATAGCGCTCACTGACTATAGGGCTCACTGCACAAATTGCTCACTGCAAAGAATGGCTCACTGCCAAAGGGGTGGTTCACTGCCAAAGTGGTGAACTGATTAAGTCACATCTACTCCATGCATGGGTTCAGTTCCATTGAAGCACAAGATAACATCTATGCTCTACTCTTTTACACCTTTGCCCTTATCTCTTCATCTTTGCAACACACACACTTTTTTACAACTCTATTACATGCTTTTATACAATTCATCAACCTTGGAATGTACATCAAGGTTGACATTACATTAATCAACCATTGGAACATTCTCCAAGGTTGGCATTACAAAACATACACAGAAATAGGTCTAGACCTATTACAAAATTTAGATAAGGAAAGATGTAGAGAAGTATGATGAACATGTCACACCTTAGCTAGGACTCAAACGCAATCCTCCACACCACAACACACTTCTATAATCTTCAATGCATCTCCACAATTAGTGAAATCAACCAAGTCGGCCAAGACTGGTGAGAACACTAGTTCTTCAAGGAACAAACTTCATCCACGATCCAAATTATTCTTTGCGAACCAATCTAGAGGTAGGAACATGATCAAGAGACATCCATAAGCACATTATAATCGCCAAGAACAACCGCATGATCTCTAACCACTCTATCAAGAAGATTCTTCAAGCCTAAGCCCATAACCAACACTGTCAACCACTGTCATAATGAAAAAATCACTTGTGGACCACGAAATCATGAACCATTGGAGTTGAAGGCACATAACATAATATTAGACTTAACTCTAGAACCGCAGATCAAAATACTTCAATACGGAGGAATGTGGAGCATAATAATTTCTTCCTGTCATTGCCAAACATACAGAAAAAGTTGTTTTCACTCTGGTGAACACAACTTACTCAATTCTTCATACTGAAGGGTCAAACTTGGAAGATAGCATCTTCAAATGTGACTCTAAATAACTTCAAATCTGCAGACAAAGATATTCATCTTTTAGGAAATGCAGAGCAATCTACTAGATCGTTCTTTTGTATGCAATAAACTATTTCCTCTGCAACTCACTGTTTCTACCGGAGAAGTTAATTTTCTCAATATCCTCAACATCAAGATTACTTACAAAGCATCTTACTCATTACAAGAAAGAAACAAGATAGGAGCAGAGTTGCCACCAATGACAACATGGGTATGTTGATGTGAATAATAACACTGATTAGGCACATACTTGCAACAATCTCCCTCTTTGTCATTGATGGCAACATATGATGTGAAAAATTGAAAAGACCATCAAGACAAGATTCTCCCCCTTTCTTTTTACACGGCTGCATTCTTTCTTCTCCTGAGTTTTTCACATGATTTCTCCCCCTTTGACATCAATGGAAAAGAGAACATACTTGCATTCTACTACTCTGATCCAACTGAACCATTACCAACACATCTAGCTACTCCTCTTGAAAAGTAGCTCCCAAAACATCAATCTAGATCAAACAATTAGACTTTGAGCACCACTGGATTGATGCATTCTCATGCATCTTAGTTTAGGGAAGGAGGGGTAATGACCCCTAACTTCTCTCTGAGATACTCAAAAGTATCCATACACAGAGGCTTGTTGAGGATATCTACAATCTGATCCTTTATGGACACATATTTCAACTTTATTTCATTCTCTGTCACATTTTCTCTTAAAAAGTGATACCTTATAGATATATGCTTTGTTCTTGAGTGCATCACTAGATTCTTAGAAATATTTATGGCACTTGTATTGTCACACAATATTGCAATTCGACATTCATAAACAACTCTTATATCCTTAAAAGTCCGCTTCATCCATAACACTTGAGTACAACATGTTGTAATATACTCTACGTTTGCAGTTGACAAGGAGATTGAATCTTGTTTCTTGCTTAGCCATGAAACCAATCTATTTCCCAAGAAGAAGGCACCTCTACTTGTACTTTTTATGTTATCAACATCTTCGGTCCAATCAGCATCTGTATAAGCACTGAGAGTAAAATCATTATCCTTTGGATACTATAAGCCATGATCCAGAGTGCCTTTTAAATACCTCAGGATTCTCTTTACTGCCATCACATGTGATTCTCTTGGATCAACTTGAAATCTTGCAACAAGACAAAATGCATGTATAATATTAGGTCTACTTTGAGTTAGATAAAGTAATCCTCCAATCATGGATCTATACTTTTTTTGATCAGTCTTAGGTGATTCATTAGTTTTACTCAATTTGTAGCCAGTCAGCATGGGAGTACATACTGGTTTAGAGTCTTCCATCCCAAACTTCTTTAACAACTCTTTCACATACTTAGACTGAGATATGAAGATTCCTTTATTTGATTGATTGATCTATAGACCCAGAAAGAAATTCATCTCACCAAACAGAGACATCTCAAATTCTTTCTGTATTTCACCAGCAAATTGGATACACATACCTTCATTTCCTCCAAAGATGATATCATCAACAAAGACTTGAACAATCAAAATTTGATCACCATTAATCTTGAAATAAAGATTACTGTCAACAGTACCTTTACTGAAACCTAACCATAATAAGTACTTATCCAACCTTGCATACCAGGCCCTAGGAGCTTGCTTGAGTCCATATAATGCTTTCTTCAATCTGCATACCATATCACCTTGATTTGATAGTTAAAATCCTTTTGGTTGCTCAATGTAGACTTCCTCTTCTAACTCACCATTCAGGAATGCAGACTTCACATCCATCTGATACTCTTTTACAGCTTTGTGAGTTGCAAATGCCAGAAACATTCTGATTGCTTCAATCTGAGCTACTAGAGAAAAAGTCTCTTCAAAATCTATCCGTTTAATTTGAGAATATCCTTTGCACAGAAGCCTTTCTTTATTCCTTACAACTTCTCCATTTTCATTCAGTTTATTCTTGAAGACCCATTTGGTTCCAATAACATTTTTGTCAATAGGTCTAGGAACTAATTTCCAAGTTTCATTCTTCTCTATCTACATTAGTTTTTATTTCATTGCCGTAACCCAATTTTCATCATTGCAGGCTTCATTCATAGTTTTGGTTCAATCATAGAGACCAAACAGTAATTCACTTGTTCTTCTGTATCTCTTTTTCTTGTTAGTACTCCTTTCTCTTTGTCTCCAATAATTTGATCTTCAGATTGACTGATTCTTATATACCTGGGAGTCTTAGCAATTTCTAGAGCCTTTTCTTCTTCACTTTGATTTTCTTGTTCAACTTTTTCTTTAGCAGGTTCGTCTGACTCATAGTCACTCTGATTTGATGTTTTTCCTTTGCCTTCATCCACCTTCACATTTGCACTCTCCACAATCTTATTCAACCTTTTGTTGTAGCAATGGTAGGCCTTACTCTTGGTAGAGTATCCAAGGAAGATTCCTTCATCACATTTTGCATCAAATTTCCCTAGGTCTTCATCTCTTCTGATATAGCACTTGCTTCCAAAGACTTTGAAGTATCTTACTATTGGAATTCTTCCATACCACAATTCATAGGGGGTTTTAGTGCTATTACCTTTCACTTGAACTTTGTTTTGAATGTAGACAACAATATGTAGAGATTTTTTTAGAAAACTTCCGGTAGGCCTCCTTCCTTCATCATTGTTCTGGTAGCTTCTTGAACTGTCATGTTCTTCCTTTCCACAACTCCATTTTTTGAGGAGTTCTAGGTGCGGACAACTATCTTTTTATTCCTTGCTCTTCACAGAAAATGTTGAATTCATTTGATGTTAGCTCACCTCCTCTATCGAACCTCAAGCATTTAATTTTCAGTGCTATTTCATTTTAAACCATTGCTTTGAAGGATTTGATCTTCTCTACGACTTCTGATTTGTCTCTTAGAAAAGTAACCCAAGTCATTCTAGAATAATCATCAATAAGCAACATGAAGTACCTATCACCATGTAGACTTCTTATCCTTGTAGGACCACATAGATCTGTATGAACTAGATCCAACAAACCAGTAGAAAATTGCTCTTTACTCTTGAAACTTGTTCTTGTCTGCTTCCCCAACTGACATTCCTTGCAAATAGTATTTGTGGGTTTCAAAAGTTTTGGTAAATCTCTTACAGTCTGACCTGAACTTATCTTTACCAGATTATCAAAAATTATATGACACAACCTTCTATGCCACAACCAACTTTCATCTGGTTGGGCTAATAAACAGTAATCAATAGATCCTCTTAATTAATAGATGTTACCTCTGGTCTTCTTACCAGTAGGAATCATAGTTCTGGAGGTTTCTATTATCTTGCATCCATTGTCTTTGAATCTTAGATCATAACCTTTGTCGCACATCTGATCAACACTCAAAATATTATGCTTTAAACCCTTCACATATATAACATTGTCAGTGTTATGCTTTCCATCAAATGAAATAGATCCTTTTCCACAAATCTTACTAACTACATTGTCTCCAAACCTAACCAGTCCTCCATCATATTTTTCCAAAATTACAAATTTAAATTTGTCACCAATCATGTGATGTGAGCATCCACTATCAATAATCCATTCGTCCTTATCTTTCTCAACCTGAACATCCAAAGCACTTTCTTCCACTGGATTTTCTTCCTTCACACAACTAGCAGGATTAGTAGACACAGGTTCATTTTTTAGAGAAATAAACAAGCATTCATTTGCACTAGTACTAGCATCATCAGATTCACCATCAGTCACACCTTCATCATCAAAATCTCTAACATAGTAGCATTTCTTTTGAGCTCTAGGCCTATTCTCGAATCTTTTTTATGTTCCTTTCAATTCTTTCAGGTCATCTAGAAGCATAATGACCTACTTTACCACATGAAAAACATTTGAAAGGTAATGTGCCTTTGAACTTACTAGAACCTCTTTGCAGTCTATCAACAAAGTTGGCTTTAATTTCATCAAGCTCATCATCAGGTTCCACCTTGTACATTTCTGCTTTGGAGATCTTTTCTGAAGTACTTGCTTTGCAAGCAGTTTCTACTTTTGGCAGAGCATCACCAAATTCTCTCATTTCAAAAGTAGTAATCTTACCAAGCAACTGATCCTTATTAATCTTTTTTACAGTCATTATTTCTTCAATTACAGCTACCTTGTGAGCATAGGATTTAGGTAATGACCTAAGAATTTTCATCACAACTTTAGTTTCATCAATAGTTCCTCCCATACCTTTGATTCTAGTAACAAGTTAATCAACCTTCTACATGAAGGATGTTATATTTTCATCTTCTACCATCTTAAGAACTTCATATTTGGCTTTCAGTTCGTGTAATTTGACCCTCTTTACAAATTCATCTCCTTCATACATATTACTCAGCTTATCCTAGACTTCTTTAGTAGACTCATAATCCATGAACTTTATTAAATTAGAGTCAGTTAGTGCACTCAGGAGAGCATCTCTGGCTTTTATATTTATGTCATACTCTTTGATTTCATCTTTAGTTGTCAGACCATTCTCTAGCATGGTATAATCAGTCTATGTCACTCGCCATACTTTATAACCAATACAAAGAAGATGGCTTTTCATGCAAATCTTCCAAGTTGCATAACTCGTCCCATCAAACTACGGAGCCTCCTTCTTGTAAGACATCCTGGATCTACCTCAAGCTATTAATCTTACCACCGAGGAACCTTGCTCTGATACCAATTGTTGAAATACACCAGACAACTGAGGGGGGGCTAAATCAGTTGTAAGAAAAAACTTAGCTTCATATGAATATCAAGCATCAAAAACTTAATCAGATTTAACCATGAAAGCATGAAACCATAAACTTAATCACAATCACACATCCAACATAGTAGACACTAGATTTTTACATGGAAAACCCTAAAAAAAGAAAAACAATAGTGGGTGTTAGCCCATAGAAATATATGAGTTATAACAATATCAAAAAATAGAGGCTCACTGCCTACAGGGCTCACTATCCAAATTGCTCACTACAAAGAATGGCTCACTGCCAAAGGGTTGGCTCACTGGTAAGGGGTGTCTCACTGCCAAAGTGGTGAACTAATTAAGTAGCATCTAATCCATGCCTGGGTTTAGTCTCATTGAAGCACAAGATAACATCTCTACTCTGCTCTTTTACACCTTCACCCTTATCTCTTCATCTTCGCAACACACACACTTTTTTTCAACTCTATTACATGCTTTTATACAATTCATCAACCTTGGAATGTAGATCAAGGTTGGCATTACATTCATCAACCATTGGAACATTCTCTAATGTCAGCCTTACAAAACATACACAGAAATAGGTCTAGACGTATTACAAAATTGAGCTAAGAAAAGATGTAGAGAAGTATGATGAACATGCCACAGCTTGGCTAGGACTCAAACGTAATCCTCCATGCCACAACACATCTCTATAATCTTCAAGTGAAATCAACCAAGTCAGCCAAGACTAGTGAGAACACTAGGTCTTCAAGGAACAGACTTCATCCACGATCCAAATTATTCTTTATGGACCAATCTAGAGGTAGGATCATGATCAGGAGACATCCACAAGCACATTGTAATCACCAATATCAACCACACGATCTCTAGACACTCTGTCAAGAAGATTTTTCAAACTGGAGCACATAACCAACACTGCCAGCCACTGTCATAATGAAAAGATTGCTTGCGGACCATTATATCATGAACCATTGGAGTTGGAGGAACATAACATCATCTCAGACTTAACTCTAGAATTGCAGATCAAAATACTTTAATGTGGAGGAATGCGGAGCATAATACTTTCTTCTTGTCATTGCCAAACGTATAGAAAAAGTTGTTTTCACTCTGGTGAACATAACCCACTGAATTCTTCATACCGGAGGCTCAAACTCAGAACATAGCATCTTTATATGTGACTCTAAATAACTTCTAATCTGTGGACAAAGATATTCATCTTTCAGGAAATGCAGAGCAATCTACTGGATTGTTCTTCTATATGCAATACATTGTTTCCTCTGCAACACTGTTTCTACCGGAGAAGCTAATTTTCTCAACATCCTCAACATCAGGACTACTTACAAAGTATCTTACTCATTACAAGAAAGTAACAAGATAGGAGCATAGTTGACACCAATGACAACACCGATATGTTGACATTAATGACAACACCGATGAGGCACATACTTGCAACAAGTCACTCAAACTATTACATAGCTATTTATCACACAACAGTATGTAGTTGAAAAACCATATTTCTAAATTGGAAAACATAGCATGACAACTAGTACCAATTGCAATTTGAGTAGTTTTTGAATGATATTTGTGGATCAAACCTAATTTTAGCTTTCCATAATTTTGGTTCCATGTTACCATTTTTATGCTTAGGAAGTTAATAGAATAAGGATTTATAGCCTCAAATGCTTTGTTTGGAAGTTCTAAAAAATTGTTCAATAATCCATTTGGTGCATCCAATCTTGTGTCAAAGTCTGTCATAGTAGTAGTATGTAGTCACTCAAATTATTACATAGCTATTTATTACACAACAGTATGTAGTTAAAAAACCATATTTCTAAATTGCAAAACATAGCATCGTAGATGATACCATCTACTATTTCAAGAAAGATGCAACAAAAAGATAGCTACATAAATATACACAAGAGGAGCCACTATATTCTGAGAATTGATACTCCCTTTCAATTCCTATAAATGACAAATTACACTACCTTCCTCGAACAATGCAATGCCAACAAGTCATAAAACACAAACACTTCTCACAAAACATTTACTTTACAAATAGCCTATCAGAAAAACCATTGTGCATTCACCTCGTACAACTGCTAGTATTATTAGTACCTTCCATTGCATGGCACTAGTGCATTCCATAAGAAAAATTTTGCATTACTCTTCACAAGTTTCAATCAATCATTTTATTGTATTTTGATCATGACTATAGTTTGATCATGATAGAATGATAGTCTAATTTAAAGTAACTATTTGTTAAACAAATTTTTCCCTATTCCTAAACAAAAATGTCAACTTAATACAAAGATGTAGATGTATGAAATGGTTACATTAAATGATGTCAGTATATGTAGTTGTTTTTATGTTCATTTTAGTTTTCACAGGACAAGAACAAACCAGTATTGCTTCCCTCTTTACTCAATTTAGGAATCTCAGAATATAGGACTACATTCCTTTTATCTTTTGGAAATAATGAACAAGTGTTAGCATAGAATTTAAGAAACATAAACAAAATTTGAAGATTTAAAATTTTGAGAAAGTATATTTTGTCATCAGCATTCAACTACGTTGTATCCTAGTTAATCATTCTAATAGCTGTTATACAAACCTGTGAGCAAAGTTTTTGAATAAAAAAGGCACATATCATGTAATCATTGCAGATGAGGAAACCATATCTTTTTCAGGCATGCCAAAAAACACTTGATGCATGTTCTCCACTAAGCCACACTTCCCATATATTGTGACAAGAGCATTGCCAACACACACATCCTCACAATAACCATTCTTATAAATCTGCCCATAGACCTCCTTCCTATGCTCCAGACATCCCATGTTGGCAAAAAACTCAAAGGATGCTTCAAAATGTAAATCTTTCAGGCTTGGTACCCATGAGAAACATGTCATAAAACATCTTTAGAGCCTCCTCCCATTGTCCACAATGAGAATAATCAACAATTATCATGGTCCAACAAATAACATCTCTCTCAAGCATTTTTTCAAACATTTGGTGTGCATACTCCATGGAATCATACTTAACATACATATTAATAAAATCATTCTAGACAATAATGCCTAGATTCAACCTACTTTCGACCATATGGGCATGGAGTCTCTTTCCCTTTGCAAGTGCCTTCCTCTTGTCACATTGTGTTTTTAAGTTCTTTCATTCTAAATTTCTATTTTCTGTATGATGTTTCCAATCTATATTGCACAATTGTATTTACACATATGGTGTTATGTTTTTGAAATATTACAACTTTGTTCTTATTCAGACAAATGTGATTGACCAGTTCTAGTATCTTTTTGTCTCTATGCTCTGTAATTTACAACATGTATTTTTGGGTGGGAATAGACTTTCAGAAACTTTTGGACAAAAGATTGTAGGGTCTAAAGTTAACTCTTTACCTTCCCACATCATTATTAAATGTCTATTGTTACAGAGTGCAAGTGGTTTCTACTTCCAAAATAATGGTTTTTACTTTATTAAGTGAACTTGATTTAAAATTTTAAACAATATATTTCAAAGAAAATTCCATCTAATAGAATACTTCTCTAAATTATAGAAAGGAGAATTAAATATTAAAAAATGGTCCAAGAAAGGTTAAAAATAAGGATTTATGTTTCCCATATCATATTCAATGTCCAATTTTGTTCATTCTTTAAATTTTAAAAATCTTTCGAAAGACTTTTAGAATGTACATTATTGTGATGTTATGCTTTTGGGGTCACGGTGTGCTGTAACTGTGTTAGTTTTTGATCTTTTGAAAGATCTATCTAAATAGATTTGTTAACTCCTTAAAATGAAAGAAATTACTTGTTGATTTCATTCATTAGTTAATTTCGTTGGAGATTTTACATTTACCTTGTATTGTATTTAATTTTCCAAAACATCCATCTAAATAGACTAGCAAAAGAAATTGGTAGTTTCTTTTGTTCATATATTAAATTGAAATGTTTAAGTGTTTTGTTTTAAATTGTGTATTTCCTTATGTTTCCAATCTTATAAATTGTCAAAAATTAAAGACCTAAAGGCTCTTTAAAATGAAAACATTACTTGCTAATTTTTTCCATTCCATAAATTTGCAAGTTTTTTGAATTTCTTGTACTGTCTATTATTTTCAGGTTCTTGAAAGATTAGTCCAAAACTTGTAAGATTTTGAAAGAAAAAGAAACTTGCTCACTCTGTCCACTTTGTTTAATTTGTTTTTGATTAGTTTAGTAGAAACAAATGGTCTTGAACCCTATATAAAGCAGCCCCCGAGGCAAAAGGCCTCAAAAGTGCCAGAAATAGTACATTAACAACACAAAATCAACAAACAAAAAACTAGACTAATAAAAAACACTAAAACTAGTTGAACCACTAAGGACTATCACTTGTCCCATACTTGGCCAAGAAATTAACCATATCCTTATAGTCACCAATGCTATCCACCCCCAGATCTCTGACCTTGTCGTCAAAGTCCTTAACAGTAGCAAACACCAAAGCTGTGTGGTGAAGAGCCTTGGCAGCAAACTCTATCATGATCCTCTACTTCTTCTACATCTTGTCCATCTTATCCTTGAGCACCACCAACTCATCAATAGTCTTGACACACAACGAGTAGCTTCCCTTCTTCTTTTGGCCCCAATCTTCCTCAACAGCCTCCTCCATCTCCTCTAACCTAGGCTTGTTTAGTTCAACAAAGTGGCTCACTCCTTCATCTTCATGCACATATTCAATGGGTATTTCATCTTCTCCCTCCCCAATGGTGTCCTCAACAAATCTAGAATCTTCAAAAATTTCCATGCCCTGGGGATTAGAGGAAGGGATTCTAGCAATATGGCTAGACCTGCGCACTCCATGAACACCATGCTTACATGCATTACCCCCATCACCACTCTCCATTTGCTTAGGTCTTGAATCCAAATCAATGACTTTCACAGGCTCCCCAACCATATCAAAGTCCTCCTGCCTGGTTTTAGCTTTCTTGGACTGCACATTGCCCTCACCCTCCATAGCCTTCCAGTCCCTTTTAGTAGACATCCTAGTATCCTTCTCAATCTCCTGGTTAGGGGTCTCAATTTTACTAATAGATTTCTTAGGATACCTAGTCATGGAATCAGGAGTAGGGATCTCAATAGGGGTACTACATTCTTCAATTCTGGGACCCCCCTTTAGGTCTTTGGGGAGATTTTAGGGGTCCCGATGGTTTTATTGGCTTTACCTTTAGTAGCAGGAGACCAAGTTGACGGGGTATTCTCAATAAAGCTAACCTTAATTTGTTTCAGGGGGTATAAGGCCAAATTAAAGTGGTACAGCCTCATGATGAGGCCTTGGTGAATGGGGATGAGAGGGTAGTTAGGGTTTTTATCATGAATTTCCTTCACTGACTTAATAGAGTTCTCCAGAGAAGACAACAAGAAAAAGGGGAAACTAATCTCCATCCTATTCCTAAAGTGATTAAACAAAGAAAAGTGATAAACATAAATCTACCCTCCAGAGTGAAGTATTTCATGTTCATTAGGCAAATTTGACCCCATGGTGCCGACAATGTTTCCCTTTTAAACCCCCCGTGGAGTTTCACAACAGCCTCACCTTCACAGAAGAAAATCCTCATAATTTTAGGGTCTGGCACCTTGCTACAACTATGTTTTTTTCCTTTGGTGGGGAGTCTTATGGCTTGCCCTATCACCTCCTTAGAGACTTCGAAACCAATTCCCCCAATGCAAACTTGCTTGGAATCCTCATCCCATGACTCCGTAAACTGGTGTGACAAATTCTCATCATGACCAACCATCGTGTCAAGGAATGGAGCCATGTCCCCCTCCTGTATAATATGCCAAACCATAGGGTCTTGTCAAAATTCCTTAGAAGTGGTCGGCTTGATTTTAACAATGTCACCACTCATCTTCAAATCTAGTAAACTTTGCATCCAGTGAGAAAGGAAATGTTTAAGGTAGAGAACGTTGGAATGCTTAGCATGATACTCAAAGGAGTAAATAAGTCCTTCCATGCACATCCATCTAATCAGAGGCAACAGGAATCCTGAAATAATATCATAAGAATTCTAGATATTTGCAATGCCTTCGCCACTGTAGTTTTCTCCCTCTAGAAAGACCCACACCCACCACCTCATACAAAAATAAAAATCATTGGAGATAGGGATTATAGGGAAATAATTACTCCTGAGCCATCCTGTCCATTAATTGTCCCACCCTCCCATCATATGCCATCTCAACATTCTTCCAGGCTATCTCATCAACTCGGCCGCCTATCACATGCCTCCTCAATGTCTTTTCAAGCCAGCCTATCATCTAATCAACCCACCTCCCAGTGCCTTGCCACCTCAACTTATTGACAAGCCAACCTATCCTCCAAACCATCCTCTCACCTTTTGCATTCCACCTTGACATATTTATAGGTATCCTAGTCATCTCATTTTTCTTTTTTTCCTTACACCTGCTCTGAAAAGTTTGAAAAGTACTGCGTCTTTTCCTGCCACTTTGAGTTTGAAACCCAACAACTCCAAGCTCATTTGAAGACTTATTGCCCTTCAAGATAAAATATCTACCTCCACACAACCAGAGTATGTAGATGGCAAAGATCCCATAACACCTAATCTATGTACTTGCTTCCATCTTGCTTGCTGAGAGTTTAAATCCTGCTAGGCAGCCTAGACAAAAGCTTCCAACACCACCAACCATTAATATTGCTATGCAGGTTCTCCATAGCTTTTGCCATAGAATTACCCTCCCTATAGATATGAGAAACCTTTTACTCCTCCATGGCATTGAGAAGCAACTACATATCACCTATAATGTCTGCCATATTCCAACCTATACTCGCTAAACTGAGAGTAGTGTTCACAATTAACTCTAAATCCCCTTCCACATGAAGATGTCAAATGTTCAGGGAGATGGCGAGTTTGATATCCCACAACATGGCTAAAGTTTCATCCTCATTGTTGCTTTTAATACCAATTCACGTAGATTAAGCAACTACAAACATTCCTGAATCAGATCTTATTATATCTCCTCCACTAGAAACCCCCAGGTTCCCTTTAGTTGCCCCATCAAAATTGTGCTTGAACCAGACTTTTTGCAGCAATGCCCAGTTAGTTTTACCTCTAGCAATCTCTTTATAATTCTCAATTTGGCAGATGTTTGGGCTAATAGTCCATTGTTTCCATAAACTATATTCTTCCTTTCTTGAAGGGTTCTCAACAACTTTAAATTTGTAGGAATTGATATTCTCTGCCAGCAAATTGGAGAAGGTTTGAAAAACCTCCAAGGAGATTCTAAACTTTTCCTTGAAAACTCTATTATTATGCTCTTTCCACAAATTCTAGGCCAGGTGAGGAGGAATTTGTATCCACAACTCCTTAACAATAGGAAATGTAGGTTTGAAGGGGGGCCTCCAAGCCCTAACCAGGGCCACCACACTTTCATTGAAAACCCAGTACAAATTCAGCTTCTGCATGATAAGACTCCAAACATCCCGAGCAAAGTTATAGTGAAAATGAGGTGGGTGACCATCTCTTCATCTTCACCACAAAGAACACACCTATTTGGCATTTGAAATCCTCTCTTCTTTAGATTATCTAGAGTCAAGATTTTGTTATGCATTAGGGTCCACAAAAAGAAGTTGATTTTAGGTAAACATTTAGAGAGACAAACTTTCCTGCACAACCTATCCTCCCCAAACTCTAATAGCAGACCATAGGTACTCTTCACAGTAAACAAGACTTTGTTGTCTTTATCCAAAATCATCTAATCTTGTTTAGGAAGAAGGGAAAGCTAAAATCCACCAATTCACTTTAAAGATGAAGAGAAACCTCTTCATCCTCATCTTGATCAGTGGCATAGTCTTTGATACCCTTCCAACTTCTGATGCCCCCATAACTTATGATGTAATTAGCCACTTTACAACTAAAGAACCTGCAAGCTTTACCAGGTAGTCTACCATGATCCTTGAATATTTGAGGGGAAGGTCTTTCAACCATCTATCCTGCCAAAAATTGACATTCCTACCATCCCCTATCTTCCATCTTATGCCTCTACAAAGGAGACTACAAGTTTTCAGGGTCCCATTCTAGATGACAGAACCTTTAGGAAGCCCAAGATCAGCTAGAAGCTTATAGCCTCCCTCTCTATTAAGATACTTAGCAGTCATGATAGCACCCCAATCCTTGTTACCTTGAATCAGGTTCCAACCTATCTTTGACATGAGGGCCCTGTTCATGAGATGTATTCTTCTTAAACCCAAACCCCCCTGACATCTAGGAGTACAAACCTTTTCCTAGCCAACCAACACAATTCTCCTTTTTTTCTCCACCCCAGACCAGATGATTTTCTTCTAAATTTGCTTGATCTTCTCAGCCACATATCTCAAGATTTTGAACAAACTTAGGAAGTAGTTAGATATTCCTTGAAGGGAGGCTTTGAGAAGCTGAAATTTCTCTGCTCGGCTCAATAAAGTTCCTTTCCATCCAACTAGATTCCTCTGACTTCTCTCCATAATCATGTTCCAGTAATATGAGGTGACTTTGGTGATCGTAAGAGGATGGCCAAGGTAGGTAGCAGGCAACCTTGCACTAGAGAAGCCCAAGGCTCTGGTAATTTTTTGTTGTAAGTCCTCCTGATTGTTTAGAAAATAGATGTAACTTTTATGAAAGTTGATGCTCTTCCCAACGTCCCCTTCATAAGCATTGAGAAGGCTTTTCCACCTTCTAGCCTCAACAACAAAAGCAATTCAAACAATATAGTGTCATCAACAAACTATTGAATGGTTGATGCCTGGGCTATGGAGGTGGGTTTAATGCCCCAAAGAGTCCCCTGCGTTAGAAAATTACAAGCATTCCTACCCAGCACTTTAGCCAGCAAGATGAAGAGATAAGGAGAAAGAGGGTCTCCTTGTCTAAGACCTCTCCTTGAGGGTAAAAAACCTCTAGGGGAACCATTGACTAATACAAAAATTTAATTATGGAGATACACTCCTTCACCGGGTTGATCACCAGATCTTGATAACCAAATTTTCTGAGAACCCTAATCAAAAAATCACAATTAACTCTATAATAGGGTTTGGAAATGTCCAATTTAAATACCATACCTGGGATGTTGCTTTTGGAAATTGAGTGAATGATCCCATGAGTGGTGATGGCTATTAAAAAGACACAAGACAACTGAGAGGAGGGGATGAATTAGTTGTATCAAAAACTTTAACTTCTTTAAGAAAAATCACTTTCACATTTACATACTTTAATTCCTTATTATATTTTATGAATAGAAAAATTAAAACATAAACACATCAACACCATGCACACATGAACACCATATTTTTACGTGGAAAACCCTAAATAGGGACAAACCATGGTGAGTGTTATCTCACAATATAATGTAGTAACAATATTGAATAACAAAAGAGGCTCACTTCCAAAGGGCTCACTGCCCAAATGAAAAGCTCAATGTCAAAGGGTTGCTCACTACCAAAGGGTGGCTCACTATCGAGGGTGGCTCACTGTCGTGGGTGGCTTACTACCAAGGGTTGGCTCATTGCCATGAATTGATATAGTACAACATCTACACCATGCCTAAGTTCAATTCTATTGAATTGTAATATATCTCCTTTGCTCTGCCTTTACAACTCGCACATTTTACCTTTGCATCTTCACACTCTTATCACTCACTCATGAATTCATTACATATATTTATACACATCATCAACCTTGGAATGTACATCAAGGTTGGCATTACATTCTACAACCATTGGAACTATCTCCAAGGTCGGCATACATACATAAATCAGATTAGGAATGGACCTAAACAAACTTCTGGAGCAAATGAATGAAATAGGAACACTTCATGGCTTATCTTGAACAAAAATACATCTTCACATGCTACAACATGCTTCCACAATCCACAAATCACCTCTGCAACAACTGTAACTAACTAGGTTGACTAGAAAAAGTGTAAACATCAAGAATACTTGAATACACACTTACAAGAACTTTATTATAGCTTGCAGATCAAGCACATGCCTTCAATACATTCTGGAGACACCCATAAACATCATAGAATCACTTGGGAGTTGACAAATCCAACTACAACAAATCTCACTTGAAGACACATCACAGACTGCTTCTTAAAACACACTGTCAGACTCCGCTAATCAGTAATTTACTTTTTGAAGTACCAAATCACATATCTTTTTGAATCAATATAGCTAAGGACCTCATAAGATTAAGTCCAGAACTGCAAGACCAAAATCCAAATTGTGGAGAAATGCAGAGCAAACTACTTTCTCCCCGTCACACTGCAAATGTTGTCAGGCACAGTCTTCAAACTGGTGCATAGAACTTTTGTTACGCAGTTATCTGGACAACCAAATTCTAGATTTAGCATCTTCAAACACTTCTCTAAATCATATCCAAAGTCCATACTCTAATCTTCAACACAGAGGAAATGCGGAGCAAAATACTTTAACATGACAACTCAATCAATGAACAAACAACAATCTCAGAAGACACAGTTGACACCAATGACAACACAAACATGTTGACATCAATGACAACACCGGTTGGCACATAATTGTAACAATCTCCACCTTTGTCATTGATGGCAACATATGATGTGAAAATTGTTGTCCCATCAAGACACACCTTTGCATCAATACTCCCCCTTACGTTTTACACTTCTGAACTCTTTCTTCCCCTGCATTTTTCACATGATCTCTCTCCCCCTTTAACATCAATGGAAAAGGGTATCATATTTATTCTACTGCATATACTTGCACACTACTTCTCTAATCAATCTAAAATTATTCTTTTACTTTCCCTAGCTGCAACAATTATCTCAAACCACTACCTACTGCCCCTGAGAGGTAGCTTCCAACATCAGTCTAAAAGAAGAAATGTACTTTGATGCACATTAGACTGATGCATCTCCTTATGTATTTAGTTCGAGGAAGGAGGGGCAATAACCCCTAATTTTTCATGGAGATACACAAATGTGTCTTTTGGAAGAGGCTTAGTTAATATATCAGCAACTTGATCTTTTGTAGGCACATACTCAAGCTTCACCTCATTTTCTGCAACTTTCTCTCTTAAAAAGTGATAATTGAAATGTGCTTTGTCTTTGAATGAATCACTAGATTCTTTGAAATATTTATGGCACTTGTGTTATTAAAACGAATAGGAATTGGCTCATCATACTCAACTTTAATGTCCTTCAAGGTCTGTTTCATCCACAACACATGAGTACAACATGCTACTGCAACAATATATTATGCCTTTGCAGTGGACAAGGACATTGATTCTTGTTTGTTTCTATGCTAGGACACTACCCTATCTCCAAGGAAGAATGCACCTCCACTTTTTCTTTTTCTTTCATCAACACATCTGACCCAATCTGCATATGTATAAGCACTTAAAGAAAAATCATTGTTCTTCAGATACCACAAGCCATGATCAGAAGTGCCCTTCAAATACCTAAATATCCTCTTTATTGCCACAACATGTGATTCTCTGGGATCTGATTGAAATCTAGACACAAGGCGAACTACATGCATGATATCCAGTCTAGTAGTAGTTAGATAAAGTAGTCCTCCAATCATTGATCTATATTTTCTTTGATCAGTCTTGGGAGATTCATCATTCTTGTTTGACTTACAACTAGTAATCATGAGAGTACTTACCAGTTCAGAGTCCTCCATTCCAAACTTCTTAAACAATTCCTTAACATACTTGGATTGAGAAATGAAAATGCCTTTATCATTCTAATTGATTTGCAATCCAAGGAAGAAGTTCATTTCACCACACAAACATCTCAAACTCTTTTTGTATCTCATCTATAAACTTCTTACACATACCTTCATTTCCACCAAATATGATATCGTCAATGTAAACTTCAACAATTAGGATTTGATCTTCACTTATCTTGGCATATAAATTACTGTCTGTGGACCCTTTATTGAACCCTTGCTACAACATGTACTTATCTAGTTTTACATACCAAGCTCTGGGAGATTGCTTCAATCCATACCAATCCTTCTTCAACTTGCATACCATGTCTTCTATGTCTGATAGTTGGAACCCATCCAGTTGCTCTATGTAGACTTCTTCTTCCAACTCACCATTCAGGAAAGAAGACTTCACATCCATCTGGTATACCTTTAAATCTTTATTTGCTACAAATGCCAAAAATAGTCTGATAGCTTCCATTGTTGCCATCGGAGCAAATGTCTATTCATAATCTATTCCCTCTACTTGTGAGTAGCCTTTACACACAAGTCTTGCCTTGTTTCTCACAACTTTTCCAACTTCATTTAGTTTGTTCCAGAATACCCATTTTGTCCCAATCACATTCTTATTTGTAGGCCTAGGGACAAGTTGCCAAATCTTGTTCTTTTCAATCTGCATTAGTTCTTCTTCCATTGCTTTGACCTAATGTTCATCATTGCATTCTTCATATATTGTTTTAGGTTCCACCTTTGAGAGTAAACAAAGGTTTACTTGTTCTTCTATAGTCTTGCTTCTTGTCATCACACCTTTCCTTTTGTCACCAATAATATGATCTTTAGAATAATCTCTTTGCACATACTTGGGAGTTTTAGGAATTCTTACTAGAGCTTCAACTTGGATTTCTTCTTCTTCTAGAGCAACTTGCACTTTAGTCTAAACTTACTTTTCTTTGCCCTTTTCAACCTTTTCTGTGTTAGCAAATCCATCTGACTTATATCCATCTAGTTGAATATCTTCATCTACTTTCACATTTGCACTTTCAATGATCTTTCTGAGTCTTTTGTTATAGCACTAGTAGGCTTTTCTCTTAGTAGAATACCCAAGGAATATGCCTTCATCACATATAGCATCAAAATTTCCTAATTCTTCATCTATTCTGATGTAACATTTGCTTCCAAAGACTTTGAAATATATTTGACAGTAGGATTTCTACCATACCACAACTCATAAGGTGTCTTTGTTTCTGCTTTGATTTTCACTATGTTTTGAATGTAGACAACAATATGCATTGCTTCTTCCCAATATACTTCCGGCAGGTCTACTTCCTTGATCATAGTTTTGGAAGCTTCTTGAACAATTCTATTATTCCTCTCAACCACTCCATTTTGTTGAGGAGTCTAGGGAGTAGACAAATGTCTTTTTATTCCATGTTCTTCACAAAAAGCATTGAACTAACTTGAAGTAAACTCACTACCTTTGTCAGACCTTAAGCATTTGATTCTCAAATCCAACTCATTTTCAGCCATAGCTTTGAATTCCTTAAATTTGTCTGGGGCTTCTGATTTTTCTCTAAGAAATGTAACCCAAGTCATTCTTGAACAATCATCAATAAGAAGCATGAAATACCTTTCACCTTGCAGACTTCTTGTTCTTGTGGGACCACACACATCTGTATGCACCAACTCTAGGAAACTGGTAGAGGATTGTTCTTTGCTCTTGAAACTAGTCTTTGTCATCTTCCCAAACTAAAATTCTTTGCATATTACATTGGTGGGCTTCACAATCTTAGGTAGGTCTCTTACAACTTGAAAAGTGCTTATTCTAACTAGATTATTGAAGTTAATGTGACACATCCTTCTATACTATGGCCAACTTTCATCTATCTTGGTCAACAAACAACAATTTTTAGTACCTTTCAAATGATAGACATTACAATGAGTCTTCTTACCAGCAACAATTAAGGTTCTAGATCTTTTTCTTCTCACACCCACTGTCCTTGAATATAAGATTATACCCTTTGTCACACATTTGTCCAACACTTAGAAGATTATGATTTAAGCCCTTGACATAAAGAACATCATCTGTATTATACTTGCCATAAAAAATAATTGATCCTTTTCCACAAATCTTACCAACTGCATCATCACCAAACCTGACTAGTCCTCCATCATACTTTTCAAACTTAACAAACTTACTCTTATCTCCTGTCACATGATTTAAACATCAGCTATCATGATCCATTCATCTTTCTTTTCAGCATGGAATGCAGACAACTCTCTTGGACTTTCTTCCTTCACACAACCTGCAAGATTAGTAGAAACAGGTTCTTCTCTAATTGTAATAAACAAGCATTCACTATTGTTACCATCATCAGAATCAGGGTCATCATCAGTTACACCATCATCACCTCTAACATAAGAAGTCTTTCTTACCATCTTTCCTTTATCTTCATTATTTTGAACTTCAAAGCTTTGTTAGGACGTCTTGAAGCATAGTGACCAATTTTACCACAATTGAAACATTTGAAAGGTAACTTAACTTTGGACTTTACTCTATTGCCTATTTTTATTCTGCTTGCAAATTTTGCCTCAAGTTCAGCAAAGTCTTCTTCATCTGATTCCACAACATATTTTTTGTTTCTTTGGCCTTAAAAGCAATCTCTATTTTCACAGGGCCATCAGTAGTACCAAATTCTCTTATCTCAAAAGTAGTTAATTTACCAACTAATTGATATTTTGAGAGTTTACCCATATCAATAAGTTATTCAATGGCATATACCTTGTGACTATAGGATTTGGGAAGAGTTCTGAGTATTTTATCTACAACATCTTCATCCTCTAACTTTCCACCAAGACCCTTGATGTTGCTATCCACTTCATCAATCTTCTGTATGTAATTTGTTATGTTATCATCGTTAGAAATTAGCATGGTTTCATATCTAGTCCTCAAGTTCTGCAACTTAGCCTTCTTGAATGATGCATCACCTTCATAGATGTTTTTCAATTTGTCTGAGATCTTATGAGTAGTTTCCAAATCCACAACTTTCACCATTTTAGTATTAGATAGGGCATTTAACAGAGCATTTATATCTTTGTGATTAGACTCATAATCCTTAATCTCTTCATCAGTCTTTGGACCATATTAAGGTACATTTTATTTATCTTTAACCATTGTTAAAATATTATAACCAACAGAATTAAGATAACTTTGCATTCGTACCTTCTAGTAGACATAGTCATATCTATCAAACTAAGGAATGTCTTTCTTGTGTTCCATCCCAGATCTACCTTAAGTTGTTAGGCTTTCTTCCAAGGAACCTTGCTCTAATACCAATTGTTAAAAAGGCACAAGACAACTAAGAGGGGGGGTCAATTTAGTTGTATCAAAAACTTTAACTTCTTTAAGCAAAATCACTTTCACATTTACCTACTTTAAATCCTTATTCTATTTTATGAATCTAGCAGAATAAAAACATAAACACATCAACACCATACAGACATGAACACTAGATTTTTATGTGGAAAACCCTAAACGGGGAAAAACTACAGTGAGTGTTACCTCACAATATAATGTAGTAATAATATAGAATAACAAAAGAGCCTCACTGAAAAAATGTTCACTACCTAGGGCTCACTGCCAAAGGGTGGGTCACTTCTGGGGGTGGCTCACTACCAAGGGTTGGGTCACTCCTAGGGGTGGCTCACTGCCATGAACTGATGTAGTAGCATCTACACCATCCCTGAGTTCAGTTCCGTTGAAGAGCAATATATATCCTCTGCTCTACCTTTACAACTTGCACACTTTATATTCACATCTTCACACTCTTATCACTCACTCACGAATTCATTATATATATTTATACACATCATCAACCTTGGAATGTTCATCAAGGTCGGCATTACATTCTACAACCATTAGAACTATCTCCATGGTCAGCATACAGACATAAATCAAATGAGGACTAGACCTAAACAAACTTGTAGAGAAAATGAATGAAAGGGGAACACTTCACAGCTTCGCTCGAACCTAAATACATCTTCACATGCTATAACATGCTTCCACAATCCATGAATCAGGTCGGCCAGAACAAGTGTAAACATCAAGAATACTTGAATGCACGCTTCCAATAACTTTATTATAGCTTTCAGATCAAGCACATGCCTTCAATACATTCTAGAGACATCCACAAACATCATAGAATCACTTGGGAGTCGACAAATCCAACCACAACTGATATCACTTGAAGACACATCACAGACTACTTCTCAACAGACACTATCAGACTCTTCTAATCAGTAACTTACTTTCTAGAGCACCAAATCACAAATTCTTTGGAATGAAGATAGCTAAGGACCTTATAAGATTAAATCCAAAACTACCAAAATCCAAACTACAAAGAAATGCCGAGCAAACTACTTTCTCCCTATCACACTGCAAATGCCACTAGGCACAGTCTTCAAACTAGTGAATAGAACTTTAATTGTACAGCAATTTGAACCACCAAATTCTAGATTTAGGATCTTCAAACACTTCTCTAAATAATAACCAAAGCTCATACTCAATTCTTTAACACAGAGGAAATGTGGAGCAAAATACTTTAGCATGACAACTCAATCAATGAACAAACAACAATCTTAGAAGACACAGTTTACATCGATGACAACATTGGTTGGCACATACTTGCAACTATGGCCACATCAAGAATTTGACTTCCCAGAACAAAACCTTTCTAACTGGAGGCAATGAGTTTGTCCAATGAGGTTGTAGTCTAAATACCAGAATCTTGGTGAAGATTTTGTACATTGTATTGTAGAGGCTAATTGGTCTGGAGTCCATCATGGAGGTAGATTCAATCTTCTTTGGAATCAAGGCAATAAATGTGTTATTTAACTACTGTGGGAGTTTGCCAGTCTAAAAGAAGTCTTTGGGTACATTAGTGACATCCTTCCCAATAACATCCCAAAAGGTTTGAAAAAAAGCTAGGGGGAACCCATTCAGACCTAGGGCTTTGAGGCCTCCCATTGAGAAGATAGCCACCCTAAATTCCTCCTTTGTAATTGGTTCAATCAAAAGGCAGTTGTTGTCATTGGACAATATGGTAAGAATGGAGCCCAAAAGGGACCCATTAACTTCCCTTGGGGAACTGACATGATGAATAACCAAAAGAGACTCAAAGTAGTTGGAAGCCAACCTCCCAATTTCTACATCATCCTCCACCACATTCCCATTCTCATCCTTAAGTCTACTAATGAAGTTTCTCTTCCTTTGTCTCAAAGTAGACTGATGGAAGAAAGATGTGTTCTTGTCCCCCTCTTTCAGCCATTGGACCCTAGACTTCTGTTTCTAATAGACCTCCTCCTCCTTTAGTGTCAACATCTAGTCTTTAGAGAGAGAGTTATCCAAAGCCTGTAAGTCCTCTGACAAGTCTCCCTGCTCCATCCTGGACTGAACCTTCAATAGTTGACCCATAATACTCTTCTTCTTGACAAGAACATTCCCAAAAGTATACTTGTTTCATCCCTTAACTTTGTTCCTAACATTGGCCAGCTTTTGGACCAATCTATACATTGTTAGCCCCTGGATAGGAATGCTCCACCACCTAGCCAGACAATCTCTAAAATCTAGATGAAGAACCCACATAATTTAAAATCTAAAGGGAAAGGGGCCTTTAACACACCTTTCTTGCCAATTTAGCATTAAAGGGTTGTGATCAAAACCCACCCAGGGAAGAGCCACCAAACTAACAAGGTTGCATTACCTAAAAACTCCACCAAGTCTTCCATGATGTTAGAATAATCTGTTAGACCCCCATTTTTTTAGATGAATAGAGGAGGGAGTTTAGGTCTCCCACAACCATCCAGTTAGTTCTCTTAGATATTTTAATCTATTATGATAGATTATCCTAGACCTCCTTTCTCCCATTACGTGTATTCAGGGCATAGACATTGACTAGGGTCCACTAAATAAAGCTAGATTAGGAGATTTTGATATAATGCTTGGAATAGTACACCACCCTCCCCTGGAGATTATGGTTCCATAAGGTGGAAATACTCCTGAAGCAACTTGGGCTCCTATAATTGCATAGTTAGCATTGGGCTAGATGTTTTTAACCACTAGGTTGAAATTCTCCTTAGTCATCTTGACTTCTTGAAGTAATAGAATATCAACTTTATTTTTAAGAATGCAGTTTCTAACAAGAAATTGCTTGTGAGGGCCTTCGAGCCCTCAAATATTCCATGAAACTATCTTGATTTTTTGGTTTACCTAGTGCAAACCACTAAAGTAGTCTGCCTACCCCTAGTAATTTACTTTTCCATCTCTCTCTACCTTGTTTTCATGAGTAAGGGTCTTCCCTTACTATTATCCCCCCACATCCACAGTCTTCCTACTATTGCCCTTTCCTTTCTACTTTGTAGTGGACCAAGTCTCCAAGTCCTTTGTACTCCTACTAGTGCGCACACCTGGGGATGGGGAGAAATTTTTCTCCAAAGTGCTTATCCCAACTTGAAGCCCCCTGGTTTTAACTTCAGGCTACGAACCTCCTGAGTAGATTCTGTCAGAACATTCTCAACCATTTGAGATCCAGAGGTCTTGACGAACTCACCCTCCTGCCTCTCTTCAGTTCTGCCACTTAGGTCTTCCATCTAGCTATTATTGCCTACCTTAGCCACTGGGTTCTCCTGAATGCAAACCATTCCCTAGTCATCCCTTGAGGGAATCACAAACTCCTTCTCTAAGAGCCCTCGGTCATCCCCTGAAGGCATCACAAGCTCCTTCTCTGAGAGCCCTTGGTGAGCTTCTTCTACCAACACAACTACCTTAGCATTCTTTGTCGGAGAACTCGGGGGGGAATCAACAAGTTTAAGGATATCCTCCTTAAAGGGATAGTCTTTAGAGATCCCAACTGAATCCACCCATGCCTCCTTCTGAGGTGGGGGTGTCTAGGGGCCCGACACTGAGTCAAGACATGACCTTGTTTCATGCAGTTCTAGCAAAAGATCTTGGAATTCTCATAAAGAATGCTCTGATTCCACTTCCCATATTTGGATTCTAGAATGATGGAGGCGAGAAGTGTTTTGAGGATGTTGACATTAACACATAAATGAGAATAAACCAACCTTACCTTTGCCTTAGTGATCTTGTCGCAGTCACATAGTCCCCAAAGGAATTACCAATCTAGGCAAATATTTCCTCATTGCAATATTCTAGTAGGAGACCCAGACATGAGCTGATTAATTAAGGTCTGCTTTAGGATCCAAGCATAGTTTCCATTTACATAGAGATAGTGAGTGCTTCATGTATAACCATGGGCCTCTAATTAGGATCTAGAGTAGATCCTCTTGAGAAGGAAACTTAAACAGGGACATTCCACCCACCATAGCGCTAGCTAAAATGCTCCCCTTAAGAACCCACTTGGCAACCACCCATCTTCTCACCAAGTTGATATTGGGTCTATAAGCAAAGAACTTCCCCACAAGCATATTTTCCATGGACACCTCCACCCTTAAGATGGTCTGGTCCAAAATTTTGAGAGCCTTAGCACCCACACACTTAGAAAGAATTAGAAAACCCACCGGACATGAACCACCACTATTATTAGCACCCATAAGGGCCTCCTTCCATTAGTTAGTTCCAAGCTCCAAGGATAACATCACGTGTTCTACCCTACAACTTGTGCCAAAAGCATAATCCCCAGATGTAGTGGGAGGGGATTGGATCACGGCCCCCCCCTAGACTGTTGCCATCCATTCCAACCCAAAAACCAAATTCAAAATGAGGTAGGATAGTTGTAGAGTAGAATGTTATCACTACAAGTTTCATATTATGATGTTTTCTTTGTTTAATTTGTTGTAATTTCTCTTTTATTTCTATTTATTGTCAATTGCATTAGATATCTTACATGATTAGTCCAAAAAGACTTTTAAACTCTTGAATAGTTAAAACAAAATAAATTGTTTGCAGATTTTGCCTAATAATCAAATTTGCCAATTTTTTCTTTTCTTTTACCATATATCATATTTTATTTATTTCATAAAATACACGTCTGAAGAATCTTGTAAATATTTGAAAATGAAGGAAATTACTATTTGATTTTATACATTCGTTAAATTTGTTACTTTAAATTGTATTTAATTTTGTAAAAGATCAGTCTCAACATTTGAAAATGATGAAATTACTTGTTGATTTTGTTCTTTTGTTAAGTTTATTGAAGATTTTATTAAATTGACCTACTATATCAGTCAAGATCTAAATATGCTTGCCTTATTACACCAATAGCATGTATTCATATGACAACAACATATAAAATATTACAATAATTGTTAACAAATTATTTGAAGTTCATGTGAATTATACAATGTAAGTGACATAAACCTTTCAATCAATTCATTGCTTTTGTACTATTTGTTAACTTTAAAAATTACACTATAAAGATATCTTTATGTTAATTTTTTTCAAATAATTGAATGAGTACTTTCTAATTTCAATTAAAGTTGTAATTTTTCTACCAAGTTGAAATTTATGGGATAGATTATTCATCATATTTAAGACTGAATTTAAATTCTTTATTCTCTTACTATTCACTTTTATAAATATTTGGAGTATACAAGAACAAATAAATAAGATTTTATAAAACTAAATAATCTATTCTAATATTGTTTTTTATAGCTTCATAGAAATACTCTTGAATACTGAAATTGGTGTGTTCTACTTCAAAAGAAAGAAATGTATGATATTCACAACTAAAGTACTACACATTTATTACATTCCTTATAATTTTGCTAATGATTACTATTGATTTTAAAATTTGTCAATTAATCACCAACAATTGGAAACCCTAAGAAAGTGGGATCTAACTCTTAGGATAACCTCCAGATTTTAAAGAAGTTAGTTCTTCTCTATGGGATTTGAGAAAAGGGAAGAAAAAATAAGATAAAGAAATACCCTAAGCTGCTACTATGGCGATGTGCCAGATTCATTATCTACCCAACAACACAATGATTAAACCCTAATAGATTCACTAGTAAAACTAAAGAGCAGACAACATAATTAATAATCCAGCATAATACAGATTTATTAGAGGCTAAGAATAGAAAGAAAGAAGAAGCAAGAATCAAAGACAAATCTAGATTTGCATGAAGCACCACTTTCTCTTCATTGTTTCAGGGAGAATAAAAATACAGAGGCAAAATTGCACAATATACAATATTTAAATCCTTCACAAGAAACACCTGCTGATGCAAAGGAAAATATCTCTATTATGCTACTAAAAATCTAAAATCATTGGTTCTATATTCTATCTATGTAGTTCTCTCTCTCTCCCCTATCCTGGATCTTTGTATTTAAAGCCAAAAAAACCCCTTGAAAATCCTCTAACTACCCAGAAAATATCTCTAACTGAAATCCCACAAAAACTGGCTCTGATAATTGTATCTTCAGTTAACTAGGTAGATTTCTGTTGAAACCCCCATGAGCTATGGCTTCCATTGCTTGACCTGCACCAGAACTCTCGCTCTTTCCTTGCCATGGCTGCCGTAGAAATAAAGAGGTTGCATGAAAAACTTAGAGCTGCTTGTTTCTTTCCATAAAAATAACAGTCAAATGAATCTTTATTTAATAAAGTATGATTCTTCTTTAGAAAGCTTTAGCTTTATGTGGCTTGAGGGACCCACCATATAATATGTCTTTACTTTTAAAGACTCTTATTATTTAAATATGTTTTAAACCCATGAGCTTTTAAAATCTGAGAGACTCCTATTTTATTTTTAAAGCATTAGCTTGTTGGAGGGACTCACCATTTCATAAGAGACACAATCTTATTTTTAATGACTCTTATTTGCCTAGCTCACGTGACTCGTTACCATTTATGAGTTTTCACGAAAAACAAAATAAATTAATTATCTTTCTTCCTCGGCCTCCACATGTTGCATTCTCACTTGTTTGGGAGAAAATTATTTCTTCTTTCCTTCAAACCCCCACAGTTGAGCCATGTGGCGGTTTTGGCGTGCTTCTTTTCACTGTTGTACAAGCCATTGATTCATACTCAATCTGACGGTTACTAAGAGTCTTTAGATGCCTATGGGTTCCACATCTAATGCTTGCACCATTAATGGCTATGTCTTCCTTTTGATGATGTGCCATCATTCTTGCTACTTGACCATAACTTTAATATACTTGCAACTTCTCTGTATGGCTTCGAGCCTTGTTTTTCTACGATTGAGACTTGTTTCATTTACCTTTGATGTGGTTAGAACTTATTACTTTGGCAGCATGAGTGTCTTTGATGGCTTTGAGCCTTTGTAGAATTGCAAAGGGAAGACTTAGGGTCTACGTGCTATTTGAATGATGCTCCATTCCTTATGGCTGATAATATTCCATTTTTGAGCTGAGACTCTCATTGTATGTTGTGATCTTTGGAAAAGCTATGGTTGTGTCTTCTAAAAAACTAATGATGCATCATGACCCTGACAACACCATATGATCTTGGTTGGGACTCAACATCTTGCATTCATTTGAAATGTTGCACCCTAAGCATTGATGTGTGCCTTCCTTTTTCTATGGTGGTACCTTATCTTGAATGCTATGTTCCACTATCTTGATGAAGTTGCACCATATACTTATGCTTGGCTACACCACTATCTTGGCTTACACTTCAAATAGGCACCATCATTATTTCATGAGAGGCCATGTCATTTTAATGTTGTTGCACCTATCTCATTTGGAAGTGGTTCCATAGTTATTGAAATGGTCGAATACCTTCTAATATACAACACCATCTTCTATGATAGGATGAGTCCTTTTTTCTATGGCCTGGTGGCACATCTGGTAGCTTGTAGCTTCTATTCAAATGACTTGTGCCATTATTGAAGAGGTTACATCTGATTCTTATATATGACTGGACGCCTTATTTCCAAAGGTCTAAAACTCTTATCATTTACATCATTTTTAAATGCCTAAATTCTAATGCTTGAACTTTATTTCTTTGTGCCACAATTTGTATGAGAATTGCTCCAATTTGAATGATAAGCCACATCTTGGTTGTCTGTGACTATGAAAATTGTTAGCATTCCTTGTTGATATTGAAACGCCATGTCTTTGAGCTTGTGCTTTGGAGTTTTCTCAACTTTGTTATTAGCGCTGGGTGCTGCCACAATAATGGGTTACACTTTCTGGGACATCCCGATTTTTACTGAAATCACATATTTTTAGAAAATATAATGATTTAAGCCTTGAAAGGTTCCATTTAAAGGATTTTAATTGAAGAGGGTTTGATCAAACTGGCTTAGATTCAAACCCCCTTGGATAGAACCCCGATAGTTTTAAACCATACTTATAATGGAGTCTCCTCTACACCTCTAAAAATGTTGATAAAAAACCACTTTTGATTTATTTTTTCGGGGATCAAATGAATTCACTTAAAATTTATGTTTTGTAAGTATGTAGTCCTTATTATAAGCTTCCCAAAAAGTATAATTTTAAATATATTTAATTTTATTATTATATTTATTTTTCATTTCTTTTGAATGTAGGTTTTTCACCTAACATCAAATTCTTTATTCTACACACATGGAAAATTTGTAAATTAGTGATTTTTTTTTGTTTTGAAAAATATCTATGCCCTAGGTGTTGATGTCCTTGTTTCAACAAAAAATTTAAACTTTGAATTTTGATAAAGTTGTTTTACAGAATACGCCTATGTCCAAATTATAATTGGTTTGACTTTAAAACTTAATTAAAAAATATATTCAACAAGACATTATAAAACCAAATGTATACCCTATATATCGGTGTTACCTATCTAAATTCAAAAGAATCATAATTTTATCCTTTGTAGAAAAAAAGTTATGTGCTACAGAATACACATCATGTGCTTTAAAAAATGTTGTTTACTATTAAAAACTAGTTATGAAAGGAGACACAAACAATTTTACAATTTAATTCCATTTTTTTTAAAAAAATATATTTAGAATCTACAAACAAAATCTCACAAATCACTAGTTCACATCATCTTCAAATTCCTAATGGTTTAGTGGCTGTAGGTGTCAGAAAGTGAAGATTTAGTTTAAAATGTTGATTTCAATGTCAAGTTTGGCCAAAAAGTCTAACCCATTATTTGGGGATGACCCTACCACAATCTTAAGGAAACACACATTAACAAAGATAAGTATCACCATACTCATTGTAGACTTGGTAAGCAGATCGCCTCAATAGCTACAGGGAATTGCGACTTGCATTAGGAGGAATTGATGACAGTGTGACATGCCCAATATTCTGATTAGCTATTCACAGCTAGGTGGCCCCACCATTTTGAATATTGAAGTAATAAATCTTGACCATCAACCGATAGAAGCTTGGTAAATGTAAGTGTGATCTGCAATTTATTCTCATATGCTATGTTATCAAGGTTAAAAATATATATGCAAGGGGAAGCCCTATTAGCATTTGTATCATTCAAAAATATATTGCTATTTTTAACTCACTCGTTCAAAAATAGAAATGTTGACTGCCCAGTCTATGCTATTAATTACTATAAAACTTGCTACTATGATGTACTTTTTTGCATAATCAGAAATATAAGTTGACAAATCTGTGAGGTTAGATTCTAGAGTTGTTTATCTCTAGCCCCATTATTGTCATTTTAAATTCATTGAATCTTCCTTGGAAACTGAATTTCCATCTGTGAACCCTAATCCGTATTATATCAATATTTTTGAAATGGTGTGAAAAAATGCACAACAATTACAAAAATAAATTTCAAATTTTGTAACCATATTCTTCTCATAGGGTTTTTTACCTCTATTTTTCTATAACTATTGCTAATTTTAATTTTTGAATGTCTATTGACATAGACTTGAAGATGGCATATTTCCTTCACATGTGAAGAAAGTCTTTAACTTCAAAAAGTAGGTACTAGTAATACATTCCTTTCATTCGCATATTACTATTCATTGAAACAAGTGTTTTTTGAAAAAATCATAGTAGTTCCATTTCATTACATGATACAATTGTTCAAACTATAGATGTCGAGAAATACAATTGTTCAAGAAAATATTCAAGTCTAACCATTGATCAAGCTTCACGACAACACATCTTATTTCAATTAGATTCATTCTCTTACATAGTAGGCGATTGTTTGTTTGATACATTAGAAGTCTTGCTTCATTGTCATTACACATCAATTGAGATACAAAATGGATGAATTGACCACTTCTTAATATGTCTAGTGGACAATGACCATGATGCATTGCGAGCATTTTCAAAAGAATTGCATCAGAAATTACTATACAAGCATTTGTATAAAATGAGATTCTCTGCTTCAAATACTCAACATAAACAAGAAAGAGGACTTTGGGGTGACACGTTTTGCATATGATGGATATGAAAGTGGTTAAAATATCAATTGCAATATGGTCAATAAAAACAAAAAGAAGATATTTACAATTCAATGAAAATTCAAATGAAAATGTCTACTAGATATTCTATTTCATGATCGAAACCCCCTTCATGGTCATTATGAGCCATTACTTTCAAGGAAAACTTTACAAAGAAAATTACAAATCTCGTCAAGTCACCTTTCAAATCTTTGTACAGATCTTGAAAATACTTTGGAATCTATTGCATCTAAAATGCAATATTATGGTATACAAAAAACAACAATAGCTACAACTAATTGTTGTGATAGTCTTTTCAATGGAATATTCTATTTGATCCAAGATGAATTTGATATACAATCTTTAAGACTTTACATAGCACAATATTTTTGCAATGCACAAAAAGGTAGTCCCATCTATTGCTTAGAAAATCATTTAGATAACAATATCCTACAAAGTACTATATGCATTGCAAATTGGCAAGGCTATATTGTAAACATAGAAATGCCATATTCAAAAGGGAAAATTGAAGGAGATGCATTCTCATTACAATGGATTACAAATCTATTCAAGTTAAAGATTCAATTACGGTCATCACATTCTAGACAAATTGAAAATGTCTTTTTCAGTTAAATGAATGCAATAAATACATATAACATTATCTCATTTAAAACTAACGCAACACATGTACATTATGAACCATTAGTCATGACAAAAATTGGTCAAACATTGTAAAGTGTCTGCATGAACTCTACATCAATAGAAACTAAAAGAATACAACCTAGATCAAACAAAAGAAAATGAAATGAAAATTTGAAACAAGAAATAATTTATATAGATTACACTCATTTGGAAACTTCATATTTCAAAATGGAGCATCAAAAAGCAATAATAAGTGTATTGAACCAAAGAATATACTAAAAAAGATACTACGTAGTAAAGAAGACTCAAAAATAAAACCTTGCACAACCAAATTGTATAGGGAAAAAAAGACTCCAATACTTATTGGACTAAAATTGAGGACACAACAAGATATCAATGCTTAATATGTCAACAACTACAATTTCAGCACAAGATGAAAACAATAAATTGCAAAGAATGAAAAACTTATGAAAGTTTTGAAAATCATAATATAGTAAATTCACTTATCAAAGTATGTTGTACTTCTAAAACATATCTTCATAATGGAAAATTACCATGTTTTACTACACCACAATTGATAAGATGAATAAACCATTGAGATTTGTAACATCTATATTAGAACTTGAAGAAAGAATCATATGACCATGTACTACTTTTGTACAAATTAGAAAATGGGGATACAAACAATCACAAATGGTATTGACAAGATCAATTATTAATGTACCTACAAATATGAACATTATACAATAACCACTTCCATGTTCAATTGACGATACAATAACAATTGTTGTTGCATTGAAAAGGAAGCTACAATATTAAAATGTATACAAAACTAGAACTGTTTGTCCATTACTATTAATGAAAGCATTAAAACTTCTATGTAGAAGATAGCTATATAAGATAGAAAATATTTATATAGACCATAATTGGATACAAACTTTGAAGGAAATAAATATGAATGATACTACAATAAAAGCTCGACATCTAGTGACAATGATACTAATGGCAATGAACCACCCACTGATACACTAGTACATGGATTCACAAAATCTCAATTTGTATATGACCTACATGAAAATATAGTTGAAATAGCAACTACTAAAAAAAATCATCCAATTGGAATATTCAAGGACAAGTATGCAAAAGAAATGAACTTTCCAACTTTATTCTTTGGACTTAAAAGAGATGATGACATAATTAAAATGTTCAAGTATTAGAAAATTGCTCAATGGGAGCTATTACATTCAAGTGGTGACTTTAAAAATCATACTACTAACTTATTCTTCAAAGAAGTACATGTAATTATAGAAAAAAACATTTCAAGCATATGGATAAGAATTAGATAAAGGTCAATTGAAAGGATGAAAACTCCTAGAAAAAGATGTTAAATATAAACCTAACTTAGATAAAATACTAAAATCATATATTGGATACATTGATTTAAAACATATTCATATCTCTATAGAATACCTACATCAAATGATGAAAAGCATATTTGCAATGATATCACAGTTGGGACATCAAACATTTTTCTTGACCTTCAGATGTGTAGAGCACTACTGGACACCATTAATATCAATGTTACAAATACTTAATACAAATAGAATGACACATAATGAAAATTAAAAAAACATGAACAATATGATATTGAATCACTTATTAGAAAAGAACCAGTTACTTGCACTCACTATTTTAGACATCACATGAATTGTCTAAAAAATGTTTATCTAAAGATCATACAATTCTGGGATACATTAATGACTACTTCTTTGTAACTGAATTCCAAAATAGAGGAAACCAACATGATCATGTGCTCATATTGGCTAGAGATGCTCCTATTTATGACAAATGCAATAGTTTTTAAATTGAGGAGTTTGTAGATAGGTTCATTACATGTGACACAAACATACTAGATGACAAACTTGCTAGATTACACCATCATTATCATACAAGAAGTTGCAAGAAATTTTTTTAAAAAATTGTAGATATCATTTTCCCATGCCACCTATGAGAAAGATGACTCTACTAGAGCCAATTACAACAACTAATCTCACTATATCATGCAATGCCTTCCTATTGTTTAATACTATTGAGAAAAAATAATATGACAAATTGACCACTTTCGATGAATTCCTTAAAGAGTTGGAAATGAAAGAAAATGATTATATATAGGTAATGCAATCAACATTTAAACAATGAACACTTTTCCTGAAAAAGAGACCCTTCAAATACTTGGAATAATACATTTGTTAAAAAAATCCATGAACTATGGTAAGGAAATACTAATGCACAATTTGTACTCAAAGCATATGCTACAGAAACGTATTGTACATCGTACATGACAAAGATTGACATATCTATGACCAACTCCTTCAAGAAAATATGTAAAGAGCATGAAAACATGAAGATAGATTCCATACAAATGATACATAACCTTGGGAACACGTTGCTAAACATGCAACAAATGTCAAGTCAACTTGCAGTATACATGGTACTATCACTTCCATTAAATTCAACCTCAATAAAATATATTTTTTATCAATATATCTCCTACAATAGATCACACATTTTTTCTTAACCCTACATCAATATTAAAAAAACCTGGCAAATCAATAAATGTGATGTACCAATAAAATATTGAGTACTAAATGCATCACCCAACAAAACTTAATGATATCTTCCTTGCTCAATTTGTCTTAGAATATGACAAAAGTGGAAAAGAAATATCAAAACACAATAAATCTACAATTATCAGATTTGTCAAATATAATAAGCATATTGACTATGAAAACTATTGCAGGGAACAACTATTTTTATATGTTCCTTTTGTAAAAAATGAAGATACATTAACAGAAGGATTCAAAACATTTACACAAGCATATGCTTTTCACATTGAGACTAGAGAATTAAATTAATCTCGATATACATACAATTTTAATGACAAATGGGGAGATATTGACAATGCAATTGAAAAGACTAAAGCTAACAAAATGGCTACAATAGATGAATGAAATAGGAACAATATAACTAAAACATATGATATACTAAATTAATTGCAATGGTTGCAATCATTATCAATGAAGAAACAAACAAATAATGGTTTCCAATTCATACAAAACCCAAATCTTCTTGATAGCAATGAATATTATCAAAAAAGAAGAATTTTGAATAGAGAGGAACAAACTATTGTAGAAGATATTGCAATGAAAAAATGTAAAAGTATAACAAATCCATTATGTCTTTTCTTAACTAGTGGAGTACGAACAGGGAAAAAATTTACAGGAAAGCTAATCTTTGAAACATTATTATGCATTTATAACAAAAATATCTATTCTAGGTAAATGCACAAAGATGAGTCCATTTAAGGTGGAAGTTTTGGAGTTAGAAAAAAATCCGAAATCAGGTAACTAAAAACAGGATCCCATTTCTACAAAATGGGATCCCATTATAGATCAGGATCCTGAGCCTAAAATCTAGGATGAGATCTCGTTTCTTAGTGGGATCCCAAACCTAGGACCAAAAAATGGGATCTCGTTTCAAAAAATAGGATCTCATTTAGAACGAGATCCTGTTTTACAAGATAGGATCCTGTTTATTGAAAGTGCTATTTTTTTTAAAAAATGCCTGCAACCCCATTTTTCCCAGCGACAGGCAACATACAAAATAGGATCTCGAGTGTAAGTAGAACATTTTCAGGGATCAAAAGCTCAGGTAAGTGGATTTTTCCACTTTTTTAATTTCTCAATCATCTCTGATGAATTTTTTTATGTTTTTCTTTCTTTTTTAGTGTAAAATACAATCAAAATTTAAAACCTAGACTATTATTAAGGTTTGAATTTATGAGTTCAATAGCTGTATTTATACAGTTTAGTTGTAAAATACAATTGAATTTTTGAAAGACTGTATCATATAAAAGGATATATTTTGAACAAACTATCAAAATTTTGTTTAAATTTGAGAATTGAATAGCTGTATTTAGACATTTTAGCTATAAAATACAATTGAAAATTTGAAAATACTGTATCATATGAAAGGAGAGATTTTGAACAATTGATTTCAATTTGAGAGTTGAATAGCTATATTTAGACATTTTAGCTATAAAATACAATTGAAATTTTGAAACGACTGTATCATATGAAAGGATAGATTTTGAACAAACTGTCAAAATTTATATAGCATTGGGATGATATATATATTTGGTTTTTATAAAATTTATGTATACTAATGTATGTCATTGTATTTTAAAGGCATTATTGAATAGGTAATTGTCATGTAAAAAAATAACAACAAACCATAATCAAACCTTTATCATTTCCTTCATAATCAAACCTTTATCAATCCATCTCCATGATTTCCCAAATCTAAATCAGAAAATAAAGGCTCTTGGAATGTTGTAGCAATAATGTTTAAGGCTGTAAATTAGGTATCTAATAGAAAATTCCATCTCATTTCAGCTTTAGGACCTCTTTCCCTTCATTTTTTATCATTTTTTGCTTCAAATGTGTACTTGTACAACAAGTACAACTCAAAATCATGATGTTTCCATCGATGGAACAACAACATATCTCCATTCCATCAACTAATATCTTTCTCTAGCTAGATCATCCCTACAATCACAAGTTAAACAAAGCATCAAATTCTTCATTTTTTAAATCATAAATCATCAGAATATATTCATCTTCATACTCAGATTAGTCCTAGGCAACTAGTAGTCAATCCTATCTCCATTATCAAATTTAGGATTTCATCATGTTGCCATGCATAAGAGATCCACCTCAAGGTAATTTTCCAAGTCTAGTTATAGTCTTGCAGATGTTCATTATGATTCTAGGGTGGTATGATAATCCATTGGTTTCTATAACATCATGATAGCATGGATGCATCTGAACATTCACCCTTCATGGATATATTGATAGTAAAATAGAGTTCTAAATTGTTCTTAAGGTTTGGGACAATCATAGTGATCAATAGTCTATGTGATTTCTCATTTTTCATTCATGACTGTCTTCCACCTTATGATAGTATCCTAACCTTCTTACCTCATCAGCTATCTTAAAAGTGGAAGATTTAATCATTACCACATGGTTATATCTCTTTGATTATGAAGATAATGCAATTGAATCTATAGAGGAGTCTTACATCTTAACAACAATTTCATTGTCCCTTTGTAACATCATGTGAATGTGATAGTCTTCACATGTTTCCTTGATGGACTTTTGATAACAAGGGAAGATGACAATCTTATGATTAATGAGTAATCCTAGAGAAATCATGACCCAACTGAACTCCTCATGACAAGTCTTTTATTGGTTTAAGGCTATCTTAAAGGTCCATAACAACCTAGGAATTTAATAACAATTAATAGTCCTTAATGGTCATGACAACATTATACAAGATACTAAAGTTCATTCCAAGATGATGATTTCCTCTTTTCTATCAAATGGTAAGGATCAACACAATTGTTTCTATCATATCATGATTGAAATAGGACCGATCAAGCAACCTAGTACTGCACATGGTGCGTAAATGATAATATTCTTATGGTTTTCTTGGTATGTATAATGAAACCCACTTGGTTAGGGTTTGATGGATTGACCTCTAGGCAATCAAATCCTTGTCTCTTAGAACTCCATTTAGATTAGGATCATGACATTCAATTGTAAAACCACACTGTAAGAAATGGATGCTTACAAATGATTTTTGATTCACTCAAATCGACACATACTCAAACACATATCCAACTTATGAATTCATGATTGATCCAATACTCAAACCAATGCAAGCATAACTGTTATATTTGTTGACCAAGCTTATTGATAGTCATAAAGTTAGAGAAATTCATCCAAACCCATTACAAACTATTTCTAGCTTTGCCATAGGAAATGTTGGATCTTCTAGAATGAGTACTTAACATCAAACCAATAGCCAACTCCATAGAAAAATTAACAAAATTAAAACCTTGGACCTAACATATGATGACAAACCTTGACAACAAATTCATTATGGTAGTCCTAATAGCCCTACTGCTATATTCTAACTACTGTGACAATACAATGGTTGACTAATGATATCTCTTTGGGTCCTTAAGAGGCATCTTTTGATATGATAGTCCTTCATATTGACATTTAACCTTGATACCAAACACCGTATGATCAAACACCTTAATGATAGTTGTAGATAACAAAATCAATTATAGGATAGTCGTATTGAGATATTTGTGACAAGATGAATGAGAGGATAACTCATAAGAATAACATGACATTGATAATAAATGCATGCAAATCCTTTTTTACAAACCTCCAGATAGTCTTGAAACAAAGATACCCTTTTATGCCCAAGACTGTCCTAGTATTTGATTGAACCAAATATGATTGTCTGTATAGTCTTATTGATCTTTCTTGTCTCCCTCACTACTTACTCATAATCCATGTACCCTTTGAAATTTATTTTAGCACTGGTAATATAATCTGTATCTTTGACTTGCTATAGACTTAGACAATGGTAACAATCTCCTAGGTATAATTATTATGGAAAATAATATCATGACATCTATATCTTCAATAAAAGACACCTTTAAACCACTTTTTCCCTCTACAATCCTTTCAAATCTTGGCGCCAAAGTTTCATTTGGGGTTTTTAGGACTCGTTTGAGGGTCTGCAAAAGTTTAAAGGTAGTTTAGGGAGTTTGGGGACCTTTTGCAAGGATTTGTGAGATCCTACACCAAGTGTAACAAAATAATAACCTCTCCCAAAGCCTTTATAATACATTGTGACCACATTTTGGACTTTATACATGAAGGTATACAATGAAATAATCTTGAAGGTCATCAAATGGAAAAATGGAAACTAGGACCACATTAGGAGTTATTAACTATAAGAAGTTAAACATATGGCATAGACTCCAAAACTCCTTTCAAAAGATGAATATTATGAATAACATAAAGGGATTAGCCATAAATGGACATGATTCTCACCAACATGTATGAAGGCTTGAGATATTAACTTTGTCCACCTAATAAGAAAATGACATTTGATTCAACTTCTAAGGCCAATATCTATCTCTCTTATAATAAATGTACACCCTCAACTGGACTCAAACCATCAAGATATACACACCTAAAATCAATTGTCTAAATGTCCAAAGGACACTAAGCTTATTATCACGAGAAGATAAACAATTTTCAAGATGACCTTATCAACAAAGAGTATCGAGACACCATTAGGACTCATACCATAGGATGAAACAAACCAGACCACCAAGAATTTTTTTAAGATAAGAAACAAATGAGACAATCTAAAATAAAGAGTTGTTAGAAAGGGTAAGCTCCCATAACAAGACAAATGGTTCATTTAGTTGCAACTAGAAGACAAGGCTCCACACAGGTATTTCTTAGAATGAATACAATCATGAATATTGCTTCATAAGGATAGGAAACTAATCAACAAGGATTCACCAATAGTGGTAGACATGGTAATTAATAGATAGGTATATAACTTAGTGATACACGTTTCTCAAGGATACATGCCTTGTATGTAAAATAAACAACTAAAAAAATATATATTTACTATTTAGTTCTATATCTTTCTTTGTATTTGCATTGTACATCTCACAACCTATGACACATGCCTACAACGTCATCTAGATCCTCATCTAAATAGTTTTCCACCAAGAATCAAAATTTTGGTCTGGAATGAAAATCCCAACTTCAATTTGAAAATTATATAGTTCACTATAATAGCTCTTACATTTTGAAATTTGTATGCACACGTATCTATACGTTTAATTTAAATATTTCAAGTGTAATTTCTTGAAACATGTATAATTTATCTAGTTTATTTATAATTTATAATTTTTCAACATGTATATGTTTATATATATATATATGTGTGTGTGTGTGTGTGTGTGTGTGTGTGTGTGTGTGTGTGTGTGTGTGTGTGTGTGTGTGTGTGTGTATTCTTGAAAATTAATTTTGTACTCAAGTTTGTATGTTTTTATGTATATATGCAGGTTCATAGTTTTTATATATATCATCATGGATGATATTCACTTTGATGTTGAGGACTTCCTCAATGCACAAGATGAATAGGCACCACCTCCACCCCCACCCCCACCTCCAGATGCCCCATCTCCACCCCCACCTTGACCCCCACCTAGAACTGACCAGGCTCTCTTGTGAGCCATAATTAATGAAAATGTGCATTCCATACAAGAAAAACTAAATTCCATTCGCAGTGAACAATTCATGCCACCTCGCGTGGTACGTTTTGTAACTTTGATGCAAAACATTGTAGATTCTGTGAGTTCTATTGACTCAAACTTTGATGGATTCCAGAAATGGAAAGAGGATAGGCACCAATTTTATGTTGATGGCCTCTCCTATAAGGATATTTTGGATCTTAAAATCACATAAGGTCATTTAGTGTAATATTTTAGACACCCCATCGCAAATGAACCTATTCTTGCAAATAAGAAAAGAATACCAATCAGGTGGTGTAGACATGAAGGAATGTCTACCAATTTTTGGGACAAATGGTGTATGGTGTTTGATTATCCACCTCATGCTAATTGTGAGGTTCCTTTATATTTTTTGACAAAATTATACGTAGAGTTTATTATGAATCAGAAACCCAACTATTTGAATTTTAGATTATTCCAGGGTATTGTTGGTAACATGCCACAACAGAGGTTGGGGGCATGGGTTGATCCCCAATGACCTGTACCTATTCAACCTCTTATTGACCCTCCTGCTACTACCATTCCTCCGCCCTTCTAGCATCGTGTGGTGGTATCTGTACTAGGCACATTAAGTGCACTCTCAAGTAGCCTAGATGAGAAGACTTCTATGATGGTATCTCAGGTTAGAGACCATGGAGGAGTTGATGGTGGAAGTGGTCATAGTACCACTCCACATGTGTCTATGCCTCATACATGTATGAGTTGCAATCAGTTGTGTTATAGACCTTATTAGGCAACTAGACCCACTTCAGCTACAGATGCAGTATCTAATATTATGGGTGAATCATTTTGTTGATTATCTATTTACTGAGGATCATCCCACGGATCATTCCACACAGATCTATATATATATGGGTTACACACATGTTGAATTTATAACAATTTTAAGCACGTGTTTTTAATGAACATATAGAACAATTAAATTGTAATATTTTAATAATCAAAATATTTGGTGTAGATGATGGCAACAAGAACCATTCATCGATTTAATTTTTCATCAACACATGTTCATCTCAGGCACCCATTTGGGGTATTTTGAATTATTTATATTTTAAATAATTTTATTTACTTGATTTTAATTTGTAATTCAGACTTGAACATGTACATTAAATATTTATGTCAGTTCAGGGTTCTTCCACATTGAATCCTCCATCTGAGGGTGTCTTGAGTGCTCCTCCATCATTGGGCATCTCACATGACCCTTTTGTGTGTATATTGTTTTAAAAAACTATATATATACTTAGATTTTTCTATTTTGAATTCGCTATATCTAAAAACGTGCATGTACTATTTAATATATATTAAAAATATATGTCTATGTAGGTTGACACAATAATGACGATGGACATTGTAGCACACTTGGATGATCCAAGTTTATATCAGGAGTCAACAGCATTTCAGGTTGTTGAAATATGCATCTATGTCTACGTACAATATGTAAGTCTTTTAAATAGATTAAAACAAAATTTGGGTACCTACACAAGTGAATATATATGTTTTAACCTAATTTGTACACACGTGCTAAGTTATAAATGACCTTGTAGGAGCTTGTCAGTGACACGTTTCATCCTGTTCATGCCATTCCACCTACAACACATGCAGAGCAGGAGGACAGAGGAGATGGGTAGCCTAATACATATAATTTAAAATTTAGATTATATTTAAAGTCAATTAAAATATACATTGTGAACTTAAAGTAAATTTCAATAGAATATATATGTCAACTGACATGTGTTAATTTTTTTTTGTTTTATAGCTTAAGACATGTCATGTAGCTAAGCCTGTAGAGATAGGTCTTGGAACAGAGGATGCACAACAACCTCTTATGGTATAATAATTTAAATATGATAAATTATAAATTAAACTGAATTAAATCATTTTTAAAATCATCTTACATCTAATTTCGAATTTCTTTCTCTTGTACATGTAAATTGATTCAAAGCATGTAGGGATACGTCCAAGTGCACTAGAGCATGCCTCTCAGCTTCACACAGTAATTTAATTTTATGATAAATTATAAATTAAATTGTCATTAAATCATTTTTAATCATCTTACATCTGATTTCATCTAAATCTTTGTCTTCTACAAAGTGATTTGGGTCATCTATGTCACAACTCAATTTTTTAAAAAAACTAATATAAAACAATATATTCATTTAAAATACAAAATGGATTACACATAAGGAATAGATGATAAGTTTGCAAATCCACTAGTGAGTGGAAGATGCATTTTCCTTAAACAAAGATAGTGGAGGAAGCATTTTCCTTAAACAAAGACAGTGGAGAAAGCATTATCCTTAAAAATAGGACAGTGGAGGATGCATTCGTATTAAACAAAGACAGTGGGGATGCATGGAATTTGCTATAAAATGCCTCAATTGTAAGGAAGAAGGACACGGATCTCCTGTTTGGAGGACTGGAGTAAACTGGAGGTCATTGGCAAAAGTTATGGATTTTGGATTTACGCTACCAATTTTCTTTTGCTTGCATGTTTTTAATGCCTTTTTGGCAAGTCCATTCTATGCAGTACTTGCAATTGTTTCAGTCCACAAGAGGACATCTCCTTGAGGCTTTGTAGTCGCTTCTACATTTTGTATACACGTGTACCGAGGGATTCAAATTGGAAGGTCGAACGACAGTTTTCTTCAGAGCATTTTGAGGGGTTTTAATTGGTCATGATGGATCAGTGGCGGATTTCGTTGCTTTTGGCTTTGCTCTGTGCAATTGTGCCGCTGAATATCCTGGTTTCAGCTTTTGAACCATTGTTTTATGAATCTTTTGATGAGCCTTTCAAGGGCAAGTGGATTGTATCAAACAAGGAGGATTCTAAAGGTTAGTATCATGATTGACTTTAATTATTTGAGTAAAGTAGAATTTTTATGATTAGACATCGGCCTGTTTTAGTACATGAACCGGGTGATGACTAAACTTTGAATTGTCCCATTTCCTCTGTTGATTATCGTAATAGGAGAAACTTTGTGCTGAAATCAGAGCTATCTATTTTCTCTGCTGGCTAATGTACCAGCGATTAACTCAGTGTTTAACTTAGAGCTTTTCATTTGCACTACTCGTTAATCCACAAGCACAAGTTTTGCTGAGTAATGATTGAGCCTCAAGCACCCTTAATTTGGAGTGTAATTATCTACCTAGCTCTGACACCATGTAGGAGAGCTCAGCTCTTCCATTAGCACTGCTGGGTATTACATTGTTGGGCGATTGTCTGTGTATAGGCGTAGGTTTATTTGAAGTGATGATTGTGCCTTTAATTTGTGTGTAACCTAGCTACCATGCTCCAATACCATGTAGGACATGACTCAACTACAACATTAGCCTAGAGCATCTAGCACGCATTGTTGGTAATTTTTGTTTCTAGAGTTACGGTGCCTTATGTTTAGGTCTTGCCCGAGTGTTGATCAACCTTCGACAAACTATTACAAGGGCTACATTTGTTAGACTATTAAAAGAATTTTGTGTTGTAAATCATTAGTGTTACCATTTCAAGAATGCCTTTATGGCACATTGCAATTTTTGTTAAGTCTGCCTCCTTTTGTGCAGTGCCACTGGTAAGTGTTGTGGCAATCGTCTGATGAGACAGTGTTGGCGTAATTGCCCTAGACATATATCCAGTGGTTCCATTGAGTAGTCTATGTGAATCTTCTCAGTCTAGTTTTTACAGAAGAACAGTCGATGCAGTTTGGAAGTTACTACAAAGTTGCATTTTTTTAAGGAAAATTCAAAGGCATTTGAGTGAAAAGTATTATGTAAGTTTTAGGAAAAATCAGATTACCACTAGGACAATAACTATCTTAAACTTTGAGTATAGAAACTCTCAGATGCCATTTACAAAACTACATTTTTTTATGGAAATATGAAGTCATTGTAGTGAAAAGAATTTTGTAAGTTTTAGGCCAAATGGCAAAAATAGATTACCACCTGGCAATAACGTTCTTGAACTTGTGCATCAATGTATTAGGCCACATCTGCAGCACCAGCTGAAAATCTCAATATTTCTTCTAAACCTTTGCCTATTACAGTTTTCCTAAATTTGTTTTTAAATGTTGAGGATTTTATAGGTTTGATCAAGAACGTCCACAAATTCTTTATATGACCAATGGTGGACCTTTTTTTTCTCCTACTGAAAACTATGTTTTTAGCTTTTTCTCAAAACGGACTACCTTCAACCCACTCCAGACTTTTCCAACTTACTAAATACCACTCATAGCCCTTTTGCATTGGTTTCAACAAGAGGAGCCCTTGCCTTGGTAAAAAAATATATAGTTTAATTCACAAGGCATGCTTAATAATATATTATTTTAGTTTTCACGGGTCTATTTTTATATAAAGTTTTATGTGCTTATCATCTAGTAATTGTGTTAAGCCAATGGGAATATGTAATTAAGTAAAAAATGAAGTGAGGAGCAATAAATGCATGATTAAGAAACTAGGTCCAACACATGGAAAATACTTTGTTTGGTTGTGGTAATTGGTCCTTTAAAAGAGGTGTAGCTTGTGCATATTTTGAATGGGCTGTTCCAGATGTGCCTTTGAATGCTTAGATTTTGAAGGAAGTTTTATTGTCAATTAAGGAGGCAGCTAGAAGGGATAACACCAATATGTGTCTATCAATCTATTTCTGCCATTCAATTATTTTCAAATATTGGGTGGCTCTTCTACAGAGGAAATGGATTTATTAGGAGTTGGACTAAATTATATTTGTGTGGAAATAAAACATCCTTTACATAAATATGTACGATAAATAAATGCAACCTAGCAATACTAAGTAAATTACCCTACATAAGGAGTTGAGACAAAAACACAAACTTGATAAATGTAAATAAGCAATAATAAGTAAATCACGCTACATAAAGAGTAGAGAACAAAAGTACATACTTGATTAGATATAAAATATAAGTAAAATAAGTAAAAGTGTAGCTTATGTTGAAAAGAAGGAGGTTGAAATGACTATTACCCAAAATTTGACATTGGATCTAAGATGAACAGATTGAGATAATAGTACTCTATGAACTCCAAAACTATAAGCGAACATGGGTCAATCCCATAGTTGTGGATATGATCCTTGTACTTGTGATATTGACCTAATGGCATGGTTTTGATACTTTGCTATAGATTTGACCCTATTGTCCTTAGAACCTCTTTACATGTTAATAGAATTCAACATAAAGAGTTGGAACAAATATTGAGCAGAAGCCTATAGTGATGAACCAAAGATGGAATGCAATAATTCTTTAAACAATCGTTAATCTTAAATGCTTTAGAAAGAACAAATGAAAAACTAATGTTTTGAAACAATTTTTCTTATCTCAAAATAAGATCGAAGAATCCTCATTTTACCTAGAAGTCAACATTATTTACCATGGTTAGGTGTTGTTAATTGTCAACTAAAGAAGTTGAGTTAAATGAGTATCCTACTCTTAGAACAAATATTAATTTGATATGTGACTATACATCATTGGCAAAGTAACTATCATATCACCTTGGAAAAACTGAATGATTAAGTATCTTTTCTAATTTATGTTTAACGTAAGTGAATTAATATCTTCTGCAAATATGTTTACAATTGTTTGAATGTTGTTACTTTACTCTTTCTTATATATGAATGGATCAAACATCTAGCCATTTTCTTTACATACAAGCAAAGAAGTTTACAAGCAAAGAAGTTTAATTCTTCTCATTTCCTTATAAGCTATCATATATATTTTCTTTACTAGATAGGTAAACCTTGTAAAGAAACATCCAAACTCAAACAAATCACAGTGTTCGGTATTTACGGTACCTATGTGTCATGTTTACGGGTAATGCCATCGCGTTGAACCAAGTACCTCGCGCCTAACATAGCTACAACAACGACGTCTGGGCACCGTCCCTCTAAATCATCGGGGAGTAATAAGGAACATGTTGAAGTTAAATCTGCAGGAAGGGAAAATCTCCTTGGATATCTCATTAAGAAGATTAACTAAAAAGAGAGGATGAGTCTACCAAACTAATGATTACCATGATGCTCATTTGGAAAACACCCCAAGCATACTATCAAAAAATGAGGCTTATTGGCACATGAGTATAGATCAGGGAGGACATGTGAAATGTCAGATAGGGCAACTAGGCCAATCTAGAAATGCTATCTATCATATGCTTTCACCTTGCCGTTTCAGATCATGGTGAAAGTACTAGGGGATCAGGAATGGACTTAGTCATGAAAATTACCTAATTTACGTTGGGGAAGTAAGCCAGATTTCATGGGTAGACACCTTATAGGGATTCCTCCACAGTAGGACTAACTGACAAACACTCCTTTAGGTGTTTGTGGTAGTGAACTAACTTCCGTCCCTGTTCCACCAAGTGGGTGGCAGCCGACGAAAAACTGTCTGGGGCAGGGAATAACCCTAGAAAGGGCTTGGTACCCACTCACAGTTACATCAAACATAGTGCAAAATAGAACTACATGTTCACATTCCCCATGTTAGTCACATCCTAAGGAGGGGGCCTTGATCCCGTGAATACAGGGTATGTAGGCAGTCTTGACGGCGAAGGATGCCCCCAGTACTTAGGTCCCCTGGATGTACGGTGTTCTACAATTAGCATCGTTATCTTAATTCTCTGAGTAGTGATTACTGAGTTGTGTTAACAGGAGATTGTTAAGTTAATTTTGTGCAGATGAAAAGGATACAGTTACTAGAGGAGAAGCAAGCTATCGAAAAAGAATGTAATGCATGACTTAAGGTATGAACTGATCCATTATTCTTCTAGGTTATCTTATATAATGTACCTTCTCTTGTAATGTACTCTCTCTTCACTAGATTTAAAATTGGTGATCTTTGAAGAACCTAATGATTCTAGGAAACTGAATTTCAAGTTTCATCGCATTGCTATAGCATACATTAAGCACTTATGGAAGTATTTCACATTTCCTACATCTGTCAGATCAAAATTTTTATTCATTGGTATTTTTAAAAAATAGAGTTTAGTGTTATTTGATTTAGGACAAGTCGGGTCCCTACAATCTAAGTAGGTTGCATGGTGTGAAGAGGTCTATTGATTACAGAGACAATATGAGTTAGGTTATTTCATGGGCTATATTTGACTATTTCATGGACTACATATATACTGTTTCTCATGGACTTTATATATATTGTTTAATGGACTTTATATATTGTTTCATTCAGACTTTATTTCATTTCATTATTTTATGTCCATAAACATTTAAGTGAAATAGAAATGACACTAGATATCTTATTCAATATCATTTTTATGTTTAAATACATATATCGAAATTGGGGTTCTAATAAAAAATAACAAAAACTAATTGATTTTTATAGTGAGAAAACAATTTAACATCTTCTTATAATTGTCTATATCTACTTAGCTTCCAATGCCCTTTATAAATGGAATTTTAGATAGTAATATTTTCACAAAGTGGTTTTAAGTACTCTATAGTAATATGTCTCATCAAGGTTATGGGAAATTTTTTACTTCATTTATTATTGTTGGCAATTCTTAGATATCATGCCTTTAGAAATTAAATAATGAACATTATCAAAATTTTGTATTAATAGAACGAGCTAACTAATGTATATATAAAAAGAGAAGTTGGCTTTTATATTAATATCATGTTGTTTTGGTTATAGAAATGTACCACATTTTTGATATTAAATAACAATGATAATAGGTATCATATATGAACTAATGAAAGGAGTTACTTCACTTTCTTGATTCTTGCCATATATTTCTTGGAGGATTATGCCACATGTTTGAAGGAGTTCTACACATTTTACTAGAATGCAAGCTAGTCTTGGAATGTAATTTTAGAATGCTAGTGTGCGAGAAAAATTATTCTTTGATGATCTAACAATGTTTGACAATGTATTAAGCACACAAAAGAATTTAAGATCAATATTATAACAATATAATATAGAGAAACTATCCAAATGTGTAATTAAGGCAAATGATGTTGATAAATAATAAGGATGTAAATAGTAAAGTAAGAGAAACAAATAGTGACTAAATGCTCAATTTTGAGCTCATACAAAGTTACAAGTCTATTTGAATCTTTTCAACCATAAGGATAGTGGTTCGTAAACCTTTAAAATATTGAAAATATAGTGAAATAACATGGTTTATGGACCTTAGTAAGTTGAAAATTGCATACATAGTGAATGTCAATCATCTATGTGGTTACATAGCAATGTGCTTCAATGGTTTTCAAGCTTGCTTAGGGCTGTCCAATTGGAAGGAGATTGGTGTCAAAGCCTTAGAATTTTGCAAGAAAGGTTGCACATTCATCAGCAATGGTTTGGAGATCACCAATACTAGAAGGGCAATGAAAAGAAAAGATACTTGTAAGCCTTCTATGGGAATAGTTTTGAGAGTGATTTGTATTACTTTTAGCAATGTTGTGAATGTTAGAAAGGATGAACATTGAGTATGTGTTTGAATAATAGTTCAAGATGTATTTTGGTGATGGTGTAGAACATTATCATGATGCATGTAGTGTTGACTTCTATATATACTTTTTATAGGTTAGTTTCCAAATGAGTTGTAGCAGTTGAAAGTTATTTAGGATAGAGTATTACAAAGGCATAGTTTTGTCTCTTGTTGAAGTACCAATATGAATTTGTGTTGGGTTCATATAGTCTTCATTAAGGGTGGACATTTTTAGGGAAATGATTATATGGTTACATTGTTGGGTTGTTCTTTTGCATTAGAGTCATGATAGTTCATTTTCCATTTTGGCAACTAATTATCCTTTCCTCCTAGGAAGTTGTTATGATTTGGATGGTGGTTGTTTAGGTTGTCTACGTGGGATGTGGGAGAAATCTATTATATAAAAGAGTTTCTTGGTGGTCACATGGAAGATCATTGGCATCCAAGAGAACTATCCATCTTCCAAAAAAGGGTAGTTGTTAGGGCAACAATGACTATGCTAAGTACTAGTTCATCTTCATTATTGAGCACAAAATAAACCTCTATGTAATAGTAGTAAAATTGTTATGGGATAGTAGTTGTATACACTTCTTGGATTTTTTCACTTGATTGACCTTTTCTCTAGATGAATATTGGTGTTGTGTGATATGTACTTTGTTTATATCTTTAATTTCCTTTATGTTATTCAAATAATCCATACTAGTATATGTTGATAGAATAATAGGGAAAAGTATGATGAGAGTAGAATGAGTAGAGATAGCTTAGGATTCCATTGGTTTTACAACACTATGGTTATTAACCTAAAGGTTTATCAATAAAGTGATATAAATTAGGTTTGAATAACTTGAGATTGTCATTTTATAAGCTTATTGGTTTATGTCTGACACGAGATCAAATGAAAATAGGATTCTAGTACCTTTTGAGCCTAAGGTTGAATCAAGGGAATGACTAAGAAGTGTGAGATATATGAAAGAAAGGAAATAGAAGAAGATGTAGAAGTAATATTTTAGGAATTATAAACAAAAGTGGCTAGGATAGCCATGGTTGATGGAAATTTAGATAGGCTAGAAAGTATGACACTCACCCTAATAGAAAGAATGGATGGAAATAGGGTGCACCAAGATGGAGGCAAACATGAGGTTGGTATTTCACAAAATGACACTCCAAAATCTAATAAGGTTTTCAACATGAGGGAAAAACTGATATCTAATTATATGATGGAGAAATTAGTGTAGAGAAATTAGCCCAATGGTTGTCTTAGATGGAAGTGTATTTCAATTTGTACTAGGAAAATATATCCAAATGAGGAAAACTAGTGCTCACTTACTATATTAATTCAATTGTTGACAGTAAAATAATATATTTTACACTTGTTAGTTAATCACTAGTCTATGTATAAGCATTTATAAAAACTAACTTAATAAATCACTATGTTATAATTCATCCAAATATTGTCTATGTTACTTTATATGTCGTAATATGATGTCTTAAGGGGTCCTAATAGGACTTCTTAAGGGGATCAAAGAATTCAAACTACATGTCTCATGTTGGATCACAATTGATATAATTAAGAATTCTAGACTAGTTAAGGTGACTTGAAATCATAACAAATGATATAATTAAGTATTAGAAATTAGGATGACTCATCATTTAACAATCACAAAAGTTATACAAATATATTGTTAAAACAAATATAATTTATGTCGTAATATGATGTCTTAAGGGGTCCTAATAGGACGTCTGAAGGGGATCAGAGAATTCAAACTACATGTCTCATATTTAATCACAATTGATGTAATTTAGGATGACTCATCATAATAATCTGATGTCTTAATTTATGTCATAATGGAATGTCTTATCCTAATATGATGTCTTAAGGGGATGTCTTAAGTTCTCAAAATTTGGTGAAGTTGCCCAAGGCAACCAAATTTAACAATAATACAATAAAATTTAAAGTAAATTCAAATTAGAAAAACATGTACATTTAACAATCAAAATATATAGAATAATAATTTTGATATATAAAAGTGTAGAGTATAATTGTGTACATACAGATGCATACAAATTTGTGTACAAAATGTGTAATAATGTAATTGTGTATGTACATATATGCCAACTCAAAATAATGTTTACAAAATGTGGCTATGTCATCTCAAGAAAATCTAAAACTTGTGAGGAATGTAGCAGGTCTTCATGCCTCCTGATATAAAAATAATACAAGCAATATCAATATATCATCAAAACATGTATTTTAATTTATATAAAATTATCTATATACACAACTTGTACATGTATTTACAAGTGCCTCACACATGTACATATAGGTTTAATTTGCATCCTCTGAGGTTTTTGTTTTAAAGTATGTGATAAATTTATGATGATGGCCTAAGGATATAAAAGGACAATTTAAATCAATTTCAACTAATAATGCACAAGAAATATCAAAACATGTATTTAATGTATTTAAAAGAACAATATACAATTATTTAACTATATTTACTTGTATTTACTTATTCCATTATACCATCTCCATCCTCTCTTTTCTCCAATGTATCAATGATTGTCTCATGATCTTCCATAGAAATTGTCCATAGCTCTTTATTTGTAGGTTTTTCACGATACCTCTCCAGTTTTATATTTGTTGCCAACACCAAATGTGAGTAGTGTATAATCTTCAAATGCAAGCAAACCATTCTTCCTTATTAGGTATTTTCGTAACCAAGTTCCAACAACCACCACCGAAGCTATTGGATAATGATAGCCATCATCAAAGAAATTCTAAAAATTTGCTTAAGCGGATCAAAGAAGTTCTCATATTTTCCTTAAGGGGATCAAAGACTTGTTATCAAAATTTGCTTAAGGGGATCAAAGAAGTTCTCAAATTTTTCTTAAGGGGATCAAAGACTTGTTATCAAAATTTGCTTAAGGGGATGTCTTAAGGAGATCACCAAACCTATTGGATAAGGAAATCCATCATCATCTTCTCAAGGTGCTATTAACTTATGTTTAGACTCCACACAATGAGTCAACCAATATTTTATTTCCTCTTCATTCTCCTTAGGTGCAACAACATCATACACATGTCCTGCAAATAAATTTTGATTCAATAACTTGCACATGTCCATATTTGACCAATCTACATACATGCATTCATATGTACACATATAAATAAATAAAAGCACTACAAAATAGTAATAAAGTGTGTAGACACCCAAATTTGTCCCAAAATTGTTCATGTCCTGCAACACCAAGCTAAAAACATTATCCTAGACATCATGTAGCATTTTGTCCTAAATCCCATTCTTAACCCCACTTATCCCATTAAGCCAATTAATTAAATAAATTTTATTTATTTAATTAAAATCCCATTCAATCCCATCCTTATCCCACTTAGCCAATTAATTAAATAAATTTTATTTATTTAATTAATTTCACATGCATAATTCTATTTATCTTATCCTCATCCCAATTAATTAAATAAATTTTATTTATTTAATTAATTTCCAACTATATCACAACTAATTCAAATATTTTATTTGAATTAAGTTACATGACCTCTCATCACATTCCAACACTTGTCCATTCAATCATGTGTTGTAGTACAACTTTTATCTTTCACATGCACAACTAATGGGAGCTAATTTTAGTATTTATCTACACAAGCACACCTAAGCCTTATCTTCCATTGCCATATGTCACATGACTATAATTTCTTAATGTGCAAGGAAACCTAACTTAATCCTATCTATCCATTTCATCTAAATCCCTAATTGATCCTAGCCATCCATTTGAACTAAGCCAAGCCTATAAATCAAACCCCTCACAAGCCATTAGCAAGGCATTGAGCCTCAAGTACCTTTATTCTGCCAGATTTTCTATAATGCATTGATCTTCAAGTATCCACATGCTGTTGAAATATCATTAGAGCCTTTGTATCCTTCATCTATCATTCATTTTAGCATCTTCATCTTAATGTTATGCTGCAAAAGTGAGCACCCAACATTCTTCCAACAATAATCCTTCAAAATCTTGCATGCTCATGCGAGGTGGAGAAGAGCAATGGAGATAAATCGAGCATAGCGTGGAGATCGGTTTGCATATACATTTATTATTTTGATTTTCATGTTGTCTTGTGCTTCATTGTGCATTGCTAGGGTTTTTATTATTGCTGTTTATTCATTTGCCCTGATTTGTAATTTTACCCTATCTACATTTGGCATGCCCGGTGGGACTCACCCTCTTTTTGCAGGATTATGCACTTTGATTTGTAGGTTGAAAATATTTTATATTGCTGATTTTTTTTATTTAGGACTAGATCTGTTGCAGAGGGTTTTTTGTTTTACAGAAGTCCTGCAAAAAGGAGATCTTAGATTCTTTGGAAAGAGGACTTCGAGAGCTTTCTGAAAAGTGGTTACATTAAATATTTGGCTTAGTATTCAAAGAGTTATGACGATTTGAAGTTGACCCTGCGATTCTAATTTTTCAGAAATTTTTGACGCGTGACTTTTTGCTATTTTTTTTTATTTATGAACATATCTGTTGCAGAGAGTTTTTTATTTTACATAGGTCCTGAAAAAAAGAGATCTTAGATTCGTTGGAAAGAGGACTTTGAGAGCTTTCCGAAAAGTGGTTACATTAAAGATTTGGCTTAGTATTCAAAGAGTTATAACGATTTGAAGTTGACCCTGCGATTCTAAGTTTTTAAAAATTTTTGACGCGCGACTTTTTAAAAAAAAATCATATCTTCCAATCTAGGTAACCAAATCACATTTTGTTTTTTGCAGGTGGTTAGAAATATTTAAATCCATTTTTCTATATCATTATTTTTCAAATCTATGGTACAAATGGATTTTTTGTCAAAAAAATAATTATTTTTAAACCCTAGTTTATAATAATAGCTTCTTCTATGCAAGTTTACTTGTATTTTTTTTAGAATTGGTGACTTGTAAGAGCATCTAAGGAGCTGAAGCAGCATTGGCATCAATATCTACAGTAAATTGGAAAGTAATTGTATCAGGTGCACTCATTCTAATCTTTCATCTCTTAATCTTGTTTGATCACACATTTGGACTTTGGGCATAAAATGAACAACTTGCTTGCTATCACATCATCAAGAAATTAGGCTTAAAACGAATCATTGTCTTCCATCACATTTAGATTTAGGTTTAAAATGAACAAGTGCTTGAATTGTCTTCCACACATTTCATTTTCTAAGGGTCAATTAATAAGTGCAAGTGTGAATCAAGTGATAGCTCACTTGGTTTGCTTTTGTAAACCCTATCTAGGAGGCTTGCTTGGAGACACACCACTCCAAGGGACGACCTCAATTGAGGCTGAATTGAAAGACACCCTCATTGGGAGTTGAAGTCTTGTCACTCTTAGCTAAGCCCCAAAGAACTTTATACATTTGGGAAGTGAAGGTGAAGGGTGGGTTACCCCTTTCTCCTGGCTGTGTGGCAAGATTTTGCTTTCAATTCCTAGTCAACCTTGCATAAATATAGCCCAATACCTAATTGACCATACCTATTTGACTAGACATTAGACTTGTGATGTGTTTTCAAGTGTTTTCTTAATCATCACATTCTTCATATTTCAAAATTAAACTTGCTTATGTGTCTTGCGTGAGTGATTCATGTGTGTATATGCATAATCATTTGTTTGAATATTGCCACATCAAGCTCTAAACACCAAAACACATAAAGACAAGTCATCCTACACATTGTTCCAATAACATTCAAACCCAATCACTTTCATCCCAAACATAGCCAAGTCATCCAAACAAGCCACATCATCATCCAAATCCCTAAACAAGCACTTGCTAAAAGGACTTAAAACAAACACTTGGTGACAACATGTCTACACTAGAGGACCTAAAAATCAAATTCCAAAGATTCCTCCAAAATCTTTATCAAGGATCACAACCCCTAAACCAAGATGCCATTGCAATATTACAATTCTTCATCCAAAAAGCTCAACCCCAAGTAAGCCAATCACCTCAACTGCAACACTTCATAGCCCAAGTCCAACACCTTTTAGCCACTAGTCAAGCTCGACAAGTACAACAATCCTTAGCCACTCCATACCAACCTAATCCACTTCATAGCCACATGTCATATCCATCCACTTCATATCAACTTAATCCACCTATCCACCAAGTCAATACCACATCAACCTATGAACATCCACCTCAAGCTTATCCAATCCCTCATACCACCATTCCAGTGCACTACCAAGCACATCCACAAAGCCATCAAGTGATATTACAAGAACAACATCCAAGTCCCAATGGCTCTTTGTACATAAATCAAGTAAGTCCAAATACACCTTTTCAATAAGACCACCAAACACCATTGATAAATCTAAATCCACCTTTCCAACAAGAATCATATCCAAATCCCAATGGCCACTTGTACATAAATCAAACAAGCCCAAGTTATCTATGCAAGATCTAATAACCTTTGACAAGGGAGATACCAATCTAGAGTGGCCACCACCATCCAATCACATGCCAATGCATGAGCCAACAAGTCCTATCCCAACACCACCATGTGATCCCATTCCTAGTCCATTAATCCCTCTACCTTCCGAACCACCAAGTCCTCTATTACCTTCATCACCATGTTATTCTAATCCTTCACCAAAGGATGTGGCTGAGAGAGTTTTACAAAGAATGCTTGAAGCAAAACTCATTGAACTTCTTGAAGTCAAACCATGTGAAGAATGTCCATATGATGAACATGATTATTGTGCGTACCATAGGACCAAAGGCCATGATACAAATACATGCCCCATGTTTGTTTACAAGGTGTATCAACATACAATAAGAAATCATGCCACATCATCCCAATCCCATGTGTCACACCCATCTAGTCCACATCCTAATCCATCAAACTCCATTATCCTTCCATCCAATCAAAATCCTAGTCCTACGTTTACAACATCATCCTCTATTATTGCTCATCCATTATATTGCCCATCTACACATACCCTTGCGAAGGATGTGATCCATTGGCTACTAGCTAGGAATAAACTACCTCCATGTCAAACACCCATTCATGAGCCTACCAAAGAACTTCCAAAGGTCATGTCCAATCCTATAATTCCATCATGTGGTCCACCTATTCTTGAGCCTATTCAAGAGCCTTCAATTAACATTCTTAGCTCTTCAAGCCCATCATGTGACCTACAAGCCAACAAATATATTCAAGAGTCTCCAACCACAAGCCTAAGTCATGAGCCATCATTCCCTCATGTTGATAACTATCAAGAGCCTATCAAGTCCACTCAAGAACCTTCCACTTTCATCCAAAGTCACGAGGTATGTCTAGAGCATAATCTTAAGCATGTGGAAACATCAACCCTTAGTCCAACTCATGATCAAAACACTTCCCTTCAACCTATCCATAACATTTACCTTCTTTATGATCAAGATGATACCTATGAAGAAGCTATACATGAGCACCTTGATCCTATCCATAATCCTATATATATCCATGAGCAAGACATCCAAATTGCTCCTAGTCATCTGCCATCTAGCCCTATCCATAATGAGCAAACATCAACTTGTCATGATGAGACACTTGTCCCCCAAGTAAGCATAAAAGATCAAACAAATAACTTGGATCTTAGTGAACATAATGCTAATCAAGATCCTAATGATCCCCCTTCCACATCCATCATCGATCCCATTTCAAATCCATCATGTCCTATTGGTCTTACCACCCTTATACATGAGTTTTCTTCCTTCGGACAACAACGACCTTTATCCACTTTATCTTCTCCATCCAATAATGAGCTCAAGTCTAATGTTCAAAGCACACCAAGTCCCATAGTCAATCACATCCTCCAAAACATGAACTACCAAGGCAAAGGTCTAGTTCTTTATGAACAAGGTATTTTGGAGCCAAACCATGTCAAAGTTCCTCCATGCTCATATGGCCTTGGATACACACCCCAAGGTAGACAAGGCAAAGATGTTGGTAATCCCTTTATGCATCCTAAATTTACCACTTTCCATCACACCCCCTATCATCTACCCAAGACATATGTCATGTTTCCACATCCATCATCCTATAAATGTCAAAAGCATGTGACCATACACCTTCTGCCATCTAATTTGCCTCCACTTTTACCAACTTCAAATATCCCTCCATCCACCTTACCACCGTTGCTTCCAACACCTAACTGTTGGTCATGATGTTAGTCATTCACAAACATAGAATAAAAGTTACACAACAACCTTTACTCATCTTGAAAGATACGATGAATTCAAAGAATTCATGATCCCAAGTCTCCGTTGATTACGTGTTTCTGCACTGTTCATCATCATCATCTTCAAATATCCTGCTCTGGATGTTTGCTCTGCATAAGTCTCCAACAATTCTACCTCTGCACTGTAAATTTAGTCAAATAATGTGCATACAGGCTGATATTTGCATGATTTCTACCATTATTTATGATTCTTTGCATGATATTTTCAATACTACATGCATTTAACCAAATATGCTAAGGATCTTCAATTACCTACGGGATTTCAGCATATTTCACTGTTTCTGCTTGTTATTTATCATGATTTGCAGTTATGGTGATGAATTAATGAAATTGAAAAAAAGGAAAAGGGTTAGAGAGTGAGATTCCTAAAATTACTGGACTTAGATCACTGATTCACATACAAGCTCCCATACTTGCAATGAAAAGAAGGAAAACTAGAAATCATACTTCACCAGGACATTCCACAAATCCGCATGATCTAGTGCAAAGCTTCAAAGGAAAGTTGACAACAACATGTAATGAAATGAAAGCGCTTCCAGTTGAACACAGCATTCACCAGTACATATCCAGAAATCAACAGAAAGATTACGTAAAATTTTCAATCAGGATGTAATCTGGAACTTCATATTCATTCAGTATGCTCAAGAACAGGTACATTTACAGTGATCTGAAGAAAGAACCTTCATATTTCAACAATTCTATCCTCATTAGTCTCAGCAATCCGATCTCCTAACTTATTCTACAGTAATTGACTCTTTGCGCCAGATGCGTCTGTGTATTCTAATGTATTCCTCCTCTTTTTAATGACAAGCTCTGGATGTTATATAGAACAACTGCCAGAAAACGGTTACAATGATCGAAGGATCAGGATCCTCTCATAACAAACAACGGCCCAGATGAAAAGCACATGCTTCGTCAGTTAGCAAATGTATAGCTGGCACAGAATATTCCAGCATCTTCAACTTGATTCGGCCTCCAGCTGGCGAACAGCATTTTTGACAATATCCTCTTCATGTCTGGTCCATGTTGACTCTATGCGCAACTTTGTAATGCTCAGCTTCAGCAGCATCATCATGATCTCAACGCTCATCTTCAGCAGCATCATCATTTCTTCCTGCAAGTAAACAGACAAACATTAAGTTCATCATCATGATGATAAACAACAGGAAGTAAAACGCTTAATTAAACAAACCCCCAAAAATGCGCAGCAACAGGCAATCGGGTCTTCAAAATTTCATCGCTTCATGCTTTCCCGCCCATTTTCATGTGTATCGGGTTCGAAATATGACCATGATGACCTCAAATTATACAAGGAAATAATCGCCCTTCAACCATCCTTTGAAACCGGTTCGCATGCCCTGCATGTATGTTTCGGGTCATCATCATCATGTTTGCATCGGCGTGACTACATATGATCAGGGTGACAATTCTACCTTATGCCGACGGCAACAGTTATACCGACGCCAAAAATCATGATGATGACCAACTATATACTTCAAAGTGGCCGCAGGATATCACAAAATATGATGATCCTCCTTTCCTAATGCTCTGATGGAAAGTACATCAGGATGTTTTGTTCTTGCACATTCGGGAAAGAAAGACATCGTCATCATCATCATGATGAAGACAAACAGGAGGACTTGGAAAATGATCCTGCCGCTGAGGAAAATCATGATGACGTCATCGTCATCATCAGGCTTGGTTAAAATGCAAAGGGATGACGTCATCGTCATGTTTCGTGAAGATCAGGAGATAACTGGAATATCGGGTCACCTCTAAGGAAGATGATCAGGTGGATGAATGCAATATGACCCTTTTTCGGAGAAGGTAACCTGCCTGGAAGATCAGGATGATGAACATCATCATCATCATATTTGCACTGGGTGATCTAAAATATGATCCTGCTGAAAGTCCTGATGACGTCATCAGGATATCCGGGGCTTGTGTTAATCCTCGAAGATGACGTCATCGTCATCATCATGTTGGCGAACAGGATCATACCCTGGAAAATATCCTGCCGAAGGAGAAGGTGATGATGACGTCATCGTCATCATCATATTTGCAAAAGGTTACAGTCGTCGGCAGGATGATATTACGAAATGTCGGGTAGAGAAAGATCATGATGATCTTGTTCAACATGACTTAAGAAATGAAAATCACCCTCCGCTTCGAAAGATAAGGTGATCATCATGATCACGCAAAAGGAGGTCAGGAGGATATTAGGAAATGTCGGGTCTCGAAATATCATGATGATGATGATCACCAAGACTGTCGTGCGCGCGCAAATTATGCAGATGGCAGATTTCTCTAAGTAAGGTGATAGCATGATATTATAATATCGGGTGATGTTGGAATATCATGATGCTCGCGATGTGAGAATATCATGATGCTGATGATGTTAGAATATCATGATGCTGATGATGTTAGAATATCATGATGCTCGCTTGACGGGCAAAACACACTAGCATTTAAGATTGACGTCCGGATGTTTCGGGACTGCATGATTTTTATCAGGTGATAGAGTAAGATCATGATGATGACCTTTGGCGATACAAAAGACCGCCCGACGGGGAGAACCTACTACGACTTAAATTTGACGTCTGGATGTTTCGACCTCAGGATATTATCGGGGGGGCTTTTCAAATGTCATGATGATGATGTTCATCATACAGCAATTATCAGGTTTGACCAAAACTTTGACTGCTCCTAACTCCTTCATATGGACGAATTTTCAGGTGATGCAAAAGGCAAACCTGCATGAAATTTCAAGTTCTTTCTAACTATGAAGTCATAGAAACAAAATATGAACTTTGACACACTAACCTCATGATGATGACCTACCTCATCCTGACCTTCATGATGATGATGCACCTGACTTATTTTACCCAACCGCCAGAAACAGACAACACAAGCCAAAACAAAAGCTGGGTCCCTGTTTTGCCAAGTCAAAATGGGGCGTGTTGTGTAACCACACAACACTAACATACCTATCATTCATAAGTATCCTTACATCCCTAATCATGGCCAACAAAAACACACATCGTTTAAGCATAAAGCTTCTAGTCATTCCATCCACTCCACCCATCCCATGGGATTCAAAAGAAAAAAATTTGATGCCTCTACTTATAAAGCTAAAAATCCTACCAAAAATCCTAAAGGTCTTCATACCTTAGGACATAAAGAATCAAAATCAAAGCAAAGTTCATCTAAACAGCTATCTAAACCCATACGTCCAAATGCAAAGCCCAAAAGCAAAATGGTTTGGGTTCCTAAGCAAATAGCTAGCAAAGTGAATGAGGCATCCTTATCCACCTCTCAAGAATTCCAATCACCTATCTCCATCCAAAAGCCTACTTCCATCCAAAACTTCCATTCCCTTCAAAAATCTCACAAGCAAATACAAAACCAAAGCACTAAAAATACTAAATCTATGTGGGTCCCCAAATGCTTACATCAACCATCTCCTAAGCAAACATCTCCATTGCTTCCTACACCACCATCTCATCAAAAGCTTCAATGTTTATCATGGTGTGTGCAACCATTGGTCATGGTTCCCTTTCACTCTGCAGCATTCCCACATGCCTCCATCACCCCATCCTTCATCCATTATCCTACAAATCTTCCCCATCACCTTCCTATGGTCCATGCTTTTGCATAAGCCTTTTATCCATACATCCTTGCATGAACCTTCCATAATCCACACCATAATCCACTATCCCCATCCATCTATCCTTGCATGAATCTTTCATAATCCACTATCTACCTAATCCATCTCCCATCCATGCAATCCCTTATCAACATCTATGAGCATAATGACATGGTCCATGCGAAGACATCATTCTCTCTAACGGGACTACCAACATCCATCGAACTAAACACTTGAGTCCCTCATATCCATTACCATGGTGAAAACCTAGCAAACAGGCACCATGTGTAATTGTCAACCCTAAATAAAAAAGCAAAAAAAATACAAAAATAAAAAAGTAAAGAGAAATCCCTTCATCCAATGGTGAAAACCTGGTAAACAGGTGCCTTGGATAAGTACCATGATGAAAACCTGGCGAACAGGCATCATGTGTAGGTTGATCTTCTATGTCACTTACACTTGGGGGCACATTGTCTCATCCAGCCTATCCATTTCCAAACTATCCATCCCATTATATCATACCAACCTATCTTATCCTATCTTGCCATCCTACCATCCTTAGCCATTACATAAACATGCCTATCCTATTTATCCATCCTTCCGCCTTTTGATCTTGATGAAGACATAGGGGAAAAATGTTGAAACATGTTTAGATATTTCTTGACATACCTTCTTTCCAAACCAAGTCTTATCCATTGACCATTTATCCATCCCATTTAAACCAATCCATCATGTCATCCTATCATCATAAGCGCCATGTAAAATCTATCATGTCATCCCTTGCTCATAAGCTTTGCCATGCAAAGAATCCTAAGCATTACCACCGAGAATGGGACATGTTATTCCTATGCAACATAGCCTTTGAAGATCACATCCTAGCTCCCTTATGATCCATCCACTATGGCGTATCCTTATCACAAGCTTTCCATCTTATAGCTTATTCCCATCCATTTATCATGAGCTTTCCACTATAGCCTACCTATCCATTTATCATGAGGCATGCATCCATCCCTTATATGGCCTATCCTCTCTTATCTATCCATCCAACTCTCATGAACCTTCCATCCCATCCATATATCATGATCTTGCCATCACATTTACTATGAGCCCATTCTTTTATCCATCCTTTGCACCTAGACTTGGTCTTCCCTTGTCATTGGTATCAAGCACAAAGGCTACCCACATTATAAATCCATTGACATTCAAAACAAAAAAAAATATTAAAATATTTCAAAAACACAAAAAAAAATCAAAATATTCAAAAATCCAAAAAAATCAACTATCCAATGAAAAATCCAAGCAATAAAACCAATCACATCATCCAGATAAATCCACTCCATCAACATTCAATCAAAATCATCATCATCAATTCTTCCTATCCATAACATTCATTCATTCAAGCCAATCAATCAAGGAACATTATCCAATCAAATCAGCAAGTTTTGATCTTAATCATGTCATGAGCCCAATCAATCATAATCAATCATCATCAATGGGATATAGCGTTCCCACATCCTTGTGTTGATCTAGGGATATAGCTTTCCCTGCAATGACAACACTATATATCATTATCAACCAAACAATCAATTATTGGTTTATGACTTGACAAGGGCAATACCTTGTTTGTTTTATATCCTTTGAGCACACTGAGAACACTTTCTTATGCTTAGATTGAGTGGATACTCCAATCATCACACCATCACTATCATCATTCAAAACAATCAACCTAGCAATAGCAAACATCACAACTAAAGCACATGAAGCCAACCATCAAAACAAATCCTATCAATCATCAGCATTAACACCAAAGCAAATCAACTCAAGCGCATCAAGCCAACTATCGAAACAAATCCAATCACTTTAGCCAATCAACAGAAGCTCAATCTACCACATATCATCCCATCATTAATCAAATCCATCCCAAATCAATCTAATCATTTTCTCATCTTCAAATCATTCTAAGCAATGATCCAAGTGCAAGACAATCCTTAAGCTATACCAATCAAGTTAATCAATCAAGCCAAGTTATCCAATTGCAATCAATGGTCTTGATCCTAGCCTTGTTGTAAGCCAAATCAATCAGCCAATCAACCAACCAACTCAGCAAACAACCTTGTGTTGATCTAGGGATATAGCTTTCCCCGCAATGACAATACTCTCAACTATCATCAATAAACAATCAATCATTGGTTTACAACTTGACAAGGGCAATACCTTGTTTGTTTTTGAATCATTTGTGCATGCTTGCTTGCTTGCTTGTGTGTGTTATCTTTTATCTTGCATTTGTATCACATCTGTAACTTTTCAGCTAATATTCATATCTTGTGTATGTTGGAATAGCTTTTTGCACTATCCTTTGCATCTAAGGTCATATCATACCTTTTGTACAGTAGGACTTCAATGCTCTAAGTTTTCTTCCTCATACGTTAGACAAGGTTGTATTACGCTGGGGCACAAGACACATCGTCACCCTGGTTTTTATACCTTGGTGCATAACGTCTAGTGCTATATCAAACAACATAGTTGCTCACATTCATTGCAGCATAACGCACCCTTCATTTCTTTTATCTATCCCCTTATCTTTCTTTTGCAGCCGATCCTTTTCTTTTCGAGAGCATACCCGCGTTTGTCCAACCCACCTAACCTCTTGAGGGGGCATCATCATCATATCTTTCCATCATCATTATCCCTATCGATTATCCATACCTTAACTTCTTTGAAATGATGTTACTTGACATAAATCTTATCATCTCGAACATCATCTCAAAGAGGGGCAAAATGTAGACACCCAAATTTGTCCCAAAATTGTTCATGTCCTGCAACACCAAGCTAAAAATATTATCCTAGACATCATGTAGCATTTTGTCCTAAATCCCATTCTTAACCCCACTTATCCCATTAAGCCAATTAATTAAATAAATTTTATTTATTTAATTAATTTCACATGCATAATTCCATTTATCTTATCCTCATCCCAATTAATTAAATAAATTTTATTTATTTAATTAATTTCCACATCATATCCCAATCCTATCCTATTCATTTATCCAATTAATTAAATAAATTTTATTTATTTAATTAATTTTCAACTATATCACAACTAATTCAAATATTTATTTGAATTAAGTCACATGACCTCTCATCACATTCCAACACTTGTCCATTCAATCATGTGTTGTAGTACAACTTTTATCTTTCACATGCACAACTAATGGGAGCTAATTTTAGTATTTATCTACACAAGCACACCTAAGCCTTATCTTCCATTGCCACATGTCACATGACTACAATTTCTTAATGTGCAAGGAAACCTAACTTAATCCTATCCATCCATTTCATCTAAAGGCCTAATTGATCCTAGCCATCCATTTGAACTAAGCCAAGCCTATAAATCAAACCCCTCACAAGCCATTAGCAAGGCATTGAGCCTCAAGTACCCTTATTCTACCAGATTTTCTATAATGCATTGATCCTCAAGTATCCACATGCTGTTGAAATATCATTAGAGCCTTTGCATCCTTTATCTATCATTCATTCTAGTATCTTCATCTTAATGTTATGATGCAGAAGTGAGCACCCAACATTCTTCCAACAATAATCCTTCAAAATCTTGCATGCTCATGCGAGGTGGAGAAGAGCAATGGAGATAAATCGAGCATAGCGTGGAGATCGGTTTGTATTTACATTTATTATTTTGATTTTCAGGTTGTCTTGTGCTTCATTGTGCATTGCTAGGGTTTTTATTATTGCAGTTTATTCATTTGCCCTAATTTGCAATTTTACCCTAACTACAAAGTGAAATAAAATGATTTGAATTAAATTACCTTATTGTATAAGGTCTGAAACACGGTCATAATTGTCTAATGCAAATAGTTGATCATTGTCTTCAATTGTTGTTTCATATTGATCATGTGCTTGTGCAAGTGTCAATGGTCTTTGCTTCCACTCTTCAACCTATTTTGTATTCTCACATGCTTCCCAATCTCTTGAAATACAAAATTGATAAAAACATGCAAGCTCCCTTGTCCATATAGTCCATGTACTTGCATTCAAACTCCTAAATGAAGGCCATTTAGTAGATCCAGTGATTGTCTCACAATCAATTCCAGGTAGAATGTTTTCTTCTTCAACCAACCAAAAGAATCAATGAACTGTAGAGTACTTGCTTGATCCAGGTGTACATAATCTTGTATTGCACCAATCGACAATCCCATGTGCATCTGTAAATTTTAATACATCCTCAAATTTCAATTGTTGTCTAGCAAAAATTCTTTTCACACACACACCAACTCCATCATGTTCTCCTTTACCATGTCTAGCTTCAAAAAAATTCCACATATGTTGGATATTATGTTCCTTGTGAACCCTACTTAACCAACAAAACATTCGAGCATTCTTGAACTGCCCCATACAATTATCTGACCATATGAGATGTTCTGTCATCTGGATTCCCCTTTCTCTTAAATTTGTATAAAATATATTGAAACAATATTCAACAAACTCTAACTAGTGTAACCAGTTGTCACTCAAATAGAAATGATACTCCCTCAAAAATTTTCTATCATTATCTATGCTATCATCTACATGTCTATAAACAATATGAACAAACATAGCCACCTACACTAAATTGTAATATTGTGATTGGATTTCTTCTTGCGGAGCTCCAGTATAGTTTTCCGTGAAAAACAACCACTGATAGTATAGTACCAACTAGAAATGTGTTTCTACATGCACAAAACTATCCATGAAGCCATCAAGCTTGTTGAGAGTGCTTGACATATTTTGGTACAATCTTACTCTTAAATTTTTATATGAATGCATGTACACTAACCTTTTCTGTAATTAAATCACAATGCTTTCCAATTTTTCTATCTTTTAAAGAATATTAAACATTCTTAAATCTTTTAACATCCACTAATTGTTGTCCAAAATTATTTTCAACACTTTCATGCATACAAACTCTTAAGAAAGAAAGATTGCCAAAACTAGTGCATTGCCCAGAAAAACATGAACTTAAATAAAATAATTTCCCATTAGATCTTTCACAAAATAAACTTCATATAAACTCTTTTATTGTTTTAGGTGGCATATTAATATCACATTTCAGTTTAATCATGTTAGTATGTAAAGTACAACGTATATATCGAAACACATCATAATAATAACATAATTGAACATGTGTTTTACAGCAAGATATTCATTTCTTATTAATCTTTACAGACCATGGTTTGCATTTTTCAAAAGATATTTGACTTATTCTAATATTACCAGGTAACACTAAGTCACCATAATTTTTTTATTAAGTTTAGTTTACATTGTATCTAATAGGTGTTTTGGATGAGGATTGCAAACTTTGGACCACACTTTTAATTTTAAAACATCTCTAGCATTAGATGATACCCTATTATTATCATGCCAATATTTTTTTATCAAAGATTTCATTCATCATTTAGTTTCATGTCAGATCTCGGGAATCGACCACTAAAACTCCAACATTGGTTGATTGGATCATTTTCTATAATTTCTCTTATTTTTGTTGCTCTTACCAATGTTTTAGGATGTATTTTTAGAATTCCACTAATATTGCTTACCATTCTTCTATTCAAAGTTGCTTTATTAACTATAGCAGTTGTTATAGCTCATCTTGTTGCATTCTTATCTTTAGATCGACTATTCTTTCCAATAGGCTCAATGGCACTAGCAACAGTAGACATAGCATGTTTTAGTGATTGATCTTTTCTTTTTGGTTTAACAAAAATGCCTAACAGTTTGATTACTTTTCTCATTTTCCACATTCTCATTAATTGTATCATTAGTTGACATTGAAATGATAGTTTTTTATGATAAAAAAATTCTTTGTATAATCTATTGGCATGTGTTCTTATTTGTCTCCAAGAAATCTTACCAGGAAGATTATCCAAAATGTCTCTTTCAATTGATTTAAAAAAAAAATCTCGTTTTCAATATCACATCGTGGATTTTCATTTTCATTTTCAACTTCAAAACAATTTTTATTTTCAACAACAAAATAGTTTTCATTTTCATTTTCAACAAAAGGATTTTCATTTTCAACAACAAAATGATTTTCATTTTCATTTTCAACAAAAGGATTTTCATTTTCATTTTCAACAACAAAATGGTTTTCATTTTCATTTTCAACAAAAAGATTTTTATTTTCATTTTCAACAACATTTTGTCTGAAATATTGATCTCTACAAATATTATCGATCTCAACATTGTTATATCCAACTTCTTTTAAATCTCCTATCAACACCATTTCCATTTCATTCAAATGTGGATTTGAAAATGTACCTAGATTTGTGCCTATTGAAGCATTCTCTATAGCATTGAAAGGGGTATTTGAAGACATACCAAGAGTAGTTTGTATAATCGTATTGGTTTCCACATTCACCTCTTGCAAATTTGCATCGTCTACATCCATGGTCTCCTCGATGTTTTTATTTTCAATAGTTGTGGAATTGGATGCTTCAACATTATTCATTGATCGAATCTTTATTCTTCTATCTCTTTGTCTTTTGCCTCCTTCTCTCTCTTTGCTTCAATTTCTTCAGGGGTTAATGGCTTCTTATCTTTCCTCTTATTACGAGTTTGTGATCCCATGATTAAATTTTTTTTAAGTATGTACAAATGAATGTCAAAAACTTGAAAGCCTTCCTTCTTTGTTCAGGTCCTTCAAACAAGTAGTAATTCAACAAAATTTCACTCAAACAGTGTCTCAATGATGGCTCCTTTCAAAATTCAAATAAAATCCCAAGTTGATAGACGTACAGAAGACAAAAGATGGTAGAGAATGTTGTAAATGTCGATGTCGGCTATACAAAACAAGCTACAAGGCCGACAGTGACAGTCTTATTAAAAAAATGATTAAATAGTAAATGAGATCCTGTTTTAGAAACGGGATCCTATTCTACAAAATGGGATCTCGTTTATCAAACGGGATGCCACTTTGTTCTATACTGACAGAAACGGGATCTCGCTTTGTTCTGTACTGACAGAGTAAGAAACGAGATCCTGTTATTTAAAATTTAAATTTTAGGCTCAGGTTTTACTTTGTAACCCATTTCAAGAAAAGATTTGGGGACCTGAACATAACCTCTAGACCTAGTTTGACCTGCAACTTGAAGGTTTTGTCAATGTCACAACAAAATAATGACTTTGGCCATATGTCTGATGGCCTTTTTATAGAATTTTTTGACGAAATTAAAACCCATTATAGATGAGATAGTGTAGATTCCAAATATGTAAATTTTTTTACAATTGGATTATTTTTTCTATTTTTCAATTAATTTCTGATGAACAGGTCCATAAACTTGATTTATTAGGGTTTTTTAGTATTTTAACAACTTTTTACTAAAATATTTTTTGTAAAAGAAATTGAATGAAAATGTACTTTAGACAATTCTTTTCAATTTAAAAATAATTAAAAAATGTAAAGTTTAGGTCATCTTATGCATGACGTACATGTCGATTTTTTAAAACACCAAATTTAGCCAATAAAAATATTCAATAAAAAATTACAAAAAAATATGGAAAACGTAGTTTAGTGAGTTACAAATCTTTTCCCAAAAGGATTTAGAAAAATATGATTATTTATGTTAAAATATGGATGACGTACATGTGAATTGTATAGTAAAAAAAAGTGACTTTTAAACAGTGGTTTTTAGAAAAGGCTATTGAAAATCAATTTCTATCATCTGGGTATTAAAAAAATTACATATTTGGAAACTAGACTCCGAGTACTACATTTGATATTTGCTGACTTTTTTCAATATTCCACCTTTAAGTGCTTTAAATTTTTAGGTCAAATGTGGTAAATTCTAAAAATCAAGGAAAACACTTCCACTTTTTGGCCAAAACGTGGACTCAACTTCATACACACCCTTCTAATCCATTGAAGCCAAAAGGATTAATAATGGCATATATAGGGAAAACATCATACAACGCAGATGGAACATCAATTCACTCTACATTACTTATGCCATTTAACAAGTCTATTACAATTCCACTTAGCAATAAAACAATAGACTCACTACAAAAGCAACATGAGCAATTGTAAATACTACTCATTGATGAAGCCTCTTTGATAGGGAGTAGATTTTTGTATTCAATTAATAAAAGAATGTGAGAAATAAAACACAACCCAACAACATACTTTGGAAATGTTGATATGATATTTTCTGGTGACTTCTACCAAGCACAACCTATAAAATATAGTCTAATCTTTAAATACCCAAAAAACAAGTCTACCCAAAAAAATAACACTAAAGTTGAACATGTTAGTTGAGTTATACACTAAAAACTATGACATGCAAGACGGATTAGTAAATGATGCAGATGGAATATTAAAAACATACACTATTGTAGAAAATGTAGACATAATATGGATTCAATTTAAGGACTCACAAATTGGGCAACATCAACGTAAAAAAATAGAATATCTCAAAATGCATAAAATCTCAATAGAATGGGTTCCAATACTACGAATGACAAAACCAATATAAAAAACTAGAAATCCTTCTCAAATACTTATCTGTAAACAATTTCTAGTGCAACTTGCATGTACAAGAACAATTCATAGATCACAAGGCCTTACACTTGATGGAGTTGCATTGGACCCATCTGGAATAAAATTACATGGATTGGTATATACAACACTTTCATGTGTAAGAAACATGGAATCATTGTACTTATTGAATCCGATTACAAAAAAAACTTCAAAATTAAAGACAAAACTAGAAATAAAATGCATCGATTACAAATAGAATCAAACTGGAAACTATATTATCATCCACCTTTAGTGGATTAAAAAACAAACATTAATATTTTATCACTAAACACACGTTCCATAAAATATCATATCGATGATATTCCGAATGACTATGATTTCATTGAATCAGACATAATATTCTTACAAGAAACTTACACATTAGATTCCTCAATCTACAACAAATTGTAAAATTTCAACTACGTTTCAATGTAAATTATACATAGACTAATGATATACTGTAAAAAATAAATTAAAATGCTAGAATCAAAAGAATATAAAGTACATAATATAGAAGCTATACGAGCAACAATAATTGCAAAACAAGTTAGAATTACAATAATTAACTTATATGAACCCCCAAACACAAAATATTCTCAAATAATCGAAACTATTCAACAAACATTAATTGACATAGATTTAATTGACAAAATAATAATTCTTGGAGACTTCAACATTAACATGAATGAGTTTATTACAAATTCAAATACATGTTACAAAACTTCCTTAATGAAAAAATATACATTTTCTAATAGAGAGGAATGATGACTTTCTTGAATTACTCATTGACCATGTTTGGTCAAAAATGAAAAAAAAAAAATAAAGACTTCAAAATTGACACATACTTGATCATGATAACATCTGACATTTCAGATAAAAAATGAAATCTTCACATACAAAATAAATACTAATATCATCTATCAATGCAAACTCATTTCTAAATTCAATGATTCTCACTAGTAATGACTCCACAAGATTTGGCACCACTAAGGAGTAAGTTAAATCAATGAAAATCAATGAAAAGGCAAGTTGACATATCGACAAAAAAATATTTATGTCGAAAGCAAAAGGTGCATCCTACAATATACCTTCTCGATATATTAATTTATGAATAAAGACATTTTTTTATACTAATATCATAAATATATAGGATACCATGCAATTAATCAAATCATTTGCTCCATGCAGACAAACAACTACATCAGATAATGTCATTACAATAAATAATTTAAATAGCTACAAATAGGGAGGGGTTTTTAGAGGGGATGTCCTTGTCACAACACTTGACAAAAACCAAAATACAAAGATCATGTGTGCAGATTTAACTGATATGGAAGGTGAAATGACTGACTTTGAACATCTCTAACATGTTTCTAAGTGAACATCAACATAAAGTACAAGTAGGTAGGGGTGTAGAAATTTAAAAAAATCAAATTGCCAACAAAACAACATATGATCAAGGAGACTTATATCTTTCGATTTTTATTGCAAAATATTGGAGGCATCTAATGTCGTAGAAGTTAGGACATTTTCTATAATTTTCATTATATGTAATCAAAACCCACTTTGTATTCAACTCGGTAAGTGAAGACTAGACGTTTTTAAAATTTTAAAAAAATTGTTTTGAGATTTGATTTTTTAATATTTTAGTCCTGTCAATATTAATAAGTTGTACTCTGTATTCTCTTATTAGCTTTAATCCAATATAAAAAAAGAAATTGGGTTGTTGCCCGTTTAACATATATATAGTTTGTAATTAATTAATTATTTAGAAAGTGAGAAATCTTCACTCATGGCCTGAGGGATACAACCAATATATAACCAGTTAAAAACAGTATAAGCAGTTGATGTTCAAATAACATTAATCATTGGATTACCAGGCAAATTTAGGGTTAACTTCTGAACACCTGCATATCACTGCTCTCCTTAAACAACACTCCTTCCACTCTCAGCGTTGGAATATTACAAATTTGATATATCACCACTGAGTGTTGTTTAACTAAAGCTGCGTATCACCACCTATACATCAGAATCGCTAACTTTTTTTTACCACCATCTTTTCTTCGTATAAATTAATAAACAATCAATAATTTGGGCTGTTGGCCCTCTAAGCTCTAACCCCACTGAAAGCCCCTAAACATATGTATAGTTTGTAATTAATTAATTAGAAAGTGAGAAAAATCTTCACTCATGGCCTGAGGGAACCAGCCAATATATAACCAGTTAAAAACAGTATAAGCAGTTGATGCTGAAATAACATTAGTTATTGGATTACCAGGCAAATTTAAGTTTAACTTCTGAACACCTGCATATCACTGCTCTCCTTAAACACCATTCCTTCCACTCTCAGCGTTGGAATCTGCGTTGGAACATACAGCTAACCGGCCATCAGAGTGTTGTTTAAGTAGAGCTGCATATCACCGCCTAAATATCAGAATCACTAACATTTTTTTGGCACCATCTTTTCTTCGTATAAATTAATCTAAATATCTAAAGAGATCTTCCATCAGATCAGCGGGGGCAACGTACAGTTCATATGAATAATGATTCCATGCTGGCATCATGCTGTGCGTAATTTTACCAGAAATTCTAAGATTCAATCTATTTATTAATTATTTAGATTCTCTGTAGTTGGCAGAAGCACGTGTAAACGGTGTAACCATGTATTACAAGAATATGTTATTGTTCCTTAAAGTACATTGAATCTTTTGTTTGATTTGACTTAGTTTTTCTACATGTCAAATCAAGAAATTAATTATTATTATATTTAAGGGACAATTACAATCAATAAAAAATTCCACAAATAAAATATTATTATTAATTTTAATTGAAAGAAGCCTTCTGTAGGGTACAAGATTGGGATTGACATGAAAACCAAAAATATTCATCACACAAAAACATATTTCTTGAATCCCAGTCACGAATATGACCAAGTAAGAGTTATAAAAGATAGCATAAATTAAATATAAAGTAAAAAGATATCCCTGCCAACATAATTAATACAACATAAATTTTTTTATGGTTTGAAGACATTACAAAACACACAACTTTCTAATCATTTGGACAATGAAAATAGGATAAATATTTATCTTCTTCTTCTTCTTCTTTTACTGTGGATGAGTTGTAAACTTGCTATTAATTGATTGACCATTAAACTGGATGATGTTTAAGTATAGTGATGTAAAAGATGACTAATTAAATAAGTGTAGTTTAAATATATATATTAAGTAATTATTTATAATACTTTAAATAACTCATAAATATAGGTTACTAACATAAAACTATTTTTTGATGAATATTGTCTTTATTACTTTTTAAAACACTAAAAATATAATAGTACACTATTCTCCCCCACTCCCCCCCCCCAAAACCAAAAAAAGATGGGTGGTAAAGACGTGCATGACAAAGTCTATGTAGTACATAGTCCAATACAAACATGACAAATGTTAAGGTGTGAAGCCCACAAATTAAAAAACTTAGCAGCTAAAGCAACCCCTATAGGAGGGGGTCTTTATCATTCGATTTTCCCCAAACCTTAGTGGAGACTAAATTGTCATCAATAGACTCCTAGCTAGTGAGAGCACCCTCCCTCTTAGAAGAGTCATCTATAGGTTCTTTAGCACAAACACCAGAGATTGCTAGCTCTAGACATGGAAACTTACCAGAGATTGGTCAATGAAGATGACCACACCCATGAGTTGAGCTTGATAGTGGCCTAGAAGGCTGAGACCAACCACAAGCTACATTATCCATGTTTCTCAGAGGTTGAGAGCCACAGGACTAAGATCCATGATCTCATTTGGAAAATTGGCTATGACCATGTTGGTGCCCTTAAGGATGGGAGATGGCGCATTACCCTATTGATTAAAAAGATCCTATAGATGTACCACTTCAAATGCAACCTTGCTACCTTGTGCCTGGATCTACATAAGTAAATTAGAAAAAAACATAGATTTAGTATATAGAGAAATGAACATCAACCAAGCAACCTAAAAAGAGAGATGAATATCTATATTTTCAATTATTGAAGAGGATTCCCATCTTGAAAGCATGCCAAATCTGGGTATATTTGAATGAGAGACAAAACTAATCCCCTAACAAAACCACATGCCCTGAAAAAAGATCAAGTCAAAAGGGATGGAAGAAATCATGAATATAATTCCAAGCTTCTGGAGCTTTGGTGCAAAACTAGAAGAGATTTTTGAGAGTTTTTATTTGTCCATAGTATGGACAATGGAGGTTGAGAACTCCTAAATGCTTCAAATTAGATCTAGACAGAAGGTCTTGGTAAAGAAAGCACCAAGCAAAATGAGCTAGTTTAGGCTCAAGAATGGCTAACTAGACAGACTGAATATAATGGTACCAAGTACCAAGAGAAGATTGGAGCTACCATTGGTGGTTTAACTAATCCACCATAGGAGGATGAGGTGAGAGACACAAGAATCCTTTATGAGGTATGTAATTACAAAATTGTGTGTCGATATACCATTTCCAATCCTTCCACCAAGCTTGGATGACCTAACTATAATTTTCTAAATCATCTAGGGAGGAATAGCATTAATCACCATCTAGAACGTCTCCCAATCTTGATCAAGGAAAGATTTAATTTCATCTTGACATCTGGCCAAGAAATAAAATTCTTTGTAGCTCTATTAATAAGTTTAGGTAGGAATTTAATTACTCATTTGAAAAGCTTCAGATCATGAACCCATGGAGCTTTAGCCAAAGGGTAGTCTTGAGAGGAGAAAACTAGATACCACCAAATAGATTGTTGATTGATTGAAAGACCATTGCAAAAAATGTTTCTCACCTAGAAAAGCCATGGCTCCTAAGCTTTCCAAATGCTTTTGATGACAAACATGTCTAGAATCTGAATAGGTTCCCTAATAGTGAGAAGAGTATAGAGGTCAAGACCTTTCCAAGATGGTGATCAGTAAGGCACACTAGAAAGAATACAATTCCTCATGACAACTTTCTAGGCATCATTCCCTTCTAGAGCTATAATAATCCATTTGGTACAAAAGGTAATGCCTTGATGAAAAATTGAAAGAAGTCTCAAACTACCATCATTATGGGGAAGATAATAGAATTCCGAAGCAACATGATGAAATTCTTGATGTCCATCATTGGAGATCCATAGAAAATCTCTAAGCAACTTTTACATTTTTTAGATAAGAGTCCTTCAAAGGTACCTAGCAAGAAGAATAAAAAACACATGAGTGGTAGCCATATTTGGAACAAATCTAGAATTTACCAACTAAAGAAAGAGACTTGGTGATCGAGTAGACTAATTTATTTTCAATCCTAGCAATAACAACTTGTCAAAAGGAAGTAAGAGAGCCTTGAGAAATAAAGGAAATGGCCAGAAAATAAAAGACTTCCCCATGTTCAATCCATTTCTAGGGGCCATTATCTAGCCATCCTAGTTTTTGGAAGAAAGGACTGCCTGTAGCAATGAGTATTTTTCCACTGAATACTTGAACTAGAGGCTTGACAAAACACATCAAGAGAATGAAGAGCATGTTTGACATTGGGTTTCTCCTAAATGAGTGTGATGAGATAGTCAACAAAATGACTATTAACCAGCTAATTGGAAGAATTTTGTAAAGTAATGCCCTTAACAAGCTTTTAAGAGACTATATTAGCTAGCAAATAGCCAAAACCTTTAGCCACAAGTGCATAAAGTGTTGGAGCTAAAGGAAAGCCTTTTCAAATGGATTAAAATATCTAAAACATCTTAGATTGTTGACCATTAATGGTAATGCAAGCCAGGGCATCAACAAACAACATCTACACATAATGGAGGAATTGAGGCCCAAACCCATGTGCCTAAAGCATGGAAAGAATGAAAGGCCATTCAATGTGGTCATAAGCCTTGGAAAAGTTAATTTTGATGAACATTGTATATTATTGAGAGTGGCAAGCTCATTCTATCCCTTCCTAGAGAACAATAATGTTGTCAAGGATGTATCATGACATGATAAAACTAGTTTGTTTAGGATGGACTAGCTAGGGGAGAAGAGGCATAATATTAAGAGTGAGAGCCTTAGCAATGATCTTGTATAAAATATTCAACAAAGCGATAGGATACCAATTGTATATTTCTTCAGGATCACTAGCATTAGGTATGAATTTGATATTCCCTTTGTTAATTAAATTTATTAAAGGTTGCTTGTGAAAGGCCTCTAGATAGACTTTGTGAAGGTCTCTACCCACTGTGTCCTAATTGTTTTTTTATAAAATTCACCATGAAATATATCCAAATCAAGGGATTTATCATTAACCATTGAAGAAATAGTCTTGTACAAATCATTTTTAGTGAGAATTTGATCACATCTAATAAAATGGAATTTAGACACCTAACAAAGAACCACATCAAGGTGTTGTTGCAAAGCAACATTCTGATATGGAGTATACTTTTTAGTAGCAAGTACATGCTCATAATACCAAACAAAGGATTGTAAAATGCTAGGAATCTCACTGAAAAGATATTTCCCTTCCTTGATTTGCTTGATGGTTTGGGATGTATGACAAGCACAATGGGCATAAAAAATTCCTTAGAGACCTTGTCTTGAATTTTGAGCCAATGAAACTATGATTTAATTTCAACTCCTCATGTAGAATGATCATCTACAACCTACTTATAGTGGTAGAACTAAGCCACACAAAGCTAAATGGTTAAGTTGAAAGGCTACACCTACAAGGTGTGGGTGGCTTGGTGGAGATTCAAGAATGGTGGTGGCCTTGTATGAGAAATATTAGAAACAAGCCATTTGATGTCCATAAATGTGGAGGAAATTGGATTCATGGTTGATGATGTAGTGCCCCAGATTTTACACTAGGGAATTAGCTAAAAATCATAGGGAAAACAATTTTTTCATGATGCAATTGCAACACCCACATGTCACAATCGCACACTTAACAAACAAAACCATCAAAGTGCCACACAAGGGCACAAAAAATAAGGTGGAGAAAAATACACACACTTCTCTACGAGGCAACAACAACCAACATTGACAAATGTCCAATAAGCCAATCAATGTCAACAAATAACTAGCAAGCCAAAATGAGGATCGATCATGATGCTTCACAAGGATGAAATATCCAACATGGATCCAATTCACAATGAATATACTCACTAATCACTAATCAACATGTTGAATAACTCAAAAGCATGATTACGATTCAAATATAGATAATATATATTTCCCATCATTCTAACATACATGCCAAATATGAGAAATGTCATACAGAATGCCACACTTGTCCAACAACAATATCAAGATGGGACAAACACAATGATGGAAATTTCAACCATAATGTCAGCACAATAAAACCCAACTCATAATCATAACATACTGTAATGACATCATATATAAAGGATGGCTCCAACAAGCCAATTTAATCATTTTAAGAAGAGACCTTTCTCAACATGACAATTTCCTTCTGAAATAAGGTTTGTTTTCCAACCAAATGATCATTTGAAATAATAACGTGATGGAGGCTAGTTCCCAAACATGGAAGGATCACACTCTAATAATAAAATAATACAAAAAATATATATACATGAATAATAAGCCACCACCAAGGTGCTCCAATAATCATGAAATAGAATAGGATCACAATAAAGAATAATGCACAAGGAACTCTTCTAGCTTTGAAGAGTTCTTCTTGTAGGACCAATAGGGAAATGTTATCCACTACCCTACCGTATTACCATTGTTGAACACAAATGGTGTCTATGCTACTCTAGGCAACCCTTGAGCTATAAACAAGAAGATCATGGAAACACCACTATGAAGGCCATCTCACACACATCCAAGGTATACAAGAGTTTCAAAAGGAACCATCATTCACACAAGAGACATAAGATGGATTCACACACACATGCGACACCATGGTAACATCCATGCTAATCAATGCACACAAAACACATTTGGAAATTCACACTACAACCAACATAAGGGAAACATATGGTACACATGTCAATCAATGCACAATCATAAATTAAAGCACAAATACAAGAGCCTCAAAAAGGATGCCAATTCTCACACATGTGAGCCTCAAGAAGGTTGGCCAATACTCACATAAGAGCCTCAAGAAAGATGAAACCACTCTCATAGGAGCCTCAAGGCATCATGCCACCACCCTCATAGCCTCAAGATGGAAGGAATCACTCACACTTAAGGACCTCAAGATATATTCCAATCACTCACATATGAGAGTGTCAAGATGTATGTCAATCACTGACACATAAGAGAATCAAGATGCATGTCTATCTCTCACATAATAGCCTTAAGAATGAAACCGTCACTCTTACACACATAATAAAAGCAATCTCAAGGGGCACTTCTTTAGTGCACTCCTTGCATCCAACCTCATCCAATGAGTTGGAAAACTAACCCTCCCAAGAAGCTTATGAGTATCACCCTATCCCACACAAATCAAGGTGAACCTTCTTCAAGGAACCCAAAAAGTAGGAAAAGAGCATTTTTTCCCAAAAGACACATTTCTCAATGCACATAAAAATTAAAACCTATGGGATAATTCATTACTCCACATATCATGCACTTCTCAAAATTTTCAAAATTCATAAAAATAAAATAAAATGTTTCCTAAAATATCTAAAGTCCACCATTAATGGATCTTGAAGCATCCTTCCAAAAATTCATCCACAAATTCACTTTTTTTGGAAAACATAAAATTTCAAAAATCAAAAGATACCCTTTTGACCCAGATTCACCCAACAACATATTTTCTAAGACACAATTTTTTTGGCATGATGTGATAGGTAGAGAAATTAACATATTTTTTGCCATTCTCAAATAATGCAAAAAAAAAAATTCTAAAGATACCTTCTTATTCCATTTCTACCCAACAATAGGCCTTTTATACCACATTTCATTTTCAGAAAATTTTGCTAGGGTTTGGGTAGGAAAATAATTTTTCCAAACAAAAATTTCTACATCTAAAAATTTGAAACAAAATTCAAATTTATACACAAACAAGAAAGAGGATTACCTAAGGAATCCATCAACAATCACTAGATCATTTACTCCCTTCCAACAAACTATTCCAATCACTTCAATCCATCATCAAACAAGCAAGAATATATTTTTCTTCAAAGGGGAGTTTGATAGGTATTTTCTCCTCTATTTTTCTCTTCAAAATTCCCATAGTGCATAATGAATAAAAATGCAAACACTTTTTCCCTATATACTTCCAATTAAAAATTAGGTAAACATTTTTCACTTATTTTCCTTTAGGAGATGTTACTATACAATAATCCTCAATCAAATATTTTGAGGAATTTCTATGTTGCCCTCTGCTTCTTCTCCAGGGTGTGGGGGTGTTGGCTAGCCCAACACAAGCAAATTTCCTCTTTTGTAGCTCACCATTTCTCTGGTCTGTGCTCAGCTGCCCCCAAAGGAGAATCCTAAAGATGGAGATGGTACTCTACCTAGCTGGGATATGATTGATGATGCTACCCTTGGTGATGTTTGGGAAAAACCTGATGATTATGATTCTCCTCCCTTTGTTGGCATGACATAAGCTGCTTAGTTGTCTATGGGCTTTGCCCTTTGTTTTTGCTCATCTTTGTTTAGGATTTGGTCCTTTTAGACTTTGTAGGTGTTCTCTCCTACCACCCTACCCCTTTTTATGAATATTGTACTATTTCTCTATTTTTATATAATGTTAAATAGGAGTATTCATAAAAAATACCATGCCTCGCCTTATAAATATTTTGACAACTTAGATAATTAAATAATTCCTAACTTATATGGAAATAATTATAACCTCAAATTAGAATGCATTCCACCTAAACACATTTTTTCCAAATCATAATTAAATAAAATGCAACTCCTTTCGACAATTAAATAGTCTTGTAATCAATTGAATGAATAATTGATTTTCTCTACTCTAGCAATAATAGCATAAGCTACTAATTTTCAAGGAACCATTAAATCAATTGCACATATCAAGTAGTTGCAAAAGAAATAATGAAAATCACCCAAGAAGACACAATCACAAGTCTAATACAAGGGGATCTAGAATCCCAATTGACTCGGATATGGTTTTCATAGGTTTTGACAACATAAGGACAAAGGTGAGCTGGCTAAGCATCCCATGTGACCATTCTCCATGTTTCACTCATTGGTCAAACACCTATAATTTCTTTCACACCCAATTCAAATGTTACATGCATTTAGCCAATATGTAACCGCAGCCAAAGTGAATGATTACTTTTTTTAAAAGGTGGTGAACCACCTAGACATATATTAATCATATCATAAACAAAATACATAGGAAAACCCCATTTCATGCTATCAAGGTCCAACAAGTTTTACATATTTGGCCTTAGATTGGCCTACCTTGCATTGGCCTGGATGCTAAACTCTTAACAAGACAAAAACACATTAACACACCTGACATTGTAGGCAAACACACTAGACATTATAGGTGTTTACATAGGAAAGAGACAAGAAAAAACTTCACAGCACCCCTCTGTGTGGCAGTTGTTTGAGGGAGGAGAGAGATGACCTCATGTCACTAGTCATCCCTTGTCTCCTCCTCACCCTCTTCCTTACTTCCAGCATGGTGCAAGGGCACTAGGTGCTTCATTATTTCCCATTTTTGGTATTTTTGTAATTTTGGGTTGAAAATGGGTTTTAGTGGTTAATAAGGTCATTTATGACCATCTCCTATGTATTCAACTCATTTTTGGTTGTGGGTTAGTCATTGGTGGGAAAAGTTGGAAAATTGCTAAAAAGTTGTCAAAAAGATGTCATGAAAAGTGGCTAAGTGGTGATTAAGGAAAATTAAAAGATGGCATCAGTTACAAACATAAGAAAGGATGGAAATTGTATAATTTTGACCCCAAACTCCCTTTTAAGGGGTTGTTAAAACATTTGAGCAAAGTTTGAAGCATTTTGAGTAAGATTTGTGTAGTTTTCCTATTAAAAAATGTTGTTATTTTGCTTTGTATGCACTGGAATGCTATAGCATGGCCCTAAAAATGATTGCATGATGTAGGGTTATGTTTTATCTTTCATTTTCAACTGGTTTGATGAATTTTTAATTTCATTTACAAAAGTTATGAGTTTTTTTGTAAAAATTGTCAAAAACCCTCCCTAGGGTTTCTAGTGAACTTGTTTTGATCATATCCTAAAATCCGTACGGTGAAAAATCATGAAATTTTATCAAAAATTCTATTTTTTATATATATTTCATGTTTCCAAAGTTTAAAATCCCTATCTTTTGGTTTGATATGGGTTTTGTTTAGCAAATCTATTCTTGACTATTTGACAGGGTAGTCATAAAAGGTAGCAAAGAAAAGGTAAATTGCTTGCAAATCTCAAAAGAATGGATTCATAAGTATTGTAGAATGTTATTTAGAGTGTGTATGAAGGTATTACAGACCTGGTCAAGGATTTTTTGAGCTTTCTTGGCTATTATATGACAAAATGCAATGACTCTCCTATAAGGACTATGTATGACAGTGTTGGCGCGACAGTTGAAGGTTGAACAAATCCAAGTCTAAAAGTGTTGTTTGTGTATATTCTTTGTTGGGAAGGGGTCTTAGAAGGTCCTATAGACCTGGTAAAGGTGTTGGATATCAAGGTTGGCAATTAGATGACAAAATTTCATGATTGTCCAAGTAGATTGCATGAGCCATTGAAGCCCTCAAACCGTAACCAGTCTAGTGTGAACCTTTTTGGTGTGTGTAGATCTTGAAAATTCCTTGAAAGCACTTGTATGCAAGGTATAAGGGTTCCCACATCAGTGGTTAAGTATTAAAAATTATTTGTTATTGTTGATTCTTAATCCAATGAACTTGTCTCTACTAGGAGTAGTAATACAAAAAGTTGTGAGCCAATGAGTTCTTGTATGGTTTGGTCATCACCACATAGAAGTGTCCAAGGTCATGTTCAAGATATTTTGAGCCCAAAGGAAAGTCTACTATGCCATCTTCATTTGTTCAAACAAGTTAGGTCAAAGCCCCAAATAAGGTCGATGCTAGAGGCCTAGTAAAGTGCACTTAGGAACATGATTGAGAAATGTGTAAGAACACTTTGTCTTTTTGAAAAGTTCTCCTTAAAGAAGGTCCTTCTTCTAATCAAATTGGCATTAGAGCTCAGAAGATCTAGTGGTAGGAAGAAATAAGTGAAAGCTACAATAGGTTGTAATAGTTTTGTTGTATTGATTAGTTTACAAGGTGTGCATTGTGTGGCAAGTTGTGTGAGTGGTTAGGTAGGAGAAGCCTAGATAGGCTTGAAGGAAGGAGAAGAGTACAAGTGATGCTCAAAAGAGAAGTTGCCAAAAGACTAAGGTGAAAAAGACTCAAGTGAGGTAGAGTTGCCAAAAGACTGAGGTGAAAAAGACTCAGGTGAGGTGGAAAGATGGAACTAGAAAAATTGCTTACAGTGATGAAGCTTATGGAAGAGATAAGGAAAAGGAACCAACCCAAGCCACAATAGGATGTTGAAGCAGAGATAAAAGATATAAGAGAGAGTTTGGACAAGTTGGACATCATACAGGAGCTACTGCAGGGAATAAGATCACATGGATTCTTTATAGAGGTTAAGAAAAAGGTGAAGTTGCCTCTTAAGAAAATGATGGAAAAGAGAAGGAAGCAGCAGGAAGCTAATAGATTAAGAAGGTGGCTGAAAGTAATTGACAATGTATCTAAGGAAAGAGATGTGGAGGCAAGTAAGTCTCATTGTTTTGAAATTAATGAAAGCTTTGAGTGTGTAAATCTAGGCATAACATTAAATGAATAAGAAATCATAAGTGAAGAAGATGGAATATTGTATCATCCTGAGGAAGGTGATATACTTGGTAAATGCATATTGCATTTTGTTTTAGATAGTGAAAGGTTGATGAATAAAGAATATGTTTTGTGTTCTCCTAGAGAAAGACCAGTGTTTGATGAAATGCATGATGAATTGGATGATTTATTATTGGAAGAAATTGGTATGAATGATAAGTTGTTTGCAGTAGTAGGACCAACTGAATAGTTCAATTATGAATACAGCCTTGAAGTGCAACAAGAAGTATTTAGTCCATATACAGAGGTTGATCAAATCTTTTGGAAGGAGATGGCTGGTTTGGAGAAGGAGGAACACTACTTTGTGTATGAAAGTCAAGAACAATTAACAACTAAGATGGAAATGTTAGAAGATGCTATTTATCAAAGGAGACCCTTGGAGGACAAGTTCAGTCCTAAGTCCACAATAGCACACATGGAGGATATCTTGGGTGTTGAAGTGGAGTGTATTGAGCAAGGAGACAAGGAGGGGACCTCAAGGTCTCAATAGTTTATTTATAATTTCATTGGACTATGTATGTGCAGGTTTATTAAAAAAGGAGATAAAAGTCATTCATAAGTAGGCTCTTGAAAGAGATCAAGTTCAGAGGAGGATGCCAAAAGAGGAATACCTTGCAAGGAAGGAAGAAGAGATGGAGCTCAGAAGACAACCTAGAGAAAACAAGTGGAAGACACAAAGAAAAATCCAAGAAGATGTCAAGACAATAGTATATAAGAATTGGAAGATCAGGAAGAAAAAGAAGACCTCCACTCAAGTGGGACTTGAATCTTCTTCCCCTTGGGTGTATGGTGCAGGGGCACTATGTGCTTCATTATTGCCCACTTTTGGTATTTTTTAATTTTGGGTTGAAAATGGGTTTTAGTGGTTAATAAGGTCATTTATGACCATCTCCTATGTATTAATTCATTTTTGGTTGTGGGTTAGTCATTGGTGGGAAAAGTTGGAAAATTGCTAAAAAGTTGTCCAACAGATGTCATGAAAAGTGGTTAAGTTGTGATTAAGGCAAATTAAAAGATGGATCAGTTAAAAATGTGAGGAAGGATGGAAATTGTATAAATTTGATCCCAAACTCATTTTTGGGGGGTTGTTAAAACATTTGAGCAAAGTTTCAAGCGTTTTGAGTAAGATTTTTGTAGTTTTCCTATTAAAAAATGGTGTTCTTTTGCTTTGTATGGACTGGTACGCCATACTAAGGCCCTAAAACTGATTGCATGATGTAGAGTTATGTTTTATCTTTCATTTACAAATAGTTTGATGAATTTTCAATTTGATTTGTTGAAGTTATGAATTTTTTTGTAAAAACTGTCAAAAACCCTGCCTAGGGTTTCTAGTCAACTTGTTTTGATTCATATCTTGAAATCCGTATAGTGAAAATCATGAAATTTTGTTAGAAATTCTATTTTTATATATATTTCATATTTCCAAAGTTTTAGATCCCTATCTTTTGGTTTGATATCATTTTTGTTTAGCAGATCTATTCTTGACTGTGTGATAGGGCAGTCATAAAGGGTAGCAAAAAAAGTTAAATTGTTTGCAAATCTCTGAAGAATGGATTCATGGGTATTGTAGAATGTTATTGAGAGTGTGTATGAAGGTCTTACAGACCTGTTCAAGGAGTTTTTGAGCTTTGTTGGATATTATATGACAAAATGCAATGACTATCCTATAAGGACTGTGTATGATAGTGTTCGTGCAGCAATTGAAGGTAGAACAAATCCAAGTCTAAAAGTGTTGTTTGTGTATATTATTTATTGGGAAGGGGTCTTAGAAGGTCCTATAGACCTGGTAAAGGTGTTGCATATCAAGGTTGGCAATTAGATGACAAAATGTCATGACTGTCCAAGTAGATTGCATGAGCCATTGAAGCCCTTAAACCGTGACCAGTCTAGTGTGAACCTTTTTGGTGTGTGTAGATCTTGAAAACTCCTTGAAATCACTTGTATGCAAGGTGTAACGGTTCCCACATCAGTGGCTAAGTGTTAAAAACCATTTTTTATTGTTGATTCTTAATCTAATGAAGTTGTCTCTACTAGGAGCAACAATACAAAAAGTTGTGAGGCAATGAGTTGTTGTATGGTTCAGTCATCACCACATAGAATTGTCCAAGATCAAGTTCAAGATCTTTTGAGCCCCAAGGAAAGTCTACCATGTCATCTGTATTTGTTCAAACAAGTTAGTTCAAAGCCCCAAATAAGGTCAATGCTAGAGGCCTAGTGAAGTGCACTTAGGAGCATGATTGAGAAATGTGTAAGAACACTTTGTCTTTTTGAAAAGTTGTCCTAAAGAAGGTCCTTCCTCTGCATCACAGCACCTCCCACCAGTTCAATGTAGCTTCTTGTAGTCATATCATTTGCATTCAAACTATCTAGCTCATTTTCTTCTTCCACTGGGGCTAGATCCTCAATGATGGTTATTGTCTTGGGGAAGTGTGGTGCCCAGACAGGGGCATACAATTGTAAGAACTAGATTGAGGTGAACACATCCTGACATATGGTCATCATCTTCCTAGAGAAATTATGACTATCACACCATGAAGGGCCCTATCCAGACCACTTATGCACCCACATGCCAGCCCTTTCTGTATTGCCTTGTACACACATTCAGCCGCTGAGGAAGCTCTCAATGTATTAAATGGGAAAAGGCTTCTCACCATTGCTTCTCCCTTAGTTAGATCCTAAATATTTGATAGGCACATTTCAATCAAATCATTTATCCAGAAAAACAACCAACGAAAAATTAATCATATAAAAGCATAATAATGAAGGAACTAGGTCTACCCACCAAGAATAACATTTAAATGAAAATGGTGAAGCTAAAACACTATAATAACCTAGCATTCAAGGACACAACATGTGCATCCAATAATGCATAGTTAGCAATCCAATGTCATAACATGACCTCATCAAAAACAACTCAATGATCATACAAAACATCTCCATAAAGCATCCAAGCTACACCATTAGAACACCTTAATGGAAACAATCTCATCAACAAGTTAAGTGCAATGACACATAATCATAAGAATCATACAATACACTAATGAAACAATCAATAAAACGTATCTCATAAAGATCCAATAACATGTTCAACACATAGTTAGTCATCTATAACATAGGACAACAAGGGTCAACATAGGTGGGCATTACATTTTGTCCCCTTAGAATGGACTTCCCCTAGATAACATCCAAGGTAGGATTGCCACACCACTAAGCACACCCTTACCATTGTTAGAAATGAAGGTGAACAACTATAGAATGGAAATCAAATTACAACTGTAACTATTAATCTAGTGCAGAACCAAAATGTAGATAGTATGAAATTGACACAAAAAAATAATGGAACAGAAGATCAAACACATAACACAGTGTTTATGTGGAGAAACCCTTTTAGGAAAAAAATGCACACAAGAAGAGATGCACCAGTATGTATTAACTTCAAATAGAGTTTACAATACAACCCTATCAATCTCCTCTCCAGTCTTCAATCCACTAGCACTTGTAATACTCATCCACAACCATAATACAATATCCTTTTAGAAGAATGTTTCCTTCTAGGGAAAAAAAACCCTAACATAACTTCTACTGTCAGAACTATGACCTAATGATGAATGATCCAGATCAACTATGAAATTATAATATTTTACAAGGTAGTTTCTAAAAAAATTCTCTTCAAGAGTGCTACCCCCGCACCCCTTTCCCCCCCTCCCAACACCTCCCGTTAGGTACAAGGATCCAAAATGTGGTCGAAACAAGATCACTCTTGATGAATACTTCATCCCTTATGAATGATTTACAAACAATATTAAGAGTAATAAAATACATAGGATTTACAAGGTTGATGGCACCTTAATCCTAACAACCATAGAAAACAACATAAAGCTTCAACCACTCAAGGTTGGCCACCTTAGTCTCACATAAACAATAGATCAAGACAAGGGACATAGAACATGTTTCCAACATTATCATAGAGCATCACTTCATTACAATACCATCTAAGGATTAAAAATAACAATCACACAAGATTTTCTTAATCAATAATTACCTTCACATAGGCATATAAGAATCTAAAAGTCTAGAGCATAACTTATACACAATTGACTCTCATATGAAGATGCAACCAATGCATATCTTACACCACAATAGACACACACAAAGAAATAAATAGATAACACTCACCAAGTAATGATCCACATCTACTTCTTGTCACAAAGTTCTCCCATCTCAACTCCCTAATAACATTCTATGCAACATCCAACATAAGATAGGGTAGACAAGAACATTCATAGCACAAGACTAGCAAGCCCAAACATCTTAGAAAAAAACATAGCCACCACAATTTCCAAAAACACCAAAGTGGAAGAAAATATCAATTCCAAAGACAAATAAATGTTAGCAGTTTCAACAATAAGCGAAATGCATCCATAAGAGTGACATCAAAATAAAAATCAAAGATTTGTGGCTAAGCTACTCACAACCAAAGATAGAATAATCAATGTTGATCCACACAAGAAAAATAAAACTCACCAATAATTAATTTTTTTTTACAATTCTCAAAAATTGTGCATTTACATACACTATATGACCATTTCTAGTCACTAACAAGGAAGAAAAGAAAAACTAATCCATACAAACAAATATATCATCACATCACACCTTGATAACTCAAGGATAAATGGATACAAATGCATGACTCACCCCTTGTAGATATTGAAAAGAATCACTTTCTTCCTAAAACCATGCATATGAAAGACACATCATCTCTTTCAAAGAAATGAATGCGTCATTCGCAAGAAGAGTGTAGAATAACTCATCCAAACCATGCATTTAAAAGGGGCTGAAGATTAGTAAATGGAGTGTTGACCTTGTTCTAGAGTCATGAGTCATAATATGAATTAGGCTAATTAATGCATACTAATAAGAGGAAGTGCATCATAGAGTCCCATGTGAATTGGTTGACCACTTATTTAACTTGTAACATGACTCTTATCATAGTAATGGTTTTATTCTCTTTTGTACTTTTTAGGAAAAAATAAGGGTATCTTCTAGAAATATATTGTTGGGTAGAATATCTCGATGAACTTATTGGTTCTAAATAGACCACCAAACTAAGACAATCCTTAAGAAGCTTGTAAACAAATCACTGACTATGAGGTTGTTTGCAAGGGTGGTTGTGGACAATTCACCAATATATGGCAATTTACATGAAACCCAAGATGCTTCCACATAGTTGAAATGGTATTGTTAATGCTGCTGGAAGGATGGAAAACATGCTTGAGATGGTAAAATCTACAAAGATTCGGATGGATGCTTTTGAATAATATTGCAAAAGAAACTCTAACCCTAGATATGATGAATGTGATCAAGAACAAGAAACCGACCCTTCCAAGAAGAGAGAGAGAGAGAGAGAGAGAGAGAGAGAGAGAGAGAGAGAGAGAGAGAGAGAGAGAGAGAGAGTTGAAAGCCATATCAAGTATTGGTAAAAAAATAGACTAGATGTTCCCAATTATTCTGGTAGCCTAAACCCTAAAGAATTAGAAGATTGGATAACTAATTTAGAAGAACATTTTTAGTTTGAAGGTACAAATGACCTATATAGGGCAAAATTTTCTAGGACTAATTTGAAGGGTTACATTTCCATTTGGTTGAAGGCTATCCATCTAGAAAGAAATAGAAATGGTGAACCTAGTGTATGGAAGTGGGATATAATGGTGAATAAATTAAATCTAAGTTCATTCTTGTAAATTATCAGTTGGAGTTAATAAAGGAGCTACCTAATCTAAAGAAAAGGGATATGACTGTCAAGGATTACACTAAAGAATACTATAGACTTACAATTTATTTAGGACACCATGATGATGGAGCAGAGAAAGTGTCTAGATACAAGAATTGTTTTAGAAAGTCAATACAAGAAGATTTGAGTATCTTGAATATCCAAACAATAAAGGAATCATATCAAATGGCCATATCCACATAAAATCTTAAACTAAGTAGAAGATTTGGATAAGGATAGAATTGATAGAGAGTTTGACAACAAAGGATTTAGGAACATAGGTCTCATTGTAGCAATAAGAGAACATATGTAGAGGACTCTAAGTCTAGTATCCCATACTTCAAGGAAGGAGGAGATAGTAATCCCAACCACAACAATAGAGAAGAAAGCAATTCCTACAAGGATAGAGATGACATAAATTCTTATTACAATGATAGAACTGATGGATATCCTAGAGGTAGGGGAAGATATGGTGGAGGTGATGGGAGGCCCTTTAGGGGAATGCATTTTAGATGGGGAGAAGGACATTGAGCATTTGAATGCAATCGAAGCTAAGGAAGCCCCAATAGGAGGATAGACAGGAAAGCAAGAGTTGTACATGTGGATGAGGAGACTAAGATATCAGAAAGATATAAGTATGAACTAGAGAGAGGAGAGTCACTTGCTATAAGATGAGATCTATTAAAACATGATTATGAAGAGGAACCATCACAAAGGAAGAATTTGTTTAGAATAATATGCAAATCAAGAGGTAAGTGCTATAAAGTTGTTATAGATAGTGGCAATATAGATAATTTGATGTCTATAGAGATGGTTGAAAAGCTTAAGTCAGAAATGATATAATATCCTAAACTATATGGAATTGTTTGGTTACAAAATGAATATAGAGTCTTTAGTAAAGGAATAATATTTGGGTCAAATTCAACATCTATGGTACATACTATTGGTGACCAAAAAATATAGCTCCCAAAATGCCTTATTTTGCCCCAAAAATCCATCAAAATTCCCACTTGTTGCCTTTGTTTTTCAAACCCACATATATACCCAATTAGAGAGATTTTTCTTGGGTTTATTTCAAAGTTTTCAAGTATAGATTTCCCCCAAGTCTATTTGTGTTTTCCTTCCTTAAATTGTTTATTTCAATTTGGGCCCTTTGTTGACAAATGTTCTGGTTCACAAAACTAGAGGTTCGCCAGTTTTAAAGTTTGCCAATTGGTTGGTTTTCCGACTAAGTGGCGAAGGAAAAAATTTAAAGAAAAGAGTGTGTTGGGGTTTTTCCTGAATCAGCAAAGGGTTTGCCAGTTCCGATGCACAAGTAGATTCGACCAACAAATACAGGAGGTTGCACGAGATGCCTCCCCTTCACTTCTAGTTCTGTTACACCAAGGGGGTATCCCTATAGCTAAAGATTTAACTTTGACTCACCCAATGACAAAAAGATTTAGCTTTACAACAACAGGTAGAATACTCTCATGTTTGGACCAAGATTTGCATGATAAATCACAAGTTTGGCAATGTTCTTAGACATATCTAACTAGTTGAGGATGAGACTATGCAAGGGTCCTATTTATAATCCTACAAACTAATAGGTTGGAATTATGAAATAATTTGTATTTATGTTTTGGATCATAACTACTACACAAGGGCAGACCGGTGCCTATCTCAGGGCAAGGAGTCAACTGGACGTATACATGTGAATGATTTGCACAAAATCAATAGAAATTCAAGTTTTAAGGGGTTAGATTGGTGCTTGCCTTACAAACATCACCCAAGAATAAGTATTTAGCAATCTCTACTTACAAATATCCCTGCTGCCATACATTCTTCCTCATACATAACCTAAAATAGTTTAATCCACTCCTTGAATGGAGGTCAAAAGTTAAGCATGTAATATAGAAATCTATATCCTAGAATCTTAGTAACCCTTAGCAACCATATTCAAAAGAAGGGATGCATATAGCCACGGAGACAAATAGCTAAACACATGCCATAAAGCATTTTTCATATAAAAATGACATGAAACTGAACATGTATGCAACATGCATTCAAATGCAAATCATAAACTCTAAAAGAGACAGAATAGCCCGAAAGCTTTGCCTAAGTCTTTCCCCCCCATAGAAGAATGAGTAACATAGTTCTGATATACCCAGAATGTGTACTTAGCAATTAATTACATGGTCTTTTCAAGATGCTGGAAGATACAATGCACCATCTAAATGGCACCGAAAACATTCAATGTAGCCAAGAGACAAAGAGGAAAGAAGCAGGTGAGATTGGGAGTCGTGCAACCGCCTGGAGATTTTTCATTAAAAATGGTAGTTGGCTTGTCCCTTTAGACCCATACCTCTACAATTTTACCATTAAAGCCAACCTACCCATTTTCTAGAAATGCAGCAGTTGCGTGCTTTGAAGTTTTTTTCCATTTGAAATGCAACTGTGAACACATACAAACCTCTTCCTATTCTTGAAAGTTTGAATGATGGCTGTTGATTATTTTCCTCCTGCTGAGATCTTCGGCATTAGTCCACGCTAAAAAGTCATTGGCCAACTAAAACGTGCCACGTAGGCAGCTTTTTCCCATCGCAGACTTTTCATAGTGTCAAGATACATTTTACTTTTTTCGCCCAAAGCACATTCAAATTTAAAACTTTGTATATGCAGTTGTATATACATACAACTGCCTTTGGACACGTGTCACCCATTGATTGGATCACCATCGCTAAGCATTGGCCTCTTCATCGGTGATCCATTATATTTCCATTTGCATTTGTGGTTGCATACGAGATTGTATATACATATAATCACCTGCATACAAAGGCAAACCCCAAATCTTCATAAAACAATATGAAACTGCAATCGGGTCTGGGCTTTGTACATTCCCTTTGTATATCTCCTTGTATATTGCACATACAATGTGCAATATACATACAACTGCAGACTCTATCTTATTTATCAGTCAGATTGAAATAACATTCGAATCTAGCATTGTATCTAGTTCATTGTATCTTACATTGTATATCACACATACATCCAATGTGCAATATACAACCCGCAGACCCCAGCTTGAAATGCACCATAACAAATTTTCCTTTGCATCTGGGATTGTATGTGCACTTTGTATTTTGTATTGTATATAGCACATACATACAATCCGGGACATACAACTGCATGGGCCCCACCAGGTTCTTGAAGAATGTTGACTTTGACCGCTCCTGCTTCGTATATTTCTTTGTATCTACCTATTGTATGTTTGATTGTTTATTGGGAACATACAACCCCGATATGCAATGGCAGACTTCACCCATTTCACAAATGCAGTTAATTTCCTTGTCGTGTTTGCCTTTACACTCATCCACTTGTATATTTACTTTTTTATGTAGTTGTACATTGGAGATACTTACAACCCAATATACAAAAGAATGCCTTTGACTTTTCAACCATGCCCTTTGTACATATGCCTGCCAGGCCCGATTTGATGAATTTGGAGTTTGGGATTGTATGTTGTGCTTTGTATGTCACATACATACAATACCCTTGATACAACCGTGGGCCCGACCACTTTTCACAACCTGATTTGAAACTCTTTGACGTCTGCCATTGTATCTCACCATTGTATATCGAATATACAACAACACATACATACAATTATTTTGATACAACCACAAAATATTCTAGGAATCTACCATGTACATCCACTTTTGCATGCCCAGAATTGCACCCGAATGTCACATACAAGCCTTTATGCATACAACGATGCATACAATTGATTTTTTCACCATTTCTGAAGCCAATTGAAATTTATCAGGTCCGCCAATGTACATTCACACTTGCGCATACAAAGATACAACGACCATATACAAAGAGTGATACATACAATTTAATTGTGCAGGAACCCGAGGGACTTAGAATTTTTTGGATTTTTCATGAAAGGCCTACGAATTCAACTACTCAAAATACAAACTTGTAGTAGGCACCAACATTGGCTCTGTCTAGGGACGCATGCCTCTTACAGGCATGGCAAGAACTCTAGAACTCTGGGATGCAGACCGGGCCTTATTCATTGGGCACAGAGTCAAGCGCCGCACAAACCTGCATCACAAATTACATTTTTGAAGATTACTTTGTGGCCCAGGGCCACCAAAAAGGAAAAACTAGAATTTCCCTTTATCAAACACTCGATTTTCAGATTTCTTCAAATAAAACCTCAAAACATTTAACTGCCTATAGCACCTATGGAAACACTCAATCTCATTGTTAATTGTGTTGCTGCCAATTTCAGCGCTTACTTTCTCAACAAATCTACAATACCCTTGATCTATTTTTGGTATGCCTGACTGTAGATCATTTTCATCACCTGATGCCTCTAGATCAGAAAAGATAAAAAGCTCATTCAAAACAAATGAATCTATATCTAAATTTTGCCCTTCTTCAAAAAATAAGAGCTTCTCTGTATCAAACAAACAATACTCAGGCACAAGCAACACTTCATAATCAGATTCATCTTTATAAATATTTAGATATCCATAATCATTGTGCTCAATAATTTTATCATTAAGTTCCACCTGGAATGTCTCAAGAGAGGGCACAAAGAACTCATAATGCAACCCTATGCTAAAAGCTTCATAGTCACCCCTACAACCAACACTATCCCCATCTGTATCGGCATGAACATCTGCAACTCATCCATTCACATTTGAATAGTGACCCTATTTTTTCCTCTTCACTAATGCATTAATAGTCAATAGTAAAAGTTTCAACCTCTGCACTATAAAGGTAGTCATAATTTCAAGGAAACACTCATATTCAGCATCCATACATATTTCATCATCTGAAAGGCTCACATATGCATTTGAATGCTGACAATCACAAACATATTCACTGTCGTCCCTTGAATCTGCATCTTCTATACCTAGAGTGAAGATCTCCATATCTGCCTTGTATAAATAATCAGGAATAACTAGGATATACCTATTACTGCAAGACACAACCTCATGTATATCTTTCATTTCATCATTTGAAGGGCATTTTACGTCTATAGATCTTCCTTCTAAAAGCTGATAACAATCTTTGTCTTCACCATTATAGGATGTGCCTATATTTTGTACAGCATCTTCTTCATGTTTATGCATCACATCATGACTACACATACTGTTCTAAAATATATTCCCCTCTACAAAATCATCTTTAAATGAGCACATTAGGATAGCTAAAATATATTTACTTTGATAACTGTTTTGAAAACTTGTAGCCATGAAACCTACTAGCATTCCATATTTTTGATTGTTTTCAATATCCATAGCAAATCTGTAAGCGTGGTGAAGTGTGACTAGTTCCTTATCTCTCAATAAATAACTCATTTCTTCATCAAATGCAGCCAAATAAATTGTCAAGTAGAATGCATCATTAGGTCTCATATATTCAGGGATTTGCCTGAGCAACTTAATAAATCTAAGATTAAAGGCTGGAACTAGTTCTTTCTCTTCCTTTTGAATATTCATGAAATGTATGATCAATGAGGCCAAATCAAATCTTTCACCAAACTGCTCTAGGAATACAATTTCTAAATCTACCCATTAAGAAACTGAACACACAGGCAGGTCTGAAAACCAAACCCTAGCATCATCCTCTAATGACTGAAAAAAGAGTCTCATTACTACATCTTCAGCCTCTACCTCATAATTTTCTATTAAATTACAAATTTTTTGCAGATGTTTGTTTGCAGACTCAGAATTTAATCCACTATATTTCAGCAAACATTTTCTAATCTTATTGGGGATAACATTTGGGTAACCATATATTCCTTTGAAATTCAGGGCTTTATATTTTTCAATAAAAAATGGCCTTCTCAAAGAGCACAACCAAGACTGCTGCTCTAGACTCATTATTTTTGAATTAAAAGATGAATACCTAGAAATATGTTGCAGCTTTGGATAGGTTCAATCAATAGAGTCGCCACCTCCCACAGAGAGGACATAATATCAAGAAGGAACCTTTATTTTTTGGATTCATCATGCCAGAAGAGCACCACATGGTTCTTCCTTTGTCTTGCTGCAACAACTTCACCTGGGTCTTCTAAATCTTCAAATTGCTTGACTCCCTAGCGGAGTCACCACTTTGTTGGGGTTTTTCTTGAATCAGCAAAGGGTTTGCCAGTTCTGATGCATAGGCAGATTCAGCCAACAAATACAGGAGGTTGCGTAAGCTGCCTCCCCTTCACTTCTAGTTCTGCCACACCAAGAGGGGTATCCCTATAGCTAAAGACTTAACTTTGACTCACCCAATGACAAAAAGATTTAGCTTTACAACAATAGGCAGAATACTCTCATGTTTGGACCAAGATTTGCATGATAAATCACAAGTTTGGCAATGTTCTTAGACATATCTAACTAGTTGAGGATGAGACTATGCAAGGGTCCTATTTCTAATCCTACAAACTAATAGGTTGGAATTATGAAATGATTTGTATTTATGTTTTGGATGCAAGACAGGGGGTTTTGAATCATAACTACTACACAAGGGCAGACCGGTGCCTATCTCAGGGAAAGGAGTCAACTAGACATATACATGTGAATGATTTGCACAAACTCAATAGAGATTCAAGTTTCAAGGGGTTATATTGGTGGTTGCCTTACAAACATCACCCAAGAATGAGTATTTAGCAATCTCTACTTACAAATATCCCTGCTGCCATACATTCTTCCTCATACTTAACCTAAAACAGTTTAATCCACTCCTTGAATGGAGGTCAAAAGTTAAGCATGCAATATAGAGATCTATATCCTAGAATCTTAGTAACCCTTAGCAACCATATTCAAAAGAAGGGATGCATATAGCCACTGAGACAAATAGCTAAACACATGCCATAAAGTATTTTTCATATAAAAATGACATGAAATTGAACATGTATGCAACATGCATTCAAATGCAACTCATAAACTCCAAAAGAGATAGAACAGTCCAAATGCTTTGTTTTCGTTATCTCCTCCAAAAATTTGCCCAAGTCTTCCCCCCCACAGAAAAATGAGTAACACGGTTCTGATATACCCAGAACATGTACTCAGCAATTAATTACATGGTCTTTTCAAGATGCTGGCAGATACAATGCACCATCTAAATGGCGCCAAAAACATTCAATGCAGCCAAGAGACAAGGAGGAAAGAAGCAGGTGAGATTGGGAGTCGTGCAACCCCCTAGAGATTTTTCATTAAAAATTGTAGCTAGTTTGTCCCTTTAGACCCATACCTCTGCAATTTTACCATTAAAGCCAACCTACCCATTATCTAGAAAAGCAGTAGTTGCATGCTCTGAAGTTCCTTTCCATTTTAAATGCAACTCTGAACACATACAAACCTCTTCCTATTCTTGAAAGTTTGAATGATGGCCATCGATTCTTTTCCTCCCACCAAGATCTACGGCATCTGTCCGCACTAAAAAGTCATTGGCCAACTAAAACGTGCCACATAGGCAACTTTTTCCCATCGCAGACTTTTCACAGCATGAAGATACATTTTACCTTTTTTGCCCATACCACATTCAAATTTAAAACTTTGTATATACATACAACTACCTTTAGACACTTGTCACCCGTTGATTGGATCACCATCGCTAAGCATTGGCCTCTTCATCAGTGATCCATTGTATTTCCATTTGCATCTGTGGTTGCATACGAGATTGTATATACATACAATCACCTGCATACAAAGGCGGACCCCAAATCTTCATAAAACAATCTAAAACTACAATCGGGTCTGGGCTTTGTACATTCCCTTTATCTATCTCCTTGTATATTGCACATACAATGTGCAATATACATACAACTATAGACTCTAGCTTATTTATCAATCGGATATAAAAAATATTCGAATCTAGCATTGTATGTAGTTCATTGTATCTTACATTGTATATCGCACATACATACAATGTGCAATATACAACCTGTGGACCCCAACCTGAAATCCGCCATAACAAATTTTCCTTTGCACCCGGGATTGTATTTGTGCTTTGTATTTTGCATTGTATATAGCACATACATACAATCCGGGACATACAACTGCATGGGCCCCACCAGGTTCTTGAAGAATGTTGACTTTGACCACTCCCTCTTTCTATATTTCTTTGTATCTACCTGTTGTATGTTTGATTGTATATTGGGAACATACAACCCCAATATACAATGGCAGACTTCACCCATTTCAAAAATGCAGTTAGTTTCCTTGCCACATCTGCCTTTGCACTCATCCACTTGTATATGCAGTTGTACATTGGAGATACTTACAACCCAATATACAAAAGAATACCTTTGACTTTTCAACCATGCCGTTTGTACATATGCCCACCAGGCCCGATTTGATGAAATTTGGAGTCTGAGATTGTATGTTGTGCTTTGTATGTTTTTGATTATATAAGGCAGCTAAACAAGGGGCCGAACCCTTAACAAAAATAGAAAGGCCTGAAGATAAAATAGGGCCTTAAACCAAAAACAACATATACCACCAGTACATAATGCCAGCAAAACCAACAAAACTAGCCACTAAAACTAAAGCCAAATAATAAAGTAACAGAGTATCAGTAGTAAAATAACAAAGACAAAGGACACAACAACTCTCCTTACTAGACCATAGAGTTAATAATAGCATCCACTTTTTTAGCCAAATCATCACTATCAGTATTGACAGTAACCCCCAAATTCTTCAGCACAGAGAGGTTGAGGAGAATAGAGGTCCTGAGCACAATGGAGAAAAATAGTTCCAACTTCGCAATGTGGACCCGCAGACCTGCAAGATCAACCCCCAGACCATCATCAGTCTCCATAGCATCCTCGGCTTCTTCCACAAACATATCACCCACTTTGTCAGCATTTCCAGTAGAGTCAGTAGTTTCCTCCCCTGTATCATGCGTTTCCTGCTTGTCTTCATCATCACCTGAAATGTCCTGAATCTCCACATCCCTGTCGTCCTCCCCCTAGGTGTATTCATCTGAGCCACTCTCAGAATAGTCAATGAACTTGGCAGAGGGAGCCATCTTGCCAGCAATACGCCTAGACCGCTGAACTCCAGAAGAAAACCCTTCCCCACAAGCCTTCACAGAGGAATCCCTTTGCTATCCCACTGGGGTCATACCAAGGGTTTTAGGGGTCCCAACCACTGCCTTCCCAGTACCCATTTCACCAGTAACCTTCCACTTTTTACCCTTCTTAGAGGCAGTCGGGCCCAAGGAATCGACAGGATTTGCCACAGGAGTGCAAACTTCAGTAGTATTGATAGGAATAGGGGAGGGCCCGGGTTCATCAACATCAGGAATATCCTTAGGGTTAGAGGAGGGCTCGCCATCCCCACTAGTGGCTGGAATGGATTTAGAGGGCTCAAGGGAAAGATGATGATTATACAAATAGAGAATAAGGCCCTAGTGGAGAGGGATAGGCTTCAGAGCAGGGTTTTTAGCCAGTTTCACCCGAACCCTAAGGACAGAATGCTCCAGGGAAGAAAGAAAATAAAATAGAAAACTAATTTTAGCATTGTGACAGAAATGATTTAACAGGGGGAGATGGTAGTTATAAAACCTGGTAAAGCACCCCTCCAGGGTAAAATATTTTATGAGGATAAAACATATAGCGTCCCATGGCTCTGGCAACTTGGCTCTATCAAAACCACCCTGGTAAGGGACCAATTCTTCACCATCTCCGAGGAAAAGTTGCTAGCTGGAGAGGTCCACAATTTTAGTTTTGTGTTGTAGCTTCAAGCCCTGGGTAGACATACCGGTGGCCATAGCTATTACACGTTCAGAAACTTCAAATCTGATGCCACCCACCGAAACCGATCGATTCTGCCAAGACCGTGCAAATTGTTTAGAAAGAGCTTCATTGTAACCATTAAGCCTCTCCAAATAGGGGCTAACTCCACCTTCCTTGTAGTAATGCCAAGCAACCAAATTGTCCCTAAATTCACAGCATGAGACTGGTTCAATTCTAATTCTGTTGCCCCCCATAGCGGTATTACAGCGCATTCCACGGAGACCCCCAGACTCCTCAGTTGTCTTAACAGGAGAATTACTATCATTAACAAGGCAGATAATGTGGGTAATAACATCACACACAATCTCATAATAATGGGAGGCCTTACGGACACCAATCCCATGCTTAACCATAATTACTCGGCACAAGCCATGATGATCCGTCCATCCGCTCACCTTATGAGAAAGAGGAGCAGATTTGACAGTAGAAAAAGTACAAGGGGATGCGTACTTCAAGGGACACGTCAGCCCCTTCCCAAGGAACTGACAGTATGAGCTGTCTTTCGAACACATCAGCCTCATCAAGACCCGGCAACGTCTTTAAGAATAAGATTCTTAATATTCAAAGGAAGGTGATCAAATTGGCGCCAAACCCTCCAATTTGAATATCACTGTCCGAGTTCAGCACAAGCGTCCGCCACGCCATTGCCCTCACAGTAAATATGTGAGATATGCACATTAATAAAGCTCTGCAAGAGAATCTGAATATCTCTGATAATGTCTTTCAACTGAATACCAACATTTGACTTATTAGTTATGGCATCAATGACCATTTTAGAATCTCCCTAAATCTCCAAATTCTGAATACGAAGGGATATGGCCAATTTAAGCCCCCAAAGAAGAGCCATAGCCTCAGCATAGTTATTGCTGTGACAGCCCAGACCTCCAACATACATTGTATATTCACATACATACAATCCCCTTGATACACCCGTGGGCTTGATCACTGTTCACAACCTGATTTAAAACTCTTTGACGTCTGCCGTTGTATCTCACCATTGTATATCGAATATACAACAACACATACATACAATTATTTTGATACAACCATAGAATATTTCAGGAATCTACCATGTACATCCACTTTTGCACGCCTAGAATTGCACGTGATTGTCACATACAAGCCTTTATGCATACAACTAATTTTTTCACCATTTCTGAAGCCAATTGAAATTTATTTCGGGTCCACCAATGTACACTCACACTTGCACATACAAATATACAACGACCATATACAAAGAGCGATACATACAATTTAATTGTGCAAGAAGCTGAGGGACATAGAATTTTTTGGATTTTTCATGAAAGGCCTATGAATTCAACTACTTGAAACCCAAACTTGTAGCAGGCACCAACAGGGTGAAGGAAAGAGAATGTATTTAGATTCTACAAGTTATGAAGTTCATGAACCTTCCAGTCCACTGACTGATAGGTTCGTTGATTAGTGAAGTCACTGACTGAGAAAGATAGTGAAGGGAGATGCAAAAGGTTCCTAAGGAAAGTGAGGTGAAGTATTTATTAGCTAAAGGGCTTGGTTCATGAACTGAAAGGTTCCCCAACAAAGTAGTTCACCGACTAGGCGAAAGACTGATAAAGGCAAAAGGAAACAAAGGTAGTAGCAAAGAAAATTTTCTAAGGCACAAATTGAAGACAAAAGGATGATGTCCTCTATCAGCAAATATGATGGTTCACGAACCATGTGGTTCGCCAACAAAGGTTGTCTTCAAGCTAAGTTCACCGATAGGTAAAGTGGCTAACTAAGGAAGATAAGGCAAAAGGGGAAGAAAAAAATTACTAAGGAAAAAGGGAAAAAGAAGGCTTTATTAGGGAAGTGGTGGAGAAGTGAACTCGCCAAATAGTTTGGGTTTTCCCAAAGTTCAGTTATAAGGTGATTCACCGATAAAGAAAAAAGATGAAGGAAAGAAAACATAAGTGCTTTGTTGATGAAAGGATGAGTTCGCAAACTTGTAAGTTCACCGATGGATAGGTTCACCAATGGGTGAAATTGCTAACAAAGAAGAAAGGAGGCAAAAACTAAATGGTTTGAAAAGGGGTGAAATTGCCCACAAAGAAAAAAGGAGGTGACAAAGAGAATGTTTGAAAAAGTGAAAAGTTGTCAATAGGGGAGAGGAGAAAAAAGAAGAATGAAATGGTAAAGTGGATGGTTCGTAAAATCAATATTTTACCGATAAAGAGGAAAAGGAAGAAAGACATGCCAAAGATGAAATTCGTGAAAGGAGAAATTTGCCGATAAAGCAAAATAGCACCAAGGATGGAGAGATAGAAAAAAGATAGGAAAATGAAGATGGTGTAGGGGTTCATGAAAATAGAAATTCACTGACCAAGGGAAAAAGAGATCAGAAGTAGAAAATCAAATAAATGAAAAGTACTTTATAAAATATAATATAATTGCAGATTTCTACTCAGCATTAATGAGTTGTAGATCGAAGTTGTGCAGGTTGTTCAAATAGTGAAAATCTTAAATGTATCTACATATATAGAGGACAAAAAGGATAAAATTAGGTGTTGTAGGTGTCAGGAAGGATTCAAACCTTCCCTCATTATTGCTCCAGGTACACTAGGCATGTAGACAATTTTCTTTTGACATGTTCAGTATTGTTAGGGTGTGGGATTTCTTTCCAAACGTGCAGACTTCCTGACATTGCAGTGGGCTGAATTTAATGTGGCAGGTGTATACTCATTGACTGAGTACAGTGCCTAAGATGATGGAATGAGTTGAATTGCTAGATATGCATAAGTCTGATGCATTAAGGGTTACTCATTGAACCAATTGTTTTGTTAGAAAAGCATATAGGAGATTTTTGGTTATCAAGCAGAGGATAATGTGTGGGTGTTGAGTGGAGGAATGTGTTTGATGCAGCGTAGGAATGAATTGTGATGTATATTTTATGTAGTGGTATGTCTCCATGGCTATTTGTAATGATTCGGGGGACTGCATAGTCGCAAATTTGTATTTTTCCTTCACCACCTTTGCTTGTGCGATTGTAATAGAGATTTCATAATGTGTGACAATATTCAAGCCAATACATGCTTTATTTTGAGTCATCTCTTTATTGGAAATGGGCCATTATTGTTTGGTTCTAGATAATTAAGTATGCCCAATGTATGAAGTATAATCTAACAAATATATGTCAATATATATTAGTCTTCTATTGATACTGGTTCAATCCATTTCCTTCCTATTTAATGCTTATGACTTAGTTGCCCAATGGAGCAGGCACTAGTCCATAATAGGGATGGATCAATCTCACATCTTTTAAATCAAATAGAGAATTCACTATGTTTTAGGGGAAAAAACCATCTTTCCTATTCATGTAAATTTGCACAGTTGAATCAGCTATATAGGGGTTTTGTGATAACTAGTCATTCTTGACTTAGTGACAACTTTGGGGTCAAGATGATGAGTTGAGTTTGGTTGTCCAGTTGTTTTTAGTTGTTCATCTAGTTTTGATGTTAATACCTAGTTAGATATACCCCTTGGAATATCCCTCTAGAGTTTAAGCTAAACTTAAAGTGTAGAGGATTTTATCTACTCCTGTCAGTTGGCCAAAATCCCCCTTAACTTGTTGATAAACCTCTTTCAGTCAGCTTGACGAAATTCCCTAGCCTAGGTGATTTCTAAAATGTTTTAGGGTTTTGGGTTGCAGTCATTTTGGGAACCAACACCTACTATAATGATTTTTTGTATGATATGATGCCAATCTATTTGTGTCATTTGTTGGGAAGATGATGGTAATTTGATACAAGTGTTGTCCATGATGGGAGGGAAAATAATTAAAGCCTAATAATGAATGGTAAAAGATGCCAATTGATCCTACTAAATGAAAGAGAAGGAAAGACCGTAGCAACACCAAAGTTTTATTCATGGATGGAAGGAAGCTCTTAGAAGGTTTGAGAAATGAAAACATGTGTTTTGTATTATTCCTAAAGTATAGGGCACCATATGCACAAAAGGTAGCACCACAGATGTAGAAGAGGCATTGTAGGAAGAAGTTTCAAAGTTGTTGGAAGAATATAGGGACATCATATTAAATAATATGCTAGATGGATTACCACTAGTAAGAAGTATCAATCACCATATATATCTAATTCCAAGGGAAATTTTATCAAATAAGGTAGTGCATATGATGATACCAACATAAAATGAGGAGCTAAACATGACAAGTGTAGTAGTTGTTGAGAAAGGCATTGATCAGAGAGAGTTTAAGCCCATGTGTAGTACCCACAATACTAACACCTAAGATGGATATTGAATGGAGAATGTGTGTAGATTACAAAGAAATAAATAATATTTAACTATACAATACAATTTCCCATAAACCAAAAATGCATGATTTTATGGACTATTTGAGTAAAGAAAAGTATTTCATCAAGATTGATTTGAAGAGTAGTTATCACTAGATGAAAATTAGAGAAGGGGATGAGTGGAAAAATTGTATTCCAAACAAATGAAGGTTTATATGAATTGTTGGTCATGCCATTTAGGTTAAATAAGGCACCAAGTATTTATGAAGTTGGTTAATGAGGTCCTAAAACAATTATTGGGTAAATTTGTGATTGTTTACTTCGATATTTTAATTTTTAGTAAGAATAAGGAACAAGACCTATGACACATTAGACAAGTATTTTAGAGGTTGAGGGAACAGAATATATTGATCAATGTAAATAAATGTAATTTTATCAAGAAGTAATTGGTATACATGGGATTTGTCAATATCAATTGAAAGACTAAAGATGGATCTAGAGAAAGAACAATTGTGGAGTGGTGTATGCCAACAAATGATGGAGAGGTAGTAAATTTCCATGGTTTGGAAAGTTTCCATAGGAAGTCCATTAGAAATTTCAATGGTATTTGTACACTACTAACTAAGACAATGAGGGGAGACAGGCATTTGAAGAGGACATGAGGAGCCAATAGGTGTTTTAATTTGTTAAAGAGGAAGGTGACATAACAACTAGTACTAGCATTATCAGATTTCAATAAGGCATTTAAGGTGGACTATGATGTAAGAAATGAAATTGACATAGTGTTGACCCAAGAAAGAAAACTAGTAGCCTATTTTAGTGAGAAATTTAATTACACAAGAAGACATTTAGTCTGCAACTAAGAATTTTATGTGATAATTCAAGTATTAAACAAGTGGATGCATTATTAGTTGGCAAAGGAGTTCAAGTGTTGTACACTAATCATCAGGGATTGCAGTATTTGAATAGTCAAGAAAAATTGAATCAGAGAGACATGAGATTGATTTTGTTCATCCAAAGTTATACCTTCATGTTGAGGCATAGAAATGGAAAGTTAAACAAGGTAGCAGATGCATTGAGTAGGAGACGTAGTTTCCTACTACAGATGAGAGTAGAGGTAGTTAGATTTGAAGTTCAACTAAAGAATTTGTATGAGGTTGATCCTAACTTTTTGGAGGTTTTGAGAGTATACAATGAATTAAGAAGGGATTACTTAATTCACAATGATATGTTGTTTAAGGGTTTGTGCATTCCAAAAAGTTCCATGAGAGAAAATTTGGTTAAGGAAAAACATCGTAGTAGTTTAGTAGGACATTTTAGTGTAGATAAGATAGTATAATTATTGAATGTGAAGTATTTTTTGCTATAAATATATAAGGATGTAAAGAAATTTGTTCAAGGTTGAAGAACTTGTCAAGTTCCAAAGGGGAGCAATCAAAATATTGGTTTGTATCAACCACTACTAGTTCCATAGAAACCTTGGGAGCACATAAGTATGGATTTTATCCTAAGGTTACCTAGGACTTAAAGATGCAATGATTCAATATTTGTAGTTGTGAAAAGATTTTATAAGATGGTGCTTTCATTCCCAGCAAGAAAAATAATGATGTGGTATGTATAAATAGTTTATTTTTCAAGGAAGTTGTGAGGTTGCATGGGTTACCAAGGATTATAGTCTTAGACAAGAACATACAATTTGTTGGTTATTTTTGGAGGACATTATGGAAGATAATGAAGATAGACTTGAAATTCAGTTTGGCATATCACCCATAGACTAATGAGAAATGGAGGATGTGAATAGGTGTTTGGGAAATTTGTTGAGATGTTTGGTTGGAGATAACATAAAGAGTTCAGATATGATTCTACCATAGGTAGAGTTTTCATATAAGAATCTGATAAACTAGACTATAGGGAAGACATAATTTTTAATTGCATATGGAAGTAGTCAAAGAAATGTTGAAAAGTTGAGAGATATCAAAAATAAAGAGAAGATGATTGCATAAGAAAAATAATTTACAAAACATAAGAAGGAGCTCCATGGAGGAGTAAGAAGTCATTTGGACAAGATTAATGGGAAATATAGGCAGAAAGTTGATGAGAAAAGAAGACACAAGAAATTTTTGGTTGGAGAAGAAGTACTGATATACCTCGAAAAGGAAAGATTTATATTTGGGACATGCAACAAACTAAAAATGAAGAAATTTGGCCCTTGCCGAATTGTGAAAATATTAATTTAGTAAATGCATATGAAGTCGAGTTTCTAGAAGGTTTAGGCATATCACTAGTGTTCAACATTGCAAATCTATACTAGTGTACTATGAAGGGTTCAAGGGGGCAGCAACACATAAGTAAAATTATAAAATTAGATATTGCAACAATAAAAAGAAGAGATGGAGAAGATTCCCAAATATTGAGAAAAGAAGAAGGAAAAGACAAGATGAAGAGTATTTACTAAAGTCGGAAGGAAGGCCTTAAGAAGAATCATCTTAGATTTCAAAGGAGGTAGACTATCTTGGTTCCCTCTAGGCACTAGAAAGTGAGGTGCTCACTTTTCAATCAACCATAGGTGTTTGATGGAAGGGCATCCCAAGTTGTAAGAGCAATCTTCCATCACAAAAGAATATTTTATTTTACTTTTTTTTGGTTTGCAAGTTTTAATTTACATTTCTATTGATCAACAACCAGTCACTGTAGATCCCGCTGCATTTCACCCTGCTTTATCTCACCTCGTGCTTTGGGATATATGATCTATGTTGAGCAATTTTTGCACAACATATCGAAACTTTTTCGATATCACAGTGAGTTTCAGAGGCACAATATTAGTGTGAGTTGTCAGTGTGAGTCATAACGCATGAGTCTGATGTTTCAAAGTTCAGAAGGTGATGCACAGGCATTTTTGGTGAGACTCAGTCCATTGTTGAGGTGGATCCATTGTTAAATTTCAAACGCTGCCTATATGAGAAACACAGTTAGCAACATATTAAGAATCACGCAAACCTTTTTTTTCAAATGATGGCAGATCCATATAGTTCAAGGCGCTGCTCAAAGCAAAGGCTCGGTTTTATAAAATCTTGACCCGATTCAAATACAAGCAAAAGATAAAGGCAACCTCTAAAGAAAACAAAACGCACACTTTTTAGAGAATGGCACATCATCAGATACACACTATTAAAAGTTGGCACTGCCTAAAATATAGATGCATTCATTATATAGAGGACGGCCTGGGTATTAGGTGCAAGTTCAAAGACAAATCAATGGCGCTGCCACCAACTGATGGAGCATACGCATCAAAATCGTTCTTAGCCAAGTATCTAATAGAGATGCCGCACCACCATACATCACACAACCTTTAGAGCAATTGATTGGCCTTTGACAGTGATAGCACAGGCCAGCAGAAAACATAGTGCACAATCTTTCAAAAGGCCAGGTGTGGCCCATAAAAATGAAGACTCTGCAACAATAAAATAAAGCGTGGCTCATATGCGTCCAAGGCACAACCATTAAGGAATTGTGGAGCAGTTTCAAAGTCATATGCCAAGCCTTTTTATTGAAGGCGCTGCCTATTAAAGGAGGTGCACATTATATAGAGGACGCTAGCATTCTAATTAGAGGCACAAGAAAATATGAAGCATCAAATTACAATGGTGCAGATAAGAATGTGTTGCCATTCAAAACAAGAGACGCATTGCGTCAGGTTCCTATCTCTATGTTACCAATGTTGTTGTAATTTATCGTTAGGGAATATAAATTGAGCGAAGGTTAAAAAAAGGGAGAACATAGTGCTTGTAGTATCTTAGAACACTAGCTAGCAACTATCAGTATGTTCTTGGCATGTATGAAAATTTCAGGTACCTATGATGGAAACTGGAATCAATATTGAAAAAGAGTTGGAGTTGTTTTTTTGAAATTTCTGAAAATTCCTTATTTTTCAAAAGTTATGACCAAGTCAACGGAATTCAAACTAAACACTGGTAAAAAATGTATCTCATATATATTTTAGTTTGTATGCAATAATTTTCATGTCCATCGGGAGATAATATGCACGCTGATGATTTCTTATTGTGTGCTATATAATGGTAGAAATCTGCATTTGTATCTTACAATGCATGTACTAAAGATACAAATCCAATATACATTGGCAAATGGCAAGAGATATTCAAAACTGGTGAATTCCGTGACCCTACCACTTGTATACATTGCCTACTCATGAGCGGACCTGAAAAGAAGATTCAATTAAACCTAAAGGGGGAAAAGCAAATAGTTATGTTTGTATGTATCAATTTATGTATAATTATTTATATCTGATATATATGTACAAAGCTGGATGCAATCAAAAAATCAGGCATTTATGTGGGGCCCACACTTGTGTATAAGGAATATGTATTTGATATACAAAAGATGATGCAAACAAATAGATACAAGTCCGGATCCGATTAGAAAATTAAATATTGTGAACTTTACGTGGGGTCCATGTTTGTATATAAGAAATGTATGTATCTGATACACAAAAAGGTGATATCGCTTGTATGTTTTATGCATTTGTATCTTCTTGCTTTTGCATCTTGTATACATACACGAATATACAAAGTTTTTCATGCGGTCACTTTTGTATCTTGTATACATGTGCTCACTTTTGTATCTAAAGTCTTGCATGTACCTTGACTAACATGCACTTGTATGCATTATACAAATGCACTTTGACTCAGATACAATTTGACCAATATACAGTTTGAATGTTGTTGACCTAGTCATAACTTTTGTTTTTACAAGATCACATTTGTTTAATATTCTTAGAGATTATGTGGATTTCGTAAATTTGAGCACTAAGCTGGTGGATGCAGAGGGGGCTGTGCTCAGAAATGTGGGGGACATTGACGGAGCTTAGGGATAAAATAAGCGGTGTTAGATGAAGCGTGCATTCTTCTCTATAGAAAATAGTACCAACTTGGTACTTGTATATGTAATAAGATGTAATAAAATTATAGTGGACTTGTATCTGTATATTAGATAGAAACATTTATGCTTACAAACATTCATACAAATAACCCTTCATTGCTATTTTAATGCATTTGTATATTTTATACAAATGCATTTGCATCTTTAGCTGTGGTGGGGCCCACTTGTTTCTTTGTATATGGATGTTTGGTGCTTGTGTATTTGTATATTCGTGTTTTGCATTTTTACCTTTATGCATTTGTATATTTATATCTGCATGCTTTATGCCTTTGTATACTCTATGCTTGTATGTTCCATGATGCTACGCATGTTGTTGTAATTGTATTTGTTGAATATGTCAATGTGCACCACCATAATTTTTGAAGGTTGCTTATTTGGAGGATAGCACAAAAATTTCAACAACGCTCTACTTATTTGAATATATGTTTCTTTGGCTGCAATATAAGTGGTCTATGAATGAGGTGGACTCATTTTTGTTATCATCAGAAGGGTGAAGTGCAATGCATGTTTGAGAATAAACATCCGATTTGTGGTCGATGGATAGATGTGGGACTTCCCCATTTAACTTATACATTTGTGTTTCCGAGCCTTGTTAATTCAATTAAATTATAATAATATGCATTTAATACAGTATATGATTAAGTTTTATAATAACTATAATAATTTCTACTCTATAATAAATAAAATTTATTTATTATTATCGGTATAGTTATTATGATTATATCTTGTGTTCATATAATTTATTACTAATCCATAATATTTATTAGGTCAATGATTATACAAATTTAATGTTAACTAAATAATAATTAATTATATCCTATATAAGCATGTTATTATATTCTAAATCCATATAATTTCAAGTTTAGCTATAACATAATTGAATTAGAAAATATAAATTAATATATTATGTTATTAATCTATTAACATATCTTAATCATATAATAATTATAATTTATATCATGAATTTATTTATATATTATTATATTTAAGATGCTTACTAAGGAATTTAGGATATAGTAAATTTTGGATATAGTAACCTTATTAATACTATATTAAGTTCCATTTTAACTGTTAAATTTATTTATAATTAAAGTATAAAATTAGGAATTTGGTTCTATATTGAATAAACTAATTTTGAATATAAATAGTTCAAAATTAGCATATTAATATTTATGTTAATATATATTTATAATTGGTTTAATACATATTAAATCATCATTATAATCTATTATAGAGAAATATATACATTTACCATTTGATAAAATAATCTACATTTATTAGTTGTCATTATGGTGTTAGGCTATGACAATAATGTTATAAGGTATATTTATATTATCAAAATTGTTAATATATAAGGTAAAATTTTGTGATTTGCATTTGCACATTATTAGTTTATGTATAATTTAAAATTAAATTAAGTGTATTATTTTATCTTGTATGGATTGTCTTTAGTTTCCTAGTAGTTTAGTCTCTTTGGAAAGGTAGTTGTTGTAAAGCTTTCTTCAAAACCCCAATTTTGTATCCAAAGCTTTAAGCCCAAAAAATTAAAACAAAACGGAACTTGGGAGTAGGGAATGTGGAATATGTACAAGTGATGGTTAGACACATTCTTGTAACCATATACAAGTCTATTTTGTGGTACAAGAGCACCTACAAATCATGTTTTCTTTTGTAATAAGGTCTTTGACCAATGCATTTTCATTTCAGTTTTGTGTCTAGGTTCATTTTGTAAGTTCCAAGTTACTTAGGGGACATTTGTCAATTGTAATTGAATGATGCTAAAAATAGCAATAATGCTAAAAATAGGTAGTAGTGTTTCCCAGCCACTTGGAGTTAGTTTGGTACTACTCAGGGCGAGTTGATAAATGCCTAGAGGAATGACCAAATGATCATCGAATGTAATCAGATTGAAGAAGTGATCGAATGTGATTGTATTGTGTTTAGGAGAAATAAAGCATTTATGTTTTGTCCATTTGATTTCCGTTTCTTACAATTGTAAATCACGTAACTGTAGATTTCCATTCATTTTGCATTTTCCATTGTTGATGTATGTCGTCGTGAAGCATTCCACTAGTGAGATTTCCATTGAAATCAGTGGAATGGCTTCGTTGTATGAATATTTGTTTTGCTCTTTGTTTTGTTTTTCCTATTCGGCGGTGCAGAGGATTGTCATAGGGCATTTCGTGCAATAAGGACGGCCTAGCATCTCCATGTGCTAGGGTTAGGAAGGAAGTAAACTATGCGACGATGTTTTTAGCGAATCGGCCAAGGTTACAAGTGACCACCGATGGAATGAGACTCTCCAAGGGTAAATGCCATCGGGTCTTTGGTGGAAAGATGAGAAACTTGGCTGATGGAGTTGAATCAATGGCTCAGTTGTTAGTTTATCGACTGTAAAAAAATTTAGGGCATCAGTCTATGGTATCCACTATGCGCTCCCCACCATATTGGTATCAGAGCTTGGAAAAAGATTTGGGCTGTAAATCGAATTGAGGATTTGCAAGAGTGTTGGCGTTTAGGTGTTGTCTGTGAATATTTATGTCAAACAAAGAAAGTGAGACAGAGGCAGAGAGGATTCCTCCCAAAAGTATGTCACAGGATGCCGTTAAGAAGCTGATCGAGGAGATGCTTGCATCCAAGTTGGGAGAGTTCAAGCAGTCCAAAGGCAAAGAGAGGGAAGATGAAAGTGACAGTTATGAAGACGATGCAGAAATTGCCGAAACCAGTAAAAAGACAGAGGAGATACCAGCAAACCAGAGGGCATTTTTAAATGCATTGAAGTCAATTAATAGGGACACCATAGATGGGTTACCTATGTATAGTGGAAGTATGGAAGCTGAAGAGGTGATTGATTGGATTGAGGCATTGAACAATCATTTCGAATACAAAGAAGTCCCTGATGATAAGAGGGTTAAGTTGGCAAAGGCAAGATTATAGGGATCTACTCTTGCATGGTGGAATTATGAACAAGGAGAGAGAGTCAAGGAATGGAAGAATATGATAACCTCCTAGGAAAGGATGAAGACCAAACTCAAGGCACAGTTCTTACCCCTAGACTATGATATGCAGATGTATAAAAAGTTGCAGAACCTCAGGCAGAGAGACCTTGATGTGAATGCATACACACAAGAGTTTCATAAACTCAATCTTAGATCAAAGAGACAAGAAGAAGAGTCAGAGAAGGTGGCCAGGTACTTGAATGGCGTAAGGATGAACAGCCAAGATGAGATTAACATTTTAGCACCAAAAATAGTAAACAAGTGTTTCTAAATGGCCTTAAGGGCTGAAGAGAAGATAAAGAGAAAGAGTGAGCAGAATAATAGAGGTAGAGGTGGAAGGAATTTCAGAGGCAGAGGTAGTTTTGGAGGAAGGAGTCCTAACCAGAGGCTTAGTGGTGAGTCTATCCAAGAAGAGCAGGTTGGAGACTCAAGTAGCAGAGGAGGCTACCAAGGAAGAAGGCCTAATGGAAGAGGTGGGACAAATGGATCAGGTAGAGGATCCAAATTCTCCAATATGAGATGTTGTAACTGCAATCAGATAGGACACGCGGCATACAAGTGTCTAGAGAAGGCCTCAACTTGTCATGGTGGTGAGAAGAGAACCACTTTGATTCAATAAGATGCAAGGAGTGTGACATCTCCTGAAGTGAATCTAGAATCAGAAACAGGAGAGAATCTAATTATCAAGAGGACGCTGCTCAAGGAACCAGTGCAGGTGAAACCATCACAAAGAAGGGCTTTGTTCAGAATCAACTGCAAGATCCAAGGTTAGGTTTGTAAAGTCATTATTGACTCTAGTTCTACTGATAACATTATATCTTTGGAAGCAGTGAATAAGTTGAAGTTAGAAAAGATACCCCATAGCAGTCCATATAAAGTCAGTTGGTTGAACAAGGGGTAGTACGTACTCATCAATGAACAGGCATGGGTAGAATTTAGTATTAAGGGATATAGAGACAAGATTTTGTGTGACATCCTTCCAATGGATGCTTGCCATCTTTTGTTAGGAAGACCATGGCAGTTTGACAAGAAGGCTCATCATGATGGAGAAAAGAATGCTTATTCATTCTAAAAGGATGGTGCGACTTATAGGATACAATCATTGGTAGAAGAGGATCCACAACATGTAGGGTCTAGTGTAATACTGGTAGGAGAAAAAGAATTCATGGATACACTAAAGGAAGGTGATGGAGTAGGTTTTGCTTTGATTGTGAAACCTAAGGGGGAAAAGAAGGAAAGTGTGAGAGAAGTAGGGCCTAAAGGGGTCAGAGATTTGCTTGAGAGTTACAAAGGAGTGATTGCAAAGGATATACCTGATTCCCTACCACCAATCAAAGACATTAGCCATTAGATAGATCTCATACTAGGAGCAGTACTTCCTAATAAGGAAGCATATAAGATGACCCCTCAACAAAATGAAGAGATAGCAAAACATATTCAAGAAATCCTAAACAAAGGACTGATAAGAAAGAGTCTTAGTCCATGTACTGTACCTACTATTTTAGCCCCAAAGAAAGATGGGAAATGGAGACTATGTACTGATTCTAGGGTAATAAATAGGATAACCATTAGGTATAGGTTTCCTATTCCTAGAATAGAGGATCTAATGGATTGTTTGGGAGGAGCTACCTATTTCTCTAAGATAGACTTGAAGAGTGGGTACCATCAGATAAGGATAAGAGAAGGGGATCAATGGAAGATATCTTTCAAAACCAATGAAGGGTTGTATGAGTGGCTTGTGATGTCATTTGGGCTTTCAAATGCCCCTAGCACCTTTATGAGGCTGATGAATGAGGTGTTGCAGGAATTCATAGGTAAATTTGTGGTAGTCTACCTTGATGATATTTTGGTGTTTAGTAAGAGCAAGGAAGAGCACTTGAAACATTTGGAGATAGTCTTGAAGAGGCTACAAGATCAGAAGTTACTAATAAACTTGGAAAAGTGTGACTTCATAAAACAAGAATTGGTGTGCCTAGGTTTTGTCATCTCTAAGGGTGATTTGAAAATGGATCCTTCCAAGGTAGAAGCTATTTTGAATTGGCCTACACCTAGGACAGTAGGAGAGGTCAGAAGTTTCCATGGTTTGGCCACATTTTACAAGAAATTCATTAAAAACTACAGTGACATCTATGCACCTATGTTGGAGACCATCAAGGGTGGAGGTAAGATGAAGTTTGTGCGGACAAGAGAAGCAGATAGGAGTTTTGAGAGTCTAAAATAGAAAGTTGCTAAATTCCTAGTTTTAGTGTTACCTGATTTCAATAAGGTCTTCACAATTGAATGTGATGCAAGTGGATTCGCCATAGGAGTAGTGTTGAGCCAAGAACACAGACCAATAGCCTTCTTTAGTGAAAATTTAAATGAAGCCAAGAGGAAATACTCCTCTTATGATTTAGAGTTGTACACTATGGTACAAGCTCTGAAAAAATGGAGGCACTACTTGCTTCCTAAAGAATTTATTGCATACACTGATAATCATGCTCTTAGTTTTTTGAATGGAAAGGAAAAGCTCAGTCATAGACACATGAAATGGGTGGAAAGTCTTCAAGCCTACACCTTCATCATCAAACATAAGAAAGGAATAACCAATAAGGTTGCTAATGCTCTAAGCAGAAGGGTGCTGACAGTGCAAGAAGTGCAGCTACAAAGTATGGGTGTTGAGTCACTCAAAGGATTGTATGAAGAGGACCATGATTTTAAGGAGATTTATAGGGTATGCAGTGAGTTTGCCAATACTTTTCACATTGACTTTTAAGATTATACATTGCAGGATGGACTTTTGTTTAAGGGAAGTCAACTCTATATTCCTAAGTGTTCAATGAGGAATAATATTGTGAAGGAAAAACATAGTGGTGGTTTAGGAGGACATTTTGAGCTCAATAAGACCTTAGATCTTGTACGAAGGTTTTACTTTTGGCTAAGGATGCAATCTAATATCAGAAGGTTTTTTGAGAGTTGTATGATTTGCCAGTGAGCAAAGGGAGTGTCAACCAATGCAGGACTGTACCAACCTTTACCCATACCAAATAGGCCTTGGGAAAGTTTGAGTATGGATTTTGTGATGGGATTACCCAAGACAAAGATAGGTTATGATAGTGTGTTTGTTGTGGTAGATAGATTCATAAAAATGGTGCAGTTTATTCCTTGTAAGACCACCAATGACGCTAGTTACATTGCAGGTTTGTTCTTTAAAGAAATTGTCAGGATTCATGGATTAGCCTTGAGTATTGTATTTGACAGAGACAACAAATTTGTGGGACATTTCTAGAGAACCTTGTGGAAAAGATTGGGTACAAATTTGTCTTTTAGTTCAGCCTATCATCCTCAGACTGATGGTCAAACTAAGGTTGTGAATAGGTCATTAGGCAATCTGCTGAGGTGTTTGACAAAAGAACATGGCAGTAGTTGGGATGTGGTACTCCCACAAGCAAAGTATGCCTATAACGATTCTACAAATAGAAGTACAGGTCTAAGTCCTTTTGAAGTTATCTATGGTAGTCATCCTACAGGTCTTTTTGAATTGTGAGATGTTCAAAGGATGGACAAAAGGAGTGGACATGTTGATACATTTGCAAAGGTTATGAAAGAGATCCATCAACAAGTCAGAGATACTCTACACCAGAACAGTTAGAAGATCAAAGCTAGAGTGGGTCAAAGAAGAAGGGATGTGCAGTACCAACTAGGTGATATGGTCATGGTTCATCTCAACAAGAACTGACTACCCAAGGGAGGCCACAACAAGTTGATGATTAGAAAAATTGGACCTTGTTAGATTCTGGAGAAATATGGTTCTAGTGCTTACAAATTTGAACTCCCTGATGATATTGCTATTTCACCTATCTTCAATGTTGCTGATCTAACATTATATAGGAGTCCTGATATAGGAGAAGATGTAGACGATTCTGTCCAAGACAATACAGAGTGGGTAAAACATTTACCACCTAAGGAACCATCGAAGATGGAGTGTATTTTGTATAGCAGGACAGCCAAGAAGACCAGAAATTAGACATATTTTGAGCACTTAGTCAAATGGTAGGAACTTCCAGACTCAGAGGCCACGTGGATGCTGGAAGCAGACATTGAAAAGTAGGGTGGTGATTTGCAGCAGTTAGTCTCTAAGAGGACTTGAGACAACTTTCACTCGGGGAGTATGGTGCAGGAGCACCTACAAATCATGTTTTCTTTTGTAATAAGGTCTTTGACTAATGCATTTTTATTTCATTTTTGTGTCTAGGTTCATTTTGTAAGTCCCAAGTGACTTAGGGGACATTTATCAATTGTAATTGAATGATGCTAAAAATAGCAATAATGCCAAAAATAGGCAGTAGTGATTCCCAGCTGCTTGGATTGATCTCCCAGCCGCTTGGAGTCAGTTCAGTACTACTCAGGGCGAGTTGATAAATGCCCAAATAAATGACCAAATGATCATTGAATGTAATCAGATTGAAGAAGTGATCGAATGTGATTGTATTGTGTTCAGGAGAAATAAAGCATTTATGTTCTATCCATTTGATTTCCATTTCTTACAACTGTAAATCATGTAACTGTAGATTTCCATTCATTTTGCATTTTCCATTGCTGCTGTATGTCGTCATGAAGCATTCCACTGGTGAGATTTCTGTCGAAATTAGTGGAATGGCTTCGTTGTATGAATATTTGTTTTGCTCTTTATTTTGTTTTTCATGTTCGGTGGTGCAGAGGATCCTAATAGGGTGTTTCGTACAGTAAGGATGGCCTAGCATCTCCATGTGCTAAGGTTAGGAAGGAAGTAAACTATGCGACAACGTTTTTGGTGAATCGGCCAAGGTTACAAGTGATCACCGATGGAACGAGTCTCTCCAAGGGTAAATGCCATTGGGGCTTTGGCGGAAAGATGAGAAACTTGGCTGATGGAGTTGAATCGGTGGCTCAGCTATTAGTTTATCAACTGTAAAAAAATTTAGGGCATTGGTCTGTGGTATCCGATGTGCACTCCCCATCATTTTGTGAGCTAACATTTGTACTTTTTTGAGAAAGTAATTAGGGGAAAGGAAAAACAACTGCAACTATGCCAAACAAATAAAAAAATAGATGTTAAACATTATAAACATGGTAATTGTAAAAAATTACATAGGACTTTTAAAAAATCTATTTTATTTTCACCTGAGAGGGTTATGTAAAAACAAATGACTGGCCCTAAAATAGTAAGTTGTTCTTCCATGAAGCACAACCTAAAAGCGTTATGTTTTTTACTTTAACCCTCATTAGGGTATAAATTAAAAGAAAATCCCTCATTGTGATTTAAAATTTAACATCTAAAAGAAATCTATTCAAAGTAAAAGAAATTTTAAATACCCTAACCCTAACCTTAAACCAAAAATTGTTAATATATATTCAAAGTGGAAGAAACTTTAAATACCCCAACCCTAACCTTAAACCAAACATTTTCAGTCTGTCTTTGCTCTATATTTTTCTAAGGTAAAATGAGCCAAAAAAGATATATATATATATATTCAAAACCACTTCTTGAAAATTTTGGGAAATGGCATTGCAAAAGCGACAGGTCACGATTACTCAAGAGTAATTGTGGATTTATTGAGTGTAATGCTACTATGCTTAACATGGAAAGCAAAACTACTGAAATCATGCTCCAATTGATACAAACTCAAGTTACAGAAAATAGAAATTGAAATAAGATGGAAGGAAACAATGTATCAACATCAAATATGCAAGAATGAAGCCATGTTATCCCATTGAAACCTGTTACAATAAAAAAATTCAGTAAGAAATAAGGCAATGCCTTTTGTTGCCTTCAATCACCAGGAAATATCCAAAAATCACAAAGAAATGTTCTTTAATGGATCAAAGAACTACTGGAGCTCGCTCTTGAATACCCTAAAATGCCTTGCACCCTGTGCCATGTTGATGGTTTTGAAATCAACCTCTAACATGTTGAAATCAAAAGGAATCCCTCTCTCTCTTGAGCAAATAATGTTTTATTTATAAAAGATTACAAAGTGTTACATAAAGGTTAACTCTTCGATCTAAGCATAGAAACATAACACCTTCTAGAAGGCACATCCATAATGGCAAACAACTCTCTGTCAATGATTTAATATGGAGTTTTATAATCCTGTTGTGTTTGGAGTCACAACATGTCTTGCCTATTTCAGTATAGACATCCATCAAAGCATGAAGGATAGAGGAATGCAATTGCAAAAGGTTAGAAGAGAAGAACGCAAAAATTGAACTACTACCATAGAAAATATCATAAATTAACATTGAAAAAATGTCATAACACAATTCATTGATACAAGATTTAACTGCAAATTGCAGGAAATATAAAAGTGAGGCACAAAAAGTCATCACCAAAAAACTAATAGAAAGACATCAAATTGAATACAAACTATATCATTGAACAAAAAATTTCCACCCACTCTTTGTAGTTTTCATCCTTGCTAAGGTTTCTTTTTCAGGTTTCTTTTTCACCCAACTTTAGTGCCCATAGAGGGGACAACAATATAGGGAAATCCACAGTCAAAAACCAACCGCAAGCATCTTATTTGATATAACCTAAGGATGACAGGATCTTATTTTTACCACCAATAAACAAAATCCCTTTCTTATCTCATATTATTTATGAGATATAATAATATAGGAGAACAACAAAGACCATAGAAACCAGGACAAACTACAAAAATAGTTGAATCCATAAAATGACAGAGTACTACACATGGCTTCTGGCAATAGAGACAGAGAAATTAGATTGACTAGTTATGACTAATTCTTCCTTGACTCAACTAGAAAAAATACAACCAACATGGACCAAACATAGATCATTTGATTATGGTAAAAGCAAAAGATTAGAGGTGAAAACTTCTTCAAGAAAAACTGTAGGTACTTGTTATCAGCTCATCGGACATAAATGGAGTGAGCAATATATGTTAAAAAATAATTCGAAACTTTCATAGCCTACACAAGCATTATGAATAGTAGAAGAAAAACTCCAAAAGGGTTGTTTGCAGTAGCATTGGATAGATATTTCTTGTAGGAAGGAGAAGACTTTATTCTTACAGAGAAGTGTTGAGAATTTAATGAGTTGAGAAGAGGGCCCAAATTGTACAAAAGATATCATGGGGTTTCTTGTACATGTATGCAACTTGTTTGTTTCACTTTAAAATAATGTACAACTCTTCATGACAGCGGTCATAACTATAACAGAATAACACAACCCCTATGAAATTATATTCAAAATTTCTTTCAACCCATATAAAGTTATATTCAAATTTTCTTCCTAGATAACACATGATGTATCATAGAAAGTTCAATAGGGGCACTCAACAACATGCATGGTTCAGATTGAAATTGCTCTGTTTTAGTGGAACATTACATCTGTTTACTATAGAACTAAGTAATTAAGATCTCTCCTAAATCTTAGCAACATCATTTAAATGAAATTGGAATATATCCAACTATAATAGTATGAAGTAGTAATCAATGAAAATCATGTGTGAATATGATTTATTAGGAAGCACAAAGGGAAGTGCATAGGCACTTTTAATCCACAGCCACCATTGTGACACTAGGATAGATAAACTAGAAAAGAGTACATACATAAATAAGATGAAAAAATAATAAACTAACTGTAGAGAATGTGGTAAGTGCTGCAAAATTGTGGGATTCCAATGAGCCAGTTGGATGAAGTTCAGCTATAGCAATTGTCCATATCTATTCCCATCACAATAAGAATAACATGGAGTTGCTTGAGATATGTCAAGAAGACTTCAACCATGTTTTCAACTTTAAGGCTATGATAATAGACAGACAAGATATTTTAGTGACATCACCTCCAAGTTGAACTCTGTCTATGATCTGCTAGTTGGGTGATTTGCTGTGAGCCATCAATGTATTAGGGATTCTCACAATATCGAGTGTATACATTTTTGGGCACAAAAATAGGTTGGACATTTGATGGTCTAGGCTATGGTTGTGTCATAGAAACATCATGATTCTCATGCATCCAAGCAGTTCAATTCTTAACAGCAGATGCAATTATATAGTAGATAATGTCCAGTATTATAGTGACCAAAGACAACACTGCTCCTCCTGCAAAGACCCTAGTCTTTACAACATAACAATAGGTAGAAAAAAAAGATTCATCTTCATTGTGCTGGTCATTTAGAGCAGCTTTAGCCAAAAGGACATTGAATGCAATTATAAAAGTAACCTTGTATATAGATATCTCAGCAGTCATATAACCTTGGAAATCAAATTCTATAACAATGTAAATCCCAAGCAAGAAATTACAATAACCTAAAAGGACTTAAAGTTTAACTTTAGATAATCATTCTCTCCAAATAATGAGAGGAGAAAAATGAAGACTCAAAACATACCTAAGGATGCTAGATGCAGTACCTTAGCATTGAGTAGCATTTTCTAATCATTAATACACTAAAAAGGTCATCAAGGAGTTTGTAGTATTTACTATGTAAATAATGTATTAATCTAATATGCCCTCCAATACCAATTATGGTCCGAAGAATGCACTGAGTTCAAGTGTGATTTTATGAGATAAATCTAAGTTAATTAGCACAAGCTATGGCAAATCAAATGCAAATAGAACTTACATTTTTATAAATATCTAAAAGAAATTGTACTGTAAAAGTTAATAACCGTCACTTGACAAAAACTCATTTATACCATTGGCTTGAAATTTTTCTGTTCTTGTAGAGTAGTTGAGTGTGAATGTGAGAAAACAGATACAAAGGTTTTGGGACATACATTTTATGAGATTAGTCATCTTTCTTAGCTAGATTTTGGGAACAAGGGAAAAGTATGAAGAAGATAAAAGGAGAAATTTATATCTTAAGAGCTATTTGAAAATTCCTATATTATTAAATTAATGTCCAGCCTTTCAGGTCTTACTAATAGACCCATCACCAAGGATAAAAGAGTAAATGCCCAATAATGGGTCTCGTAGAGAAACTCCACATGTTAGACATTAATCTAATAATGTCAGACAAACTAACCTAAAATCTATATTCTAAAGCATCTAATTATATATCTATATCTATCTATATACATACACTATCGAAACTCTCAAATTGTACATGGCATTAATAGTCAAACTGACAAGTAGTAAAATTAAATAGAGAAATGTATCTGAAAATGAGCAACATGCTATTTGCACTAGTGTTCCTCATAGAGCAGACCAGACTTGCTACTTGGAATTTGGCATTGTGAAAGATAATGCTAAAGAGGCAGTCAAAAGATTTTCCATGTACCAAAACCAATCTTTTCAATAGGCAAGCCATGCATTTTAAATAGCAAATGGCACTCTGACTAATGTCACCAAACAAATCAATGTGATTGAATACTCTGTATGATACATGCACCAAAATAACTATTGTTTGTAAATACAATTGAGATGAAACTGCCTGATTATTCTGAGTCACTTTCTACTCTTCCCATGGCTTTCAAACCCCTTGGTCTCTATATCAATTACATATTGAAATTGTTAGGGAAAGAAACAATTAAGCCATAAATAGTCTAAGAGAAATTTGCATGGAATCAACAAGAAACTGTGAGAGAAACTGCCTTCTTTATACATTTCTTTTCCCTGACTTCATATCATTCTTGAGAAATATCACTAAGCCAACCACCAGGAATAACATTCTGCAAAAAAGCATGCAACTTACAATTAATCGATGTGTTTCACTTTTTGGCAACTAATGTTCTTTTATCATTAGCAGCATGGCATGTGCTAGTTACAAAATTATTCTAAATAATAGGGTGATGTGTAACCAAATGAAAACAGTATGTAGTTTTAACATAAAAGGTTTTAGAACACATCTGAAGTTCCCTAAAAGTATGCATTGCAGACAAATTCTAAGGTACATCTAAATTTTCCTTTAAAGACAAATGTGAACATTGTTACTAGAACTGTGAACAAAAATTTCTCAGCAGAGATCCCAAAAAGATTAAATGGGGAAAGAAAGAAAAGGGATGAACAAAATTAGGGAAAATCCACAACAAATTTTCAAGAACAACAATTACAAAACCTTGTTCTGAGAAATCCAGAAACATTGGGATTGGGATATTGTAAAAATGTTGATTAAAGACAACAGATTTTCACAAAATGGTATGCATGATTATTGCCATGTGCAATCTATTATGTATAAATAGGTACTTTTTAAGAAAAGGAAACCTCCTTTTCTTTGGCTAAAAGGTGGACAAATTCAAGTTTACAGAATATAATTTTTTATCTCTACATTATCAAGGAGAATGTTGGTATAAATGTCCGGCATCATGGCATAAGTGCTCTAACACAATCAACTAGAGATTATAAATTTTCAAGAGCTAATACAATAGGAGAATTTTGGTCATCCCTTTAAAATAAATGCAAAAAGAAAAAAGTCATACAGTAAAAACCACAGACACCTAGTATGTCTATTTGCTCAAGAAATTCTCAAAATGCTTATAAGAATCAGGAAGCATGGAATCCCGCCCCACCCTGGATATCACTTGTAGTGCAAGCATATATATGTGAACTATGACACTAAGGGTTGCACATGGCTTACCATGGAGAAGACTACCTCTAATTTTTACACCTCAGATGATCCCATGAAACTAGGACAGCTCAAAAGTCCAAAAAAGGAATATTTTCCAGAAAACTCCAAGCAACCAATGTTTAGGAGGGAATTTTCAGCATGTACTACTGGAAGAGGAGAAAGAGGCTACACTGGCTTAACAGATTTACAGGCAAAATGCAACTTTAGTCTAGATGGCAATTTCAAATTTAATCAAGACTAGTTTACAGCAAATGGCTCCTGAATCATACTTTATTGTACCCTGCTGTGAAATTTTAGGGGGTCTACCTCCATGGGATCAATAGCTAAGCTAATAAACTTGAGGAAGCTGGTTTCTCAAGAAACCATGATAGCCAGAAAAAAAAGAAAAAAGGCAGATGTTATTGAATTGGAGTTAGAATACAATGTCCTCTAATATTCTCTAGAAACCATAATAGCTAAAAAATAAATAGAAAGATGTTATTGACTTGGAATTATAATACAATGTTCTAATGTTCTCTGTTCTATCTTTGTCCTCTCAATGCTCAAAACAAAAGATTAAAAACTAAAAAGCCATACTCGAGATGCAAATTTTAGATCAATCGGGACTATTTTTCAGCCAATAAATCTTACTTTGTAGTACCCTACTATGAGGTTTTAGGGCCCCCCTCCATGGGACCAATAAATAAACTAATAAACTTGGGAATCCTGTCTCTTGAGAAAGCTTGACACTAAAAAAAATAGAAACACGGTATTGATTTGGAATAACAATGCAATGTTCTAGTCTTCTCTATTCTATCTTTGCCCTATCAAGCCTTGAAACAAAAGATTAAAAAGACATATAGTCTAGATGGCAATTTTAGATTCAACTGGGACTATTTTTCAGCAAATGGCTCATGAATCTTACTTTGCAATACCCTATTATGAAACTCTAGGATGCCCCACTTTATTATGAGACCAATAAGTAAGCTAATAAACTTGGGGAATCTGGTCCCTCAAGAAACCTTGAAACAAAAGATTAAAATGAAAAGACGCGAAAGCACAAGATAGATTCTCACATGGATTGCTGTGTGTATAGATTTGAGGCACTTTTTGGGTCTCAATGGCAATTTTGAGCCCTTCATTGCAAGGAAATCTTCCTCTTTCTCGCCATGAGATAGACTCAGACTCACATTTGGCCAAACAAAAGTCTCCAAATCCAAGGCCTTGTTTTCTTGCACTGTGTTTGTTTCATTTGTATAGTTGTTGCTCCTATTGTACATCATATTATTAACCTTATTTTGTGATCCACTACTTTTTGGAGTGGTGCAGGAGCACCTAACACAAGGTGGCCTCCGTGAGGCATTTAAGTTCATGTTCTGTTTTAAAATAGGTTTTGTGTTGTAATAAGGTCTATACGACCAATGCATTTTTCCTTTCTGTTTGTAAGTCCCTAGTGACTTAGGTCACTTTTGTCAAGTTGTTAGTTTTAGATGGTTGGAATCAGTTAGTTTTCTCCTAGCCACTTGGAATAGGGTTGTAATTCCTCTGGCGAGCTTATAAACCCCAGAGAAATGAATCAAATGCATATAGATATGATATTGTAATCAGATCGAAGAGGAGATTGAATGTAATTGTGTGAATGTAATCAACCATTGTGAAGGAGAAATCGATCTTTTCTATGTTGTCAATTTGTTTTCCGTTCTCTATAAATACAAAATTGCATAGTTGTAGATTTCCTTTCCCTTCTGTGTTTTTGTTGTTACAAAATGTCGATGTGAAGCATTCCACTAGTGAGATTTCTGTCGAAATCAGTGGAATGGCTTCATTGTACCATATTTGTTTGTTTCCTATTTTGTTTCATGGTTTGGTGGTGTAGATGTTCCAAATCGCAGATTGTGCACAGTAGACGGCCTAGCATCTCCATGTGCTAGGGTTTGACTGGAGAAGTTGGAGCTATTATCGGTGAGACAAAGGCCATTGATAAACTATTTCTCACTCAGGGTGATAAGGATAGTCCATCCGAAGGAAGGTTTGAGCTGCTGAACGGAAGTCGCAGACTAAGGTTCAGAAGGAAGGAAGGCCTCGCTCATAGCAAGAGTCTCACCGAATGTATATTGCGAATGCATACCGAAAAAGCATGTTGGGAATGTATGTGGAGAATGTATCTTTCGTCGGATACAAACAGTGACTGGTTGTAATGGTGAAATTAGAGTAAAGAAACTTTAGTTCACCAGTAATAGTAGGTCACGCCAAGCATAGACTAGTTGGTATATCGGTATATTGGGAGAACAAATAGGGAGTTTGCTGATGAGAACAGTCTGGCTGACAAGTATGGTTCGAAGGTAACATCAGAGCAAATGGTGTATATTGGCGGAGTAGTTCTCAAGCTCGCCGATGGTATGTAGTCTTGCCAAAGACAAAGCATTGTGTTGAGCTGTCAGGGAGAGTTGAGAGATCGGACAGAGAAGCTGCAAGGTGGCCGATGAGGTATGTTTGGCCGATAAGAATAGATCGCCAAGACATAAGTCACCCTCTCACAGATCATAAGTTTGATTAGATGTGCACTTCTGACTGAAGCTCCCCATCATATTGGTATCAGAGCTAGAAAAGGCTCTGGGTGGAGGTGTTGTGTATTTGATTTCTATCACTGAGAAGGTAGATGAAGAGTTGCTCATGCCATCTAGTTGTGAGAAGGAATAGGATTCCTGTAGTGTGTGGACAGATGATAATGAGGACTGTCATGCCCATTCACCAATAGAGGTTTGGCTGGAAGAGGATGAAAAGTGAATCCACTGCGAGAAAGAGTGGTAGTGCATCTCGAGGATCTGCTATTAGACAAGAAGAATGGGTCTGTGAAGCAGCATGTAGAATGGACATCTGATTGAGCATTGTGTTGTAGTCAAATTGAGGATTTGCAGAAGTGTTGGTGTTGTCTGTGAATGTTTATGTCAGACAGAGAAAGAGAAGGAGAGGCTAGCAACATGCCTCCAAAGGGGATGATAGCAGAGGTGCTGAAAAGGTTCCAATAGATGGAAGAGCTGATCAAAATTGGAGTCAAGGAAGCACTCCAAGTAGAATTGAAGGCAATGAAGGTAGGAAAAAGGATAGAGGAAGATTTAGATGGAGAAGAAGAAAAAGAGGAAGAAGCAGAAGAACAAGAAGAGGCAAAGATACCATCTGAACAAAAGCAATTCCTAGAAGCCATTAAGGCTATTGGCGAGGACTCTTCAGAGGCTCAGATAGATATTCCCATGTTTAGTGGAAAGATGAATGCTGATGAAGTTATCGAGTGGATTGAGGCTCTAAACAACTATTTTGAGTACAAAGAAGTTCTTGAAAGTAAGAGGGTTAAGTTTGCAAAAACTAAACTCAAAGGTGTTGCCCTTACATGGTGGAATTACACCCAAGGAGAAAGGGTAAAGAATGGGAAAAATATGATATCTTTGTGGAGCAGAATGCTGGAGAAGATCAAGTCCCAGTTCCTTCCATTTGACTATGAGGTGCAGATTTATAGGAAAATGTAGAACCTTCAACAAAAAGATATGGATGTGGCTACTTACACCAAGGGGTTTCACAAGTACACTCTTCATTGTGGGTACATGGAGGATGAAAAAGCTAAGGTAGCAAGGTATCTAAATGGTCTGAGGATCAATATTCAAGATGAGATAAGTTTATTTACACCTACAACTGTGGAAAAATGCTTTCAAGTAGAATTAAGAGCTGAAGAGAAGCTGAAGAGGTAAGGTGAGCAGCAGAGTAGAGGAAGAGGTGACAGGAATTTTAGAGACAATTTTGGAGGCAAAGGTCCTAACTAGAGGCCTAGTGGTGAGTCTAGCCAAGAAGAGCAAGTTGGAGACTCAAGTAGCAGAGGAGGCTACCGAGGAAGAAGGCCAAATGAAAGAGGTGGGACAAATGGATCAGACGGAGGATCCAAGTTCTCCAATATGAGATATTATAACTATAATCAGATAGGACACCTGGCCTATAAGTGTCCAGAGAAGGCCTCAACTTCTCATGGCAATGAGAGAAGAACCACATTGACTCAAGAGGATGCAGGGAGTGTGACAACTCCTGAAGTGAGTTTGCAATCAGATGTGGGAGAATTTTTGATGATCAGGAGGACGTTGCTCAAAGCACCAGTGCAGACTAAACCATCACAGAGGAGAGCTCTTTTCAGGATCAATTGCAAAAGCAAAGGTGAAATATGCAAGGTAGTCATAGATTCTGGTTCAACATATAATATGGTGTCTAGGGAAATGGTGGATAAATTGAACATAGACAAGATTCTTCATCAAACTCCTTACAGAGCATCTTGGGTAAGTGATAGTCAATCACTTTTGGTAGATGAACAGGCATATGTTTATTTTCAGATTGGAGAATATAAGGAGAGAATTTTATGTGACATTTTGCCCATGGAGTGTTGTCACCTACTTTTAGGTAGGCCATGGCAATTTGATAGGCAAGCATTGTATGATGGATAGGCTAACACATACACCATCAAGAAGGATGGAAAGATTTTTGTGATGACACCATTGCAGGAGGATGCTAAAGCAAAGAAGGCAGCCAAGATTATTTTGGTGGGTAAGAAGAGTTTGTGAAGATGCCTGCAGAAGAGACAAGGAAAGTTAAGGATACCTCAAAGAGTGGGGTTGCCAAAGATCACAGTTTGAAGGTGATTTCAGTTTTGAATGATGGAGATCAGATGGTAATGTCTGAAATGGATCAGATGAAAGTCAAAAAGCAGGTCTGCAAGTAGCCACAAGTTGATTGGAAAGAAGAAGATGCTATCATAGTAGGGACCATTGTTTGTCCTCTAGAGCCAACAAGAGTTGGAAGGCAAACATATTCTACCATAGCAGCAGTACAAGAAGTATCAAACAAGATTTTGAATGCAGGTGTTCAGGTAGTTATGACAGTAAGCAATCATGGCATACAACATCCAAGTTTGGTTGCAAGCACTCACTCATGGCAAGGTGTGAGTAGAGCCTACAATGCTAGGCATGAGTTTTTGATTTTATGGAAGCAAGTTGTAGTCCAAGGATCATGGGGAAGGCATGAGGTAGCAAAGGATAACAGTGGTGCAAGACACAGACTCAACTCATGGGACATGAGTTCTTTTCTAGGTGGGGTGTATGGTGCAGGAGCACCTAACACAAGGTGGCCTCCATGAGGCATTTAAGTTCATGTTCTGTATTAAAATAGGTTTTGTGTTGTAATAAGGTCTATACGACCAATGCATTTGTCCTTTCTGTTTGTAAGTCCCTAGTGACTTAGGTCACTTTTGTCAAGTTATTCATTTTAGACTGTTGGAATCAGTTAGTTTTCTCCTAGCTTCTTGGAATCATTCTCCCAACCACTTGGAATAGGGTTGGCATTCCTCTGGCGAGCTTATAAACCCCAGAGAAATGAATCAAATGCATATAGATATGATATTGTAATCAGATCGAAGAGGAGATTGAATGTAATTGTGCCAATGTAATCGAGCATTGTGAAGGAGAAATCAATCTTTTTTGTGTTGTCAATTTGTTTTCTATTCTCTATAAATACAAAATTGCATAGCTATAGATTTCCTTTCCCTTTTGTGTTTTTGTTGTTGCAAAATGTTGATGTGAAGCATTCCACTGGTGAGATTTCTGTCGAAATCAGTGGAATGGCTTCATTGTACCATATTCATTTGTTTCCTATTTTGTTTCATGGTTTGGCGGTGTAGATGTTCCAGATCATGGATTGTGCACAGTAGACGACCTAGCATCTCCATGTGCTAGGGTTTGACTGGAGCAGTTGGAGTTGTTATCAATGAGATAGAGGCCATTGATAAACCATTTCTCACTCAGGGTGATAAGGATAGTCCGTCCGAAGGAAGGTTCAAGCCGCTGAACGGAAGTCACAGACTAAGGTTCAAATTGGGGTATCAGTAGTATTGATGTGTTTTTTATGCACATGCAAACTCAATAAAATACCAAGGTATTCTATCCTCTCTTGAACAATGTCTCTCAAAGGCTAAACAATGTGATCCAATGAGACAACTCCAAGGTTCCAGATGTCAGGTCTTGACTTGCAATGGATAGACTCAGTAGTTGATGTGATTTTGCTGAAACTCACAAAGGGACTTACGCTGAATTGACTCCTTATCCCATTCTAAATATGTTTTTCTCCTTGTGAAATGGAACTTCTTCTAACCAGCTACAAAAAGAAAATGCAAAAGGATAAGGGCTTAGAAGGCTAATCTAAGGACAATGAGATAATGAAACATGTCAAGATAGACAAACTCCTCATGAAACCAGACTTCGCTTCACCATGAGAACCAACAACTACACGAAGTCGGTGCAATATTCTAACAAAACTCAAGGATTTTCATGTTGCAAATCTCCATCCAAACACCCACTACTAGCATAGCTTGAACGAGCATCCACAACTAAACCAAAACAAATTGGTTCAGGCTAACTTTGCAAAATGACTTATCAGCAACAAATCATAAAAAGTATGAACCATTCAAGGAATTCATCAGTTATCTCCACATATAAATATTACCTCATTGCACTTCTAATCTATTTCTAAGCTTCTTGGAAATGTTTCTCCATCACATTCAAGAATTTGAAACCATGCTAACATTCCATTACCACACAAATCATCATGAAACCAACAATGAACTTGTATTGATTTTGGAAATGCATTTTTTACAACAATTTCATATGTCTCTTCAATGACTTCGAAGAGTCTCCTCTAATCTAGCATCTACTCCTACTACTTGATTCCTACTCTCTTTGATAATCCCTTCTTTTTACAAAAGACAAAAATGGGCCCTTTTATAGACCCCAAAATTACACGAATGGCTAGGATTAATTCGAGAATCAATGGCCAAGATTTTGACAACAAGGCAGTCTGTTACAAAAATTTACTATCTTTAGAACATTGAATGTGGATGGATGATGTGGCAAACTGTGAGTGGATCAATGTTGTGCATGTGCCACCTCAGCATGAAACAAACTGGTTTGATCTTCTTTGTGTTCATATTGCTCAGAATATTTTCCCAAATTTTGTCATCTTTTGGAGTAGTCTTCAAATTTTCACCTCTGGAACTTGGCTGCTTCGAACTTGAAAACTTAGGAAATTTGTCAAATTTCTTCTTGTTGTCTTGATACAATTGTACCTCTGAATGTAATTCATGGACTACTTGATGAAGTTGCTCATTTCTCTTGTTCGCGTGTAAATGATCTTGATTCAAAAATTCTTCCATTTGGCAATGATATCTTCCTCTTTGACTGTTCTTGAACAATACTCCTCCTGCTTTGAACTTCTCCAGCACAAGCTCTCACCATTCTCCTTCGTAGATTCTTGTCACCCTTTTTAACTACTTGCCTCTGCTTCGAATTCACCCTTCACCTGTACAAATACCCTGAATCAACATATTGAAATAATACATTAAAAGGGTGCAAAAGGATAAAATTCCATCTCTTAACATATGCGAGATTTGGAATATGTAATTTAGAAACACCTAGTTCTACTCGAAGGAATGCAAAACTAAAATAAACAAAAGTTCTTCAAATACCCACATCATCAATTTTGCAATTACATCCACTGATATTTAAACAACTCAATCCACTACCTAGGCAAACTTGTTCAATTTCTACAATCACAAGCTTGTGTCCAGAATTGTCAATGATGTCAAAGCACCAAATGTTTCTAAACCTTGTCTGAATCCTCAGCCAAAACTTGCATTGTTAATTCATTTTTTGGATATCTTGTTTCCTTCGTGAATATTTTCAAGAATAAGCTCTGTTGAACAATCCTATGCTTGAACAATGATGCTTATATATTGAAGCAATGGTGTTAAAACTTAGAAAATATGCATCATTTTATACTATAAATAACATCCATCACTCAGCTTTGTAAACATGGACCTGAGTAAAACTGCCCAATGCATTCAATAGATGCCCCGAATGGCATATGAGTAAGGAGCTATCTCTAGGCAATACTATTTTTATTCAGAACGAATCCTTCTGTTTTGTGTGCCTTGAATGATTCTGTCAAGAATTGTAACCACCAAGAGAGAAATGGGAGGGGTGTGTCATGTTCTTTAGTGGTCAATCTCTATTTTTCATACTTGTTATCGATCAACATCACCTGGCAGACTTACTACTTCAACGCGCATAACATACAAATTACAGTAGAATATCAAAATCCTGCTGCACTTGTGTTATGAATACGTGCCATTGAATGGGTATTTGAAACGACTACGAAACTACAAAGGAAACATGGACATCTTGCTGAGTTGACTATTTTGATGCTTAGGGAAAACATACAAATAAAGCCGTGAGGTTGACAAAGTTCGCTTCGACAGACTTGAGCGGATAATTTGCCTCGGTGTGGAATATTCAAAACATCCTTTATGCATTACATGGAGACCAAAAACATCTGCTTAAGTAGACCTCTGAGGTTGCCTGGCTTTGTAAATCCATGACGTATGATTTCAAATTTACCTTGAGTGAACTCAACAAGTTTGAATGTTTTAGACAAGAGACCGTCATGCATCTCACGTGAGCTTTAATGCATGGCATTTTATTCACATACTCCTATCAATATGCATTTAACCAATCCTTGGATGCTCCATACTTAGTGTCAAGAGTTTTGAATGTGAGGGCGGACCTATCAAATGCTTGCATATGAAACAAACTTGCTTTGCAAATTGACCATCAATCTCTGCTCAAGCGGACCTCTGAGGTTGTCATGCATTAAGATGGAGAAAGAGATATGCAAAGAGCACCAATAGGTCTACTTGAGTGGACATTTTGGGCATGTGTGCATAATGTAAGGAATGCAAAGGTATGTCCAATGTTTGCCTCAATCTAAATTTAGTGCTGACTTCAAGTGAGTATGTATTATCCATGTTTTATGCGAGCTTCCAAGTGAAAGTGCACCAAGAAGATTATGGAACGCTGATTTCCAAAGTTTATGCATAAGGTACGTTTTATTGCAGAGACATGTTAAATGTCTGCCAAGGTTGAGAGCTAATCTTGGGTGAGTTTGCAATGTTCACGCATAAGTTATAAGTTGATCCAATGCAAAAGTCTTCTCCAAGTGTGCTTGAGTGCTGATTTGATGTGATCATGTATAAGATGCTCAAAATGCAAAATGCAAGGTGTCTTAAAAAGTGCGCTCAACCAAGTGAGCACTGATTTCATGTGTTTGTACATAAATCTAAGCTTTGCATTATGTAGACCCTATGTAGAAGTGCGCCCAAGAGAGGAATAAATGCTAGTTCAGGGAGCTCATGCATAAAGTCCAAAAAAAAATTCAATGTGCAAGGTCTTTCAAGAAGTGCGTTGTGGGAGGCTTTAACCTTTGTCAAAAAAATGCTAAGTTTAAACATGTTCTTGAGGAGCGCGTTGACTAATCTATGAAGATGACAATTCAAAATTGTGCAATGTTATTCATGACATAGAGCTATCCTCAAAGCACTAAAATCATGCACCTATGCATAGAAATTTCCAATTATAGAAAGAGATCAAATATGCGCTCAAACAAGTGCAGACAAGATTTTCAACTTGAAACTTTGACCTGACATGTTTCCTTGTTCTTTGATCTTCTTAAGGCTACTGACTCTTTGAATCTCATGCTATGAATGACTTCGTGACTTCATCATTTGCTCATTGGTGTTTCAAGTGAGAGACTGCGAACTCAACAATAGGCAAACAAACTAATCTACCCTACAACCTAAAGAAAAGAGGGGGTCCCCATTTATGATGGGACAATGTGTGATTACATCACAACATCTAGCGCCAATTAGAATAAATGTTCTTGAACATTTCAAAAATAAAGACCCAATCCAAACCCAGAAACTTCAAACAATTCCTTTAAAGTCATCAGCCAGTTAGGTAACGCAATCAAAAGGGAAGAAGAATCATAAATTGGATTGAGACACTTCATAGTTAAGCATTTTTAGAATAGTGATTAATATAAAATCTTAAGTGTTCCTAAGATAAACAAGAATCACAACTTCAAAATTCCTGTGTACACCCACATGTTAGGCCAAATAAACATGAAAACTCAATCCAAGCGTCAAAATCAAAAGCTTAGAACAACTATTCATATCCTGAAGATCCAAGTGTGTGCAATTGAGTTCATTCCCATCCATCAACAACTAAGATCACCTTAATTTCTCTGCATTAAGCTACGTGATTGGTACACACCTCATGAACTACCTCGACATGGCCCCACTACCAGTGAGCATCCATAGCCTCGATGGGTTTGTCTCATAATTCCACTCGAGCAGAGCCCTACTGCCGGTCAGGCGTCCATAGCCCTGGTAAAGATTACTCGATTGTCCATCTAACTGAGTTATAGTGTGTGATTTGTGATTTTCTTTTCATTTCTTTTCTTTTGATTTTCAACAAGCTTTTACTTGGTAGAGTACAATGCAGTACCGCTACGTGATAACTTAGCTAGCTGGGTGTGGACTTACGATGGTGGCAAAGGTGGACCTTTAGATTTTTCACTTAATGCGAGATCACAAAGATTCACTTAGGTACCTCAAGATTTTTAAAGTGTGAAAAGATATAAGATCTCAAAAAAATTCAAGTTGCTCTAAACAGTCAATTTATCTTCCAAGAACAAGAAACATGCTATTCAAACACTAACAATGGAGTCCACAATGAATCCATCCATCTGACACAAGTTTCTCAAAGGGAGACTAAGAGGTTAATAATTAGATTAAGATTTGGTATTTTAAACATATAATCAAGAGGTGTCAGTGTGAAGACACAATATATGATTCCCTTTCGAGTCAAGTACAAATCCTAACTAGTTGATAAAGTTAAAGAAAATCATCTTCAGAATCCAAAGAATTTCATGAACATTTATCAAAGAGATGAACTAGACATTCGATAAGAATCAGGGTAAATGTGCTTTAAAAGATAACAACACCCACTTCACCAATAGGAAACCCACGAAAGAAAACCTAAACTAAAACAATAACCTAAACTACAGAAAGCAAACTAAACTAAAGACTAACAAAACATGGAAAACTACTCGAAAGCAACAGAAAAGAAAACCTACTCTAAGAAACTATGTACAAAGAGCGAACAAGACCCAAAACACCGAAACATATACAAGACCTTGAATGATTTCTAAAAATGAAAAGCAGTAATAAGGCACATGTGATGGTTCAGATTTTGGCAAATTTGTCCTTGAATTCAAAGAAAAATTCTCTCACAACACAATCATCGAATTCACAAAAAAAATTGCACAGAATTATAAGTTGTGGCAATTCATTAGGACCATGATTTATCCAAATGTAGGTTGTCTTTCCTAAATTTCCATAGTCAAATTCATACTCTTCACATTCACAATTTGGAAATTCATGATCTTCAAATTTGTAATCTTCATTACTAGGAGCAGGGAAAGATACAACTTGGTGGTCATCATCCTCAAGTAGTAATTATCGTTCGTCACTTATCAACATGTCAGGAGGTCAAAGTTGGTGATGAATCATACCACTCACATCCACAACATGCAAATAAACATTATAATCAATAGTGGGCATAAGAAAAGGCAAAAATAATGGAAATTTAGAAGCATGGAACATTTCACCTGTTAATTCATCGTAGATTTTCAGAAATGGATCCAGCATCAATCTGAATTGCTTTGTGTAGAGTAAAATACTCTACATTTAGTATCAGTTTATAATGCCTCTGCAAATATTTTTAAATGTTTCTAAGTAACTGCGAGGGTTTTTTGCAACATCGCGGGGGTTTCTGTAAGGGTTTTTTTTGTTAAAAGTCTCAGAGTGCCGCGGAACCTGACAAGTGGCGAGCCCCAGTTTAACCCGCACTTTTGTTTTAAGTTTGCAACAAGTCAGCGGAGAGTGCCAAGTGGTGGTTTCCATTTAAGTTTCAAAAGACTCTTTGTTAAAGTTTCAAGAGCACGGAAGGTGCCGCGTGTCATTTGCGGAGACACTCTCTATTTTTGCAACAAGAAGGCAGATTGTGTCACGTGTCCCTTCTGGTTGTGGCAAAGAGCGATAGGTGTTGGCTTCCGCATTATGGTTTTCCTTTTTGAACCAGAGTGAATGTAGTGGCGGGCCCCGGTGTTAAAGTTTCAAGAGTGTAGAAGGCGACATGTGGTGGATGCAGCGCCTAGGTGAAAGGTTTTCTAACTTTTCCACAAGGTTAATAAAGATTTCTCAAATGATGTGAAAGTGCCATGTGTCTGCATCCGCATGAGTTTCAGAAGAGTTTCTTATGTTTCAAAAGGAGCGCAGAAAGTGCCACGTATCAGTTCATAGTTGTAGCGGATGGTGACACCTGTCCCTGCTTTTCTTTTTGAAGCTAAGTGAATGGAGAGGTGGGCCCGGTTTTAAAGCTTCAGTGTTGCGGATCGTACTAGATGTCACAGGCGGAGTCCTCCCAAATATAAAGACACAGTAAGTATGAATGCAGCAGATAAAGACACGTATCAATTTCTAAGTGCTACGGAGCTTGCCAAGTGTCGTTTTCCTGTGTCTCCCAAAGAATGAAAGAGTTTCAAGTGATGCATGTGGACGCTACCACCTGTTATAGGGTTTGTTATCTTAAAATGTGCAGAAGCCACCAAATGTCTTTTCTTGAATAGATGAAGTTATGCCACAACTGTTTGGTAATAGCTAATGAGCTCGCAGAAGGAGTAACTGTTGCAGATCCTAAAGATCTTGAAATTGTCAGAAACTTACAGTTCACTTCAGTCCAGTTAGGCCATTGAGATTCAATTGTGCAGATAATCTAGGGCCAATCCTGTGCTATAAATATGTAACATTGGTAATCAGAAAAAAAAAAATTAGATAGACAATTTTTGGCTAGAGATAGTTTCTATCAGAGATTCAAGAGAGTTTGAGACTTTTTGCTGTGACCAGTAATATCATTTTGCCTTTAGTTTGTTTTCTTGATTCAGAAAGCAACTATAACTGTGCATGTTTCTGTGCCTCTTATATTGCTGGGAAACTAATGAGAAAGACAGAGTCTGTGCCTTGGTTGATATTTTCTGTGTCAATATAAATTGTCTATTTGTGAGCCTTTGAATTTATTCATTGTATCTGTTTATGTTAATCATGCAACCTTTGCTCTTTAACATAACTGAATCTTAAGGATAGCTTCACTATGCTAAGTTAAGAGAGATACTTATTATTCAGGCGCATCGCCATAGATAGATTTGTTTTATTGTTTCTGTAATCCTGTTAAGTTTCTATCCTTTTCCCAAAACTCATTTAAAATAGAGAAAAGATAGGTTCTTTAGAATCTGGAGGTTGTTTTAGGTAGCAAGTCCCACATTCCTGAAACTTCCCATGTTGGTGTTGGAACCTACGCAATTTTACACATGAACAATTTTTGGCACACCTAGTGGGACCATTCTTGCAGTTTCTATCAAGACTATACAAACCAGAGAGCTACAAGGAGTCATAGATGTGGACCTCTAACTAGAGCCCAATCTGCTGCTAACCTAGGTATTCTTTTACCACCACTGGTATCTAATCCAAGAAGAAGAGTGAATCAGTTTGTAGCACCACCAAGAGCAAATATGGGAGCACCTATAGCCCCAAGGAATTATGCAAATTGGAACACTGGTAGTCCTCTGATTCTCCCAGTACCACCAGCCACTTGGGATCCCATTCCAGCCAACACCCTGGAGGCTCTGCCTAAATTTAGTGGGGATGATTTCAAGACACCTGAAGAACATCTGCAAGATGTATCTGATGTTTGTGCAGTACATGTGATCACTCAACAGAATGTGGCTATAAGATTGTTAATAGCTTCCTTCAAGGGGAAGGCTCTAGACTGGTATAGATCTTTGAACCCAAATACAATATCCACATGGGATCAGCTTGGTGATGCCTTCTTTAAAAGATTTAAAGAGAAAGGTGATACATCTTCTTTGTTGCAATAATTGATCATCATAAAAAGAGCACCACAAGAAGCTATGACTAATTTCAATTCAAGGTTTCAAAAGACGTGGGAGAGGATCCCTACCATAGCAAGACCATTACCAAGTATGGCTATTGTCTTTTATCTTAAGGCCCTAAACTCAGATATCTCAGTAATGATCCAGTCCCTTGGAGGACAGACACTACCAGAAGCTTATGAGTTTGTAGTTAAAATAGAAAATAACTTAATAGATGCTGGAAAGTTACCCACAAGGCCTCCTATGCCCATGTTTCTAGAAATTACCTTACCTCTGCCTCAAGAAGTTCCTAATCCTACAACCCCACCTGTGTCCATGTATTCTTTTCTTCAGCAACCTGCTAAAGTAACTGCCCCTGCTCAATCTTCTGAGATGGATGATGTCAAGAACATCTTAAGAACCTTCTCAGATGAGATAATTAATCTAAAAAGGCAACAAAATCCCTATACAAAGCATCTTTATCAAGGTTACCAAGGAAATATACCTCCCTATCAGCCAAATCAATATCAAAGCTCTCAAAAGTAGGCTAATCCTCAGCCATCTAACCAGTTGGTTACAGTCCCTACGCCCTTGCAGACTGTTCCTCCTAATCCAAATAGAGAAATTGTTCCAGGGCAAAATAATTATGCAGATGGCATCAATGCTTGGCGTTTTCCTTGCAACAATGCCCATATGCCCAGGGACTGCCCAAGAGGAAATTTACAACAAAAGATAGCAGAACAGAGAGTATCAGAAGGTCAATTTGTAGCCTCTAACACTCTGTCATATTTGTCTCCTGGTGTACAAAATGCAGCCCTGGTGGCTCAGATGTAAGGAATGTCTTTACAGCAAGAAGAGGAAATAGCCCCTGAGCATGCTTTATTTTCATGGATTGAAGATGAAGAGTCAGTGTTCTTAAATGAAGCATCTACTTCCAAGAAACCAATGGTCCAATCAGATTACTATACCAGAGGAAAGAGAAGAATGATGGAGCAGCCCGAAATCACTAATAATGAGAGCATGGAAGCTCCCCATCTCCAAGGTCATCAGAATACAGTTTCTAGATAAGAAATGCCCCAGCTTATGTAGAATCAAGTAGCCTCAGGTCAAGTTCAAGAAAAGGCAAGGTACCCTTATTACTCAAAGGCCCAAGCATTAGGACCTGTCAATATAGTGGAGCAGCTAAAAAGAACTCCAGCACATGTATCAATCTAGGACATGCTAGCTATTCCTGAGCAAAAGACACTGTTGCAAGAAGCTCTGCAGGGCCAAGAGGTGCCTAAACGTACTGGTGCTAAAGGAGGACCCATTGATAAAGAAAAGATGCAACTCAAAAATACTGTACCTCTACAGACGACAGCCCTGTTGAACAATGCACCTGAGGTAGGTAGATCTAAACCAGATCCCTTTTATTTAACCCTGATTATTGGGAAGAAATTGTTGCATAATGTAATGATAGACTCTGGGGCTAGTACTACAGTAATGCCAAAGCAAATAGCAGATGCTTTGAAGATAAAATATGAGCCACTTATTAGAGGAGTTATGCAGTTGGATGGGAAATCAGTGCAAACAATAGGTAAAATTAAAGAACTCCCATTGTAACTGTACACTTGCCCTAATATAATTGTGAATCAGGATGTAGTGGTCATAGATATTCCCCCTGTATTTGGTCTATATCTATCCAGAGATTTTATAGCCAAGATAGGAGGTTACATGTCATTGGATTGGTCACACCTCATTCTAAGAACCAAGTATGGGACAAAGATGAAGATACTGTCTGAGCCACTATGGAAGGACCATATCACAAATGAACCAACCCCAAAATTAGAAGTAGATCATGCTATGTTGAATAAAGATGAAAGAATCTTTGATGAAGAGATAGGAGACTGGACTGAACATGACCAACAGGAGGAAGAGAATAATCAGTTGTTGACTATGATGCAAAGTGACCCCTATGCAAATTATGACTCCACTGGTTTAGGCACTTATGTTATATTTGAAGAAGATCATGAAATCCCAAATGTTTTAAGGAAAGAAACAGCACAGGCTCAAGAATCTGAAAAGGACTTAGAAATCTGGACTCTAAATTTTGATGGGGCTAGAAGTAAAAATGGTGCTGGAGCAGGAATTTGCCTTACTACCCCGAATGGTGAGAAAATTTTAAGAGCCATCCGTTTTCAATTCTTCTACACTAATAACGATGCTGAGTATGAATCCTTGGTGCATGGGCTAATGTTAGCCAAGAAAAAGGGAGTAAAGAATCTGATAGTCAGAGGAGATTCAGAACTAGTAGTGAAGCAAATCAGAGAAAAGGCAGTGGCCAAAAATGTAAGAATGAGATCCTACAGACACAGGATTTGGGATTTAATAGATGATTTCGAAGCTTTAAATATTGAAGTAGTTCCTAGAGCCCAAAATTCTGAAGCTGATAGGATGGCACAGATTGCCTCACAGTTTGATCTAGCAACTGATCTATTAGTCAATAATGAGTCAGTCAAAATTATAGTAAGGCCAACTATCCTAGACAATGATGAAAATTGGCAAGTCTTTGAAAATGATTTTAAGGTACTCTCATTTTTGCAACAGTCAGGGGAGTTTGCTAATCAATTGCAATGCAAAATTGAAGAAGCTTATGGGGACCAAATTATTCAATTAAAGTCAAATAAGCTCCCCAAAGGACTAATTACCTTAAAAAACTTATTTGACCCAGAAGATGTAAGCCTGGAAAAGAAAAGTTTTCAAGCAGATAAAGTAGATTATTCTGAAATACAAGAGAGTGAAGGGAGAAAACTAAAAATTGGCAATTCCACAACCCAACAGGAAAGGAAAAGACTAGTTGACTTATGTGAAAGATATGATAGAGTGATAGCTTAGACCTATGAAGACCTCCATGGCTATGATAGGGATATTATCCAGCATACCATAGAGCTTGCTGAGGGATCTAAGCCAGTTAGACAGAAGCAAAGGCCAGTGAATCCAAGGATTGAACCTCTGATGGTGGATGAGCTACAGAAGCTCTTAGAATCAAAAATAATTTTTCCAATCAAACACTCAACCTAGGTATCCAATCTAGTACCAGTCAGGAAAAAGAATGGTGACATAAGGCTCTGTGTAGACTTCAGTGATCTAAATAGAGCATCCCTAGAGGATCACTATGCTCTGCCCTCTATTGAACAAATTTTATAGACGGTGGCTAGATCAGAGAGATTTTTCCCTGTTGGATGGTTTCTCTGGATATAATCAGATTTGGTTGGCTAATGAAGACCAACATAAGACTGCGTTCACTACTAAATGGGGAACATTTGCATATGCCAAGATGCCCTTTGGCCTTTCAAATGCTGGAGCTACTTTCCAAAGGGCCATGGATGTAGCATTTGGAGAACTCATAAATAAAATCATCCTAATTTATCTTGATGATCTCACTATTTTCTCTAAAAATGCTGATGATCATTTTGATCATTTAGAGGTTATTTTTCAGAAGTGTCAAGAGTTTGAAATATCTTTGAATCCCAAGAAGTGTATCTTTGCAGTACCTCAAGGAAAACTTTTGGGACATATAGTCTCAAAGGATGGAGTCTCTATTGATCCAGAGAGAGTTACTGCCATAATGAACCTATCTCTACCAGTCAATAAGAAAGCAGTTCAGTCTTTCCTAGGAAAGATCAATTTTGTCAGTCGGTTCATATCTAATTTTGTAGGTCTAATTAGACCAATGACACTACTGCTGAAGAAGGAACTAATTTTCAAATGGACTACAGAAGGGAGACAAGCTTTTGAGGAGGTCAAAAGGGCAATTTCAACAGCTCCAGTACTTAGAAACCCAGACTTTTCTAAGTCTTTTATAATGTATCTATATGGAGGTGAGTTCAGTGTTGCTGTTGTCTTAACTTAGAAAGATGACCAGCAAGAGGGAGAGCACCCAATAGCTTTTTTTTCTAGGACACTCAGGGAATATGAAGCCAGATACAATTTTGTGGAGAAACAAGCATATGCCATGATCAAAGCCCTTAAGAAATTCAGACACATGGTAACAGGGAATAAAATTCTGATATTAGTGGCTCATCCTAGTGTAAGAGAATACATTATGGAGGGAGAGATCATTGAGAAAAGAGCAAACTGGATAACGAAGATTCTTGAATATGATGTGGAGGTCAGAGCCACAAAACTAGTCAGAGGCAAAGGACTGTGCCAATATATGGCCCAAGACATGGAGAGAATTGTGACTGCAGAAATAGGAAGTGAGAATGTATTGAGAATCCAAGAGATTGATCAGAATTCTTGGGTCACAAATAGGATCCAATTGATGAAACATGGGATTTTCCCAAATGAACTCGCCCATGATAAGAGGAGGTATTATAGACAACAAGGGTCCTACTTTGTATTAATTGACCATGTTCTTTTCAGAAGAAATACTGATGGCATACTCTTAAGATGCATAGAGAAAGATAAAGCCCAAAGAATATTGCATGAACTGCATCATGGAGTCTTAGGGGGACACTTTTCAGCAAGGACCACTACAATAAAAATAACTCAAGCAGGATACTTTTGGCCCACTTTATTTACAGACTATTATCAATTGGTCGAAGAGTGTCGAGCCTATCAGTTCTATATAGGAAAAAGAAGAAATGCAGAAATGCCCCTAAGCCCCATAATTATAGATGAGCCCTTTGCCCAATGGTATGATCAATCCAGTGTCAAGTAGGGGACAAAAATGGATCCTTACAGCCACTGATTATTTTACCAGATGGAGTGAGGTAGTGCCACTCAAGGAAGCAACAGAAAAGGTAATACTGGACTTTCTAGAAAGCATTACTGCTCATTTTGGCCCTCCTCGTACCATCATATCAGATAATGCTAAGGCATTTTTGGGAACGAAGATATCAGAATTTACAGTAAGGTATGGAATTTATTTGAAAACCTCTTCAAATTATTACCTTTAGGGTAATGGTCTCACAGAGTCTACTAACAAAAACCTAATCAAACTCATTAAGAGGATTGGAACCAATTATCAAAGAGAGTGGCACAAATTGCTCAATACTACACTATGGGCTGATAGAATTACACCTAAGCAAGTGACAAAGATGTCCCCATATGAGTTGGTCTATGGTAAGCCAGCTGTAATGCCACTAAGCCTGGAGATTCCTGCTTTACAGTTATTGATACAGATTGAGATCAAAGAGAATGGTCCCATGCAAGTCAGACTTGTTGAATTGTTGGAGGTGCAAGAAAAAAGAGAAAAGGCACATGAGTCACTGATGAAACACTAGAAAATAATCAAAGATTGCTTTGACAAGAAGACATCAAATCCCCATTTTAAAGTTGGTTCAATAGTGCATAAATGGGATGAGAGAGTTGCCAAGCCTGGTAGACACAACAAATTTGAGTCATTGTGGACTGGTCCCTATAAGATTCGTTCCTATAAGCAACAAAAATATTTTGAACTTGAAACAATGGAGGGCGAACCTGAAGAGATTCCTGTGAATGGGATCTACCTGAACCATTTCAATTAAGCAGTGTCTCCTATGTACTATAGTTAGTTAGTTTCCTTTTGTTTTCCTATTTTCCCACTTATTTTTCCTGCTTTCCTTTTAAATAAGTGTTCTATGAACACGTGGCAGCAGCACAAGCCTCTTCTCTTTTTGGAATCCTCTCATTCACTAAGGTTGTCCCCAATCCCCAAAATTCCTGAAGTACGCACTTTTCACAGCCACTATCTTAATGTTTCTGACACATAATCCTATTTTGATTCGTAAAGATACACTAACGGATTCTTTGGCGTAAATGCCATTTATGAGACTCAATGTGTCATTAAAGCCCCATTAATAGGAGTTAAACCTTAACTGTAGCTCTCATTTTTGCCAAGTCTCCCTGCTTCATTTCCCTGGTGATCCTCTACAAATTTTCATTCCTCGCAGGTGCTTTTGGCCGTGTGTCATTTATTACACAGTTTCTATCTGTTATTGTGTTGAAACACTCACATTCTCCCTGCAGAAATAATCAATTGATAGACTCCTGAATAGTAAATCATACGCCTCAGCGCTAACGCAGCCTAAGAAAACCTATGCAAGGACAAGGATTCCTGAGGTGGGTCTTTTTGTTGACCCAGAAAAGGTTAAGGATTTCGTAGATAATGTTTTTGACCTAGCCCTTCAAAAATCTACCAAGTCGCTCCATGAAGGGGTACATCAGAGATGCATCGAAAAAGCAAAGGTTGGACAGTCTGAAACTTTTAGGATGAGAATTTGGACTTCAAGGTTGGCAAAATTCATAGTCCCAAGTGTGCATTCGTGTCTCGACCTAGTTGATATGTGTGCAGAGCTATTTCATGCGCCTTCATGCACCATTCAACAGGGCCCCTTTATGATACAAATTACACCTAAGGCCATAAGAGACATGCTGGCCCTGTATCATGATCGAATAGCCACATTCCCCACTATCGCCAAAATGCAGAAGATGTGGTCGAATGTCAACAATCAACATAGCTTTCTCAATTCAAAATTGTAGTTAGATGAGGAGAATACACAGATGCCCATATTACCTACAGGAATGGCACAATTTGCACAGGCCAGTCAAGAGGCATTGTCTATGGTGGCTTTCATCTTTGGAATGAAGGAGGATATCACCATCTACGACTGGTAAATCGCCATTTTATTCAGGCTGAGGACTGTGGATAAGTGGCAAGAATTCTGAATGGATTTTGCTGAACAAATTGCTTATTCCATGGCTAATCAACTCATCAATTTTAAAGCCACTGGTGTGTTCAGGTATTCTTCTTATCTTTTTCATTTGATGTTATACCAGAACCATAATGTTTTTGCACCAAATATGCAATTGAATATGTATGACCCAAATTTTGGGCAAAATAGAACAATTTCTATGTTTGCATGGTCACATGTGCTATCTGAGGTGTCAGACCCTTATGAGTTATGGGAACTCTTTATTGCCCCTACATTTTGCCATCTGAGCCCTGAACTGGTAGAAAATAGGTTGACACCAAGCATCAGGGGTTTCATGACCAATTGCCCAATCTCATGTGACTACTATTTTGGGGCCCAAAATACCATCATTAGGGTCCATGGCTTTGATGATGAACCCATGTTGCTGCCTGAAGTCTTGACTCCTAGGGTAGTGCTTCTGGAAGTGACCTGGCAAGTGTTCGTGGTTGATAATGAGTATGGCACAAAAAAGAAGAAAATGTATGATATTCCCTAGGGTAGAAAGAATATGGCCCTAGAGGTTAGGGATGCAGAGCTCCTGTTGCTAAGGAAGCTTGGTGCCTTGGGTTTCCTTCTCATCGAAGACAAATGGAGATATGACCCAAGTAGTTTTATAGCCTCTTGGGTTAAAAGCAACAAGGTTGGGGCTAAAATTGCTCATGAGGGTCGTCCCTTTTGGGAAGATAGAAGAAACCCTAAGGAAGATGCTCCTGACCTATATGTAGAACTAGTAGATTTGCCTTATGAGGGTCCAAGGCCATGGGAGACCTTTTATGTTAAACAAAGGGCCTATGACCCTAAGATCGTAATGGGCACTGGATTGAAGAAAGCTTTATTGAAAGACAGGGAATGGAAACCAGAAAAAATAGAGGTATATTGGAAGTACAAGTAGGAAATTTTTGAGTTGACTCACTCTTTTTGCAAGGTTGACACAGATGAAAAATGGGAGTCTATCTGGGACAAGTGGCATCCCTCTCTAGTTTCTAGCCCTAATACAAGTAGAATCCATAAGAAGGGTGAGGAGTCTGAAGAGGAGGCTGAGTCAACTCATGCAGTGCAAGCTATAGGACAAGCCTCATCAACAGCCCCTGTATCTCCCTGACCCCAATCTCTCAGTACTCTAGAGAAACAAAAGGATGTAGCATCAGTTTCAGCTATTAGGGTTTCTAGTTTTGTATCATTACCACCATTAGTAGTGGTAAATGTTGTAGAGAAGGAAATAGAGGAAACAGAAGAAAGGCCAAGGAAGCATAGAAAGCTAAACCTGTAGTCAGATTCAGATGAAGAGGCAGAGCCCTCACAATAGCAACCACCAGTCACATCTGCTACTCCTCAAGTAACTGTTTCTTCTCCTTTTTCTTCTTAGTCTCTTTCTTCTACTATAGGGGTGGCAATCCCAATTTGCCCAATAACAGTATCCCCTACCACCTCTACTGTGCTAATATCTACACCTACCCCACCTCTTAATCCTCCAGCCATGTCATCATAGGCCACCTCATTGCCCTCCTTTTCCCCTTCAGTTCCTAAAACAGTCCCTCCCCAAATTTCTCCTAGCCAACATTTGGCTATTCCCTATGGCTTACCACAAGGACATCCTTTTGCTGGTGGTTACATTACCTCTCCCCTACCTTCCAAGCTCAAGCTGATATAGCTAAGAAAGCCAGGGAAGCCCGGATGGACAAGAAAAGAAAGAAAGAAAATAAAAGTTTGGCTATGCCACACATGAGATCACTCTTTGACCCAATTCAACAGCAGCTGATTGTGACACATTTGTCACCAAATGTGGTTAAGCCAAATGAGCAGATGCAGCCACAGGATTTCACAATGAGTCCAGTAGCTATGGATATGTCACTATTCAGACCACAAGACAGGGTTGAGCTGCTCAATGAAACCACTTCTACTGTAGCAAATGATTATTTGAAAGTATCTAAGAAGCTATAGAAGGTAGAGGCTGATCTGGCTCAAGAGAAGGCAAATAGTAGCAACCTCGCTATAGGACTGAAATCCAAGAATGATGAAATTGAGAATCTAAACAAGTAGTTGCAAAATACTGTTTCCTATCAAATTCATCAAGTGATAGTGGCACAAAATGCTTCTCTAAAGATGGAGCTAGCACAGGAGAAAGCTACTGTAAATGTTTTGAAGCAGGAAAAGGCCACATTAGAGAAGAGATATCAAGAAAAGATGCAACAAGCTACACAGTTTCAGTAGAAGCTGCTGACTAAGAAAAATGCTGCTGCTGCAATATAGGCCCAACTCCAAGCTGAGCAGCAAACAACAAAACAGTTGACACTTGAGTTGGCTAGCAGACCTCAAAATGCTAGAGTTCTGAACCTTGTCAAGGAGCTATATGTATCAGTGTGGAAAAGGATATCTGAAGAGATTATTCAACTCAGACCCTCCTTGACATTCTTGTTTGATGCCCAGCAATTGTGTGAAAAGGTGGAAACTTCAGTTCAAGCCACTCTATCCACTATTTCCTTGAGGGTATCTAACTCTCACCTATTGTTCAAGAAACTCTATGACATGACTGATGAAATTTTATTAGTGACAGGATGATAGCAGCAAAGAAGGTGAATGAAGTTCTCAGTTGTAATTCAGCTGCTACTAAGTGCCATGAGCTCTTGGATGTTGTCAAAGCAGGAGTCAAAGACATGAAGAGGCACATAGAAGATCTGGTGCAGTTGGGTCTTCCCTCCCCATATCCTGATAATAATACTGTGTTAATGATTGATTAAATTAAGACCATGTTGCTAATCAGGCAAAATGATCAATCAGTCTTCCAGGGTTTAACTGATTCTTCGTCAGTATAGGAAGTGGAAGCCGTCCTAATCCTAATGGCCCAACTTGAGTTTCAATTAAAGGCCGTAGTTCAAATTTTGCAAACTTTCTCTCACAAGGACATTATAAACCTTGATTTTGCTTTCCAAGATCTGCAGAATAAGCAGGGACTTTCTGACTCTGAATGGGCTGTTTATCAGAGATCTTTGTAGAATCTATAATCCTTATTATATTTTAAATACTCATTCTTTTGCTACAATTTTGGATTCTTTTTTAGCAAGCTCAAAAGTCCTAGGGGTCACCAAGAACTGTAGAGTAAAATACTCTACATTTAGTATCAGTTTATAATGCCTCTACGAATTTTTTTAAATGTTTCTGAGTAACTGCGAGGGTTTTTTTGCAACATCACGGGGGTTTCCACAAGGGTTTTATTTTGTTAAAAGTCTCTGAGTGCCGCGGAACCTGACAAGTGGCGAGCCCCAGTTTAACCCATACTTTTGTTTTAAGTTTGCAACAAGTCAGTGGAGAGTGCCAAGTGGCGGTTTCCATTTAAGTTTCAAAAGACTCTTTGTTAAAGTTTCAAGAGGACAGAAGGTGCCACGTGTCATTTGCGGAGACACTCTCTATTTTTGCAACAGGAAGGCAGATTGTGTCATGTGTCCCTTCTGGTTGTGGCAGAGAGCGACAGGTGTTGGCTTCCACATTATGGTTTTCCTTTTTGAACCAGAGTGATGTAGTGGCGGGCCCCAGTGTTAAAGTTTCAAGAGCGCGGAAGGTGACATGTGGTGGATGCAGCGCCTAGGTGAAAGGTTTTCTAACTTTTCCACAAGGTTAATAAAGATTTCTTGAATGATGTGAAAGTGCCATGTGTCTGCATCCGCATGAGTTTTAGGAGAGTTTCTTATGTTTCAAAAGGAGCACAGAAAGTGCCACGTATTGGTTCATAGTTGTAGCAGATGGTGACACCTGTCCCTGTTTTTCTTTTTGAAGCTAAGTGAATGGAGAGGTGGGCCCCAATTTTAAAGCTTCAATATTGTGGATCACACCAGATGTCACAGGCAGAGTCCTCCTAAATATAAAGACACAGTAAGTATGAATGTAGCGGATAAAGACACGTATCAATTTCTAAGTGCTGCGGAGCTTGCCAAGTGTCATTTTCTTGTGTCTCCCGAAGAATGAAAGAGTTTCAAGTGATGCATGGGGACGCTGCCACCTGTTATAGGGTTTGTTATCTTAAAATGTGTGGAAGCCACCAAATGTCTTTTCCTAAATAGATGAAGTTATGCCACGACTGTTTGGTAACAGCTAATGAGCTCGTAGAAGGAGTGACTGTTGCAGATCCTAAAGATCTTGAAACTGTCAGAAACTTACAGTTCAGTTAGGCCATTGAGATTCGATTGTGCAGACAATCTAGGGCTGATCCTGTGCTATAAAAATGTAACATTGGTAATAAAAAATAAAATTAGATAGACAATTTTTAGCTAGAGATAATTTCTATCAGAGATTCAAGAGAGTTTGAGACTTTTTGCTGTGACCAGTAATATCATTTTGCTTTTAGTTTGTTTTCTTGATTCAAAAAGTAATTATAACTGTGCATGTATCTGTGCCTCTTATATTGCTGGGAAACTAATGAGAAAGACAGAGTTATGTGCCTTGGTTGATATTTTCTTGTGTCATTATAAATTGTCTGTTTGTGAGCGTTTGAATTTATTCATTGTATCTGTTTATGTTAATCATGCAACCTTTGTTCTTTAACATAACTGAATCTTAAGGATAGCTTCACTGTGCTAAGTTAAGAGAGATACTTATCATTCAAGCGCATCGCCATAGATAGATTTGTTTTATTATTTCTATAATCTTGTTAAGTTTCTATCCTTTTCCCAAACTCATTTAAAATAGAGAAGAGCTAGCTTCTTTAGAATTTAGAGGTTGTTTTAGGTAGCAAGTCCCACATTCTTGAAACTTCCCATTGGTGTTGGAACCTATGCAATTTTACACATCAACACTTTGTATATTTGGCCTCCATTTGTTCATTTTGGCATAGCTTTGACAATACTTCATCTATGAGAGCATTGAGTGCCCCTTCAAATTGCACTTGATTGTCAGGCTTGTGGATGATGGTTTGCAACACATCTTCTTGATCACTTCCCTTTTTAAGGCTTCTTAATACTTCTTGTAATTCCTTCTCAATGATCTTTTCTAGCAACATAGTTGAATATATAGCAAGGAATTCTTCTTCTTGCAATGAACTCGAGTCACTATCTTCTTTGATGGAGGAATCAACATCTTGTTCATCAATTACCTTTGTTTGAACATCTTTTATTCCCTTTTCAATTTCTTCGGTAGGAGGTTCATTCTTACTTGGAAGAAGGTATGCAAATAGATATTCCACTTGATTATCAAGTTCACTTGTGCTATCTTCACTTTTGAATAACATGGGAACATCTTCTCCTTTGGGTGGTGATTAAATTTCTTGGAGGCATTTGATCCACAAATCGTCTAATTTCAATTGCACTTTGGATTCTTCTTCCAACTTTAATTCTTCCTTCACTTGATGAATAGCTTCTTGACAAGATGAACATGCTAGTTCTGAATGAGTGGTGTTATGAATTCTACACCAACCACCTAGAATCAACATTTCTTCTGCGGGTAGGTCCTTTGCAATACTTAGTCTCTTCTTGATCATTTCCTTAAAACTTATGAAGAACTCTCTTTCATCAAACAAGGCATCGGGAACCACCTTTGTAGAAATAATTGGCTCATGTACTTGTGAGAAAGAAATTTTTTTCTTGCAATGCTAGTTCCATTCTTGATAAAAATGTTAGGCAATATATCTCCTCGTGTCCATTGGTTTTGTGAATTCTACATCCATTTCTTGATGTAAAATTGTCCAAACTCTTAGGATAGAGTTGTGCATTCAAAGTCCACCAAATCTAAAGAACACCATCTTGATGATGATCATATTTCTTCCTGCAACCATGAAATTGTTTCTCATATGTTGAGAAATCCATCCTTGTTTTTGGTATTTTTCAATTTTTTACTTTTTTGGATTTTTGAAGTTTTATACTTTTTTTGGATTTTTTGGCATAAAAGAGATCTAGAAAATCTCAAATTTAGTTTTGAAAGCTCACTTGGTTCCAATCCCACAATTCAGAGTTTGTTTGCATGCTTTCAATGAAAGAAGTAATGTAAATTTCTTGTTCATACCTTTTTATCTTGAGTTGAGATGTATGAAATTCTTCGTTCTAGCCTCCTCCTTGCTGAACTTTGTCAAGCAGTATGATAGAGCAATGAATGATAAAACACTAGAATATGATTGGAACAAATGCAGCAATTTGCTATTCTCGCCCTCCTTCTAGTGCCAATTATGTTGATGTGTTTTTTATGCACATGCAAACTCATAATAAAATACTGAGGTATTCTATCCTCTCTTGAACAAAGTCTCTCAAAGGCTAAACAATGTGATCCAATGAGACAACTTCAAGGTTCCAGATGTTAGGTCTTGACTTGCAATGGATAGACTCTATAGTTGATGTGATTTTGCTGAAACTCACAAAGGGACTTATGCTGAATTGACTCGTTATTCCATTCTAAATATGTTTTTCTCCTTGTGAAATGGAACTTCTTCTAACCAGCTACGAAAAAAAAATGTAAAAGGACAAGGGCTTAGAAGGCTAATCTAAGGACAATGAGATAATGAAACATGTCAAGATAGACAAACTCCTCATGAAACCAGACTTCGCTTCACGATGAGAACCAACAACTACACAAAGCTGGTGCAATCTTCTAAGGAAACTCAAGGATTTTCATGTTGCAAATCTCCATCCAAACACCCACTACTAGCGCAGCTTGAACGAGTATCCACAACTGAACTAAAACAAATTGGTTTAGACTAACTTTGCAAAATGACTTATCAGTGACAAATCATAAAAAGTATGAACCATTCAAGGAATTCATCAATTATCTCCACATATAAATATTACCTCAATGCACTTCTAATCTATTTCTAAGCTACTTGGAAACATTTCTCCATCACATTCAAGAATTTGAAACCATTCTAACATTCCATTACCACACAAATCATCATGAGAACTAACAATGAGCTTGTATTGATTTTGGAAATGCATTTTTTACAACAATTTCATATGTCTCTTCAATGACTTCGAAGAGTCTCCTCTAATCTAGCATCTACTCCTACTACTTGATTCCTGCTCTCTCTGATAATCCCTTCTTTTTACAAATGAGAGAAATGGGCCCTTTTATAGACCCCAAAATTACACGAATGGCTAGGATTGATTCGAGAATCAATGGCCAAGATTTTGACAAGAAGGTAGTCTGTTACAAAAATTTACTATCTTTAGAACATTGAATGCAGATGGATGATGTGGTAGACTGTGAGTCAATCAATGTTGTGCACATGCCACATCAGCATCGAACAAACTAGTTTTATCTTCTTTGTGTTCATATTGCTCAGAATATTTTCCCAAATTTTGTCATCTTTTGGAGTAGTCTTCGAATCTTCAAATTTTCACCTCTGCAACTTGGTTGCTTCAAACTTGAAAACTTGGGAATTTTGTCGAATTTCTTCTTGTTGTCTTGATGCTATTGTACCTTTGAACGTAATTGATGGACTGCTTGATGAAGTTGCTCATTTCTCTTGTTCTCATGCAAATGATGATCTTGATGCAGAAATTCTTCTGTTTGGTGATGATATCTTCCTCTTTGACTATTCTTGAACAATACTCCTTCTTTGAACTTCTCCTGCGCAAGCTCTCGCCATTCTCCTTCGCAGATTCTCATCGCCCTTTTTAATTGCTTGCCTCTCCTTCAAATTCACCCTTCAGCTGCACAAATACCCTGAATCAGTACATTGAAATAATACTTTAAAAAGGTGCAAAAGGATAAAATTACATCTATTAACATATGCGAGATTTGGAATAGGTATTTTAGAAACACCTAGTTTTGATCGAAGGAATGCAAAACTAAAATAAATAAAAGTTCTTCAAATACCCGCATCGTCAATTTTGCAATTACATCCACTGATATTTAAACAACTCAATCCACTACCTAGGCAAACTTATTCAATTTCTAAGATCACAAGCTCCTGTCCGAAATTGTCAATGATGTTGAAGCACCAAATGTTTCTAAACGTTGTTTGAATCCTCAGCCAAAACAAGCATTGTTAAATCATTTTTTGGATATCTTGTTTCCTTCGTGAATATTTGCAAGAATAAGCTCTGCTGAACAATCCTATGCTTGAACAATGATGCTTATATATTGAAGCAATGGTGTTAAAACTTAGAAAATATGTATCGTTCTATAATATAAATAACATCCATCACTCATCTTTGTAAACATGGACCTGAGAAAAACTGCCCAATGCATTCAATAGATGCCCCGAATGGCATATGAGTAAGGAGCTATCTTTAGACAATACTATTTATATTCAGAGCGAATCTTTCTGTTTTGTGTGCCTTGAATGATTCTGTCAGGAATTGTAACTGCCAAGAGAGAAATGGGAGGGGTAGGTTGTGTTCTTTGGTGCTCAATCTCTATTTTACATACTTGTTATCGATCAACATCACCTAGCGGACTTACTACTTCAATGTGCATAACATACAAATTACAATAGAATATGAAAAGCCCGCCACACTTATGTGTTATAAATACATGCCCTTGAATGGGTATTTGAAATGACTACGAAACTACAAAGGAAACGTAGACATCCCCCTGAGGTGGGCATTTTGATGCTTAGGGAAAAAATACAAATAAAGCCGTAAGGTTGACAAAGTCCACTTGGACAGACTTGAGTGGATAATTTGCCTCGATGTGGAATATTCAAAACATCCTTGATGCATTACATGGAGACTGAAAATGTCTGCTTAAGCGAACCTTTGAGGTTGCCTTGCTTTTTAAATCCGTGACGTATGATTTGAAATTTACCTTGAGTGAACTCAACAAGTTTGAATGCTTTAGACAAGAGACCGTCATGCATCCCACATGAGCTTTAATGCATGGCATTTTATTCACATACTCCTATCAATATGCATTTAACCAATCCTCAGATGCTCCATACTTAGCATCAAGAGTTTTGAATGTGAGGGTAGACCTATCGAATGCCCATGTATGAAACAAACTTGGTTTGCAAACTGACCATCAATCTCCGCTCAAGTGGACCTCTGAGGTTGTCATGCATTAAGATGGAGAAAAAGATATGCAAAGAGCACCAAAAGGTCCACTTGAGCAGACATTTTGGGCATGTGTGCATAATGCAAGGAATGCAAAGGTATGTCCAATGTGCGCCTCAATCTAAATTTAGTGCTAACTTCAAGTGAGTATGTATTATCCATGTTTTATGCAAGCTTCCAAGTGAAAGTATGCCAAGAAGATTATGGAGCACTGATTTCCAAAGTTTATGCATAAGGTACGTTTATTAGAAAGATGTGTTAAATGTCTGCCAAGGTTGAGCGCTAATCTTGGGTGAGTTTGCAATGTTCACACATAAGTTATAAGTTGATCCAATGCAAAAGTCTTCTCCAAGTGTGCTTGAGCACTGATTTGATGTGATCATGTATAAGATGCTCAAAATGCAAAATGCAAGGTATCTTAAAAAGTGCGCTCAACCAAGTGAGCACTGATTTCATGTGTTTGTGCATAAATCTAAGCTTTGCATTATGTAGATCCTATGTGGAAGTGCGCCGAAGAGAGGAATAAATGCTAGTTTGGGGAGCTCATGCATAAAGTCCAAAAAAAAATTCAATGTGCAAGGTCTTTCAAGAAGTGTGTTGTGAGAGGCTTTAACCTTTGTCAAAAAAATGCTAAGTTTAAACATGTTCTTGAGGAGCGCCTTGACTAATCTATGAAGATGACAATTCAAAATTGTGCAATGTTATTCATGACACAGAGCTATCCTCAAAGTGCTAAAATCATGCACCTATGCATAGAAATTTCCAATTACAAAAAGAGATCAAATATGCGCTCAAACAAGTGCAGACAAGATTTTCAACTTGAAACTTCGACCTGAAATGTTTCCTTGTTCTTTGATTTTCTTAAGGTGACTGACTCTTTGAATCTCATGCTATGAATGAGTTCGTGACTTCATCATTTGCTCTTTGGTGTTTCAAGTGAGAGACTGCGAACTCAACAATAGGCAAACAAACTAATCTACCCTACAACCTAAAGAAAAGAGGGGGTCCTGATTTATGATGGGACGATGTGTGATTACATCACAACAGGTAGAAGAAAGGAAGGCCTGGCCGATAGCAAGAGTCTCACTGAATGTATATGGCGAATGCATATCGCAAAAGCATGTTGGGAATGTATGTGGAGAATGTATCTTTCATCGGATACAAACAGTGACCGGTCGTAACGGTGAAATCAAAGTAAAGAAACTTTAGTTCACCAGTAATAGAAGGTCACACCAAGCATATACTAGTTGGTATATCGGTATATCGGGAGAACAAACAGGGAGTTTGCTAATGAGAAGAGTATGGCCAACAAGTATGGTTCGAAGGTAACATCAGAGTGAATGGTGTATATCAGTGGAGTAGTTCTCAAGCTCGCCGATGGTATGTAGTCTCTCCAAAGACAAAGCATTGTGTTGAGCTGTCGGGGAGAGTTGAGAGATCGGACAGAGAAGATGTAAGGTGGCCGATGGGGTATGTTTGGCCGATAACAATAGAACACCAAGACATAAGTCACCCTCTCACTGATCATAAGTTTGATCAGTTGTGCACTTCCGACTGAGGCTCCCCATCATGGAGGAAGTGGCAAGGAATGAGAGCTACTATTGTTGCAACGCAGTGCTATCTTTTTATCTGGGGAACATGAGATTATTACTGCTACAGCTTCTTTATCAGCTCTAACAACGTGCCTGTCGAATCTAATCGCAGGTTGATTCTCTATAACCTCCTCGGCACTGAATCCCTAGCAATTGGTAACTATCCCACAGATTGCCTCTTGTAAAGCACTCCACCGCTGTTCATTCTGCAAGCTCCAGTTAGTGCTCGCCGCCATTAGCATCTCCGTTGCGGTGGCATCCCCCAATCTCACCGCTACATGTAGCGGCATTTCCATCTTCGCTACATCTCTCCTATCGATCACCGCCGCTATTGCCTCTGCTCTCCGCTACATCTGCCTTCTCCGTCAGTTGACCTTTTAAAGCATATTTCGGAGCCAGTTATCCACTCCAAAATTTTATAAATGATTAAAGTTGTAAACTTCATGTACCTTTTCATAATTTTGTTGATAAAAGTACTGAATGCTTACATTTTATTTTGGCAAATAACTTTGTTTTTTTGGGGGAAAATCTTACATTGTTCTTGCCACTCTAGTGTTGACATGAGTTTTCTCTTGGTCAAATAACTTGGCCAGTCCAATGTCAAAGATTTTTGGATTCAAATGTTGATCTAGAAGGATGTTTGTGGCTTTGATATCTCGATGTATAATTCTCAGTCTAGATTCTTCATGCAAATATGCGAGGCCACGTGCAACTCCAAAGCAAATGTTGTATGGTTGAGGCCACTCAAGCTTGAGTCTGAATTCTTCAGGACCTATAAATTAGGTTACAAAATCTTTCAGTTGATACTTTCAAGTTTCCAATTGTATATTTTGAAACGTGAAGGAAATTCATCATTTTGTGAATGGATGCTTACATCAGCGAGGAAAGATTGAATCTTTAATCTATATAAAATTTCATTATAGGAGGACAATTAAACAGGCATTAAAGATTATGGATATATCAAGTAAACTGTGAGCTAGACTGTTGTTCTCCATGTATTCATAGAACAAATTCCTGTGCGCCACTGCGTAGTGAGCGGGGTTATGCACATACACCATCACTTGAAACTTTCACCGACTGGCTCTGTGGGATTTCATAAAAGCTAAAAGCAATGCATTATACAGTCCATTGCAATCTATCTGTCTACCAAAATCCTTCCTGCCACGCGCATATATAATTGTTCCTGTTTTGATGCATGCTGCTCGTTCTTTGTATTTAATGTTTAAAATGTAATAATAATTAGATAGTGTCAACTTGGTATTTATGTATTCAATGTTTAAATTGTAATTAAATAAAAAAAATTCTATTTTTCACTATTACTGTTCATATGATTGTCCAATAAGAAAATAGATAAATTGTATTTATCAAATTATTAAATAAAAAAAATAAGTTTCAATTATAACAATTTTGTCAAATAAATTTAATACTCAATGCTCATTGGTCAAATAAATTGAACTAATGGCATCATATGAAATGAATGCATAAAGCAGGAACTAAACAGATCTAAGGCGCCACAAATACAAAGGTGCTATCATTGAAATAACAAGTTGCACACTATAAAATTTAGATGCAGCTATAGTGACTGCGTCAGCTAGAAAACAAAGCATCAGCATGCCTATAAAATGAAGGCTCGGCCTAAAGTGAATGGCGTACATCATATAAGCTCGCAGCGATAAGAAAATCAAATGTGGGCAATATAATCATAGCTCAGTACCATAATATGGTGAAGTCGTTCCATACAAGAAGAAGCACGCTGCTTTTGAAAAATCAGGCACAGTCTATACAACTCCAACGCAGCATTATATCAGTCACAACTCCTCAAGATCAAACGCAACCCATAACTATGTTGAGCATATGTAGATGATGCATCAAATTCTAATAGAAAGTGCAACACGCAGTAAAAGATCAATGAGAAAAACCATTTTAAAAAGGGCGTCTGGATTAGTGATAATAGTGCATTCAAAGATAGCACACTAGGCATAGTGAAATTCAAGACACCAAGCTATATATCATGGCGCAGGCCAAAGAAACTACACAGGCAGCAATGTAGAGACTCAGCCACCATTGATTGGAGATTATCCGATGATTGACGCACTCCCAAGGAGAAAAGAGGGATGCCAGAGGGAATGAGTGGTGAAACTCCACATGGCTTGAGAAGCCTATGGTGCAGTAGAATAAGGAATGCAGAAATGTCGGTCTCCAGGAAGAGCGGCAGTAGCAACGTGGCCAAGGAAGGAGCCTGTTTTTAAACTCACTTAGAGATTTTAAAAGTTTCATATAATCTTTATTAAATCTTTTAAGATTTAAATAAAGTGATTCATAAAGATATTAAGTGAGTCATAAAATATAAATAGAGGGAGTCATACAATACATGTTTCATTTAAATCATTTTAAAGATTTAATATAAGGATGAGTCAATAGTGAGTTTCTAAAACTGCCGTGGGGCCCTTTGATAAAATAAAGCTAAGAGCTTTGCTTTGGGGATATAAAGCAAGTAAAGTAAGTTTCATTAACAATAAACTTCATTAAAAGCATGCAGCTATAGCCATAAAAATAAAGGCTGGCTTTTATTTTTCACGCTAAAGGGAAAAGCTACAGCGAACTACAGTGAGCATTTCATGCAGCGAATGTAGGTTAGTTTTGCATGGAAAAGATAGAAACAAACACAGAAAAAGGAGTGATCTGGAAGAGATCGACATGCAACTGAAAGCTAGATTTCAGGGTTTCTATTTTCCATTATATATTGAGCTTTTGCATAGCATAGAGCAGATTTAATTCACCACAGCAGAGGAATTGAGACAGTGACAAAGACAGAGAAGAGGCTTCATCAACAGCAGAGATTTATTGTAGGCCTTTCTTTGTGCCATTGTTTTCTGTTCGAGATATTTGTTCATTTATTTTCTCCAGATCTGGCCTTTATTTTGTAAATCGGAGATTACTGAATTTTATGCCTAAATAATTATGTGTTGATCACTTCTTGTTGATTGTATCTATGTTTATTCTTGTCTCTTATTTACGAATCATGTGCACAATTGATTCCACTGTGAGTTAAGAGCTTGTGATTGGCATGTTTCTATATTAGTTAGATTTAATTTTAAGTTTCCTTCTTCTCTTTTCTCCCAAACAATCTAAAAATGATCTCATTGAAGAATGATACAAAGAGCTGATTTCTAAAATCCCGGAGGTTATCTCAATCCACAATGTCCCACATTTCGAGATTTACCATTATTGTTAGTGAAATACAAATTTTACTATCAATAGTTTTTGGCACACCTTGTGGGACCAAGTTTGAAGCTAAGAAGTTTGGTGCTATTCTTAGCCTATTGCAATCTTGAAAACATCTTTTAAGCACTTGTTGAATTAGCCCCACCATAGTGCCAACAGTTTTCGGTGAGACCTAAGTTAGAGACTTTGGTCTTTGTTTCATTGAATCTTTGATCTACATTTGTGATTTTGGTGGAAAATCACAAAAATATTTTCTCGTAGGAGCATGAATCTTCCATTTGGCAACTCTGTTGGTGACTTTATCTCAGATCTTCACTTCTATAGATCATGGTAGCCCCAAATATTCATGTGCATCTCAATTTTCCTAGAAGAAACTTGTCATTTGTGACTTGGGATTCAAGTCGTCTTCTATTTCATCAACAAGGTCAAGTTCTTGAAGCAACGTGGAAAGCATTACCCAATTTTAATGGAGATGGCTTTGTTCGTCCTGTGGATCATACTCAAGACATTGCAAATTTGTGCAATATACATCTTGTCACAAACTGGCATCTTCTCTTAAACGCAAAGCACAAGAATGGTAAAAAAATCTTCAACCCTTTTCAATCACTAGGTGGGATCTTGGAGAGCTCATTTACAATCAATTCCAAGAGAAGGCATATGTTAGCTTCCTCACTCAAAATCTTGTCACAATCAAGAGGCATCCCATAGAATGGATGCATGATTTCAATGCCTAGTTTGATAAAGTATGGAAAAAAAATTTAGTAGATGCAAGACCTCCTCCAAGTTTTGCATTTCTTTATTATTTGAAGGCTTTAGATCCTAAGATTTCAGTTATTATACATGTTTTAGGAGGTGAAACTTTGCCTCAATCTTATGATCTCACCATTAGGGCTAAAATGAACTTCATAGAAGCTGGTAAATTGCCTCCTTTACCTTTAAAACCACTATTTCCTCATGCAAGTATTCCATCCTAAGCTCTTCCTTGTAGCCACATGCAATTTTGTTTTAATTCACCCACCCTCCTTGTTGATTTGACAAATCATAAGGAGATGAGTGAAATAAAAGAGATTATACAATCATTTTCCCATGAGATCAATGAGCTAAGAGATCAACCCTTCTATCATGATGATCCAAATTTCATGCCTCAAAGCCCTTATGAACAACCATATAAAAGCAATTAGTTTTTAGAAGAGATCCTTCCTCATGCACAAAAAGTACCCAATTATTTTAAAAATTGTGCTTTGCAAGCTTCTGTGGCTTTAGATCCACAATTTCAGCCTATGATGTAACTAATCAAGTGTTTTCTCACTTTGATATCAAAGGAGAAAGTGATCAAGTTTCAAGTATTAGGGATTTGGTTCTAAGCATCATGCACATATGGTAAAATGTGATTCAACGACACTGTCAAGTGAAGAAGATGATTCAATGATGATGATAACTTGATTCTTCTTGAAGATGAAAAGTACTTGCAAAAGAATCTAGAACCTAGAAGGTACTTGGTGAAGAATGATGCACAATCTTTACCTCATCTTGAAGTTCTAAAGGAAATTTCTGTAGAAGCTACAAAGAGTGAGTGCTTTTATTTTTGTAATGAGTTTTTGCATCCTCCAGGAGATAGTGTTGGGCATGATGAAGAGCAACAAATCAAGTATTTATTCTTGGTTATTACGCCTAGAGACGGTCCTACATTGACAACATGGATGGCTATGTAAACTTATAAGATTCCAATCTAGAATCTTAATTTTTTTTGGTTTTTATTTTTTCTAATTTTTTTTGTTTTTTATTTTTATATTTATATTTAAAAAAATATATCGTCGAGGATATTTTTTTTTAGTCTCTTTGATTTTTTACTTTAATGTTTTTTTTTTTAAATATTTCCAATTTCTTTTTTTGTGATTTTCTCCACCTTTTTATCATTCATGTTCTTTATCTTTTATTTTCTCCAATTTCTTTTTTGGATTTTTTTTTTTTTTCCCAATTTTTTTTTTGTTTTTTATTTTTATTTTCTCCAATTTCTTTTTTGGTTTTTAATATTTTCAATTCCTTTTTTTATGATTTTCTTATTATCAAATTTTTTTTAAATCACCAAATATTTCGAACAAAAAAAATTGAAAAATTAAAAAATAAAAACAATGGAAAAATAAACTATGGAAAAGAGATATCCCTCAACTTACTTTAGATATATTTTTTAAAATATAAATATACTAGTTCAACAAGGTGATCACATTCTTGATGAAGGGGACTCTACCATTGAGCAAGTGCATGGCTCATTTGTACAACCTCTCTCATGTGATCCTGAAGAAAATTTTGAAGAAGAGGTATGTGCAAGTTTTGATCTATTTTCCATTTTTGAGAGTGGGTATTCTCTCCTTCTTGAGGTGGATCCGCAGTTTCATTTGAAGCTTCATGATGCATCAAAGGATATTGTTAGTTATGAAGAGTTGAATCATAATCCATTCTTCTTTCAAGAAGAGATCCCAATCAGATTCAAGGCAGTTATGGGCAGCTCCATCACTTGTAAACCTAATTTGGATGCTATTTTGGGTCATGGTCATGTAGAGGAACATGCAAAAGAGGTCACAAATGAAATCAAGTTAGTAGATGCACCTGCATATAAGAAAGAACATGAGTTTCTATGCTTGATATTCCCTTCCCACCCTTCACTAGATGAAGAACAATACATAGATTAGCTTGAATGGTTTTTCAGTGCCAAAGAAGAATCATCAGAGTGCAGTAAAACACAAAGGTACAAGTTTTTGCTATATTTCTTCATACATTTTATTTGGTCTTTTATTCGTTCAATGTGGATCAACTAGAGTAGAATCATCAGATCTGGGTGTTATTTTGATGTCCCTATGAATGGGCACATTCTTGTTGGTTTCACATCATAGTAGTTTAGTTTTAGTTATTCAGAATAAGTTGTAGCTGCAACATTTAGATTTAGTTTTGGTTTTTGCTTTGTCTTTTCAATAAAGTCTTAGTTGCAAATAAAGCTTAGTTATGTAATTTGCAGTTACCAATTTGTAGATGGGTTGCGGAATGTGGATGGTTCAGAAGTGTTTTCAGGTTTCAGATCAGCAGGATATGCTTGGCAGTTTGTCTTAGCAGGTTATACACAAGTTTGGTTTACAGATATGTTTTTAGTATGCTATTTGTTTCTAAGTATTTTTACCATGTGCCTAATGGAGTACAAGCCTTTTCTTCTAGGATTCGACATGTGCAGGCACACTTTCCCTCATGAGTCATTAAGAATTGTTGTGTAATTTTTGCACACCATTTTGAAAGTTTCTATGGAGAGTCAATATAGTTTCAATAAAGATTCAAATCAAATCACCATCAATATGGTTTTCAGCCTATACAAAGAGAGGCAATTGTTTCTCAGCATTCAAATCAATATAGAGGTTGAAGATCATCAGTTTGAATGGTGCACATGTAAAGAAAACACAATTAGTTAAATATAAGGTGCCTATCTAATGCAAATAGTGCAACCACTAAAATAAATGAGTTTCGGCCAATGTTAAAATGCATGCACAACAATAATGACCCTAGCGCTATCAACAATAACAAAAGTGTAGGTACAATATCATGGTGCAACATTGTCATAGATGTGGCACAAGCATCAATAATAATAGACAACTCCTATGAAACTCAAGGCACAAGCTACCACAGTAACAATGGTGCAAGCTATGGAAGACTTAGCTATAAAATGCCAAGGATCAGCTATGAAATGTGATGATGGCTTATTAAAATGAGATACAAGCCACATGAAAATGCAACCAACTTTCAGTTAAGGCGTACTCATTCAAACTGATATACAAGTTGCAAATCTATAGCAAGGAAGATGCCACCATATCTAGGCATAGTCATATGAAAGTCTAGCACTACCAAAGTCATAATGGTGCGGCCTTTTAATCAAGATGCCACCAAATATAGAGGATTAGCCTCTAAAAATTTTAATGTCACCTCTCTATCAAGGCACTCGGCTAGTAAATGCAAGGTATTGCCTAATAAATGGAGGCATGAGCATTATGTATCAGCTATCAAAACTATGGTGCTGCCATATAATTCAATATAGCCAACATAGAAAAATAAAGGCATCACAAAGGGAAGACTCAGCGCAACACATTTCAAGAGACAAGGCTCAACCTGTTCAGGGAAATGCACCAGTATACAAGCAATGCAAGAGCAAGCATTTTAAAATAAGGAAGCCATTGCATAAGGAGCAGCATGTAAATGAGGCTTGACCATAAGGTGAAGTATGCAACCTATTATTACAGTGGTTCAACATAAAGAATGATTCAGAACCATAAATATCAAGACAACAACAATGTAGAGACTCAGCCACCATTGGTTGGAGATGATCTGACGGTTGATGCACTCCCAAGGAGAAAAGAGGAATGTCAGAGGGAATGAGAAGTGAAACTCCATGTGGCTTGGAAAGCCAATGGTGCATTAGAATAAGAAATGCAAAAATGCCAGTCTCCAAGAGCGCAATTGAGCCCCACATGGCACAACAGGAGAAAGGAAATAATCTTTTTCCTTTGTTTTTATAAAACTCACATGAAGTTCAATGTTTCATTTAGAATATTTAAATCTTTTAAAGATTTAAGATTAGGGTGAGCCAAATATTAAAATGTTCTTCATAAGTAAGATTCTTTTAAATGATTCATATTAAAGTAGTGGTGGGGCCCCTTTATTAAATAAAGCTAAATCTTTATTTTAAAGGAAACTTATCTAGATTTAAAAGCTACAGGAGGATAAAGATGAAAAATAAAGCTGAAAAATTTATAATAAGGAATCTTATATGAGCTTTAGATCTCACATGAGACAAAGGGGAAAAGAAACGTAAAGTTAAAAAGTAACTTTGGGTAAGTGCAAGAAAAGGGGTCTTAAGTGGCCACTTTTTTTTTTTTCTGAAATCAGGAAATGCTAGCCTTGGATGAGAAATTGAGTATAGTTACACTCAAAATTTGGAGATGCAACCAAAACAATGTTCATAGTACTCTGAGTCTACTTTCTAAATTACTATATTTTTTTTGAAAATGGTATAGATTAAGGGGTTCAAAAGAGGAAGCCACAGAAATTGGTGTTGTTTTTGTCAAAAAAACATAACATAGCATGTTTTGTGGCTCCCTCAAAAGGTTAACTTATTTTTGGTTTTTTAAAATTACTTTGGTGAGAAATTAGCTAACAGTATGTAGTTTATGCCCGATTTTTTTGATAATTTTTTATGAATATTTGATTATTTACTAATTTTCAAAGTGGACACATCCTAAAAAATAGAGTTTTGGCCATGCTACCCCTAGAAATTTTGAAAACTAATTGAAATTTTTTTTTTTAATATGTGTAGAATGGAGTCTAGTTTCTAAATATGTAATTTTTTTTTAAATTTCAATGAATGGTTAATTTACAATGAAAAAAAGACCAAATAGTGGTTTTTGCCCAAAACCAGACACACAAACAAAAGAAATTAAAGATGAAAGGCTTAACATTGTCAAAATGTGAAAAAATTACATCGTTAAATAGCTAAGAGAAAGCCTAACATTACCCAGGTGTTCAATTTGTTTGATCTTGAAACACGTGCAAATCTGAGGGTTAGCACGAACAAAATTATGTGAAATCTTGAACAATTTACAAAAACACGTCTATGGATGTTGAAAAGGCACTCCAAGCCTTTGGGTTGGAAATCCCAAGCAAATCCCAAGCCCAAGGCTTGGGATTCCCAAAGCACAACATAATGTGAGCGCGTTATAACATGAGCACGTTATGTTGTGCTTTTTTTCTTTTTTGCATGTTTGCCGGTGTTGTCCCACTTTGACATAATGCGAGCGCGACTTCCTTTGAATGAGATATGTTCAAATTTCATAAGTATGTTTCATGGATGTTTATATCTATTCTTTTAGGTATGTATGGATGTACACGTATGCATGCTTGTATGTATGTACATGTATCCATGCTTGTATGTATGCATCTTTGTATGTATGTATGTATGTATGTAAGTGTTTTGGGTTTAGTGTATATAAGGACCTGAACCTGTATAGTTTTGAGGGTTGAGGGTTGAGGGATTAGGGCTTAAGTAATAGGTAGAGGGTAGAGGGTTGAGGGTTAATATTCAGGTTGTTTGAGTGTACAAGATTAAGTGTGTAAGGCACGGGGATTAGGGTTTAGGGTTTACGATATGGATTGAGGGTATATAAGGCATAGGGTGACTTGGGTTGAGAGCACGTATGGTTTAGGTTTAATTTAAGTATAGGGTTGAGGCACAATATATGAGGTTTAGGATATAAGGGTGAGGTTATATGGTCTAGGGATGAGTGTTTGAGGGTGTAGGCTTTAGGTTTAAGGTATAGGGTTGATGATTGAGGTATTAGGGCTTAAGTATATTGTTGAGGGTATAGGGTTGAGGGTTTAGGGATAGGTTTTAGGTTTTAGGGTTTAAGGTTTAAGGGTTAAGGGTTGAGGGATAGGGTTTAAGGTTTAGGGGTAAGGGATTAGGGTTTAAGGTATAGTGTCTTGGGTTGAGGGTTTATGAATAGGGATAGCATTTAGGGTTTAGGGATGAGGGATTAGGATTGAGGGTTGAGGGTTAAGGGATTAAAGTTTAAGGTATAACTTGCTAAGGGTTGAGTGTTTAATGATAGGGTTTAGGGTTTAGGGTTGAGGGATTAGGGTTTAGAGTTGAGGGCTTAGGGTTTCAGGAATAGTGTTGAGGGTTGAGGGTTTAGGGATAGGGTTTAGGGTTGAGGGATTATGTTGATGGATTAGGGTTTAAGGAATATTGTTGAGGGTTGAAGGTTTAGGAATAGGGTTTAGGGTTGAGGGATTAGGGTTTAATGTTGAGAGTTGAGGGTTGAGGGTTTAGGGATAGGGTTGATGGTCAAGGGATTAGGGTTAAAGTAGAGTGTTGAGGGTAGAGGGATTAGGGATAGGGTTTAGGGTTGAAGGTTTAATGATTGAGGGTTGAGGCTTTAGGGCTGATGGTTAAGTGATTAGGGTTTAAAATATAGTGTTGAGCATTGAGGGTTTATGGATAGGTTTTAGGGTTTAAGTTTTAAGGGTTAAGGTTTGAGGGATAGGGTTTAGGGTTTAGGGATAAGGGATTAGGGTTTAAGGTATAGTGTTGAGGGTTAAGGGTTTAGGAATAGGGATAGTATTTAGGGTTTAGGGATGAGGGATTAGGGTTGAGGGTTGAGGGATTAGGGTTTAAGGTATAGTGTCAAGGGTTAAGGCTTTATTGATAGTGTTTAGGGTTGAGGGTTGATGGATTAGGTTTTAGGGTTGATGGATTAGGGTTTAAGGTATAGTGTTGAGAGTTGAGGGTTTAGGGATAGGGTTTAGGGTTGACAAATTAGGGTTTAGGGTTGACGGATTAGTGTTTAATGTCAAGGTTAGGGTTAGAGTGTCGAGGGTAGAGGGATTAGGGATAGGGTTTAGGGTTTAAGGTTTAAGGATTGAGGGTTGAGACTTTATGGATGAGGGTTTAAGGATTAAGATATAGTTCGAGTGTTGATGGTGTAGGGATAGGTTTTAAGTTTTAAGGGTTAAGGGTTGAGGGATAGGGATTGGGGTTTAAGGTATAGTGTTAAGGGTTGATGGTTTAGCGATAGGGTTTAGGTTTGAGGGATTAAGGTTTAGGGTTGATGAATTAAAGTTTTATGTTGAGAGTTGAGGGTTGAGGGTTAAGGGTTGACGGATAGGGTTGATGGTCAAGGGATTAGGGTTAAAGTAGAGTGTAGAGGGTAGAGGGATTAGGGATAGGGTTTAGAGTTGAAGGCTTAAGGATTTAGGGTTGAGGCTTTAGGGATGAGGGTTAAGGATTAGGGTTTAAGACATAGTGTCGAGTGTCAAGGGTGTAGGGATAGGTTTTAGGGTTCAAGTTTTAAGGGTTAAGGGTTGAGGGATAGTATCGAGCCCATTGAGGGTTTAGGGATGAGGGATTAGGGTCGAGGGTTGATGGATTAGGGTTGAGGGTTGACAGATTAGGGCTTAGGGATAGGGTGTAGGGTTGACGGATTAGGGTTTAAGGTATAGTGTTGAGGGTTTAGGGATATTGTTTAGGGATTAGAGTTCAGGGTTGAGGGATTAGGGTTTGATGTTGAGTGTTGAGGGTTGAGGTTTTAGGATTAAGGGTTTAGTGATAGGGTTGAGGGTCAAGGGATCAGAGTTAAGGGTTTAGTACATTGAGGTTTGAGGGTTGAGGGATTAGGGTTAAAGGAGAATGTCAAGGGTATAAGGATTAGGGATAGGGTTGGAGGGTTTAGGGATAAGGGATTAGGGTTTAAGGTATAGTATTGAGCCTGTTGAGGGTTTAGGAATAGGGATAGTGTTTACGGTTTAGGGATGAGGAATTAGAGTTGAGGGTTGAGGGATTAGGGTTGAGGGTTGAGGGATTAGGGTTTAGGGATAATATTTAGGGTTGAGGCTTGGGGGATTAGGGTTTAAGGTATAGTGTTGAGGGTTTGTGGATAGGGTTTAGGGTTGAGGGATTAGAGTGAAGGGTTGACAGATTAGGATTTGACGTTGAAGGTTGAGGGTTGAGGTTTTAGGGTTTAGGGTTTAAGGATAGGGTTGAGGGTCAAGGGATTAGAGTTAAGGGTTGAGGGATTAGGGTTTGACGTTGAGGGTTGAAGGTTGAGGTTCAAGGGTCAAGGGTTTAGGGATAGGGTTGAGGGTCATGGGATTAGGGTTAAAGTAGAGTGTTGAGGGTATAAAGATTAGGGATAGGGTTGGAGGGTTTAGGGATAAGGGATTAGGGTCTAAGGTATAGTATCGAGCCCATTAAGGGTTTAGGAATAGGGATAGTGTTTAGGGTTTAGGGATTAGGTTTAGGGTTGAAGGACTAGATTTAAGGGTTGAGGGATTAGGGTTTGATGTTGAGTGTTGAGGGTTGAGGTTTTAGGGTTGATGATTTAGGAATAGGGTTGAGGATCGAGGGATCAGAGTTAAGGGTTGGGGGATTAGGGTTTGATGTTGAGGGTTGAGTACATTGAGGTTCGAGGGTTGAGGGTTTCGAGATAGGGTTGAGGGTCGAGGGATTAATGTTAAAGTAGAGTGTCGAGGGTATAAGGATTAGGGATAGGGTTGGAGGGTTTAGGGATAAGGGAATAGGGTTTAAGGTATAGTATTGAGCCTGTTGAGGGTTTAGGAATAGGGATAGTATTTAGGGTTTAGGGATGAGGAATTAGAGTTGAGGGCTGAGGGATTAGGGTTGAGGGTTGAGGGATTAGGATTTAGGTATAAGGTTTAGGGTTGAGGTTTGAGGGATTAGGGTTTAAGGTATAGTGTTGAGGGTTTAGGGATATGGTTTAAGGTTGAGGGATTAGAGTGAAGGGTTGAGGGTTGAGGCTTTAGGGTTCAGGGTTTAGGGATAGGGTTGAGGGTCAAGGGATTAGAGTTAACAGTTGAGGGATTAGGGTTTGACGTTGAGGGTTGAGTACATTAAGGTTCGAGGGTTAAGGGTTTTGGGATAGGGTTGAGAGTTTAGGAATAGGGATAGCGTTTAGGATTTAGGGATGAGGGATTAGAGTTGAGGGTTGAGGGATTAGCGTTGATGGATTAGGGTTGAGGGTTGAGGGTTGAGGGATTAGGGTTTAGGGATAAGGTTTAGTGTTTAGGGTTTAGGGTTGAGGTAGACAAGGAGCGATTGAGAGACATAGAGAGGGGAGAGGTAGAGAGGTGATGGGGAGAGATAAGTGAGATATAGAACATGAGCTAATGGAACTAGAGCTGAGATATTGTAAAGGTGCTATCGAAGGTGAGATAGGCACAAATATTTATGGATCAGTCTATAGAAGGACAAAATGATGCACTCACATTTTGTCCTGCTGTAGAAATGATAAAAAAGTGTTAATCCCCATGATCCAGGTCCACATACTCTATTTTCATGCCGATTATGCATGTGCTCTGACAAAAAAGAAGTGCTTTCATGTTGTTGGGAAGTTCACATGCACATTTTACACATTCTACCACCTTTGCATGATCTTTCCACCAACTTTTCTGCTTTGCCAACTTGAGAAGGAGGATATAACATAGTTTTCATGCCAAGTTTGATATATATCTATTCAAGTTTCAATTTTTGTAGTGTTGCAATGTTAATTGTGATTTAATTTTAGGAATTTAAAATTATAGATTGGTTAATAGTATTGTTGTTAGTAATTATATTTGAGTGTTATTCAATTTAACATTGAAAAGGAAGCAAGTGGTGAAAAACTCAAATTGTTGACGAGTTTGATGCAAGAAGAAAAAAATGCTACATAATTGGGTACTCTCTCCATTCTAATCTTCATTTTTTAGGTATGTCAAATCTTTACATGCATGTTCTTTACATTTTCCTTAATTCTATTTGAATTACTTTATCATGCTTTATCATACATGTTTAAAATAGACACATTCCCAATCAAGAAAGCAGCCTACATTCTCACATGATGCCATGTATATTTTCTACACTTGGGCTCTTTAATAATTTTGTATAATAAACAGACCTTAACATACCATGATGTCAAACTATACAAGAATAAATCCTTACAACATAATAAAAATACAATCCCACTATTATCTTGTAATATTAACAAGTTAAAATAAAAAATGAATAGGTGCCAAGATCATACAAGCATGCACATGACATGATGATTTGTATGCACATATCTTGGGCTAAGACATTCCTTATGCACCTATTCATGATGATTTGTACATGCACATGACACAACAATTGTTGTCTATTCCTTCACAAGCCACCCAAATCCTAGTATCCCTAGTACTAACAAAACACCTTCTCAATTCCAAATCCTAGTAGCCCTAGTAACAACAAACATGTTAAATTGGGTCTGCCTCAACCTTTTCAAGCATGAAGTCCCATGTACTCTTTCCATGGCTGCAATAATTTGCTTTGTATGATTTGTATCTATTTTGGTTGAGTGACATTTACTCTTTTACATGATGATTGTATGTACATTTACTATGAAGGGTTGAATGACATATATTTTAGTTATTTGTATGGATTCATTTCTTAGGAACTAATATTAGTCTCTTTATCATGCTACAGATAAATTCTTCGTCATACCGAGGAAACGATCAAAAATTAAACCAACACAGGAAGAGATAGAAGCTAAGAATGCAAAGAAAGTAGTGGCTATGAGGGAACTTCATGAGAAGAGGAAATTGGACATGATAAATAAAGACATGCCAATTGAAGAGGAACAACAACCATCACAAAGAGATATGGTATTGGCAGCACAAAGAGAACGAATGCAAAAACTTCATGCAAGTCAACATGTAGGGACACCATCTACCACATCTCAAGTTGAGAGTACATCATCACTCACATGTGGTGAAGGAGGTATGCCATCATTCCCACCTCAACCTCAAGGTATGTCATCTATTCCATCTTCGATCGAAGGTATGCCATCTAGCCCATCTCATTTAAATATTGATGAAATTCCTAATGTTGAGATGAATTTACCTAACATAACACCACCTAGAATTTTGCATAGAAAGCCAAAGTATTTGATTGATATTTATGAGAATGTTTTGCAGCCAATGAAAAGTAAGATTCCAAAATGTACTTGTAGAAGATATGCTCATAAGATTTGGAGATTGTTCTTTGAAAACTTAAATGAGACTACAAGATGTCAACTATTCATTGAAATGATGCGAAGTATAAAGTATAGGTCCATCATGAAGATTCTTGGGTTGAGAACATTAGAGGCTTCAAGTGAAAAATCTATTGTCAAGAATCTAATGAGTGCGTATGAGAGTGTGGGTAACACCTCACGCACAAAAGATAGTAATACAACACGGTGTGTGATTACATCGACTATAATAAGTAGTCAAATGAGGAAAGCTCATCTCATTAGAAAGATGAGTCAAGAATTCAGAATTAATAGGAAAACTTTATTAAGAGCCGTTGGAAGACACCAAAGAATTAAGGACACTAATCCCAATGAATTATGGGCATTCTCAGGGAGACTACCACGAAAAGATAAACCAATTGTTGAAGCATTGAGATCACTAATTGAAGACTTTTAGAAGAATTACACAAGGGTATCTCTGAATCAAAGGGATGTGTTAAGAAGGAGAATTGGTAGTCAGAACCGTGAGCCACATCCAAAGCATTTTTTGGATGAGACTCAAACACAGTTTTATGGTAAATTTCTAGAGAAGTATCCTCAAATTACAATTTGTCAAAGATATTTTGAAATGCTAAAACCTTTCTATGTCAAGATAAATCACACACGCACTACTTGTTGTTGTAGAATACATATTAAATTTTCTAACCATTTTGATGTTTATAGGTCTATATGTTTAGATATGCATACTAACAATGTTTTGCGGGGTTGTACCATACATGCCCCACCAACATCTTCAAGGGACTTCATATCAAGAATTTTATGTGAAAGAGAGGAAGGTCAAATATTCGACAAGAAATTATTCTTGGATGGCACATGTCATCATTGCGGTGGCTTGCAACATTTGCCAATATGTGAACATATGGAAAAAACACATGCGGTTGGAAATGAACTATTAGAGTTTGGCAAGTATAAAATAGTGGCATACAATATAAAAGATGGTAAAGAAGAAAAGAGGTGTGAATTGGTTATTGAAAAGATTCCAGTGTATCAGTTTATGCCTATATTTCGTGACAACATAGTGTATGAGTATGCAAGACATGCCCATAGAGCTCGATGGTTGGACTTGCAATTCAAGTTATGCAAGGACACATTTCTAGTTGGTAGCATTGTTTCAGTTGTTGACTTTGCAGAGAACTACAGTTTACAACCACAGCATGAGGTGCAATCACAATATTACAACTCCACATAGGTTTCTATATTTGTGCACATCGCATTCATTCATGCGAATGCTAGTACAGATGATGATAGAAAGATCATAAGGGAGTATAATTTCTATATTAGTGATGATTGCACACATTCTACGAAGTTCGTGCAAGGTTGATTTCAGGCGTTCTACAATGATTTGGCTAGAAGGGGCATAGCGTTCAGTCAGCATATCATATGGTCAGATAACTATGCATCACAATTCAAGAACTCACAAAATTTCTATTGGTTGAGTAGGAGGCATAATTTTATAGGTATTTAGCATATGTGGAACTTTTGTGAGGCCAAGCATGGAAAGGAGGAGCATGTATCAAAAGAGCCATAGCATGAGAAGAGTTAAAGTATAAAGGTAATGAAGGTAAGTCTTTAGTTCATAGATTTTTTTGGTTGATAGATGATACTAACATTGCACCATATGAGGACTGTTCTACACTGACAGGATCAAGTGAGATGCACTCTTTCAGAAGCTCAATTGCAAGTTCATGGAGTATCCATATGCGAAAGATATCATGCTTTTGTTCTTCCTATACAATTCAAGCCTGGGATGAGTGTGAGTCAAAGGAGTGGGTTGATGAATGGCAGTTAAGTTATCTTAGCCCACTTGACACATATCGACCCCTGACAGAACTAAAACTAACACAGATGGAATCATCAGTTGACTTTGACCAGATATTATATCTAGTTCAACCAGGTATTATATCTATTTGCATAGTTTTTGAAATTCCTAATGTCATCTTACTTTGTAGTGTTTTTGTAATGTTGACTAATTTCATTTAATTTGCTACACATATCAATGTAGGGCACATATTGTAGTTATTGCAGATGAAGATAATGAAGAGGGAATAGATTATTACTCATGTCATTGTGTTGATGCCAAAAAGAAATTGGAGGCACCACTTACAAATGGAGAAAATATCGAATACCCTATAGGCTCAGTGGTTATTACTGGAACATGGCTTAGAAGGTACCCACATAAGAGTGTTAATGTTTGGCTGTTTCAGAACTTTGACATGCATCAGAAGATTCTTCATTACTCAAACCTTATCATGGCATCCAATGTTCATTTGATACAGTATCAGGGTAGACCTTTGAACAAGACCTTTTGGAAGGTGAGTGAGTCTGACCATGAAGCAATACTTGTCACAATAAAGAATAGAGCAGACCCAGATGGTTCATTGGATTAATTTGTAAGTATTCACATTAATTTTGTAAAGTCATGTTACATTGAGTTAATTAAATGTTTTGATTGAGTCAATTGTATGTAATAAGGTCTTCTAAAACTATTTCATTTGTTTTTAAGTCACTTTGAGACATTTGGGGTCAGTTTGAGTCTTTGAGTCTAGTTGCAAAAAAGTGTCAATGTTGTCAAGTTGTACAAAGCAAATTTTGCATTTTTGGTGTCTTGTTCCTAATGCGAGCAAATTGACAATTCCAACGCATCTGTATGGGTACATTTATGCTAGGCATGGTCCTATTTTTCACCCAAACATGTCGAAACAGTCTGAACTACATTATACCGATGATATCCCTAAAGAGTCTAAAGTGCAAAAAGGCAGCAATCTTTGATGAGATGTTACTTAAAAAATGTGTCACTTAGAAACATTATGTCTAAGGAAACGTGATCACGTAGAGTGCCTCTACAATAACCTCTCTGGGTTTTTTTATATCTCTTAGGCATTTGCCCATGGTGAAAGGTTTTCTGCTACCCCAAAAATCGTCAGAAGGAGGCAGTGTAAAGTCGCAAATGGGTGTAACTTTCATCCTGCTCCTGATGCAACTAAATTGATAGTTCTAATGCATCCAGATGGGTACATTTATGCTAGGAATGGTCCTATTTTTCACCCAAACATTTTGAAACAGTCTGAACTACATTGTACCGACGATATCCCTGAAGAGTCCAAAGTGCAAAAAGATAGCAATCTTTGATGAGATGTTACTTGAAAACTGTGTCACTTAGAAACATTCTGTCTAAGGCAACATGATCACATAGAGTGTCTCTACAATAACCTCTCTCAGTTTTTAATATCTCTGAGGTGTTTGCCCGTGGTGAAAGATTTTTTGCTGCCCCAAAAATCATCAGGAGGCAGTGTAAAGTTGCAAAGGGGTGTAAATTTTGTCCTGCTCCTGATGCAACCAAACTGACTATTCCAACATGTCCGGATGGGTACATTTACACTAGGCATGGTCCTATTTTTCACCCAAATGTGTCAAAACAATCTGAGCTACATTGTACCAACGATATCCCTGAAGAGTCCAAAGTGCAAAAAGGTAGCAATCTTTGACGAGCTATTACTTCAAAACTGTGTCACTTAGAAACATTCCATTTAAGGTAACATGATCATGTAGGGTGCCTCTATAGTAACCTCTCTAAGTTTTTTATATCTCTGAGGTGTTTGCCCATGGTGAAAGGTTTTCTGCTGCCCAAAAAATCGTCAGAAGGAGGCCGTGTAAAACTGCAAAGGGGTGTAACTTTTGTCCTACTCCTAATGCAACCAAACTGATTGTTCCAACACATCTAGATGGTTACATTTACGCTAGGTATGGTCCTATTTTTCACCCAAACATATCGAAATAGTCTGAGCTGCATTGTATCGATGATATCCCTGAAGAGTCCAAAGTGCAAAAGGTAGCAATCTTTGACGAAATGTTATTGGAAAAATGTGTCACTTAGAAACATTCCATCTGAGGCAACACGATCATGTAGAGTGCCTCTACAATAACCTCTCTTAATTTTTTATATCTCTGAGATGTTTGCCGGTGGTGAAAGGTTTTCTACTGCCCCAAAAATTGTCAAAAGGAGGCAGTGTAAAGTTGCAAAGGGGTATAACTTTTGTTCTTCTCCTCATGTTGCCAAACCAACAATTCCAACGTATCAGTATGGGTACATTTAGGCTAGGCATGGTCCTGTTTCACACCCAAACATGCCGAAATAGTCTGAGATACAAACACTAACTAGTCTTCAATCTTCAAACACTACAAATACCATGATATCCTACATAAACTGTCTTTTAGCCTTTTATAAAGGCATGCCCATGAAATTCAACTGCATAGAGATGATTTTTTGTATTCCAATTTCCTTTTAAATACTGACCTTCCAATCCTTTTTCCCGCCCTCATATCAATTAAATATGACCTTTGCTTATGATATGATGCTCGAGCTTATGATAGTTTACCAAAGATGCCGGTTGAGTTAGGTTGAAGGGCCGATGAACTAATGACTTAAAGACCCTTTAGTAGGTTGATTTAAGTAATAGTAACTTTTGATTATAAGTCAATATTAAATTAAAACAAAAATGCACTTTACACACGACATGCAATTGAGGGTTTTAAAGTCTTAAGAAAAGTAGATTCTTTTTAGGGTTTAATGCCCAATATGCAAACCCTAACTATCAATAAGTTTATGATTATGAAAGCTTGCGTCTTCTCTAACTTCTTATTGCATGAACAAAACCACATCCACCATGAATATGAACCTTGCATCATATCTACCTTTCAAGGTAGACCTTATCATGAAAACCATATTCACAACAAAACCTTGCATGAACAAAACCACATCCACCATGAATATGAACCTTGCATCATATGAACCATGTTTGGTGTAAGAGCACCAAGGAGATCATATGATTTATGTCTTGTCTTCATGTTGTTCATTTTGTTTTGTTGATTCAATAAGGTCTTGGAAGACCATTCTCTTATTTGTAATAAGGACTATGTCTAAACTTCATCATGTTACTGCCATGGTTGTAAGAGGTAGTCATAGAGTCATTTATTATAATAGGGGCAGTCATACATTGTCATACATTGTAAGCCTTTTGGCATGTGTCAAGGAGTGTTAGACCTTGTCAAAAGCTTAATTACATTGTTAAGGTGTTTGAAGGCATTGTCAAGTCTCAAAACAACTGATGCCTATGTTAAACCATGTAATTACTTACAATTTCAAAACAGAACAAGGCAGTTTGATGGTTGCCATACCTTCCCATCGACCCCAACTGCCCTCCAATTGTCCCAAGCTATTGTGGCAGGCTTCTTAAAGCCTTGCAGATGTTCCTTGAAGGAGAAGAAATGAATTGGTGGAAGTAATCAATAAGAACTCAGTTTTCCTACAGCTTCCTGTGTATTACGTTGTTCCTGTCCGTGGTACTTCTTTGTACAGGGGTGTCATAAGGCAAGTGTTTGTGCAATGTTAGAGGTATGAGTTAAGTCCTTATTACAAGTAATTATAAGTCTTGAAACATATTGGTGTTTGAGTTCTCTACACCTTTCTGAAATCTGGTTACCAAAACCTAACTTAGGGTTTCTGATAGAAACTATGCTTTTGTTCTCCATTCCACTAGTTTGACTCGTTCCTGATTAGTGGAATGGACTTGTTGGTGTCTATTTTAATGTATTATGAAGAGGTTTGCACAGGGGATCTGAGAAAGAGGAGATTCTATTGAAGAAACCTAACATCCTCATGTGTTAGGTGGTGCATAAAAGCCTAGTAAGGGAGCAACATAAGACCAATCTGTTGCAGTCCATTTTGGGGACCCAAAACTCAATAAATCCTTAGTTTAATCATGCCCTTGAGATGCCCAAATGATTTATTGAGCACTATAATCAAATTGGAGGGTGGTTGCTTCACAAAAAAGGGCTAATTGGGGCCCTAGGCCACTAGGAGGGGTTATAGGTTAGACTATATTGTCCAAAACAACCCATACCCAATTTAGGATATATTGTAGGGAATCTAAATGGGTATCTTAGGATTGTCTAAGTTTTGAGTTTGCACACCTATATCAAGAGTTATAATTGACTGTTCCTATTTCAAGGGCTACAAGGAGTTTAGTGGCCTAAAGAAGGAAGTGCCAACTCGAAGCCTATCTAACCTTAACCAATGATTGGAATGTGTCATATGGGATGCCAAACAAGCCTCAGCATGATGATTTCAAGAAAACCTACTGTTGTTCCCACTTTTGCATGATGATCCTTGAATTTGGGTTTTGAGTGTGGGAAGGAAACCTTGTCAGAAGAAGGTATCCTCAACCTATCCTAAGTCCTCTACATCGATGTTTGTCTTGTACAACATCAACATGAATTGAGAGACCTTATCATGAAAACAATATTTACAACATCATGCACCTCATGACCATCACCTACCTTGAATCATTGTATCACCTTATCAACATCATGGCATCAACCTTGACATCGATGACAAACAACCTTGAACCTTGATTGTTGATGACTTATGGAATCCTATAGCCCCAATGTTATGTTGCATACTAAAATTAGGTAAGACTCAATGTAATCTCATAACCTCACCTTATATGCAAGAGGAATTACATTTAATAACCATAATGGTCATCAGGTGCTCATAAGCATATGATTTTGGCTATCTTATTCAAAACAACAAACATACTCTTTGCATCCCAATATGGTATAATAACAAGAAATTAAGAAATATTTTAAATTGACCAACTCATAAAGAATATGGATCAACATACTCATTTGAATATTTTCTGTTCAAGATGATGATTCATTTTTATTTTAAATACAACTCTTATCTTTTAGTTCCAAAATGAGGTTTAGGTGATACTTGAATAATAATAGTTGGCTTATTGGATCAACAAACATCCTACGTAATGTTGATGACTGTTTTGATGCAATCATAACAATAAGTTAAAATTCACATAAAATGAACTGAAACTATACTTGAAAGACAAGAAGGAATCATCTGGTGATTCAACTAATCCCAAGTCTACAATGGTTCGGTTGGTCAAGTTCAGTTGGTCAATGTGAAGCTGTAATGTTCAAGGGGCCTTACGTAGTTTAGGTTTATTTTGTGGTTTACTGGACTAAGAATATGCAAAGAGGTCATAGATTTCAACAAGTATTCTGTTCATTTGCATATAAGTGATACTGGGCTGCAAGTATCAGATGGTTTTCTTGGATTTTTGCAGCTCTCTTCTTTATCTGTTTATGAAAACTGTCTACTTATAGCTCTGTTATCATGCTTCTTCAAATTTGAGACAATTTCCTTTGGATTTCTATGTTTTCAGCTAGATATTTCAGATGGGTTGGGAAAAGTTAGAAAGATCTACTCTATACCTCACTTAATCTACCGAAGGATCTAAGTGTTTCTGTTATGCACTTATGTAAATACCACAGTAGTTTGATCAAATCCACAGTAAAAACCCTAAATGTAAGTTCTGAGCATTTTCACAAACATACATTTAAAATTGCAAGCTCTCAAAGAAGATATTTCAAAACACAAAGAAGAGCAGGAGAACACTCAGAAGATAGATGCAGAACTCCAGATTCTATTGTATTAGAAACGAGTAGCCATACATGATTTACAATGTAAGAATGACTCTTAGTTTCATTGATCATACTACAGAGAACTTACAAGCTTTACAGATACAGTAAGGCAGCCAGACATTCCACGCGCACCTTACTGCAGACAAACAGGCGACCTCCTTCTTCTACTCTAAACTATGCTAAGCTATCTTGCTGTGTTTTCCTAGAATCTCTGTTGTGTAGCCCCTGTTGTAAAGTATTACAGTGTAGAGAGGCACAATATAAAGACATTTTGATTGTCCTCACTACAGCAAAAACCTAACTGAACCCCTGGTTCAAACCCCTAGTTACAGCAATGAATGCAGGTGAACCAGTTCTCAAAAATATCTCAGAGCAGTGGTCAAATCTGGGTGAAATATTGCCCCTTCTGAGAAGTTCCGGCAGCTGGGCAATAACTTCTGTTTGTCTTTTGTGATAATACCTTCAGCTGCGACCTTCTTCTTTACTTGAATGGCCTTGACCCTTTGCATTTCATCCCTATCTTCTTGCTCCTGAGATCAGATCTTCTGCCTCCATGAGGTCACTGTATTGACTTTCCAGCTGCTTCCTCAACTGCAAGCCTGCAAGACAAGACAAGTAATAAGTATTCCATTTATCACAAAACAGCATGAAAATTAAAATAAGTGTTTAAATCCAGGTGACTGCGCAAGATCGCGGAAATCAGATCCAAAATACTCCAAAAACGCGTCCAAAATGCGCCCAAGCTGCTCAAAATTGATCGGGTCAACCATCGCTGACCGAAAAATGCCAGAGGCGCCAAAAAAATGCTTTAAAATTCCCACCGCCTCATTTCCCACCCATCGGCATGATCATCCCTGTCGGTGCGTCAAAAAACAGGTTAGTCGATATACCTCATCATCATGATATTCTGGAAATAGCATTCCCTCCTGAAGGTCCAGATGAATGTCATCATGATGTTTCGCTTCTGCACATTGGAGAAAAAACAACATCATCATCATCATCATGATGAAGGACAATAGGAGGATATGAAGATAATCCTGCTGCTGAGGAAAGGAAGATGATGGTGACGTCATCATGATATTCGGGCTTTATTGAAATGCTAAGGATGACGTCATCGTCATATCCGGTTAAGATCAGGGGGCTAACTGTGATATCGGGTCACCCAAGGAGCATGATCAGGATGATGAAGTGAATATGATCCTCTTGCGGCCAAGGTAACCCTCTCGAAAGATCAGCATGATGAAGATCATCATCATATTTGGGGCGTATGTCGAACTTGGAAGAAGACATCATCATCATGTTTGGGAACCGGATCGTGCTTCGGAAAATATCCTGTTGAAGGGAAAAAATGATGATGATGATGATCATCAGGATATTAGCTTCTGTCGAACATAGAATAAGACATCATCATCATATTTCGCGAACCAGATCGGGTTTTGGAAAATATCCTGTTGAAAGAAAAGATGATGATGCTGATCATCAGGATATTTACTTCTTCTTTTATCAGATCGGGATGACGTCATCATGATATTCGGAGCCTTCATTAAACTTGAACATGACGTCATCATGATAATTCACCAACCGGATCATGTTTGGAAAATATCCTGCCGAAGGGAAAATGTGATGATGATGATCATCAGGATACTTGCAAAAGGTTGTATTTCATCGGCAGGAGGACTTGGCGAAATATCAGGCGAACAAACAAGATCATGATGATCTTGACAATATGACAGGATAAAAATATGATGATGACGTCATCATCATATTTGGTTTTTGGAGCACAAGGATGAGTTGGTCATCATGATATTTGCGCTAGGGTGATATTGCAAAATATGATGATGCTGTTGAGAAATGTAATATCGACCACTTCTTAATAAATAGGGTGGTCATCATGATATTTGCGCTAACCGGAGATCAGGAGGATATGAAGATGGTGATCCTCCTTCTTCTATTATCATGATGATGATGTTTCCAGCACTTAGCGAATTTCAGCAAATGATCCTCGTGAAAGATCAGGGTGATATGAAGTCGTCATCATCATCTTCGTGAAGTTCAGCAAATATCATGATGATGACCTTGCGATAGGATTTGAACGTGCGCATGCAAATATGCCGATAATGAATTTGCTAAGTCAGGGTGATCTTATACTATCAGCATGATATTATAAGATCAGGTAATGTTGAAATATCATGATGATGCTCGCGATACAACAGACCACCTCGACGGGGTAACTTACCTTGACTGAAAGCTGATGTCATCATGATATTTCGAACCTCAGGATATTATCGGGGGGGTGCGTTTAAAATATGATGATGATGATCATCATCATGCAACCAAAACTGAGTTTATAACATATGACGCTCCTAAGAAAATCATGATGCTGATGATGCGCACAAGGCCTTTTGACGGGTAAAAAGCACTACCACCTAAGATTGACGTCCGGATGTTGCGACTGCATGATTTTATCGGGTGATAGACCAAGATCATGATGATCCTGTCAACATGACTTAGGATAAAAAATGATGATCCTCCTGCGAATATCAGGTTTGACCAAGACTTTGACCGTGCATAACTTTCACATATGGACGAATTTTTAAATGAAGTAAAAGGCAAACCTGCATGACATTTCAAGCTTTTTCTAAGTATGAAGTCACAGCAACAAAATATGAACTTTGACAAACTGACCTCATGATGATGACCTACCCCATGCAATATCATGATGATGATGCACCTGACCATTTTTACCAGACCGCCAGAAAGCAGAAAAAACACAAGCAGAAGCAAAAAAAAGCAAGACATCAGCAGGGGTCCTCGTTTTGCTAAGGAGCAAAATGGGGCGTGTTGTGAACATCACAACAACTAGCAACCAAAACAAAACAATTAAATTCAGAGTGTTCAAGGAAACTAGATGTAATGAACTCATAACTTCCAACTATCTTTTCCTGCAAATTACTATTCAGCTTGAGACTCAAAGTGTTCAATAAAGATGCATGAATTTCTATTTTCAGTTTAGTTGTGTGCATGTGATTAATTATCCTCATCTTGAAGACCGGTTGAACAAACTAGTGACTGACATTAGCCTACGTAGGTGAGGATATTCCCTCATAGCCGACCGGATAGAGCCTTGCTGCCAGCGAGCGTCTATAGCCCCGGCAAGGTTATCGTTACAATTCTCCTAAGTAGAGCCCCACTGCCAGCGAGCGTCCATAGCCCCGGTAGAGTTACTTAGATGGCTTAATCTGGATTTTCAGTATAATCCACTTTATTTATTTATTTATTTATTTTTTTGTTTTCTAATTTGGAAAGATTTCACAAGATATAGCAATTTGTAACTTCATGATGATGCAAGGAGTGGACACTTGCTGAAATTAAGCTGAGAATTGTAATGGTAGCAAGGGTGACCTCTGATTTTTCACCTAATAACTACACTGGTAGGTTCAACAAACCCAAGGATTTTAGGTGTGTCATCGTGAGAAACCTGCTTCGAATTCTCAATCACATTTATTGAATATGAAACTTCAGAAGATGAACAACTCTCTACATTCATGACAATGACAGGTTATGTGTAAATTGCAAATGGTTAACCTGAATATCCTAAATTATATACTGTTTTGAATGGTTGCTAGTTCTGCTCCTTAATACTCTACAGTAAAATAAAGATCCCTGCTGAGGAGACAACAAACAAACCAAACAAACAGGCTGTACAAACAACACAACAACAAAAGACAAAACTGTACAAACAGACAGAAATAAAAGCAAAAAACAAACAGAGGACAAGCCACACAAACAGCCAACCCAAGAAGAAAACAGCAAAAGAAGAACTGTACATTATCTACAGCATTTTACATTAGGAAAGAAAGGACTGCCTCATCCTGACCTTCAAGCCTGGAAGTAGTGTTTCAAATGCTGGCCATTAACTGGTAATGGCACATCTTCTCTAGTCAAGGTCTTAAGTCTAAAGGTGTTATCTCCTATTATTTCTAAAATTTGTAATGGACCCAGCCATAATTTATCGAATTTTCCATGGCTTCCTTTCTTTTCATGTGCTTTGTCCCAGCACAACACTAAGTCTGATATCCTAAATGTCTTGACTCTTGCCCTTTTGTCAAACCACCTCTTAACAACTGCTTGGTGTTTGGCAAACTTCTCAAGGGCTTGACCTCTTTTCTCCTCTAGTTGCAACATTTGCACTATTCTGGCTTCCCTATGGTTATCAAAGCCCAGATATTCATTAGCAAACTTCCAGGTTGGTATTCTCAGATTGACCGGAAGTATGGGATCAGTCCCATAAACTAAGTGATAAGGTGTGCTACCTAAAGCTGTTTTGAACTTAGTCCTGTCTACCCATAATGCATATCTTAATAGGGTATTCCACTCTCTAGGACTTTTGGCAATTAACCTCTTGATGATGTCTAATAAGATTTTATTTGTTGATTCAGCCAGTCCATTACCTTGAGGGTAATAATTCGAAGAAAACCTTAGAATGATCCCATATTCAAATGCCCATTTAGAAAATTTTAAAGAAGAGAAAGCAGGGCCGTTATCACATACCAATGAATAGGGCGTTCCAAACCTGGTGATAATGTTTTCTTCAAGGAACTTGATAACTACCTCAGTTGTGGAAAACTTGCAGCAGGTGGCCTCAGTCCACCTTGTACAATAGTCCGTCACCGTCAATATAAACTTGTGTCCTGCAGAAGATGGGGGATTGATGACTCCGATAAAATCCAAGCCCCATTGTGCAAACGGTCTGGACTCGATCACAGGCTGCAGTGGATTGGCCAGATTTCTTCCTTTGTCTGCTGCAGTCTGACAGGTGTGGCAGCTTCTGATGTGACTCTTAGTATCTTTGAATATAGTGGGCTAGTAATAGCCCGCTCTCAGTATTTTGTGTGCTGTAGCTAAATGGGAACCATGGTCGGTTCCGTATTTGTCATGTAGTTCTGTCAACACTTTATCAGCTTCAGTTCTGTTTATGCATCTCAAATAAATTCCATCATGGTTCTTCCTGAATAGAAGACCTCCTTGCACCATATAATGCTGTGCCTTAATCTTCAAAGCTCTCCTCTGAGAAGCCTTCATCTTGCCTGGGTACTTTCCAGCTATCAGGAAGGTGCTTAAATCATCGTACCAGCCTGATGCGTCTTGGGAATTCAATACATACTGCTGTTTTATCATATTTGGATCCATGTTTGCTATTGTCTGCACCAGCGCCTGCCCTCTGACCAGCTTTGCGGGAATGATCTCCATGTCGAATTCTTGCAGCGTGGTGATCCATTTGGTTCTTTTTTCTCCAGGCTCGTTCTGCATCAGCAGCATCTTTACTGCTGCGTCTGGTACTATGGCTTTAATCTGGCTACGCAGGATGTAGTGTCTGAATTTTTTCACAGCCTTCACCAATGCGAATGCCTGTCTTTCGATATCTAGATATCTCAGCTGTGCATCCTTCAGAGGCGCACTCATAAATGCTATGGGCCTCTCGTCATTATTTTCACCTTTCTGTGTCAGGGCAGCAGCGACAGAATGAGAAGATACAAAGGAGTAGATGTAAAACGGGCATGTGTAGTCTGGACTTGCCAATACAGGGGCATTAGAAATTGCCTCCTTGATATCTTCAAATGCGGCTTTGGCTACTGGCGTCCATTCCATCTGTGCATCTTTCTTTAACATGGCATTCAACGGCTGTACAATCTCTGCAAAACCTATTATAAACTTCCGAACAAAGTTAATTTTACCAAAAAATGATTTCAATTCTTTCCTACTGTTTGGTATTTGCAAATTTTTTATGGATTCTATTCTATCCGGATCAATTGAAATTCTATTTTCAGAAATGACATGGCCTAATAATTTACCTTCAGTTACGCCAAATATACATTTCTTAGGATTAAGGGAAATCCCATACCTTTCACATCGCTAGAGTACTTTTCTGAGGTCCTCAGCGTGGGTGGATGCATCCTTGGAATACACAGTTAAATCATCCATATATACAACAATACATTTACCTGATAATCCACGAAAAGCAACGTCCATGGCCCTCTGAAAAGTGGCACCTGCATTAATTAGACCAAAAGGCATTCTTCTATACGCATAATTTCCCCATTTGCAAGTGAAGGTGGTTTTTAGTCTATCCTCCCTGTCAATTAAGACCTGGTTATAACCTGAAAAACCATCTAAAAAAAAAATCATCTTTGCGCCATTTACTGCTTGCAGTACTTCATCTATTCGGGGCAAAGGATAATTATCCTTTTCAGATGCCTTGTTTAAATTTCTAAAGTCTACGCACAACCTGATGTCTCCGTTTTTCTTCCTTACTGGTACTAAGTTAGCTACCCAGACAGAATGTCTGACTGGAAAAATTATTCCAGCGGACAGTAGTTTTTTAACTTCCTCAAAGATTAAAGGCTCTAGAATGGCGTTTACAGGCCTCTGTTTCTGCCTAAATGGTTTGACTTCTTTTCTTAAAGGTATGACGTGAGTTATGATGGACTCATCAAATGTTTTCAAGTCTTCATAAGTCCATGCTATGACATGTTTATATTCTTTCAGAACATCCAGAACCTCTTTTCTGATTTTCTCAGAGCAAGCTTTCCCAATTAGTACATTTTGTGGATTTAGCTCAGTCCCTAAGTTATGTAAATCACACTTACCCCCTTCTGTTTTGGGTAAGTCTTTCTGTCTTATTATTCCGTCGAAGTCAAAGATGTGTTCTAATTCAATTACTCCTTTTGGCAAGAAGTTGCTCTTTAAGTTGATCATATCTTCTTCGTCCCATGTTACTTCAGGCCTTTCTTGTTCATCAATAATTTGGGCCTCAAATGCCTCATTACAAGTCAGAAAATCAATAATTTGCTGATCCTCTCCAAATACCTGAAAGTGTGTAACGTTGTCTGGTATACTGGGCACGTTAACTAGCTCAACAGCAAATCGTCTTAATCCTGACAGTGTCAATGGTTCTAATGTACTAGCAGCAACTGCTAATGCATCTGGCCTGTGGTTTAGCTCTCTAGGAATGTGCTCTATGTTAAAAGCATCAAATGAATCCATTAAACCCCAAACTCTATGTCTGTAACTGATCATCTTCTTATAATTGCAGGCATATAGTTTCCTCACTTGTCTGACTACTAATTCAGAGTCTGAAAATACTCTGATGGTTTTTACCCCTTTCCTGATGGCCATGACAAGTCCTAAAATTAGGGCCTCATATTCAGCAATATTATTAGTGCAGGAAAATTGTAATCTATATGCTGCCAAATGAGATTTACCTTGAGGATTTATGAGTTCAACACCTGCACCTGCGCCCTGTTTTGATTTGGACCCATCACATTTTAATGTCCACATGCCATCTTTACTTTTCTGATCTTTTACCTTGGCATACTTTGTCTCTTTTATTGCCTGTGGGGTGTTGTCTTGTTGATTCATGGGTTTTTCCGTTTGGTTATCTTGCATATGTGTGTTTGTAGTTTGCAACTCAGAAAGATAACTACCCTTGTCCTCTATTTCTTTCCCTAGATCTGGGATCAAGGCATCTATATTATCCTGAACATACCTCTGTGTTGGATCAGGATTCTCATTTTTCTCTTGTGACTCTACCCTCCCTATGCACTTTTTGTATTCATATTCAATGATGTCCTTGCATATTTCACAATTCTCCTCAGAATGTTGCCTATCATGGACTCTACACCTATTTTTATATAACTTACATTGGACTGGGAGATTGTGTGTAACGCACTCTTCCACCTCTTGTCTAATGGCATAACCAAATTTGTCTATTGCATTGTTTTCCTCATCTGAAGAATTTCCGTCAGACTCAATGAATAGTGCTGTTCTATTGCTGGCACACTTCTTTCTAATGTTTAACATCATAATCTCTTCAATCTGCATCCCATTGTTGGTAACTCTATAGACACCTGGTTCAATAGCAGCATATAATATTTCATTAGTTCGATTATACTCTGTTATCATATGTTTCATTCTGGGTTCTGCCCCTATTCTGATCTGGTTTGGGATGCCTCTCCATGGTAACCACATGTGTGAAAAGTCAGTAGCCATATATCCGTTTAATGTCTTGGACCAATCCCTACTCAGCAACATTCCATAATTTACGGGTATATCCACTACTTGGATGTCAATGATTTGGCTCACCCTAGGGTCTGAATCTAACTGCACTTGTATGTTCATGAGTTCTCCTATCACGCTAACCTCGGTCTTATCTAATTGCATGACAACCTTGGCAGATTTGGTGGGAGTCAGCCCGAGAGTTTTACATATTCCTAAGGGCATTACGTTGGCTGAAGCACCAGAATCTACCATGCAATTGTGTATATTCTTCCCACACAACCTAATAGTTAACAAGAAAGGTTGAGTATCCCTCTTATCCGCATGTATTACTACATTTGTGTTGGAAGGCTGCTCAACTTTCTTACCTTTCTCCTTAGGTGGTGAATCACTACTAGGAACAGTTATATCAGCAGACACCATGTTTGTTATGGATGTGTCCAGGGATTTTAAAAAAGCATTTCTGATCCCTAGGGTCTTCAATAATTCATTTAGAGGTATGCTGACCTTCATTTTCTTTATTTCCTCTGATAAGTAATTCACTAATCTTGTTGTCTCTACTGCTTCTGTCTTACTTGTTTGATCCTTTTGCACTATTGTTCCGTTATTTGTGTGCTGACTAGCTTTAAGTATGGCAAGATTGTTGCTAGCATTCTGATCTGGGGGTGTATTGATGTTATTCGGGGGAGTGGAAGTGGTGAAAGGTCCTCCCGGCCTAGGGTTGTTCCTCAAATTGTAGGTGTGGCTTTTATTTGTCTGTTGAAAGGCCTGCACCTCCTCTGTTTCATTTAATATCTCGTTTTCAGATTCAAAAGGAAACTGAAAAGCATTTAACACAAAGGCTGATTCAGGATAAAGACTTTCACAACAGTATGGTTCATCCTCTAGCAATTCATCCTCCTTCTCTTCTGTAGTTGCAAAGGTAAACGTTTCTAAGACTAATGCTGTGTCATATTCTGAGGGTACTACCTCATTACCCTTAGGGATGAGAAATTCAGAGGTAGGAGGCTGTACATCTACGTTGAAGATACTAGCTGCCAAGTGGAACTGTGGACAGTCATGCTCAGCATGGGCATTAGTATTGTGAAATCTGCACCAATTTTTGGGTGCTGTATTGGCCATTTGTATGTTAGTTATTTGTTTTGCACCATGATTATCCGTATTATCGAAAGGAGAAGCCAGAGTACCGTTGTTGGGCCCAGTGTTCCATGTCTTGGGTGGCCTAGGTTGATTCTGGTTCTTGTTATTATTGCCCCAGGTCCTATTATCTATCACTGGCCCCCTATTTTGCATTGGTTGCCCCTGACTGGGGCCTTGATGCTGATTGTAGCTTTGGTTCTGATTGTATTGCTGATTTTGGTTGAGATTGTAATTCTGATTTTGGCCTTGGTTGTGATTTTGATGTGGATTGTAGTTTTGGTTGCTTCTGCCATAGAGATTCTCATTTCTTAGCTGTGTCACTTCGGTTGTTAATCTCTTCAAATGTGCAGTAATCTCTTTGATTTCTTCCCTATCCTCTTGTGCTTTTGCCACAGTTACATCCCTAGGAAGTTGGAAGAAAGGCTGACCATTATTTTGACTATTATTGGAAGTACTAGCCGTGTAAGGAGTTATAGCCTGGATTGGAGTAGGATTATACACAGGTGTGTAAGAAGGAACCGGATTTATTAGTGGAGCATGCTGCACAGGGAATCCATTCCATGGGTGTGCTTGATTCTGCACCCCAAAATTTCCTCCAAATGGACTGGAAGTTGTATGTCTCATTTCTTGGTTCACTGAGGCTGCCTCTTTATAGGCTTTGGATATTGAATCTATGTCAGGTTTCCTTTTGACAAACATGGCAGTTAAAGGATCCAAAGCAGCATAGTACATAGCCAACAAGGGAGCATCATCTATGGTATAAGGGGCTACTAGCCTAGAATAGGCCTTTTGAAATCTATCATTGAAATTATCAATTAGCTCTCCCTCACCTCGTTTTATAGCAGCCAACTTATGATACAAAGCACAAGGGTCAATGGGTCCTCTAAATCTTGACAGAAATGCTTCTTCCATAAGTGCCCAGGAAGAAATGTAACCATTGGGTAAGTTTACGTACCAGCTAGAGGCCTGCTCATTAAAGGTGTAAGGAAACAACCTACACACAACATCCTTGTGCTCTAACATAGCCCTAAAACATGCTTCCTTAAATATTCTAATATGATCTTCTGGGTCTTGATGCAACTGGTATTTGGGACATATCTTTTCCGGATTTTTTGGCATGTCATGATAATCATTGAAGAATATGGGAGAATTGACATCGAAATAAGCCATTGCAGGTGTTTGAGCTTGACTTGAACTTGCAGAAATACCTGGATTGATTGGTGGATTAGGATTTAGAGGAGGATTGAGATCTCCAGGAGTGCCTGAACCAAGATTTAAAGCTCTGAACAGTGATCTGTCAGGACTCACAATACTACGGATGTTAAAAGGTGACCCAGGAGGTGTTCCAGATGAACTTCCTGCTTGCGATATCTTTGGATTCCAGATTAAAGGGCTTTTACTTCGCCTTGTATCAGGTAGTTGCACAAATATATCTCCTGAACTGGACCTAGACCTAGTCACTCTGTTACTGTCGTTAGCCAGTTTGAAATGAAACCTAACTCAGGCAGGCCCTCCTTCTAGCGCCAGAAAACTGTTCATGACTGTTTTGATGCAATCATAACAATAAGTTAAAATTCACATAAAATGAACTGAAACTATACTTGAAAGACAAGAAGGAATCATCTGGTGATTCAACTAATCCCAAGTCTACAATGGTTCGGTTGGTCAAGTTCAGTTGGTCAATGTGAAGCTGTAATGTTCAAGGGGCCTTACGTAGTTTAGGTTTATTTTGTGGTTTACTGGACTAAGAATATGTAAAGAGGTCATAGATTTCAACAAGTATTCTGTTCATTTGCATATAAGTGATACTGGGCTGCAAGTTTCAGATGGTTTTCTTGGATTTTTGCAGCTCTCTTCTTTATCTGTTTATGAAAACTGTCTACTTATAGCTCTGTTATCATGCTTCTTCAAATTTGAGACAATTTCCTTTGGATTTCTACGTTTTCAGCTAGATATTTCAGATGGGTTGGGAAAAGTTAGAAAGATCTACTCTATACCTCACTTAATCTACCGAAGGATCTAAGTGTTTCTGTTATGCACTTATGTAAATACCACAGTAGTTTGATCAAATCCACAGTAAAAACCCTAAATGTAAGTTCTGAGCATTTTCACAAACATACATTTAAAATTGCAAGCTCTCAAAGAAGATATTTCAAAACACAAAGAAGAGCAGGAGAACACTCAGAAGATAGATGCAGAACTCCAGATTCTATTGTATTAGAAACGAGTAGCCATACATGATTTACAATGTAAGAATGACTCTTAGTTTCATTGATCATACTATAGAGAACTTACAAGCTTTACAGATACAGTAAGGCAGCCAGACATTCCACGCGCACCTTACTGCAGAAAAACAGGTGACCTCCTTCTTCTACTCTAAACTATGCTAAGCTATCTTGCTATGTTTTCCTAGAATCTCTGTTGTGTAGCCCCTGTTGTAAAGTATTACAGTGTAGAGAGGCACAATATAAAGACATTTTGATTATCCTCACTACAGCAAAAACCTAACTGAACCCCTGGTTCAAACCCCTAGTTACAGCAATGAATGCAGGTGAACCAGTTCTCAAAAATATCTCAGAGCAGTGGTCAAATCTGGGCAAAATATTGCCCCTTTTGAGAAGTTCCGGCAGCTGGGCAATAACTTCTGTTTGTCTTTTGTGATAATACCTTCAGCTGCGACCTTCTTCTTTACTTGAATGGCCTTGACCCTTTGCATTTCATCCCTATCTTCTTGCTCTTGAGATCAGATCTTCTGCCTCCATGAGGTCACTGTATTGACTTTCCAGCTGCTTCCTCAACTTCAAGCCTGCAAGACAAGACAAGTAATAAGTATTCCATTTATCACAAAACAGCATGAAAATTAAAATAAGCGTTTAAATCCAGGTGACTACGCAAGATCGCGGAAATCAGATCCAAAATACTCCAAAAACGCATCCAAAATGCGCCCAAGCTGCTCAAAATTGATCGGGTCAACCATCGCTGACCGAAAAATGCCAGAGGCGCCAAAAAAATGCTTTAAAATTCCCACCGCCTCATTTCCTGCCCATCGGCATGATCATCCCTGTCGGTGCGTCAAAAAACAGATTAGTCGATATACCTCATCATCATGATATTCTGGAAATAGCATTCCCTCCTGAAGGTCCAGATGAATGTCATCATGATGTTTCGCTTCTGTACATTGGAGAAAAAACAACATCATCATCATCATCATCATGAAGGATAATAGGAGGATATGAAGATAATCCTGCTGCTGAGGAAAGGAAGATGATGGTGACGTCATCATGATATTCGGGCTTTATTGAAATGCTAAGGATGACGTCATCGTCATATCAGGTTAAGATCAGGGGGCTAACTATGATATCGGGTCACCCAAGGAGCATGATCAGGATGATGAAGTGAATATGATCCTCTTGCGGCCAAGGTAACCCTCTCGAAAGATCAGCATGATGAAGATCATCATCATATTTGGGGCGTATGTCGAACTTGGAAGAAGACGTCATCATCATGTTTGGGAACCGGATCGTGCTTCAGAAAATATCCTGTTGAAGGGAAAAAATGATGATGATGATGATCATCAGGATATTAGCTTCTGTCGAACATAGAATAAGACATCATCATCATATTTTGCGAACCAGATCGGGTTTTGGAAAATATCCTGTTGAAAGAAAAGATGATGATGCTGATCATCAGGATATTTACTTCTTCTTTTATCAGATCGGGATGACATCATCATGATATTCGGAGCCTTCGTTAAACTTGAACATGACGTCATCATGATAATTCGCCAACCGGATCATGTTTGGAAAATATCCTGCCGAAGGGAAAATGTGATGATGATGATCATCAGGATACTTGCAAAAGGTTGTATTTCATCGGCAGGAGGACTTGGCGAAATATCGGGTGAACAAACAAGATCATGATGATCTTGACAATATGACAGGATAAAAATATGATGATGACGTCATCATCATATTTGGTTTTCGGAGCACAAGGATGAGTTGGTCATCATGATATTTGCGCTAGGGTAATATTGCAAAATATGATGATGCTGTTGAGAAATGTAATATCGACCACTTCTTAATAAATAGGGTGGTCATCGTGATATTTGCGCTAACCGGAGATCAGGAGGATATGAAGATGGTGATCCTCCTTCTTCTATTATCATGATGATGATGTTTCCAGCACTTAGCGAATTTCAGCAAATGATCCTCGTGAAAGATCAGGGTGATATGAAGTCGTCATCATCATCTTCGTGAAGTTCAGCAAATATCATGATGATGACCTTGCGATAGGATTTGAACGTGCGCATGCAAATATGCCAATAATGAATTTGCTAAGTCAGGGTGATCTTATACTATCAGCATGATATTATAAGATCAGGTAATGTTGAAATATCATGATGATGCTCGCGATACAACAGACCACCTCGACGGGGTAACTTACCTTGACTGAAAGCCGATGTCATCATGATATTTCGAACCTCAGGATATTATCGGGGGGGTGCGTTTAAAATATGATGATGATCATCATCATCATGCAACCAAAACTGAGTTTATAACATATGACGCTCCTAAGAAAATCATGATGCTGATGATGCGCACAAGGCCTTTTGACGGGTAAAAAGCACTACCACCTAAGATTGACGTCCGGATGTTGCGACTGCATGATTTTATCAGGTGATAGACCAAGATCATGATGATCCTGTCAACATGACTTAGGATAAAAAATGATGATCCTCCTGCGAATATCAGGTTTGACCAAGACTTTGACCGTGCATAACTTTCACATATGGACGAATTTTTAAATGAAGTAAAAGGCAAACCTGCATGACATTTCAAGCTTTTTCTAAGTATGAAGTCATAGCAACAAAATATAAACTTTGACAAACTGGCCTCATGATGATGACCTACCCCATGCAATATCATGATGATGATGCACCTGACCATTTTTACCAGACCGCCAGAAAGCAGAAAAAACACAAGCAGAAGCAAAAAAAAGCAAGACATCAACAGGGGTCCTCGTTTTGCTAAGGAGCAAAATGGGGCGTGTTGTGAACATCACAACACGTAATACAATTGGACTTTAAATATTTGAAGTAGCCATCTACAAATATCCATTCAAACGTGGATTTATAATGCAAGTATTGATGCCATCAATAAAAAAGATTCGTATTAACCAAATATCCATACAGGCATACATCAATATCTATTGATATAAGTATAACATATATACAAAATAGCCATATAGGCTTACAAGAATGCCATATAGGCATACAATGTCAACTATATGCAATACAAAATATATGTCCACAAATGCCATATAGGCATACAACAAAGGAACACAATACAAAGTCATTCCCCTCTAGCTGATGAAGAGAATAGATCATGAGTAGCCTTTAGACTTCTATGGGATGGAGACATATATGTGGGTGGTCTATTACAAACTCGAGGGCTACTCCTCCTATTTAGTTCTTCCTACATCTGTAGTTGTTACAATAAAAAGTATAGATATTAATATATAGAAATTACATGTTATAAAAAATAAAACATTTAACAAAATAATCACTTACTGCTACCATATAATCTGTCTCCTCACTTGCCTTAGTAGCAGGATTAGGCTGTGGTGATGTCATGTCCTATAAAAACCATCTAGATAGAAATTAAACTTCAAATCAATAATCTTTTGATTTTTCAAAAATAAACAACTATAACAATGAACATAAATTGAAATTTACTAATTTGCCTCATACCCATGTCAATGGCATGGAGCTATGAATCTCAGAGGTCACACCATGCTCCATTGCCCTATGAACATTGGGAGGTGTCTCCGCAGCCTACATCATCTAGAAATAAAACAACATTATTCAATTACAAAAACTATAATAGTGATACAAAACATGGCTCCTAACATACACACACATTCACCTAAACATGGAAGTACACACAATAAAGCACACAAGTCACATACAAAAATCTAGTAAGTACAATTCATTCATTAAACTATTTATTTTATTACCTCCATGAAGCTTTGAAGTCCACCACCGCTGGCAGGTGTTGCCATGAAATCTCTAATATTAACCTATTCAACATCCAAAATTAGATATTAGAATACCATTCATATAATGATGCTATTCCTATGTAATATTTATAATTGTTTACTAGTTACATACCTCGACAGTAGATGATGTAGTGTAATATGCAGGTGGAGAACCACTGAAAACTGCATCAACGCTATGACCCTGAAATTTCATTAAAATCATCAAACTAAATTAGTTAATCTTGCATTTCAAAAATAAAATTTAATAAATTAAATTCAATGAACTTGCTAATATTTACCTGAGTATCAAGGCTGAAAGTCTCACTCAAGAGCATATCTGTCATCACCATCTGCTTAGTTGCATATGTAGCCTATGCACCTGCATCCTGCCTATCCATGGGGTCATAACCATAGGTTGATCCGCAAGTCTGACAAGCATGGGGTGGGACCCTACTCCTTGCACTATCTCCCAACCCACGCTGTGCTCCAAGACTGGCATGCTCTATGATGCTTTGGGTCAAGGCACTAATGGACTGAAGCGTATCGACCTCAACACTCTCCTTCACAATGGAAGGGATAGAAACATGCTCATGGACTGGTCTGCTGATTACTCATCTCACTGGCTACTGTGGGTCAACACGTGTCCCTAGTCTATCTTGTGCTGACCCCCTACCTCTACCCTGGAAGTCCCAGATATCAAAATAGTTTGGCACTTTATCAAGGAAAAACTTGCAGTAGAGTTTCCTCAAAAAGTATTGCAGGACCTCATTATTATTGCATGGAGGATGGTCAAAAATCATCCACCACCTCTGCCCAAAATTGTCCCTTATCGCTTGGTTGTTGTACCAATGGATAGGGAACCTCTTGCATGTAATGGGTGGAGGTTGATTTGTTTGTGGGTTTGTGAAAATGGAACACAAGTCTAATTTTGTAATTTGTAACTTTTTCACATCTTAATATTATAGCTTGTCTGCATAATACTCTCTAAACTCTCTCCTCTTATCCGACCAACTACATATTTTCTTGCTAATTGAATCTACATTTGATAACATAGATTCAAGAGATTCAACAAGCATGGACCTATGCAAGGTTGAAGTTGAAGGATCTTTCAACCTTGCAATTATGTCTTCAATTTCTTTTTTATTGTTTTCAATTTGCCCCATTATATTTTCTTGTCTTCTAGAGGCATGTCGAGGAATGGATGGAGGAGTTTGTTGTTCAGCTTGTTCTTCGGCAGGTATTTCCTCTTCAGGATTTTGTAGATTTTGAGGAGGAGGAGGAGGAGGAGGTACATTAACATTTCCTGACAATTAAGGAGATTTACATCAAAAATCAACTCAAACCTACCTATTTAGAAACAAATTCAAACAAAAAAACAAATAAAACTCACTCCTTTGGCTTGCTCAACGTCATGGCAGAATTTTGGCGATGAATCGGTAAGATTTTGGTGTTGAATCGACTCTTCAAAAACACGAGCGCACTTCTTAGGGTTTGCAGGTCGCGAGTGTAGAGGAAGATAAAGAAATGAAATGAGCAGAAATGCTCTTTTTTTATATATAATTAGTCATAACGCACTCGCGTTAACGCGAGCATGTTATGGTTTAGTTTTACCGAGCCTTAGGCTCATCACTACCAAACCATAACGCGAGTGCATTATAACATGCTTGCATTATGTGTTAATTTTTTTGAAAAAAATTTGGCCACTTTTTGGCCCCCCAACTTTTTGCACTTACCGCTTTATCAAAACACACGTAAAGCTACAGGAAACAAAAATAAAGCATCACTTTATTTCTCACATGTTGTAAAGTAAAGAAAAGCTATAGTCCACTTCAAAGGTGAGTTTCATGTAGTGAATAAGGAATATTTTTGCATGGAAAGAGATAAAATCAGACGTAGAAAATTAGAGAGTGATCTAGTAGATGAGCATGCATAGCTAAGTAGGTAGTTGGCTTTTATTTTTTCCTTTCTATACAGAGTTTTTACACAATAGATCGAGTAGAGTTGAATGACCAAGCAATGAAGGATCATCATAGAAACTAAGACAAATAGAGTTTTATCAAAGATAAAGAATTTTGTAGGCCTTTCTTTGTTCCATTGTTTTTTGTTTCAGATATTTCTTCTTTTCTTTCCTCCAGATCTAGCTTTTATTTTTTAAATCAAAGATTACTGAACTTTATGTAGCTGAATAATTATGTGTTGATCACTTCTTGTTCATCATATCTATGTTTATTCTTGCCTCTTATTTGTGAATCCTATACACAATTGATTCCTCTGCATGTTGGGAGTTTATGATTGAAATATCATGTTAAATAGATTTAATTTCAAGTTTCCTTCTTCTCTTTTCTCCCCAAAAATCTAAAAATGATTTCATTGAAAATATCACGAAGAGCCAGCTTCTAAAATCTTGGAGGTTATCTCAATCCACAAAGTCCCACATTTCGAGATTTTTCATTGTTGTTAGTGTTCAATGCAAATTTTACTATCAACAATCTAAACTAGTATATTAATATCAAATTCAATTCCTAGATTATTTTGATCACCACAAATACATATTTTAATCTCTAAACTATTACTAGACATAGCATGCTTATGTAGATTTGTGTCATCACACCAAAAGCATGTACTAGTGGTGGAGAGGAATCTCATCATCAATATAGTTGCTATGCCAACACCCCCCCCACACAATAGAGCCAGGTACAACTACGTACCATGTGGGATTCGTACCCACTACATACCACGTTGATAAGACAAGCTTATATAGATGAAGGGTCGAGGGCTTGAGGGACTCGAACTGATGACCTGCATTTTGATACCATGTAGATTTTTTTTGTCACACCAAAAGCACGTACTGTGTGGTGGAGAGGGATCTCATCGTCAATATAGTTGCTACGCCAACACCCCCCCACATGATAGAGCCAGATACAACCACGTACTATGTGGGATTCATACCCACTACATACCACATTGATAAGCCAAGCTTATGTGGATGAAGGGTTGAGGACTCGAGGGACTCGGACTGATGACCTATGCTCTGATACCATGTAGATTTTTGCCGTCACACCAAAAGCGTGTACTAGTGGTGGAGAGGGATCTCATCGTTGATATAGTCACTACGCCAACACCCCCCCACATGATAGAGTTGGATACAACCACGTACCATGTGGGATTCGTACCCACTACATACCACATCGATAAGGTAAGCTTACATGGATGAAGGGTCGAGGGCTCGAGGGACTCGAACTGGTGACCTGCACTCTGATACCATGTAGATTTTTTTCGTCACACCAAAAACACGTACTAGTGGTGGAGAGGGATCTCATCATTGATATAGTCTCTATGCTAACACCCCCCCACACGATAGAGTCGGATACAACCACGTACCATGTGGGATTCATACCCACTACATACCATGTCAATAAGCTGAGCTTACGCAAATGAAGGGTCAAGGGCTTGAGGGACTTGAACCAATGACCTACGCTCTGATACTATGTGAGAACCTAGAAATTCATAAGCCAATGCTAATTACTAAATTGGAGCATATTGATTAGGTTCATAAGGGAGTACATATAGGTCAAGATAGGTGACCACTCACCCACATAATGAGGATATGACTCCTCACAAGTAGAGTGGTGGCAAGATGCCTCCCACTAAAATAGAGAGAGGTGTCAAATGAAGGATGACACATCTATGAGACTCCTAACCAACTTGACAATGTCATATGAACAAGTGTCAAATTGTAAATGAACAACTAAGTAGGCTTAATAAACCTAAGTGTATGCATATATACACTAACACCCCCCTTAAGCATAGCTTAGGTGGACATGGATGAAATGGGTCCTAGTGACAAAGCCTGGTGAGGTAACCCATGTATAATGCAAACTCTCTAAAAACAGAGTAAGATAGAAAACCTTGTAGGAAGAAACTATCCTCCAAAAAGAGACAAAAGAGAAGGATTTAAGACCTTCTGAAAAGATGTCCCTTGATAATTGGAACATCATGATGAAGAAATCCTTAAGCATGTCAAATTTTTAAACTCTGCTAATGATGGACTATTGTCTATTGGAATCAAAGAATCTCCATGTGATGTAGATTAAGTTTTGTGATACAAAATACTACATGAGTGAACATATGAACACTACTCAACTAGTGTACACAAAGTCAACCAAACTCTGTGAAGTTGATAATACAGATAGTACTGTGGTTAGGAGTACTAGAACCTTAAACTATGATCCACTGAGTTATTCCCCCATACGAGAGATCAAGATTAGAAGGAAGGTTCATGAAGCCTTCCAAAAAGAAGATTCTCCTTCATTGAACTTAGAAGCATTAGCATAACATCATAGTCCCCCCTTAATGCTAAGAGAATATGAGCAGACAAACTGAGATGGAGAGTGTGCAAAGAATGTAGAGATGTACAAGGTGTGCTCCAAGACACAATCACATGAGGTGAGAATCACAAATCTATGTTGTGATGGTATAGCCCGCCATTATGCTTTATAATTTAGTGTATGTACCATAATTTTTCAAATTCCCTCCATGTGGAACACACATTTCAGTTTTGTGGCACTTTATGTGAGTGCATTTAGAAACATTCTTTCTATTGCAAGTTCTTCAAAGTTTATGTCAAGAGGTGGATGGACGTATTTTTGGTGTGACGGCAAAAATCTACATGGTATCAGAGCACATGTCATTAGTTCGAGTCCCTTGAGCCGTCGACCCTTCATCTGCGTAAGCTCGACTTATCGACATGGTATGAATCCCACATGGTACGTGGTTGCATCCAGCTCTATCATGTGGGGAGGTGTTGGCATAGTGACTATATCAATGATGAGATCCCTCTCCACCACACAATACATTCTTTTGGTGTGATGGAAAAAATCTATAGCTTACAATCTATTTTATTGTTTGTAGCTTTCAATAGGTTCCTAAAGTTTGTGGCAATAAAGGAACACTATCAAGGTACAATGGGCAAGGAAAAACAAGAGATAGAATATCAACCAAGGTTTCTATGTCTTTGTAACTAAGGAGCAAACTACCATGATTGAAGTTCATAACCAACTTATAACTTGTCAGGATTTACATAACATGATTTATCTTTAACAACATGTTTGTATAAATCTTGTACTTTCTAACACATATTGTCGATTTAGTTTTAAATCTCTACTGCTATGCTTAGCTATAGAGTCTTTTATTCATGTATTTTATCACAAGAGGAGTGTTTTATCTAAATGGAAGTATTACATGTTGGCAATATGTGTTGTCATTGATGTCAACTAAATATGTGTTGTGATTGATGTCAACTCAATATGTGTTAACTTAAGCACAAGCTTGTATAGAGATTTGTATAGAAGTTGAAGAGGTTGAGAAATGGTTAGAAATAGGTTGATGGATAGTGGAAGATTTGAGATAGGGTCATCATGTTTGATATAGTAGAATATTTGAGAGAGATGGTTTGACATAGCTAGAGACATGGGGTCAACATGTTTAAGGCGTGTCAATCCGAAAGACCTAGCAAATGGACATAAATTATCTATGAGGAAGAATGGTGATTAGTATGATGTCTAAGTGTGACATGGAGGTGAGTACACCTATTTCAATATTTTTCTAGTATCCCTACATTGATATCTCACCAATGTGGTGTATCACACTTAGAGATAGGTTGCAGGAGTATTGCTAGGGCATTCACAGTGTATACTCTAAGATCCATGGTGTTTTGGTTCATATCCTTCCACAAAGGAATATTTAGTTTTGTAGTTCAGAAGATATGTTGGTTGAGATGGGAAGGTTTTATATCCAAGATTTCAAGTCATTAAACCTTTCACAGTTAAATTTATAAGTGACAAAGTTCCAGTCTGCACTCTAGAAGACTATAAATGTTTGTCAGAATGCTCTGTATTCATCTGAAGTGATAAATATGGCTGAGTGGATTTTTGGATATGTTCTTTGGGGTGTATGAGTGCATCCATATGATTTTTAGATGTTTTGGTGAACTGCAATGCAATATCCTAAGTATTGATGGGTCAGAGTTAGTCAAGGATGCTCTATTTTCAGTAGTTCAATGCATTTCTCTTCTTGTGGCAGCATATAATGATCAGATAATTTAAGAGAAGGTTGTAAGGGTATAGTTGATAAAGTATATTACTCACATTTTAGTCGCATGATGTTTTTGGTCTCTCCCTAGTGGTGTGAAGATAAATAGTGGGTAGTGTTCATGTTGTTTGGGCCGACATTTTGGTTCCCTTCATTTGTGGTTGATCCTGACTAATCAATTTTGCCTTGAAAGATATGTTGTGATGTCTTTGGCATTGTTATGCCATGTGTTGTGATCCACAACTTATTGTCTCTTCATAATTAATGCCTTTTGAGCTGCGTATACAGTATCACACTTTTCATCTAAAGATCTTCTTGGTGCCGACCTAATTGAAGTTTTGAGTTGTTACAGAGGGTATTTATAGAAGAATGAAATCATTTGTGAAGGTGCAAAGGATAGATTGAGGAATGTGTTAAGCATGAAGTGTGTGAAGTCAGAGTGATAGTTTTACTATGTGAAATAAGGGACTACAACATTAGCATAAGTCAGATGCCTTCTTTATAGAGGTTTATGTTTATGTTTTCATTGTAATTCTCATGTATCCTTCTATCAGATAGTGATTCCCTTCAGTAGGTCCTTGTATCTTGTCCTAAGGTTGTACCTAAAAGGAAGCTAGGTGTACGCAAATTGATTCCTACACTAATCTATTATGCAGAGGGCTATGCAAATTCAACTTTATCCTAACTATTACAACAATGTTAAACCATTAACATGAGATATTGTAGAAAAACACAAGAACTAGAAAGAAGACAGAAGAAGAGAGACAAAGATTTATGGTGGGGAAAACCCTTATCGGGTGAAAAACCCCACACTTAGAAACCTACACAATGTATTAACAAATCTGAAATTTGTTTACAATACACTTGCAATGCAAGCTTCAATGGTCTTTGACACTCATGTCTGGAGTCAATCCAGAAACATAACAGTACCTGTGAACCTGTGATACAAACTCCATCTCCAAGCAGCTGTATAAATAGAAAATACAAAGAAAATTTGGACCTTCCTTGGAATGGACGTCCAACATGGCATCTTGGACCAAAACCCATGCCTAGGACCACTTGGTCAACATTGTAGAATGTGTCTAACACTTGTCCATAGCTCCCATCCCAAAGAGGTCACTTAGTTTCAAAATGGGCTATGACAGATGCTCTTACGACACTTACGACCATCATATAATCTATCATAGCGGTTACAACTTACAGCTGTAAGAGAATCTGTCATACTCCTGCTATAAATAGCATATTCTCTTACAACACATCATATTCCACCTCAGGCACCCAAATATGCCTCATTCAAAGATGCTTCATGACACATGTCATCTCCTATCTTACAACCTTCTATTTCTGACTCTTACATGTCATAGGAATCCGTCATAACCATTTTGGTCAAACATTCCTTACACAACATAGAAGATGCTGACACATGGCAGAATATTCCTACCACTAAGTGGGATGGCTATCTCCTCATGTGAGGACAAAATAAAAAGTTGTCATAATCCATGTAGGATTGACACATCACCGTGCCACATCCCACAACATGACAACATGGAATTTCCAATTATTTACAACACAGGCAATTAAATAATACATATAAACATTACAAATGCAAAGAATTACCAAGGTTGAGACACCTTAATTCCCAACATTCTCCTAGTTGTAGAACACCTTGTAAGAGCTAATAGAAAAGCAAGATTTAACTGCTATAGACTGAGAGGCCCATAGACTCCGAACACCATCTGAACTTCTCCATGCCCACTGGTTTCATCAATGCATCTGCAACATTGTTCAAAGTATCTACCTTTTCCAAATTTGCCTTTCCATCCTCAACCATGTCTCTCACGAAGTGAAACTAAACATCAATGTGCTTGGTTCTAGCATGGAAAGTTAGATTCTTTGCAAGGCAAATTGCACTCTGACTGTCACAACTGATCGTGATCTGACCCACATCAACACCAATATTGGAACACAATCTCTTAAGCCAAATGGCTTCCTTACAAGCATGAGTTTCTGCCATATACTTAGCTTCTGTCATGGACAAAGCAACAAGTTGTTGCTTGCTCATCCAATCAATAGCACCACCAAAAAGTGTAAAAACATAAGCAATGGTGGATCTCCTGCTATCAATGTCACCTAGCTAATCTGAATCCACAAATCCATGAATATCAACAGAATACAAAGGTCCTGAAACATTACCATGATAGCAAATGGAGTACTTGGAAGTACCCCTCAAATATCTGAAGACTTGCTTAACTGCATCCCAATGAACCCGTCCAGGATTAACCATAAATCGATGAAGGACTCCCACTACTTGGGCAATGTCTTGTCTTGTGCAGACCACAGCATACATTAGACTACCAACAACACTAGGATAAGGTACTATGCTCATGTCCTCCACCTCACTAGGAGATTTTGGACAATCCTCAATAGACAACTTTGTCCCCAAAGAAATGGGAACACACAATGGTCTACAATTTGCCATGCTGAACCTATCCAACATGGTCTTCACATACTTACTCTGGCTTAACCAAAGTTTTCTGTTGGTTCTGTCTCTTCTAATTTCCATTCCTAGAATGTACCTGGCTGCCCCAAAATCTTTCATTTCAAACTGAGCTGACAACTGAGGTTTAAAATCAGAAATCATATTCTTACCCTTCCTAATGAGCAACATATCATCAACATACAGTGCAACAATGAGAATATGATCACCATCAAATTTATAATACACACAGTGATTCAATTTCGATGTCACAAATCTAATTGACAACACAAAGGAATCAAACTTCAAGTACCATCTCCTAGGGGATTGCTTCAAACCATACAAATACTTTTTAAGTTTGCAAACCAAATTTTCTTTACCTTTCACCATGTAATGCTCTGGCTGTGACATGTAGATTTCTTCCTCCAAGTCACCGTGAAGGAAAACTGTCTTCACATCCATTTGTTCTACCTCCAAGTCATAAGCTATTGCGAGTGACAACAGGAATCAAATGGATGTCAGCTTTGCAACAAAAGAGAATATCTCACCATAATCTATACCCTCCACTTGTGAATACCCCTTCACAACCAATCTGGCCTTATACTTTTCAACACTGCCATATGCACTAATTTTCTTCTTGAACACCCATTTGCATCCAACAGGTTTCCGTACATGAGGCAAATGCATCAAGTCCCAAGTTTGATTCTTTTCCAAAGAAGCCATTTCTTCCTCCATGGCCTCCTTCTAGGAACCTGCATCCTTCATATCCAAATCCTCTGATATAGTTCTAGGTTCATCACTATTAGTAAGCAAAGCATAAGCACAACTAGAATTGAGAAATGTAAAACCAAAGATTTCAGGTTGCTTTCTTATCCGTGTAGACCTCCTCAAGAGCTGAGGTTGAGGTTTAGCTTCTTCATCTGAGCTTTCAGAGCTGCTGGAGCTCTCCTCATCATCAGGTCCAACATTGTCTTTCTGTTCAGTCTTCTCAGGGGTGAGAGGAAACTGAGCAACATCCTCTTTCTTTTCTCTTTCTTCTGGCTGCAAAACAGTGGAAGAAGGTGTAAGCTCTCTAAAGATGACACTTCTACTATACAACACTTTTTCAGCCACGGGGTCGCAAAGCTTGTATCCTTTCACACCAACACCATATCTGATGAAGATACACTTAACATCTTTGTTCTCCAACTTTGACCGCTTCTCCCTAGGCACATGTGTATATGCCTCACAACCAAAAACACGAAGATACCTTACTAAAGGCTTTTTACCAGACCACACCTCCACGAGTGTCTTTCCAACAAGAGCTGATGTAGGAGATCTGTTTACTGGATAGAAAGCAGTGGCAATAGCTACAGGCCAAAACTTTTGTTCTAGACTAGCTCCACTAAGCATACTCCTAGCCTTCTCCATCAGTGTCTTGTTCATCCTCTCTGCAACTCCATTTTGCTGCGGGGTTTATGGAGTTGTCTTGTGCCTTTCAATCCTAAGTTCCTTGCAATACTTATCAAATTCTATAGAACACAACTCACCACCATTGTCAGTTCTAAAACATTTAATCTTTTTACCAATCTGATTTTCAGCAAAGGCTTTAAACTCCTTAAACTTGCTATAGACTTCAGATTTGCTTCTGAGAAAATAAATCTATGTCCTTCTACTATAATCATCTATAAAAGATACAAATTATACTTATTTTGATAATGAAGGAACATTAACAGGACCAAACACATTAGAATGAATGAGGTCCAACACACCAGAAGACTTATGAGAACTCAAGTAAAATTAAACACGGTTTTGTTTTTCATAAATGCAATGTTCACAAAAGTCAAACTCAAGATTAAATCATCTAACCCCTCAATGATGTTCTTATTTTTTAGGGTACGCAGACCCTTCTCACCAATGTGGCCAAATCTCTTATGCCATAACATTGTCTTTTCTATAGGAAGTTTAACTTCCAATGCACGATTACAACCATCAAGATTAGAAACAACAAATTTCTTCACTACTCATTCAGATGGTGGGGATGAAGTGACTACTGCCCTCTTCCTTGAGTCAGAAGAACTATTACATTGTGAAATGCATGCCTCAGCTAAAACATAGTACCTCTCCTAGTACCCTTAGCAAGCACCATAGCTCCTCTAGTCATCTTGCATCCTTCTTTCGAAAAGACAACCTGCACACCTGCATCATTCAAAATACTTACAGAAAGCAAGTTTCGTGCTAAGCTTGGGATGTGCAGGACCCCATAGATCCCCTTCACTTGACCATCAATGAATCGGATAGAAACTCTTCCGTGACCAATGATCTTCAGATGAGAGTCGTCACCTAGATACACCTTTCCACCATCGAACTCTTCATACTTAGTGAACCAGTCTCGATCCAAGGTCATGTGAAATGATTCACCAGAGTCGATTAGCCACACATCATCAGATGCATGGGTTTCCAAGGCTGCGATGAAAGCATCACCGTCATCTTGTGATTTGTCAGAATCTGAATCAGGAGCTTTCTTCTTCTTTTTCTTCTCCTCTTTGCATTCCTTTCGGAAATGCCTGATCTTGCCACAGTTCCAACAATGAGCCTTGGACTTTCCAGGTGATTTGGATCTCCCACGAGCTTTTAATCTACCCTTCTCAGCTTTCTTGTCCTTCTTCTTCCCTTTCTCCTTGGGTCTTCCACAAACTGTAAGAGCCTCTTTGGCTACCTCAGAATACTTTCTCCGCATCTCTTTAGACAACAACAAAGAAAACACTTCTTCCATTTTGAATCTGGATGTGGTGCTTCCAATTGCCATGACAAGATGATCCCATGAGTCTGGTAGAGAACAATGCAGGGTCATACACTGATCCTCCTCCTCCATCTTTACACCAATAGATGTTAATTGTACAACTAGCATGTTAAAGGCATTCATATGCTCAGCAATGGATCCTCCATCCTCCATTCCAAGAGAATACAAATTCTTTCTTAGAAAAAGTTTATTAACTAGGGATTTGGCTTGATACACATCCCCCAACTTCTTCCAATGGAGTTTTGTAGTAGTCTCCTCATGGACATTTAACAACACAGAATTGGCAAGACTAAGTCTTATGAGACCCTTAAACTTCTGATCCTTGAGATCCCAATCATCTTGTGACATTGCAACTAGTTTAGTTCCATTCACACTATCCCAAAGGTCTCGGTCGACTAACACATCTTCCATTTTGAGCTTCCACAGCTTGAAATTACTGCCATTGAACTTGTCTACTTCAAACTTTCTTGATGTGCCTGCCATTTCCTTGCTGCAATAAGATATAGAATGCTCTGTACAGACTCCCACTCAATGTAAGATTAGCTCCAAAAATTCCTACCCTACAACTAGGACCAAAGGTGATCAAGCTTTGATACCAACTGAAAGGAAGCTAGCTGTGTGGAAATCACTTCCCACACTAATCTATTGAGGAGAGGGCTATACAAATTCAACTTTATCCTAACTATTACAACAATGTTAAAATTTTAACATGAGATATTGCAGCAAAACACAAGAACCAGAAAGAAGACAAAAGAAGAGAGACAAAGATTTACGGTGAGGAAAACCCTTATCGGGTGAAAAACCCCACTCAGAAACCTACACAATGTATTAACAAATCTGAAAGTTGTTTACAATACACTTGCAATGCAAGCTTCAATGGTCTTTGACATTTGTGTTTGGAGTCAATCCAGTAGTATAACAGTACCTGTGAACCTGTGATACAAACTCCATCTCCAAGCACTTGTTTAAATAGAAAATACAAGGCAAATCCAGACCTTTCTTGGAATGGGTGTCGAACATGGCATCTTGAACCAAAACCCATGGCTAGGACCACTTGGTCAACATTGTAGAATATGTCTAACACTTGTCCACAACTCCCATCCCAAAGAGGTCACCTATTTCCAAAATAGGCTATGACAGATGCTCTTACGACACTTACGACAGTCATAGAATCTGTCATAGCGGTTACAACTTACAGCTATAAGAGAATCTGTCATACTCATGCTATAAATAGCATATTCTCTTACAACACATCATATTCCACCTTGGGGTGCCCAAATATGCCTCATTCAAAGATGGTTCATGACACCTGTCATCTCATGTCTTACAACCTTCTATTTCCAATTCTTACATGTCATAGATTCGTCATAGGAATCCGTCATAACCGTTTTAGTCAAACATTCCTTACACAACATAGAAGATACTGACACATGGTAGAATATTCCTACCACTAAGTGGCACGCCTATCTCCTCATGTGAGGACAAAATAACAAGTTGTCATAATCCATGTAGGATTGACACATCACCGTGCCACATCCCACAACATGACAACATGGAATTTTCAATTATTTACAACATAGGCAATTAAATAATACATACAAACATTACAAATGCAGAGAATTACCAAGGTTGAGACACCTTAATTCCCAACAGTATCTTAGTCTGCAAGTCACCAGGGAGTAGTAACTTCCTTGGATTGTAGCCCTAAAACAACGTTGTAATCTTTTATAATAGTGAGCTTGATATATTGTGAGTTAATTGTCACTGTAGTTTTTCCCTCATTGGGTTTTCCACGTAAAAATCCTGGTGTCTTTGTGTGGTGTATTTTTTAATTTTTGTTCTTCTTTTTGTTAAAATAATTTGATGGTTAAGTTGCAAATTGAATTAATTCAAATTTTAAGAATAGACAAATTCACCACCCCCCATCTTAGTCTTTGGATGTGTTCAACAATTGGTATAAGAGCTAAGTACCTTTAAGAAGCCTAACGGTTGAGGTAGATCCTGCACTTGAACACATGGAATTTGAAGCAATGTCTAATGATGTATTTTCACCAGAACCAAAACTAGAATCAATGGAACCTGAAGGTTGGGATCTCAATCCAGATGAGGTAGACTTTGAAGGAGAACTTTGGTCAGCTCTTAAAGATTTGGATGAAGCAAGATAACTAAATCTTAAATATGAGGTCATAATTGAAAAATCAAAGCAGATAATTGTTAAATTGAAGACAAGCTATAGAATCAAAAGAAGAAATTGGCAGACTGAAAGCTCAAGTAGAAGGAGACAAAGGATGTGAAATTAAATTCAAGGAGGATGAAGAGGTGATCTCCAATTTGAAAGTCAAAGTCAAAGAAGGAAAGAGGATTGAGGATTGCTTAAATAACATGTTCAAAGAGAAAGCAGTTGAATGTGCCTTGAGGAAGAATTTGTCACTTTGAGAAAAGAATTGGAAAAAGTAAAGAACAAATTGAGAAGGGTCTAAAACTAAAAGGAGGTTCTAAAATTCTTGACGAGTTGATTAAGTCTCAAAAGTCATCAAAATAAAAATCTGGTCTTGGTTTTGAAAAAGGGAAAAGTTCTATAATTAGTGCATCTGCAAACTTATATGATGACTTCAAAGCAAAAGGAAAGTCTAAAACAAAGGAGGAAAAAGCTTGCACTAAAGATCCTAAGAAGAATTCCTCTAGAGATGCAAAAGAAGATAAATTTATTCCTATTCAGAGACATAGAAGATTTAGAGGTCCTCCACCTACAAGATAGCATGCCCTTACTAGGTTCAATCAATCTCTTCAAGGTCATTGTTTTTCTTGCAATAATTTTGGGTAGAAGGATATCGATTGTAGACATAGGCAAAGAAGAAATGATTACATGAGTAGAAGACCATTTCTGCCTCAAAGATATGGTGCTGCTTCATTTCATGGTTAGTAATATGCTTGCAAAAAGGTTGGTCATAAGGATAATGAATATAGAATTACAGTGATGAGGAATAGTTTCATGAACAAGAATAATGCTATGACTTCTCAATCCTTCTATGGTTACTGCTACACATGCAACAAGTTTGGTCATAAGCCTACTAATTATAGATCTAATGTGAGAAGAGGTGATCATGCTTAGCAATCTAGGATTACCTGTTACAATTGCAATAAATCATGACACATTGCAAGGTTCTGCAAGGGAAAGAATGTAAGATCTTCTGCTCCTCAAAAATAGAGTGACATTTATTAGCAAAAGAAGGAAATGAACAAGATGTGGAAGAAGAAGGAAGAAAATGAAGTAAAGGAAGGATCTGTACCTCTGTTTGGTGCAGATGGATTTTCTAGAAATTGGAAGAAAGTATTGGCTTAGGGGAAGTTGCAATTGGAAATCTTTTCAAACCCCTATAAAGCATAAGATGCTGAAATCTTTAGCATAATGGTTAATGGTGGCATGGATATGTTCGGCTACTGATAATATGACATTTTCTCAAACTTCTAGAGAAAATATACTCTTTGTGGTAGTTTTTTGAAGGGTCATAGATCTCTGTATTATCTTAGGATGGTAAGAAGCTGTGTGTCAAATGCATTTAATGTAGAGAAACTCAAGTAGATGTGAAGCTTATTTATTCTATACTTGATCCAAATTGATCTCATTTGAATGATATCAAGTGTGTACAAGAGCTAAGGAAGAGAAGAAGGTTTTTAGTGAAGCTTGTGTGCAAACCCCAATGAAAGAATTCATAGGTATTCCTCAAATTTTCTTGTAAAACCCTAGATTTGAGAAAGAATTATCATGAAAACACCTGTGGTTATTGACATTATGGAAAGGTCAAGGCAAAAATTCAAGAGACATTCATATAAATCTATTGAGACTGATTAGGATGGAGCATTTTCCTGTGTTCTTATAAATGTATTGCATATAGAGGATATCCACATTTATATTCATTCATAGCTAGATGCGTACAATCATCTAAAGTTGGAACAATTCAGGAATGATCATCACTTGGGTGATAATTTTTCGCTCAAACCAAAGTATGTAAATGTTGAGGTAAAATAGCTAGATGTATGGAATGGTTTCCCCAACTTTTTCTATGAAGATGGATGGGTCAAAATTGCCTTGATCCGAATTCATGAAGATTTCTTTTGCCTTGATCAACCCTACATGATGACAAAGGAATCCATTAGAGTTGTGACCAAATTGTACTTTTCCAGACTTCTGCCTGCACTAAAATCTGTGAAGAATGAAGAAGTTATGAATCTCACAGGAGAAAATTTTTACAAGTGAACCCTAACTTTGGATGACATCACTAACTTAGGGGTTTGGTATGCCATGATGGGCATTGCATACAAGGTATATTACAAAAACAGGGAAGGGTCTCCTACCGTCATTTTCATCTACACTGCTCATTAGATGGCGAAGGAAGGAAAAGATTATGATCTTTTTGAACTATTGCAGTATCAATTGATGGACAACTTGAAGAGAACAAAGGAAAAATGCTACAAATTTTGGTATGGATCTTTTTTTTTTTCTAAAAAAATGCGCCTAGTAAACTTTTTAATGTGACCGGCGATGCTGGTGCGACACGCCCTCTGGATCCATGTGAATGCTTTTGCCCAAAGCACTGAACCGGTGAGGGCACAACACGGGGGACCTCATACCCTAACAAGAACACTTCAAACCCGCGAGCTCATTCGCCTAGTGAAGGCATAAAGACTGCGAGCTCGTAGGCCCAACGGGGGATTGAACTCTGGTGGCCACGACTACAATCGAGCGACTTAACCACCAAACCATGCCCTTATCAGCCAATTATGGTATGGATCTTTGATCATTTATCTTATGTTCTATTTCCTGGAGGAATTTCCTGGTATGAAGAATGTGTTCTAAAGAACAAACATCCCTATTGCACACCAAATTAGGGAACACATGCATAAGTTTTCAGATACCAAACAATATGACACAATATTTGGGGATTTTTCTAAACATTCCAAAATGATATGCAGAGGAGGGATAGAATAGAATAAAAAATTGTGGAGAATTATAAGAGTAATACCACATTTATGGTAGACAAGGACAACTACTACATGGGTGTAGTTGAACCAAGAGCTATATGGATAACTACATTGCCCTATGAGGTCTCTAGACCTGACAAGTCTGGGTATGTTGAAATCCTTCTCAACAAACCTAGGGATCCCTCTATGAAGAGATTTGGTACTTATGATGATATAACAAACAAGAAAAACAAGGAGATAGAAGAAAAGGCAAAGAAGATGAAATCAAAGTTGGAAGAGATGCTTGATACTCCTGAGGATCCTACAAAAGAAGAATCATAGACCACTTCTGCCATACCTACTCCTAGAAGGATAAGTAGGTCTTCCCCTGTCACTGCTACTTCTCCTAAACCTTTTAGACTGGTAAAAATACCTCCTAGCAGAATAGAGGTTGTTACTTCTACACTGGTGCGAACTATGACTACAGAGAAGAAGAAACCAAGGCCTAAGGTATAGGAAAAGAGGGGAAACGTAAATATGGTGAATGAAGAAGATGATGAAGAGGATAAAGGAGAAGAAAAGGAATTGTTTTTATTGAAGAAAACAACTAGACAAGGAGAAGACAAAGGAGCATCCAAAGGAAAAGGTAAAGAAAAGACAAAAAAGAAAAGAAGACTTCTCCGGAAGTAGTTAAGGATTCACCTCTATATATTGCGGCTCCTATTAATGCAATTGTAGAGCATGGTACACTAAAAGGAGTTGCAGATCTTTATGATGAAATGTCTTCTATTGAGAAAGCCATAGTTATGTATATGATGGGCTTCAATATAGATTTAAATGAATTCATTGATTAGGTTCCAACAAGTCTTGCATAGACACATAGCAATAAGAGGAATGAGGCCATTGTGGAAGAAGATAAAATGAGGATACAAGCACTAGAAAAAGCAGGCTCTTACATCTCTCATGAAGAAGAGGTTAAATTAGCTCTAATACAAGAAAAAGAATTCAGAACCAAGCACAGAATAAGCACCCTAATGGGAAAGGACAAAGAAGAGATAGAAAGAATGGAAAGAGAGATGGAGGAAAAGACAACCTAAATTCTTGAAGAAATGAAGAGGGCTAAGATTACTATTGAGGAACAAGTTCCTCTAGATACTCTTGATGTGTCTACCCAAGACACTCACTTATCATCTTTTGAGGACAAGGTAACAAGTGAAAATAAAATAGAGAAAATTGGTAAGGAATGAAGAGACTGCTCCTCCAGGGAAAATAAATACACAAAATATAGGAGGTCAAAGTGAAGTGAATGCACCCCCTCTAGGGAATACTAATCCCAGTGGAGAACATAACATCCCCCCTCTAGAGATTCCTACTCATGAGGACAAGTTGACTTGTCCAATATCTCTTGTATACATAAGTTGCATCTTGGTGATATTTTGCATGCTTCTGCAAGGAAGGAGTTTCTATAGGAACATTTGAAGAAGATTGGACTAGTTGATGATGTAGTGAAAATCATTCAAGAATGTCTACCTGAGATAAACATTGATTCTTTCTTACCTCTGAAAGAAAGATTGAAGCTCTTAATGGATTCTTTCAAAGATCATTCCACTCATATTGAGAAAAAGGCAGAACAAGAGGCATTGAGAAAAATAAATGAAAAAGAATGATTGATGCATAAGATCGGTGTGCCAATGCGCACAACAAACTGCAAGAAAATTTGAAGATGTTTAAGGAATGCATTGATGAAGCTACTATATTATACCTGTTTTGCTTGAAATGGCCAAACTCTACCAAGAACATCAAAACTCAGATTGACTCCATTAAGTCACTAATCACTAAATTTGCCAGGATATATGACTTGTCAAAGGACAAGGATGGATCAACTAGGGCAAAAATAGAAAATCTTCATTCATAGATGTCACAACTTCAGGACGAAAGAAAACAAAAAAAGAAATAGCTTGGTCAACTGAGGCAAGCAATCAATTTGAGAATTGCTTCATTATCTGGGGTGTTAGGTGAAGCAGAAAAGATTGAGGAGAAAATAAAGGCTCCAAGTAGTATAGATGAGGCTGAGGATTTATGTGTACAATTTGAATGTCAGAATCACATTCTTTCCTCAGCAAAAGAAAACTAGTATCTACTCTTTCTCAACTCAAGGTAATCTACAAAAGCATTCTACCTTCTAAATGAGTTGTAAGAGTGTTGTAGATAAGATAATTTTGTCTTCATATAGACTTGCAGAGGCTTGTAGTTTCATACTTGATGGAAAACTATGTACATAGCATTAGTTTTTAGGGCATATCTATCTATGGGGAATGTTGTTTGTAAAAAACATACAGTATGGGGAAGTACATATGGTTTTTGGGTAGAAGATATTTTGCCCTTTATCCTTGATGTCAATGGGGAAGAATGTGTTGATCAGTTGAGAAAAAAAATTGTAGATAAATGTATGTTTCCATCAATGACAAAAGGGGGAGATTGTTGGCAATTTATGTGTTCTCATTGATGTCAACTCAATATGTGTTGACTTGATGACATGATTGTATAGAGTTTTGTATAGAAGTTGAAGAGGTTAATAAATGCTTAGAAATAGGTTGAGGAAAAGTGGAAGATTTGAGAGAGATGGTTTGACATAGGGCCAATATGTTTCACACTGTAGAAGATTTGAGAGAGATGGTTTGACATAGTTGGAAACATGGGGTCAGCATGTTTAAGGCAGGCTAGTTTGGAAGACCTAGTAGATGGAGAGAAGTTATCTATGTATGAGGATGAATGGTGATTAGTAGGATGTCTAAGTGTGATGCAGAGGTGAGTACAACCATTTCAATATGTTTCCAGTATCCCTACATTGATATCTCACCAATGTGGTGTACCGCACTTAGAGATAGGTTGCAGAAGTATTGCTAAGCCATTCACAGTGTACACTAGTCTAAGACAAAGCCATGGTGTTTTCATTTGTGTTGGTTTCCAAATCTGCATACATCAAACTCTAAAGATTTGCCACTTCTTATGATCAAGTTCAATGGTAGACATGGCCAATAGAGTGGGAGATTTTCTTTTATCTCCCCTTCACTTTAGGTCCTGCTGCACCTAGGGGGTATCCCTTATTCACAGTCCATAAATACAACTTTTCAATACCATGCAGAATGTTCCCATGTATGCACCAAGATTTGTAAGATAAACCCCAGATTGGCAATGTTCTTGGATTATCTAACTTATTCACATCAGAGAACATGTAAGACCCTAACCTATAACAAAATAAAACATGAAATGGTTTGAATGATTTATCTTTAAATTCATTGTTCTTTTGGACCTTTGGGCAAATAAAATTCCAGATCAGTGCCTTACTTGGGCAGTAGAGTCAAACCTAGCAATATAAATGTTTCCTTATGACAACAAAAACTCAAAACCAGAGGACTGAAAATAATGAAATTACTGCTCTACAATAATTTGTCCAAGAAAGAGAATCACCCATAACCATATTCTTCACTTATCCCTTAATGCAACACATTTTCCCCATATCTGATCCAAAGCAAGTTTAACCTACTCCTTGAATAGATGAAAAAAATTAGATATGCAACATAGCAATTGTACATTGAAGAATTTAGCAACCCTTAGCAACTTCATTCACAAGAAGAATTCTTACACAGAAGGAGACAGCCATAAATGATCCACACAAAATGTGTTACTCATATAACTCAACCTAGAAAGAAAGCTATCATTCAGAAATTATTCACTTACATAGAGAAATATGCCTCTACAATCCGAAATCTAGTCACCTTCTCCTACAGAAAGCTACTTCCCAAAATGTGGACAACATGCATTCAAAGCCCTCCAGAATCCCCCTACAAAGTGGAACAACATGCTCTCTTATAGAAACAAGAGCACGTTGCCCTAAAAGATTATTACATACTAGCAGTTAGGTGAGTTTTGCATTACAAGTTGTTGTTGATGAGCCTAGGGAAATTACAAAATACACAAAAAAGAGGAGAATAAAATATAGTTTGTGGAGAAATGTTTTAATTAATTTTTCCCCCTTTTAACTTTGTCCAGATTTTAATTTCTTGTTGCCAGGCATCTCCAATTTCGCACCGTCGCATGGGCACAACTTAACGCTCTTCATTCCTCTATACTGCTACAAAATGAGGCTCATGTACCTTCTCTTCAAGCTTCTTTGAACAAACTCATCCCTTTAAGAACATGGAGAGCAAATTTTAGCAGCCTCCAATTCAAAAATTTTCATCATAGGGTCATTTTTCTTGACACAGGGGCATTTTTGGCCATTCTGAAAGCCAAAATTCATCACAAATACACTTAAAAGCTCTGTCCAGGCAATAGGATAGGTAAGGGAACAAATTTTAAGGTTGGGGCAGCAATTTTAGACCAAATAGAGTCTCCAAAAGTTTTCCTGAAGATCAAAAACATGAACAACAATATACTCTACAACCAATTTCCCCTGAATCTGCCCAAATCACCTCCAAAAACCCTTTAATGGAGAGAAAACAACTCAAGCTTCATTGCAATGGAGACTACAGATCAGAATCTGCCTTGAGATGGTGATTTCGCAGCATCGCAGAACAACAAGGGAGCTAGAAGACGTGCGATGCTGCAAAATGGCAATAGAATGCCTTTATTTTTGCTTCCAAGCATTATAAAATAAGGTTATAATGTTTACTTATAACATTTGCATCAGAAAATATTAAATTTACCAAATAAAGATTTTAAAATTGCAATTTTTAACTATAGACAAATCGCAAATATTCAATTTCTTCTCCCAAGTAAACGATGCCTATTCACCATGAGCACATGGGATAACCAGAGGCCACAAAATTTTGCATATGGCCTTTATCAATTATTTAGAGAAAACCCATTTCCTCAAAATTAGCATCGCTGAAAGAATTTTGGGACCTGCTTTGAAAACTCTCCTACAGGATGCCTTTGCCGCAACTGAAATGAATTAAAATAATGTATCATATGATCTCCAATTTTGATGAAATGGGAGTTGGTGAAGTGTTGGACCAAAACTAGAAATGGGTCGCCCTCAGAATTGTAAAATTTGAAACTTTTTGGAACACCAAATCTAGCGCGATCACAGTCAAAAAGACATTAAATACCCCATCAAACTTCATCCTGAAAGCACGAAACTAAGTAGGCATGTTACATATGTGCCAAAAAACTTTGTACCATATGGATTTGCAAGATGATCTCTGAGTTACAAGATTTTAATTGACGAAGGTGGGCTCCGGTGTAGATTGAGCAACATGCTGACCTGACCTCTATTGATACATCAAGAAGAGATAGACACTTCAAATTTACAAAATTTGAAGGTGCAAATAGTGGCTCATGTTCAAGGATGCATGCCTCTTGTAGGCATGGAGAGATTCTAGTTATCTACGGTCTGTAGACCATGTGCCATATCCATTGGGCTACTGTGTAAATGCTCAATCTTGCATTAAAAATCATACCTTCAATATTATTTTGGTGGCCCCAAGCCCCCAAAAATGGAGAAATAGAACCCTCCCCTATTAAATACCTAATTTTTATCTGACTACAATGGGTCAAATCTTAAAACAATACCAAAAAGTGTTCACAAACTAACCTCGACACTATCATGCTTAACCATATCACTGAGCCTGCCACTATCAACATTAACTATGTCAATCTGAACATTAGATACTAACTGAAATCCATAATCATTTTGACATTTTACATCACCCAGCTCATTGTCATGTTCCACTAAATGCTCATCCAACTGAACTGAAAATTTAAAACTCTCATAGTCTCTTTGACAGTTGACATCACAAATCTTGAAAACATATTCAGTTTGCATATCAAACATAGAGACTTCATAAATAATTTGTTCAATTGTCCTATCGAGAAATATATGCCCTAATTTATTGAAGTCAAATTGTAGCTCCAAGTCTGAAAAATTAGATTGCATGGAAGACTTGTATAAAACCTTAGAGTCATCCTTGGAAATTTGTCCCATGCCAGACAAGCGCTCACTTTGTGTGATAAACAAAAATTGTTCATACATAGGCAGATGCTCAAACTGACCTGTATTATATTGGCATTCACAATCACCGGTACCCAAAGGAACATCATCATTGTTGAAGCTTACGTGAGCAAGGAGCAAAAGCTCATGACCATCTTCATGTACATACCTCTGATATTCTATGGCCAACAAATCTGAAATATGGTCACTACTGAGTGAGCATGCTTCTTTTACATCTTCTAATGCTCCTTCCTCTTTATCCCCATAAGAGCTGCAAGCACTACTTAATTACAAATCAAAATGCACATGGTTGCCATTTTTATCATTAAAATCTGGATATTCAATGGATTCATCACAGCATGTTTCTTGTTCACCAACACTTGTGAGCATGTGTCTTCATCAAATTTTACACTATTGCACGCCTCATTAAATGAAACCATGTCCATCTCTACAAATAAACAAGTATATTCTATCTCACCATTAATTTCATGAGCTAGTGGCTTCGCATATAGATCTGAATCAACACATTTTCCAGTGTTATGCACATCAACATCCTCATAGAAGCATTCATAATCCATAGAAAGATAATCTAGCTCACTGCCATCCTGATCCTCGTCATTAGAAAATTCATCACTGCATAAACTATGCTCAGAATCTTCAGAAGGAATGCTTAAAATTTCATTTTCAAAATCATGATCACTGATATATTGGTCTGCATATATGTTGCTTGTGGGTTGATTACATTCACTATCCTTATTTTCACAAGATAAATCTTCATTTACTAATATACTCTTTTCAGTTATGTGCACCACGTTCTGATTTTTTCTCAATAGGACAACTACTATCTGCATTTTTAGATGCCACACCTCTTGTATAGTCACATTGGGTTGATGTATAAACTGGGACAATAAGGATGTTAGTGCTCTGACACTCATTTTTAATACTTTAATTACACCTTTCATCAACACTGGGTACCTTAGGGCAACAAACACTTGTAGACAAAAAACCCTTATGCACTCCATAGTTTTGATTATTTTCAATATCCCTTACAATTTTATAAGCTTGGTCAAGTGTAGCAGGTTCCTTATCTCTCAGAAAATAACTCATTTCTTCATCAAATCTGAGCAAGTAGACGACTAGGCATAATGCATCATTTGGTCTCATATATTCAGGAATATGCTTGAGCAACTTTGTAAATCTTAAATTAAAGGCTACAACCAACTCATCATTTTCCTTTTGAATAGTCATAAATTGTGTAATCAATGTGGCCATATCAGTCCTTTCACCAAACTATTCTAAGAATGCATTCTCTAGATCTAACCATGAAGAAATTGAACACACGAGCAAATCTGAAAACTAGACCCTAGCATCATCCTTCAATGATTGAACAAAGAGTTTCATTACAACATCTTCAGCCTCAATCTCAGTCTTTTATCAAATCATAGAAATTTTCTAGATGCTTGTTTGTTGATTCATAATTTTGTCCATTATACTTTGGCAAACACTTTCTAATTTCATTGGGAATAATATTTGGGTAACCATTAATGCCATTGAAATTTAGGACTTTGTATCTTTCAACAAAGAATAACCTTTTCTGAGGACATGACAAAGATTGTTGTTCTAATCTAATCATTTTGTATGAAAGAGATGAAGTACTTAGGAATATATTGTAGCTTCAAACATGTTGGACAAAAGAGTCGCCACCTCTCCAAAGAGGACAAAACATCACAAGCCAAAAACTCTTGCCTGATCAATTGTATTCTAGGTTCATTTTACTAGCAGAGCATGCTTCAAAAGTCTTTAAAAAATACTGCAACACCTTCCACTTCAGACCGTGAAAACCCTTTGCATCATTTGACTCTCCCAAAAGATGAGTAGTTGTGTTCTCCCTTGTAGAGTCACCAGTTTATGTTGGTTCCCAAATCTACACACATCAAACTCTAAAGATTTGCCACTTCTTATGCTCAAGTTCTTTGGAAGACTTGGCCAATAGAGTGGGAGATTGTCTTTTATCTCCCCTTCACTTCAGGTTCTACGACACCTAGGGGGTATCCCTCATTCATAGTCCATAAATACAAATTTTTAATACCAGGCAGAATGTTCCCATGTATGCACCAAGATTTGTAAGATAAACCCCATATTGGCAATGTTCTTGGATTATATAACTTATTCACATCAGAGAACATGCAAGACCCTAACCTAAAACAAAATAAAACATGAAATGGTTTGAATGATTTGTCTTTAAATTTATTTTTCTTTTGGACCTTTGGGCAATAAAATTCTAGTTTGGTGCCTTATTTGGGCAACAAAGTCAAACCTAGCAATATAAATGCTTCCTTATGACAACAAAAATTCATAACCAAATGACTGAAAATAATAAAATTACTGCTAAGTTACAATAATTTGTCCAAGAAAGAGAATCACCCATAACCATATTCTTCACTTATCCCTTGATACAACACATTTTCCCCATATCTGATCTAAAGCAAGTTTAATCTACTCCTTGAATAGATGCAAAAAATTAGATATGCAACATAGGAAGCATATATTGAAGAATTTAGAAACCCTTAACAAATTCATTCACAAGAAGAATGCTTACACCCAAGGAGACAACCATAAATGATCCACACAAAATTTGTTACTCATATAACTCAACATGGAAAGAAAGCTATCATTCAGAAATTATTCACTTACATAGCAAAATATGCCTCTACAACCCAAAATCTAGTCACCTTCTCCTACAAAAAGCTACTTCCCAAAATGTTGACACCTTGCCTCTAAAGCCCTCCAGAATCCCCCTACAAAGTGGAATAACATGCTCTCTTATAGAAACAAGAGCATGTTGCCCTAAAAAATTATTACATCCTGGCAGTTAGGTGAGTTTTGGATTACAAGTTGCTGCCAATGAGCCTGAGAAAATTATAAAATACATAAAAAAGAGGAGAATAAAATATAATATGTGGAGCTAATTGTTTTAATTTGTTTATTGCTCTTTTGACTTTGTCCACATTTTAATTTTCTATTGTCGGGCATCTCCAATTTCATACCATCGCACAGGCACAACTAAAGGCTCTTCATTCCTCTGCACTACTACAAAATGAGGCCTGTGTAGCTTCTCTTCAAGCTTCTTTGATCGAACTCAACCCTTTAAGAACATGGAGGGCAAATTTTAGTAGCCTCCAACTCAACAATTTTCATCATAGGGTCATTTTTCTTGATGCAGGGGCATTTTTGGCCATTCTGGCAGCTAAAATTCATCACAAATACACTTAAAAGCTCTACCCAAGCAATAGGATAGGTTAGGGGTTGAATTTTAAGGTTGGGGTGGTAATTTTAGATCAAATAGAGCCTCCAAAAGTTTGCCTCAAGATCAAAAACATGAACAACAATATACTCTGCAACCAATTTCACCTGAATCTACCCAAATCACCTCAAAAAACCCTTCAATGGAGAGGGAAACACCTCAAGCTTCATTGCAATGGAGACTGCAGATCAAAATTTGCCCTGACATGGTGATTTTTCACCATCACACGGCAACAGGGGAGCAGTCAGAAGACCCATGCGATGGTGTGAAATGGCAATAGAATGCCTTTATTTTTGCTTCCAAAAATTATAAAATAAGGTTATAATGTTTACTTATAACATTTGCATCACAAAATATTAAATTTGCCAAATAAAGATTTTAAAATTATAATTTTTAACTTTAGTCAAATGGCAAATATTCAATTTCTCCTCATGGGCTAACGACGCCTATTCACCGTAGGCACATGGGATAATGAGAGGCCATGAAAATTTGCATAGGGCCCTTATCAATTATTTAGAGAAAACCCATTTCCTTAAAATTTGCATCACTGGAAGAATTTTGGGACCTCCTTTGTAAACTAGCCTACTAGATGTTTTCGCCGCAACTGAAATGCATGAAAATAATGCATCATATGATCTCTGATTTTGATGAAATTGGAGCTAAAGAAGTTTTGGACCAAAATGAGAAATGGGTCACCCTCAAAATGGAGAAATTTGGAACTTTTCGGAACACCAAATCTAGCCCGGTCGTAGTGAGAAAAGCATTAAATACCCCATCAAACTTTATCTTGAAAGCATGAAACTAAGAAGACATGTTACCATATGGGCCAAAAAATTTCTTACCTTACTAATTTGCAAGATTATCTTAGAGTTGCAAGATTTTAATCGACGAAGGCGGGCTCTAGAGTAGATTGAGCAGCATGTTGACCTAACCTCTATCGATACATCGGGAGGAGATAGGCACTTCAAATTTGAAAAGTTTGAAGGTACCAATAGTCTACATTCTTCCACAAAGAAAGATTTAGTCTTGTGGTCCAGAATATATGTTGGACAATATGTGAAGGTGTTATATCCAAAATTTCAAGTCACTAAACCTTCTATAGTAAAAGTTATAAGTGACAGTTCCGGCCTGCACTCTGGTAGACTAAAGTAATGATGAAGGTTTGTTGGAATTCTCTACATTACTTTGGAGTGATAGATATGGCTAACCAGATTTGGGGATATGTTCTAAGTGGTGTATGGGTGCATCAATATGAGTTTTAGATGTCTTGGTGAACCACAACGTAATATCCTAAGTATTGATGGGTCACAGTCAATTAAGGATGCACTATTTTTAGTAGTTCAATATGTTTCTCTTCTTGTGGTAGTATATAATGATCAGATACTTTAGGAGAAGGTTGTAAGGGTACAATTGATAAAGTATATTACTCACATTTTGGTTTGCATGATGTTTTTGGTCTCTCCCCGGTGGTGTGAAGATAAATAGTGGGCAGTGTCGATGTTGTTTGGACCGACAGGCTAGTTCTCTTCATTTATGGATGATCCTGATTAATTAATTTTACCTTGAAGGATATGTTGTGATGTATTTGGCCCTGTTATGGCATGTTATGATCTACAACTCATCTTCTCTTCATAATACATGTGTTTTGAGTCGACCTATACAGTATCACATGTTTCATCTAAAGATCATCTTGGTGCCGACCTAATTGAAGTTTTGAGTTGTTGTGGAGGGTATTTATAGAAGAACAAAATCATTTCTAAACGTGAGGAGGATAGATTCAGGGATGTCTTAAGAATGAAATGTGTGAAATAACAAACTGCAACATCGACATAAGTTAAATGCCTTCTTTATAGTAGTTTATGTTTATGTTTTCATTATAATTCTCAAGTATCCTTCTATCAGATAGTGAGTTTGTTTAGCAAGTCCTTGTATCTTGTCCTAATGTTGTAGCCTTAGTCTACAAGTCAGCAGGGAGTAGTAGCTTCCTTCGGTTGTAGCCCTAGAACAAAGTTGTAATCTTTTATAGCAATGAGCTTAATATATTGTAAGTTAATCTTCACCATGGTTTTTCCCTAATTGGGTTTTCCACATAAAAATCATGTTGTCTTTGTGCAGTGCATGTTTTGCTTTCTATTCTTCTTCTTTTTGTTAAAATGATTTTATGGTTAAGTTGTAAATGGAATTGATTCAAAGTGTAAGAATAGACTGATTCACCCCCTCCCTCTCAATCTCTGGATGTGTTCAACATTACAATCATTAGTAAAATAATAATTCTCATTGAATGGCCATAATACTACCATCGATAGCATAATAATCTCATAGAATGACCATAATACTGCCATCGTAAGGTGTCAACCAAAGTTAGCCACTATACAAGTTAGAGTCATGGCTCTTCATAGCTGTGATTACAACTATGTAAACATATCATCATTGTCTTATTACAGACAATGACAAAGTTGTTATTACTTTAAATAAATTGGTCTCAAGGAAAGATAAGTAAGCTCACATACACATGGAATAATGATGAGTTCCTACTCCTTCGTCAAACTGCCTTATTAGGTTGTCAAAAGATCACTCCAAATTATAACATAATGTTATTGGCCATATATAGGCTTAAACAAAAGCATGAGGATATCAAATGCTATAGGCTTATACTTAAACATCTACATATTGACCTTATAGGTGCAAGACAGGTATAACACAAGAGCTTACTGCTTTCTGAAAAAGACTATCAATGTAGGCATGTAAGTATACAAATACAATGAGATTGAAACCATGATTTGCACAAGGTTTTTTTGGCTAATAATAAATCTGCGTCATTCCAACTAGAACCAGTGCTAGGTTTTAGAGTACCAAGCTTATCTTAATAAGCAAAGGCTATATCTACACTCAGAAATAGCATATATACACAATGACCACAACCATATATGCATAAGAATATAAAAGAGATATGATCTCTACTCAGATATAAGGGTGACTTAGCCTCTTTATAACTAAAGATCCTTATCCCATGCGCAATTGGAAAAGATTAAGGTTTAGTCTTATTGGCAATACCTGTGGCCTTACAATAGCCTAACATTACAAAGATATTAACAATGATTACAAGTTTGATAGCAAGGCTCTCAAATTTATAAGAACAATGGCCTTTATTGCCTTTCAAACAACAAAATATACTAATACTTTTGACCTTAAACTGAGACACATAGTAAGTATAAAATTTCTAGTTTCTACCTTATACAGAGATGCTTAGTAACTATAATCTTGTTGGTTTTCACATAAACTAGAAATCAATACACTTGCATACCTCTGCATTCATACGTAGTAATGCATTTAATAAACATGGACAATAAATTATACTTATAACATGGTAGAAAGAGAACTTGGTTTGAATCAAATGCTTGAGATTTTACTCAAGATTTTGATGGTGTGGAAACTTCTACTCCTCCTATCACCACTCCTTCTCATGCAGAGATAACACAAGCAAAAAACTACATTTGGACACTTTCTGGTATTGAAAAAATAAAAGGAATTGGTCTTCATATTGTTTCATGCCCCTAAGCTTGGGCATACCCCCTTTAAAGAGAGATTTCATCTCTTTTAAAGAAGATACTCCCCTCACCCATAGCTTCTTGGCATGCCTGCTTTTAGACATCATGGGAAGGTTGCACCCCTCCTCCATTCTCCCTACAATCTAGGGAGGTTTAAATGAAGTCTCTCCTTTTGGTTTAGTTTAAATTTCAACATTTCCAAGTGGCCAAGACTAGGTATTAAGTTTTGGTTTTCATTTAAAAATAAGACAAAACTTATTTATAGATAAGGACAAGACATTTTAAATGCTTTAACATGCATTCAACAACACAACAACAACCATGGTGTCTTATAAAACTAAACTTCCTGACTTGAAACATTATGAGCAAGATAGATTCGATAGATTGGCTTCTTGAGTCGACTTGGCAAATGGAGGCAAGCACAACCTTAGAGAATGTCGATGTGGGAGACAAGGTCATCCACACGATGATTAACGACTTCATGTAGACTCAAAAATGACCATGATATCAAAGCATTACTATCATGAATGGAAATATGTAGACTAAGATGCTCACCAAAGTGACATAACTTCTACATGAAAATGTGTGTGCATTCCTTAATGGAACATTAATTGTTCATTTCTCGCATTCTAATTCCCTCTCCATAGTGATGCTCTCCCTCCTCATCTATAGGGGGAAACACTATCCTTGCATACACCTCATGTAAACAATGAGTAGTTAGCCCATTAACATAATAATAATAACATTTTAAATCATCATTTCATTGCATGGAATAAACATATTTTTATAATCTATTAGAACTTCATGATCATCATAATTATTTCACTTCTAACTAGCTATCCTTGAAATAATGGATGAAATAAGTTTGTCTATAAAATGGGGTGTAATAAAAAATGCAATGCAATGCATGCATCAAAATTTAGTCACAAGATCAAATGTTGGATGTAGATTGTGTGATGACAGATGCTTTGCAGATCCATTCAGGTTACAATTTTATGATAAAAATGCCAAATATAGAATATAAGGGGTAAGGGATTTCTAGTGGGTGTGTGGTTTAGTAGTAAAATTAAGGAATTTCTATGGTGACAATCTAGATTTGAGGTTTAACCCAATAGTTCCTATTTTCCTGATGCAGGAGCATCCTTGGTTCAAGAGAAATCTTGCATCAACCAAAAACATTTGCATTTGCATTTTAGTTTGTTTGCATTTCAATTCTTTCATTTCCCAGTTTAGTTCAGGCAATTCAGTCAGAAGCAACTCAACTTGTGGTCTGGTTTCAGCTTTTACACCTTACAGATCTAGACTTAACATCTTAATTCATTCATCTACATCATACCAAGAATTCAGAGCATTTGGATTAGTTACCAGAAAGTTATCGCTATCAGAAGATCCTCTATTTTCTCAGTGCAAAGTTCTCTGACAGTCATGAGTAATCAGCTGAAGGAGAAGGATTGGGAGCATTGGATGACTTCCAGATCCTTGTGATTCATTCTACAATGTTCCTTGGTTCATGGCTGACCTTCCTCATAGGTCCGCACTTCATTGTATTCATTGGAGAAGGATTTTCAAGCCGATAGGTCCAACCTATCCAAGAACACACATTACACCTCTTCATCAGGATTCTGGATCTCTTGTAGCCGATGCAAAGGAATCTATTGGTCTAGAAATGATATATAAAGATGTAATAGATCCTTAGGAAAGCAGTTCAGAGATAGCTATTCACATTAGAAAGATCAGTAGTTTAGTTTGGTAAGATATAGCTTCAAAGCTTTATCTTGTGCATGTATGTAATCAGGCCTGTGAGCCCAAGTTGTAAGCCCGCATGTTGCTAGCTAGAGTGTATTTGAATTCTTTGATATACTAAATGATTGAATCTACATTTGTTCTATATTCTTGTGTTGTTTTTATTGTGTTTACTCTTACTGCACAGTCTAGACAGTTCATTCTGTGAACCCTCCTACCGTGACTACACCAAGTGGTATCAGAGCAAAAGTTTGAATCCTTGGAGAGTGAGAGTTCGCTTCTTTGGAGTAAATTGATGAAGGGGATTCCATAAGATCTTGTTGTAAGTAGATCACTAATCTGAGGCAGGTTACTTATGCACAACTGATCGTTAATTGAGAGGGAGTTGTCTCTTGTAGCATGATCACCAACCTGAGGCAGTTTACACTTGATCCTAGGAAGATGCTGCTGTAGAGAGTTCCTCTTGCTAGTACAATAGCTAATAGAATGGATGAGAACAATGTGAATTCATTTGGATGCTATTGAAGAAGATAGGCAAAGAGGATTGACACCTAGACCTAATATTGAAAGTGATGATGATGAAGAATTTCAATCTATTAAACACAGTGGTGAAACCCTAGAAGGTCATGAAGAAGAAGAATTAGATCAAGTAAAGATTTTACTAGTTATTCTAAAGATTAGGTAAAGACCTAGAGTGGATGTGCTGAACTATACAAGTAATTTGAATCTGGAAGAGTTGATTGATTAGATAAATGACATGGAAGAATACTTTGAATATGAGGAAATTGAATATTCAGAGAAGGTGAAATTTGCAAAGACAAAGTTGAAAGGACATGCTACTATATGGTGGAAAGAAGTTCAGTTGGAAAAAAATAGGAGAGGAAAGGAAAAGATTACAAAGTGTGACTAGATGGTGACAAAGTCGAAGAATCAATTCATACCTACTGACTATGAGTTGGAGCTATTGAAGAGATTGCAAAACTTGAGACAAAAGGAGAAATTTGTGAAGGAATACACTAAAGAATTTCATAAAATGATCATAAGAACAAGACATTGTGAAGCAAGCAAGGAGAAAGTGGCTAGATACATCAATGGACTAAGATTGAATATTCAAGAAGAACTAAGCCTGATAAGGATGACCTCTTTGGAAGAAGCATACCAATTTGCACTAAATGTTGAAGAGAAGTTGAGTAAGAGACATGATCAGAGGCAGAGAGGTAGAGGAGGTAAAATTATGAGAGGTAGGACATTTTCTAGAGCAAAACAAGTTTAACAGCCTGTTGAGGAAGGATGACAGAAATTTTCACCAGAGAGGAAACCCTAATGCTTATGGGAATGAAGGATACAGAAGAGAAGGAAGAGGATTTGATAAGAGAACATTCAGAAGTACTTGTTTTAAGTGTGGAGGTGAAGGACACAGAGCATTTGAATGCAATCAGAGTAGTACAAGCAAGAAAATAGAAAATAATGGAAGAGCAGCCTATGTTGAAGAACTTGTTGAATCACCTTGTTTAGTTGGCAATCCAGAGAAAGGAGAATCATTGGTGATGAGGAGAGCACTATTTCAAATAGAGGCAAATGAAGAACCTTCACAGAGGAAAACCCTGTTTAGAACCAGATGCAAATGCGGAGGTAAGTGTTGTAAAGTTGTGATTGATAGTGGTAGTTCAGATAATCTAGTTTCAGAGGAGATGGTGACTAAGATAAAGTTGAAAAGATTGAAACACCCTAAGCCCTACCAGTTAGCATGGATTTAAGATGATCATAAGGTACTAGTGAGTGAACAATGTTTAGTGAAATTTCATATTGGATCTTATCATGATGAAGTCTTGTGTGATATTATGCCTATGGATGTTTGCCATATCTTGTTGGGTAGACCTTGGCAATATGATAGAAAAGCAATGCATGATGGGAGAAATAATACATATACCATAATAGAAAATGGCAAGAGAATTAACTTGATTCCGTTGGAGGATGATCCTAAGAGTGAAGTATGTGGAAATGCTAGAATCTATTTGGTAGATTGAAGGAAATTTCTAGATGGTTTGAGACATGAGAATATGTGTTTTGCCTTGATTCCTAAGAAGCCTAAAGAATTGAAGAAAGAGATAGAAGAACAGCTGGAGGAGGTAAAAGATTTGCTGATAGAGTATCAAGATATCATATCAGATAATGTACCTAAAGGATTACCACCTATAAGGAGTATCAACCATCACATGGATCTTATACCGGGAGCAAGTTTTCCTAACAAAGCAGCGCACCAGATGACATAGGTAGAGAATAAAGAATTGAATAGACAAATACAAGAGTTGCTAAGGAAAGGTTTGATTAGAGAAAGTTTGAGTCCTTGTGTAGTACCTGAAGTTTTGGCACCTAAGAAAGATGGAGAATGGAGAATGTGTACTGATTCTAGAGAAATAAACAAGATCATAGTTAAGTATAGATTCCCTTTACGTAGAATGGATGATATCATGGATTGTTTGAGTGGAGAAAGATATTTCACAAAAATAGATTTGAAGAGTGGATACCATCAGATTAGAATCAGAGAAGGTGATGAATGGAAGACTTCTTTTAAAACAAATGAAGGATTGTATGAGTGGTTAGTGATGCCTTTTGGATTGACAAATGCACTGAGTACTTTCATGAGGTTGATGAATGAAGTTCTAAACAAATTTTTGGGTAAGTTTGTGATTGTGTATTTGGATGATATTCTAATTTTTAGTAAGACAAAAGAAGAACATTTGTGGCATATTAGACAAGTTTTCTAGAGACTAAGAGAAGAGAAATTGCTAATAAACATCAAGAAATGTAGTTTCATGAAAGAAGAGTTGGTATATTTGGGATTTGTAATTTCTGTGGAAGGATTGAAGATGGACCCTGAGAAAGTGAAAGAAATTGATGAATGGCCTATACCGGAGAGCATTGGAGAGGTTAGATCATTTCATGGTTTGGCTAGCTTCTACTAGAAGTTCATCAAAATTTTTAGTTCAATTTGTAACCCTATGACAGAGACAATGAGAGGTGACAGAAAAGATTTCAAGTGGACATCTAGAGAAGATAAAAGTTTTGAGTTGTTGAAGTAGAAGGTCACAGAGCAACCTATTTTGGCATTACAGGATTTCAACAAGGTATTTCAAGTTGATTGTGATGCTAGTGGAAATGCAATTGGAGCAGTGTTACGTTAAGAGGGTAGACCAGTAGCATATTTCAGTGAGAAGTTGAATGATGCAAGGAGAAGATATTCAGTTTATTATCAAGAGTTCTATGCCATAATCCAAGCCTTGAAGAAGTGGAGACATTATTTGTTGCCTAAGGAATTTGTGTTGTATATAGATCATCAAGCCTTGCAATATTTGCATAGTCAAGGTAAGTTGAATCAGAGACATATAAGATGGGTAGAGTTCATGCAGAGTTATACTTTTGTGTTGAAGCATAGGAGTGGTAAATCAAACAAAGTTGTTGATGCCTTGAGTAGAAGAAGAAACTTGTTAATAGAGATGAGAGTTGAAGTGTTGGGTTTTGATGAATTGAAGAACATGTATGAGGGAGACACTAATTTTCTAGAACCTTGGAAAGCATGTAAGGAACCAACTGTGATAGATAGGAGCAAGTGGTTGGACTATTTCATTCAAAAAGACATGTTGTTCAAAGGAAGTCAGCTATGCATACCTAGAAGTTCAATGAGAGACAACTTGATCAAGAAGAAGCATAGTGGTGGATTGGCAGGACACTTTGGCATTGATAAGATAGTGGCTTTGGTAAGTGAAAATTACTTTTGGCCTCAAATTCAAAAAGATGTTTGGACATTTGTGCTAAGTTGTAGAGTTTGTCAAGTTGCAAAAGGGAGTAGTCAGAACACTGGATTGTATAAACCTTTAACAGTACCAGAGAAACCTTGGGAAGACATAAGCATAGATTTTGTAATGGAATTACCTAAGACATATAGAGGACATGATTCAATATTTGTAGTGGTTGATAGATTTTCAAAGATGGCTCATTTCATACCTTGCAAAAAGATAATTGATGCAATGCCTGTAGCTGATCTATTTTTCAAGGAGATTGTGAGATTGCATGGATTACCTAGGAGTACAGTTTTAGATAGAGACACAAGATTTGTTGGATACTTTTGGAGAACACTTTGGAAGAAGATGAAGATAGCCTTGAAGTTTAGTTCAACTTTTCATCCACAGACAGATGGACAGATAGAGGTAGTGAATAGGAGTTTGGAAAACTTTTTGAGATGTTTGGTTGGAGAGAAAATTTGAAGTTGGGACTTGATTCTTTCACAAGCAGATTTTGCATACAATAATTCAGTGAATAGGAGTAGTAGAAAAACACCTTTTGAGATTGTTACCAGAGTGAATCCTAGAGGAGTTGCAGAATTGAGAGACATTAGCATGGAGGAAAAGAGAAGTGCAGAAGTAGACAAATTTGTAGATCATATGAAGATAGTCCATAATTAGGTGAAGAAGCATTTGGAAGACATGAACAGTAAGTACACAAACAAGGCAGATGAGAAGAGAAGACACAAAGAATTTGAAGTTGAAGAGGAAATAATGGTCTATTTGAGAAAAAAAAGATTTCCAGTTGGGACATATAACAAGTTGAAGATGAAGAAGTTTGGACCTTGTAAGATACTTAGGAAATTTGATTCATGAAATACATATGAAGTGGAATTACAAGAGACATTGGGTATTTTGCCTATTTTCAACATTACAAACCTTTACCAATATCATGAAGTAGAGTTCAGTGATAGCATGGAAGAAGACTTGAACAAATAGTTACCACAACAAGCACCAGAACAAATTGAAGACATTTTGGATAGTAGAGTTGGATGTAGCACCAGAGGAAGACAATGAAAAGAATATCTTGTGAAGTGGAAAGGCAAACTGGAAGAAGATTCATCATGGATTTCTCAGGTTAAGGTGGATCATCTTGGTTCTCCCCTAGCCCCAACAAAGTGAGGGACTCACTTTTTCAATAACCCCGGATGTCTGATGTAGGAACATCCCTGGTTCAAGAGCAATCTTGCATCAACCAAAAACATTTGCATTTGCATTTCAATTCTTTCATTTCCATATTTAGTTTAGCTGGTTCAGTCAGAAGCAGCTCAACTTGTGGTTTGGTTTTAGTATTTCACACCTTGGGGATCTGGACTTAGCATCTCAATTCATTCATCTACATCATACCTAGAATTTAGAACATTTGGATTAGTTACCAGAAAGTTATTGCTATCAGAAGATCCTTTGTTTTCTCAGTGCAAAGTTCTCTGACAGACATGAGTAATCAACTGAAGGAGAAGGATTGGGAGCATTGGCCAACTTATGGATCCTTGTGATTCATCCTACAATGTTCCTTGGTTCGTGATCAACCTTCCTCTTAGGTCTGCACTTCATTATATCCGTTGGAGAAGGATTTTCAAGCCGATAGGTCTGACCTATCCAAGAACACACGTTACACCTCTTCATCGGGATTCCGGATCTCTTGTAGCCGACATGGAGGAATCTATTGGTTCGGAAATGATATATAATGATTTAATAGATCCTTAGGAAAGAAGTTCAGAGATAGCTATTCACATTAGAAAGATCAGTAGTTTATCTTGGTGCGAAGGAGCTTCAAAGCTTTATCTTGCGCATGTATGTAATCAAGCCTATGAGCCTAATTTGTAAGCCTGCATGTTGCCGTCCAAAATGTATTTGAATTCTTTGATATACTAAATGACTGAATCTGCATTTGTTCTATATTCTTGTGTTGTTTCCGTTGCGTTTACTCTTGTTGCATGGTCCAGATAGTTCATTCTATGAACCGTCCTACCATGGCTGCACCATTTCCAATGCTAATGCAATATCAATAATCCATAAACCAAATAGTATTATAAGGTTGATATCACATTCACCATTGCATTAAACCCATAGGGTGTGCATGTATCCAAAATGAAGGGAAAGGAATATCTAGTAGCCTAAGGTATAGTCCAGTGGTAAAGCAAAGTAGTTTCCATGACAATGATCCAGGTTTAAGGTTATAGCTCAATTAGCATTGTTTCCAGTGTCAACGTGGCCACAATATTCCATTAGCCCAGTAATATTTTCTGCTTGATAGACCATTCATCCTTGCATTACAAACAGGTGTGAGTACAGATAAAGAAAAAAAGGTGGAACTTATTATAGTGGAGGGCATTCACAGGAGCTTCATCTAGGTTCATATGTGACGTGTGGTGTAACAACTATATGGTGTGGACATAATCCAACATGACCAATATTTTCAAATCTTATGAATGTCATCCAATCTTACCCCACACGAATGTGATCCTAATACCTTTGGAAAAAGAATCCTCTCCCTTGAACTCTGTGAGCTAACCATCAGAACCTCCACTGCCTTCTCCCCCTCCGCAGCCACCTTGTACCTAAATGCAATGCACCTGCACCTAATAAAATACTCAATATCACAAACATGGATATGAATGCACATACAACAAAATAGTGCATCAGCACCCATACAAACACCCAACATCACAAACATCAATAAAATTAAGATATATAGACAAACAATAATTTACATTCACAAACAAAAATCCAAAACCACATACATGAAAATCAATACCCATATAAAAAACAATCAAATCATTCATGAAAAGCATACTAATAACAATAATTCAGAAAGGATAAAAAAAAAAAAAAAGAAAAAAAAAAAAATGAGGTGGTAATTTTTTCATTGTAGCACTGTTGATGTCTTCCTGTGCGAGCAACTAGCGCCATCATTTTCAATAATTTTGATCTTTCAACCCTAGAAAAACCAACACGAATCCAAGACCACGATTGCTGAAGCCTAAATTTATTTGAAGGCGTCCAAACACTGGGTATTAGTGTTTTCCAGGTGAGCTATGAGAAGGAAAAAAATCACGACACCCTCGGCTAAGCCAGTCCAAACAGTGGTAAATTGTTGGCAAGATCCCAGGGCAATGGAAGGGAGGCACCATCACCGAATTAATCGCATGATTCCTGATCAATACTCCACACCAACAGGGCAAAATGCCCCCTACAACATTTTGAAATCAGGGTTTTTTTAATTCATCAGGGGATTTTCCTGAGCTGTTATCATTGCAGTTGCCCTCGTAGGCATGTATGGAAAATGTGGAACTATAGACAAGACACGTGACTTAATTTACAGACTGCCATGAACTACTTCACAACCCACTCTACTGCCACGAACCCTAACGCATGGTCTGTACAAAAAAATACAAAACAAACTTTAGAGTACTTGTGAATTATTTCCATCCCTTTCTCTGATTCGTCAATTCTTTCTCATATTTTACACAAATGAATAATACAATGTTCAACCAGGAAAATACATACAGCCAATTAGAAATCCCAAAATACTGTTTTCATATACAACAAAAATCCAACGGGAAAGAAAACTTTAGGTTATCGCAAATTTTTTTGTTACTGCACGAATAGTAAGATGACAAAAGGAACGAAATGAAAACATAAGTATCCTTGCTGAAAGCAGGGACTAAAAATGTGTGTGAGGTTAGATTTTAAATAAAAATATAGATGTGTTATAAACGGGTCTTTGAATGTATTTATCTTATGTGTTGAGTCTAGTTTTAGTAAGGTTGTAATGTGTCTACTCTAGTTTATAGAAATGCATGATTTTGCTATAAGGAAAAGGTTAACATTTATTTTACCCTCTATTCTTAATTGCATCACACTTTATCTTTTATATTAATGAAACAAGAAATATTCTCATCCTTGCAATCTTTGTCTATTTTAAATATTAACTCAATCAGATTCTTTAGCAAATATTCTATTCAAATTTTAACTTACATCTTACTAAATATACCTCTTTCTTTCAGAAGCACACCCTTGGAAAGCTCCTTTCATCTTTCATCTACATTTGTGGGTGAGTTGTTTAATAATATATTTTTGATAATCATCTATATATTTTTTTCTCTATGTACATTTGTCAAGGAAATCTTGTAATCTTGTAATCTATTTTTATCATATTTTTGATAATCTATAGATTGTTCTCTCTAAATATATTTGTCAAGGTAATCATATAATTTATAAATCTATTTTCATCAAAAAAATTTTTTTTTTACAAATTTCTAGTTGAAAAGGTCATGTTAAATCTTCTAATCTATAAGTCCATTGTCATTAAAAATAATTGACAGATTTCTAGTTGAAAAACTCATATTTAAATACAGAATCTAAGAAACTCTAATCCTCTCTAAACAACACTTTTTAAAATGTATTAAATATATGATAACAAATAAATTTGATGTCAAATCTAGATTTTGAAGCAAAGCAATACAGAGCCTGCTCTATCGGGGCAAAGTCCAGTGGTACAGACAAAAGAAGTTCAACATCTTCAAATATAAAAAGAAATAAAAAATTCTCACTTTGGCCAGGTAATTCTAGTAGAAATAAAGATTCAGAAGTTCTAAAGGCATTTGGACACAATGTCCTTATACCACCATGAAAAATCAAACCCCTACAAAGAGCAATTGTAAGACATATATCAGCCTATTTAACCAATAGAATGAGGCATCAGCTTTCTGTACCATGTAAAAATGTCTATTACTGTGCTAAACCTATCGGACTCACCACTCATCTCAGCGCTTGAAATAAGGCCTGAATATAAACACAATTATGTACCTATAAAGATGGAAAAACACAGGAAAAATAAATCTATATCCCTTATTGTTAAAAAGTAGTTTCGATACTAGTCCATTCATACACACACTTATTGAGCCAATTAAGGCTGTTTAGTATTTCTCAACTTTTGATATAGCTGCTGCAAATGCAAAACTCCTAATTATGTCCTAAATTTATAATTCCGTAACTTCGACTCTAAATTATGCACAGTGACAGTATTACAGTATTACATTATTTATCATTATCTACAAAATATACATAGACCTAATTTAAATCTCAAACAGATACCAACTCCTCTTCTTATTCCTCTGCAATGGATTCGTTGTGATGGAAGATAGAGGAATCAATAAGTAGATCATCTTCAGTGTTCATCAGCAAGTTTTGCAAATCCAACCACTTGGCCATCTCAATATTATAAGTTTTTTCAATATGAGAGGATTCAATTTCATCGCATGGCTTGTGCTGGAGGAGCTCTGAGTTCAAGCAATAGTTGCTGCAGTCATCATGGCTGTTGGTGGAGCACAGCTTGGATGGTTGTTCTTCTGGTTGTTGAGAGGATGAATATGCAGCTTGCATAGCGGTGGCCTGTATATCTGTTGCAGATAATGTTGGGGAGCAAGGGAGAGAGTGAATGTATTCAGGGAAGTTCAAATTGGCAGACTCGCCTCTAAAAGCCAAAGCAGCTGCATCATGTGCACGAGCTGCCATCTCTGGTGTGGGGAATGAGCCCAGCCATATTCTCTTAGTATTATTTGGCACTCTGATTTCTGACACCCACAATCCCCACTTCCTTTTTCTTACGCCTATATATATTGGATGCTTTGTTGCTTTCCTTTCTGCACTAGAACTGGTCCCTTCTTTACCCATCACCAAGGCCTAAGGTTCAATCAACTAGCAGAAACACTGTTCAATCTCGCATTATGTTTTGAAGTGATTCCTCCTGTGATAAGATGAAATGACAGCTTTCAGCAAAAGACATCAATATTGATAGTTTAAACCGTTTTTTAGAAAGCATCTACATTACAACTAAGTTATAGGTGCCCAGTCAGTACGGGCTAGACATCAAGATGAGTCATGATACTAAATTATGTGGACAGACATTTTTGCCGGGTGCACAGGATTTTTCTGTTCCAATGGCTCAGGCAATGCCAAACCATTTGGTGTGATCTAAGGAGGGTGGTGGTAGATCTTGGTTAAAAATAAATAAAATTAAAGAATATGAAAATGCTTACAAATGATCGTCTTAGATTCATGATGGAGCAGAAGTACAGCTAGTTTATAATAGACTAGAGAGCTTGTGAAGGATTTTTAATAACTTATGATGTAGGAAAATGTTCATTGACAGCATGACAACCAGCAAATCTATACCCAATTAAAAAAATACAAACTAAATGATCATTAAAAAAAATAGTAAGACGCAATCATAGTGATGATTCTCCAATATATCTCTAAGATCAATCACATTAATCATTAGATCCTCCAATAGTTTATACAAAGATTTTTTTTTTTTCTACAAATTTAAGGCTAGCTATTGCACGCTACATATCATCACCTCAGAATCTGAATCAACTCCTAGATAATATTGTCACTTCTTGGTAGTATTTTAAAACACTGTCATCTCAATTTAATCTAGTTAACAAAGCATAGAGAGCTTGAATCAGATTAAAAAAAAATGTTCATTAAAATGAATATATATGCTGCACTGGCCCTTCCTGACATCATACGCGCGTAATTGTAGCTTACATGTTAATTAAATCAATTCTAATCTATGTTTATTCGCCTTACTTAGGTATACTTCGTTGTCATCCAAGGAGAACCAAATAACCTTTATTTCTGTGAAAGCACCAGTCAATCCTTCTATTGTTTCCTTCAAGTATATTGAAAGGAACTATTAGTCATTGCTTAGCCATTAAGGATTTCGTTGATATGGTATATAACCATGTTTGATAACAATATGCTACTAATATTATTCATGTTGGCCCATTGTTTTGCTGTATATACCATCCATGGGCAAAACGGTTATGGTTTCATCTAAAATTATGAAAAAATGTTCAATTTAAAAAGTTAAGGAAATGGCTAAAACTAACCCTCAAGTAAAAGTAAAAGATTATTATGGACATGTCCATAGTATAATTTTAGAAAATAATATATACATATTTTCAAGCATTCCCTAGTTCTTATTCTTTAAAGCAACACACCACACATTTCAATGGGCCATGCTCTCGTCTCATTAGACCACAATTAGAGTTATAAAACATTGTAAATAATCAAAATTTATGTATTTTAAACTATTATTGAAATGGGAAAAAATGAAGAATTAGCTTCTATATTTATTTCCACCTAATTACAATGTTGAAATTTATATATCCATGTCATTTGTCATTTAGTTTTGTTTTCATTTTAAGAGAATGTGATGTAGGGGTATCTAGGTCTAATGTCAAAAATTGCATATCCTACAATTTGACATCTTCTCTTGCACTCGCCTTAGTGCCAATTCCTGTAATATGTTGTCTAGACTCAATCTTGGATTAGTTCCCCCAACCAAGTATATCAAATCCGTACTACAACATTGATGTTGTTATTTTTCTGAGCACTTGTATCAAATTTAAGTGGATTTTGCTAGAATAGAAGCACAACATATACACTTCTATACAATGTGTTAGTGTCCCATGTCATACAACACCACAAAATATGTGTTACTCAATCATGTTGTTGCCTCATAATGTTTTCTAACAGCTATAATGCTCTCGTGGATGCACCTTGCTATCCTTAGCCAACTCTTGACTAGAGGATAAGCACAATTTTGAAAAAATAATTTGTTATCTAGAAGATCTCTCTTACACACACAAAGCACACATAAGACTCTCATATCTATAGACTAGTTATCCGAGAAGGTCCATTTTCTAGATCACTATCCTACAATCCTATAATCTTCATCTATGCTACATGCAAATTCTTACAATTATTGTGCAAGACAAAAACAGCAATCACAAGGGTAGATTCTTCACCATTAAATCTTAGACTTCTCCTAAAGATTCCTTCAGCTTTCTTTCTACCATTGAAGATACTTTCAGTAGGTGGTGAGCATTGGGTTACTCCTTAAAAGACTTCCTCATCTCAAACAATCAACTCCTTACAAGTAATATAGTGAATCTTTGGTGTTTTCTTTCTAACATTCCAATAAAAAGTAATTAGCTCTGATAATCTTATTCCTTCATCATCTTGTTGATCTCATTGCACAAGTAGTGAATCAAAAAATCTCCCTATTGTTGTTCAAGGAAATCCCCTTTTCATCGGTTTCCAAATCATTGGTGTAGCCCACCATTTTTTGTTATTTAGTCCACAATCTAGGTCCAGTGTCCTTCTTGTAGACCAGGGAGGTGCCCCAAGAACATTTTATCACTACACCAAATCTCCTAGACACACTTAAGATAGCTACACATACCTTTTCCAAATTCTTTTTCATATAACTGCTCATGGAGGTCAAAGACCAAAGTAGGGGCTTGACCATTCCTTTCATGCTCTTAAGCACTCCCAATCTTCTTTTTTATTCTATCAAAAGTAAGTCATTTGAAGGAGATCAATCACACAAAGGTTTGTGAGTGGTTAATTTATAATTTTTATAGATTCTATCATTTACAATTTATCTATCCATCTAGTTATTACGCTTATGTTTCTTTTCCATTGTACTCTGCAAGTTTATTGTGAAATCACACAAGTAGGATAAAAGCTCATTAGGAAAGTATACACTAAAATTTCTAGATCCTGTTGTTTTTACTCCTCCAAATAGATGACAGTGTGACATGAAGATGTCTACGTGATGCGCTGACATTATAGGTGGAGGCTCCCTCTCTCTAGTGATATGTCTATTTTGTATTGTATTTTTAGTTCTACTTTCAGTCCATCAAAAAATTCCAAAATTTTGTAAATAGTATTTCATTTCTATTCATTTATTGCTCTTAACTTAGAAAATTTGTATTTTCTAATTAATAGCATTTTTTGAATATATTTGATAGTTTTGTCATTGTGAGGATTAAACAAAACTTCTTCTACTTTTGAAGCTAGACATTCCAAAATAGTTCCTTATAAGATCACTTTGTCTAGAGGGTACAACTCTCTAGGCTGAGTTGCTATCTTATGTGCTACATTCTAGTGAACCCAATGTAAACACCTTTTCAACCTTCTAATTTATCCAAAAACATGTCTTACAACCCCTTTTATCAAGAAGATTTTGACATACTAGATGAAGCCCTTGAGGACTTCACACATGATGAATTTTCTTCTCTTGTGAAAACAAAACTTTTTTCTATAAACATGATTAATTCAGACTACCAGCCAAGATCAAAAACTAAAATTCATTATTGAGGGTACATCTCAACCTTCTAAACTAGTGACAACTATTAGGGGTACCCATATCCTACCTAGACCACCTAACTATTATACTCAATTTGCTTGAGCTATCACATCTAATACACCTAAGACTCTTCTTAATTATCATGTAGTACCTCCTCATGACTATCAAGTGGTAGCTCATACCTATAATACCTATGGGAATAGGCAACAAAAATTTATTCCTATTTCTCTTCCTATATTGACTCCAATTTTACCATAGGCTTCTCATGTGTCTCAAAAGAGTGGTACAGATTATGACTTAATTGAAAATTGCATGCTACTCTAGCTGAAATCTCCCTTTGGGATCTTGTTCAAACTTCCTCTGTTTGCCTAGGTATGCTTTAGGAATCCTTGCACAAAATTTAGGTGTCATCTTCCACTAGGTCGAATGAAATAGTGACCTTGTTAGACTACATTTACACCAATACTATGACATTGTATTCCAACAATATGAGTTACCTTCCTCTAAAGTGTAAAAACAAAATGAACCCAATTTGATTATTGTTGGTGTAAATTCTATTGTAGGAAAGTATACCATTATAGATAATATCTCTGGTCTTAATGTTTTTGGGGTAGATTTTCTAAATCACATAAATATAAATACAACCTATATTTTATGGGTCAGCGCAAGAAGTTGGGTCCACTTTTTGGCCAAAAAGTGGAAGTGTTTTCCCCAATTTTTAGAATTTGTCACATTTGACGTTAAAATTTGAAGCACTTAGAGATGGAATCTTTAAAAAAGTCACTAAATATAAAATGTAGTATTCGGAGTCTAGGTTCGAAATATGTAATTTTTTTCAATACCCAGATGATACAAATTGATTTTCAATAGGCATTTCTAAAAACCACTATTTAAAAGTCACTTTTTTTAACCATACCATGCACATGTACGACCAACATAATTTGACCTAAATAAAATTATTTTTCAAAATCCTTTTGGAAAATATGCATAGTACAGTGAAGTTTGATGAGGATATTTTTTTATAATTTTTTTCCAAATAATTTTTTTTATTAATTTTTTATTACGCCTAATTGCTACTTTTGAAAACCCCTCGTGTATGGCCAACATAATTTGAGCAAAAAAAATCATAAAATTAATATTTTTTTTTCATTGTGTAAATAATGATGTGTAGATTGATGACATATAATTTTTATTTTTTTAAAATTTAAAAATTAAAAGTTATTAAAAAAATACAAACACCTCCCATTTTAAGTTTTTGGACCAGTTTGCTCATAAATTAAATAATAAATAAAAGAACATGTCCAATAACACAAAAAATTACATATTTGAAAACTAGACGATGTCATCTATAATGGGTTTTCATTTCGTAAAAAAATTCAGAAAAAAGGTCCTTAGCCATATAGGTAAACTTAGTGTTTCTTCTTATTCTGTACTTAGAAAAAAACTTGCAGGTCGAAGGCTCAAGGTTGGCCAACCATGCCTATCCCGAGCCTAAAACCCAAGCAAAGGGAAGGGAAAAGGCAGTCGGTTATTTCAAATTTCAAAGAATGGGTGCCCATTATAAAACGAGTACGCGTTACATAACAGGTACTCGTTATAAAACGGGTACCCGTTATGTTTTTAAGAACAGGTACCTGTTTTATAATGGGTACCCATTTCCATTATACCTATTACTTCCCATATTAGGGAAAAATGTACTATTACTGTACCCCTACAACTTGCAAGCCTGATCAGTATGGCGCAATAGCAACAATTTCTACATTTTTTTACTTACAGGTGTTTTGTGGAATCTCTTGACGGGTCATATTCTATTCAGATTTTGAAAGGAGTCAATCATATGAGCAATTCTAAAGTGAAATCAAGTGCATGAACTATTTTCAAGAGGAATAAAGAAAGAAGGTTTTTGTTTTTACATCTACCTTTTACTTCAAAATCTATGGAACAAAGGATCTACATCTAATTCTACTTCAAAATTTCAAATAAGTACATAAATTATGAAATTAGATTAAGTATCAATTGTTATTTTATCAAGAGGGTTTGGTAATCATGGGATCAAATCAACATCAAAGAAAAAAACAAAGGAGGGTAATGACACCTCAAGAAATTGAAGCAAATAGAGAGAAGGAAGCAAAAAGGCAAAGAGATAGAAAAGCAAAGATTCAAGAGATGAAGAATATTGAAGCATCTAGTTCCATGAGTATTGAAGAGAAAGACATTCAAGAGACTATAAATGATGGGATGAATGTAGATGATGCAAATGTGGAAATGGTGAATTTGGACGAAAATGTGTCTATAGAAACAAATGCATGTATGTCTTCAAACCCAACTTTCGAAGATATGGAAAATGTGACTATACAAACAAATCCAGGTATGTCTTTAGAGCCATCTTTCAATGATATGGAAAACACAACTATAGAAACAAATCCAAGTGTGTCTTTGGAGCCAACTTTCAATGATATAGAAAACATGACTATAGAAACAAATCTAGGTGTGTCTTCAGAGCCAACTTTCAATGATATGGAAAACAGGACTATAGAAACAAATCCAGGCATGTCCTCAAACCCACCTATTGATGATATGAATGAGAATGATATCCCTTTTAGGAGTGAAAATGAAAATGTTTTATTTGAGATTGAAAGAAATGTCTTAGATAATCTTCCTGGTAAGATTTCTCGGAGGCAAATGAGAACTGATGCAAATAGATTATATAAAAAAAAATTATAGAAAAACTCTTGGATTTCAATGTCAACTTATGATGCAATTGATGAAGATGTGGAAATTGTGAAAAGTAATGAAAAAGTTAGGCATCTTTGTAAAACCTAAAAAAAACTATGAATCAATCAAACAAGTTTTATCTAGTGTTGCTAATGCTATTGATTCTATTGGTAAAAAGAGTCGATCTAAAGATAGAAATGCAGCATGAAGAGCTATAACAACTGCTTTAGTCAATAAATCATCTTCTAATAAAAGAATGATAAGTAAGATAAGTGAAATTCTAAAGATAAATCCTAAAACTTTGAGAAGAGCAGCAAAGAGAAGAGAATCTATTGAAAAAGATTCAATTAACCAATGTTGGAGTTTTAGTGGTAGACTCCTAAGGTATGACATGAAATTAAATAGTGAAATCAAATCTTTAATTGAAAAGTATTGGCATGATAATACAAGGCTATCATCTAATGTTAGAAATGTTTTAAAATTATGAGTGGGGTCTAAAATTCGTGATCCTCATCCAAAACATCTATTAGACATGACTCAAACTGAATTATATAAAAAATTCTTAGATGATTTAGTGTTAGAACAATTTAATATTACCATAAGCCAAATATCTTTCGAGAAATGTAAACCTTGGTATGTAAAAATTAATAAACAAGAAATCTCTTGTTGTTGTAAAATGCATGTACAATTTCATTATTATTATGATGTTTTTTGATATATACATTCTACTTTGCATACTGATGAAATTATGCAGGGATGTGGTATTAATAAGCCACCTCAAACAATTAAGGAGTTTGTAGCAGGGTTGTTTTGTGAAACATCTACTGGATACTTATTTTATTCAAAAGCATGTATTTCTGGACAATGCAATAGATGTGGCAACTTTTCATTGTTAGGAGAATGTATGCATGAAAATATTTCACATGAATTTGGACAACAATTAGTGGATGTCAAAAGATTCAAGAATGTTGAATATTCTTTAAAGGATGGAAAAATTGGAAAGCGTTGTGAGTTAGTCACTAAAAAAATTTGTGTGCATGCATTCATCAAAGATTTTAAGGATAATATTGTATCCAAATATGTCAAACACTCCCAATAGGCTCGATGGCTTGATGGATAATTTCGTTCATGTGAAAACACATTTCCAGTTGGAACTATCCTATCAGTGGTTGACTTTGCAAAAAACTATACTCTTGCTCCACAAGAGGAAATTCAATCTCAATATTATAATTCAGTGCAAGTGACCATATTTGTTCATATTGTATATAGACATGCAGATGATAGTACAGAAAATAATAGAAAAATTTTGAGGGAGTATCATTTCTATTTGAGTGATAACCGATTACACTCTTCAGAGTTTGTGCAATATTGCTTCACAAAATTTTATGAAAGTTTAAAAGAAAGAGGAATCCAGATGGCACAACATTTCATATGGTCAGATAATTGTATAGGGAAATTCAAAAATGCAAGAATGTTTTATTGGCTATGTAGGGCTTACAAAGAAATCAATATCCAACATATGTGGAGTTTTTTTGAAGTTGGACATGGTAAAGGAGAACATGATGGAGCTAGAGCATGTGTGAAAAGAGCTCTTACTAGAGAGGAACTAAAATTTGAGCATGCAGCCAAATTTAGAGATGCACGTGCAATTGTGGATTGGTGTAATGAAAAATTATCTACGGGATCAAATGAGAATTCTACAATTCAACGATTCTTTTGGTTAGTTGAAGAAGAGAATATTCCTACTCGACTTGATTGTGAGACAATAACTGGATCAACAAAATGGCATTCATTTAAGAGTTCAAATGCTAGCACATGGACTATATGGACTAGGGAACTTACATGTTTTTGTCAATTTTGTATTAAAGGTGATTGGGAAGCATGTGAAAATACAGAATGGGTTGAAGAATGGAAACAAAGATCGTTGACACCTACAAAAACACAAGATCAACTTGAAACAACAATTGAAGATGATAATCAAATGTTTGCATCAGATGACTATGATCGTGTTTCAGACCTTATACAAAAAGGTACTTTTATTTTTAATTTTTTTTTATTGTCATTTTTTTGTACATCTATATATAATTAATTATATATGTATGGATGCACAAATTTATGTGATTTAGATACATGTCACACTTTATTGAATTACATAATTTTTTTGTAGGACATGTGTATGTTGTTGTTGCACCTGAGGGTAATGAAGAGGAAACCGAGTATTGGTTGGCTCGATGTGTTGAGACAAAACAAAATTTGTTACATCCTAGAGTAGATGATGATGACATGGAGTATCCAACAGGGTCTGTGGTTGTTGTTGGCACTTGGCTACGAAAATATCTAATAAGAAGGAATGGTTTGTCTGCATTTGAAGATTATGAAACACATAAGAAGATCATACACTACTCACATTTGGTTGTGGCAACAAATATAAAACTAGTCATATATCAAGGCAAACCTTCTAATAAATAGTTATGGACACTTTCGATGGAAGAACATGAGTCAATTATAGATGCATTACAAAAAAATGAGGATGCAAATGGTACAATGGAATAAATTTCCAGGTATGTAAACCATACTCTTACATCCCCTAAATCCATCCTCTTAAATGTATCCTATAATGTTATCTAGTTACATGTAATGCATCAATATTTTGTCTTTTTGGTATATAAATTCTTTCATTCTCATTTCAGCTTCTATATTATTCCCCTTGTCTTAAATTTTGTATCGACTCATGTAAATATATAGTTTATCTACTTGTACATTTGAACATTACTTTTGCAGGTGTACCCTAGACAAGTAGTCAAATTTGCATGATTGTCAATAAAAGTTTTCACCATACAAGTATGTGAGATCAATTTTGTAGTCTTCAACTAAAAGTGAACACAAATTAGGTAATTACATATACTTACATTATGGCTTTCACATTCAACATGTTATCTAGTTACATAATGCATCAATGTGTTGTGTTTTTGGTATATAAATTCTTTCATTATGATTTCACCTTCTATATTATTCCCCTTGTCTTAAATTTTGTATCGACTCATGTAAATATATTGTTAAATTACTTGTACATTTGAACATTACTTTTTGCAGGTGTACCCTAGACAAGTAGTCAAATTTGCATGATTGTCAATAGAAGTTTCCACGATACAAGTATGTGAGGTCATTTTTGTAGTCTTCAACTAAAAGTGAATGCAAATTAGGTAATTTTATATACTTACATTATGGCTTTCACTTTCAACATGTTATCTAGTTACATAATGCATCAATGTGTTATGTTTTTGGTATATAAATTCTTTCATTCTCATTTCACCTTCTATATTATTCCCCTTGTCTTAAATTTTGTATTGACTCATGTAAATATATAGTTAATTTACTTGTACATTTGAAAATTACTTTTTGTAGGTGTACCTAGATAAGTAGTCAAATTTGCATGATTGTCAATAGAAGTTTTCACCATACAAGTATATGAGGTCAATTTTGTAGTCTTCAACTAAAAGTGAACGCAAATTAGGTAATTACACACACACACACACACACATATTTTGCATCCATCCTCTAAATACACCTGCTTGTACATCCCCTTAATTCATCATCTTAGCTCCCCTTAAGCCATCCTCTTACATCCCCTTAAGCCATCAAGTTTTATCTTATACTTTGTAAATTGACTCATGTATATCTCTCCAAGTAAGCTATCCTCTTTTGTATCCCCTTAAGACATCCTCTTCTAGCTCCCCTTTTAATTAATCCTCTTATACATCCCCTAAAGCCATCCTCTTATGTATCCCCTTAAGACATCCTCTTAGCTCCCCTTAAGCCATCATCTTACATCCTCTTTAGTGTTATTTAGTTTCATATTGCATTAATATTTTGTGTTTTTGGTACATATTCTTTCATTCTCGTTTACATTCATTATTTCTTGCAGGTGTATCCTACAAGTAGATTTTTCCATGATTGCCACTACAAGATTTCATCATAATGTAAATGGTAGATCAATTTTGTAGTCATGTCAAACTAATAACAGGGACCTATAATCTAATTGTATAGATATACTCATATGTTTAATAATGAACCTATTTTTTGTTTTGAGACTCTTTTTATGGTCTATGTATTTAATTTTCATGGATTGAATATTATTTTATGATTGCCACAAATGATATTAGTGTAGAGGTTCAATAAGTATATAGTTTGTATTTTTCCTATCATTTTTGTACCCACTTTAGCTATGTTTTGAGATGTGTTGATTTAGCATTTATTTTATATTATTTAAATACACAAAAGTTGAAAAGTAGTGTCATGATAGTTAAAGGGAAATAGTCCTAGGATAGTTTGCATATTTGAAACATGGTTTAATATCACCTCTATGAATGCCATGGTCCTCCTCTATATCCATATGACAATAATAAAACAAATAGGATAGTCATGAAACAAATAGGACACTCATGAAACAATAAAGTAATCATGTTAGTCAAGAGGTTTTCATAGTGATTGATGATCTTATATCATTCTAAATGGTCATATGCTAGTTAGATAGACATGTATTTATGGCAACAAGTGGCCTTCATGAAATTTATAAGAGGCTACCAAACCAATTATAGGATTGTCCTAATGAAACAAGAGAGGACTGTAAAATGCATAAGTGGTCATCCAAACACCTATATGATTGTCATAACAATCCCTAATAGCCACTTGCCTTCATGACCAATCAAAGATGTTATTAAGAACTTGAAGATAATCCCTAATACCCACTCAATAGAACTACTAAGAGAATGGCCAATCAAACCAAGACAAGAATCTACATAGGAAAAGGAATCTCAAAAATCAAATAATTCCCTAAAACTAGAAACATTCTAAGTAATCATTATAAGCTCGATTAATGCACCAACATTGTCAACCAATAAGGTATAAAAGAGGAGATCTCAAGAGAATGTATAAATACAAGAAGAGATCACTTGGAGAAGGCTACTAAAGGTAAACACATGAAACTAGAAGTTTTGGAAAGAGTAGAAAATGGATTGTCAAAAATAGGAAAAATGAAGGGGCCTTGATAAGGTATATACTATCTATTCAAAAATTGGAAAAAATTATCTACACATTAGATATTCACATGTACATATGAGAATCCATCAAAGCATAATTGAAAGTAGATTTTTGTAAGATGTATTAGTTGTAAGTTCTACTTTTGATCACCACAACCCTCACAAGAAATTATGCACAAAATCTCTCTTGAATAATTTTAAATTGTGATAAATGTTTTTGTAGCTTATATTGTGTGGATAAGATTTGAATTTCCTTCTAGTTTCTTCTAAAGAGTTAGTTTCTCTACAAGAATTGAATGCTTCATTTGAATCATGTTTTGAATGTTTTTTTAAGGAAGATTTTGTTTGGACACTATCAAAGTGAGTCTAACATCCTTATCATTTCATCATATTTTGTAATTCACTTTACGATATGTAGCAAATTGGACTAGGTATGTTACCTTATGAAGAAGCTTAGTCCAAATTTTGTGTTGAATTTCTCACATAGTGGGTTGAGCCTTACACCGTTGTATTTTGTAGGTTGTTTCAACTTTTGAAGAAAATTGTAATATAGGTGCACTTATCTTTTGAAGAAAATCACTCTAGCTATTGCATTGGATTGCACACATCTCGTTTTATTGCCAAACTAATTGTTGTATTATAGAGTATGTATGCTTGTGTGCACTAGACTATTAGAGTGAATGACCTTACTTTTTGATTATGCATGCATCTACATGAACCCCATCTTTAGTTCCAACATTGTTGCTACTATAACTATGAAGTCTACTTTAACACATACATGAAGGGAAATGCAAGGTTTATCCTAGGTAAATTACCTTGTTATAAAGTGCCCTAAATTTATCTATTAGATAATTGTAACACCAAACTTATCTATTAGATAATTGTAACACCAAACCTATCTATTCCACTATGTAAATTAACTTAATTTAGGTTTGTGAGGTGATGTATTAGAATTTTGAATTTTGAATATAAATATAAATGAAAACATTTAATTAATTTTGGCAGTTAATAGATTGTTCACTATTTCAAGAAGAACTATTGAACCATAATGCATAATCATTTCTTAAATTAAAAAATGTAGTAGAGAGAAATCTTCTAACACGTCTCAATAAAATAATTTATAATCTAGAAGTGAACAATGAAGCATATTTAACATATTCTCTTTAACATATTATCTAACATACTAAAATGTTCAAGCATATAGTCAATAATATATACATGTAGATCTATCTAGATAAGTCCATGAAATACTATAAGATATAGGTAGGACCCATGAAATGTGTACTAAAACATCTACTCATCGTCAGCATATAAATAAATACAAATCATAGTTTATGAAATACTGAAATATATCTAGAAGTACATGTAATAGCAAGTTTGACATATATAGTCAAAGTCCTGGCACAACATATATAAAAAATAATGCACATCATACAGTTCAGTCTATGAAATAAATATCTATGTCATGTATGATCATCGCTAAAGTTCAAATTTGAAAGAGGCATCTTTCTTCCTCGTGAAATAGATGGATCTACCTCATGTTATACACAAGAGAAAGAAACTTGCAATTAGATTTAAAATTTTTTAAAATGACACATACATGTGCTTCTGAAATGTAAATTTCATTTTGAATTTCATTTGATTGAAGATTTAATTTAATTTATAAAATACTCATATTAATATTTAAATCTAGACTTTAATGTATGATTAAATTACCATATGATGTTGGTCATCTCCTCCCACATTCTATTGCCCAAGTGATCGTAAAGCATCAGGTGCTAATTCCTGGATATTCAAATTTAAAACACTCAAGAATTAGGTTACCATCCAAATTTAAATTAATTTATAAAAAATATGAAATTAAATAATTAAATGTAGGCTTTAAAGTGTGCATTTAAATTACCATGCAATCATGCTCATCTACTCCCACATTTTCTTGTGTAGGTGGTATAGTTGTTTCATCTTCTTGACCAAAAGTTTGACCTGCTAATTGCTAGAATTTTAAATAAAGCAAGTTTGAAATAAGTTAGAATTTATTTAGCATGTAAAGACCTAGAAATTGCACATAGAAAATTTAGTAAAGTTTAGGACCTCAAAATGTGTGGATGGCTCATAAAATTGTCCCTAACTAGCAACCTGACCAATAGTCGCACTCCTATCATCCTGCACTTACATATATATGGGTGCATATATAAATTTATATAAACTCCAAAAAGAATCTTAGTACAAATTTAGTACATTTTTTTAAAACACACACCAGGGAATACTCAGGCATAACACCTGAGCCACATGGTCGGTCAGACATGGGAACTGCCACATGACCTAAGCCTCGCTGCAACAGTAGTGTTTCACATACATGTACATATAGTTATTTATTTATTTATACACTTGTTAATTTAAAATATAATATTGATAAGTTTCAAGAAGAAAATTTAAACTAGAATTAGATACATATGGCTTTAGGGTTAAGATATATTGGTTTACCCCATAAGGTGTGCCAATCTCTACAACTTTTGATGCAAAACTCAATGTATCAAATCGTGATGTGGCCCTAGAGCGACTTGAGATCTGTACAACAAATAGTTCACAATTAATTATTAATTTATTCAATTATTTATATAAATTTTGATACGTTCAAATTATGCACTTGAAATATTTAATAAAATGTGTTCAATGTACCTATGTAGGATTATCATCCAAATATAGTAGATCCAAGTATGACTCCACTTCTGCTGTAGTTGCATCTGATGTGGATGTAGGAGTAGGACCATAACACAGTTGATTGCAATTTGTACACAAATGTGCCCGTGATAGGCCTGAGGCTCTATGATGAGATGCATCGACTCCTCCATGATGCTCTCCACCACTGAATTCATCTACCATGTGGGCAGCTTGTTCAGTGAGATTGCCTGAGAGTCTACTCAATGCTCCTAATGTCAACAAAATTGCCTGGTGCTGAATAGGTGCAAGAATCATGGGCAAAACAGGAGAAACCATAGGAATAGGAGGAACAGGTTGATTGGGGTCAACTCATGCTCCTGGTCTATGTTGTGGCATGCCACGACCAACACCCTGAAATTCTCTCATATCAAAATAATTAGGTTTTTGACACAATTGAAACTCCACCCATAATTTTCTCAAAAAATATAGCAGTACCTCATAATTAGCATGTGGTACGTGATCAAACACCATCCACCACCAATCCCAAAAATGTCTCAAAATCACCTCATGCGTACACCAATTAATTGATATTCTTTTTTTTGTTGCAGCTATAGGTTGATTATTTTTTGGGTGACGAAAAAATGGGACTAATGTTTGTTTTGTTATGTGGAGATCATGGATGTCTTTATATGAAAGACCATCCGCATAGAATTGCCTCCTCTCCTCTTGCCAAAGTTGAAATCTATTTAGGTCTGCATCGATAGACCTAACAGAATCAATAATGGTTTGCATCGAAGATGCAAACTGAACCACATGAGGAGGCATCAAGTGAGGTTGATTATTAATCAAATTAATGTTCTCCTCAATTGCATTAATATTTTCATTAATGCTTTGCCGTAATTGGGCCTCATCAAGTGGAGGGGGTGGGGGGTTTTGAGGTGGAGGGGATGGGGGGTTTTGAGGTGGATCACTGGGTGGGGGATTTTCATTAGGAATGTCATCTATTAAAAATTCATCTAGACTCTAGTCGTCCATTAGATGTCTCCTGCAAATTTCCAAATATGTATCCATATGAAAAACTTACAAATGTATAATTTCACGATTATATACATATTGAAAACTTACAAACAAATATCTATAAATTTAAACTTAATCTAATAGATCTATAAATGAAAGTTTAAAATATCCATGAATTTAGAGAGCAAGTAATACTTCAAAATTAAATATGCAAAAGTTTATCATATAATATGATCAAATGATGATGCCTCAACCCTAAATATATCTTGTATACCCTTATTTAAACCATTTGAGTCCATTTTTAGTGGTAACCATCTACTACAAGTGAATCTAAACCCTTGTATTTATAGTTTACTATTTCCTAATCTGGTGTGAATTTCTATTTCCATTGTCTTGTTTGTTTAACTATCATCGATTACTTCCTTTGATCATTTATCACATTATTTATCACATTAAATCTAACCCTTTGATCATTTACCACATTATTTCCTTCTATTTTTGTATGAAAATATATAAAATAGGCCTCCCTCTCCCCATTTGAACATAGAAAAATTGTGAAGTTTCCACTTGATTGCTATTTTGGAGCCATCTTTCTTGAATAAGTGTAGGAATGTTAGTGTTTACTATATTTGTTGGTTTTAACTCCATTCTTCATCTATTATACATTTTATCTTCCCTTTTCAAACCCACATTCCTTCTCCTTACCTCTTTCTAAACCATTTTCTTTCCTCAATTTTATTTTCTTCTCATTTCTACTTTATTTTTCATCAAGTATCTTCCATATTATTTCTTTTCTTCTCCCATATTAGTCCTCTCTATATCCATATTATTCCCCTTTACTTTTTTTCATTTAGTCTTCCTTTTCCATCTCCTACTTCCTCTTTCTCCTTCAAACCTTGGTTTACCTAGCTTTAGTTTTTCATACCAATGTCTCCTTAAATTAATCCAACATTTCCCTAAAATATTATATTCTCCTTCTTACTTCATTCCTCGTTAACCATTTTTTAGAGGGCTTCTTCTACAGAATTGGTATTTATAGATAAAATATGGAATAATCAGAAAAAATCTCACGAATTACCAAGAGGAAGTTATGCAAAAAATCACAAGATGAAGCTATGTCTAAATTTTTAGATCATTTTCACATAGTGGACAAGGTTGCCTTCTAGGTCCTAGTCATACACCAAGGTACTAGGAGAGGGCCATGTGACACCCAAGGTGTCACTCTACCTAACAACCTTGTCCTATCGTCATTTTTCTCCAGATTATAATGGAAACATTTTGACACCTTACATAGTCCAAATTTAAAAGTGCATGATAGCCCATGCCAAGTGTATTCTTCCCATTTCTCTATTATCCTACTTCTAGCTTAGTTAGGCTCAATTGTGACCTATTTTACTATTTGGCACCATCTTCTACTTTTTGTCTTGATTGGTTTCTAGATAGAGAAGTTATTAGTAAACTATTCTAAACACACCCAAAAATTTATTAGTTAATGTTTATTTTGAGTCCATTTGTAGTGGTAACCATCTCCTACAAGTGCATCTAAACCCTTTTATTTATAGTTTACTATTTCCTAATCCGGTGTGAATTTCTATTTCCATTGTCTTGTTTGTTTAACTATCATTGATCATTTCCTTTGATCATTTATCACATTATTTATCACATTAAATCTAACCCTTTGATCATTTATCACATTAAATCAATTTAAACATGCACAAGTTTATCATATAATATGATCAAATGATGATTCCTCAACCCTAAATATATTGTGTATACCCTTATTTAATCTATCTTCTCAAACACATGTCTCCCATGCACAGTTTATCATTTTCATTGAAAATCAAAGGACTTCAAAAAGAAGACAACAACTTTTTAAAAGGTCATGCACCTACTGCTTGAATAAAACTACTCTACTATTAAAATAATGAGATTTATATTTCATGAGATGTAAGAGTTCTAATGCTTGGTTTAACCCTCTATCTCTTCCATTCAATCACACCACCATTTTCCTAAGTGATTGCTTTACCTTCACAATTTGAACAACCATGATAATCTTGTGAAGGAAAGATTTAGGAAGGACAAAGGTGGCATTTTCACTGGGGTTAGCACAATATTAACGGTTTTGCAAGGGGGTAAAGAGGGATAAATTAAAGGGAAATTAAAGGACATTGAATAGGGATAAAAATTAGATGAAAATGGACATATAGGAACTCTAAATGTAAGACCATGGGAACAACATAGGAAAGGGGAACATGGATGGCTAGGGGTGATTTAGGCTAAGAAAAAGGGGCCAAAATGACAAAAGACACACACAAACATGTTAAGGCTGATATGGACACAAAAACATAATAACGAATTTGTAGGGTGTACATTAATTTCATTATAACATGCATATGCATGCTTGTGTACATCTTATTGTGAGGTCTTGTAGGTTTATTCATGGTTTCTAAGAACATATTCACATATCTTCATTTCTTTTTAATTATCCTGTTAGAGAGACCTCAAGGATCACCCTCCAAGGTTCTGCAAATCTTGAAAAAGAAGAGGGGATACCATACCCTATGACTTGGCTCAAAGTTGTTCTCTCCTTGTCGATGTTTTAGATTTTCTACCTGAGATATTTTATTCCCCTTTTCTTAGTTTGAGTAATATTTCTAGAAGAGAGGGATTATATTTTTAGTAGCAAATAAAATCTAAAGATACATCAAATTTACATGCTTTTGTGGGAGAAATACATACACAAGACAACTTGAATCTCATTAAGACAAATGCCTGGACTAAAAGCCTAATCAAAAAAACATGAAACCCCAGTTTATAATATTTCCAATCACTTGTCAATGTAGGGTTTACCAAAGCAATAAGGCACATAAGAAACATAAAAAAATGCACTTTGGGGCATGGGCCAACAACCTCCTAGGTCTAACCCCATGCAACTAGAGTAATATGCAAGGGCTCATCACTAAAGATTAGACTAGGCTAGTAATGACATGATAGATGGGTATGCATACAGATGAGTTAATAACTTTTGAAGAATGTATTTCTTTTCAATGTGGCTCATGGTAAGCTAACTCTTTGGAACTCAACACTTGATGAATGAAAACATGAAAGATCCACCTACAAGCCTAGAGAAATCAAAAGTGGGATTTGATATTAGGAAAGTGGGATGAGATGGACAAATCATGGAATTCTACATAGCATAAGGTAATAAATACAAATAATGCTAGTAAGAATAATGATAATAGAAATGTGGATAATGAAAGTTACAAAATACAAGAATAATGTGACTAGGTCTATGAAATTGCTATAGGCAAGAAGGTGAGGGTAGACAAGAGAAAAATATACTATGAAAAATATGAGAAGATATGAGTAGGACATATGATGGAATATAAAACATGGAAATACAAGTAGGATATATATATTACCAAAAGGGATTATCAATATCAACAAAATATATTCCTTCTAGAATGAATAGAATGAAGGGTACATCACTAGGTACATCTATGGCCATGTGATAGAGTCTTAGTGAAGAGATGAGAATTGATAATGGAATAGAAGATGGTCATAATATACATATATCATGTGGAAATCTATGATAGTAAGATACATGTATGAGTCATAGGGGGATCAATAACACTATATAAACAGAATTATGATAGCAATCATAACAATAAGATATGATGATAGAGATAAATAGGAGAGGAATAAATGACTTATTGTGGCATAGATGATATAAATAATGAATGTATAATATGTATAAGAAATATGTATATAGACAATAAGAGATGACTGAGATAGGAGATGGGGGTAAAAAAAAGAGGCAAATAGAGAGGTGCAATGATCTACTATAAGATATATGGGAAATGAAAACAAAGGGTTCTAGTGCCAGATGGAGTCAATCCTAATAATACATAAAATGGTACTATGAATATAGACTCATCATTGTCTAGAACAAAACAACCATGGGGAAGAAAACTATAGGATAAAAACACAATATGACAAGGGCTAAAGTGGATAAATGTGTTATATGTAGGTCAACATGAAGAGGTCCCTAATGCTTTGCATCCTCCTTAAACATGGTCAAGGAAGGATAGGGATAATAGGTACAAAGAAGAATCAGGGTAAGAAACAAATAGAGGAAAGATTTAAGGAGTACCAAAAAACACATCATACGCTGTCCCCCAAGTGTTGGCATGTATAATAGCTCATCCACATAACAAGGGAAAATAAACATAAACATAAGAATAAGGATGAGAGAAGATATGTACAAAAGTAGGGTAGAGAAAGAGGCATATAAGGATCACAACCAAGTGGGACTTTATTAGCCATAAGATCATCATGCTCTAAATCAACATTTAAAGATCTTGTCAAACTAGCTATCTATGTCAATACAAGCAGTAAAGATGGATGAAAATGGTGGATTGTAGGCAAGACTATCAAGCATACTATCAAGTGGTTGTGGAACAATGTGTAGTGTGGATGATGTCTCAACAATGGTGGTTGCAATGAAATTAATAGGAGGAAAAGAATGCTTAAAGTGGAGAGAATCTAAGAGATGGAGAACTGTGTAGTCAATGGGCATGGCATGGGATTCAAATGAAACTATGGGATCCTCAAAAGTAATAACAGTTGTAGAGGTCATAAATGGAATACTAGTAAATGATGATGAAGATATATAGAGTAAAGTAATTATAAGATATTTTTATTAGTAGTTTGCATTTTTAGGAGGATGGAAGAGTGGCTTGTTTGGAATTTCAAGTCAATTCAATATAAAATTTTGTTTGACCACAATAATTCAATTCATAAAGCTTCTTTTGAATGCTATTATGTTCTCATTAGAAGTCATTGAACAGTCAAATGCATTCAAATCATACTCACACACAATTAAATCTTTATAATTTGGTTTTTTAGGGTTTATAGTTTAGGTTTTTAGGGTTTATAATTTGGTTTTTTAGGGTTTATAGTTTAGGTTTTTTAGGGTTTGCAGTAACATGGTTTTAGGGTTTGCAGTAGCATACAATCACAAAAAAATCATAAAACTCTAATAACAAGTGAAACCCTAATTTTAATTTTAATCCTACAATCACAAAAAAAACATAAAAAAACAAGTTAAAAACTAGCAAACAACCAACTTGGAGGAGCTCAGTAGTGACGAGGTGGTGGGAGGAGGTGACAGGGCAAAAAAAACTTTGGAGTTGTGCTTGTTTGACCTTCAACAATGCGTACCCATTCTATGCTTGTCATTGTCACTGTAGCTGTCAGTTGGAGGTAGAAGAAAATGAGCCTGCATAGCTATTTTAAAAAAATATATACTTTCTTGAAAATAGGTACCCATTTAGTAATGGGTACCCTTTTAGTAACACGCACCTGAAGCTAAATGGGTACCCTTTTAGGCTCAGGTACCCATTACTAAATGGGTACCCATTTAGGTTCAAGTGCCTATTCCTAAACGGGTACCCGTGTCTTCGAAAATGGGTACCCATTCCTGTCGGGAATTTTTTTCCCTGTGCAACTTCCCCTACATGTGGACCCAGTTTCTTGCTTTTATCCTCATCTTGTATTTTATCAATTATGGGTTTTTAAAACATAAGTTGGAAAGCCCTTGGAACCATCACTTTTCCTATAGAATTGGGCCCTATCACATTACCGACCATGGTGCATGTGATGTTGGTTTTCCTTTCTTATAATCTCCTTTTAGGTAGGCAATCTATTCATAGCATGGGTGCCATCCCATCAAATTTATACTAATATATTCAATTTGTCCATGGGAATAAAAAAATTACAATAAAAGTAGACCCTGATCCATTACAATATTGTCAACAAATTAAACCTTGGAAAAAGCATAATTCTTCACTAATGCTTCAAAATGTGATGCCTTCTTTATCCTCACAAAAAATACAACTCCTATTGATGATGTGGCTAAATATTCAGCTCTTCTTCTAGTACATGGATTGATGATGATTGGGGTCCCTTAGATTTCACACCTTCTTTTTTGGAGTATAAGATAGACTTGTCACATTTTGAGATTCCTAAAATCACAAATACAACATCTACATCCCAATCTAATGAGGCATCCATTTCCTCTATTAAAGGATCATTTGAATATACCTCTTGTGTTGAGCATGCCTCTGACATTGATCCTCCTTCTTTTGAAGATTTGAGATCATTTTATGGGCTTGGTTTTGATATCCTCACAAAATCTAGCTATAGGCATAGTTGCTTAGATTGAAAAAAAGGAATTAAAGTCCCTATTGAGCCTAATGAATATCATGCTATGAATGGTATTGGTTATAGATCTCCTAGGTCTTCATCCTAAAATTATTTGCATGTAGACATGATTTCCTCATCTTCAAACTTATCCCTTTTATCATTATTGTACCCTAAGTTAATCATCAACAGTGAAGCATCCTACATGCCTCCTCTTGATACCTTTTCATATTCAAACTTATCCCTTTTATCATTATTGTACCCCAAGTTAATCACATCCTTGAAAAATCTAGTTATAGGTGTAGTCGCTTAGATTGAAAAGAAGGCATTAAGGTCCCTATTGAGCCTAATAAATATCATTCTATGAATGGTATTGGTTATAGAACTTCTAGGTCTTCATCCTAAAATTATTTGCATGTAGACATGATTTCCTCATCTTCAAACTTATCCCTTTTATCATTATTGTACCCTAAGTTAATCATCAACACTGAAGCATCCTACATGCCTCCTCTTGATACTTTTCTATATATAATCTCTTGTAGAGTTTCTTCTTTGAGTTTATGATCATTTACCTTTGTATTACCATGATCATAGTTTTCCCTATTGTTTGAATGCTCAACCATATTTTGGGGAGTTCATTGTGTTATCTAGTGATACACCTATGCTTGCAAGTACTCTATGATACCCTCAGGATTCATACCCTAATCCTTAAGACCATAGAACCCTTGTAGTAGGTAAGAAAACCACACATTGGGGAATGTCTATCACCTAAGGAATATTTGTCTCATTCTGATCTATTGCATGAGTTTCCTAATATCTTTACCTAGACATATAATGGCATGCCATGCCTAGACCCTAAACTAGTCACTAATAACATAGTGCTTTATCTTGACACTCAACTTGTAAAGAATAAAGATTCATAAATTGCATCGTAAGGTGGCTTTATTGATTAAGGCTAAGATAAAAAAGTTCTGAAAGTTGGGTTTTCCTACCCTATAGACTATACCCCTTAGATTCCAAACATCGTGCATGTTGCTAAACCAAATAATTGCATTATATTTGTATCGACTTTTATGATCTAAATAAGGCATCTCTCAAAGATAATTCCCATATTTCAAATATCAACATGATAGTTGACTTGACAGTAGGCCATGCCTTACTTTTTCTTATGGATGGCATCTTGGGTTATAATCAAATTTTAGTCAACCCTAAGGATCAATATAAAACTACTTTCACCACTCCTTGGGGCATATTTGTTATTTTTTCATGTTGTTTGGTCTAAATAATATTGGAACACTTACCAAGATGCCATGACCTTGAAATTTCTTGATTTAATTCATAATATCTTGGAAGATTGCATCAACAATATTTTCGCTAACTCTATCTCATGTCAAGATAATGTGAAAAACCTTCATTTCATACTTGAATATCTCTAATCTTATCACATGTGTCTTAACCCTTATAAGTGAATTTATGGCGTAGACAATAGTAATTTGCTAGGGTTTATAGTTTCATAGCATTGAATTTAGGTTGATAGAACTTAGAAAATTGACACTATCGTGAACATGCCACCTCCAAAGAATATCTCTTATATTTGTAGTTTGCAAGGTAAGATTCAAGTTGTTCACTAATTTATTTCTAAACTAGTGGATCATTCCCTCCCCTTTACTAATCTCCTCAAAAAGGACACTAATTTTTCTTGGAATGAGGATTGTCAAAAAGCCTTTGAGAGTATTAAGGAGTATTTGCCTAACATACATATCTTAATGCCTACCATTTTAGGGAATCCTTTTCTTCTTTATACTTTCACATCATCTCATGTTTTAGCCATTTTTCTAGCTCAACATGATGAAGAGGTTAGAGAGCATGTTGTTTATTATATCAATCATACCCTCCTTAATTATGAAACCCAATATTCCATGATAGAGAAGCAATGTCTCAATATGGTATTTACCACTCACAAGCTGAGACATTATCTTATTCATGTGAAGATACATGTGATTGTTAAATTTGACCCTCTTAAGCACTCATTTTCTAATGCTAACCTATTAGGGCATTTGGCTAAGTGGCTTATGTTGTTAATCAAATTTTATTTAAAGTTTGTCTCCCAAAATCTATAAAGGAATCGGCTATGGATAACCAACTGGCTCGTGCCCCCTCTCCATTTTTATTCTTTTATTTTGACTCATTTTATGATGATTGCATCCATCTTATAGATAGTGACCCCCTAGGATTTTTCTTTGATGGTTCAGGATGTTGAACTGATTTCTAGAGCTAGTGTGATATAAGTCTCTCATAAGGGTAAAGTATTTAAACTTTCATTTCAACTTAATTTTCAATGTATGGATAATATTTCCAAGTATGAAGCCCAATTTTTTTGTTTGTGTGCTATAATTTCCATTCAAGTAAAGGTTACTTGTAGTTGATTATCAGACATATCACCGGTGATTATCAATGTAACCATGATAAGGTTTCCCAATACAATAATTTGGACTTATCACTTCTTCAACACTTTTTGTCCTTCTCCATTAATCCTATCCCATGAAATGATAAGATCATGCAGACGCAATGGCTAGTGTGGCCTCCCTTTGTCCTTTGACAATTTGGCTAACGACTATCATTTTGTGATGCACACTTTGTCTTGTTGGCAATTAAGGTGTCTCAACCTTGGTAACTCGTATTATTTCATTGTATTTATTTATTTATTGCCTATTGTATAATTGGATGCAAATCCTATGTTGTCATATTGTGGGAGTTGGCACGGTGATGTGTCATCCTACATGGCATATGACTACATGTAATTTTATCCTCACATGAGGAGATAGGCATCCCACTTAGTGGTAGGAATAATTTTCCATGTGTTGGCATCTTGGATGTTGTGTAAGGGAATATTTACTATACCGGTCATGACAGATTCCTATGACAAAGTTATGACATGTAAGAGTCAGAAATAGGAGATTCTATGAAAGGTGAAGACATGTGTCAAAGAGCATCTGTCATAACCCATTTTGGAAATAGGTGACCTCCTTCGGATGGGGTGACCTGACAAGTGTCAGGAGCATCCTACAAAGTTGGACAAATGTCCATAGGCATGGGTTTTGGGCCATGAGGCCATGTTGGACACCCATCCCTATGTGGAGCCATTTCTGCCTTGTATATTCTATATAAACAGGTGCTTTGAAGAGGAGATGCATTACAAGTTTGACAGGTACTATTATGCTGTCAGTTTGTCTCTAGATATGAGTGTCGAAGACTCCTGAGAGCTTGCATTGTAAGTGTATTGTAAACCATTTCAGTTTTGATAATACATTGTGCAGGTTTTGGAGTGTGGGGTTTTTCACCCGATAAAGGTTTTCCCCATGTATATCTTATGTCTCTTTTCTTCTATTTTACTTTCTTGTTTATGTGTTTGCTGCAATATCTCTATTAGTGGGTTTAACATTGTTGTAATAGTAAGGATAAAATTGAATTTTCACTCTCCTCCCCTCATTAGATTAGTGTAGGAAGCGATTTCTACACACCTAGCTTCCTTTTAGTTGGTATCAAAGCCTATCCAGCTTTGGTTCTAGCTGCTGGGTAGGGGTTTTTTGAGCTAATCTTAGGTTGAGTGGGAGTGTTGTGTAGAGTATCCTATATCTTGTTGTAGCAAGGAGATGGTAACCACATCTGGAAGGTTAGACATTGAGAAATTCAATGGCACTAATTTAGAGTTGTGGAAACTCAAGATGAAGGACCTACTTGTTGATTGTGACCTATGGGAAACCGTATCTGGTGTGAAACCTACAACAATGTCACAAGCTAATTAGGACCTCAAAGATCAGAAGTCTAAGGGTCTCATAAGACTCTGTTTAGCTGACTCTATCCTGTTGAGTGTTCATGAGGAGAACACGAAAGATCTTTGGAAGAAGTTGGGTGATGTTTATTAGGCCATGTCCTTGGTAAATAAATTTTTCCTGGAAAAGAAGTTGTTTTCTCTAAAGATGGAAGATGGAGGATTTGTTCTAGGTCACATGAATGCTTTTAACATGATTGTTGCATAGTTGATATCTGTGGGTGTGAAAATGGAGGAGGAGGATCGATGTATGACCTTGCTTTGTTCTTTGCCAGATTCATGGGATCATCTTGTCATGGCTATCGGAAGAACCACTACCACCTTCAAGATGGAAGATGTGGTGTCTTCACTATTATTTGAAGAAATGTGGAGAAAGTCTTCTGAGGAAACCCAAGAGGCTCTTGTGGTTCAGGGAAGACCCAAAGAGAAAGGGAAGAAGAAGGACAAGAAAGGTGATAAGGGTAGATCCAAATCCTATGGGAGATCCAAATCTCCTAGAAAGTCAGAGGCTCTCTATTGGAACCATGGTAAAACTGGACATTTCTGAAAGGAATGCAAAGAGGAGAAGAAAAAGAAGAAGAAAGCTCCTGATTCAAATTCTGACAAGTCACAAGATGATGGTGAAGCCTTCAACGCAACCCTGGCCACCCATGCATTTGATGATGTGTGGTTGATTGATTCTGGTGCATCATTCCACATGACCTCACATCGAGACTGGTTCATGAAGTATGAAGAGTTCGATGGTGGAAGAGTGTACCTAGGTGATGACTCTCATCTAAAGATTGTTGGTCGTGGAACAGTCTCAATCTGATTCCCTGATGGATGAGTAAAGGGGATCACTGGACTTATGCACATTCCAGGCCTTGCATGAAGCCTACTTTCTCTAAGTATGTTGAATGATGCAGGTGTGTAGGTTGTCTTTTCGAAGGATGGATGGAAGATGACTAGAGGATCTATGGTACTTGCGAATGGTACTCAGGGAGGTACTCTCTTTTAGCTGGAGGCATGCACTTCACAGTTTAATAGTTCTTCTTATTCAAAGAAATGAGCTGTAGTCACTTCATCCCCACCATCTAACCACCAGTGAAGAAATCTGTTGTAACTAGTTCTGATGGTAGTGCACATGCTATGGAAGCTAAGCTTCCCATTGAAAAGACTATGTTATGGCATTTGAGATATGGCCACATTGGTGAGAAGGGTCTGCGTACCCTAAAAAATAAAAACCTCGTTGAGGGGTTAAATGATTGTAATCTCGAGTTCAACTTTTACGAACATTGCATTTATGGAAAGAAAAATCATGTTCAGTTTTACTCTAGTTCTCACAAGTCTTCTAGTGTATTGGATCTTATCCATTCTGATGTGTTTGGTCCTGTTAATGTTCCTTCGATTTCAAAATCTATAAATTTTGTATCTTTCATAGATGATTACAATAGAAGGATATGGGTTTATTTTATCAAAAGCAAGACTGAAGTCTTTGGTTGGTTTAAGGAGTTTAAAGCCTTCACTGAAAATCAGACTAGTAAAAAGATTAAGTGTTTGAGAACTAACAACGGTGGTGAGTTTTGTTCGGTAGAGTTCGACAAGTTCTATAAAGAGCAAGGGATTGAAAGGCATAAGACAACTCCATATACCCTACAATAGAATGGAGTTGCAGAGAGGATGAATAGGACACTAATGGAGAAGGCTAGGAGTATGCTTAGTGAAGCAAGCCTCAAATAAAAGTTTTGGGTTGAAGATGTTGCCATTGCTTACTATCTAGTAAATAGATCTCCTACATCATCTCTTGTTGGTATGACACCTATCGAGGTGTGGTTTGGTAAGAAGCTTTCAGTTAGACATCTTCATATTTTTGGTTGTCAAGCATATGCACATGTGCCTAGGGAGAAACAGTCTAAATTGGAAAAGAAGGTTGTTAAATGTATTTTCATTGGCTATGGTGTCGGTGTGAAAGGATACAAGCTTTGGAATCCTATGGCTAAAAAAGTGTTGTATAGTAGAAGTGTTATCTTCAGAGAGATAACACCTTCTTCTATCGTTCTACAGCCAAAACAGATAGAAAAGAAAGAGGATGCAGTTTAGTTTCCTTCTACACTTGAGAAGACTGGACAAATAGACCGTATGAGACCTAATGGTGAGGAGAGCTCTAGCAGCTCTGAAAGCTCAGAAGAAGAAGAAGAACCTTAACCTCAACCGTTGAGGAGGTCTACATGAACAAGAAAGAAACCTAATAGGTTTGGCTATTCATTACTTGATTCTAGTTGTGCTTTTGCTTTACTTACTAACATTGATGAGCCTAGAACTGTGAAAGATGCTATGGGCATGAAAGATGCAATTTCTTGGAAGGAGGCCATGGAAGATGAGATGGCTTCTTTGGAAAAGAATAAAACATGGGACTTGGTGCCTTTGCTTGATGGATAGAAACCCGTTGGTTGAAAATGGGTGTTCAAGAAGAAATTCGGTGCAGATGCCAGTGTTGATAATTACAAGGCTAGATTGGTTGCGAAGGAGTACTCACAAGTGGAGGGAATTGATTATGGTGAAATATTCTATCCCATTGCAAAGCTGACATCCATTCGATTCATGTTATCTCTTGCAGCTGCTTATGACTTAGAGGTAGAATAGATGGATGTGAAGACAACTTTCCTTCATGGTGATTTGGAGGAAGAGATTTACATGTCATAGCCAGAGCGTTACATAGAGAAAGGTAAAGAAAAATTGGTTTGCAAGTTAAAGAAGTCTTTGTATGGTTTGAAGTAGTCTCCTAGGATGTGGTATATGAAATTTGATGCATTTGTGTTGTCCGTTAGATTTCTAAGATCAAAATCTGATCATAGTGTGTATTACAAATTTGACAATGATTGCATTCTCATTATTGCATTGTATGTTGACAATATGTTATTGATTGGGAATGGTAAGAATATGATTTCTGTTTTGAAGTCTCAGTTGTCAGCACTGTTTGAGATGAAAAATCTCGAGGCAGCCAGGTGCATTCTAGGAATGGAAATCAGAAGAGACAAAGCCAACAGAAAACTTTGGTTAAGCCAAAGTAAGTATGTGAAGACCGTGTTGGACAGGTTCAACATGGAAGATTGTAAACCATTGTGTGTTCATGTTTCTTTGGGGACAAAGTTGTCTGTTAATGATTGTCCAAATCTCCTAGTAAGGTGGAGGACATAAGAAGAGTACCTTATGCTAGTGTTGTTGACAGTTTGATGTATCCCATGGTCTGCACAAGACCAGACATTGCCCAAGAAGTGGGAGTCCTTAGTCGATTTATGGCTAATACTGGATGGGTACATTGGGATGTAGTTAAGCGAGTGTTCAGATATTTGAGGGGTAGTTCTAAGTATTCCATTTTCTATCATGGCAATGCGACAGGACCTCCACATTTAGTTTGTATTCATGGATTTGTGGATTCTGATTGGGCAAGTGACATTGACAGCAAGAGATCCATCAGTGCCTATGTGTTCACTAGGTTTGCTGGTGTAATTAGTTGGATGAGTAAGTGATAACCTGTGGTTTCTTTGTCTATGATAGAGGCTGAGTACATGGTAGCAATTCATGCTTGCAAGGAAGCCATTTGAATTAAGAGATTATGTTCAGATATTGGCGTTGATGTAGGTTAGATTATGATTAGATGTGATAGTTAGAGTGCGATTTGCCTTATGAAGAATCCAACTTTCCATGCCAGAACAAAGCATATTGATGTACAATTTCACTTCATATGAGACATGCTAGAGGATGGGAAGGTAAAATTGGAGAAGGTAGATACTTTGAAGAATGTTGTAGATGCATTGATAAAACCAGTGGGCATAGAGAATTTTAGATGGTGTTCAGAGTCTATGGGGCTCTCGGCCTATAGCGGTTAAATCCTGTTAATTCTATTGGCTCTTACAAGATGTTCAACAAGTGGGAGAATGTTGGGAATTAAGGTGTCTCAACCTTGGTAACTCCTTGTATTATTTCATTGTATTTATTTATTTATTGCCTATTGTATAATTTGGATGCAAATCCTATGTTGTCATATTGTGGGAGTTGGCACGATGATGTGTCATCCTACATGGCATATGACTACATGTAATTTTGTCCTCACATGAGGAGATAGACATCCCACTTAGTGGTAGGAATATTTTTCCATGTGTCAGCATCTTGGATGTTGTGTAAGGGAATATTGACTGTAACGGTCGTGACAGATTCCTATGACGAAATTATGACATGTAAGAGTCAGAAATAGGAGATTCTATGACAGGTGAAGACATGTGTCGAAGAGCATCTGTCATAGCCCATTTTATAAATAGGTGACCTCCTTGGGATGGGGTGACTTGACAAGTGTTAGGAGCATCCAACAGAGTTGGACAAGTGTCCATAGGCGTCGGTTTTGGGCCATGAGGCCATGTTGGATGCCCATCCCTATGTGGAGCCATTTCTACCTTTTATATTCTATATAAACATGTGCTTTGAAGAGGAGATATATTACAGGTTTGATAAGTATTGTTATGCTGTTGGTTTGTCTCCAGATATGAGTGTCAAAGACTCTTGATAGTATGCATTGCAAGTGTAACGTAAACCATTTCAATTTTTATATTAATACATTGTGCAGGTTTTGGAGTGTGGGGTTTTTCACCCGATAAGGGTTTTCCCCACATATATCTTATGTCTCTCTTCTTCTGTCATACTTTCTTGTTTATGTGTTTGCTATAATATCTCTCTTAGTGGGTTTAACATTGCTGTAATAGTAAGGATAAAATTGAATTTACACTCTCCTCCCCTCATTAGATTAGTGTAGGAAGCAATTTCTGCACACCTAGCTTCCTTTCATGTCTTTACTCACCATTGTGGATGATACACCATCAAATACCCTTTTCATTTGTAATATCAACTCAAAAGAGTGGTATTCTCATATCTTGAACTATTTGAATGATAATACATTTCTAAGTTATTCTTCTATGAATAATCATATTTGCATCCACAAAACCACTTCGTATTATATCATTCTTTCCAATGTTCTCTACCAATGAAGTTATAATGGCATCCTTTATTATCTAACAAAGTCTGAGATACCTATAGCTCTTTAGGAATCCCATTATAGCACTTGTGGAGGGCATTTTGGTTGTAGGTCTCTGGTGCAAAAAATCCTTTGCATGGGGTATTATTAGAAAATCATGGAGCAAGACTACTCCTTTATCAAGAAGTACCCTCAGTGTTAGTAGCATCAAAATCTGAATTAGGATCTTGCACAAGAACTTCACACTCAAACATCCCCTAGCCATTTTATTTTTGGGGTCTAGATATAATTGGGAAGAATTTACCACCTTCATCTCAAGTACATATCTTTAATATTATGGCCACATATTACTTTGTAAAATGGGTCGAAGCTATTCTTCTTCGATCCACCACTACTAAAGTAATTTGTAGATTCTTGCTCAATAATATAATTTCTTTCTTTGGATTACCTTCCACCTTGGTCTTTAATAATGGATCTTCACTTGAAAACAATGAAGTGAAACAATTTCTAGAGAGACTCAATATTCAACATAATTTCTCCGCAACATACTATCCTTAGTCTAATGGGAAGCTTGAGGCTTCAAACAAAAGAATTGAACAAATCCTCTAAAGATATTAATAAGCATGGTAAATATTGTCATGTGTAGCTTTCTTATGCTTTGTGGGCCTATCACATGAGTATTCAAATTACCACTGGTGCTACCCCATATAATCTTGTAGATAGTGTTGATGCCATCATGCCTTTAGAGTTAGAACTTCTATCTCTATGAGTTTCCCTCGAAGGGCTCATCAATGACAATACTGACCATGACCAACATCTTCAACAACTCAAAATGTTTCATGAACGTTGGATTAATTCTCTTGAGTATCTTCAAGATTATCAAAAAGATCTTAATAAAAATTACTATCAATGCGTTACTCATCATTTTTTCCATGTAGGTGACTTGGTTCTTTATGAGAATCAACACAATGCGAATGCTCTAGCTAGTATCCAAGGGAAATTTAGTTCTAATTGGTTGGGTTCTTATATATTCACCTTGATTTATGGTTTTGGAGCTTATGACCTCTCTACGATGGGGGGAAGCCGCTTAAAGAGCATATAAATGCAATCCATTTTTGTTATTTTCACATGTGATCCTCTCTTTTTTGGGTCACCTAATCATCATAAATTCCTTTCTAATGTCATTTCATTAACTATTCCATGATTAATCAATTGTAATTTTCTTAAAAATTATTTTAATTAAATATTCTTTGTATTTGATTAAGTATTTTATTTTAAATGGTTTTGTTAGATCATTATAGTTTTCAATTGAACAATTTCATTCATCGATATTGTTAAGTTAGATTATTATAGAATTTAACTAAACAATTTTTACCTATAGTTGTTTAGTTAGATTATAAGTGCATCGAAATAAACTATATCAAAAAATATATCATAAATAATAGTCCATAATAGATGTGTATCACTCAAAATTCTCAATTATATACATGTCAAAATATGGTACATTGTATCATAGTATTTGCAAAATGCACCACTCATCAAAATGTACTGTCTATCAAAATATATGTATATTTACAAAATCTGCATTCTGGGGCATGACTACCTAAATCCTCTATCTATGGCTTCTCTAGCTATGCTAGTGGGGGTCTTTGTGTGGAGGACATAGAGTGAGATTGATAATGACTACATGATACACTTTGAGACTTGAGTTCGCTAACCTATCCCCTCAACTTCATTGCCTCTAATATGAGTATGAGCTAACTCTACCTCAGCTCCACAATTTGTCTCATTAGTGCTTGTACCTTGGGGTGGTCCAAGTCTAATTCCCCTACCATCCATTCCCTCTATAGAGCACTATTGAGTTTATTGCATTGGCTCTATAGGGCATCACATGCCATCTTTGCACTCTCATCCCATATCATGGCCTGGTCTCAGTCAGTAGTGAGTGTTGTGACCTCTCCCACCCTCTAATCTCTCTCCACCATCATCACCAATAGATCTACCATGTATTGGTCTACATGGACCTCCACCTGCTCGTAGGTAGCCCTAAGTTGTACAATGGGCTCAAAATCCTTAGAGTGTTTCCCTACATTCTACAGTTTGTTGTGCCTCACAAAACACACTTACAAAAAACATTCTCTGGTCAAGTGGCCATTTGTTGTGCCTCACACAAGATGCTTGTAAAAATCATTCTTAGGATAGGTGGCCATTCGTTTTGCCTCACACAACATGCCCCATTTTTCCTTAGATAGATGAGGACACCCTTTTTTTCTCTGACCTATTTTTCATTTCTACTAATGTCATTTGGGTAGCCCTTTGGCTTGGGTTTTGGGTTTTTCCTTGATGTTTTATGTTTTGTTATCTTGTTAGTCTTTAAGGGTTTGTCATACTATCATGATAGTGTAAGAATCCCTGAACCCCCAACGTTTTGTTTTTACTTCTATTGTTCATTTTGTGCCTTGATTGGTTCTTATGACCTCTGTAAAATGGAGGGAAGCCACTTAAATAGCATATAAATGCAATCCATTTTTGTTATTTTCACATGTGATCCTCTCTTTTTTGGGTCACCTAATCATCATAAATTCCTTTCTAATGTCATTTCATTAACTATTCCATGGTTAATCAATTTCAATTTTCTTAAAAATTATTTTAATTAAATATTCTTTGTATTTGATTAAGTATTTTATTTTAAATGGTTTAGTTAGATCATCATTGTTTTCAATTGAACAATTTCATTCATTGATATTGATAAGTTAGATTATTATAGAATTTAACTAAACAATTTTTACCTATAGTTGTTTAGTTAGATTATAAGTGCAATGAAATAAACTATATCAAAACATATATCATAAATAAGAGTCCATAATAGATGTGTATCACTCAAAATTCTCAATTATAGACATGTCAAAATATGGTACATTGTATCATAGTACAAAATGCACCACTCATCAAAATGTAGTGTCTATCAAAATATATGTATATATAAAAAATCTGCATTCTGGGGCATGACTACCTAAATCCTCTATCTATGGCTTCTCTAGCTATGCTAGTGGGGGTCTTTGTGTGGAGGACATAGAGTGAGATTGATAATGACTACATGATACACTTTGAGACTTGAGTTCGCTAACCTATCCCCTCAACTTCATTGCCTCTAATATGAGTATGAGCTCACTCTACCTTAGCTCCACAATTTGTCTCATTAGTGCTTGTACCTTGGGGTGGTCCAAGTCTAATGCCCCTACCATCCATTCCCTCTATAGAGCACAATGAGTTTATTGCATTGGCTCTATAGGGCGTCACATGCCATCTTCACACTCTCATCCCATATCATGGCCTGGTCTCAGTCAATAGTGAGTGTTGTGACCTCTCCCACTCTCTAATCTCTCTCCACCATCATCACCAATAGATCTACCATGTATTGGTCTACATGGACCTCCACCTCCTTGTAGGCAGCCCTAATTTGTACAATGGGCTCAAAAATCTTAGAGTGCTTCCCTACAGTCTGCAGTTTGTTGTGCCTCACAAAACACACTTGCAAAAAACATTCTCTAGTGAAGTGGCCATTTGTTGTGCCTCACACAAGATGCTTGCAAAAACCATTCTTAGGATAGGTGGCCATTCGTTGTGTCTCACACAACATGCCCCATTTTTCCTTAGATAGATGAGGACACCCTTTTTTTCTCTGACCTATTTTTCATTTCTACTAATGTGATTTGGGTAGCCCTTTGGCTTGGGTTTTGGGTTTTTCCTTGATGTTTTATGTTTTGTTACCTTGTTAGTTTTTAAGGGTATGTCATACTATCTTGATAGTGGAAGAATCACTGAACCCCCAACGTTTTGTTTTTACTTCTATTGTTCATTTTGTGCCTGAACTATAAAGGAATCTTTGACATTTTGACCTCTAGAAACTCACATTGGGTTTATGTGTCACCCTTGTTGGATTTTTTAATTTTGTCATCCTAGTATGACTATAAAGAAATATCTAAAATCCGAACACTTGTCATGGGATTTGACCTAATCTCAACTTACCCTTAACTTTGCATTAATGGAAATTTTCCCATCCATGTGTGATTTTAGTTTTATTTATGTTTTACCTAGATTTTATTCTTTTGTTCCCTAGTGCTCTAGTGATTTAGGCTCTATACAAACCCTATTGTGAACCTAAATGTATTGGTACACCATTGTTTCTTGAAGTTTATTGTGTACTGTATTTGTGCCTAGTCGATCACTGCGTGGTTTATTTTCATTTCTTTGTGTTTACTAGGCAGGGTCTTAATGGCTCCCTTTTATTCATTAATGATGTTTTTCGATGCATTTGTTAAGTGTTAGCTAGAATTCTTCTTGTGTGCCTGACTCATTTTGTCTACATTTTACTAGTTCAAGTTTGGTATTAGTTTTGTGTTCCCATTTCATGTTATTGTTATGGCATAAAAAATGGCCACATGCCTCTTTACCTCCTAGATTAGCTCCTAGGTCCAATTTGTGTCATTATACATTATAATTGATCATCCCTAAGGAAATTACCTAACACCCATGACATTTTGGACCCTTAGGACCTCTTTTATCTTACACATGACCTAATTTGGGCCCCTGGACTTGGGCACCAACCGCCCAAGTCTTCCCTAATTGGTCGGGGCTAATTAATGGCATGTTGACTTAGGCCCTTCCAAAATGTTTCTCCTTGTTGGATTTTGTGATTTAAATTTGTAAATATTAGTAGGAAAGCATATATAAGTTGTTGGGAATTAAGGTGTCTTAACCTTGGTAATTCCTTGTATTATTTCATTGTATTTATTTATTTATTGCCTATTGTATAATTTGGATGCAAATCCTATGTTGTCATATTGTGGGAGTTGGCATGGTAATGTGTCATCCTACATGGCATATGACCACATGTAATTTTGTCCTCACATGAGGAGAGAGGCATCCCACTTAGTGGTAAGAATATTTTGCCATGTGTTGGCATCTTGGATGTTGTGTAAGGGAATATTGACCATAACGGTTATGACAGATTCCTATGACAAAGTTATGACATGTAAGAGTCAAAAATAGAAGCTTTTAAGACAGGTGAAGACATGTGTCAAAGAGCATCTTTGAAAAAGGAATCTTTGGGCGCCCCAAGGGGGACTATGACATGTTGTAAGAGAATATGCTATTTATAGCATGTGTATGATAGATTCTCTTACAACTGTAAGTTGTAATTGCTATGACAGATTCTATGACAGTTGTAAGAGTTGTAAGAGCATCTGTCATAGCCCATTTTGGAAATAGGCAACCTCTTTGGGACGGGGTGTGTGGACAAGTGTTAGAAGCATCTTACAATGTTGACCAAGTGTCCATAGGCATGGGTTTTGGGCCATGAGGCCAAGTTGGACGCCCATTCCAAGATAGAGGCTATTTTGCCTTGTATTTTCTATATAAATAGGCGCTTGGAGGAGTAGTAATGTGTGATTGACAGGTACTATTATGCTACCAGATTGACTCCAGACATGAGTGTTGAAGACTATTGAGAGCTTGCATTGCAAGTGTATTGTAAACCATATTCAGTTTTGATAATACATCGTGTAGGTTTTCGAGTGTGGGGTTTTTCACCTGATAAGGGTTTTCCCCACATTATATCTTGCCTCTCTTCTTCTGTCTTCTTTCTGGTTCTATGTGTATTGCTGCAATATCTCTGTTATATGTTTCATGTTGCTGTAATTGTAAAGATTAAATTGAATTTGCATAGCCCTCCCCTCATTAGATTAGTTTAGGAAGTGATTTCCACACACCTAGCTTCCTTTCAGTTGGTATCAGAGCTTGATCACCTTTGGTCCTAGTTGTTGGGTAGGGATTTTTTGAGCTGATCTTAAGTTGAGTGGGAGTCTATGCAGAGTATTCTGAATCTTATTGTAGCAAGGAGATGGCAAGCATATCCAGAAGGATAGAGGTGGAAAAATTCAATGGCACTAATTTTGAGCTATGGAAGCTCTAGATGGAAGACATGCTTGTTGATCGAGACCTCTGGGAAACTATTAGTGGCACAAAACTAGCTGCTATGGCACAAGATGATTGGCATCTCAAAGCTCAGAAGGCTAAGGGTCTCATAAGACTTATTCTTGTTGATTATGCCCTGTTAAATGTCCATGAGGAGAAAACTGCAAACTTGCTTTGGAAGAAGTTGGGAGATGTGTGTCAGGCCAAGTCCGTGGTGAACAAACTTTTTCTAAGAAAGAAGTTGTATTTTCTGAAGATGGAGGATGGAGGATCTGTTGCAGATCACCTGAATGCCTTTAACATGTTAATTGCACAATTGACATTAGTTGGTGTGAAGATGGAGGAGGAGGATAGTTGTATGACATTACTTTGTTCTTTTCCAGACTCATGGGATCATCTTGTGATGGTTATTGGAAGCACCACGTCCACTTTCATAATGGATGAAGTGGTATCTTCACTATTATCTAAAGAGATGTGGAGAAAGTCTTCTGAGGTAGCTAAAGAGGCTCTTGCAGTTCGTGGAAGACCCAAGGAGAAAGGGAAAAAGAAAGACAAGAAAGCTGATAAGGTAAGATCCAAATCTCTTGGAAAGTCCAAGGCTCTCTGTTGGAACTATTGTAAATCTGGGCATCTCCAAAAGGAATGCAAAGAGGAAAAGAAAAAGAAGAATAAGAACCCAGATTTAGATTCTGACAAGTCATAAAATGATGGTGATGCTTTCATCACAGTCCTGGCAACCCATGCATCTAATGATGTGTGGCTAATTGATTCTAGTGCATCATTCCACATGACCTCGCATCGAGATTGGTTTACTAAGTATGAGGAGTTCGATGGTGGAAGGGTGTACCTGGGTGATGACTCTCATCTGAAGATTGTTGGTCATGGAAGAGTCTCTATCTGATTCCCTGATGGACGAGTGAAGGGGATTTCTAGGGTGATGCACATCCCAGGCTTAGTACGGAACCTACTTTCTGTAAGTATGTTAAATTATGCAGGTGTGCAGATTAACTTTTCAAAAGAAGGATGCAAGATGACTAGAGGAGCTATGGTGCTTGCTAAGGGTACTAGGAGAGCTACTTTGTTTCAACTGGAGGCATGTATTTCACAATGGAATAGTTCTTCTGACTCAAGGAATAGGGCAGTAGTCACTTCATCCCCACCATCTGAACCAATAGTGAAGAAATCTGTTGTATCTAGTCCTTATGGTTGTATTCATGCTTTGGAAGTTAAGCTTCTTGCTAAAAAGACAATGTTATGGCATAAGAGATTTGGACACATTGGTGAGAAGGGTCTTAGAACCTAAAAAAATAAAAACCTCGTTGAGAGGTTAGATGATTGTAATCTTGAGTTTGACTTTTGTGAACATTATATATATGGAAAACAAAATTGTGTTCAGTTTTATTCCAGTTCTCACAAGTCTTCTGGTGTGTTGGACCTTGTTCATTATGATGTATTTGGTCTTGGTAATGTTCCTTCATTATCAAAATCTATATATTTTGTATCTTTCATAGATGACTATAGTAGAAGGACATCGATTTATTTTCTCAGAAGCAAATCTGAAGTCTATAGTAAGTTTAAGGAGTTTAAATCCTTTGCTAAAAATTAGACTGTAAAAGGATTAAATGTTTGAGAACTGACAACGGTGGTGAGTTTTGTTCTATAGAATTTGATGAATATTGCAAGGAACTTGGGATTGAAAGACATAAGACAACTCCATATACCTCGCAGCAAAATGGAGTTATAGAGAAGATGAATAAGACACTGATGCAGAAGGCTAGGAGTATGCTTAGTGGAGCTGGCCTAGAACAAAAGTTTTGGGCTAAAGCTATTGCCACTGCTTGCTATCTAGTAAATAGATATCCTACATCAACTCTTGTTGGTAAGACACCCATGGAGGTGTGGTTTGGTAGAAAGCCTTCAATAAGGCATCTTCGTGTTTTTGGTTGTCAGGCATATGCACATGTGCCTAGGGAGAAGTGGTTAAAATTGAGAAGAAGATTGTTAAGTGTATCTTCACTGGCTATGGTGTCGGTGTGAAAGGATACAAGCTTTGGGATCATGTGGCTGAAAAAGTGTCATCTTCAGAGAGATAACACCTTCTTCCACTATTTTAGTGGCCAGAAGGAAAAGAAAAGAAAGAGGATGTTGTTCAGTTTCCTTCTACCCCTGAGAAGACTGAATAGAAAGACAATGTTGGACCTAAAAATAAGGAGAGCTCTAGCAACTCTAAAAGTTTATAAGATGAAATAGAACCTCCACCTTAGCCTTTGAGGAGGTCCACACAAATCAGGAAGCAACCTGAGAGGTTTGGTTATACATTGCTTGATTCTAGTTGTGTTTTTGCTTTGCTTACTAACAGTGATGAACCTAGAACTGTGTCAAAGGCTATGGATATGAAAGATGCAGGTTCCTAGAAGGAGGCCATGGAGGATAAGATGGCTTCTTTGGAAAAGAATCAAACTTGGGACTTGGTGCCTTTTCCTCTTGGACGGAAACCCATTGGATGCAAATGGGTGTTCAAGAAGAAATTTGGTGCAGATGGCAGTGTTGAGAAGTATAAGGCTAGATTGGTTACAAAGGGGTATTCACAAGTGGAGGATATAGATTATGGTGAGATCTTCTCTCCCATTGTAAAGCTAACATCCATTCGATTCTTGTTATCTCTTGTAGAAACTTATGACTTAGAGGTGGAGCAAATGGATGTGAAGACAACTTTCCTTCATGGTGATTTGGAGGAAGAGAATTACATGTCACAGCTAGAGCATTACATGGTGAAAGGTAAAGAAAATTTGGTTTGCAACTTAAAGAAGTCTTTGTATGGATTGAAGTAGTCTCCTAGGATGTGGTACTTGAAGTTTGATGCCTTTGTGTTGTCAATTGGATTTGTGAGATCGAAATCAAATCAGTGTGTGTATTATAAGTATGATGGTGATCGATTATATGTTGATGATATGTTGCTCATTGGGAAGGGTAAGAATATGATTTCTGATTTTAAGTCTCAGTTGGCAGTATAGTTTGAAATTAAAGATTTAGGGGCAGGTAGGTACATTCTTGGAATGGAAATCAGAAGAGACAGAACTAACAGAAAACTTTGGTTAAGCCAGAGTAAGTATGTGAAGACTGTGTTGGATAGGTTCAACATGGCAGATTGTAGACCATTGTGTGTTCTTGTTTATTTGGGGACAAATTTATCTGTTAGTGATTGTCCAAAATCTCCTAGTGAGGTGGAGGACATGAGAAAAGTACCTTATGCTAGTGTTGTTGGTAGTTTGATGTATGTTATGGTTTGCACAAGACCAGACATTGCCCAAGTAGTGGGAGTCCTTAGTGGATTTATGGTTAATCCTGGACGGGTACATTGGGATGCAGTTACGTGAGTGTTCAGATATTTGAGGGGTACTTCTAAGTATTCCATATGCTATCATGGTAATGTTACAGGACTTCCACATTCTATTGATATTCATGGATTTGTTGATTCAGATTGGGCAGGTGACATTGACAGTAGGAGATCCACCAATGCTTATGTGTTTACACTGTTTGGTGGTGCTATTAGTTGGATGAGTAAGGGACAACCTATGGTTGCTTTGTCCATGACAGAAGCTGAGTACATGGAAGCAACTCATGCTTGTAAGGAAGCCATTTGGCTTAAGAGATTGTGTTCAAATATTGGTGTTGATGCAGGATAGATTACGATTTGTTGTGATAGTCAGAGTACGATTTGCCTTGCGAAGAATCCAACTTTCCATGCCAGAACAAAGCATATTAATGTATAGTTTTACTTCATGCGAGACATGGTAGGGGATGGGAAGGCAAATCTAGAGAAGGTAGATACTTTGAAAAATGTTGCAGATGCATTGACGAAGCCAATGGGCATAGAGAAGTTCAGATGGTGTTCGGAGCCTATGGGCCTCTTAGCCTATAGCAGTTAAATCATGTTATTCTATTGGCTCTTACAAGGTGTTCGACAATTGGGAGAATGTTAAGAATTAAGGTGTCTCAACTTTGGTAATTCCTTGTATTATTTCATTGTATTTATTTATTTATTGCCTATTGTATAATTTGGATGCAAATCTTATGTTGTCATATTGTGGGAGTTCGCACGGTGATGTGTCATCCTACATGGCATATGACCACATGTAATTTTGTCCTCACATGAGGAGATAGGCATCCCACTTAGTGGTAGGAATATTTTGCCATGTGTCAACATATTGGATGTTGTGTAAGGGAATATTAATCATAACAGTAATGACAGATTCCTATGACGAAGTTATGACATGTAAGAGTCGAAAATAAAAGCTTGTAAGACAAGTGAAGACATGTGTTGAAGAGCATCTTTGAAAAAGGCATCTTTGGGCACCCCAATGTTGACTATGACATGTTGTAAGAGAATATGCTATTTATAGCTTGTGTCTGAGAGATTTTCTTACAACTGTAAGTTGTAACTGCTATGACAGATTCTATGACGGTTGTAAGAGTCATAAGAGCATCTGTCATAGCCCATTTTGGAAATAGTTGACCTCTTTGGGATGGGATGTGTGGACAAGTGTCGGAAGCATTTTACAATGTTGACCAAGTGTCCATAGGCTTGGGTTTTGGGCCATGAGGCCATGTTGGACGCCCATGCCAAGATAGAGGCTATTTTGTCTTGTATTTTCTATATAAACAGGTGGTTGGAGGAAGAGAAGTAATGTCTGATTGATAGGTACTGATATGCTACCGAATTGACTCCAGACACAAGTGTCGAAGACTATTGAGAGCTTGAATTGCAAGTGTATTGTAAACCATATTCAGTTTTGATAATATATTGTGCAGGTTTTTGAGTGTGGGGTTTTTCACTCGATAAAGGTTTTCCCCATGTTATATCTTGTCTCTCTTCTTCTGTCTTCTTTCTGGTTCTATGTGTATTACTGCAATATCTCGATTATATGTTTCATGTTGCTGTAATTGTAAAGATTAAATTGAATTTGCATATCCTTCCCCTCATTAGATTAGTGTAGGAAGCAATTTCCACACACCTAGCTTCCTTTCATAAGTGAGTTTATGACTTTATTTTACACCTAGATGGATAACGTGGACTTTTGATATTGGAGCAAAGAGCATTCAAGGAATTCATTGTGTGTTTGTTGCAGACATGGAATCATCATCCATCTCCTTATGAGTTGAAGAGCTTTCATCCTCCTAAGGACTTCACCTCTGAGGTGACATCATTGCTATTTTAATCATTTGAATCATTTCATAATTTGGATTATATTTAGCCTCTACCCTGCTAGGGCATGCTCTCTCATCAACAATGATGTTGGGAAAGATTGAATGCTAACTTAGGATTTGAATGAGGCAAATCCCTAAATACCACAACCCCCAAATCCTTCTCTTGTCATCTTCTGTGCAGGTTATAGGTACAGGTTTTGGGAAAAGTGGAGCTACAAGAAGGCAGTGTAGGAATTAGAGTTTCAAGATCCAAAAATAGTTCCAAAATATTCCTCCAACTGGACTTGGGTGGTTTCTATCCTCATCTATAGGGCTTCAAGCTTCTAGATCTAATCTCTAGGTATCATTTACAACATTTTCTCAGTTTTTACCTCTGACAGAATCTCACTTCTGGACTTGTGCGGTTTCTAAATTTGTCCTCTGACACCTCTTCTTTCGGGAGACATGTTCCAACATCTTACTAATCATCTCTGCACTTTTGGTTTCTAGATTTCTATTGTTGATCATCTGTTTCAAGATGATTATCATTATTCTAGGGTTTAGTGCAGTGATTGGCCTAGGGTGTGATAAAAGGATTGGTTGAATCTTATCTTTCCTTGACAAACAAGAACACAAAATATGTATCTGAGTCCTCATCCATCTTGTAGTGATTTGAGCTTGGTTTTGTCCTTGGATGATGTAGTGAAAGGAGAGTTTGATCTAGTGTACTCATACTTTGCATCCTTCCCCCTTTTTACTCTATAACATTTTGGTGAACCCATGTTGTTAATGAACTTGCTGACTGTTGAAATCAGATTTTGTATTACATCGTATCATACTTCTCATTTTTCATTGAAAAATATTGCATACAATTGAAAATTTAAAAAAAAAAAACATTCTAGGCTTGTATAAAGGCATTGTTTAACATTATTTTTCCTTGCATATTGTTGTGTAATTTTGCACACCATTCCAAAAAATTTTAATATGTGTTAATTTCATAATGATTCCGGAAATCCCTATTGTTGTGATTCTTCAACGAAAGGATGCAGATTCTCTTGTATGTGTAAGTCTTTGCCATATCAACATAGAAGTCATAACCCCTAAGCCTAAGTTGTAGGTTTGAGGTTTCATGGTGCACAGTCTATTTGGTGCGGGCATCATAAGGGTATATGATCTAAAACAAGGCTCTACTAGTTTTATAGTGGTGGCATAATGATGCGGGGCCATAATGAGACTCGATCAAGCAAAAAAAAAATGTGACCAGTAAAGTGAAGACACAATGGTAAAATGGATGGCAGCTCTGCCATTGAGAAGGGGGCACCCACTATGTGATGTAACAGTCTTGGATATGTGTTACAGTCAAATAATAAGGGAACACAACCCCGGGTGTGTAGTTACAACCAGTGAAGCATGGCACTACAACCAAAGACAGTTCAATCTTAAAAAAAAGATGCTCAGCTTATCTCATAAGAAGCACGGTCTCTATTCAAGATGGGCTATGAGTTTATGATGGCGGCCATTGTATAAATTGGTGCATTTCATGAGTATAGCATAGATACAGTTGGAAGATATGAAGACACAACTAATAGAAATGGCACTTTAGCAACACTCAAGCCATCAGCTCTACTAACTCACTGCACCTCTAAAAGGATTGCACATCTTCTTGCTTCAGACACCACCTCTCAGTGATCAAAGCTCACCATGCTAACAAAGCTTAGCCAATTGATTCAACCAAAGGCCCTCAGTATTCAAAGGCTCACTAAGCTATCAATTCTAATATGAAGTGTCAAAATCTCAACACTGAATCTCAGAAAAGTGAAAGTAATAGGATGTTGTGATGCCACTCATAAATGAAGGATCAACCATAAAGAAACATGCTACTGCAGCAAGCATAAAGGCCATGGTATAAGATGGAGTGACTCTTTCCAAGTCTCAAATAAAGAAGAGCAACCAGAATGATAGAGGCAACCTTCATTTGAGTAAGAGTGATAGTTAGAAAACCATGGTGCATTCATAATGAGCTCGGTTAGTTTAAGTTCAATGCTACCAATATAAAGATTACTGCACCAAAATAAAGAGTGTGTGGCCACTTAAGGAAGGAAAAGGGACATGGATTCATGAAGATTAAAGGAGCCTTGTAAAGAAATAAATGCGACCTCCATAATAAATACAACTTACTCTTCATGGCACCAGACACCAAAAAATGGCATGGGTAAAAGATGTAGGGCATAGCCTTGTGAATAAAAAATACATGCATAATTGAAGGCGCTGGACTTTATAAAGAAAATGAGCAGCTCGCCGTTATTTAAACCCTGCCAACATAGTAGCATGGATCTTTAATAAGAACAAAGGTGCTCTTCATATGTGAGGGCAAGCTATGTTTAATATAGGCACTGCCTCAAGAATTATAGAAGGCTCAACTCCAAATGAAGCGCCAACATCAACAAAGGTCACTGCTCATAGTTTATGATGCCACTCCTCAACAAAGAAATGACCTATGTTCAAGGTACAACACCTTCAAGTAAGTCTCAGGCATCATTTGAGGAGGCATGGTCAACACGAGAGAGGAATCTGTCATTGTCAAGAAGCTACCAAGCAAAGGATGCCAAAGGCTCGGCCTTTGAAGATCAATAAGCAACACAACCACACAAAGGAAAGTAAAAATAATGCACAATCACCATAGATGTAGAGGCAGATCAACATCCCTAAGCAACAATGAAGAGAAAATAGTGGACACTACCAGATGGCGCAACTGCACTTATTTAAGAAGCTGCAAGGAAATATTTCTCCCGGAGGAGCGCCTTCCTTCATGTGGAAGAGGTCGATGCTAAATAAATCTTCTCTTTCTCATTTTATTATAATGAATAAAGGTGGGTCTTTCCTCTAATAAGCTAAATACTTATTAAAGGCAAAGAGTCTTTCAGATTTAAGCTATGGGAGATTTTAAAAGTAGTTTTAAATATGATTAAGTCTTATTTGAATGATGTGGGTCCCTCTAGATAGAGTGAAGCTTTATTAATTAAAGACACTAAGTGACTTTTATCTTCACATGAGATAAAAGGAAGAAATGCAACTCTAACTTTTCACACCACTTTTTTCATGGCAAGCATGAAGAGAGATGAGAAACAATAAGTTTTTCTCTACAATCTAAGGATAGAGGAAGATATTTTCCAGCCATGGGAAAGTAACATAATAGCTCGATATAGTTGTCGGAGCTAGATTTTGTGCCAGATTTCATGGCATTTTCAGTTGGAGTTTTCTGAACGAAGAGGTTTGGAGATTCATTTTTTGGGGTTATAAAATGTAGATCTGGGATTGAGAAAGATAGATATACATAGTTAGAGAGTTCCACAGATCAGAGAAGATAGCAGCAGACATTCTTTGCCATCAAAACGTAACAAAATAGCTAGATACAGTTGTTGGAGCTGGATTTTGTGCTAGATTTCATGGGATTTTAAGTTGGAGTTTTTTTAGCGAAGATTTTTAGAGATTCATTTTTTTGGGTTATAAAATGCAGATCCAGGATTGAGGAAGATAGATATATATAGTTAGAGAGTTCCACAAATCTAAGAAGATAAGAGGAGACCAAAGATATTATTTGCCTTAATAGTGCCTCTTTCATGAGGATGTAACATTTTATTTTGTGCATATTTGCCTCTATAAATTTGTTATTCATTCAAATAAAGAGTTGGTGCTCTGTGTAGATATGAGTGTCTCTATTTCTTGTTTCTTTAATTTTCTATTTCTTTGCCTTTGTTAAAATATCTTTATCAAGCTGGGTAATCAATCATGCATCTACTCTATGATTTTTCCAGTTTAATCATATAGGGTTTGACACTGTACAACTGGGTTGGTTTCAAAATTTGGTGCATCACCATAGATTTAGATTTTATTTCATTGTATCTGTAATCTTGTTTCTTCTTTCTTTTTTCCAAACCCCCTTTGAAAATAGAAAAGGCAACTTGCCTAAAATCTAGAGGTTGTTTCTAGAGTCAATCCCACATCTCTGAAACTTCCCATGTTGATTGTTAGATCAAACCCACAAATTTATACATCAACAGTTTTTGGCGACCACGGTGGGACTAGATTCAAAGACTTGGGTGTTTTTTTTCACTGAATCTTTTCCTTGTATTTTGTAGTTTTGATGGAAAATCATAGAAATATCTGCTCATAGGAGCATGAATCTTCCATCTGGCAACTCTATTGGTGACTCTTTCTTGAATCTTTGCTCCCGTAGACCATGGCAACCCCTAGTATTTATGTGTAGTTGCACATTCCTACAAGAAACTTACCTTTTGTGACTTCGGATTCAAGTCCTCTTGTTCTTTAGTAGTAGGGTCAAGTTCCTAACATAGCATGGAAGGCACTACTTCACTTTCTTGGAGATGGCTCAATTTATCAGGAAGATTACATTCAAGATCTTGCAAGATTATGCTCCATCCATAATGTCACAACTGAGAATCATACCCTCTTGTTGCTTGCATCTTCCCTTAAAGGCAAAGTGAAAGAATAGTACAAAAGTTTGCAGCCTGGTTCAATCACTGGATGGGATCAGCTAGGAGGGCTCATCTACAATCAGTTCAAAGAGAGGATAGATGTTAGTACTCTCACCTAGAATCTCATCACCATCAAAAGGCATCCTATGGAGCCCGTACATGATTTCAATTCAAGATTTGATAAGGTATGGAAGAAATTCTCTATTGATATGAGGCCTCCTCCAGTCTTTGTATTTCTTTATTATTTAAAGGCTCTAAACCTTGAAATATCTGTCATGATTCAAGCCCTAGGAGGTGAAACTCTTCTCCAGTCATATGATCTTGCTATTAGAGCTGAAAATAACCTCATAGAGGCTGGTAAACTATCTCCTCTGCCTTTAACACCTTTGATGCCACATGTAGATATCTCATCTTAGACTATTTCTTGTAGCCAAATGCATATAGATTTTAATCCACCCACCCTCCTTGCTGATTTGTCAAATCATGAGGAGATGAGTGTCATGAAAGAAGTTATAAAAACCCTCTCCCATGAGATCAATGAGCTAAAAGATCAAGCCATGTATAATGCTGATCCAAATTTTATGCCTCTATGTCTGTATGAATAGCAATATGAATATAGTTAGAGGATGTTGAATAATCCTGAAAACTATGCTTTACAAACCTATGTATCTATACATCAATCCATAGGAAGTATAGACCAAGTTCTTTGCCATTTTGACATCCAAGAGGAATCTAGTCTTAAAAACCAAAACACAAGCAAGAAAGTGGCTCCTGTCTATCCGAGATATCCTTCTAGTTATTAGTATCATGCACCTATGGCAACATATAACTTAGGGATTCTGTCGAATCATGAAAGTGATTCAATGGATGCTCATGAACTAAAACTTCTGGAAGCTAAAAAGTACTTCAAGAGGGGCTTTTATGATAAAAAGTATTGAGTAAATGATGATTCACAGTCTGTACCTTATCTTGACGAAGAGGTTGCAAGAGAGATTTTTGCAGAGCTTATCAAGAATGACTATTTTTATTTCTGTAATGAGTTTTAGTGTCTTGAGATAGATAGTACAAAGATGCCTGGACAACACGAAGAGTACAATGAAGATTTATTCTCAATTTTGCAACAAGGATATCAAATTCTGGATGTAGAGGATCCCGCCATTGAGCAAATGCATGGTTCATTTGCAAAGCCTGTTTAAGGTGATCATGGAGAAAACTTTGAAACAGAGGTAAATCCAAGTGATTATTTGTTTTCTATTTTTGAAAATGGTTATTTTCTTCTTATTGATGAAGATTCATAGTTACAAAATGATGAGATCCAAACAGACATCTGCAAAAGTATAGAGTCACATAAAGAGTTGCATACAGAATTACATTACACTCCTTTCTTCTTTCATGAAGGAATCTCAATCAAATTCAAGGTTGTAATTGGTCGCTCTGTCACCTGTACACCTAGTTTTGATACTATCATGAGTCATTATTCTATTGAAGATTCTACAAAAGAAGTCATCGAAGAAGTCGTGTTGACAAAAGCTTTCAAATGCAAGTAGAGAAATGAGTTTCAACACTTGGTTTTCCCTTCCCACCCTCCACTGAAGTATAAGCAACATGTAAATTAGCCTAACTGGTATTTTTGTGCAAAAAGGGAGCCTCTGGATACAAGACATGCCAAAAGGTACAAGTTCCTGATATTTTTCTTCATGCATTTTATTTGGTCGATTCTCAGTGTGATGTGGACTCAGTGGGACATAATAATCAGATCCAGTAGTTATTTTTCCACTCCCATTGATGGGCATATTCCTGTGTGTTTCATTTGTCAACGATTAAATTTTAGTGATTCAGTAATAAGCTACAGTAGTAGCATTAGTTTTAAGTTTCAGTTAGTTTTCTTTCAATAAGTTTTTACTGTTCCTATGAGAATAATGGGTTACTTTCTATGGTCTAGCTTTGCCTCAGACTCAGTGGTTAGTTTTAGTTGGTTTCAATTAAGGAAAGTGTTCGGTTTCAGCAATGTTGTAGTTCAGATTCATACATCTTCAGATTCAGTTGTGTATCAGTTTTGGATAAAGATGTGTCTTCAAAGTGATAGTTATTTTTTTGTGTCAGATATTTGACTCTCTATACCCAATGATTATGGATTCTATTTTTACAAATCCAGATATTCTGAGATTCGAGTGAGCAGGCTCACTCTCCCAGCCTGTCACCAAAAACTGTTCTGCAATTTTACACACCATTCAAATTTTTTTTAATATGTGTCAATTTAATAATGATTCTGAAAATCCCTATTGTTGTGATTCTTCAATGAAAGGATGTGGATTCTCCTGTATGTATAAGTCTCTTCCATATCAACATAGAAGTCATACCCCCTAAGCCTAAGGTGTAGGTCTGAGTTTTCATGGTGCACAGTCTATTTGGTGTGGGCATCACAAAGGTATATGATCTAAAATAAGGCTCTACTAGTTTTATAGTGGTGGCATAATGATGCGGGGCCATAATGAGACTCGATCAAACAAAAGAAGATGTGACTAGTAAAGTGAAGACACAATGGTAAAATGGAAGGCAGCTCTGCCATTGAGAAGGGAGCACCTTCTATGTGATGTAGTAGCCTTGAATATGTGTTGCAATCAAATAATAAGGGAACACAGCCCCAGGTGTGTAGTTACAACCATTGAAACATGGCACTGCAATCAAAGACATTTCAGTCTTAAAAAAAAAGATGCTTAGCTTATCTCATAAGAAGCACGGTCTCTATTCAAGATGGGTTGCAAGTTTATGATGATGACCATTGTATAAATTGGTGCATTTCATGAGTATAGCATAGATACAGTTGGTAGATATGAAGACACAACTAATAGAAATGGCACTTTAGCAACACTCAAGCTATCAACTTTACTAACTCACTACACCTCTAAAAGGATTGCACATCTTCTTGTTTTAGACGCCGCTTCTTAGTGATCAAAGCTAGCCATGCTAATAAAGCTCAGCCAATTGATTAAACCAGAGGCCCTCAGTAGTCAAAGGATCTAAGCATCAAATATCAAAGGCTCACTAATCTATCAATTCTAATATGAAGTGTCAAAATCTCAACAACGAATCTCAAAAAAGTGAAAGTAATAGGATGTTGTGATGCCACTCATAAATGAGGGATCAACCATAAAGAAACATGCTACCACAGCAAGTATAAAGGCCATGGTATAAGATGGCGTGACTCTTTCAAAGTCTCAAACAAAGAAGAGAAGCCAAAATAATAGAGACAACCATCATTCGAGTAAGAGTGACAGTTAGAAAACCATGGTGCATTCATAATGAGCTCAATCAGTTTAAGTTAACGCTACCAATATAAAGATTATTGCACCAAAATAAAGAGTGTGTAGCCACTTAAGGAAGGAAAAGGGACACGAATTCATGAAGATTAAAGAAACCTTGTGAAGAAATGAGTGTGACCTCCATAATAAATGCAACTTACTCTTCATGGCACTAGGCACCTAAAAATGACATGGGTAAAGATGTAGGGAACTACCTTATGAATACAACATATGCATAATTAAAGGCACTAGCCTTTATAAGGAAAATGAGCAGCTAGATGTTATTTAAACCCTGCCAACATAGTAGCATGGAGCAATAATAAGAACAAATGCGCTCTTCATATGTGAGGGTGAGCTATGTTTAATATAGGTGCTGCCTCAAGAATTGCAGAAGGCTCAACTCCAAATGAAGCGCCAGTATCAACAAATGTCACTCTCATAGTTTATTATGCCGTTCCTCAACAAAGACTTGACCTTTGTTCAAGGTGCTGCACCTACAAGTAAGTCTCAGGCATCATTTGAGGAGGCATGGTCAACACAAGAGAGGCATCCAGCATTTTCAAGAAGCTACCAAGCAAAGGATACAAAAGGCTCAGCCTTTGAAGATCAATAAGCAATGCAGCCACACAAAGGAAAGTAACAATAATGTACAGTCACCGTAGATGCAGATGCAGATCAACGACCCTGAGCAACAATGAAGAGAAAGCAGCGGAGGCTGCCAGATGGTAGAACTGCACTATTTAAGAAGCTGCAAGGAAATATTTCTCCCTGAGGAGCGCCTTTCTTCCACATGGAAGAGGCTAATGCTAAATAAATCTTCTTTTTGTCATTTTCTTATAATGAATCAAGGTGGACCCCTCCTCTAATAAGCTAAATACTTATTAAAGGTAAAGAGTCTTTCATATTTAAAGCTATGGGAGCATTTAAAAGCAGTTTTAAATATGATTAAGTCTTATTTTAATGACGTTGGTCCCTCTAGATAAAGTGAAGCTTTATTAAATAAAGACACTAAGTGACTTTCATCTTCACGGGAGATAAAAGGAAGAAATGTAATCCTAACTTTTCATGCCACTTTTTTCACGGCAAGCAAGAAGAGAGATGAGTGGCAGTAAGTTTTTCTTTGTAGGCTAAGGATGGAGGAAGATATTTTCTAGCCATCAAAAAGTAATAGAATAGCCAGATACAGTTGCTGGAGCCGGATTTTGTGCTAGATTTCATGGGATTTTAAGTTGGAGTTTTTATAGCGAAGATTTTTAGAGATTCATTTTTTTGGGTTATAAAATGCAGATCTGGGATTGAGGAAGACAGATATATATAGTTAGAGAGTTCCACAGATCTAAGAAGATAACAGGAGACCAAAGATATTATTTGCCTTAGTAGTGCCTCTTTCATGAGGATGTAACATTTTATTTTGTGCATATTTGCCTCTGTTAATTTGTTATTCATTCAAATAAAGAGTTAGTGTTCTATGTAGATATGAGTGTCTCTATTTCTCATTTCTTTAATTTTCTATTTCCTTGCCTTTGTTAAAATATCTTTATCAAGCTGGGTAATCAATCATGCATCTGATTTATGATTTTTCCAGTTAAATCATATAGGTTTTGACATTGTGCAACTGGGTTGGTTTTAAAATTTTGGCCCATCACCATAGATTTAGATTTTATTTCATTGTATCTGTAATCTTGTTTCTTCTCCCTTTTCTCCAAACCCCCTTTGAAAATGGAAGAGCCAGCTTCCCTAAATATGGAGGTTGTTTTTGGGGTCAATCCCACATCTCTGAAACTTCCCATGTTGATTGTTGGATTAGACCCACAAATTTATACATCAACACATATCATTGGAAACATTTGAAAATCTAAATTTTACATTAGATCTGAGACAAATTACAGCAATTCATCATTTCATGATATCACACCTTGCATTTGTATATCTCATTTTATAGGGTTTTGTTGAAATTTTGCATTTTTCATATAACCTAGTTTCTGTAGAAAGCTAGGGTTAGTGGTCAAAATCTTATTTTAGATTTTTCTGCTCCTTTAAACACTCATTCAAATCTAATTTTGAGCTTTAGTGTTGCTTCATTGTGTGTCCTTGCATTCAAAATTCAAATTTTGTAATTACATAGTGTGTACTTGAACATCAAGGGTTTTTACACACTTTCTTCAGACATCTTTAATCAAACATTTAAATCCTTCATATTGCCTTGTTAGGTAGTACTATTTCAATCATGCTTACTTGGTTTTCTATGAAATTCATGTGTTTTTTTCTCTTTAAAAACCTGATTTCCTCAAACAAGTGCTTTGGTATGAAATAATCTCACATACATGGCTTCTCATCACAACAATAATGCTATGGTCCCTCCTCAAGTTTATAGAAAGAGAAAGAATCTGGAACCTGAAATAACATTTACACCATATGATAGAACAATTGGAGACATTGAGGGCCCTCTTTACATCACCGCATGTATAAGTGTAAATGCTACAAGAGGGGTGCTTATTGATCCTAATTGTATGACAAATGTGATTATTGAAGAGTTCCTCTATGCGCATGATTTGATACAATAATCTTATGCACCTACACAAATGATGATTAAGATACATACTGGAGATTTTGTCCCATCTCTAGGGAAGATTATATTATTGATTATTTAAGTAGCGGATAAGGCTTTGGAACAATCATTTGACATCATTCTTGCCTCTAACCTATTTTGTGTGAATCTAGGCCATCCATGGCTCAAGACCATGAAAGTGATCCCCTCTACAATTCATAAATGTCTAAAATTTCATCACCAATGGAGAGCATATGTTGTCCACCATAGTAGATGGAATCCTATGGTTACTCGTGGAAATTTCAACCTAGACTACTTTTGGCAACAACCAACTGAGCCTCCTCAACCAAGAGAATATCAATTCTTCTTGGGATATCAAAGATACAAGGAAAAGTTAATAACAACATTGGTTGGATGTCCTATTGAATGAATCATAAGTGAAAATCAGCCCAAATTGAAGGAACCCCCTTGACCATGAGGTAAGGGAGTGTTTGCCAAGGTTCCTCCTTTGCCATCCTTATAAGGATCGGGAGATACCCATAAAGAACAAAGCATTTCATCATAGAAAGTCAATATTGTATAAGCTTCCTCCTCTAAGATGTCGAAGACTGTGGAAAATCATGAGAATCCTTGTGCAAACATCACTAATAAAACAAAAACCTTAATAGACAAGCAAGAGAAAGGAGGAAGAGACTAGCCTTAGCTTGACAAGAAACACCTCAACAAGAAAACATTCCACCAACTACTATTTAATCAAACAAAGAAGAGATAAAGGTTGAAGAGTTAAAGGACAATGATTCAAGTATGGAAATTGTACTTTATGTACCACTTTCCTCTTGAATTCAAGATTGGGAGGAAGATGATTTGCTTGACGACAGCTGTTAGTTCAATTGTGTCAACAAGTAAGTATTTCTAACCCTTTTTAGCCACCTTTGTTGTAGAATCTCTTTGAGTTTCTTTCTTATGTGTCCTTCTCTTATGTGTTGCGTTCACACATGCTATGTTGTATAGGTCTCTTTGGATGACTGACGCAGAGCAGGCACAGTGGAAAGCTTTTTCAATTCAATAGTGAAATGCTCCTGTAAATTGCATTCTCAATTCGGCTTGTATATACATTTCCTAACCTCCTACTGCAAGTAGCCCATTGTATCTCCACCCGCCTTGACCACTACAGCCGGTCCTTACTTGCACCTCACGAAATGTACATTACAATGTACATTCCCACATACAATCATCGACATGCAAATGTGGGATATACATGAATTACTTTTTAGGTACAACTGTGATATACTCACTGCTTGCATATCCTCAATGTACATTCACAATGTACGTTCTCCTCATGCATTCTGAATGTACATTCGGCATATGCTTTTGGTGGGGCCCTCGGTCTTTAGTCCCCCATTGTATCTCTCACCACATACAAACAAAGCGCATATACATTTCTTTACCTACTTTCCTGGTGGAATTCAATGTCCTTGCCTACTATTGCAGGTCACTTTTTGTATCTTGAGAAATGTATGTTTCAATGTATATTCCTTTGTACATTCCTTGACATACATTTGTTGACTTACTGAGCTAGTTCTCCTCTCCGCTATTACCAATGATTCCTTATATCCGCAGATAGAAAACATTCTGACATACATTCTCTCTACCACCTCGGCCAGTCACCATTTGTACCATATGAAATGTACATTTTCATTATATCTTCACAACATACAATAGCGATATATAATTGCAGTATACTCACAAACTGTCTATGACATACAAAGGACATATACACAGAAAATGTATCTCCTCAGATACTTTCGACAGACACAAGAATTCACACAGAATATGCTTTGGCGATATACATAGGTGACAGACTCTTACACATACATTTCATCACAGGATATACACAGGAAAGGTACCTTCATACATTTGCAATATATACAGGAATTGTATATTCAGCAAACAACATAAACTTAACTCAAAAAGACTTTTATACATACCATTCTTCACAGCATATACACAAGAGGTTGTTGGCATGCAAATGCGATATATTCACAGATTGTTCCCGACATACAATTGATGGATATACATAAAATGTATATTTACATTTCCCATCGATAACTTCCTCTATAACGGATTCCATGATTCCTATTCTGCCATGCCCATTGAACAAAAAGGAAAACCAATAGAAAACTAATATACACAATCCATTCCACTGATTTCACAGAAATCCACCAGTGGAATGGATTTAATCATGCACCACGGCAACAGAAAAAACTAAGTTAAATATAAAACGATTCTATACAGATAATATACAGAACAATTTGATATATGTAGAGATTTCACATAGAATACAAAATTTGTGAGACACAATTTACATAATTTCTATTTCTTCATTCTAGCTTCATACATTTTGTTCATTTCAGAAGGAGGAGGATGATCTCCCTTCAAAACCACCTCCGTCTATTTTTGTTTTTCAACTCCTCCTCTATTTTCAAAATTTTGTTCTAACCAAGATTATTAGCAGAGACCCTAATTAATCACATGACACATGTTTTATACAAGACAACAAAACATCAGATAATACGACACATTAGATTTAATCCTACACATAACCCAACTGTCTACTATTGTCCATGATGCTAAATATTGGCCTCAGGAAGAGAGATATTAAAACGTAAAATGTCAACACAAATGTCATGACAAGCATGAAATGCTAACACAAATGCTGCATGACAAGCATAAAATGCTTAAGACCTAATAAAACCCTAATCTTCTCCCTTAGATGTATATTTAGTTAGTTGAAGGGGTGCGCCTGCACCATACTCCCCGAGAGAAGAGGTCTCAAGCCCCCTTTGAGATCAGAGTTTGAATGTCTGCATCATTGTTTGTTATATGATCTTTTATCATCCAAACTGCCTCTAAATCAGGTTGCCCCTGCCAAGCCACCAAGTACTCCATGTACTCTTTGTTCCTTGTCTTCTTTGCCACTCTTGAGTCTAAGATCTTTTCAAATTTCAGTGGATCATGCTTAGGAATATCATCATCTGCTGCATCCTATAGTGGTTCTTGTTCTACATCTGCATGTTGCTTGTATGGAGTTAAATCACATACATTGAAAATGGGTGACATTCTAAGATCTGGAGGAAGTTGGATCTCATAAGCATTCTACCCACATTTCTTCAAAATCTAACATGGTCCAATCTTCCTCTGCATTAACTTGGTATATTTACCTTTTGGGAGCCTCTCCTTCTTCAGATTTATCCACACCAAATCTCCAATATCAAACTGTACATCTCTCTTTTTATTGTCAGCATATACTTTGTATTTCAATGTAGTCTGTTGAAGCTAGTTCTTTACTTGATCATGCACTTCTTTGATAGCTAAAGAAAAAACTTCTCCATCTGCACTAATAGGCTCTCCTATACGCATATCTTGCAGCTCCAAAATACCTCTTGGATGAATACCATATACCACCTAAAAAGGTGACTTTTCTGTACTCCTATTGATGGTGTCATTATAGGAAAATTCTCCTTGTGGTAGGATGTGATCCCACTTTTCTCTATGTTGCCTTGTCAAACATCTTAACAGATTTCCCAAAGAATGGTTAACAACTTTAGTCTGCCCATCCGTTTGAGGATGGTAGGCTGATGAGAAAGATAAATTTGTTCCAAGCTTCTTGCAAAGAGTCCTCCAAAAATGGCCAATAAATTTCACATCTCTGTCTGAGACTATGCTCAAGGGTAATCCATGTATCCTCACTATTTCCTTGAAAAATAGTTCCGCAACATATGAAGCATCACAAGTGGTTTTGTATGGAAAGAAATGTGCCATTTTACTAAATCTGTCTACTACAACAAAAACACTATCATATCCTTTCTTTGTCCTAGGTAAACCTAATACAAAGTCCATGCTTATGCTCTCCCACGGCCTAGAAGGAATGGGTAGTGGCTGATACAAACCTGCATTAGTGGACCTTCCTTTTGCTTTCTGACATATCACACATGCCTCCACAAATTTCCTCACATCTGACTACAACTTGGGCCAATAGTAATGTCTCCTTACTAGATCAAGAGTCTTATCCATATTCAGTCTCATAGAACACCTTGGAATACACAACTATCCACCTTTGAAAAGTAATCCATCTTGGATCAGAAATTTAGAGAACACAACATGATATTTGTCTCCAAAGGAAATACATACCTTATAGATTTCTCCAAAGTCTTCATCATCATTGTACATGGTCTTTAAAGAGTCAATGCCAACACTCTTCAATTGGATCTGATTTATGGTTAGGACCCTCCTGCTCAAAGCATCTACTACTTTGTTCTTGACCCCTTTCTTGTGCTTGAGTGTGAAGGTGAAAGCTTGCAAAGTTTCCACCCACTTCATGTGCCTATGGTTCAGCTTCTCTTGACTATTTATGAAACTAAAGGCCTGATTATCTGTGAACACTATGAATTCTTTTGGCATCAAGTAATGCCTCCACTTTTTAAGTGACTGTACTAGAGCATACATTTCCAAATCATAGAATGAGTATCTCTTCTTTGCATCATTTAGTTTCTCACTGAAAAATGCAATAGGCCTGCCTTCTTGACTGAGTACTGCTCCAATTGCCATGTGACTCGCATCACATTCTACTTGAAAAATCTTGTTGAAGTCAGGAAGTGCAAGAACTAGCTGCTCTGCCACCTTCTTCTTCAATATTTCAAATGAATCATCTGCCTCCTTTGTCCAAGTGAATCTGCACTTCTATCCTCCTTTTATGGTGTCAAGCATGGGTGCACAAACATGACTAAACCCTTTTATAAACTTCCTATAAAAGGTTCTAACCCATGGAAAATTCTAACATCATTCAAAGTTTTTGGAGTTGGCCAAGACAATATGGTACTTACCTTCTCTTGATCCATTTTTAGTTTGTTATGTGAGATAACAAATCCCAAGTAGATGATCTCTTCTTGCATGAACAAACACTTTGCTAAGTTTATCATTAGTTGTTCTTCATGTAACCTTTTGAGAACCAAGTCTATCTAGTTGAGGTGCTCTCCCCTTGTATTACTAAAAATCAGGATATCATCTAGATATACTATGACAAATTTACGTATGAATTCCCTCAGGACCTCATTCATTAACCTCATAAAGGTACTAGGGGCATTGGACAAACCAAAAGGCATGACCTTCCACTCATATAACCCCTCATTAGTCTTAAATGCAGTTTTCCACTCATCTCTTGGTCTAATCCTAATCTGATGATAGCGACTCTTTAAATCTATTTTTGTGAAATATTTAGCACCACCCAAACAATCAAGTAAATCTTCTATCTGAGGGATTGGGAACCTATACCTAATTGTTATCTTGTTGATAGCTCTTGAATCAGTACAAATCCTCCAAGTGCCTTCCTTCTTTTATGCTAGTACAGTCGGTACTGCACATGGACTTAAACTTTTGCCAATTAGGCCTGTCTCCAACAATTCCTCAATCTACCTTGCTACCTCTATATTTTGCTCTAGGGTAAGCTTGTACGCTACTTTGTTTGGGAGTGTAGATCTAGGGATCAGATCTATCCAATGGCTGATGTCCCTCATAGGTGGTAGGGACCTTGGTATTCCATTAGAGATGATGCCTTGGTACTTGTCCAATTGCTCTTGGATAGTAGGATCTATGAACTTTTGTCTCTTCTCTCCCTTGACTTCTTGTTGTTGTTCCTTGTTCACCTTTAGGCATGGTATTAGAGCATATGCAACTACTTCTACTATCCCTTTCATGAACTGTTTACCTTCTACCATCATCACCTTAACTTTTTTTCCTTTTGATTCCACCTCATTCTCCATTAATGGTAGTAGATCTATCACCTTACCATTCTTGGTGATTTAATATGTGTTTCTAACTCCATCATGGTATGCTTTCAAGTCATACTGCCATGGTCTTCCAAATAGGAGATGACAAGCATCTATTTTGGCAATGTCAAATAGTAACATATCCTTGTATGGTCCAATTTGAAGTTCTACCCAAGCCTGTTCTCCCACAACTATTTGCTGGCCTTAGGTGAGCCATGAAATTTTATAGGGGCAAGGATGTGGCAGTCTCCTAAGCTTAAGCTTTTCTACCATCTAAATGGACACAAAATTCTCAGTAGACCCAGAGTCAATCAAAACTTTACATACCTTTCCTCCTACCTTGCAAGTAGTTCTAAAAAGAGACTTCCTTTGTGGAGGTTCTTTTCCAGGCACCTTCATGGTGGTCATTGCTCTCCTAATCATCAAAGATTCTCCATTCTCAGGATACCCATAACTGTCGGGAGTATTCACACTTTGATTAGTGCTTGAGCTTGCTACACTTTGACAATTAGATTGTTGGATCAGATTGATCCTCTTTTCTCCTATTGAACTTGTTGCCTTTGCTAGACATTTGCTGGCTATGTGGCCTTCTTGATTGCATTTGTAACATCTGATAGATCCTCTGCCCTGAGATCTTCCTCTAAATGGTGGTCTTCTGCCCCTGAAGTTTCCTCTTTGATTGTAGCTTCCCCCTTGGTTCTGACTACTGTCTCCTCTACTGTTCTCTTGATTGGATTCACCTGGGTATCCAAATCCATTTTCTCTGCCTCTAAAAGGACTTCTTCCTCCCCTTTGTTGTGTCCCTTTTCCTCTATTGTTTTGCTTATGCCTTCTCTTGAATTTCTCTTCCACTTTGAGTGCTAACTAATAGTACTTCTAGACTGTCTCTGGATTATGCAGACTTATCTCTTCTTGGATATTAAATCTCAATCCATTGAGGTATCTTGCTACCTTCTCTTCCTCACCCTCCTTTACCTTTGTTTTTACACATAGTTTCATGAACTCTTCTGTATATGAGCTGACATCTAATTCCTTCTGCTTCAAATTTTGTTTCCTTTTATGTAATTGGATGTTGTAATCCAATGGTACATAGGCTTCCTTCACTAAAGCCATCATCTTCTTCCAAGTAGCAACTTTGTTCTTTCCTTCTTTCACCCTGTCATCTTGGATGAAATTCCACCAAGTTAGTGTAGCTCCTTTCATTTTGGACTGAGCCATCTTCACTCTTTGGTGGTCTGGTATTTCCTCAGTCACAAAGAAATTATTCAAGGAGTCTATCCACTCCATCACCGAATCAAGTTCCATTTTTCCTACAAACACTAGCAGGTCTATTTTCATATCAATGGTCCTTCTCTCCATGGATTTGAGGGCATTGAGTAAGGGTCTCTAGTCTGCAGGAACTTCTATCTCTTCCTGCTTAGGGATCTCCTCTTCATCCCTGTCTTCTCGCTTACAAGAATCTTCTTCCCCTTTCTCTACTCTATCCCTCAACTTCTCTACCTCTTCTTTCAATTCCTAATTCTGAGCTCGATCTTCTCTGCTCTCTACCATTTGCTTTCTTACTAAGGCCGTCAACTCAGTGTTGGTCATCTTTGTTGGGTACGTTTTTTACCCTTCTCCTTCTGACATCTTATCTTCTTCTTCTACCCAAAGAACACTCCTTCGCTCTGATACCACTATGACACAGAGTAGGCATAGTGGAAAGCCTTTTCAATTCAACAATGAAATGCTCCTGTAAATCGCATTCTCAATTCGGCTTGTATATACATTTTCTGACATCCTACTGTAGGTAGCCCATTGTATCTCCACCCGCCTTGACCGCTACAGCTGGTCCTTACTTGTACCTCACGAAATGTACATTACAATGTACATTCCCACATACAATCATCGACATGCAAATGCAGGATATACACGAATTGCTTTTCAGGTACAACTGTGATATACTCACTACTTGCATATCCTCAATGTAATTCACAATGTATGTTCTCCTCATGCATTCCGGATGTACATTCGGCATATGCTTTTGGTGGGGCCCCGGGTCTTTACTCCCCCGTTGTATGTCTCACCACATACAAACAAAGTGCATATACATTTCTTTACCTACTTTCCCAGTGGATTTTAATGTCCTTGCCTACTATTGCAGGTCACCTTTTGTATCTTGAGAAATGTATCTTTCAATGTATATTCCTTTTTACATTCCTCGACATACATTTGTTGACTTACTGAGCCGGTTCTCCTCCCCACTATTACCAGTCATTCCTTGCATCCGCAGATAGAAAACATTCCAACATACATTCTCGCTACCACCTCAGCCAGTCACCATTTGTACCATATGAAATGTACATTTTCATTATATCTTAACAACATACAACAGCGATATACAATTGCAGTATACTCACAAACTGTCTATGACATACAAAGGACGTATACACAGAAAATGTATCTCCTCAGATACTTTCGACAGACACAAGAATTCACATAGAATATGCTTTAGCAATATACACAGGCGACAGACTCTTACACATACATTTCATCACAGGATATACATAGAATGATACTTAGATGTGATAGTGATATACACAGGAAAGGTACCTTCATACATTTGTGATATATATAGGAATTGTATATTCAGCAAACAACATAAACTTAATTCAAAAAGACTTTTATACATACCATTCTTCACAGCATATACACAAGAGGTTGCTCTCATGCAAATGTGATATATTCACAAATTGTTCCCGACATACAATTGACGGATATACATAAAATGTATATTTATATTTCCTGCCGATAACTTCCTATGTAACGGATTCCACGATTTCTATTCTGCCATGCCCATTGAACAAAAAGGAAAACCAATAGAAAACTAATATACACAATCCATTCCACTAATTTCATAGAAATCCACCAGTGGAATGGATTTAATCGTGCATCACGGCAACAGAAAAAACTAAGTTAAATATAAAATGATTCTATACAGATAATATACAAAACAATTTGATATATATAGAGATTTCACATAGAATACAGAATTTGTGAGACATAATTTATAGAATTTCTATTTCTTCAATCCAACTTCATACATTTTATTCATTTCAGAAGGAGGATGATCTCCCTTCAAAAGCACCTCCGTCTGTTTTTGTTTTCCCACTCCTCTATTTTTGGAATTTTGTTCTAACCAAGGTTATTAGCAGAAACCCTAATTAATCACATGAAACATGTTTTATACAAGACAACAAAACATCAGATAATACGACACATTAGATTTAATCCTACACATAACCCAACTATCTGTTGTTGTGCATGATGCTAAATATTGGCCTTGGGAAGAGAGTTATTAAAACATAAAATGTCAACACAAATGTAATGACAAGAATGAAATGCTAACACAAATGCTACATGACGAGCATAAAATGCTTAAGACCTAATAAAACCCTAATCTTCTCCCTTAGATGTATATTTGGTTAGTTGAAGGGGTGCGCCTGCACCAATGACCCTTCATACTCTTGTAAGGTCAAGGATACAAGGGGACCACCTATGTTGTCACCATTCTTCTATATGTTTCATCATTCTTCTATCTTTCCTCTCATTTATTTTATTGTTGTGTGTTGTGCCTTGGGGCATAACATGGTGGAGGATATCTTGGCGGCATCCTCTCATGTTGTAAACCCAAGTCACTCTTGTCTCCTATCTCATTTTATTGTTTAACTTCTTCAGTGTCTCTACTAGTTGGCGGATGACAAAAACAACTAAAGACTAATAAGGACCATGTGTCCCTTCAGCAAGAAAGCAAAATTGGACCCAGTCCACATATGAAAATGGGGTTGATATATATATCTGATGCTTGACTAGTAGAATCATCCTGTGTTGTGATTCATGTTGTGAACTTTTCTTGTAACAAACTTTTGCAATACTCTAAATCTACTTTGAATAATGCACTTTGGATTTTTTTGTATCTCACCTTGTTGCTAGACTTAATCTTGAGATACCTTCAGTATAGCCCCATGGCTATACTCAATTCTAAACCTGACAATGTAGCCTTGGTATTTGATGTGATCTAATACATGATTCATACATCGCTTCTATGAATTGAATTGATTGTTATCTTAGAGTAATATTTTTTAACCAAAGATTATATCTTGTTCATTAGCTTATCAACAAATCATATCAATGTGTTTGTGCATTCATCGATCGTGGCACATGTCACCTTTGGGGGCATTGGCTTTGCAAAAGCTCTTGTTCCCTTGTGTATTTTCACTCTACCTTAATTTGCTTGATACCTACAAGAGGGGTTAGCCACCTTAAGGTGGGGGCATATATAGTGGTAGCTACTTGATTATTTTGACACTGACAAAGCATGTTTTGAAGCCCTCACTATGAGGTGGGATGTTGTATCTCTTGAACTAGTGCACATCCTTTTAAAGCAAAAATACCTCATCGTGAGGCGAGATGATGTATCTCTTGAGCTAGTGTGTATCCTTTTATACAAAGCCCTCATCATGAGGTAGGATGGTGTATCTCTTGAGCTAGTGCACATCCCTTTATACAAAGTCCTCATTGTGAGGCAGTGTTGGATCTTGAGTCATTCACCCTAAAGCATGTCTTTGGCAGTTGTGGTAGCATAACTCAACTGTCACGTATCTTGGCATGTTTTAGATCGTGGAGTAGTGAGGAACTCCTCCCTATCACTCATGTTTTCCACGTATAAGACATATAGTGTGTCTATGACATACTATGTGGTGCTTGTGTATTCTGTGTGTCTTCCATGTGTATTGTTTATTCCCAAAATGACTGCAACAAAAAAATCTAGAGCATTTCTAAATCACCTAGGCCATGGATTGTCATTGGGGTAATAGAAAGAGGTTTATGAACAAGTTATGGGCAATTTTGGCCAACTACAGGAGTGGGTAGACTCCTCTACTCTTTGAGCTTAGCATAAACTTTGGAGGAATATTCCAAGGGGTATACCTAAGTAGGTAGTAACATCAAACCTGATGAACAACTAAATATATGAACTACCAAACCCAAATCACTTTCCTAGCCCCAAATTGTGATGGATTTAGGATAGACAATGAGAGGGGGGGTGAATCAGTTGTTACCAAATCTCTGTTCTTCAAACCTTCTTGTTATTTCAATGGCTTACTAAAGATGAATCAATGAAGTATAATACAATAATTCAAGAGCAGAAACAAATTTAACACATATAACACCAAGATTTTGATGTGGAAAATCTAGTTAAGGGAAAAACCATAGGGTGATTAACCCAAGATTATATTCTCTATTAGAAGAATAAAATGAATAAAATGGCACTTGCCAGTTAGGGCTCACTGCTTGAGCACACTGCTCACAAGAGGCCCACTGCCTACAGGAGATACATTGTCTACAGAATAATATAAATATTACATACTTGAACTCGAGATCAGCATCTTCACTATGCTTGAATCAGTTCCATTTAAGTTCAATACCTCTGCTCTGCTTTTTGCTACTGTTCTCTACCACATCCTCATTATTACCACTTCGATACATTTGAATGACTTCGCAACTCTTATTTATACATGACATCGACTTTGGAATGATCATCAAAGTTGGCACAACACACACTTATTTTATTTACAAAGCAATTACAAAAATACAACTTGACTTATTACAAAAACTACATGTGCATCATCACACTATCGGCCACACATATCTGGGACCTCAATCTTTCTTGAGGAGCATGCCATGATTTGTAGAATATCTTGAAGATCATCTGCAAGATGTGTAGGACATCCGGTCGCCCAAGATTAGGAAGAACATCATCATCCAGAAGTAAATCTTCAATTACAAGCTCAATCTTCAATGTGGACCACCAACATGAACTGGACACAATCTAGAGACCCCCACAAGCTTGCCTGAATCACCAAGAACATCCATACCACTTTTACTCACTGAAATCATTCGCATCTTCATCTAGAATCTCAAGAACACTGTCTGTCATCACTGTCAATTCACATTGGCTTCCTAAACACTCCACCAAATCCATAGATCAAGATATTGCATTTCTAGATCTCACCAGACCTATTTGTGTCACTCTATCACCTCTGAACACTTGCCAGGACTGATTTCACTTATATGGCCATAAGTTCTTCAAATCTTCATGCAGACCTCTCAAATCTTGACTGGATCATACTTAGACACATATCTACAAACCCTTTGATGCACATCCTCTGGTCTTCACCTGTCAGGGATCTTCACTTCAGAGAGCTTCACTATCTTCACTATTCTTCTCTATTTCTGATAGGACTAATTTTCTCAATATCCTCAGCACACAGCTCATCCAATCCTTGACATCAATGCAATATTAGTATGTTGACATCAATGACAACACCGGTTAGGTCCATACTTGCAACAATCTCCCCCTTTATCATTGATGGCAACATATGATGTGAAAAATTATTTTAACCATCAAGACAAGAACTTCTCCTCACTTATTGACATAGCTTCCCTATCAACAACAACCATTCACATGTCTTCTCTTCCTTTACTGCTCCCCCTTTCATCAGCAACCACTTTTTGTTTTTCACATGTCTTCTCTCCCCCTTTGACATCAATGGCAAAGGGCACATACTTGCATCAATCTTTTGAATTATACAGACTACCCCCCCTGAGTAGTAGCTTCCTATCATCAATCCGGACCACAAGATATGACTGTGAGATCCACCATACTGATGTACATTAGTGCACCTTAATTTAGAACTGGAGGGGTAATAACCCCTAACTTCTCCCTAAGATACTAAAAAGAGTCCTTAGGTAGAGGTTTAGTAAAAATGTCTGTAGTCTAATCTTTAGAGGGCACAAACTCCAATATGACTTCACTCTTGTTTAGCTACTCTCTCAAGAAGTTAAATTTGATGGATATATGTTTTGTCTCTGAATGCAACACCGGATTTTTTGAAATGTTTATTGCACTTGAGTTATCACAAAAGATTGTGATGGGTTCCTCATACTCCACTCTGATGTCTCTTAGCATTTGCTTCATCCACAATACTTGAGTGCAACTACCTACTGCTGCAATATACTTTGCTTCTGCAGTGGATAGAGATATTGCCTCTTGTTTCTTGCTTAGCCAAGAAACCAATCTTTTCCCTAAAAAGAATGCACCACCACTGGTACTCTTCTGGTCATCCACATCTCCTACCCAATCTGCATCTGTATATGCATGAAGAGAGAAATTAGGATCCCTAGGATACCATAAACCATACTCAACTATTCCCTTTAGATATCTGAAAATTCTCTTGATTGCCATGACATGAGATTCTCTAGGATCAGCTTAGAATCTGGCAACAAGACCAATAGCATTCATAATGTCAGGCCTAGCTTGAGTAAGATACAGTAGTCCTCCAATCATTGACCTGTACTTTTTCTGATCAGTGTTAGGAGATTCATCATATTTACTTAGTTTACATCCGGTTGCCATGGGAGTATTCATTGGTTTTGAATCTTCCATCCTAAATTTCTTCAACAATTCTTTCACATATTTGGTCTGAGATATGAAGATTCCTTTCTTTATTTGAGTGATTTGTAGACCCATGAAGAAATTCATTTCCCCAAACATAGACATCTCAAATTCACTTTTCATTTGATTTGTAAAAGTCTTGCACATACTATCTCTTCCTCCAAAAATAATATCATCAACAAATACTTCAACAATCAAGATATTTTCATGTTCAATCTTGAAGTATACGTTGCTGTCAGCAGTACCTTTGTTGAACCCAATCTTCAAAAGATGTTTATCTAGTCTTTCATACCAGGCTCTTGGGGCTTGTTTGAGTCCATATAGTACTTTCTTCAACTTGCAAACCATATCACCATGACTAGACAATTGGAATCCATCTGGTTGCTCAATGTATACCTCTTCTTCCAAATCACCATTCAGGAAGGTAGACTTGACATCCATTTGATATACTTTGAAATCCTTGAAGGCAGCAAAAGTAAGAAATAATCTGACTGCTTCAATTCTTGCCACTGGAGAAAAAGTTTCTTCAAAGTCAACTCCTACTTGAGAATAACCCTTACAGACCAATCTAGCTTTGTTTATGACCACTTCACCATCTTCATTTAGTTTATTCCGGAAGACCCACTTAGTCCCAATCACTTTTTGTTCTTAGGTCTGGGGACAAGATCCCAAGTGTTATTCTTTTCAATCTAAATCAATTCTTCCTCCATTGCTTTAGCCCAACTCTCATCATCGCAGGCTTCACTTATTGTTTTTGGTTCAGTTTTTGAAATTAGATAGTATTTCACTTAATCTTGAGCAATATTTCTTCTTGTTTGAACACCTTTGTTTCTGTCTCCTATAATCTAATCTTCAGAATGATTCAATCTTAAATACGTAGGAGTTTTAGAAATTTCTTGCACTTCTAATTCTTGAATAGGTTCATTCAGACCTGTTTCTTCTTCCTGTATTTCAAGGTTATCCAAATCAGTCTAAATCTGAGCTGTAGTTGGGGCTTGTTCTTCTTGGACTGAGACATCATCCTAATCATCTGCTTCATACTCATAAAACATTGAGGGATTATCCACGCATTCATCAACCTTCACATTTGTACTTTCCACAATCTTTCTCAATCTCTTGTTATAACATTGCTATGCTTTGCTTTGAGTGGAATATCCCAAGAATATTCCTTCATCACTTCTAGCATCAAATTTCCCAAGGTCTTCATCTCTTTTGACGTAGCATTTACTACCAAAAACTTTGAAATACTTTACAGTAGGAGTGATACCAAACCAAAGTTCATAAGGAGTCTTACCAGTATTGCCTCTGATTTGTACTCGATTGAGAGTATAGACAGTAGTGCTTACAGCTTCTCTCCAATAGATCTAACGAACATTTGCTTCCATCATCATGGTCCTAGAAGCTTCCTGGATGGTCCAGTTCTTTCTCTCCACTACTCCATTCTGCTAAGGAGTCCTTGGAGTAGATAATTGTCTATTTATCCCATACTTCTCATAGAATGTTATGAAATCTCTAGATGTGAATTCTCCACCTCTATCAGACTTGATACATTTTATGTTTAAGTCAGTTTCATTTTCTACCATAGCTTTGAATATTTTGAATTTCTCAAGTGCTTCAGATTTCTCCTTTAAGAAGGTCACCCACATCATCCGAGAGTGGTCATCAATTAATAACATAAAATACCTATCTCCTTGCAGGCTCCTAACTTTTGCCAGACCACAGAGATCAGTGTGCACCAAATCTAATAATCTAGTTGAAGATTGTTCCTTACTTTTGAATGTGACTCTGCTCTGCTTACCTAACTACCATTCTTTGTACAAACTGTTGGCAGGTTTCATCAGTTTTGGAAGATCTCTTACAGCCTGAGTGTTCCTTATCTTAATGATATTATCAAAATTCACATGGCACATTCTCCTATGCCACAACCAACCTTGATCAATTTGAACAAATAAGCAACTTTTGCCAGTACCAACTAATTGGAAGATGTTACCTTTTGTATGTGTACCGGATGCAATCTCAGTTCCAGAGCTTTCAAAGATTTTGCATTTTCCATTTTTTAAATGGACATCATAGCCCTTGTCCACCAACTGTCCAACACTAAGAAGATTATGTTTCATACCTTCAACATACAGAACATCACTAGTTTTGTTCTTTCCATCAAAGGAAATGGTTCCTCTACCTTTAGTTTTGCTAGCAGAATTGTCTCCAAACTTTACAACTCCACCTTCATATCTTTCCAAGTTTATGAACTTATTCTTGTCACCAGTCATATGGTGAGAGTATCCATTGTCAATGATCCATTCATCCTTTTCTTCAACTTGAGTAGCCGGAGCCCTTTCTATGACCTTCTAATTGACCGATTCAATAGGCATTGGATCTTCTTCTTGATAGCAATAAACACCTAGTCACTTCAAGATTTGTTTCCTATCTTAGATTCATCATCTGTTGCTCCTTCATCATCATCTCCTTGAACATAATAACACTTCTTTTGAAATCTTGATCTATTAGGGTTTTTCTTAGAAAATCTTTTTGGACACCTTGAGGTAAAATGACCAATCTTGTTGCAATTAAAACATTTGAAAGGCAATTTTCCTTCATACTTACTGGATCCTCTTGGTAGTCTCCTTGCAATGAGGGCCTCAAGTTGTTTAGCTTCTAATTCATCCTCTTCTAGATCTTTTCTTGCTTTCTCATACCAAGATGATTTTCTTGAGGAACTTTCACCTGGATCATATCTCTGTTTGCCTTTCGTAGAGGCACTAGCTTTGAATGTAGATTCAATCTTGGGAAGTGCATCACCAAACTCAGCTAAGTCAAATGTAGATATCTTACCAACCAATTGATCCCTTGTGACAGTTGTTAAGGATCTGATTTCCTCAATAGCATCAACTTTGTGTTTATAAGCAGGAAGTAAGGATCTGAGAACTTTAGCAACAATTTCATCTTCATCCAGTACTCCACTAGCACATCTGATGCCACAAACAAGCTCATTTACTTTTGTCATGTAAGAAGTGATATTCTCATCTTCACTCATCTTTAAGTTTTCAAACTTTCCTTTCAGACTTTGTAGCTTGGCACACTTAACATATTTTTCTCCTTCATATAGATTTTCAAGCTTTGTCCAAATTTCATAGGCAGTCTTCAAACCCATAACATTTGTCAGCTCTAAATCAGACAAGGCACTCAGTAGGGTTTCTTTAGCTCAAAGATTATTCTCTGCATCTCTAATTTCATTTAGAGTTGTAGGGCCATTTGTTGGGGGAACATATTTAGTTGAGGTTGTGTTCCAATATTGATATCCCATGCATTGTATGTGAAATTCCATGTGGCTTTTCTAGGTAGTGAAGTTTGAACCATCAAACCTTGGACTGTCCTTCTTGTAGGTTAACATTCTGGATCTCCTCAAGTAGTTAAGCTTCTTCTAGAGGAACTTAACTCTGATGCCAATTTTTGGATTTAGGACAGACAACTAAGAGGGGGGTGAATCAGTTGTTACCAAATCTCTGTTCTTTAAACCTTCTTGTTATTTCAATGGCTTACTAAAGATTAATCAAGGAAGCATAATACAATAATTCAAGAGAAGAAACAAATTTAACAAATATAACACCAAGATTTTGACGTGGAAAACCCGGTTAAGGAAAAAACCACAGGGTGATTAACCCAAGATTGTATTCTCTGTTAGAAGAATAAAATGAATAAAATGGCACTTTCCAGTTAGGGCTCATTGCCCAAGCACACTACTCATAAGAGGCCCACTGCCTATAGGAGACACACTGTCTATAGAATAATATAAATATTACATACTTGAAGTAGAGATCAGCGTCTTCACTATGCTTGAATTAGTTCCATTTAATCTCAATACCTCTACTATGCTTTTCACTACTCTTCTCTACCACATCCTCATCATTACCACTTCAATACATTTGAATGACTTTACAACTCTTATTTATACATGACATCAACTTTGGAATGATCATCAAAGTCGGCACAACACACGCTTATTTTATTTACAGAGCAATTACAAAAATACAACTTGACTTATTACAAAAACTACATGTGCATCATCACACTGTCGGCCACAGATATCTGGGATTCAATCTTTCTTGAGGAACACACCATGCTTCGCAGAATATCTTCAAGATCATCTGCAAGATGTGTAGGACATCCGGTCAGCCAAGATTAGGAAGAACATAATAATCCAGAAGTAAATCTTCAATTACGATCTTAATCTTCAATGTGGACCACCAACACGAACTAGACACAATCTAGAGACTCCCACAAGCTTGCCTGAATCACCAAGAACATCCATACCACTTCTAATCACTAAAATCATTCGCATCTTCATCTGGAACCTCAAGAACACAGTCTGTCATCACTATCACATTATAATAAAAGCTACCTCTAGACCATGAACCAATTGAGTTGTCAATTCACATTGGCTTTCTAAACACTCCACCAAATCCGCAGATCAAGATATTGCATTTCTAGATCTCACCGGACCTATTTGTGTCACTCTGTCACCTCTGAACTCTTGCCAGAACCAATTTCACTTATATGGCCATAACTTCTTCAAATCTTCATGTGGACCTCTCAAATCTTGACTGGATCATATTTAGACACATATCTACAAACACTTTGATGTGCATCCTCTGGTCTTCATCTGTCAGGGATCTTCACTTCAGAGAGCTTCACTGTCTTCACTATTCTTCTCTGTTTCTGATAGGACTAATTTTCTCAATATCCTCAGCACAGAGCTCATCCAATCCTTTACATCAATGCAACAGGAGTATGTTGACATCAATGACAACACCGGTTAGGTCCATACTTGCAACAAATTGGTCACTGGACTAAGAACAACTGGTTGTTATAAGACCCCTATATACCTGATAAAGCTAATCCTACGTACTAAGGAAGCATAGAAACTACTACTACTTCTAAAGATAAGTATGCTATTTTAATTTTGAATATTGGGTGATCTAAGGGTACTTAGACTGGTTCCTATCCATTGTGCTATAGAGTCTAATGTTCCACAGAGAAAAAACAACCACAAAGAAATGTATAGCTACATATTTGATAAATCAAATATGTGAAAATCAGTACCAAATCACTGAAAATGCTTAATAATCCAACATTGTATCATATTCTTTCCCATGTAATATTGAAAAGATCATTTACAAAGCCTTAGAAATGGTTTAAGAACTATCATATTCCTTCAAATCAATGCTTACATTCACACTACTAAATGTGGCAAGAGCAAACTATAACTATGATTAAGTTTGCTAAAAAGAACACCTATAGAAATGGAGAAAAACAATAATCTAATACAAAGATATGCAAATTGGATTACATACATTTCATGACTATTCAATGCTAAACAAAGACTGCAAAAAATAATCTTTCCTGATTTGCCTTCTGGAGCTCAAAACCTGTTGAGAAAAATGCCCAACTGACCAACCCACTTATGCATCAAAGATTTATGCATATATAAAAATTTAAATTCAATGTACACCCATTCCTAGAACTGCACTCAGTCAATGATTATGCCCATATTACATTAAATTTAGTTCCTCTGAAATGATAGAAAATCTGCACGTTGGAAGCCTGCCATGCCTTGGCAATTCTAAAAAAATGTTGGAAGAAGATTGCTTGCAATCTTTGTGTACCTGGAACAATAAAGAGGGAAGGTTCTAATCCTTTTCCTGACATCTGTAACCCCTGACATATCCAATTTTCATTTTGAATGTACCTATGAATTGAAGAATTTCATTGTGTCAACCACCTGCATGACACTGTTCTGTAGAATCATAGATTTCTGGGTACAAATCAGCCTGTATAATTTGTAATCATGCCATATTTTTAGGAAATTACCCTTTTAAAGCATTTACAACACTCCCAATGTGGTGTCCTATTTTCTATTTTAGGCCATCTAATTTCTGACTATACCTTGTGCATCTTCCCACCATTATCGACCAATCTTCTTTATCACAAACTTCTTCATCCATTTTGTCGGCAACCTTCCACTTTTCAAACTATTTGTTTGTCGCCTCCTCTTTCCTTGTCAACATATCTTACCTTTTTCAAACTTGTCTTGTCTTTGCTTTGTCTTCTCTATGAGCTTATTTTTTTCCTTATTGGTAAATTTCACATATTGCGAACCATTCTTCCTTTTCTATCTCTTTGGTCACCCCTATCAGCGAATTTATCTTTTGCTGAACTTTCTATTTCTTTCTTCTCATATTCTCCTTTAGTCTATGAAACTTGGTTTTCAAGAACTAGACCAATCTTGCCCTTTCTTAGCAAAGTTTCATTTTTGAGAACTTGGCAACTCTAGCTTTCTTTGCCTTTTTCTTTCTTCTTCTTTGTCGGCAATTTTTACCTTTGCCGAACCAAGTCTTATTTTTCCCTTTTCCATGCCTCTCTTCATTTTCCTTTCTATTTCTTGTTATGTCATAAAATGCCCCTAGGAATTTTACCACCTAAGTTTAGCTCCTGGGTCTTTTAGATTTAATCATGCATGTTAAAAATGGATCCCGAAGAAAAATCCCCTGAAACCCATGTCAAATGGGACTTAGGGGATACTTTTGAGCTTAAGCATGTCCCAAAATAGGACCCTGGACAAGGGCGCCTACATCCTAGTCCATACCTATTTTGTCCGGACCCAAATTTAAAATGTCCACAAAGTGACCGTTAAAAGGATTCCCTTTGTCAACTTATTCAATTTGAATTATGAATGTTTAGCGGGAATGCATATATAAGCATGTTTAGGACTTCATTTTACACCTAGATGGATAATATGAACTTGTAATCTTGTACTAAGGATATTCAAGGATTTCATTGTGTTGTAGAGAAGTATTATGTTGTGTTTGTGCTTGTTTGTTGCAGATTTGTCTTCATCAATCCATCTCCTCATGGTGTGAAAGATCTTCATCTCCCCATGAGAGCTTCACCTCCAAGGTGACATTTATTTTGTGTTTCAATCAATTTATCATATCATTTTCTTTTGCCTCTATCCACCAAGGACACACACACTCTATCTAACAATAGTGTTAGAAGGCTTGAGTTCCATCCTAGGGCTTGATCGAGGCAAGCTCCTAAACACCACAACCCCCAACCCCTCTCTTGTGATTGTAGGTGATAGGTGTCAGATCTTGTAGAGAGGAGTTATAGGAGATCAGGGCAGATTAGGAAGATTCCAAATCTGAAGAAAATGACAAGAAATATCCCTAATTGGACAAGGGTGCCCACTCTTTTTTCCTTCAATTTTGCAATGTCAGGTATCTCTAAGCAGGTTACAGTCTAAAGAATATTTTATTCCAAAGGCCTTAAAAAAAGCACTACATTGGACAAGGGCACCCGCTCTTTTGTCCTTGAAGTTTCCACCTTCCAAAATTCAAAATCTGGTATGTCTCTAATTTGTATTTAGTGTCTTCCTATGTGAGCATTTGTCAAGTTTCATTTGTTTGTTTACGATTTTGCATAATTAGCGGTTTAGGCCTAATCAGACGAAGGTTTAACAAATTAATCAACAAATTCTAAATTTCCTTATCATTCCAAGTGACACCAAACCTATAGCTAAGTCCTCTTGCAAAATTTGTGATTGAACTTAGTTTAATGTCCTTGAATGTATGTAGTTAAAGGAGGATCTAATTAAACTATCAACCTCAATCAACAAACCCTTTTTTTTCTACATAACATTTTGGTGAACCAATGTGTTTTCTCAATTTTGAACCTTTCTAAGAGTTGTACATCAGATTTGCATTCATACAATTCATTCTCATCATCATACTTTGAAAATCTTGCATAAAAATTGAAAAATTTGAAAAAATAGGCATTTTTGGCTTGCATTTAGACATAATTTGCACTATTTACCTTGCATGTTATTGAAAACATTTAATTTTTTTATATTTACATCATATCTTAGATAAATTGCATCATTTCAAATTTTCATGATCATTTACCTTGCATTTGCATCTATCATTTATTGCTAGGTTTTTGCTTGAAAGTTTGCATTTTTCATATAACCTAGTAATTTCAAAAGCTAGGGTTTGTAATTAAAATCTTGTTTCAGATTTTATTACTCATTTTCACACTCATTGAAATCTGATTTTGGACAGTAGTGTTTCGTCATTGTTTGTGTTTGCGTCTACATTTCAAATTTTGCATTTACACATTGTGTATTTCAACAAAAAGAGGCATATTCATTCATATTTCCTTAAAATTTGACTTGCATTGACCATCATAGGATTTTTGCATCATTTTCAAATATTATCTGAGTTATTTTACATATTAAATCTGATTATATTTCTTTCATTTATCATTTTGCATACTTTCATACATTAATTTCACTATTAGGGTTTCAAAAATCCTTGTATTTTTACTACATTTTGGCTAATCTTCCATCTAGCATTGCCAGATTGGTGCATTGTGACAAATTTTTCTTCATTATTAGACTGATTAAAAGGTTTTAATTTTCTTCCCCTCACCATTTTCCTAATTTCATTAAATATTATGTGCATTTGCATTGAAAAAGGTGAAAAAATTGAGTATTTTAGGTGCATAAGCAAGCATAGATTGGTGTTGTTTCATTGCATTCATCTTAGATATCTTGTATTTCAGATCTACAACTCATATTCAAGCCTATATTCATTTTTCATTTGAAAATTTTGCATAATTTCATATCTTTGTGTGAAAATTGGTATAATCTTAATTACACAGTGTGTATTTCAACACTACTTGTTTACACACCTTTTAGGCTTTTCACATCTTTTAACCAAAAATTTTAAAATAATCAATTGGTCCTTATTGTGTTGTACTTTTTCCTCCTATCCACTTTATTTTTTGTGTAGTTTGTGTGCTTTTTTACCCGTTTCCCTCAACCAAGTGTTTGAGGTGTAAAATAGTCTTTGATCTATGCCTTTTCATCATAAAAACAATGCTATGGTCCTTCCTCACCCTGATAGGAAAAGGAAGATCCCTGAGCCTGATATTACATTCTCACCACATAATAGAACAATAGGGAATGTTGAAGGTCCCCTTTACATTGAAGTTATCATTATGGAGACTCTCGTAAAAGGATCCCTTGTTGAGCCAAATTACATAACTAACATCGTCACAAAAGAGTTCCTCTATTCAAACAATTTGATACAAGAAACTTATGAATCTACCAACATGATGATATGAATGCATAATGGAGCTCTTCTCTTAGATTTAGGGAATATTTCTTTAGTGGTCCGAGTGTTTGACAAAGCCTTGGAACATTCATTTGATATTATCCCGACATCTGACCTCATCTGTGTGAAACTAGGCCATCCGTGGCTCAAGGCTATGAAAGCTATTCCTTCAACAATCCATAAATGCTTAAAGTTTATGCATCATGGGAGTACACATACCATTCACCATATTTTATGGTAACCTATGGCCACTCAAAAGAATGTAATCCTTGATTACTTATGGCTAGAACCTATAGTAGACTTGAACCACAAATAGGTCAACTTTTCTTGGAATATCAACATTACAAAGAATAATTACTATCAAGATTAGTCCAACCCCCTATTCAACAAGCAGTACCTAAAGAGAAACCTATATTATAGGAACCCCCTAGACCAAAAGAAAAAAGGGATATATAATGAGGTTCCTCCTCTGTCATCCCTACAAGGATCAGGAGAAAGCCATAGAAAACAATACCATGCATCACCACGAGTTAATCACACATCTACCTCTTCCTCTAAGATACAAAAAACCTTTGGAAAAACATGAGATTCCTTTTAAAGATATCAACAATAAAACAAGAAGAAATAGACAAGCTAGAGAAAGAAGGAAGAGAAGACAAACCTTGGCTTGAAACACCGCATCAACTTAACAAGAAAACATTGAACTACCTAACATTGAAACAAACAAAGAAAAGCCTAAGGTTGATAAGTTAAAGGATAAGGAATCTGAATGGGCACTTGTCCCCTATATACCTCTTTCTTCCAGCATTCGGGATTAGGAGGAGGATGATTTTCTTGATGAAAACCGCTAGTTCAGTTGTATACATAGGTAAGTATTTATAAACCTGTTGGTCACCTTTGTTGTAGCATATCTATGCTTGCTTATGTGACCTTCTCTTTTGTGTTGTGACCCCCCGTGATGTGTTATGTGTTGTTTAGGCCTCCTTGGATGACCCTTGACACTCTTGTAAGGTCAAGGATACCAGGAGACCACCTCTGTTGTGACCATTCTTCTATTTGTTTCATCATTCTTCTATTGTTTGTCTTCTCTATTTTATTGTTGTGTCATTCCTTAGGGGCATAGCATTGTGGTTGATAATCTGGGACATCCTCCTATGTGGTGTTCCTAAGGCACTTGTTCTCCTCTCTCATTTTGTTTTTTAACTTCTTCTAGTGATTCTACCTAGTCAGTGAATGACGGAAATAAATAAATACTAATACAGACCATATGTCCCTTCAGTGAGTAAGCGAAAATTGACCTAGTCCATACATGATAATGGGGTTGATATACATACATATAGATATATATATACACACACACAGATACACACACACACACATATTCGATGCTTGACTAGTAGAATCACTCTGTGTGACTAACAGTTACAATCCACTCAATTTGCTCTAGTACACTTTGATTGGTATCTCACCTTGTTGCTACACTCAGTTCTGAGGTATCTACAATATAGCCCAATGATTATACTCGGTTCCAAACCTATAGTATAGCCTTGGTCCTTGATGTGATTGTTTTCATGCATACCTTTTATCATGTGATATGGTTGTTATCTTAGACTAAGATTTTCTAACCATCTTGTTATCTTATCTTATCATATCTTTTCATTGTGTTTTTGTGGGAACATTTGGTGATCGCGAGCACATGTTGCCTTAGGGGCATGGGCTTCGTGAAAGGTCTTGTTCCCTTCCATGTTTTCTCTCTACCTTAATGTGCTTGATATCGGTACATGACATCAACCACCTTAAGGTGGGGGCATATATAATGATATCTGTTTGACAATTTTGGTACTAACGAAGCATGTTTGTAAGCCATCCCTGTGAGGCAGGATGTTGTATCCCCGGTGTGAGTACACATCTTTATTTATATTGCAATCAAAAAGCCCTCTCCGTGAGGTAGGATAGCATATCCTTTATCAAAGAAGCCCTCTGTGCAAGGCAGGATAACGTATCTCTTGAGCTAGTGCCTATTCTTTTATTCAAAAGCCCTTCTGGGGAAGGCGGGATGTGTTGGGAATTAAGGTGTCTCAACCTTTGCAAATTCCTAATGTTGTATTTTATTTATCCCATGTTGAGTTGGCATAGTCAGCACCTTGTGTATATGCAGCAGGATAAATTTTGGTGACTTTGGCAGCCACGGTTTCTCCCTTGAATAATTAACGGGGGTTTGGGGCCAGCGCCCCCAAGACAGGGTCAAGGGGCGTAGCCCCTTGCGGGGTCTAGGGGCAACATCTTTACACGAGAGAAAGGCATCTTTGGGCGGTCAAGGGAGGTTATGAAATGTAAGAGGAATATAATATTTTTTGTCAGTGTATGATGGATTCTCTAATAGTTGTAAGGTGCGTAAGAGCATCTGTCGTAACCTATCTTGGGACTAGGCGGCCACTTCAGGATGGAATGTTGGACAAGTGTCCTTAGGTGTGGGTTTTGGGGCATGAGTCCAAGATGGATGCCAATCTCTAAAAGGTTCCATATTTGCCTTGTAAACTCTATATAAACAGGTGCTTGGATGGGAGATAGACAACTTTGGTACAAGTACTGTTATGCTGCCGGAATATCTCCAGATTTGACATTCGAAGACTCCTGAAAGAGCATTGGCTCTGAAACTGTATTGTAATCTATTATTGTTTACTATAATACATTTGAGTTGTGTTTTTGGAGTGTGGGGTTTTTCACCCATAAGGGTTTTCCCCACGTATATCTTGTCTCTCTCTCTCTCTTCTGTCTACTTTCTGCGTGTATGTGTATTGCTGCTATATCTCTGTTAGATGTTCTATGTTGCTCTAGTTGTTAGAATTAAATTGAATTTGCATACATCTCTCCTCATTAGATTAGTGTAGGAAGCATTTTCCGCACACCGAGCTTCCTTTCAGGATGGTGTATCTCTTGAGCTATTATACATCCTTTTATTACAAAAGTCCTTTGTGGAATTGGGATTGGATCTTGAGCATGTTTTTAGTTGTTGTTGTGGCATAAGCCCAACCATCAGGGGTGTCTATAGCGTGTTTGAGATGGTGGGACTTAGCAATAAGCTCCTTCGATCACCTATGTATACTATTTTTAAGATGTATAGTATGTCTATGGCATGCTATACGCTACTCATGGTTTCAGTGTGTCTTCTGTGTTTTTTCCCCCATGAGTAGTGTAAAGGGTGTGGCGATGAGTCCCCCCTACACTTGGGTTTTGTATGGTGTGTTTTCCCCCTAGTGTAGTGTAAAGGGTGTGGCGATGAGTCCCCCCTACACTCGAGTTTTGTATGGCGTGTTTTTTCCCTTGTGTAGTGTAAAGGGTGTGGCGATGAGTCCCCCCTACACTTGGGTGTTGTATGGTGTGTTTTACCCCCTGGTGTAGTGTAAAGGGTGTGGCGATGAGTTCCCCCTACATTTTGGGGTTTTATGTTGCAATTTTATTTTCCATGCATATATATATATGAAAATGAAAATACTATGTCACTATATTCATCGTGTTTTGTATGACTTCTCTCATGTCTTCATTGTGTTTTGCATGTCTTCAATACTGTCTTCTCTGTGTCTTGCATGCTTGTTACTATCTTCATTGTGTTTTGTGTCTTTGATGTGTCTTCTAGTGCTTACCTGAGACTGGGGGCTAGAAATACTTCTCAATCTTGGTGTACGCCTTAGCTTCAAGTGTCTGGCATGTCTGATGTGTTTTCAACTATACTTCAATGCATGTATGGGTCATAAGATTATACATACATTAAATTAGGGGCTAAATCTTATGTCATAAAATGTCCCCCTAGGACTTTTACCTCCTAAGTTTAGCTCCCGGGTCCTTTAGATTTAATCATGCATGTTAAAAATGAATCTTGGAGAAAAATCCCCTAAAACCCATGTCAAATGGGACTTAGGGGACACTTTTGAGCTTAAGCATGTCCCAAAATGGGACCTTCGATAAAGGCACATGCTCCCTAGTCTAGACCTATTTTGTCGGGACCCAATTTAAAATGTCCACAAAGTGACCGTTAAAAGGGTTCCCTTTATTAGCCTATTCAATTTAGATTATGAGTGTTTATCGAGAATGCATATATAAGCATGTTTAGGACTTCATTTTATAGCTAGATGGATAATGCGAACTCGTGATCTTGTGCTAAGGATATTCAAGGCTTTCATTGTGTTGCAAAGCAGTATTGTGTTGTGTTTGTGCTTATTTGTTGCAAATTTGTCTGCATTAATCCATCTCCTCATGGCTTGAAAGATCTTCATCTCCTTGTGAGAGCTTCACCTTTGAGGTGACAACTATTTTGTGTTTCAATCAATTTATCATATCATTTGCTTTTGCCTCTATCAACCAAGGACACACACTCTATCTAATAACATTGTTGGAAGTCTTAAATACCATTCTGGGGCTTGACCAAGGCAAGCTCTGAAACAGCACCACCCCTAACCCCTCTCTTGTGATTTCATGTGATAGGTGTCCGATCTTGTGGAGAAGAGTTGCAGGAGATCAGGGCAAAGAAGGAAGATTCTAGATCTAAAGAAAATGATACAAAATATCCTTAATTGGACAAAGGCACCTGCTCTTTTGTCCTCTAGTTTTGCAGTGTCAGGAATCTCTAATAGGGTTACAGTCTGAAGCAAATTTTATTCTGAAGCCCTTAGAAAAAGAACTACATTGGACAAGCGCACCCTCTCTTTTGCTCCCATAGGTTTTTCCTTCCAAAATCCAAAATTTGGTATGTCTCTAATCTACATTTAGTGTCTTCATGTGTGAGCATTTTTTGGGTTTCATCTGATTGTTTATGATTTTGCATAATTAGGGTTTTAGGCCTAATCGGACTAAGGTTTAAAAAATTAATCAATAAATTCCAAATTTCCTTGTCATTCCAAGTGAAACCAAAAATGTAGCTAAGTCCTCTTGTAAAAGTTGTCACTCAACTAAGTTGAATGTTTTTGAATGTATGTAGTGAAAGGAGGATCTATTTCAACTATCAACCTCAATCAACAAAACCTCTTTTTCTACATAACATTTCTATCGGCAAATCTTTCTGTCGATGAACCTTCGACTTGTTTCTCCTTTTCCTTTGCCTTTGTCTTTGACCAATTTCCTTATCAGTGAACTATGAAAAACTTGAACTTTTTGGTGAGTTTGACTTTCCGTCGGTTCCCTGATAAAGCCTTCTTTTTTGAACCATTTCTTTGTCATTTTAACTTAGCCATTCTTCCTTTCTTCTATTTTCTTTGTTAGAAAAAATGCTTCGTGATGAACTTTCCTTTGGTCATCCCTTTATTGTTGGGGAAAATCTTTATCAACAAACACTTTGTCGGCTAAACCAGGGGTTCATGAACCAAAGAGGTCATTGAACAAGAGTTCTACTTCAACAATTTCTCCCTTAGAATTCCATCTTTACTTTATCTTTTTCCTTATTTGGTGGGCTCTTCCTCTATCGGCGAAGTCATGAAATGGTGAACTATTATCGATGAAATTGGTGGTTCACAAACTAGCCGATTCACCAACAAAAGACTTTGAGACTTTCATTTCTTTCCTTCATCCCTCAGAATAATTTCATTTTTCACGGACTTCATTTCCTTCTTGCTTCCCTACCGCCTTTCTATCGCCTTATTGGTGAATCAGTGAATTAAGAAAAAGGTGAACTTTCGAACTAGTTTGCTAGCTCGCACTTTTTCTGATTTGTTGACTAAGGATTCTTTTGTTTATTTTTTCAAAGGGGGAAAATAAAGGCATCACACTTAGATTTTTTTGAACTAAAAATCCCTATAAAAGATTTCTCTGATCGGGTATATATGAGAGATTTTGTCACAAAGGAAAAAAAAATGGAAGTTCAATGGATTCTTTTTGGGGAAAAATAGCTTATGTTTGGGAGTTGAAAAATACAGTTGCCAACATTGGCTCTAGTTGGGGCCATGTGACAAACAATGTCATAATGAGGATCTAGATCTCCAGGTAGACCAAAAAGGCATAAAACACACAAAAGGGAAAAAACACAAATATATTTACAACAAAGGCTTATATACAAGACAAAATACAGTCATGAGTATGAGAGCACAAAAGAAAGTTGACTGTATTAAAAATTTCAAGGGAAGCACTTACTTACGAGAAGTAAAGCTTCAAGTGCTTTCCATGAATGGGTAGGTCCAAAAGTTCTCCCTCCATGTTTCTGATGTAAAAGGTATCTTGTCTAGCTCTTTCATCAATTTGATTAGGGCCCAGCCACAATGGTTCAAATTTTCCATGCTTGCCCTTGTCCTCTGATTTTGTATTTCATAGGAGAACCAGATCATCAATCTGAAAGCTCCTTTTGACTATTCTCCTATTGAACAGATGCTCAACCTTTTGTTGTTGCAGCAAATTTTTATCATGTGCCATCCTTCTAGCCTTATCCATCTCATCCAAGTCGTGCATTCTCAATGTCAAAGCATCATCCCCATTCTCTCGTATTTGTTGTAGTAGCTAATATATTGGAAATTCTAATGTCATTGACATTTTTGCCTCTAATCCATATACTAACTCAAAAGGGCTCTTTCCTATTGCATGTTTGTATGTGATCCTATCAACCCAAACTGCATACTTCATTTTGTCAGATCCCACCTCTTCTTATTAAGATCTAGAGTTCTTTTGATAATTTTCATGAGACTTTAATTGTTGGATTCAGCATGTCCATTACTTTGCGAATGGTATGGCGATGAGTGAATCAACTTGATTCATGTTATGTCAGAAATTCTACTCCTGCATGGATTAGCACAATTTTGCATAGTTTAGATCCTCTCCTTTGGTGTCCTCTTTCCCTTTTTGTTTCTAGCCTACCTAAACCCTGATTGACTTGTACCTTACTGAAGAAATGTCATATTCTGAAGCAATAACTGATAGAGCATGAAAACAAACATTGGAGTCTAGACATTCTAGACCCCCCAGAGATAGACCTTAAGTAAAAACTAGGGTCTGGACTAGGGTGCCCACCCCCTAGTCCTGCCCTTTTTTTTGTGTCCTGAATTGCAGGGTGGTGTACGGCTTGCCCCGTGCATCTCAAGATTCCAATTTTAAATTTTTCTTTTCACACAATGTCAATGTATTATTTCAAATATTTGAATTTCTAAGGTTAGGTATTTAAAGAGAATTGTGAATCATTTTATCACACATAATCTACATGTAAGCTTACTATGCCAAAATTCTGCCATGATTTCTATTGAATATCAGCACTTTGTTGAATATCTTTGAAGATATTTGTTATTTTTTATCATGGAGATATTCGGTGGAGATTAGGAATCAAGATATTGAGTCTATCTTTCTCTTCCTAGGGTTTTGTCAAGCCCTTTGTGTCAGCAACTTGGTAAACATCATTAAGAGAGAGACACTAGTGGTATGATGATGAATGATTGAGCATGACATTTGAAGGTGTTGTCATTGATGGCAACAAGAAAAGGAATAAGGTTGTGACAAATATTTTGGTCCGGTGAAAAAGGCTTAGTCATTTTGGCTAAGTGTGGGTAGTATACAAAAGATAGTGACAGAGAGACAATGTAATGGCTATCATTGGTCCACAGTTGAAGACCAAATCATGCAGTTCTAGTATATTGTTTGCAGTCCTTAGGTAATCTTATATCCAAGATTTTAGCTCTTAATAAGTACTGGAAGCATATCTTTAAACAACCTATGTCTGGCAGGGAAAAATATAGTGTTATTTAGAGCAAAACACTCAGCTGTTTTGGTCCACATTCCTTTGGTATTGCATATGTTGTTATGCGGTTTTGAGGTCTTGTAAACACTTGTCTAAAGCATTTAAATCCAGAGTTATAGGTTCTAAAATCCATCAGAAAGATAGTTGTGAATGTATGAGTATCACTACATGGCTTGATAAAGTTTGACTGTGACAAGGTCTAAGTTCTGATGGTCTGCATTTTTCTGCAAGATGATATCATGCCTTCTGGTTATGAAGGTAAGCTTGGGGATGTGTGAAGAGTCTTTGATATGTTTTGGAAAGTATCTTTTGGTTCATAGTGAAAGTTGCAATTTAACAGATGAACTGAACCATTCGCAATCTGTGTTTGAGGCCGAAATGATAAGATTAATTTGTATGTGGTAGGTTCTAGTGTTTAGAACTTAATCCTAAGTGGTGGTATAGTTGAGGCTGACATATGAGAAGGTATTTAAAATGTTATTTGGGTCCTCTATGTATTTTGATAAGTAGATTTGGCTGACAAACTACAAGTTTATTAACTATGTGCTTGATCTGTGTATGCCAACCTAATGTAAAGATTTTAAGGGTTGTGGATATATATATGAGATCAAATTTGGTGTTTGAATAGAATGTGATGTGTGAATATGAAGGTGTGTATGTGACATGCGAAAGAGTGTAATTTTGTGAAGGTGACAAGAGCAGAAGAAGACAGATCTTGTTCTCATGTAAGAACATAGAAGTTTAACAAAGCAGTTAAGATGGAGAGTTTTGAGTTAGTCTTCTGAGCTTCATTAGAACTGTAACCATGCATATGTAGATGCAATCTTAGTAGTTCAACCTGGCAGTGAGCCATCCTTTCTTCCTTCTTTCTTTCTCTAGGTAGTGAGCTTGTTTTGGTAATTAGCTTTTCTTGCAGTAAACATTTCTTTGGGCATTGAGCCCTGGGAAGTGAGCCCTAAGGTAGTGAGCCTTCTTGTAATTCAATATTGCTATTACATAATTATTGTGAGATAACACTCACCATGGTTTTCCCTGTTTAGGGTTTTGCAAGTAAAATTCTTGGTGTTTATGTGTGATTCATTGTGGTTGCTTCTTCTATGTTTAATTTTTTTTGTTGTTATCAAATATGGCAAATGGATTAAGGATTTAAAAAGTAAAAGGTTTAATAGAATACTGATTCACCCCCCTCTCAGTATTCTAGGTGTTCAACAATTGGTATCAAAGACTGGTTCCCTAGAAGAAGTCCAATGGCTTGAGGAAGATCTTGGAGATTGGACACATGGCAGACAAGTGTTGGGAATTAAGGTGTGTCAGCCTTTGCAAATTCCTAGCATATGATATTCATTTATGTATTTATTTATTTGCCTAATTTTGTATTTACTTGCACATCTTGTTTTGTCATTTAGTATGTGGTGGCATTGTGACATGTCATCCTACTTGTAATGTGACTTGGATGGTCAAGTCAACATAGGAAAATCTAGGCATCTCATTTAAGTTGGCACTAATATGCCATGTATCGACATCTTGTGGTATGATAGAGGAGTTATTTTGTATGACAAAATCTATGACGCGTAAGAGCCAAGTATAGAGATTCCTATGACAAGTGAAGACAAGTGTCAGAGAGGAACTTTGCATGTGAGGAAGGCATCTTTGGGTGCCCAAGTTGGGTTATGACATGTTGTAAGAGGATTATGCTATATTTAGTCTTGTATGATGGATTCTCTTACAACATTAAGTGTTGTTATGCTGGGCAGATTTTATGACAGCTGTAAGATGCGTAAGAACATTTGTCATTGCCTATTTTAAGCCTCGAGTGCTCCATCTTGGGAAGTCAAATCTGCCATCTATGACAGATGTAAATGAGGTGCATGCATGTTGGACAAGTGTCCTTGGGTGTGATAAATGGGCCATGAGGCCAAGATGGACGCCCACCTCTAGAAGCTTCCTATTTATGCCTTGTAACTCTATATAATGAGGTGTTTGGAGTAGTAGTATGCATAACGTTTGTACAGTTACTATTATGCTACCGAAATTACTCCTTGAATAACTTGCATTGCAAATGTATTGTAAACATTTCAGTTTTGATAATACATTGTGTAGGTTTTGTAGTGTGGGGTTTTTACCTGAAAAGGTTTTCCCCACGTACATCTTGTGTCTATTGCATTCTATGTGTTGTGTTTTCTATTCTATCTCATTGTTATAAGTTTAACATACTTGTAACTGCAAGGATCTGAAAATTTGCATATTATTCCCCTCATTAGATTATTGTTTGGAAGTGTTTCTACATACCTTGCTTCCTTTCAGAAAGAAGTATTCTACTCCTAAAGAAATTGATTCAACTGGAACTATAGAAGAAGATTGCATACTTGTTAGAGAAGAAGAACTCAAGGTTGCCCTTGAAGAACTTGAAAAGGTTGAATTAGAAAATAAGCATCTAAAAGATAATGTCAAGGAAGCAGATGAGTGCATCAAGAAATTGAGGGAGCAAGTCAAGAATTTCAAAGAAAAATATAAGGAGGTTAGTGAACAATTGATATCTGCAAAAGAAACCTTGAGTGGTCTAAAAGTAGAAGTTGTAAAAAGAGAAAAAGTAGAAGAAGACCTAAATCAGTTGGTGGAAAGAAAATATGAAGATTGTACAAAACTTGAACAAGAAGTTGTAGATCTGAAAGCTGATCTAAAATAGGCATAGATTCAGGAAGACAAATTCAGAGTGACTGTTTCTAAACTTGATAGAATACTTGCAAGTCAGAAAAGTCCTGATAACAAAGAAGGCTTGGGATTTGAGAAAGGTGAAAGCTCTGAATCAGGTCAAGAAAATAATGCTGAGATCAAGAAGGACAAAGGAAAATAGATCCAGAGTAAAAGGAACAGACCTAGAAGACCACTGGTTAGGAAACCAAATGCTCAAAGATATGCTTCATTCAATGGTTATTGTAATACATGCAATAATTTTGCTCATAAGGCTACTCAATGTAGGAGTAGAATGAATCAAATTGTTCCATCATTATCTGGTTAGTGTTTCACTTGCAATAAAGTAGGTCACAAAGCTAATGAATGAAGAAGTCGGATAAGGAATGGTTACAACAATGGAAGGAATGCTCAAACTTTCAAAGTTAACTGCTTTATATGCAAGAGGTTTGATCATAGAGCTAGTGAATGCAGAAGTTAGATAAGGAACACCTATAATAATGGAAGGAATGCTCAGTCTTTCAATGGGAATTGCTTTGCATGCAATAGATTTGGACACAAGGCTAACCAATGCCGATCAAGGATGAATGAAAGGAACAATAGACAAAGAAATGTTGTATGCTTCAATTGCAACAACCTGGAAATATTCCAAGATTCTACAAAAGCAAGAACATGAAGAAGGATAATCAGGCAGAATTGAAGAAGCTAGTGGAAAAGGTTGATCTAGTAGAAATCAAGAAAGATATGAACAAGGTTTGGGTTAAGAAGGAAGAAAATGGAGACAAAGATGGGTCCTCTCAAAATTCTGGTGAAGATACTTCCTTCAGGATGTAAATTGGGAGCTCTTGCTTAGGGGGAGCCTCGATGAAAATCCTATTCCCCTAGATAGAAGTGTAGTGTTGATATCAAGCACAAAGATATAAGTTGTAAGACAAAATAATAGATCTTTTGGAGAAGATTCTGGTAGAAAAGAACCTAATGTGGTGGATTGTGGAGCAATTTGTATCGACTGTGAGTGACAGAGAAAGTTTTTGACAACTTTTTAAAATAAGCATTTATGACGATTGAGTCTTGATGAAAAGAGGATATAAGGAATTCATTTGAAAGAAAAATTACTTTGCATTCAAACTCTCAAGAAACCAAAGAGATCTGAGAAGTAAGCTAAGGTGAATTCAAACATCTCATGAAGAAACCCTAACAGAAGCAAAAGGCATTTACCATTCTCTCTTTTGAAAAATTTATGTGCTAAGTTTGTAAAGTTGTCTACTCCTCAAGTAGTTGAAGATAATAGAGAAGCTCCACCCTAAGTTCAAGAAGCATCCCTTTAAATCATTAGAAACTAATTCAGATGGTGCATTTTCTAAGGTTCCTCATGGGGTTATGCACACTGAAGACATTAGGGCATACATACATGCAAACTTGGAAGAATATGGTCATATGAAGTTAGGGAAATTATACCTAGATGAGTTGACGAATGACAATTTTGAATTGAGAGAAGAACACAATGCTCTACACAAGAAGAATTTGGATACCTAGTTAGATTTTCTAGTATTCTTGGATGATGCTTGGGTTAGGTATTTTTTGAGCAAAATTCATGATGAATTTTTTTTGCTTGATATACCTCATATGATAACAAAGGATGCCATTAAGGCAGTCACTAGCATGTGTTCCACTGGAAAGGTTCCAACTTTGAAGCCTGTAAATAATAACACAGTAATGCAGTTGACAAGTGCAAAGTTTGACAAAAGGGCACTAACTATGAATAATATTGAAGACCCAACTATATGATTTGCCTCAATGATGATTATCTATAAGGTCTACTTCTCCAACAGAGAGAATTTAGTCTCAGCAACTGCTATACACATAGCCTATGAAATGATAAAGAACAATGTAGACTATGACCTATGTGAGTTGCTCTAGAAACAATTGATGGAGAATCTGAGAAGGACAAAGGACACAAAATATACCTTCAAGTATAGAACTCTAATCATTCACCTATTTTTCTATTTTTTGAAGGAGTTACCAGGCATGCATAACATTGGTTGGCTTGATCACTCATTGGTTGCTGCACAAATTAGAAATCATCTACGAAGTCTAGAAAATGTCGACAAATAAAATGCAGCATTATGGGGTTATTTTAAAAATTTATAAAAGAAAATGTAGGCTAGGGCTATAATGCATGAAAAAGTTGTGAATAAATATGATAAGGATATTCTCTTTATGGTAGACAAAGATAAATGCCTCATGGAGGTCGTAGAATCCAGAACCGTATGGGTTCCAATAATGTGATATGAAGTCACAGAGGAAGTCTTAACTGGGCTAGCTGATCTAATATTGAGAAAACCTAAATATCCTAAGGAGGAAATATTTGGAACATTTGAAGAATTATCTCTCAAAGTCCATTTGGAACAAAAACAATAGGAAATCAAGAAGAATGCAAGCAAAATGGCAGATGAGTTTGTTAAAAGCCAAGGATTTACAAATGAACTAATAAATGAAGGAAGAGCCAAGGAAGAGGCATCCAAGGCTACAAATACTTTGGAAGGACAAACATCAAGAGCTCTAGAGAAGAAAGAAGAGAAATCTGAGAAAGAAAAGCCTACATTTAGCTCTAGGAGAAGAACAGGAGACTCATCCTCAGCTACAACTACATCTAAGTCCTCTGGACCCTCTATTAAGGTTGTGAAAGAAAAGGCAGAGCCTATAGATGTAGTAAAATAAGTTCCTAAGAAGAATCCAAAAGAGAAAAAGAAAATAAAGAAAGTGAAGGCTACAAAGAGAGTATATGTAAGCCTTCAAGCTAGAGAAGAAAAAGAAGAAGAAACAAAAATAGATGAAGAAGTCAAGGCTAAGAAAGCAAAAATAAATGAAACAATTGCAAGAAAGAAAGAGAAGCCCTCTAGAAAGGGTAAAGACAAAAGGAAGAAGAAAAAAGAAAAGACTGAGACCAAATTAGATGAAGCAACTATGTCCTTAGAAACCACTATTAATGCAATGGTTGAGCATGGGAATTTAAAGCCCATTGTTGACATGTATGATGAAATCTCAGATGCTGATAAGGTAACAATTGACGTTGTTGTGATAAAATATTTAGTCATGTTTAGTAAATCTTTGATTGAAGTTATAGGTGATTTACCAGAAAATTTAGCTAGCATCATGTCAGCAAGAAAAGAAGTAGCTATGACAAAAGATACTGAGTTAAAGAAATATGTTCTATTAAAATTGTGCCCAAATATTACTAGTGAAGAGAAGGTCAAAGTCACTAAGATACTTAATGAACAATTTAGAACAAAGAGAAGGGCCAACATTCTAATGTCTGGTGACACTAAAAATTTAGTCAAGGAGACTAGGGAGATAACACTAAATGTGTTACATGAGCTGCAAATCCCAACTATTGCTGACACTAATGAAGAGGAACATAAGGATGATGCTGATAATATAGTTTTAGAGATAAATATGGAACATAACATGAAAGAAAGCATAGTTACTGGGTCATCCCACAATAATGGGTTACACTTTTTGGCCAAACTTGACATTGAAATCAACATTTTGAACTAAATCTTCACTTTCTAACACCTATAGCCGCTAAACCGTTAGAAATTTGAAGATGATGCAAACTGCTGATTTGTGAGATTTTGTTTGTAGATTCTAAAAATATTTTTTTAAAAAAAATTGGAGTTAAATTGTAAAATATTTTGTGTTTCCTTTGATAACTAGTTTTTAATAGTAAACAACATTTTTTTAAAGTGATGTGTATTCCGTAGCACATAATTTTTTTTCTACAAAGGATAATATTTTTATTCTTTTTAATTTAGATTGGTAACACCGATATATAAGGCATGCGTTTGGTTTTATAATGTTTTGTTGAATATTTGTTTTTTAATTAATTTTTGAAGTCAAACCAATTATAATTTAGACAGGCGTATTCTATAAAACATAACTTTTTGTATGTATTGAAATTCATTTTTATTTTTTTTGTTGAAACAAGGACATCAATACCTAGGGCATAGATATTTTTTAGATTTTTTTTCACTAATTTACTAATTTTCCTTGAGTGTAGAACAGAGAACTTGACATTCGGTGAAAAACCTACATTCACAAGAAATAAATTATAAATATCATAATCAAATTAAATATATTTAAAAGTATACTTTATGGGAAGTTTATAATAAGGACTACATACTTACAAAACATAAAATTTAAATGAATTCATTGGATCCCCCAAAAGGTAAATCAAATGTGGTTTTTTAACAACATTTTGATAGGTGTAGAGGAGACTCCATTATAGGTATGGTTTATAACTAGCGGGGTTCTATCTAAGGGGCTTTGAATCTAAGGGGGTTTGATCAAACCCTCTTCTATTAAAATCCTTTAAATGAAACCTTTCAAGGCTTAAATCATTATATTTTCTAAAAATATGTGATTTCAGCAAAAATCAGGATGTCCCAGAAAGTGTAACCCATTATTGTGGTAGCACCCTACTCCTCCGATTGACATGAGAAATGAAGAAGAAGTGAATACAAAATAGAGTATGGATCAAGGTGGAACACCTCCTGTGGTAAACTCTAAGAAAGTTGAAGAGATGAAATATACTAAGGGAGAAAAGATGTCTTAAAAGGAAAAGGTAACACCCGAAGAAAATGCCTCTAAGGAACAAAGTGAGCAGAGGAAAGAAGCCATTGAACAGATGAGTGTCAAACCTACTTTGATTGTAGAAGAAAATGAACAAGAGGCTATAAAAGAAAATACTCCGAATAAAATTGATGCTGAGGAGTCCCATGTTGAAGATAAGGGAGACACTGCTAACTCCTTGAGAGAGTTTTTGGAAAACTAGAAGGAAGCTCAAATTTTGACTACACTTGAGCTATTCAAAGGACTTGTTAACCTTGCCACTTTATCCCCATTATAGAAATTAAGACTTGGGACAATTTTCCAAACCACTACACAGGAAGAGATATTGAAATCTCATATGGAGGACAACGAGCGGATAGAAGATGCATCAACAATTTTTAAAAAGTTAATGTCTGGAATAAGGAGAGACACTTCATTGCCCCCTGCTACACAAATGAAAAGGTTGATGGAATCAATCAATTCTCATTTTGAGTCTGCGGAAAAATCTATAGAAAAGAAAGTAAGGGAAGAGATTGATGACAAAAGGTTAGTAGAGCTAAATGATAATGTTTCTCAAGATAAAGTTTTATTAGAAAAGATTATAGAGTATGCATAGACTACTATCAAAGAGGCCAGTGAAATATATCAAATCTGTCTTACATGGCCTGAGAAAAAAAAGGACCTAAAGGACAAGATAAATGGATCGGAAGCCAAAATAATGAACATCTCTAAAACATATGATCTGGTGAAGGATGTTGTTGACCATGAAAGGGTAGAAGTTGAGACTATTCACTCTAATATACATAAGTTGTAGATGTAGAGAGAGGTCATAAAAAATAGAATGAGTCAGCTCTAGGAGATAGTGAGATTCAAAATTGCATCCATGGCTAGATTGGTTGCAACTGCAGAATAGACAAACCAAATCAGTGAGGCCCCTGTTACTTTAAAGAAGGCAAAAGATCTGGTGTCCCAGATTAATGGACACATATTAGTTTTGAGTGATATTAATGTCAGATGGGGTCAAGATGTAACTCAACTAAGAAAACTTTATTGAAATATTCTCCTAGCAAAATAGTAAGAAATTGTGATTTCACTTGTGTATATATGCAGATAGTAGAAAAACAACTTTGAAGTTTTGGCAACTTGTACATATTTTTTTATCATACACCTTTGCGATTGATGTCAAAGGGGGAGAATGAAACATGTGAAATTTTTTTGAAAAGTAAGAAGAGAAGCATGAAGTTAGGGGGAGTAGTGAGTAGTGCGTAAAGAGAATGGGGGAGCAGTGTAATAGTTTTTCATATCAAGTGTTGTCATCAATGCCCAAGGGGGAGATTGTTGGCAACTTGGCAAACATCATTAAGAGAAAGACACTACTGGTATGATGATGAATGATTGAGCATGATTTTTGAAGGTGTTTTCGTTGATGGAAACAAGAAAAGGAACAAGGTTGTGACAAAGATTTTGGTCCGATGAAAAAGACAGTCATTTTGGCTAAGTGTGGGTAGTATAGAAAAGATAGCGACAGAGAGATAGTGTAATGGCTGGCATTGGTCCACAATTGAAGACTAGATCATGTGGTTCTGGTATGTTGTTTGTAGTCCTTAGGTGATCTTATATCCAAGATTTTATCTCTTAATAAGTACCAAAAACATATCTTTAAACAACCTAAGTCTGGCATAGTAGAATACAGTGCTATTTAGAGAAAAACACTCAGTTGTTTTGGTCCACATTCCTTCGGTATTGCATATCTTGTTATGAGGTTTTGAGGTATTGTAAAAACTTGTATGAAGTGTTTACATCCAGAGTTGTAGGTTCTGAAATCCACTAGAAAGATAGTTGTGAATGTCTACGTATCGCTACATGGCTTGACAAAGTTTGACTGTGACAGGGTCTGAGTTTTGATGGTCCACATTTTGCTTCAAGATGATATCATGACTTGTGGTTATGAAGGTAAGATTGAGGATGTGTGAAAAGCCTTTGATATTTTTTGGAAAGTATCTTGTGGTCCGTAGTGAAAGTTGCAGTCTGATAGATGAATTGAACTAGTGGCAGTCTGTGTTTGAGGCTGAGATAATAAGCTTGATTTGTATGCGGTAAGTTCTAGTGTTTAGAACTTAATCTTAAGTGGTGGTAAAGTTGAGGCTAACATATGAGAAGGTATTTCAAATTTTATTTGGGTCCGCTATGCATTTTGGTAAGTAGATTTATCTAACAAACTACAAGTTTATTAACTATGTGCTTCATCTATATATGCTAACCTAACGTGAAGATTTTAAGGGTTGCATATATATATATATATATATATATATATATGAGATCAAATTTGGTGTTTGAATAGAATGCAATGTGTGAATATGAAGGTGTGTATGTGACATGCGAAAGAGTGTAATTTTGTGAAGGCAACAAGAGCAGAAGAAGAGAGATCTTGTTCTCATGTAAGAACAAAGCATTTAAGAGGAAGAGTTTTGAGTTAGTCTTCTGAGCTTCATTGGAACTGCAACCATGCATGTGTAGATGCAATCTAAGCAGTTCAACCTGGTAGTGAGCCATCCTTTCTTCCTTCTTTCTTTCTCCAGGTAGTGAGACTTTCTTGTAGTGAGCATTTATTTGGGTAATGAGCCTTCTTGTAATTTGTTATTGCTATTACATAATTATTGTGAGCTAACACTCACCATGGTTTTTTCCAGTTTAGGGTTTTCCATGTAAAAATCTTGGTGTTTATATGTGATACTTTGTGGTTGCTTCTTCTGTGTTTAATTTTCTTTGTTGTTATCAAATATGGCAAATGGATTAATGATTTAAAAAGTAAAAGGTTTAATAGAATACTAATCCACCCACCCCTCTCAGTATTCTCAGTGTTCAACATTTTGTATGATTGGGAGAAGGTTTGAAGCCTCCAACTCAAGCTTGGGAATCCTCTGCGAATATAGATGCCTCACCTTCTTGTTCTACAAGTCTTCATTACTATAATCTCCTTGAGGTGAATTTGTTGTTGTTTCCTTTAGTGAAGCATTCTGTTGATCTATCCTTGATGCTTGAGTTATCTAGGGTTTTATGTTTTCGCATACACATGTGATCTATGAGCACAGACATCTGTAGACTTTTATCATTGGCTATTCTTGAGGTAAAAATACCAAAGATGAGGTTTGACTGAGGCAAACTCCTATATAGCCACAACTATTTTTCTCCTGCTTTTGTCTGTGCAGGTCATATTCGAAAAGATCCAACGAAGAGGAGTAGAAGGAGAATAGGTATTATGGATACAGTCATCACAACAGTTTAAGTTTCATCATTGCAAAATAATCAGGACTATAGGGCGGGCACCCTAGTCTAACATGGCTTCATATCCTAGATCTGGAACCCTCTAAAAACATTCTGACATCGGGTACAAAAGATTCCAATAGTAGGAAAATTTCAAGAGTCTGGCACAGGCACCCTTGTCTAGAAAGTCCTCAATTTCTAGGCACATGCTCTCTATAACCTATGCTCTGTATTCCTGTAGTCTACTTGTCAGTTTCTATGCCAGAAATTAGTCTATTATTGCATATCTCACAATTAGGGTTTCATGCTATATTATTTCTTGAAGCCTGTAAAATACCTAATTGAAGAATATATTCAGTTATAGCAAGCATAAAAGGTTGTAGGAATCAGTAGCTTGATCCTTCATAGTGAGAAAGCTCAATTCCTATTTCCTAATGTGATGTAAGTGAAAGAAGGACTTGATTTTGATTTATGCAAACTATCTTCTCCCTACTTTTTCCACATTACATTTTAGTGAACCCATGTTTAATAGAATTGGATTCCTTTTTACAATAGATTTGAAATAGTTTGGTGTCCTAAATATGATTTAGATTGCAAACCCTCTTTTATGAAAAGTGTATGCATTGAATCTTGATTGATATCTTTAGCTTTTCATTAAAATAGTTTGAAATTACAACTTTGTAACTTGCATAGTGATATCTTGTTTCATATTTTGCAAAGTTTATGGTATCTTGGTTTACATTTATGTCTTGGGTTAATTAGAATATGATATAATGTCAAATTTGTTTTTACAAGACTTTAATGTGTATGATGAGCCATTTAGTTGTGATGACTTCAATATGTTAGATGATGCCCTTGAGGACTTTATCTCGATTGAATATTCCACGACGACTCCTAAACCGTCGTTGTTTCAAAAAATAGTAAATGCAATCTATGTTCCTAAACCTCAAGAAGAACTTGTGAAGCAAAAAATAGTGGTCAACCTATGTTTGGATGTGGTTCAACCACAATCTAAACCAGTGCTCACTGTTAGAGGTCTTCTACCTTTTTCTCGACCTCCTAATTACATCTATAACTATGCTAAACAAATAACACATCAAAGTCAACAAGAAAGATCACAACAATGTAGTCATACTATGGTTGCTCATACATATATAATACATGGAATAACAAACAAAGTAAACAACAATCAAGCATTCTGATATCTTTACCAACTTCTCAATGTATGCTTCCTCAAGCACCTTGTTTAACACATAAAGTTGGTCAATATTATGATCTTGTTGAGCAGCTTCGTGCTACTCTTACTAAGATTTCTCTTTGGGAACTTATACAAACTTCGCTTACATACCATGGAATGCTCCAAGAAGCTTTACAAAAGGTGATTGTACCACCTGATGTCAACCAAAATGATGTAGCAGCTCTTTTAGACTATATGCATGTGACAAAAATAGACATTCTATTTCAACAACATGAGTTGCCTTGTATTGAAGTTCAAAATCAATATGATCCCTTAATTATCTTCTTCATCACAATAAACAAAAAATTGATCAAGCGATTTGTGATTGATAATGGATCATCTCTTAATGTTTGTGGTATTAACTTGCTACATAAGGTTAAGATTGATACCTCTTTAATTAAACTAGATATAATTAGCATACGTGGCTTTGATAATGTTAGAAGATAATCTATAGGCACTATAACTTTATCTGTACAAGTTTGGCATGTGACTTTGCCTACTCTTATTCATGTCATGCCTGGTTCCTTATCATACAACATGATTCTTGGTAGATCTTGGATTCATGCATTAGGGGTAGTTCCATCTACCCTTCATCGTTCACTCAAGTTTATTTATACAGATAAACTCCATACCATTGAAGCTGATCCTAAACCAAATAGTTGCTTACATATTGAAATGAAAAAACAAGTCATTCATCATAAGATTCTAAACAAATTGAAGGTTGATCCATCAATTCCTCTTGCCATAGATAATGTTGTGCAAGATCCTCAAGAGTTGAATGCATTCCTTAGTGATGATTGGGGTTCATTAGACTTTACTTCTGCCTCTATGGGAGAATACATGCTTACCAACCCTAATCTTGAAACTTCAAATCTTGCATCAATTTCATCTAAGAACTCTATTAAGATACCTAAAGTTTCTTTAGTAACAAACAGAGATAACATTCTTACTTACACTACAGACCATGAGACCTACAAGGCTCCACCTTCTTCTAGAGAGATGGACTCTCTTTATGGTCGGGGATTTCAGATTCTTTATAAGAATTGTGACTATGTAGGTAATGGTTGCATTATTATAAATCAACAAGGAATTTGAGTACCTATAGAAGCTACTTCGGGACACTAGTCGAGTGGCATTGGATATAATCCTTTCAAGGAAACCAAAGCTTGCAGACATCCTAATATTAATGTGAACACAATATCAACACTCAATTTGATATTTCCTAAGATGATAGACATGAATTATCCTCTAGGAGATTTTCCTTTAGATACCTTTTCAATAGATGAAGCAATAATTGAATTCTTGGGAGCTTATGACAATGTTCCATACTTTGGAAAAACCATTGGCTTGGTAAATACTACTAATGAAGAGTCTAAAGAATCATCACAATCACCCAACCTCCTAGACCACAATACTTTACTTAATGGAAAGATTGTCAAAGTTTTTATGGAGAAAGATAATATTGAAAAGGTTATTCCTATAGGTGATTGTTGAAGTAATGAAGAAAAATAAGATATGACCAAGATTTTACATGAATTTAAAGAATTATTTACTTGGAATTATTTAGATATGTATGGCATTGATCCTAACATTGTAACACATAATATTGTATTACAACCTAATACTAAGCTATTTAACAAAAGATCCATAAAATAAATCCTAAGGTTGCACTATTAGTTAAGGCTGAGATAGAAAATATTTTACAAGATGGTTTTATCCACCCAATTGATTACTCGACTTGGATTTCAAATATTGTGGTTGTTGCTAAACCTAAAAATCGTATTCAGTTGTGCACCAATTTTAGGGATTTAAATCTTGCTTCTTTGAAAGATGATTTCCCCCTTCCAAATATTGATGTGATTGTTGATTCAATAGTTGGCAATGAATTACTTTCCTTCATGGACAAATTTTTTAGTTATAATCAAATTTTCATCAACCCTGAAGATTAGTATAAGACAACTTTTAGAACCCCATGGGGAACATTCTGTTGGGTAGTCATGCCGTTTGGATTAAAGAATGCTCTAGCAACTTACCAACATGCTATGACTCTTATCTTTCATGATTACATGCATAGCATCTTAGACGATTATGTCGATGACATTCTTACAAAGTCTATTCATCGTTAGGATCACGTCACAATCCTCCATCAAATCTTTGAGCAAATACAGAAATACAACATGCACTTGAATCCCTGTAAATGTGTCTTTGGTGTAGACAGTGGAAAATTATTGGGATTTATAGTCTCGCATCATGGTATTGAGGTAGACACAATGAAAATTAATGTGATTGTTAATATCCCAGCACCTAAGAATATATCTCAACTTCATAGTTTACAAGGGAAGATACAAGCCATTTGCCAATTTGTCACACAACTCATGGATAGGATTCACCCTTTTACTCAACTACTAAATAAGGATTTGAAATTTCAATGCAATTTTGATTGTCAGAAAGATTTTGAATACTTAAAAAGTTATCTAGCTAATCCTCCTGTTTTACAGTCTACAACTACTGATAAACATTTTCTTCTTTACACCTTAGCATCTAATAATGCTCTTGTAGCTTATTAGAAAAACATGATACTGAAGGCAAAGAACGCGTTGTATATTACATCAGTCAAACTTTTCTTGATTATGAACTGTGATATACCATTATCGAGAAACAATGCTTAGCTCTAATCATGTTGCAACACAAAAGCTTAGGCATTATCTCTTAAATGTTGAAGTTCATGTCATGGTGAAATTTGATCCTTTAAAACATCTTTTTGCTAAAATAGATCTTTCTAGGTACCTCATTAAATGGGTTATGTTATTAATAGAATTTGATCTCAAATTTATTTCTCAAAAAGTAATTAAAGGACAAACATTAACTAACCATTTAGATGAGGCACCTTCACCTTTCTCTATACAAAATTATGAAACATTTCCTGATGATCAAATTCTAAATATAAATATAAATGATAAATGGGAATTGTATTTTGATGGTTGATGATGTAGAACTAGCTCTAGCGCTAGTATCATACTAGTACCTCCTTCTGGTAAGTCAATTCCTCTATCTTACCTCCTGAACTTCTCATGTACAAACAACATTGCAGAGTATGAAGCTCTCATTGCAGGAGTTCCTACCACTTTGGCTCTCAACATCAAACATATCTCCATATATGAAGATTCACAATTAATTGTGTGACAAATCATAGGATCATATCAAGCTAAATAAGATAAGTTATCTCAATATCGTAATCTTGCCTTATCTTTATGAAAACAATTTTCATCAGTTTCAATTATACTATTCCAAAGAAAGACAATCAACACATGGATGCAATGGCAAGTGCAACTTCCCTTATATCCCCTATCAATTCACCTAATGAATATCTCTTTATCATTCATAATCTCTAAACACCAGCAATAGATGAGGTTGCACTCTCGGATGTTGACCTCTATTGTAACACAAATTATGATGAATGGTTCTCCCATTTATTCTATTATTTGCTTGACAACACCATTCCTAACTTAAAATCTAAAAATGTATGAGTGCTCTTACGCAAACTCGTGATGTGTTGTATTATTCTATCTAATGTCTTATATAGACGAAGCTATAGTTGTTTTCTTCTCTGATGTCTTAGCAATTCAGAGCTCCCGATAGCTTTAGAAGAAGCTCACTCTAGTGCTTGTGGAGGGCACTTTGGAGGAAAATCATTGGTATATAAGTTATTACAAATTGGGTACTATTGGCAACACATCGAACAAGTTTTCTTTACATATGTCAGGAAATGCCCGCAATGTCAACAACACAAACATTTAATCCGAGCACCTACCGAGGAACTTTAAGCCCAAGTTTCACCTTGGCCATTTTTTGTTTTGGGCTTGGATCTAATGGGTAAAATTTCTCCACCTTCTCAAGGACATACTTTCATCATCACCTCTACTGATTACTTTATGAAGTGGGTCAAAATTGTTCCACTGTGATCCACGACCATTGAAGTAATTTGTCATTTCATAAAGGATAATATCATCTCTCAATTTGGTATACCTTCCTCCTTAGTTTTTGATATTGTACACCATTTAAGAACAAGGGCATGAAGGAATTCCATGAAAAATATCATATCCAACATTGCTTCTCTACGCCTTACTATCCTCAATTGAATGGCCAAGCAGAAGCTTCAACTAGGATCATTAGACAAATTCTACAAAAAACTATTAATAAATATCAAAAAGACTGGCATACTCAACTTTCCTATGTGTTATGGGCTTATAGAACAAGTTTTCATATGGTGACTGGAACTACACCATATAATATTGTCTATGGCATCAACGCAATAATTCCTTTAGAGCTCAAAATTCCTTCATTGAAAGTTTCCCTAAAGGACATTCTTGATGATGACATGGAATGAGAGAAGAGGTTACAAGAACATGAGATGCTTGATGAACAACATATTACTTATCTCGAGCACCTCAAGGCCCATTAGAAAAGTATCCAACAATCATACAATGAGCATGTCATACACCATTCATTTGACATTGGTGATTTGGTAATCTATGAGAATCAACATAATGTGAATGCACCTCCTAGAGAAAAAGGAAAGTTCAGCCCTAATTGGCTTGAACCATATGTTATTATTGAAGCTTTTGGATCAGGAGCATATAAATTGGCTAATGAACAAGGTACACCACTTAAGGAACCTATTAATGTTGCACATCTCAGAAAATTCTATGCTTAAGATTGTATGTTAGATGTTACTTCATAAAGCAAATTTGTTAGTATTGTCAAGTTTAGTATTTTATCTTAATTCATTTAACATAAAATCTTTTTTGGTTAATCATTGACTTATCTTGCTTAAACATGCATTATTAATATCACCTTTGCATTAACTGAATATAGCATAGTATTGTGCTTATGTGTGAAATTCATTAATCATTGTGCATTTTTACTACACATTCTACAAAGAGTTTTTTAGTATATATCACATTAGCATTAATTACATTTCTACATAATCATTAATATTTATCACTAGTTGCATTTTCATAAATCACATGTGTTAAATTAATAACATTATAAGTATTAATAGAAAACACCATATATATATGCATCAGTTTGAATATATGTCACAATCAACTATCTTGTACATCAAAATGGGATGTTGTAGCATATAAGATACATCACATAGCTAAACCTTAGTTACCGGTCCCCTCAAGACTTGGTGATGTGTGTGTGATGGAGGGGTCCCCATGTGTGGACATGGACCATGAATGACTCCTAGAGACACTTCACGACTGTAGACCCCTGAGCTTGCCTCTAAGACCCATCACCTCACCTTGCGACTCCATGTACATCTGGTGGAATTGGTCTCTCTCTAACTAAACCTTGTCTCTAACAGCTCTCATTTAATCCAACTCGGTAAGTAAGACCTGAGTCATGATAGAACCTATCTCGGATGAAGGTACTAATACAACCTGATCTCGCTATGTCTGGAGCTCAGCCTCTATGCGCGCAGCTCTCTTGATCGCCTAATCCCTCTCCTCTATAGCATGATCTAAAGTGGCCTCCATAGAAACTCCATATCTCATAAAAGACCTAAATAACTCTGCATGTCACCCTACAAAATGCTATGGAAAATACCCTATCACACTAGCAACTCAGTCACATCAGTAGGAACTATCTCTGTTATAATGCAACTCACAAAAACATGCCCTGAATCGGTACCAACTACAAAAGGAAGAAAAAATTCAATATCAATGTCTCATCATATATATATAACATCATAGGTAATCATCAAAACCAATACATCAACATAATAATATCTCACCTGGATCACCATCCCCCCATGAGGGATCCCAAACTACTGCTGGTATAATGAACTTCACAGCTAGCTCTGTAGCTGGGGGCATATGACTACTTGTCTCCCCTCACTTAAGATGACTCAATCTCCTAATACTAGTAGGGTTTGGACCATGATCTCTCAACTCCTCATCCCTATCTGTGTCCTGTTGATCCCATCATTGTCTCTATCTAAAGATGTACTACACTGGGATCTCCTCATTTTCATCAACATTATCATCCTCATCAAGATCATAATATCTAGTGAAATCACTGACATCATCATCTACTCCTATGTCACTCTCATGAATCACCCATGGTGGCAGATTTCTTGTGGGTTGACCGGTAGGGAAGATAGCAGCAAGTCATGTTGTCTCCCACTAGGTACGCTCAGATAACACTGACATCATTTGCATTTGATAGGGGCTCTACATCCTCTATGCCATCATCATCACTCTCCACTACCTCAACTATCAAAGGCCATGGGGCAGTCCATTCACCCTAGTTGTACTATGTGTTGAGAATGCATAGCTCAAATCCATCCTAGGAACATCCTACCCACATCTAAACTGGCATTCTACTCTATCAAAATATAACTAGACAACTATGTGATCAAGGTGACCGGCCATCAGCTAATCCCACTGCGTCCTTGCTAGCTATCTGCACTGCTCCATCCATGGTCTCTGGCCATGATATCATCTCCAGATATTGTTGTCACATTGTAGCCTATCAAACACCACACTCTAATATAATAAATCACCATGTCACCAACATCTGACAAGTGGATACACATGCACACATGGATATGTCCATGTCAGTTCTATGGGAAAACTTGTGGGTAATGTGCATCTAATATACTCAAACATCCATACCTGTAACAGGGTGCGCACCATCAAAATATGTGACTCATAATGGACATATCATCCCAAATCACTTTAAGAGGTGCACAACCATACTGTGCCCCATCTGTACACCATCCTATGCTTCTCTATCGACCTGATACTATGAATGAGGCCCCCGTGAAGGTGAGTGCCTCATCCATCCTGTGCGACCACCAAGGTGATGGTAGAGATTATAATACATCGTTCTAAGGGAATATCAATGCATCCCTTCTCTAACCATCAATGTATGATGTGTCCTTGTCTTGGTTGAGTGATGACATGACCCATGTAATTGTTGTCACATAGAATTGTACCCTAGTTGGAGAGAGTCCAAGCATTCTAATGACACAATGGGAATGATCTTGAAGTGTGGGACCTTACAAACTGAGATCAGACCTCCAGAGAAGGCTGGTTCCTCATTCTAAGCCTAATGCTTAGAGGAATATATCTAAACCTAGTGCTAATGCTACATGGGAAAAGGGGTAGAAGGAAACATAAATAGAAAATAAGTGATACACCAGGTTGAATAAAAGAACCCTCACAGAACTGAGAAAATGCACAAAATGACTAGATACAACCAATGAACATACATAGATCAAGCTGATTTTAATAGAGGCAAGGAGCAAGAGATGATTAGAAGGAATTAAACATTCACAAACACATCATTCTTAGATCACACAGAGTTAAAATAGCATGAAGAGGTAAAATAACCAACATGTATTGAATCAGAAGGCAAGGTTATAGTAGAGGAATGCTCTTCTTGGAATCAAAAGCATAGATTACTAAATCTTCCAACCCCTTTGTTACATCTCATGTTTATGCATATATAGCATTTTTCATTTGACCTAAGTCAGTTACAATGAACTCTCCCCATGGGCTCTGTCAAAAAATATTATTGCCAAAAGGGACGTCCACCTGCAAGAAGTTATGGAATAAAATATCTGGAACAGGGTAGGTGGAAGATATTTTGGGCCTTGAATGTGAGCAACTCAATCATCTATGTTCAACAATGAATACATAAAATATCTAAAGCATGGCAGTTGAGAGATCATATTTGTATTGATGGCGGATGGGACATATCACCCCTTGACAAAGCTTTTACAACACTTTAAATCTCTGACCCTTTGAATTCTCTATATTTTCATTGATTATGTGTTTAAGGGATCTCTGCAAAACTTAATTTGGCTACTAAGATGTCTTGTTGCCAAAACTACACATTCATCCTCAGAGTCGACGACCATTCCTGACTGAATGTAGACCGCCTGTCAATTTTGTCTTCGCTGCAAGGAGAACTGTCATTTGTATGCATACAGACATACAAAAAAATTGGATGCACTTTGAAAATCAGGATGACTCTATCATCCTACAGAACTTGGTCAAAGAGGAGATTTAGGTGACGTCACCTGCATATCAGGTCCTTCAAACTGTTCAACTTGCACTTATGCGATTTCTTCATTCGTTGTATTTTGCATATCAAATCGCTTTGCATATGTCTTTGAATCCGCCTTTGGATTGGCCTTGACACGTGTCATCATCTAATTGACCACTGAGCTAAATCTAGGACTCATTGCTGAATATTTGCATCTTTATCGGCCATTGGAGAGACCTCAAACTGAGCCGCTGATAAGGCTTGTCTCGCCGAAAATCCTTTGTATGTGACTTTGTATATGTGATTGTATATGAGATACAATCGCATCTACATACAATTGTTGAACTCAAAGGATTATCAACCATATTGGCTCATTGAAACAGGTTTGATCTTGTATCTTTGCTTTTGCATATGACTTTGTATATGCGATACAATCGTATGTACATACAAAGGGGGACCCCAACATTTTTATGAAGCAAATTGAAATTAACATTAGGTTTGGCTGTGTATCTTACCTTCTTGTATGTTGCACTTTTGAGACCTTGTACATGCGATATACAACTGCAGACCCTAATTTATTACCCGCCACATTCAATTCCCCAATCATGTCTAGATTGTATGTATTCACTTTTGCATCACCTTTTGTATATCGCATATACAATGCAAATATACAAACAAAACTGCATACAATCGCTTGTACATACAAACATTGCATACAACTGCATCTGCCTTTCTAAACCAAATTACATATTCTTTTAGGTCTAGGATTCTATCTCAGGATTGGATATGTCATTGTATATAGGATTGTATGTGGGATGACACAATCGTATATACATACAAAAAACGGACATACCTTTTGTATCACCTTTTTTGCATCCCACCGATGTATCTTTGTACATCCCTTTTTTTGTACCTGTCTTTGCATATGCTTTTGTATATGCAATTGTATATGAGATACAATTCGACCAAATGATAGAAAACCCCAAAACAAGGATGAAAAATGGCTAAGTATAAAACTAAGAAAACTTTGTGATAGATAACAATTGGAGACAAAAGATTTATGGGTTTTTCTGAGTTTTCTTCAAGGATTATCTATGCAAGTGTTTGGGATTTTTGGCAAGGTAGAGCATGGGTAATTGAAGGATTTAAGCTTTGTAGGGTCATTTTCTAAAGGATATTCAAGGAATATACAAGGTGAACTATCTAACTCTGGATAGAGGAAAATAGGTCAACATTTTGGTAACTTCTCAGGGATGTTTGCCTACTAAACATAAGACTAGTTGCCTAGACCTTATCCATTGGGTATAGATTCAAAAGAACCTAGAACAAACTGATATCAGACCAGAAACATAGCTGCTAAAACCCTCCAAACAACAAGACAAGACACAAGATAAACATAAAACTACCTAAAGACAACTAACTACTTGTGCATCAGCACTTGGAGGAAATAGAAAGACATACATAACCTATTCTAACCTAAACTAATCAAATGAAAAGGCTATACTAAACAAAGCCATTAACTGGTTCATGAAAGTAGCTACCCTTTCTTTGCATCTTGCAACACTCCATATATTTGTGGGCAGCCAAGAAGAGGTGAAGAAATAACAGATGTTCAACCAGCTATTGCAATGCCTCTTGAATAGAGAAAACAAATCCACTTACCCACTTGTGTTGATCATTCACACTATTGTTTTAGAGTGGATAGGACAGCTGAGTATGCTTGCCTTCAAAAGAATCCTCATGCTCGGGTGCAAGAATGACTTGTGATGCATTGCTACTTTCCATCCTAGTTAGATGCCTAATAGGACATCCCCTTGAAAATTTTGGATTGGTTGCTTCTTGTTCTTCATTTGGTATGATGGTGTCTTCCATTTGACTCTCATGTTGCTCTTGTGTGTGAAACAGCTGACTTGGGACTTCATGGTTTTCTCCTTCTTCCTTCAAAGAACCCAAGAAGGTTGATATAATGTCATCATGGCTACATTCTTCAAACCTTTCTTCCTTTTGTTCATGGTTGTCTTGTTTCATGGCTAAGTTTGGACAAGAGAGAAGACAATTTGAATGCTTAGAAATAACATCATTACCTTCACCTTGCATGATAGTTTGCCATGTTGACTTCTCCTCTATGGTCAATGGACCATCCTCTTTCACTAGGACAACCAGTAGCTCATCAAAGCTATCAGCTCTTAGAAGACTTTTACAAATAGCTGGCCCAAGCTCAAAATTCCCATTATTACTCAAAGAAGTGCCCTCCAAATCAAGTTTTCCTTCTTCAATAAAGGAAGGAAAATGTTCAAACAATGAGGTAGCCTCTTCTAACAAACTTTCATTTGTTATATCAGCCTCAAACTCTTCTGTACAATAGAAAGGAAGTTCCTCCAACCAGTTGAGATCTTGTAAATCAACTTCATGAAAGGTTTCTTGACTTGAGAGAATGGACTCCTCTTCATCAAGACCATATTTTTCCTCTTGCAACAAGTCTAATTTTTTCTCTCCTAACTCAGATGGTAGTTCTTGAATAGCATTTAGCTCCTTTTGTTTTTTAAAAGACTCGTTCTCTTGCATATCAAATTGCTATCATAGCTAAACATGTTCATCATTCTCTTGCAACAAGTCTAATTTTTCTGATTCAATGTCACAAAATGGGCTACAAATAGTTATTCCTTCATTATATTCACTAGGAATATTCTCCTCTTCACCTACATAGACTTCATTTGCTCTCCAAATAATGGGTCCTCCTTTGAAAAGGGAGATAGTGAGAGGGCAAAATCTTTCAGCTAATGAAGTAGGGTAAACATGCTCATTGCTAAACTGATTATGTGGCATTATCGGCTACTCTTAGTTATGAATTGGTTGTTGGGTCAAAAAAACACTCCTAAAACTTAGAATTATGATAGGCTTGGATTCTACAACTTTTTCCTCTTCTTGATTTTGAATTGGTATGAGAGGATTGGCCTTTACAAGGTTTGGTATTTTGTAACCAAGATGCTTGGTCCAAGAAGGCTACCATGGTAGAGAAGTTTGAGGCTCTTTCATAGATTCACTTTGGTTTGAAGGATGAATTTGTTTGAAGCTAGGAATAGGAGAGAAATGTTTTACTTTGAGCTCTTGCACTTGAGCAAGCAACTATTTTATTTGTTTCTCCTTGGCTACAAGTTGCATGTTCAAGCATTCTTCCTCATACACCGTTCTATTTTCTGCCTCCTTATTAGTTGCTAATCTAATAGGACAACTCCTCTTACTGCATGTTATATTGTGCTTCTCTATCTATTTATGAAATTTTCCTTAGAAATCCAGTAGCAAACTCTTAATGCTACCCAAATCAGCATCATTTTGGGACTGACTAGGGAGGTTGCATGTTTGATTTAGAGTAGAATGGGTTTCACAAGGCTGACTATAGGAATGAACAAGCTGCAAATAAGGATAAGCAAGAGTGGTTTGAAAATGCTCCTGCTGGTAACGCTGATCATAATTAGGCAAAGAGTTGTTTAGAGGCCAAAAGTCTAAATTTTCACGAAATGGAAGAGAAAAACCATTGTGGTATTGATAACTAGACATTGCAAGGGTAAAGCATGAAGCATAGGCAAGTCTAGATAACAAATTAGGAATGAATATGGATAACAGGGTCTTGAAACACTAGGATGTGAGTTAGAACACCAAATAGACTCACCAGGTGCTAAAAAAATACTTTCAAATAATAGAAAACTAACAAGTAGCACCAACCTCATTAGTTGCATGTAATTTGGACTGTTGAAACCAGTTGATATGTGATTAGAGTCACCATGGTGTTGTTTGTATTGCCTTGAAAGGTTGGTAATACTAGGAGAAACACCAAATCTCTTAGTACTTTGATGAGAAGTTCATCGAACTTGTCCCACCGGGTGTGCCAGAAACTATTGTCACATAGAATTGCACCCTGCTTGGAGAGAGTCCAATCATTCTAATGACATAATGGGAATGATCTTGAAGTGTGGGACCTTGCAAACTGAGATCAGACCTCCAGAGAAGGCTGGTTCCTCATTCTAAGCCAAATTCTTAGAGGAATATATCTAAACCTAGTGCTAATGCTGCAGGGGAAAAGGGGTAGAAGGAAACATAAATAGAAAATAGGTGATACACCAGGTTGAATAAAAGAACCCTCACAGAACTAAGAAAATGCACAAAATGACTAGATACAACCAATAAACATACACAGATCAAGTTGATTTTAACAGAGGCAAGGAGCAAGAGATGATTAGAAGGAATTAAACATTCACAAACACATCATTCTTAGATCACATAGAGTTAAAATAGCTTGAAGAGGTAAAATAACCAACATATATTTAATCAAAAGGCAAGGTTACAGTAGAGGAATGCTCTGTTTGGAATCAGAAGCATAGATTACTAAATCTTCCAACCCCTTTGTTACATATCATGTTTATGCATATATAGCATTTTGCATTTGACCTAAGTCGGTTACAATGAACTCTCCCCATGGGCTCTATCAGAAAATATCATCGCTAGAAGGGACATCCACCTGCAAGAAGTTATGGAATAAAATATCTAGAATAGCGCAGGTGGAAGATATTTTGGGCCTTGAATGTGAGTAGTTCAATCATCTATCTTCAACAATGAATACATAAAATATCTTAAGCATGGCAGTTGAGAGATTGGATTTGTATTGATGGCGGATGGCACATATCGCCCCTTGGCAAATCTTTTATAACACTTTAAATCTCTGACCCTTTGAATTCTCTATATTTTCATCAATTCTATGTTTAAGGGATCTCTACAAAACTTAATTTGGCCGCTAAGATGTCTTGTCGCCAAAACTACACATTCATCTTTAGAGTCGGCGACCATTCCTGACTGAATGTAGACCGCCCATCAATTTTGTCTTCGCTACAAGGAGAACCATCATTTGTATGCATACATACATACAAAAAAAATGGATACACTTTGAAAATCATGATGACACTATCATCCTGCAGAACCTGGTCGAAGAGGAGATTTGGGTGACGTCACCTGCACATCGGGTCCTTCAAACTGTTCAACTTGCACTTATGCGATTTCTTCATTCGTTGTATTTTGCATATCAATCACTTTGCATATGTCTTTGAATTGGTCTTTGGATTGGCCTTGACATGTGTCATCATTTGATTGGGTGCTGAGCTGAACTTGGGACCCATCGCTGAACATTTGCATCTTTATTAGCCATCGGAGAGACCTCAAACTGAGGTACCGATAAGGTCTGTCGCGCCGAAAATCCTTTGTATGTGACTTTGTATATGTGATTGTATATGAGATACAATCGCATGTACATACAATTGCGGAACTCAAAGGATTATCAACCATATTGGATCATTGAAAGAGGTCTAATCTTGTATCTTTGCTTTTGCATATGACTTTGTATATGCGATACAATTGCATGTACATACAAAGGCGGACCCCAACATCTTTATGAAGCAAATTGAAATTAACATTGGGTCTGACTTTGTATCTTACCTTCTTGTATGTTGCACTTTTTAGACCTTATAGATGCGATATACAACTACGGAGCCCAATTGATTACCCGCCACATTCAATTCCCTAATCACGTCTAGATTGTATGTATTCCCTTTTACATCACCTTTTGTATATTGCATATACAATGTGAATATACAAACACAATTGCATACAATCACTTGTACATACAAACATTGCATACAACCGCATCTGCCTTTCTAAACCAAATTACATATTCTTTTGGGTCTAGGATTGTATCTCAGGATTGGATATGCCATTGTATATAGGATTGTATGTGGGATGACACAATCGTATATACATACGAAAAATGGACATACCTTTTGTATCACCTTTTTTGCATCCCGCTGATGTATCTTTGTATATTCCTTTTTTTGTACATGTCTTTGCATATGCTTTTGTATATGTAATTGTATATGAGATACAATTCGACCAAATGATAGAAAACCCCAAAACAAGGATGACGTCATCACATATACATGAAAAATGGCTAAGTACAAAACTAAGAAAACTCTGTGATAGAAAACAATTGGAGACAAAAGATTTATGGGTTTTTCTGGGTTTTCTTCAAGGATTCTCTAGGTAAGTTTTTGGGATTTTTGACAAGATAGATCTTGGATAATTGAAGGATTTAAGCTTTGTAGGGTCATTTTCTAAAGGATATTCAAGGAATATACAAGGTGAACTATCTAACTCTGGACAAAGGAAAATAGGTTAACAGTTATATAGATGACTCTCTTGGGTGTACTCCTATGAGTGATGATCTATGATCGTCACTATCTCTCCTTGGATTGGGAGTCGTAGGATGCGATACATATCCTCTAGAGTCACAATCATCTCACCTGTGGGCAAATGGAATGCAGATGTATCTGCATCCCACCTCTCCATAATGTTATAAATGAAAGCAACACTAATTCAATGGAAATTTAATTCAAATAAATTTCTGCAATCTTTTAAGTGTGTATTATTGATGGAGATTGTAACAAGAAATGAAACTATGCTTCACAGAAATGCAAAATCAGAAATCTAAACACATAACACAATGTTTAACATGGAGAAAACCTTTTTGGGTAAAAAACTCCACACAAGAAAGAGCCCCAATGTTTGAATAATTTTACAATACAACAACACCACCAATCTCTCCTTCAGTCTTAATTTCGATAGTATTTTGGCAGCACCTGAGTACCTGTAAACCTGTTGTGCATCTCATCTACTATGCCATGGATTTATAGAATTTACACAAGCTCAAGATGGGTGTCCACCTTGGAATCTTCACCCATGTAACATTCAGTGACTTCTTACAAGCTCATAACACTTGTCAAGAGTCAACATTACAACCTTGGGCGTCCATGGACAAAAATAGGCTCTTACAGGGTCATAAAAGTTATCATACATGCATCCTACACTTGGCAAAAGATAACCATGAAAGCTTGAATGCCTAGGGGCCAAAAATAGCCAGTTACAACATCTTATGACACATCATATGCTATCATAAATGTCATAGAATCTCTTACACCTTCTTACAACATCTATGATGCACATCATAACACTAAAAATAGGTGATTCATCCACATGTGCAACTTTGACCAATTACCATTTACCATAGTAAATGACATCTTGTAACAACCACTAGTAACTCTGGAACTTAATGGTGTAGTAACTCTATAATTACCATGGATAGTAAATAATTTTTACCACTACCGGTGAAACTTGTACATCTCCTTATGGGTAATTACCAATTACAAATAATACATGGAATAATACAATATTTAGATTTACAATGTTAATGGCACCTTATCCCAACATTCTCCCACTTGACATTATACATTGTAAATCAACCTATAGGAAATCAAATGAAAAATAATCAGGGACTAGAAACAAGGCCCATGGCCTCTCTCCAACACAAGAGCTTCTCTGTGCTCACTGGCTTGGTCAATGAATCTGCAACATTCTCCTGAGTGTTTATCTTCTTCAGCTCAATCTTTCCATTTGCAACCAACTCTTGAAGAAAGTGATACTAAACATTAACATGCTTAATCTGACCTGATACATGTGATTCTTGGCCAAACAGATAGCACTTTAGCTATCACAACCTATCCAAATCATCCTCCAATAAAATCTAATACCTATACATAGTCTCCTCAATCAAACTACCTCGTTAGAGATATGGGTAACAACCATATACTCTACTTCTATGGTGGACAAAGCAACTGTGGGATGCCTCTTACTCATCCAACTCACTACACCTCCAAACAGAGTAAACACAACCACTAGTAGACCTTCGACTATCCAAGTCACTTGCCCAATATGCATCAACAAAACCCTGTATGTCCAAATATTTATCAGCACTATCAGTACCAGAATAAATTAAACAATGATCAAGAGTACCTATAAGATATTTAAACACCCTCTTTGCATAATTCTAATGTTGTCTACCAAGGTTAGACATAAATCTACTCAAAACTCCCACTGCTTGGGCAATATCTTGTCTAGTACAAACCATTGCATACATCAAACCCCCTACAACACTAGTATAAGTCACATTAGACATATCCTCAAAATCATCCTCAGTCTTTGGACACATATCTAATGAAATCTTACTACCAATGGGTAAAGGAACTCCAATTGGGTTACAGTCCTGCAAACTAAACCTCTACAAAATAGTATTCACATACTTACTTTGTGAAAACCAAAGCTTTCTGTTACCTCTATCTCTTCTGATCTCCATTTCCAGAATATGTCTGGCAGCACCAAGATCCTTCATATCAAATGCACCTGAAAGTTGGGCTTTAAGCTCATTGATCATACCCTTAGTATTGCTGAAAACTATCATGTCATCAACATACAATGCAATAACCAATATAGAATCACCAACATAATAAATGTAAACACAGTGATCCTCCTTGTTTCTAACAAAACCCAATTTCAAAAACAAATGAATCAAACTTTTGATACCACATTCTAGGGGACTATTTTAAACCATAGAGAGACCTCTTCAACCTACAAACCCAATGTTCTTTTGCTTTTACCTCAAAACCTGTAGGTTGTTGCATATATATTTCTTCCTCAAGATCTCCATGCAAGAACGCAATCTTAACATCCATTTGCTCAATCTCCAATTCATAAGTTGTAGCAATGGATAAGAGAAACCTAATAGAAGTTAATTTAGCAACAGGAGAGAATATCTCACCAAAATTAACTCCCTCTCTCTGGGAGTAGCCCTTGGCTACCAGTCTAGCCTTGTACTTTTCCAATGACCCATCTACTCCAAACTTCTTCTTGAAGACCCACTTACATCCTATGGCCTTTCTTCCTTTGGGAAAATAAACAAGACCCCACATGTTACAAGAGCCTAAAGCCATCATCTCCTCATGCATGGCTAATTGCCAAGACTCACTATCATTTACAAAAATAGCTTCCCTATAGGATATAGGTTCATCGTCAGTACTCAATAAAGCATATACACAATGGAAATCTGGTGGGCTATACCTGTCAACTAGATTCTGTTATCTTGTAGATCTCCTCAAGGGTGGAGTAAGAGACTACTCATTCTTCTGCATGATCATCTGCACCAACTTCTTTTGTAACAATAGACTCATCTTCATCAAAACTACTTGAATCTTCTTCTACTTCTTCTTCACCCCTCAATCCATCATTCTATTCTTTCTAAGGTGCATCTTGCTACTCTAAATCAAAGTGCACCTTCTTTACCTTTTCTTCTTTTTATTTTGGCTACTCAGGTTTAGAAATAGCTCTAAGTTCCCTGAAAATAACATCTCTCAAAAAAGATAATCTTACGGGTTAGTGGATTCCAAAGATAATAACCTTTCACATTATCACCATATCAAATGAATGTACACCATTCAGCTTTTGGATCTAACTTAGATCACTTTTCCTTAAGCACATGAACAAAAGCCTCATAGCCAAAAACCCTTAAATGTGAAACAGAAGGTTTCTTACCTATCCACACTTCGTAAGGTGTCGAATCAAGAGCCTTACAAGGAGTTTTGTTTATCAAGTAGAAAGAAGTACACACAACCTCTGCCCAAAAGCATTTATCCAACTGTGCATCACTAAGTATACTTCTGGCTCTTTCCATAATTTTTTAGTTCATCCTTTCTACAATACCATTCTGGTGTGGTGTATGCAGAGTTGTCTTTTGTCTGATTCTTAGAGCAATATTCCCCTCCATTGTCAGATCTTAATATTTTTATCTTTAAACCTGATTGGTTGTCTACTAAGACTTTGAATTCCTTAAACTTAGTGAAAACTTCATATTTATGTTTCATAAAATAAATCCATGTAAATCTAGATACATCATTAGTGAAGGTTACAAAATAATAAAATTTTTTGATAGATTCATTATCCACAAGTCCAAACACATCCGTATGAATAATTTTTAATTTCTCTTTTGCTCTATTGCTTCCTAAAGGAAATAATTTTCTATTTTTTTTACCAAAAACACAATGCTCATAAAAATCAAGGTGCTCATCAAAATAAGAGAAATCATCCAACAATTCTTTATTCTTAATAGTTTTCAGTATATTATTACTTGTGTCCCCCAATCTACAGTGCCACAACATACAAGTGTTTTTAGAAGCCTTAGAAACATAAGAGGCATTATAAACTATAGTGGCTTCAAGCTTAAACAAGTTCCCAAATCTCTTCCCTTTCGCTATCAACAAGTTCCCTCTCACCAATCTACAGCCATGCTTGGCAAATATCACATGCATTCCCAAATCATTCAACTTCGAAACTAAAATCAGATTTCTAGCTAATCTAGGAACATGCAAAACACTAGGGAGGGTTTTAATCCTCCCATCACTGAAACACAATGATACCTTTCCTTTCCTGACAATCGGATATGAAGAGTTTTCACCAAGGTAGATATTACCTCCATCATATTCTTCATATGTGGAGAACCATTCCTTATGCGAGGTCATATGAAACAAACATATGGAGTCAACCAAGCAGTGATAATTAGAAACAACATTACATGTAGAAAGTAAAACATCTTCACCTACATTCGAGGACTTATCTGAAGAACTCTCCCATTATTTCTTGGGGTTTTTGTACTCCTTCACATGTCCCCTTTTACTGCAATTCCAACACTTAACTCTATTCTTGTTACTAGGAGTCTTAGACCGACCCTTGGACTTGTCCTTAGCCCCTTTCTGATCTCTTTAAGGTCCCCTTTCCTTAGACTTTCCCCTAATACTGAGAGCATCACCTAAACTATCCAAACTCTTCTTCCTCAATTCTTGTGCCAGTAAAACTGTAACAAGAGCATCCAACTTTAGATCTATGAGGTTAGCAGTGATAGCCAAAATGACATATTCCCATGATTTAGGTAAAGAACAAAGAAGCAAGATACATTTATCTTCCTCATCAACTTTAACATCTACTAAAGCAAGTTGACTCATCAACAAATTAACAGAATTTAAATGCTCTGCAACTGACTCACCCTCTTTCATTTTCAAAGAAAACAACTTCCTTTGTAAATAGATTTTATTTACCATACTCTTGGCTTGGTAGATCTCACCCAACCAATTAGACAATTTATGTGTGATCTCTTCCTTTGCGACAACAACACATAATCTGAAAGACATGAATAGATGGTTCCTCGTGCCTTCTTATCTAGTTTTACCCACTCATCGAGAGAGACATCATCAGGTTTCTTCTCTTTTTGAATAGCCAACTATTAGTTTCTTTCTTCCAACAAATCTTCCATTTTCAGCTTCCACAACTCATACCCCATTACGTTGAACTTCTTAATGTCCAAACGAGAGGTTGATGCAATGGTGGATCTAGGCGTAATATCAACATAATATCTCCAAAACAAACACAACCAAATCTCCCACTGCAGCTAAAGCTTCCACACTACCACCCAAGAGTCAAAGTTGGCCACGCTCTAGTATCAAATGTTAGAAATGAAAGCAACACTACTTCAATGGAAATCTGATTTGAATAAATTTCTGCAATATTTAATTGTGTGCTATTGATGGAGATTGTAATAAGAAATGAAACTATACTTCATAGAAATGCAAAATTAGAAATATGAACACATAACATAATGTTTAACATGGAGAAAACCCTTTTGGGTAAAAAAATCCACACAGGAAAGATGTTAGGGTTCAGGCAGATCGGAGCAATAAACACTAACAATTATATGCAGATTAAATAACCCAAATATAACAAAGGAGAATAACACAAAAGAGATCAACACAAAATTTTAATGTGGTTCACCCAAAATGGGCTACATCCATAGAAACTCAACCATCCAATGATTTTATTATCTAGTACAAAACAAATTACAATCTCATGAATTCCACACCCATAACATACATCCCAACCGCTTATAACAAGCTTATGGAAGCTTCTAGAATTAGGGTTTTACAAAGTTATTTTTCTTTTGTTGGTTAACAAAAATTAACAACCAACTCCAAACATGCAAAAAAGAGGGAAAATATACGTTATGAGTGTACAGTATTTGCATGATCAGTTGCCACATACCAACAATCTCCTACTTGGAGATTGATCCTAGATGACATTACTGCACTTGCAGCTCCCACTGGATTACAAGTTTGGCTAGTTTCATATATCCACCATTATCAGTCATGAAGGATAATAGAAACTGATGAGGAAATTAGTTTCTCCCGTGTAACTGCCTTTGTGAACATATCTACAGGATTCTCACTTGTGTGAATTTTCTCCAGCTTCAACTATCCATCCTCTAAAACTGACCGGATGAAGTGGTATCTGAGCTGTATGTGCTTAGTTTTTGAATGCAGAGCTGAATTCTTAGCAAGATGAATGGCACTCTGGCTATCAGTGTACAAAGGGCTATCTTCTTGTCATTGCCCCAATTCCTCTAGAAAACATTGTAACCAATTCATCTCCTTGCTAGCTTCCATAGTAGCAACATACTAAGTTTCAGTGGTTGAAAGTGCAACAACCTTTTGCAGCCTTGAAATCCAACTAACTGCAGTACCTCATACTTTAAAAACATACCATGTAGTACTCCTCCTTCTATCAATATCACCCTCTAGATCAGAGTCAACATATCCTTTTAGAGAAGAATTTATTCCTCCAAAACATAGTTTCTTTGAAGTAGTACCTCTCAAATATCAGAGAATCTATTTTACCGCATTCCAATGTTCCATTCCCAAATTGCTCATATACCTGCTCACAACTCCCACTGCATGTGCAATATCTGGCCTTGTAAATACCATTGCATACATCAAGCTGCCAACTGCTGATGCATATGGTATCTTAGATATTTTGTCTTCCTCCTCTTGTGTCTTTGGAGACATCTCCTTAGTCAACTTAAAATGACTAGGAAAAGGTATACTAACTGCTTTTGCATTCTACATGTTAAACCTTTTCAACACCTTCTCTACATACTCACTTTGAGACAAATATAAATTTTTGTTTGTCCTGTCCATGTGATCCTCATACCAAGGATTTATTTTGCTACACCCAAATCCTTCATAGAAAATGAATTTTCTAATTTCTGCTTAAGTTCATTAATATGCTGCATGTTAGACCCAACAACAAGCATGTCATCAACATAAAGCAACATGATAATATAGCTACCATTACCCAATTTCTTAAAATAAACATAATAATCAGAATGACATCTTTTGTAACCTTGTTCAACCATAAAACTTTCAAATTTCAAATACCATTGCCCAGGTGCTTGCTTCAGGCCATACAAATTCTTCTTTAACCTACACACAAATTCCTCCTTCCCCTTGACCTCATATCCTTGTGGTTGCTGCATGTATATTTTCTCTTCCGAATCCCCATGGAGAAATGTTGTTTTCACATCTAGGTATTCAAGATGCAAGTCTTCTGTAGCCACAAGACTTAGAATAGTTCTAATAGAAGTCATATTTACATCATGAGAAAATATTTCATCAAAATCTATACCTTTATTCTGTTCAAAACCTTTTACCACGAGTCTGGCCTTATATCTTTTCTTGCCTCCATCTTCTTCCTTCAACCTATAAACCCATTTATTTGGCAATGCTCTTTTACCTGCAGCCAATTGGACAACGTCCCAAGTTTGATTCTACAACAAGGAATCCATTTGCTCTTTCATGCCTTGCTCGCACTACTTTTTGGTATCTACCTACATTTCTTCTTCATAACCTTCAGGTTCACCAGAATCAGTTAATAATATAGAATATAATGATGGAGAAAATCTTTCTAGAGGTCTAGATATCCTTGTATAATGTCTAACACTTGCAAGAGTCTGTGGGATAACTTGTTGTTGTGCATCAGGTGCCACTGTCATTTTATTTTCTAGAATCTCATCCAACACCACATATTCCTTTTTGGCTTGTTCATGCTTCTTTTCTTCTAGCTGATCCTTATACATGACCTTCTCATTGAATATAACATCTCTGCTCCTTATGATTTTGTGATTTTCATAATCCCATAACTGAAAACCAACCTCATTTAGTCTAAATCCAATGAAGGTACATTTTTCAGACTTAGCCTCAAGCTTGGTACTATTTTCAATATCAACATGGACAAAAGATTCACAACCAAAGGTTTTCAGAAATGAATAGTTTACCTTTTTTCCCATCCATACCTCCTCTAGAATGCCACCATCCAAAGGATTTGAAGGTCTCCTATTTATTAAATAAACAATAGTATGTACAATATTTGCCCAAAAGTGTTAAGAGTAGTCCAACATGCAATCTCATGCTTTTTGCACGCTCCATAATGGTCCTATTCATCCTCTCAGACACACCATTTTCTTGTGGAGTTCGAGGAACCATTTTCTGCCTACATATTCCATTATATGAACAGTAATTCTCAAATTCTATGCTGCAATACTCACCTCCATTATCTGATCTAAGACACTTCAACCTTTTTCCTGTCTCATTCTCAACCAAAGCTTTCCAATTTTTAAAAGTTTCAAATACTTCTAATTTTTGTTTTAGGAAATACGCCCATGTTTTCCTAGTTGCATCATCAATAAAAACTTAACATAATAGCAAGAGCCACCAAGAGAAGATACATGAGCTGGTCCCCATACATCTGAATGCACAAGCTCTAATTTCTCACTCTTCTTCTCTTTCCCAACTTTGAGAAATCAGACTCTTTTCTATTTTCCACAAACATAATTTTCACAGGACTCCAAGTCAATCTGCTTCAAACCTGGTAGCAACTTTTTGGAGTGAAGGATCTTCATCCCTCTCTCACTCATGTGCCCAAGTCTATGGTGACACAATTCTATTTCTATCCCTGCAGCAAGTACTATAACTATCTCAGTAGCAACTGTTTCTGTGGTAGCTAAGGTAGAATAAGTATTACCAGTACACAAATACAATGTACCTATCTTTTCACCTTTAGATACAACTAATGCACCTTTAGTGACCTTCCAAACTTTGTCTAAAAAGGTAACTTTGCAGCCTTCACTACCTAGTTGTCCTGTAGAGATTAATTCCTTCTCAAATTTGGAACATGCCTTACCTCATGTAGAAACCATTCGTTTCCATTCTGTAACTTGATTTTTATCTTTCCTTTTCCAACAATCTAACAGGGTTCATCATCACTCAAATATACCTATCCAAAATCACCTTGAACATAATCTACAAAATATTTCCTATGGGGTGTCGCATGGAATGAAGCCCTTTAATCTATTACCTAGGAATCATTAGCATTATCTAAACATAGAATTCAAGCATCATGTAATTTATTACTTGCAACATTAGCTTCCTTATTATCATCATGTTGTCTGTCTCCTTGTTTGCCCTTTCGCGACCAACAATCCTTCTTCAAGTGTCATGGCTTTCCATAGTGCCAACAATCTATTCTTACTCTAGATTTAGATCTAGCTTTCTTTGACTTCCCTTATGACTTCCCATGATTTGTTGGGCTTTTTCCTCTCTCCTTTATTATTCCCCTATTCTCTATAGTCAAAGTATTACCTGATGTTGAACTCTCACCTATGCCTTTCCATCACATTTCCTCACTAAGGATAACATCAACAACATCATCAAATTTCAAAGTATTTGAACCAAAGATAGAGTTACTTACAACCATTACCAAGCTATTCCAGCTTTCTAGAAAAGAACATAAAACCAAGAGAGCCCTCACCTCTTCATCAAATTTCACTTTTATAGAAGTTAACTGACTGGTAATCGTATTAAACTCATTTAAATGATCTGACATAGATACACCTTCAATCATTTTCAGATTAAACAAACGCTTCATGAGAAATACCTTATTAGAGGCTGATGGTTTTTCATACAATTTAGCCAAAGCTTTCATCAGTTCATCTGTTGTCTCTACTTCTTTTATATTGAACACCATATATGGTTCTAGTCACAACTGAATGGTTCCCAGTGCTTTTTTGTCCAGAAGTTCCCAATCCTCATCAGTCATTGCTGCTAGTTTCTTGGCTTTTCCTTCCAATGGCCTCCATAAATCTTTCTGATAGAGATAATCCTCCATCTGCATCTTACATAACCAATAGTTCTGCCCATTGAATTGATCTACCTTCAATTTACCCTCATCTGCCATTGCTCCCACTTAACCGTGAGACTCCCACACAACCATGAGACCTTCCTGCATACAATAATTAAACACAACCCACTCTGATACCAGTTGTTAGGGTTCAGGCATATTGGAGCAATAAACACTAACAATTATATGTAGATTAAATATTCCAAATATAACAATGAAGAATAACACAAAAGAGATCAACACAGAATTTTAATGTGGTTCACCCAAAATGGGCTACATCCACAGAAACTCAGTCATCCAATGGTTTTATTATCCAATAGAAAACAAATTACAATCTCACGAATTCCACACCTGTAAAATACATCCTAGTCGCTTATAACAAGCTTTTGGAAGCTTTTAGAATTAAGGTTTTACAAAGTCATTTTTTCTTTTGTCGGTTAACAAAAATTAACAATTAACTCTGAACATACAAAAAAGAGGGAAAAAAATTTTGGGGGGCTGCGCCCCCCAATCCTTGCAAGGATACATTACAAGTGTATAGTATTTGCATGATCAATCACCACATACCAACAAAAGAGGCCTAATTTTTGTATTAATCTAAAAATGATTTTACAATACAACAACACTACCAATCTCTCCTTCAGTCTTCAATCCAACAACATTCCAGCAGCACCTGAGTACCTATAAACCTGTTATGCATCTCATCTACAATACCATGGATTTATAGAATTTACACAACTTCAAGATGGGTGTCCACCATGGAATCTTCACCTATGCAACATTTAATGACTTCTTAGAAGATAATAACACTTGTCAAGAGTCAACAATACAACCTTGGACATCCATGGACAAAAATAGGCTCTTATGGGGTCATCAAAGCTGTCATGCATGTATCCTACACTTAGCAAAAGATGCCCATCCAAGATTGAATGCCTAGGGGAAAAAAATAGCCACTTACAACATCTTATGACATGTCATATGCTATCATAAATGTCATAGATTCTTATGACAACTTACAGTTGTCATAGAAACTCTTACACCTTCTTACAACATCTATGACATGTGTCATAACACTAAAAATAGGTGATTCCTCCACATGTGCAACCCACTTTTACAAATTACCATTTACCATAGTAAATTGGCATCCTGTAACTACCGCTAGTAACTTTTGAACTTACCAATGCAGTAACTTCGTAATTACCATGGACAATACATAATTTTTACCACTGTCAGTGAAACTTGTACATCTCCTTATGGGTAATTACAAATTACAAATAATACGTGCAATAATACAATATTAGGATTTCCAAGGTTAATGGCACCTTATCCCAACACATAAGTGCCATTAACATACTATAGTGGAATCTCATTGTGGGCATAATAAACACCCACCATAGGCCCACTGCCTGTACGAAACCTTACTTCTCATCGAAGATAATACTGATGTACTTTTGAAGCAGTGTTATTAGGTGACCACCTATGTGTTCCCATGTCTCAGGGATATCCGGTGCATCAACACATTCAAATTCAAATCAGTTTACATCATCATGTAATTAATCAACATCTAACTCATCTTTATATGCCCTATACCTAGGGTCCTTGTTGTTGGGCACGTGGCTGTTGAAGCCCAATAGTAACGGTAACCTCCTTTGATTCCTTGAAACTGCTCTATCTGCACATTTCCATTCTTGGCTTGTAATTGCTGCCAGTTCTAGGTCGTTCATTCCAGATGTAAGATGTTTGGTAGGAGGTTGGAGATTAGAGTCTTTTGAGGATGTAAGGCTTTTGTTTTTGCTGCAGTTTTTTACTGTGATACAGAGATGTATGATAACACAGAGAGAGAGAGAGAGATGTATTATCTAAATCAATGAATGCCCTTCGTTGTGGATGTAGCCATAAAATGGTGAACCACGTTAAACTCTTTGGTCTTCTATATGTGTGCTGTTTTATATTCTTTTCATTCTGAGCATTAGTTTGATTTGTTGTTCTTCTTTAGGTTCTACTATTCTATTTCTTGTATTTACAATTGGTATCAAAGCTCTGTGTGAAGCTCGGTCCAGGAGATATCCTATGAAGTTTTTTTTTGGAACCTATACAGAAATCAAAATGGATGATTCACAAAAATAGAAAAAAGAGAAATTTATAGGCCAAAACTTTGGTCTTTGGAAAGTGCATATGGAGTCTCTTCTTATCAAATAGGACTTGTCACTCGCCTTACTAGGGAAAGCCAAAGGACAAGGTTCTATGAAGGATGAAGACTGGGAAAAACTTGATATGAAAGCGAAGGCAACTATATTTCTCTCATTATCCAGCAATGTATTATTTAATGTCTCAAATGAGAGTACTACAAAAGAGCTCTAGGGAAAGATCTCCAGCATGTATGCGATTGCCTCAGCTTCGAATAAGGTATTTATTATGAAGAAATTATATAACTTGAAAATGAAAGAAGGTGGGGTTATGTCCAATCATCTGAATGAATTTAACACCTTAGTTACTTAATTAACTTCGATGGGTATCAAGTTAGATCCTGAGATTAAAGCAATTTTGCTATTGTGTTCCTTACCAAATAGCTGGGAAGGTGTTGTCATGGCTATGAGCACTTCTGTAGCAGCCAAGAGTACATTGGTTTTTTATGACGTTGCAGCTACTCTTCTCAAGGAAGACATGAGAAGGAAACATCAGGAACCCTCATCTGGCGATGCTCTAACATTTATAAGTACAAGTAATAGGGGAAGAAGCCAAGACAGAGGTAGATACAACAACCAGAGAAGATCACAATCTGGTCTGCGATCGAAGTCTAGGGGTAGAACCAGTGCATGTTGGTTTTGTGGAAAACCCAGACACAATAAGAAGAACTATTGGAACTATAAGAAAGCTCAAGGAAATGTGAAAAAAAATAATCAAGAAAACACTGCATGTGATGGTGTTTTGGTCCTATCAGCTAGTGACACAAATGCAGATTCGTGGGTCCTTGATTCTGGCGCTTCATTTCATGCCACTTCATGCCGTCAAGATTTCACATATTTTCAAGAAGGCACATTTGGTAAGGTGTTTCTTGGTGACAATAAAGAATGTGACATTTTAGGAAAAGGTGATATAATATTGAATCTAAAAAATGGAGACAAATTAACTTTAATGGATGTTAGATATGTACCCATGTTAAAAAGGAATTTAATTTCTATTAGTCAGCTTATAGGCAATGGATGCAATGTTAAGTTTTCTCTTGATTCATGGAAAATTACAAAGGGGCTTTTAGTAATGGCAAGAGGAAAGAAGCAAGGTAATCTCTATATTCTGGACTGTTTTGGTGAAGTGGGAGCTGCCTTGCCAGCTATGGACAGTGGGTCTGAAATATGGCACAAACGGCTCGGTCATATGAGCCAAAAAAGTCTTCAAGTTATGCTTCAGCACAATCAGCTTCTAGGCCTCACCTCTGTCGATTTAGAATTATGTGAACATTGCCTTTATGGCAAACAGTGCTGGACCAGTTTCTTGAGAATGGGGCATGACAAGTAAACTACTCTGTTGGAACTTGTTCATTTTGACATTTTTGGTCTGACTCAGGTAACTTCTTTCGGTGGAGCAAATTATTTTGTAACCTTTATAGATGACTGCACTCGAAAAATCTAGATTTATATGTTGAACAAAAAATCTGAGGTATTTTCAAAATTTAAGATTTTTAAGGTTGTTGTTGAAAACTAGATTGGGCATAAAATTAAATGCCTCCTAACAGACAATGGTGGAGAATATTTCTCTTTGGAGTTTGATTCATTTTGTGCAGACCATGGTATTTGACGGATCAAGACCATCCCTTATACACCTCAGGAGAACGATGTAGCTGAGAGGCTGAATTACACAATACTAGAGAGAGCTAAATGCATGCTCTCGAATGCTGGATTGGGCAAAGAGTTTTGGGCAGAGGCATATAATACTGCTGTATATCTAATCAATCAAGCTCCATCGTCTAGGCTAGATTTTGACATACCTGAGGAGACATGGATTGGAAAATGAATTTCCTATCATCATTTGCGGGTGTTTGGCTGTGCCGCTTTTGTTCACATTCTAAAGGAGCAGAGAACTAAGTTAGATTTCAAGTCAAAAAGGTGTGTTTTTCTTGGCTATGGTGAAGATCAATTTGGCTTTCATCTTTGGGATCCAATAGAAAAGACCATAATCCGTAGCTGCGATGTTGTGTTTAATGAAAAGCATTTTCCAAGTTTGCAACTTTCAAATTTACCTCCGACAGAGTATGTTGATGTGGATTTGTTTGATAATGGTAAGGCAAAGTAACCTACCATTACTTTCTCTCAGCCATTAGTTACTTCTACTCATTATTATACCACATCTACTCTAATTTCTACCACTACTCCATCTTCAGCTAGTTGCATTTTACCCACACAGTATACTACATAGTCAATCATTGTTCCAACACCTCACATTGGCGTCACTAGTGTGAATACCATGGGAATTCCAACATTACCTCTCTTCCCTGAAATGCAGCTCTCAAATGTTTCTACGCTGCCTTCATCTAGCTTTACACTGCCATCTTCAAGTTCAACGCAGCCATCACTTGGTCCAACGCTGCCTTTGTCAAGTCCTACGCAGTCTTCACAAGTTCATTCACTACCCTCTTCAGATGTTTCGCTGCCTTCTCAATAGTCAACGCGGTCTTCCACTACCCATTCCCAAGTGATATGCCCATTCCAAAGTGATTTGCTGCCATCTACCTGTCCCATGCAGCCATCAAACTCTTCACCACTGTCATCTAAAACTCCATCGCAGTCCACTAAATGTTCAAAGCTTCCTCCAACGCAGCCTTCCACACACTCTACACTACCCTTCGACTGCTCAATGCAGCCACTCCCCTTCAATATCTTGCCTCTACCACTTCCAACGTATCATAAAGGAGAGTCAGTCACCATGTCCTTACTAGGTGAGCATTCAGACCTGTACAAAGGTCACTCTTCTACATAGATAGGAGATATGTGGTAGGACAGTGTAATTTGGCAGAGCACTCTAGGTGCACAAATACAGAGATGGGAGTTTTCCTCAGGGTCCTCTACAATCAGAGGTTGATGATGTTCAAAATTTATTATAGAGACTAAATCTAGACTCCAATATCCAGCCAAAGCAAGGTCCACAAATAAGGAGGTCTACCCATGAGAAAAGGAGACCTGTAAAATTTGATGACTACAAGTTATTGCTCTCTGATTATGTAGAGTCGGCAACATATAAACAAGCCTGCAAGCATGAAAATGCACACAATTGGATGGTAGCCATGAATGAAGAAATGGAGTCATTGAGAGTCAATAACACCTGGGATTTGGTTCATCTTCTGCCAAATCGAAAGCCTCTCAAGAACAAATGGGTTTATCATTTGAAAGACGAAGACAGAGGAAGTAAAAGATACAGGGCTAGACTAGTCGTCAAGGGATTTGATTAGCAAAAAGGTATTGATTTTTCTAAAATCTTTTCTCCAGTTGTCAGAATGGACACAATCTGTGCTATGTTGGGTTTGGTAGCTATTTGGGATTTAGAACTTGAGCAACTCGATGTGAAAACAACGTTTTTACATGGAGACATTGATGAGGATTTATACATGGAGCAACCTGAAGGCTTTGCTCAACCAGGTAAGGAGCATTTATTTTGCAAGTTGAAGCGGAGTTTGTATGGGCTAAAGCAAGCTCCAAGACAATGGCATTTAAAATTTGACTGCTTCATGACTGATAACAACTTTATTCGGTGTGAATAAGATCCTTGAGTTTACCACAAGAAGCTCAATACTGGTGAGTTTGTCATCCTTTTTCTCTATGTTGATGATATGTTAGTAGCTGGTACTAGTGTTAAGATTATTGTTCAGCTAAAGTAACAGTTGGCTCTTCGTTTTGCCATGAAAGAGCTCAGAACAACCAAAAGAATACTTGTGATGTAAATATTTAGAAACAGAAATAAAAGAGAACTTAGGTTGTCCCAAGCAAACTACATTGCCGAAGTGTTGGAAAGATTTAATATGTCTCATGCTAAACTACTATCTACTCCTTTGGCTGATCATTTCTGCCTATCTTCAGCTCTATGTCCAAAAAATTAGGAAGAGGAAGAACAGATGAGGTCTATTCCATATACATCTGCAGTTGGCAGTATCATGTATGCAATGGTGTGTACTCATCCGGACATAGCACAAGCAATCACAGTTGTGAGCAGATTCATGAGTCATTAGGGCAAACTACACTGGTAGGTAGTTCAGTGGATTCTACGGTACTTGAAAGGTACTTCACATTTTTGTTTATGTTTTGGAGGTACTGACATTCAGCTCCATGGTTATGTTGATTCAGATATGGCCAAGGATTTAGACAAATGCTGGTCTACCACTGGTTATGTCTTTACATTTGCAAGGGCAGCCATTAGTTGGGTTTCTCAGTTGCAACAAGTTGTACTCTGTCATCAACCGAGGCTAAATACATTGCGCTCTCGGAAGGAGACAAAGAAATGATATGGCTTGAGCGTTTGTTGACCAAACTGGGCTGTCCGAAATCAGTATTTCCATTATATTTTGATAGCCAAAGTGCTATTCACTTGGCTAGAAATTCATCTTTCCACAGTCGAACCAAGCATATTGACCTTCAATACCACTTTATCCGCCATGTTATTGATGAAGGCAAGTTACAGGTCACAAAGATTGACACAAAGGTCAATCCGGTGGATGCATTAACCAAGGTTGTTCCTCGAGAGAAGTTTGAGTTCTGTAGATCTTCTCTCGGTCTTGTTCCTCTGTGACACTGAATTTCATGAAGGGGATCTCTCTCAAAGTAGCTTCATTCTTGATCCCATTGGTCTTCAAGTGGGAGATTGTTGGGAATGTGGCTATTGAAGCCCAATAGTAATGGCAACCTCCTTTGATTCCTTGAAACTGCTCTATCTACACATTTCCATTCTTGGCTTATAACCACTGCCAGTTCTGGGTTGTTCATTCCAAATGTAAGATGTTTGGTAGGAGGTTGGAGATTAGAGTCTTTTGAGGATGCAAGGCTTTTGTTTTTGCTATGGTTTTTTACTATGATACAGAGATGTATGATAACACAAAGAGAGAGATGTATTATCTAAATCAATGAATTCCCTTCGTTGTGGATGTAGCCATGAAATGGTGAACCACGTTAAACTCTTTGGTCTTCTATATGTGTTCTATTTTATATTCTTTTCATTCTGAGCATTAGTTTGATTTGATGTTCTTCTTTTGGTTCTGCTATTCTATTTCTTGCATTTACACTTGTCCTTTCTTGACTTGGGTATCCTAGGAAGACATGGATGCCCTAGGAGGACCTGGGCACCTTGAGAGGACTTGGGTGTCCTAGCTGGACTTGGGCACCCTGGTTGTGTACCTTGTCTAGATCAGTACATGGCACACAAAATAATCAAATCTACAAAAGAAGGAAATAAATCTGACAAAAGCAAAGTTTAGAACCCTACCTCTGGCTAGATCCGTCTATCAATGACTCAAGTTCGGAGCACCTCTAGTCTCAAAAGCTGGTATGGGCATCACGTTGGCATGGTTGGTCTCTTCCTCCTTCTCCTTCTCTCCTCTACACAAGGAAAACAAGAATGAGTAGCATGAAAAAGTGAAAACTCCCTTTACTTATAATAAATGGATGAGAATTCCTATCACTATCTAGGTGCAAAACTATATAGCATTATCCATTAATCTCTATCTTGGAGTGTCAAATGTGGATTTCTGTGTTGTCTATTGCATTTGAATCCTAGTTCTGCCCTCCATCTAATGCAATGATTTTTACTTCAGTGTTGTTTGTAAAAATGACCCTCGTGACGCATTCTTCATCACATTTCCCTAAAATCTATGTGCAAAGATAACCACTTTAAATCTCCTTTTCAAACTAAGAAAGAAGAAACAAGAGGGCATATATCTCCCTTAATTTCCTCCCTCATCATGTCTCATCACTCAACCATGATTTAGTGTTTATGAATGACCTATTTGTTTGTTGTTTGCATGATGATTTGATTTTGATTATCTGACAAGTGTTCCTTTGCAGGATGGGGTTCCTAACATTGTGGTCTTGTAGGATTATAAACTAGAGGCTTTTTCCTCTTGCGTGACAACACTTTGGCTTCCTCTACAATATCCTTTTGGGTATCCATTACATGATTTAAGTATTTACTTTCCTTTAGTTGCATATGCACATAGTGTCATATGGCCACTAAAGTGGGGGATAAATGTTATGTCTAAAATTGTACTCCTACATGGATTAGCACAATTTCACATAGTTTAGGTCCTCTCCTTTGGTGTCCTCTTGCCCATTTTGTTTTTGGCCTACCTAAACACTGATTGAACTATACCTTACTGAAGAAATGTCATATTTTAAAGCAATAACAGATAGAACATGAAAACAAAATTTGGAGTCTGGATATTCTAGGCCCCTTAGAGATAGACCTTGAGTGAAAACTAGGGTCTACACTAGGGCACTGGTACCCTAGTCCTACCCTATTTTTCTAGGTCCTGAATATCATGGTTGTTTCAACTTGCCCCATGCACTTTAGGATTTTGATATCAAATATTAGTTTTCATGTGATGTCGGTGTATTATTTTGAATATTTGAATTTCTAATGTTAGGTATTTAAAGAGAATTGTGAATCATTTTATCACACACAATCTACATGCAAGCTTACTATGCCAAAATTCTACCACCATTGGTATTGAAGATCAGCACTTTATTGAAGCTCTTTGAAGATATTGATATTTGTTATCATAGAGATATTCGCTGGAGATTGGGAATCAAGATCTTGAGTCTATCAAGTGCTCTTCCTAGGGTTTCATCAAGCCCTTTATACAATTGGGAGAAGGGTTGAAGCCTCTAACTTGAGCTTGGGAATCCTTCACAGATACGATTGCCTCACCTTCTTGTTCAACAAGTATTCATTGCTATCATCTCCTTGAGGTAAAGTTGTTGTTGTTGTGTCCTTGAGTGAAGCAATGTGTTGATCTATCCTTGATGCTTACATCATCTAGGGTGTTATGTATCTGCATACACATGTGATCTATGAGCACACACATCTGCAAACTTTTACCATTGGCTATTGTTGAGGTAGAAATACCAATGATGGGGTTTGACTGAGACAAAATCCTATATAGACACAACCATATTTCTTCTCCTTTTGTATATGTAGGTTGCATTCAAAAAGATTTGGTGAAAAGGAGCAGAAGGAGAACAAGTGTTATGGATCCAGTTGTCACAAAACTTTAAGTTTTGTCATCACAAAATAATTGGGACTATGGGGTGGGTGCCCTAGGCTAACAGGGCTTCATATCCTAGATTTGGAACCCTCTGCAGACACTCTAACATCATGTACAAAAGATTCCAAAAGTCAGAAACTTTTAGGACTCCAGGGTGGGTACCCTTGTCTAGCAGGTCATCAATTTCTAGGTACATACTCTTTGTAACCTCTGCTCTCCATTTCTGTAGTCTACTTGTCATTTTTTGTGCCAGAAATCAATCTGTTATTGCATATCTCACAATTACAGTTTCATGCTATATTGTTTCTTGAATCCTATAAAAAACCTAATTGAGGAATCTATTTAGTTACAACAAGGAAAAGGTCATAGGAATCAGTAGCTTGATCCTTCAAAGTGAGCAAGCTTGATTCCTATTTCCTAATGTGATGTAAGTTAAAGAGGGACTTGATTTTGGTTTATGCAAACTATCTTCTCCCTACTTTTTCTACATTACAATTCCATACTTGGAACACATATCCATTATATCCTTAGATTTGAAGTACATGGTGTTGTCTGCAACAATTCTGCATGGCACCCTAAATTTGGTGATTATATTGCTAACTATGAACTCAATCACCACCTTGGATGTGGCATTATGAGTGGGGATAGCCTCAACCCACTTGGTGAAATACTTTGTGGTCACAAGGATCCATTTGAATCCATTACTTGACTTCTCTTGAATTTCTCCTATTAAATCAATGCCCCATTGCTAAAATGGTGCTTCAACTGCAACTTGAAAAAGAGGTAATGCTCCAACAAATTTTGTCTTGCTAGAAAAACATTGACAAGAATCACACTTGTTGACTTGCCTTGCAACACCTTTGAAGAGTCTTGGTCACTAGAAGTTTGCCCTGATAATTTTATGTATTGTGGTCTTGGCATGGAAGTGCCCACTACATATTCCTTGATGATACTCTTCAATGACTGCCTTAGACTGCTACTGTTCTAGACACCTCAATAGAAATCCCTCATAGTTTCTCCACATTAATACACCTTGAATCAAAACATATTTCTAATAATCAAGCTTAAGGGTTGATGCAGGAGCATCTGGGTGAATAGGGAATCTGGCATCAACCAAAAACACTTGTAGGTTTAATTTTCAATTTTGTTTGGTTTTTTGGGTTCTAATGGCTTTTCTTGGCACTATGTATGTTTGGCATAGTCAGAGAGGTAGTTTGGCAGTGTTGCTTGAATTTAGTTCTGGCACCCATGAAGTCAGTTTCCATAAAACAATTGTTCTGGGAGCTTAGTGAAGTTTCATGGAAAATCCTTTGATAGGCAAATTTTTTATTCTATCCTAGAATTATACTCGAAGGTTTCATGAGAAAATACCTTCAGGTTTTGAAGATTTTAATGTTTTCCGACTAATGCTGGAAAATTGGCAAAAGATTAATATCTTGGGTTTCATGATGGTTGAGACCAAACACTTTGGAGGAAGTCTTAGGAATGATAAGATGCTCATCCTATCCATTTCAGCAAGATTTTGAGCTTCTGGTGAAAAGATATGGCCGAAGTTAGTTTTCAACTCCCTGGTGAAAATTAGTGAAGTCGCAAAGAGCAATCTCTCCAAATTTTCTCCATGAAGTATTTTCAGAGGATTTTAATTGTTATGTTCTAATCCTTGATACATTTAAGATATCAAAATGGTGAAGACAAATCTTTAATTTAAAAACCACAACTCCCCCATACATCCACTGCAAACAAAAGCATGGTTAGACTCCGATGCCTCCCTCAAAGGATTTTGAAATTAGAATATTTCTTTATTAATTGTTTGCAATTTTCTAGCTTCTTTTCCAAAGGCTAAAGGGAGAAAATTTTTGTGGTGGGACTTCCCAACGTAAGGATGAAACATTGCACCTTTTATATCAATTTGGTGCCTCATTTTTTGAGTTTTAATGTCATCATTTGGAGGCTACCAAATAAAAAAATACATTTTAAATGGTGGATGAGTGTGATATATTTTGGTTTGCTGAATATTAAAGGGTATATTCAACCCAAGATAAAAGCCACATGGGATTAAGAGGCTTTTATTATGAAAAAATGTTCTTTTAAAATCTTGCAGATTTGAAATTCCTCCATGAGGGATATATGAATATTTACTTATATTATTTTCTCTTAGAAACACTAAAAAGAGAGGTTTGGTGGGGTTTTTAATGCCTCTGTTAGAGGCTTAGAAAACTAAAATAAAATGGGAAATTTCATTTCTTTAAAAAGGTAGATTTGCAACACCTTTATGACTTCTAAACGCCTTTAATAGGCTTGAGAAAGTGACAAAAGGGAGCACCAAAAGTTTTGTATTATTTTACAGATCTTGGAAGCTAAAAAGATGCGCTAGAACCTGAAGGAGGGATATTTAAAAAGAAAATAATGTTGTAGTTTTAGATTAGATTTTTTACAGAGTCAAGTCTTAGCCCACCGTAAGGAGAGAGGGTGCAGAGAATGGAGAATATGCTGAATAGAGAGAGAGAGAGAGAGAGAGAGAGAGAGAGAGAGAGAGTGTGTGTGTAGATGAGAAAATCCATGAGAACCATTATGTAAATTTTGATTGCATATATTTTTAGTTGTAAGTAAACTTTGCTACAAATAAAAATGGCATGTGTTTATTTCCCATTTGTTGTGTAGATGTGAGCTTGTGTGAGGAAGTTGTGTGCACTAAAAATGAAGAGAGTTTTGGTTGCAATCTGGTAAATGAATAGAGGCATTTGTGAGACTTAGAGATGTGTTTTTGCAGAGGGTAGGTTTATTTTCATCAAGGGTCCTCTGCTGAGTGACATTCATACCTAGGGGACATTGCATGTTGACGAGATAAAAGATAATATCTTTGTACCCTAGATCATTTGTCAATATACATGCATCAATAGATGGAACAACATCTACTTGATTCAGCCTAGTGGCCTCTAAGTTATAATTAGCCATGAACTTAGCTAAACCCTAGACTCTAACTAGTTTGGTGATCTGCACCTCAATATCATACTCTTGAATCCTGTTGATCCACCTGTATCTTCATTCAGAGGCCTCCTGTTGTGTGAAAATATCAAGTTCACAACTGAACGGAGCACATATGCAATTATCTTTGCACCCATAAGATATGGCCTAAAAAATTTTACTACCTTAACCAAAGCATATGTATTCTTTTTCATAGTGGAATAATTTAATTCAGAAGCTTGCAAAGACTTGCTACAAAATCCTATTGGTTGCTCAAACCCATCCATATTCTTTTCTAACAATATAGCAGCAATAGTATAAAATGAAGCAAAGGAGAAAAGAGGGAAGGGCCTTTTTATAATCTCGGTTTACCAGCACTGGTGCATTCTTTAGAGCCTCCTTTATGTCAAGAAAAAATTCAACTGGTTCCTTCTCCCATGTGATGGACTATCCCTTCTGAGCAAAGTTAGGAACAAATCTCCTCACAGAGTTAATCTGTCCAAAGCAGGACTCAACACCCTTGATTTTTTTAGGTTGAGGGATAAGGTCAATACCCTTAACTCTTTCAAGATAAATTCTAACCCCTTCCCTAGACACGATATGTCCCAACAACTTCCCTTCTACTCCAAATTGACATTTCTTGGGATTTAAAGAGATCCCATATTCCAAACATCTATAAAAAATTATTTGTAAATGCGCCTTGCAATGATATTTTTTGTCCTTTGAATATGCAGTAACATCATCAAATTGTATACAACCATGATCTCATCAATGAGGCCTGCAAAGGCCACATCCATTGCCCTTTGAAATGTTGACCTTGCATTCTTCAACCCAAATGGCATTCTCAAATATAAACATATGTCCCCTAAGGAGTGGTGAGTGTATTTTTGTATTGTTTTGAATCCTTGACCAACACTTTATTATATCCTGAGACCGCATCCATCATAGACATCAGCTTTGAACCAACAAGCCTTTGCAAAAGATCATCCATGCTTGAAAGAGGATAATTATCCCTAAGGGATTTGATGTTTATATTTTTGAAATCTACAGACAATCTAATCTCCCCATTCTTTTTCCTTACTAGGACAAAATTAGACATCCACTCAGAATGTCTGATTGGTTTAATAATACCTCCCTCTTTCATTTTTAAGAATTCTTTCTGCATTTTGAGAGCTATAGTGGGGCTTATAGGCCTCTATTTCTACATCAGGTTGAACGGGGGTACTATGCTAAAATACATCCTCCCTATAATCTTTCAGCTCATCATAGGACCATGCAAAACATTTTCTAAATTTTCTCAATAAAGAAATCAAAATTTGTTTTTCATGAGGCTTTAATTTCTTACCTATGTAAACCATTTTATGTACCTCCTTAGTTCCAAGGTTAACACCTTCAACATTATCCTCTTCAACAAGTTTACCTTTACTCTTCCAGCAGTCTACATTATCGAACATTCTTTCTAATGCCACCAATCCCTTGGGAATGGTATTTGTCTTCAACTACACTACCTCACTGCAAAAAAGTGTTTCCTTGCCATTTTCCATCTCTACCATAGGCTGTTAGTCAATCACTTGACTGTCAAACTGATCCATGCAATTGAGGAAACAGAAAATCTAATTGTTGTCATTGAAAACTTGCCAACTATATATGTTATCTAGGATTTTCGGCTTTGTAAGCACTTCTATAGCATGATGGCCATGTGGAAAATTCATTTGAGGATCACATTTTGATGCAGCTACAGCTAGGGAATCTGCTTTTTCATTTATTGTTCTATCAATCCATTCGATGCCAATGGCATCATACAGCTCCATGGTATCCCATACAACGTTCCTATATGCCCTTAACCTTTTATCCTTAGCAGTAAGCTTATTTCTAATTTCTTGCACCACTAATTTTGAGTCACCATAAATCTTCAAGCACTTGAATTTATGCTTGTGAGAAATATTTAACCCTAACAACATTGCTTCATACCCATCTATGTTGTTAGTGCACTGAAACTCAAGTCTGAAAGACATACCAAACTACTCACCATCTAGGGATACCAAAATAATTCTAGCATCTGAGCCTTCCCTTGAGCACGCACCATCAAAATACAATGTCCATAAATTAGATGCACCATAATTAGAAGCAATAGGATCAAAGGGTACAATATCTAGGCTAGGAATATCATCACTGTAATATCCAATAAAATGGTCTATATCAGTGTCAAATAATTTGGCATGATCTTCCTCTATTTTATATCTATCCTCTATGTTGTGGTCTTCCACCTTCTTCTCCCTATATAGCTTCATTTCCACACCCTAGACTAGAATAGTGGCATATGACAAATCCATCTGAATGCTTCCATCCATAGAGGCTGCCCATTTTCTTGATAACAACATACCCCATTTCGCATGGCAATCCACAGTAATTATGTCCACCAGGAATGATTCATCAGGATATGTAGCTAATTTAACCTCATCATCTTTGATAAGACCAATCAAATCCACCTCCCTAGAATCCATGGCAAAACACTTACCAAAGGATTTAGACACATTCAGTCCCAATTCATTCATGATCTCAAGTGGCATGACATTTCTAGATACCCCTGAATCAAGCATACATTTGTCTAATAGCCAACCATTTATGATCAAAGTGGTATAAAAAGGGTCTACTCCCATCCTGTTGTTAACCATAGATGGTCCCAAATAAACTTCAATTGTTTCATCATGACCCATGCCCTCTGTTAGGGTTAGCCGGCAGAAGATATCAATTAATGCAAATAAAGATTAAACAAAGAAATGGAAATACACCAAATTAATAACAGTGAGAGACAAGATTTAACATGGTTCACCCAAACTCGGGCTACATCCACCAAACAGAGAGTCCAATATTATTATCCAGTAAATCAAAATGATTACAATCAACAATCCTTGCAACTCAATATCACTGCAAAATGGTACAATACAGTACCCCAAACCCTAACCCTTGGCCGCTTTTTATCAAGCCTTTTTGTCGGTTACAAAAATTAGGGTTTTCTTATGTCGGTCATAAAAAATAGGATTTTTTAAGTCGGCCCTAAAAAAAATCTCCCACTTGGAGACTGAGCCTGGACGACACCGCTGCGCATGCAACTCCCACTGGAAATAAGCACCCTGGACTCTATTGTTCTATTTTTGTTGTTGTCAGTCTAGAAGACCAACCAAAGCTGAAGAGGAGCTCAGCTTCTCCCTTGTCACTGCCTTTGTAAACATATCTGCTAGATTTTCATCTATATGTATCTTTTCTAGCCTTAACTATCCATTATCCAACACCGACCGAATGAAGTGATACCTCAACTGTATGTGTTTGGTCTTTGAATGCAAAGTAGAATTCTTTGCAAGATGTATGGCACTCTGACTGTCTGTATACAAAGAACTGTTAGCCTGTTGTTTACCCAATTGTTCCATGAAAGATTGCAGCCATATCATCTCCTTGCTTGCCTCTGTTGCAGCTACATATTCTGCCTCTGTGGTGGATAAAGCAACCACCTTTTGCAACCTGGAAATCCAACTCACCAATGTTCCTCCTACAGTAAAGACATAACCTGTAGTACTCCGCCTGGTATCAATATCCCCTGCCAAATCTAAGTCTACATAACCTGCTAAATCAGTATTAGAGCCCCCAAAACATAAGTGTTTATTAGATGTACCTCTCAAATATCTCAGAATCCATTTTACCACATTCCAATGCTCAAATCCGGGATGACTCATATACCTACTAATGACTCCTACAGCATGTGCAATATCCGGTCTTGTGCATACCATGGCATACATTAAACTTCCTACAGCTGAAGCATATGGTACCTTGGACATTTTTTCTTCCTCCTCTTGTGTCTTTGGACACATCTCCTTACTCAATTTCAAATGACTAGGCAAAGGTGTACTGATAGCTTTGCATTCCATATGGAATCTCTACAACACCTTTTCAACATAAGCAGCCAGAGATAGAGTCAATTTTCTGTTCTTCCTATCTCTGCAAATTTTCATACCAAGGATTTGTTTTGTTGCCCCCAAATTTTTCATATCAAATGACTATGCTAACTGAGGTTTTAACTCTCTAATGTGATCCATGTTAGACCCAGCTACAAGCATGTCATCAACATATAAACATAAAATAATGTAGCTGTCATTATCCAACCTCTTAAAATAAACAAAATGGTCAGAATTACAACTACTATAGCCTTGCTCAGCTATAAAACTATCAAATTTCAAATACCATTGCTAAGGTGCTTGTTTCAGGCCATACAAACTCTTCTTCAATCTACACACTTGTTTCTCCTTACCTTTGACCTCAAATCCCTGTGGTTGTGCCATGTATATCTCCTCCTCCAAATCACCATGGAGAAAGGTAGTTTTCACATCTAGCTGTTCCAAATGCAAATCGTCAATAGCCACAATACTTAAAACAGTACGAATAGAAGTCATCTTGATAACCAGAGAAAATATCTCATCAAAATCAATGCCCTGTTTCTGTTCGAATCCTTTTACAACTAACCTGGCCTTAAATCTTTTCTTACCTCCATCTTCCTCTTTCAACCTGTAAACCTATTTGTTTGGTAAAGCCTTTTTACCTATAGGTAACTTACATAATTCCCAAGTCTAATTTTTCAGCAAGGAGTCTATTTCTTCTTTCATGGCAAACTCCCACTAAACTTGTGTATTCACCTGCATAGCTTCATCATACCCTTCTGGTTCACCAGCATGTGTTAACAAAATAGAATACAAAGAGGGAGAAAACCTTTTAGGAGGTCTACTTATCCTTGTTGACCGTCTAACATTCACTGGAGTTTGTGGTATTTCTAGTTGTTGTTGCAGAGCATGAGGAGCCACTGGAACATTACTATTTGGAGTATCATCTAGCACCACATAATCCTTTTCTTTCTTCTGCTGCAACTGATCTTTGTACAACACCTTCTCATTGAATATAACATCCCTGCTTCCCACAATTTTTTGATTTTCAAAATCCCAAAGCCTATAACCAAATTCATCAATGCCATATCCAACGAAAGTACATTTTTTTGATTTTGCATCCAGCTTGGTTCTATTTTCAGAATCTATATGTGCAAATGCTTCACAGCCGAAGGTTTTTAGAAAAGAATAACTCACCTTCTTGCCTGTCCATGCTTCCTCTAGAATACCACTGCCCAAAGGAACTAAAGGACCTCTGTTAATTAAATATATAGCAGTGTTGACAGCCTCTGCCCACATGTTTAAAGGCAGCCCAGCATGCAATCTCATGGTCCTTGCACGCTCCATTATTGTCCTATTCATGTGTTCAGCCACTCCATTTTCTTGTGGAGTCCCTAGAACTGTTTTCTACCTACGAATTCCATTAAAGGAACAATAATCTTCAAATTCTTTGCTGCAATACTCACCACCATTATCAGATCTGAGACATTTTAATCTTTTACCTATCTCATTTTCAACCAAGCTTCTCTATTTCATCAATGTTTCAAATACATCAGATTTCTATCTAAGAAAATAAATCTAGACCTTCCTAGTTCATCATCTATGAATGTAACATAATACCGAGAGCCATCGGAAGAAGATACCTGAGCTGGTCCCCATACATCTGTATGCACAAGCTCCAACTTTTCATTTTTCTTTTGCTTTCCATCTCTAAGAAAACTAACTCTCTTTTGTTTTCCACACACACAACTTTCATAGAAATCTATATTAATACATTTCAAACCTGGTAAAACTTTCTTAGAATGAAGTACCTTCATACCTTTTTCACTCATATGCCCAAGTCTGTTATGCCACAGTGTTGTTTCAGAACCTATAGCAACTTTTCCAGTCTCTTCCTGCAAACCTGCAGCAACTGTTCCTGAACCTATTTGTTTTTCCTCTATAACATCTAAAGTAGAAGGAACAATATGACCTATACAAAGATATAAGGTGCCTACTTTCACACCTTTTGCTACTACTAAGGCACCTTTTGAAACCTTCCAATTTTTATCAGTAAATGTAGCAGTGCAGCCTTGTTCAGTTAGCTGCCCTGCTGAATTAAATTCCTACTAAGCCTTGGAACATGCCTCACCTCTTGTAGTAGCCAATGATTCCCATTCTGCAATGTAATCTTGATTCTTCCCTTTCCAGCAATCTGACAGGGTTTGTTATCTCCGAAATAAACCAGCCCAAAATCCCCTTGGACATAATCAAGAAAATAACTTCTATGGGGTGTAGCATGAAATGAGGCCCCTAAATCTAAAACCCATGAATCATCAGCATTATCTAGGGAAAGAATCAAAGTGTCATCTTCAGATTTATTACTTACCACATTTGCTTCCTTATTGCCTTCTTGTTTGTCTCCTTCTTTATTTTTCTGAGACCAGCAATCTTTCTTCAGATGACCTAGTTTTCCATAGTACCAGCAATCCTTCTATCCTCTGGTTTGGGATCTTTTGTCCTTTGATTTTCCTTGTGACTTCCCATGACCTCCAGAACCTTTTCCTCTCTCCTTTGATCTGCCCCTACTTTCTGCATTCAAAACACTGCCTGATTTGGATCCACCTGAGATTTTCTTACGAATTTTCTCACTCAGAATAACACCAACAACATCATCAAATTTTAGAGTATTTGAACTAGAAACAGAGTTACTAACCGCCATTACCAAACTATCCCAGCTTTTAGGCAATGAACATAATATCAAGAGAGCTCTAACTTCTTCATCAAATTTTACATTTACTATTATAAGGCCTATTATGCAATCTTTGGCCTTCATTAAAATGCATTGCAACACCTTGAGGTGGAAACCCTTTGCCATTTCTAGAAACTTTATAGGAAAAATATTTCACAACCCCCATGAGTTTGTCCAATTTGTCATCAGTAGTGAGAGGTTTCTTGAAAGCTAGTTTATCTAGCTGGGACAATTTGATATCAAACCATTTGACATGCTTCCCTGAAGCTCTGATATTATTTTCTATGTTTATGGTTTTAGCATAGGCCTGTCTTAATGTTTGTTGACTCTTGTCCCTCTAACAATAACTTATTTTTGAATCAAAGGCACCACAATATAAAACTAAGCACATAGATCCATCGGGTCTCATATGAGGAGGTACCTTTCTCATTGTCATGATGAACCAACTATTAAAATCAACTACTATTTTATTTATTTATTTCTTGATGGTTGTAAGTTAATGGATAACAAACTTGCGATCAATCATGTCTCCATATTCTAATCTGAATACTCTCATGAACTCCTCCCATGAATCAATACTATTATCTGGGAGGGCCTTATACCATTCTTTATGACTCTCTTCCAATGAATTTACAAATAATTTCATCATAACATCTTCATCCTCAATTTCATATTCATCAGTGACATTAATGAAATGCCTAAGATGTTCCTCACCTATGATAGCATTATTACCTTGAATCCTAGAAATCTTCCCCCTAATCTCAGTTGGAATTGGATTAGGAAAATCAAGTATGCCAAAGAAATCAAGTTGTTTATATCTTTCAACTTCTAGCAACTGCCTTCATGGAAGAAACCTATGTGCTTGTCTTCATTGTGCATGCTCAACATTCTGAATGTTGCCATGCTACTGGTTAGTTTGATTTTGCTATGGTAGAATGTTGATATTTTAAGCACGGGCATGATTTATACCCTTCTATCCCATTTGATGTTGCTATTGTTGTCTCTGATTATTTTTCTAATTGTAGCACTATGGAGGTGCATGTTGCTAAATTGCATTTTAATTTAGGCCTTGCTACTACCATTCTAGTTTTGTTCAGCCTACTAGTCAAGTTGGGCTTGTTGTTGATCAAACAAGGCATGCACTTCCCTTTGTCTATTTCTAATATGATCAAGGAAGTCTAGTTCATCTTGGATTCTTCTTTCTCTTTCCTTATCATCAGGTTGTTGCTATTGATCACCCTCAGTAGGGATATTGTGATATTGAGCTCTGAATGATCTAGTGGGGGAATTAGGATGCCTCGTTCCCTAATACATCTCTTCATTCTCATTGGCATTCCCGAATGCCCTCAAATATGGATCATGAGATCTATACCTACTTCCTCTGCCAATAATGTTCTCATTTCTTCTAACATCATATTCATTTCTATTTGTTCTTTTTTTTGTTCTGAGCATGTTATCTATAGAGTCCTCAAGAGTATAATTGTATTGGCTCCTAAGGTCAACAAACATGTTGTCTTGGGTGTTCCTTTTAGGTACCAAATTGGGTTTTCTTACTCTATATCTACTCCTCCTATTTCCTTCATTGCTAGAGGATTCCTTATGTCTAAGATGCTCCTGGTTTCCTCCTCTATTCATTGTGAAGCTCTTTTCAAACTAAAATTAATTTATGGGTTATAAAACAGAGTTGTAACTTCTCCTGCTAGGAATAAAAACTTGAACAAACACCACTCTTTAATATTGCAGCAACTAGAAATAAAATCTAGGATTCCCCAGCAACGATGCCAAAATGACTGCAACACAAATCTCTAAAACATTTCTAAATCACCTAGGCCAGGGATTGTCATCAAGGTAATATAAAGAGGTTTATCAACAAGTTATGGGTGATTTTGGCCAACTATAGGAGTGGGTAGACTCCTCTTCTCTTTGAGCTCAGCTTAAACACTAGATGGATATTCCAAGGGGTATACCTAAGTAGGTATTAACATCAAACTAGATGAACAACTAAAAATATGAAAAACCAAACCCAAATCACTTTCTTAGTCCCAAATTTGTAACTGAACTAAGAACAACTAGTTGTTATAAGACCCCTATATAGTTGATCAATGTAATCCTACACATTGAGGATGCATAAAAACTACTACTGCTTCTAAAGATAAGTATGTTGTTTGATTTTGGTGGTTTGATGATCTAAGGCTACTTAGACTAGTGCCTATCCATTGTGCTGTAGAGTTTAATGCTCCACATAGGAAAAAAAACCACAAATAAATGTATAGTTGCCTATTTGATAAATCAAATGCATGAAAAACAGTACCAAATTATTGAAATGCTTAATAATCTGACACCATACCATATTGTTTCCCATGTAATATTGAAAAGATCATTTACAAATCCTTGGAAATGATTTAAGAACTATCATATTCCTTCAAATCATTGCTTACATTCACACCACTAAACATGGCAAGAGAAAACTATAACTACGATTGAGTTTGCTAAAAAAACACCTACACTAATGGAGAAAATCAGTAATCTAATACAAAGATATGCAAATTTGATTACATACATTTCATGACTTTTTCATGCTAAACATTGATTGCAAAAAATAATCTTTCCTGATCTACCTTCTAGAGCTCAAAACCTACTGAGAAAAATGCCCAACTGACCAACCCACTTATGCATCAAAGACTTATGCATATATAGCAATTTAAACTCAATGTACCCCTTCTTATTGCCACACTTAGTCAATGAGTACACCCATATTACATTAAATTCAATCCCTCTGGAATAACATAAAATTTGCATGTTGGAAGCCTGCCCATGCCTTGGCAATTATGAAAAACATCAGAAGAAGATTGCTTGCACTCTTTGTGTACCTAGAACAATAAAGAGTGAAGGTTCTAATCCTTTTCCTAACATTTGCAACCCCTGACATATCCAATTTATATTTTGAATGTACCTATGCTTTGAAGAATTTAATTGTGTCAACCACCTGCATGGCATTGTTCTATAGAATCATAAATTTTTTGGGTACAAATCAGCTTGCATAATCCTACAATCATGGCATATTTTTAGGAAATTACCTTTTTAAAGCATTTACAACACTCCCAATGTGTTGTCCTATTTTTTGTTTTAGGCCATCTAATTTCTGACTATACCCTATGCATCTTCCCACCTTTATTGACTAATCTTCTTTATCACAAACTTCTTCATCAACTTTGTCAGCAAACTTTCACTTTTTTGAACTACTTCTTTGTCACCTCCTTTTGCCTTGTCAGAAAATCTTACCTTTTTTGAACTGGCTTGTCTCTGCTTTGTCTTCTCAATCAACTTCTTTTTTGCCTTATCAACAAATTTCGCATTTTACAAACCATTCTTCATTTTCTCTCTCTATGGTCACCCCTATCAGTGAATTTATCTTTTACCAAACTTTATGTTTCTTTCTTCTCATTTTCTCCTTTAGTTAGAGAAACTTGGTTTTCATAAACTAGACCTATCTTGCCCTTTGTCAGCGAATTTACATTTTTACGAACTTGGCAACTCTACCTTTCTTTCTCTTTTTTCTTTCTTCTTCTTTGTCGGCAATTTTTACCTTTGCCGAACCAAGTCCTATTTTGCCCTTTTTTCTACCTTTACCTATTTGCCTTATCAACAAATCTCAAATTTTTGAACTTCATCTTTGCCACACCTCTCTTCATTTTCTTTTCCCCTTCTATCAGAAAATATTCCTTCCGATGAACCTTAGACTTGTTTCTCCTTTTCCTTTGCCTTTGTCTTTCACTATGAAAAACTCAAACTTTTTGGTGAGTTTCACTTTCTGTTGATTCCCTGACAAAAGCCTTCTTTTCTGAATCATTTCTTTGTCATTTTGCCTTAGCCATTTTTCTTTTCTTCTATTTGCATTGTCAAAAAAAATGCTCTGCGGTGAACTTTCCTTTTGTCATCCCTTTGCTGTTGGGAAATATCCTTATCAACGAACCCTTTCTTAACAAAACCACGGGTTCATGAACCAAAGGATTCAATGACCAAGAGTTCCACTCCAACAATTTCTTCCTTAGAATTCCATCTTTACTTTATCTTTTTCCTTACTCAATGGGCTCTTACTCTGTCAGCATAGTGATGAAATGGTGAAGTGTTGTCAATGAAATTAGTGGTTCACAAACTAGTCGATTCATCGATAAAAGATTGAGACTTTCATTTCTTTCCTTTGTCCCTTCGAAAAATTTCATTTGCCACATGCTCCATTTCCTTCTCACTTTTAGTGATTTTTTTAGTGGCTAATATTCACCAATTGGCTAATAGTTGAAATTACAGATTCAAAATTTGGCTAATAGTACAAGCTGTAATAAGACGTAAATCACCACATTTTTACAAAATTTTATTTTAGTCCTAGCTAAATCGTTAGAACATTTATTTTATTAAAATTTTAAACTCAAAGACTAGCCATAGTATTTGATACTTGATTAGATTAGATTCACCTAAATTTTATAATTTATAGTAGAAAATGAAATTAATTTGCCAATAAAATTATATAATTATTGGTTAGTTTAGGCCCATATTGAGAATTTTTAATCACCACCATTGATTTTATTTATAATGTAATGACTGAGGTTGTATTCCATGGGTTAAAATGTAGCCACTGAGCTCCAATTCTCATTGAGCCCAAACTTGTATTTGGGTCATTGATCTCAATTTATAATCTAATGGTTGGGGTTAAATTCCATGGGTGAAAATGTATCCACAATGCTCCAATACCCACGGGGCCTGAATTTACATTTAGGTTGTTGATCTCAATGGAGATCAACGATCTAAATGTAATTTTGGGCCCCATGGGCATTGAATCTCCACAGGTATATTTCAGCCCATAGAATAGAATCCAAACTATTAGATTATAAATAAAACCAAGGGTGGTGAAAAAAATTAGGACTGATATAAAATATTCAATGTTTGATTTAAAATATTAAGGAATTAAGGAATTATAGACATGAGCACTACACCTTAAACTAGTCAATCACTACCACCCTCAAGCACTTACTTTTCCATAGTAATATAAGTTTTTAAAAAGGAAGGATTCACCATGGTAATCAATGCATTTGCCTATATTTTGTCAAGATTCACCAAGATTTTCTACAAATTTATAGCGATTTAAAATAATTTGCCAATAAAATTAATACTTTTTTCAAAAAATCCCCTGTTCATGGGGCTCCGGGGGTTGTGTAGGAAGCTAATTTGGGACAAGTTCTTGGGGGGCCTGGATGATGTTCTAGCCAACTACGAAGAAGGCAGGGGATCCCCTTGCCTTGAGATTACTATGTAATCAAAAGGCAGGGACGGACACCTAAGAGGTACCTTGTGGTCTTTTGTAGTGATCCAAGCATGCTGCTGAGCTTTAGGGTTGCAGCCGCGACGGGAGTTCACTTCCTAAAACAAGTACTGAAGTTGGTGCTGGATGATGGATCTGTGTGGTTGCAAGCTTACACTACAGAGGAAGGGCTTGAAGATCCCAGTGGCGGTGAGGAGCTGGCTAATTTGGTAAACCTGGAAGACGAGTAATGTTTTGTTGTATGGTGGTTCTTAGCTCGATAATATAATATGTATATATAGGTATAGAATGGATGTTGACAGGGTAGGATAGATGTCAGGTAGGGTTTATAGTTTGTTCTCTGCATCAATGAAGATGCCACTTTTGTAAATGGGGCATCATTTTGTCATCAGTCTATTGTCTGGTGAAATAATTTTTTTGGGTGCAGGGTTCATTATTCAAAATCCCTTGTTGATCTCTGTAATGTTCATATTTCAAACCTTTTAATATGTACAAGGTGCAAACCTAGCTGCTTGTTTTGATAAAAAAATATTTTTTTTTTCAAAAAATAGGAAAGATTGGCCAATAGAAATCAATATTTTTTTCCAAAAAAATGAAAGATTTGCCAGGATTTTATATCTTTTTTCATGGGGGATTTCTTAAAGTTATCACAGCTCACTTTCCTACCACCTTCTTGTCTCCTTACCGATGAACCCATGAATCGGGATAAAGGTGAACTTCTGAACTAGTTCACCCATTCGCTCCGATTTACCGACTAAGACTACTTTTGTTCATTTTTTCAATGGGGAAAAACAAAGGCATTACACTTAGAATTTTTTGAACTAAAAATCGCTATAAAAATCTCTTTGATTAGGTATATATGAGGGATTTTGGAATTATATATATATGGATATCTAATTATTTAAATCATGTCTTCTCTTCATGTATACTCCATGTATTGCGTGACTATGTTCATGTCTTCTCCATGTACTACATGCTTTCACTATATTCTCTATGTATTGAGTGCTTCCTTACTATATTCATTGTGTCTTATGTGACTGCTAAGTGTTTTCTTATGTTTTCCTAAGGTTGGGGGCTACAAATAGTCTTTCAAACTTAGCATGTGTTTGGTGTGTTTGATGTGCTTTGACTGTACTTTAATGCATGTATGGATCATAATATCATACACACATTAAAGTGGGGGTTAAATGTTATGGAGTAAAAAGTGGCCACATGCCATTTTACCTCCTAGTTTAGCTTCTAGGTCCTATTTTCTTCATTATACATTCTAATTGATCATCTCAAAGGAAATTACCCAACACCCATGAAATTTTGGACCCTTGAGACCTCATTTATCTTAACCATGGCCTAATTTGTGCCCCTGGACTTGGGCGCCAACCATCTAAGTCTCTGCTGATTGGTTGGGGCTAATTAATGGCATGTCAACTTGGGCCCTTCCAAAATGTTCTCCTTGTCGGCTTTTGTGATTTAAATTCTTAAATGTTAGCGAGAAAGCATATATAAGTGAGTTTATGACTTCATTTTACACTTAGATGGATAACACAAACCTATGATATTGGAGCAAAAAGAATTCAAGGCATTGATTATGTTGTTGTTGTAGATTTGTGTTTCTATTTGTGTGTTTGTTGCAGTTATGGCATCATCATCCATATCCTTATGTTTTGAAGAGATTTCATCCTCCTAAGGACTTCACCTCTAAGTTGACATCATTTCTATTTGAATCATTTCATTATTTGGATTATCTTCAGCCTCCACCCTGCTAGGGCACTCTCTCTCATTAACAATGGTGTTGGGAAAGCTTGAATGCTAAACTGGGATTTGACTGAGGCAAATCCCTAAACACCACAACCCATAAACCCCTCTCTTGTCATCTTGTGTGCAGGTTATAGGTACATGTTTTGAAAAAAGTGGAGCTACAGGAAGGCACTACAGGGATTAGAGTTTCGAGATCCAAAAATAGTTCTGAAATATTCCTCTGATTGGACTTGGGTGGTTACTGCCCTATTCCATAAGGATTCAAGCTTCTAGATCTGATCTTTGAGCATCATTTAAAACATTTTCTTAGCTTTGACCTCTGGTAGAATCTCACTTCTAGACTTAGGCACTTGCCAAATTTGTCCTCTATCACATCTAGTTTTGAGAGACATGTTCCGACATCTTACTGATCATCTCTGTACTTTTGGTTTCTAGATTTTTGTTGTTAATTATCTATTTAAAGATGATTATCATTATTCTAGGGTTTAATGCATTGATTGGCCTAGAGTGTGATAAAAGGCTTGGTTGAATCTTATCTTTCCTTGACAAACAAGAGCACAAAATCTGTAGCTGAGTCATCATCCATCTTGTAGTGACTTAAGGTCAGTTTTGTCCTTGAATTTTGTAGTGAAAGAAGGGTTTGATCTAGTGTACTCATACTTTGCATCCTTCACCCTTTTTACTCTATAACAATTATATCCCTTCACTCCTTTTTAGTTTTAGGTTTCATTTTGTTATGCATTTGAATCCACTGTGTGGGCCTTCACACCTTTCAAGGCTATTTTTGATTAGATGTAATGCTTCCTTCAATCTATGTTAGACCAACATGATTTTGGTTATGTCCTTGTCATTTCAACATGAGGTATGTGAGACTCCCAATCCATGAAACTTGATTTTCTTTAGTTAACCTTTTAGAGTTGGTGGATCAAGAGTGTTGTTGCTCACTTTAAATTTCATTGTCATGGGTCATTTGGCATGTCTAATTCCTGACTTCCAATAACCCTTAGTTTAGATCACTTCAGAGTCTACAAAGCAGGAAGCTAAGTTTGACATTATCTTTGGGTATGCATTTCTAGTTATCTCTAATCCCCAACCCTCAATAATTTATTCTAGTGCTTCATTTAGGGTCAACATTTTGGTCTTTCTCATAACAGGTTGATATTTTGGTGTGGTGTAACTGGGACTTCCGACTCTTGATCCCCAAATTAAGTTCACTTGTATATTCCATTGAGATTAGTTGCCTATTATGTCCTATCTTTTGATGATATTTTGGTATGGGTTATATGGTTTCCCCAATCCCTAATTCCTCATAACCTTACTATGTTTTATAGGTGGTCTATTGGGATTGTTCCTTTCATTAGACATTGAACTTCTAGGATCCTTGATACTGAGGGATGAATCATACTAGGATCTCAAAACCTGATACCTCAACATCTTAAGCTTTCCATAATCATTTTTCTTCTGCAACATCCACTTGATCAATAAAGGATACTTCTAATTGAACTAATTGTGACAATAAACATCTATGCTTGGATTGATCACAGCTAATGTAGATATCTAATAAATGGTTTTTGAATTTGATTTTAGAAATACTATGCAAGGAAATCCTCCACGAAGAGAAATGAATTATGGGTACAAAGATTATCAACCTCCATTGAATATGTTCCCCCTTACTAAGATTGGGGACATAGACATAGGACATTCCAATATGTAGGAATTCTTGTAGAGAGTGCACAAATAAGGTGATAGAACATTTGAGGCACAATGTATGGCATCCTCAAGTTTGGTTCACGAAGTTGCTTTCCCAGTATCCTTCTAGTCTCTAGAATTAGTACTTGCATGTGCTAAAAGATATGACCAAATAAATAAAAAGGCTCTACTCCCATCAAGTTAGGTTGTTTTGGATATCAGTCCTAACATAATTGAGAAGGTCTTTGGCCTTCCTACTTATGCTAAGTATGATAGGGTAAACATGAAGGAGGTTGTGGATTACTATGAGAGAAAGAACTTCACTATAACCAATCTCATCTATTAAACCTCCTCCTCATTAGGAGAAAGCCTTCTAATAAGATGGTTAAGGTCAAAAGCTAAAGTGAATTCAAAGAGGATGTCAATGATATCATCTCATTGTTGAGCAGGGTATTTATCTCCCCTAATGCCAAGGACTTCTATACATGAATGTGCTTCTTTATAGTCAACACATATGATTCAAAGAGAATAGATTAGGGTACCCTTATCAAAAATAACTTGTAGAATGAGTAGTTGATGGATGTGTAGGTATCCAAGAGGTTATACATGATGTCATACCTAGTATACCTCTTGGATTACCAAGCTATCTTCCCACAATTAACAAGGGTTGGCTCTCTCCCACTGGGAGAGGCCATAGTTTTTTACCATTACCCCCAATTGGAACTTTGAGAGCCAAAAATACTATTAAATTAAGAATGATGTTTTTGTTTATGAAATCATCAAAGGAATGGAGAATGATTACACGTAGAGACTATCCTTGGAAGAAACTAGTGAATTGAGAATCTGGGGTAACTAGATTATGTAGTATAGGAAATTCTCATACATTAGGCTTGTTGGCTTCCACAAGGCACCCTACAAGCTTCCATGGTATCCTAGTGACATGATTATATTTCTCAATCTTTGTAGGCAAGTAGTGGAGATTCATAAGTTGGTAGCCAGCAGAAACAAAGCTAGATTTTCTTTCCCCATCAAGATTGGGGTATACTATTGTGCTAACATGTAGAATTCCAAGACCATAGAGTTGGAAATGGCCCCTTCATTTATGGACTTGTATAGGAAATAAGGAGCAAGTATGACTCCATTGGCAAAATTATCTCTCTGCTTAGGGCTTTCTATTCACATGACCTAGCACTAGAGGATCACTGGGTTGACTACCTAGATGAACATGAGGTAATAATCAAGGATTACTATAGACTAACCCTAGATGTGATCAAATGGTTCCATGTAGAGAAGGTACCTAATGGTATGAAAGGGGATGTTAAGGTTATAGACCCCTCTTATAATAAAAGTAAAGTGTTCAATGGACCCACAGGTGACATAGACTAGTCTATGGCGGATAGCTCTTAAATGAAGGTGAGAGATAAGGTGGTAGTGGATATATCACTAAAGTGGTTGAAGAAACCATATCATATGCTTTCCCCACACCCAACACCAAAAGAACCTAAATCCCAAGAGAAGAAGAATACAAAGAAAGGGGAGTCCTCTACTCCACCCATAGAAAAACTAGCAGTTGAGGAAGTAGGACAAGAGGTACCAAGTGAAACTAGAGCTACTTCTAAAAGAAACAAAAAGGAGGTACTTATGGCAATGAGGTCTAGTGAAGAGGATGAGGATAATGTGCCTCTAGTCAGGAGGAGGAAGATAGCTACTTAGACCCTACTTGTTACTCACGTATCCCTCTCCCCTACTACTGAGAATTCCACCTCTTCATCTCATCAAGACCCTCCACTTTCATCCCAACCTCCATCTCGACCACCTCCCCAAGTCATTCCTCATTTAAGCTAGCCACCACCTCAGGTACAACTTCCATATGCATCCCCATCATAGTAGGCCAAAACACCCACTTTACTGTCATATGTCTCTCCTCCTCTCCCACCTTCTCCTACACATGTGGAGATACCATCCAGTCAAATATTCCCTTTCCCCTAAAGTAGGCATTAATAATTAGGTCCACTTAGTATATGACATTGCATCATAAAAGCATCAGAAGGAGGAAGGTTTGCAAGATACTATTGAAACTATTATGGTGACTCCTTTCTCTCCTTCCTCACTAGACCCCACTTCCAAGAGACCTCAAACTCCTCCTCCCTCTCCTCTAGAAATAGAATTTTTAGGCATTAGGCTACCAGTATGTTTGAACCATACCTTGAAGAAGAGATAAAGAACATATGAGCAAATAGATGATAACTTATCTAATGTGGTGAAAATATTCAAGGTCCAACCTAAGAAAAAGAGGGAAAGAACATTTTCCACCATCATAGTTGATGAACAAGGAGCTAGGGTATTACAAGTTTCCACTTCAATCATAAATAAAGAAGAATCATAATTTTTTCCCAGAGAATACCAAAATACAACAGGTCAACCTTGACTAGTAGACTAGGGAAGGAGGAAACATTTTCTACAAGAAACTATCTCCACCATCCTTGAGTGAATGAAGAAAAATGAATTTATAATAGAAGATAAAAAGAATTAGGTGGGACAAATGACCGCTTATATTAACCACCTGGTAGGCCCTATTGACTCTAGTGTGCTAGCTCCAACTATACTAATGACCCTCAATAAAGATATTTAGTGGATGGATGTAGACAGAGTGATCACTACTATTGCTACATGGAGAGATAAGTTGCAAGCCCTAGGTAACATGATAATCAAGGAGGCATTAAGGGCCTATAACAACATTGATGATGGGACAAGTGCAATGCCAAAGTTTGAAGAGTTAGTGGATGAAGAACTAATAGTGTGAGAGGAATACATCCCAATTTTGTAGAGGATTAGGGAAATTCCCTCTAATGAGTTAAGCAAGATGTGCATTATTGATAAAGGTGATCAAGACTTATTGCTTTAATGGTTATAGGCCGCCAAGTTAAGGATGAAGATACTCAAGGTTTGTGAAGATATACTTTCCATCAAGAGGGAGGCAACTAATACAACTATAACCAAGACAAAGAAATTTGTAGAGAACGTCCCCTACACTTTTTTGGATAGATGCAACCTTGGTTCATCTTACTACTAGGATTATTCAGGAATTCTTACGACTTCTACATAAGTAGCTAATAGAGACAAAAATTTATGACATGATGAGGATAAAGGTTGCATTCCAAGGGTTCCAAGAAGAAAAATTTATAAGATATTGTTCACCTAGAAGGTGTGTCTAAATTATCATAAAGGGCAAAATATAAATGACCTAAATGAGCTCATCACAACCTTCCATAGTCACCTTCTAGGCAATGCCTAACACATAATGCCATCCTACATTTTGAAGTGAATACTTGAAGGCATTTAATTTCATTTATTCCTTAATTTTGTGAAATGTAATAACTCAATTCAAAATGTAGTGTAATATAGGGCCTATGGATCAAATAAAAATTATAACTTGTAAATTCAATTTTCAAGCCTAGGTACCAACATAGGACACAAGATGACCTGTAATGTAATTCAAATCTTTGATGCTCAAGTTAGGTATATAAGAATGTTTCAAAGGTTTATCAAAGGGGGGAATCTAGGAGATTTCAAGTAGAAGCTATCATTTCATAATTTTGAGTAAAGGCATGTAAGGAAAATTTCAACACATCTTCAGTGTGGAATTCATCCTAACTTATGTAATATGTGAATGGTGTTGCCAATTAATAGAATATACTCTATTGTTATCCATTATTTCTTTCCTTTTGTGGTAATGTGTTTATGTTTTCAATTTAGCAATTGATCCATCTTAGTAAGATCCACACAATTGCCTAACCATTTGATCTTTTGATATGAGATTGAAGAATAGGGTATGATCTTTGCACATGCAATATGGTGTTTTCATGATCTCATTCCAAGTTCTCACTAACTCCTTATAATATTGCATCTATAGTGTCAATGGTTGAGTGAAATATTTATCATTACATTTTAGATTAAATTAGATTTTACTAGGTTTATGAAAGGGGGGTTGAAAATTAGATACAAAGGTTGTCCATTTAGTTTAGTACATTTTGTTAACTTTATATTCCTTTTTTGTATTTATTTTAAAATCAAAATTAGTCTAGGGTTAGAAGTAAAAAATTTTGAGCTTAAAGTAAAGCATATCTTTGAGGGAAATCTAATCATATAGGTCTAAGATTTGAAACTACCAACACACCTGCCCCTTGGACAAACAATGATATAGACCACTCATTTATTCCAACACTAAGGTGACCCAACAAATATGGATCTTGGAGGTAATTGATCCTATAGATAATATACATTTTCAAGAGATGTAGAGTGATCTTCATTCTACTTGTGTTGCATGTGCTAAAATATACATCAACAGGAACTTTACACATTCAATCGCCATAAAAGTTAAATATTAATAGAAAAATTAAGTCACTTAATTAAAAGAAATTGGTATAAGGATAAAATAGTGCCACCCACTCTAAAATTTAAATTCTAATATTAAAAAAGTCACCCAAGATATTATGCTTCTTTGTAGTTTATTCACCAATGTTTTTTAAAATTTTCAAGTAGTCATTTCTTAAAGTATACCATGTTAGCCATTTCTAGCACACATACCCACACACTTGATCTCCTTGAGATATGCTATTTGCCATCATGGTTCAATCTTGTATTTTTGGGTTTTTATCTCTAGGGTCTAGGGATCGACGACAAGATTTTAAATTTCTACGTTTAGATTCTAGAATCTAGCCTTTTTCCACTAGCCATCATGAGCCAACTTGGTACATGTTTCTACAGCTTGGTGTTCTGCTTCAGTATTTAAATACATTCATTTATGTAATTAATTCAGTAAGTGGAATCAAGGAGAAATCATTCTAGGAACATTTGGTTTTGGAGCTTAAAAAGTACCCATCACATCAAAATCTTCATATAGGCCATTTCCATGCTTGAGAATATTTTCTTCAGGTACTAACTCAATGATGTAAAGCTAGTCCATCTAGGGGATTTAAAATAGAAATTTATCTTAGAAATCTATCAAATTCCCCACATGTATTTTAAAGTATCACCATCCTTACAGGTATTTAGATACCAAAGAATCAAGATGAAGAAATTTACATAAGTGTATAGTATATTGGGACAATCTTGCATGTTACAAATCAATCTTATGCATTGTAACATTCTTGTCAAACACGGGTTTGACCTAGAGGAGCTCAGGATCAACACACAACAAATTTTGAGACTATATAGATCTTGAGATATTCATTAAATCATAAGCATCAATTTTCTATATGTGAATGACCAGATTCTATGTGACATTGGATCTGTAAGAGTCTCCAATGGACTCATGAACCTAGGAACACATGTAAAACAAAATATCTTCGACAAGAGAGCTACAAGAGAATGATGTTGAACTAGTGCAACAATGAATTACACACTTGCATTATGATATGTATCAAATGTACAATGAGATACATTTCTTATAAAGACAAGGAAGAGAGATAAGAAGTTGTAGTCATGTGACAAGTGTCATATTCCTATTACATGTGACAACTGGAGGGCAAGTTGCCAACTAGTTGATTATATCACATGTGTAGCATAAGACAACTATAAGATGACTATCAACAACTAGAAACAAGTAGAAAAATTTAGAAATATCTAGAAGGCTCACTAAGTCAACTTAACATGTGAATATGTGTGAATAGGTTCCAACTAATAAATAGTTGGATAATGTGCCTTATTCACACTACAAGGGAAAACTAGATAGGAAATAGCCCTATTCATACTAACACCCCCCTTAAGTGCAACTTAGGGAGAAGCAAACTAATGTGAGGATGCAAAAAAAGGCAAGAATGGGTCTTGATAACAAGGCCATGTTAGGTATCCATGTAAAAAAAATATCTCACAAATAGAGAAAAGGAGAAAACCTAGTGGGACAAAACTCCTCGCCAGAAGAAAGAGAAAATGCCCCCCAGAATAGAGAGAGTAAAGAGAAGGACTAAAAAACCCCCTGAAGTGGACACCTATCGCACCCCCAACAAAGCCTATAGATGAAGGAACTTGCTCTCGGTGAAGGGTTTGGTGAAGATGTTAGTGATCTACTTCAATGTCGAATAATAACTAAGGTCAATGATCTACTCATGAATTAACTCTCAAATGAAGTGCATGTTAATCTCAATGTGTTTGGTTTGCTGATGATGGATCAGATTGTGAGAGATCTAAATCACACTCTGGTTGTCACAAAAGATGATTGTAGGCTTCCAGAAGGGAATAAAAAACTTAGTGAGAATATTCTGAAATCAAATAGCCTCAGTAGTAGTATTAATTTCTCCTTGATACTCATCCTATGTAGATGAAAGAGAAATAGCATACTGCTTCTTGCTCAACCAAGAAATTGGACTAGAACCAAGAGAGAAATAGTACCCTGAAGTAGACTTGTGATCCTAAGAATCCCCTGCCCAATCTGAGTTTGTGTGTCCCACTAAGTCAATATCCATGCTCACTACATAATGAATCCCATAACTATGAGTGCCTTGTATAGAGTGAGGAATCCACTTAGCTGCCTTCCAGTGTATCTCATGTGGCTCATGCATGAACCGAGAGACCATGCCCATGACATATGAAATGTTAGGCACCATATGAGTCAAATAGATGAGACTCCCACCAAGCTATCAGTATAAAGTGTAATCCACCAAAGGTGAATAACACTTAGCATCAAGTTTGATTCCTAATAGAACTAGAGTTGGCGCATGCTTATAGTCAACCATGTGAAATCTAAAGAGCATGTCAACTGCATACTTGGTCTATGCAAGGAAGATACCAAATGAAGACTGAGTGATCTCAATCCTCAAGAACTAGTGCAAAAGGTCCAAGTCTGACATTAGAAACTGATCATGAAGGGTAGCTTTCACTGCCTTGATGGTGGATGAGGAACTCCTTGTAATCAACAAGTCATCAACATATAGAACAAGGAATGTGAGAGTATCATCTTGCTACAGAATATACACATTTGGATTAGAATGGCACCATAAAAACCTAATTGATAGAAGGAAAGAGTCAATCTTGGTATAGCAAGCCTAAGGGGCTTGTTTGAGGCCATAAAGAGACTTCTGAAGATGGCAAACAAGTGAAGGATACTAAATGAACCCCTGTAGTTGCTCCATGTATATCTCCTCCTGAAGGTCTTCATGAAGAAAGGTACTCTTCACATCCATCTAATGAGCTTCCCAATGATGGGATGCAACAATGGCAAGGACAAGTCAAATGGAAGTCATCTTGGCAACTTGTGCAAAAGTCTCAGAGTAGTCAATCCTGAGAACCTGGGAGAATCCTTTCACGATCAGGTGAGCCTTATGCTTATCAATTAGCCCACCTACAAAAAAATTTGTCCGATAGATCCTTTTTCATTGAATAAGTTTCCTTCCCTTAGCAAGGAGAACTAAATCCCAAGTGTGGTTACTCTCCAAGGAACTAAACTCTTCCTACATAGTAGCATCCCACTTGGGGACACCAGAGGCTTCTCGAAAGGACTGTGGATCATAAACTATAGTAATGAAGAGATGTGGATCCTTCTTGAACTGTGACATTGTTCTTCTATCATCTAAAGGATCACCAACCCAGTCACTTTCTGACTCTAATATCTTACGAGCCCAAAGAGGCCTAGTAGGAGAGTTTAGAGGAGACTCATCAACCTCTGAATGATGACTAGATGGAGAGGACAAATCCTAATCATCATTGTCACCATCTGAAGAAGAGGAAGAAGACTCCTTATCAGGATCCGGAGGGTTAGGATCCTTAGAATAATTATCATCATGTCGCAATGAATCCAAACTAATAGTGGAGGGAGAAGTGATAGGAGGAGAGTTGGAAACATACTCCTCAAACTAAACACTCCTCTCGATGAACAACTCATGAGTAGTGGGATGAAGAAGCATATATCCTTTGACACCATCTAGCTACCCAACAAATATGTAAGGCCTACTCTGCAGATCCATGGCCTTGATTTTTTCTATTAGAATGTGGGCCTATTCAAGAGAACCAAACACCCAAAAGTGCTTAACTGTGGGTTTCTGACTATTTCAAACTTGAAAAGGAGTAACCCCCTTTACAAATTGGTGAGGTGCTTGGTTCTGGATGTAACACATACAAATGATGGCCTCTGTCCAATACTAAGGGCCCATTGACTTGGAGTGAATCATTACAATTGTCCATCTCATTTAAGGACCTATTCTTTTGCTTTGTGACACCATTGTTGTGGAGTGTAGGAAACTTTATGTTGAAGATCAATACCCTCTAAGGTGCAAAACTACACAAATCTATGGTTGACATATTCCCCCATTATCTGTCCTAAAAAGTCTCAAAGACCTCAGTCTTTTGTTTGAGAAAATAATCCCATGTGTATCTAGAACAATCATCAATGAAAGTCAGAACATATCTCACCCTATTGAAAGAAGGATGTGGAAATGGACTTGCCAAGTCACTATGTACCAACTCCAAAAGTTGTGTGGCCCTCCATGCTTTGCCTTTATCAATTTTTTCTTCAAGATACTTACCAAGAATGCAACCTTGGAAAATTCCATCAGAAAACTGAATAGAAGGATACCATGAGACCATGTCCTGTTGATTGAGTTACTTCAAGTAGCAGTAGTTCAAGTGGCCAAACCGTTGATGCCACAAACAACTCACCTCATCTGAGTGAGTGAGAAAATCAAGTGAAGGAGAATATGGAACAAAGTGAGAAAAGCGATATAGTCTAGACTAATGCTCAACATTCCCCACTGCAACTGAAGACCCACTATACATCTCACTAATTACCACTGTGTCTGGAGTGAACTCAACCTATTTTCTAGAGCCAATACGAGTGATCTAAAAGACTGATAGGAGATTAGTTGACAAAGATGAACACAAAGAACATCTTGAAATGTTCCTTCATTCACATCAATAGACCTGTTTCCATGCACCGTAGCAGGAGAGTCATCACCCATTAGAATAGATGGCATAGAACAAGGCTCCAAGGAGACAAAATTGTCTTGTGATGAGGCCATGTGGTGCAAAGTACCCGAGTCAATAATCCAAGAATCAAGTTATGAAGCAACACCAACAAGGGCCTTACCCTTTCCTTTCCCCTTACTTTTTCTATGTCCTTTGAAGATTCTTATGATGAACTCGATTAATCAGGTACCTTAATATTGTTCTTTTGAAGAACATGTGTCAAGTGATCAATCTATTTCTTCAAACATTTATGTTCATCATGACCTATTTTCTTATAATAGGAACACTTGACATTCTCCTTTTTAAACTTATCCCCTTTTGAAGAAGATGCCTTAGTAGCTGCTTTAGAAACAAATTTATTCTAATCTTGTTTCTTCTCTCCTTGATTCTATTGTTCCTTTTTTTTTTCCACTCCCCTTTTGATATTTAGTTCCATGATTTTCAGCCAAGGCATGAGACTTACAAGGCTTAACCGTACCCATTTAAATCAACTTATCTTGCTCCCTTGTGAGTTTAGTTGCAAAATCATCAAGAGAAGGCATTGTATAATTGGTTCCTAAAGCACTTTTAGTGGCATGAAATGTAGAAACAATCATAGAATAGTTTGGACCTAGACTTAAGAGCAATTGTGAATCTTTCTTTTCAATCCCACACTATTTCAAGTGCAATCTTATGGTCTTAATTTTTGTGAAGAAGTCCCGAATAGTGTCAAAGCTAGTAGGACTGAACACTATGAGCTCATTCTCTAGATGTCCCCTTATTTCATCTATTTACTAAAGAGTTTTTCCAAAGTGGTCCATACTCCATTTGGTATAGAAATATATTCAATATGAAAAAGCAAATCTAGAGATACAGACATACACAAGGTTCTAAAAGGTTCATCCAACTTATTAAACCATTTAGCCTTTTCTACATCTATACTAGGTTCAGGTTCAAGTCCCATTGTTACTCTATATAGCCCATTCCTCTTTAGATAGAGTGACATTTTAAATTTCCAATTAAAGTAGTCGTATGGTGTGAGTATTGGAACTATATTTAGATCTGTTTAGTGCAGAAAATAGATTGAGATATAGGAACTCAAAGGACACATGAGACACCCCCCATTTTACTCAATCAAAGAAAACCCCAAAAGAAAATATGATTTGGCAATTTATATTTAGTGTGAGTACAATTACCAATAGCAAAAAAGTGCTTAGTGGACATGATCTCAATGCTTTACAAATTCTTAATCAAATGAGTGTATGCTCAAAGTACAATCTTGGAATACAACAAAATATGGAAAACCATACTACTACAAAGTACTCAAAAAATCATTCACTTTCAAAAAAAGAATCACCTCAATCCGATGTCCTATACAAAAGTTATGAGTCTTCGAAGTTCCTAAAATGAGAACTACATAGCATCACCTATGAGAATCTACAAATTTTGAAAAAACTAGGCGTCGAAACCAAAATCCAATTGCATTGTCATGTAGAGCACGAAATATTAGCCTAAATAAGAAAAGTTGCTCAGAAAAAAGGAGTCTATGTGAGCAATATACAAGCCTTTGAAATATGCCTTCAAAATCATGCGTATCAACAGAGAAGGGGGGAGCAAAGGATTTTTTTTTACTCTACCAAATTTGGTGAACTGACAAAAATGGGGCTTACACCTTAAAAGGTGCCCTTTACTCTGTTGTACAGACTACACAGTGCCTATGCAGAGCTTATACCTTTTTTAAAAAAAAATTTATCAAAAACAAAAAAAAAATTACAAAAGGAAATTTCTATGGTATATAAAAAAAATTCTTAACACTATAGAAAATGATTTTTCCAAATGCAAAAACTTTTTTTTTTTATTTTTAAAAAAATTGAACCTGTAAATTCGTACGGATTTGATGCAGGTGATGTTGATCCAATATAGGCGGTACGGATTTGACAGTGACAACTTAACCCTAGCAAAATGGCTAAAAACTTTTCAGAGCCAAAATATGAAGAATTATATGTTTGTCTTTGTTTGTTCAGCGTTCTGAGATGCAATGGTGCTATCCTTTTCGACTAGAAATGCCTCCAGCAAAAATTCAACTCTAAATCACCCTCAATTGCGGGAAGAAGTTTTGTAGATCTGGAGCTCTAATACCATGTGAGACTCTCCAATGGACTCACGAACCCAGGAACACCTACGAAACAAAATATCTTCTACAAGAGAGCTGCAATAGAATGATGTTAAATTGGTGCAACAATGAATTATACACTTGCATTATGATATATCAAATGTACAATGAGATACCTTGCTTATAAAGGCAAGGAAGAGAGATAAGAAGTTGTAGCCATGTGACAAGTGTCATACTCCTATTACATATGACAACTAGAGGGCAAGATGCCAATAATAAGATCACATGTGTAGGATAAGACAACTATCAACAACTATAAACAACTAGAAAAATCTAGAAATGTCTAGAGGACTCATTAAGTCAACTTAACATGTGAATATGTGTGAATAAGTTCCAACTAATAAATAGTTGGATAATGTGCCTTAATCACACTATAGGGGAAACTAGATAGGAAATACCCCTATTCACACTAACAGGATCAACATTATACTTCATTCTTGTTCCCAAAACTAAGTGTCCTATCCATTTACATTTAAATCCTAAAATAACATTTTAATCTATCTATTGTTGACTCTTATTTATTTACATCAATTGTTTACTTTATTCTGACTTATTTAAACATGCTTAATCAACACGAGGGCATTTAATCTGCTATAATAATATAATCATTTTTTAAGAGTTTTTAAATAAATTGAAATAGGACATTTCAAATAACTTGTTAAAAAAAAAAGTTCAAATGAAAAATGGTATTGTTGAAAACAGAAGAGGACTGATTGTACAATCTACCCACCCCCTATTCTTCATTCTTCTTTCCTCCTAAGAACAACTGACCATTCAAATTCTCATAATCATTATACATTGAATTTCTTCTAATTTTCTAGATAGTCATATAAAACAATCCAAAAGGAATCCGCAGGAAAAGCCATTCGAACAATATTTAGCATTGCTTTTCCTTTTTCTCGCTATAGAAGACAACCTGGATAAGTTGAAACGGTAAGTTTCCTTCATTTTATATGAGGTAAGGAGGGAGACCTGCAACAACGTTTCACACGGCCTGTTTGAAAAAATTGAAACGAAAATGACGTCGTTGAAAAAAGGGTGAAGATGAAACTGACCTGAAACTGACCTGATTGTTCATTCCACCGTCTCCAGATTCTTTCTCTCCCTCTAACAATCACTTACTATTTACGATTCTCATAATCTTTATACGTTTAATTTCATGCTCGTTTTCTATACGCTCGTACAGATTTAAGTCCATAAAGAATCTGCTACAATTCTCATAATATTTTTCTATTTAATTTCATGCCCATTTTCTATACGCTCGTACAGATTTCTGTCCATAAAGAATTTGCTGACGTAAATAAAAGCTCATACGACATGATACAGTTTTGTTTATAGGACACATCCCTGAATATATTATTTAATTATCTCATCCACAGAAGGTTAGAATAGACCACTTTACTTAAACATAATCCACTTTAATGGTAAAATACTCAATAGAATTTTTACAGTTCATCCACAACAAAAGATAATAAATATTTGTCTTATTTTTATTGATAAAAATTGACTTTAATTGTCAAGGGAAATCATTAAGAAAATAAGAAATCCATTGGAAACCCCCAATAAAATGACTCCAAGGATATTTTGAATTTTGGATCATTTGTTTTCTTTGCCTATCAATTGCTCATAGAAGTTGAAAGACAAGTCGCATAAAGATTTTTTTAAATATTAAATAAGGAAGAAGTTAGACAATTTTACGTTCCAATTTGGTTGGCTTGTATTTATATTTTGATACTATGGACTTTAGAAACTATTGAGTTGATAGAAATTTACCATTCTAATGTTTATTGTACTCAGACATGACTTAAAATTTAAATGTTGTGTTATCTCTAACATTAACTTCCTCATTATAATTTTGAGCATTTTAGGATAAGGTGATATTAACCTTGTTAATTATATGTATTAATGTTTTATTTTCAACATTTTTGGAATGGGTTCTTGGACAACCATATAGGTTGTTGAGAGATAGTATTTCATTATTATTCTCTTTATAAATTGGAATATTAATTGTACTAGGAAATTCATGAGGAGGGTTGCTTATGATGGTGGTGGTTACAAATTGACTTGACTTTATTTGCACTACTTCTCCAATCCCAAGTGTTAAAAGAGAGAGTGAAACATTTTTTGCATGTCAAGTGGGGTCCACATTAGTTGGCCACTCCATTTTGAAGAAATGTTCTTGGAAACAGATGTCCACTCTTCACATAGATCAAAGGTACTAATGGTTATGGCACGTTTCCATGGAGCATTGATTAATTGGTAATGGCAGCATTGTATTTTTGTCATACCATGGATTTTAATAGTTTTGGTTTCTAGAAACTATTCTTGGTTTGTCTTCTCTAGCTCTCTATACATTAGATGTTTTGGATAGTTGTTTCACAAGTCTTTTGTAGATTGAAAATTGGTATGTTGCCAAAATGCTATTAGATTGAAGATAGAAGTTGGATATATTATTTTAATAATAAGTTTATTGGATTAATACAAACTTGTGCTCTCTTTGGAAGTAATTTTTTCTCTTGAAAGGGCTTCTCCACGTAAATTATGGTGTTATGTATTTCAAGTACATGTTTACTAACTTAAAAGTCCTCATATTAATCTTTGGTAAATCACAAGACCCTTTAATTGGTATTTTAGATTTACATATTAAGTGAACATGTTTTTATTTGTAACTTAGTTTACCCAATTTATCAACACTTCATATCAAAGTTTTGGTTTCATTTAGAATGGGACACTTTTCTTGGAAGTGTTGTGGTTTTTATCTATAGTCTAAGATCTTTTGATTTAATAGTTATGTAGATTTGTAAGTTATTGAAATCCTAACCTCTACCTCTTTTTAGAAATTGAAATGTTCAATAGCTCTACATACAAGCTATAAAAGCTAAAGATGGAGGAACTCATGGAAGGAAGGGACCAATGCAAAGTTATAGTAAAGAAAATAAAACCTAATGGAATGTTTGACAAAGATTCAAAAATGTTAGACAATAAGGTAGGATGAACCATTTAGTTATGTCTTGCAAATTATGTCCTCTTAAATGTCATAGAAGAAACCATCACATATGCACTATACAAAAGGATAGGTGATACCTATCAAACTAAAAGTTTGACAAATAAATTATATTTTAAAAGAAATTTATATTCTTTAAAAATCAAGGAAGATGAAATCGTCTCTATTGCAGAATTCTTGAAAGCCTTTAATTTGAGTTTGAGTTAGCTAGTTTTGTAGATGTTAAACTTGATGAAGAAGATAAATGTATCTTGTTTCTTTGTTCTTTTTTAAACCTTTGAATAATTTAATTATTACTATCAATTGTAATGCTACAGATATAAACATATACTCCTTAATTGCTATGTTACTTAGTGAAGATATGAGGAGAAAGTCAAATGATAAAGGTTCTAAGGATGTCTTGCACATTTGGGGAAGGACTGAGGACAAACGTACATCTAAAGAGGAATGGACACAGGTAGAGGATGTGAGTATTGCTTATTACTTGATTAACTAGTCTCCTTATTTGACACTTATAGAGAAGACTCATTATGAAGTGAGGATAGGTAAGAAAAGTTTTGTTTCACATTTAAGGCTATCTGACAGTAAGGGTTTTATTCATGTGCCTAAGGAAATATTATCTAAGTTGGATCTAAAATAACATGAATACATCTATATTGTCTACAATGAGAATGTAAAAGGTTATAAGCTTTGGGATCCTCTAACCTCGAAAATCAATTATTCTAAGGATGTGATTTCAAAGGATCTTAGACTATTTTTAGATTTGATGTAGCTAAAGGAAAATTAATGTAAGAAAATGGTGTATTTGAGACTAATGTTGCAAAGTAAGAAGATGCACATGTTGAGGACAAAATGATAGATTAGAGGATGAAATAATTAAATTATGAGTAGGTTTCATATATGAGGAGGACAAAATGTATCTTCCTCTAGTGAGAGTTATGAGTAGGTTTCATATATAGGAAGATGAAGAGTCCCTTACATTACTATTTAGAAAATCCAAAAGAAAATGTAATCTAGTTGGCAAACATAGCCCACCAAATTTACATATTGTGTTTACTTTAAATGGTAATTGTTGGCACGTGCCTTAAAAAGTTCAAAATCCCAAGTTTATGCCTCATTGTCGTCTAGAAAGTTTTTCAATCATTATTGATAAATTGTTTGAGAAATCCCCAGTGGGCCTACCTTGGTGAAAATTTGTTTTGTCATGATTATTTGTCTTCCCAGACCATGGCCATGTCTTATTCTTTCCAAAAGATCACATAAAATTTCTTTATTTTGTGCTTTCTATGTTTTTTTTCTGGCTTTTGGGTGTAGGGTTCCAACTTCCAAATCCTCTAAGAACTTGGAACATCCCTAGTTCCAAATCCTATCAGACCTCGGAACATCCCTAGTTCTAATGTCCTTCCGGGACCCCATTCCCCCTTGTTCAATTTAGAGGGTCAAAACATGGAATATTCATATGATCTCAAAGATGGTGGTTATGTATGTCATCTAGCATCAGATGGACCTTTTGTTTGGGAGTTTTGGCACTGATAATTTTAGGTTTTCTAAGGACATCCAAATATCCCTACTTCCAATGTCCTTTTGGGACCCCATCCCCCTCACTCAATTTGGAGGGTCAAAACTTTTTTTTTTTAGATGATCTTGGAGATGGTGGCTATGTGTGTCATCTAGAATCAAGTGGACATTTGAATCTAGAGTTATGGTACTTCAGGAATTTTGGGTTTTCCATAAACATTAGAACATCCCTAGTTCAAGTGTCCTTCTGGAACCCATTCCCCCTTGCTCAATTTGGAGGGTCAAAACATAAAATTTTTAGATGACCTCAAAGATGGTGGCTATGTGTGTCATATAACATCAAATGGACCTTTAATTTGGGAGTTTTGGCACTTTGGAAATTTTGGGTTTTTCGTACACATTGATACATCTCTTATTCCAATGTCTTTCTAGGACTCCATTCTCCCTTGCTCAATTTGGAGGGTCAAAACTTAGAACCTTGGTACAAAATTGAAGGATATGGTTTTTGGTGTCCCCTACATCTATTTGGCCTTTCGTTTGGGTGTTTTGCTCATTTTGGAATTTTTAGGTTTTCCATGATCCTTTTGGGCCCCCTTTTTTCCATAGTGAATTTGAAGCGTCAAAACTTAATATTTTGGGATCATCTCAGAGATTCAAGCTATGCTGATCATTTTTCATCATGTGGAACCTTGATTGGGTGTTTTGGTTACTTTGAGGATTTCGATATTTTTGTGGACAATGTTGGAACATTCCCAAAAATCCCTATATTTCAAGTTCTTCCGGAGTACCCACTTCCCATGGTGTACCACATGGGGATTTCAATATTTTCTTGGACATCTAAACATTTTCAAAATATCCCTATTTTCCTAATCCTTCCAGGTTTCCCATTTCGCTAGTGGATTTTGAAAAATCACTATGTTCCAAGGTCTTCAATGTTTCTCATTAGCCTTGGAGTGCCCCATATTTCTTGATGTCCTTGATCATTCCACGATTCTAGAATTTGCAACTTTCCAAACAATCCCTATGTTGCAAGTTCTTCTAGGTTTCCCATTTCTGATGGGACACCCCATATGTCCTAATGTCTTTTATACTATTAGAATTTGGGGTTCTGAGATGCACTTTTCAAATGTCCTTGTGTCCCTAGTTCTTATGGATTCCGATATCTAGCCCAAATGCTCAAATTTTACAATTTTTAAGATGCGAGGGGACACTCCAAGAACTCTCATGACCACCATTAATGATCATTTTGAGGCCCGACAACATGGTAGGTGAGATCCATACACCCTAGGACTATTGTGGACCCTTCCATGATGAAATTTTTGTACCAAAGCATGGGTAAACATATGCAATTTTTTGGTACAACCCATGTGGTCGTGATGTAAGAAGGGTGGTCACTTAGTTTCATTTTCAAATGTCAAATCCCTCTTTCCATGGCTCCTTGATGGATTGAACGAGGTATTTAATGGATTTAGTATTCATTTACAAGTGGATGTATTTTTAATTGCAAAGTAGATATAGAAGAAGATAAGATTGGATATCTAGGGTTTGTTCTAGTGGATACAAATAGAGCATTTTTGCTGTAATTACATCTTGATTTTCTTTCAAGGGTTATGAGAGGGCATTGTAACATTCAAAGAACAAATTTTAAGTGTATATTCAACATCATTTCAACTCTCTCCATGAGCATTTTGTAAACTTTTGGTATTTTGGAAATTTACCCTAGTCATGCTTGCTTAATTGAGCATTGTTATGGACTAGTTAATAACCAGAAAATGTAAAACACTTTGTAATGTTTTTGTAAAGTATCTTTTCAAGAAAATACATGAAGTTTGTAGGTTGTTCATGGATTATTAAGGAATGCTTTCAATTTAATGTTCTACCATTTCTCCCAGTTACCTGTTTGTATGTGTACAACCTAGCTTATGCATTAAATATTCATATTTTGGTCTTTGTTGGTATATTGATTAATGTATCATTTTTTGGTGTCCCCTTTGATTTAAAATCTAGAATATGTTGTCCCCACTTGATTAAGGCTTCGATCTATATTCTGTTTAACTCCTTTTCCCACCAACACACTCAATACAACAAAAACCACAATCTTTTACCTTATATGTGTTCTTTGTCCTACTCACATCCATGTCTAGATGCATGCTTTTACATTAAGGGCTATCAAAAAATTATTTTAGGCTCTTTTCATGGATGCATATATCTTATCTATGAAAGTGTACTACCGTTGAATTTCTCGAACCAACATACAGGATGCTTAGTGACAAAAAATTGAAGTTTCATGTGGATTGGGTATGGTTTGATTCAGGGTTTAGTTTCATGTTGTTATAAGTCCTTGTTCTTGTACATCTTAGGGAATATGCCCCTTGGTCTAGCAGAGCCAAAAGATGAAGAAGTTCTTACCCACCTTGTCAATGTTGTCCTAAGTTGCTTCATCTTGAGTATAAGTTCGTAATCTTTATCTTGAATTTCACACCCTTGGCACTTAAGAATTGATTGGATTTAAAGATTAGAGGAATCTCAACTCTAAGAACCAACAAAACTGGTGCCATTGTTGGGGAAGAATTAAGTTCTAGGTTTATATCCTGGGTTATCTATCGGTAAAGAAAATTTCTCTTCCCAAGTGAAGAGTGACGACTCTACTTAGCTGAACCCACAAAAACTCAAAGTAAAAATAAAAAATGTAAAGAGGAAAGCACTCAAAGAATTCACAACACCTTGATGATATGGTAGCACACTAAGAGAGGTAGTGTAGTACCTAGAAAGCTACAAACAAAGGTATATCTAGTAAATACACTTTTGAAAGAGATGATGTTGGCCCTTCTATTAGAGATGATATGCAAGTTGATCAATATCCCTATACTTTAGATGATTCTAGAAAATAAAATAGTTAGATCTAGTAGAAGAAACTACATACAGGAATATGGCATGCCAAGAGATTCAATAAACATGATTGGAGGGGATAGGAACATATATCAAGAGGCATAGTATGAGGATTTGAATGCATCAAATCTTATAAACATAAGAACTACAAGAGTCTAAGTGTCTACCTATGAAATTGAGACCTACAATGGATGCAAATTACACCTAAAATGCACCCAACCTCAAGTCCAAGGGACTTCAAGATTGGACTAAACTACTAACAAGCTAAATTATCTAATTGCACCCTAAAATAAGCCTATTAGTAGTGATATGTCCTAAATGGATAATAGACTAAAATAAGCTAGTTGAATTATACTAGTAGCTATGGATGTGAGCACTCAAATTGATAGAATAACTTTGCATAAAATGACTTGTTCCAAATGGGAGGTGGAGGCCTCAATTTATAGATTTTTAGAGATAGGATTGGAGAGCTAGGATCAATTTGAAGGATCAATGGTTGAGATTGTTTGAGGATCCTCAAGCAAAGAGAATTGGACAAATGGCATGATTGGATTGGATGAGAAGGTTGCCCCAAGATTTAAGAGATGATCAATGGATGAGAATGCAAGTTTGAATGGATGGATGGACAAGATTGAGTAGGTGTATGACATGTAAGGACTCATTTATGAAAAGGTAAGGCTTGGACTTTGTGAGGAATTTTAAATTCCATGGAGAGGACAAGTGGAATTTAAAATTAGAGGAATAGTGTTCAAATAGTGCCACATGAAATTTTAAATTGGAAGGAATAGTGACACATGGAGTGGGGTGGAAGAAAGAGGACAAATGTACTCAATTTAGAAGATTTGCCCATGCTTCCAAAGTATCACTTGTCATGTACGTGTGTGTACATTAGATGACAAGTGGACTTCTAGAAACATGGGGGTTTGTAATGATTAATTAATTAAAATTAATTCGTGTGCATATGGATTAGAAGAAAATAATTATGATTACAAAAAGTAATCAAAAGTGCACAAAATAGGGAATTAAATAAATTTATGATAATTTATTTAATTTTGGGATGAACTATAGTAAAAAATATTTAATTTTCAAACTATAGTAGAAGAATTGATTTTTTATGACATGATAAAGGTGCAAAATAAATTAATTAAATAATTAAAAATTATTTAATTAATAATCGGATTGGACAAAGTGATGTGGGTGGATTAGAGTTAAATGCGCTCGTGGATGAAGTTGGTTGTGACCATTTTCAAGTGTCTACATTTTGCCCCTCTTTGATATGATGTTCGAGATGATAAGATTTGTATCGAGTAACATCATTTCAAAGAAGCTAAGGAGATGAATAGAAGAAAAGGATAATAATGGGATGAGGATGCCCCCTCGAGAGGATATGTAGGTTGGACAAACACGAGTATGCTCTCGAAAGGAAACGTATTGGTCGAAGGTGAAAGAGAAGGGAATGGATATTGAATGACGAATCTATGAGTAGGATGTGAGTATGATATGATGTAAAATGACAAGAATAATGATTAGGATGTCGATTAGAATGAAGGTGTCAAGAATGAATGTGTTGGTGGGAATGTGTAGAATGGTTACAATGAGGGATGATTAGGAGGATCTACTCCCTTTCGCTTCATTTTGCAACTATGTCCCTACTAAACAATACTTTTGAATTGTGGGATGCTATGGGGATGTCAATGCAAGGTGATGAGGCCCAGACAATGATAGAGGTGAATGATAATAGTCTTCAAAAAGTCTAGCTCCAAGAGGGTACTCTCGTCTATTAATGACCTTATCAAAGTACAAATTGGATTTATCAAGACCGTGAGGTGTAGGAGAAATGATTGGTTAAAGTGAACCCATGAGTTTCAGAATTCACTTGGAAGGATGGACTTAAACTAGCCTTGAAGTATTAAGCCCAAGTTGTGGTTGATGTGAAAAAGATGTCAAGATCTCTTGGTCCAAATTTGTACTCGTGATACAGTCAAGCTTCGATAGTTTCCCCCTATGTTTCAACCTTAGGAAGACTAATGTTGAGGGTCCTCTATAGATGTTAAGGGCTGAATGCTAATGAAATGTAGTGATGAAATTTGATTGTAAAGGAATGGGATTGGATATGTAGGGGATGGCTTTGACACAATTGCAATTGAATTCGATAGGGAGAGTAGATGCTCCAAGTGTCCCTACGATTATGGAGAATGGTGATTAGGAATGATGAAAGATGAGCGGATGGGATAATCATGAATGGTTAGGATACGATTAGGATGTGGTGTGATTGGATTGGAATGAATGGTTTGGAGATGTGATTGGTTGGATTAGAATGAAGATGATTATGTGTAGTGATATGATTAGAGGGCTTGGATGGATTAGGAAGCGATTAGGATAATGATGATTGGATTATGGATGAGGATGATTATTTGTAATGATTATGCACGATAAATTGGACATGATTATGATGATTAGGCTATAATTGGGACAAAGTGGAATGATTAGAAAGTTATAAGTAGGCTATGTGGGGATGGATGGATTATGAAAATGATTGGGATGAGGATAAAGATGATGTGGAATGAGGGGATTTGAATGACTGAGGTTGGTTAGGATGAAGGCTTAGGATATGATGAGTTGGATATGACTAGGATGATAAATACGATGAATGGATGATTTGGTTATGACGTGGAAATGATAAATAGGATAATTAAGATGAGGTCAAAATGATTAGAAAGTGATGATTAGGACATGAGTATGATGTGGTTGAATGGTGGGGAATGATGACTAGGATATGATTAGGGTGAAAATGTAATGATTAGGGATGATGAAGATATGATAAGAATGTGATTAGACAAGGATGATGTGAATGGTTGGTTGATGTGATTAGAGGAGGTGATTAGGATAGGATGAGTATTAATGAATGAATGGATTTGAATGTTTAAGGTGATGACTAGGGGAACACACACATCAACCAAGATGAGCACCAACCGGAGTGGGTGCGGGTGGGGGGAAAGGCGTGTGTTTTAAGGGCATAGGGCAGAAAATAGTGGATTAGCGCGCAAAATGAGTGAATGGGTGGGTGTTTATTTTTTGAAAAGTTTTGGAAAATTTTATGTTTTCTTGAAATTTTTTGAAAATTTTTTTGTGTTTTTTTTAAATTTTTTTTATATTTTTTCAATTTTTTGATTTTTTTTTTTGTATTTTTTGAAATTTTTTGAAACATTTTTGTTTGATTGTTTTTTATTTTTATGTTGTGATTATTTGTTTATATTTATTTATTTTTTATTTTTTTATTTCTATTAAATTAGTTTTTATTTAATTATTTAGTTGTTTTTTATTTTTTAATTGTTATTATTGTATTGTTTTTATTTAGGGAGTTTTTAATTTGTGATTATTTTATTATTATTATTATTATTATTATTAATGAATAAATTTTGTGATTTTTTATTAATATTTTAATTGGGATTAATTTATTTATTAGTGTTTTAATTTAGTTATTTATTTGTTTTCGATTTTTAAATTTTTATTTATTTAGTTGTGTTGAACTTTTTTTTTGTTTTTTTTTTTAATGATGGGAGTGTATTTTGGCGTCCAAGGGGCGCGAGGGGCAGAACGCGGCACCGGGCCGGCGCGTGGGGGCTAGAATGCCGCTGAAGCAACGCGAGGCGATGGAATGGGCGCTTCAAAGGTGCTATAGAGGGCGATTCAGCGTGGGATGGGCGCTGCGGGAAGGGACAGACAGGGGACGGGGGTGAGGGGACGGGAGGAGTCGGAAGGGGCAGGGAAAAGGGGAGCATGGGTGGTTGAAGGGAGTTGGGACGGGGGTAGGATGGGGAAGGGGAATGGTGGAGTGTCCATTGCGCGGGGTTTCCGTTTCTTAGAGCCCAGTCGACGCTACGTTTGTTTTTGTTTTGTTTTTTTTGTTGATATTTGATTTTTAATATTTGATTTTTTATTTTTTATTTTTAATATTTGATTGTTAATATTTTTTTTTAAATGTTTGATTTTTTAATTTTAATAATGTTTTTTTTTTTTTTTAATGATTTGATTTTTTAATTTTAATAATTTTTTTTTTTATGATTTGATTTTAAATGTTTTGTTTTTTTATTTTTTTTAATTTTTATGATTTGATTTTTATTATTTGATTTTTATTTTTATTTTTTAAAATTTTTTGATTTTTTTGTGAATAATTTTGAATGGGGGGGGGATGTTTACTTGGGGGAGGGGATGGCACGACGTCGGGAAGGAATGGAATCAGAGATGTAGTGGGTGATTTTGACACAGTTACAATTGGATTCGATAAGAAGAGTAGACGCTCGAAGGGTTTCCCCTATGGTTGTGGTGTGCTGTGATTGGGAATGATCACGGTGAAATGATGGGATTGGAATGAATGGTTATGATATGATTAGGATGTGATCGATCGGATTAGAATGAACATGATGATGTGATAAGATTAGATGACGTGGATGGATTAGGAAGAAGTTGATTGGGCAAGGATGACGATGCATGATGTTTAGGGTTTGGAATAGGATGATTAGGATGATGTGGATTAGATGAATGAGGTGACTAGGGTTTGATAAGGATGACGAAGATGAGGACTAGAAGAATGATTAGGGTGACATGGATTGGATTAGGATGATGATGTGTAATGGTTATGCATGATGAATTGGATATGATTATGATGGCTAATATATAATTGGGATGATTGGGAATGTGATAAGATACAATTTGAGTGATGTGAAATGAGGAATAGGATAGGATAGAATGAGATGTGAGATGACTTGCCATATGGCTGGATGCCGGATGATAGGTGATCATGACGCCTCAGTAGAACACTGCAAATGGTCACAAAATGATGGGAAGAAAGAAGATAGTAGAATATAGAGGGAATGGGAATGTAAGTGTTAATGAATCCTGAGGCAACAAGAGAGGGATGGGGTGACAAGGATGGATGAAGATGTAAGGAAACAACATCATATTGAGTTATTCTACCAATAATAATAAAAGTGAGTGCTACTATTGATATACATGAGATGTTATGCACCAAGGTATGTGGAACCGAGGTGGCAAGGCATCCATGTATGGGACTTGACTCTATAATCAATAGGATGAAACCATTCATACCCATAATAGTACAACCTTGTCTAGACGAGGGAAGGGGACTCATAGAATAAGTTCCTAATGCACCATAGGTATGAAGAACCTTAGATGCAGAAGGGGAACAATATGCTAGAACCGACCCTATGATCCACGAGGTATGAATACTAATACGGAGTAATGAGAACCTCCCACAAGAATGACATACAAAAGCAATGACCATGCCCCATTCTAGATTGTTCGCCACTTGCTATGATATAATGAGATCAAGGCAATTTTGACATAGTCCAAGAATGATGCATAAAATAAAAATCAAAGACCAAAAGACTGACTGACCCAAAACACACAGCCATTGTATCTCTTGCCAAAGGATGGATGGGGGATTTGAGGATTCTATCTATTGTAGGAAGGATGCATCCTAGGACAAGAATGGATGATGGATTAAACAAAACTAAGGATAGGTAGAGGGATACGTGCTCCTAGTTATGAAAAAGCCAATATGTTGGTGAAAGATTTTTCGTGAGAGTGTTATGCTTTGATGAGATGCCCAACAAGTATATTGATCATAGGTCAAGTATAATCAATAAGATCAGGAATGTGGGACCATCCAAGTAGGCTGGATGGGTGCATTGTATGTACCTACATATTGGATACTTCCTTCATATTCCAGACTACCTACATACCCTGTATCCACGGGATCAAGGCACATTACAATGCGGGTGGTGATGATATGTAGTTCTGGGAGACTTGATGATGTAAGGATAGGGGTTGATTCATGTGGAATGACGAGGTATGGTTTAGTGAATGTGGATGTTGATTGGTCGATGGGTATAGGATGATGTTGGTGTAGTAAAGGCTGTGACGTGGCGAAAACATTAAAGGGACCAAGGTTATGGATGAATAGGAGGGTCAAGCGAGTGATGTAATGGTGATACAGAAAGATGGAAATTAAGTAATTGGGAGATGAGGGGTATGTTGGAAATGATGGATAATGGAAGCCCAGATGATGGGTTTATTCTGAAGTTCAGACGAGGGGATAGGTGGAGTGGATAGTGTAGATGAAGATAGGAAGGTGGTTTGAACAATGGATCCGGATTGAACCTACACATGATGCTTACAAGTAGGTTTTCATCATGGTACTTATCCAAGGTGCCACAAAGAGTGGTTTTCACCATAGGACAGATTATTTCTCTTTACTATTTTTTTTTGTAATTTTTTAGATTTTTTATTTTTTTATTTTGACATAGGGTATTCAGTGAACTAACTGTGGAACCGTTTCAAGTGAATGCTATTCCTGGGCTCCTCTAGTTCTTCTCCTTCAAGGGTGGAGAGGCAATATGCTCCAGAGCCATACCTTGCAGTGACAATGTAGGGTCCAAGCCAATTAGGCTCAAATTTTCCTTTCTTTTCTTGCTCAGATAGATTCCTTTGATTTTCTTTAAGGACCATATCTCCTACTGCAAACTCCCTAGCATGGATCTTCTTGTTTGCGAAGCTGATTTTGGTATGCTTGGAGGTGATTGAGGTCATTGAGGCACCGTTCATCCAATAGCTCGAGCTCTTGGAGGTGTGCAACACAGTATTCTTCATCAGTGATGACATTATACAAGGAGATGTGCAAGGAGGGCAATTCAATCTTGATTGGCAGGATGGCTTCTGTTCCAAAGACAAGGGAATATGGTGTAGCACCTGTGGGTGTGCAGATACTAGTGCGATAGGCCCAGAGGGCAGGATGGATATGAAGGTACCAATCATGGCTAGTTTCTTTAACAACTTTCTTGAGGATTTTGAGTAGGGTTTTATTAGTTGCCTCACCCTACCCGTTACCTTTTGGGTAATATGGGGTAGACCAATGATGTTGAATGTGGAATTGTTGACAAAAATCCTGATCATCATGGTTTTTGAAAGGCTTACCATTGTCGGTAACAATGGCAGATGGGATACCATAATGGTAGATGATATGGTAAAGGATGAACTTGGTGATTTGGTTGCCAGTGGTGAAAGTGAGGGGGATGGCTTCAACCCACTTAGTGAAGTATTCTGTGGCAGTGATAATGAATTTGTGTCTGTTAGAGGATGATGGGTGGATTTTGCCAACGAGATCTAGGCCCCACTAAGAAAAAGGCCATGGTGTAGTAATAGGTTGCAACACTTGAGAGGGAGCGTGAATGGGATCTCTATGCTATTGATAGGGCTTACACTTCTACATGTACTCACATGCATCATCTTCCATAGTAGGCCAATAATATCTGGTACGCAAGAGCTTCTTGGCTAGGACAATTCCACTTGTGTGTGCTCCGTAGATACCTACGTGGACTTCATGTAAGGCAAGGGAAGCTTCTTCCATGTTTAAGCATCAAAAAAGAGTACCATCATAGCTTCGGTGATAGAGGGTGTTAGCAAGAATAGTGTAGTGGGTAGCTTGGCGAATGAGGGATTGTTGTTGTTTGTGGGTGGATTTAGGAGGGAAAGTGTGATGTTGGAGGTAGGTGTAAATGTCATGATACTAGGGAGTTTATGGACAAACAATCTCACACATGAACTCTGACTCGGTGAGACAATATGCTGGCATTAGGAGTTGTTCCATAAGAAACTCACACTAATGACTATCTTGAGGCATATCCAGAAGGGAACCGATGTTGGATCTAGGGCATACAACTGAGAGGGGGGGGGTGAATTAGTTGTATAAAACTTCTTGTTCTTTCAAACACTTGATTCTTGGTTGTTAGTTAACAGCATATCAATTAATCATCCATGAAAGCATAATACATAAACACAAGAGCAGATAAACATCAACACATTGAACACCAAGATTTTGACGTGGAAAACCCGGTTAAGGGAAAAACCACGGGGTGATTAACCCAAGAATTATTCTCTGTTAGAAGAATAAGAAAAAGAATGGCACTTGCCAATTAGGGCTCATTGCCCGAGCACACTGCTCACAAAGAGGCCCACTGCCTACAAGGAGACACACTGTCTACAAAGTGATAAGAATCACAATCTTGAACTGGAGAATGACATCTCTACCATGTCCGGATCAGTTCCATTTAAGCCCAAAAACTTCTGCTCTGCCTTTCGCACTTCTCTTCACTATGCCACACTCATCCACATAATCCACACTTTGAAATGAACTCACAAACCGTTATTTATACAAGACATCAACTTAGGAACAAACATCTAAGTTGGCAAACAACCATAAGAGTATCCGCAAGATGAATAACACATCTGGTCAGCCACCACAAGAATATTCGCAGGATGAACAACTCATCCGGTCGGCTAAACAGAGCAAGAACTTCATCCAGAAGAATAACTTCAATTCTGGGCTCTACTATCAATGCGGACCAACAACACAACCTAAACATGATCCAAGAACCTTCACAAGCCTACCTGAATGACCGGAGACATCCGCACTTCCTCTACTTACTGGAATCTCTTGTCTTCCTCATCTGGAACTTCAAGAACACAGTCTGTCGCCACTGTCATAATGCAAAAGGTACTTCCGGACCTCCAAATCATACACAAATCAGGATGACACATCACAAGGACATCCCAAACACTCCTTCCAATCTGCAAATTAGGATAATACAATTCTGGATCTCACCAGACCTTTTTGTGATCCTCTGTCACCTCTGAATACTTGCCGGAACCGGTTCCATACCGACAGCCACAACTCCTTCAGATCTTCATGCGGACCTCTGAAATCTTAACTGAAGTATCTCAAGACTCATATCTACTAACCCTTTAATCCGTATCCTCCGGTTCTCATCCTATACAGTACATTTGCCTTCTTCTCATCACTGTTCTTCACTATTCCTGACTGAGGCTAATTTTCTCAATATCCTCAGCACACAGCTCATCAAATCCTTCTTGTCAATGCAATATGAGTATGTTGACATCAATGACAACACTGGCTCACCTCATACTTGCAACAATCTCCCCCTTTGTCATTGATGGCAACATATGATGTGAAAAACCATTAAGACAAGAACTTCTCTTTTCTGTCATAGCTCCCCCTATCAACAACTTTTCACATGTCTTCTCTTCCTTTACTGCTCCCCCTTTGATCATCAACCACTTGTTTTTCACATGTCTTCTCTCCCCCTTTGACATCAATGGCAAAGGGCTCATACTTGCAATTCTCATACATCAGAATCATACTAGCTGCTCCCCCTTAGTTGCAGCTCCCCATCATCAATCTGGATCACAAGATATGACTGTGATATCCACCGGACTGATGCACATCAGTGCATCCTAGTTCATCACCGGAGGGGCCATGACCCCTAACTTCTCCCGGAGATATTCAAAAGAATCCTTGGGAAGAGGTTTAGTAAAGATATCTGCAATCTGATCCTTGGAGGGAACATACTCCAATCTGACTTCTTCCTTGTTTACTTGTTCTCTCAAAAAGTGAAACTTGATAGATATGTGCTTAGTCTTAGAATGCAATACCGGATTCTTAGAAATATTAATTGCACTTGAATTATCACAGAAAATTGTGATAGGCTCCTCATTTTCAATTTTAATGTCTCTTAGCATCTACTTCATCCATAAGATTTGAGTGCAACTACCTGCTGCTGCAATGTATTTTGCTTCAGTTGTAGACAGAGATATTGCATCTTGTTTCTTGCTTAACCAAGAAACCAATCTCTTCCCCAAAAAGAATGCTCCACCACTAGTGCTCTTACGGTCATCCACATCTCCTGCCCAATCTGCATCTGTGTAAGCATGAAGAGAGAAATCCAGATCTCTAGGGTACCATAGACCATACTCAACTATTCCTTTCAAGTACCTAAAAATTCTTTTGATTGCCATAACATGAGATTCTCTAGGATCAGCCTGGAATCTTGCCACTGTTAGTGTAGGTTTTTATTTCCTAGATGGATTATTTATTTTTCCTATATTCCTAGGTTTTTCCTACACTTCTATTAATCTCGCTTAGGTTAATAAAGCATGTCTTATTAGGTGAGTAGTTGCGAGGTGTCACCTTCCTACATGTGAGCATCCATTAGCTATCTTGGGAAGATACTTTGCTATCTTTAGTCCGATAGATGGTTGCTCCTCATTGGTCGGTGTTGCCACCTCCTCTCTCTTCCTAGTCTATATAAGCATGCTACCTGGCTTGTATTTTGCATCTTTTGCTTTTGCATCCTCTTAATGCTATTTTGCTTCTAGCATTTGCATTACTCTCTTGGAGACTAACTCTGTGTTGCTATTTTGATTTCGTATCATTTGCATTCATAGTTTTAATATCTATTCTTTGCACTAGTTTTCTGGGTTATTAATCTTTTCAGATTCTAACATGGTATCAGAGCGCAGGCTTGCTTTGAGCGTGGCCATGGTATCAGAGCGCAGGCTTGCTTTGGTTCAGGTCCTGTTTGTTGGTCGAGTAAGAAGCAATCTGCTATTGCTCTATCTTCTACTGAGGCTGAGTATCGGGGGGCTGTGAATGCCTCTACTGAGGCCATTTGGCTTCAGAATCTTCTCACTGAGTTTGGTATCCAGATCAGACGGCCATCAGTCATATTTTGTGACAACCAGAGTGCTATTCAGATCTCACAGAATCTGGTCCATCATCAGCGGACCAAACACATAGAGGTCCACATGCACTACATCCGGGAGCTCATCCATGGCCACGTCATCGACCTTCGCTACTGTCCGACTTCCGAGCAGGTTGCTGATATCTTCACCAAACCCTTCACTGAGAGCAAGTTCCTTCATTTGCGAGCTTTGCTGGGGGTGCGGGATGCTTCATCTTCTGGGGGGGCTTCTTCCTCTCACTCGGAGTCCTGACTCTCTCTACTTTTGGGGGGGTCTCTTTTCTCTCTGTTTGGGGGGGAATTTTATGTACATGGGTACCTCATCAGGCTTGATTTGCCGGGACCCATTTCTACATCCACCTAAGCTTCGCTTATGGGGGGGTGTTAGTGTAGGTTTTTATTTCCTAGATGGATTATTTATTTTTCCTATATTCCTAGGTTTTTCCTACACTTCTATTAATCTCGCTTAGGTTAATAAAGCATGTCTTATTAGGTGAGTAGTTGCGAGGTGTCACCTTCCTACATGTGAGCATCCATTAGCTATCTTGGGAAGATACTTTGCTATCTTTAGTCCGATAGATGGTTGCTCCTCATTGGTCGGTGTTGCCACCTCCTCTCTCTTCCTAGTCTATATAAGCATGCTACCTGGCTTGTATTTTGCATCTTTTGCTTTTGCATCCTCTTAATGCTATTTTGCTTCTAGCATTTGCATTACTCTCTTGGAGACTAACTCTGTGTTGCTATTTTGATTTCGTATCATTTGCATTCATAGTTTTAATATCTATTCTTTGCACTAGTTTTCTAGGTTATTAATCTTTTCAGATTCTAACAGCCACAAGACCAACAGCCTGCATTATATCTGGTCTATTTTGAGTGAGATACAACAATCCACCAATCATTGATCTATACTTTGTCTGATCTGCCTTTGGAGAATCATCATCTTTGCTTAACTTACATCCGGTTGCCATAGGAGTGTTCATTGGCTTTGAGTCTTCCATACCAAATTTCCCTAACAATTCTTTCACATATTTGGTCTGAGAAATGAAGATCCCTTCTTTTGTTTGAGTAATTTGCAGACCCAAGAAGAAATTCATTTCACCAAGCATAGACATTTCAAACTCACTTTTCATCTGATTTGCAAAAGTTTTGCACATACTATCTCTTCCTCCAAAAATGATATCATCCACAAACACTTCAACAATCAAAATGTTATCATGATCAATTTTGAAATATAAGTTACTGTCAGCAGTACCTTTGTTAAATCCAATCTGCACAAGATGCTTATCCAACCTTTCATACCATGCTCTTGGGGCTTGCTTCAATCCATACAAAGCTTTCTTCAACTTGCAGACCATATCATCATTATCAGACAATTGAAATCCATCCGGTTGTTCAATGTAGACTTCTTCTTCCAGATCACCATTTAGGAAGGCAGACTTGACATCCATCTGATATACCTTGAAGTCTTTGAAGGAAGCATATGCAAGAAGTAATCTGACTGCTTCAATTCTTGCCACTGGAGCAAAAGTCTCTTCAAAGTCAATTCCTTCTATTTGAGAGTACCCTTTGCAGACCAATCTAGCTTTGTTTCTGATTACTTCACCAGCTTCATTTAGTTTGTTCCGGAAGACCCACTTGGTTCCAATTACATTCCTGTCTCTAGGTCTAGGAACAAGATCCCAAGTATGATTTTTCTCAATTTGCATCAATTCATCTTCCATTGCTTTGGTCCAGTTTTCATCATTGCAGGCTTCATTTATTGTTTTAGGTTCAATCTTTGAAATCAGACAACATTCATCCTGATTTTGAGCAACATTCCTTCTAGTTTGTACACCTTTGCTTTTGTCACCTATGATCTGATCTTCAGAGTGGTTCAGTCTTACATATCTTGGAATTTTGGGAGTATCCTGCACTGCTGCTTCTTGATCAGGCTCATTCAAACCTATCTCTTCTTCCTGATTTACCGGATCAGGCTGACTCTGTCTCACCGGAGAGAATTGAGTTCCTTGAACACTGTCTTGGTCATCTTCATAAAACTCATAAAATCTTGAAGGCTTCTCAATTCCTTCATCAACTTTCACATTGGTGCTTTCTATCATCTTCCTCAATCTCTTATTGTAACACCGGTATGCTTTGCTTTGAGTGGAGTAACCCAAGAAAATTCCTTCATCACTTCTAGCATCAAACTTTCCTAGATCTTCATCTCTTTTAATATAACACTTGCTACCAAATACTCTGAAATATTTCACAGTAGGAGTGATGCCAAACCAAAGTTCATAGGGAGTCTTACCGGTGTTGTTTCTAATTTGAACTCGATTGAGAGTGTAGACTGCAGTGCTGATAGCTTCTTTCCAAAACATCTGAGGAACATTTGCTTCCAACATCATTGTCCTGGCAGCTTCCTGGATGGTCCGGTTCTTTCTCTCAACTACTCCATTCTGCTGTGGAGTCCTAGGAGCAGACAACTGTCTCCTTATACCCTGCTTCTCACAAAAGTCAATGAACTCACCAGATGTAAATTCACCACCTCTATCAGACCTTAGACATTTTAGTTTCAATCCGGTTTGATTCTCTACCATAGCTTTGAAGATTTTGAACTTCTCAAATGCTTCTGATTTTTCTTTTAGAAAGGTAACCCACATCATCCGGGAATGATCATCAATTAACAACATGAAATATCTATCACCTTGCAGACTCTTGATTCTTGTCGGACCACAGAGATCAGTATGTACTAATTCCAACAATCCGGTAGAAGACTGATCTTTGCTTTTGAAAGAGACTCTGCTTTGTTTACCTAACTGACATTCTTTGCACACACTATTTGTAGGTTTCATCAATTTTGGAAGATCTCTTACAGCCTGAGTATTGCTTATCTTGATGATGTTATCAAAATTTACATGACACATTCTTCTATGCCATAACCAACTCTGATCAATTTGAACAAACAAACAACTTTTATTTGAACCAACCAGATGAAAGATATTACCTTTTGTCTGAGTACCGGATGCAATTTCAGTTCCGGAGCTTGTAAAGATTCTGCATTTTCCATTCTTGAACCGGAGATCATAGCCTTTGTCCACTAACTGACCAACACTGAGAAGATTGTGCTTCAATCCTTCAACATATAGTACATTACCTGTTTTGCTCTTTCCATCAAAGGAAATAGTTCCCCTACCTCTGATTCTGCCAGCAGAATTGTCACCAAACTTTACCATTCCTCCTTCATATCTTTCCAAATCTAAGAACTTATTCTTGTCACCAGTCATATGGTGAGAACATCCACTGTCAATAACCCAATCATCCTTTTCTTCCACTTGAGTAGCCAAAGCTTTTTCAACAACTTTGTGATTGACAGATTCAGAGAGTATTGAATCTTCTTCCTTGATGGCAATAAACACCCACTCATTTCCGGATTTGCTTCCTAGTTCTGATTCATCATCTGTTACTCCTTCATTGTCATCTTCTTCATGAACATAGTAGCAATTCTTTTGAAACCTTTGTCTGTTAGTATTAGACCTTGCAGATCTTTCCAGACATCTTGAAGCAAAATGACCAATCTTATTGCAGTTGAAACACTTAAAGGGTAGTTTTCCTTCATACTTACCGAATCCTCTTGGCAGTCTCTTTGCAATGAGGGCTTCAAGTTGAGCTGTTTCTGCTTCTTCTTCTTCCATGTCTCTTCTTGCTTGATCATACCATGACATCTTCCTTGATGAGTTTTCTCCCGGATCAAATCTCTGTTTGCCTTTCACATAGGTACTGGCTTTGAAAGCAGATTTAGTCTTGGGAGGATCATCTCCAAACTCAGTCATTTCAAATGCAGCTAGTTTGCCAGCCAGTTGTTCTCTTGTGATAGTTGTGTGGGCTCTGAATTCATCAATGGCAGCAACCTTGATTTTGTAGGCAGCAGGAAGGGATCTTAGCATTTTGCAGACAATCTCATTTTCATCTAGAGTTCCACCAGCATTTCTAATTCCACATACCAGCTCATTCACTCTTGGCATAAAGGTAGTGATGTTTTCATCATCTCTCATTTTCAATCTTTCAAATTTCCCTTTTAGACTTTGCAACCTTGCACTTTTGACAAACTCATCTCCTTCATACAGAAGTTCCAGTTTAGTCAGGATCTCATATGCAGTTGGTAGGTCAATAACATTTCTAGAGATCTGAGTCATTCAATGCGCTTAGAAGAGCTTCTTTGGTCTGCAGATTATTTTCAGCTTCTGTGATTTCATTCAAAGTTGTCGGACCACCTTGTGGAGGTACATATGGTTTTGAAACCATAGTCAAGTATGCTTTTCCCATACATTCCAAGTGACACTTCATGCGACCTTTCCAAAGAGTGAAGTTGGTTCCATCGAACTTCAGACTATCCTTCTTGTAAGACGACATCCTGGATCTCCTCAAGCGGTTAAGCTCCTTTCAGAGGAACTTGGCTCTGATACCAATTGTTGGATCTAGGGCATACAACTGAGAGGGGGGGTGAATCAGTTGTATAAAACTTCTTGTTCTTTCAAACACTTGATTCTTGGTTGTTAGTTAACAGCATATCAATTAATCATCCATGAAAGCATAATACATAAACACAAGAGCAGATAAACATCAACACATTAAACACCAAGATTTTGACGTGGAAAACCAGGTTAAGGGAAAAACTACGGGGTGATTAACCCAAGAATTATTCTCTGTTAGAAGAATAAGAAAAAGAATGGCACTTGCCAATTAGGGCTCACTGCCCAAGCACACTGCTCACAAAGAGGCCCACTGCCTACAAGGAGACACACTGTCTACAAAGTGATAAGAATCACAATCTTGAACTGGAGAATGACATCTCTACCATGTCCGGATCAGTTCCATTTAAGCCCAAAAACTTCTGCTCTGCCTTTCGCACTTCTCTTCACTATGCCACACTCATCCACACAATCCACACTTTGAAATGAACTCACAAACCATTATTTATACAAGACATCGACTTAGGAACAAACATCTAAGTCGGCAAACAACCATAAGAGTATCCACAAGATGAATAACACATCCGGTCGGCCACCACAAGAATATTCACAGGATGAACAACTCATCCGGTCGGCTAAACAGAGCAAGAACTTCATCCGGAAGAATAACTTCAATTCCAGGCTCTACTATCAATGCGGACCAACAACACAACCTAAACATGATCCAAGAACCTTCACAAGCCTGCCTGAATGACCGGATACATCCGCACTTCCTCTACTTACTGGAATCTCTTGTCTTCCTCATCCGGAACTTCAAGAACACAGTCTGTCGCCACTGTCATAATGCAAAAGGTACTTCTGGACCTCCAAATCATACACAAATCAGGATGACACATCACAAGGACATCCCAAACACTCCTTCCAATCTGCAGATTAGGATAATACAATTCCGGATCTCACCGGACCTTTTTGTGATCCTCTGTCACCTCTGAATACTTGCCAGAACCGGTTCCATACCGACAGCCACAACTCCTTCAGATCTTCATGCGGACCTCTGAAATCTTAACTGAAGCATCTCAAGACTCATATCTACTAACCCTTTAATCCACATCCTCCGGTTCTCATCCTATACAGTACATTTGCCTTCTTCTCATCACTGTTCTTCACTGTTCCTGACTGAGGCTAATTTTCTCAATATCCTCAGCACACAGCTCATCAAATCCTTCTTGTCCATGCAATATGAGTATGTTGACATCAATGACAACACTGGCTCACCTCATACTTGCAACAACCGATAGTAGCCATGGAGTCAGCTGCTTTGTTGTGAAGGTGCAGGACCTACTCTAACCATGTGGGATCCGTGATTCAGACCCCACATGTCTATTATTCCCTACTTTTCATGCATTCTATCAGACAATAAAACACTTTTTCATGTTGTTTGACATATTAAGAATCATTTTTTTATCAATACACCACATTTTTTATTTTTTCAATGTAGAAGAACTGATTTTGCATGTTTTTGGACAAATTTTGATTATTTCAACTAAAAGTTTCATGTTTCATAGTGTTTCAAAGCTAGGTACCATTGATATAGATTGAATTTGATGATATATGTTTGTTTTTCCATAAATTTCACTAATCCTATTCTAGAGTTATATAGAATTCATAATCAAACTTGTGAAAAAGAAGAATTTGAGGATTTTGAAGCCAAATTTTGGAGGATTGGTCAACTTGAATATCAAATTCTAAGGTATGTTCTTTATGTCTAATTTAATTCACTTTATGTTCTTTAGAAGACTCACAATCACTAAGTGTAGAATTATCTAAATTAAAAAAGTCATCATTATGTGTATTAATAGAATTCTAGAATCATTAAAATATTATATATATATATATATATATATGATTTTGTTGTATCATGAATCACTTGTAGAATTTGTTGCGTCTTGAATTTGAACTATGTCATTGAATTTGTTGTATCTTGTGCTATTGATGCTACAAATCTGATAGATATTTGGTTCTCATATAGTAATGAGTTGTCACTATCATCCTCTTGGCCATTTAACTTACAAAGTATGATTGTCTTCTCCCAAAGTGCCAATACCTTTGCATTTGATGTAGTAATCTTTCATGTGAATAGGGTAGTGAGAGCCTATTGCATATTTTGAATATTTGACCTTAATAGTGATCTAGAGTTTCATGATAGTCTTCTATGTGTATGATGTGACAGTCTATGTGGTTGTTTGTAATAGTCATCTAGCATAATTTGACTCTCAATGCATGGTTACCACATAGGATTCTATCAGTATCTTATCAATTTATGATCAAACTCTTCAACAAGATCTTGAACAATCTACAAATTTCTTAGTATGTAATAAGTTCAAGTCCTTAAAAGTCAATTGATCCATGACAATCTTCCTACTCTTTTCCTCTAATGATAAGAAATTATAATGGTTTAACCCTAGTAATCCTTATGCATAATGTCACATAGCATGGGTATCATTGTCATAATAGTTAAGAGATGTTTTAGGATTTATTATTCTTTTGTTGATAAGACTTCCCTTTAACTATCCAAACATTTAGTGCCTATAAAAGTCCGAAGTTTATCCCAAACAACATTTCATCCTACACAACTCCCTTTATCACAATGCCTCCAATGATTATGACAATCATAGCTCATAAATGACAACAAATTGCCTTCACCAACTTGGTCATGCATTCTTCTACAATCTTAATCTAGTCATTTTAACACAATTTTTAGAAGTTGCATGAAGGCTTCAAGGGTGCTTATTGTTGTAACAATCAAGGACTATCATGTTCATGAGAAATTACATTGGTAATAGTAGTGAGGGATGCCATGACAATCAAGTGGGTTATGGATGTTGTCCTCATGATAGAATCCTAGAGTTTATTATTTTGTTATTCAAATATTGAAGATTCCATGTTGAAACCCTAGGGTATTGTTTGAGATTATTATCCATTTTGAAAATGTTTTCATATGCACATGTGTGACTGTCAAGGTGGTGTAAATTTGAGTATTGTCTATATGGAATATTGATTAGAGCATTTGGTTGAAGTTTTTAGGCTTTCATAACAATCTTGTTAGTGTAAGGAAGTACCAATCTATCATTCAAGAATGCAAACATGCCACATACATGATGGACTATACAACTACTAAGAAGATTTCCTTCAAGTCTTCCATATAGAAAATCGGTTACCATATGACTATTATGCCCAATAGTACAGTCATTAGTGACTGTCCATATTATTATAGGGTCATATTTTAGGTTGCTAGCCAAGTTTTGAAGGATTGTCTTGATGTTATTAAAGTTACAAAGTGTGGTCATCAGTGCAAACGTGGTTATAAGCCTTCGAAATTGTCATTTCTCAATATTGATCAGTCATTTATGACAGTTATAAATAGCACATTCATGTTTTCAAATTGAAAATCATATGCTATAGATCTAGGAGATTGTCATCATGGGGGTTTTAGCATCTTTATGGGATTGATTATTGATCTAATGCTTGAGAATTTTCCCAATAAGACCTAACGTGCATGTTTCTTTCTATGATAATGGAAGAGGGTTTGCCACTCAGCAAGAACACACATAATTCATTTTACAAAAGGACTATTATACAAAAGAGTTACCCAACCACCTTGTGACAGTCATGTTACTAATTAGTTATATCAGTCATACCATAGAAAATGGTCCAAGGCCCTATCATTGAGTTGAAGAAGCTATCCTTGTACAAACTTTAAAGGTGCTACCATGCAAATGATGCATAAAACTATCATAGATAGGACTATCATAAAAATGGTTATACATTTGTTTGACCTTATGTTTTGCTAGATTATTATCATTTATTGTTTGGAGATTGTTTATACACATTACTCATGGTCCTCTCATCACAAGAACAGTCTTGATAGCTGAATTAGTATGCAAAATACCATGTAGATTGCCCTAGAAGACTGTCAGAAATAAATCAACAATAGGACTATCATAAGTTTAGAGGCATCCATGGCATCATTTCCATCTTGAAGCCTTCATTAATGTTGTCCTAGATCCCACATTATGATGAAAAAGTCCTTTGGTGATGCATTACTGGGATAATGATATGATCTTGTGCCAAAATGCCACCTTGTTGTCCTAGGAAGACTGGCATGCCCAACTTGTCATGGACAATGATTGAACATGAAGAGTTATACACATTTTTATGTAGAGAGGACGACAAGAAGATCTTGAGGGAATATACACATTTTTATGATGAGTTATGCACCACTTTATGAAGAGTTATGAAGAGTTATGTACAGAGGACAACATGAAGATCTTGCTCAGGGAATATCATTTTTATAATATTAGTGATGATCGCACACATTCTATGGAGTTTGTGCAAGTTTGCTTTCAGATGTTCTACCGTGATTTGGCCAGCAGGAACGTATCATTTCGTCAGCATATCATATGGTCAGATAATTTTGCATCACAATTCAAGAATGTGTGGATGTTCCTTTGGTTGAGCAGGATGCATATGGTGAATGGTGTTCAACATATGTGGAATTTTTATGAGCCTAGGCATGGGAAGGGGGAGCATGTATAAAAATAGCATTGACACGAGAAGAGTTGAAGTACAAAGACAATGTAAAGTTGACAAATGCGAGATCTATTATCGAATGGTGTAACACTACAATGGGTCCAGGTAATAAAGGTAAGTCTATCGTTCGTAGATATTTTGGTTGGTTGATGATACTAACATTGCAAAATATGAGGATTGTTGTACATTGATAGGATCAAGTGAGATACGCTCTTTTAGAAGCTCTAATGGAGGTTAATAGGCTATTCATATGCGGCATATGGCATGCTTTTGTTCTTCATGTACATATGAATCTTGCTATGATTATGAGTCAAAGGAGTGAGTTGATGATTGGTGGACAAGAGGCCTATGCCCGATTGACCATTATTGACTACTGATAGTACTACAAATGACAGAGATTGAATCAACAATTGATTTTGACCATGTTTCTGATCTAGTTCAACTAGGTATGATCAGCATTCAAATTTAATAAAATTCAATATGCCATCTTATTTTGTATGTTTTCTTATATTGTTGACTATATTCATTGAATTGTATGCACGTATCAATGCAGGGCATGTTTATGCAATTATTGCAGCTGAAGACAATTAAGAAGGAACGAATTATTATTTGTGTCGTGTTGAGGCAAAAAAGAAATTAATTCCCCTATTATAGATGGAGAAAACTTATAGTACCCTACATGATCAGTGGTTATTACTAGAACATAGCTTAGAAGGTACCCATTGAAGAAGTCTGATGTGTGGGTGTTCGAGGACTTTGAGCCACATCGGAAGATTCTTTATTATTCTAACCTTGTTGTGTCTTCAGATGTTCATTTGATCAAATATGGGGGTATACCATTGAACAAGACCTCGTGGAAGGTTTGTGAGTCTGATCATGAGGCAATACTCAACACAGTAAAGAGTAGAGCAGACCCTGATGGTTCATTGCATTTAATTAGAGGAATGACAGAAAGGTATATTATTTTTCTTTGCTATCCTGATTTCACCTTGTATATTTTAACTACTCATTTTAGCTAAATAGTGCAATTGCATTTGCATGAAGGATTTTAGTATGATGAGGTAGGCATAATCCTAATGAAGTTACCTTTGGAAGCAAAGTAATCTAGGTTTTAGTGATTATTTCATGATGATATGTCCTTTACTTTTTATTTCATAATGAGTTTTAATGATGTTACTATGAGTTCTAATTCATTTAAATGATGTTACTATTTCATAATAAGTGTTAATAAGTTTTAATGACAAACAATTGAAAGCAGGGGTAAGGGTGGCCTCAATTGATGCCGTACAAGATATTGGATCAAGTGATAACACCTTTATAGTATTGAATTTCCAACTACCAAAAAGGTATTATGACTGAATTTTTAGGATAGGCATCTCATGGGCCAAACAAATGGCACCAACACATCCAGGTGGGTGGGTAAATGCTAGGGGGAGTGTCTTCTTAGTGGAAAAGCCTCGTGGTCATTCTTGGCTATATCGAACATAGACAATCTCTCAAGAGCCCTAAGTAAAAAAATGTGACAAACGTTGCATTGACTGTTCCATCAAACTATGACACCTAGGAACATCTTCTTTGCATGTATAGGTGGATGTCAGGTCCACCTATAAACACCTACCTTGATGTTTACTAAATCAATTTCATTTGCCTATGGTGGCAAGGAACGCATTCTTGCAAAATGCTTTAGTTTCATGTAGTGGAAAGGTGCTAGGAGTGACATTTTGCATTCCATAGGTCGTGGCGCCGAACAAAATTTGCCAACACATCAAGATCGGTGGGTAAATGCCAAGGGAGGTCTCCTTTCATGTTCCAAGTGCCCCAATCATTTGGGGCGGCAGGCTACTGGCAAAGTCCCTTAAGATCCCTAAGACGCAAAAATTACCAAACTTTGACGGAGCAGTTGTCAGAATTCATGGCAACTAGGAATGTTTCGTTTGGACCTACAAGTGCATGTGGGGTCCATCCATAATAACCTCTCTAGGTTTCAGTCAACTCCAGTCCATTTGACCATGCCAAAATCAAACGTATTCTTGCAAAATGCTTCAGTTTCATGGCGTGGAAAGGTGCTAGAAGTGACATTTTGCATTCCATAGCTCTTGGTGTTAGGAATTGCATGCAAAAGATATCCATTAAATGCAAATAAAAATTAAATAGAGGAATGAAAATACATAGAAATAATAACAGCGAGAGACAATTTTTAACGTGGTTCACCCAAACTCGGGCTACATCCACCAACAGAGAGTCCAATATTAGTGTCCTGCAAATTGAACCGATTACAACCTGCAATCCTTGCAACTCAATACCACTGTAAATGCTACAATACAATATCAAAGGAAACCCTAACCCTTATCCATTTTTATCAAGACTTATGTCAGTTACAAAATAGGGTTTTTATGTCAGCCAATAAAAAAAAACTCTAGACACCCCCTTCCGATTCCCCCACTAAATAATTTGGGCAGAAATTGAGCTGATAAAAGTGGGGAAAATTTAACCTCTGAGTCTGATTAGGCTCCATATAATAACAATCTCCCACTTGGAGACTGATCAGACTCCACACCATATCATCTCTCACTTGGAGACTAATCATAACACCACTGACCCTATAGCTCCCACTGGAAATAAGCACCCTGGACCTCGTTGTTATTATTTTATTATTTTCAATCTTGAACACCAACAGAAGATAAAGAGGAGCTCAACTTCTCCCTTGTCACCGCCTTTGTAAACATATCTACTGGATTGTCATATGTATGTATCTTTTCTAGGCTTAACTATCCATCATCCAGCACTAACCAGATGAAGTGATACCTTTGTTGTATGTGTTCGGTCTTTGAATGCAAGGCATAATTCTTTGCAAGATGTATGGCACTCTGACTGTCTATAAATAAATAACTATTAGCCTGTTGTTTTCTCAATTCTTCCATGAAAGATTGAGGCCATATCATCTCCTTGCTTGCCTCTATTGCAGCTACATACTCTGCCTCTGTGGTGGATAAAGCAACCACCTTTTGTAACCTGGAGATCCAACTCATTGTTGTCCCACCTATAGTAAAGACAACCTGTAGTATTTTTTCTAGTATTAATATCCCTTGCCAAATCTAAGTCAACATAGCCTGCTAAATCAGTATTAGAGCCCCCAAAACATAAATGTTTATTGGATGTACCTCTCAAATATCTAAGAATCCATTTTATCGTATTCCAATGCTCTAATCTGGGATTACTCATATACCTGCTTACGACTCCTATAGCATGTGCAATATCCAGTCTCGTGCATACCATGGGGTACATTAGACTTCGTACAACTGAAGCATATGGTACCTTGGACATTTTCTCTTCCTCCTCTTCTGTCTTTAGACACATCTCCTTAGTCAATTTTAAATGACTAGGCAAAGGTGTGCTGACAACTTTTGTATTCTCCATATGGAATCTTTGCAACACCTTTTCAACATAATCAGCTTGAGATAGAGTAAATTTTATGTTCTTCCTATCTCTGCAAATTTTCATACCAAGGATTTGTTTTGCTTCCCCCAAATCCTTCATAGAAAATGATTATGCTAACTGTTGTTTTAACTCTCTTATGTGATCCATGTTAGACCCTTCTACAAGCATGTCATCAACATATAAACATAAAGTAATGTAGTTGTCATTATCTAACCTCTTAAAATAAACACAATAGTTAGGATTACACAGGCTATAGCCTTTCTTAGCCATAAAACTATCAAATTTTGAATACCATTCCTGAGGTGCTTGTTTCAAGCCATAAAAACTCTTCTTTAATCTACACACCAATTTCTCCTTACCGTTGACCTCAAATCCTTGGGTTTGTTCCAAATGCAAATCTTCAGCAGCCACAATACTTAAAATAGTATGAATAGAAGTCATCTTAACAACCGGAGAAAAAATCTCATCAAAATCAATACCCTTTTTCTGTGCAAATCCTACCTGGCTCTAAATCTTTTCTTACTTCCATCTTCCTCTTTCAACCTATAAACTCATTTTTTTGGTAAATCTTTTTCACCTACATGCAACTTACATAATTTTCAAGTTTGATTTTTTAGCAAAGAGTCCATTTCTTCTTTCATTGCAAGTTCCCACTGAACCTTTGTATCCACCTGCATAGCTTCATCATACCCTTCTAGTTCACTAGCATCTGTTAACAAAATAGAATACAAAGAGGGAGAAAACCTTTTAGGAGGTCTACTTAGCCTTGTTGATAGTCTAGCATTCACTGGAGTTTGTGGTATTTCTTGTTTATGTTGTGGAACATGAGGAACAACTGGAACATCACTATCTGGAGTATCATCCAACACCACATAATCCTTTTCTTTCTTCTCATGCTACTGCAATTGATCTTTGTACAACACCTTCTCATTGAATATAACATCTCTTCTTCTCACAATTTTCAGATATTCAACATCCCAAACCCTATAACCAAATTCATCAATGCCATATCCAATGAAGATACACCTTTTTTATTTTGCATCCATCTTGGTTCTATTTTCAGAATCTACCTGTGCAAATGCTTCACATCTGAAGGTTTTGAGAAAAGAATAACTCACCTTCTTACCTGTCCATGCTTCCTCTGGAATACCATAACCTAAAGGAACTGAAGGACCTCTGTTAATTAAATATACAGCGGTGTTGACAGCCTCTACCCATATGTTTAAAGGCAGCTCAACATACAATCTCATGGTCCTTGTACACTCCATTATTGTCCTATTCATCCACTTAGCCACTCCATTCTTCTGTGGACTCCCTAGAACCATTTTCTACCTACAAATTCCATTAAAGGAACAATAATCCTCAAATTATTTGCTACAATACTCACTAGCATTATTAGATCTAAGACATTTTAATCTTTTACCCATCTCATTCTAAACCAGGCTTCTCCATTTCTTAAATGTTTCAAATGCATCAGATTTCTGCCTAAGGAAATAAATCTAAACCTTCCTAGTTGCATCATCTATGAATGTAACAAATACCAAGAGCCACCGAGAGAAGATACTTGAGCTGGTCCCCATACATCTGTATGCGCAAGCTCCAAATTTTTATCTTTTTTTTGCTTCCCATCCTTGAGAAAACTAATTCTCTTTTGTTTTCCATACACACAACTTTCACAAAAATCCATATTAATACATTTCAAACCTGGTAAAACATTCTTAGAATGAAGTACCTTCATACCTTTTTTAGTCATATGCCCAAGTCTGTTATGCCACAGTGCTATCTCAGAACCTACAACAACTATTTTAGTCTCTTCCTACAAACCTGCAACAACTGTTCCTGAACATATTTTATTTTTCTCTGCAATAACTAAAGTGGAAGGAACAATATGAACTGTACAAAGACATAAGGTGCCTACTTTCACGCCTTTTGCTACTATTAAGGTACCTCTTGAAACCTTCCAATTTTTATCAGTAAATGTAACAATGCAACCTTCATTGCTTAGCTACCCTGCTGAAATTAAATTCCTACTCAGTCTTGGAACATGCCTTACCTCTTGTAGTAGCCAATGATTCCCATTCTGCAACTTAATCTTAATTCTTCCCTTTCCAACAATCTGACAGGGTTCGTTATCTCCCAAATAAACTAGCTCAAAATCCCCTTGGACATAATCAAGAAAATAACTTCTATGGGGTGTAGCATGAAATGAGGCCCCTGAATCTAAAACCCATGAATCATTAGCACTATCTAGGGAAAGAATCAAATCATCATCTTCAGATTTATTACTTAGCACATTTGCCTCCTTATTGCCCTCTTGTTTGTCTCCTTTATTCTTTCAAGACCAGCAATCTTTCTTCAGATGACTCAGTTTCCCATAGTACCAACAATCTTTCCATCCTCTAGATTAGGATCTCTTGTCCTTTGATTTTCCTCGTGACTTCCCATGACCTCTAGAACCTTTTCCTCTCTCCTTTGATTTGCCCTTGCTTTCTGTATTCAAAACACTACCTGATGTGGACCCTCCTGAGCTTTTCCATCGCATTTTGTCACTAAGGATAACACCAACAACATCATCAAATTTTAAAGTATTTGAACCAGAGATAGAGTTATTTATAGCCATTACCAAGCTATTCTAGCTTTCTGGTAAAGAACATAAAACCAAAAGAGCCCTTACCTCTTCATCAAATTTCACTTTTACAGAAGTTAACTAACTAGTAATCGTATTAAACTCATTTAAATGATCTGTCAGAGATCCACCTTCAATCATTTTCAGATTAAACAAACGCTTCATGAGAAATACCTTATTTGAGGCTGAGTTTTTTATACAATTTAGCCAAAGCATTCATCAGTTCATCTATTGTCTTCACTTCTATTACATTGAATGCCACATATGGTGCCAGGCACAACTGAATAGTTCCCAGTGCCTTTCTATCTAGAAGATCCCAATCCTCATCAGTCATTGATATAGGTTTCTTGGCTTTTCCTTCCAATGGCCTCCATAAATCCTTCTGATAGAGATAATCCTCCATCTGCATCTTCCATAATTGATAGTTCTACCCATTGAATTTATCTACCTTCAATTTAGCCTCGTCCACCATTGCTCCCACTTAACCATGAGACCTTCCAACAGATGATAATCAAACTCAACCTAGCTCTGATACCACTTGTTAGGAATTGCATGTAGAAGATATCAATTAAATGCAAATAAAGATTAAACAGAGGAATGAAAATACATAGAAATAATAACAACAAGAGACAATTTTTAATGTGGTTCACCCAAACTCAGGCTACGTCCACCAACAGAGAGTTCAATATTATTATCTAGCAAATCAAACCGATTACAACCAACAATCCTTGCAACTCAATACCACTACAAATGCTATAATACAATATCAACGGAAACCCTAACCCTTAGCCATTTTTATCAAGACTTATGTTAGTTACAAAATAGGGTTTTTTATGTCAGCCAATAGAAAAAATAACTCCCGACTCCCCCCTTATGATTACCCCGTTAAATGAGTTGGGGGGAAACCACGCCGATAAAAGGAGAAAATTTAACCTCTGAGTCTAATTAGGCTCCATATAGCAACACTTGGGGCCGATTGGACTTCACCAACGTGTCGGGGTGGGTAGGTAAATGCTAGGGGAGGTCTCGTTTCGTGTGCCAAGCATCCTAGTCGTTCCGGGCTGTAAGCTATTGACAAAGTAGAAAGTTGCTAACATTGAAATTTTAAATTTCACAGGTTGTGGGGTTGAACTGAATATGCCAACATGTCTGAGTGAGTGAGTAAATTCTAGGGAGGTCTCATTTTGTGTGCCAAGTGTCTCATTTATTTTGGGATGTAAGCTACCGGCAAACTTGAAAGGTGCTAGGAGTGACATTTTGCATTCCATAGGTTGTGAGGCCGAACAGACTTTACCAATGCATCGGGGTGGGTAGTTAAATGCCAGGGGATATCTTGTCTCATGTGTCAAGTGCCCCAGTCATTCAAGGTAGCAGGCTACCAGCAAAGTCCATTAAGATCGCTAAGACGCAAAAACTCCCAAATTTTGACAGAGCAGTTGTTAGAAATTGTGGTACCTGGGTATGTTCTGTTTGGACCTATAGGTATATGTGGGGTCTGTCCACAATAACCTTTTTTAGTTTTGGTCAACTCCATTCCATTTGACCATGCCGAAATCAAACACATTCTTGCAAAATCCTTCAGTTTCATGCAGTGGAAAGGTGCTAGGAGTAACATTTTGCATTCCATAGGTCGTGGGGCCAAACAGACTTTGCCAATGCATCGGGGTGGGTGGGTAAATTCTAGAGGAGGTCTTGTTTCATGTGCCAAGCACCCCAGTCATTCGGAGAAGCAGGCTACTGCTAATGTCACTTAAGATCCTAAGAGCAAAAACTACCAAACTTTGACGAAGTAGTTCTTAGAATTCGTGGAAGCTAGGAATGTTATGTTTGGACCTACAGGTGCATGTGGGGTTTGTCCACAATAACCTCTCTCAGTTTTGGTCAACTCTAGTCTGTTTGACCATGCCAAAATCAAATGCATTCTTGCAAAATGCTCTAGTTTCATGTAGTACAACCTTCCCAGGTGCCTTATTTTTTATATGCTCATTGTGAGGCTAAACTGACTGTGCCAATGTGTTGGGGTGGGCAAGTAAATGTTAGGGAAGGTCTCATTTCATGTGCCAAGCATCCTAGTCATTCTGGCCTACAAGCTACCGGCAAAGTGACTTTGTTGGTAGCTTATAGCCTGGAACGATTGGGACCTTTGGCACATAAAATGAGACCTCCCCTAGTATTTACCTGCCCACTTCGACATGTTGGTGAAGTTCGTTCAGCCCTACGAGCTATGGGATGCAAAATGTCACTCCTAGCACCTGCTGATTTTGCTAGTAGCTTGCAGCCTGGAATGACTTAGATACTTGGCGCATGAAACAAGACCTCCCCTAGCATTTACCTACCCACTCGGATGTGTTGGCATAGTCGGTTCGACCCCACAACCTATGGAATGCAAAATTTTAGTCTTAGCAACTTTCTAGTTTGTCGGTAGCTTACATCCTGGAACAACTGGGATGCTTGGCACATGAAATGAGACCTCCACTAACATTTACCTACCCACCCCAATGTGTTGGCACAGTCGGTTTAGCCCCACGATGACCGGAACAAAAAATGACACCTGGCAATGTTGTGTTACATGAAACTGAAGCATTTTCCAAGAATGCACTTGATTTTAGCACAGTCAAATGAATTGGAGTTGACCAAAACTAAGAGAGGTTATTGTGGACGGACCTGACATGTACCTGTATGTCCAAATAGAACATTCCTACCTACCACAAATTCTAAGAACTACTTTGTCAAAGTTTGGCAATTTTTTCTCTTAGGATCTTAAGGGACTTTGCTAGTATCCTACTACCCAGAACGATGGGGGTGCTTGGCACACAAAACGAGACCTCCCCTAGAATTTACCCACCTAACTCGACATGTTGGTGAAGTTTGTTTGGCACCACGACCTATGGAATGCAAAATGTCACTCCTAGCACCTTTCCACTACATGAAACTTAAGCATTTTGCAAGAATGCGTTTGATTTCTGATGCAGAGGTGTCAGGTCTCCAAAGATAATTTAACAAGATCAAAAGGTTTAAATAGCTTGTGGGCTTCAACCAATAAGACTTCTCTAGTCTTCCTCTTGTCCTAAACTCCACCAAAGTACTCAAATTTGTGTTCCAACTTCTCAGATGAAAACTTACACCTTCTAGGGTCTCAACATACCCCAATCAACAAGATTCAATAGGTTTCTTACTCCATTTTGACTGGTTCTTGACAACTCCCTTTAACCATGCCTAATCCTTGTAGCCTTGTTCAGCAACTAACTTGCACTTTTCTCCAAACTTTCCCAAAGCATTTTCAAACCTAATGACTGATCTGGATACCCTCTATTGAGCTCTATAACATATCTCAAACTCAACTACTATTGTTTTGGACCAAACGTGACTGTCCTAACACCCTGTTGCCTTCCCACAAGGCCTAAATTGCCCATTTTACAAAGGAACCCTATGACAAACTTATCATATCCACTCCAAACCTTGAAACAGTCTTAGGAAAGGATTAAAAACAAAGTATTTTCAAAGTTTCAACTGATGGTTTGCTCATTTAAGGTTTGAAATACAAAACCCTCCTTTCTAGGCCTCAAAACCTAGGTTTTACTAGATCTCCCATCTCCAGTCACTTCCAAACCTCATTCAAAGGTCTAACACCATCTCCTTGGTCATACCTAATATTATCAAGCATAAAAACACCACCTTGTTAAGATGGATCACCTACTGTTATAACCATGCCACCATTTCAATGCCCTTCCACATGCAAACTTTGACTTCAAATGGTGATCACCTCTCCCATTTACACTCCTCTTGCTTTGTCAGGGTTAGAAACATATTATACATGCAATAAAGGACCTATTCCATGAGAACCAGGATCCTACATCCATGGAAAGGTCCTATGAGGCATTGAAACCTCTCAAAATGCACAGGACAGCCTGCTGTTCCTTGTGACAGTCAGATAAACAACAATGAAACTATCTACAAAAACCTTCTCAGAGCATGAAATAAGTCTAATACTTACTCAATGAAGGTTTAAGACATTTTCCAACACTCCACAATCAAAAAGATCAATAGAAAGCAAGAAGGAAATGCAAGAAAACTAAATTTTACTATTATTCTCCTGTCTGCCGTAAAAAATAGGCCTCCAAGATGCCTCCACCGTACCACCAAATGCCTTTTTTAGGCTTACATAACTTCTCCCTAACTTCTACAACCAATTCACATCAGTTGGAGATGGTTAAACTACCAAAAACTACTTAAAATGGCTTTCCTGTCCAAATGCATAATTCAGAAATTTGAATTTTTAAACTTTATTTTAATGAACTCCTACCTTATTTAATGAACTCCTACCTTATTAATCCATCATGTTTGATTTTCTTAGGTTCATTAAACCTTGTTTCTAATCTTAGACACCTATATTTGACTCTAGGGGCACTATTGGCCCAACTTACATCATTTTTTGTCTTAGGGTCCTTACCAGGACCCTCAGGACATTTGATCATTACATCATTTTGTTCATTGCAACATGTCATAATTGGTTTTAGGATTTTCCATTTGACTTGATGGACTCCATGGGCTCCTCCTATGATCATTTGTGTCTTCTTACTCCAAGATGTTCTATTAGGTGCTCCTGCACCATACTCCCCAGCATGATAGAAACTCTTGTCCCAAGAGGCATGTGATCTGCTCCAAACCTCCTGTAGTCTCTTTTAAATCTTCCTCTGATTTGTGACAGGAAATATGAACTCTCCAAGGGTTATCCTTCTCCTTCTCCCACCTGCATGGCTCTTACAAACAATGTTAGCATCATAAAACATGTCTTGGTGTCCTTTCCTAGGACCTTGCTGCTGTGATGTTTCTGCTCTTGCCATCTTGAGATTTTGATCTATTTTTCCTTGTTGTTTGCCTTCCCTTTCCTACCTTCCTATAGGGCAATCAATGTCCCAAAACTTGACATAACTTAAGTCCCAAATTTGTTATTCTTTAGGACTGTTATAAACCTCCTTCTACTGCAACTGTTCTTGCCATCTCCAACCATCTTTAACCTGCATATTCAACTTCAATTTCTCTCCAAAATAGACAATGGCATGTTCATTCTTGTCCTCACAAGGTAAAGGCATTAGTTTAAACTTTTTACCATCTTTGTGCACCAAATGACTATTTGTATAACCATCATGAACTGTCTTTCACAAATGCTGCCATGGTCTACCCAAAATTATATGCCCACATGTCATTGAAATAACATCACATAAAATAGAATCATGATATGGACCAATTGAAAAATCAACATATGCCTTCTAACTTACCCAAGTGGCATTGTAAGGACTAGGATGATCAAATGTTTTCAATCCCAACTTGTGCACCATATCCTAGGAAACTAGATTATCATGTGAACCTGAATCTATAATCAACTTATACATTTTCCCATGGCTTAAACAATTAGTTTTAAAAATAGATACCTGTGGTGCTTGCTGCATTTTGCCTTGTTTCACCATGAACGACTCTCCATCTGTAACGGGATAGGCTAGTGCTAGTTCTTGGTCCTCTTTCTTTTCCTCTTCTTGTGCCAAATGAACTCTTCTCTCCTTGCTCTTATCAACATCATCCCTCTTAGGGCATTTGAAAGATGTGTGTCCCACTTCATTGCAATGATAACATCTGCCTGTGAATACTCCTCTACCTGATCCAAACCTATCTCCACCTCTATATCCACCTCTCTGATCTACAGAAAACTCCTTACCTTTCTCATTGCTACTCTGCCCTTCATTAGTAGGTCTGCCCCTACCTCTATATCCTCTACCACTACCTCCTTGTCTTTCTTGCTTCCTCTTCACCCTCTCTTTAGCCCTTATGGCTAACTAAAAACATTCTCCAAATGATTTTGGTATGGTCAAACCAATTTCATCTTGCAAGTTGTACCTAAGCCCATTAAGGTATCTTGCAACTTTCTCTTCTTCATCTTCCAATCCTCCTCTAATACTAAGCTTATGAAATTGCTCAGTATAGGACATAACATCCATGTCCTTTTGCTTCAAGTTCTACCTCATCCTCTTTGTTTGAATGGAATAATCAGATGGAAGAAATTGATCCTTCATCATATCCTTCATCCTACGCCAAGAAGTGATTCTTGTTCCACCTCTAGCCATTCTTTTTGTTTGTACACTACTCCACCAAGTAAGTGTTGTCCCTCTCAACTTTGTTTTTGCAAATTTAATCTTATTCTCATCACTCATCTCCTCATACCAAAAGAAATTTTCAAGGGGATCTATCCACCCTAATAGCTCTTCACTATCCATCTTCCCTTGATAGATAGGTAACTCTATGTTTGCCTTTGTTCCACTTCCTTGAACTACCTTAAGCAATCTCACAAATCTCCTTTCTTCAACATCCAACTCATCATCAGGAGTGTTCTTATCTGCCTTCTCATGTCCTCCATCATCTCCTTCTTGCTCATTTTGTTCATCCCCTCTAGGATTCTTCTCCAATGCTTCCAACCTTGCCAAGATTGATGCATTCTCTCTTCTCACTTGTATTAACTCTCTTTCCCTTGCAGCATCCTATTCTTTTCTATCCCTCAACTCTTTTTCTCTTGCCTCTAAGGCTTCCCTCAGTTCATTATTCTCCCTAGCCATTTGATTTTTAGGAGGCATCCTTACAACTCTCACCAAACTCTTAACTTTTTCACAAGATCCTACTACTCTCTCAAGGACCTACTTGCTGCTCTGATACCACTATGATGCAGAGGTGTCAGGTCTCCAAAGATAATTTAACAAGATCAAAAGGTTTAAATAGCTTGTGGGGCTTCAACCAATAAGACTTCTCTAGTCTTCATCTTGTCCTAAACTCCACCAAAGGACTCAAATTTGTGTTTCAACTTCTCAGATGAAAACTTACACCTTCTAGAGTCTCAACATATCCCAATCAACAAGATTCAATAGGTTTCTTACTCCATTTTGACCGGTTCTTGACAACTCCCTTTAACTAGGCCTAATCCTTGTAGCCTTGTTCAATGACTAACTTGCACTTTTCTCCAAACTTTCCCAAAGTACTTCCAAACCTAATGACTGATCTGGATACCCTCTATTGACCTCTATAACATATCTCAAAATCACCTACTATTGTTTTGGACCAAACATGACTGTCCTAACACCCTGTTGCCTTCCCACAAGGCCTAATTTGCCCATTTTACAAAGGAACCCTATGACAAACTTGTCACATCCACTCCAAACCTTGAAATAGTCTTAGGAAAGGATTAAAAAACAAAGTATTTTCAAGGTTTCAATTGGTGGTTTGCTCATTTAAGGTTTGAAGTACAAAACCTGCCTTTCTAGGCCTCAAAACCTAGGTTTTACTAGATCTCCCATTTCCAGTCACTTCTAGACCTCATTCAAAGGTCTAACACCATATCCTTGGTCATACCAAACATTATCAAGCATAAAAACACCACCTTGTTAAGACATATCTCCTGTTGTTATAACCGTGCCACCATTTCAATGCTCTTCCACATGCAAACTTTGACTTCAAATGGTGATCAGCTCTCCCATTTACACTCCTCCTACTTTGTCAAGGTTAGAAACATATTATACATGCAATCAAGGACCTATTCCATGAGAACCAAGATCCTGTATCCATGGAAAGGTCCTATGAGGCATTGAAACCTCTCAAAATGCACAAGACAGCCTGTTGTTCCTTGTGACAGTCAGATAAACAACAATGCAACTATCTACAAAAATGTTCTCACAGCATGAAATAAGTCTAATACTTACTCAATGAAGGTTTAAGACATTTGCCAACACTCCACAATCAAAAAGACCAACAGAAAGAAAGAAGGAAATGCAAGAAAACTAAATTTTATTGTTATTCTCCTGTCTTTTGTACAAAACAGGCCTCTAAGATGCTTCCACCGTACCACCAAATACCTTTTTTAGGCTTACATAACTTCTCCCTAACTTCTACAACCAATTCCCATTAGTTGGAGATGGTTAAACTACCAAAAACTTCTCAAATTGGCTTTCCCGCCCAAATGCATAATTCAGAAATTTGAATTTTTAAACTTTGTTTTAATGAATTCCTACCTTATTTAATGAACTCCTACCTTATTAATCCATCATGTTTGATTTAATTAGGTTCATTAAACCTTGTTTCTGATCTTAGACACCTATATTTGACTCTAGGGGTAGTATTGGCCCAACTTACATCTTTTTTGGTCATAGGGTCCTTACCAGGACCCTCAGGACATTTGATCATTACATCATTTTGTTCATTGCAACATGTCATAATTGGTTTTAGGATGTTCTATTTAACTTGATGGACTCCATGGGCTCCTCCTATGATCATTTGTGTCTTCTTGCTCCAAGATGTTCTATTAGGTGCTCCTGCACCAATTTCGGCAAGGTCAAATGGACTAGAGTTGACCAAAAATTAGAGAGGTTATTGTGGACAGACCCCACATGCACTTGTAGGTCCAAATGAAATGTTTCCAGCTACCACAAATTCTAAGAATTGCTCTGTCAAAGTTTGGCAGTTTTTGTGTCTTAGGTATCTTAAGGGACTTTGCCAGTAGCCTGCTACCACAAATGACTGTGGTGCTTGGCACATGAAATGAGACCTACCCTAGAATTTAACCACCCACCGCAACGTGTTGGTGAAGTTCATTCGGCCCCATGACCTATGGATTGCAAAATGTCACTCATAGCACCTTTCCACTGCATGAAACTGAAGCATTTTGCAAGAATGCATTTGATTTCGGCACAGTCAAATAAACTGGAGTTGACCAAAACTAAGAGAGGTTATTGTGGACGGACCTTATGTGCACCTGTAGGTCCAATGGAATGTTCCCAGCTACCACGAATTTTGAGAACTACTCTGTCAAGGTTTGGTAGTTTTTGCATCTTAGGGATCTTAAGGGACTTTGCCGGTAGCCTACCACCCCAAATGGCTGGGGCGCTTGGCACACGAAATGAGACCTCCACTGGCATTTAGCCACCCACCCAGATGCATTGGTGAAGTCCATTCAGTTCCATGACCTATGGAATACAAAATGTAACTCCTAGCCCTGAGGATTCAATCAAGTAGTCCTTAGGTTGATATGACCATTCTAAGCTTGACATATGACTACTACCATTTGCATATAACTATACATTTATATAATGAGTGTTCTAAGATCTTTATAACAACCTTCTCTATTTTTCTTGGACAACACTATCCCAATATGTGTTGACAATGCTAAAATGTGAATAATGGTATGATGATTAGTAAATACTCTTAGGACCTTGATGATTGTCCTAGCAATCATATGATTAGTTTTTTAATTACTAGATCCCCCAAATGGAATATTTGCTCATCAAACAGATATATGGTTGTCCATATATTGTATGCTAATTCATGATTGCATGCTTGTCCATAAGTGTATTGTGTCATAGTTGGTCTATTGGCCTTGCTAGGGTTGTCTTTATGTGGGAATGACATGATTGACTTGATGGGGATGTCTTCCCTTCTTAATTTAGGATTCCTACTCTCTGACTACCAACACAACTGTCTCTTCATTATGACAATCCTCTTCTTTCTCTCTTCTACACTCCCTACTTATAGACTTCACATTCATAACGCTAGATTATAAGTATCCTCTAGGAAGACAATAATGCCTTTGATACATGATAGTCAACCTAGGGCTGTCTTTGATCTTTGTATGACAAACACTTAATTAATTCTAGCTACTTGTAGTACCTCTAAGAATATCCTATAATATTACCAAGTTCATTACTAGTTTATGCATACATTGCCACCATTGGAGGACATGTTTCAATGCCTAAAACCTTAATCTATGCCTACACATGTGTGAACAACATTCAGAGATGTATGTTAATCATTCTACCTGACTAGAGCCCATATTTCATAAGGTTTTCTAGGAAAAATACAAAGAGATAATGGACTGATCCATTGTTTTATTAACTATGACAACCATAATTAGAGGTCAAAATACATTACATTTACATAATTTCATGCTATTTACATGGTGATTAACCTATTTGTGTGATTAACATCTATTCTCTATAAAGTACATATTAAAAGATGAGATTATAACACAAGATATAGTAATATGAGATCATGATATTTAAGATATACCAATGTAATATCATAAGGCATGGTATATAAGGTATAAAAATGTAGGATCAATGATGTAAATTCTCTAAAATAGAAAAATATGTCAATATTTGATCGTAAATGCTCATAATATCTAGGTAGAAACAATGTTAAGAGGTGGACCATAGACAAGATGCTCAATATAATGATACACCATGAATGTTCTAAGAAGCTAGAACCTCACTCAATGTGAGTATATTGGATAATGCTTTAAGAAGTTAGATCAAATAGTGTAAGAACATATTTAAATCAAAGAACCATTAGTATCATTGGATACAAAACCAAGGATCAAAATATAAGATGTAAAGGATTGAGGGAAAGGACCAAAGAAAAAACATAATTAAGTACACAAGACAAGATAAGACAATGTAAAGATGAAATATGAAAGACAAAGATCATGAGATCAAAATGTAAGCCATCCATAAAACCATCATAAGCATTGCATAATAACTCCTCAATAAGACTTCTAATATGATAAGTTGCTAATGTATCATCATAAAAGAATAAGCAATCATGTGAAGCAATAGAATAATCATGATGAGGCTCATCATCGTCATGTATAACATGAGGTAGTACATTTAGAGAATCATCATGATATATAGGAAGAATATGAAAAAGGTAATAAACACAATTTTCAACACTAGGGAAATAATCATAAATATGTATTACCAAAAAAAATGCATATCTCTAATCTTGGAAGATGGTACATAATGAATAATATCATCATGGCATGTGAGAGGAGTATCATTATAAAATACAAGAATGTCATTAGTGGGAGGTAAGATTATGTCATCAATGCATGTCCTACAAGGTGCATCACAAGGTCTAGATCATTAGTATGTATGTACTCACCACCATCCATATGATTGTCATTAGGCTTACTATGAAAAATGGAATATGAAGAAGAATAAACAATATCAAATCAAAATAAACAATATCATGCAAAGAAGGTGTGCTCAAAGGTAATAGTTGATTAGAGACATTCACAACACAATCACTCTTCATAGATGAAGGATGCAAGCTAATCACAATGAACTATTTCATCATCTATAGGTATATCATGCAAAGAAGGTTGGTTCAAAGGTAATAGTTCGTTAGAGACATGCATAACACAATCACTCTTCATAGATGAAGGATGCAAGCTATGATAATCATGAAGAAGTGAAGCAAAACTGCCTAACAAATAATGAAACATAATAAGCAACTCCTTAAAGTTAGAGAATAAACATAAATGATCATTTAATGCTTCTATCTTCAATGTGTTTCCATCAATATAATAAAATTCTATAAATGACTCAAGAACAATATGACCACATATTGCCACTGGTGCACATGTTTCACTACCTAAAACCTTAATATATGCCTGCACATGTGTGAACAAAATTTAGTGATGTATGTTATCCATTGTACCTGACTATTGCCCATATTTTATAAGGTTTTCTCGACAAAATAAAAAGAGATAATGGACTGATCCATTGTTGTTTTGACTGTGACAATCATGATTAGAGGTCAAAATACAAAAATTCGACAACCTTTGCCAGCATCCTCCTTGTCTGTACACCAAAAAAGGATGTTTGGAACAACATATGGACAGCCCTCAAAGCATAAAGGATATAGGAAATTAGTCATATGTTGTAATTTTAGTTGTCCTTGTAGACATGTATGCAAAGTGTGGAAGCATAGACAAGGCACATGAACTATTTGGCATGATGCCCCAAAGAAATGTTGCTTCATGGAATGCAATGATTACAAGATATGAACAAAATGGATTTTTTGATATTGCTTTAGAAACTTTCAAGCAAATGTAATTGGTGGGTGTAAAGCTAAATTCCCAAACCTTCAAAATGGTGTCTTTGGAACACAGTATAGACATCCATCAAATCATAAAGGATATAGCAAATTTGTTAAAAGTTGTAGTTACAACTACCTTGCGAGACATGTATCCAAAGTGTGGAAGGATAGACAAGGCATGTGGACTATTTGAAACAACACGACAAAGAGATGTCCTCTCATGGGATGCAATGATTGCAAGATATGCAAAAAATGGATTTGTTGAAAAGATTTTAGAAACTTTCAAGTAAATGCAATTGGCACGTGTAAAGCCAAATTCAACAACCTTTGCCAGTATCCTCCCTATCTGTACACCAAAATAAGATGTTTGGAACAGCGTATGGATATCCATCAAAGCATAAAGGATATAGGAAATTTGTCACATGCTATATTGTAGATGCCCTTGTAGACATGTATGCAAAGTGTGGAAGCATAGACAAGGCACGTGAACTATTTGGCAAGATGCCCCAAAGAAATGTCACCTCATGGAATGCAATGATTGCAAGATTTGAATAAAATAGATTTTTTGATAAGGCTTTAGAAACTTTCAAGCAAATGCAATTGGTAGGTGTAAATTGAAATTTGAAAACCTTCGAAATGGTATCTTTGCAACATAGTATAGACATCCATCAAAGCACAAAGGATATAGCAATTTTGTCAAAAGTTGTAGTTGCAACTACCCTGTGAGACATGTATGCAAAGTGTGGAAGCATAGACAAGGCATGTGGACTATTTGATACAACACCATAAACAGATGACCTCTCATGGGAGGCAATGATTGCAAGATATGCAAAAAATTGGATTTGTTGAAAAGATTTTAGAAACTTTAAAGTAAATGTAATTGGCACGTATAAAGAAAAATTCCACAACTTTTGCCAGCATCCTCCCTATTTGTACACCAAAATAGGATGTTTGGAACAATGTATGGATAGCCATCAAAGCATAAAGGATATAGGAAATTTGTCACATGCTCTAATTGCAGCTGCCCTTGTAGACATGTATGCAAAGTGTGGAAACATAAACAAGGCACATGAACTATTTGACATGATACCTCAAAGAAATGTCCTCTCATGGAATGCAATGATTGCAAGATATGAACAAAAAAGGATTTTTTTGACAGGTCTTTATAGACTTTCAAGAAAATATTATTGGCCTGGGTGTAAAGAAAAATTCCACAACCTTAGCCAGTATCCTCCTTGCCTATGCCAAAATGGACATCCATCAAAGGATAAAAGATATGGGAATTTTATTAGATGTTGTAGTTGTAATTGCCATCAAAGACATGTATGCAAAGTGTGGAAGCATAGACAAGGCACGTGAGCTATTTGGCATGATGCCTTAAAGAAATGTTTCCTCATGGAATGCAATGGTTGTACGAAATGAACAAAATGAATTTTTTGATAAGCGTTTAGAAAGTTTCAAGAAAATGCAATTGGCGAGTGTAAAGCCAAATTCCAAAACCTTAGAAATGGTATCTTTGGAACATAGTATAGACATCCATGAAATCATAAAGGATATAGAAATTTTGTCAAATGTTGTAGTTGTAAGTACCCTACAAGACATGTATGCAAAGTATCGAAGCATAGACAATGAACATGAATTGTTTGACACGATGCCTCAAAGAAATGTTGTCTCATGGAATGCAATGATTACAAGATATGCATGAAATGGATTTTTCATAAGGCTTTAAAAACTCTCAAGCAAATGTACAAAAGTAAATTTCAACCAAACACAAATTTTGGCACGTCTAATACTAAATTGCACAACCTTATTCAACTTCCTCCTTGCCTATGCTAGAATGGGATCTAGGGAACATGGTGTGGACAACCATCAAATCATAAATGATATAGGAATTTTGTCACATGTATTGTATTTGCAGCTGCCCTTGTAGACATGTATGGAAAGTGTGGAAGCATAGACAAGGCGCGTGAACTATTTGAACTGATGTCTCAATGAAATGTACAATCCCACATAATGCAATGATTGCAAGATATGCACAAAATGGATTATTTAAAAATGATTTATAAACCTTCAAGCAAATACAATTAGAACTTGTAAAACCAAATTCCTGTAATAATAATTGATCATCATATTAAATATTTAATATAAACTGTCATATACATAATGTTATGAACATAACATCTAGTTTATATACAAAGACATATAGGCATGTCCAAACAAAGCCATACAGGCATATATACAAAAATATATATCAGTAACATACAAAAGTATGTATAAAAAGCCATCTAGGGATACAAAAAATCTCCCAAAAACTAGTTTCTTATGGACTTTTATGAAATAATCGGCAGCCCTTGCTTGACCGTGAAGATGGAGAGCCAATCCGTGACTCATCCTCTCTTTGTCATCAAGTAGACCTCTTCGACATAGAAAATGTATGAAATATATAACATCACGTATGTAATTGATCACTTACCACCATTCGATGATCACTCTCCATCATCTTGTCTCTCTCTTTGTCCGTAGTTGGATGGGCTAGAGTTGTGAACTCCTTTGAGAAGCATTAAGAAGCAAAATTGACTAAATATAAATATCATTTATGTACATCAAGTGACATGAGATAAAACAAGAAATACAAAATTATGACATTTTCATGTTATTGTCTCATATGTCAGTCAAAGGATTTGAAGACATAATGGCTGTAGCAATGCCTACCTATGCTAACTCACGAAGATGAGGAGTGTCCATATTCAACATCTAAATATCAAGTTCAAGATTATTCAACCAAAATAAATACATAACATTATTTTAAAAATGCATAATGATTAGGAATGGTTAAATTTACCTCTGTATAATTGGTGGATTTGTGTCCAGGGAACCAAGGAAACCGTGGAGATGCCGGTGACTGTTGAAGTCATCAAATTGTCACAAAATAATATTACCATTGATATATCCACAATAATTATGATTATGTGATAAATTACATACCTACTAACTTGACCTCCTCTCATAACCCGCCAATGGATGACTAACGGAGGTAGGAATTTCATTGCGCAAACAATTACATACATTATTTTTCACTGATAATATAGAGAGTCATAAAATTAATTACAAATTTCAAATAACAATATATTAAATCAAGATGAAACTTGTATAAAATTACCTAAGAGTCAATACTAAATGTTTGTTGTAAGACAACATCCATGAGAACAATCTCATCCAATATGGATGTCTCGAACATTGGATGTTGCCCTTGCATCACACCATCCTATCGAGAGTCCTATTGTGCATCTTACGTCTCATAATCACACAGGATCCCACATGAACTACACAAATGTGGGGACAAATGACACCTACTACTCTCACCCTCATCGACCTGAGTAAGATCATCGGCATGCTATGCTAGAGACTGCATGAGAGTAGTCAATGAATGTAATGTCTCCACCTCAACACTCTCCTTCAAAGTTGAAGGGAGTGACACACGTTCTGGCCTCAATAGGGGTCTAGGTACATGGTTTTCATCTCACTGAGCCTGCTCTCTATCTTGGGTAGAGCAACCACCTCTACCCTGGAACTCTCGAATATCAAAATAATTTGGAATCTTCTTGAAGACAAACTCACAATAGAGTTTCCTCAAGAAATATTGTGGCACCTCATTATTGTTGCATGAGCAGTCATCGAAGACCATGTGCCATCTATCCGAAAAGTTTTGGGATATTTCTTCATTCCTACACCAATGAATAGGGAACCATTTGCAAGTTTCTTCTAATCTTTGGCGAGTTTTAGGATTAATAAAGTGTGCACATAATTGAGATTTTGTAATTTTTTTTATTTTTCACTTATTCATATGACAATTTGTCAGCATAGTATTGCCGACACCTCTCCCTATAGTCTTGAAATTTGGTGATTTGCTTTGTCACCAAATCAGTGTGGGAAACAATCTCCTCTAGTGACTTCGCAAGCACTCTCCTATGATTGGTGCTTGCACTTAGATTGTTTAGCATTTGAATAAGATTTTGAAGATGTTTCTTGTTTTCTTCTATTATCTGTAGGTAGTTTTCTTGACTATCCCTTACATTGTGAGGATGTGAAGGTGGTTTTTGAGGGTTTGGAGGGTTTTGGGGGTTGTTTTCACTCGCCTCAGCTAGATTTGGGTTTTCTCTTGCCTCAATAACTGTAAATGGAATATAAAAACTAATCAAACATTACAAAAGTCAAAAATTCTTCTCAAACTAACAAAAATTAGTCAAACTCTACCATCTTCGGCTACTAGACCCTCCAAATTTGCTTCACGATGTCTTTGGAGATGAGGTGGCATCGTGAATTTGTCATTTTCTCTCTGGCACTTGCTTGGAGAGACTTCCCTTGAACGTGATCGTGCTTTCAATACTACTTTTTTGCAAATTAACTCCTTTGGCCATGGGTGAATGATAAAAAATGAGTTTTTTTTAAGTTTTAAGTAAAGGAAAAACATGAGTGCGTTATAACACGCTCGTGTTTTTTCTGTTTTGGACCAAAAAGTCCCATGGTGGAGAATTTTTGGTCCCCCTTCTCTTTGCATATACCCCTAAGTCTAATTTTCACATGTACATGTAACGTCAGAAAATGTCCCCTTGGGGGCTTTTCCCTCATAAGGTTTAGCTCTCGGATCTTTAGAGTGCATTTAAGACATTTTAGTTGATATTTTAGCATCCCAATGGATTGATCTAGCTAGGTTCGATGACAAATAGGACCTAGGTGGACCCCTTGACCTATACCTTGCCTAAAATAGGGGGGAGGACTTGGGCACCCGTGCCCTAGTCCTGCCCTATTTTTGGGCACCCCAATTTCTGGGTGTCAGTTTATGACTGTTAGGAGGTTATTTTGCTAACACGGTAAAGTTTGATTTTTAATATCTTGGTGGGAATGCTTGTAAGTGCATATATAAGCATGTGTAGGCATTCATTTGTAAACTAGATGATTATTGTGAACTCTAGGCATTCTCAAGGTGATTCAAGGCTTTCTATTGTGTTACAAGAGCAGACTTGTATGTTTTGTGTGTCGATATTTGTAGATTTGAGCTTCAATCTCCTCATGGCATGAAGAGAATCTTCCTCCATGAGAGCTTCACTACAAGGTGACATATCATTGTGTTTTTATCATTAATTCCTTTGGTTTTTGGCCTCTACCTCAGGCATGCCCTCTTTATCTGACAACGGTGTTTAGAGACTTAAGTGTCCTTTAGGGACTGAGGTAAATCTCTAAACACCACAACCCCCAAACCAAGTCTTGTGATTGCATGTTACAGGTGTCGCATTTGAAAAAAGTGGAGTTACAGGAAGGCTTGGCAGACATCAGGGATTTGAGATCTAAAGAGAAGTCAGACATAGGAGCACTTCCAAGACTAGGATGCCTGCAAAAGTGTCCTCCGTAGATAGATCTTAGGAAATAGAAGTTACAGGGCTGATCAATGTCAGAAGGAGGTCCAGATTCCCTTAAAAAGAAGGTACCTTGGACTTAGGCACCTGCACCTTAGTCCCCAACTGTTCCATCTCAGAACCCTAAAAATAGATATTCTCATTCAACTAGAGGAATTACCATCAATTGAAGTTTAAAACAAATATGATCCTCTTATAATCTTTCTCACAATAAATAAAACGTTGGTAAAATAAATTATGATTGACACTGGGTCAGCTCTTAATGTTTGTAGCATTGACCTACTACACAAAATCAAGGTTGACACATCACAAATCACACTAAATTGCATTAGCATTCATGGCTTTGATAATGTTAGATGACAATTCATACTATAACTCAACCTGTACAAGTAGGATGTGCTTGTGCCTACCCTGATTAATGTCATGCCTTGTTCTTTATCTTACAACATGATTCTTTCTAGACCTTGGATTCATGCATTGGGGGTAGTACCTTCCACCTTGCATTGTTTAATCAAATTTATATTTAAAGATAAAATTCATACTATTCATGCCGATCCTAAACCAGATAACTGCTTACACATTGAAAAAAAAAACAATTTGCATTCATATGAGCTTAAACACTTTACGAGCTAGTTCATGAAAGCTTTTACCCACAAATGATGTTGTGAAAGATTCTATGCCACTGAATGTACTCTTTGGTGATAATTGGGGCTCATTAGATTTTAATCCTTGTAGTATAGGGGAATATAAAATTAATAGCCTTGATACATAAAAAGTGGCATCAATCTCACCTAAGCAATCTTTTGAATCACCTAAGAAACCTAAAATCCCCTTGGTAGAAAATAAAAACAATACCCTCACTTATACTACAAATTATGATACCTACAAGGCCTCACCTTCTTCTAAGGAACTAGACTCTCTATATTGTTGTGGATTTCAAATTTTGTACAAACATAACAACTATGTAGGTAATGGATGTAGTGTAAATCAACAAGGAATTATAGTACCTATAGAATCCGCTTCAACACATTACTCAAGTGGCATTGGATATAATCCTTTTAAAGAAAAGAAAGCCTCTCGTCATCCTAAACTTAATGTTAATACAATATTAAAATAACATAAGAGATATCCTAAGTATGTAAGTTCTTAACTATGGTGCTAACAGGAAAGTATCTCTAACCCTTTTTCTCTCTCATGATGTGCTTCCCTCATGATGTGCTATGTGTTGTTTATGCCTCCTGGGATGATGTTGGATTCTCTTGTAAGGTTCGGGATACTAGGAGACCACCTCTGTTGTGATCTTCTTCTATTTGTATCATCATTCTTCTAAATTGCTCTCTTTGATTTCATTATTGTGTGTTGTGTCTTACGGACATAGCATCATGGTTGGTGACTTGGGGGCACCCTCCTATGTGATTCTCCCTAAGACTCTTGTTTCTCCTCTCTTATTTATTGTTTCCCTTCCTCTAGTGTTTCCATCTAGCAGGCGGATGATGACAAACATTTACACTGATGCGGACCTAGTGTCCCTTTTGAGAGCAATCAAAAAATGAACTTAGTTCCTAATATGACAAGGTGTTGTATATCTTATCCGACACTTGGCTAGTGGAAGCACTCGTGCTTTTTGCGTCGTGAATTTTATGATGTTTTTGTCGCATTTACAAACCTTAACAATATTGTTGCTCTGTGTACCTTTGTTTGCCTTTGAATCTAGCCTTGGCAGTACTCAATTCGGAGAGCTTTGTGATATAGCCCCTGGTTATCTTTGAACTCTGAATTCGGTATAACCTTGGCTCTATGTGTAGTTAATCATATGCATTGATGTTGTAGACACTAACATGTTTCTTGCAAGGATGTGTTTGTGGGAACATTTGGTGATCATGAAGTACATGTCACCTTCGGGGGGCATGGCCTTTGCGAAAGTTGGTGTTCCCTTGTGTGTTTTCTTCCTACCTTAACATGCTTGATATCGATAATTGATATCAACCACCTTAAGGTGGGGGCATATAAGGTAAGCTTTCTGCTATAGATGTTAGCAATGTGTTTGACCTTAGATGTAAAGACTTGCACCCTAGAGTAGTGCATCATGCATTATGAGCTTGTTTGCAATCAATCATGTAAGCCCTTTATGTAGGCGGGATATCAAGCATATCCTTTTTCTTAAGCCCTCTGCGGAGGTGGGGATGGTGTATTTCTTGGAGTAGATTGTATCATCCTTTCATTTTCAAAAGTCCTCTATAGAGGCAGGGAGCGGTTCCTTGACTAACTCAACCCTTAAGTGTATCTTCAGTGATTGTTGTGGTGAAGCCCAATCATTGGTGTGTGCTTGTAATGTGCTTGAGATGGCGATGAGCCTAGAAATAGGGAACACACCATCGCTTGTCTGCCATGTTTTCTCTGTGTCTTCAAGTGTGTGTGTTTTGGCATGCTTGTTTTGCATTGTGTGTTTGTTGCCCCATATGTAGAGACCAGCGCCTTTAAGTAGTGCTTCATGCATTTTGGGAGGTTTTACGTGTATTGCGTGTGTGTTTCCCTATTTATACTGAGACCTGCACCTTAAGGTAGTGCATCCAGTATTATGGGAGGTTTGTTTACTTTCTAGTAGTTACATTTGCATTTCATATAAATGAGAAAAAGAAAAGAAAAGATATCATTTCTGTCTTCCATGCATTAATGTGTCTTCTATGTATTGACTATTTACTCCGTGTTCTACGTGACTGTAACTATCTTCCCCATGTTTTGTGTGCCTGTTACGATCTTTTATGCCATTGGAGTGTCTTTTCCATGCTTGGTGTGTTTACTGTGTTTGTGACCTTACATCAATGCATGTATGGGCCTCGCGTTCATACATACATTAAAGTGGGGGTTAAATGTAACCTCAGAAAATGTCCCCTTGGGGGATTTTCCCTCATAAGGTTTAGCTCCCTGGTCTTTAGAGTGCATTTAAGACATTTTAGTTCATATTTTAGCATCCTGACGGAATGAGACCTAAGTTCCATGACAAATAGGACCTAGGTGGACCCCTTGACCTGTACCCTACCTAAAATAGGGGGAGAGGACTTGGGCATCCATAGCCTAGTCCTGCCCTATTTTTGGGCAGCCCCAATTTCTGGGTGTCGGTTTATGACCGTTAAGAGGTTATTTTCCCGACACGGTCAAGTTTGATTTTTAATATCTTGGCGGGAATGCTTGTAGGTACATATATAAGCATGTGTAGGCATTCATTTGCAAACTAGATGATCATTGTGAACTCTAGGCATTCTCAAGGTGATTCAAGGCTTTCTATTGTGTTGCAAGGGCAGACTTGTATGTTTTGTGTGTTGATATTTGCAGATTTGAGCTTCAATCTCCTCATGGCATGAAGAGCATCTTCCTCCATGAGAGCTTCACTACAACATGACATATCATTGTGTTTTTATCATAGATTCCTTTAGTTTTTGGCCTCTGCCTCACAAGGGCACACCCTCTTTATCTGACAATGGTGTTTAGAGACTTAATTGTCCTTTGGGGTTTGACTAAGGAAAACCTCTAAACACCACAACCCCCAAACCAAGTCTTGCAATTACAGGTTACAAGTGTTGCATCTAAAAAAAGTAGAGTTGCAAGAAGGCTTGGCAGACATCAGGGATTCAAGATCTGAAGAGATGTCAGACACAGGAGCACTTCTAGGACTACGGCACCTGTAAAAGTGTCCTCCATAGATAGATCTCAGGAAACAGAAGTTACAGGGCTGATCAGTGTCAGAAGGACATCTAGATTCCACAAAAAAATAGGTACCTTGGACTTGGGCTTTTTCTGTTATTCATCAATTTGCTGTCATATTTTAATAATTAGGGTTTTAATGGTTAATTAGACATAGGAGAAGGAAAAATTGATAATTACGTCCCTAATCCAAGTTTCCCTTCATTTGCAAGTGACCTAGGGTATGATAGTGCTTGCCACTCGACCCTAGATCCTTCAATGTTAGGGTGAAAGGAGGATTTTAACATCTAAACAACAAAGATTAACAAAATCTAATTTTACTCTAAATAGTACATTGCCACTTAGGGGCAATGTTTGTCTCATCATGATCTTGCACTCACTGGAGAGTTGTTAACTAGGTAACAAGCGGTAGCAACAGCTTCAGCTAAGAACTTTTGTTCAAGGCCAGATCCACTTCTAGCATACTCCTTGCCCTCTCCATCAAAGTTCTATTCATCCTTTTTGTAGCTCCATTCTACTGAGGGGTATACGGAGTTGTCTTGTGCCTCTCAATCCCATGTTCTTTACAAAACTTGTTGAAATCTGATGAACAAAACTCGCCACCGTTGTTAGTCCTCAAACACTTAATATTTCTATCCTTTTGATTCTCTACAAGAGCTTTGAACTCCTCGAATCTACTAGTAAAGACATCATATTTGCTTCTAAGGAAGTACACCCATGTCCTACTATAATCATTAATAAATGAAATAAAGTAAACATATTTTAAAATTGAAGGAATATTAACAGGACCAAATACATCAAAATGAATCAAGTCCAACACCTCAAAAGATTTGTGAGAAATGCAATGAAACTAAACATGATTTTGTTTTCCATAAATGCAATGTCCATAGAAATCAAACTCAAGGTTATAGTCATTCATACCCTCAACAAGATTTTTATTTTTTAGGGTCCTAAAACCCTTTTCACCAATTTGACGAAGCATTTAGCACCATAACATTGTCTTCTTAGCTAGAAGTTTCATCTCCATGGAATGAGTACCCTTAGCTACCTAGAAAGCACGACCATCAGAAGTAGATGCAACAGTCCTCTTCGCTGCTAGTTCCAATGGTGAGGATGAAGACTCTGAAGCTCTCTTCTCTGAAACAAAGGCACTACTGCACTAAACTATGAATGCATCAAGCTAAAAGAGAGTGCCAATCCAAACACCCTTAGCCAACACTATAGATCTTCTAGTCATCTTGCATTCTTCATTTGGGAAAACAACCTGCACACCCACATCATTCAACTTACTTATAGAATGAAGGTTTCATGCCAAATCAGGGATATGCAAAACACCATTGATTCCCTTCACTCGTCCATTAGGGAATCAAATCAAGACTCTTCCATGGCCAACAATCTTAAGGTGAAAATAATCACCCAAGTACACCTTTCCACTGTCATATTCTTCATACTTTGGAAATTGACCCCAATGTGAGGTCATGTGAAAAGATGCACCAGACTCAATAATCCACACATCCTCAGATGCACATGTATTTCGAAGGAAGGGACAAACACTTCTCCTTCATCTTGAGATGATTTGTCAGAATCTAAATCATAGTTATTCTTCTTTTTCTTTTTCTCTTCCTTGCAGTCCTTGCAAAAGTGACCAGGTTTGCCGCAGTTCCAATATAGGGCCTTGGACTTTCCAAGAGACATAGATCTCCCATAGGATTTGGATCTTCCTTTTTCTTCCTTCTTCTTATTGTTTTTCTTTCCCTTCTCTTTAGATCTACCACGAACTACAAGAGCTTCCTTAGCCAATTCAGAAGACTTTCTCTGCATCTCTTAAGACAACAATAAAGAAACCACTTCATCCATCTTGAAGGTGGTAGTGGTAGTCCCAATGGACATAACAAGGCGATCCCACAAATCTGGTAAGGAACACAGTAATTTCATACATCGATCCTCCTACTCCATCTTCACACCAACAAAGGTCAATAAGGAAACAAGCATATTGAATGTATATAGGTGATGAGCATTAAATCCTCCTGTAGACACCTGAAAATGGTCACAAGCACTTTAATCCACCCACGCATTCAACCTTAATCCACCCGTATCACTTCATCCGATCCAATTATTTAATTAATTTATTCAGTGCCTTTATCATATCATAAAAATCAAATTCCTCTACTATAGTTTGAAAATTAAATATTTTTTACTATAGTTCATTCAAAAAATAAATAATGTATCATATTTATTTAATTCCCTAATTTGTCCACTTTTGATTACTTTTTGTAATCATAATTTGTTTTGTTCTAATCCATGTGCACATGAATTAATTTTAATTAATTCATCATTACAAACCCCCATGTTTCTAGAAGTCCACTTGTCATCTTGTGGACACATGTACATGACAAGTGGTACTTTGGAAGCATGGGAAAATCTTCTAAATTGAGTACAATTGTCATATTTCTTCCACCCCACTCCATGTGTCACTATTCCATCTAATTTAAAATTCCCTGTGGCACTATTTGAACACTATTCTTCTAATTTTAAATTCCACTTGTCCTTTCCATGGAATTTAAAATTCCTCACAAATATCAAGTCTTACCTTTTCATAAATGAGTCCTTACATGTCATACACCTACTCAATCCTAGTTATCCATCCATTCAAACTTGCATTCTCATCCATTGATCATCGCTTGAATCTTGAGGCAACATTATCATTCAATCCAATCATGCCATTTGTCCAATTCTCCTTGCTTGAAGATCCTCAAGCTATCTCCACCATTGATCTTCCAAATTGATCCTGGCCCTCCAATCCCATCTCTAAAAGTCTATAAATTGAGGCCTCCACCTCCCATTTGGAACAAGTCATCATATGCAAAGTTACTCTATCAATTTGAGTACTCAACATAACTAGTATTAGTGCAATTCTAACTAGTTTAGCTTAGTATATCATCCATTAGGACATATCATCACTAGTTTTCTTAGATAGGGTGCATGATTTAGTATAAAAGCATAGTGGTGATTTAGTCCAATCTTGAGGTCCCTTGGACTTGAGATTGGGTGCATTCTAGGTTGAATTTGCATCCATTTAGGGTCTCATTTTCATAGGTAGACACCTCCATCTTCCATCATCAGAGAATACAATTTCTTTCATATGAATAACTTATTCACCAGGGATTTAGGCTGATAAGCATCTCCAACTTTCTTCCAAAGTTTTTTTGCATTCTTCTCTTCATGGATATTCAGGAGTACTAAATCAGCCAAATAGAGTCTTATCAAACCCTTGTCCTTTGGATCTTTGAGATCCCAATCTGCTTGAGACATTGCCATTGGTTTTGTACCAGATATGGCATCCCATAAATCCTAATCTACAAGCATGTCCTCCATTTTGAGTTTCCACAACTCAAAATTACTACCATTAAACTTCTCTATCTCAAACCTCCCAGATGTGCTTAACATTTCTTTCCTACAACAAAGATTTAAAAATGCTCTACACAAGCTCCCACTCAATGAAGATTAGCTCAAAATACCCTCCACTTAACAACTAGAACCAAAGGTGATCAGGATTTGATACCAACTGAAAGGAAACAAGGTATGTGAAAAATGCTTCCTTTACTGATCTACTAAGAAAATATTTATGCAAGTTTTAACTTTTATAGTTATAGATTAAGATGCACATTAACAAAATGATAACCACAACTTCCAAATGCAAAACTCATAACACAAGATGTACATGGGGAAAATGCTTCCAAGTAAAAAACCCCACTCTAAAGCTACCCAATATATTATTTAGAAATCAAGAAGATTATAATATACTTGCAGAGCAAGATTTTATATGAGTATAACCAACCAAAGATCCAAGTGGTAACTCAACACCTATAAGACTCTTACACACAACCTCCATCTCAAGCTCCTGATATATAGGATATACAATATAGTAAACTGTCAACGGTAATTACAAAACCATGAGCCAAAACCACCCAAAAGTGGTGCCCAAATTATCTCCAATCAAACATACATTGTGATGTGCCAAATCACCCATCAACATGTGTAACTCTTCCCTTTACAACTCTTTTAAGTGTCCAACATGTTTTTACATTTCTAAAAACCAGGAGGTCTAACTTCTAAATGCCATAACTTTTGATCTGGCTATCTAATTGACAAACCATTTGATGTGTTAGAAAGCTCATGAAGAGATCTATTAATATATAACCTAATTTTCTAGTTATGAAAAATATTGGGGTGTTTAGGGACCTTTAAGTGCCTCAATATTGAGTTCAAAACTTTTTTTGGCAATTTAAAAAAAATAGAAACTTTAATATCTCATGATCCAGATATGATCCTAAGTCAAAACTCACCCGAGATGCTTACTTAGTAGTTCTGCACCTTTTTAAAAAAAATTGGGTCCATCCGAGGTCAAATGTAGAGTTACTAAAAATAGTAAGTACCGCCATTTTTAGCTCTTTTGAAAACTTTGAAAGTTCTAGACCATTCTTGAAGATAAAGGGTATTCGAAAAGACCAAAACTAGGAAGAATAGTAACCTTTCATAGTTGCAAGGTTGAGACACTTTTCCTAACACTCCTAATGCAAGTGATGTTGTAAGAAGGAGAATTGGTTTTCAAAACCTTGAGCCACATCTAAAGCATTTTTTTGATGTGACTCAAACATAATTTTTCAATAGATTTCAAGAGATGTACCATCAAATTCAAATTACTCAAAGGTATTTTGAAATGGTAAATCTTTTCTTATGTCAAAATAAATCACACACACAACTTGTTGTTGTAGAGTACAGATTGAGTTTTCTAATCATTATGATGTTTATAGATATATATGTGTAGATTTGCATACTAACGATGTTTTGCAAGAGTGTAATATAGAATGTCCACCTAGAACTTCAAGAGATTTCATATCGAGCATCTTATGTCAAAGAGTGGATGATCAATTATTCCACAAGAACTTATGCTTGGATTGCATGTGTGATCATTATGGTGGGTTGCAACATTTGCCAATTTGTGAACATATGGAGAACACACATGCAATTGGAAATGAACTAGTAAGTTTAGAAAAATATAAGATAATGGCATATAGTCTAAAATATGGTAAAGAAGAAAAAAGGTGTGAATTAGTCACTGAAAAGATTCTAGTGTATCAGTTTATCTCTATTTTCTGAGAGAATACAGTTTATGATTATGCAAGGTATACCCATAGAGTTTGATGGTTGGACATGTAATTCAAGTTATCCAAGGACATGTTTCCACTTGATACCATTGTTTCAGTTGTTGACTTTGCAGAGAACTGCACACTACAACCACATAATGATGTGCAATCGCACTATTACAACTCTACACAGGTTTCTATATTTGTGCATATAGCATTCATTCATGCAGATGAAAATACAAAGAACAACATGAAGATCTTGAGGGAGTATCATTTTTATATTAGTGATGATCATACATATTCTATAAAGTTCAAGAAAGGATTCTTTCAAATGTTCTACAATGATTTGGCTAGCAGGAGCATATCATTTGCTCATCATATCATATGGTTAGATAATTGTGCATCACAATTCAAGAACTTGTGGATCTTCTATTGGTTGAGCAGGATGCATACGATAAATGGTGTTCAACATATGTGGAATTTCTCTAAGGCTAGGAATGGAAAGGGGGAGCATGATGGTACAAGAGCATGTATCAAAGGAGCATTAGCACAAGAAGAGTTAAAGTACAAAGACAATTCAAAGTTGATAGATGCAAGATCTATTGTTGAATGGTGAAATGCTACAATGGGTCCAGATAATGAAGGTAACTCTACAATTCATAGATTTTTTTGGTTGGTTGATGATGCTAACATTGCAAAATATGAGGATTGTTGTACATTGATAGGATTGAGTGAGCTACACTCTTTTAGAAGCTCTAATGCAAGTTCATGGAGTATTCATATGCGGTAGATGGTATGCTTTTGTTCTTCATGTAGAGATCAAGCTTGGTATGAGTGTGAGTCAAAGGAGTGGGTCGATGAATGGTGTACAAATATTCTAAGCCTGATTGACATGTATCGACTCCTGACAACATTCAAACTCATAGAGATTGAATCATCAGATGACTTTGACCATGTATGATAGCTAGTTCAACAAGATATTATCAGCATTCAAATTTAATAAAATTCAATATTCCATCTTATTTTGTAGTTTTTTAGTATTGTTGACTGTATTCATCAAACGTTCATGCACATATCAATTTTAGGGTATGTTTACATAGTTATTGCAGATAAACACAATGAAGAAGTACTGGATTATTATTTGTGTCATTGTGTTGAGGCAAAAAAGAAATTAGATGCCCCTATTATAGATGGAGAAAACATCGAGTACCCTATAGGATTAGTGGTTGTTACTAGAATGTCTGGGGCACTTGGTGCATGAAAAGAGACCTCCACCAATGTTTACACACCAACTTCGACATGTTGGCATAGTCCATTGGGCCCCATGATGAGCAGAATGAAAAATGTGGCTCCTGGCAAGGTTGTGTTGAATGCCATGAAGCATTTTGTAAGAATGTGTTTAATTTTGGTATGGTCAAATGGATTTGAGCTAACAAAAATTAAGAGAGGTTATTGTGGATGGACCCCACATGCACGCTTAGGTCTGAATGGAACATTCCCAGGTGCCATGAATTTCAAGAACCACTTCATCAATGTTTGGCAGTTTATTTCTCTTAGGGATCTCAAGTGAATTTTCTAGTGGCCTGCAGGCTGGAAATTTGGGGCACTTGGCTGATGAAAAGAGACCCCCCCTAACATTTACCTATCCACTCTGATGTGTTGGCATAATCCGTTGTGCCCCATAATGAGAAGAACAAAAATTCTGGCTCCTAGCAAGGTTGTGTTGAATGCTACTAAAAAATTTTACAAGAATATGTTTAATTTCGGCATGGTCAAATGGATTACAGTTGAAAAAAATTCAGAGAAGTTATTGTGGATGGACCCCACATACACCTGTAGGTCTAAATGGAACATTCCCAAGTGCCAATAATTCTAAAAACCACTCCATCAAAGTTTGGCAGGTTTTTGCTCTTTGGGATCTCAAGTGACTTCGTTGTTAGCCTATAGCCCATAACATCTGGGGCACTTGGCGCATGAAAAGAGACCTCCCCTATCATTTACTCACCCACCCCGATGTGTTGGTACAATCCGTTGGGACCTATGATGACTAGAACAAAAAATGTGGCTCCTAGCAAGGTTGTGTTGAATGCCACTGAAGCATTTTGCAAGAATGCATTTAATTTTGACACAGTCAAACAAATTGGAGTTGACACTAACTGAGAGAGGTTACTTGGATGGGCCACATGTACACCTGTAGGTCCAAATAAAACATTCCCAGGTGCCACAAATTCTGAGAACTGCTCCATCAATGTTTGGTAATTTTTTGCTCTAAGGGATCTCAAGTGACTCTGCTAGTAGCCTGCAGCCCAGAATGTCTGGGGCACTTAGCACATGAAAAGAGACCTCCCATAGCATTTACACACCCACCTCAATGTGTTAGTGCAATCCGTTGGGCCCCACAAGGTGTGGAATGCAAAAATTCATTGCTAGCACCTTCCCACTGCATGAAACGGAAGCATTTTGGAATAATTTGTTCCTTGCCACCAAAGGAAAACAAAATTGATTAAAAAAACCCAAGGTAGGTATTTGTAGGTCGACCTGACAGAAAAGTCAGTCCAAAGTTTGACACTTTTTTTGTCTTAGGGCTCTTAAGAGACTGTCTCCATCGAATGTAGCCGAGAATGACCAGGAGGCTTCACCACCGAAAAGACATCACCCCTAACATTTACCCAGCCACCCAGATGTTTTAGCACTATCTGTTTGACCCCAGTAGATGATGAATGCAATAATTTAGTCCTATCACCTTTCTAGTAGATGAAACTAAACTAAAAACTATGTTGTAATCTCCATTTTAGGTGTTTCCTTAACTCTCCTTAGGTTGATATGGTGCTCTCACTTGATCCAATGTGTTGTAGGGCATTAATGAAAGGTTCAAGTAGTCCTTAAGATGATAAACCCATTCCAATCCATGTTAGCACAAGAAAAATGTAAAAGTTATGATCATGTTAGCACAAGAAAAATATAATAATCGGATAGATAACATCATTTAAAATAACAAAATATAATCTTGTAAGCACATGTATCTAGCGTTTAAGTAGACAAAGCATAATGGCTGCAAAACACACCTTAAAGAATGTGCTACAAAAATCACATTAAATGGTTATTATACTAGGGTTTATGATGATTTTTGGATTAAAAATGGAAGGATTTGTTGTTGTTTTGACTATTGTAACTATGGTAGAAGTTTCAAAATAGATTAAATTTCATCTTTTTAGACTTACATTGTGGTTTCATGGTCTTCCATGCATATTTGATTAATGTTTGTGTGTAGGGATATTACCTATGGCTATTAGGGTTCTTCTCTTTAGTATTACATCATGGGCTTGCCTTTTTCTAATGAATCCATGAAGTTATCCTATTGGTTGAGTCATTAGATCATCAAGGAAAGTATTATGAGGATACTAAGAGGGTGTCATGAGTGGAGGGAAACCTTTTTGAGCATCTAAAACCCTCATTATCACTATCAAAAGAATGCAAAATTGTGACAGTCCTAAGATTGTAGCATCAACAAGAAGATGTCATATTCACAAGCAAAGACCCTAGTTTTCATCAATGGTGTTCTCCCTATGTCTCTCTCCCTATGTGTTAAATTACATTGGTCACTAGTGTAGGTGCATAGAATGTGGGTAAGAATTCAATCTTTTGTTTCAAATTACAAAAGGAATAGGCATAAAGAACAAGATTGCAAATTACACATTCCATGAATAATTTGTATAAAAATAACCATTATTATTTTATGTCCAAAATAAACACCACCACTAATAAAATAACCACTCACCTAAGTCAATGCATGTTTTGGGGTGTTGTACCACATGTATACTTGTTGTTAAGCACATATACAACTTGTAGTGGTTTATAGTCACATGTTGTAAGCCATGGATGTGAAGATGAAAAAATAGTTTATCCATTTGCATGAGAAAGTAAGGGATATAACATGTATTGATGGCATGAGCAACACTACTACATATTCTTAAGTGATGTAAATATGCATCTTCTTATTTCATCATGTTGTGCTTCATTGTAGCATGATTCACTTGTAAACATGTACAACTATAGCATGTTATGCGCATCACAAATGAAGGAATGATATGTACATCACAAATGAAGGAATTTAATGATTGAATGATGTATACAAAATGGAATTATAGATAAGGATTAAAAGAAACTTTCAAGCAAATGCAATTGGCGGGTTTAAATCCAAATTCCACAACATTATCCACCATCCTCCTTGCCTTTGTTGAAATGGGATCTTCAAAACAGGGTATAGACAACCACCAAAGCATAAAGGATATACGAATTTTGTTAGATGTTGTATTTGCAGTTTCCCTTGTAAACATGCATGCAAAGTGTGGAATCATAAACAAGGCACGTGAATAGTTTGGCATGACACCTCAAAGAGATTCCATCTCATGGAAAGTAATGATTGCATGATATGCAGAAAATGGATTTTTTGAAAAGGCTTTATAAAAACTTTCAAGCAAATGCAATTGGCACGTGTAAAACCAAATTCCATAACCTTTGCAAGCATCCTCCTTGCCTATGCTAAATTAGCACCTTTCGAATAGAGTATGGACAATAATGAAAGAATAAAGGATAAAGGAGTTTTGATAAATGTTGTAGTTGCAACTACCCTAGGAGACATGTAAGCAAAGTGTGGAAGAATAGACAAGGCACATGAACTATTTCACATGATGTCTCAAAGAAATGTTGTCTCATGGAATGCAATGATTGCAAGATACATATTAATATGCACAAATGGATTTTTTCGAAAAGGCTTTAGAAAATTTCAACCAAATGTAATTGGTAGGTGTGTAGCCAAATTTCACAACCTTAGCCAACATCCTCCTTATCTATGCCCATATGGGATCTTCGAAATAGGGTATGGACATCCATCAAAGCATAAATGATATGGTAATTTCGTCAGATGTTGTAGTTGCAACTATCCTATTTGACATGTATGCAAAGTGATGAAGCATAGACAAGGCAGGTGAACTGTTTGACATGATGCCTCAAAGAAATGATATCCAATGGAATGCAATGATTCCAAGATATGCACAAAATGGATTTTTTGATAAGGCTTTATAAACTTTCAAGGTAATGCAATTGGCAGGTGTAAAGCTAAATTTCACAACCTTAGCCAACATCCTCTTTGTCTATGCCCAAATGGGATCTTCAAAATAGGGTATGGACATCCATGAAAGCATAAAGGATATGGGAATTTTGAGAGATGTTGTAGTTGCAACTGTCCTAGGAGACATGTATGCAAAGTGTGGAAGCATAGACAAGGTACATGAACTATTTGACATGATGCCTCAAAGAAATGTTCTCTCATGGAATGTAATGATTGCAAGATATGCACCAAATGGATTTTTTCAAAAAGGCTTTAGAAACTTTCAAGAAAATGCTTAAAAGAAACTTTCATGAAAATACAATTGGTGGGTGTAAATCCAAATTCCACAACCTTATCCACCATCCTCCTTGTTGATGCCAAAATGGGATCTTCAGAATAGGATATAGACAACATTCAAAGCATCAAGGATATACGAATTTTGTTAGATGTTGTATTTACAGCTGCCCTTGTAGAGACTTATGCAAAGTGTGGAAGCATAGACCAAGTACATGAATAGTTTGGTATGACAGCTCAAATAGATGCCATCTCATGGAATACCATGATTGCACAATATACAAAAAATGAATTTTTTAAAAGGCTTTATAAACCTTCAAGAAAATACAATTGACACGTGTAAAACCAAATTCCATAACCTTTGCAAGCATCCTCCTTGCCTGTGTCAAATTAGGATCTTTGGAACATGGTATGGATAGCCATGAAAGAATAAAAGATAAAAAGAATTTTGATAGATGTTGTAGTTGTAACTGGCCTAGGAGACATGCATGCAAAGTGTGGAAGCATAAACAAGGCACATGAACTATTTGACATGATGCCTTAAAGAAATGTTGTCACATGGAATGCAATGATTGTCAGATATGCATGAAATGGATTTTTCAAAAAACCTTTAGAAACTTCCAACCAAATGCAATTGGAGGGTGTAAAGCCTAATTCCACAACCTTAGCCAACATCCTCCTTGTCTATGCTCATATGGGATCTTCGAAATAGGGTATGGACATGCATCAAAGCATAAAGGATATGGGAATTTCATCAAATGTTGTAGTTGTAACTGCCCTATGAGACATGTATGCAAAGTGATGAAGCATAGACGAGGTAGGTGAACTGTTAGACATGATGCCTCAAAGAAATGTTGTCTCATGGAATGCAATGATTGTAAGATATGGACAAAATGATTTTTTGATAATGCTTTAGAAACTTTCAAGCAAATACAATTGGTGGGTGTAAAGTCAAATTCCATAGCCTTAGCCAACATCCTCCTTGTCTATGCCCAAATGGGATCTTCGGAATAGGGTATGGACATCCATAAAAGCATAAAGGATATGGGAATTTTTACATATGTTGTAATCGCAATTGCGCTAGGAGACATGTATGCAAAGTGTGGAAGCATAGACAAGGCACATGAACTATTTGACATAATGCCTCAAAGAAACATTGTCTTGGGGAATGAAATGATTGCAAGATATGTACAAAATGGAATTTTTTTCAAAAAGGCTTTAGAAACTTTCAAGCAAATGCACAAAAGAAACTTTCAAGCAAATGCAATTGGCAACTTGTTGTTTAGGGGAAAATTGGATTTGTTAATGTTCTAATGTTTAGATGTTTAAATCCGCCTCTCCACTATACATTCAAGGATCTAGGATCGAGTGACGAGCACTATCATACCCTAGGTCACTTGCAGATGTAGGGAAACTTGGATTAGGGAATTTAATTATTAATTTTCCTTCTTTTATGCCCAATTAACCATTAAAACCCTAATTATGCAAATACGACAACAAATTGATGAATGACAGAAAAAATTCTTGCAGATAGGAGTAAAATACCAAATCACAGAATACCTATTTTCAGGGTTCAGAAGTGGAATAGTCAGGGACATTGGAGCGGGTACCCAAGTCCAAGGTACTAGTTTCTTCATGGGATCTAGACCTCCTTCTTACACTGATCATCCCTGTAACTTCTATTTTCTGAAACTTAGATGCAAACGACACTAGAGCAAGCACCCAAGTCCTAGAAGTGCTCCTGTGTCCTACTTTTCTTCAGATCCTGAATGCTTGATGCTTGCCAATCCTTCCTACAACTCCACTTTTCCCAAATGCAACACCTGTAACCTGTAATCACAGACTTGGCTTAGGGGTTGTGGTGTTTAGAGGCTTGCCTCAGTCAAGCCCCGAAGGACACTTAAGTCTCCGAACACCGTTGTCAGATAAAGAGTGCATGCCCTTGTGAAGCAAAGGAAAAAACCAAAGGAATCAATGATAAAAACACAATATTATGTCACCTTGTAGTGAAGCTCTCATGGGAGAAAGATGCTCTTCATGCCATGAGGAAATTGATGCTCAAATCTGTAAATATCAACACACAAAACACACAAGTCAGCTCTTGCAACACAATAGAAGCCTTGAATCACCTTGAGAACACTTGAACATCACAATTGCCATCTAGTTTCTAAATGAATGCCTAAGCATGCTTATATATGCAACGACAAACACTCCTGCCAAGATTTTCGTAATTCAAACTTACCGTGTTGGCAAAGGACCTAACTAACGGTCTTAAACTGACACCCATAAATTAGGGCTGCCCCAAAATAGGGCAGGACTAGGGTGTGGACGCCCAAGTCCTCCCCCCTATTTTGGGTAGGGTATAGTTCAAGGGGTCCACCTAGGTCCAATTTGCCATGGAACCTAGGTCTCATTCTATTGGGATACCAAAATATGAACTAAGATGTCCTAAATGAATACTAAAGACCCGAGAGCTAAACCTTATGAGGGAAAAGCCCCTAAGGGGACATTTTTTGACGTTACACTTGTAAGACCAAATTCTACAACCTTATCCAACATCCTACTTACCTATACCAAAATGGGATCTTCGAAACAAGGTGTGGACAACCATCAAAGCATAAAGGATATAGGAATTTTGTTAGATGTATTTGCAGCTAACCTTGTAGACATGTATGCAAAGTGTGGAAACATAGACAAGGCACATGAAATTTTTGACATGATGCCTCAAAGAAATGCATAGTCTCATGGAATGCAATGATTGCAAGATATGCACAATATTGATTTTTTGAAAAGGATTTATAACTTTGAAGCAAATGCAATTGGCATGTGTAAAACAAAAATTCATGTAACCATAATTGATCATCATATTATATTTAATGTAAACTGTCATATACATAATGTCATGAACATAACATATAGTCTATATATAGAGACATATAGGCATGTACAAACAAATCCATACATGCATATACAAAGATATACATCAGTAACATACAAAAGTATGTATACAAAGCTATCTAGGGATACAAAAAATATCCCAAAATCTAATTTCCTATGAACTGTTATCAAATAATCAAGGACCCTTGCCTGGCCATGAACATGGAGAGTCAATCAGTAATTCATCCTCTCTCTCCCATCGACTAGATCTCTTCGACAAATATTTTTTAAGCTCCGCCTATTAATACAATCAAACAATATCCACATTAATATAGAAAACATGAAATATATCATTATTTGTCTCTCTTCATCCGTAGATGGATGGGTTGGAGGTGTGACCTCCTATGAGAAGCATCAAGAATCAAAATTGAGTAAACATGAATATCATTTATGTACATTAAATGACATGAGATAAAACAAGAAATACAAAATGACATTTCCATATTACTAGCCCATACCTTGGTCAAAGGATTTGTAGACAAAACAGTTGCAGCAATGCCCACCTCCACTGACTGACGAAGATGAGGAGAAGTCTCCATATTCAACATCTCAATACAGTGTTCAAGGTTACTTGACCAAAATAGATACATAACATTATTTAAATGCATAATGATTACAAATGGTAAAATATACCTCAATGAATGTGCTTCTACATCTAGGGTACCAAGTAAATTGTGGTGGTGGTGGTGAAGCTCCCTATTCATTATCAAATTGTCACTAAATAAGATTACCATTTATATATGTACTATATTTACAATCTTTTGATAAATTACGTACCTGTTGACTAGACCTCCTCTCATAACCCTGCACGGGACAACTAACAGATGCAGGATGAGTACTTTGACCCTAGAATTTCATAGTGTAGACAATTACATACATTAATTTTGACTTATAATACAGATAGTCATATAATTAATTAGAAGTTTAAAATACAAATATATTAAATCAAGATGAACCTTGTAAAAAATTACCTGAGTTATGCTGTAAGTGGTCATCTATGAGAACAATATTATATAGTACAGATGTGTGCATCATTGGCTACTGCCCTTGCGTCACAACATCGTAGCGAGAGTCTTGGGTCCCATAATTGCATAATTTCCTGCATGAACTCAAAGATGTGGAGATAAACAACATCTACTTCTCTCATCCTCATCGACCTAGGTACAATCATCACCATGCTATGCAAAATATTGGATGAGAGAACTCAATGAATGGAGTGTCTCCACCTCAACACTCTCATTCAAATATGAAGGGAGTGAGATATGTGCTAGCTTTATTAGGGGTCTAGGTACACAGTTTTGGTCTCAATGTGCCTCTATCTATCTTGGGAAGAGCCACCACCTCTACTCTAGAACTCTCAGATGTTGAAATAATTAGGAATCTCCTTGAGGATGAACTCACAATAGAATTTCCTCAAGAAATATTGCATCACCTCATTATTATTATGAGGATGCTCATCAAAGACCATGTACCATCTATCCTAAAAGTTTTGGGATATATAATTGTCCACACACCATTGAATTGGGAACCATTTGCAACTCTCTTCTAGTGTTAGACTAGTTTTAGGATTGATAAAATGTTAACATAATTGAGATTTTGTATTTTTTTTGTCCTTAACTTGTTTATCTTGACAATTTTTAGCATAGTATTGCCGACTCCTCTCCCTATAGTCATTCCATTTGGTGATTTGGTTTGTCACAGACTCAATATGAGAAAGAATGACCTCTAATGACTTGGCAAGGGCTCTCCTATGATCAGTGCTTGCATTTGAAGTATTTAATGTTTCAATTAGGGTTTCAAGATGTTTTTTGTTTTCTTCAATTTTCCCTAAATAGTTTTCTTGTGCGTCTCATTGATGGTGAGGGCATGAAGGTGGGGGGTTTTGAGGGTTTTCCTTACTTTAAGGGGGGTTGTTTTGAGCCTCCTCTACTAGATTAGGGTTTTCTGGTGGCTCATTGGCTAAAAATTCAAGATAAAAATCCAATCAAAACATTGTAAAATTATACAATTCTTTTCAAATTCACAAAAAACAATCAAGACCTACCTTGTTTAGCTGCTACACCCTCTACACTTTGTCCATGACATCCTGGGGAGCAGGATTAGCATGGTGGCATGGTGAAATTGTCAATTTCTCTTTCAAATTGTTGTTTCTAATTCTCCTATAATGTGCTCACATTGGCAAAAATGAAACATGTGATGAATTTTTGTAAATGAGTTGTGGGTTTCACTTTTTGCCCTTTTTATTTTATTTTTTTACAAACATAAAATGTGAGTGAGTTATAACGTGCTCAAATTTTAGGCTCGGTAATACTGAGCCATAATATGAATGCATTATAACGTTATCGCGTTATAGTTTATTCTGACAAAAAAGTGGTTGTGGACACTTTCTAGTCCCTCAACTTTATGCATTGACCCTAGTATCAAGTCATTGGATAGAAATGAAAATGTCACTGTTGATGCACTTTTTGTTATGGCCTCAAAATTTGATATGTCGATGTTATCACCTCATTGAAATTATAGTGCTGAAGTCCTCACTAGGCCTAACATTCCTAATAATATATATAGCTAGCAAGTATTCAATGATGACAAGGATATCTATCAATGAAATAAGCGAGTTTGAAAACCAACAAATTGATTGGTAGCTAATTATAGAGGTAGAGGATGGAAAGGAGACTCTATTTCAAAATGAGGTCATCCATCTCAAGACCAGTACCATTACAGGAGGTCTTGTAGCTCTTGAAATGATGTTTGATATTAATGATTGCTACAAGACAAGGAGAGAACCAATCAGCGAGGATGATGTAGAAGGAGTAAATCTAGGGATATAATCAACTGTAATGATGATTTGCATTGGAAAGAAGTTAAAATCAATAGAGAAGCATTTGTTGGATAGTCTATTGATGAAGTTCAAGAAGTGTTTTGCATGGTCATATGATGAATTAAAATCCTATAGGGAAGATTTATTCAATCATACTATTCCTTTAGAACTAGGTGCAAACTGTTTAGGAAAAAGTAAAGGCCTATTAATCCTACACTAGTCCCTTGGATGGAAAAGGAATTAATAAAATTGAAGGAGGGTGGTATAATTAAAGAAATCATGCATTCATAATGGGTGTCTAACCTGGTTCTTATAAGAAAGAACAATGAGGACATAAGGCTTTGTGTAGATCTCAAGAATTTGAATATTAAGTCCCTCAAGCACAACTACACATTACCTAGTATGGACCATTTGCTACCAAAGCTAATAGAGTCTAAGTTTATGTCAATGATGGATGGGTTCACAAGGTATAATCAAGTAATGGTCAAAGAGTTTGAGTAGTATAAATTAGCCTTCACCACCCCTTCAATTACATTTGTTTATGTGAGGATGCCTTTCAGACTCAAGAATGTAGTAGCCACCTTTTAGAGGGCAAAGAATGTTACATTTGTAGAATTGGTAAATTAGATCGCGGTAGTGTATAAGAATGATATAATGGCCTTTTCAAAAAATAGGGATGACCATTGCAAACACATGGAATTAATTTTCTAGCAGTGCTTAGAGTATTGGATTTTCTTATATCCTAAGAAGTGTATATTTAGTATTAAAGAAGGTAAGCTTCTAGGGCATATTATGTCTAAGATGGTGTGAGGATTGATCTAGAAAGAGTCAAATAAATTGACCTCATTCCTCAACCCAAAATAGTTAAAGCAGTGCAGTCCTTATTTGGACAAATTAATTTTGTTAGGAGGTTTGTTCCTAACTTTTCTAAGAAAACAAAGGAAATCTCCAAGGTACTTAATAAGAGACACTCAAATGGTTGAGATAAGGAATCAACTAACTCCTTCATGTATATTAACGATGCACTTAAGAAGGCACTAGTATTGGTGAGTCCTAATTATTCTAGGAGTTTTCAAATATTGTCTTTTGCTTCTTTCTACACTATTGCTACAATGCTACTTCAAAAAAATGTTGATGGTTATGAGAAGCATATTACATTCTTTTCCAAATCATTGTAGAATACTGAGCTAAATTACTCCATCATGGAAAAAAATGTTTATGCTCTTGTGAAGAATGTTAATAAATTTAGGCCTTATCTCATAGGAGCAAAAATCGTTGCATATGTGCTTCATATAGCTTTGAGGGACATCTTTGCTCAACAAGAGGATTTTGGTAAGCAATGTAGAAAGATCAATAAGGTCAAGGAGTATGATATGGAGTTATAGACTACAAGACTAGTTAGAGGTCTAGCCCTTGCCAAGCTAATAGTAGATACAAATTTTGATGTAGCAGATGTCAATAAGATAATTTCTAGTTCAACACCTCCTCCTTTCTATTTCAAAGATGATCCTCAATATAAATATGTAGTTTTCTATCTAGAAATATTAAGTTTCCCTCTAGGATTAAGTGATCATCAAAGGAGAACCTTGAAGTTGGCATCGTAGAAAAATGTGTTGACATAGGGCCAACTTATGCAGAGAAACTTTGATCGATTAGTTCTAAAATATTTTGATCATGAACAGTCTGTCAAGGTCACATGAATGAATGTCATCAAGGACTTTGTGGAAGACTCAAAGAACACTATCCACAAAATAATTAGAGAAGGATATGGGTCATCCACAATGTTTAGAGATGTGACCAAATTTGTTAGAAAGTGTGATCCTTTCTAGAGGTTTGTAGGCAAGATAAAGTTTGTGGGTGCACTACTCCTCACATCCATATCAATTGAGGCTTCATTTTAGCAATGGGGTCTTGACATTATTGGGGAGATTGTAGAAAAATCTAGAAATGGATACAAATGGATCATTGTAGCTAATAACTACTTCACCAAATGGGTGGAAGCAATACCTACTAGAAATGTAACATCCAAAGTAGTGATTGACTTACTAATGAACCATATCATCACAAGGTTTGGTGTGCCTATGAGGATTATTGTTGACAATGCAATGTGGTTTAGGTCCCATGATCTCATTGATACATATTCTAGGTATTAGATAGCTTTAACACATTCTTCCCCATATCATCTATGAGGAAATGGTCAAACTGAGTCTAGTAACACAAGCATAATGAATACCATCAATAAGACACTAGAATCAAACAAGAAAAGGTGGGTTGATAAGCTCAAGCTTATTGTTTGGTCTGATAGGGTAACGTTAAAGAAGGCTACTTGTAGGATCCACTTTGAGTGTTTATGGAGTAAAAGCTAAGATGCCAATTAGTCTTGATCTACTTGTGTACAAATTGCTACAAGAAGTTGAAGGAAATAAGAATCATGCCATTTTCTTAAGGATACATGAGCTAACTGAGCTTGATGAAGCTAGGAGGATTGCACATGAAAGATATATGTTAGAAAAATAGAGGGTAAAGTTTTTTTTGACAAGAGGGTAGTTCATAGGAGTTTTCAAGTCAATAACTTGGTCCTCATGTGGAATTCTAGGTCTAAAGATAAGGGAAAGCATGGAAAATTTGAAGGCTTATGGTTGGCCCTTATCAAATTATAGACAAGCATAGTTAAGGTACCTTTTACCTCAAGAGCTTTGATGGAGAATTTATGGAGTTACCGATCCATGGCTAGAACCTCAAACATTATTTCTCTTGATGTTATGTCATTCTTTGTACCTATGTATATACCTTTTCCTTTTGTGTGTTTTGGTTTTTGGGTTTTTTGTTGTGGTTTCCCTTACCCTTTGTTTTAGCTAGGTCCTTGCTCTTTCCTTTTGGTCTGCAACTCAGAGATAACTGTATGCTCATTGTGATTGCAAGAGTCACATGTCCCCAATTAGACAAAATGTTGGCATGTGCCTATATTTTTCAAAATCATAAGTTTATGCCTCATTGTCATCTAGAAAGTTTTTCACCCATTACTGACAACCGATCTAAGAAATCTTTAGTGGTCCCACCTTAGTGAAAATTTATGTTGTGGTGACTATTTATCTTTACAATGCCATGGCCATGTCTCATTCTTGAGAAAAGATCCAATAAAATTCCTTTGTTTTGTGCTTTCCAAGTCTTTTTCTATCTTTTGGGTGTAGGGATCAAAGTTCTAATTTGTGTTAGAACCTAGGAACATCTCAGATTCCAAATCCAATCTGAACCTAGAACATCCTTGGTTCCAATGTCCTTCTAGGACCCCATTCTTCATCACTGAATTCAAAGGGTGAAACCATAGAATTTTCAGATGATCTTAGAGATGGTGCATATGTGTGCCATCTAGTGTCAAATGGACCTTTTAGTTAGGAGTTTTTTTACTTTGGGAAATTTGGGTTTTCCATGCATACTAGAACTTCCTTGGTTCCAATGTCCTTCTCGGACCCCATTCCCCCTCACTCAATTTGGATTGTCAAAACTTAAAATTTTCAAATGATCTCAAAGATGGTGGCTATGTGTGTCATCCAACATCGAATGGACTTTTTGTACTTTTGGAATTTTGGGTTTTTTTGGACATCACAACATCCCTAGTTCCAATTTCCTTTTAGAGGGCCATTCCCTCTTATTCAATTTCGATGGTCAAAACATGAAATTTTCAGATGATGTCAGAGACGGTGGCTATGTGTTTCATCCAACATCAAATGGAACTTTTTTTAGGATCTTTGGTAGTTTGGAAATTTTGGGTTTTCCATGGACATCAGAACATCCCTGGTTCTAATATCCTTTTGGGACCCCTTTCCCGCTTGCTCAATTTGAAGGGTAAAATCTTGGAATCTTCGTACAAAATTGAAAGCTATGGTTTTTGGTTCCCCTGCATCTATTTAGCCTTTCAATTAGGTATTTTTATCATTTTGGGATTTTCAAATTTTCCATGATCCTTATGGACCCCCCTTTTTTTCATGTAGTGAATTTGAAGGGTCAAAACCTAATATTTTAGGATGATCTCAGTGATTTGGGTTATGTTCATTTTTCATCATGTGGAACCTTCGTTGGGTGTTTTGGTCACTTTATGGACTTTAGGATTTTTGTAGACATCAGAACATTTCCATGAAATCTCTATATTCCATGTTCTTCTAGGTTTCCCATTTCCCATGGGTTGCCACATGGGGATTTCAAAATTTTCATAGACATCAGAATATTTCCAAAATATCCCTATGTCCTTGATCCTTATGGATTTCCCATTTCCCTAGTGAATTTTGAAAAATCCATATGTTCCAAGTTCCTTTGGGTTTCAAATTTCCCATGGGGTACCCCATATGTCATGATGTTCATGATCCTTTAGGGATTCTATAATTTACACTTTTCCTAAAAATCCCTATGTTTCAATTTCTTCCTAGTTTCCCCTTTCCTATGGAGTTCCCCATATGTCCTGATGTTAGTGATCCTTCTAGGATTCTAGGTTTTGGCATGCACTTTTTAAATGTCCTTGTGTCCCTAGTTCTTTTGGGATTTCGGTTTCTATCCTAAATACTCAATTTTTTTGCATTTCTTCAAGATGCTATGGCAAACTCAAACAATTCTTAGGGTTGCCATTAATGATCATTTTAATACTTGATAGCATGGTAGGTGAGATACATATGCTCCGGGACAACTATGGACCCTTCATTGATGAAATTTTTGTACTAGAGTGCATGAGAAAACACTTCGAATATGCAGCGATTTCTAGTACAACCCATGTGGTCATGATGCAACTAGGATGGTTACCCAGTTTCATTTTCAAATGTCAAATATTTCTTTCCATGGATCCTTAATGGATTGAATGAGTTATTTAATGGATTTGTTATTAATTTTCAAGGGGATGTATTTTTAATTGTAGAGTAGAGATAGAAGAAGGTACGCTTGGATATCTAGGGTTTCTTCTAGTGGATACAAAAAGAGCAATTTTACTGTAACTTCATCTAGGTTTTATCTCAAGGGTTATGAGAGGACATTGCAACATTTAAAGAACAAATTTAAAGTGTTGATTTAAGATCTTTTCAAATATCTCCATACGCATTTTCTAAACTTTTGTTATTCTAGAAATTTACCCTAGTTAGACTTGTTGATTTGAGTATTGTTATTGATTAGTTAATAACCAAAAATTGTAAAACACTTTGCAATTATCTTGTACATTATACTATCATGAAAATACATGAAGTTTGTAGGTTGGTCATGGATTATTAAAGAATGGTTGAATTGATGTTCTACAATTTCTTACAGCTACCTATTTGTATGTGTAGATCCTAGCTTATGCATTAATCTTTCAAATTCTAGTCTTTGTTGGTATCTTGATTAAGGTATCATTATTTGGTTACATTGGTGTCTCATTTGATTTAAAATTTAGACTATGTTGTCCCAAATAGATTAAGGCACTGATATGCATTCTATTCATCTCCTTTTCCCTCCAACACACTAAATACAACAAAAACCACAATATTTTACCTTATTTATGGTGTTTTTCCTACTCACATCCATGTCTATATGCATGCTTCTATTAGGGGTTATCAAAGCATTATTTTATGCTCTTTACATTTTTTTATATCTTCTAACATATAGGATACTTAGTGAAAGAAAATTGAAGTTTCACAACTAACATATAGGCTACTTAGTGATAGAAAATTGAAGTTTCATGTGCATTGGGTATGGTTTGATTCCAAGTTTAGTTTCATGGTTCTTTAAGTCCTTTTTCTCATACATCTTAGGGAATACCCCCCTTGGTCTAGAAGAGCTAAAAGACGAAGGTCTTACTCACCTTATCAATGTTGTCCTTATTTTCCTCATCCTGAGTATAAGTTTGTAATCTTTGTCTTGAATTTGACACCCATAGAACTCAATAATTGATTGGCTTTAGGGATTAGAGGTATCTCAACTCTGAGAACCAAAAAAATGGTGCATTTGTTAGGGAAGAATTAAGTTCTTGGTTTATATCCTGAGTTCTCTATTGGTAAAAAAATTATCTTCCCATGTGACAAGTGATGACTCTATTTAGTTGAACCCACTAAAAATCAAATTAAGAATCAAATATGGAAAGAGGAAAGCATTCAAATAATTCACAACAACCCGATGATATGGCAAAATACTCAGGGAGGTAGTGTTGTGCCTAGAAAGCTACAAACAAAGGTATGTCTACTAGATACACTTTTCAAAGAGATGATGTTTGTCCTTCCATTAGAGATGTACACATTGATCAATATCCCTATAGTTTAGATGATTCTAGTGATAAAATAGTTGGATTTAGTAGAAGAAACCATAGACATGAATATGGCATGCCAACATATTCAATAAATATGTCTGGAGGGGATAGGAACATATCTCAAGAGGTAAAGTATGAGGATTTGAATGAATCAAATTTTACAAACATAAGAACTAAAAGAGTAGGATCATATCATATTTCTCCTACCTCAACATGAACAAGATGCTTCATTACATGATGCCAATTTTGTTGTGCATCATAAAATGAGCATAGGGAAAGAGAAATTGATTGTTGAGAATAGGTTACTCAATCTTACTGGCATTGCTGTGACAGTCTTGTTTCTACGGGACTTGGAAAATAGTCCCCTCAATGATCCAATAGCTCTTCATGAGTCTAGTGTTATGTTGTTTCGGTGGGAGTCTCTAAGCTATCCCTTCGACAACCGATACAAAGCTTATCTCTCCATCGGTCTAACCTTGTGCCATCAGCGGCACTCTGTTTTGAGTCTCCTCAATAGCCCAATGCAAGGCTAGGAAATCCTGTTGGAAGGAGTGGAGGACATCACTAGGACACAAGTTGTAGTCTCTTCGATATCATGATGGTAGGTGTTGGCAGTGGTGAAGTGTTAGGCATATCAGGGTCATAGTTAGGAGTCAGAGAGATATGGTTTCTTGTCTCTTTGACATTTCGAATAACTATATTGAATGCTGGTAACTATTTGGTTCATTGGCAAGTTGATGTGGTTGTCACAATGGCAGTGGGGACCACGATGGTGGTAACCATAACTCCTTGACGTGGTGGAAGGATAGAAAAGCCAGTGTTATATTGGCAATGCATATCAAAAATATTATCTCCTCAATATTCAGGAAACTGAATTAATTGTCTTTGGTAACTGTCTAGTTCATTGTGGTATTTGAAGCAATTACTCTCCTTTGTAATGTGGTAATATAAAATGCATTGTAACAGAGGGTAGTGAGAGAGAGAGTTTGTGAATGTGACAAAAGGAGAAGTTGCATTCTAAGAGGGGTTATACTATCAGATCTTCTCCAGATGGAATAAGATGTAAATCTCCTTTAAAGGTTGTGAGCCTGTAATTGTATTGTAACTATCTTTTGGTTGCTGAATAATACAATGGCTCTATGTTTTGGAGTGTGGAGTTTTTTACTTGAAAGGGTTTTCCCCACGTAAATCTGTGTTCATCTCTTCTATTCTATCTTTCAAGTTTAATAGTTCTATTCTTGAATCTATTTTTTGCTTGTTGATGAAACTGGTTAAAGCTTGCATGAACTTTTCTCAGTAGGATTAATGATGAGAAACAAACTATGTCTGATTCTACTTTGTGGCATAGTTGTATGTGTTTTCAAGGAAAACTAAAGAAATTTTAAAGCAACCAAAGACACTACTATTCTTGGATGTTTGTTCTGAGATGGTCTAATTTCCTTACAAGAGGTATCAGAGCCTTCTGGTGTGATTTGATGGTTCCTAGTGTCACTGGTTCTAGGTATTCCTTCTGTGAAGATTTCTTAGCTTGGCAACCTTGAGGAAATCAGAAGGAATCAGCTGATGATTGATCCTTGCTTGAGTGAAGTCTTGCAGTTCATCTTGTTTTCATGTTACAACAGGCACTTGAAGGATGGTGAAGATGGAGAAATGAGAGATGGTCATATTGAAATGATGTGATCAGAGGCTCCTAGTTGACTACAGATAATCATGATGTATGGGGTTGGATTTTTTGCTTTGTGGTTGTGTTGCAACAAAGCTTTCATATTGGGTGTCTGTGTGAGAGGCTCCCTTGTGATATGGAGAAGCTTGTGTTGTTCTTCAGCCATGGAGTAATGTGCTTATGCTGGGCATTTATACTCAGTATTGGAAATCATTGTTCAATGTTACCCCGATTGCATATAAGCTACAGAGTTGATCATTGGATGATTTGGAAGCTTATGTAATAGCATGTCTCCCTCAGATGCATGTGCATGTTGGTGGTTTTGGAGTTGGTTTGATGTGGGCCTGAAGTTTCTAAACTACTATTTCCTTTTAAGGATACTTTGTGCTTACATTATCTCATATTCATGTTCCTTAGATTTGAGGGGTTTTAAAGTTTTTTCCTAAAATCTATGGTTATGCATATTCATGACAATCCATTATTCTAGTTTAACTGTTATGGTTGTATGGAGACTTTTCATTCGTCTAGATGTGAAGTGGATATGAGTGTGCATGGGTGTTTTTACAAGACACGGTGGTTTTGTAGGTTTTACATGGTCAAGAAAAACTTGTGGTTTTGTGGAGCTGCTGATAAGCTATTTTCTAAACCCTAAGTTTTGGGGTGTTGCTGGATGAGATAGTTGTAGTTTTTGCATTCATGCCCTGTGCATGGTATGAGAAGGTGAGATTATTTCTTTGCATGGGACTGCTAGTATGTGATTTATCACTTAGCATTTCTATGGTGATGCTTGGTGGTTTCCTAGACTATGGTGCTTAGGTTGTGGGCATATTTGGTGAATCAGATTTGTAAGTAATCTGGTGTTTGAGTTATGTTGTCTACATAGTTTTTTTTTACTCCTTGAGATGTCAGTTTTGTAGTTTCCAGTGCAATAGTGGGTTTGCATGTTATATTTATTGGATCTACAAGTTTTGTAGTTTGTCGATTAGCTACCCATTAGCTATAATGGGAGAACTTGGAAGTGGACTGTCTATATCCACAAGATTGTTTCAGTGTTTATGTAGACTTGTTAGCTGGCCTTGTCTATGGTCACTTCTACATCAAGTGGTTTCTTTGGGATGAGAGGATGGATGATGTTGACTACCTGAATAGTCAATTTTGGGGGACCTATAGCATGTGTATCATGATGTCATGAATAGCTTGGATACACAGTTTTGTGTAAGCTTTTGATAGTGATGGAGTATTTCCTTGGTTTTGGAGATCTTGGTGCCACTTGGTTTTATTGTTACATGGACATGTTAATGTGTGGACTTGGAGGATTGTCAGATTAGGAGATGTTTGGTCATGATGCTTGGAAATCTTAGTTGTCACGTTTCAGTGGGAGCTTTAGCAATGACTATGTATTCATCACTTGATGATGGATGATCTTCTTTAGTGTTGTATATGTTACTAGGAGGAGCTCTTAGATCCTGTTGCTGCAGAAGGGTTCCTTCACATTTTCATGGACACTATTTGGAGATGGGTCATCTTCATGATATTGAAGATGTGAAGCATCTTGAAGCCATGGAAGACTTGTGGAGTCTTTGGTTGAGGTGTTGGTGGTGCTTGATAGGTGATGTTGGTTTAGAGTTTGTTTGTTTTATGTCATGATATACTCTTGTTTATGCATTAGAGTTTTGGCATAATAGATTGCTCTCGAGACAATGCTATGTTCACTTGGAGCATGGAATATCCTAAGGGGGATGGAAAGATCATGAGGTCATGACAAGTTCCTGATTCAGAAGATTGGATCTTTGATGGTGGTCTAATAATTCTCTGTGTTTTGGGTACATTGATCATTTGCTTGATTACTTCATGGTGGTGTAGTAATGCATTCTGAGTTTAGCATGAGATGATTATTTGTAGGTGCTCATAGATACATAGAGAATAAGGTGAGGCTGTATTTCTCTTATGATGAGAGAAGTGTTGTTGAGATGGTTACTCTTGATAAGATTTCAGCAGAAAGTCTGAGGAACCTACACCTTGGTTGGACGTGAGTTCAAAAGAGACCTGTGAGGAGATTTCTCTTAGAGGAGTCATGATGGCTTGCATATCTTGGAGGGGATTTCTCATTCCAACTCTTGGTTTGTTTAGTAGTTTATGATTTGAGAGGTATTTGCCGATTATATCTTTCAAATGTGTTATGTTTTGTGGGTTGATTCTCATAGGATTGAGTTGGTACTATGGAGACTCATTTGAGGATGGTTTAGCATGAGAGTATATACTTCATCTTTCATAGATATGGATCTTGAACTTCTATTAGATGGTTCTGGAGGATTCATTGTGAGAGATGGATAGAATGGTTATCTCCTTGAGATTGCATTTTTTGTTTATGATGAGGACTGTCAAGAGATGGTTTATGGGTTGATTTCTTGAGATGGGAAATGGAGTAGTTTGATTTGCTTTGAGAAGCTTACATCCATGTAGTTATAAGATATATATGTTGTGTTTGATCTCTTGAGATTGAACAACTTTGGGTGTTGTTATGTTGTTCTCTTTGGGATTTTATCGAGGAGATATTACTTGACATAGTTGGCATTTAGAGGTGTATGTAGAAGAATCTTCTACAGGTATATGATGTGCAATGATTCTCCCTTTGGTCTTGGTTGTCTTCCTGGATGGTTTGTTTCACATTACATTGGTTTGAGTTTTTGTTATCTCTTTCCTTTGTTGGGTGTGGAGAACTTGGGAGAGCTATGGAGACTTATGGTGAGAGTTGTTCTTATAGGTTTTGCATATCATTGTGGATGTTCCTTGGTGCTACATGATGTTTAAAATTTGTACATGATTCTATTGGTAGACTTGGTATGCCTTGATCTTTTATAGATTTGTATTACCCATGTAGTGGGAGTTCTTGGATGTGTTTGGTCTTCTTCGAATGGTTGACACATGGAGCTTGTATTTGCAGTTGATGGGTTGGCTATGTTTATGGCATTAGTCTACTATGTTTTTTAATACCTTCAAGATATGGATTGGCTAGAAGTTTTAGCACTAACTATGTTTTCTATTTTCAGTCAAGTGGGTTTTTAATAAGTTTGATGAGAAGAGTCAGTTTGCTAGTTGTTAATCTGATTGATAATTCTATCTTGTTTTTTGGAGAAAAACTTCACGATTGTGTTCAAGTTGAAGATTTAAAATAGATGTTGATGCTTAAATTGTATAAGCTATGAGCATAGTGGAGTAGTTGCACTATGTTGTATCCTTTGTTGTTAGTTGGATCTATTGCAAGTGTCTTGGTTTAGACTATTGTAGATACACCATTGCTCATTCCTTTCCTATGGAGGATGGCTAGAACTATTTCCTGAGATGGTAGATATCTTGAATGTCACTACAGTGACTTTGAGCATTGATTGGTATCCAGTAAGTTCTTCGTCAAGTGGGAGAATGTTGAGAATAGGTGACTCAATCTTACTGGCATTGCTGTGATAGTTTTGTTTCTGCGGGACTTGGAAAATAGTCCCTTCGATGATCTGATAGCTCTTCATGAGTCTGGCATTATGTTATTTCGGTGAGAGTCTCTAAGCTATCCCTTCGACAACTGAAACAAAGGTTAGCTCTCCATCGGTCTAACCTTGTGCCATCGACGAGACTCTATTTTGAGTCTCCTCGATAGTCTGATGCAAGGCTAGGAACTCTTATAAGAAGGAATAGAGGATATCACTAGGACACAGGTTGTAGTCTCTTTGATATCCCGATGGTGGGTGCTGGCAGCAGTGAAGTGTTAGGCATATTGGGGTGACAGTTAGGAGTTGGAGAGACATGGTTTCTTGTCTCTTCGACATTCTGAATAACTGTATTGAATGCTAGTAACTATTCAGTTCATCAGGAAGTTGATGTGGCTGTCATGATGGTGGTGGGGACCACGATGGTGGTAACTGTAACTCCTTGACATGGTGGAAGGACAGAAAAGCTAATGTTAAATTGGCAATGCATATCACAAATATTGTCTCCTTGACGTTCAGGAAACTCAATTGATTATCTTTTGTAACTATCCAGTCCATTGTGGTATTTGAAGCGATTACTCTCCTCTATAATGCGGTAATAAAAATGCATTGTAACAGAGGGTAGTGAGAGAGAGAGAGAGATTGTGTGAATGTGATGAAAGAAGAAGTTGCATTTTGAGAGGGGTTATGCTGTCGAATCTTCTCCAGATGGAACAAGATGTAAATCTCCTGTAAAGGTTGTGAGCCTGTAATTGTATTGTAACTATCTTTTGGTTGTTGAATAATATAATGGCTCTGTGTTTTGGAGTGTGGGGATTTTTACCTAAAAGGGTTTTCCCCATGTAAATTTGTGTTCATCTCTTCTATTCTATCTTTCAAGTTTAATGGTTCCGTTCTTAAATCTATTTTTTGCTTGTTGATGAAACTGGTTAAATGTTGCATGAACTTTTCTCAGTAGGATTAATGATGGGAAATGAACTATGTCCAATTCCTCTTTGTGGCATAGTTATACATGTTTTCGAGGCAATCTAAAGAAATTTTAAAGCAACCAAAGACAATACTATTCTTAGATGTTCATTCTAAGATGGTCTAATTTGCTTACATTGATGAAATGGTTGATCTTATTCATCACCTTAGGAAAAGATAGAGAGAGTTACAAGCTCAAATTGATTTGCAACAAGCTCAACTTGCACAAAATTATCAATAAAAAAATTAGCCTCAATATCATAATATTCCTAATCAACCTACAGCAAATGAGAAACAAGGTAATCAATAGAATATGAGAGCCCATAATTGAAGGCATGCTCAAAGGTTCACACCACCAAGAAGGCCCTCAGAATGGAAAGATATAGATAGTTAGAAATTTATGGCATCCCAAATTTATCCTAATTCGATATCAAATGAGATTAGAGGTAAAGTGCCTAAATTTTAAGGCAATAATGTTGTCACATGTGAAGGACACCTTAAGAGATTCATCAATGTGACTAACCAGTATGAAATTGAAAATGTGGATGTTATGATGAAGTTATTTGTGTAGACATTAAAGGAAAGTGAAAATAATGGTACATAAGTCTTACAGACAAGAACATTGACTCATGGGACTAATTCATGAAAGTTTTCAAGTTGCAGTATGGAGATACTTGATAAATCCCAAATTTGCAATCTATTAGTTTTTGATAAAAAAATACTACACAAAAAGTAAAATAGGCCTAGAGATTTAATAGTCTTTAGAAATTACCATCCAATAGTAACCAATAAAACAAATAGCCAGCCCATAGATACTCATCAGCATGGTCACATATTATTGAGTGTCTCAATCGTTGCCAACTCTTGCTTATAGAATTCCTCATGAAGCTTTGCAAATCCTAGTAGTTCATCATTCTCTACTTGAAAGGATTTCTTTTTACTACTCTATGCCCTAGAGCTCAGGCCACCCTATTCACTAGTCTTTCCCTATTTACCATTGCTACAGTCTTCTACACATTACCCCCTTCATATTTCTCCCCACTACTTCCTTCACCATCCCAAGGGCCTCCAAAAGCTCCTCTCTGCTGGAAGCAGAGGAAAGCAGAAAATAAAAATTCCTGAGAAGATTTCTTGAGGGGTCTGGAATCTATGAAAAATGCATCCCTACCCCAAGTTCATTAGTCACAATACCCTTAGTAACATCCTACTTACCTTTGGGTCTCATATCCCTCCCTTTCTGCATCTCCTCCATACTTTTTCTTTGCTTCTACTCATATGCTTGCTTTCCTCTAGAGACATCAATGTCTATCTGACCATACATACCTTTCTTCTTCCTAAAAGTTTTGTGTTTAATCCCCTTCTCCTCAGTATACTCCTCATTCATTTCTTCCTCAAAGAGGGAACCCGTAGAGATCAAGACACCTCATCCTTCTTGCTCTATTTATTTGGGGTATTCTTACCAACAACCCTCTTCCTCTTTTTAGAGTTGTCTCCCTCCTCAGCTCGGGAGGAGCATGGAGTGGAAAGGAGAAAGGTAACCATCAATCCATTAGTTAACACCAATAATAAAGGAACAAATGAGAATGTTGTAGAATTCAATAGTAGGTTTTTCTTGACAATGTTAAAGTGCCTCCTAACATGAGACCAAATGAATCTATGAGCTCAACTTGCACAAAATGCTCAACAACAAAATCAACCTGCAACAAATCAGCAACAAGGTAATCATCAGAATATGAGAGCCCATAATAGGAGAAATGCTCAAAGATTCCCACCACCAACACATCCCCTAGGAATGGAAAGATATAGACAATTGGAATTTTATGGCATCACAAATAATCTGAATCTGATACCAAATGAGATCATGGGTAAGGTGTGTTAGGACCTGCTTTATTTCTCAAGTTTTTAGGTGATATTGTTAAAAAAATTATAATGTAAAAACCTTTCTTTGTTTGAGTTTCAAAGGGTTTAGGGTTGATTTCTATTTTTTGTTGACTTCTTTGACTAGTTCTCAAAATTTTAAGTGACAACACTATGTCCCTAGGTCCGTTTGGTTTAGCAGCCCCTTTTTGTTTCCTTAATACTGAGTCCATGAATGGGTTTGTCTTTTGAAAGGAATTATTTATTCTTATAGTTACCTTTATTTGTGGTCCCCACTCCCCTCCTTGTCTTGTGTCAATGTCACATTCTAGTTTCATCACATTCACTCCCTGCATCACATTCCTTTTATGTATCATCTTTCCAAATTTGCGGGTGTGTGATTTTGCACCATATGGTCAAGCGTGTCTTTACCTAGAGCCCCTTTCTAGTAGGGCACATTTCTATTGGTGTCATGGAAGTTGTTTCATATCACATTCTAAAGGCATCCCCATTCATGAAAAATGTTGGATTGCAATTCTTCACCAAGTGTCATCGACATGATGAAAGTACTTCTAGTGCAGTAATGTGCACCAAGTTTCCTATGTGGAAATGTTCTAATTGCCTCACAAACTTTTCGTTTGTCATGGTTTATGAAAGCAGTAGCGAGATAGGAATGCAATGGTGCACCATGCCACCACATGTCCCCATGGTAAACATATGTGATGTTGGAGCACCTTCAATATAAAGGATTCACATTTTAGTGGACCCCTCTTTACCGACTCATCCATGCTATACAAGTGTCAACTTCTGAGAGGTGTCACAAAGGATTTATGTGACTTGGATTTAATAAATGGTTCTAATTAACTTCTACAATGAAGCATCAGTCGTTGATCATCTTAGTTCCCAGTAGAAATCAATAACTCACATTCAAAAGAGGGGAATGGCTTCCAAGTGATACACAAAATCTTCATGCGCTCGAGCCATTACTACAGAGGTGACTACAGGGTAACCATGATATTCAAAATAATTAATTCTTGGGAGGAATTCAAAATTGAAGGTAATAGAATTACTGAATGAGAGGACACTATTGCTACTAATAGTATTTTTAGAGAGTGCAGGTTGTAGAAGAGTCTAGGTTTCGAAGGGGCCAAACAGGGGTAAGTGAGATTCTCCTATGTTATGGTTTTCATAGAATTTTCACACTTCCAAAATTATACTCAAGGATTCTAAAAGATTGTTTTAAGGAAATTCTATGTGATTTTCATGAATACTTAGTTACTCTTTCATGATTAGCTTATCCCTTTCAAGAACCCTAAAATTGAGTTGCCCTAAGACCCTCTCTAGAAAAAGGAAAAGAGATTTAGATGAGGAAATTATGATTCAACTCCCTAGCTCTTCCAAATGAGCCAAATAATCTCAAGGGACTATCCGGTTATGTCTAACAGATTAATGGACAATGCAAAATATAATAGGAATGCTATTATAGTTCCCTAGGGTGGGATTTATTCCTTTATTGCTATAATAGGGGAAAATAAAGTAGTCCTCTATCAAACATCTGGACTTTAGATTTATGGAAACTGGTAGTGCCCAATGTCTTTGTTAATGTGGATTTAATCAGGGCACTTACTAGTGTATACAACCCTAGAACTAAGATAGTAGTGAGCAAAATGAGAGATAAATTGATTAGGCTTGACAGAGACTTCATCTATGAAGCTTTCAAATTGGACCCTAAGGCAAATTACTAGATAGACATTGGCCCATAGAAGAGGGAGTGTGCAAGGACAAATATGATTATAGGGTGGTGTTGATTCCTAAGCATAGGAAAAAAGGCATGGATGGCAAACCGATTAAAATCCTAGATTATGAGGAATCACCATTTGATGTAGATACCTTCCTAGGGTATTTTGTTCAAACTTATTACGCCCTTTGTCAGGTCTTGGCTATTGATGCAAATCCACATATTCCTATTGGCTTGATGGCATTAGTAGTGGATATCTAGCATGTGAATCTACATAGAAAGTTTGACTTTGCATAATATATCACAGAAGGAATCATGAGAGAGCTAGATAAGATAAAGATAGATGATAGAATCATTAGTTGCAAATGGTATTCCATGATATTCCATTTAATTTTATACAACAATAAGGATATTTGGAACCCTACTTTGAAGTTGAGATTCACTGAAGATGATGGTTCTCCTATGCCAATCCAAGGGTAGACACATATCTAAGACATGCATTGTTTCACCTCAAATTATGTTATCTTTGAGGCTGAGTATTTTTTGTGGGTAGTCTTGGGAAACTTGGGTTTTCATGGGCCTACTAGACTCTCCTAGAAGGTTATGAGGTTCCTAAGGCCTCATGATTTGGCACCTGAGCTTGATATTGATCATAATTGGGGGGATTGGTACTTGCATCCACTTCCATAGTTATTAGGATTTATGGATTCCCTGTTTAACCTCATATCTTTCCAAGATATGTGCTAGACAAACTTTCCTTCATGGAAATTCTATGGCAATTAAACAAGGTTTACAAATTCCACTTCAAGAATCACAAGAAGTGAGCACTCCTTCAAGCTTCTCTAGTTTTCTCATATTTCCAAGTATTGTCTAGGGATGCATTGGAATTGTTAGCCCATAGACTGTGGGTATATAGGATGGAAGTGGACAAGAGATGATATTTTGACCATGAACACCTTTTCCATCAGATTAGACTAGGAGTAGGAAGGCTTGGTTTTAACCATATATTTGAATATACAGAAGATCTCATCAGAAATTGTATTTCTGATCAAGATGTTTTCAAAAGAAGAGATGATTTGAAAACAATCACTAGAGGAGAAAAATAGAGGAAGCAAGTGGATCCCAGCTATCCAAGGGCATTTAGACACATATTTGATCCTATCCTTAGGATCTAGCACGTGTTAGATAATGTTGCCAACCTTGCCCCTAAGATTGTTGCACCTCCAACAACACTTGTTATTGAGGAATCTAAACAAACAAAGTGAGAGATTCAGCTACCTGAGTCTTAAGGTGCTAAGGTATTAGGGGTAGAAGGAAATTCCCCACCCTTGGTCAATTATGCAATAATAAAAGAGGTGGGCAGTAATGCACATGACACTAATGAGGTAAACCAAGTTGTTTCTTCCCCTCCAAGGGTATTGATTAAGGACCCCCCTTAAGATAGAATTCTTGTGAATTTGAGGGGTGGTGATAGATCAATACATGATGTAAGGGCTCCTGTCTACACTGAGTTCTTGAAAGATGATGAGTTTCTCAAGTCAAGGGAATTCAAGGACCTACTGATTTTTGAGTAAAATGGAACTTTTCCTCAACAAAATTAATTAAAAAAAGAAGAGAAGCATCAAAGGATGAAATGAAGGACATATCCCAGCAAGCACTCAAAGAAGTTGATTTTTAAATTAACAACATCACCCAGTGGAGGGAAGAAAATATGTAGAAGAGAGTGGATGCCTCTTGCTGCCTAGAATGGGACATTGATTCAACCATCACTTTGGACACTACCATGACACATGATAGTGATCAATATCTATTGACATCTAAGGAACTAAAATGAGACATGTACTTTGGGTTAGGTTTTAGTGCCAAATATGAGACATTGGTAATTTAGGTGGTCACCCTTGAGACTAATAAACCTCAAATTGCCAAGAGTGTGAGTGAACTGACAAGGAATTTGGTTGTTAGAAGGGTCTCAGATACTCCATCTCCTCTAGTTGCATCACTAGTAGTCAATACAACCTTGTTTAGTCAAGCAACAACAAGGAAACTGTAGGCTGACTATAAAAAAATAAGTGAAAAATACATGAAGTTTCTGGAGGAATACAATAGAATTGCATCACCAGTTGCTGATTTACAAGGTGCTACATCTAATCCTGCTACCCCAAAATCAACAAAGTGACTTTATCTTTAAGAATAAAGGGTCTCAAGGAGCAATGTGAGTGATTTAGAGAAGAACTTGAAGTTGGCTCAAGAGGCAAAGAAGACATACAAGTAGAAAGGAAAAGGTAAATTGGTGAATTTTGTTGATGATGTACTAGGATACAGATTGGTAAGTGTCCTTAGAAAATTGGAGGATACATAGATAGGTTATAACAATTTCAAGAATGCTTTTGCATGCTTCTTAGAAAATAAGGTGAAGTTGAGAGAGGTATCTAATATCTAGGGTCCTAATTTTGTAAAGTTGGAGAAGGTGACTGAACAAGTGAATTTAGATCCTAGTAACCCTATTGAATTAAGAGATGTCATGGGAGTGATGACACTAGTGATTGATGTTTCAGTGCATTAACAAAAATATGAGGTCCTTTTGAAGAATAAACTGAACACTTTTGACACACTCAAAGAACTCCTTATGCTCATAATCCTAAATGATGAAGGAAAGGTCAAGTCCTTTGATGTATGGAAGGTAGAATCCAACAAAGTATTGGCATCTCTAGGCTCCTTAGTTTTTGATAGAAAACGAGTCCAAATCTATACTCATGAATGACAGCATTGACAAATTGATGAGATTAGAGTACGTTTTGGACAACTTTGTTAAGGATACCAAGATAGTTTTAGATGCTCATTATGGTGCCCATTTGAGTAGGGTGGCAAGTATTTTTGAATTTAAATGGCCTACAGATGAATTTTTTGACCAATGACTAGTGAAAGACCAATGATAATTCAATTTTCCTAGTCATCTAGTTTTGTTAGGGTTTTGTTCCATTTCATAGGACCAAGTTGTATCCTCATGGCATTTTATGCCAAGGTGAAGTGATAGTTTGATTTTTCTTGTGAAAGTACATCATCGTGATAATACACTTTTGTTAGTCTTTTAGATTTTCAGCAAATATCTTGATGTGATGCCAAGGAGAGTGACCATTCCCAACAAGTCTAAAAGTAGGATTAGTTTAATTTTTCAGCTAGTGGCATAAAATGGATAGGTAGCATATATAATACAACTATAGTACACTCATCTTATGTAGAATATACATGGTTGGTGATGAGGTCTTCTAACTCCATTTCTTCTTTCAATTGTGTTGAATCTTTATAGGAGTGATTGGATAAGATCGAGTGTACTAGTCTTGAGTGCTCATAAGGGGTAATTAGTACAATATTTTGGAACCATCAAACTTTGAGTATCTAGTTGCTTTTTCATAATTCTATAAAGGAAACAAGTATTGTCATGTACCATATGAGTTTTTATTTCCTTTAGTGGGTGAGAGATTGTCTTCTCTCCTTATCATGGCCTAGTAATACCCATTCAAAAAGGAGGCTTATCAGTATATTCTTTATTATAGTTATGGGCCTTCAAGGAAAAGGAAAGAATGCATAGATCTCTCTGGGACTGGATGGATGGAATTGGCATTGAGATTCTTGATTTCTTCTATCCATGTCAAGCTTTATAAGGACATCCTAGGTTTTACAGAGAAATTTTGTCTTTCCCTACAATAGATTTTTCATTCACATAGCCCCATCTCTACATAACAAGCATGTGGTAAGGAAAGATCATTGCTCCTAAATTTGTTCTATAGTTTGTAGTTGTTGAGTCTAAGGTGGTGAAAACTTCTAATTTCCAATGGCCAACTTTCAGTAGCTTAACTTCCAGTGTGTAGGCAAACCAACACCTTCAGAGCTCCTGCTTGCCCCCATATTTATCAATAATATGTGAGTATCAACATTTAATAGATGATGGATATAACATTAGGGTGGTCCAAGTATAAGAGATTATATGGGTCTTTGTTTGCAAAATCAAGTGCTCATGTGGATGGCAGTTGTTATCACAGTCATCACTATTCTCATAGTGAGCTATTGTTGCCAGCTTAGCTTTGGCAGATGAGGAACAAATGATGTGATTTTCCCATAACAACTCAGATTTAATTATGGAAAGTTAACCAGGTTGTAAGTTGAAGACATGTTTTTGAAAGCTATTTTATGAAGTATCCCCAATAACAGCCAAAATGCCCATGCTTCTCAGTCATCATGGGAAATAAGATGCAGTTGGTGTGAAACTACTAGGGGAAGGTTCTAAACTATTCATGTACAAATGTAGTTTACTGAAATGTCCCCATTTCTAAAGTGTGTTGGCAAGAGACACTATGTGGGTTCATGAGTGTTGTCATTGATGGCAACAAAGTTCATTCCACACATCCGTAGGACATGGTGTGTCTATACCGGAAGTTAGATTGTAGAGTAACTTGGTCTAGTGACCAAGAACAGAGCATGCAACAAGGTCTGACAATCTTGTTCGGATCTCTCAGAGGAAGTATCTATATAAAGTATAGACTTGGGGAAGTCAAGAGGAGTACCTTGACTGATAGATTCCAGGGATTGAGCCTCCGGTGATGAAAGAGTGAAGAGATATGAGCACCTAAGTATTGGGATCCTATTTAGCAAAGTAGACAGAGGAAGAACTGACCGGTAAAGCATCAGAACTTAATCTAGATGAGACATTGATGGTGATCAAGGTTCTTAAGGTATCATTCATGATTGGCCGACATGATTCATGACTTCTATAACTATCTCTTTGATACGCATCACTTGGTAAATAAGGATTCAACTGACAGACTGGAGTTTGGGAAAATATTGACTATTCCAAATGCCGACTAGAAAGAGGATGGAATCCTAGGTGCGGATATATATACCAGATGGATTTCAATGAGAAGGTGTGTGTAGTGAGTTATATAGTGCGAAGAAAAGTAGAGAATAGTGTTGAAACAAAGATAGAGGTCTAGTATGTGATAGAACAATAGTACTAAGGCAAAGGAAGAATGAAGTGCAGTAGATCAGTATATTGAGCTTAACCAGAACTGAACCTAAGCATATGTGGATGCTTCTCATCAGTTCAAGTATCTAGTTTCCTTCTATAAACTATTGTAGGCAGTGAGCCTCTTGTGAGCAGTGTGCTTGGGCAGTGAGCCCTAATTGGCAAGTGCCATTTGTACTACCTTATTCTTTTAACAGAGAATACAAATTTGGTTTAATCACTTCATGGTTTTTTCCCTTAACAAGGTTTTCCACGTCAAAATATTGTGTCATGTGTATTGAGATTATTTCTGCTTTCATGGTTATGGATGCTTACTTGTTTTGATGTTGCACTAGTTGTTAAAGAAGAACAAAAAGTTAAATTAATTAAGATAACTGATTCATCCCCCCTCTTAGTTATCAACAATTGGTATCAAAGCCAAGTTCCTCTAGACAGAGCCTAACAGCTTGAGGAAGATCTGGGAATCTCAAATGGATATGTATGGTATAAGGGAACAACTTCAGTTTGCTCTAGATGATCTTGATCAATCTCACTCTGAAGTCAATGAGCTGAGGGAAAGACTCAAACAAGCTGATGATTTCATAAATGAACTTAAAGATAAACTAAGTATCACAATGAAGAAAAGAAAGGAACTTCTTCAACAATTAGCAAGTCAGAATGAAGCAAATGATACTAATGTAGATCTGAATGAGAAAACCAAGTTATGTGAGAAGCTATCAAAAGAGGTCATTATGGTAAGACATGAAATGGAATCAGGTGTTATGAAATTCACTCAAGAAATTGAAGAGAAAAGAAAGACTGGAGATAATTTAAAATAATCTCTCAAAGAAAAGTCAGAAGATTGCCACAAAATGGATAGAATAATCAGGCATTTGGAATCTGATCTTGAAGAAGCTAGAGATAATGGAGAACAACTTGAGAATCAGATTGTCACTTTAAAAAGGAATCTCCAAATAGCAAATGAATACAAAGAGAAATTCAAGATAAGCTCTGCTCAGCTTGAAGTTCTTCTTGAAAGCCAAAAGAGAGTAGATGACAAGCAAGGCTTGGGGTATGAAAAAGGTGAAAGCTCTAGATCAGGTCAGAAGAACTCTGGATTAGGAAATCCAAGGAACAGGCCTAGAAGACCTTCGGTAAGACAATCAAATGCTCAAAGATAACCATCCTTCAATGGATACTGCCACAATTACAATAACTTTGGCCATAAAGCAAATTAGTGCAAAAGAAGAATGAATCAGACTAATTCATCCTTCTCTGGACAGTGCTTTAATTATAAAAGTTATGGTCACAAATCTCATGAATGTAGAAATATGCAAATGAACAATTCATTCAATGGTATATGTTTTGCATGCAATAGAATGGGACATATGGCTAATCAGTGTAGATCAAGAGGATATCAATCAAATATGCAAAGAAATGTTATTTGCTACAATTGCAATAGATCCGGTCATATTGCCAAATTCTACAGAAGTAAGAATCAGGATAAAAAGGGTCCGGTACATCATAATCAAAACCAAGACAAAGGAAAAGAAAAAGTGAATGCAGATGAAATTCAAAAGGAGTTGAATAAGATATGGGTGAAGAGAAGTACAAAAAATGATGGGGATGGATCCACACTAGAATCTGGTACTGATATTCCTTCCGGAAACTAAATAGATGAGCTTTGTCTCAGGGGGAGTAACAAATGAAAAACATTTTCCCCAGCCAGTCAATAGGTGCCTGAAATTCACACATGAAAGGTTACGGATTAAAGGGTTCTTAGAGAAACATCTAAATAAGCCATGGTAAATGTATGGAAGATCCACAAGAAGTTTTGAAAAGGCTAATCTTCCAAGATTGATCTAGTTTAATAGTCATCCGGTAAGAACAGGATTTTCACAGTTAGATTCGGTATGATTTGAATTTGAGGTATCTTGATCTATGAATAAATGGAATGATTGTGAAAGGTAGATATATTTCTAATATCCACCAAGAATAACTTTAAGTGTATCTTAGTGATCCAGAAAAATCTCTCAAGACAAGGAAAATAGAGCAATCGGAATAACTTAAGGTATGCATTTATTGCAAATGAAATTAGGGTTTGTGCAGAAATAAAAGGGTTCTTCTATTCATCATTTGTACATTTGCATTAGAGAAGAAGAGAAAAGGATCTCTACAAACAAATTGTCTCAAGCCTCTCAAAGATCAATCACAGAAGTCAATTCTTCTAGCAATCCGATCTAGCTCATTCCGTGAAACCTAGAAGCATAAAAGGTATTTTCCATTCTTGAAAACCTTTCTCTAAATCTTTTGAAAGATGGCTACTCTGAGTGTTGTGAAGATCATTGATAGGCCATGTCTTAAATTCAAGAAACATCCCTACAAATCCCTTGAAGTTGATCCTCTAGGCGCCTTTTCAAGCATTCCGCATGGGGTTTTGCATGTAGAAGATGTTAGGGCATATATTCATGCAAACATTGAGGAATTTGGGGAATCCAAGTTAATGAATATCTATCACAATCAGTTAATAGATGATGCTTTTGAACTCAAACCGTAGTACAAGGCTACCCGGGACAAGCATTTTGGACATTGCATCCATTTCCCCTATTTTGCAGAAGATGAATGGGTCCGGTATGTTCTAAGCAGAATGCATGATAACTTTGTATGGTTGATGAGGCCATTCAAGATAACCAAGGATGCTATTAGGGAAGTTACCAGATTGCACTCATCTGGTGGGATACCTACTCTCAAATCTGTCAAGAATAAGACAGTGAGTGAGGTAACTGGATGAAAATTTTATAAGAGAGCAATGACTATAGAAGATATCACTGATCTGGATATCAAGTTTGCATCTATGATAATTGGCTATAAGATATATCACTCCAGCAGAGAGAATTTAGTATCTAGAACAGCTGTGTATACTGCTTATGAAATGCTAAGGAAAAATGCTGACTATGATCTCTGCAAACTTCTTCTGAGCTAACTATTAGAAAACTTACAAAGGATCAAGAAGGACAAGAAAAACTCATTCAAATATGGTGGTCTGATATTGTGTCTATTCTTTTACTTTATGAATGAGCTACCTAGATCTAATGGCTGGATATGACAAAATGACAGACCAGTAGCCATACAAATCAGAGATTATCTGCATGGAATTGGTGATGCTAAAGCACAGAATACAGCACTTTGGGGCTACTTCAAGAACTTTTAGAGTATGATGCAAGCCAGAGAAAGAATCCCTCAATTATTGGTTGAGAATACAAGGATACAGTGTGCTCTATGGTAGACATTGATCAATACCTAATGGAGGCAGTGGAGCCAAGGATAGTCTAGATCATGCCAATGGAGTACAAAGTAGATGAGAAAATTATAGAACTACATTTTCAACACATGCTAAGTCAACCCAAGGATTCTCAGGCAGAAAGATTTGGAACCTACCAAGAGTTAAGTGTAAAGGTTCATGTTGAACTGAGACAGCCTAAAATTAAAAGAAAAGTGAGAAGAGAAGTAGAAGAATTTGCTAAGAGACATGGAATTTCAAAGGAGGTAGTTGATGCCAACAGAGAGAAGATGGAAAGGGCAGAGAAAGAGAAACAAGATGCAGAAAAGGAAAGTGATCTAGTGCAAGCCCCTTCCTGGATCAGATCCTCCAAGAGTTCTGCACCTGCCACCTCTAAGAGCTAAAAGGCATCAAAACTGAAAGCCCAGACATCTAGAAAGGGAGAGAAGAGAACCAAGAAAAAAGCAACAAGGTCTTATATAAGTTAGAAGGATGATGAAAAACTGAAACTGGTGAGTAAATCAAGAAAATGAAGAAGAAGAAGAAAACATCCGGTGACCCCTCTACTGATCAAGGCAAAGAAGAGAAGGTAGAGGAATTTGTTGAAAAGCCTACTCTTCGTATTGATGATATCATCATATCAGTCACTGTGGATGGGAACTTGAAACCAATGACTGAGTTCTATGATGAATACAATGAAGTTGATCAGAAGATCCTGCAAGATACTACAGTCAGGTACCTTAACATTTATAACAAGGCATTCATTGAAATCATATCCTTGATTCCCAAAATCTTAGAGAAGGAACTTGAAATAAGAAAGAACAATGCCATGGCAAAAGACCTAGAAATCCAAGAGTAGATTGTTATCCAACTTTATCCCTCCATCACTCCAAAGAAAATAAACATGATCTTAAAAGATTGCAAGGATGAGTTCCAGAGCAAAGCCAAAATGAATAAGCTTATGCTCGAAGAGACTGATTAGGTGGCTAAAGAGACTGAAGAGATCCTAAGGAATGCATATAAAAGATTCAATATTCCTATCATAGAGGACTTAGGTGATGCACCCTCTTCCATGGATGACAAAGAAGAATCTACTGAGACAGTGGCAAAAGAGGCAAAGGAGACAAATGAAGAGAAAGCCAAGGACTTAGATTCCTCTGTTCTGGAAGAGGAAGTTCATGGAGAAGCAGACACCTCTCTTCTGGATCCCCCTGCAGACTCCAGAATTGAAAGAAAAGAAGAGAGCATCAATCAAGGAGAAGAAGTAAAAGGAAGAGAAGAAGGTCAAACTGAGAAGACCTCAAGTGACAGTGCTGAGGCTGCAGAAGGGAAGAAAACTCTATCTCTGGCAAAAGACACTGTAGAAGCAGTCAAAGACTTCTTGACAAAAGAAATGATGGAGTTGGATGAACTGGAGCTACTTCAAGGGCCATTCAATTTTGACTCTCTCTCTCTCCAGTCCAGACAATGAAGGTAACATCTTTTGCTCAAGCCAAAGCAAAAGAAAAGCTTATGAAGTCTCACATGGAAGATTGTGAGCTAATAGAGATTACATCCGGTGTGTTAGAGAAAATCATGCCAACCTTCCAAAAGGATTCTTCGGCCTCCACATCCGGTAATCTAAAGTCTCTTGTTAAATCTGTTAATACACATTTTGACTCTTTAGAGAAAGCAGCAGAAGAGAAAGTCTAGAAAGAATTTTTGGGTAAAAGATTCTCTAAAGTACATGGGTACATAACAAATGATAGGAGAAATCTGAATATTAGAATAAAGAGCTTAGAAAATGCTCTTAAAGATGGCAGAGATATATATAAATTTTGTCTATCCTGGTCTAAAGTGACAATGGATATTGAGAAGAAAGTAAAAGAACAAGAAGGAAAACTTTCAAGTATATCTTAGAGTTTTGATCCTCTCTCCTCTTCCATAATGAATCAAGAGTGCCAGACTCTTGTATCTATAAATGAAATAAAAAAGCTTGAGATGGAGAAGAAAAATAGGATAAGCAGGCTAAGTGAACTAAGAGGGATTATTATCCCTAAGTTAGAGGCCATGCATGAAGCCCTAACTGATGCTCAGACCACAGTCCGAACTAGTGATCCGATAGATCTAAAGAGGGCAGAAGCTTTTGCATTCCTGTTGAGTGGTCACATCTCAATTTTGGACAGGATGAAGCAAAGTTGGTCAATAGAACTTGTCCAGTTGAAGACAACTTTTGAAGATATACTACAGTATATGTAAGTATAACATGTATATATACTTATGCGGCTAAGTATAGTTAGGTTTTTGGGAGTTTTGGTGTGCGGATTCTACCCTTTGCCATTGATGTCAAAGGGGAAGTGAGTAGTAGTGAAAAATGTGGAATCTAGCAAGGGGAAGCTCTCGTAAAATGTACATTAGAATAGAGCATCAGCCAAGGGGGAGTGTAGTGTGACACTTAGTCATTTTTCACTAAGTGTTGCCATCAATGCCAAAGGGGAAGATTGTTGGCAAGAGAAACTATGTGGGTTCATGAGTGTTGTCATTAATGGCAACAAAGTGCATCCCACACATCCGCAGGACATGGTGTGTCTATATCGGAAGTCAGATTGTAGAGTAACTTGGTTCGATGACCAGGAACAGAGCATGCAGCAAGGTTTGACAATCTGGTCCAGATCTCTTAGAGGAAGTATCTATGTAAAGTGTGGACTTGGGGAAGTTGAGAGGAGTACCTTGACTAATAGATTCTAGGGATTGAGCCTCCAATGATGAATGAGTGAAGAGATATGAGCACCTAAGTATTGGGATCCTGTTTAGCAAAGTAGATAGAGGAAAAACTAACTGGCAAAGCATTAGACCTTAATCCGGATGAGACATTGATGGTGATGAAGGTTCTTAAGGTATCATTCATGATTGGCCAACATGATTGATGACTTCTATAACTGTCTCTTTGATACACATCACTTGGTAAACAAGGATTCATGCGACATACCAGAGTTTGGGAAAATATTGACTATTTCAGATGCCGACTAGAAAGATGTTGAAATCCTTGGTGTAGATATATATACCAGATGGATTTCGATGAGAAGGTGTGTGTAGTGAGTTATATAGTGCGAAGAAAAGTAGAGAATAGTGTGGAAACAAAGATAGAGGTCCAGTATGTGACAGAACAACAACACTAAGGCAACAGAAGAATGAAGTGTAGTAGATCAGTATATTGAACTTAACTAGAATTGAACCTAAGCACATGTGGATGCTTCTCATCAGTTCAAGTATCTAGTTTCCTTCTATAAACTATTGTAGGCAGTGAACCTCTTGTGAGCAGTGTGCTCAGGCAGTGAACCCTAATTGACAAGTGCCATTTGTACTACCTTATTCTTTTAATAGAGAATACAATCTTGGATTAATCACCCCATAGTTTTTTCCCTTAATAGGGTTTTCCATGTCAAAATATTGTGTCATGTGTATTGAGCTTGTTTCTGCTTTCATGGTTATGGATGCTTACTTGATTTGATGTTGCACTAGTTGTTAAAGAAGAACGGAAAGTTAAATTAATTAAGATAATTGATTCACCCCCCCTCTCAGTTATCAACAAAGTGATCACCTAGCAAAGGATGATTAGCCTATTCACCATTTTTGTAGGCTAATTCGTATGGTAAGAGAATGAATAGTTGAGCCATTGTTGCAAAAATGACTTGGAGAAAGGAAAGTCAGTTAAGTGAAGCTTAGAGAAAGGAAAGTAAGTTAAGTGAAACTAATTTTAAAGTCACTTGGAGAAAGGAAAGAAGTAACATAATAGAATATAATAAAATGTCAAATAAATTATTATTTTATTATGGATGTCCAAAAAGAATTAAAATTGGAAAAATGTAGCAAACCTCTTGGAGGCTTTATAAGGAGGTCATTTGGAGTTCATTTCATCATATTATCATTTTGTCAATTACATATTGGAGAGTTTCATTTTTGCTGCAACTCCTAGTTCAACTTGTTCTAAGGATGAAAACCCTAAGATATTTGTGGTTTGGACAAAAGCCCAATACCACTTGAGAGGTAAATCCACCTAGGGTTTAGTATTAAGCATTATTGCAAGATTTTGCCATTGTAGAAGGGTTGGAAAGTCATTATTTTTGCAGGTTACAACTGCTAGGGTTTCATCACCACATTAGAAGATTTGTACCAAATACCAATTTGGGATTGGATCGATTTATGGAGGATTTTTGAGCTTCAAAGAACATATCTACTGTAGGTCACCATTGGAGGGTTTTATTCACTAAAATTGTGAGATTTGTGGCCAAATACAGTTTTGGTTATTGTGATGTTATATGTAGATTTGATTCAAACTTTATATCAGACTTGTGAGCTTGTTCTAGTGCCTCATTTTGAGGGTTTTGAGTAAGGAACAGAGTAATGGTTTTTACCCTAGCATGAGCACCATCATTCCTAGAAGGGGAATCACTAATATGAAGACCTGATCACTGCCATTTATGAGCTAATATTATCCTTGGGATATTTGTTGATATACATTAGACTTTTGTTTTTTATTTTCAGTCACTCTATATTGGCATTGAAGTCCTATTTCATGTATGTTTCAAGGAGAACTCATTCGGGTGTGTTGTAGAAGTTTTGGTATTCAAATATTTAATTTGAATAAGCATTTAATTCATTGTTACAGTCTATATTAGTCCTAATAAACATTGTAATCAGACCTAATTTGATTTAAATAATGCATACATAATATTGTGGTATTTTCATTTTTATGCATGCAAAGTATTTGGTTATGTTTCCTATATATTGGCATATGTATTTTCCATGACAAACATCTATAACAAGCACCAAAACCAAACATAAAACTCAAAAATTAGAATACAGTGACATTGCATGACAAGTGTTTGACAAAATGTCAACACACTAAAACTCAAAAATTTGGGGTAAAACTAGACAAGGTTCTTACAGTGGTATCAAAACAATGTATCTTACCAACCAATTTGGGTTGTGAATCATGGCTTTCAAATGTTTGGAGAAACTTTATGGTGCAGTAAAAAGACTTGAACACTTACCTATGTCAAAGGAAGATCTACTCTGCATATTGAGAGAAGTAGAGGATGGTTTATACAAGGTGGATTAGTCACCTTCTCACGAAATGCAACTAACTATTGATCCTTCATTTCATAATTTGGTTACACTTGAGTTATTGAGGGACCCAGATAAAGAGGTAAGACTTGTAGTTACCTTATGCATCATTGAAATTATGAGAATAGTAGCTCCTTTGGATCCTTATGACAATAGAATTAATTTCAGTTGATTAGGGGATCCAAGGTTTGAATGATATAAGCAATCCTTCTTTTGCTAGGAGGGTAAAATTTTTAGAAATTGTGGCAAAACATAGATCATGTGTTATTATGATGGATCTTGATTGTGTAGAGATTATCTTTGAAATGTTCCAACACTTCTTAGATGTTATTGGTAAGAACCATATAAATAATGTTAAATCTTCCATGAAGACCATTATGACTTCAATTATTAATGAGAGTGATGAATCATTCTTATCTTATATATTGGTTGTTTTGATGCAAGAACAAGATGTTACTTCAGTTGCATATGAATTAGTTAGTTACACTACTTCCAAACAATGTAAGAAAAAAATGATGCCATACCTTTTAGATGACAGGATAGAGGAACAATTCTCACACAAAGATGCAATCTTCAGTCATGGGATAGATCTTATAACAAGTAAAGTATGTGCTTTCCAGTGTGATACACTTCTAGGACTAGCAAATAATGATAGGTATCCATCAAATGAAGAAGATGTACATAAGGACTATGAAGACATTAAAAAAGGGTATGAAGAAAAAGCTAATTATATGATTATGAATAGTAGTTCATTATTTTCACATGCTTTTGCTAATCATAAGGTGATAGATAAGTTCTATGTGGATTCAAGCTACACACAATTTATGACATTCTATAATGGATTTGCTATTCCTTACTTTGTGGAAACACCACTACTTGTTATCACATTGGATGGAAATTGCAAAGCAACTGATTTTGAAAATCGTGGCATAGAGGATGTTGTGAGAACTCAAAACATGTGTGGTGAATGGATAAGGAGAGCTAAGGAAGCCAAGTTGTTAGCCACTCAAGAAAAACCTACAAGAGATTAAGGAAAAAAAATTTCACATGGATCATGAAAGGCAACAACTAGGTGCATTTCTTCATCAATCTTCATTACTTCATTGGGAATAAACTATGATGGTAGAGCATGATGAAAAATCAGATTTAGAGGATGAACCTTTTGAGAGGTATATGCATATTAATTTAGGGTTCTAGTAGGACTATAATTCAAGGCATGAAGTTAATTATGGGAATCAAAAAATTTTAGACTTGTTACAGTGGTTCTCAACTCACACATTCAGGTCTAGTAGTTGTTCTATAATGTTGATCATGACATTTTTGGGATTTTCTTTGATGATTGTAGTTGATTGCATGGTTTTGTGTGCATGGGATTCTCACTACAACACTTATCCTTTCATTTTTAGTTTATATGATTGTGCAATAATTTGGGATCCAGGCATTGGTATGATTGATGGATTTCTTCACAATGATTTGTTGAATGATAGTTGTATCAGAGTGGAGTAGTGGCAACTTGGTGGAGCATTCTTTAGATTAGTTTGGGATCCTACAATATCAATGATTGTATGCAAGAGTTGTTTGAGATGTGATTGCTTGGGACAAGCAATCTTTGAGTGGGAAGGATTTGTAATGTCCTCATTTCTGGAGTGATCACCTATCAAAGGATTATTAGCCTATTCACCATTTCTATAGGGTAATTCGTATGGTTAGAGAATGAATAGTTGATCCATTGTAGCAAAAGTGACTTGGAGAAAGGAAAGTCAGTTAAGTGAAACTAATTTTAAAGTCACTTGGAGAAATGAAAGAGGTAACATAATAAAATATAATAAAATGTCAAATAAATTTTTATTTTATTATGGATGAAAAAAAAGAATTAAAATTGGCAAAATGGAGAAGACTACTTGGAGGCTTTATAAGGAGGTCATTTGGAGTTCATTTCATCATATTATCATTTTTTCAATTGCATATTAGAGATTTTCCTTTCTATTGGAACTTCTAGTTTAGCTTATTCTAAGGATGAAAACCCTTAGATATTTTTGGTTTGGATGAAAACCCAATACCACTTAAGAGGTAGATCTACCTAGGATTTACTATTGAGCTCTATTGTAAAATTTTGGCATTGAAGAAGAGTTGGAAAGTTATACGGTAAGGATGAAGACTTTGGAGTTCTCATCTTTGAAACAAAAGCACAATTGCACTAAACCATGCATGCATCAAGCTAGAACAAAGTCCCAATTCGATCACCTTAGCTAGCACAATAGCTCCACTAGTCATCTTGCATCCTACATTCAAGAAAACAACCTACACTCCCACATCATTCAACTTACTTACATATAATAGGTTCCATGCCAAACTAGGGATATGCAGAACACCATTGATCTGAGAGCCTTCACTCGTCCATTAGGGAATTGAATCAAGACTCTTCCACAACCAACAATCTTTAAGTGAGAGTCATCACCCAAGTACACTTTCCCTCTATCATATTCTTCATACTATGAAAATGAACCCTAATGCAAGGTAATGTGAAAAGATTCACTAAAGTCAATAAGCCACACTTCCTTAGATGCATGATTTGCCAAGGCAGAAACAAATGCTTCTCCATCATCCTGAGAGGACTTATCAAAATCCAAATCATATTTCTTCTTCTTTTTCTTCTTCTTTTTCTTCTTATCCTTCTTGCACTCCTTGTGGAAGTGACAAGGTTTTCCGCGATTCCAACACAAAGCCTTGGACTTTCCAAGAGACTTAGATCTCCCATGGCATTCAGATCATCGTTCTTATTATCCATTTTCTTTCCCTTCTCTTTAGACATACCATGAACTACAAGAGCCTCCTTAGATAACTCAGAATGGTTTCTTCGTGATGTCTCTTCAGATAACAATGAAGAAACCACTTCATCCATCTTGTGGTAGTGGTACTCGCAATGGCCATAACAAGGTGGTTCCATGAATTTGGTAAGGAACATCATAATGTCATACATCGATCCTCCTCCATCTTCACACCAATAGAGGTCATCTGGACAACAAGCATATTGAATACAGGTCATCATCCATCCTTAGAGAATACAATTTCTTTCACAAGAATAACTTCTTCACTAGGGATTTATCTTGATAAACATCTCCAAGTTTCTTCCAAAGATCTTTTACAGTCTTCTCTTCATAGATATTCAGTAGCACTAAATCAGCCAAATAGAGTCTTATTAGACCCTTAGCCTTCAGATCCACCAGATCCCAATCTTTTTGTTTCATGTCATATGGCATGGTTTTAGATACTACAAGCCATAGATATCTATCCACCAATAGGTCCTCCATCTTGAGTTTCCACAACTCAAAGTTGCCTCCATTGAACTTCTCTATATCAAACCTCCCAGATGTGCTGACCATCTCTTTCCTATAATAAAGATTTCAAAATCCTCTACACATGCCCCCACTCAAACAAAGATTATCTCAAAAAACACTCTATCTAATAACTAGAACCAAAGGTGATCAGTCTTTGATACGAACTAAAAGGAAGCAAGGTACACAAAAAAGCTTCCTACACTAATCTAATGAGGAAAGGTTTATGCAAATTTCTATCTTTTATAGTTACAGATTAAGGCGCACATTAATAGAGAGATAATAACAAATATAAAAAACAAGTACATTGCTCACAACATAAGATATACATGGGGAAAAGTCTTTCGGGTGAAAAAACTGACACTCCAAAACCTGCACAATGTATTATCAAATCAAAGGCCGATTACAACACACTTGCAGTGTAAGTTCTTCTAGGATTACACAAATGTTGAATACTAGAGTAATTATGGTAGCATAACTATACCTACAAATGAACCATACAACTCCAACTCCAAGCACCAGTACATATAGAGAAATACCACAGATGGAGGTAGCTTCTAGAGCAAGTCACAAAGGAGTCTCATCCCAATCCATATGGCCCAAATTCCAAGGCCATAAAATATGCAAAAGACACTTGTCAAAGATTCCCTTTTATCCCTTGCAACCCCCATACTTGGGTGCCCCAATTTTTCCCAAAATAGGTATGATAGATGCTCTTACATCGTCATAAAATTTATCATATATGACAACATTTAGAGCTATAAGAGAATCGGTCACAACTAACTATTAATAAATGATTCTCTTACAACTTTTCATAGTCAAACTTTGGCACCTACCTTCTCCATGCAAAGATACTTGTTGACACTTGTCACACTCACAATAGAATCTCTATTTCTAGCTCTTACATGTCATAGAATATGTCATTTTTCATAACCTTTTACACACCTCACAAGATGCTGACACATGGCACTTAATGACACCTCAAAATGGGATGCCTATATTTTCAAATGTTCACTTGACCATCCAAGTCACCTTATAAGTTGGATGACATGTCAACATGCCACCTCATACTAAATGATAAAATCAAATGACCAATATTAAATACAATATAGTCAATTAAATAAATATACAATAAAATAAAAAGTGCTAGGAAATTGCAAAGGTTGAGACACCTTAATTCCCAAAATTGTAAATCCCTTGCCTAAGTTTTTAGACTTATTATCCCAACACCTCATTTTTCTTTAGTATTCAATCAACTCTATTTGTAATCATGAGATAGAGGTCGAGTCATGGAGGTAAAATCAAAATGGATTTATCCCAAGACCTTATAGAATAGCTCCTAAAATCATCTAAAATGTATAAACATGTCCAGTGTACTGGGGAATTGACAAATGGATTTTAGGATTTTTAAAAATATATCAAAGATGCAATCCTACCAATAGGAGGGTGGGAGTTATTTGAATTTGAATTAGCCGTCATGCCCATGAAAAACCCATTTCACACATTTGGGATTTGGAGTTGGGGAAAGTACCCCAATGTATTTGTAAATGTACACCTCATATGAGGAATTAGTCAAAGATACAATTCAAACACTCGAGTGCTAACAAATTGTAAGGGTCAGTAAAATTTTCATCTAAACAGAGAATTCATAATTGAAGTGTTTGGTATGAACCCCCGAGCTTGTGAAATACATGATGTTGAGGAGATAAACAAGGAGTACAATAGAAACAAATAGGCTTTTATAACATACAAGTTACCTCTTCATAGACCAAGAAGCATGGGAAAGCATTTGAAAATATATGACATGAAACAGAGCCTTTTAGCATTGACATGTTTGCAGATTACTTTGTGAAGACTTACTTTGCCCTCTATCAAGTTTTTATGATAGTTTTTAACCCCCTGATTCAAAATCATTTATTGGTCATGATTGTTGATATACAAGATAAATACCAATATTGAAGTTTTGATTATGCTACATGTTTGGTTGAACTTGAATCCATAAAGAATTGGTAGAATTCAAGTAGGGAGGTCATGCCCCACATTTTCTAGGTACTCTTTGTTATGCCATATTTTATTATACTATGGGAGAGGATTCTAGGGTAATGAATTGCAGATCCAACATAAAACCAAGGATGAAGAGCCTATGCCAATTGAAGGCAGAGTCTACTTATGGGACTTGTATTTGTTGGATCTAGGGCATACAACTGAGAGGGGGGGGGGTGAATCAGTTGTATAAAAACTTCTTCTTCTTTCAAACACTTAATTCTCTGTTGTTAGTTAGCAGTATATCAAATAATCATCCATGGAAGCATAATACATAAACACAAGAGCAGATAAGCATCAACACATTGAACACCAAGATTTTGACGTGGAAAACCCGGTTAAGGGAAAAACCACGGGGTGATTAACGCAAGAATTATTCTCTGTTAGAAGAATAAAGAAAAATGAATGGCACATGCCAATAAGGGCTCACTGCCCGAGCACACTGCTCACAAAGAGGCCCACTGCCTACAAGGAGACACACTGTCTACAGAGTGATAAAAATCACAGTCTTGAACTGGAGAATGACATCTCTACCATGTCCGGATCAGTTCCAATTAAGCCCAAAATCTCTGCTCTGCCTTTCGCACGTTTCTTCGCTATGCCACACTCATCACCACACACCACACCTTGAAATGAACTCACAAACTATTATTTATACAAGACATCGACTTAGGAACAAACATCTAAGTCGGCAAACAACCATAGGAGTATCCGCAAGATGAATAACACATCCGGTCAGCCATCACAAGAACATTCGCAGGATGAACAACTCATCCGGTCGGCTAAACAGAGCAAGAACTTCATCTGGAAGAATAACTTCAATTCCGGGCTCTACCATCTATGCGGACCAACAACACAACCTAAACATGATCCAAGAACCTTCACAAGCCTATCTGAATGTCCGGATACATCCGCACTTCCTCTACTTACTGGGATCTCTTGTCTTCCTCATCCGGAACTTCAAGAACACAGTCTGTCGCCACTGTCATAATGCAAGAGGTACTTCCGGACCTCCAAATCATACACAAATCAGGATGACACATCACAGGGACATCCCAAACACTCCGTCCAATCCACAGATTAGGATGATACAATTCCGGACCTCACCGGACCTTTTTGTGATCCTCTGTCACCTCTGGATACTTGCCGGACCCGGTTCTATACAGGCAGCCACAACTCCTTCAGATCTTCATGCGGACCTCTGAAATCTTAACTGTAGCATCTCAAGACTCATATCTACTAACCCTTTAATCCGCATCCTCCGGTTCTCATCCTATACAGTACATTTACCTTCTTCTCATCACTGTTCTTCACTGTTCCTGACTGAGGCTAATTTTCTCAATATCCTCAGTACACAGCTCATCAAATCCTTCTTGTCAATGCAATATGAGTATGTTGATATCAATGACAACAATGGCTCACCTCATACTTGCAACAATCTCCCCCTTTGTCATTGATGGCAACATATGATGTGAAAAACCATTAAGACAAGAACTTCAACTTATCATATGTCTTCTCTTCCTTTACTGCTCCCCCTTTGATCATCAACCACTTGTTTTTCACATGTCTTCTCTCCCCCTTTGACATCAATGGCAAAGGGCTCATACTTGCAATTCTCATACATCAGAATCATACCAGCTGCTCCCCCTTAGTTGCAGCTCCCCATTAGTCCGGATCACAAGATATGACTGTGATAGCCACTGGACTGATGCACATCAGTGCATCTTAGTTCATCACCGGAGGGGCCATGACCCCTAGCTTCTCCCGGAGATATTCAAAAGAGTCCTTGGGAAGAGGTTTTGTAAAGATATCTGCAATCTGATCCTTGGAGGGAACATACTCCAATCTGACTTCTTCCTTGTTTACTTGTTCTCGCAAAAAGTGAAATTTGATAGATATGTGCTTAGTCTTAGAATGCAATACCGGATTCTTGGAAATATTAATTGCACTTGAATTATCACAGAAAATTGTGATAGGCTCCTCATATTCAACTTTGATGTCTCTTAGCATCTGCTTCATCCATAAGATTTGAGTGCAACTACCTGCTGCTGCAATGTATTCTGCTTCAGTTGTAGACAGAGATATTGCATCTTGTTTCTTGCTTAGCCAAGAAACCAATCTCTTCCCCAAAAAGAATGCTCCACCACTAGTGCTTTTCTGATCATCCACATCTCCTGCCCAATCTGCATCTGTGTAAGCATGAAGAGAGAAATCCAGATCTCTAGGGTACCATAGACCATACTCAACTGTTCCTTTCAAGTATCTAAAAATTCTTTTGATTGCCATAACATGAGATTCTCTAGGATCAGCCTGGAATCTTGCCACAAGACCAACAGCCTACATTATATCTGGTCTAGTTTGAGTGAGATACAACAATCCACCAATCATTGATCTATACTTTGTCTGATCTGCCTTTGGAGAATCATCATCTTTGCTTAACTTAGATCCGGTTGCCATAGGAGTGTTCATTGGCTTTGAGTCTTCCATACCAAATTTCCTTAACAATTCTTTCACATATTTGGTCTGAGAAATGAAGATCCCTTCTTTTGTTTGAGTAATTTGCAGTCCCAAGAAGAAATTCATTTCACCAAGCATAGACATTTCAAACTCACTTTTCATCTGATTAGCAAAAGTTTTGCACATACTATCTCTTCCTCCAAAAATGATATCATCCACAAACACTTCAACAATCAGAATGTTTTCATGATCAATTTTGAAATATAAGTTACTGTCAGCAGTACCTTTGTTGAATCCAATCTGCACAAGATGCTTATCCAACCTTTCATACCATGCTCTTGGGGCTTGCTTCAATCCATACAAAGCTTTCTTCAACTTGCAGACCATATCATTATTATCAGATAATTGAAATCCATCCGGTTGTTCAATGTAGACTTCTTCTTCCAGATCACCATTTAGGAAGGCAGACTTGACATCCATCTGATATGCCTTGAAGTCTTTGAAGGCAGCAAATGCAAGAAGTAATCTGACTGCTTCAATTCTTGCTACCGGAGCAAAAGTCTCTTCAAAGTCAATTCCTTCTATTTGAGAGTAGCCTTTGCAGACCAATCTAGCTTTGTTTCTGATTACTTCACCAGCTTCATTTAGTTTGTTCCGGAAGACCCACTTGGTTCCAATTACATTCCTGTCTCTAGGTCTGGGAACAAGATCCCAAGTATGATTTTTCTCAATTTGCATCAATTCATCTTCCATTGCTTTGGTCCAGTTTTCATCATTGCAGGCTTCATTTATTGTTTTAGGTTCAATCTTTGAAATCAGACAACATTCATTCTGATTTTGAGCAATATTCCTTCTAGTTTGTACACCTTTGCTTCTGTCACCTATAATCTGATCTTCAGAGTGATTCAGTCTCACATACCTTGGAATTTTGGGAGTATCCAGCACTGCTGTTTCTTGATCAGGCTCATTCAAACCTATCTCTTCTTCCTGATTTACCGGATCAGGCTGACTCTGTCTCACCGGAGAGGATTGAGGTCCTTGAACACTGTCTTGGTCATCTTCATCAAACTCATAAAATCTTGAAGGCTTCTCAATTCCTTCATCAACCTTTACATTAGTGCTTTCTATTATCTTTCTCAATCTCTTATTGTAACACCGGTATGCTTTGCTTTGAGTGGAGTAGCTCAAGAAAATTCCTTCATCACTTCTAGCATCAAACTTTCCAAGATCTTCATCTCTTTTAATATAACACTTGCTACCAAATACTCTGAAATATTTCACAGTAGGAGTGATGCCAAACCAGAGTTCATAGGGGGTCTTACCGGTGTTGTTTCTGATTTGAACTCGATTGAGAGTGTAGACTGCAGTGCTGATAGCTTCTTTCCAAAACATTTGAGGAACATTTGCTTCCAACATCATTGTCCTAGCAGCTTCCTGGATGGTCCGGTTCTTTCTCTCAACTACTCCATTCTGTTGTGGAGTCTTAGGAGCAGACAACTGTCTCCTTATACCCTGTTTCTCACAAAAGTCAATGAATTCACCAGATGTAAATTCACCACCTCTATCAGACCTTAGACACTTTAGTTTCAATCCGGTTTGATTCTCCACCATAGCTTTGAAGATTTTGAACTTCTCAAAAGCTTCTGATTTTTCTTTTAGAAAGGTAACCCACATCATCCGGGAATGATCATCAATTAACAACATGAAATATCTATCACCCTGCAGACTCTTGATTCTTGTCGGACCACATAGATCAGTATGTACTAATTCCAACAATCCGGTAGAAGACTGATCTTTGCTTTTGAAAGAGACTCTGCTTTGTTTACCTAACTGACATTCTTTGCACACACTATTTGTAGGTTTCATCAATTTTGGAAGATCTCTCACAGCCTGAGTATTGCTTATCTTGATGATGTTATCAAAATTTACATGACACATTCTTCTATGCCATAACCAACTCTGATCAATTTGAACAAACAAACAACTTTTATTTGAACCAACCAGATGAAAGATGTTACCTTTTGTCTGAGTACCGGATGCAATTTCAGTTCCGGAGCTTGTAAAGATTCTGCATTTTCCATTCTTGAACCGGAGATCATAGCCTTTGTCCACTAACTGACCAACACTGAGAAGATTGTGCTTCAATCCTTCAACATACAGTACATTTCCTGTTTTGCTCTTACCATCAAAGGAAATAGTTCCCCTACCTCTGATTCTGCCAGCAGAATTGTCACCAAACTTTACCATTCCTCCTTCATATCTTTCCAAATCTAAGAACTTATTCTTGTCACCAGTCATATGGTGAGAACATCCACTGTCAATAACCCAATCATCCTTTTCTTCCACTTGAGCAGCCAAGGCTTTTTCAACAAGTTTGTGATTGACAGATTCAGAGAGTATTGAATCTTCTTCCTTGATGGCTATAAACACCCACTCATTTCCGGATTTGCTTCCTAGTTCTGATTCATCATCTGTTACTCCTTCATTGTCATCTTCTTCATGAACATAATAGCAATTCTTTTGAAACCTTTTGTCTGTGAGTATTAGATCTTGCAGATCTCTCCGGACATCTTGAGGCAAAATGACCAATCTTATTGCAGTTGAAACACTTAAAGGGTAGTTTTCCTTCATACTTACCGGATCCTCTTGGCAGTCTCTTTGCAATGAGGGCTTCAAGTTGAGCTGTTTCTGCTTCTTCTTCTTCCATGTCTCTTCTTGCTTGATCATACCATGACATTTTCCTTGATGAGTTTTCACCCGGATCAAATCTCTGTTTGCCTTTCACATAGGCACTGGCTTTGAAAGCAGATTCAGTCTTGGGAGGATCATCTCCAAACTCGGTCATTTCAAATGCAGCTAGTTTGCCAGCCAGTTGTTCTCTTGTGACAGTTGTGTGGGCTCTGAATTCATCAATGGCAGTAACTTTGATTTTGTAGGCAGCAGGAAGGGATCTTAGGATTTTGCAGACAATCTCATTTTCATCTAAAGTTCCACCAGCATTTCTGATTCCACATACCAGCTCATTTACTCTTGGCATAAAGGTAGTGATGTTTTCATCATCTCTCATTTTCAATCTTTCAAATTTCCCTTTCAGACTTTGCAACCTTGCACTTTTGACAAACTCATCTCCTTCATACAGAAGTTCCAGTTTAGTTAGGATCTCATATGTAGTTGGTAGGTCAATGACATTCAAGAGATCTGAGTCATTCAATGCGCTTAGAAGAGCTTCCTTGGTCCGCAGATTGTTTTCAGCTTCTGTGATTTCATTCAGAGTTGTCAGACCACCTTGTGGAGGTATATATGGTTTTGAAATCATAGCCAAGTATGCTTTTCCCATACATTCCAAGTGACACTTCATGCGACCTTTCCAGAGAGTGAAGTTGGTTCCATCGAACTTCGGACTATCCTTCTTGTATGACGACATCCTGGATCTCCTCAAGCGGTTAAGCTCCTATCAGAGGAACTTAGCTCTGATACCAATTGTTGGATCTAGGGCATACAACTGAGAGGGGGGGGGTGAATCAGTTGTATAAAAACTTCTTCTTCTTTCAAACACTTAATTCTCTGTTGTTAGTTAGCAGTATATCAAATAATCATCCATGGAAGCATAATACATAAACACAAGAGCAGATAAGCATCAACACATTGAAGACCAAGATTTTGACGTGGAAAACCCGGTTAAGGGAAAAACCACGGGGTGATTAACCCAAGAATTATTCTCTGTTAGAAGAATAAAGAAAAATGAATGGCACATGCCAATAAGGGCTCACTGCCCGAGCACACTGCTCACAAAGAGGCCCACTGCCTACAAGGAGACACACTGTCTACAGAGTGATAAATATCACAGTCTTGAACTGGAGAATGACATCTCTACCATGTCCGGATCAGTTCCAATTAAGCCCAAAATCTCTGCTCTGCCTTTCGCACGTTTCTTCGCTATGCCACACTCATCACCACACACCACACCTTGAAATGAACTCACAAACTGTTATTTATACAAGACATCGACTTAGGAACAAACATCTAAGTCGGCAAACAACCATAGGAGTATCCGCAAGATGAATAACACATCCGGTCGGCCATCACAAGAACATTCGCAGGATGAACAACTCATCCGGTCGGCTAAACAGAGCAAGAACTTCATCCGGAAGAATAACTTCAATTCCGGGCTCTACCATCTATGCGGACCAACAACACAACCTAAACATGATCCAAGAACCTTCACAAGCCTGTCTGAATGTCCGGATACATCCGCACTTCCTCTACTTACTGGGATCTCTTGTCTTCCTCATCCGGAACTTCAAGAACACAGTCTGTCGCCACTGTCATAATGCAAGAGGTACTTCCGGACCTCCAAATCATACACAAATCAGGATGACACATCACAGGGACATCCCAAACACTCCGTCCAATCCACAGATTAGGATGATACAATTCCGGACCTCACCGGACCTTTTTGTGATCCTCTGTCACCTCTGGATACTTGCCGGACCCGGTTCTATACCGGCAGCCACAACTCCTTCAGATCTTCATGCGGACCTCTGAAATCTTAACTGTAGCATCTCAAGACTCATATCTACTAACCCTTTAATCCGCATCCTCCGGTTCTCATCCTATACAGTACATTTACCTTCTTCTCATCACTGTTCTTCACTGTTCCTGACTGAGGCTAATTTTCTCAATATCCTCAGTACACAGCTCATCAAATCCTTCTTGTCAATGCAATATGAGTATGTTGACATCAATGACAACAATGGCTCACCTCATACTTGCAACAGTATTGTGACAATGCAAACTACCTAGTCTTTGAGTAGCATTTTTCACAAAGGGTGCTAGGGTTATTGGCACATAAAAGGCTTAGACTCTCCAAGGAGATAATAGATCTTTTAAGACCTTTTGAAAGAAATCCAGATGGTGTGAGGGATCAAAATTGGGGTGACTGGTTATTTTACAAGAACGTAACCATAATCATGGTTTATGGGGAAATGTTAGACCTCATTTATTTCCCAAGAGGGTGCCAAATAGGGTGGCATTTCTAGAGATTATGTGGCAGCTAAATGAGTATGATAAACTTTGAGAAATAGTAAGAAGGGGACTTTCCTTACCTCAACAATTAAGTTCCCTAGTTTCTTTAATAGCGCTAAAGAAGGTATAGAGATTTGTTTGGAAAATTTGCAAGAATACAAATTGCACACAATGGAGCATAGAAATTATGACCCTGAGCATTTTAGTGACAGGGTAAGGAGACAGAAACTAAGATAAGGGTTTGAGCATTATTTCGATGAGCAGGAGGATTTTCTCAAGAATAGTATGTTGAAGATAGAGATAAAATTGAGAGAAACTTGGGGTCTAATTCTCCTTGGAGAAAGGCAGAAGATGTTGCAAAACCCTGCATAACATGGTGCCTTCAATGAAATTGCTGATCCTATTCTTAGGATGCAAATGATGTTGGAACATGCCGAAGAGCTCAATTTTGTAGCAAAAAGGAAGCCCACCAAACCACAATCCCCTAAGAGGTAGTAACTACTTGAGGAAAATACTGAGGAGCCTACTAGGTGAGTACAGGATCATCACTGCCCAAACAATGGAAATAAGAGAAAAAAAAGCATTTACTTAGCCAAAATCATGGAATGGATGTGTTGAGCAATTTTACACAACATATCATAGATTATTCTAATTGAATTTTGAGAGATTTGAGGGAGCCTTGGTTTTAGTGTATTATTTTCAGTAGCAAATAGTTTCATTAAGATTTAGTGAAGATTATTCAGTCACAACACTTAACATGGTACAACCAAGAATCAAGGTAAAGCGCATAGAATGATGGTGGCCTATATAAAATGGTAACACAACATCCATGAAAAGATGGCACACAGTCATATTAAAAGTCTAAGTGTTGTCATTAAATAAAGCTTTGGCCTCTATAAAGTTTCATAAACAAGCATGGTTTCCAGATCAAAGGTGCAACCTATTATCAAGGCACAACCTTGTAAAAAAGCCCAAGGACCATTCAGTCAAATCTCAGTCAGTTACAAATAGAGGCACAACTTCTAATGGATAAAGTCTCAGTCACAATACAAAGGTGCTTCTATGATATGGTGTGGCCACTATATATTAAAGACACTCAGTAAAAAGGATGGCACATCATATGATAAAGCACTACTTATAAACAAAGTAATACACGACACATTGATACATAACACCACTATGAAAAGGAAGACAACCATTAGAATGCCTCAGCGTATGTACATGAGGATGCCACTAAAACACAAGGTGCAACCTTTCTAAAGAAGGATCAGCCTATAGATTCAATAAAGACAATCCATATATTAGGGCACAGTCTAAAGTATTAGTATAAGCCTCATAAAGGATGGCTTATAGGGATCATGACACAGATTCAAGGCACAACCTATTTATAGGTTGAAGCATATATAAATGGAGGCATTTCAACAAATGATGGCATTGTTTTTAAAGATGAATCACAACATTATATTAATGATCAAGGCAAAGTCAAAGAATGTTACTATCATATCAAGATAAAGGTGTGGAATTGCAAAACATGGCATGGCTTGAGTCACAACAGCCACTGAAGTAGTTCGTAGACTTACAAGTATCCAACCTTTATCAACCAAGGAATCGCCAACATTTAGATCAGACATAGCATAAAGTTTCATATTGATGGCATATTCAAAGTATCAGATATTCAACATTGAAATGGCACTCAAAATGAAGTTTTAGGCACAAATAAGCTTCAATGGGGCTTACAAATGAAAGCAAGTGGAGCCTATCTGTAACAAGATGCAGCAAAGTGAGAATGCAACAAAATAGGGACCATCAGATCAAAATGCATGTGGTCGCTCACACACTCTCAAAGAGAAATAGAGAGTGAGCAAAAAAGTGCCACACATTTTTAATAGCCAATGCCACACATTTTGGGAGGAGCTCAGATCTTAGTTTGTAAGGATGAGTGTTGATCAAACATGCAACATAAGAGGAGAAAAGTAAATCTTTTACTTTGTTTCCCATAGAATGTTTCTAAAGAATCATTATTGAAATATTTTAAGATTTCATAAAGTGTTTTCATTATTTAAAATGATTCATTATTAAAGAGTATGTCACGTGAGTCAAGTAAAACAAATCTGGTGGACCCCTCAAAATAAAGCAATGCTTTATTATTTTAACTCCAAGATAAAGTAAGCTACAAGAGAAGCTAAATAAAGTGAAGCTTTATTTATCTGTTACACTATCAAAATCAAAAAGCTACAACAAGTAAAAGATAAAGTGGGAGTTTTATTTTTGTGCCTCGTCAAAGAAAGGAAAACTACCAAATTCTTAAGAAGATCTGCATCATGGGAGCTGAAACAAAAAAGAGTCGGTTAATTAGAGCAATCAGTTGTCAAGCTGCTATTTGTGGGAGTTACAATTAGAGTATTTTGTTAGTTAGAGTTGATCTTCATAGGGTTTTTTTTGTGCTTTAAATTGCATGGATTAGAGACACAAAAGGGAAGAATGATCAAGAGTTTTTATAAGCAGAATTAGAATATAAGCATTTTTACTGCCTTAATGGGTGCCTCTCCTAAGGGATTGAATATTGTATTTTTGTGCCAATCTTTGCCTCTTGTAATTTGTTCTCATATCAATCAATGAAGAGAGAGTGGTGTCCTATGCAAATTGTAATATGTTTGTGATTCTTGTTTCTTACTTTTTATTATGAGCCTTTGGTTGATCTGATAAATATATTGGAAATATTAATTATGATTTATGCTCTTTAACTTTACCAGTAGACTCTGTTAATTTTAATCACTATGCTATTAGGGTTAGATAATGATTTTGGCACACCACCTTAGCAATTTTAAGTATTCCTTTATAATCTTATTTTTTCTTCCCTTTACTCAAAACAATAGAGAAGAGCTAGCTTCTTTAAAATCTGGAGGTCATTTCAAGAATCAAGTCCCACATTCTTGAAATTTCCCATTGTTGGTGATTTCTTGCAAAATTAAACATCAACAGTTTTTTGGCATGCCCGGTGGGACTCAAATCAGACACTTTGGTCTTTGTTTTTATTGAATCTTTGTTCTTTATTTTGTGATTTTGGTGGAAAATCACAAAAATATCTGCTCGTAGGAGCATGAATCTTCCATTTAGTTAGTTTGTTGGTGTTTTTATTTCAGATCTTCACTACTGCAGATAATGGCAGCCCCAAATATTTATGTGCATCTCAATATTCTATCGAGAGACTTGCTTTTTGTGACTTGGGATTCAATTCCTCTTCTACTTCAGCATCAAGGTTAGGTTCCTAAGGCATCGTTGAAAGCATTACCCCATTTTTATGGAGATGGCTAAGTTTCCCTAGTAGATCATATTCAAGATGTTGCAAGTTTGTGCACTATACACCAAGTCATAGCTGAAAATGAAGCTCTTCTGTTACTTGCATCTTCTCTCAGAGGCAAAGCATGGGAATGATAGAGAGGTTTGCAACCCAATTCAGTCACAGGATGGGATCAGCTTGGAGGGCTCATTTACAATCAATTCCAAGAGAAGATGGATGCTAGCTCTCTCACTCAAAATCTCATCACAATCAAATGGAATTCTACATAGTACATGCATGATTTCAATGCAAGATTTTATAAGGTATGGAAAAAAAATTTAGTAGATATAAGACCTCCTCTAGTTTTTGCATCTTTATATTATTTGAAGGTTCTAGATTCTGAAATTTCTATTATGATACAAGCCTTGGGAAGTGAAAGCCTACCTCAATCATATGATCTTGCTATTAGAGTTGAAATGAATCTCATAGAAGCTGGTAAATTATCTCCTTTGCCTTTAAAACCATTGATGCATCATACAAGTATCCACCTCAAGCTCTTTATTATAGCCAAATGCATAGTTGTTCTTATCCACCCACCCTCCCTACTGATTTGCCAAATCATGACGAGATGAGTGCAATAAAAGAGCTTATAAAACCTTCACCCATGAGATCAATGAGCTAAGAGATCAGGCCTTGTATCATGTCGATCCAAGTTTCATGTCTTAAAGCTCTTATGGACAACAATATGAATGCAATCAGTTTGTGGAAGGCATTCCTCCTCATGCACAAAAGGTACCAAATTATTTTGAAAATTGTGCTTTATAAGCATTTGTGGCTATAGATCCAAAATTTCAGCCAATGGAAGTAACAGATCGAGTATTTTGTCACTTTGATATCAAAGAAGGTTCCAATCTCAAGGATCAAAATGCAATTAAAAGCATTGTTCCTATTTATCTATTGTTCTTAGCCAATCATGAGCATCATGTACATATGGCAAAAGTTGTTTCAAAGATACAGTCAAGTGAAGAAAAGGATTCAGATGATGATGATGGCTTGATTCTCTTTGAAGCTGAAAAGTACTGGGTAAACAATGGGGATAGTGTTGAGATGGTTAAGCATGAAGAGTAGATCAAGGATTATTGTTGGTTATCCAATAGGGATATCAGCTTCTTGATGAAGGAGATCCCACCATTAAGAAAGTGCATGGCTCATTTGCAAATCTTATTTTAGGTGATCATGAAGAAAGCTTGAGTGAGATATGTATAAGTTTTGAAGAAGACATAGATCTATTTTCTATTATTAAGAATGCGTATTTTATCTTTCCTAAAGAGGATCCACAGAATGATGTGCAGCCCCGTAATCATAATGCATCAAGGGATATTGTTAATACATAAGAGTTATATCACACTCCATTCTTCTTTCAAGCAAGCATTCCAATCATATTCAAGACTGTTATGGGCAGCTCAGTCACTTTCAAACTTGTTTTTGATGCTATCTTGGGTCATGATCATGTAGAGAAATGTTGAAGAAAAGTCACCAATGAAGTTAGGTCAACAAATGCCTCTACATGAAAGAAAGGAGGTGAGCTCCAATGCTTGGTATTCCCTTCCTACCCTCCACTAAAGCAAGCACAATATGCCAAGGAAGAGTCTCCAAAATACAGGAAGGCAAAAATGTACAAGTTTCTATTATTTTTCTTCATGCATTTCATTTGGTCAATTCTCAGTGCAATGTGGATCCTATTAGGAATTAAGGTGTCTCAACCTTGGTAATTCCTTGTATTATTTCATTGTATTTATTTATTTATTACCTATTGTGTAATTAGGATGCAAATCCTATGTTGTTATCTTGTGGGAGTTGGCACAGTGATGTGTCATCCTACATGGAAGACGACCAAATGTAAATTTTTCCTCACATGAGGAGATAAGTGTCCCACTTAGTGGTAGGAATACTTTTCCATGTGTTAGCATCTTGGATAGTGTGTAAGGGAATATTGACTAAAATGGTTATGACATATTCCTATGACAAATCTATGACATGTAAGAGTTGGAAATGGAAGATTCTATGACAGGTGAAGACACGTGTCAAGAAGCATCTTGGAAAAAGGTATATTTGGGCGTCCCAAGGAGGATTATGACATGTTGTAAGAGAATATGCTATTTATAGTCTGTTTATGATAGATTCCCTTACAGCTGTATGATATGTCAGTATGACAGATTCTATGACGGTCGTAAGAGTTGTAAGAGCATTTGTCATTACCCAAATTGGGAATAGGTGACCTCTTTGGGATGGGGTGACTTGAAAAGTATCAGAAACATCTTACAATGTTGGACAAGTGTCCATAGGTGTGGGTTTTAGGCCATGAGGCCATGTTGGATGCCCATCCCAAGATAGTTATTTTTGCCTTGTATTTTCTTTATAAACAGGTGCTTTGGAGAGGAGATGTATTATGTGATTGACAGGTACTATTATGCTACCAGATTATCTCCAGATACAAGTGTCAAAGACTCCTGCAAGGGCATTCGCGCTGTAACTATATTGTAAACCTCATTGTTTAGATAATACATTTGAGATGTGTTTTGGAGTGTGGGGTTTTTCACCCATAAGGTTTTTCCCCATGTATATCTTGTCTCTCTATTCTTCTATCTTACATTCTTGTGTATGTGTTTGCTGCAATATCTCTGTTGTTGGGTTAACATTGTTGTAACTGTAAAGATTAAAATAAATTTGCTTTCATCTCTGCTCATCAGATTAATGTAGGAAGCAATTTTTGCACACCTAGCTTCCTTTCAGTTGGTATCAGGGCTTGATCACCTTTGGTCCTAGTTGTTGGGTAGGGTTTTTTTTAGCTAATCTTAGGTTGAGTGGGAGCTTTGTGTGGAGCATTCTGTAATCTTGTTGCAGGAAAGAGATGGTAGGCACATCCAGAAGATTAGAGGTGGAGAAATTTAATGGCACTAATTTTAAGTTATGGAAACTTAAGATGGAGGACATGCTTGTTGATCATGACCTATGGGAAACCATATCTGGTCTAAAACCAACCACAATGGAACAAGTAGATTGGGATCTCAAAGATCAGAAGGCTAAGGGTCTCATAAGACTCAGTCTAGCTAATTCTGTACTGTTAAATGTCCATGAGGAGAAGAGCACAAAAGACCTTTGGAAAAGTTGGGTGATGTTTATCAGGCCAAATCCCTAGTGAACAAACTTTTTCTAAGAAAGAAGTTGTATTCTCTAAGGATGGAGGATGGAGGATCAGTTGCAGATCACCTAAATGCTTTCAACATTTTAGTTACACAATTGACGTTCATTAGTGTGAAGATGGAGGAGAAGGGTCATTGTATGGCCTTACTTTGTTCTTTGCTAGACTCATGGGATCATCTTATGATGGCTATTGGGAGCACCACATCCACATTCAAAATGGATGATGTGGTATCTTTGCTATTATCTGAAGAGATGTGGAGAAAGTCTTCTAAGGCAGCTAAAGATGCTCTTGCGGTTTGTGGAAGACCCAAGGAGAAAGGGAAAAAGGACGAGAAAGCTGAGAAGGGTAGATCTAAATCCTGTGGGAGATCCAAATCTCCTAGAAAGTCCAAGGCTCTTTGTTGGAACTGTGGCAAAACTAGGCATTTTTTAAAGGAATGCAAGGAAGAAAAGAAAAAGAAGAATGTCCCAGATTCAGATTCTGACAAATCTCAATATGATGTTGATGCCTTCATCACAGCCCTAGTCACCCATGCATCTGATGATGTGTGGTTGATTAATTATGGTGCTTCATTCCACATGACCTATCATTAGAGTTGGTTCATGAAGTATGAAGAGTTCGATGGTGGAAGAGTGTACCTGGTGACGATTCTCATCTGAAGATTGTTGGTCATGGAAGAGTCTCAATCCAATCCCCTAATGGATGAGTGAAGGAGATCACTAGGGTTATGCACATCCCAGGCCTAGCATGAAACCTAATTTCTATAAATATGTTGAATGATGCAGGTGTGTAGGTTGTCTTTTCAAAGGATGGATGCAAGATGACTAAAGGATCTATGGTGCTTGCAAAGGGTACTCAGAGAGGTACTCTGTTTCAACTAGAGGCATGCACTTCACAGTTCAATAGTTCTTCTGACTCAAAGAAAAGAGTTGCAGTCACTTCATCCCCACCATCAAAATGAGCAATGAAGAAATCTGTTGTAACTCATTCTAATGGTAGTGCACATGTTTTGGAATTTAAACTTCCTGCTGAAAAGACTATGTTATGGCATTTGAGATATGGCCACATTGGTGAGAAGGGTCTGCAAACCTTGAAATAAAAACCTCATTGAGGGGTTAAATGATTGTAATCTCGAGTTTGACTTTTGCAAACATTGTGTATATGGATAGCAAAACCATGTTTAGTTTTACTCTAGTTCTCACAAGTCTTCTGGTGTTTTGGATCTTATTCATTCTGATGTGTTTGGTCCTGTTAATGTTCCTTCGATTTTAAAATCTATATACTTTGTATCTTTCATAGATGATTACAGTAGAAGGACATGGGTTTATTTTATTAGAAGAAAGACTGAAGTCTTTAGTTGGTTTAAAGAGTTTAAAGCTTTTTCTAAAAATTAGACTAGTAAAAAGATTAATTGTTTGAGAACTGATAATGGTGGTGAGTTTTTTTTGATAGAGTTCGATAAGTTTTGTAAAGAGCAATGGATGGAAAGACATAAGACAAATCCATATACCTCACAACAAAATGGAGTTATAGAGAGGATGAACAAGATACTGATGGAGAAGGCTAGGAGTATGCTTAGTGGAGCAAACCTCAAACAAAAGTTTTGGGCTGAAGCTGTAGCCATTGCCTGCTATCTGGTAAATAGATCTCCTACATCAGCTCTTGTTGGTAAGATAGCCATGGAGGTGTAGTCTGGTAAGAAGCCTTTAGTTAGACATCTTTGTGTTTTTAGTTGTGAGGCATATGCACATGTGCCTAGGGAGAAATGGTCTAAATTGGAAATCAAGGATGTTAAGTGTATCTTCATTGGCTATGGTGTCGGTGTGAAAGGATACAAGATTTGGGGCCCTATGGCTAAGAAAGTGTTGTATAGAAGAAGTGTTATCTTCATAGAGCTAACACCTTTCATTGTTTATAGCTAGAACAGACAGAAAAGAAAGAAGATGTGGTTCAATTTCCTTCTACCCCTGAGAAGACTAAATCAATAGACCCTGTGAGACCTAATGATGAGCAGAGCTCTAGTAGCTTTGAAATTTTAGAAGAAGTAGAACCTCAACCTCATCCATTGAGGAGGTCTACACAAATAAGGAAGCAACCTGATAGGTTTGGTTATTCATTGCTTGATTCTAGTTGTACTTTTACCTTGCTTACTAACACTGATGATCCTAGAACTATGATAGAGGCTATGGACATGAAAGATGCAAGTTCCTAGAAGGAGGTCATGGAAGATGAGATGGCTTCTTTGGAAAAGAATAAAACATGGGACTTGGTGCCTTTGCCTAAAGGACAAAAACTTGTTGGATGCAAACGGGTGTTCAAGAAGCAATTCGATGCAGATGGCAGTGTTGAAAAATACAAGGCCAGACTAGTTGCGAAGGCGTATTCACAAGTGAAGGGAATTGATTATGGTGAAATTTTCTCTCCCTTTGCAAATATGACATCTATTCAGTTCTTGTTATCTCTTGCAGTAGCTTATGACTTAGAGGTGGACCAGATGGATGTGATGACAACATTCCTTCATGGTGATTTGGAGGAAGAGATTTACATGTCACAACTAGAACATTACATAGAGACAGGTAAAAATAATTTGGTTTGTAAGTTGAAAAAGTATTTGTATGGTTTGAAGCAGTCTCCTAGGATGTGGTACTTGAAGTTTGATGCCTTTGTGTTGTCAAGTGGATATCTAAGATCAAAATTGGATTATTGTGTGTATTACAAATTTGATAATGACCGCATTCTCATTATTGCATTGTATGTTGATGATATGTTGTTAATTGGGAATGGTAAGAATATGATGTCTAATTTGAAGTCTCAGTTGTTCGCACAGTTTGAGATAAAAAATTTAGGGGCAGCCAGGTACATTCTGGGAATGGAAATCAGAAGAGACTGAGCAAACAGAAAACTTTGGTTAAGCTAGAGTAAGTATGTGAAGACCGTGTTGGATAGGTTTAGCATGGCAAATTGTAGACCATTGTCTGTTCCTATTTCATTGGGGACAAAGTTGTCTATTAATGATTGTCCAAAATATCCTAGTGAGGTGGAGGACATGAGAAGAGTACCTTATGCTAGTGCTATTGGCAGTTTGATGTATGCTATGGTTTGCACAAGACCAGAATTGCCCAAGTAGTGGGAGTCCTTAGTCAATTTATGGCTAATCCTAGATGGGTACATTGGGATGTAGTTAAGAGAGTGTTCAGATATTTGAGGGGTACTTCTAAGTATTCCATATGCTATCATGGTAATGCTACATGACCTTTGCATTCTATTTGTATTCATGGATTCTTATTAGGTAGGTGACATTGACAGCAGGAGATCCATAAGTGCATATGTGTTCACAATGTTTGGTGGTGCAATTAATTGGATGAGTAAGCAACAACCTGTGGTTACTTTGTCCATGATAGAAGCTAAGTATATGGCAGCAAATTATACTTGCAAGGAAGCCATTTGGCTTAAGAGATTGTGTTCAGATATTGGTGTTGATGCAGGATAGATTACGATTTGTTGTGACAGTCAGAGTGTGATTTGCCTAGCAAAGAATCTGACTTTCCATGCCAAAACAAAGCATATTGATGTACAATTTCACTTCATGTGAGACATGGTAGAGGATGGGAAGGTGAATTTGGAGAAGGTAGATACTTTGAAGAATGTTACGGATGCATTGACGAAACTAGTGGGCACAGAGAAGTTTAGATGGTGTTCGTAGTCTATCAGCCTCTCGGCCTATAGAAGTAAAATCATGTTAATTCCATTGGCTCTTACAAGGTGTTCAACAAGTGGGAGAATGTTGGGAATTAAGGTGTCTCAACCTTCATAATTCCTTGTATTATTTCATTGTATTTATTTATTTATTGCCTATTGTGTAATTATGATCCAAATCCTATGTTGTCATCTTGTGGGAGTTGGCACCGTGATGTGTCATCCTACATGGAAGATGACCAAATTTAAATTTGTCCTCACATGAGGAGATAGGCATCCCACTTAGTGGTAGGAATATTTTGCCATGTGTCGGCATCCTAGATAGTGTGTAAAGGAATATTGACCAAAATGGTTATGACATATTCCTATGACAAATCTGTGACATGTAAGAGTCAGAAATAGAAGATTCTATGACAGGTGAAGACATGTGTCAAGAAGCATCATGGAAAAGGGCATCTTTGGGCACCCCAAGGAGCATTATGATATGTTGTAAAAGAATATGCTATTTATAGTATGTTTATGATAGATTCCATTACAGGTATAAGATATGTCAGTATGATAGATTCTATGATAGTCGTAAGAGTTGTAAAAGCATTTGTCATTACCCAAATTGGGAATAGGTGACCTCTTTTGGATAGGGTGACTTGACAAGTGTTAGGAACATCTTACAATGTTAAACAAGTGTCCATAGGTATGGGTTTTGGGCCATGAGGCCATGTTGGACGCCCATCCCAAGATAGAGCCATTTTTGCCTTATATTTTCTTTATAAATAGGTGCTTTGGAGAGGAGATGTATTATGTGATTGACAGGTACTGCTATGCTGCTAAATTGTCTCCATATATAAGTGTTGAAGACTCCTACAAGAGCATTGGCTCTGTAACTATATTGTACACCTCATTCTTTAGATAATACATTTGAGTTGTGTTTTGGAGTGTGGGGTTTTTCACCCGTAAGGTTTTTCCCCATGTATATCTTATCTCTCTCTTCTTCTGTCTTACATTCTTGTGTATGTGTTTGCTGCAATATCTCTATTTTTGGGTTAAGATTATTGTAACTGTAAATATTAAAATGAATTTGCATTCATCTCTTCTAATTAGATTAGTGTAGGAAGTGATTTCCGCACACCTAGCTTCCTTTCAGATCCACTAGAGCAACATCATCAAATCCAGGAGTTATTTTGCCATTCCTATGAATGGGCATGTTCCTATCAAGTTTTCTTTGAGGATAGCTTAGTTTCAATGGTTTCAAACTATGTTGCAACATCATTAGTTTTTAGTTTCAATTTGTTTGTTTTCAATAAAATCTTAATTGCAGAAGAATTTCGAAGGTTTGCAAATGTGGTACACAGTTGGTCTCAGTTACAGGGTAGGTCTTGGTTTGTGGTGCTCCAAGTTTCATATCAGCAAGATATGCTTGGCAGTTTGTTTCAGTTTTGTTGTACTTTGATTTTTATTGTAGTTTTTGTAATCTTGAAAATGTTTTATTGTTCACTGATTTGAGTCTGAGTGATTTCACTGCGTGCCTAATGGATGCAAGACATTAGAGTTGGGATTTGGTGTGTGCAGGCACACTTTCCCTTGTGAGTTGCAAAGAAATGTTGAGAAATTTTGCACAACATATCAAATATTCTTCTAATTATAGTTTGAGAGATTCAAGGGAGTCTTGGTTTCTATGTATTAGTTTAAGTGACAAATAGTTTCATGAAGATTCAATGAAGATTGATTCAGTCACATCCCTTAATATGGTGCGGCCAAGAATCAAGGTAAAGCATATAGAATGATGGTGGCCTATATAAAATGGTAACACAACATCCATGAAAAGATAGCACATAGTCATATTAAAAGACTAATCACTATCATTACATAAAGCTTCAGCCTCTATAAAGGTTCATAAACAAGCATGGTATCCAGATCAAAGGTGCGGCCTGTTATCAAGGCACAACCTTGTAAAAAAGTCCAAGGATCATTTGGTCAAAGCATAGTTAGTTAAGTATAGATCCATGACCTCTAATGGATAATGTCTTAGTCATAATACAAAGGTGCTTCTATGATATGGTACGACCAATATGTATTAAATACACTCAGCAAAAATGATGGTGCAACATATGATAAAGTGTTGCCTATAAATAAAGTAATGCACATCCCATTGATACATAACACCACCATGAAAAGGAAGACACAACCATGAGAATGTCTCAACCTATGTACATGAGGACACCACTAAAACACAAGGCACAACCTTTCCAAAGAAGAATCAGCCTATAGATTCAATAAAGACAAGCCACAGAGTAGGGTGCAACCTGAAGAATTAGTATAAGCCTCATAAAGGATGGCTTATAGGGATCATCACATAGATTGAAGGCACAAGCTATATATAGATTAAGGTGCATATAAATAGAGGCATTTCAACAAATGATGGCGATGTTTTTAAAGATGAAGTGCAGCTTTATACTAATGATCAAGGCACAACCAAAGAATATCATAATCATATCAAGATAAAGGTGTGGAATTGCAAAACATTGCACAACTTGAGTCAAAATGGCCACTAGAGTAGATCATAGACTTACAAGTATCCACCCTTTGTCAATGAAGGAATTTCCAACATTTAGATCAGAGATAACACAAAGTTTCATATTGATGGCATATTCAAAGTATCATAGGTTCATCATTCAAATGGCGCTCAATATGAAGTTTTAGGCACAAATAAGTTTCAATGGTTCTTACAGATAAAAGCAAAGTGCGACCTATCTGTAACAAGATGCAACAAGGTTAGAATGCAACAAAATAGGTACCATCAAATCAAAATGCATCAGATAGCTAACACACTCTCAAAGAGAAATAGAGAGTGAGTAAAAAAGCACCACGCATTTCTAATAGCTAATGGCACACATTTTTTGGAGGAGGTCAGATCTCATATTGTAAGGAGGAGCACCGATCAAACACATGGCACAAGAGGAGAAAAGTAAATCTTTTACTTTGTTTCCCATGGAATGTTTCTAATGAATCATTATTGAAATCTTTAAATATTTCATAAAGTGTTTTCATTATTTTAAAATGATTCATTATTAAAGAGTAAGTCACATGAGTCATGGATAAATAAAAGTGACTCAAGTAAAACAAATCTGGTGGGCCCCTCAAAATAAAGAAATGCTTTATTATTTTAATGCCGAGATAAAGTAAGCTACAGGAGAAGCTAAATAAAGTGAAGCTTTATTTATCTCTTACGCTATCAAAATCAAAAAGCTATAGCAAGTAAAAGATAAAGTCAGAGTTTTATTTTTGTGCCTCGTCAAAGAAAGGAAGGCTACCAAATTCTCAAGAAGATCTATAGCATGGGAGCTGAAATAGAAAAGATTCAGATAACTGGAGCAATCAGTTGTTAAGTTGATATTTGCGGGAGTTACAGTTAGAGTATTTTGTCAGTTACAGTGGATCTTCGAAGGGTTTTTTTTGTGCTTTATTTATATCATGGATCAGAGACACAAAAGGGAAGAATGATCAGAGAGTTTCTATCAGCAGAATTAGAATAGAAGCATTTTTATTACCTTAACAGGTTCCTATCCTGAGGGATTGAATATTGTATTTTTGTACCAATCTCTGCCTTTTGTACTTTATTCTCCTATCAATGAATGAAGAGAGAGTGGTGTTTGGTGCAAATTGTAATATATATCTTATTCTTGTTTCTTACTTTCTATTATGAGCCTTTGGTTGATCTGATAAATATACTAGAAATATTAATCATGCTTTATGCTCTTTAACTTTACTATTTGATTTTGTTAAGTTTAATCAAAGTGATGTTATGGTTAGATAATGATTTTGGAGCATCACCTTAATAGCATTTTTAAGTATTCCTTTATAATATTTTTTTTTCTTCCCTTTACCTCAAAACAATAGAGAAGAGCCAACTTCTTTAAAATATGGAGGTCATTTCAAGAATCAAGTCCCACATTCTTGAAATTTCCCATTGTTGGTGATTTCTTGCAAAATTAAACATCAACAGGATGTTTGACTTTTTTGAAGGGTCAAACATAATATTCATTTTGACTTAGAATACCAAACCAAAATGGATATCGATTTTGCAAAACTTATAAAGAAAAAAGGGCTCTGTGTTTTGCAAACCCATGACTTTAAAAATGCACAGAAGAAGGAAATGGATATCAAATTGTAGAAAGATAGATATCCGATTTAGAGGAGGCAAATTTTAAGAGGTAAGGGTTTAATTTTTCTCTTTTTGATTTTTTTTCTAAATCAAATGAACTTTTTTGTTTTAAATCCTAAATTTGTATGTTTTAAATTTTAAATAGGTAACATGGATCAAGAACATAAAAATCCAAACCCTCCTCCACCAAACCCTCCAACAGTCCAAGAGAAAATTGAATGAAATATTGATGAAATAAATAAGATTATAAAATTTATCACTGCCACCCTTGATTGTCTTCAATAACATTGAGCTTAGAGGGAATTATTACTCATGTTCAAACCCTCACAAGCAAACATGAATCATTTAGGCAATCGCAAGAAGCCATGAAGGTAGAGTATTCTAATGGTTTATAATATAACCAAGTCAAAGATTTAGACATTACCAAAGCCATGTTAGCCAAATATTTTTTCAACCCTAAAACCAGATTGCATATTGGCAACTATAAGCCCAAGTACTCAATCAAATGGTGTAAACATTAGGGTATTACTCAGAATTTTTGGGATCATTGGTGGATGGTTTTTGATAAACTACCCAACAACAATTTTGATGTACCTTTATATTTCCTTCGTAAACTATATGTAGACTTTCTAATGGGTCACCATGTCAACTATTTTGATTTTAGAGAGTTCCAGTGAGTAGGTAAAGGAATGCCTCAAGATATACCTAGGACAATGAGACAAGTGCAAGGTGCTTTTTTTCCCCCTCCTACTATCCCTTCTCCACCTCCAATTCAGAACTCAGACATTGTTACAAATACAACACAACAGAGCTTCATTACCATACACTCTTTGACTAAGCACTTGATTACAAAGACATATGAGCTAGCACAACCACATGATATTGGTGGTCATAGTGGATCACCTGAGATTATTGGACCCTCCTCATCCACACTTGTTTGTGTGCCTCATCATTACATTATGTGTAATTTGTGCTTAGGTCCTCTTGGGGAGAGTAGTGATCCACCCCTTAAGAATTTAAAGTATGATATATGTCATACATCACCTTCACGATCTGAGGCATCGAGGACTAGAGCACAAGCAGAGGCATCAGGGGGTAGAGAAGGAGACGAGCAAGGTCAATCTTTCTTTGAGGGAAAATTTAAATTTAGATTTCATGGTGTATTCCATTTGAATTTAATATAAACAAAGATTATTACTAATATATCTAAGGGGGATAACAAATGATGATAGAGGAGGAGCTGACAAAAGTTCATCATGGAACTCTTTCTACCATTTGATTTGCCCTAGACTTGCTGGTATAAATTTTTCTACACATCTAACTTTTTTATTGTATGCATTTCATTTTTTGTGATTAATTATCTTTTAATTTATATCTTGATGATACTTTAATTTCATAGTCTATGTAAAATCTAAATGATGTGGCACCTTTGCAAATATACACTAGTCAAACTCCTTTTCGACCCAAGGGACCATCATTCTCCAAAAGACTCTCAGAATGACAACAAAGGGAGGAGGTAATTCAATTGAACTATACATTAACTGATAATTTATAAAACTTAAATATTTGATTATAGTCATTTAGATCTATTAATATAAAAGTTATAATTATATGTATACATAGTCTTACATTCTTACCATTTTTCATTGAGGAAATTTTATTTTGTTCATCCATGATGAGTCCTTCTCAATTGAATCAAGAGGCCTCGTTGGTCGTATGTGCTTGTTTCCTAGTAGATAGGTTTTTATTTAGTGCAATCTAGATTATTTATTTACACATCTAACCTTTTTAATGTATGCCTCTCATTTTTTATTAATTATATATTAATTTAAATTTCAATGTTATTTTACTATTATGGTCTATTCTGAAAGTGAGTGATGTTGCAACTTTGCCATCATGATTTAGTAGGACACCTTATCATCTTAAGAGACAATCATTTGCAGAATGACTCTTAGAACAACAAGAAAGAGTTGAGGTAATTGAGTTGAATTTTTCTAAATAATTGATAGTTTAGAGACCTTATAGTGTAGTGATTTAGATGTATGTTAATTTTAAAGTTTTAAAGTGTAGTAGATAATTTTATGTTTACTAGTATAACTTATTTATATTTAGCATTCAACTAATTAATCAAATTTCTAGTTTGATTTGTTAATGCAATCAACTTTGCATCCATCAATTGCTAAACATCATGGCACAAAGAGGACACTTTTTAAGGATCCATCATAGGTTGAGGATTCAAAAGAGACATAGGGTCAAGTGGACATTTAGTATTAGATGTATCTATTCAGCATGTAGATTGTATATAAATTTATAGATGGCATATGCCACATTTTGTAAAAAAGGTTTTGAGTTGGCATATTTGCCAAATTTTTGTATATGTCTACCATTATGGACTAGATTTTAATATATATACACCTTCATATACAATATATAAATTAAAATCCTTATGTGCATGTATTCCTACTTTGAAACTTAAAAGTTGAATGCATAATCAATTTACAATGGTTGAGTTATGATCAATAACATGTTATAGATTATTTTTTTTGTTATATATGATTATTTTTCTTAGTAGAAAGATTATATGTAGTTTCCTACCTCAATACATAAATTGATCTTAATTGCCACATGATGGTAGTTTTAGTTAGATATAGGATTTTATTAGAATGACATGTGACCTTTTTTCCTTCAAATGATAATGTATTATCCAAACACCATTAGAAAGTCCTTTTTGTTGTTTTCCTACTAATGACTTTCTTATTACTAGCATAAAACCAAAGATTTGTACATAAGTAGATGTTACATGAGTTACTATATATTTCTATATGAATACCCTAATAGTAAGAATAAATAAAAAAGATGCATAATTGCAATCATATGAAATCTATATTTGACATTTCATTTTAATTTATGCTAAATTAGTACATATTTAAAAAATTACACTAAATTATCACATGGATGCTTAGTGTTAGTTAACATATTTATTGTACTAGACTCCTTTTGTGTAGATCCCATAATAATCATGATATTGAAACTACTAGATTTGATATGATAATCATGGATAATTTCTCATCTTCAATGTTAAAAATGAAAGATACATGTTAAAAATGACAAAACATATGATGTTTTTCATTAAATCAAAGATATTTTTTTTGTATTAATGAGCAAAGACATGTTTGTGTGTTTACCCATTCCATTATCTAGTTTATGCTAAGAAATGGAATCCACAACCCAAATTCAATAGTTGTTGCATTTGAAAATGTAAATAGGTGTACATCTTAAATGGAAGTATGTTTCAATATCATATACTCCATGTTTCAATATCATATCCTCATTTCACGGACTGTAGGTCTAGCCTACCCTCATTTTACCTTCTATATGGGTTATAGAAAGAGAAGAATGAGGTAGAGAGGAAGACAAAGAGACATAGGGAGAGAGACATGTTTAGTATGATTTGCATATCCTCATTTCATAGTTCCACATTTTTGACATGATTCTCTTATCCTCATTTCACCTTCTATATGTGTAATGTATCCTTATTTCACCTTCTACATGTATAACATATCCTCATTTCACCTTCTATATGTTTGACATTATTTGCTTATCCTCATTTTGCCTTCTATATTTTTAACATGATTTTTCTATCATCATTTCAACGTATATAGGTCTAGTACACCCTCATTTCACCTTCTATATAAGTTATGGAAATTTTAGAATGATGTAGAGAGGAAGAGAGACACATTTGGCATGATTCACATATCCTCATTTCACCTTCTCTATGGTCTACATACTTTTCATATCCTCATTTTCCTCGTGTCTACATGTTTGACATTTTTTTTTAATCCTCATTTCACCTTCTTTATGTATAACGTATAATTGATCATTTCACCTTCTATATGTATAATGTATCCTCATTTCACCTTCATGTGTTTGACATCATTTACTTATCTTCATATTGCCTTAGATATATATGTTTAACATTCTATGCTTAGTTAGGGAGAGACTGAGAGGTCCAAATGATATGTTTGACATTATATCATCATTTCACCTTCTATGTTTCACATTATTTGCTTACCCTCATTTCACCTTCTATATGGGTTATCGAAACAACATAATGAGGAAGAGAGGAAGAGAGAGAGAGATATAGGGAGAGAGACACATTTTCCAGAAGTATAGGGTCCATGTCAAATAACCTATAGTGCCATGTGGCTAAAAAATTCAAATTGGGAATGAGTTGTGCCCTCGGTCTGTTCCAATGTTTGTAGGGGAGTAAACTTTTATCTCTTGCAAATGAGGAAGATGACTACATGGCAGGTTTGGCTAAAAGTGTGGCTTATGCCATGCTAGATGATGACAATGATGATGAAAATTGTGAACAAAATCTAGGTTTTAGTGGTTGTGCTAAGAACAGAGCATTTTCTCAACAAGCTACTTTTAAGGTTCAGGTTTGAATCCTTTGTGTGTGGTTTAAGAAAATTTGGGAGTAACCCATGTTGTTTATTTATGTATTTTTGTGTTGTGCTAGTTTAGGGTTCTAGTTTTGCCTTTCTTGTATATCCTATGTTTAACATGATTTTCCTATCATCATTTAATAATACTGATATTGAATTTCTATATCATCTATAGGTCTAGTGTATCCATATTTCACCTTTTACGTGGGTTATGGAAAGAGAAGAATGAGGTAGAGAGGAAGAGAAAGACATAGGGAGAGAGATGCTTTTGGCATGATTTGTATTTGGACCTAACTAGCAGCACTGATGGGTGAGGGTGGGTGGGTTTATGCTAGTGGAGGCCCTGTTTCGTTAACTAGGTGTCCCAATTGAGTCAAGCTACATTGTAGTAGAAAAGTCTCTTAAAAGACCTAAGAGAAAAAACTAACAAAATTTGATGGAATATATCTTAGAATTTATGGCACCTATGAATGATTTATTTAGACCTAAAACTAGATGTTAGGTCCCTCCACAATAACCTCTCAGTTTTTGACCAACTCAACATTGTTTGACTGTGCCAACGATGGATACATTCTTGTAAAATGCCTCAGTGGCATTTAGTGTAAAGGTGTCAAGATCCATATTTTGCATTCTTCACCCTATGGTACATAACTAATAGTTCCAACAAAATAGGCTAGGTTGGTTTATACTAATGGGGGCCTTGTTTCATTCCCTAGGTGTCCCAATCAAATCAGGCTACACTATACTGACAAAGTCTCTTAAGAGACCTAAGAGTAAAAAATTGTTAAACTTTGATGAAGTAGATCTTGCACTTCGTGGCACCTATGAATGATCCATTTGGACCTATATATAGATTTCAGGTCCCTTTATAGTAATCTCTCTTAGTTTTGACCAGCTCAATATTGTTTGACTGTGCCAATGGCTGATGCATTCTTGCAAAATGCCTTAGTGGCATTTAGTGTAAAGGTGCCAAGACCCATATTTACCATTCTTCACACTGTGGGACCTAACTAACCATGCTGACATGTTAGGGTGGGTTGGATTATGCTAGTGGAGGCCCTATTTTGTTCCTTAGGTGTCCTAGTCGAATCAGGCTACATTGTACCGACAAAGACCCTTAAGAGACCTAAGACCAAAAATTACCAAACCATGGCAGAGTATTTCTCAGACTTCATGGTACTTATGAATGATTTGTTTGGACCTATAGCTAGATGTTAGGTCCCTCCACAGTAACCTCTCTCAATTTTGACCAACTCAACATCATTTGATCGTGCCAATGGTGGATGAATTCTTGCAAAATACCTCAATGGCATTTAGTATAAAGGTGCCATGAGCCATTTTTTTGTTCTTCACACTATGAAACCTAGCTAACAACATCAATAGGTCAGGGTGGGTTGGTTTATTCTAGGGGAGGCCCTTTTTATTCCCTAGGTGTCCCAATCAAATCAGGCTACACTGTACCAACAATGTCTCTTAAGAGACCTAAGAGCAAAAAACTACAAAAATTTGATGGAGTAGTTCGTAGACTTTGTAGAACCTATGAATGATTTTCTTCAACCTATAATTGGATGCTAAGTCCTTCCATAGTAACCTCTCTTAGTTTTGACCAACTCAACATCATTTCACCATGCCAATGGCAAATGCATTCTTGTAAAATGCCTCAGTGACATTTAGTGTAAAGGTACCAAGAGCCATATATTACGTTCTTCACCATTTGGGACCTAAATGAAAGCGTTGACAGGTCAAGGTGGGTTGGTTTTTCTAGTGGAGGTCCTATTTTGTTCTTGAGGTGTCCCAATCGAGTCATGCTACATTGTACCGACAAAGTCCCCCTAAGAGCGAAAAACTACCAAATTTTCGTGGAGTAGTTCTCAGAATTCATGGCATTTATGAATGATCCATTTTAACCTACAACTAGATGTCAGGTTCCTCCATAGTAACCACTCTCTGTTTTGACCAACTCAACATCATTTTACCATGCCAATGATAAATGTATTCTTGAAAAATGCCATAGTGGCAATTAGCGTAAAGGTGTCAAGAGTCATATTTTACATTCTTCACACTATGGAACCTAACTGATAGCACTAACAAGTTAGTGTGGGTTGGTTTATGCTAGTGGAGGCCCTGTTTCATTCCTCTGGTGTCCCAATCGATTTGGGATACATTGTACCAACAAAGGCTCTTAATAGACCTAAGAGCAAAAAATTGCCAAATTTAGAAGGAGTAGTTCTTGGACTTCATGCCATCTAAAAATGATTTATTTAGACCTACAGTTGGATGTCAGGTCCCTCCACAATTACCTCTCTCTATTTTGACCAACTCAACATTGTTTGATCATGCCAATGGTGGATGCATTCTTGCAAAATGACTTAGATGCATTTAGAGTAAAAGTGCCAAGAGCCATATTTTTTATCCTTCACCCTATGGGACCTAACTAATAGTTTTGAGAGGTTAGGGTGGGTGGGTTTATGCTAGTGGAGGCCCTATTTTTTTAACTAGGTGTCCAAATCGAGTCAGGCTACATTGTACTAGCAAAGTCCCTTAAGAGACCTAAGAGAAAAAAAACTACCAAACTTTGATGGAGCAGTTCTCAAAATTCATCACACCTAGGAATGATTTTTTTCAATCTGCAGCTAGATGTCAAGTCCCTCCACAATACCCACTCTCAGTTTTGACCAGCTCAACATCATTTGACCATGTCAACGATGGATGCATTCTTACAAAATGCCTCAGTGGCATTTAGTGTAAAGGTACCAAGATCCATATTTTACATTATTAACCCTATGGGACCTAACTAACAATGTTGACATGTTAGCATGGGTTGGTTTATGCTAGTGGAGGCCCTATTTCATTCCTTAGGTGTCCTAATCAAGTCGACCTATATTGTACCTGTTGGGACCCAAAATGACTAGCACAAAACTCTAAAACATTTCTAAATCACCTAGGCTAGAGATTGTCATTAGTGTGATAGAAAGAGGTTTTTCAATAAGTTATGGGTGATTTTGGCCAATTAATAGGAGTGGGTAGACTCCTTTGCTCTTTGAGCTCACCTTAAACTCTGGAGGGATATTCCAAGGGGTATACATTAACAGTTACTGACTTTAAACCAGATGAACAAATAAAAATAAATGGACAACTAAACCCAACTCATTGTCTTGGTCCCAAAGCCTATCACTGAACCAAGAAACAATTGGTTGTCACAAAACCCCTATATAGTTGATATACATCTGTGTCAATATGCATGCACAAGAAAGATGTTCTTCCCCTAAACCACTAGTAAATGTTTTTTTTAATTTAAAAGGTGTGTGATTGGTCTAATGGAGCCAAGACCGGTTCCTATCCAATTGTTCTATAGAGTCTCAGATAATAGAAAAGAAAACAAATGGAAGGGAAACAAGGAAAAGTTGATCTAAGTGCATGCTATATTAGATTGTAGGTTTTGTGCTTCAAACATACTTAATAATCCAAAATAAAAATGCATGCATTCAAATGTAAAGAATAAATGACAATTACAAGGCTTGTATTATATTTAAAATGTTGTCATATTTTCAAATGTCTAATCAAAACTTATCAGCAAATGTGATAAGAGGAAATACCCTAAATACATTCAAATTACCATGGATACATTCTCTACACAATCCCTACTACACATTTAAATTCACTTGTTTCACCATCCCACTACTTCTCTGTAACTAGACATGGCATGATTTGAAGCCATGAAGCATTGTTGGACTTACACAGCCTCCATCCACCAATAAAGAACCAACCCCCATTGCATCTAAAACATATGCATATATAGCATTACAATTCATTGCATAATTCTAAGCACTGTACTTAGTCAATGAGTACATCTATGTCACATTAAATTCAGTCCCATTGCAATGACAGAAAATCTACATGTTTGGAAGCCTACCCATTCTCTAACAACATTGAAAATGTCAGAAGTTTAGATTGCTTGCACTCTTTCTGTACTGGGAAAAATAAAGAGGTAAGGTTCTAATCCTTTCCCTAACACTTGCAAGATCTGACTTAGTATTTTTGTCCTCCAAGTGTACCTATGCATTGAAGAATATCACTATACCAACCACCTGCATGGCACTGCTTTGCAAAATCATTAAATTCTAGGTACAAATTAGCCTCTACAATCGTACAATCATAGCATGTTTGTAGAGAATTACCCTTTTAAAGCCTTTACAACACTTTAATTTTGTTGTCCAATTTTCTATTTTTGGGCCTTTTTCCCTTATCACAAACTTCTTTCATGTTGCTTCATTTTCCTTTCCTTTATTTGCTCCCTCGGCAAACTTTCACCTATATGAACCATGAGAAAACACCCCTTTTTTTCTTTGGCACTTAGTCTTCATTTTGGGTCCCCTTTGTGCCTTATCAACAAATCTTCTTTTCCGTGAACTTCTTGTCAACCTTTATTTTCTTCTTTATTACCTTCCTTGTTGTCTTTGCCTTTTATCAAAAAATTTCCCTCCAAGCGAACTTCCTTTATCTCCTTAGTCAAACAACTTACCTATCGGAAAACTTAGCCTTAGGTGAACCTTCTTTTCCTTGCATATTTTCTTTGTCTCTTGTCTCTCCCTTTGTTGGGAAAAAGGTCCATCTAAGAACTATGTTATCGGCAAACCAAGTGGTTTGCCAACCTAGCCATTTGCTAATAAAAACTTGCCTTAACCATTTCTTTGTTCATCTACCTTCACTATCAGAAAAATCATCTAACAATGAACCAATCTCTTTACTTACCTTTTTCCCTTTGTCATGCACTTCTCTCCTTTTCTTTAGTCAGCGAATCCTCCATCAGCCAAACTCCCTATTGACGAACCTTCAAGTTCGTGAACCCAAGATTTTTCTGACAAAAGCCTTCAGTTCACTTTCTTTACCTTTTGTCGTGGAAAATGCCTTGCAATGAACCTTTCCCTTTTCATCATTTCACCTTGTCTTGAGCTGTCAGTGAATTCTTCATCGGAAGAACCTTCAGTCGGTGAACATTCAAGTTTGCGAACCAGAATTTTATTGACAACTACTTGCACTTCACTTTCATTCTTTCCTTGGAAAATTTTAAGCTTCTCCTTTCTTCTCTAGAGCCTCCATCACCTTCTTGTCAGTAAATCAATGAATTGGCAAAGGGGTGAACCTATGAACCAAGTTTGTAAGTCAGGACATTGCCAATTTTCCAATAAAAGGTAGAAATGAACAAATTTTCGCTACGGGAGGGAAAAAAAAGACTTGGGGGACCTATACTTAGAAATTGTTGAAATAAAACCCCTAAAGATATCTTAGATCAGATTTAAATAGGGGGTCTTAAGAAAAAAGACACAAAGTGGGATTTCTAATGGACTTTTGGGGTAAAATAGTGCATTTTGGGAGCTAAATTTTATAGGTCCCAACAATGGCTCTGGTTGGGGATGTGTGACAAACAATGTCACAACAAGGATCCAGCATATCTCTAGGAAGACCAAAAAAAACACAAGGGAAAAACACACCAAATGTATTTACAATGAAACATACAACCAAAGGTCGAGGGGCATAAAAGGGAAAATTGATTGTACCCAAAATTTTGAGACATTGTAGGCCAACCCTACAAAAAATTGGTGAACCTACCTGCCCCTGTTGAAGAAAAGCCTATTAAAGGAGCTGATCTCCCTCAATCCCTTACTGCATTGATCACCCAACATCAGCAATAAAAACATTTTGAATGCATGCACAAGCAAAATATAACTATTCAAATCATCATGCTGAAAATAGAAATGACAGTCACCAGGATATGGCAGGGCCATAGATAATATGGCTCATCATCATGTTGACTCACATAGCAATGCTTGCCTTCAAAATCCTTGTTAGAATGATGCATACCTAGACCTGTATGAATATTAGCATGAAGAAAACTATCCTCTTGAAAATCAAGTTGACATGCATCTAGCTCAAATATGGCCTCAAGCTGGGCTATGTCATATGATTGTTCAAGTTATTGCAACCCATTTGCACCACAAATGTTAATGTATTCATCCATGATTGAATCAAAGACTTAATTCAAATCTAATTCTTCACTATCATCACACATATTAGAAATTTGAGGTACTTCAAGTGAAGATTCACAATCTTCAAGTTGTCTCTTTGTTTTTAACTCCTTCATACACTCTGTTGTGTCATACTAGCTACTGCAAACAAAATGTTAACACATATCTTCTTCCACATTCATGTCTTCATCATTTCCATGTGGCTGATGTGAATCACAATCTGCATGAGGAATAGAACATGCCTTGCACCACACAAATAGGTTCTCATATGCATCCACATGATCACCATCTTCACAATCTAGGGAAAGCTCTTGACATTAAAACTCCATGGCTAGACCAATAACTATATTTGATCAGTTACCATCATGTACAACCACCTCCATGTGATATTCATGCAAACAAACACTAACTGCTTCATCATCACAAACATGAAAAAAGAGGGCATCAAATCAAATAAGAAATAAGTCTCTTGTTCATCCCATCTTTTACCAACCTGTTTACACATTTCATACTCAACTTCAAAGGTTGACCCATCTGACTGTTCATCCTGTTGATATGCACCAGAGAACTAAGAGGGGGGGTGAATCAGTTGTCACAAAAACTTAAACACTTTCTACAATTAAACATTCATCACTTATCCACAATTATTATGATTTAACAATGAGAGCATGAAATTAGAAACTTAACCACATAAGCAACATCAAACACAAGAGACACCAGATTTACGTGGAAAACCCCAAGGTGGGGAAAAACCACAAAGAGGATTAACTCTCAATATATATTACAATCTTGAAATAGTGATGTTTAGGCTTGGTTACCCCATGGGCCTAAACATACTGGCTTACTTCCATGAAGAACAACTAGGTCTAGTAGGCTCACTACCTCAATCCTAAACCTAGAAAGATTACAATAAGGGATGTTAAACCCTGAGGGTTGTTAAACCCTATTGGTGGCTTTCTACCATATTCACTACCACAATGAACACCTTTCTTTATTGTGAATAAAAAATTCCTCAGCTCTACTCTTTTTCTACTCTGCTCTTCCTCTACTCTGCTCTTTCCCTTCTATCCTATACTTCTTCTCTGCTCTGCCTTTGGACCTTTCTTAATATATTATCATTTTCACTCAAGGACAACTTTTCCATGACTCAGCTACAAGTATTTATACACTACATCAACCCTGGAATGATCATCAAGGTCGACAGCAACCATTGGAACAATTTCCAAGGTCGGTATTACAAACATTTACAAAATAGTGTTGTGATGCTCAGAACATGACCCATTTTAGTTCTTAGCAAAATGAGGACCCCTGTTGTAGCTAGCTTTTGTTGCTTCTGTGTGTGAATCTGCTTGGTGGTAAAGGGAAAAAGGGAATTGAAAGTATAAACCTTGGTGAAAATAAAGAAAAAAAAAATATTGAGTACTAGTGCAGAGTATGGGTGAATTCTTTGTGAAAAATGAATAAGGGTTACTTTTTGAATCATCTCAAAATTCCCTATATTTTGCAAGTTATAAGTGTTTTTGGTAAATGTACAATCAGAGGGTTTGTGTGTTGTATATACAAAGCTCTTTGTATATGTATATCAAAAAATTTGGATTTATAAATGGAAATGATTCAAACAATGAAATGCAATAACCGAAACCCAAATAATTCAATACCTCGAAGATGCAAGATGAGCTCGATTGATTGATCGCTTTGTTGTGTTGATTGCTCGATTCCGCAACATAACGTTGATAAGGATGCAAGCTAGATGGATTGAAAGAGGATGGATGATGGCTTGAGATGAAAATTCAGCAAAGTGAGGTTGCATGAAGAAGAATCCTGAATTCTCCAATGTCGCCCTCCTAATCTCTTTTCTAATGTCTTCTCTAATGTCCTTTCTAATCTCTTCTCTAATGTCCCAAATGGCTCAAAAGAGGCTTGCTTTATAGGATTGGCTTGGTTCCAATGGATGGCTAGGATCAATTAGGGCTTTAGATGAAATGGATGGATAGGATTAAGTTAGGTTTCCTTGCACATCAAGAAATTGTAGTCATGTGACATGTGGCAAGGGAAAATAAGGCTTAGGTGTGCTAGTGTAGATAAATACTAAAATTAAGTCCCAATAGTTATGCATGTGAAAGATAAAAGTTGTAACACATGATTGACTGGACAAGTGTTGGAATATGATAAAAGATGAGGACTTAATTCAAATAAAATATTTGAATTAGTTGTGATATGAGTTGGATATTAATTAAATAAATAAGATTTATTTAATTAATTGGATAAATGAATAAGATGGGATAAGATATGATGTCGAAATTAATTAAATAAATAAAATTTATTTAATTAATTGGGATGGGGATAGGATATGATTGGGATATGATGTGGAATTAATTAAATAAATAAAATTTATTTAATTAATTGGCTTAATGGATAAATGGGATTAAGAATGGGATTAGGACAAAATGGCTTATGATGTCTAGGATAATGTTTTTACAAGGTGTTGCAAGACATGGACAAATTTGGGACAAATTTGGGTGTCTACATTTTGCCCCTCTTTGAGATGATGTTCAAGATGATGAGCTTTGTGTCGACTAACATCATTTCAAAGAAGTTAAGGTATAGATAATTGATAGGGATGCTGATGTAAAGATATGATGATGATGAAAAGATATGATGATGATGGAGAGATAGGATGATGATGCCCCCTCGAGAGGTTAGGCAGGTTGGACAAACACGGGTAGGCTCTCGAAAAGAAATGGCTTGGCTACAAAAGAAAGCTAAGGGAATGGATAGAAGAAATGGATGATGTGTTATGCTACAATGAATGTGAGCAACCATGATGTTTGATATAGCACTAGACATTATGCACGAAGGTATAAGGAACTAGGGTGATGATGTGTTTCATGCCCCACGTAATACAACCTTGTCTGATGTATGAGGAAGAAAACTTAAAGCATTGAAGTCCTAATGTATAAAAGGTATGATATGACCTTAGATGCAAAGGATAGTGCAAAAAGCTATTCCAACGTACACAAGATATGAATATTAGCTACATTGATACTGATTTGAGACAAATGCAAGTTAAAATGATAACACACACAAGAAAGCAAGCAAGCATGCACAAATGATACAAAAATAAACAAGGTATTGCCCTTGTCAAGCTATAAACCAATGATTAATTGCTGATTGATGATAGTTGAGAGTGTTGTCATTGTGGGGAAAGCTATATCCCTAGATCAACACAAGGTTGTTTGCTAAGTTGGTTGGCTAATTGGTTGAGTGATTTGGCTTACAACAAGGCTAGGATCAAGACCATTGATTGTGATTGGATAACTTGGCTTGATTAATTAACTTGATTGGTATGGATTAAGGATGGGCTTACACTTGGATCATTGCTTGGAATGATTTGAAGATGATGAAATGATGGATGAAGATTGATTTGATGAAATGTTGATGATGGGATGATATGTGGTGGAGGAGCTGCTTTTGATTTGATTGGAGTTGGATGTGATTGAGTTGATTTGCTTTGGTGTTGATGCTGATGATTGATAGGATTGGTTTTGATGGTTGGATTGATGTGCTTTGAGTTGATTTTCTTTGGTGTTGATGTTGATGATTGATAGGATTTGTTTTGATGGTTGGCTTGATGTGCTTTAGTTGTGATGGTTGCTATTGCTGGGTTAATTATTTTGATGATTGGATTTGTTTAGAATGATGATAGTGATGGTGTGATGATTAGAGTGTCCACTCAATCTAAGCATAAGCAAGTGTTCTCAGTGTGCTCAAAGGATGTAAAACAAACAAGGTATTGGCCTTGTCAAGTTATAAACCAATGATTGATTATTTGGTTGATAGATGATAGATAGTGTTGTCATTGCGAGGAAAGATATATCCCTAGATCAACACAAGGATGTTGGAATGCTATATCCCATTGATGATGGTTGATGATGATTTATTGGGCTTAGGACAAGATTAGGATTAAAAAACTATTGATTTGATTGGATAATGTTCCTTGATTGATTAGCTTGCTTGATATGGATTAGTGTGACTTGGATTTAAGATCATTGCTTAGATTGATTTGATTGATAAGATTGGAAGAAGTGATTGATTGAAATGGATGAATGAATGTTATTGATAAGAAGAATTGATGATGATGATTTTGAGTTTGATTGAATGTTGGAGTGGATTGATGTGGATGTTGATTGGTTTTATTGCTTGGATTTTTCGTTGGATATTTGATTTTTTTGTGTTTTTGGACATATTTTGATTTTTTTTTTCTTTTGTGTTTTTTGAAATGTTTCGAAAAATGCCAATGGATTTACAATTTGGGTAGCCTTTCTACTAGATACCAATGACAAGGGAGAAAACCAAGTATAGGTGCAAGGAATGGATAAAAGGGATGGGCTCATAGTAAATGGGATGAAAGGCTCATGATAGAAGGATAGATAAGAGCATAGGCCATATAAGGGATGGATGCTTGCCTCATGATAAATGGATAGGTAGGCTATAGTGGAAAGCTTCACGATAAACAGATGGGGATAAGCTATAATATGGAAACCTCATGATAAGGATACGCCATAGTGGATGGATCATAAGGGAGCTAGAATGTGATTTCCAAAGGCTATGTTGCATAGGAATAATAACTTGCCCCATTCTGGGTGATAATGCTTAGGATTCGTTGCATGACAAAGTTCATGACCAAGGGATGACATGATTGGATTTTACATGGTGCTTATGATGATAGGATGACATGATGGATTGGTTTAAATGGGATAAATAAATGGTCAATGGATAGGCCTTGGTTTGGAAAGAAGGTATGTCAAGAAATATCCAAACATGTTTCAACATTTTGCCCCTATGTCTTCATCAAGATCAAAAGGAGGAAGGGTGGATGAATGGGTTCAATAAGATAGGCATGTTTATGTAATGGCTAAGGATGGTAGGATAGGATGGAAAATGATATAGTGGAATAGATAGTTTGGAAATGGATAGGTTGGATGAGACAATGTGCCCCCAAGTGTAAGTGATATAGAAGATCAACCTACACATGATGCCTATTTGCTAGGTTTTCATCATGGTACTTATCCAAGACACCTGTTTACTAGGTTTTCACCGTTGAACGAAGGGATTTCTCTTTACTATTTTGAATTTTTTTTCTTTTTTTCTTTTTTTTTAGATGGGTTGACAATTACACATGGCGCCTGTTTGCTAGGTTTTTACCATGGTAATGGATAGGAGTGACTCAAGTGTCTAGTTCAATGGATGTTGGTAGTCCCATTAGAGATGGGTGTCCTTACATGGACCATGTCATTATGCTCATAGATGTTGATAAGGGATTGCGTGGATGGGAGATGGATTAGGTAGATAATGGATTATAATGTGGAACTATGAAAGATTCATGCAAGAATGGATGGATAAAAGGCTTATGCAAAAGCATGGACCATAGGAAGGTGATGGGGAAGATTTGTAGGATAATGGATGAAGGATAGGGAGATGTAGTTATGTGGAGGTGCTGCAAAGTGCAAGGGAACCATAACCAACGGTTGCACACACCGTGATAAACATTGAAGCTTTTGATTGGATGGTGGTGTAGGAAGCAATGGGGTTGTTTTCTTAGGAAATGGTTGATGAAGTGATTTAGTAACCCACATAGATTTAGTATTTTTAGTGCTTTTGCTTTGTTTGTGGGATTTTTGAAGGGAATGGAAGTTTTGGATGGAAATAGGCTTTTGGATGGATATAGGTGATTGAGATTCTTGAGAGGTGGATAAGGATGCCTCATTTGACTTGCTAGCTGTTTACTTAGGAACCCAAATCATTTTGTTTTTGGGCTTTGCATTTGGAGGTAAGGGTTTAGATGACTGCTTAGATGAACTTTGCTTTGAGTTTGATTCTTTGTGTCCTAATGTATGAAGACCTTTAGGATTTTTGGTAAGATTTTTAGCTTTATAGGTAGAGGCATCAAAATTTTTTCTTTGGAATCCTATGGGGTGGGTGGAGTGGATGGAATGATTGGAAGCTTTATGCTCAGGCAATGTGTGCTTTTGTTGGCCATGATTAGGGATGTAAGGATACTTATGAATGATATGTATGTTAGGTGTTGGAAGCAATGGTGGCAAGGTGGATGGAGGGATATTTGGAGTTGGTAAAAGTGGAGGCAAAGTGGATGGTGGAAGATGTACGGTCACATGCTTTTGACATTTGTAGGATGATGGAGGTGGAATGGCTACATATGTTTTGGGTAGATGATGGGGGGTGCTATGGAAAGTGGTAGGTTTAGGATGCATGAAGGGATTACCAACATCTTGGCCTTGTTTACCTTGGGGTGTGTATCCAAAGCCATATGAGCATGGAGGGATCTTGACATGAATCGGCTCCAAAATACCTTGTTTAAAAAGGCCTAGGCCTTTACCTTTGTAGTTCATGTTTTGGAGGATGTGATTGACAATGGGACTAGGTGTGGTTTGAACACTAGACTTGAATTCATTATTGGATGAAGGTGAAGTGGATAAAGGTCATTGTTGTCCTAAGGAGGAACACTCATGTATAAGGGTGGTAAGACCAAGTGGACATGATGGTGGATTTGAAGTGGAATCAATGGTGGATGTGGAAGGAGGATCATTAGGATCTTGATGAGCATTGTGTTCACTAAGATCCAAGTTATTTGTTTGATCTTTTATGCTTACTTGGGGGACAAGTGTCTCATCATGACAAGTGCATGTTTGCTCATTATGGATAGGGCTAGATGGCAGATGACTAGGAGCAATTTGGATATCTTGCTCATGGATGGATATAAGATTATGGATAGGATCAAGGTGCTCATGGATAGCTTCTTCATAGGTATCATCTTGATCATAAAGAAGGTAAATGTTATGGATGGGTTGGATTTGGATAGCTTTCTCATGAATAGTTGTTGGGAGATGGATAGGATCAAGTGGCTCATGGATAGATGCATCATTATGGCCATCATCTTGATCATGGAAAAGATACATGTTATGGATGGGTTGCATAAAAGTGTTTTGATCTTGAGTTGGACTAGGGCTTAATGTTTCCACATGCTTAGGATTAAACCTTTGACATACCTCTTGGGTTGCTTGAATGGAAGTGGAAGGCTCTTGGATAGGCTCTTGGTCAACAACATGAGAACATGATGACTCTTGAATAGGCTTGATGGCTTGTATGTCACATGATGGGCTTGAAGGGCTAGATATGTTAATGGAAGGCTCTTGGATAGGCTCAAGGATAGGTGGACCACATGATGGGATTATAGGATTGGACATGACCTTTGGAAGTTCATTGGTAGGCTCATGAATAGGTGTTTGACATGGAGGTAGTTTATTCCTAGCTAGTAGCCAATGGATCACATCCTTCACAAGGGTATGAGTGGATGGGAAATATAATGGATGGATGATAATAGTAGAGGATGATGTTGTAAGTGTAGGACTAGGATCTTGATTAGATGGAAGGATAATGGAGTTTGATGGATTAGGATGTGGGCTAGATGGGTGTGACACATGGGATTGGGATGATGTGGCATGATTTCTCATTATAGGTAGGTACACATTGTAAACAATTGGGACAAATATTGGGCATTGATTTGTATTATGGCCTTTGGTCCTATGGTATGCACAATAATCATGTTCATCATATGGACTTTCTTCACATGGTTTGACTTCAAGAAGTTCAATGAGTTTTGCTTAAAGCATCCTTTGTAAAACTCTCTTAGCCGCATCCTTAGGTGAAGGATTAGAATGACATGGTGATGAAGGTCATGGAGGGCTTGGTGGTTTGGAAGATGGAGAGATTAATGGACTACGAATGGGATCACATGGTGGTGTTGGGATATGACTTGTTGGCTCATGTGTTGGCATGGGATTGGATGGTGGAGGCCACTCTAGATTGGTATCTCCCTTGTCAAAGGTAATTAAGTCTTGCTGCATTAGGCTTGCTTGGTTTATGTACAAAGGACCACTTAGACTTGCATGTGCTTCTTGTTGCAAAGGTGGACTTGGGCTCACTTGTGCTTGTTGTGGAGGCCATTGATAGTCTTGGCAACTAGGTGTAATAGTATGATATGTAGACAAAAGATCTTGAGGTGGACTCAAAGTTTAGGGCATTTGATCATGTTGGCAAGGTTGACTTGTGCTCACTTGATTTATATACAAAAGGCCATTTGGACTTGATTATTGTTTGTGTGATATCACTTGATTACCTTATGGATGGGCTTGGTAGTGCATTGGAATGGTGGCATGAGGGATTGGATAAACTTGAGGTGGATGTTCATAGGTTTGAGGTGGAATTTGTTGAGGTTGGGATGGTGTTTGGACTTCTTGTTGTGATATGATTTGTTGTTGATGTTGGTAAATGTGTTGATGTGATGATGATGGAGGGGTTGCATAGGATAATAATTGTTGTGATATGGATTGATATGGATAAGGGTTGTGATAGGTTGATAAAGGGTTGATATGACATGTGGATGAATTTGGTTGATATGAAGTGGGATAAGTTGATGCAGAATTAATTTGGTGTGTGGATGGATTAGATTGATATGAAGTGGGATAAGTTGATGCAGAATTGATTTGATGTGAGGATGGATTGGGTTTTGAACTTGTCTCATCCTCATAAGTAAAGAGATGACCTCCTTGAAGTATAAACTTGGTCTTAAGAGGAGAGGCTCCTTTGACTGTGCTCTTTGGTCTTGGATTGTCTTCATGACTTGGATTAGGAGGATAGCCACCTTTAATTGTGATTGGTTTCTTCTCATGATTTGGATTGGGAAGATAGCCACCTTTAATTGTGATTGGTTTCTTCTCATGATTTGGATTAGGAAGAGGGGCTCCTCTAATTGTGACCTTAGGCTTTGGTTTTATTTCAGTATTTGAATTAGAGGGGTAGCCTCCTTGAATTGTGATTATAGGCTTAGGTCTTGTCTCATGATTATAAGGATAACCCCCTTGAATTGTCACCTTAGGTTTGGGATTTGTCTCATGATTTGAGGGATAACCCCCTTGAATTGTCACCTTAGGCTTGGGATTTATCTCATGATTCGAGGGATAGCCCCCTTGAATTGTTACCTTAGGCTTGTGATTTGTATCATGATTAGAGGGATAACCCCCTTGAATTGTCACCTTAGGCTTGGGATTTGTCTCATGATTCGAGGGATAGCCCCCTTGAATTGTTACCTTAGGCTTGTGATTTATCTCATGATTAGAGGGATAACCCCCTTGAATGATCACGACCATCTTGACAAGTGTTGACTAGGAATAGGTTGATGATGATGTGGAGATAATTTGGAATGAGTATGGATGTGACTAGGATATGTTCAGAATAAAATTGATTTGGGTATGATTAGGATATGATGTGGAATGACAAAATTGGGTGATGTGGATGAAAGGTAGGATGAATTGTTTATGTGTTTGGTGTTTATAGGTTGATTTGGCAATGTTCAAACAAATGATTATGCATATACACACATGAATCACTCACGCAAGACACATAAGCAATTGTTGACTTTGAAAATGAAACATGATGATTATGCAAGCACACATGGAAGACACATCAACAAGCCTAATGTCTAGTCAAGTGGGTATAGCCAATTAGGTCTTAGGCTATCTATTGCACAAGGTTGACTATGGAATTGAAAGTGAAATCCTGCCACACAACCAGGAGAAAGGGGTAACCCACCCTTCACCTTCACTTCCCAAAGGTATAAAGTTCTTTGGGGCTTAGCCAAAAGTGACAAGATTTACAACTCCCAATGAGGGTGTCTTTCGATTCAGCCTCGATTTAGGTCATCCCTTGGAGTGGTGTGTCTCCAAGTAGGCCTCCTAGATAGGGTTTACAAAAGCAAACCAAGTGAGTTGTCACTTGATTCACACTCGCAGTTGTTAATTAACCCTTAGAAAATAAAATATGTGGAAGACAATTCAAGCACTTGTTCATTTTAGATCCAAATCCAAATATGCTAGAAGATAATGATTCATTTTAAGCCCAACTTTCAATGGTATGATTGCAAACAAGTTGTTCGTTTTATGCCCAAAGTCCAAATGTGTGATCAAACAAGATTAAGAGATGAAAGATTAGAATGAGTGCACCTGATACAATTGCTTTCCAATTTTTTGTAGATGTTGATGCCAATGCTACTCCAGCTCCTTAGATGCCCTTACAAGTCATCAATTCCAAAAAGAAACAAGTAAACTTGCAAAGAAGATGATTACATGAAAAAGATGAAATCTCAAAATTCTGATGAAAATTATCTGATACAAAAGAATGGATGTCACAAACAGAAAACTCAGGAGATTCTAAGCAATTTGAAAAAAAGTTTCGCTGAAAAACGATCAAAATTGCTCAAGTTATGCTCAAATGAAGTTTGCAATGAACTTGAACTTTGACTGATAAAAAAGCCTAAAAAATGGTATAGTCACTTGATAAAAGTGGTATAGTTGTGAAGTTTGTCCTCCTAGATTTCCAACGAGTCCTTGTTTATGCGATTTCACCTCCGTATACGAAAGTTATGATAGAAATACCAAAATGCACAATGACAGCTACCAAAAGCAAGTTACAGTTGCTAGATGCGACCAACTGTTTATCAGAAGAGACTGTTGTTTTACCACAGGCAAGCCCTTGTAGATCAAATACGACTCCTGTAGGCTTATAAGCGATGCGGATGAATCCAGAAGTGACCAATTACAGCCTAAACGTGATCTGTATCTCGAAGATGCAAGATGAGCTTGATTGATAATGATAGTTTTGTTGTGTTGATTGCTCGATTCCGCAGCATAACGTTGATAAGGATGCAAGCTAGATGGATGATGGCTTGAGATGAAAATTCAGCAAAGTGAGGTTGCATGAAGAAGAATCTTGAATTCTCCAATGTCACCCTCCTAATCTCTTTTCTAATGTCTTCTCTAATGTCCTTTCTAATCTCTTCTCTAATGTCCCAAATGGCTCAAAAGAGGCTTGCTTTATAGGATTGGCTTGGTTCCAATGGATGGCTAGGATCAATTAGGGCTTTAGATGAAATGGATGGATAGGATTAAGTTAGGTTTCCTTGTACATCAAGAAATTATAGTCATGTGACATGTGGCAAGGGAAGATAAGGCTTAGGTGTGCTTGTGTAGATAAATACTAAAATTAGGTCCCAATAGTTGTGCATGTGAAAGATAGAAGTTGTAACACATGATTGACTGGACAAGTGTTGGAATATAATAAAAGATGAGAACTTAATTCAAATAAAATATTTGAATTAGTTGTGATATGAGTTGGATATTAATTAAATAAATAAGATTTATTTAATTAATTGGATAAATGAATAGGATGGGATAAGATATGATGTTGTAATTAATTAAATAAATAAAATTTATTTAATTAATTGGGATCGGGATAGGATATGATTGGGATATGATGTGGAATTAATTAAATAAATAAAATTTATTTAATTAATTAGCTAAGTAGGATGAGGATGGGATTGAATTGGATTTTAATTAAATAAATAAAATTTATTTAATTAATTGGCTTAATGGATAAATGGGATTAAGAATGGGATTAGGACAAAATGGCTTATGATGTCTAGGATAATGTTTTAACAAGGTGTTGCAAGACATGGACAAATTTGGGACAAATTTGGGTGTCTACAGTATATACAAAGTCATTTCATATACAAATTCCTTTGTGTATCGCGTCTTTGTGTTAGTCACAAAAGAGAAGTCGTCGGGTTTTTTTTTGGTATGTGGTTATACTTGTATGCATTTTATTAATGTTTCATCTTCACATACAAGATGGACCCAAAGAGAATTCAATTGGAAAGGAATAGTTAGTCGAGTCTAGGGAATGTGTGTTAGGCTTGTATGTTTGGCAAAGGCAAAATATACAAGTGAGATATAGAACAGATTATACATGTAGCGGAATCAAAATTTTATGAAATAAGATAAAGTGGTTGTATATTTTGTGCTTTGTATGTAGGTATCGGACATGCATTGCAATGTGTACAACGCAGAACTGAAGAAAAGTAAAGTTTGGTTAATACAATGTGTTGTGACTTAATGAATATTGGACATACATTGCATTTTATACAAGTCAGTCCTGAAGGAGTAAAGGTTGAAATGAATAAAAGTTGAATTCCGCTATGTATGTTTTAGTTTGTATATTTGGCAAATGGAGAACATACAAAGTAAATATACAACAGGTTATACATGTTGCAAGTATGAGGTTAACCAATGTTGTCATTGATGTCAACATACTCATATTGCATCGGTAAGAAGGTTTGGATGAGCTGTGTGTTGAGGATATTAAGAAAAGTAGTCTCAATTAGGAACAGTGAAGAACAATGATAAGAAGAAGGAAAATGTACTCAATTGGTTGAGAATCAAAGGATGCAGATTAAAGGGTTTGTAGATATGAGTCTTGAGATATTCTAGTTAAGATTTTAGAGGTCCGCATGAAGATATGAAAAAGTTGTGATCGGTCAAGTAGAACTGGTTCTGGGAGCTGTTCTAGAGTGACAGAGTGTTACAAAAAGGTCCGGTGAGATCTGGAGGAGCATTGTCAGACTTTGCAGATTGGAAGGAGTGTTTGGGATGTCCTTGTGATGTGTCTTCTCAGTTTGTACAAAGTTTGGAGGTATGGAAGCACCTTCTTCAGTATGATAGTGGCAATAGACTGTGTTCTTGAAGTTTTGGATGAAGAGGAGAAGAGATTCCAGTGAGTAGAGGAAGTGTAGATGTACCTGGTTAATCAGGCAAGCTAGTGAAGGTTCTTGGATTATGTTGAGGTTATGTTGTCGGTCCGCATTGGTGGTAGAGCCCGGAATTGAAGATATTCTTCCGGATGAAGTTCTTGCTTAGACTAGCTGACCGGATGAGTTGTTCATCCTGCGAATGTTCTTGTGGTGGCCGACCGGATGTATTAATCATCTTGCGGATGTCCTTATGGTTGATTGCTGACTTAGATGATTGTTCCTAAGTCAGTGTCTTGTATAAATAAAGGTTTGTGAGTTCATTTCAAAGTGTGTGGATTAGCGGATGAGAGGGGTATAGCAAAAGAGCGTAGGGTAGAGCAGAAGTATCTCAGGCTTAAATGGAACTGATCCAAACATGGTAAAGATGTCAATCCCCAGTTCAAGTTTGTGATTATTATCACTTTGTAGATAGTGTGTCTCTTGTAGGCAGTGTGCCTCTTTGTGAGTAGTGTGCTCAGGCAGTGAGCCCCAATTGGCATGTGCCATTCATTTTTCTTATTCTTCTAATAGAGAATAATCCTTGGGTTAATCACCCTGTGGTTTTTCCCTTAACCAGGTTTTTTATGTCAAAATCTTAGTGTCCAATGTGTTGATGTTTATCTGCTCTTGTGTTTATGCATTATGCTTTCATGGATGGTTAATTGATATGCTATTAACTAACAAAGAAGAATCAAGTGTTTGAAGTAGAAGCAAGTTTTTGTACAACTGATTCACTGCCCCTCTCAGTTGTGTGCCCTAGATCTAACAATTGGTATCAGAGCTAAGTTCCTCTAAAAGAAGCTTAACCGCTTGAGGAGATCCAGGATGTCGTCATACAAGAAGGATAGTCTGAAGTTCGATGGAACCAACTTCACTCTCTGGAAAGGTCACATGAAATGTCACTTGGAGTGTATGGGAAAAGCATACCTGGCCATGGTCTCAAAACCATATGTACCTCCACAGGGTGGTCTGACAACTCTGAATGAAATCACAGATGTTGAAAACAATTTGGGACCAAGGAAGCTCTTCTAAGTACATTGAATGACTTAGATCTCTCAAATGTTATTGACCTACCAACTACATATGAGATCTAGACTAAACTAGAACTTCTGTATGAAGGAGATGAGTTTGTCAAGAGTGTAAGGTTGCAAAGTCTGAAAGGGAAATTTGAAAGATCGAAGATGAGAGATGATGAAAATATCACTACCTTTATGTCAAGAGTGAATGAGCTAGTGTGTGGAATCAGGAATGCTGGTGGAGTACTGGATGAAAATGAAATTGTTTGCAAAATTTTTAGATCCCTTCCTGTTGCCTGCAAAATCAAGGTTTCTGCCATTGATGAATTCAGAGCCCATACAACTGTCACAAGAGTGCAACTGGCTGGCAAACTGGCTGCATTTGAAATGACTAAGTTTGAAGATGATCCCCCCAAGACTGAATCTGCATTCAAAGCCAGTGCCTATGTGAAAGGCAAACAAAGATTTGATTCAGGAGAGAACTCTTTAAGGAAGCCGTCATGGTATGAACAAGCAAGGAAAGATATGGAAGAGGAAGAAGCAGAAATAGCTCAACTTGAAGCCCTCATTGCAAAAAGACTGCCAAGAGGATCCGGTAAGTATGAAGGAAAACTACCCTTTATGTGCTTCCACTGCAATAAGATTGGTCATTTTGCTTCAAGATGTCCGGAAAGATCTGCAAGGTCTAATACCAACAGACAAAGGTTTCAAAAGAACTGCTATTATGTTCATGAAGAAGATGACAATGAAGGAGTAATAGATGATGAATCAGAAATAGGAAGCAAATCCAGAAATGAATGGGTGTTTATTGCCATCAAGGAAGAAGATTCAATATCCTTTGAATCTGTCAATCATAAGGTTGTAGAAAGAGCTTTGGCTGCCCAAATTGAAGAAAAGGATGATTGGGTTATTGACAGTGGATGCTCTCACCATATGACTGGTGACAAGAACAAGTTCTTAGATTTGGAAAAGTATGAAGGAGGAATGGTAAAGTTTGGTGACAATTCTGTTGATAGAATCAGAGGTAGGGGAACTATTTCTTTTGATGGAAAGAGCAAAACCGGTAATGTACTATATGTGGAAGGATTGAAGCACAATCTTCTCAGTGTTGGTCAGTTAGTGGATAAAGGCTATGATCTCTGGTTCAAGAATGGAAGATGCAGAATCTTTACAAGCTCCGAAACTGAGATTGCATCCGGTACTCAAACTAAAAGTAATATCTTCCATCTGGTTGGTTGAAATAAAAGTTGTCTGTTTGTTCAAGTTGATCAGAGTTGGCTATGGCATAGAAGGATGTGTCATGTAAATTTTGATAACATCATCAAGATAAGCAATATTCAGGCTGTAAGAGATTTTCCAAAATTGGTGAAACCTACAAATAGTTTGTGCAAAGAATGTCAGCTAGGTAAACAGAGTAGAGTCTCTTTCAAAAGAAAGGATCACTCCACTACCAGATTGTTGGAATTAGTACATACTGATCTCTGTGGTCCGACAAGAATCAAGAGTATGCAAGGTGATAGATATTTCATGTTGCTAATTGATGACCGTTCCCATATGATGTGGGTTACCTTCGTAAAAGAGAAATCAGAAGCCCTTGAGAAGTTCAAAATCTTCAAAGCTATGGTAGAGAATCAAACCAGATTGAAACTAAAGTGTCTAAGGTCTGATAGAGGTGGTGAATTCACATCCGGTGAATTCATAGACTTTTGTGAGAAGCATAGCATAAAGAGATAGTTGTCTACTCCTAGGACTCCACAGTAGAATGGAGTAGTTGAGAAAAAGAACCGGACCATCCAGGAAGCTTCTAGGACAATGATGATGGAAACAAATGTTCCTCAGATGTTTTGGAAAGAAGCTGTCAGCACTGCAGTCTACAATCTTAACTGAGTCAAATCAGAAACAATACTGGTAAGACTCCTTATGAACTTTGGTTTGGTATAACTCCTACTGTGAGATATTTCAGAGTATTTGGTAGCAAGTGTTACATCAAAAGAGATGAAGATCTAGGAAAGTTTGATGCTAGAAGTGATGAAGGAATTTTCTTGGGTTACTCCACTCAAAGCAAAGCATACCAGTGTTACAATAAGAGACTGAAAAAGATGATAGAAAGTACAAATGTGAAGGTTGATGAAGGAATTGAGAAGCCCTCAAGGTTTTATGAATATGATGAAGATGATCAGGATGATGCTCTGATTCAAGGAACTCAATACTTTCCTAAAAGTCAGATTTAGACTGATCCGATAAATCAGGAAGAAGAGGTTTGTCTGAATGAACCTCATCAAGAAACAACAGTGCAAGAGACTCCCAAAGTTCTAAGGTATGTAACTTTAAATCACTCTGAAGATCAGATCATAGGTGACAAAAGTAAAGGGGTACAAACAAGGAGGAAAATTGCTCAAAATTCAAATGAATGTTGTTTGATTTCAAAGATTGAACCTAAGACAATAAATGAAGCATGCAATGATGAAAATTGGACAAAAGCAATGGAAGAAGAGTTGATGCAAATTGAGAAAAATCACACTTGGGATCTTGTTCCCAGACCTAGAAACAAGAATGTGATTGGAACCAAATGGGTCTTCTGGAAGAAACTAAATGAGGTTGGTGAAGTTATCAGAAACAAAGCCAAATTGGTCTGCAAAGGCTACTCTTAAATAGAAGGAATTGATTTTGAAGAAACCTTTGCTCCAGTAGCAAGAATTGAAGCAGTCAAATTATTTCTTGCATATGCTGCCTTCAAAGACTTCAAGGTATATCAGATGGATGTCATGTCTGCCTTCCTAAATGGTGATTTCGAAGAAGTGTACATTGAACAACTGGATGGATTTCAATTGTCTGATAATGATGATATGGTTTGCAAGTTGAAGAAAGCATTGTATGGATTGAAGCAAGCCCCAAGAGCATTGATGAAAGGTTGGATAAACATCTTGTGCATATTGGATTCAACAAAGGTACTGTTGACAGTAACTTATATTTCAAAATTGATCATGAAAACATTTTGATTGTTGAAGTGTTTGTGGATGATATCATTTTTGGAGGAAGAGATAGTATGTACAAAACTTTTGCAAATCAGATGAAAAGTGAGTTTGAAATGTCTATGCTTGGTGAAATGAATTTCTTCTTGGGTCTGCAAATTACTCAAACAAAGGGATCTTCAATTCTCAGACCAAATATGTGAAAGAATTGTTGAGGAAATTCGGTATGGAAGATTCAAAGCCAATGAACACTCCTATGGAAACCGGATGTAAGTTGAGCAAAGATAATAACTCTCCAAAGGAAGATCAAACAAATTATAGATCAATGATTGGTGGATTGTTGTATCTCACTCAGACTAGACCAAATATAATGCAGGTTGTTGGTCTTGTGGCAATATTTCAGGCTGATCCTAGAGAATCTCATGTTATGGCAATCAAAAGAATTTTTAGGTACTTGAAAGGAACATTTGAGTATGGTCTATGGTATCTGAGATCTAGATTTCTCTCTTCATTCATATACAGATGCAGATTGGGCAAGAGATGTGGATGACCAGAAGAGCACCAGTGGTGGAGCATTCTTTTTGGGAAAGAGATTGGTTTCTTGGCTAAGCAAGAAACAAGATGTAATATCTCTGTCTACAACTGAAGCAGAATACATTGCAGCAGCAGGTAGTTGCACTCAAATCTTATGGATGAAGCAGATACTAAGAGACATTAAAGTTGAATATGAGGAGCCTATCACAATTTTCTGTGATATTTCAAGTGCAATTAATATTTCTAAGAATCCGGTATTGCATTCTAAGACCAAGCACATATCTATCAAGTTTCACTTTCTAAGAGAACAAGTGAACAAGGATGAAGTCAGATTGGAGTATGTACCCTCCAAGGATCAGATTGTAGATATTTTTACTAAACCTCTCCCTAAGGACTCTTTTGAGTATCTCTAGGAGAAGTTAGGGGTCATGGCCCCTCCAGTGATGAACTAGGATGCACTGATGTGCATCAGTCTGGTGGATATCACAGTCACATCTTGTGATCTGGATTGATGATGGGGAGCTGCTACTAAGGGGGAGCAGCTGGTATGATTTTGATATGTTACAAGTGCAAGTATGAGCCCTTTTCCATTGATGTCAAAGGGGGAGAGAAGACATGTGAAAAACAAGTGGTTGATGATCAAAGGGGGAGCAGTAAAGGAAGAGAAGACATGTGAAGAGTTGTTGCTGATAGGGGGAGCTATGACAGAAAAGAGAAGTTCTTGTCTAGATGGTTTTCCACATTATATGTTGCCATCAATGACAAAGGGGGAGATTGTTATAAGTATGAGGTTAACCAATGTTGTAATTGATGTCAACATACTCATATTGCATTGGTAAGAAGGTTTGGATGAGCTATGTGTTGAGGATATTAAGAAAAGTAGTCTCAATCAAGAACAGTGAAGAACAGTGATAAGAAGAAGGCAAATGTACTCAATAGGTTGACAATCAGAGGATACAGATTAAAGGGTTTGTAGATATGAGTCTTGAGATATTCCAATTAAGATTTCAGAGGTCTGCATGAAGATATGAAAAAGTTGTGATCGATCAAGTAGAACCGGTTCCAGGAGCTGTTCCAGAGTGACAGAGTGTTACAAAAAGGTCCAGTGAGATCCGGAGGAGCATTGTCAGACTCTGCAGATTGGAAGGAGTGTTTGGGATGTCCTTGTGATGTGTCTTCTTGGTTTGTACAAAGTTTGGAGGTCTAGAAGCACCTTCTTCAGTATGACAGTGGCGACAGACTGTGTTCTTGAAGTTCCAGATGAAGAGGAGAAGAGATTCTAGTGAGTAGAGGAAGTGCGGATATACCTGGTTAATCAGGCAAGCTCGTGAAGGTTCTTGGATCATGTTGAGGTTATGTTGTCAGTCTGCATTGGTGGTAGAGCCCAGAATTGAAGATATTCTTCTAGATGAAGTTCTTGCTCAGACTAGCCGACCGGATGAGTTGTTCATCTTGCGAATGTTCTTGTGGTGGCCGACTGGATGTATTAATCATCTTGTGGATGTCCTTATGGTTGATTGCTGACTTAGATGATTGTTCCTAAGTCGATGTCTTGTATAAATAAAGGTTTGTGAGTTCATTTCAAAGTGTGTGGATTAGAGGATGAGAGGAGTATAGAGAATGAGCGTAGGGTAGAGCAGAAGTATCTCAGGATTAAATGGAACTGATCCAGACATGGTAAAGATTTCAATCTCTAGTTCAAGTTTGTGATTCTTATTACTTTGTAGACAGTGTGTCTCTTGTAGGCAATGTGCCTCTTTGTGAGTAGTGTGCTCGGGCAGTGAGCCCCAATTGGCATGTTCCATTCATTTTTCTTATTCTTCTAACAGAGAATAATCCTTGGGTTAATCACCCCATGGTTTTTCCCTTAACTGGGTTTTCCATGTCAAAATCTTGTGTCCAATGTGTTGATGTTTATCTGCTCTTGTGTTTACGCATTATTCTTTCATGGATGGTTAATTGATATGCTATTAACTAGCAAAGAAGAATCAAGTGTTTGAAGTAGAAGCAAGTTTTTGTACAACTGATTCACCCATCCTCTCAGTTGTGTGCCCTAGATCTAACAATACATAGCGCGGAATTGAAAAAGCATTAAAGTTGATATAACTGTTGTATGTTTTGCACTTTGTATATGTATGTTGCATTTATATACATTGCAAGTTATATAAAATGCGGAACCGAAAGATTATCAAAATAAGATTAAACTGTTGTATGTTTTTGCCTTTGTATGTTTTGAAATGTACAAGGTAAAATGTACAAAGTTATATACATTGCGGAACTCAAAAAGTTATGAAATATGGTTAAGTCGATGCATGTTTTGTGCTTTGTATGTATTCTACATACAAAGCCGATATGCATTATACATATGCAAGTGGCGGAACTGAAAAACTATGAAATGGGATATAATGTTTGTATGTATGCCTACTTGTATGAAAAGTTAGATACAAACATTATATGCATCGGTGATACAAAAGAAAAGAGGAAAGGCGAACCCCATTATTTGTACATTTTTTCTTGTATAATGACAATGTATATTTAGCGATATACAAGCAGATGTACATTTAAAAGATGCAAAGCAGAAATACAAGCCGGATGTCAAATTAATTAAAAATAGAAAAAGTCTATATATTTTAATGCTTGTATGTTTACAACATACATATTTGATATACAAAGAAAGTAAAGGCATCAGAGAGAAAATGAAGGAAACGCTTTGTATAAGTTCATTGTATATGCACTTATACAAACGTGATATACAAGCAGCGATATACAATGAAGTATGGAAAAGGTAAAAATGGGAAAGAACTTTAGTTTGATTGTATGCATAAAGTGATTGTATGTTGGAAGATATAACAAAGAGATACAAAATAAAATATACAAAGGAGAATACAAAGAAAAGTAAGGTATGCAGGAGTGAACTAACGGTAAAAAGTTTAAAAAGCATAAACACTGCAAAAGAAAAGGCGGAAGCTCTAGTGCATTAATTGATATAATTAATGCAAGTTTAACACTCAAGAAAAGTAAGATTTAACAAGGATTAGGGTAAAATTAAGGTTATTTTGCTTCCGATATACTGTTAAAAGTTGAAATTTGTAAAAAAGAGCACTGTTACAATAAAATTGAGCAGAACATTTTTGAAGCGACAGAGTTACAGTCGCTGGGCGAAAGCAAAAGGTAAAAGTAAGTCAACACCAACAGTCAAACGGTCAGGAAAATGGGTATGTATCTTAAAATTCCATTTAATTTTTGAATGGTAAAATGCAGTTGTTAATCCTAGTAATTTCAGTTTAAAAATGTATGCATTTGTCAAAGTTACTGTTTTATTTGTTAAAAGGTAAAAGACAGAAAAGACAAACGAGTTAGGGTAAATGGTAAAAGCAGATATTCACAGTAAAAACCCTAGACATGAAGTAAAAAGAAAATTAAAAGATGCATGTTTCTACAGGATGGCCCCAAAACTGAAGAAAGATACAAGGGGCGAAGTGAAAAAAGAAAGAAAGCCATGAAAAGAGGTAGAGAAAGAGGAGTTGCCATTACACAGAGGTTGTCCATCCATGATCAGTACAAATGGAGTAGGCACAGATACAAGCATTGGAAACTATGATGCAGAAGAGGTGTTAAAGAAAATCATGGCTGCGGATGCTTCTCAAGAGATGAAGTGTATTTGGGAGAGTGGACTATACAGAGCTGCAAGTTTCCCACTGGCAATGGAGGCCAGAGATTTATGTTTAGACTATGTAATTTTATATGATCTAGCCACCAGGAAGATCATGTTACATGACAGACTAATTGTTGATTTAACCACTAAAGGCATTGCCAGAACATTTGGATTAGAGATTAATGAAAAAATGAGGGATATTGATGTTGATCAATATAATGATAATTTTTACACAAATGAAGGAGAATGTAAAGGTAAAATATTTTGCAACTGGTACAACCCAAAAAATAAGCCCAAGGCTATGGCCAAAGTACCTAAGAATCTGATGAGGGTATACTTCAAAGAGGAAATTCATTTGATGATAACTATGATGACTAGGTTAGTTGGATTAAGAGATGGCACTAAGTGTGAACCATGGATGTTCACTATCATTGAATTCATAAGAGCAGGAGAAAAGGAGCAAGGGCAAATCCAATGGGCCAAGGCAATTAGCACAACTATTTGGAGGCATGCAGGCCATGATGAGACAATAGAAAAGCTTTCCCTTTTATTTGTCTTCTTATGTGTTATACTCATGTGCTGCAGAAATTAGATCATATATTCATGGAATAGAAAGGGTAGGTGCCCTAGGAAATGGTCCAGACCAGAAATTAGTATATGAACATTACCCCATTTTACGAGAGGAAAATGCCTTAAAGAGTTTTGCTTTAGCTAATGATGTCTTTTGTACTTACCTGGTAAGGGTGTTGAGAGAAGAGCCTGACAAGAGGTTATCTAAAAGTGCAAAGGATGCAATTGGATTGCATAGTTCTTGGTTCATACAGTTTGAGCATTTTACTTACATAAGGACTAAGGGCTTTGAAGGGAAACCATTTATGCTACCTAGATATCCCATTGACAAGTTAATTATTTTGGAATTTTCAAGACAAAATTTAAATGTTTTCAGAATGTACAAAAGGAAATTCAATAATAGAGGAAATGTAAGATTGCCTTGGGCTATTGGTAGATACTCCTGCTACAGTGAAGAGCTTGCAGGGTATTCAGAGCAGGAGCTAAGGTATTATGGTTTTCAAGAATTTAATTTAACCAAGAGATTTGATCCTTTCCATAGGATTCAGAACTTTGTGAATAAAAATTATAAACATCTGATACATATTGAGGATTTTTGGGCTGATTGTGAAAATGATAGGTAAGTAAGGAAAAGAGCTCATAAAAGATTAGCTCTTGAGCAAATGAAATCTATAGGCAATATATATGTTCCTCCAGAGGTTCAAGAGGATGATAAGTTGCTACATCAGAGTATGCAGAAGCAAGGCTAGCTCCTATTATAGAGCTTGATTGGTCAAAACCCTAGAACACATCATTGGATGTATTGTCTAAACTAGTAATATTATTTTCAAAAACATGGCTAAAGGATAGAATTGAGGAGCTTAAGGGTGAACACAAACACATCACTTATCCGAAGAAAGGGAGAAAAAGAAAGGTAGAGCCTAGTGAAGACCTGCAATGTTTTTATGAAAAGAAGAGAAAGATTGTAGAGGCCAAAATTGTGGAAAAAGATAAAAATGCTACCTTAATGGATCCATATGCTTTAGGCATAATAATAGCAGTGGCATCGGATACTTTTGTGGATGCAAAGTCCATAAGTCATGAAATTAGTACAAAAAAGGCACAGACTACAAAGGAAGCAGCAGGACAACTAATCAGAAGGGCAATCCCAATAAGTTTGTCAAAAGGTGAAACTTCTAAACCAAGTGGTGTAATTGGAGCACAAGAAGTAGGTACAAAACTGAGCAATATACTTAGTGCCTCCACACCCTTAGCACAAGGACAGGCATTTAGATAGGTGAAAACAGAGTTGGCTAAGGAAATACACCAGCAGTCAGAAATTCACAAGGCTAAACAAACTGTGGAAACTGTGCATATTGAGAGTAGTGATAGTGATGAAAGAGAAATGTACAAGGGGAAGAGAATTGAAATAGAAGAAGATTCCAGTGATTTTATAAGTGAAGAAGAACTAAGCACTCAGGCTGAAATGGAGATTGAGCAAGGCTCAGAACACCAAGAAGAAAAGGTACAAGAAGAAACAGGATCAGTGGATCCCCTTGGTACCTTAGTTCCACCTGAAATCGTTAAGGATATGCAAGAGGAGGCACATAATATTGAAGAATCTAAGAAAGAGGGGATACTTGAAAAGATAATTATAGAAACACATGCTTCAGCAAAAGAAAAAACAAAAGAGGACACCTCAGGTGTGGATGCATTAAATATGTTGAACATGTATGATGAGCCAAGTGAGGAAGAAAAGAATGCAGAGGATGTGCAAGATCAAGAGGGAGAAGTAAAAGAAGATGATGCAAAGGCAAATTCACTTATACATACAGAGCAAGTACAGACAAAAAATATAGACAAAATAGAAGGTGAAGCTAAGATGCTTGAAGGTACAGAAGAAACAAGAAAGATAGATGAAAATAAGGCTGATAAACAAACAGAAGGTGTTAACCTGCCAGGTGAAAAGTAAATAAATGCAGAAGATGATCAAGGAAAAGTGCTAGCAGAGGAAGAGGCTCCTGAATAAGAAGTTGAAGATGGAGGAGACACTGAGATAGAAGAGCAGAATGAGGTGGCATCAAAAGAATAGGAAAAAGGTCCAAGGGAACAAGAGCCTCCACAACAGCAACAAAATGCACAACAACAACAAGCACCATAGCAGGAAGAGCAGCAACAAGAGGAAAGGGAAACATAAAGACCACATGAAGAAGTAATTACTGACATTAAGGTTACAGAAGGCATAAAAGAAGTTCCTACCTAGTTAGGAGGAGAAATAAGGAAGGAATGAAAAGAGGTCCAATTAGCACCAATTGACATTAAAATTTTATTAGGTGAGAAGACCACTCCAAGAAAAGAAAAGAGAAAGGCTAGGACAATGTCTACTATACAGAGAGGTCCAGGTGGATCCAGAATGAAGAACCTAGCCATACCACAGAAGGAAAAGGCAAAAGGTGAAATAGCCTTGGAAGAATACAAGATATTGAATCTTGACCTTGGGCACTCTACAAGAGAACAACACATCAATGAATGGGAAGACATGCACCAAGTGACAGCAGAAATGTTGAAGAAATATAAAGACAAACAAGATTACTTAAATGGACACATTGTCCAACTTCAACAACTTATTAAGGGTATATTTGATCCCAGTGCCACAGTTCCAGAATTGCCTGATAACATAGCATTAGTATCAAAAGAAGAAATACAAGACATGTAAAATAAAAGACTAAAAACTAGTATTGTTGATGAATGGTTTAAAGACTTTATGCAAGAAGGTGAGCAAACAATAAGGCAAGTTGTGAGAAGTTGGAAGGTAGTGACAGAAGAAAAGAATAAATGTATGATACTTATACATAAAGGCCAAGCTAGAAAAGAAGAATGCATGTATGAGATTGAACAGTTGACAAAAGTTAAAGGAAGAGCAAAAGAATTGATAAATGAAGGAGCACTTACTCTTACATTGGCAAATCAAGTTCCACGAACAATATTAGAGCTTAAATTTGAAGAGGATAACATCAAAAAATGTACAATAGTTGTACAAGATTTAGAAGAGAAAGCAGGTGAGATGATCAAGATGCATGAGAAAATAACAGAAAGACTCCTACAACATGAATGTATGAAAATGCCAGCGTATGACTTAGAAAAGGAATTAAAAGAGTTCAACACCATATTTGTACCATGCCTAGAAAATCCGGATGCAAATCTTAGTAAACAGATGATAGATACATTAATGGAAGAGCATGGTAAAATAAAGAAATACCAGAAGAGAAGAGAAGGCTTAGAGAATAAATGAAAGAAGTTGAAGGAGGGGGTAGTGATGCAGGAATACATTTTGGCAAAGAGTCCAGGAGGGGACCGCACCTTTGTAGAAGGTGTAATTGGTAATTTCAAGAAATACTTGAGAAAGTGAGAAGACAAGCAAGAGCAAAGGGTTTTTTGAGATGAAGTCATATAAAGAACCTTGGCGGGAGAAAGTCAATAAAGAAAAGGGGAATCTTATTTTGTAAAAGATTCCAACAGCATCCTTTGAGGGAGAGAAAAGATGCCAAATAGATATTTTTGGCAGACAATTATGAGACAAAGATGCACCCTTGATCAAGAATGGAGAGCTCTCAACCGTAGATGGAAGTGTAGCCGTAGCAATTTGAAAGTTCAAAATCTATATAAGGAACTTTGCTACATGTATATTATTTACACACGGATTTGAAGAAACTAGCTAGCAATTATAATTTGTTCTGAAACTTTGAGTAGAAAGAGTATTTTAGTTTAGAGGAGGTCACCTGTGTCTGCACTAAGGAATGCGTGGAATGTCCAACTTTCTTATTGTATCTGTAAAGCATTGTAAGTTTTAGTGATTTTGATTAATGAAGCTAAGAGTCATTCATCCATTGTAAATCATATATGGCTATTTGTTTTGAATATAAGTGAATCTAGAAGTCTGTGTCTATTTTCTAAGTGTCTTTTGGCTCTTCCTTGTGTTTGAAACAATTTCTCTTAAAGTTTGCAATCTTGGATGCATATTTGTGAAAATACTCAGGATATTTGCATTTAATGATTTAGTCTGCTGATTTAATTAAATTTGCTATAATTCTTGTCATGTGCACAACAGAGCATTTAGATCCTATAGCAAGTGTTGTTGATTTTGAATTCTCTCTAACTTTTCCCAAACTTTGAAATACTTAGCTTAAACGTAAAAATCTTAAGGAGATTATCTAACATTTGAAGGAAATAAGAGAAATTGAGTTGATATTTCGCAATCTTTATTCATATTTGAAAAAGAAAGCATGTTTTAATAATAAAATCATACAAAGCTTCAGGATACAGTAACAGATTTAAGCAAAGGAATGAATAATTTGTTGATATTTGCAACAATTTGCATAATTAGAGTGTAGTAAGTCATCAATCACCTTAAATCACGTAAGGCCCCTTACATATTAACAGCTTCACATTTACCTACTAAATTGTCCAATAGGTCCAGACTTGACCATACAGAAACTTGGGATTAAGCAAATCTTAATTGATTTCTTCATATCTTTCAAGACAGTTAGGTTCATTTTGTGAATTATAACTTTTGTTATGAATGTGTAAAAACAATCATCAATAGTTTTTGGCACTAGAAGGAGGGCCTAAACCTCCGACCTTTAAGGAAGGAAGGAAAAGAGGTCCAATTAGCACCAATTGACATTAAAAGTTTTTTAGGTGAGAAGACCACTCCAAGAAAAGAAAAGAGAAAGGCTAGGACAATGTCTGCTATACAGAGAGGTCGAGGTGGATCCAGAATGCTGAACCTAGCCATACCACAAAAGGAAAAGGTAAAAGGTGAAATAGCCTTCGAGGAATACAAGATATTGAATCTTGACCTTGGGCACTCTACAAGAGAACATCACATCAATGAATGGGAAGACATGCACCAAGTGATAGCAGAAATGTTGAAGAAAGACAAAGACAAATAGGATTACTTAAAGGGACACATTGTCCAACTTCAACAACTTATTAAGGGGATATTTGATTCCAGTGCCATAGTTCCAGAATTGCCTAATAACATAGCATTAGTATCAAAAGAAGAAATACAAGACATGAAAAATAAGAGGCTCAAAGCTAGTATTTTTGATGAATGGTTTAAAGACTTTATGCAAGAAGGTGAGCAAACAATAAGGCAAGCTGTGAGAAGTTTGAAGGTAGTGATAGAAGAAAAGAATAAATGTATGATACTTATACATAAAGGCCAAGCCAAAAAAGAAGAATGTATTTCTGAGATTGAAAAGTTGATAAAAGTTGAAGGAAGAGCAGAAGAATTGATCAATGAAGGAGCACTTATTGTTGCATTGGTAAATCAAGTGCCACGAACAATATTAGAGCTTAAATTTGAAGAGGATAACATTAGAAAATGTACAACAGTTGTACAAGATTTAGAAGAGAAAGCAGGTGAGATGATCAAGATGCATTAGAAAATAACAGAAAGACTCCTACAACATGAATGTATGGAAATGCCAGCGTATGACTTAGAAAGGGCATTAAAAGAGTTTAATGCCATATTTACACCATGCCTAGAAAATCCGGATTCAAATCTCAGTAAACAGATGATAGATACATTAATGGAAGAGCATGGTAAAATAAAGAAATACCAGGAGAGAAGAGAAGGCTCAGAGAATAAAGAAAAGAAGTTGAAGGAGGGGGTAGTGATGCAGGAATATATTTTGGCAAAGAGTCTAGGAGGGGACCGCACCTTTGTAGAAGGTGTAATTGACAATTTCAAGAAATACTTGAAAAAGTGAGCAGACAAGCAAGGGCAAAGGGTTTTTTGAGAAGAAGTCAAATAAAGAACCTTAGCAGGAGAAAGTCAATAAAGAAAAGGGGAATCTTATTTTGTAAAAGATTCGAACAACATCCTTTGAGGGAGAGAAAAGATGCCAAATAGATATTTTTGGCAGATGGTTATGAGACAAAGATGTAGCCTTGATCAAGAATGGAGAGCTCTCAGCCGTAGATGGAAGTGTAGCCGTAGCAATTTGAAAGTTGAAAATATATATAAGAAACTTTGCTACATGTATATTATTTACACAGGGATTTGTAGAAACTAGCTAGCAATTGTAATTTGTTTTGAAACTTTGAGTAGAAGGAGTATTTTAGTTTAGAGGAGGTCACCTGTGTCTGCACTAAGGAATGCATGGAATGTCTAGCTTTCTTATTATATCTGTAAAGCATTGTAAGTTTTAGTGAATTTGATTAATGAAGCTAAGAGTCATTCATAAATTGTAAATCATATATGGCTATTTGTTTTGAATATAAGTGAATCTGGAAGTCTGCGTCTATTTTCTGAGTACCTTTTGGCTCTTCCTTGTGTTTGAGATAATTTCTATTAAAGCTCGCAATATTGGATGCATATTTGTAAAAAGACTCAGGATATTTACATTTACTGATTTAGTTTGCTGATTTAATTAAATTTGCTATAATTCTTGCCATGTGCACAATAGAGCATTTAGATCCTATAGCAAGTGTTGTTGATTTTGAATTCTCTCTAACTTTTCCCAAACTTTGAAATACTTAGCTTAAACGCAGAAATCTTAAGGAGATTGTCTAACATTTGAAGGAATTAAGAGCAATTGAGTTGATATTTGGCAATCTTTATACATATTTGAAAAAGAAAGCATGTTTTAATAATAAAATCATACAAATCTTCAGGATACAGTAACAAAGTTATGTAACTGAATGAATAATTTGTTGATATTTGCAACAATTTGTATAATTAGAGTCCAGTAAGTCATCAGTCACCTCAAATCACATAAGGCCCCTTACATATTAACAGCTTCACATTTACCTACTGAATTGTCGAATAGGTCAAGACCTGACCATACAGAAACTTGGTATTAAGCAAATATTAATTGATTTCTTCATATCTTTCAAGACAGTTAGGTTCATTTTGTGAATTATAACTTTTGTTATGAATGTGTAAAAACAATCATCAACAGCTTTTGGCGCTAGAAGGAGGGCTGATTGGAGTTAGGGTTGAATTTGAGTAAAGTTGGCTCATAATTGTAGTAGAGTGACTAGGTCTAGATCTAAATCAGAGGACATATTTGTGCAATTACCTGATAGGAGACAGAGTAAAAGTCCTTTAGTTTGGAATCCTAAAATATCAAATATAGGAAGTTCATCTAGAACTCCTCTTGGATCACCTTTTAACATCCATAATATTGTGAGTCCTGACAGTTCTTAATTTAGATTTTTTAATCTTGGTTTAGGTCCTCCCAAAGGTCCCAGTCCTCCCAGAAATCCAAGTCCACCCAGAAATCCAAGTCCACCTAGAAATCTAGGTATTCCTACAGGTCTAGGTCAAGCACAAGCACCTGTAATGGCTTATTTCAATGTCAATTCTCCCATATATTTCATGGATTATCATGAGATGCCAAAGAATCCTGAGAAAATATGTCATAAGTACCAATTGCATCAGGATCTAGAGGATCATATTAGGATATTTAGGGAGGCATGCTTTTGAGCCAGACTAGAATATGAAGATGTTGTGTGTAGATTATTTCCCTACATCTTCAATGAACAAGCTTCTAACTAGTATGTCAATTTACGTAATGGTTATGTCTCTTCTTGGACACTTATGGAGGAAGCATTTCTATCTAGATTTAGGAGACAAGTCGATCCTTCCAACTTTTATCATAAATTGGCTACAATCAAAAGAGGCGAAGCAGAACTAATTGATAATTTCAATGATAGGTTTCAAAAGGCTTATTCTAGGTTGGTAGCACCATATATAGTAAATCTAGATACATTGTTAGCTATGTATTATGTTGCTTTAGATCCATTAACTGTCATGTTTGTCAAGAGAAAGCCTAACACAGATACAGTATCTAAAGCCTATAAAGAGGCAGCCTCTGTAAACCAAGAAATGAGGCAGACAACCTATAATCCATTCCTTAATGGAGCAAATCCTAGAATACAAAATCAAGTACAACCTTGGAGTGGAGTTCCTACACAGAATACTCCATTGCTAAATACAGTCCCTACATACACACCTATGTACAATCCTGCCCCAATTTAGGCCATAGTACCTTACACTAGTAATACTGCCAATCTTAATCAGAATAATGGCCAATCTTTCTTCCAACCACCTCAGGATACATTTATACCAAAAGTACAAGAGGAAAGGGAAGATATCAAATAAATTACTGCACATTTAAGAAGATTGACCACTAAGATGACACAATTAAGAAATGAGAATTTCTATGGTAGAAACAACCAGGGATACAATCAGAACTATAACCAGAACCCCAACCAGAATTACAATGCCAACCATAACCAAAATTAGAATCAGAGTTATAACTAAGGTCAGGGTTCTAATCAAGGTCAAAATCACAGTCAAAATCAGAGTCACAATCAGGGACAACAGATGCAAAATAGAGGACCAGCTATAGATAACAAAGCCTGGAATAATAATAATAGGAATTCGAATCAGCCTAGGCCACCTAAAACATTGAACACAGGGTGAAATAATGGCACTTTGGCTTCTCCATTTGTGAACGTGGATAAATAGGATACAAAGAAAACAACTAGGATTCAAATGGCCAATGTAGCATTGAAGAATTGGTGTAGAATCCATAATACTAGTGCCCATGCTGAATTAGACTGTCCTCAGTTTCATCTGGCAACAAGTATTTTTAATGTAGATGTACAGGCTCCTACTTCTGAGTTCTTAATTCCCAAAGGTAATGAAATAGTACCCTCAGGATATGACACTGCCTTAGTCTTAGAAACTTTTACCTTTAGAGAAGAGGAAGATGACCAATTGGTAGAGGATGAACCATATTTTTGTGAAAATTTATATCCTGAGATAGCCTTAGTACTAAATGCTTTTTAGTTTCCATTTGAAACTAAAAATGAGGTGTTTTATGAGACAGAGGAGCTGCAAGCCTTCCAACACTCAAGTAAGAATTATCTTACAACCTAAGAAATAACCCTAGGCCAGGAGGTCCTTTCACCACTTCCACTCCTCCTAACAATTACAATACTCCTCCAGACTAGAATGCTAGCAACAATCCTACTATACTGAAAGCCAATCATAATGCAAATAATGGAACGGTAGCACAGAAGGTCCAAACTAGTAAAATAGAGAATGTAGAGACAATGAGACTGATGAGTTATTTGTCTGAGGAAATAAAGAAAATTAAGGTCAGTATACCTTTGTGTCAATTGTTGAAAACTCGAGGGGTTAGAAATGCTTTTATTAAATCTTTAGATCCTGTCATGCCCACATTTTCCTTGTGGTCACAACACACATCGTACGTGTCATAGCCACATCTGTCATGTGGTTATGACACGAGATATGAAAAACTTTTCTCACACTGTCCTAAAAACCCCTTTCGCATGCGTACGCATGCTCAACGGTGTTCTCTCATGGCGAAACACTATACTCATCGGCGGAATACAAGTACAATGGCGTGCAACCAGAAGCATATAGATCAACAAGAGGGTCTATACAACGCTGCTAACGTCATTGCAAGAGTGAGATTACCAAAGTTCTTAAATCGAATCCTCGGCAATGTTCGGTAGCAGAATGCCTTACGGTGTTAGTGGGAATTACGCTGCACTCATTTACGCTCGTGGTTCGCTGATAGAGGAACCACTCCCCACGACGCCTTGTTCCGACTAAACCGGCTAGTGATCTCCCTATTTAGTCATTTTTCAGCCAGGCACGGTTGTCTGTCTCCTCTCTTGTTTCCTGAAACATACCCCTCCTATGACTTAGCATTTTCAACAAGGCGGTTTGGTTGCCCTCTCTTCCCTTTCCACAAGTTCTTAAGTTGGATTATATCTTTATCGCCCTTACCTTAACTATCTCTTAGTTCATTTAGTGTGTTTATATTTCGGTCTCTCTCTCTTTCATTTTCTATACTTTCTTTATGTGCATCCTGTCCTTTCTTCGTGATTTACGTCAATCAGGGTTATTACTGCAGCTATTGTTGATATTAAACCTAATTTCAGGATGATCTCGGTCACATAGGCTGGTTTACTATTTCGCTGGACTCGGTCTCCTAATCTTCCCCGATCTAGGTTCCTCCTCTTCGTAAATACTTAGTCAACTTGTTCCTAAGCACAATTGACAGAAGGGTTCGTCAACTTAGTTCTCTTATCCCGTGTGAGAAAGGTCGCGCATTTTCTCCTCTGTGTTTTCCAATGTTAGTTTTTTCTTCTTCGGAACCTCTTACAGGTTTACATATGAGATCGTTTGCTACAGTTGAGGTTAATATGACCACATGGATAGTTAGTGGTGGCTTCATAAGTTTATTTCCAGTGTTCTTTTGAGCAAGAGTTGTGTAATTTTCCTCTTCATTTTCCGGGTGATTATTAGTACGTTAACAGTTGAAACTTCCAAGAAACTCTTTCCTGAGTATCACCGAAAATTCCTAAACTCTCTTTACATTATAATTTTATTTTCTCTTGTTTAGAATTACTGTTGTTACTGTTACACTTAATTACGATTCATACACTGATTGTAATTCGTATGACGTTGTCAATAGACGTAGGTGGTTCACCACTTTATAAAACTCTGTTCATGGTAATATATCTTCTTTGGTTGTTGTGTTCATCACTTAATAACATCTATATATATATATATTTAGATATATATACATATGTAGATATATATATATATATATATATATATATATATATATATATATATATATATATATATATATATATATATATATATATATATATATATATATATATTTTGTTCTTCTATATCCATGAGACATAGTTTATAACGATCTTAAACGAGGGCCCAATAAATTGGTTCAAAGATTCACTCCTATGCATATATATATATATATATATATATATATATATATATATATATATATATATATATATATATCTATAATATATTTATTTTAATGTCTATATAATGGACAAATTGGTTTCCCACAACTTATATATATATATATATATATATATATATATATATATATATATATATATATATATATATATATACAGATATATAATCATTATTATAATATATCTATATAGCTATATACATAGACATATATAGTATATATATATGCCTATATATATAAAGCTATATAAAAATAAACTGTATTTATATTACAAAAACACCATTCATATGTTAGGGCTCAAGCCCTAACATTTTTGTATTGCTTTGGACTCACAGCAGGCAGCGGCCATGGGCGGCGGTGGCCGCAGAGGAGCAGGGTCGGGGTGGCCGCAGAGCGGCGGACGAAATTCCGTGGTGGCCGCAGAGCGGCGGACGAAATTCCATGGTGGCCGCAGAGCGGCGGGAAGGTTTCGCGGGAGGCATAAGGGTTTGGAGGGGGGGAGATGTGGAGTGGGGCGGAGCCCCACCCACATTCCCACGACGTGGGGGTGTGGGTGGGGCTCCGCCCCCACTCCACACCTCCAAATGTATTAACAATCCTGCGGTGGGGTTTACTCCCCACCGCCCAATATAAAAATTCGACTATTTTTTTTTTTAAACCGCGGCTTACATTTGGTCCGCCATTTCTCACAACATTAAAATATATATTTATATATATATATATATATATATATATATATATATTCATATGTATATATATATATATATTTAAAAAAAATGAGTATATAATTAGAGATATATATAAATATATATATATATATATATATATATATATATATATATATATATATATATATATATATATATATATATATATATTTTTTATATTGATATTTCTCCGTCAATCTCATAAAAATGATAAGTTAATTTCAATTTCACTATTATTCTGGAAAATGATAATTACTCAAATATGAAATATATATATATATTTCTATATATATATATATATTTAAATTTATTTATATATAAAAAGATTCTTATATGTGCTTAACTATTTCCTAAATTTCTCAATTTCACTACTTAATGCATTTTCTCCAAATCAACCTGTTATAAAGAAATTGTCATAACTAGTAGATATAATTATATATATACATATATATATATATATATATATATATATATATATATATCCCAAGTTCACTTAGTTGATAGAAATGGTAACTAGCTATCCCCTTATTATAATTATAATTTTTCCATTTTCATAAACATTTAAGACTTCATAACTTAACAACAGATTATATATTTACATGCTAGATTTCCTCTAATCCTTCTAAATTAACAGAACTCATTAATATGGAGAATAACTCAAATATTTTAAACTGTCTTTTCCATTTTAACATTGAAAAGAAAATTAGCATTTCAACTAGTGAAGCAATTCCAAACTTTCAAATGTAAACAACTCAGATTAAGTTGCAAAAACGAACTTATTCTGTTCAGTAATACTTGAAACACAAAAATTGCTATTGAACAAAGGTTGCAAACATCAACTTAAAAATTTAAGCACATTCATATTACAGTTTCTCAATCATGAATACCAACTTCCCAGATATGAACTTTCTCCTCCCAAACAGTAGTCAACTGAAAACTATGACAACCAATAAAAGTCCAATAATAACAAGATCAGGGAGGTGAATTTCTTCACTCCCAGAATATCATTAATTTACAACAGTAACAAGAGAGGTGTTCTCTCTTCATCTCTATGAAATGAACCAGGCCTAATTCTCATGACAAGAAGATAATCTGTTTCTTCATAAATAGCCAACCAGAAGCTCCAAGAGAAAAAACCTGCATATCAAAGACAAACAAAGAAGAAAATACCACTTGTCTAGCTCTCCTCCCTACCGTAGACCCGCAAGAGGGTCACCCCCGAGCTAGGGAGACCATACTCACACCTGGGTACTCAAACACTCCACTTCACAACAGAAACAACAACAATCCCAAAGCACACCTACACCCGTGGCTATTTTACACAATACGGAAACTCAACTACGGTGAGTTTCATAAGGGGCAGGAGAGTGGATACACTCGACTTCAGAGTGTCACCCTGACAGATAAATGAACTAATATAAATTTCTCTTGGTCTCAACCAAGTGTGATCACAATTTGTAAGAAATCTGTATATGACTCTCAAGTCAAAAATACAGTCACAGATACATGCCCTCAAGGCTTTCAACATCCCAAAAGATGGAACAGGTATGCACCCGAGGAGGATCTCTCCTCCCCTACCCCAAACTTGATGAGCATTTCTCCCAAGTGGGAGACGCTCTGTCAAACACCCGACAAGAACCCCCACAGAAAAACAAATTTAAACACATATTTCACACACATTTCATACACATTTCAGTTCTACCAAAACAAAGATAAAATTCAGACCAACCTTGCAAAGCCCTCCTGGAATGAAGTTGTTGCAGAGTCCACAGAGTTCACTTCCAAGCTTAGCCACCAACTCCCTCTCCCTTCTCTATCTTCCAAACTAACTTCTCTATTTTTTGGTAAGGCCAAAGATGAAAGATTTTCCCCAAAATTCAACTAACTCCCTCTCATCCCAAAATTTGAAAATAAATAACCCAAAATTCTCTTTCTTTCTAATTTTGAGAAATGGGGAAGTGACACTTGTCACCTCCTCACCCTTCCCAAAAATCACTATTCTGTCCAGGTGGCTTATGTCACTTTCCATTCCCAAGGGTACTCCTTATTCCTTTCATGTGACTCCACTTTCTCATGGGAAAAATAAAAAAAAGAGTTAAATGGGAACAAGACAGGTGACCCATGCCTCTTTCTCCTTTCTTCACATGGGTGTCCCCATAGTACATGGGGGAATCTTACTAAAGAAGAGGTAACTTTTACTAATGGATGGCATCTCTTATCTAGGGAAAAGTAGAGGGGATGGGTTGAGTGTTGGTACAACCCATCATGTCCCCTCCTACCTCCAATTTTCGCCACTTAACTTCAGGGGAAGGTTAAGTTGACTAGATGGAGGTTACTCAAGGGTTACCCATGCCAAATGGGCCCCTAGACCCATGGGGTAGAACCCAGGGTCAATTTTAACCCATACAAGACACCCCAGGTCAAGGTAAAGCACAAGAAAAAGGGCCTCATAATTTAAATAAAAATAGAAATTTCAAATTCAATCTCTTAACAACACTTACTTATAAAAATAATGTTACATGAGGGTAACCTAACCCACTCGACCATACGAAAGACCACATTACATCAAGACATCAAACACAAAGAGATCTTGGTTCTTCATGGAACCAGATCGGCTTAACAGGGAATAAAAATTAACAAGGTGTGGAATGATCTCCGAAATCTGTGGTTTGATTAGTAGTCCCTGCACACTCAATTACAAGATCAGTAACCACATAAATTCATCATAGCCGAAGCAACTTAAATAACACATGCATTCTCATGCCTTAGTACAATTTAACATAATTAAAAATCATATTACAATTTTCCATCATCTCTAATTCATTTCTCTGAAAAGTAACTTATCCAAACATCACCCAATTAGTTTTTCCGAAAACATAATAAAATTAAATAGTCTGACAAATTTCGGGAACTGCTATCCCACAAATATGAAAGTAACAATAACAGTACTGTAAATAGTCATGACAACAGTAGTAAAAAGGGCGGTCCTCACATCCTCTCCCCCTAAGACGGTACTTCCTCCTGGAAGTCGTCAAAAAGGTGAGGATACAGGGTCTTCAATCTCTCTGCATCTTCCCATGTTGCAGTGACTTCGTCGTATAAGTCCCATTGGACTCTAACCTGGTCCAGCTCTCGACCTCGAAGGGCCAGCGTCCGACGAGCCAATATGCGAATTGGCTCCAACGCCAGTTGTCCGTCTGCCTCTACCTGAAGAGCACTCCAATCCAACACATGAGATAAGTCAGAAACATATTGACGTAAAACTGATACATGAAATACATCGTGGATACGTGACAGGCTAGGTGGCAAGGCTAGACGATAGGCTACTGGTCCTATCCGCTCCAAGATTTCGAAAGGTCCTACAAATCGAGGTGCGAGTTTAGAGCCTTTTCCGTAACGGATTGGACTTTTGTGCGGCCGCACTCTCAAAAATACTCTTTCCCCCACAGAGAAGCTTCGGTCTGTCCTTTTTGCATCGGCATACTTTTTCTGCCTGTCCTGTGCTTCCAGAAGCCTCTGTCTTATCTGTTTAACTTGCAGTTCCATATTCTGAACTATCTCTGGGCCGATGACTGTTCTGTCCTCTATACGATCCCAACTCAAAGGTGTTCTGCATGGTCTGCCATATAATGCCTGGAAAGGAGGCATACCCAACGAGCTATGATGCCCATTATTGTAGGCGAATTCAACTAGATACAGGTACTCCTCCCATCTAGACTGGTGGTCCATCACATACATGCGAAGCATGTCTTCTAACACCTGGTTAACTCTTTCTGTTTGTCCATCGGTTTCCGGATGATATGCAGAACTGAAGTTGAGCTGTGTGCCCAACGCCTGATGTAAGGCTTTCCAGAACGATGAAGTGAATACAGAGTCTCTGTCAGATATAATGCGGCGAGGTACTCCATGAAGTCTAACAATCTGATCAAGAAACACCTTTGCCACTGATGGTGCATTGTACGTTGTACATATTGGTGAAAAATGCGCCACTTTGGTCAGCTTGTCAACTGTCACCATAATAGCATCATGGCGACGTGATGACATAGGTAGACCAACGATAAAATCCATAGAAATGGTATCCCATTTCCATTCAGGTATCTCGTGAGGGTACAACAGTCCCGCTGGATGCTGATGTTCGGCCTTGACCCTCTGACATTCTAGGCAACGAGCAACAAATTCAGCAATGTCACGCCTCATCCCAGCCCAATGATAAAGCTGTCGTAAATCAGCATGCATCTTCTTCACTCCTGGGTGTGCTGCGTAGGGTGCTCTATGAGCCTCTGATAGGATTACTATACGAAGATTACCCGCATGGGGTACATAGATGCGTTGCCGATGTCGAAGCATTCCATCAGAATCAAGGGTATATCCTGAAAATTTGCCCTCAAGGGCCTTCTGATTTAGTACTGCCTGCTGCACTTCAAGAAACCATTCGTCCTCCGGCAGATGCTGTAAGATGCGATCCTTCAAGTCCATCTTCAAGGTCAGGGTCTGGATCTCGTGGCGTCTTCGACTCAAAGCATCAGCGACCACGTTCTCCTTCCCTTTTATATAATGGACATCGAAGTCATATTCGCATAGGAATTCCATCCAACGTCATTGGCGGGCGTTCAAATTAGGCTGTGTAAAAATATACGGCAAACTATGATGGTCTGAATGGAGTTCAAAGCGTCGCCCTAAGAGAAAGTGTCTCCAGCGAACCAAGGCATGAACAACAGCTGCAAGCTCTAAGTCGTGCGTAGGATAGTTTAACTCATGTGTCTTTAGTTTCCGCGATTCGTATGCGATCGCTCGTCCATCCTGCATAAGCACGGCTCCCAAACCTTCTAATGATGCATCCGTGCAAACTACAAACTCTTCCGAGGGATCTGGAACTGCTAAAATAGGAGCACTTGTAAGACGCTCTTTGAGGACTCCAAAAGCCTTTTCACACTGCTCGGTCCAAGTGAAACCCTTCCCTTTTCGCTGAAGGGAAGTGATGGGATGTGCTATCCTGGAGAAACCTTCGACAAACCAACGATAATACCCAGCTAACCCCATAAAGCTTCTGACCTCTGTCACGTTCGTGGGTGCCGGCCACTCCTGGATTGCTCTAATTTTAGATGGATCTACGGAGATGCCATCGCCTGATAAAATGTGTCCCAAATACTGCACCTCTGTCCTGAAGAAGGCACACTTCGCCAAGTTGCCATAAAGTTGCTGCCCTCGTAATTTCTGCAACACTTGACGCAAGTGCTCTACATGCTCCTCCTCAGTTCGTGAATAAATCAGAATGTCGTCTAGAAATATGATGACAAACCGGTCTACGTATGTACGGAACACCCCGTTCATGAGACTCATGAATACTGCAGGAGCGTTCGTCAACCCGAAAGGTACCACTGTGAATTCATAATGGCCATATCTAGTTCGAAAAGCAGTTTTATGAATATCTGACTCCGTGATGCGCAATTGATGATACCCAGATTTTAGATCGATTTTCGAGAACACTCTGGCTCCCTGCATCTGATCAAAAAGGTCGTCAATCCTAGGTAGAGGATAACGATTCTTCACCGTCACCTTGTTCAACTGCCTGTAGTCCATGCATAGACGAAGAGACCCATCCTTCTTCTTCACGAAGATCACTGGTGCGCCCCATGGTGAAACGCTAGGTCGGATGTGTCCCTTCTCAAGTAATTCTTCCAACTGCAGCTTAAGTTCTGTGAGTTCATGGGTCGTCATTCTATAGGGTGCGCGGGATATCGGCTCTGCACCTGGCACTAAGTCAATGTGGAAGTCCACTTCTCTACGTGGAGGCATACCAGGTAATTCTGGCGGAAACACATCGGCAAACTCTCTAAGGATAGGGTGATCATCTAAAGTAGCCTCAGGTTCATCCTCTGCTCTATCACTGACTGTGATGGCAAACATCTGACATCCCTTCCGCATACAGCGCTTAAGCTGTTGTGCGGATATCATACGAACTGCCGTGGGCTTTTGAATGCCCACTATCTCAACCGACGAACCATGATCGTCTAAACAGCTAATCGTTCTCTGGCGACAATCAAGCTTGGCTCTATGTGCCGCAAGCCAATCCATACCCAGAACTACTCCGTAAGACCCTAATGGCATAATCCTAAGGTCGCACGTTGTGGTGAAGGGTCCCAATGTGATCTCACAGTCTTTAACCAAGGTATCTACTGACATCCTGGCCCCTGAGGCCAACTCAACTTCCCACCTAATGTCTTGCCTAGAAGCCACCAGCCTGCAACGCTCCACTAACGATGTAGACAAAAAAGAGTCAGTAGCTCCTGAATCAAAAAGGATCGAGATGGGAAAGTCTCTAATCGTACCTGCTGCCTCGATGACAAAAGCCTGAAAATCGGCCTGGCGGTTATCAACCGCTGCAAACATGTGGTGAGATCTGCCCACGTCACCTACGGTCTGCTCAGACCCTCCTGATCGGGGCTGACCCCCTGCAGTAAATCCCTGCGGACACTCTCTAGCCAGATGCCCTGCCCCACCACATACATAACATGGTCCTCTAACCTGTAACTGCCCTGACTGTGTTCTGCCCGATTGTTGTTGCCCGGTCCGTCCGGTGGATCCCTGTGAGCCTCTGTAAGACTGCTGGGACCTTGCGGGTCCTGCCGATGAACCCTGCTGTCTCTGATCCCTGCGTGGTCCCTGCTGCTGCCATCCACGGTTCTGTCCTCCCTGTCCCCTCTGTTGAAATTTGGATTTTTGCTGATGTTGCTGTTGCTGTGGAGGCCTAGGAGGTAATGATGAAGCATTATATCCTCCTCTCTGTGTTGTGTTTGGAGGCCTTCAGAAATTTTGCTGTTGTTGGGGATTTCGTTCCTGGTACTGTGGGCGTGAATTCTGTCCTCGTCCCTGAATTTCCTCTGATATAAGGGCCTTTTCAACAGCCTCGCTCATGGTTTGGGGATTTGCCATACGAACTGGTCCTGATATCCCGTGATTTAGCCCCCTGATGAATTTGTGTATTAAGATTTTCTCGTCATGGAGGTATTCCGCATAACGAGAAAGTTCTATAAATCGGCTCTCATACTGAGTAACGGTGAGTCCCCTCTGCTGTAGATCATGAAACTCATCGACTCTGCGCTGTCTATAATGTTCGGACAAATACCGCGCATTGAAGCGCTCAATGAAGATGTCCCATGTGAGTGTATCCACGGAGAGTCGGCGCTTGCACTCCTCTGTACGCCACCAGGTGGCTGCTGCATCCCTAAGAAGATGAACTGCCACTCGTGCTTTCGTGTTGCTCTCATATGGTCGCAATGCGAAACACCTGTCTAAGCTAATTAGCCAAGCCTCGGCCACAGCTCCCTCTGTAGCTCCTGCGAAGGTGGGTGGGTTGAGCCTTAGTAGATCTCTGATAGGGTCCCCTCTGTCTCTAAGTCTCCCAAGTGGCTCTTCCACACCATCCTCATATACTCCCTGCTGAACCTGTTCTTGTCTCAAAAGTCTCGGAGGACTCCTGCTCCGTGCTCGGGAGGCCGACCCTACCTCCTCTACTGTTGTGTCAGGAATCTCAACGAAGGGCTCCACACGTCTCACATCTAGTGGTTCAACGCGGGGCTCCATACGTGGCTCAATACGTGACTCGGCACGTGGCTCCTCTCGCGGAGCAACACGAGGCTCTATACGTGGCTCAAGAATCACTGGTGGTAACCTGTCTAGCATAGTCTGTAGTGCCTGTAAGATCTGTGGACCTATATCCGCTACTGGTGTCGCCTGTGGTACTAGTGGTGCTTGTGGCACAGGTGGTGCAGGTGGTGCTGCTGAATCTGCAGGTGCCAGTCCCTCGGCTGAGGAATCGCTGTGCACCTCGACTGACGCTGTGTGGCGTGATCGCGCTCGTCGAACACGTCGGGGAGGCATCCTACAAAACAAGGTAGAAACTAATTAGCCAAAGTTGCGGAATAATAACGTGCCCAAATACGCCCAGTGTTTACAAACTTGGCTCTGATACCAAATGTCATGCCCACATTTTCCTTGTGGTCACAACACACATCGCACGTGTCATAGCCACATCTGTCATGTGGTTATGACACGAGATATGAAAAACTTTTCTCACACTGTCCTAAAAACCCCTTTCGCATGCGTACGCATGCTCAACGGTGTTCTCTCATGGCGAAACACTATACTCATCGGCGGAATACAAGTACAATGGCGTGCAACCAGAAGCATATAGATCAACAAGAGGGTCTATACAACGCTGCTAACGTCATTGCAAGAGTGAGATTACCAAAGTTCTTAAATCGAATCCTCGGCAATGTTCGGTAGCAGAATGCCTTACGGTGTTAGTGGGAATTACGCTGCACTCATTTACGCTCGTGGTTCGCTGATAGAGGAACCACTCCCCACGACGCCTTGTTCCGACTAAACCGGCTAGTGATCTCCCTATTTAGTCATTTTTCAGCCAGGCACGGTTGTCTGTCTCCTCTCTTGTTTCCTGAAACATACCCCTCCTATGACTTAGCATTTTCAACAAGGCGGTTTGGTTGCCCTCTCTTCCCTTTCCACAAGTTCTTAAGTTGGATTATATCTTTATCGCCCTTACCTTAACTATCTCTTAGTTCATTTAGTGTGTTTATATTTCGGTCTCTCTCTCTCTTTCATTTTCTATACTTTCTTTATGTGCATCCTGTCCTTTCTTCGTGATTTACGTCAATCAGGGTTATTACTGCAGCTATTGTTGATATTAAACCTAATTTCAGGATGATCTCGGTCACATAGGCTGGTTTACTATTTCGCTGGACTCGGTCTCCTAATCTTCCCCGATCTAGGTTCCTCCTCTTCGTAAATACTTAGTCAACTTGTTCCTAAGCACAATTGACAGAAGGGTTCGTCAACTTAGTTCTCTTATCCCGTGTGAGAAAGGTCGCGCATTTTCTCCTCTGTGTTTTCCAATGTTAGTTTTTTCTTCTTCGGAACCTCTTACAGGTTTACATATGAGATCGTTTGCTACAGTTGAGGTTAATATGACCACATGGATAGTTAGTGGTGGCTTCATAAGTTTATTTCCAGTGTTCTTTTGAGCAAGAGTTGTGTAATTTTCCTCTTCATTTTCCCGGTGATTATTAGTACGTTAACAGTTGAAACTTCCGAGAAACTCTTTCCTGAGTATCACCGAAAATTCCTAGACTCTCTTTACATTATAATTTTATTTTCTCTTGTTTAGAATTATTGTTGTTACTGTTACTCTTAATTACGATTCATACACTGATTGTAATTCGTATGACGTTGTCAATAGACGTAGGTGGTTCACCACTTTATAAAACTCTGTTCATGGTAATATATCTTCTTTGGTTGTTGTGTTCATCACTTAATAACATCTATATATATATATATATTTAGATATATATACATATGTAGATATATATATATATATATATTTTTGTTCTTCTATATCCATGAGACATAGTTTATAACGATCTTAAACGAGGGCCCAATAAATTGGTTCAAAGATTCACTCCTATGCATATATATATATATATATATATATAAATATATATATATATATATATATATATATATATATATATATATATCTATAATATATTTATTTTAATGTCTATATAATGGACAAATTGGTTTCCCACAACTTATATACCTATATATATATATATATATATATATATATATAGATATATACAGATATATAATCATTATTATAATATATCTATATAGCTATATACATAGACATATATAGTATATATATATGCCTATATATATAAAGCTATATAAAAATAAACTGTATTTATATTACAAAAACACCATTCATATGTTAGGGCTCAAGCCCTAACATTTTTGTATTGCTTTGGACTCACAGCAGGCGGCGGCCATGGGCGGCGGTGGCCGCAGAGGAGCAGGGTCGGGGTGGCCGCAGAGTGGCGGACGAAATTCCGTGGTGGCCGCAGAGCGGCGGACGAAATTCCGTGGTGGCCGCAGAGCGGCGGGAAGGTTTCGCGGGAGGCATAAGGGTTTGGAGGGGGGGAGATGTGGAGTGGGGCGGAGCCCCACCCACATTCCCACGACGTGGGGGTGTGGGTGGGGCTCCGCCCCCACTCCACACCTCCAAATGTATTAACAATCCTGCGGTGGGGTTTACTCCCCACCGCCCAATATAAAAATTCGACTGTTTTTTTTTTTAAACCGCGGCTTACATTTGGTCCGCCATTTCTCACAACATTAAAATATATATTTATATATATATATATATATATATATATATATATATATATTCATATGTATATATATATATATATATATATATATATATATATATATATATATATATATTCATATGTATATATATATATATATTTAAAAAAAATGAGTATATAATTAGAGATATATATAAATATATATATATATATATATATATATATCTATTTTTATATTGATATTTCTCCGTCAATCTCATAAAAATGATAAGTTAATTTCAATTTCACTATTATTCTGGAAAATGATAATTACTCAAATATGAAATATATATATATATTTCTATATATATATATATATATTTAAATTTATTTATATATAAAAAGATTCTTATATGTGCTTAACTATTTCCTAAATTTCTCAATTTCACTACTTAATGCATTTTCTCCAAATCAACCTGTTATAAAGAAATTGTCATAACTAGTAGATATAATTATATATATACATATATATATATATATATATATATCCCAAGTTCACTTAGTTGATAGAAATGGTAACTAGCTATCCCCTTATTATAATTATAATTTTTCCATTTTCATAAACATTTAAGACTTCATAACTTAACAACAGATTATATATTTACATGCTAGATTTCCTCTAATCCTTCTAAATTAACAGAACTCATTAATATGGAGAATAACTCAAATATTTTAAACTGTCTTTTCCATTTTAACATTGAAAAGAAAATTAGCATTTCAACTAGTGAAGCAATTCCAAACTTTCAAATGTAAACAACTCAGATTAAGTTGCAAAAACGAACTTATTCTGTTCAGTAATACTTGAAACACAAAAATTGCTATTGAACAAAGGTTGCAAACATCAACTTAAAAATTTAAGCACATTCATATTACAGTTTCTCAATCATGAATACCAACTTCCCAGATATGAACTTTCTCCTCCCAAACAGTAGTCAACTGAAAACTATGACAACCAATAAAAGTCCAATAATAACAAGATCAGGGAGGTGAATTTCTTCACTCCCAGAATATCATTAATTTACAACAGTAACAAGAGAGGTGTTCTCTCTTCATCTCTATGAAATGAACCAGGCCTAATTCTCATGACAAGAAGATAATCTGTTTCTTCATAAATAGCCAACCAGAAGCTCCAAGAGAAAAAACCTGCATATCAAAGACAAACAAAGAAGAAAATACCACTTGTCTAGCTCTCCTCCCTACCGTAGACCCGCAAGAGGGTCACCCCCGAGCTAGGGAGACCATACTCACACCTGGGTACTCAAACACTCCACTTCACAACAGAAACAACAACAATCCCAAAGCACACCTACACCCGTGGCTATTTTACACAATATGGAAACTCAACTACGGTGAGTTTCATAAGGGGCAGGAGAGTGGATACACTCGACTTCAGAGTGTCACCCTGACAGATAAATGAACTAATATAAATTTCTCTTGGTCTCAACCAAGTGTGATCACAATTTGTAAGAAATCTGTATATGACTCTCAAGTCAAAAATACAGTCACAGATACATGCCCTCAAGACTTTCAACATCCCAAAAGATGGAACAGGTATGCACCCGAGGAGGATCTCTCCTCCCCTACCCCAAACTTGATGAGCATTTCTCCCAAGTGGGAGACGCTCTGTCAAACACCCGACAAGAACCCCCACAGAAAAACAAATTTAAACACATATTTCACACACATTTCATACACATTTCAGTTCTACCAAAACAAAGATAAAATTCAGACCAACCTTGCAAAGCCCTCCTGGAATGAAGTTGTTGCATAGTCCACAGAGTTCACTTCCAAGCTTAGCCACCAACTCCCTCTCCCTTCTCTATCTTCCAAACTAACTTCTCTATTTTTTGGTAAGGCCAAAGATGAAAGATTTTCCCCAAAATTCAACTAACTCCCTCTCATCCCAAAATTTGAAAATAAATAACCCAAAATTCTCTTTCTTTCTAATTTTGAGAAATGGGGAAGTGACACTTGTCACCTCCTCACCCTTCCCAAAAATCACTATTCTGTCCAGGTGGCTTATGTCACTTTCCATTCCCAAGGGTACTCCTTATTCCTTTCATGTGACTCCACTTTCTCATGGGAAAAATAAAAAAAAGAGTTAAATGGGAACAAGACAGGTGACCCATGCCTCTTTCTCCTTTCTTCACATGGGTGTCCCCATAGTACATGGGCGAATCTTACTAAAGAAGAGGTAACTTTTACTAATGGATGGCATCTCTTATCTAGGGAAAAGTAGAGGGGATGGGTTGAGTGTTGGTACAACCCATCATGTCCCCTCCTACCTCCAATTTTCGCCACTTAACTTCAGGGGAAGGTTAAGTTGACTAGATGGAGGTTACTCAAGGGTTACCCATGCCAAATGGGCCCCTAGACCCATGGGGTAGAACCCAGGGTCAATTTTAACCCATACAAGACACCCCAGGTCAAGGTAAAGCACAAGAAAAAGGGCCTCATAATTTAAATAAAAATAGAAATTTCAAATTCAATCTCTTAACAACACTTACTTATAAAAATAATGTTACATGAGGGTAACCTAACCCACTCGACCATACGAAAGACCACATTACATCAAGACATCAAACACAAAGAGATCTTGGTTCTTCGTGGAACCAGATCGGCTTAACAGGGAATAACAATTAACAAGGTGTGGAATGATCTCCGAAATCTGTGGTTTGATTAGTAGTCCCTGCACACTCAATTACAAGATCAGTAACCACATAAATTCATCATAGCCGAAGCAACTTAAATAACACATGCATTCTCATGCCTTAGTACAATTTAACATAATTAAAAATCATATTACAATTTTCCATCATCTCTAATTCATTTCTCTGAAAAGTAACTTATCCAAACATCACCCAATTAGTTTTTCCGAAAACATAATAAAATTAAATAGTCTGACAAATTTCGGGAACTGCTATCCCACAAATATGAAAGTAACAATAACAGTACTGTAAATAGTCATGACAACAGTAGTAAAAAGGGCGGTCCTCACAGATCCATCTATGATAGGTAAAGTTTCTACTGAGGTTAATATTCCAAATAGGGATGCACAATCCAAAGAAAAAAGTAAGAAAGTTGAGCAACCATCCGACACCAATGTTGTAATGTATGCAGATAAGAAAAATGCTCCTCCTTTCTTGTTAACCATTAGACTGTGTGGAAAGAACATACACAATTGTATGGTAGATTTGGGTGCCTTAGCTAATGTAATGCCATTAGGGATATGTAAAACTTTAGGGCTGACCCCTGCTAAATCTGCCAAAGTTGTTACATAGTTAGACAAAACTGAAGTTAATGTGATTGGAGAATTAATGCATATGCAGATGCAGTTAGCTTCAGACCCCAATGTGAGTCAGTTCATTGACATCCAAGTAGTGGATATACCTATAAATTATGGGATGCTATTGAGTAGAGACTGGTCTAAGACTTTGAATGGATATATGGCCACCGAATTCTCACATATGTGGTTACCTTGGAGAGGTGCCAAATCAGATCAGAATAGAAGCTGAACCTAGGATGAAACATATGATCACAGAGTACAATAGGACTAATGAAATATTGTATGCTTCTATTGAACCTGGTGTTTACAGGGTTACTAATAAAGGGGTATAGATTGAGGAAATCTTAATGCTGAATTTTGGAGAAAAGCCTGTCAATAAGGCAACAATATTATTTATTGAGTCTGATGGAAATTATTCTGATGAAGAAAATAATGGATTGAATAATTTTAGTCAGATCATCAGACAAGAAATAGGAAAGTGCATAGAACAAAATCTTCCAGTTCAATGAAAGTTATACAAAAATAAGTGTAGAGTTCATGATAAGCCACATTCTGAAGAGAATTGTGGAATGTGCAGAGAAATTATTGAATATCAGTACATTAAATGCACAAAGGGGATGGAACCCCAAGAAGGAAAGGTTAGTCAACCAAGGAGTTACTTTCTGAACAACATAAGTGGATCAACTCTAGATTTAGGAAAAGAGTCAAAAGATAAAAATGTCTATCATTCTAATCTTCAAAATGAAAAGATAAATGTACAAGTAAGCCAAAATGAATTACCATTGAATAAACAAGATAGCACTGCACAAGTGACAGAAAAGGTAAAACATGCTAAAGAAAAATGTCAAAAGAATAGGGATGGCATGTGGACATTAAAATGTGATGGCTCCAAATCTAAACAGGGTGCAGGTACTAGTGTAGAACTTATAGATCCTCATGGCAAATCATATTTAGTAGCATATAGGCTACAGTTTGCTTGTACTAACAATGTTGCATAGTACGAATCTCTAATTTATGGACTAGTCATGGCTATAAAGAAAAAGGTAAAAATGATCAGAGTATTTTCAGACTCTGAGCTGGTAGTCACATAGGTAAGGAAGTTGTATGCATGCAACTATAAAAAGATGGTGTGTTACAGGCATAGGGTATGGGATTTAATAGTCATTTGATGCTTTCAATATAGAGCATATCCCTAGAGAAATGAACCATAGGCTAGATGCATTAGTAGTAGCTGCTAGCACCCTAGAACCTTTAACACTGTCAGGATTGAAAAGATTTGCTGTAGAATTAGTGAATGTGCCTAGTGTACTAGATAATGTAACTCATTTTTAGGTATTTGAGGGGGATCATCAAATTGTAGACTTTCTAACTTGCAATGAGGTATTTGAGGCTTAAATTATTAATGAACAAGAGAGGCCTGATGTGTCTTGGGATGAGGAAGACATAATCAACCTAAAGAGCAATTTCTTGCCTAAAGGAGTGATAGAGTTAGAAAAAATCTTTGATTTTGATGGAGTAGTAAAACAAAAAGATTTTCCTAAAACAGAGGGAGGTAAGTGTGATCCTTATAATTTAGGAACAAAGCAGAATCCTCTGAATGTACAAATTGGAAAGGCCTGTTCTGAGAAGATTGGAAAAGAAATTATTGATGTTCTGAAAGATTACAAACATGTTATAGCATGGACATATGAGGATCTAAAGACATATGATACATCCATCATCACTCATGTAATACCTTTAAAAATAGATATCAAACCATTCAGGCAAAAACAAAGGCCTGTGAATGTAATTTTAGAACCTTTGATATTTGAGGAAGTGAAAAAGCTGCTGTTTGCTAGAATAATTTTCCCTGTTAGACATTCAACCTGGGTAGCTCATTTAGTGCCTGTTAGAAATAAAAGTGGAGATATTAGGTTATGTGTAGATTTTAGGAATTTGAACAAGGCATCTGAAAAGGATAATTATCCTTTGTCTCCCATGGATGAAGTGTTGCAAGCAGTGAATGGGGCCAAGATGATGTCTTTTCTGGATGGACTTTTAGGGTATAACAAGGTCTTGGTCGATAAAGAGGACAGGTTGAAAACTACTTTCACATTTAAATGGGGTAATTATGCTTACAGAAGAATGCCATTTGGTCTAATCAATGCAGGTGCCACTTTTCAGAGAGCCATGGATATTCCATTCCATGGATTGACAGGTAAGTGCATTGTAATTTATATGGATGATTTAACTGTTTATTCTAAAGATGTGTCCACTCATGCTGAGGATCTGAGAAGAGTCCTTAAGAGATGGGAGAGGTATGGAATTTTGCTTAACACTAAGAAATGCTCATTTGGAGTAATAGAAGGAAAACTATTAGGACGTGTCATTTCTAAGAATGGTATATCTATTGATCCTGATAGAATAGAAGGAATAAAGAAATTACAATTACCAAACACTAAGAAAGAATTAAAATCATTTTTTGGTAAAATTAATTTTGTCAGGAAGTTCATTACAGGGTTTGTAGAGATTGTGCGACCACTGAACACTGTGTTGAAGAAAGATACAAATATAGAATGGACACCAGTAGCAAAAGCTACATTTGAAGATATCAAGGAAGAAATTTCTAATGCTCCTGTATTGGCTAGTCCAGATTACACAAAGCCATTTTATATTTTTTCTTTTGCATCCACACATTCAGTTGCAGCTGCTTTGACACAGAAAGGAGAAAATGATGAAGAGAAGTTGATAGATTTTATGAGTGCACCTCTGAAAGATGCACAGTTAAAATACCTTGATACATAAAGACAAGCACTTGCACTGGTAAGAGCAATAAAAAAGTTTAGACATTACATCTTACGCAGTCAGGTTAAAGCTATAGTATCAGATGCAGTACTAAAGATGCTGCTAATGCAGAATGAGCCTCGAGAGAAAAGAGCTAAGTGGATCACAACTTTGCAAGAATTTGATATGGAAATCATTCCAATGAAGTTGGTCAGAGGATAAGCTCTAGTGCAAACAATAGCCAATACAGACCCAAACTTGGTAAAACAACAATATGTGTTGAACACTAGTGATGCATCAGGGTAGTATGATGATTTGAACACTTTTTTGATATCAGGGAAGTATCCAAGCAAGATGAAATCTTCACAAAGAAGGGCTTTGAAGATCAAAGTACAAAAATAAATGGTACAAGGAGGTCTTGTATTCAAGAAGAATCTTGAAGGAATATATTTAAGATGTCTAAATAGAGATGAAGCTGATAAAGTATTGTTAGACCTACATGATAAATATGGAACTGCTAATGGTTCCCATTTAGCCACAACACATAAGATATTAAGAGCAGGATATTATTGGCCTACTATGTTTAAAGATACAGAGAGTCACATTAGAAGTTGCCACATCTATCAAACTACAGTAGATAAAGGAAGGAATCAGGCTAATCCATTGCAGTCAGTCATTGAGTCTAGGTCATTTGCACAGTGGGGCCTAGATTTCATTGGAGTCATAAACCCTCCATCATCTGTAGGATACAAGTTTATACTAACAGTGACTGATTACTGTATAAGGTGGACTAAAGCCACATGTTGCAAATTCTCTACTACTGAGGTAGTCATCAAATTTCTTGAAGAGAACATCATAACTAGGTTTGGGACTCCTTATTTGCTGGTATGTGACAATGGCCCTACATTTTCTTCTTTAAAATTTTCTAAATGGGCATTTGTACATGGAATTGTTTTAAAGTTTCTTTCAAACTATTATCCTCAGGGGAATGGGTTAGCTGAGTCTACAAACAAAATTTTATTAGATATAATCAAAAAGCTAATTGAAAAGAACCCAAGAGAATGGAACACCTTATTGAAATATGCATTGTGGGTAGATAGGACCAGGGTTAAATCAGCCTTAGGCAATGCACCCTATCACTTAGTTTGTGGGACTGATCCCATACTTCCAGTTAATATAAGAATACCAGTTTGGAAGTTTGCCAATGAATACTTAGGCTTTGATGATCACAGAGAAGCCAGAATAATCCAACTGTTGGAATTAGATGAGAAAAAAGATCAAGCCATTGAGAAGTTTGCTAAACATCAAGTAGTGGTAAAGAGATGGTTTGACAAAAGGGAAAGAGTCAAAACATTTAGAATTTCAGACTTAGTGCTGTGCTGGGATAAAGCACATGAGAAAAATGGAAGTCATGGAAAATTTGACAAGTTATGGTTAGGTCCATTATAGGTGTGAGAAATAATAGGAGACAACACTTTCAGGCTTAAGACCTTGATTGGAGAAGATGTGCCATTACCAGTTAATGGCCAGCATTTGAAACACTACTTTTAGGCTTGAGGTGAGGGTTGTTGGTCTGTTGTATCATAATGTGAATAATGTACAGTTTTGTTTGTTTTGGTTTTGTTTTATTTGTTTTTGTTTTTGTTTTGTTTCTCTGTTGTTTTGGTTTGTTTATTTTTGTTGTGTGTTGTGTTGCTTTAGCAAGGATGTTTGTTTTATTTTAGGTTATAATGGAGTAGACTAACAACCATTGAAAATAATAGAAAATTTAGAACATTCAAGTGAATTATTTGAAATTTGGGCATAATTTGTTGTGATTGTCATGAATGTAGAAAGTTAGTTTGCTTGTAAAATTTTGTATTCAATAAATATGGGTTGAGCATTCAAGGGAAGTTTCTTACAATGAAACACCTAAAATCTTTGGGTTTGTTGAACCTACCAGTGTAGATATTAGGTGAAAAATCAGAGGTCACCCTTGCTACAATTACAATTCTTAGCTTAATTTTAGCAAGTGACTATTTCTTGCATCATGAAGTTACAATTGATTAAATACAAAATATAAATAAATAAATAAAATAGATTTTATTGAAATCTAGGTTAAGTCATCTAAGTAACTCTACCGGGGCTATAGACACTTGCTGGCAGTGGGGCTCTACTTAGGAGAATTGTAACGATAACCTTGTCAGGGCTATAGACGCCTATTGGCAACAAGGCTCTATCTGGTTGGCTATGAGGGAATGACATCAACTAGGTAGTCTAATGTCAGTCACTCGTTTGTTCAACTGATTTTCAAGATGAGGATTATTAATCACGTGCACCCACTTAAACTGAAAATGAAAATTCATGCACCTTACTAAATACATTAGGTCTCAAGTTAAATAATGATTTGCATAAAAGATAGTTGGAAATTATGAATTTATTTCATTTCATTTTCTTTAATGGTTTTAAATTTAATTGTTTTATTTGGTTGCTAGTTGTTGTGCTACTCACAACATGCCCCATTTTACTTCTTAGGAAAATGAGGACCCTTGTTGTAGCTGGCTTTTGTTGCTTTTGTGTGTGGGTCTGTTGGTGGTAAAGGGAAAAAGGGAACTAAAAGTATAAACCTTGGTGAAAATAAAGAAGAAAATAACATTGAGTACTAGTGCAAAGTATGGGTGAATTCTTTGTGAAAAATGAATAAGAGTTGCTTTTTGAATCATCCCAAAATTCCTGTATTTTGCAAGTTATATGCGTTTTTGGTAAATGTACAATCAGAGGGTTTGTGTGTTGTATATACCAAGCTCTTTGTATATACAAAGTCATTTCATATACAAATTCATTTGTATATCATGTCTTTGTGTTAGTCACAAAAGGGAAGTCGTCAGGTCTTTTTTTTGGTATGTGGTTATACTTGTATGCATTTTATTAACGCTTTATCTTCACATACAAGATGGACCCAAAGAGAATTAAATTGGAAAGGAATAGTTAGTCGAGTCCGGGGAATGTATGTTAGGCTTGTATGTTTGGCAAAGGCAAAAATACAAGATATACAATAGATTATACATGTCGCGGAATCAAAATTTTATGAAATAAGATAAAGTGGTTGTATATTTTGTGCTTTGTATGTAGGTATCGGACATGCATTACAATGTGTACAATGCAGAACTGAAGAAAAGTAAAGTTTGGTTAATACAATGTATCGTGACTTAATGAATATCAGACATACATTGCATTTTATACAAGTCGGACCTAAAGGAGTTAAGGTTGAAATGAATAAAAGTTGAATTCTGATATGTATGTTCTGGCTTGTATATTTGGCAAATGGAGAAAATAAAAAGTAAATATACAACAGGTTATACATAGCCTGGAATTGAAAAATCATTAGAGTTGATATAACTGTTGTATGTTTTGCACTTTGTATATGTATGTTGCGTTTATATACATTGCAAGTTATATACAATGCGAAACTGAAAGATTATCAAAATAAGATTAAACTATTGTATGTTTTCCCCTTTGTATGTTTCAAAATGTACAAGGCGAAATGTACAAAGTTATATACATCGCAGAACTCAAAAAGTTATGAAATGTGGTTAAGTCGATGCATGTTTTGTGCTTTGTATGTATTCTACATACAAAGCCAATATGCATTATACATATGCAAGTGGCGGAACTGAAAAACTATGAATGGGATATAATGTTTGTATGTATGCCTACTTGTATGAAAAGTTAGATACAAACATTATATGCATCAGCGATACAAAAGAAAAGAGGAAAGGTGAACCCCATTATTTGTACATTTTTTATTGTAAAATGACAATGTATATTTAGCGATATACAAGCAGATGTACATTTAAAAGATGCAAAGCAGAAATACAAGCCAGATGTCAAATTAATTAAAAAATAGAAAAGTCTATGTATATTTTAACGCTTGTATGTTTACAACATACATATCCGATATACAAAGAAAGTAAAGGCATCGGAGGGAAAATGAAGGAAATGCTTTGTATAAGTTCATTGTATATGTGCTTATACAAACGTGATATACAAGCAGTGATATATAATGAAGTACGGAAAAGGTAAAAATGGGAAAGAACTTTAGTTTGATTGTATGCATAAAGTGATTGTATGTTGGAAGATATAACAAAGAGATACAAAAGAAAACATACAAAGGAAAATACAAAGAAAAGTAAGGTATGTAGGGGTGAACTAACGGTAAAAAGTTTAAAAAGCATAAACACTGCAAAAGAAAAGGATGAAGCTCTAGCACATTAATTGTTGTAATTAATGCAAGTTTAACACTCAAGAAAAGTAAGATTTAATGAGGGTTAGGGTAAAATTAAGGTTATTTTGCTTTCGATATACTGTTAAAAGTTGAAATTTACAGAAAAGAGCACTGTTACAGTAAAATTGAGTAGAACATTGTTGAAGCGATAGAGTTACAGTTGCTGGGTGAAAGCAAAAGGTAAAAGTAAGTCAACAACAATAGTCAAACGGTCAGGAAAATGGGTATGTATCTTAAAATGCCATTTAATTTTTGAATGGTAAAATGCAATTGTTAATCCCATTAATTTTAGTTTAAAAACGAATGCATTTGTCAAAGTTACTATTTTAATTGTTAATTAGCTAAGTAGAGCTTAATGAATTTAAAAGGTAAAAGATAGAAAAGACAAACAAGTTAGGGTAAATGGTAAAAGTAGATATTCACAGTAAAAACCCTAGAAATGAAGTAAAAGGAAAGTTAAAAGATGCATGTTTCTACAGGATGGGCCCAAAACCGAAGAAAGATACAGGGGGTGAAGTGAAAAAAGAAAGAAAGCCATGAAAGGAGGTAGAGAAAGAGGAGTTTTCATTACATAGAGGTTGTCCATCCATGATCAATACAAATGGAGTAGGTACAGATATGAGCATTGGAAACTATGATGTAAAAGAGGTGTTAAAGAAAATCACAGCCGCAGATGCTTCTCAAGAGATGAAGTGTATTTGGGAGAGTGGACTATACAGAGCTGTAGGTTTCCCACTGGCAATGGAGGCCAGAGATTTATTTTTAGACTGTGTAATTTTATATGATCCAGCCACCAGGAAGATCATGTTACATGACAGACTAATTGCTGATTTAACCACTGAAGGCATTGTCAGAACATTCGGATTAGAGATTAATGAAAAAATGAGGGATACTGATGTTGATCAATATGATGAGAATTTTTACACAAATGAAGGAGAATGTAAAGGTAAAATATTTTGCAACTGGTACAACCTAGAAAACAAGCCCAAGGCTATGGTCAGAGTACCTAAGAATCTGATGAGGGTATACTTCAAAGAGGAAATTCATTTGATGATAACTATGCTGACTAGGTTAGTTGGATTAAGTGATGGCACTAAGTGTGAACCATGGATGTTCACTGTCATTGAATTCATAAGAGTAGGAGAAAAGGAGCAAGGGCAAATCCATTGGGCCAAGGCATTTAGCACAGCTATTTGGAGGCAGGCCATGATGAGACAACAGAAAAGCTTGCCATTTTATTTGTCTTCTTATGTGCTTTACTCATGTGCTATAGAAATTAGACCCTATATTCATGGAATAGAAAGGGTAGGTGCTCTAGGAAATGGTCCAGACCAGAAATTAGTATATGAACATTAGCCTGTTTTACGAGAGGAAAATGCCTTAAAGAATTTTTCTTTAGCTAATGATGTCTTTTATATTTACCTGGTAAGGGTGTTGAGAGAAGAGCCTGACAAGAGGTTATCTAAAAGTGCAGAGGATGCAATTGGATTGGATAGTTCTTGGTTCATACAGTTTGAACATTTTACTTACATAAGGATTGAGGGCTTTGAAGGGAAACCATTTATGCTACGTAGATATCCCTTTGACAAGTTAATTGTTTTGGAATTTTCAAGACAGAATTTAAATAGTTTCAGAATGTACAAAAGGAAATTCAATAATAGAGGAAATGTGAGATTGCCTTGGGCTATTGGTAGATACTCCTGCTATAGTCAAGAGCTTGCAGGTTATTCAAAGCAAGAGCTGAGGTATTATGGTTTTCAAGATTTTGATTTAACTAGGAGATTTGATCCTTTCCATAGGATCTAGAACTTTGTGAATAAAAACTATAAACATCTGATACATATTGAGGATTTTTGGGCTAATTGTGAAAATGATAGGGAAGTAAGGAAAAGAGCTCATAAAAGATTAAATCTTGAGCAAATCAAATCTATAGGCAAAATATATGTTCCTCCAGAGGTTCAAGATGATGATAATTTGCTACATCAGAGTATGCAGAAGCAAGGTTGGCTCCTATTACAGAGCCTGATTGCTCAAAATCCTAGAACACATCATTGGATGTATTGTCTAAACCAGTAATATTATTTTTAAAAACATGGCTAAAGGATAGAATTGAGGAAATTAAGGCTGAAGGCAAACACATCACTTATCCAAAGAAAGGGAGAAAAAGAAAGGCAGAGCCTAGTGAAGAACTGCAATATTTTTATGAAAAGAAGATAAAGATTGTAGAGGCCAAAATTGTGGAAAAAGATAAAAATGCTACCTTAATGGATTCATATGCTTTAGGTATAACAATAGCAGTGGCATCAGATACTTTTGTGGATGCAAAGTCCGTAAGTCATGAAATTAGTACAGAAGAGGCACAGATTGCAAATGAAGCAGCAAGACAACCAATCAGAAGGGCAATCCCTATAAGTTTGTCAAAAGGTGAAACTTCTGAAACAAGTGGTGTAATTGGAGCACAAGAAGTAGGTGCAAAACTGAGCAATATACTTAGTGCCTCCACACCCTTAGCATAAGGACATGCATTTAGACAGGTGAAAATAGAGTTGGCTGAGGAAATACAACAGCAGTCAAAAATTCACAAGGCTAAACAAACTGTGGAAACTGTGCATATTGAGAGTAGCAATAGTGAGGAAAGAGCAATGTACAAGGGGAAGAGAATTGAAATAGAAGAAGATTCCAGTGATTTTATAAGTGAAGAACAAGAACCAAGCACTCAGGCTAAAATGGAGATTGAGCAAGGCTCAGAACACCAAGAAGAAAAGGTACAAGAAGAAACAGGATCAGTGGATCCCTTTGGTACCTTAGTTCCACCTGAAATCATTAAGGATGTGCAAGAGGAGGCACATAATATTTAAGAATCTGAGAAAGAGGAGATACTTGAAAAGATAATTACACAGACACATGCTTCAGTAGAAGAAAAAATAAAAGAGGACACCTCATGTGTGGATGTATTAAATATGATGAACATGTATGATGAGCCAAGTGAGGAAGAAAAGAATGCAGAGGATGTGCAAGATTAAGAGGGAGAAGTAAAAGAAGATGATGCAAAGGCAAATTCACTTATACATATAGAGCAAGTACAGATAGAAAATATAGACAAAATAGAAGGTGAAGCTAAGATGCCTGAAGGTACAGAAGAAACAAGAAAGATAGATGAGAATAAGGCTGATAAACAAACAGAAGGTGTTAACCTGCCAAATCAAAAGTAAATAAATGCAGGAGATGATCAAGGAAAAGAGCCAACAGAAGAAGAGGCTCCTGAAGAAGAAGTTGAAGATGGAGGAGAGACTGAGATAGTAGAGGAGAATGAGGTGGAATCAAAAGAATAGGAAAAAGGTCCCAGGGAACAAAAGCCTCCAGAACAGCAGCAAAATGCACAACAACAACAAGCACCATAGCAGGAAGAGCAGCAACAAGAGGAAAGGGAAAGAGAAAGACCACATGAAGAAGTAATTGCTAAAATTAAGGTTACAGAAGGCATAAAAGAAGTTCATGCTTGGTTAGGAGGAGAAATAAGGAAGGAATGAAAAGAGGTCCAATTAGCACCAATTGACATTAAAAGTTTATTAGGTGAGAAGACCACTCCAAGAAAAGAAAAGAGAAAGGCTAGGACAATGTTTGCTATATAGAGAGGTCCAGGTGGATCCAGAATGCAAAACCTAGCCATACCACAAAAGGAAAAGGAAAAAGGTGAAATAGCCTTAGAGGAATACAAGATATTGAATCTTGACCTTGGGCACTCTACAAGAAAATAGCACATCAATGAATGGGAAGACATGCACCAAGTGACAGTAGAAATGCTAAAGAAAGATAAAGACAAACATGATTACTTAAAGGCACACATTGCCCAACTTCAACAACTTATTAAGGGTATATTTGATCCCAGTGCCACAGTTCCAGAATTGCCTGATAACATAGCATTAGTATCAAAAGAAGAAATACAAGACATGAAAAATAAAAGGCTTAAAACTAGTATTTTTTATGAATGGTATAAAGACTTTATGCAAGAAGGTGAGCAAACAATAAGGCGAGCTGTGAGAAGTTGGAAGGTAGTGACAGAAGAAAAGAATAAATGTATGATACTTATACATAAAGGCCAAGCCAGAAAAGAAGAATGCATGTCTAAGATTCAACAATTGATAGAAGTTGAAGGAAGAGTAGAAGAATTGATCAATGAAGGATCGCTTACTGTTACATTGGCAAATCAAGTGCCATGAACTATATTAGAGCTTAAATTTGAAGAGGATAACATCAGAAAATGTACAACAGTTGTGGAAGATTTAGAAGAGAAAGCAGGTGAGATGATCAAGATGCATGAGAAAATAACAAAAAGAGTCCTGCAACATGAATGTATGGAAATGCCAGCGTATGACTTAGAAAGGGCATTAAAAGAGTTCAATGCCATATTTGCACCATGCCTAGAAAATCTGGATGCAAATCTCAGTAAACAAATGATCGATACATTAATGGAAGAGCGTGGTAAAATAAAGAAATACCAGAAGAGAAGAGAAGGCTCAAAGAATAAAGAAAAGAAGTTAAAGGAGGGGGTAGTGATGTAGGAATACATTTTGGCAAAGAGTCCAGAAGGGACCGCACCTTTGTAGAAGGTGTAATCGGCAATATCAAGAAATACTTGAAAAAGTGAGAAGACAAGCAAGGGCAAAGGGTTTTTTGAGAAGAAGTCAAATAAAGAACCTTGGCGGGAGAAAGTCAATAAAGAAAAGGGGAATCTTATTCTGTAAAAGATTCCAATAGCATCCTTTGAGGGAGAGAAAAGATGCCAAATAGATATTTTTGGCAGATGGTTTTGAGACAAAGATGCACCCTTGATCAAGAATGGACAGCATCTCAGCTGTAGATGGAAGTGTAGCTGTAGCAATTTAAAAGTTCAAAATCTATATAAGGAACTTTGCTACATGTATATTATTTACATAGGGATTTGTAGAAACTAGCTAGCAATTGTAATTTGTTCTGAAACTTTGAGTAGAAAGATTATTTTAGTTTAGAGGAGGTGACTGTGTCTGCACTAAGGAATATGTGGAATGTCCAACTTTCTTATTGTATCTGTAAAGCATTGTAAGTTTTAGTGAATTTGATTAATGAAACTAAGAGTCATTCATACATTGTAAATCATATATGGCTGTTTGTTTTGAATATAAGTGAATCTGGAAGTCTGCGTCTATTTTCTGAGTGTCTTCTGGCTCTTCCTTGTGTTTTAAATAATTTCTCTTAAAGCTCGCAATCTTGGATGCATATTTGTGAAAATACTCAGGATATTTGCATTTAATGATTTAGTCTGTTGATTTAATTAAATTTGCTATAATACTTGCCATGTGCACAACAGAGCATTTAGATCCTATAGCAAGTGTTGTTGATTTTGAATTCTCTCTAACTTTTCCCAAACTTTGAAATACTTAGCTTAAACACAGAAATCTTAAGGAGATTGTCTAACATTTGAAGGAATTAAGAGCAATTGAGTTGATATTTGGCAATCTTTATACATATTTGAAAAAGAAAAAATGTTTTAATAATAAAATCATACAAAGCTTCAGGATACAGTAACAGATTTAAGCAAAGGAATGAATAATTTGTTGATATTTGCAACAATTTGCATAATTAGAGTCCAGTAAGTCATCAGTCACCTTAAATCACGTAAACCCCCTTACATATTAACAGCTTCACATTTACCTACTAAATTGTCCAATAGGTCAAGACCTAACCATAAAGAAACTTGGGATTAAGCAAATCTTAACTGATTTCTTCATATCTTTCAAGACAGTTAGGTTCATTTTGTGAATTATAACTTTTGTTATGAATGTGTAAAAACAATCATCAACAGTTTTTGGCACTAGAAGGAGGGCCTAAACCTTCGACCTTGTGGTTAGCAGGAGAAATAAGGAAGGAAGGAAAAGAAGTCCAATAAGTAGGAATTGACATTAAAAGTTTATTAGGTGAGAAGACCACTCCAAGAAAAGAAAAGAGAAAGACTAGGACAATGTCTGCTATACAGAGAGGTCCAGGTGGATCCAGAATGTTGAACCTAGCCATACCACAACAGAAAAAGGCAAAATGTGAAATAGCCTTGGAGGAATACAAGATATTGAATCTTGACCTTGGGCACTCTACAAGAGAACATCACATCAATGAATGGGAAGACATGCACCAAGTGATAGCAGAAATGCTAAAGAAAGACAAAGACAAATAGGATTACTTAAAGGGACACATTGTCCAACTTCAACAACTTATTAAGGGGATATTTGATCCCAGTGCCACAGTTCCAGAATTGCTTGATAACATAGCATTAGTATCAAAAGAAGAAATACAAGACATGAAAAATAAAAAGCTCAAAGCTAGTATTTTTGATGAATGCATTAAAGAATTTATGCAAGAAGGTGAGCAAACAATAAGGCAAGTTGTGAGAAGTTGGAAGGTAGTGACAGAAGAAAAGAATAAATGTATGATACTTATACATAAAGGCCAAGTTAGAAAAGAAGAATGCATGTCTGAGATTGAATAGTTGATAGAAGTTGAAGGAAGAGCAGAAGAATTGATCAATGAAGGAGCACTTATTGTTACATTGGCAAATCCAGTGCAACAAACAATATTAGAGCTTAAATTTGAAGAGGAGAACATCAAAAAATGTACAACAGTTGTACAAGATTTAGAAGACAAAGCAGGCGAGATGATCAAGATGCATAAGAAAATAACAGAAAGACTCATGCAGCATGAATGTATGGAAATGCCAACGTATGACTTAGAAAGGGCATTAAAAGAGTTCAATGCCATATTTGCACCATGCCTAGAAAATTCAGATGCAAATCTCAGTAAGCAGATGATAGATACATTAATGGAAGAGCGTGGTAAAATAAAGAAATACCAGAAGAGAAGAGAAGGCTCAGAGAATAAAGAAAAGAAGTTGAAGGAGGGGGTAGTGATGCAGAATACATTTTGGCAAAGAGTTCAGGAGGGAACTGCACCTTTGTAGAAGGTGTAATCAGAAATTTCAAGAAATACTTGAAAAAGTGAGAAGACAAGCAAGGGAAAAGGGTTTTTTGAGAAGAATTCAAATAAAGAACCTTGGCGGGAGAAAGTCAATAAAGAAAAGGGGAATCTTATTTTGTAGAAGATTCCAACATCATCTTTTGAGGGAGAGAAAAGATGCCAAATAGATATTTTTTGCAGACAGTTATGAGACAAAGATGCACCCTTGATCAAGAATGGAGAGCTCTCAGCCGTAGGTGGAAGTGTAGCCATAGCAATTTGAAAGTTCAAAATATATATAAGGAACTTTGCTACATGTATATTATTTACACATGGATTTGTAGAAACTAGCTAGCAATTGTAATTGGTTCTGAAACTTTGAGTAGAAAGAGTATTTTAGTTTAGAGGAGGTCGCCTGTGTCTGCACTAAGGAATGTGTGGAATGTCCAACTTTCTTATTGTATCTGTAAAGCATTGTAAGTTTAGTGAATTTGATTAATGAAGCTAAGAGTCATTCATACATTGTAAATCATATATGGCTGTTTGTTTTGAATATAAGCGAATCTAAAAGTCTGCATCTATTTTCTGAGTGTCTTCCTGCTCTTTCTTGTGTTTTAAACAATTTCTCTTAAAGCTCGCAATCTTGGATGCATATTTGTGAAAATACTCAGGATATTCACATTTAATGATTTAGTCTGCTAATTTAATTAAATTTGCTATAATTCTTGCCATGTGCACAATAGAGCATTTCGATCCTGTAGCAAGTGTCGTTGATTTTAAAATCTCTCTAACTTTTCCCAAACTTTAAAATACTTAGCTTAAACACAGAAATCTTAAGGAGATTGTCTAACATTTGAAGGAATTAAGAGCAATTGAGTTGATATTTGGCAATCTTTATACATATTTGAAAAAGAAAGCATGTTTTAATAATAAAGTCATACAAAGCTTCAGGATACAGTAACAGATTTAAGCAAATGAATGAATAATTTGTTGATATTTGCAACAATTTGCATAATTAGAGTCTAGTAAGTCATCAGTCACCTTAAATCACGTAAAGCCCCTTACATATTAACAACTTCACCTTTACCTACTGAATTGTCCAATAGGTCAAGACCTGACCATATAGAAACTTGGGATTAAGCAAATCTTAATTGATTTCTTCATATCTTTCAAGACAGTTAGGTTCATTTTGTGAATTATAACTTTTGTTATGAATGTGTAAAAACAATCATCAATAGTTTTTGGCACTAGAAGGAGGGCCTAAACCTCCGACCTTTAAGGAAGGAAGGAAAAGAGGTCCAATTAGCACCAATTGACATTAAAAGTTTTTTAGGTGAGAAGACCACTCCAAGAAAAGAAAAGAGAAAGGCTAGGACAATGTCTGCTATACAGAGAGGTCGAGGTGGATCCAGAATGCTGAACCTGGCAATACCACAAAAGGAAAAGGCAAAAGGTGAAATAGCCTTGGAGGAATACAAGATATTGAATCTTGACCTTAGGCACTCTACAAGAGAACAACATATCAATGAATGGGAAGACATGCACCAAGTGACAACATAAATGCTAAAGAAAGACAAAGAAAAATAGGATTACTTAAAGGGACACATTGTCCAACTTCAACAACTTATTAAGGGATATTTGATCCTAGTGCCACAATTCTAGAATTGCCTGATAACATAGCATTAGTATCAAAAGAAGAAATACAAGACATGAAAAATAAAAGGCTCAAAGCTAGTATTTTTGATGAATGGTTTAAAGACTTTATGCAAGAAGGTGAGCAAACAATAAGGCAAGCTGTGAGAAGGTGGAAGGTATTGACAGAAGAAAAAAATAAATGTATGATACTTATACATAAAGGTCAAGCCAGAAAAGAAGAATGCATGTCTGAGATTGAACAGTTGACAGAAGTTGAAGGAAGAGCAGAAGAATTGATCAATGAAGGAGCACTTATTTTACATTGGCAAATCAAGTGCCATGAACAATTTTAGAGCTTAAATTTGAAGAGGATAACTTCAGAAAATGTAAAATAGTTGTACAAGATTTAGAAAAGAAAGCAGGTGAGATGATCAAGATCCATAATAAGATAACATAAAGACTCTTGCAACATGAATGTATGGAAATGCCAGCGTATGACTTAGAAAGGGCATTAAAAGAGTTCAATGCCATATTTGCACCATGCCTAGAATATCTAGATGCAAATCTTAGTAATTAGATGATAGATACATTAATGGAAGAGCATGGTAAAATAAAGAAATACCAGAAGAGAAGAGAAGGCTCAGAGAATAAAGAAAAGAAGTTGAAGGAAGGGGTAGTGATGCAAGCATGCATTTTGGTAAAGAGTCTTGGAGGGGACTGCACCTTTGTAGAAGGTGTAATCAGCAATTTGAAGAAATACTTGAAAAAGTGAGTAGACAAGCAAGGGCAAAGGGTTTTTTGAGAAGAAGTCAAATAAAGAACCTTGGTGGGAGAAAGTCAATAAAGAAAAGGGGAATCTTATTTTGTGAAAGATTCCAATAGCATCCTTTGAGGGAGAGAAAAGATGCCAAATAGATATTTTTGGTAGATGGTTATGAGACAAAGATGCACCCTTGATCAAGAATGGAGAGCTCTCAGTCATCGATGGAAGTGTAGCTGTAGCAATTTGAAAGTTCAAAATATATATAAGGAACTTTGCTACATGTATATTATTTACACAGGGATTTGTAGAAACTAGCTAGCAATTGTAATTTGTTCTGAAACTTTGAGTAGAAAGAGTATTTTAGTTTAGAGGAGGTTGCCTGTGTCTGCACTAAGGAATGCATGGAAAGTCCAACTTTCTTATTGTATCTGTAAAGCATTGTAAGTTTTAGTGAATTTGATTAATGAAGCTAAGAGTCATTTATACATTATAAATCATATATGGCTGTTTGTTTTGAATATGAGAGAATCTAGAAGTCTGCGTCTATTTTCTGAGTGTCTTCTGGCTCTTCCTTGTGTTTGAAACAATTTCTCTTAAAGTTCACAATCTTGGATGCATATTTGTGAAAATACTCAGGATATTCGCATTTAATGATTTAGTCTGCTAATTTAATTAAATTTTCTATAATTCTTGCCATGTGCATAATAGAGCATTTAGATCCTATAGCAAGTGTTGTTGATTTTGAATTCTCTCTAACTTTTCCAAAACTTTGAAATACTTAGCTTAAACGTAGAAATCTTAAGGAGATTGTCTAACATGTGAAGGAATTAAGAGCAATTGAGTTGATATTTGGCAATCTTTATACATATTTGAAAAAGAAATCATGTTTTAATAATAAAATCATACAAATCTTCATGATATAGTAATAGATTTATGCAAAGGAATGAATAATTTGTTGATATTTGCAACAATTTGCATAATTAGAGTCCTGTAAGTCATCAGTCACCTTAAATCACGTAAGGCCCCTTACATATTAACAGCTTCACATTTACCTACTGAATTGTCTAACAGGTCAAGACCTGACCATATAGAAACTTGGGATTAAGCAAATCTTAATTGATTTCTTCATATCTTTCAAGAGAGTTAGGTTCATTTTGTGAATTATAACTTTTGTTATGAATGTGTAAAAACAATCATCAACAAATATGTCCTAACCTATTGCAACATCATGCAAAGGGAATGAAATGTAGATCAGGTCATGCCTTAGCTGGGACTCAAACATGATCTTCCACGCCACAACATGCTTCCATAATCTTCTATAGATCTTTGTAATCACTGGGATGAACCAGGTCGGCCAAGACTTGTTACACGCTATGTTATCGGGGAACGATCTTCACACACCATCTCAATTTCTTAACATAGACCAAAGTCCAGATAGGAACATGATTAGGAGACATCCTTGAGCATGTTATAATCATAAGGAGAAACTAAACAAACATTAACCACTTTATTCATAGGAATCTTCTCACTGGAGTACATGAACTTTACTCTCTTCAACTGTCATAAAGAAAGATACCTTGTGGACCACCAAACCATGAACCATTGCACTTGTAGGCACTTATCATCATCCCAGACTTCCCTCTACAACCACATAGAAAAATACTTTCTTGCAGAGGAATATGGAGCCAAATACTATCTTCCTGTCTCAACTGAACTTATAGAAAAAGTAGGCTTCACTCTAGTGAACATAACTCACTTTGATCTTCATACAGATGGATTAGACCTGAAATGTAGCATCCTTAGACATACCTCTAACTTACTTCCAATCCATAGACCATGTTCTTCAAGAAAGAACAAATGCAGAGCAATTTACTAGACTGTTCTTCAGTATATAACTCATTGTCTGTATTGCACTTCTCTGTGGCTTACTTGTTTCTTCGGGAGAGGCTAGTTTTCTCAATATCCTCAACATAAAAGTCTTCTAAACAAGTAATGGAATGGGATACAGTTGACACCAATGACAACAAGAATATGTTGACATCAATGACAACACTGATTAGGCACATACTTACAATAATCCCCCCCTTTGTCATTGATGGCAACATATGATGTGAAAAACTGCAATAGCCATCAAGACAAGATTCTCCCCTTTCTCTTAACACATTTGTGATATTTCTTTCTCCAACATTCAACCCCTTTCTCTTACACATTTGCGCTCTAAGTTTTTCACATGACTTCTCTCTCCCTTTGACATCAATGGAAAAGGGCACATACTTGCACTATTTTACTCTGATCTAATCTCTCCTTTGAACTTTTTGACTACTCCCCCTTAGAAGTAGTACTAAAAAGAATCAATCCAAACCTTTGAGCACATCTAGATTGATGCACCATTGTGCATCTTAGTTTAGAATAGGAGGGGTGATGACTCCTAACTTTTCTCTGAGATACACAAAAGTATCCTTTAGCAAAGGCTTGGTAAAAATGTCTGCAATCTGATCCTTGGTCGAACCATACTCCAAATTCACTTCATTCTCTATCACCTTTTCTCTCAAAAATGATACCTAATGGATATGTGCTTTGTCCTTGAATGCATCACTAGATTCTTTGATATATTGATGGCACTTGTATTGTCACAAAAGATTGTAATTGGATCTTCATACACAACTTTGATGTCCTTCAAAGTCTACTTCATCCATAACACTTGAGTGCAGTTACATGCTACTACAATGTATTCTTCTTCAACAGTAGATAGGGATATTGAATCTTGTTTCTTGTTCAACCAAGATACTAATCTTTTCCCCAAGAAGAATGCACCTCCACTTGTGGTTTTTCTGTCATCCACATCTCTGTCCCAATTTGCATCAGTATATGCACTGAGAACAAAGTCACTGTCCCTGGGGTACCACATACCATAATCTATTGTGGCTTTTAAATATCTCAGAATTCTCTTGACTGCCATCACATGTGATTCCTTGGGTTCTACCTGAAATCTTGCCACAAGACACATTACATGCATTATGTCAGGTCTATTTTGAGTCAGATAAAGTAATCCTCCAATCATAGATCTATACTTTTTCTAGTCGTCCATGGGTGAGTTATCATCTTTGCTCAGCTCACAACCAGTTATCATAGGTGTCCATACTGCTTTAGAGTCTTCCATCACAAATTTCTTTAGCAACTCTTTCACATACTTGGACTGAGAAATGAAGATACCCTTATCTGATTAACTTATTTGTAGACCTAAAAAGAAGTTCATTTCCCCAAACATAGACATTTCAAATTCACTTTACATTTTCTAGCAAAAACTGAGCACATACCTTCATTGCCTCCAAAAATAATATCATCAATAAAAACTGCAACAATTAGGGTTTGTTCATCATTGATCTTGAAGTAGAGATTACTATATGTCGTACCTTTACTAAACCCTATTTGTATCAAGTACCTACCCAACCATGCATACCATGTCTTGGGAGCTTGCTTCAATCCATACAGTGCTTTCTTCAATCTACATACCATGTCCCCTTGTTCTGATGACTAAAATCCTTCTGGTTGTTCAATATAGACTTCCTCTTCCAACTCTCCATTTAAGAAGGTAGACTTCACATTCATTTGATAAACCTTTAAATCTTTGTATGCTGTAAAAGCTAGAAACATACTTATTGCTTCAATCCTTATTACTAGAGCAAAAGTTTCTTCAAAGTCTATGCCTTCAACCTAAGTGTATCCTTTGCATACTAATCTTGCTTTGTTTCTTACCACTTCACCATTCTCATTCATTTTGTTTCTAAAGACCCACTTTGTACTAATTACATTCTTGTCTGCTGGTCTGGGAACAAGATCCCAAGTCTGATTCTTCTCTATCTGCATCAATTCTTCTTCCATGGCCTTTATCCAATTCTCATCTTTGCATGCCTCATCCATAGTTTTAGGTTCAACCTTAGAGATCAGATAGAAATTTACTTATTCTTCTATATCTTTTCTTCTAGTTAAGATCCCTTTGCTCTTATCTCCTATGATTTAATTTTCAGAGTGACTGATTCTTACATATCTTGGAGTTTTGATGGCACTTATCAGAGCTTGTTCTTCTTCATCTATGTTGTCTTCATGTTGCACCACTTCTGAAACATCTAGATCATCTAACTCATATCCACTTGGTTCTGAAGACCTTTCTTTACACTCATCAACTTTGACATTTGCACTTTCAATGATTTTATTCAACGTCTTATTATAGAACCAGTAGGCCTTACTCTTGGTGGAGTAACCAAGAAATATTCCTTCATCACATCTAGCATCAAACTTGCCTAAATCTTCTTCTCTTTTGATATAACATCTACTACCAAAGACTTTGAAATATTTCATAGTAGGAACTCTACCATGCCACAATTCATAGGGAGTTTTTGAACTGTTACCTTTTACTTGAACTCTGTTTAGGATATATACTGCAGTGTGAATTGTCTCTCTCCAGTATGCTTCTGGAAGATTAGCTTCCTTCATCATGGTTCTAGCAACTTCTTGAACTATTCTGTTTTTCCTTTCTACAACTGCATTTTGTTGTGGAGTTCTGGGCATAGATAACTCTCTTTATTCCATGCTGTTCACAAAATAAATTGAACTCATTTAATGTGAACTCTCCTCCTCTATCAAATCTCAAACATTTGATTTTCAAATCCATCTCATTTTCAACCATTTCCTTAAATGCCTTGATTTTATCTAGAGCTTCATCTTTCTCTTTCAAAAAGGTGACCCAAGTCATTCTGGAATAATCATCAATGAGTAGCATGAAATACGTGTCTCCTTGCAAACTTCTTAGTCTAGTAGGTCCACACAAATCTATATGTACTAGCTCAAGTAGTCCTCCAACTGATTGATCTTTTCTTTTGAAACTTGTTGTTGTCTATTTCCCAAATTGACACTCCTTGCAAACCAGATTAGCAAGATTCACAAGCTTAGGCAACTCTCTAACAATCTGTGCAGTACTTATCTTCATAATATTATCAAAATCTATGTGACACAACCTTCTATGCCATAATCAACTTTTATCAATCTAAGTCATCAAGCAATAGTTCTCGGTTCCATTCAAGTGATAGATATTACCTCTAGTCTTCTTACTAGTTGCAATGACTGTTCTGGAGATTTCCCTGATCTTGCATCCATTGTCCTTGAAGCTTAAGTCATAGCCCTTGTCACACATCTGACCCACACTCAGAAGATTGTGCTTTAATCCTTTCTCATACAAGACATCTTCAGTATTATGCTTGCCATCAAAAGAAATAGATCCTTTTCCACAAACCCTACCAGATGTGTCATCTCCAAACCTAACTAGTCCACCATCATATCTTTCCAAACTTACAAACTTACTTTTGTCACTAGTCATGTGGTGAGAGCAACCACTATTAATAACCCATTCATCTTTGTCCTTGATGACCTGAGCAGCCAAAGCACTTTCCACTGGTTTTTCTTCCTTCATACAACTAGAAGAATTAGTAGACACAAGATCTTCCTTAATAGCAATGAACAAGCGTTCATTTACAGAGGAATTAACATTATTTGGTTCACCATTATCTAATACTCCTTCATCATCATCAAAATCTTCAACACAATAACACTTCTATTGGGTCCTAGGCCTATTCTCATATCTTCTATTTCTTTCAATTCTTTCAAGACATCTGGAAGCAAAATGACCTACTTTACCACAGGAAAAACATTTGAAAGGTAATTTACCTTTATGCTTACCAGATCCTCTTTGCAACCTATACACAAAGTTGGTGTCAACTTCATCTATCTCATCATCAGATTCTACCTTATACTTTTATGATCTGGAAGTACTTCCAGGAGTACTGGCCTTGAAGGCAGTCTGAACTTTTGGCAGAGCATCATCTAAATCCCTCATCTCAAAAGTAATAAGCTTACCAAGTAGCTAAACCCTGCTAACTATTTTACTTGCATGAATTCTTCAATCGTGGCCACCTTGTGACAATAGGACTTGGGTAGAGATATGAGTATTTTCGTCACAATCTCCTTTTCATCGAGAGTTTTGTTGGTGATTGTTTTGATGCAATCATAACAATAAGTTAAAATTCACATATAATGAACTGAAACTATACTTGAAAGATAAGAAGGAATCATTTAAGATTCACTTAATGCCAAGTCTATAGTGGTCAGGTCTTGACCTGTTGGTCAAATTCAGTTGGTCAATGTGAAGCTATAATGTTTGAGGGGCCTTACATAATTTAGGGTTTCTTTGTGGTTTACTGGACTCAAACTATGCAAAAAGATCATGAATACAGCAAGTTGTCTATTCCTTTTACATAAAAACGTTTCTGTGCTGCAAGACTTGAAAATGTATTCTTGAATTATTGCAACTTTACTCTTCATATATTTATGAAAACTTGTCTACTCTTAACTCTATTGTTCATGCTTCTTTAAATATGAGACAAATTTCCTTCAGATTTCTATGTTTTAAACTAAGTAGTTTCAGATGGGTTGGGAAAAGTTAGAAAGATCTACTCTAAACCTCATTTACTCTACCAAAGGGTCTAATTGTTCTGTTATGCACTATATAAACCATACAACAATTTGATCAAATCCATAGTAAAAACCTTAAATGTAAGTTATGAGCATTTTCACAAACATACATTTAAAATTGCAAGCTCTCAAAGAAAATATTTTAAAACACAAAGAAGAGCAGGAGAACACTCAGAAGATAGATGCAGAACTCCAGATTCTATTGTATTAGAAACAAACAGTCATACATGATTTACAATGTTGGAATGACTCTTAGTTTCATTGATCAAACTACAGAGAACTTACAAGCTTTATAGATACAATAAGGAAGCCAGATGTTCCATGCACTCCTTACTACAGACAACAGGTGACCTCCTCTAAACTAAACTATGCCTAGAAAGAATCTACAATTCTAGCAAAATGCTAAAATCCCTGTGTAAGTATTACAATGTATTAAGGCACAATATATAGACTTTTTGATTGTCCTCAATACAACCCAAAACCCTAATGGTTAAGAAATGGTTCAAACCCTAGGTTATAGCATTAAATGCAGGTGAACCAATTTCCCAAAAAAATATCTCCAAATATGTGTTGAATCTGGGTGAAAATATGCCCCTTTCTAAAACCCTAGCAGTTCAGAAGTAAATTCTGCAACCTACTATCATTATGTTTTATCTGCATTTTGGGTCTTCTCATTGATGTCCCTTGACTTTCTATACTTCATCCTCATCTTCTCTTTACTTCTGAAATTAGATTCTCCTTCCAAGACGTCACTGCCATTAAGTTTTAGCTTCCTCTTCTAGCTACTGACCTGCAAAAATAGACCAGTAATAAGTACCATTGATTATTAAACAACCATTTTTGAAACACCTGTTAGATCCAAGTGGGACTGAGCAAAAAATCATAGCTATCGGGTCAAAATCTATAAAAAATGTATTCATACTGCGCATACCATGTCAAAAACTACCGGGTCAACTATTGCAAACCAGAAATGATGCATACACAGGGTCAAAGTGTGCCAAAAACCCTAAAAAACCTATCACTAAATGCCCCGCACCTATCGGCACCAAAAAACCATATTGGCGGGCCCTAAAGATTGCCCACTGACTTCCTGCGTCTAGCTGAAAAAACAACCCCTTTATCCTCCTTTTATTAGAAATAGTGCCTGCAGAGAGTGACACATGGCGCGCTCCATGCGACGGGCTTTGAAACTTTTGCTTTATGCGGAAGGTGACACTTGTCACATTCTGTGCTTCCTAGAAACTATTCTCAAAACCTACGAAAACCTTTAGATTCATGCGGAAGAAGACACATGTCACCTTCCGCGTCATTGTTAGGGGCTACTGAGAGCAAGCGGAAGCTCTCCCAAAACTTTTGACTCTCACAGAAAGTGACACTTGTCATTCTCTGCAGGCGTGTTGTAACTTTTAGAAACTATCGAAGCACTTTGAAACCTATTGGCGGAAGGCGCCACGTGGCATCTTCCATGCAATTGCTGAGATACTTGGGGCTCGATGGGTCATCCTTCGGAGTGTGACACTTGTCACTCTCTGAAGAACCCTAGAAACCTTTTGAAACCTGCAGAGGGACCTGCGGAGAGTGACACTTGTCACACTCCGCAAAGCTCTAGAAACTTTAAGAAACACCCTGCGGAAGGTGCCATGTGGCATCTTCTACGCAACCCTTGAAACTGTTTAAGAAACTTTCTTAGCCCACGGATGGTTTTAAATTTTTAAAGGGGCTCATCGTGAAAGGTGACAAGTGGCACACTCCGCGTGATTGTTAGAAACGGCTGGGGCTCTATGTTGGTTCTTTTGCAACGCTATTGAGACTCATGCAGAGTGTGACACTTGGCGCACTCCGTGTAGCCATTTGAAACATTTAGGAACATTTAACGAAACATTTGAAACCTCGCACTATTTAAATCCTATAGTGTATTTTACCAAAATGGGCATAACTTGCAAAATATGGCAAATTTTCAGATGATTCAAAAAGCAACCCTAGCTCATTTTTGACAAGGAATCCAACCATACCATGCACTGGCACTCAAAATGCATTTTCTTACTAATTTTATCAAGGTTTGCAAATTTAATTCTCTTTTCCCTTACCACCAAGGATAGACCCACAAAAAAAAATAGAAGCAAAAAGCAAAGCCACAGCAGGGGTCCCTATTTTGCTAAGGAGTAAAATGGGGCGTGTTGTGAACATCACAACAAGTTCCACTTATGACTTTTATCCCTATAATAAGTTCATCAACTCTTTGCATAAACACTGATATGTTTTGATCATTGTTCATCTTCAAGCTTTCATATTTCACTTTTAGACTTTGTAACTTGGGTTCCTTCACAGAGTCATCTCCTTCATACAGATTTTTCAACTTTTCCCATACCTTTTTTGCAGTTTCAAGATCTACCACTTTCATCAGTATCGAGTCAGTTAATGAGATTAGTAAATCATCCCTAGCCTTGATATCTATCAAATATTCTTTGATTTCATCTTCAGTCATCAGACCATTTTGAGATATGGTTTATTTTGTTTCTATAGCTTTCCAAACTTTGATACCAAGAGAAATAAGATGGCTTTTCATACAAACCTTTCAGAGAACATATAAATTAGTTCCATCAAAATGTAGCTCTTCCTTCTTGTAAGACATTTTCGATCTTCCTCAAGCTGTTAAACTTTCTTCAGATGAACTTGGCTCTAATACCAATTGTTTATATGTGCTAGACAACTGAGAGGGGGGGTGAATCAGTTGTCACAAAAACTTAAACACTTTTTGCAATTAAACATTCATCACTTATCCACAATTATTGTGATTTAACAATGAGAGCATGAAATCAAAAACTTAACTACAGAAGCAACATCAAACACAAGAGACACCAGATTTATGTGGAAAACAACAAGGTGGGGAAAAACCACGGAGATGATTAACTCTCAATATATATTGAAATCTTGAAATAGTGATTTTTAGGCTTGGTTACCCCACGGGCCTAAACATACTGGCTTACTGCCATGAAGAACAACTAGGTCTAGTAGGGTCACTGTCTCAACCCTACACCTAGCAAGATTACAATAAGGGCTGTTAAACCCTATTGGTGGCTTACTACAAAATTCACTTCCACGATGAACACTTTTATTTATTGTGAATAAAGAATTCGTCAGCTCTGCTCTTCCTTTGCTCAACTATTTACCTTCTATCCTCTACCTCTTCTCTACTTTGCCTTGGACCTTTCTTAATATATTCTCATTTTTGCTCAAGGAAAACTTTTCCATGACTTATCTACAAGTATTTATACAATACATCAACCTTTGAATGATCATCAAGGTCGTCATCAACCATTGGAACAATTTCCAAGGTCGATATTACAAACATTTACAAAATAGGTCCTAACCTATTGCAACATCATGAAAAGGGAATGAAAAGTGGATCACATCATGCCTTAGCTGGGACTCAAACATGATCTTCCATGCTAGAACACGCATCCACAATCTTCTATAGATCTCTGCAATCACTGGGATCAACTAGGTCGGCCAAGACTGGTTACACACTATGTTATTTGGGAACAATCTTCACACACCATCTCAATTTCTTAACATGGACCAAAGTCCATATAGGAACATGATTAGGAGACATCCACAAGCATTCTATAATCATCAAGAGCAATCGTATGAACCTTAACCACTTTATTCATAGGAATCTTCTCACCAGAGTACATGAACTTTATTTTCTTCAACTATCATAAAAGAAAGATAGCTTGCGGACCACCAAACCATGAACCATTTCAATTGTAGGCACTTATCATCATCTCAGACTTCCCTCTAGAACTACATAGAAAAATACTTTCTTGCGGAGGAATACAGAGCCAAATACTATCTTCCTGTCTCAACTAAACTTACAGAAAAAGTAAGCTTCACTCTGGTGAACACAACTCACTCTGATCTTCATGCGGATTGCTTAGACCTAAAATGTAGCATCCTTATACATACCTCTAATTTACTTCCAATCCACAAACCACGATCTTCAAGTAGGAACAAATGCAGAGCATTTTACTAGACTATTCTTTAGCATACAACTCACTATCTGTACTGCACTTCTCTGTGGATTACTTGTTTCTTCCAGAGAGGCTAGTTTTCTCAATATCCTCAACATACAAGTCTTCTAAACAAGTAATGAAATGGAATATAGTTGACACCAATGACAACAAGAATATGTTGACATCAATGAAAACATTGATTAGGAACATACTTACAACACATCCCTATACATAGCATCCTCATTGTTCATTAGGCAACATTCCTCAACATTAGGATGGAAGTCACCATTGGCTTCATCATTATCATTTTCACTTGATGAGTTACTAGAAGCCAAAGGTAGGTGTATATATTGTCCTTATCATCTGCATCACTGTCATATGATGCACCACCTTCCACTTCTACCCTTCTGACTACAAAACCATCATCTGATGTTGCACTCATCTGAATGTCTGTATCCACACTATGGTTTTTTGGATCAGCATGTTTATTACTAACAACACATGCATTTGTTGATAATAAACCCTTTACAGTCATATCTTATCTTCTCCATGGAGTCCAAGGAAAAAATATGCCTACTGCATATTCATTATTTTAAAATCCTCCCACACAAAACTTAATCTAGTTTCATATGTTTCAAAAAACATATCAATTCAAGAGGGAATGTTAGGTCTGAAACTTTCAGGAATATAGGAAAGTGAAACAACGAACCTGTGATAAAAATCCTTTCTTGACTGTCCCTCTTGTATTTTGATTTTTTCCAGCCCTATGACAAGATTAGTAGGGACAAGACCTCTGGCAAATTCATCTTCAAATGCTGCCACAAGTTCATTCCTTGAGGCAATGAACTACCTGGGAAAGCTCTAGATCCATTCTCTTTCCTTTTTATGCAAGGACCTAACAAAGAACCTCATCCACATGTCTTCATCCTCAAACTAATGTTCTTCCATGAATTCTAAAACTACATCAACATGTGTGTCCCCTTCCCAAATATCATACCCATCAAACTTGGGCAACTGTTGTCTTTCCTAGTACATCATGGGCTTTCCTTTTTATAAAGAATCCATGAAAGTATCCCATTTATTTAGTTATTATATCATCAAGGAAAGCAATGTGAGGATACCATGAGGGTGTCATGAGTGGAGGGTAACCGTGTTGAGCATCTAAAACCCTCATTATCCTTGTCAAAAACATGCAAAATTGTGTTAATCCTAAGACTGTAGAAACAATGAGAAGATGCCTTTTTCATAAGAAAAGACCATGGTTTTCATAGGGGAGACCTGTGATACCTTCCCGTGGGTTTAATACAACATTTTAATAAGAAAGGAGTTGCAAACGTTTTAAGAGGTTTTGGGACTGACTTCTAGTGTAATAGCCCTACTAACTATTCTTTACACCATTTGGGGCCCTAGATCATCTATCCATCAAGAAACAAGGGAATGGAAACCATCTTAGGTTACTTAAATGTCCTCAATGAGCCACAAGGTGGAATGGTTGGCAAGAATAGCAGATTTTTCATAAGCTGTAGGAATGTCATAGGTTTATGTCTGGCCAATGCACTTCCATGATAGTCATTATGTTTTCTTATTTTGTTCAAGGTTCATTAAGTCTCTTTCAATAGATACGATGAAGGTATCCGAGACAAATCATGGGTTGAACTACCTTGTCATTAATCCAAGAAGCAATGATACAATCAAGAAAGAAAGGAGTATCACACTATAGAACAATATATGTAGAAGTTGTTGATCCAACACCCTATAGGACTATCATAGTCATGTTGTAGGTTCTGGGTTTATTAATATCAAAATGATAATCATCCTATAAGGTTACTGTTGTCGATGAGGATTGCACCCTTATACAAAGCTATAAAACACTACAATCCTTCGAAACATGGGGACAAACTTAGGCAGTGGGTGATCTATAATGAGTTTGAACCTCTAGATTATGGGCTGGTTCCCTTAAAATGTTTAATTTAAAACTATGATTTTTAGATTTGGAAAAGGATAAGAAAGAATCTCTAAGGTAATAAAACTACAAAATTTTGGTGATGCACCGAGTAATGATGGAAAAAATGCAAATTTGGTTCACAATAGACTTCAGACATTTTACCCACACAATCCACCTTTGACACAATAATCACATAAATGTTTCTAACGAAGGCTGAAAAAACTATTCTTTATGAAGGAAAAGGATTTTTTAGAACATGAAAGAAAGGATTTCAGTAACACAACCTAAGACCTGTGATATCAATATGCTCAACACTTGCAAGTAGGAATGAGACAAAATTTTTAAAGGTTTTGATATTTAAACACAATAAAAATTTATCAAAACATTCATACAAGTAGCATCAATAGAAAGGCAAACACTTGATTTAAATAAAAAATAAAGGAAAATATTGCATGAATAACAAGAAAAATGGAACCTGTAACCTGCTGTAATCTTTATAAAATCTGTAATCAATTAGTTACAAAACCTCCTTCTCTCTCAAAGTGTAAAGAGCAAAAAGGCAAGAACTCAGAAAATGAGTTACAAAACCTTCTGTCTTTCAATGTGTAAAAGAGAAAAGAATGCAAGAACTAGCAAAAACTAAGTTTTTCTTTACAATATATAGCTTTCTTTCTCTAAAAGGCATGAAAAATAGAACTGCAGCTAACTACCTCTCTAAAAATAATCTCTCCAAAGTGATCCATGAGCAAACCAAGAAATCCCTAAAAATAAGGGCCCAAACTACCTCAAATTGAGTAAAAATAGCTCCAAGTTGATCCTCTCCATATATTTGACCAAGAAGTTGACCAAAACTCCTCTAATTGCCCTCCAAATCATGCAAAAATCTCCCAATGACCTCAGTTAACTCAACTCATCTATCTTGCATGATTTTGCATTGCAAAAATGATGTGAGTGAATAATAAAGTAATTTAAGTGATAATTACTTTACTATTAGTTACAATTTGTATATTTTCATGATTTTACAACTTGTGAAAAATAATAAAGTAATTTGTAAGATATTACTTTATTATTCACTTACATTGGTTTGATTGTACAAACATGCATGATGAAAGAGAAAATAATTACCTTATTTCTCCAATTACACTTGCCTAATTTTGCATGATTTGAGCAAAAATAGGACTTTGAAAGAAAATAAAATCTCCTTATATCTCCATGCAAGAAAAACCCCTAGTTTCACTTCACATACATTAAGGCAAATAATACACTCTGCCTTATACAAACATCATCATGTCAAAAATTAACCCTATCATAATGTCATCTTTCCCTTCTTTTGACCTGCATGCATCACATTGTCTTCATGCACTTTGAAAATAATTTACATGTCTTCACATGCTCTGCTACCATGCAAAAATACCTTATCCACAAATGATTCCATCTTGCACTCAATGGATTAAGAAATGCGTAAGTCATGTTAAGACCCCTTGACTCCATTCGGCCACCTTGCTAATCATTATTCACTAAGGAGAAGACAATTTAACTTTTCAATGTTTACAAGAAGACAACTGTCCATCATGCATGAGTTTTAAAGAATGTAACCTCCACCATATTATAGTCAATCACATAGGAAATAGAAGGTTTTAAACTTACATAAGGCATAAGTCTTATCTTCTCATGATGCCAACCATTGACTTTTAAAATAAAAAAATGCATAAGTCTTATCTATGGTGTCAGCCCCTCCAAGTAATCATCACTAGGAATTATCAAGTTTGAAGTCTTAAACCATAGTTGCATTCAGATAAGGTAATGACTTTTTATTTTAAAAGTCAAAAAACAAGAAATGAGATCAATGTCATCAAACAAAAATAAAGGAAAACCTAAAGAAACTTCATTTTGCATTTGGTATTCCTTTGTTTCGGCTCTGCAACCTCTCCATGCCACCCCTAGGGTTTGAGGCTTTTCTGGTTTCTCCTTCATTCTCTCGAGGCCTCTGTGGTCAAAACTTGGCATTTTCTGTGTAAAAAGGAAGCCTCAAACATAGTGATTATGGTATTTGATACTTTGACTGGTATTTTACATTTCTTTCTATAGCTCCTTGCTTTAATGGCCGTAGCCATAAGGACTTCCTCGTTCTCTGCAATCTTTTGACATTTTTTCCTTTGATATGTTTGTGTATTCTCTTTTACAACTGAGACAAAAATTGAGAAACTCTCATAACAAGGACGTGGCCATGCTTCTTCTTTCTCTGCAAATACTGAAGCTGAGTCTCTTGGTTTTCTTTTACTGTATACTCTTTGATTGCTGATGTAAAACTTTTGAGGGGTTTTTTTTAAGTATGAAACACGAGTTTCATTTTTCTGTGCATAAAGTACTATATTTTCCATGGCAATATTCTACTCTACTTTATGTAGGTGTTTGTTTTACCAGAAAACAAAAAAAATGAAATAAGGGTTTGAAAACTTGAAATGGGTATTTCATTTTATACATACAAGAACCTCTCCTTGTCACGGCCATGGTAGTACATTGTCTCTGTAACTCTTCTCTCCAAAAAATGAAACAAGGGTTTCATTTTTCTAGCATAAAAATGTTTATCTCCTTCACGGCTATGCTCCACCACTTCTGTAGACACAAAAAATGAAATAAAATATGTGTTTATGTATGTGAGACAAGGGATTTATTGTATACAGATGGGTATTACATTTTTAGCATTAAAATGCTTTTCCTGTCACAACCATCCTTGTGTATGCATTATATCACTTTGTTTTGGCTGTAGGTACAAGATGGAAATAGGGTTTGAAATTTCTAAGAAGGATTTACTATTTTCTATACTCTGTAGCATCTCCCTAACTCCTGTATCATCTTCTACTAAATGCTTGTATCAAAAGATGCTATTGCTGTCCTTCATTGACTGTATATATCTCTTTTGAAACATGAATGTTCAAAAGTGTTGAACTACATATTCTCTATTGTAATAGTTCTTTTCATGTTTATCTTACTCATTCTTTTGATGTATTATCCTCCATTTCTTTATGAATGTCATAGTCAGAAGATACATATACCTTCTGTAACTCCAAGGCATTACATAATACAAGGTTTTACCATTTTAGAAGCATAGTTTTCTATTTCTCTTATCTAACGTGTAGCTTGACATTTTGATCTTATGTATGCTATCATATCATTCATATCACTCATGTCAATTTTTCATGGCACCTAATCATATGAGATGATATAAACACATGTATCATTTCCTCTACATTAGACAGCTCTTGTAGCACGTATACTCCTTCTTGTCTTGTACATGAGACTTGTTTGACACATGTTCTTGTCTCATACAATAATATACAATCACTTAATCATAACTGTACTTTTCTCCTTCATTTTTTTATATGATTCTATCATTTAATCCCTAAACATTTAATGCATAATTGTTCACACTAATCTGCAGTTGTTCATTATGTATATAACTCTCAATCATGAATGGCCTATGTATCAACACTATACTTGAGAGTTATATATTATTATGAACAGCTACAGGTAGGGATTATCCTGATAATGTCTTTGTAAATTGATACTTTGCTTGATCACAAGTCTATTCTCTATTGCATTTGCATGCTTCTGTGATGTCTCAAGTCTGATTTTGTGAAGTTTGACTTATCTAGATGACTATAGCATGAAATATGACAGCAATAAGGCATTCCAATGATGATAAAAATATAGAAGAGTACCTTTTCATAGCTACATTTCTGTATTCTACAATTTGTCAATTTGAGTCAGGCACTTTGAATATGTCTGATCTGATTGAATCAACTGTTATCAAAGTGAACATAGTTTATAGGAGCAACTGCTCCTTTTCATGATCATGATGGTACACTTTTCTGCAAATTGATTTTATGATGCTTGATATATCTTTGAATGATGCATCCTATCTTTTATTCTAATATCCTTTTCAAATAGATAGAAAAGGGGAACATGTTAGGCTCAACCCTTGTGGGAGCCACATTTTCTCCACATGTTTTAATTCCTTCAAATCAATAGCATTACTTTTCCTATACCTACATAGTGAACAAGCAAGTTAGCATAAAAACATACCTTATAGAGTTGATTGATCTTTATCATGATGATCTGATTTATTTCACATGTCTGATTTGATTCCTTCATATGAAATGCATGATGCTTGCAAGTTGATATGTCTGTTTGATAAAAGCATATGATAGTCTTAAATATCTGGAGCTCTAACAGGATCTTCCCCAAATTTTTTTAGGTTCACTGACATCACTAGAGCTAAAGATGAAGATATGAAGATCATCCATCAACAAAGGACATCAACCTTACTTTCAGGCAATGATGGATATTTAATATTCTCATGTGTTCTTTCAATTTCCTTTTATCATCAGATCTATAGCTTGCATATGTCTGCATTGCTCAGTTTAGTCATTCCCACAGCTTGTGTGGGAAACATTTGAACACTTCTTTTAAACATGATCAGTTAATTTATCTTATACACTTGATTTTATCAATGTTTCTTTTCAAATAATGGATAGGATAGAATAATTGAAACTGAATGCATGTTTCAAATATGATATGAAATGATAGTTCAAATGAATATCTTTCCTTCTTGCTTTCAATTATGATCATTTGAATAATCAAACTGTCTTAAAGCTCTAAAAGATAAAAATAGTTAGATCAACTATCTATCATTGACTGTTTGATTTCTTGACATTGAAATTCATTTGTCAGGATGACTTGACAGCCCTGATTGGACAGTTGGATTATCATGACAACTGATCATTATTTCCTTTTTGTCAAGGCATCAAATATTCACTGAATGCAATAACTTAAAAGTTTTCTTTTACTCCTTTTGAAACAACTACAAATTAGGTCTAACTAAATTAGGTGTGAACAAAATTTAGTAACATTTCTGTAGACCTCTCAGGGGTGTTTGCCTGCTAAACAACTTAGAACTAGTAGCCTTGCAATTCTATTGGGCATATGAGTCTTATCTTTCCTGAAAACCTTTGTAACTCAAACTGATAGAAAACTACACCAGCAACAAAACTATAACTGAAACTAAACTGACTTGCTTAAGACAAAGCCAACAACATGTGCAGAAGCACTTCTTGGAAATGAAAATATTGAACTGGAATTCTACTCTACCCTACTCTAACTAGCCAAAGGTGTTGGTCAAACAAATCCATTAACTGTTTGGTTAAAATAACTTCCCTTTCTCAATAGGGGACACTGATTCACATGCTTATGAATGTCTAAAATTAGATGAAGTACAAGAAGGTATTCAATAAATTTATGCAATGCTTCATAAAAAATGTAGAGAAACTCACTCACCAGCTGAACCTGTTCATATAAACTTCTGTCATTGGGTAAAAAGATGATCTAATTTTGTTGTTTTGAAGCTGAAAACTACTCTATGGTTACAACAGCAATCTGTACCTCTATATTTAACTCTGATTGAGCTAGGTCCCTGATTGGACATCCTCTTGAAATGATGAACTTTCTGCTCATACTCCTGGTTTCATTATCAAGATTTGCTGTCATGTTTTAACTTGCAATTTCATTCTAATTTGAAACAGTTAGCTCATATGAATGAAAAGAAGAAAAGGTTGCCTCTTTGACCTGATCCTGTTGATCACATATTACTGGTTCATTTAACACTATCTGATCATTAATGTTAGAACAAAAAACCTCTATGATGCCTAAAAACATGTCCTCATCTAACTCACAATCTTGCATTGAATCCAAATGAGTTATATCATCTAGTTGTTCAAAACTAGGCATACATTTAGGAGGTTCATCAAATAAATCAGCTAGCTCATGAGACTTAACCTTTGTTTCTTTCACAAAAACATATTCAACCTGATCTTGTTTTCCATCTAAGTTTGACACAAAGGACTCAAGATCATCCTAAAATGAAACATCATCACATTCCTCTTGAATTTTTGGTAGTAGAGGACTATTTATTACCTCATAATAGCTCTCAACCAGCTATGTAAGTTGCATGATAGGTTTACCTACACACTCTTCTACTTGATCCAAGATCAGATTGTCAGACTGCTTAGCTTCAATCAGCAACTCTTCATACTGTTTGATGTCTTCCTATTCTTCTGTAACTGATATTGGTATGCTTTCCTTATCTGGTTCAACAAAAGAAGGTAGCTGATCAAACAAAGAAACTGAATCCTCTTTTTTGTCTAATCCATTCTCCTTCAGAATGTGGGGAACTTGGTTTTGTAATTGAAGATTTTGCCCTTCCAATCTTTGTATCCTGCTTTCATTTATCTTATAAATAGCATTAGAAAACTTTTCAAATGAATTGAAATGCAAAGGGTTGAGTACCAAATTTAAACCAGCATCATCTTCATATGCATTATGCTCATTTTAGTTGGGGACACAGTGAAAATAGCAGCAACCACTTTCTCCACATTTGATTTTTCTAATTTGGTGGGACAAGAAGGACTACAAGAAACTTCAGCTGCTTGGTTGAAACTTGGAATCTTGATTGGTTCAGGCTTTAAAACCTTTTGCTCTTGTTCACTATACCAACTTGGAATCTTGATTGGTTCAGGCTCTAAAACCTTTTCCTCTTCCTGATTTTGGATTGGTATGGAAGGGGTGTCCTTAATAAGATTTGGCATTTTATAATTAGGATGCTTAGTCCAAGAAGGCTGCCATGGTTGCTCAAGACTGTGATGACTTGGTTCAGGCACTAGATGTGACTGACACTGAGAGCTAATAAACTAATTTTCAATGCAAATAGGTTCCTGATCAAAATGACAACTTCTGAAACTTGAAAACTGATACCTACTAACTTCATTTTGAATAGCTTGATCCAAAATGAATATAGATATTTGGATTGCTTGGTTTTGTACTTGTGCAAGAAAAAATTTCATCAATGCTTCTCTGGCTACTATCTCCCTTCTAAAACCTTCTTCAAACTATATCCTTTGTGCCTCCAACTCCTGCTCATGAAGATAGGCTTGATAGTCTAGTTCCTCCTGCTACTGCTCATATTCTTGCTAGCTCTTGAACTCCTCTATCTACTTTGTGATTTATAGCAATGTGTTTTTTATTTCATTCATGCTATTATTGAGATCAAGTGACATACTCTTTATGCTTGCAATCTCTTCCTTCACACACTCCTGAAGCTGATTTGGTTCATGTATAGGCTACTAACAAGGATGAACTAGGGTGGTTGAGAGGTATGAGTACTTTGCATGCTGATATACTGTTGTTGCATGACTGCTTGGGATAAAACTAGCAGCATGGCTAATCTAATATGGATGATAAGATGATGGATTAGTAGCATTTTCATGATATGATGGATGATATGACATGTTTCCATGAAGGATAGACATGCTTACTCATTCAAAAGTTGGAAAACAACTAAAACCTGATCTTGTGAAATTCTTCTCATAGGTTGCAAAATCTGATCTATAAATCCAAAAAGCTAGAGTCGCCAGGCATTTTAAAAATAACACCTCTAAAAAGGCTAAAATAACTGCTGATCATACCAAAACAACAACAATAATAAGTTCTTTTTGAACTGAGGATCAATTCAAAGTCCCACCGGACGTGCCAAAAACTATTGTCGATGAGGATTGCACCCTTATGCAAAGCTGTGAAACTCTGCAATCCATCGAAACATGGGGACAAACTCAAGCTGTGGGTGACCTATAATTAGTTTGAACCTCCATATTATGGGTTGGTTCCCTTAAAATGTTCAATTTGAAACTATGATTTCTTGATTTGGAAAAGGGTAAGAAGGAATCTTTAAGGTAATAAAACTACAAAATTTTGGTGATGCACCTAGTAATGATTGACAAAATGCAAATCTGGTTCACAATAGAATTCATAAATTTTACCCACACAATCCACCTTTGACACAATAATCACATAAATGTTTCTAAGGAAGGATGGAAAAAACTATTCTTTATGAAGGAAAAGGATTCTTCAGAACATGAAAGAAAGGATTTCAGTAACATAGCCTAAGACCTATGATATCAATATGCTTAACACTTGCAAGTAGGAATGAGACAAAAATTTTAAACGTTTTGATATTTAAACACAATAAAAATTTATCAAATCATTCATACAAGTAGCATCAATGGAAAGGCAAACACTTGATTTCAATGAAAAATAAAGGAAAATATTGCATGAATAACAAGAAAAATGGAACCTGTAACCTGATGTAATCTCTATAAAATCTGTAATCAATGAGTTAAAAAACATCCTTCTCTCTCAGAGTGTAAAGAGAAAAAAGGCAAGAACTCAAAAAATGAGTTACAAAACCTTCTATCTTTCAATGTGTAAAAAAGAAAAGAATGCAAGAACTAGCACAAACTAGAACTGCAGCTAACTGCCTCTCTAAAAATAATCTCTCCAAAGTGATCCACGAGCAAACCAAGAAATCCCTAAAAATAAGGGCCCAAACTGCCCCAAATTGAGCAAAAATAGCTCTAAGTTGATCCTCTCATTATATTTGACCAAGAAGTTGACCAAAACTCCTTAAATTGCCCTCCAAATCATGCAAAATTTTCTAAATGACCTCAGTTAACTCAACTCATCTATCTTGCATGATTTTGCATTGCAAAAATGATGTGAGGGAATAATAAAGTAATTTAAGTGATAATTACTTTACTATTAGTTACAATTTGTATATTTTCATGATTTTACAACTTGTGAAAAATAATAAAGTAATTTGTAAGATAGTACTTTATTATTCACTTACATTGGTTTGGTTGTAAAAACGTGCATGATGAAAGAGAAAATAATTACCTTATTTCTCCAATTACACTTGCCTAATTTTGCATGATTTGAGAAAAAATAGGACTTTGAAAGAAAATAAAATCTTCTTATATCTCCATGCAAGAAAAACCCCTAGTTTCACTTCACATGCATTAAGGCAAATAATACACTCTATCTTATACAACCACCATCACGTAAAAAATTAACCCTATCATAATGTCATCTTTCCCTTCTTTTGAGCTGCATGCATCACATTGTCTTCATGCACTTTGAAAATAATTTACATGTCTTAACATGCTCTGCTACGATGCAAAAATACCTTATCCACAAATGATTCCATCTTGCACTCAATGCATTGAGAAATGCATAAGTCATGTTAAGATCCCTTGACTCCATTTGGCCACCTCGCTGATCATTATTTACTAAGGAGAAGACACTTTGACTTTTCAATGTTTGCAAGAAGACAACTGTCGATCATGCATGAGTTTTAAAGAAGGTAACCTCCACCATATTATAGTTGATCACATAGGAAACAAAAGTTTTTAAACTTACATAAGGTATAATCCTTATCTTCTCATGATGCCGACCATTGACTTTTAAAATCAAAAAATGCATAAGTGTTATCTATGGTGTCTGCCCCTCCAAGTAATCATCACTAGGAATTATCAAGTTTGAAGTCTTAGACCATGGTTACATTTAGATAAGGTAATGATTTTTTATTTTAAAAGTCAAAAAACAAGAAATGAGATCAATGTCATCGAACAAAAACAAAGGAAACCCTAAAGAAACTTCATTTTGCATTTGGTATTCCTTTGTTTCGGCTCTGTAACCTCTCCATGCCGCCGCTAGGGTTTGACACTTTTCTGGTTTCTCCTTAATTCTCTCAAGGCCTCTGTGGTCGAAACTTGGCATTTTCTATGTAAAAGGGAAGCCTGGAACATGATGAGTATGGTATTTGAGACTTTGACTGGCATTTTACATTTCTTTCTATAGCTCCTTGTTTTACTGGCCATGGCCATAAGGACTTCCTCTTCCTCTGCAATCTTTTGACATTTTTTCCTTTGATCTGTCTATGTATTCTCTTTTGCAACTGACACAAAAATTAAGAAACTCACACTTCTTCTTTCTCTACAAATACTGAAGGTGAGTCTCTTGTTTTTCTTTTACTCTATACTCTTTGACTCCAAATGTAAAACTTTTGAGGGTTTTTTTTTGAAGTATGAAACAAGGGTTTCATTTTTCTATGCATAAAGTACTCTATTTGCCATGGCCATACTCTACTCTAGTTTTTGGATGTGTTCATTTTACCAGAACACAAAACAAAATGAAATAAGGGTTTGAAAACTTGAAATTGGTATTTCATTTTGTACATACAGGAACCTCTCCTTGTCACGGCCATGGCAGTACATTGTCTCTGTAACTCTTCTCTCCAAAAAATGAAACAAGGATTTCAAATTTTAAAACAAGGGTTTCATTTTTCTTGCATAAAAATGTTTATCTCCTTCACGGCTATGCTCCACCACTTCTGTAGACACAAAAAATGAAACAAAAGATGTGTTTCTGTATGTGAGACAAAGGATTTATTGTATGCAGATGGGTATTACATTTTTAGTATAAAAATGCTTTTCCTCTCACAGCCATCTCTTTATATGCATTATATCACTTTCTTTTGGTTGTACGTGCAAGATGGCACTAGGGTTTGAAATTTCTTAGAAGGATTTATTATTTTCTGTACTCTGTAGCATCTCCCTAACTCCTGTATCATCTTCTACTAAATGCTTGTATCAAAAGATGCTATTGCTGTCATTCATTAACTGTATATATCTCTTTTGAAACATGAATGTTCAGAAGTTTTGAACTACATATTCTCTATTTTAATAGTTATTTTCATGTTTATCTTACTCAATATTTTGATGTATTATCCTCCATTTCTTTATGACTATCATGGTCAGAAGATACATATACCTTCTGTAACTCCAAGGCATTGCATAATACAAGGTTTTACCATTTTAGAAGCATAGTGTGATAGGTGAAAGTCAGGTGTGGAAGATCAGACATAGTCATGAAACCCTAACCCTACCATCATCAAGGAATCTAACCTAAATGAAATCAAAGGATAATGCGATTCAAGCATAACATCACCTAGACCGTGCGATTCCTTGTTTGAGAGAGATGTGGACTGCTTCTTCAACAGTAAGCAATTACAAAGCTGAAAGCTGCCATGATGGATGATAAAAGCTCAAATGCTCAGATGCTCAAGATGATAATGTAGGTGCTATATGATTGCTAGATTGCTGGATTGCTCATATGGAATGAAAGGGTGTTTATATAGAACTCAACCAAGATCAATCAACGGTGGAGATTCAGAGGCTATGTGAATGGCTAGGATTGAAAGTTACTAAATTTAGGTCCAATTAGTTGTGCATGTGAAGGATTTTAAATGAAAGTTGTCTTACAACACATGATGAATGGGAAATGGCCAAGTGTTGAAATGTGATCAGTGATGAGGGCTTAATTCAAATAAAATATTTGAATTAGTTGGGATATGAGTTGGATATTAATTAAATTAATAAAATTTATTTAATTAATAGGATAAATGCATAAAATGAGATAAGACATGATGTGGAATTAATTAAATAAATACAATTTATTTAATTAATTGGCTAAGTGGATGAGAATGGGATTTTAATTAAATAAATAAAATTTATTTAATTAATTAGCTAATGGATTAGTGATTTAACAAAGTGTCGCTAGACATGGACAAATTTGGGTGTCTACATTTTGCCCCTCTTTGATACAATGTTCGATAGAACGTTGTGTCAAAGAAGATGTGAGATGCGTTCGATAAACAAGTTATGCCCCAGTGTAACTGGCAGGTGATGCCCCCTCGAGAGGTAAGCCAGGCTAACCAGGAAGGACTGGGTTGGCTCTCGATAGAAGAAAAAGGCTAAAAAGAAGGCTGACACAAAGAAAATGGGAGTTGGACGGAAGAAAATAGGCTGTGGTATGGGAGAATTAGGGTTTGGAGAAGGGCTATAAGTAGGGGCTTCAATGGCAAATAGGCTCATTTGTGCTTAGAAACTTAGAGAAATCCAGAGCTCCGGAGAGTGAGAGTGACAGAGCGAGCAGGATGGTTATTCCACGCAGAGATCATCGTGCGGAGCGAGTGAGGACACATGGACGACTAGAGGGAGCAGGCGCACCGGTATGTTTCAAAACTTTTCCCAAAAGCATGTAATTAATAGCCTAAAAGCGTAATTAATTCACACACGTCACCAAAAGCGACTAGGTTAGGACATGGCACATTTAGGTCGCTTATATAGGAATAGAGATCGCTTAGAGTAGTTCAGCTCGCATATGGGCGCGGGTAGGTCGCTTAGGAAAAAAGTGGTCGCATCCTGTCGGCGGGAAAATACCGGCTAAAATGCGCATATAGGGAAAAATGAGTCGCTTATAAGCAAATTGTAGTCGCATAGCGTAATAGAGCTCGCATATGAAGGCAAGTAGCTCGCGTAGGGTAGATAGCGCGCTTATAGAGCTAGAATAGGCGCATATGGTTAGGTAGCTCGCTAAGAGTGAAAAGCTAGGCGCATATAAAATAGAGCTCGCTTTTAAGGTAAATAGAGTCGCCCATAGGATATGACTTGCATATGAAGGAAGAATGAGCGCATAGGGAAGTTTATGTCGCTTATAGTGAAACAGTGAGCGCATGATGTAAAATAGCTCGCATATAGTCAAAACAGAGGCGCATATGGTAAAGTGGGTCGCTAATGAGCAGGAAAACATCGCATGTAGTAAAATGGACCGCGTATAGTAGGTGTAGGATAAAATAGCAGATAGATAGGCAAATTTTGATATGGATGGCTAATGGAATAGACTGACAAGGGTAAATGGATGATGCAGGATGTACTACCACCATTGCTATCACGGGAGCCCCATCCGAGAGATTTGCGGCTGGTGAGACGGTTGGATGCAGAGGAGCTACTGGTGTTGGAGATCCTGGGCTTAGAGCATGTGTCCCGATTAGAGCCAGTTCAGGCACATCGAGGGCTGATGACAGCGATGGTGGAGCGATGGATGAGCGAGCATAGTTCATTCTTATTACCGACAGGAGAGGCGACCATTACCTTAGAGGATGTGTTCTGGATATTGAGGATTCCGGTAGATGGGGACCGTGTAGATTATGATCCGGAGATGGGCCCAGCGGCATTCAGGAGATTGTTTGGCACACCAGACATCGGAGTAGAGGGTTCAGAGATTCCGATGGGGAGGATGGAGGAGCTCTGTGACAGATTACAGCGGGTGGTAGTGGCTATCATTAGATGGCTAGTGGGTGATAGGAGAGCTAGAGGTTTTCCTGTAGGATGGGGGACAGTGATGGAGGGCTTGTTCTCTTATGGCATGAGATATGCGTGGGCAGAGTGCATGTTGGGACAGCTCTATCATTACCTACATGATTGTGCGTACATGTTCGGAGCCAGTATGTCAGCAAGGGTGACAGTTTTGCATGTATGGGCATATGAGCACATTCCGGTGACGAGACCAGAGGGATGGGTTGCTAGAGCAGCAGGAGAGCCATTTGCACGGATGTATAGAGGAGCGTTGACATATTGACAGCGCCGAGGTGTAGTATACTGGCGGCGGAGATTAGATGAGATAGATAGATTTGTATGGAGGCCATGGCTAGGATGTGAGCAGTGGGAGGAGGAGGATGCAGAGCTTGTCTATGCTAGATAGGCAAGGTATATTTTTGGACGTGGCGTGTATATTATAGAGCGATATTTGCCAGAGAGAGCCCTGAGACAGTTTGGAGAGGCACAGGCAGTACCTGTAGGGGATGTCGTTTTTGGGAGGATGAGGCAGGAGGTATTTGATTGGGGTCCAGAGGTTGTGGTGGACACAGCCTTGGCAAACAGAGATGGACTACAGCCAGTAGCATGGCAGTGGAGACAGGGTCCTACAGATCCAGGCACATTGCCAAAGTATGATGCATACTGGGCGACAGCGAGGCCGACTCGATTGACACGGGATGGAGAGATAGGAGAGATTGGGATGGAGAGGCCAGTTCGGAGGAGAAGACGACGGGCTCCACCAGCACAGGTAGTAGTGCCAGCTGCACCAGGGATATAGATGCCAGGGCAGGTGCCAGGTCAGCCTGCTATATTAGCACAGCCACAGGCACAGATCGGAGCAGGAGATGATGTGGGTATTCAGCAGCTGCGGAGACGGATCAGAGAGGAGAGGAGATGGAGGCAGCGGGCACAGATGAGGTTGAGGAGAGTGGAGATGGACAGACATCAGGCCGTGATTAGTCTACAGCATGCTAGAGCACAGGCACAGACTTATCAGGCTCAGCTACAGTTGGGAGCACAGAGAGGAGATGGACAGGATGATGGTGCTCTGGCTAGAGTGACAGGAGAGAGGGATACAACTAGGCAGCATGAGCAGATGATGAGGCTTGAGCGAGATACTGCAGTACAGAAGGAGCAGGCTATGAGAGCAGAGAGAGATGGTCTGCGAGCTGAGAGAGATAGGGCAGTGCAGCAGCTGCAGGGGATGACTAGTGAGCGGGATAGAGCAGTGGCTGCCTTGGGGACTAATGGAGCTACCATGTACTTGGCCACATAGTTGACAGCGGTACAGGCCGAGCTTCAGAGAGTGCAGGGTGAGGCTGAGTATTACAGAGGCTTATATTATGGAGCTGTGCCGGCAGAGCAGAGACAGCCTAGCTTCAGGAGCAGGTCAGGGGCTTCGAGCTCACGGAGGTCAGGTGGATCTCGATCAATAGCTTTAGTGATGGGGCCACCGAGAGATGGAGGACCAAGTACAGGACTGAGTGGCGGTGGTGGTCAGGGCGAGGGAGCTGGCAGTAGTCGCTAGGGCATACCTTGTTTACATTGTATTATGATGAGGCATAGAGCCGTTGTTGTACATTCATTCTTTTCAGGGCTCAGCTTGTATTGTAGACACTTGTATTTTGACACACATGTATATATATATGTGGCAGTTTTGGCGATCTATATGATGTTATAATGATTGTGATGTTGATATTATGATGGCTATGCATGTTATGTGTATGGATTATATATGGATTATGGATGGATGTGGTGCAGGAGCACCCGTACATGTTCAGGATATAGGTTAATTGTCTGCATGATGACAGGACATTAGTCTATTTTTAGTATGTTTGACTTCATCATGTAATAAGGTCCATTGGACCAATGCTATGTATTAGATCAGCCTAGGAGAGTGTGTAGGCAGTTAGAGATCGTGATCGGGTAGTCTGAGCTGTCCTTCTCCCAGCCGCTTGGAAGCTCCCAGCCGCTGGGAAGTGAGCTGGTAGTACTCGAAGGATTTTGCTATATATACCTTCGATCTGTTAGGGTTTAGCATAGATGTTATGTTAGTGGTGTTATGTTATGGTGTTGTGTTGAGATTCAGGAGAACAGTCCAGATATTGAGAAGCACTGTTGTTTGACAGTATTGCAGAAACAGGACATTTGAATTTCATTTGAATAAGATCTCATCAATTGCATTTTGTGGTTTATCAGTTGCTGGTGTTTTGATTTCCTTTCTGTTTGCAAGTTGATGGATTCCTTCAACCCTTCCACTGGTTGATCCTGTGAATCGGTGGAATGGTCCTGTATTATAGCTTAGTTTGCATTTTTGTTTTCTGTTTATGCATTGCATTGTTCAAGAGATCAATTGGTAGCATGCTGTGAATCAGCCTAGCATCCTCATGTGCTAGGTTTAGAAAGATAAATTGTTAAGTTTCGATCTGGAGGTGATCCGGCCCGATCATCATCTTGTCTTTGTGAAATTGTGCGGTTCTGAGTGTTTGCATGCAGCAGACGGATATACAGGAGTCTGCATGTGCGTTACCAGTAGGAGCGAATCGCATCGTCATCTGCGAATACATCGCCATCCGGATCAGGTTGTGAAGCTGATGAAGTTTGCTTGTTGCAGGTGCATCAGGATGTTATAAGTCGGATATATACTCAGTGTATATATCATCGTCAGGATCATCTCTCAGGTGTGCCCATCATCCGCATATCGCTAGCAGATGCGGGAGTCAAAGTTCAATTTTTTGACTAAATGTTGAAGAGGTCATCAGGATATTGTATGACGTCATCGTCATCAGGATGTGACGTCATCGTCATCAGGATATTGAGATATCACCCTATGCAAGTTTATCCTGCTGTCGCTAAGTGGTTAGGTATCGGCGTATGTCCGCGGCAGAAAGTTGGGTTAACATCATCAGGATGTTTTCATCGGACCGGATAAGTCATATCATGATGTTGTTGTTTGTATAGACGAATATCGGGTGACGTAGGCATCGAAGGGAAGGTGCTAAAGTTATCGTCATCAGGATATTTGGGACAACCGGATATTTGATATCCTGCTGACGAAGGGAGTGTTGAATATTATGATGATGCCGATAGAGTTTGGCGCCCGATGAACAGTGCAACAGGAGGATGTTTGCGCTAGTTGAATATCATGATGATGATGATAGGCGAAAGACGGAGGAAGTGAACAGTAGTCGGCAGGAGGATAATTGTGCTCGTCCGAAATATGATGATGCTGTTGGTGTTTGCAGGAAATATGATGATGATGCTGAGCCGATAGGGATTTTTAACATGCTGTTTGTATCATTGACTCCTCCTTCCTGTTAGTAAGCTCCCGTTGCGTTTTCCTCTGCATCATAGTGGTATCAGAGCAAAGGTTAGGATCTTCTGGAAAAGATAAGCAGGATGTCAGACGAAGAAGGAACATCTGAGGTTCCAGCAAGGATGACCAACGCTGAGTTGGCAGTTCTGGTGAAGAAACAGATTGCAGAAAGCAAGGCCGTGAAGGCTCAGAATCAGGAATTGAAGGATGAGTTAGCAAAGTTGAGGAGCAGAGTAGGTTCTGGTAGAGAAGAAGATAGGGAAGAAGAAGAGATCCCTAATTGGAGCGAGGAGGTCGTTCCTGCAGACCAGAGACCACTGTTGAACGCCCTCAAGGCCATGGAGAGGAGAACCATGGATGTGAAACTGGATTTGCCAGTGTTTACAGGCAAGATGGAACCTGATTCAGTGATGGAATGGATAGACTGTTTGAACAATTTCTTTGAAATAGAGGAGATACCAGAACAACAGAGAGTGAAGATAGCCCAGTCAAAGATGAAAGAAGTTGCCTTGACATGGTGGAATTTTGTCCAAGATGATAGGGTACAGGAAGGAAAACGTAGAGTTGCCACATGGAAGAAGATGATGGCATTAGTAAAAGAAGCTTATGTCCCATTGGATTACAGTATCCAATTACACAAAAGGAAGCAAAACCTGAAGCAGAAGGAGCTAGATGTCAGCTCATATACAGAAGAATTCATGAAACTCTGTATGAAGACAAAGGTAAAGGAAAGTGAAGAAGAGAAGGTAGCCAGATACCTTAATGGATTGAGGTTCAACATTCAGGAAGATTTAAGTTTGCATAATCCAGATACAGTTCAGAAAAGCTTTCAGTTGGCATTGAAAGTGGAAGAGAAGTTGAAGAGAAAACAGGAACAAAACAATAGAGGAAGAGGAAGACAACAAAGAGCTGGAAGAGGTCCTTTTAGAGGCAGAGGACATGGAGAGGGATATCAAGGAGAATCCAGTCATGACAATAGTAAGGGCAACAATAGTCAGAACCAGAGAGAGAATTATAGTTAGCAAGGACACTTCAGAGGTAGGAGACCTTTCAGAGGAAGATCCCAGGGCAGAGGATCCATCAGATGTTATAACTGTAACAAAGAAGGCCATATAGCCAGCAGATGTCCAGAAAAGGCCACAAGCTCAGCAGGAGAAAGGAGAACAAATCTGGTCCAAGAACCTGATAATCAAAGTAGGACAGGCTCTAATGATTTTTAGAGTGTGAATGCTCCTGATAATTATGGATACCCAGAAAGTGGAGAGTCTCTGATGATGAGAAGAACAGTAACTACCATGAAGGTACCTGACAAAGAATCCCCTCAAAGAAAGTCTCTTTTCAGGACTATTTGCAAAGTAGGAGGTAAGGCATGTAAAGTTTTGATTGATTCTGGTTCTACTGAAAATTTTGTGTCTGAACACATGGTGACAAAGCTTAAGCTTAGGAGATTGCCTCACCCATCCCCATATAAAGTCTCATGGCTTACACAAGGTCAGCAGACAACTGTAGAAGAGCAGGCTTGGGTAGAATTTCAGATTGGTGCATATAAGGATAAGTTGTTTGATATTACCAAGATGGATGCTTGCAATCTTTTATTTGGTAGACCATGGCAGTATGATTTGAAGGCACAACATGATGGTGTTAGAAATACCTATAAAATCACTAAAGCTGGTAAGGATGTACAGTTATTCCCATTGGCAGAGAAAGAGGAGAAATCTAAAGGAAAAGAGGTGAAGGTCATGCTGATGGAAGGTAAACAGTTCATGAAAGAAGTAGCAGCAGAAGGTGCAGTTGCATATGCCCTAATCCCATGTATGAGTGTGAATAAAGAACAGCAGCAAGAAGTCAAGGAAGAGAAGCCAAGGTTCATAGACCCAGCTGTCCAAGAGCTATTGGATAAGTACAAAGGTGTCATCTCAGAGGGAATGCCAAGATCCCTACCACCTATCAGAGATATCAGTCATTGCATAGACTTAATTCCAGGGTCAACACTTCCAAACAAAGCAGCCTATAAGCTAACTCCAGAACAGAATGCAGAAGTAGCTAGACAGATTGAAGAATTGTTGGATTCAGGTTTGATTGGGAAGAGTTTGAGTCCATGTGCAGTACCAGCTGTACTAGCACCAAAGAAGGAAGGTACTTGGAGGCTTTGCACAGATTCCAGAGCTATTAACAAGATCACAATCAGGTATAGGTTTCCAATCCCTAGGATAGAGGATTTACTTGATTGTTTGGGAAGTGCTAAGTATTTTACAAAAATAGATTTGAAGAGTGGATATCATCAGATCAGGATTAGACCAGGAGATGAATGGAAGACAGCATTCAAAACAAATGAAGGGTTATATGAATGGAAGGTTATGCCTTTTGGTTTATCTAATGCACCTAGTACTTTTATGAGGTTGATGAATGAGGTTTTGAAAGAATTCATTGGTAAGTTTGTCATAGTATATTTAGATGACATTCTGATTTTCAGTAACACAAAAGAAGAACATCTCAGGCATATAGATTTGGTTCTTAAGAGGTTACATGAAGAGCAACTGATGATAAATTTAGACAAGTGCTTGTTCATGCAAGAGGAGATCACATATTTGGGTTTTGTCATTTCACAAGGAAAGTTACAGATGGATAAGGAGAAGGTAAGTGCCATATTGTCTTGGCCAACTCCACAGACTATGAATGATGTCAGAAGTTTCCATGGGTTAGCAACCTTCTACAGGAAGTTTATCAGAGGATTTAGTCATATTTGTGCACCCATGCTGGATACCATCAAAGGTGGACAGTTATGTATCCCAAGGTGTTCTATGAGATTAAATATCATCAAGGAGAAACATTGTGGAGCTATGGCAGGTCATTTTGGTCTAGATAAGACTCTTGATCTGGTCAGAAGGCATTACTTTTGGCCTAAGTTGCAGTCAGATGTCAGAAAATTTGTGGAGACATGTGTGATATGTCAGAAAGCTAAAGGCAGGTCAACCAATGCAGGTTTATATCAGCCCTTACCCATTCCTTCCAGACCATGGGAAAGCATAAGTATGGATTTTGTCTTGGGTTTACCAAGGACAAGAAAAGGATTTGACAGTGTTTTTGTTGTAGTGGATAGATTCAGCAAAATTGCACATTTCTTGCCATGTAAAACCACTGCTGATGCTTCATACATTGCAGATTTATTTTTCAGGGAGATTGTCAGAATTCATGGATTGCCATTGAGTATAGTGTCAGACAGGGATGTGAAGTTTATTGGTCACTTCTGGAGGACTCTTTGGAGGAAACTTGGCACAAATTTGTCTTTTTCCTCTGCATATCATCCTCAAACGGATGGACAGACTGAAGTAGTGAACCGTTCCTTAGGGAATTTACTTAGATGCTTGACAAAACAACATGGAGAGAAGTGGGATAATATTCTGTCCCAAGCTGAATTTTCATATAATGATACTGTCAATAGGAGCACAGGGAAATCACCTTTTCAGATTGTTTATGGAATGCATCCCAGAGGGATTTTGGAATTGAGAGATCTACCTATAGTAGACCCTGTTAGTGCAGAAGGAGAAGCTTTTGCTGAAGCCATAAAAGAGGTTCATGATCAAGTCAAGACCCAACTGCAGCAAACTACCTTGAAATATAAAGAATATGCTGATAAAAAGAAGAAGGATGTTCAGTTTGATGTTGGAGATTTGGTTTGGGTTCACTTGAAGAAAGACAGACTTCCTAAGGGAAAGTATACTAAGCTCATGCAAAGGAAAGTTGGACCATGTCAGATTTTGTACAAGCATGGACAAAATTCTTATGAGATACAACTCCCTCCTGATCTTGGTTTGTCTCCTATATTCAATGTATGTGATTTAACTCCATACAAGTCTTATCCAGATACAGATCAGGATCTCCTACAGGATACAGTTGATGATGACATTCCCAAGCATGATCCTCCATAGTTGCAGAAGGTTTTGGACACCAGAGTGGTCAAACAGACCAGGAACAAACAATACTTGGAGTATCTAGTCTCTTGGAAGGGAAAGCCAAATTCTGAAGCAGTATGGATGACCGAAGAGCAGATACAGAAATATGGTGCAGATCTTGATACTCTCATCTCAAGTGGACTTGAGATTTCTTCTTCTGGGGAGTATGGTGCAGGAGCACCCGTACATGATCAGGATATAGGTTAATTGTCCGCATGATGACAGGACATTAGTCTATTTTTAGTATGTTTGACTTCATCATGTAATAAGGTCCATTGGACCAATGCTATGTATTAGATCAGCCTAGGAGAGTGTGTAGGCAGTTAGAGATCGTGATCAGGTAGTCTGAGCTGTCCTTCTCCCAGCCACTTGGAAGCTCCCAGCCGCTGGGAAGTGAGCTGGTAGTACTCGAAGGATTTTGCTATATATACCTTCGATCTGTTAGGGTTTAGCATAGATGTTATGTTAGTGGTGTTATGTTATGGTGTTGTGTTGAGATTCAGGAGAACAGTCCAGATATTGAGAAGCACTGTTGTTTGACAGTATTGCAGAAACAGGACATTTGAATTTCATTTGAATAAGATCTCATCAATTGCATTTTGTGGTTTATCAGTTGCTGGTGTTTTGATTTCCTTTCTGTTTACAAGTTGATGGATTCCTTCAACCCTTCCACCGGTTGATCCTGTGAATTGGTGGAATGGTCCTGTATTATAGCTTAGTTTGCATTTTTGTTTTCTGTTTATGCATTGCATTGTTCAAGAGATCAATTGGTAGCATGCTGTGAATCAGCCTAGCATCCTCATGTGCTAGGTTTAGAAAGATAAATTGTTAAGTTTCGATCTGGAGGTGATCCGGCCCGATCATCATCTTGTCTTTGTGAAATTGTGCGGTTCTGAGTGTTTGCATGCAGCGGATGGATATACAGGAGTCTGCATGTGCGTTACTAGTAGGAGCGAATCGCATTGTCATCTGCGAATACATCGCCATCCGGATCAGGTTGTGAAGCTGATGAAGTTTGCTTGTTGCAGGTGCATCAGGATGTTATAAGTCAGATATATACTCAGTGTATATATCGTCGTCAGGATCATCTCTCGGGTGTGCCCATCATCCGCATATCGCTAGCAGATGCGGGAGTGAAAGTTCAGTTTTTTGACTAAGTGTTGAAGAGGTCATCAGGATATTGTATGACATCATCGTCATCAGGATGTGACGTCATCGTCATCAGGATATTGAGATATCACCCTATGCAAGTTTATCCTGCTGTCGCTAAGTGGTTAGGTATCGGCCTAAGTCCACAGCAGAAAGTTGGGTTAACATCATCAGGATGTTTTCATCGGACCGGATAAGTCATATCATGATGCTGTTGTTTGTATAGACGGATATCGGGTGACGTAGGCATCGAAGGGAAGGTGCTAAAGTTATCGTCATCAGGATATTTGGGACAACCAGATATTTGATATCCTGCTGACGAAGGGAGTGTTGAATATTATGATGATGCCGATAGAGTTTGGCGCCCGATGAACAGTGCAACAGGAGGATGTTTGCGCTAGTTGAATATCATGATGATGATGATAGGCGGATGACGGAGGAAGTGAACAGTAGTCGGCAGGAGGATAATTGTGCTCGTCTGAAATATGATGATGCTGTTGGTGTTTGCAGGAAATATGATGATGATGCTGAGCCGATAGGGATTTTTAACATGCTGTTTGTATCATTGACTCCTCCTTCCTGTTAGTAAGCTCCCGTTGCGTTTACCTCTGCATCAGGATGTTTATGCAAATGGTAATGGATAGAAAACGTTTGAATATGTAAAAGGTAATGATATGAATAGATGTATGCATATAGGTAGATGGTAATGAAAGAGATATATATATAATGGACTTATGCATGGCTAACACTTGTTTTGCAGGAGTAGGAATATGGAGAAAAGATGATAGATATGATCGACCTTGGTTGAGGATGATGGAACAAATGGATAGATAGAATGAATAAGTAGGATGATGATGGGCAGCTTTCAAGTAATTGCTCAAAATGAAAATAAATGCAGTCCTTATGTTTGATATAGCATATGGATGTTATGCACCAGGGTATAAGAAACTAAGGTGTCAAGGTATCCAATGCGTAACTAGCATGTTACAATCTTGTCTGAACGCATGTGGTCAAGATGTGGAGCCAACATGCACAAGATATGAATAACAGCTAGTGTTGGACTTTGACGCTACAAACAATGGTTTAAGCTTATCTCCACTACGCATAATGATAGCTTGCTAGTTATATGTATGGAGTTAGTCTTAACATATAATAGTCTCAAATGCATAAGAGACTGTTTAGCTTCTCAGATGCTAGAGATATTGATATGTAAGATGATAATCCCAACACGTACAAGATACCAATACGCATAGGAAGAGAATAAGATCATCCCGCAAACACGGCATACGAAAGCTATATGACCATGCCCCAGTCCTGACTTCATTGCAACACACCAAGATATAAATAGATCAAGGCAGTCTTGATTAGGTATAGAAAAGGGACAAAAGATAAATCAAAAGATAAAACAAAAGATACTGTCATCATGTTCTCTTGCCAAATTTCGGGTGCTCTTGGAGGGATTAAGCTGGCGCCTTGTTAAGAGGAAAGCTACATCCTGTTGAAGGCTAAAGTTGTTGATAAACGGCTATAGCAAATATTGGCTTAAGGCATGCGGACAAATAGCTTCTGGCTTACCTTTGATTGATTAAAGTGCTTGAACTTGCCATATACACATGGATTGCTTCTTGTTTGAGCTGATCAAAGAGAAGAAGGTGGATGATGCATGAAGATGAAGAAGATGGGGTGGATCATCGGTGCTTGAGTACTGGAAACTTCCTTCGTATTCCAGACTGCCTACATACCCTGTATCCATAGGATCAAAGCACATTTACGATGAAGATGAGACATGATGAATATGTAGTTCTGGGTTTTATTGATGATGTAAGTGATGAAAGATAGAAGAATGTGAGCTAGAAGATTGAAGGATGGTTAGAAGAAAGATGAAAGATGACTGATGAAAGGGGCTATCGTCTTAGCCTGAATCAGAGTGCTTCCTTCGCATCTCAGATTGCCTACATACCCTGTATCCACGGGATCAAGGTGTCAACAATAGAGCTAGATGTAGTTCTTATTGATGTGGCTAATCGGTTGGATGTTTGATCAAGCGACGTTTGTTGCGATTGTTGGATGAATGTGGATGGATTGCGAAGGTATGAGTCCTGGTTGCAAGTCGTTAGGTCATATTTGTCGGTGGACATGTGCCATGGCTGAAGTTGATAAGGTGTGCTGTGTTGTAAGCTGAGTTGTTTGATGTGTTATGAGCTAGAGATAACAGGATCCACTTCCAAATAAGACTCAACAAATACCCTCAGTGCGGGATGAGGTTTATTATGCAGAAGCGACAATGCAGAAAAGATGTAGCCAAGATGCTAAGGTGCCAAAAGATATAGATATCACGACAATGCCTCAAGTATGATAGCTAGCATTGACAAAGGATGAAGATGAAAGGCTATGTGTGGGATTGCGATAGGGCTTATGAGTATGGCTTATACAAGATGCAGTGGGAAAAATGATCAAACGAACCAAACAAATGAGGGAAGCTGGTCACTACACATAGTGCCTGTTTGCCAGGTTTTCACTATGGTACTTACCCAAGGCGCCTGTTTACCAGGTTTTCACCAGAGGACGGATTATTTATTGAATGTTTTTATTTTTTTGCTTTTTTTTTTTTGTTTTGGCTTTTTTGATTTTTTTGGCTTTTTTTGGGGGATAGCTGAGATTCATGGATAAAACTTCTTGAGATGAACGCTGTTGACGGGTTCATCCAAGGGAATGCCTTCAGGTGTTGACATAGTGTATGCACTGGATCCATAGACTGCTGTGATAATGAAAGGACCAAGCCAATTTGGTTCAAACTTGCCCTGTTTCTCTCGATGCTGTTGATTCCTTTGGTTTCCTTTAAGGACAAGGTCGCCAACCTAAAATCTGCATTCTCTGATCTTCTTGTTGTAGCTGCGGTGTAGCCAGTTTTGATAGACTTGAAGATGGTTCAATGCTGTAAGGCGGCGTTCATCTAATAGCTCAAGATCATGGAGTCTGGACACTCGATATTCTTCATCTGAGATAGTATGTTGCAAGGATATGCGCAAAGAGGGAATCTCAACCTCAATAGGCAAAATAGCTTCAGTGCCATAGACGAGAGCATAAGGTGTGGTGCCAGTAGGAGTTCTGACACTTGTTCTATATGCCCATAAAGCAGGGTGCAGTTGTAGATGCCAATCTTGACCAGCTTCATTAACAGTCTTTTTAAGGATCTTGATGATTGTCTTATTAGAGGCTTCAGCTTGACCGTTGCTCTGAGGATAATAAGGCGTAGAGAACCTATGTTGAATATGGAACTTATTGCAAAGATCTCTAACCTCTTGGTTCTTGAAAGGCCGACCATTGTCTGTGACAATAGCTTGAGGAACTCCATAACGGCAGATAATGTAATGTAAGATGAATTTAGCTATTTGTTTACCTGTGATGTAGGTCATTGGTATGGCTTCTACCCACTTTGTGAAATACTCAGTGGCAGTGATAATAAACTTATGACCATTTGATGAAGTAGGATGGATTTTACCCACAAGATCAAGTCCCCATTGCGAAAAAGGCCATGGAGTGACAATAGGCTGAAGCTCATGTGCTGGTGCATGTATGAGATCTCCATGTTTCTGACATTGTAAACATCGCTTTGCAAATTGTTGGGCATCTTTTTCCATAGTTGGCCAATAGTATCCTGCTCGCAGAAGTTTCTTAACAAGGCCAGGGCCAGCGGAATGCGAACCGCAGACACCTTCATGTACTTCACGTAAGGCCATTTTTGCTTCCTCGGAATCAAGACATCTAAGAAGGATACCATCAAGACTCCGGCAATAAAGGGTGTCTCCTAAGATAGTGTAACGAGAGGCTCGACGGATAAAAGTTTTACGCTGGGTGTTGGATAGTTGAAGAGGCAAGGTTTGATTACAGAGATACTCGTATATATCCTTGTACCACGACGAGTTGGGACCAACAATCTCACATATGAGCTCAGACTGTGGAACTTCAAATGCTGGGATCAAAAGCTGTTCGACCAAGAATTCACATTTATGGGTGTTAGATGGCATGTCTAAAAGGGATCCAATCATAGCCATGGCATCTGCTGCTCTGTTTTGTAGTCTTGGAATTTGCTCAAAGGTAATGTCCTCAAAATATTGCTTAAAATCATCCACCATTAGCTTGTATGGAAGAAGCTTCTCGTCTTTTGTTTGATATTCATCCAAGACCTATTTGATAACCAGCTGCGAATCGCCAAAGACTTGTAACTGTTTGATAGCCCATTGTACTGCCATGCGCAAACCTGTGATTAAAGCTTCATACTCTGCTATGTTATTGGTACATGGGAATGCTATTCTGTATGATTTAGGTACGCAGTCTCCTTGGGGAGTGACAAACAAGATACCTGCTCCAGATCCGTGTTGAGTGTATGATCCATCAAAGTATAGCTGCCATCGTGCTAGAGAATTTAAATTAAACAATCCTTCATCAGGGAATTCTAGATATATTGGCTGAATGTCTGTGATGGGTGCTGCAGCTAATTGATCAGCAATGACTTGTCCTTTGATAGCTTTACGGTTCACATATTGTATGTCAAATTCACTCAAGATCATAACCCATTTTGCTAATCTCCCTGTGAGAAGTGCTTTTGAAAGGAGATACTTGAGGGGATCCACATTAGAGATGATCTTTGTTGTTTGGTTCAGCATATAGTGTCACAACTTTTGGGAAGCAAACACTAATGCTAAACAAGCTTTTTCCATGAACGAGTAATTGAGCTCATATCCCACAAGAGTTCTGCTAATGTAGTAGATGGCTTGTTCTTTTCCTAAATCATCATGTTGAGCTAGAAGTGCACCCAATGCTGCGGTTGTTGATGATATATAGAGCAGTAATGGACGATCAAGTATAGGAGGTATTAACACAGGAGGTGTTGCCAAGTATTCCTTTATCTTATCAAAAGCCTGTTGACACTTTTCATCCCAATTAAAAGGTTCACCCTTACGAAGAAGATGCTGAAAAGGATGACATTTATCTGCTAGTTGTGAGATGAATCTGCGGATAGATTGTAGCCTACCCTGTAAACTGCAGAGCTGTTTGAGAGTCGTTGGTGGAGGCATTTCTATGATAGCTTTTACCTTAGCTGGGTCCACTTCTATCCCTCGTCGAGACACAATATATCCCAACAGTTTGCCTGATGTTACACCAAATACACACTTCTTTGGGTTTAGCCTGACTTGGTATTTTTCTAATCGATCAAAGATTTGTGCCAATACTTGTAGATGTCCTTCTCTTGTCTTGGATTTTCCCAGGATGTCATCAACATAGTCTTCCATGATAGTATGAAAAAGGTCATGAAAAATAACTGTCATAGCTCGTTGATAGGTGGCTCCAGTGTTTTTAAGACCAAAAGGCATTACAACCCAACAATAGGTACCCCATGGATAGATAAAGGATGTTTTATCTTGATCTTCCTCTGCTATTCGGATTTGATTATAACCAGAAAATCCATCCATCAAAGATAGCATTTCATGTCCTGCTGTAAGATCTACAATGTTGTCTATGCTTGGTAATGGAAAATCGTCTTTAGGACATGCTTTGTTAAGATCTCTAAAGTTTGTGCAGCAGCGAACTCGTCCATCTGGTTTTGCTACAGGTACTAAGTTTGAAACCCATTCTAGATAATCAATAGGCTTTATGAACTTTGCTTCTAACAGCTTCTGAATTTCTGCTTTGACCAATAAGGCAACTTGTGGATGCATTTTGCGCAATTTTTGTTTGACAGGCTTTGCATCAGGGAATACTGCTAAATGATGTACCACAAGTGAAGGATCTAGTCCTGGCATGTCTGCCTACGTCCATGCAAAATTTATAGCTCTTCTTAGAAAAAATGCTGTGAAGTTCTTTCGTTCTTGCTCTGATAGTGATGCTGCCAAAAAAGTGATCTTTGGATTCTGTTCTGTTCCCAAGTTCCTGTCTTGTGATTTTTCAACTAGCACAGTTGATTTCTCATGGTAATCAGTGGCAACAGGAAGATCAAAGCCCTCATCCTCAGGTGCCTCAGAGAGGTTTTCACCTTTAGATACGTCCTTTATTTTTACTTTTTCACGGTCAAGAGGCGCCTTTCAGTTTTCACCTAATGACCTATTTTGTTGAATTTTGTTTATTTCACTTTTGCGACTGAAGGACTTGATACTTCCACCAAAATATGCTAGTTTAGGTAAATCCATCATGAAACCTGCTTTATGATCACCCAGTGGAATACCTTGTCTCAAACCCATGAATTCTACAATGGCTTCGTCATTTTCAAATGTATCTAATATCGGTGCCCCCTGTTGGTCCCAATCGATGAGGTCAGGATATACGAGTGAAAGGTTAATGGAGGAATCATGATGGCTAGAAGAGGTTGCGGAAAACATGAAGATGGAATGTTCTTGAAAAAGGTCGGTGATATGAAGGGAGGAGTCATCGATGGTATCCGAATTAGAAGGCTCTCCTACCGAAGAAGGTCCAACGGCAATATCAGAAATACACTTAATGTCTTTGGTTTGCGGTACCTCCGGTTGGTAACCAAGGCCTTGCTTATTAAACTTCTTAGACACAATAAGGAGCTCAATAGGTCCTTGTTCCTGTGATCCCAAGCCGCCATGTCCTTTATAGCCCATGATCTTTATGATACGAACCCGTTATTGTATCGCTCTACTTCAAGTTGGACTTGGTCATTGTCATCAAAGAATATCCAAGAATTGATGTCCTCAATGTCTTCGTCATCCAAGAAACCACCTTTAATGAATACGGTAGGGGGAGCTTTGATAACAGTGGAGGATGAAGTGGGCTTAGATGTAGAGGGCTTACCGTGGGATTTAGGAGATAATGGAAGAGTACCCACACAATAGGATTCCTGCAATTTGTATTCACCAGGGCCATGTTCAGTATATTTGATATGGAGGTTGGAAGCGGTTTTGCTAGATGAGGGCTTGAGAAGATCGGATGGATTGATATAGGATGAAGACGGATATGCCTTGGTGTTGATAGGGATGCGATTTGGATTCTGATATTTAGCCTGAAAGGCACGGCAGAACTCAAATGGATTAGGATCAGCTTGAATGGTAACCTCAACACCCTTATGTGGAAATTTAAGGCATTGGTGGTATGTGGAGGGAACTGCTTTAAGGGTATGGATCCAAGGGCGTCCAAGGATGATGTTGTAAGGAAGATCAATATCAAGGACTTGACAACGAGTTTCGGTAATAACCGGCCCAACTTGAAGAGGCAATAAGATGATCCCTTCGGTATCTCTTTCAGCATCATCATATGCTCTGATGGTAATAACCTTGGAAGTGTCAACATCTTTCTTAGAATATCTCAATTGCTTGATAAGTTTCAAAGAACATATATTAAGACCGGCTCCCCCATCTATCAAGACTCGTTTGATACGACATTGTTTAACAAATACTTCAATATGGAGGGCTTCGTTGTGTGATGGATGAATGGAGGGTTGAAGATCTTTGTCAGAAAAGGTCAAATGACAAGGGGCGGCAATGCTAGCGACCATAGATTGGAATTGTGTGATATTAATATTATTAGGCACCGAAGACTCTTGTAAGGATTTATCAAGAATAGCTTTATGTGCGGGAGATATGCGGAGCAGCTCAAGAATAGATATGTGTGCAGGTGTTTTACCAAGGTGATCCAAGAGGTTATAGTTAGAGAGAGATCGAGGAGAGTGAGGAGGAGCTCCTTGAATAGTAACTCGACCTCTTCGCGTGGTTACGGCACAATCAGGTGCTCTCCCTTGAACGGTAATGGTAGAAATGCGAGCATGGTCAATGCGGCCAATGGTAGATGATGCATAGTTATAGGGAATATCATTTCCAGCTTGAAGGTTATTTGTCTGATCATGAGACGGAAGTGGATTCTTGAAAGTCTCTAGATCATAATTTGATGTGGATGGTTGAGCAAGTTGAGCTGTTGAAGGTGTGACGTTGATTAAGCCTTAATCAATGCAGTCTTGGATAACATGTTTTAAGCGCATACAACCATTTGTTTTGTGCCCTTTAACTCGATGGTAATCACAATACTCATTCTCTTTGTACCAAGGAGCTCGAAAGAGTGGTTCGCCATTTGGTGGTGCATCGGGTAGAATAACGTCTCCTGCTTGAAGTAGCTTTTGAAGAACAACTTCCATGGGTTCCACTAATGGTGTAAATTGTCGGCGTGGATTGGAAGTTTGGCATTGGTTTCTTCGTTGTGGAAAAGGCTGTCTTGGTGTAGAGGCTACTTGAATGTTGATGGGAGCTCTCATAGTTTGAATATTCTTTGTATCGACAATACCGTCATTGACAACATTCTTGTTCTTGTTCCAAAAGCGAGACTTATCATTGGAATTTTGGGGAGAATCTTTGTTATCACGAAAGATCTTGATAGTTCCTTTAGCAATTAAGGCTTGTTTAATAATAACTCCTTTGGAAACTAGTTCGTCAAAGGTGCTAGCACTTTGCAATTGTAATTGGAATGACAGCTCAGGATGAAGATTTTGAACAAAGATGTCAAGCTGTTGTTTCTCAAGGATTTCCCATGATAACTTGCTAGCCATATTACGCCATCGTTGGGTAAATGAGGAAAAGGTTTCACCATTGCGTTGTTTGTTGTTGACAAGGTCATTCATGTTTACCTCATGTTCAATGTTGAAGGCAAAGTGTGATCGAAACTTGTTTGCCAATTCTGAAAAAGTCTTAATTCCTGGAGGTAAATGGGAAAACCATTCGAGAGCTTGTCCTGCTAAGCTTCGAGGAAATAGTCTCAAAAGATATGTATCATCATAAGCAACATCGAGACATGCCACGAAAAAGGCTCGAAGATGGTCGTTCGGATTTCCTTTCCCTTTGTACTTATCAAATTGTGGGATTTCAAAGTGTGGTGGAAAAGGTATCATATTAAGAGACTTGTCAAATGGATAGGCGCATATGTTTTCAAGAGAGAAAGGTTTCTTGCCTTGTCCTACCCTTTCATCGATCATCTGTTGGATATCGGCTGAAGATAACTGTTGTTGTTGCGAAGGGGGTGGAGTATAATATGAGACATATTGTGGTTGCGGTTGTGGTATATGTGGAGTTGTGACTGTTTGTTGCGGTTGTGGGATATATGAAGCTGTGACTGTTTGTTGTGGTTGTGTGCCCACAATGTATGTCAAAGGAGTGGTATGTGACATGTATGTGTTGGAGGATTGCTGTCCTTGAGACACAAGCGGCAATTAGGTGTGCATCACACGAGAAGTGGATATCGGATTCATAGTAGCAGATGATTGGGAAGTTAAGATTGAATTCATGACATGGTAAGTGACGAAGGGATTGGTAGATACGACAGAAACGTTTGGATTTGTATTCTGGATGATATGAGGATTGGTATGTGTCATAGGTTGGGTGACAATAGGAACTCTTTGGGTAGCATAGGATGGATTGATGGTGCGTGAAGGATTAGAAGAATATGACGACATGGATGTAAGTTGATCAACATAAGTAATCTTATTGTTCGGATTGGGTTGAGAAACGGGAGGATCACTCATGTCAATGAGACTAACATTGGGATTATATGATAACGTGGAAGGATTAGTAGTTGGTATATGGGATACGGCATTCATATGAGAGGTAGTGGATTGTAATGGGTGTGAAGTATGGACAACATGTGTTGTTGGAATAGTTTGGGAGGTTTGTGCACTATAAGACATGGGAATTGCTTGTGATGCTCGAAGTGTTTGCGCTTGTGTTACATGGACAGCTTGTGTTACTTGAGGCATGGAAACAGTCATGGTAGAAGGAGAGATATGTTGAGGGACATGAAAAGGTGGAATGTTGAGATTTTGTGACATGAGAGGGAGCACATTGGTGGGCACTATCAATGGTTCTAAAGTATGCTCGGATCGTGGTAGCTCAAATGAAGCAACAATAGGTAATGAGGATGATGTTTGCAATGTAATAGGAGATGATGTGACTATAGTAGATGGTCTGTTTGCAACAATAGTAGTAGTGTTGGGATCTTGCTCTCTAATAGCAGATATGTCAAAATCCTTAGGTAGTTTAGCACCCATGCGAGCAAGTTGGAGAAAACAACGATCAGGCTCAGATATCATGAGTTTCTCAACTTGGTCCCATAGATAGGTATCTTGGAATTCTGATGAGTCGTCTTGAGATTGTTCTTCGAAAGTTTCCAAGGATGGTGGAGGTTGCATTCGTTGTGAAGATGACTCACCAATAGTGTATCCTTGAGGTATAAACATATGAGAAGGCATACCAGTTGTGAATTGAGTTGCGTCCTTAAGAGGTGTTGTGAATCGTGTCATCTCAGCTTGCAATTTGGCGTCCATTTCAGCTTTCAATTTGGCTTCTATTTCAGCTCGATATTGACTCCTAGTTTGAGGCATGATGTTGATGGTGAATGTGAGCTTGTCAAAGTTTTGAGACCCAAAAGATGATAGTTGGCTGGTTGATTGGTTGTTGTTTTGGTTTGCTGGTTTGGCTAGTTCGCTTGGTTGGTTTGTTTTGGCTAAGTTGTTGTTGTTGGGTTGTTGTTGGTTTTCCCTAGAGGATAGCTCAAACACTCAAGGGAAAGATTGTTTGCTGTTGATGTTTGTTGGAGCTAAAGCTAAAAGATGTTGTTTTCTGAAGCTAAAGCTGAAGGATGATGTGTGTTGAAGCTACAGCTGAAGGATGTTTGCTGATTGAAATGATTGGATTGATGTCTGATTTGCTGGTTGGGATCTCAAAAAGATGGAAAGCTCATGAGTTGTGATTGATTGATAAGCTCAAAATAGAAGGCAAAGTCCAGGTATTTGCTGTTGATCAAAGAGAAGTCTGAAAGCTGATGTTTGAGACTTAAGCAGGCTGGACTTGTGGCTAACTTGGCTGATGCACTAAAATTTGTAGGGATTTTAGCTACAGGTGACTGATGATAGCTCAAAGGTGACTCAAAGGATGCTGAAGGCGATCAATGATAGCTCAGATGCGATCTGGTTTAGTTTTGATAGAAAAATGACAGTGCTAACCAGAAGCGAATGCTATGCCAGAGGCGATGACTATTGGTTCAAAGGCGATTTCCTATTAATCAGAGGTGACTCAGATATCCCTATAGGCGACAGTCTATTGTTCAGAGGCGAACTTGTTCAGGAATCAGGCGAATAACTGTGGCTTAAAAGCGATTTGGCTCAGACAGGATGCGATTGATTATGACTCAGATGCGACTTGGTTCAGGCAGTAGGCGATCAGCTATGGTTCAAAAGTGATTCTGTTCAACCAAAAGGTGATCAACTGTGGTTTAAAAGAGATTCTGTTCAGGCAATATGCGGGCCTTTGTTGTTTAAAAGCGATGCAGTTCAGGTAAAAAGTGAATTATTACAGTTCAGAAGCGATGTCTGTGGTGTATGCGAGCAGTTTAGGTTCAAAAGCAACTGTGTTTGTGTAGAAGTTGTCTGATTTTGTAGTTTTTCAGCAAGAAAACAGTAATAACAGTCACTCACACTCACAAAAAGCACAAACTGATACAACCTAGGCTAGGATAGGACAATATCTGTTGAATCCCCTAGCTGTGCCTATTCAAAGCGGGTAGCTCCAGGATCTTGGTAGCACCGGCTCCTCCTTACATTTGCACACACTTCTCACGCATACCAAGATCTGGGTTTCTTATAAGGCTTGACCCTCTCCAAACCTTTAGATTGTCCCTGCTACCTAGGCTAAGAACTGCATGAATCAGGGCCGCTTCAAGGGTTTTGCCCTCTGTGTCAACAGATAGAAGGTTTTTGGCTACTACACAAAGTTGCTAATAAGGGCATCCGTTCGGGTGGCTATACGTGTGGCAGTGCTACTCTCCGTTATGGAGTCTCCTAGCCTCCAAGGGTTGCGCCTTGGAGGGTTTTGGGGGAGGTTGGCTGTCAGTATAACACAACTGCACCCGTTGTTTGTGGCTTTCGACACAAACACTTTTCTTATATAGCGGTTCGGAAGGACTTGGCTTTAGCCCGTTACCGCTTGAGTCGTATCCCTTCTCACAGCGGGAAGGCAGGCCCTCTAAAGATAATGACAAGTTCTCATACACCCAAGATCCATTTGATAGGCAAGGGGAGAGGATACTTTTGCCATTAAATTTGGGTTACAATCAGGCGCATGCAAGCAATCAAAAAAGATAAATCAAGCACGGAGCAAGCAATGATTCATTTTAAGCACCAAGCCCAAATATGCCTAATTTAGTGAAAAAAACCACAAATCTTGGACCGATCGAACCTGCAACAGATATGTCAGTAGTTTGATAACCTCCTTTCTTGGACAAATCGATAAGATGCTGCGCAAATACCCAGTTAATAGCCAAAAATCAAACTGGAACTGAAACAGATTTGAAAACAACAGAACTTACCAGATGCGATTCACTGCTGATCAAAAGTGACCTCCATTATATCAGAGGTGAAATACTGCAAATCATATGCGACGCGTAAAAACACAGGATGTGACACCTGTCAGCTCATAAGCGATGCAGATTGGCCATAAGCGATCGATTAAGGGCTAAATGTGAACAGTATCTGCAAAACACAACCGACAAACAAAACCCTAGTCTAACAGGCAAGTATTATCAGTCCATAAGCAATACTAATGAAGTCAAACGCGGTCTCTGTCGACTCATATGCGATCCAGATATACCCAGAAGCGATCTGTTGCAAGACAAAAGCGACCTGTATCTACAAGCAAAAGCTAAAACCCTAACCTGCACAGGCGATCACTATTAGCTCATAAGCGACATAGATCAGTGTAAAGGCGAGTACTGTTAGATCAAAAGCGACGTGAACATCTGTAAAGTCGGCCACTGTTATGTCAAAAGCGACTTGATTATGTGTAAAAGCGGCAGATGTTAGGTCAAAAGCGATAAATACTGTCAAAGCAGCTGCAAAAATAACAGGCGAACATTTTAAGAACAAAAGCGATACCATTTTACTCAAGCGACGACTGTTTGTTTAAAGGCGATCCAGAGAGGAAAATGCGGCCTATTCCAGCTTAAAAGCGACGCAGAAATTCAGAAGCGGCAGATTTTCGTTCAAAAGCGACTTGAATTTTCTGCGAGCACCTACACAATCTGATCTTCAAAGAAACAACTCCAAAAAATGAAGTTAATCAGGGACGTGAGTCCCACCGGGCATGCCAAAATGTGATAGGTGAAAGTCAGGTGTGGAAGATCAGACATAGTCATGAAACCCTAACCCTACCATCATCAAGGAATCTAACCTAAATGAAATCAAAGGATAATGCGATTCAAGCATAACATCACCTAGACCGTGCGATTCCTTGTTTGAGAGAGAGATGTGGACTACTTCTTCAACAGTAAGCAATTACAAAGCTGAAAGCTGCCATGATGGATGATAAAAGCTCAAATGCTCAGATACTCAAGATGATAATGTAGGTGCTATATGATTGCTGGATTGCTGGATTGCTGGATTGCTCATATGGAATGAAAGGGTGTTTATATAGAACTCAACCAAGATCAATCAACGGTGGAGATTTAGAGGCTATGTGAATGGCTAGGATTGAAAGTTACTAAATTTAGGTCCAATTAGTTGTGCATGTGAAGGATTTTAAATGAAAGTTGTCTTACAACACATGATGAATGGGAAATGGCCAAGTGTTGAAATGTGATCAATGATGAGGGCTTAATTCAAATAAAATATTTGAATTAGTTGGGATATGAGTTGGATATTAATTAAATAAATAAAATTTATTTAATTAATAGGATAAATGCATAAAATGAGATAAGACATGATGTGGAATTAATTAAATAAATACAATTTATTTATTTAATTGGCTAAGTGGATGAGAATGGGATTTTAATTAAAGAAATAAAATTTATTTAATTAATTGGCTAATGGATTAGTGATTTAACAAAGTGTCGCTAGACATGGACAAATTTGGGTGTCTACACATAGTTTTTTTTGTTTCTCTTATCTCAGCTGTAGCTTGAGATTTTGATCTTCTGTATGCTATCATATCATTCATAGCACTCCTGTCAACTATTCAAGGAACCTAATCATATGAGATGATATAAACACATGTATCATTTCCTCTACATTAGACAGCTCCTGTAGCATGTATACTCCTTGTCTTGTACATGAAACTTGTTTGACACATGTTCTTGTCTCATACAGTAATATACAATCACTTGATCATACCTATACCTGTCTCCTTCACTTGTCTATCTAATTCTATCATTTAATCCTTGAACATTTAATGCATAACTATTCACACTAATCTGCAGCTGTTCATTATGTATATAAGTCTCAATCATGAATGACCTATGTATCAACACTGTACTTGAGAGTTATATTTCATTATGAATAGCTACAGATAGGGATTATCCTGATAATGTATTTGTAAATTGATACTCTGCTTGATCACAAGTCTGTCTTGTATTGCATTTGCATGCTTCTGTGATGTCTCAAGTCTGATTTTATGAAGTCTGACCTATCTAGATGACTATAGCATGAAATATGACAGCAGTAAGGCATTCCAATGATGATAAAAATAAAGAAAAGTACCTTTTCATAGATGCATTTCTATATTCTACAATCTGTCAAGTTGACTCAGGCACTTCGAATATGTCTGATCTAATTCAATCAACTGTTATAAAAGTGAACATAGTTTATAGGAGCAACTACTCCTTTTCATGATCATGATGGTACACTTTTCTACAAGTTGATTTTATGATGCATGATATATCTTTGAATGATGCATCTTATCTTTTATTTTGATATCCTTTTCAAATGGATAGAAAAGGGGAACATGCTGGGCTCAACCCTTGTAAGAGCCACATTTTCTCCACATGTTTTAATGTCTTCAAATCAGCAGCATTACTTTTCCTATACCTGCACAGTGAACAAACAAGTTATTATAAAAACATACCTTATGGAGTTGATTGATCTTTTTATATGCCTAAAAATGACACGATTCAGTCTAAATAAATATTCTTAATATTTATTCCCTTCTAATTCCTCTATCAATAAATAAATAACCAAATTTATTTATTTGATTCATATTCTTCCAACAATTAAATAAAATCCTTTTTTTAATTAAATCAAATCATTCTTCTAAATTTAAATAAATCAAATCAAATTTATTTAAATCCTCTCAATCTCCAAAAATAAAATACAATCAAATATTTTATTTATTCTTCCAAATCATGCACAACAATTAAATAAATTTATTTATTTAACTTACTTTCTTATTTTCTAAATTAAATAATACCAATTATTTAATTGCTTCTTCCAATAATATCTTCTCTAAATTTAAATAAATCAATTATTTATTTAAGTTGTTTTTTCTTCTAAATTGAGTTATCTCTAAATATAATTCAATCTTTTTTGCACATGCAGTTAAATATTCTTAATATTTAATAAAGCAAAATATCTTCTTATTCTCATGCAAATCTATTCTTCTTGTTTTAAATCACTTAACTAATTATTATATGCTTTTAATTGCTTTAACTCATTCTTCTATTCTTAGGAAATCCTCTCATGCAAAAGAAAGCAAGACACATGTCTTCTTCGTATTCGTTGCATGTTCCTCAGCTATTCTCAACCATTGATCTTCTCATTCTTTCTATACCGTTGATCTTCATTCTCTCAAGTCTATAAATTGAACCCTGTTCTTCTATTTCAATTATCCAAGCTTTAAGTATTGTTACTCTGCAGGAATTACAATGTGCCTTTGGCACCAATTCCTTCATTGATTGTGATCACATTCGCTACTACACACTATGCTCTACTACCATCATTGTGAAGCTCCTCTTCATTGTGATATTATCATAGCCATTCCCAATTCACATTCTTGAACAAAACAAAGAAGTGCACTGTCTAAGGGCCCTATTTCATACATGCAAGAACGATTGTGATAGGTGATCAATGGAAGCTTCAAATTAAGGAAGGTTTGCTTTGTTGTTCATTGCTTTATTTGATTAATCTTCTTAGTTCACCATTTCATTGAGTTTTGGGTAACTTGATATTGATTATTATTATTTATTCATTGTTGATCCAATTTTCCCTTAACATTTTTGGCACCCACCATGGGGCCTAGCCCCAAATTTAACCCAAAAACTAAGTTTTTGTGTTTTAGAAAGCCATACACAGGAGGAAACAACGTATCCGTCACTTCCTAACATGCATCTGTTACCTTTTATGGCTCTTTTGTTACTACAGCACATACATACTTTGTTACGGCACTTTTACCATATGAGATGGCACATCTACTACTTTGGTGCTTATACACTATATTGTGGTGCTTTTGTCCTCTGTTCCAGTGCATATGTAATTGTGGCACTTATGTTCACTGTTTCTGTGGATACAGTCTCTGAAGTAGCCCATCTGTTGTAGGCAATGATTTTATGGTTTTCTAGGAGATTTTTGCTAACGCTGACATCTTTGCAGGAACTCTCTTGATCTGTTTTACAGGCTAGGTACTGGTTTAGATTCATATAGTTGCACTTGTTAGCTCACACTTCAATTTCTAATAGGAAAGTAAAATGGATGCTCATACAAAACCTCGCATAGTTTAACTAGGAAAGTGTTAATTGAATCATTGCTATCTTGCATATCTTTGAATCATTTCTATTGCTATCTTTTCAAAGTTATTGTTATTTGGATAAAATTGAACTCATCATTGCTATCTGGGTTAAAAGTGAACCATTGCTACCTCGAATGACCATCACTTCAAAGTTAACAACTCATGCTATCATGGGTAAAATTAAACTCATCATTGCTATTTGGGTAAAACTAAACCATTGCTATCTCGATTGACCATCATTTCAAATTTAACAACTCATGCTATCATAGCTAAAATTGAACTCATCATTGATATCTTGGTTAAAATTGGACCATTGCTATCTTGCTAATCACTTCAAAGTTCTGTGCTTGCCCAAGTAGATAGCTCATCTAGTTTTTTTCATTTTAACTAGGGGAAAAGAACCATACTGTATATTGTGTTTTGGGAACGATACCAAGCCTATGTTCTCCCCTATCTTGGGTGATCAAAATGCCAGACATATCATTTTCGCATATGTTTTTCCTTTAGAGGGGCCTACTCTTGGATACCGTTCATCCAAGTAGGAACGACCCTAAGTGGTAACAGGCTAGATGCCAAGCCCTTCCAAGCCACTATAAATAAATTGTGTTTGGAGTGAAAGATTCAAACAATGAGTGGAGTTGTGTTATACTGACAGCTAACCTCCCCCAAAACCCTCCAAGGTGCAACCCTTGCAGGCTCAGAGACTCCATAATGGAGAGTAGTGCTGCCACATGTATAACCACTCGAATGGTTGCCTTCATTAAACACCTTTGTTCTAGTGGCCAAAAGTCCTTGTTATCCATTTGAAGCCTAGGATTTGTACTTGCTTTTCCTTTTAGTCCAAATAGAGTCAAAAAAATCATAAAAAAATAAAAAACCATAAAAAATTTTGTGTTTGCTATGTCTTCTTGCCATAATTCTAGAAAATTAGATCAAAAAGACCTTTTTGCAAACAAAGTACCAAAAGCATTAGAAAAATTCAAAAAAAATTGCAAAAACACTGAGAAAACCTAGAGCGGCACATTCGTCCTCTGTTGCAGTGCATTTGTGCCGACTTGTGGCATATCTGTTTAGACCTGCCATACTTTTACTGTCTATTCCAGTGCATTTATATTTCTCCGATGCGGCACATTTGTTGTGACTTATAGTGCATATATCAATTCCTGCAGCGCATCTGTTTCGGCGCATGCGTGACAGTGAGCACTTGTATAGTTGGTGAGAGAAAAACTTTACCAGTTCTGGGTACCCATTTCAATCTAGTTTCAGGTTCAGAGATCAGGTCTTACCTAGTAGTCCTTTTCCATCCATTTTGAGCAAAAATCTCTCTTTCACTAGTCATCTCATTCACCTTCTATCAAGTCTTTCTAGTCTAAGGTCAAAAGTATCCCATATTAGGTCAGCATAGGCCCCTTTTTCGTATCACTTCGGATTCAAGTAAACCTAGTAGGTCACATAACTTTGCTAGTGGTCTTCGTGCACAACTAGTCCCTACATAGTAAGACAGGTATCGAGTACCCTTACTGGTGGCTACCATCTTGTATCGACTGTCTTACTTGGAATCATTGATCAAGAAAGTCCCTTGTCCAAGTCTTGTCATAAGTATCCTATTCTCAGTAGTCTCCATCAGCATCTTACCAAACATCTCTAGTCCCATCCCACCTCATCCCTCGTCACCTTGCATGGTTCTTACTAGATCTCAATACCAAAAGCAACTTGAAATGGCTGGATCATCCAACCACATCATCACACCTCATGATAGTGATGAGGATATCTCTAATGAAGATTATCAAGGAAGCCTCCAAGATCGGAAATTCCAATGCTTGTTAGAGAAAGTACTCCATGATGATCCTCACAAGTATTTTTATTATCTCGCAAATCTTGGAATTAAACTCCTTGCAGATTTCAATATAAGCACAATCCAAGAAAATCCAAAAGAAGAGGGAAAGAAAGCCATAGACCCAAGCGCTCTTATGGAATAAATGAGGAAACAACTTGAAGGTCTAAAACAATAAATGGCAGATCTCAAGATAGGTACAAACACTAAAACCTATTTCTTGGAAGATATTGCACCATACCCCTTTGATAAAAGTTTGAACATGACACCATTTCCCTTTCAATTCAAAGTTCCTAAGTTTGATAAATACAAAGGGAAAGGGGACCCTAGAGATCACATTAGGGAATTCAATGCAGCATGCATGGAAGTAGCTCACAATGAGACTTACTTAATGAGACTATTCCCTAAATCACTAGGTAGTCAGGCCATGGAGTGGTTCTCATGGCTCCCACCGAGCATCAAATCTTTTGATGAGTTAGTCAACAAATTCATCACGCACTTTTCTTACAATATTGATTACGAAGTCTCCATGCTAGACCTATGCAACACCAAGCAAAAGAGTGGTGAATCATTCACCACTTTCCTACAAAGATGGAGACAACTAGCAAGTAAGTGCTTGTATGATGTACTAGAAAATAAACTAATGGAGATGTTTGTCCATAACCTCAATAACGATCTTAGCTATCAAATACAAATCCAATGCCCTACTTCATTCTTAAAGGTCATAGAAATGGGATTGTTCATCGAAAAAGCTATGGTCGCCAAGGGGCAAATCAAGTTATACAAGGACACACCTACCTCCAATTATACGATTGACAAATCAAAATTTTGGACTAAAAACAAAAATGTCATCAATGATGGAGTAGTTGATGCCAAGGTGGCAGCTCCCAAGCAACAACCGATATTCACTCTCAAAGGAGAGGCAAGCAATGTAACACCCAACAAAACATTCTCTCAAGAACCAAGACCATGGCTCAACTCAAATCTAAGGCGAAAGTTCACACCGTTGGGTGAGTCCCAAGAATCTGCATTGAGGAAGCTATTAGCCAACAATGAAATCTCTCTACTGCCAACAAGTGATTATGAGCCTCAAATTAAACCTCACTATTGGAAAGACACTAACTATTGTGAGTATCATAGAGGAAGGGGACATACAACCAACAATTGTATCCATCTCAAACATGTTATTCAAGATGTGCTTGATCAAAATCAAGGAGGAAACTAACAACATACCTCCAATGAGACACATGTGTCTTACAGGGATCCACTTCTCAATCATTACAGGCCGTACAACAACAATAACAATAACGATAACAAAAACAATGGCAACAACAACAATGTCAACAACAACAACGGTAACAACAACAACCGCAAAAGGCAAAATTAGAATAGTGGGAATAATAATGCCAACTACGCAAGTGTGCCATTTGACTATACCATCAATTGCATATCAGAGCATGTCCCGTAGATCAATGTGGTCACACCGAACCAACAATCAGAGCCTAACCGAAATAATTGTAGTATCATTATCCGCAGTGGTAAAGTCACGTTGAATACCGTCCCTCCAAGGTCGTCACCTTCTCAACCCAATCCCCATCAGTATAGTGTCATATAGACCAACTTCAGAAAACTCTAGCCCATATTTCTATCTTAGAGTTGTTGCGTCTATCTCCTTCCCACAAAGAGATTCTCAATAAAGCCTTAGTGGAAACCACAGTCCCCACTAACTCAGCCCAAGAGAAGTTTCAGGCAATGGTAGGTAATCTGACCTCCTCAAGTACCATATCATTTACCAAGCAAGATGACCTCTCAGTGTCTCAATCCCATAACACCCCTCTACATATCGTCACCTTCATCCACAAGCACTGCATCAAGAGGGTTCTCATTGATGGGGGAGCCAGTTTAAATATTTGCACATTAAAGCTAGTCCTTACATTGGGGTTCTCTAAAAATGCAGTCAATCCAAGAAAGAAGATAACTATCAAAGCCTATGATGAAGAGGAGAGAACTACAAAAGGAATAGTGGTCTTACCCATACAAGTGGGACCGGTGATAAAAGATGTTGTGTGCCAAGTCCTAGATAGGGAGCTCACCTATAATATTCTACTAGGAAGACCATGGATTCATGCCATTAAAGTTGTTCCCTCTACTTATCACCAATGCATAAAATTCTCGCATAATGGCAAGAAAGTCACCATCCAAAGTGACCCTAACCCCTTCTAGTATTGCAACTCTTTCCTTTCAAAACCTGATTGCATCATACCAAACAATAGAGCATCTACAACCCCTATCCTGCAGCATGATTCTACCTCTAAAGCTTCCTCATCAAGGCCCAAAGAGCAGAAAATTACCATCAAAGAAAAAGGAGTTGGGGAATACTCCATTGAGCATAGCCTAAATCTAGCTAAGATGGCTTTATCTCCTAGATCCTTTGGTCAACCCAATCATTTTCCAAATCCATCTTCTCCTCCTATAGCTCCCACAGCTCCCTTTGTAAAATGGGGGACCTTATCCGATGAAATAGAGGAAAGAGATGCCCTACAATGGCTTTATACCAAAGAAGAAGAGAACATACAATAGGAACCACCTAGGCTCCCAACAGAACTCTATGGGCAAGGAGAAGCTATCCTACACAAAATGGGTTATGAAGGACAAGGCCCTATCACCCTAAGAAAATAAGGAATCATAGAACCCATTCAAACTTCTTCATCCTCATTGGCTAGAAATACAAATGGCCTAGGATATAAAGGCAAGGGCAAGGCTAAAGAAAATGCTTGTCTTGTAGAAATGATCCATACGCTTCAAGTGGATAGTGACACAGATTCCAATGAATATGAATGGGATGAGCTGACAGAGCATTCCTACGATGACAAAGAGGTTGATACCATTCAAACTTATAGCCCCTACCGTGAGGGACAAATGCTACTGAATAGGCCATTAGAGTCTGATTTGCCTATCTCTGAGAATACAACTTTCGAGGAAGGTTCAAGTTCTATCGCAATGAAAAACTTAGAGGAAAGTACCACCCCAAACACTCTCCCTCCCAATACTCCTAGTATATACATTCAAACTATTAATGAATTAGATCTATCCTCTCACTCCCTCCCCCTTGTGCATCCTGAGCTTATTGACTGGGATCTATGAGGAACCCCTCAACTAGATATGTTCCAAAACAACGATGCTTATATTGACTACATGGAACTTAGGGACCACCTACCCAAAGGGGATCATAAAGCTGGTTTCTCTATTGAACTTAATATCATGGCTTACTTCAGAGAGGGTGCCAAGCTTTCCAGTCACAAAAATATCAAAATAAAAACTGGATATGATGGTGAAAACTATTCTGCGGAAGTGTCAAATCCCAAAACAGTAAAAAGAAAGGACACATCCTAAGGTGAAAACCCAACTATGGCACCTGATGATGGTAGGCTTGACACTCTCCCCAACGACATGTACCAAGAGAAGTCTAAGATTGTTGTGGAACCCACAGAGCCATTTAACCTTGGAACAGAGGAACAGCCTAAGATCATTCACTTTGCTAAATCTCTAACCCCACCAAAGAAGACTAAGTTTGTACCATTCTTCAAGAGAAAGCAAGTCAATTTTGCTTGGTCATACGCAGATATGCCGGGGTTAGATCCAGATTTGATTCTACACCATCTTCCATTAGATCCAAGAGTGAAACCAGTGAAACAAAAGCTTAGAAAGATGAATCCACACATAGCACTCCTTGTGAAAGAAGAACTCAAGAAATTACTAGATGTAGGGTTCATCAGAGCTATAGACTATTTGGAATGGGTCTCCAACATAGTACTAGTGTCCAAACCTGATGGCCGAGTCAGACTATACAATGAGTTTAGAGATCTAAACAAAGCTTACCGCAAGGATGATTTTCTGTTGCCAAATATAGATATCATAGATGACTTAACAGTAGGGCATACCATGTTATCTCTCATGGATGGCTTCTCAGGATATAATCAGACCATGATAGCACTGAAAGATCAGCATAAGACAGCTTTCACTTGTCCTTGGGTCACTTTTTGTTGGAATGTCATGCCATTTGGGCTAAAAAATGCAGGAGCCACATATCAACGTGCTATGACTACTATATTTCATGATATGATGAACGTCACCATGGAAGATTATGTAGATGATATCCTAGCAAAGTCACTCGCAAGAGAATCACACTTGGATGTGTTAGAGAAAGTCTTTCAGAGATTAGATCAATTCAAGGTCAAATTGAACCCAAAGAAGCGTGTGTTTGGAGTCACCTCAAGCAAACTCCTAGGTTTTATTATTTCAACAAATGGAATAGAGCTGGACCCTGCTAAAGTTAAGCCTATCATGGACATGCCACCACCCAAGACTCTTACTCAACTAAGATCTCTACAAGGCAAGCTACAAGCAATCCGTAGATTCATGTCACAATTGGCAGACAAGTGTCAACCATTCAGTCATCTCCTGCACAAGAACATTCCATTCAGACAGGATGAGAAATGTGAAGAGGCATTCGACAATATGAAAGAGTATCTTATGAATCCACCTATTCTCATGCCTCCTATCCAAGGAAAACCATTGATACTCTACATATCTTCTACACCTACAACTCTTGGGGCTCTTCTAGCACAACAAGATTATGAGAATAAGGAAAGAGCCGTCTATTATATCAGTCGTACATTGGTGGGCTATGAGTTGCAATACTCTCAGATAGAAAGATCATGTCTTGTAGTAGTTTTTGCTTCCCAAAAACTCCAACATTATATGCTTGCACATCCAGTCATACTCATTGCAAAATTAGATCCACTGAAGTACCTACTAAGCAATGCAGCTCTAACAGGTCACCTAGCCAAATGGGTAATGCTCCTAAGTGAATACGACATTGAGTATGTAGATAGAAAAGCTATCAAGGGACAAGTCATTGCTGACCAGCTAGTGGATGCACCGCTAAAGGACACCAGACCTATGCAATTTGAGTTTCTGGATGAATCTTTATTCAATATCTCAACACATTCTTAGAAACTATACTTTCATGGGTCCTACACAAACCATGGATTGGGGGCAGGAATCTTGTTTGTAACTCCTCATGGCAATACCATACCGAAGTCTTATCGTCTATTATTTCCATGCACCAATAACATAGCAGAATATGAAGCCTTAGTCATTAGCCTCAAGATGGCAATAGATTGGAAAATCAAAGAGCTCCATGTCTACTGTGATTCTCAACTAGTGATTAATCAAGTCAATGATGATTACCAAACCAAAGATGAGAAGCTTGTCCCATACAAGCGCATGATAGATGACTTCAAGGAATACCTTGTGATTATATCTTTTGAGTAGATACCGCGCATTAAGAACAAAGTAGCATACACCATGGCAATCATCGCCTCTCTTCTCGAGATACCAAAGAATAAGTCATGGTACGAGTTCTTAGTGGAAACTATTCAACAACTAGCTTATGATCTTCCTAAGACCCATTCCATATGCCTTTTAGTTGGATCTAATTCACCTTGGTACGGTAAGGTTTACACTTACCTCAAGGACAACACCCTCCCACCTGACTTATCTTCAAACCAATGACAAACCTTTATACGCCAAACCTCTCACTATACCATTATTGCTGACACCCTATATTGATGTAGTCTAGATGGTACTTTACTCTGTTGTTTAGAATGAGAAGAATCCATAACTGCCTTACAAGACGTACGTGAAGGGTTCTGCAGAACACACTCTAGCGTTCCTTCCCTAGCTAAGAAACTCATGCGTTTGGGTTATTACTGGCCAAACATGGAAATAGATTCATACCAGTTTGTGAAGAAGTGCAAGCAGTGCCAAATACATGGGAACCTGATACATGCACCAGCTCAAGAGTTGGGACCTTTAACGACACCTTGGCCCTTTTGCCAATGGGGACTTGACCTTGTGGGAAAGATCCATCCACCCTCATCCAACAGCCATAAATTCATCATAACCACCACTGAGTACTTTACCAAGTGGATTGAAGCCGTTCCCCTCACCACAGTCACAGGTAAACAAATCTCCTCATTCATCCTGAATTACCTCATCTGCAGATACTGAATTACCTCATCCATTATCACGGATAATGGAAGACCCTTCAAAAACTAGGATGTCCAAGAACTCTGTTACTGATTCAAAATCCAACACTATTTCTCCACATCCTATTACCCCCAAGGCAATGGTCAAGCTGAAGCATCGAACAAGACCATCTTGAAAATCCTCAAGAAGATAGTCAACGATGCTGGCCATGATTGGCACATCCAAATCAATCCTGATTTGTGGGCCTACAGAACTAGTATATGCACTCCCATAGGTGCTACACCTTATGCCCTTGTCTATGGATCAGAAGCTATCCTCCCCATTGAGGTTGAATTACCATCTCTCAGGGTGTCATTAAAAGGTCTCATATCAGATCAAGAATATCGAGTCTCTAGATTGCAAGAACTAGAGTTGCTAGAGGAAAGGAGATAGAAAGCCTTTGACCATCTCAAAGAATATCAACAAATGATGTCACGAAGCTATAACCACAAAGTTCATCCAAGAATCTTTAAAGTTGGAGATCTAGTACTTAAAGAGAATCCCCGCAATCAACAGGATAGGGAAAAGAAAGACAAGTTTGAACCCAACTAGCTTGAGCCTTATGTGATTGTAGCTACTTATGGATCGGGGGCATATTAGTTAGCAACATCAGAGGGTGAGCTGTTAGATGACCCAATCAACAACATGCATCTTCGTCGGTTCTATACCTAGGAGAACCCCAATGTAAGGGGGGCAAAAAAATACAAAAAAATTAAAAACTTAGAAAAATACAAAAAAATTAAAAAATAAAAAAAAAGACAAAAAAAATTGTCCTTTGGTGAAAACCTGGCAAACAGGCACCTTGGATAGGTATCATGATGAAAACCTGGCAAACATGCATCATGTTTACTTTCTAGCTTTTTCGTGCAAATAAAAGCAAGTGGTGAATACCTAGTAAAGAGGCGTTACTTATGATAAACTGCTTCCTCCATCTTTGGGAAACCAATCACCTTGTGTCCATTCTTCCCCATGTCCCATTCAACCCATATCTGTTCCATAATAAAAACCTAATGATAACCTATCATAGCTTGATACTCTATCTCTTTGTTGCCTTGTCAACCAAGGTTTTGTCCCATACCCTATCCATAGTGTCAGCCTAGAATAGTGTCTCTCGTTGGTGTCCATGGTCTAGGGCCATGAACTATGTTTCCTCTGCATTGTCACGTAGGCAAGGCCATTTCTCAAATGCGCCCCTGAGGCTCCCACGGTCCCATCCGTCTCATTTCTTGTCATCTTTCTTCTAGTCCATCCATGGTCCATTAGGGTTTACCCTGAACTATGTTGCCTCTGCATCATCACGTAGGCAAGGCCATTTAGCAATGAGCCCCCGAGGCACTAGGCCAGTCCCTTAGGGTCAGTATCACCAATAAAGATTTTGGAAACTTCTCACCAAGCAAGCACAAGCAAAACCCACTTTCAAGTAGAAATCCTGATGTAAGACATTAACCTATCCAAAGAAAAGCAAACAAACTCCTAAGGCCTTCTAAATGATTTTACTCAAATTATGGAAAGAAACAAACACATCTAAATGCAAAAATGTTTTGTGGATTGGAAACATGGTTATAATACAGAGTCTTGATTTTTTTCTATCATGCCTTTCTATGCTACTCAAGGATGCCAAAAGCTAGAGATGCTATGATGGGGGCATGATTCTTTTCTTTGTTTGTTGTTTGTGGATTACACTTTAGTAATGTGAAACCTTGTCTAAAGACATGATCGACAAAATATCATCAAGGACATCGAAGGTCTAACATGAACGGGAGCAATCCTTGACTATTGATACGCAAGAAATACTCAGGTCATCTTGGTTCAATTATACCTTGATGGTTGTATTAACTTGCTAAATCAAAATCCATGTAAGCAATACTTAGGTCATCTTGGTTCAATTTTACCTAGATGCTTGCATTAACTTACAACATTCAGAAAAAGTATCACCCAATGATGAAATAAGCACTTCAAAATACTTGCACCATCAAGATGTCAAAATCAAAGCATTCATTATACATCCATGTATACATCCATACATCCATATTCCATGCAATAAAAAGATCCAATCACTGCAGAATAACAATACAAAGTGAAGCTTGTGAATCTTTTCTATCGAGTCATTCTTCCAATCAATCTTCTATCTATCATTCTATCATTTCTATGTCGATAGAGTACAGTTGGACATCACAAAAACATAGAATATAGTTGCATATCATATCATATGAGATAGTCATTTACATGATTAAATCAGTTGCATACATAGTAATTGCATTAAGTCATCCATATACATTCTTTACAATCTTCACATAGTGTCAAAAATAGAAAAAAACAAAAACATACATAAGTGCATCACATAAGTTACATAATCATATAGATATCATTTTGCACACACACACATTAGAGACATATCAAAGTAAAACATCCAAGTCTACATTAGGTCATATAGCACCGCATAGCATCATATGAAAATTTGCATTAGACAAACATTGCATAACATCAAGTAAAACATCTAAGTCTGCATTAGATAAACATGTGCATCGCATCATACAAAAAAAATGCATCATAACTCATACATATAGAAAGCATCAAAATAGCTACATCATCTTATAAATATCGTAAAATGTGTCCAAATGTACAATATCAAATAGTCCATCTCTGAATCAATGTCATATACAAATAAGTACATCCCAGTGGATGGTGATACATGTCTCAAAATACAAAAGTAGTATAGGTTTATTTGGCTATCTGAGCCATCAAAAAGGTACACATAGGATCCAAAAACTATAACTCTCTACTACCCCTACTGCTATGGACCACTTCTCCCAGCAGTATCTCCCGTATCCCCTCCTCTGCTGGCCTCAGACTGTTGTGGGCCCATCACAGAGGCCCCTGACCTCAATGGACCTGTTGTCTAGGAGGCCACAGACTGGCTCCTATAACTTGAAGCCCTCTGACTCACTAGCACGGCACCATGATATAGACCTCGATAGTACTGCACCTAAGGTTGCACTCTGGCAAGCTCACCCTATACCTATGCTAGCTATGTCTGTGCATGCGCTAGCTATGTTTGTACCTACACTCATTGTGCATGTGCCTAATGCACCTGCCCAACCAAAAAATTGCTTGCCACATCTATCCCCAGGGCTGCCACTGCATTATCTTGCTCTAGCTAGATAACTCGTATCTGTACATCTGCCATATCTCTCTCTAGTAAGTCCTGCAATCACCTCTGTATCTATCTCTCACTGGCCATCAGCCCTCCTAAGTTGTGCCCATAGCTGTCTAACCTCTCCCCTCAAGGTGGCTATGGTCCTCTCCTGGATGTCTACCTAGGCTAGACCCTGCTGTGCCTATGCCTCTCCCTGTCCCTGTGGCTGAGGTCCTTGCTACTGTGCCACCTGCTGAGGTGGTGGCATCTATGCCTGTTGTGGTACCTATTGTGCAACCTGTGATGGTGCTGCCTACTCAGCATGGGAAGGTCCCTCCCCACCCCTCCTCCTCTGTCTAGGCCAACCTCTATCGTCTCCATCGTCTCCCCCATCTCTGCCACTCCCTCATCCTCCTCTCCCTCTCCTCCTTCAGCCAACCTAGCCCTCATCATCTAAGTTTGCCTCATCTATCCGAGGGATCAACACCCCAGGCCCTGAGTATCTTAGAAATGGGTGTGGTGTAAACCAATCCTCATAGTTCTGTATCATCCCAGCATCTGCAATCCCCCTCCTCATGTCCCGGGCAACATATGGTGTCTACCGAAACTCAACGAGTGCCTCCTCGTAGGATGCCATCGGTCCCCACCTGAGTCTCTCAGCGTGTGTCCTAGCAAATCAAGTCTGCCTCCTCTCAAACTACCTCTGTACTTGGCTAACTATCTGCCTCTCCAGGATAAATCATGTCCATCCTATAAGCCACTATGACTAATAGTAGTAAGGTAACTCATCTGCCTCATCCTCCCATGGCTCACAGTCTAGATATGGCCGCCGCTCGACCACATCTACTCCATCCAATGCGTGTCGCCAGTACTCCAGCTTCCCTAGAGTGTGCTGGGAAATCACTCATGCATAGCCATAGCTATATGGCTCTCCTCTCTATCTGTCAAACACACAGATCAATCTCGTTATCATTATGTGCTCCCATAGCCAAAACTGTAGCAATGACATTCCTGCAGATAGGCTCATGCTCTTGTGATATACCACTTGATGCATATCGTGGTATAAGTGTGCAAGTACACAGACACCCCAAGCATACCGAGTGGCCTCTATAATCATCCACTCCATAGTCCTACCCCATCCAATGGGGAATCCATGTGATCTCCTGTCGAGGCATACCATGCCTCTGATCAGTTCTGCTACAATACCTGGGAAGTAGTCATAACAGTCATAGATATCCTGCCATGAGATAACCTGCCCGACCAACTTAGGGTCATCAAACACTCACCTGTACTCAGCAAGTCCCATGTCTCTCTATGGATCATACTCCACTAGCTCACCCTGAATAGATAAGTGAAGAATTCTGTAAACATCCTTCAGTGTGACGGTTATCTCACCAGTAGGGACGTGGAAGGTCCTGTCCTCACTATGGAACCTCTCCACTACGGCAGTCAGCAAACCACAGTTCACCTGAACCTCGGGCATGAAGCATATGTAATCAAGTCCCATCGCACCAAGTGCCTCTCTATCTATCTCTGTCAGCATATATCTCTGCAACATAGGCATAGGGAACCGCTCCCTAGACTGAAGCATATCTTGTATATCCTCCTGCAAGCACGTAAAGCAAGGCATCAACCTAAATCTGCAAGTACCATACTCAACATATCTATAGAAATATATCAACTAACTTAGCATTTCAAAATTGATCAAAACAACAAACTACATCTCTTAACTAGATTCCTGCAATCTCGGAGATAGCTTATCGATTGACATGTCAAACAAGACACCAACTGAGTCAATTTCGCTAAGTAAACTACCTATCTATAGCATATGTGCCACAACAGGTGGTAAATGCACCGTTTCTTAATGAAAGCACCATTTCCTGACCTATGCACCACTTTTGGCAAAAGCCCTGCAAAAACACATGCATGCACCGTCTAATGCTATATATGCATTGCTTCAACGCATGCGCTACTTCATATTGTAAATGCACCGTAGGATTATGCATGCACCGTCCTATCCTATGCATACGCTGATTTCACAAAAGTACCGTCCTATATCGTGATGCGCTGCAGAAATACCTATGCACCACTCTGGATTCTGCCGCATTTACCTATCCTAATTTTCTCCTAGCATTTATTTCTACCAAACTCAACCCTAGGAGAAATTTTTTGAGGTACATACCAGGGGTCCTGCCTCTGCTGGCCTGTCGAATCAATGGACTCGCTTGAATCAATGCTCCTCACGTGGAATGTCCATCCTCGTGCTGACTACTCTATGCTCTATGCCGCTCTAGGCTCTCTGAAGCAAATCAAACCAAGACAAGTGTGCAAATGATATGTTTTGTGGACCCAGCTCCTATTTATACCATGCAAACCCTAATCTGGCTAGGTGGTGACTACGACTACTTCCCACACCTGTTTCTTCCAATTTTCTTCCCATTTCTCTGAACTGCATCCTGTTTTCTTCACCCTAACATGTTTCTCCCCTTCTTCATTGTGAGATTGTCCATCTCATGCCTTCTGCCTTCTTCTCATCCAATCTCCCGAGGGGGCATCCTATCGTTATAACCTGTACCAGGGGCAAACTGGGCCATGTATCATTATCAGACTATCTATTCTTTGAAGCAACATCGTAAATTGCATTGCATCAAAGAGGGGCAAAATGTATACGCCTAAAAATGACATGATTCAGTCTAAATAAATATTCTTAATATTTATTCCCTTCTAATTCCTCTATCAATAAATAAATAACCAAATTTATTTATTTGATTCATATTCTTCCAACAATTAAATAAAATCCTTTTTTTAATTCAATTATTTTATTAAATCAAATCAAATTTATTTAAATCCTCTCAATCTCCAAAAATAAAATACAATCAAATATTTTTTTTATTCTTCCAAATCATGCACAACAATTAAATAAATTTATATATTTAATTTGTTTTCTTATCTTCTAAATTAAATAATACCAATTATTTAATTGCTTCTTCCAATAATATCTTCTCTAAATTTAAATAAATCAATTATTTATTTAAGTTGCTTCTTCTTCTAAATTAAGTTATCTCTAAATATATTTCAATCTTTTTTGCACATGCAATTAAATATTCCTAATATTTAATAAAGCAAAATATCTTCTTATTCTCATGCCAATCTATTCTTCTTATTTTAAATCACTTAACTGATTATTATATTCTTGTAATTGCTTTAATTCATTCTTCTATTCTTAGAAAATCCTCTCATGCAAAAGAAAGCAAGACACATGTCTTCTTCGTATTCATTGCATGTTCCTCAACTGTTCTCAACCGTCGATCTTCTCATTCTTTCTATACCGTTGATCTTCATTCTCTCAAGTCTATAAATTGAACCCTATTCTTCCATTTCAATCATCCAAGCTTTAAGTATTGTTACTCTGCAGGAATTACAATGCACCTTTGGCACCAATTCCTTCATTACTTGTGATCACATTCGCTACTATGCACTATACTCTACTACCATCGTTGTGAAGCTCCTCTTCATTGCGATATTATCATAGCCATTCCCAATTGACATTCTTGAACAAAGGAAAGAAGTGCACTCTCTGAGGGCCCTATTTCATACATGCAAGAATGATTGTGATAGGCGATCAATGGACGATTCGAATTAAGGAAGGTTTGCTTTGTTGTTCATTGCTTTATTTGATTAATCTTCTTAGTTCACCATTTCATTTTGTTTTAGGTAACTTGATATTGATTATTATTGTTTATTCATTGTTGATCCAATTTTCCCTTAACAATCTTTATCATGATGATCTAATTTATTTCACATGTCTGATTTGATTCCTTCATATGAAATGCATGATGTTTGCAAGTTGATATGTTTGTTTGATAAAAGCATATGATAGTCTTAAATATCTGGAGCTCTAACAGGATCTTCCCCAAATTTTTTCAGGTTCACTGACATGACTAGAGCTGAAGATGAAGATATAAAGATCAACCATCAACAAAGGACATCAACCTTACTTTCAGGCAATGATGGATATTTAATATTCTCATGTGTTCTTTCAATTTCCTTTTATCATCAGATCTATATCTTGCATATGTTGGCATTGCTCAGTTTAGTCACTCCCACGGCTTGTGTGGGACACATTTGAACACTTCTTTTAAACATGATCAGTTAATTTATCTTATGCACTTGATTTTATGTATGTTTCTTTTCAAACAATGCATAGGATAGAATAACTAAAACTGAATGCATGTTTCAAATATGATATGAAATGATAATTCAAATGAATATCTTTCCTTCTTGCTTTCAATTATGATCATTTGAATAATCAAATTATCTTATAACTCTAAAAGATAAAAATAGTTAGATCAACTATCTATCATTGATTGTTTGATTTCTTCACATTAAAATTCATTTGTCATGATGAATTGACAGCCCTGATTGGACTGTTGGATTATCATCACAACTGATCATTATTTCCTTTTTGTCAAGACATCAAATATTCACTGAATGCAATAACTTAAAAGTTTTCTTTTACTCCTTTTGAAACAACTACAAATTAGGTCCAACTAAATTAGGTGTGAACAAAATTTTGTAACAGTTACCTTGAAGGAAAGATTGGAAGATGTCCTCAAATAGTCAAGCAATCACTAAAAAGAAATAAAAAAGATTAATCCATGGACAAAAGAATATTTCATGGAGGAAGTACTAATCCATCGTTAGGTTTCAAGACTACCTACAATCATTGTCAAGGCCATAAATGATTGTTATAAGGATACATGATCAAAAGGAGGTTGGTGAATGAATTAGTATAGAAGAGAAACCTTTTATTCCTTGATGAAGAAAAAAGAATTGAAGAATTTGCTAACTATCAAAGTCACAAATGACTATCCTAGTAGTAGACTTGACTATCAGGAGTGGTTTCCTACCTTGTAGTAGTCTATGAGATATTATCTCTCATTAGTCACCTTAGGATATTGGAAGGATAGGATTAAATATGCTTGTAAATGTGAAGAATGGTCATTGCAAACCCTGAGGGATATCACAAAAACATCATATAAAAATTTTCATGTGGTATGAGCAATCAAGTTGAAGAGATATACTAGTTTATTGTTAAATATTAACATTAGACCCTCACCATCAAACTTAGCATAAATTATAATGAAAAAAACATACCTTAAAGAGTTTTCTACTAAAATCACATGAAATGGTTATCAATTCTTAGCATAAAATGTGAAGGAACACTATGAAGATGGAACCCTTGTCATTATAAATCATAATAACATGATGATATTATGGTCATAATCTCCTCATAGGATATGACAAAGCTAGATAAAAATCTAAAATGTGAAAAATATACAAAATGTCCTCAAAATATCTCCACGATGAAAGATAAATGCTTTAACCAATGATCTCAATCCTTTGAATTGAATAGATTTATTGTCCAAACCACCTACATTTATAAGTTAAAAATTTGTTAAGCATAGTAAACACCATCAACTACAACTAACTTAATATTTGTTATAAGAAGTCTGATGAAAGATTAAGAAACACTAAGTTTAGAATTCTATCTTATATGTCACCTTAGGAATTATATTGAATGTCTCCAAAGTGAAAGCTAAATGCTTTAACCACTAATCTCAATCCCTTGAATGTACAATAGTGTTATTCTCTAAAAAACTTGCATTTATATATTAAAATTTGTTAAGTAAAATAAACTTTAACCTACTTTTAACTCAACAATGGTGAATATATTTCCATCATAACCTCATGATACTTATAACACATTCATGGTCTAGGTAGAATACACAAAATGTTTTTTCTAACTCCATAAGTAGATCTAAGTACTCCAACCTTATATGAAATACATCTACATTTATAAGTTAAAAAATGTTAAGAAAAGTAAACATCGCCAACTACAACTGACTTAAAATAATTTGTTATAAGAATTTTGATGGAAGATTAAGAAATACTAAGTTTAGAATTCTATCTTATATGTCACCCCAGGATTTACATTGAATGTCTCCAAAATAAAAGATAAATTCTTTAACCATTGATCTCAATCCCTTAAATACAATAGCTATATTCTCCAAAACACCTAATTTTATATATTAAAAATTGTCAAGAAAAATAAACTTTAAAATATATATACAATAGGGTATGGTTGCAATGGTCTCATATATTATTGCATTTCTCTTTGATTTTCCTACTAAGGACCTCTAAGGAATGTATTGTCCTAGGTTTGTTAGAGTCTAAAGAAGAAGCAGAGTCTGTCCTCTCTTATTTAGTTGGTCTCATGACTCAAATCAGTGATCATGCAACATCATGTATGCACTACCCTAAGCTCACCTTGGTCACACCTCATGTCACCTTAGTTACTTTGTAGATAATGGCATAAAATTCTACTAAGATCAATTATATCATCCCTTTGGATGCAAATACTCATTTTTGACCTTTGAGCTCATCATTTGGTTCTTGTAACTCCCCATGTTGTAAGATGATATAATGGTTTAGGTTTAATTCTTTGGCCATTAGATAATTTCCAATATAGATTCTATGCATCCATAACTCCTTTGAGATCAAACACCACTAAATGTTTAGACCACCGATCTCCCCTATTATGATCTCTTATCACATGCTTTCCACAACTCTTTCTTGATGCATAAAGAGTTATCCCTTTGGGAATACACCCACTAGTCATCCTACCATCTCACCTTTTGTGTACCCTGTTGTGGTTTCATCCTCCCTATGATCTCATTACAACATCATCTTCCTACATATGCATACAACACAATATAATACATTCATAAATAGCTTAAACATTGGCAGTAGGGAACTATCAAATACAAATGTTCATAATCAAATCACCCTTCAATGTTATGATGTACACATTATTGAGGACTATCATGTATAGGGTCATATATAACAACCATAGGAGGTTTAAAAGTAACCTTAGGAACAATTCATTAATATCATAGAGAATCTAGGACATTCAAACTATTATACCAGCACATGTTGGTTATGCTAAATAATTTCATTACAATGGGCCATAAGATGGACATAATAGTCCATGAGGGTGATGTTAGGGACTCTTTTAAACCAAAATAAGTCTTAAACCTACTCGTAACATCTGAAACTAAAAAATAAGCTCTCTTTAATATATAAATTAGTATGTATAAAATTTTAGAAAGAAAAATATTAAGAAAATATGAACATCAAAATGTTTTTAAACACAAAAGCACAGTAAAAATTGTACCTCGTGTTTACGATGCCATGCTAGATAACCTCATTAATAGTCTAATATATTCAAAAACATTCATTATAATTAATGAAAAAAGATTTTTAATAAAATAATTCTAAAAAATAGAAAAAACAAGAACACTAAGATAAATATTGTCATACATGTCCCATATGAAAATTTACATGCTAGTCAACTGTACCTGAGGGGTCATCTCTTACCTTCAGAGTATCCAATATTGCTTCATGATCAACATTACTAATTTTCCATAGTTGTATGGCTTTTGGTTCTGTATGATGCTTTAGTAACTTAACATTTGTTGTTACAACTAGGTGCGAATACATGAATATGGTTTGTGCTTCTCAAAGTCTTTAATTGTAGGTATGCCATTCTTTCTAATCATATATGTTCGCAACCAAGTCGCATAAATAACAATTGATCCTATAGGATATGTGAACCCATCATCATCTATCATATCTCATGTAAGCTTTGGTTTTCCATGTACACATTATGTCAGTCAATAGACCAATACCTCTTCATTTTGATGTTGTGCAACAACTGCATAAACATGACCTAGTTGTACAAGGTCTGAAAGATGTTCATAGTCAAATGAGCTCTGCATTTCATTGAGTAAATATGAATGACCTTGAGATAAAGGGGTTAAATATCATGGAATCCATGCATCTACCCACTCACTTGACTCACAATGATCCCAATCACATTTAGTCAAACTTTGACAAAAAAATAAGCTAATTCTCGTGTACAAATAGTCCATGCACTTGCATCTGAGATTCAAAATGAATGAATCTTTGAAGATTCATTAATTCTGTGACAATCCAATTTCTCTCTCACTATCCCCTCATCAACCAACAGAAATAACCTGCATACTTCTGAATCAAGATCCACTCCTTGTGACAATGCATAGTTACACCACTTAAAAATAGAATCTACATCATTGAATGTAGCACCACCTATAATATTTAGTTGTTATTTAAATAGAGATCTCTTCATGCATGCACCTACTCCAGCATGTTCCACCTTTTTGTGTCCAACTTCAAATAAATTCCAAATATGAGGTATACCCTTCTCTGCATGCATTTTTCTCAACCAATAGAACATACATCATCATTTTGGTTGAGCATTTTGGTCAATTCTCAGTGCAATGTGGATCCACTAGATCAACATCATCAAATCTGGGAGTTGTTTTTCCATTCCTATGAATGGGCATGTTCCTGTCAAGTTTTCTTTGAGGATAGCATAGTTTAAATGGTTTCAAACTAAGTTGCAACAACAACATTAGTTTTGAGTTTCAATTTGTTTGTTTTCAATAAAATCTCAATTATAGAAGAATTTCGAAGGTTTACAAATGTGGTACACAGTTGGTCTCAGTTACAAAGTGGGTCTTGGTTTGTGGTGTTCCAAGTTTCATATCAGCAGGATATGCTTGGCAGTTTGTTTTAGTTTGGTTGTAATTTGATTTTTATTGCAATTTTTGTAATCTTGAAAATGTTTTTTGTTTGCTGGTTTGTCTTTGAGTAATTTCACTATGTGCCTAATGGATACAAGGCATTAGAGTTGGGATTTGGTGTGTGCAGGTACACTTTCCCTCGAGAGTTGCCAAGAAATGTTGAGCAATTTTGCACAACATATCAAAGATTCTTCTAATTGTAGTTTGAGAGGTTCAAGGGAGTCTTGGTTTCTATATATTAGTTTGAGCTCAACCAAAATGGTATTGTCTAACAATGTTCCTATTCTCTTATGTACTCCTAGGGGCATGTCTATATGTGATGTGACCAAAAATAGCAATTTGAATACAATTGTATTATTGGGATTGCACTTTATTTTGTTTTTGTAATGTGTAGTTTTCTACAAAATTGACTACAAAGACAATAGTTCCAATTGGGAAAAGTTTTTACACATCCTGAACTATTGATCTAACCATCGAGATCTTTGGTTGTGTCTGGCATACTTGTAAAAATATTTTTTCTTAAAATCAGAAATAAAATCAGCAATACTTCTCTCGCAATCAACTCACATGTATAACCATCACCTCCACTTTTTCAAATTGTATTTCACTATCTCATATCTCTTTTTATCAACCATTTTATTTCTAAAATCATGCTCTCTTCCATCATGAATACATGAAAAAACTTTGATAACCCACCACATTGTAAACACTTTTTATTTAAACAATCATTCCTGTAGAAAATGCAACATCATCTCTAATACATAAAAATAAATCCAATAAGTCCCTAGATGACTTTGGTAGTTGAATTGCACCACACTCTTGTAACATTTTGTTAGTGTGCAAAGTAGAACGAATATGCATAAGAATTCATGATACATAGAATAGTCTACATGGTATTTGCAACACGTAATACAAATTTTAATAGGCACACAATAAAATGACTTACAAGATTCAAATGCCCTTTGTGAGATTGTCATACCTGGGTGTGTTTCATAAAATTGTTTGTATAATGTTATTTGACCACATTCCAAGTAATGTATAGGATGTGGTGTGTGGTCTTTACCACCAATTCTGAATACTAAAACATCTTTTACATTGGGTGATAGCCTAGAGTTAGTGTGCCAAAATTGTTCAATTTCATCCTTTGTGCTATTGATTATCTTATTATCAACTCATGGAAGCCTACCACTGAAAGCCCAAGTATCATTTACAAGAGGACTATCTAGTCTTGATCTTAATGCTAGTGCTTTTGACAATGTTTTACAATTCAAGCTTAAGTCAACACAAGTTTTCCTCATTAATAGAGCCTTTCTTAATTGCTTTCTCTCTATTGAGGTTGTTATTACTCTATGATCAACTCTTTAATCTTTCTCCTTATCTAGTCTTTCAAATAGAATTGAATGCATTGAAAAACCTTCTAACAATAATTGTATTATGATTAGACACTTTCTTTACCCGAATCTTTAATTTCTTTAGTAAAGGTCTCATTTTTGTACATCTTTAGTAATTTCACAAAAAGTTGGCATTGTTTAGTTATTTTTTATTCCCAAAGTATTCATTGAAAAGTTTTGAAGCCCACAACTAAATCATTCATGACGACCTCTTGCCTTCAATTTTTTCTATTATCTTCTAATCACTTTCAAGTAATTATTGGACATTTTACAATGTCATCACACTCATTCTCTTCTTGATAAATGTCCTCTCTTCTTATGTAATTTGGAGATACATTGATTTTCATTGTTTCATCCATGTTATCAACCCCATCAATGTTATTAACAAATTGATTTTGGAGTGCAAATTCAACATCAGGAGGTTCATATCCATAATCTTCAAGAAAATGTCTATATTTTCTTCTTCTTTTTCCATGATATTGCTCTTATCAATAGGTGTTTCATAACTTTTTGCAATATTTTCAGTTGCAATATCATAGTCAATTTTATTCTTATTAACATTTCGTTATATTCAACATTAACACCTTCAATTTGCATGTCATTAGATAGTAAAGAAGAAGCTTCACCATGATGAGAATCCACCAAATCTTGTCTTCCAATCCACTTCCTTGTTCTATCCTTTTCCCTAATTTCTTCAATTTCCTCCAATGTAACTTTCCTCCTTTTTTCTTTACAACGACTATTTCTCCCCATTAGGAGAACAAAAATATCACCCTAATGATTGAAACAATTAAATTTTGTCCAAAAGTGTAGAAAAGTGTTTTTTTTATTGTAACATGTAGAGATCACAAGTTTATCAACAACAAAGGGTATATAGGTGTCATTGTTAGGCCCAACAATATTCTTTTTTCCTATTTTTGTCTTTTAGGTCATTGATAGTTGTTCCCAAAATGGATATCCATTACCGAAATCCCAATTATTTGTGCAACAGATATATGGGTAACCTATAACCATTCTACAAAATGGATATCCCTTCTACAAAATGGCTATCCATTATACAAAATGAATATTTGTTACCTATGTTATTAAATTGAGGCAAATTATTGTTATAAATGAACACAGGACTACTCAAAGGAAATATGATTCAAATAAGTTCAAATGAGCTTTAACAATGTATTAGAGAATGGAGATTGCTATAAAATATAAAATATGCAACATAGAAGCCACAAATCTGAAAACTAAACATGCAATGACACAATGTTTATGTGGAGAAAACCCTTTCGGGTAAAACACTCCACCAGGAAATAGGCACAAGTTTGTATTAATCTACAAAAGTGATACAATACATCAACTACACAACTCTCTCCACCAATCTTCAATCCGACAACATTCATACAACACCTGAGCATCTATAAATCTTTATGCTACAACAAATACATGGAAAAATACTTATAGAAGTTCTCTAACACCAATCTAGGCATCCACTTTCTCTCTCCTGAGAGTATCCAACATGCAAGTATTACATGCCTCCTTATAAGCTCATGCCACTTATCCAAAGTCAACCATGCAAAGTTGGGTGCCCAAGGCTAAATAAGGTCTCTTACAACATCTTTGTTGCAAGTATGGGCCTAACTAGTGTTGTCATTGATGTCAACATACTCCTGTTGCATTAATGATAAGGATTGGATGAACTGTTTGCTGAGGATATTGGGAAAATTGGTCACATCAGGAACAATAAAGAATAGTGAAGATAGTAAGGTAAAAGTCCAAGATAAGATGAGGATCAGAGGATGTGGTTCAAAGGGTTTGTAGATATGTGTCTGAAGGTGATCTAGTAAAGATTTCAGAGGTCTGCATGAAGATCTAAAGAAGTTGTCTCCGCTCAAGTAAAATCGGTTCCGACAGGTGTTCAAAGGTGACAGAGTGACACAGAGAGGTCTGGTGAGATCTAGAAATACATTATCTTGTTCTGTGGAATTGGTGGAGTATTTGGGAAGTCCTTGTGAAGTATCAACTCGATCAGTTCATGGTTTGAAGGTCTGTAAGCATCTATTCCTTTGTGACAGTGATGACAGACTATGTTCTTGAGGGATTTTAGTAAGCAGATGAAGTGTGGATGTTCTTGATGATTCAGACAATCTTGTGGAGGTCTTTGGATCATGTCCAGTTTGTGTTGGTGGTCTACATTGGAGTTGGAGCTCGCAATTGAAGAATAACTTCCGGATGATGGTGTTCTTCCTGAGACTGGCCGACTGGATGAGTTACACATCTTGTAGATGTTCTTGTAGATGTTTTTCGACTTAGATGATTATTCCTAAGTCGATGTCTTGTATATATATGGAGTTGTAAAGTCATTTCAAAGTGTGTCTTATGGAGATTAGAGTGTGGTAGCGAGGAGGAGAGTGAAAGGTAGAGCAAAAGTAATGGACTTAAATGGAACTAATTCAAGCATGGTGAAGATGCTATTCTCCAGTTCATGTATGTAATACTTATTATTTTGTAGATAATGTGTCTCTTGTAGGTAGTGGGCCTCTTGTGAGCAGTGTGCTCAGGTAGTGAGCCCTAATTGGCATGTGCCATTTTGTTCTTTCTATTCTTCTAATAGAGAATACAATCTTGGATTAATCACCCTATGGTTTTTCCCTTAACTGGGTTTTCCATGTCAAAATCTTGGTGTCCTACATGTTAATGTGTTTCTACTCTTGATTTAATGCATTATGTTTTCATGATTGATTTATCATTATGTTGCTGAATTGCAAAGTGGATTTAAGTGTTTAATTGGAAGAAAGTTTTGGACAACTGATTCACCCCCCCTCTCAGTTGTCTTCCCTAAATCTAACACATCTTATGACGCGTCATAATAGTCATAGATTCCACAAAAGAGTATCTTCCCAAGACGGGTGCCTATGACTAAACATAGCAACTTAGACATAATAAATATCCTTCATATGTCGTCATAGTGGCATAGAATCTTATGGCAACTTGCAGCTCTCATAGATTCTTTACATGCACTCACCAAACATTATGACATGTGTCATACATGCTAAAAATAGCCAATTTTCCCAAGGTGGTGCCTACCCTCATTTACTCATGATTTTTACAATTGCCAACCATAAATGTCACTCCATAATTACCTTTGGTGAATCTAGAACTACCTCTGCTAGTGAAACTACCTCATTCCCCTATGAGTAATTACAAACTACAAATAATAAACTGGAATAAATACAATATTGGGATTTACAAGGTTAATGGCATTTTATCCCAACATTCTCCAAATTTACATTATACATTGTAAATCAACCCATAGGAAAACAAATGAAAATAATTAGGTACTAGAAACAAGGCACATGGCCTCTCTACACCACAAAAATTTCTCTATGCTCATAGGTTTGGTCAATGGATCTATAACATTCTCCTAAGTGTCTATCTTCTTCATCTCAATCTATCCACTTGCAACCAATTCTCAAACAAAGTAATATTGAACATCAACATGCTTAGTCTGAGCATGATACATAGGATTCTTAGCCAAATAGATAGCACTTTGGCTATCGCAACCAATCTGAATGACCCTGCAATAAAAATCAATACATGTACATAGTCTCCTCAACCAAACTACCTCCTTAGAGACATGAGTATCAACCATATACTTTGTTTCTATGGTGGACAAAGCAACTGTGGGATGCCTCTTACTCATCGAACACACTACTCCTCCAAATAGAGTAAACACATAGCCACTAGTGGACCTTCAACTATCCAAGTCACATGCCCAATCTACATCAATAAATTCCTATTTGTCCAAAGTTTTATCAGCACTATCAGTACCAAAATAAACCAAAAAATAATCAAGAGTACATGCAAGATATTTAAGCATCCTCTTCACATAATTTCAATGTTTTCTACCAGGGTTAGACATAAATCTACTCAAAACTCCAACTGCTTGGGAAATATCTAGCCTAGTGCAAACCATTGCATACATCAAACTCCCTACAACACTAGCATATGGTACATTAGATATATCCTCAAAATCATCCTCATTCATTGGAAATATATCTAATCAAAGATTATTACCAGTGGGTAAAGGAACTCTAACTAGGTTACTGTCCTACAAACTAAACCTCTACAAAATAGTATTCACATATTTACTTTGTGACAACCAAAGCTTTCTGTTACCTCTGTGCATCCTAATCTCTATACCCAGAATATACTTAGAAGCTCCAAAATTCTTCATATTGAATCTACCTAAAAGTTGGGCTTTCAGCTCACTAATTATACCCTTAGTATTGCTGAAAATAACATGTCATCAACATACAATGTAATGATCATTATAGAATCAACAATACAATGAATGTAAACACAGTGATCCTCCTCACTTGTAACAAAACCCAATTTCAACACAAATGAGTAAAAGTTTTGATACCACATTCTAGGGGACTATTTCAAACCATAGAGAGACCTCTTTAACCTCCAAACCCAATGTTCTTTTCCTTTTACCTCAAAACCTATAGGATATTGCATATAAATTTCTTCCTCAAGATATCCATGCAAGAACGTGCCCTTAACATCCATTTGCTCAATCTCCCAGTCATAAGATGTAGCAATGGATAAAAGAAATCTAATAGAAGTCAATTTAGCAACAAGAGAGAAAATTTCACCAAAATCAACTCCCTCTCTCTAGGAGTAGCCCTTGGCTACCAACCTAGCCTTGTACTTCTCCAATGAACCACCTGCTCCAAACTTCTTCTTGAAGACCCACTTGCAACCTACGGCCTTTCTTCCTTTGGGCAAACAAACAAGATACTAGGTGTTACAAGAGTCTAAATCCATCATCTCATCTTGCATAGATAACTACCAAGACTCACTATCATTTGCATGAATAGCTTCCCTATAGGATCTAGCATCATCATCAATACTCAATAAAGCAAATACACAAAGGAAATTTGGTGGGATATACATGTCAACTAGATTTTGTTGTCTTGTGGATCTCCTCAAGGGTGGAGTAAAAGTCTCAACTTGTTCTTCTACATAATCTTCTCCACCAACTTCTTCTATTACAACAAATTCTTCCTCATCAGAACTAATAGAATCTTCTTCTTCTTCTTCTTCATCTTCTTCACCCTCCAATCCATCATTGTGTTCTTCCTAAGGTGCATCTTTCTGCTCTAAGACAAAGTGCACTCTCTTCACCTTTTATTTTTCTTTTGGCTACTCAGGTTCATAAATAGCTCTAAGTTCCTTGAAAATAACATCTCTAGAATAGATAATCTTACAGATTAGTGGATTCCAAAGGCTATAACCTTTTACATTATCACCATATCTAATGAAAGTACACTTTTCATCTTTTGAATCCAACTTAGATTGCTTCTCCTTAGGAACATGAACAAAATCCTTAGCCAAAAACCCTTAAATGTGAAACTGAAGGTTTCTTACCTATCCACACTTCATAAGGTGTCAAATCAAGAGCCTTAGAAGGAGATCTATTAATCAAGTAACAAGCAGTGCACACAGCCTCTGCCCAAAAGCATTTATCCAACTATGAATCACTCAGCATACTTCTTGCTCTTTCCATGATTGTTTGGTTCATCCTTTCTACAACACCATTCTATTGTGGTGTATATGGAGTTGTCTTTTGTCTGATTATACCTCCATGCTTGTAAAACTCATCAACTTTCTTAGAGCAATATTCCCCTCCATTGTCAAATATTAATATTTTTATCTTTAATCCCAATTGGTTTTCAACTAAGACTTTAAAATCCTTAAACTTAGTGAAAACTTCATATTTGTGTTTCATAAACTAAATCCATGTGAATCTGGATACATCATGAATGAAGGTGACAAAATAAAGAGATTTTTTGATAGAGTCATTATCTACAGGTCCAAACACATCTAAATGATTAAACCCTAACTTCTCTTTTGCTCTATTACTTCCTAAAGGAAATGATGTTCTATTTTATTTTCCAAACACACTACTCACAAAAATCAAAGTGCTCATTAGAATAAGAAAAATTGTCCAACAAATCCTTATTCATAATAGTTTTCAAAATATTATTACTTGTGTGGCCCAATCTATGGTGCCACAACTTACAATTGTTTTGAGAGGAATTACAAATTGTAGTGGCATCTAGCCTAAACAAGGTTCCTATTCTCTTTCCCTTCGCTACCACCAAGTTTCCTCTCACCAATCTGCAACCATGCTTATCAAATGTTACATGCATTCCCAAATCACTCAACTTCAAAAATAAAATCAGATTTCTAGCTAATCCAAGAACATACAAAACACCAAGGAGAGTTTTAATCCTTCCATCCCTGAAATACAATAATACCTTGCCTTTCCCAACTATTAGATATGTAGAGTTGTCCCCAAGGTACACTTTACCTCCAACATACTCTTCTTTTTTAGAAAACCATTCCTTATGTGGGATCATATGAAACGAGCATCCTGATTCAACTAACCAGTGATCATTAGAAACAAAATTACATGTAGAATGTAAAATATCTTCACCTGCATTCGATGACTTATCAGAAGAACTCTCCCACTATTTCTTTGGGTTTTTACACTCCTTCACATGTCCCCTAGTAACGCAATTCCAACACTTAACTATATTCTTCTTCCGAAGAGTCATAGATCGGCTCTTAGACTTGTCCTTAGCCCCTTTCTAATCTCGTTTCAGTCCTCTTTTCTTAGACCTTCCCCTGACACTCAGAGCGCCTGCTGAACTATTCAAACTCTTCTTCCTCAATTTTTGTAATAGTAAAACTACAACAAGAGCATCCAGTATTAGATCCGCGAGGTTAGCAATGATAGAAAGGATAACCTTCTCCCAAGACTTAGGTAAAGAACAAAGAAGTAAGATACATTTGTCTTCCTCATTAACTTCAACATCTAAAAATTATGCTAGCTGACTCAATAACAAATTAAATGAATTTAAATGCTCTGCAACAGATTCACCCTCTTTCATGTTTATAGAAAATAGTTTACGCTTCAAGTGAAGTTTGTTTACCATACTCTTGGCTTGGTAGATCTCACCCAAACATTTCCACAAGCTATGTGCAGTCTTTTCCTTTGTGACATTCAACAAGACAAAATCTACAAGACACAAAAGGATACTTCCCCATGCCTTCTGATCTAGTCTATCCCACTCATCTTGAGAGACATTGTTGGGTTTCTTCTCTTTTAGAACAACCAACCACTAGTTTATTTCATCCAACAAATTCTCCTTTTTTAGCTTCCATAGCTCATACCCCATACCGTTGAACTTCTCAATGTCCAGATGAGATGTTGAAACAATGTTGGATGTAACCATAATAACAACTTAGGATCTGTAAAATAAATACAACCAAATCTCCCACTATAGCTACATAGCCTTGACACTACCACCCAAGAGTCAAAGTTGGCTAGGCTCTAATACCAAATGTTAGAAATGAAGATGCAACTACTAAATGGAAATCTAATTCAAATAATTTCAAATGATCTTTAACAGTGTATTAGAGAATGGAGATTGCAACAGAATATAAAATATGCAACACATAAGCCACAAATATAAAAACTAAACACATAATGACACAGTGTTTACATGGAGAAAACCATTTCAGGTAAAAAATCCATCAGGAAAGAGGTACAAGTTTGTATTAATATGCAAAAGTGATACAATACATCAACTACACAACTCTCTCCACTAGTCTTCAATCCAATAGCATTCCTATAGCACTTGAGTAACTTTAAATCTATATGCTACAACAAATACATGGAAAAATACTTATAGAAGTACTCTTACACCAATCTAGACATCCACTTTCTCTCTCATGAGAATCTCCAACATACAATTATTAAATGCCTCCTTACAAGCTCCTGCCACTTGTCCAAAGTCAACCATGCAATTTTGGGCACCCAAGGCTAAATAAGGTCTCTTATAGCATCTTATGATGCATCATAACCATCATAGATTCCACCAAAGAGTATCTTCCCAAGATGGGTGCCTAGGGATAAACATAGCTACATACACAATAAATATCCGTCATATATCATCATAGTGTCATAGAATCTTATGACAACTTGCAGCTATCATAGATGCTTTACATGCATTATGATGTGTGTCATACATGCTAAAAAAAGTAGATTCTCTCAAGGTGGTGCCTACCCTCATTTACTCATTATTTTTACAATTTCCAACCATAAATGTCACTCCATAATTACCTTTGATGAATCAAGAATTATCACTACCGGTGAAACTACCTCATTCCCTTATGGGTAATTACAAACTACAAATAATAAAATGGAATAAATACAATATTTGGATTTACAAGGTTAATGGCACCTTATCCCAAAAACTATAGGAAGTGAAAGAGATCTAAATTGAGAACTTGGTGGGCCTTGTTGACAAGATGAGGACCAAAGGATTGAATGCCAAAGGTAGAGTTATAGTTCCTAGATTAGACATTAGAGAGACTTTGGGAGAAACTAGAGGAAAAAAGGAAGAGAAGGGAGGAGTTGATGAAGTCATTAGGAGGCATGTTCATTTTTATTAATCACTTAGTAAAGAAAATGAGATTTCACATCGATTAGAAATCTATTTGCGATAAGGGTATCTAGTAGAAAGAGGTGCCAAAGAGTGAGGTGATTTATGAAGGGAATAATTGCATTTTTTGTGCTTATAGATTTTTTGTAGCACAACCAACATTAGGTAAAAAGGAGGAATAGTTTCCCTATAAGAAAATGGTGATTATTCCATGGAACAATGGAGTTGTGGCTAGATAATTGACTCTAAATAGTTGGAGAGTGAGATGTCGTGAATGGAGTGTGATTGATTAAGGAATGATATTGGTTTGATGTTGATGTGGAAAATTTGAAAATGATTTTTTAAGTAGATTAATGGTGATCTTTAGAATAATAACCTAATAGGGTTTAGATTTTTAGGCTCAAGGATCAACAAGAAATAAGGTGATGAAAAAACCAAAGGATTTATGTGTGGTTGAAACAACAGGATGTGATATTCATTAATGATTAGGAGTTAGAAGTGATACCTGAAGAACGAGATATATTGGAGGATTGTGATCTCTAGATTGTTCTCATAAAATGAGAAACTAAGTTGTAGGAACAACTTTCCGTGGAATGTATCTATGGATTTCCATAGCCTTAGGAACGAAATAGTTCTAAGTTCACAGTTGAAAACACATTTGTGAGAATCTGGTAAGAGTTGAGTGGAGACTCTAGGATTGTAGATATGCTTTTCAAAAAAGTACACAAGTTACATGAGTTGTCATTGGGGGTCATCTTGAATGAAGATACTAAGTTCTTGTGCTATGGTTAACATATATTTAGGAGTGAACATGCATATTGTCTTAGTATCATGGTGCAAACTAAAAATTCCAGAGGATGGATCTAGAATAAGAACACTATTTCAGATGACTATTTGAGACTTTGTGAAGGGTGTTGATGGCACACCAAAGAATTCAAGTGGCAAAGGCACTAGTGTAACCTATGAATTTTTTTATAGGGATTGTATATAATATCATGTACAATATACTTATCAAAGAATGCATCAAGATACTTGGTATGGGTATGTGAGACTAGTAGAGTTTCCTGGTTGGAAGAGGCCAAGTGTAGAAAATAAGAGGAATTTCACCAAGGTGTAGATGGACTAGAAATTCTAGATTCGAGGATATTTAAATAGTCTATGATGACATTTGAAAGGATAAAAGACTATAGCATGGGAAATAGGTGGATAAAAGATGTATGAACCAATAAAAAATAAAATTTATGAGGCTATGGTCAACACACAATGGACATAGACCCATCAAAGGATGGAATATTAAGGGTAGAAAGGCAAGAGAGGTAACAAAATATGGCCATAAGAAGATGTAGACTAAAGTCTAGGGAGTTCATGTGACTAATAGGGTAAACATTGGAGAAGGACTGACCATGGATTTCAGAAGAATCAAGAGAAGGTGGAGTAAGATGATATAGACAAGATTAGTGACTAGTAATCATAGGAGTCAACATACATGTAGGAAAAAGGAGGAAAGAATAGTAAAAGACATACTAATTAATCTAAGGGTCAAGGTAAGGGATTGCTTGTAGTAATGGGAATTGAAGATAAGCCACAACATCTAGATGGAATAGTAAGAATAATATTTGTAGTAATGCAAGAGAAGTTGCAAAAATTTAGCTTTCAGTAACGGATATGTATTTCCTAGGAACAAATATTCATTCCTAGGTCTACAAAATATATATTTGTTCCTAGCTCTACAAAATGGATATACATTACCTTAATAATGGATATTTGTTATTAACAGATATCTGTTAGTAATGGATATCTGTTATTAACAGATATATGTTAGTAATGGATATCCGTTACCTGAACACAAAGTTCTCTAGCCTTAGGAATGCCTTGGATTTAGGCCTGGGACTGTCATAGTTGACATTCTCTCAGTTTAACATATTTACAAGTTTCACCCTCTTCTTCTAACATCACCCTTTGTGTTGACGACTTTTTTATTAAAATTTGATGAAACAAAAAGGGTTTATTGAATAGATTGTCAGCATTCTAAAAATACAAGATATGCTTAATTATCATATTATTAATAATTTTATATAGAGTGTGTATGAAATCCTAATGGACACACTAATTGGAAAAAATCTATAACTTTCAAACCATTTCACCTTTTTCAAATCTGAAAGATGTGTCACACTGCACACTTTTCTAGCTATAGTTTTAAAAAAATGAATTTTAATTTTTTTTTATTGAGTTAGATTGGCTAAAAAATTACCTTTTAGTTTTTAAAAATAGTCATAGTAAAATATTCATAACTAATTATTTTCTCAAGGAAAAAAGTTTCAAAAAAATATGCATCACATCTAAGCATGAATCGTTTACTTATTATTAAAGATTAAAAATATATATTTTTTGATCATACTTAGGTTGGCTGGAATCACACCCACTTTTAATTTTTTTTATAAAAAATTAATAGTTGTTCTTTCAAATATTCATTTTTCACCAAGGAATTTTTTTTTTAAAAAGTAGTAGCTCATGAACTAGACTCAATTCTCTACAAATTTTGTTCTTACATATTTTTCAAATTATGTAGATAATCCATTCAAATTTTCACATGAACTTGGTTAAATCTATTTTTTAGTATTTTCATTGCCACTTAGAGGTATTGTTTTTCCCATCATGATCCTGCACTCACCTTGCTCAACCTATGGTAGAGGAGACTACAGGAGAGGCATGGAAATCAATTCGACCCCCTAAACCAGCTATTGAAAATCATTCTTAAGTTGATTACTCCTTGATAGGGGAGATTGGAGAGAACCAAATTGACTTAGATGAAGTGTAGCAAGTGTTAAGGTCTCCTCCAAGAAATGAAGTATTGATGGCTCCCCCATCAAGAAATTTGTTGAGCTTGTAAGAGAGTAATACAGTTGTGAAGGATGTTAGAGAATTAGCTTGCAAGGAATTTTCATTTGATGATGACTTTCTTAAATATAAAGAATTCAAAGCCTTGGTAATGCAAATGATGTATAAGATGTACCTGAAGAAATTGAATGAGGAATAGGGTAAGGTAGAAAATGAGGATAAAGTGGATATTGTTCATAGGGTTTTGAAGGAAGTTGACATGGATGTTACTAAAATCACTCCTAAGGAAGTGTAACATCAGAAAATGTCCCATTAGGGGCTTTTCCCTCATAAGGTTTAGCTCCCTGGTCTTTTGCATGCATTTATGACATCTTATTTCATAATTTGGCATCCCGATGGAATGAGCCCTAGGTAACATGACAAATGGGACCTAGGAGGACCCCTTGAATTGTACCCTACCAAAAATAGGGGGAGGACTTGGGCGCCCATGCCCTAGTCCTACCCTATTTTGGGGCAGCCCTAATTTTTTAGTGTCAGTTTATGACCATTATTTGGGTCCTTTGCCGACACAATAAGTTTGAATTACGAAAATCTTGGTGGGAGTGTTTGTAGTTGCATATAAAAGTATGCTTAGGCATTCATTTATAAACTAGATGGAAATTGTGATGTTCAAGTGTTCTCTAGGTGATTCAAGGTTTTCATTGTGTCACAAGAGCAGACTTGTGTGGTTTGTGTGTTTGTATTTGTAGATTTGAGCATCCATTTCATCATGGAATGAAGAGCATCTTCCTCCCATGATATCTTTGTTGATAACTGAGAGGGGGGATGAATAAGTTATCTTAATTAATTTAACTTTCTGTTCTTCTTTAATAACTAGTGCAGCATCAAAGCAAGTAAGCATACATAACCATGAAAGAAAAAATAAAATCAATACACATAACATAATGATTTTGACATGGGAAACCTTGTTAAGGGAAAAACCACAGGGTGACTAACCCAAGATTGTATTCTCTATTAAAATAATAGAAGTACAAAATGGCACTTGCCAATTAGGGCTCACTACCTGAGCACACTACTCACAAGAGGCTCACTGCCTACAAGAGACTCACTGTCTACAAGGTACAAAGAAAGTAACAAGATACTTGAACTAATGAGAAGCATCCACACATGCTAAGGTTTAGTTTCAGTTAGGCTCAATACACTGATCTACTGCACTTCATTCTTCCTCTTCTTTGGTGCTGCTGTCCTATCACATACCAGACTTGTATTATTGCTTCCACACTACTCTCTAATTTTATTTGCACTACACACCACACCACTAACTTCTTCATATTGAAATCAATCTAGTATATATATCCACATCAATGATTTCAATCATCTTTCTAGTCGGCATCTGGAAAACTCAAGATATTTCCAAACTCTGGTCTGTGGGCTGAATCCATGCTTACTAAGTGATGCGTATCAAAAAGACAGTCATAGAAGTCATCAATTATGTTGGTCAATCATGAGTGATACCTTAAGAACCTTGATCACCATCAATATCTCATCCGAATTAAGGTATGATGCTTTGTCGGTCAGTTCTTCCTCAGTCTACTCCTCCATACAAGAACCGAATACTTAGATGCTCATACCTCTTCACTCTTTCATCACCAATGGCTCAATCCCTAGAATCCATCAGTCAAGGTACTCCTATTGACTTCCCCAAGTCTGCACATTACAAAGATACTTCCGCTGAGAGATCTAGACCTAATTGTCAGACCTTGCTGCATGCTTGTTCTTGGTCACTGGACCAAAATACTCTTCAATCTAACTTCCAGTATAGACACACCATGTCTTGCAGATGTGTGGGATGGTCTTTATTTCCATCAATGACAACGCCCATGAAGCCACACAGTGTCTCTTGCCAACAATCTCCCCCTTTGGCATTGATGGCAACACTCAGTGAAAAATGACTAAGTGTCACACTACACTCCCCTTTGGCTGATGCTCTATTCTGATGTACATTTTACGTGAGCTCCCCCTTAGCTAGATTCCACATTTTTCACTGCTACTCACTCCCCCTTTGACATCAATGGAAAAGGGTAGAATCTATACACCAAAATTCCCAAAAATCTAACTATACTTAGTCGCATAAGTATATATATATGTTATACTTACATAAACTGAAGTATATCTACAAAAGTTGTCTTCAATTAGATGAATTATGTTGCCCAAATCTGCTTCATCCTATCCAAAATTGAGATGTGACCACTCAACAGGAATGCAAAAGCTTTTGCCCTCTTTAGATTTGTCGGATCACTAGTCTGGGCTGAGGTCTGAGCATCAGATAGGGCCTCATACATGGCCTCTAATTTAGGGATAATTATTCCTCTAAGTTCACTTAACCTGCTTATTCTATTTTTCTTCTCTATCTCAAGGTTCTTTATTTCATTTATGACTACAATAGTCTGACACTCTTGGTTTATTATGGATGAGGTGAGAGGATCAAAATTATGAGATAAGCTTAATAATCTATCCTCTTGGTCTTTCACTTTCTTCTCAATATCCTTTGTCACTTTAGACCAGGATAAACAAAATTTATATACTTGTCCACCATCTTTAAGAGCATTTTCTAAGCTCTTTATCCCAATATCCATATTTCTCCTATCATTTGTTATAAGCCCTTGTACTTCTGAGAATCTCTTACCCAAATTTCTTTTTAGACTTTCTCTTCTGCTGCTTTCTCTAAAGAGTCAAAATGTGTATTAATAGAATTTACAAGAGACTTTAAATTACCAGATGTGGAGGCCGAAGGATCCTTTTGGAAGGATGGCATGATTTTCTCTAGCACACTGGATGCAATATCTATTAGCTCACAATCTTCCATGTGAGACTTCAAAAGCTTTTCTTTTGCTTTGGCTTGAGCAAAAGATGCCACCTTCATTGTTTGGACCGGAGAGAGGGAATCAAAATTGAATGGTCCTTGAAGTAGCTCCGGTTCATCTAATTCCATCATTTCTTTTGTTAGGAAGTCTTTGACTTCTTCTTCTATGTCTCTTGCCGGAGACAGAGTTTTCTTCCCTTCTACAACCCCAGCACTATCACTTGTGGTCTTCTCTATTTGACCTTCTTCTCTTTCCTTTACTTCTTCTTCTTGATTGATTCTCTCTTCTTTTCTTTCTTCTCCTTTAGTTCCAGAGTCTGCAGGGGGATCTAGAAGAGAGGTGTCTAGTTCTCCATGAACTTCCTCTTTCAGAACAGAGGAATCTAAGTCCTTAGCTTTCTCTCTACTTGTCTCCTTTGTCTCTTCTGCAACTGTCTTAGTAGATTCTCCCTTGTCATCCATGGTAGAGGGTTCATCACCTAAGTCCTCTATAATAGGAAGATTGAATCTTTTAAAAGCATTCCGGAGGATATCTTCTGTTTCTTTCGCCACTTTGTTAGTTTCTCCAAGCATAAGCTAATTCATTCTAGCTTTTCTCTGGAACTCATCCTTGCAATCTTTGAAGATCATATTCATTTGTTTCGAAGTGATTGAAGGATAGAGCTGAATAGCTATCTGTTCCTAGATCTCAAGGTCCTTTGCCTTAGCATTGTTCTTTCTTATTTCTAGTTCCTTCTCTAGGCTTTTGGGAATTAGAAATATAATTTCAATAAATGCCTTATTATAGATATTCAAATACCTGACTGTAGCTTCTTGCAAGATCTTCTGGTCAGCTTCATTATATTCATCATAGAACTCAGTCATTGGTTTTAGGTTCCCATCCACAGTGACTGATTTGATGATATCATCAATGCGAAGAGTGGGTTTTTCAAAAAATTCTTATGTCTTTTCTTGCTTGCCTTGACTAGTAGAGGTTTCACCGGATGTTTTCTTCTTCTTCTTCATTTTCTTTACTTCCTCATCTGTCTCTGTCTCTTAATCATCCTTGAGACTTGTATAGGACCTTGTTGTCTTTTTCTTTGTTCTTTTCTCTCCCTTTCCGGATGTCTGGGCTTCCAGTTTTGATGCCTTTTGGCTCTTAGAGGTGGCAGGTGCAGAGCTTTTGGAGGATCTGGTCTAGGAGGGGGCTTGCACCAGGGCACTTTCTTTTTCTATTTCTTTCCTTTCTTTCTCTACCCTTTCCATCTTCTCTCTGTTTGCATCAAGTGCCTCCTTTGAAATCCCATGCCTCTTGGTGAATTCTTCTACTTCCCTGCTTACTTTTCTCTCGATCTTAAGCTGTCTTAGTTCAATATGAACTTTTACACTGAGTTCTTGAAAGGTTCCAAACCTTTCTACCTTAGGATCCTTGGGTTGACTTAGCATGTGTTGAACATGTAGCTCTACAATTTTCTCACCTACTTCATACCCCATTGGCATGATCCAGACTGTCCTTGGCTCCACTGCCTCCATTAGGCATTGATCAGTGTCTATCATAAAGCACATTGTATCCTTGTATTTCTCAACCAAAGATTGGGGGATTCTTTCTCTAGCCTACATCATGCTCTGAAAGTTCTTGAAGTAGCCCCAAAGTGCTATATTATGTGCCTTGGCATCACCAATTCTATGCAAATAATCTCTGATTTGTATGGCTACTGGTTTGTTATTTTGCCATATCCAACCACTAAATCTGGGAAGCTCATTCATAAAGTAGAAGAACAAACACAGTATTATCCCACCATACTTGAAGGAGTTTTTCTTGTCCTTCTTCATCTTTTGTAGGTATTCCAACAGTTGGCTTAGAAGAAGCTCACAAAGATCATAATCTGCATTCTCCCTTAACATCTAATAAGCAACATAGATTACAGTTTCGAATACAGAATTTTCCCTACTAGAGTGATATATCTTATAGCCAATTATCATGGATGCAAACTTGATATCTAGATCAGTGATATCTTCAATTGTCATTGCTCTCTTGTCAAATTTTGATCCTATTGCCTCACTCACAGTCTGATTCTTGATGGATTTGAGAGCATGTAACCCACTGGATGAGTGCAATCTGGTAACTGCCATAATGGCATCCTTGGTTATCTTGAATTGCCTCATCAACCACATAAAGTTGTCATGCATTCTACTAAGAACATACCGAACCCATTCATCTTTTGCAAAACAGGGGAAATGAATGCATTGTCCAAAATGCTTGTCCTGGATAGCCTTCTACTAAGGTTTGAGTTCAAAAGAATCATCTATTAACTGATTGTGATAGATATCCACTAGCTTGGATTCCCCAAATTCCTCAATGTTTGCATGAATATATGCCCTAACATCTTCTACATGCAAAACCCCATGCAGAATGCTTGAAAAGGGGCATAGGGGATCAACTTCTAGGGATTTGTAGGGATGTTTCTTCAATTTAGGACGTGGCCTATCAGTGATCTTCACAATATTCAGAGTAGCCATCTTTCAAAAGATTTAGAGAGAGGTTTTCAAGAGCAGAAAATACCTTTTACGCTTCTAGGGTTCATGATATGAGCCAGATTAGATTGCTGGAAGAATCGACTTCTATGGTTGATCTTTGAAAGGCTTGAAACAATTTTGTTGCAAAGCTCCTTTTCTCTTTTTCTTGAGTGTGAATGTGCAAATGTTCAATAACAGAAGCCTTATATTTCTACGCAAACCCTAATTCCACTTTGCAATAAATGCACAACTTAAGCCATTCTGGTTGCCTTGTTTTCCTTGTTTTGAGAAAGATCTTTTCTGGATCACTGAGATGCACTTAGAGTTATTCTCGGTGATTATTGACAATCTATCTTCCTTTCTACAATTATTTCATCTGTCTGCAGATCAAAATACCTTAATTTTTGAATCATATCAGATCTAACTGTGAAAATCCTACTCTTACCGGATGACAGTTAAACCGGATCAATCTTGAATGATTAACCTCTTCTAAATTTCTTTGATGATCTTCCATATCTTTACCAAGGCTTATTTAGATGTTTTTCTGAGAACCCTTTAATCCACAACTTTCCATGTACCAATTTCAGGCACCAATTGACTGGTTGGGGGAACTTGTTTTCTTTTGTGACTCCCCCTAAGCCAGAGCTCATCTATTTAGTTTTCGGAAGGAATATCAACACCAGAGTCTGGTGCGGATTCATCCCCAACATTTTCTGCACTTCTCTTTACCCAAATCTTGTTCATCTCCCTTTGAACTTCATCCACATTCACTTTTCCTTTTCCTTTGTCTTGATTTTGATTTTGATGCACCGGACCCCTTTTATCATGATTCTTACTTCTGTAGAATTTGGCAATATGACCGGATCTATTGCAATTGTAGAAAACAACATTTCTTTGCATATTCGATTGATATCCTCTTGATCTACATTGATTAGCCATATGTCCCATTCTATTGCATGCAAAGCATCTACCATTAAATGAATTGTTTATTTGCATATTTCTACACTCATGAGATTTGTGACCATACCTTTTGCAATTAAAACACTATCCAGAGAAGGACGAATTAGTCTGATTCATTCTTCTTCTACACTAATTTGCTTTATGACCAAAGTTATTGCAATTGTGACAGTATCCATTGAAGGATGGATATCTTTGAGCATTTGGTTGCCTTACTGGAGGTCTTCTAGGCCTGTTCCTTAGATTTCCTGATCCAGAGTTCTTCTGACCGGATCTGGAGCTTTCACCTTTCTCATACCCCAAGCCTTGCTTGTCATCTACCTTCTTTTGGATTTCAAGAACTTCAAGCTGAGCAGAGCTGATCTTGAATTTATTTTTGTATTCATTTGTTGTTTGAGGATCCCTTTTTAGAGTGTCAATCTGATTCTCAAGTTGTTCTTCATTATCTCTAGCTTCTTCAAGATCTAATTCCAAATGCCTAATTATTCTATCCATTTTGTGGCAGTCTTCTAACTTCTCCTTGAAAGATTTTTTTAGATTATCTTAAGTCTTTCTTTTCTCTTCAATCTCTTGGGTAAATTCAATAACCCCTAATTCCATTTCATGTCTTACCATAATGACCTCTTTTGATAGCTTCTCACATAATTTGTTCTTCTCATTCAGATCTTCATTAGTATCATTGGCTTCACTTTGACTTGCTAATTGTTGAAGAAGTTCCTTTCTCTTTTTCATAGAGATACTCAATTTCTCCTTTAGTTCATTTATGAAATCATCAACTTGTTTGAGTCTTTCCATCAAGTTATTGACTTCAGAGTGAGATTGTTCAAGATCATCAAGGGCAGACTGAAGTTGTTCCCTCATACCATACATATCCATTGGAATTCCCAGATCTTCCTCAAGATGTTAGGCTCTGTTTGGAGGAACTTGGCTCTGATACCAATTGTTGATAACTGAGAGGGGGGGTGAATCAGTTATCTTAATTAATTTAACTTTCTATTCTTCTTTAATAACTAGTGTAGCATCAAAGAAAGTAAGCATCCATAACCATGAAAGTAGAAACAAAATCAATACACATAACACAATGATTTTGATGTGGAAAACCCTCTTAAGGGAAAAACCACGAGGTGACTAACCCAAGATTGTATTCTCTGTTAAAACAATAGAAGTACAAAATGGCACTTGCCAATTAGGGCTCACTACTCAAGCACACTGCTCACAAGAGGCTCACTGCCTACAGGAGACTCACTGTCTACAAGGTACAAAGAAAGTAACAAGATACTTGAACTGATGAGAAGCACCCACACATGCTAAGGTTCAGTTCCAGTTAGGCTCAATACACTAATCTACTGCACTTCATTCTTCCTCTTCTTTGGTGCTGCTGTCCTATCACATACCGGACCTATATTATTGCTTCCACACTACTCTCTACTTTTATTCACACTACACACCACACCACTGACTTCTTCATACTAAAATCAATCTGGTATATATATCCGCATCAATGATTTCAATCATCTTTCTAGTCAGCATCTGAAAAACTCAAGATATTTCCAAACTCTGGTATGTCGACTGAATCCATGCTTACTAAGTGATGTGTATCAAAAAGATAGTTATAGAAGTCATCAATCATGTCAGTCAATCATGAGTGATACCTTAAGAACCTTGATCACCATCAATATCTCATCCGGATTAAGGTCTGATGCTCTGCCGGTTAGTTCTTCCTCAGTCTACTCTGCCAAACAGGAACCCAATACTTAGGTACGCATACCTCTTCACTCTTTCATCACTAGTGGCTTAATCTCTAGAATCTATCAGTCAAGGTACTCCTCTTGACTTCCCCATGTCTGCACTTTACAGAGATACTTCCTCTGAGAGATCCAGACCTAATTGTCGGACCTTGCTGCATGCTCTGTTCTTGGTCACCGGACCAAAATACTCTTCAATCTGACTTTCGGTATAGACACACCATGTCCTATGGATGTGTGGGATGGTCTTTGTTGCCATCAATGACAACACCCATGAAGCCACACAGTGTCTCTTGCCAACAATCTTCACTACAAGGTGACATTATATGGTGTTTTCATTATCAATTCCTTTTGTTTTTGCGTTTGCCTCACAAGGGCACGTACTCTCTATCTGACAACAGTGTTCAGAGACTTAAGTGTCATCTGGGGCTCGACTGAGGCAAGCCTCTAAACACCACAACCCCCTCCCAAAGTCTTGTAATTGCAGGTTATAGGTGTCACATTTGGAAAAAGTGAAGTTGCAGGAAGGAGTGACAGACATCAATGATTCAGGATCCGAAGAGAAGCAGGACACTAGAGCATTTCCAGGACTTGGGTGCTCAGACCAGTGTTGTCTGTAGCTGAATTTCAAGAAACATAAGTTACAGTATTGATCAGTGGTGGAAGGAGGTCCGAATCCCGCAAAGAAAATTACCTTGGACTAGGGCGCCCGTACCAATGTCCTCGACTGTTCCACCTCAGAACCCTGAAAACATGTATTATGTGATTCACTATTTTACTCTTGTCTACAAGAGCTTTTTTTGTTATTCATTATTTTTTTACCGTATTTGCATAATTAGGGTTTTAATGGTCAATTGAGCATAAGGGAAGAGAAATTGATAATTAAATTCCCTAATCCAATTTTCCCTACATCTCATAGCAATCTAGGGTATGATAGTGAATTGCCACTCAATCCTAGATCCTTGAATGTAAAGTGGAAAGGAGGATTTAAACATCAAAACACTAAAACATTAACAAATCTAATTTTCCACTAAACATTTTGGTGAACCCATGTTTTTGGACTTAAATTGTAAATTCTAAGTGTGTATCTTCAGACTTGGATTGATTTCAATCATTCATATAGTCATTCATTTTATTGCATTGAGAAAAATTCAAAAAAATTGCATTGTTTGACTTACTAAATTACATCAGTTATTTCTAAATTTTCCTAATTCATGATTTTTACATCAGATCTGATATAAGATATAGAAAAAAACAAAAATTTAGAAATTTGCCTTGCATTTTCATCATTAATTTGCTAGGCTTTTGTAGAAATTTTGACAAATTTTCATTAAACCTAGTAATTCCAAAATCTAGGGTTAGTAGGCAAAATATTCTTTCAGATTTTTCTACTAATTTTAAAGGTTCATTGAAATTTGGATTTGGCTGTAGTCTTGCATTTTAGAGTAAATTTGCATTTAGATTTAAAATATTTGTATTTTTGCATAGAAACTTTCAACAAAAACTAGCAATTTTTATGCATTTTCCTTAGATTTGCATTGGCATTTTGCATATTAAAGCTTGAAAATAATTTTTAGATCTAAGAGTAATTCATTTCCATAATAAATTAGACTTCAAAACATTCACATAACATTTTGTCCCAAGATCTCAATCCTAGGGCTTCAAAAACAACAATTTTCACTAAATTTGGCCTTATCAACTCTATAAACTTGTACCATAGGCATGTTGTGAAGGGTATTTTTGCATTAATTTTCTGTTATTAGGGTATTAATTTTATTCCCCTCATAAAAAGCTTCACAACATCCTTTGATCAGGCTCTTGTAGTGAAAATTTGGTGAAAAACTACACATTTTGGCTATTTTTGCCCTAGGGTTTGACCTAGTTTGCACTCCAAGCATGTTGTGATCAATTTTATGGATTGAAGTGACTGATATTATTTTCTGTGACTCCTAAAATTCCTTACAACACCCCTTTTGCTAGGTCTTGGAATTGAAAAATCATGAAAAATAGTCTATTTTTGCTATATTTTCACTAGGGTTTTACCTTAAGTGGCACTAAAAGCATGTTGTGTTAGGAATTTTGACACTAAGTGGCTATTATTATTGATATTATTTTCTTTCCATCACCATTTTCCTCACAACACCCTTTGTTTTTCTCTCTTGCATGGAGTTTTGGTGAAAAAAGTGCCTATTTTGACATATTTTCACTATAGTTGACTTGGCATTATCTTGGATTTGCATCAAGAGTGTGTTGAAAAGAATCATATTGCTCTTTTGGACTGATATAAGACATATAATTTTCCTCCCTTGATCAAAATCCTTACAACATTCTTTGTTTCATTCTTTTAAATTGAAAAGAGTACAAAAAACCAAGCATTTTGGCTGTCAATCATATCCTTCTCCTAGGATTTGTTCTCTCAGTTTATGCGTTGTGTGTTGTATGCTTTTGTAGAAGATTTATGACACACTATCCTAAAAACAATATCCCTTTGAGAAGAAGTAAAAGGTTAATGGGATCTAGTGCTCTTGAAGAAGCTGGTACTTTGGATACATTCTTTACAAAGGGAGAAACTCAAATTGTGCAAGATATTATACATCCTCCAACCTCAATGGAAGAACAAACTTTTCATGATGTTGATAATACTATTGAGGCAATAGGATATGTATCCGGTGAGCAAATAGAAAAATTAGATAAAGAGCTAGCTGAATTTTAATCATTTATGGAAAATGAGAGAACACATGAAGACGTTGTCCCTACAATTCATAATATAAGAGAATGGATAAAAGAGGGACAAGATGGTGTAAAGGCAATTTGTGGTCTAGCACATATTGTACAAACCAACATCATGCTAGTGATCGAATGTGCACAAATGATAAATAACACTTTATCCCCATCTCATACTCAAGTATCCATACCTATACCAAATACGTGAATATCAAATTTTACATCAACAATCTTAACAACTAATGCAAGTGCTTGTAGTAATGCTACCACTGGTATTGGAGTATCTAATGGCATTAATTACAAAGCTGTTGGATTTAATTATCAAAATTTGATTCCTAAAGGGACCTCCTCTATGCATAATTGTTCTCAACCACCTATCTATTCCACTCATTTCTAACTACCTATTACCTACTCACAACCATCTTCTACCTATCACTATGCCTAGCCATCATTGACATATTCTCACCCTGTGCCTATCGTATCTCAAGCTCATTCACCTCCTCACTTTGGTTCTAATTCCTCATAACAAACTACGTCTCCCAATGATGCCATCCTAAACCAACTTTTACAGGGCATGACTGCTTTACAACAAAAGGTAACAAACTTGACAAATTTGTCGCAGCCTAGTCTACCAACATATCATGCTCGTAATCCCCTTTCCTATGCAATCTTGAGAACTCCTAGGCTTGAGAGGTTTGAGACCCCCCACTTTGAAAAATATGGTGGAAAAGTTGATCCTAATATTCATGTGGCAACATTTACAGCTATGTGTAGTGATTTTTATTTTGAAGAGGATTTGTTAGCAAAACTTTTCCCATGATCTCTCAAAGATACTTCTTTAGAATAGTTTTGCTCGTTGCCTCCAAATTCAATACACTCCTTTTCACAGTTGATTGATCAATTTTTACAACATTTTTCAAGCAAATAATGGACCCCAAGTCACCCTCATTGACTTGGTTCAATGCAAACAAGGTCCCAAAGAAAAGTTGACTAAATTCATTAGTTGTTATCAAGGACTTTATAGACAGATTTAGTATCAAATGAAAGATGAAGATGTTCAAAAGATATTCATTACAAATTTACAACCTAATATTCATGATGAGATTCTCTTGATGAAATATAACTCCTTTCAACATTTATGCACCACCCTTCATGATTATCAACTTTCATCTAGTCAGTATGAAAACCAAAACTCATCAACTCAAGTTGGTCAATCCATGGGTGGGTCATCACAAAACAATTTTAAGAGAAACAATAATAGGAGTTTCATCAAGATTAATGGACCAAATATGAATGTGTCTACTATAAATAATCCAAAGAAACCATCGTATCAACCAAGAAAGTTTACTCTGATATCTGAGTCCTATCATTCTATCATGAACCAAGATGTGAGTAACAACATTCTGAAGCTTCCCTCGATCAAGCTTATTGATCCTAGTAAATAAGGACCTTACTTCAATGGTAATGCCTTTTGTCATTATCATTAGACACAAGGACATGACACTGTTGGCAAGAGACACTATATGGCTTCATGAGCGTTGTCATTGATGGAAACAAAGTCCATCCCACACATCCATAGCACATAGTATGTCTATACTGGAAGACAGATTGAAGAGTGTTTTGGTCCGATGAGTAAGAACAGAGCATGCAGCAAGGCCCGACAATTAGGTTTGGATCTCTCAAATGGTGTAACTCAGCAAGTTGCAGACTTGGACAAGTCAAGAGGAGTACCATGACTACTACATTCTAGAGATTGAGCCTCTGGTGATGAATGAGTGAAAAGATATGAGCATCTAAGTGTTGAGTTCTTGACAGGTAGAGTAGACTGAGGAAGAACTAACCGGCAGAGCATCTGACTTTAATCTAGATGAGAAATTGATGGTAATCAAGCTATTTGAGGGATCATACATGGTTGTCCGACATGATTGATGACTTCTATGTCTATGTCTTTAATACACATCACATATTAAGCAAGGATTCAATCGACAGATCAATGTCTTGGAAATATCTTAAGTATTCTGGTTACTGACTAGAAAGATGTTGAAATCCTTGATGTGGATATATATACTAGATGGATTTTGGTATGAGGGTGTGTGTGTGTTGATAAAGTGTGCGAGGAAAGTTAGAGAGAAGTGTGGAAGTAGCAATACAAGTCCGGTATGTGACAGAACATCAGCACTAGAACAGAGGAAGAATGAAGTGTATTAAATTAATATATTGAGCCTAACCGGAACTGAACCTTAGCATTAGCAGATGCTTCTCATCAGTTCAAGAACTTGGTTACCTTCTATAAACTTTGTAGATAGTAAGTCTCTTGTAGGCAGTGTGCCTCTTGTGAGCAGTGTGCTCGGGCAGTGAGCCCTAATTGGCAAGTGCCATTTTGTACTTCTTATTCTTTTAATAGAGAATACAATCTTTGGTTAGTCACCCCATGGTTTTTCCCTTAATAGGGTTTTCCACGTTAAAATCTTTGTGTTATGTGTGTTGATTTCATTTATGCTCTTATGATTACATATGCTTATGTGTTTTTATGCTGCACAAATTATAAAAGGAAAAATAAATTAAAATTATAAGAGATAACTGATTCACCCCACCTCTCAGTTATCTACCTTGTTTCCAACAATTGGTATTAGAGATAAGTTCCTCTAAACAGAGCCTAATAGCTTGAGGAAGATCTGGGAATCTCAATGGATATGTATGGTATGAAGGAACAACTTCAGTTAGCTCTAGATGATCTTGAGCAATCTCACTCTGAAGCCAATAACTTGAGACAAAGACTCAAACAAGATGATGATTTCGTAAATGAGCTAAAAGAAAAACTGAGTATCTTTGTGAAAAAGAGAAAGGAACTACTTCAACAATTAGCAAGTCAAAGTGAAGCCAATGATACTAATGAAGATCTGAATGAGAAAAACAAGCTATGTGAGAAGCTATCAAAAGAGGTCATTATGGTAAGACATGAAATGGAATCAGGGGTTATGAGATTCACCCAAGAAATTGAAGAGAAAAGAAAAATTGAAGATAATCTAAAACAATCTCTCAAGGAGAAGTCAGAAGACTGCCACAAAATGGATAGAATAATCAAGCGTCTGGAACCTGATCTTGAAGAAGCTAGAGATAATGAAGAACAACTTGAGAATCAGATACACACTCTCAAACAAGATCTTCAAACAACAAATGAATACAAAGAGAAATTCAAGATAAGCTTGGCTCAACTTGAAGTTCTTCTTGAAAGCCAAAAGAGGATAGATGACAAGCATGGCTTGGGATATGAGAAAGGTGAAAGCTCTGGATCTGGTCAAAAGAACTATGGATCTGGAAATCCAAGGAATAGGCCTAGAAGCCCTCTGGTAAGGCAACCAAATGCTCAAAGATATCCATCTTTCAATGGATACTGCTATAGTTGCAACAACTTCAGTCATAAAGCAACTCAATGTAGAAGAAGAATGAATCAGTCTAATTCATCCTTCTCCGGATGGTGTTTCAACTGCAAAAGGTATGGTCACAAATCTCATGAATGCAGAAATATGAAAATAAACAATTCATTCAACGGTAGATGCTTTGCATGCAATAGAATGGGACATATGGCTAATCAATGCAGATCAAGAAGATATTAGTCAAATATGCAAAGAAATGTTGTTTTCTACAATTGCAATAGATCCGATCATTTTGCCAAATTCTGTAGAAGAATCAGGATAAAAAGGGTCTGGTGCATCATAATCAAAATCACGATAAAGGAAAAGGCAAACTGAATGCGGATGAAGTTCAAAGGGAGATGAACAAGATTTGGGTGAAGAAGAGTACTGAAAATGTTGGGGATGGATCCACACTAGAATCTAGTGCTACTATTCCTTTCGAAAACTAAACAATTAAGCTCTGGCTCAAGGGGAGTCACAAAGGAAAATAAATTCCCCTAGCCAGTCAATTGGTGCCTAAATTTGGCACATGAAATGTTGCGGATTAAAGGGCTCTCAGATAAATATCTAAATAACCCTTGGTAAAAATATTGAAGATCCGTAAGGAGTTTTGAAGAGGTTAATCATCCAAGATTGATCCGGTTTGACAGCCATCCAGTAAAAGCAGGATTTTCACAGTTAGATCTGGTATGATTCAAAATTGAAATATCTTGATCTACGGATATATTGTATGATTGGAGGAAAGGAGATACATTGTCAGTTATGACTAAAAATAATTCTAAGTGCATCTCAGTGATTCAGAAAGATCTCTCTCAGAACAAGGCAACCAGAACAGCTTAAGTTGTGCATTTATTGCAATAGGAAATTAGGGTTTGCGTAGAGATAAAAGAGTTCTTTTATTCATCATTTGCACATTAGCATTCGAGAAGAAGAAAAGAAGAGCTCTGCATCAAGATTGTTACAACCTTCTCAAAGATCAACCGTAGAATCTGCTTCAACCAGCGACCTTTTCTGGCTCATATTGTGAACCCTAGAAGCATAAAAAGGTATTTCCATTTTTGAATATCTCTCTCTGAATCTTTTGAAAAGATGACTACTCCAATGGTTGTTAAGATCACTGATAGGAAACTCCCAAAGTTCAAGAAACACCCCTGCAAATTCCTAGAAGTTGATCCCTTAGGCGCCTTTTCTAGCATTCCGCATGGGGTTATGCACATAGAAGATGTTAGGGTGTACATCCATGCCAATATTGAGGAATTTGGAGAAACCAAGTTGATGGATATCTATCATAAACAATTAATAGATGAAACTTTTGAACTCAAACCTCAATACAAGGCCCTCCAAGATAAGCATTTTGGACATTGCATCCACTTCCCTTGTTTTGCAGAAGATGAATGGGTCCGGTATGTTCTTAGCAGAATACATGACAACTTCTTGTGGTTGAGGAAGCCCTTCAAGATAACAAAAGATACCATTAGGGTAGTAACTGGATTGCACTCATCTGGTGGGCTGCTTGCACTCAAATCTATCAAGAATCAAATAGTAAGTGAGGCTACTGAATCTAAGTTTGACAAAAGAGCCATGACAATAGAAGATATCATAGATCTGGATATCAAATTTGCCTATATGATAATAGGTTATAAAATCTATCACTCCAGCAGGGAGAATTCTGTGTCTGGAACTGCAACTTATATAGCATATCAGATGCTAAGGGAAAATGTTGATTATGACCTATGTGATCTTCTTCTGAACCAACTATCAGAAAACTTGCAAAAAATAAGAAGGATAAGAAAAACTCATTCAAGTATGGTGGCTTGATACTATGTTTATTCTTTTACTATATGAATGAGCTACCCGGATCAAGTGGTTGGGTATGGCAAAATGACAGACCGGTTGCCATACAAATCAGAGACTACATGTATGGGCTTGGTGATGTCAAGGCTCAAAGCACAACACTTTAGGGATATTTTAAGAACTTCCAAGGTATGATGCAGGCCAAAGAAAGAATTCCTCAAACAATAGTTGAAAAGTATAAGGATACAGTATGCTTCATGGTAGACACTGATCAATGCCTAATGGAGGTAGTTGAGCCTAGAACAGTTTGGATTATGCCAATGGGATATGAGGTTGATGAGAAAATCTTGGAGCTGCATATCCAACACTTGTTGAGTCAGCCTAAGGATCCTGAGGCAGAAAGGTTTGGAACCTTTGAAGAATTAAGTGTAAAGATTCATGTTGAACTAAGGCAATTGGAAATAAAAAAGAAAAGTTAGAAGGGAAGTAGAGGAAATCACCAAGAGATATGGCATATCAAAAGAGGTAGTTGATACAAACAGAGAGAAAATAGAAAGAGCTGAGAAAGAGAAGCAAGAAACAGAAAAAGAAAGTGTTCTGGTGCAAGCCTCCTCTTGGACTAGATCCTCAAAGAGCTCTACACCTGTCACCTCTAAGGGCTCAAGAGCCTCAAAACTAGATGCCAAGACATCTGGAAAGGGAGAAAAGAGAACGAAAACAAAGGCCACAAGGTCATACATAAGCCAAAAGAATGATGAAGAAACAAAGTTTGATGAGGAAGTAAAGAAAATGAAGAAGAAGAAGAAAACATCCAGGGATTCCTCTACTGGTAAAAACAAAGAAGAAGAGGCAGAAGAATTTGTTGAAAGGCCTACTCTCTCTATTGATGATGTCATCAAGCTAGTCATTGTGGATGGGAATCAGCAACCAATGACTAAATTTTATGATGAATATAGTGGCGCTGACAAGAAGATCTTGGAAGATACTATAGTAAGGTACCTAAACATTTATAATAAAGCATTCATTGAAATCATCTCTCTAATTCCCAAAATTCTAGAGAAGGAACTTGAACTGAGAAAGGAGAATGCTAAGTCTAAGGACCTAGAGATCCGAGAGCAGATTGCTATTCAGCTCTATCCTTCCATTACTCCAAAACAAATGAACATGATCTTTAAGGACTACAAGGATGAGTTCCAGAGCAAAGAAAGAATAAACAAACTTATGCTTGGAGAGACTAATCAAGTAGCAAAGGAAATAGAAGACATCCTCCAGAATGCCTTTCAAAGATTCAATCTTCCTATTATAAAGGAAATAGATGAAGAACCTTCTACCATGGATGTCGAAGGATTAAGTGCATCAAAAGAAGAATCTACCGAGAAAAATGTAGAAGAGTCAAGAGAGGTAGATGAGGAGAAGTCTAAGGACTTGGATTCATCTGTTCCAGAAGAGGAAGTCCATGAAGAAGTCAACACTAATCCTTCAGTTCCCCCAATAGACTTAGGTATTGAAGGAGAAAGAAGAGAACAAGAGAAATTGAGTCAAGAAGAGGAGGTAAAGGAAAGAGAAGAAGAACAAACAGAGAAGATCTCTGATGACAATTCTGAGGTAGCAAAAGGAAAGAAGACTCAGTATCTGGCAAGAGACACTATAGAAGCAGTGAAGAATTTCTTGACCAAAGAAATGATGGAGATAGATGAACCGGAACTACTCCAAGTACCACTAAATTTTGATTCCCTCTCTCCGGTCCAGATAATGAATATAGCATCTTTTGCCCAAGCTAAAGCAAAAGAAAAGCTTCTGAAGTCTCACATGGAAGACTGTGAGCTGATAGAGATTGCATCTAGGATGCTGGAGAAGATCATGCCATCCTTCTAAAAGGATCTTTTGGCCTCTCCATCTGGTAACTTGAAATCTCTGGTTAATTCTATTAGCACCCATTTTGACTCCTTAGAAAAATCGGCAGAAGAGAAAGTCCAAAAAGAATTTTTGGGAAAGAGATTCACTAAAGTACAGGGACTCATAGCTAATGATAGGAGGACCCTAGATATTGGGATAAAGAGCCTATAAAATTCTCTTAAAGATGGTGGAGAAATGTATAAATTTTGTCTATCCTAGCCTAAAGTGACAGAGGATTTTGAAAAGAAGGTGAAAGAACAAGAAGGTAAACTGTCAAGTTTATCTCAAAATTTTGATCCCATCACCACATCCATAATGAATCAAGAGTGCTAGGCTATTGTTATTATAAATGAAATAAAGAGGCTTGAAAAGGAGAGGAAGAATATAATAAGCAGGATGAGTGAACTTAGAGGGATAATTATCCCTAAGTTAGAGGCCATGCATGAAGCCTTAACTGATGCTCAGACCACATCCCGGACCAGTGATCCGGCAGACTTAAGAAGGTTAGAAGCTTATGCATTTTTGTTGAGTGGTCACATCTCAATTGTGGACAGGATGAAGCAGAGTTAGGCAACAGAATTTGTACAGTTGAAGACCACTTTTGTGGATATACTTAAGTATATGTAAGTATAACATGTATATATACTTATGCGGCTATGTATAGGATGATTTTTGCAAATTTTGGTGTGTAGAATCTACCCTTTGCCATTGATGTCAAAGGCGGAGTGAGGAGTAGTGAAAAATGTGGAATCCATTTAAGGGGGAGCTCCAGTAAAAGTGTACATAAAACAGAGCATCAGCCAAGGGGGAGTTTACTATGACACTTAGTCATTTTTCACTAAGTGTTGCCATCAATGCCAAAGGGGGAGATTGTTGGCAAGAGAAACTGTATGGCTTCATGAGTGTTGTCATTGATGGAAACAAAGTCCATCCCACACATTCATAGCACATAGTATGTCTATACCAGAAGATAGATTGAAGAGTGTTTTGGTCCGATGAGCAAGAACAGAGCATGCAGTAAGGCCTAACAATCAGGTCCAGATCTCTCAGATGGTGTAACTCAGCAAGTTGTAGACTTGGACAAGTCAAGAGGAGTACCATGAATACTACATTCCAGATATTGAGCCTCCGGTAATGAATGAGTGAAAAGATATGAGCATCTAAGTGTTGAGTTTCTGATAGGTAGAGTAGACTGAGGAAGAACTGATCGGCAGAGCATCTGACTTTAATCCAGATGAGAAATTGATGGTAATCAAGCTATTTGAGGGATCATACATGGTTGGCTAACATGATTGATGACTTCTATGTAGATATGTCTTTGATATGCATCACATATTAAGCATGGATTCAGCCAATAGACTAGTGTCTTGGAAATATCTTAAGTATTCCGGTTGCTGACTAGAAAGATGTTGACATCCTTGATGCAGATATATATACTAGATGGATTTCGGTATGAAGGTGTGTGTGTGTTGATAAAGTGTGTGAAGAAAGGTAGAGAGAAGTGTGGAAGTAGCAATACAAGTCCAGTATGTGACAGAACAACAGCACTAGAATAGAGGAAGAATGAAGTGTATTAAATCAGTACATTGAGCCTAACCGGAACTAAACCTTAGCATTAGCAGATGCTTCTCATAAGTTCAAGCACTTGGTTACCTTCTATAAACTTTATAGATGGTAAGTCTCTTGTAGGCAGGGTGCCTCTTGTGAGCAGTGTGCTCAGACAGTGAGCCCTAATTGGCAAGTGCCATTTTGAACTTCTTATTCTTTTAATAGAGAATACAATCTTGGGTTAGTCACCCCGTGGTTTTTCCCTTAACAGGGTTTTCCACGTTAAAATCCTTGTGTTATGTGTGTTGATTTCATTTCTACTCTTATGATTACATATGCTTATGTGTTTTGATGCTGCACAAATTATAAAAGGAAAAATAAAGTAAAATTATAAGAGATAACTAATTCACTCCCCCTCTCAGTTATCTACCTTGTTTCCAATAGACACTGAAGGATATATGCATCTTAAACATGAGATACATGACCTTATTGATTCAAATGTCATCCAGGTATTAGGTGTCAATGATAATGGAAATAAGTCAGTTCCTCCACCGAATCAGAATTTATAAATCTTTACTAATCCTTTTCCTAAGCATACTAAAAACAATATGGTGGAACATGGTTTAATGGAAGTAGACGAGGATGATTGCTTGGACTAAGAAAGTATCATCAGAATGATTGAAGTAAATAAGAAACAAGTGGATAATCCACCTTGCCCATGACGAAATAGAATTTATGTTGAGGTTCCTACTTTGTTATCCTTATATGGATTGGGAGATAATCAAAATGCATTAGAAGAGAAAGAACAAGAACCGATACAGATGAGTAAGATGGTACAGGATAATTCTCGTTATCGTTCTAGAAAGATTCAACAACAAAAACTCACTAAAAATTAGAAAAGAGCAAGATGACAATCAACATTCGGAAATAATAGTGGTTCTCCCCCTCATAAGCATCAAAAAGTCTCATTTAGACAAGGATTTAAGGAACACGCATCATATGATAACAAACAATACCTTCATAAGAACCACTTAATATTTGCATTAAATATGATTGAATACCTCTCCAAAAGGTTCATGAGCTCCAAGATATAATATGAAGATCCCACAGGTAAGTATCTCTAACCCTTTATATGTCTCATGATGTGCTTCCCCCGTGATGTGTTATATGTTTTTTAGACCTCCTAGGATGACCCCTGATTCTCTTGTAAGGTCCAGGATACCAGGAGACCACCTCTATTGTGACCTTCTTCTATTTGTATCATCATTCTTCTATATTACCTCTCTCTGATTTCATTGTGTTGTGTTGTGTCTTACGGACATAGAGTTGTGGTTGGTGACACTAGGGGCACCCTCCTATGTGACTATCCTGAAGACACTTGTTTCTCCTCTCTTATTTATTGTTTCCCTTCCTCTAGTGTTTCTACCTAGCCAGCGGATGACGACAAACATTTACACTGATGCGGACCTAGTGTCCCTTTCGAGAGCAATAAAAAAAATGGACTTAGTTCCTAATATGATGATGGGGTTGTATATTTTATCTGACGCTTGGCTATTGGAAGCACTCGTGCTTTCGTGTAGTGAATTTCATGATGTTTCTATCGCATTTACAAACCTTAACAATACTACTACTCCGTGCACCTTTGTTTGTCTTTGAATCTAGCCTTGGCGGTACTTGATTCAAAGAGCTTCGTGATATAGCCCTACAGTTATCCTTGAATTCTGGATTTGTTGTATAACCTTGGCTCTTTGTGTGGTTAATCATATGCATTGATGTTGATAGTTATCATGATTTTGTAGACACTAACATGTTTCTTGCAGGGATGTGTTTGTTGGAACATTTGGCAATCATGAATTACATGTCAGCTCCAGGGGGCATGGGCTTCACAAAAGCCAATGTTCCCTTGTGTGTTTTATTCCTACCTTAATGTGCTTGATATTGATACCTAATATCAACCACCTTAAGGTGGGGGGCATATATAAGGTAAGTTGTCTATTGTATATGTTAGCAATGTGTTTGTTCTCAGGAGCAAAGACCTACACGATAAGTACATCATGCATCCTGAGCTTGTTTACAATCAATCAATCAATCATGTAAGCCCTCTGTGGAGGTGGGGATGGTGTATTTCTCAGAGCAGATTGCATCATCCTGTCATTTTCAAAAGTCCTAAGCGGAGGTGGGGAGCAGTTCTGTGACTAACTCAACCCTTAAGCCTATTTTTGGTGATTGTTGTGGTGAAGTCAAATCATCAATGTGTGCCTGTAATGTGCTTAAGATGGTGTTGGACCTAGAAATAGGTACACTCCATTGCTTGTCTATCATTTTTTCTCTGTATTTTCAAGTGTGTGTGTTTTGGTGTGTTTATTGCCCCATATGTAGTATAAAGACCAGCACCTTCGGATAGTGCTTCCTACATTTTGGAGGTTTTGCATGTCTTGCGTGTGTGTTTCCCCATATATAAAGAGACCTGCACCTTTGGGTAGTGCATCCTATATTATGGGAGGTTTGTTTTCTTTCCAATACTTGCATCTGCATTTCATATATATGAAAGGAAAAAGAAAGAAAAGATATCATTTCTATCTTCCATGCATTAATTTGTCTTCTATGCATTGACTGTATTCTCCATGTTCTATGTGACTGTAACTGTCTTCTCCGTGTTTTGTGTGCCTATTACAGTTTTCTATTCAATTGGTGTGTCTCCTCTATGCTTGATGTGTTCATTGTGCTTGTGACCTTACTTTAATGCATGTATTGGCCTTGCGTTTATACATACATTAAAGTGGGGGCTAAATGTAACGTCAGAAAATGTCCCCTTGGGGGCTTTTCCCTCATAAGGTTTAGTTCCCAGGTCTTTTGCATGCATTTAAGACATCTTAGTTCATAATTTGGCATCCTGATGGAATGAACCCTAGGTAACATGACAAGTGGGACCTAGGAGGACCCCTTGAGCTGTACCTTGCCCAAAATAGGGGGGAGGACTTGGGAACCCATACCCTAGTCCTACCCTATTTTAGGGTAGCCCCAATTTCTAGGTGTCAGTTTATGACCGTTATTTGGGTCCTTTGCCGACATGGTAAGTTTGAATTATGAAAATCTTGGTGGGAGTATTTGTACTTGCATATAAAAGCATGCTTAGGCATTCATTTGTAAACTAGATGGCAATTGTGATGTTCAAGTGTTCTCAAGGTGATTCAAGGCTTTCATTATTTTGCAAGAGCAGACTTGTGTGGTTGTTTGTATTTGTAGATTTGAGTATCCATTTCATCATGGAATGAAGAGCATCTTCCTCCCATGATATCTTCACTACAAGGTGACATTATATGGTGTTTTCATTATCAATTCCTTTGTTTTTTGCCTCTGTCTCACAAGGGCATAGACTCTCTATCTAACAACAGTGTTCAGAGACTTAAGTGCCCTCTGAGGCTTGACTGAGGCAAGCCTCTAAACACCACAAACCCCTCCCAAAGTCTTGTGATTGTAGTTACAGGTGTCGCATTTGGGAAAAGTCAAGTTGCAGGAAGGAGTGGCAGACATCAAGGATTTAGGATCCGAAGAGAAGCAGGACACCGAAGCATTTCTAGGACTTGGGTGCTTACACCAGTGTCCTCTATAGTTGAATTTCTGGAAACAAAAGTTATAGTACTGATCAATGTCGAAAGGAGGTCTAGATCCCACAAAGAAACTGGTATCTTGGACTATGGCGCTCACACTAGTGTCCCTAACTATTCCACCAGAACCCAAAAAATAGGTATTCTATTTTACTCCTGTCTGCAAGAGCATTTTCCATTATTCATCAGTGTATTGTTGTATTTGCATAATTAGGGTTTTAATGGTCAATTGAGCATAAGATAAGAGAAATTGATAATTGAATTCCCTAATCCAAGTTTCCCTACATCTCACAGCAATCTAGGGTATGATAATGAATTGCCACTCGACCCTAGATCCTTGAATGTAAAGTCGAAAGGAGGATTTAAACATCAAAACACTAAAACATTAACAAATCAAATTTTCCACTAAACAGGAAAGAAGAAGTATAGTAAAGTAAAGTGGTTTCTTTTTCTTTCTAGGATGGGACATCTCATATGCTATTTCTATGGACACTATTATAAGGAAAGATCATATTGATGATGAGGTCATAACAAAGGAGAAAGTAGAGGAACTGTTTAGGTCAGGAACTTCAAGGCTAGTCATGAGACTTTGGCCATTTGGGCAATGGATCCAAGTGACAATAAACCACAAGGGGTAAGGTATTTAAATGATCTCATAGGGAAGTTGATTGTGAGAAGATTAACTAACACCACTGCCCCTCAAGCTACATCTTTGGTGGTAGCCACAACAAAATTTAGTGAAGCTGCAACAAGGAAGTTATAAGAAGAATTAGATAAACAAAAGGAGGATTGTGTAAAGCTATTACATGAATGCAACAATATTAAAGCACTTGTTACTTCCATGGGAATTGAAGTTTTATCAACACCTTATGTGTCTAGTCCTAGGAGTTCATTAGGACATGAGGGAGACTCTGTTGCTATTAGTGAATTACAGGAGAAATTGAGAAGAAGCAATAATTTGATTAACAAACTCAAAGGAGAGCAAAAAAGTGAATAGATACTCAGATCATTAGATGAGTAAAGTATTGAATAAGGTAGATGATACATGGGTTAGTCAAAATAATTTATAAAGGACAATTGAAAGCCAAACTATGAATGAGTCAGCATTAAGGGATATCCTAGGTAATTGGATCCCCTCTATGTAAGTGATGAATTATATTTACAATAGTGCCAAGATAGATTATGATGTGTCAGGTGGAGTGATCAACACACATGAGGTTGTAGTACTTTTGAATGAAATTTCTTCTTTTCATGACCAACTTGATGTGATTTTGAAGGACATAATTAATAGCTTCAAATTTGTTGAACATTACTCCCTGCCATTAGTTTAAACTCATGATGGCACTAAAAAGTCATTGTCAGAGTGGAACAAGTAATTTGATAGCATAGTTCCTACCTCCATCAAATCAATCATTGTTGGAAGGAAGATTGATCATGTGCAGTGTAATGTTGAAATGGATAGGCTGCTGAATTTGGAATCCAGCTTGAGTAGTTTCATAAAAGAAACTAAAACATTGTTAGACGCTAGGTACATGACTTATATTAAAAAGGTTGATAAGTTTTGAAGTACAACTGGCAAACGAGGGAAGAATATAATGCATGGGTGTATGTAAGTGTATGATGTAGTTACCACCTGTGGTATTAGTAAATTAATTAAAAATCCTTGGGAAATAACCTGCAGATCAATTGATATGCGTCGACATTATTTTGGCATGTTTTGTGATAAGGGCTCATTTATGGAAAGGTAGTGCAATTTTTTTTGTGCCTGATACTTTTGCTTTCCTCTTTTGGCTTTATAAGGATGAAGTATTCCCTTACTCAGAACTTGTCATTTTTAAATTCATTGATGATGTGTTTTGTAATTTTGAAGGGAATGTCTTTGTTTATAGGCAGATTGTCCAAGTTTTCCTAGCTCCAGATATGTGATTTTAAATGAAAGAAAATAGAGGAACTTTTTCTAGTCTTGGGCAGGTATGGAAATTAGGTTCCCCTATTCTTCTATCCATGTCAGATATGTTGAGACAAGTACAGTTTTGGTGGATAGGGCTTACTTCTTGATGCAATAGCTTGTTGTGATCTCCTCCCTTGACCTCACATGACCTAGACTTGGAGTAGCATTTGGTTCATCACTGATTCATTACAACGGTTTGCATCTATTCTATTCAAAATGGAGGGAATTATTAATTTCAAATGGCCAACTTCCTTAACTCTATCAATAGACGTTGGGTGGGCAGCAACTAGTCTCTTCCTCATCCTCATCAGAGAAATGAGCAACAATAGCCATGTCAGATCTGGATGGTGGAGGATAATTCATGTAATGTCCATTAAACTACTAAACTTCTCATGCTTACTCATCAGAACAAATCAAGGTGGGTAGTATTTTCATCAACAGGTTCCAAATTATTCGAAAAATCATGTGTTGTGCGCTTCACTAGAAAATAAGAAGGGAGTATGTGTCAGTTATCTATTCATTGTAAGAGGCTCCCTTGTCTTATAAAAGGGATGCACTCCTTTTGCAAAGGGGTTGGTGGGAAAATACTCAGGATGTAATTTTCATGTCTATAGTCTATGTTTAGGAGAAATAGAGGATTTTGGTCTGTGAATACTTTTGTGTGATGTATTCTCATAAATTGAATTAAATGATAGAATGAAAATTGTTTATGCATTTTATCTCTAGTTGTGTTTTGTAAGTGATGATTTAGAATTAATATAATCAAAGATTTATTGCTTCTCTCATTATACATTTGTTGTTATGCATTACTATGTATGTTAGTTTCTATTTCAAGGAAATAGAGCAAATCTTTCATACCAAGTGATATAGTCATTTCCAATCAAAATGGATAATCAAGAATGACTTGCGTATTGTTTGCCATCATTTTAAAGTCAATGTCACTATTTAGGTGTTCATGTTATTAATGTGATAAACTAATTTTAGATATATGAAAGCTTCAATGAGAACCCTTACAAATCATCTTGACTCTGTTATCCAGAATAGGCACCGATCTTGAAGTTATGTCTGTTTCCCAACCACCCATATATACTCAAATGATAAATCATGTATGTTGTATAATTTTTTGATCTTAATTATCTACCGATTTCACAAGAGTTATTCAAAGTTATAAGAGAGTCTTTATTCAAGACTGCCAGATATTTCAATCTCTTGATATTCTATGTGAAAGAAATATGATGTTTGACACTGTGGTTATTTATCAAATCCTAATTCCATAACCAGTATCTGAGAAGGGAAGCCCACCTTGGCTTTGCAAGTCCCAAAGTGTAGAGGAGATTGTCTTCAAACAACATTGTCATGACCCCTTCTTGCCACGTTAAAGTTTATTTATTAAGGTAGGATAATTTATTTGTTGATTAAAGTGGAAAAGGAAAATATTTGTGTGGTTAGTTTAATTATTAAATTAAATAATAATAATTGAGTAAAATAATAAACAAATAAACAAATGTTAAATAAAGTTAAATTCATAAAAAATATGTAATAGATAATAATCAATTATTTAGAATTTACAATTTAAATTTTAAAATAGAGGAAAATAATAGATAAATATTATTTTTATTTTGTGCAAATAGAAAAGAGGAAACTAGTAGGTTTTATTAGCTTTAAGTGGGATAAAAATAGAAAAACATAACAATAGGTATAAAGTTTTAAAAATTGCATGTGCTTAGAATAGTTGACATTGAAGTCATCACATGTAATATAGAAAACAATTAATTTTCTCTTTATTTAATTATGTCTAAATTTTATCACTAGTTAATTTGATTCGATGCATGAGTTGTTTCCTAATATGGAACTAAAAATAAATCCTTTTTCACTAGTTAAGTGATAACATGAATAAGCTAGAAAAATTCTAAAATAAAATAAAATAAATTTTATGGTATTGGGGTAGGTATTTGGTACACAGTGTTTTTGGGAGAAAATTGGAGGCTTCTTAAAGAAGAACTAAAAGTGGCTTCGAGAAGATTTTGAAAGAAGAATTTGAAGAGGAATTTGCATGCAGAGGTATGTACCTTTTCTTCTTTGAATTAAGTAAACAAAATCTTGTTTATTTCAATTTATATTCCTAGATTTGTTTTTGATAAAAGGAGTAAAATGAAATTTGAAGGGACCCTAAAACCCTTACATCAAAATACTACCCCAAAGATTAAACATAACTAGATGGTAGCCAGCAAATAGAAAACATGGACAAAAAATAAAACACAACGCTAAAGATAACACAGTCCACACCTACTACCAAAAAATAGAAAGCAACAAACAAATAGAAACCTAATAGGAAACCACCAACAAGGTCACATCTTTTTAAGGGTCTCAGCTGTAGCTAGCTCTTGTTTGTAGAACTCCTCATGTATCTTAATGAAACCTAGGAGCTCATCCTTCTCCACTTCAAAAGACTTCTTCTTGCTGCCCCAAGTTCAAGAACTCAGACCTCCCTACTCACTAATCTTACCCTGTTTTCTACTGCCACCACTCATCTACATTTTACCCCTGTCATCCTTCTGACGATCCTTACAAATGATCTTCTCGTATTTAAGCTCCCTCAAATTTTTAGTAAACATTTTAATCCCCTTGGCACTATTTTGAATGGTACATTAACTTATTTCTACCACTTTCTCCAAATTCTTTTTGATATCATTCAACTCCTTCTCAACCTTGGCTAGATGGGTATCAATGTCTTTGATATAATTCTCTATCTCCTTCTCCAACTAACCCATCCTAGGAATGGCTTCCCAAGTGACTTGGATCTTCGAGTCTAGCCAGTTGTCTATCTCCACCCTATTGCCAATCCTATCTTGCATTGCACTCAATCTAATATCGATTCTATTTATTTCAATAAAAACCCATTTAGCCATGAGGTTCTAGCTATCCACCACATCCTTAACGATGCCCAAGACCTCTAAGAGTTCCTACCTATTAGTAGCAAAAGAAAGTAAAAAAGAAAATTTTCTAGGTAAATTGCAAGAAGGATCAGGAATCTGTTGGAAAGGAATCCCAACCCCCGATTCATTAGTAACAATGCCCACATGATCTTTTTGCTTACCTTTGGGCTTCACTTCCCACCCCTTCTAAATAGTCTCCTTATCTTTACCTTTCTTAAACTCACCTATAGGCCTTCCATCAGGATCATCACTAGCTTTCTGACCAGGGGTCCCTCTCTTATCCTTAACATTTCTTTCTTTGGATCCCTTCTCCTTTCTATCCTCAACCCCCTTATCCTCCTCATGGGGAGAACCTATCGACCAAGAACCATCATCCTTCGTGCTCTATTTCTTAAGGGTGCTCATACCTTCATTTCTCTTCCTTTTTCTCATGGTGTCACTCACCTCAATCTGTGAGGATTGAGGAGTTGAAAGAACCCCCACATACTCCTCCTCCTTGGCCCAATCAAGGTCCTTCTCCTCACCCAACTCATAATCAGTCTAATAAGTGTAATCCATAATAGGACTTTTTCCTTTCTTCATAGTGTTAACCCTAACCTCCACACTAGGAATTTTAGATTTGATATGCTCCATGATAAGCAAGATCAACCCCTCATACAAAATGGGAAGTTTCTAGGGTTTCTCTTATTTTCCTTAATGACAAACTCCATTAAGGACAATAGATAGAAGGAGAAGGAAACAACCAATTTATGCCTAAAATGATTCAAAAGTGTAAAATGGTAGATGAAGATTGTAGTAAACCTACCTTCTAGGGATATATACTATATCAGCACCTTAGCAACCTTCATCCAAATTGGATTTATAGACTTACGTCCATAGCCTCTTGAAAGGAACTTAAATAACTAGTTTTTCTCATTCCCTTTAAAGAAAAACTTAAGAGCTTCCTTGCTAACTCTGTGATATTTGAACACCTTTTTTCCCTCCTCTGAAAGACCAGTGACCCAAGCAATAAACTCCTTAGTAATCTCCATTTCCACCCCATACACTTTAACCTTCCTATCCTGCTAGGCTTTAACAAACAAATTGGTGGTGATTAGGTACAACCCATGCAACTTTTCCATGAAAGGGACAAGCCCCCTATCCTCGACCACCTTCCATAGTTGGGGTTTTCTGCGGACCACATTACACAAATAGGGATCCACTCTATTCCTTTCTCCTCCCATATCTTTCTCAGTAATTTTGTCTCTATCTAAATTCCAACATAGCTATTACAAAAGATTAAACCCAACCCAGTTGGTTTTGAATAGGAAGGTTCTCAATTCACCCAGAAAGCATGTGGTATTTTGGGTAGTAATCATTAATTTATCTCCCGTAATAAAAACTAATACGTCATTCTCTTTGGCCTTCATTGGAAATGATGTTTTGAGCTTCTTAAGATAAATCAAAGTATAGTTCCCATTATTTGAGAGCATGGGAATTGATCCCCTCATTGGCCATGACATCGGCCATGCCATTTCCTTCTTGGTATATATGAGATCAAAAAATCTTCAAAAGAATTAATCATGGAGATCAAATCTTTAACTAGCATTTGAATGGTCCAACTAGGATTTTGAACTTCCTTTAGACACTTTACAATGTTTAAGGAGTCCCCTTCAATCCACACTCTCTCATACTCTTTAGTATAGGCTAATTTGATGCTATGGTAGGTCACCACAACTTTAGCATAGCAATTTGACTAGATACCCAATGGGAGCACCACAGCCAAAATAAACCTACCTTTTTCATCTCTTAACACACCACAACCACCAATCCCTTGGTCATCCTATCAAAGTTGGCCTTAACCCATCGCATCAGAGGGGCCTTCCAACTAACCTTATTTCTAGATTTTTTCTTCTTGAATGAAATAGAGATATCACATTGTAAGTTCCAACAATTTGAAACATGGTTATCATAGTTAGACACATCCTCTTTGGGACCAAAATGGATTTTATCCATCATTCCTTGCATAAATGTTTCCTTGATGGCTCTTACAATCTTCACCGAAACCCCATTAGCAAGCACTGAGCTCTCATGAAAGATCCTATTATTGCTCTCTTTCCAAACACCCTAGGTGACAGGGCAGAATGAGGGCCCACAAGAACTTCAGTGAGGAGTTCAGAGAGGGGGTAAGCCATTGATCAATCAAATCCTGAAAGGAATTGGGGAACACCCAGTCCAAGTTCCAAAGGATCTTGCCCCAAATATCCCTAGAGAAGCCACACACAACTAACAAGTGGAACATATACTTAACATGGTTCAAACAAAAGACATATCTGTTGGGGAGGCAAAATCCATGCTTACAAAGATTGTCAACGTTAAGAACCTTGTTTTGAGCCAAAAGCTAGAAGAAGATATTGATTTTTCAGAATGGGAGTCAGGATCCATAAATTAACCCTAAAGGAGGGATGTCTGCAAAGGAACCAATAGCTCAAACCTAGAAGGCACGGAGAAGTTTCCCAAAGGGGAAACCTTCCAAACCAACTCATCATCTATCGCTGTACCATGTAGGTGGAACCAAGACAGGAAGACCTGGAGTTTTGTTAGAATAGGGGCAATCTCATGGAGCTTTACCCAAACCCCATTCTCCATATAATCCACCACTCGGTGACCCATCCTTCTAAGGCATAAATCTTTGATAGGTTGGGCCCACTCAAGAGAAATAAAGGAACATCATCAAACCAAAGATCCTCCTGTAACTATAGAGAGACTCCATTCCCAACCTTCCATTTGATGCCAAGTTTAATTAAACTTCTATTATCCATAATATTTCTCCAAAGACTGGATCCCATAGGCAAAGACATTGTGTCGAGATCTAAAACCTCATGAAAGTTGTGGTGTCCAGCAAGATATTTTTGTTTCACAATATTAGTCCACTCATTCTCCTCGTTGATCAAACTCCAAGATATCTTCACTACCAACACTTGGTTGAACTCTTTTATCTTCCTAATTCCAAGACCTTCGCCCTACTTTCTAGGCTTACACACAAGATCCCAAGCCACCAGAGATATCTTCATCTTCTTTTCCATTCCAATCCACATAAATTTACCTAGAATTTTAAAATGATTCATAGCATACACTGACATATTCTGAAGGGTAGCTTTAATCAACTAAATTTTGCTAGCTTGGCTTAATAAAGCTCCCTACCAGCTAGCCAGTTTGGCATGAAATTGGTCCGCCAACCCCATCCAGAAAGATTTAGGGACCTTATTCTCATACAGGGGTAGGCCTAAGTAAGTGGAAGGGAAAATCTCCACTTTGCATTGGAGAATTTTCACAACTTTCTCTTACTTCGGTCTAGGGGTATTCATGAAGAATAAAGTGCTCTTAGGCAAACTTATCTTCTTATCAAAGGATTCTTCATACTTATAAAGGATTTTCTTAATATTCCTAGCTACAGATAAAGAGGATTCCCCCATAATAATGATATCATTGAAAAACTACTGATGAGAACATGGATGGTGAACTGATGAAGGACTAATACCCTTAAGGATACCATTAGAGGCCACCTTCAAAATGTTCCTTCCCAAAGCCTCTGCCATAATAATAAATAGGAATAGGGAGATCAGGTCTCCTTGTCTAATTCCCTAAGAAGAGCTAAAAAAACTAGAAGGGAAACCATTAATGAGCACCAAAAACTTGGGGGAAGAGATCATCTAAGACACCAAGTCTAGAATTTTTTGATGGAAATTGAATCTAGATAAAAACTTCAATAAAACCCCCAATTCACTCTACCATAAGCTTTCAAGAGGTCCCTCTTGAGGAAAAACACTTTTTATTCTCTACTAACGAGGATGTTTTCATGCACCATAATAATCGAGTCCAAAATCGGTCTTCCTAGCACAAAACCACTTTGTTGGGAAGAAATAATTGTTAGAAGAAGTAAATGGAGTCTAGAAGGAAGAACCTTAGAGAAAATCTTATAAAGAGAGTTACATAGGATTATCAATCTAAAATTAGAAAATGAGTTAGCTCTAGTTTTTTTTTAATGAGGACAAGGAAGTTGTATTTAGCTCCTTAAGCAACCCTCTACTGCCAAGCAATGATCTCCTAGAAAGATTAAAAGAAAAAGGGGGAAACTATTAGGACCTAGAGCCTTGTTTCCCTAGCACAAAACCACTTTGTTGGGAAGAAATAATTGTTAGAAGAAGTAAATGGAGTCTAGAAGGAAGAACCTTAGAGAAAATCTTATAAAGAGAGTTACATAGGATTATCAATCTAAAATTAGAAAAGGAGTTAGCTCCAATTTTTTTTTAATGAGGACAAGGAAGTTGTATTTAGCTCCTTAAGCAACCCTCTACTACCAAGCAATGATCTCCTAGAAAGATTAAAAGAAAAAGGGGGAAACTATTAGGACCTAGAGCCTTGTTTCCCTCACAAGAGAAGACCACCATATGAATCTCATCCTCCATCAAGCTACAAGTTAAGATTTTATTATCCTCTACCGAAAGAATGTTTGGAATGATCTCAAGAACCTAATATTCCACATTTTGGGGTGGGAGTTGATCCTCCTTTAGAAGGAAAGAATAAAAATCCATGACTTCCTTTTGAAGCTTCTTCTCTTTTTTAATTTCGATACTATTAGTCTGGATAATACTTATCCTATTAGCAGCTCTATGTTTCAAAGTGGATAAGTGGAAAACTTTCGTATTACAGTCTTCACTTCTAAGACAAACCACCCTCAATCTCTATTTATTGAATTCTTCCTTGGAGATGATGTCATGAAGACTAGATAAGAGGTCATTTTCTTAAGCTTGTAAAGAGCTATCCATACCACCCACTTGAATCTATCACTGGACAACATCTGGTTTACTTTTGATCATTTCCTTATTTTTAAAGATATGCCCAAAAGACCTTTTGTTCTATTTCTAAATGTTAGTATAAACATTTGCCAACTCTTTGGCCACTCTAAACATAGTTGATCCCTCAATAGAAATCTTCCACCATTACTTTATTTTATTTTGTAAATCTAGATGTTTGAGCCATATCTTTTTAAATCTGAATGGGAACTTCTTCTTCTTTCCCATCTTATCTACTAAAAAGGAAATAGGGCAATGATCTAAGCCTAATCTAGTATGGATTATTAAGGAACAAGAATAGTCCTTAAATGAGTCCATAGAGATGATGACCTGATCCAACTTAACCTGAATAAGGTCCTCTCCCACTCTTTCATTGGACAAAGTGAACTTAGCACCTCAGAGATCCACATCAAATAAGGCTTGATAATTAATGAACTCTCTCATATCCATTCTACTATCCTTTGAGGATTGGGACCCACCCATTTTTTTTCATTCTCTTTGAGAGGCATGTTGAATTCTCCCATGACCAACCATTTCACCTTAGCATAACAGCTTTTGAGCTAGCCCAACTTATTTCAAACTTTTTTCCTAGCTATTTTGATATTAGGAGTGTAAACATTGAAAATAATCCAAGAGGATCCATCCCTAATGTGGACAAACTAAGTGGACACATGATTATTATCCTCCAACAAAGCCTCTCCCTTCACATATTGGGGGTTCTAGAAGGTAGCAATCCCCCAGAAGCCCAATTAGTGTTAGATCCTTGAAAACCATAATCTTTAAAGACTCCATTCTTTAACACCATTAGCTTTTCAATTTGCATTTTCATTTCTTGAATCAACACTATATCAGGTTTATGATCACTAACCATATACATTAGGAGGTCTTACTTGTCAGAGTTGTTCATCCCCCTAATGTTCCATGAGACAATCTTCATAACAACTAATTGGGAGTGCCCACCAGGGACATATCAAACAAGATATTGTGCATCCCTCCTGTAATATCTCTTTTACTTTCTCTCTCCTTGATCTTAGTCAGAGATAGTCTTCCTTGGTTTTTCTATTCTGAGCCACAATCAAGTTTGATCTTATTTCTAGTGGTCATTCTCTAGTTGGCCACTAGAGAAGTCTATCTTTTCTACTTCTTTTTCCATTTGACCAATACATATGGCTCCTTCGCTAGGCCATCCTTACAAATACCTATGTCCTTCCCCTTGCTTCCAATGCTCTGAGCTTTTGCTAACAAAGCCTAAGAAACCTCATCCATCTCCTTGGAAGGGTCCTTTATAAAGGACACAATAGCAATAGATGGGTCCTCTACATTTCTTATTTCAGTTAACACCCCTAGGGGGCTACCCATCGTGGGTTTCTTAGATGTTTCCAAGATTGTCCTATCCTCATGGATCACTTCCTCTACATTTTTTGAGACCACCATCTCCATTTCCAGAATGCTGCAACTTTTCGTTATCCCCATTGCGACCAAGATCAACTATAACCAAAGCCTTCAACCCTGATTCCTCCTTGTTGCTAGGGGCTACTGGGGTTTCCTCCACATCCAGGGGAGAGCTAGAAACTTTTTTCTCCCTTCAAAAGCTCTACACAATTTTCTTGATTTTATTAGGGCAATACTTTTCCTAGTGTCCCACCTTTTATAGTGAAATCAAGTAAAAGGGATGGATTTGTATTCCACTGATTGGATCCATACACCAAATTTAGAGATAAGCCTGATAGAGGTGGATAGGATAGTTGTTTGCTCCACACATAGAACTTGGCATAAACCATACATCATCTATTAGCATTCATAGAGTCGATGATAAGGAGCTGACCAAATACACTCACTATACCCTTAAACACCTCTTCATCCCAAATTTAGAAATAAGCTTGACAGAGGTGGGCAAGTTAGCTACTTTCTCCACAAACACAAACACATAGAACCTAGCATAAACCATACATCTTCTATTAGCAGTCATAGAGTTGATTGCAAGGAGATGACCAAATGCACTCGCTATACTCTTAAACACCTCTCAGAAGCATCAAAACTTGGCTCCCATTTTTTAGAGAAAGAGCTGATTTTCCAAACAACCTGTTGCAAGTATGTGCTAATCAGTGTTGTCATTGATGCCAACATGTTTGTGTTGTCATTTGGTGTCAACTGTATCTTCTAATGTTTCTATTGTTAGTTGACTGAGTTATTATGTCATGGTGATTTGAATGGATTTCAAAAGTGTTGATGATGTTAGTATATTGCTCTTGTTCCTAGTTTTCCAAGTGCTTTTTAGAAAAATTGATAAATACTTAAGACAATGTTGTGAAGAAGTATTCCGGCTTACATGATACTGTCTGAGTTTTTGCTCCACATTTCTTCTATGTTGAAGACCAGAGTCTAAGGTTTGGATATGTTTTAGATAAGTGGTTAAAGATGTTAAATCTAGAATTTGGTGCTCCGAAATGCTATTGTTTGAGAGCTACGTTCACCAGTTTGAAGACTATGTCTGGCAGTGTTTGCAGTGTGATTGGAAGAAAACATTTTTTCTTGTCATTTCTCTGTAGTTTGGTTTTTGGTCTTGCGGTTCTAGTTGAGTGTTTATAAGGTCCAAATCTATGTTCTATCCAAAGGACTTATGATTTAGTGCTTCGGAATATAGTTTTCTTGAGTAGCAGATCTTGGCAATTTTGGTTGTAAGCAATTTGTGAACTATCTTCAAGTGAGATTTGTTGTAGATGAATCTATTGGCTCCTAGGTGATTCCATGTTGTTCGTGGATGTTTCTAGATCATGTTAAAGGATTTTTCTTGGTCCACAAGTTATGGTTTTATTCTTGGAAGTATGTGCCTAAGTGTTCTTGGTGTTTATAATTGTTTAGCTGACTTCAATGTTAACACTAATTGCAGATATGCTTCATGGATTGAGGAAGCATGTTGAAGTGTGTGAAGATGTTTTAGGTCTAAGATAAGCTTTGGAATGGTCTACCATCATTCCTTTTCTCTGTGGGAATGTTTAATTCTAGACCGAATTTGAATTATGTATGTTTGCTAACCTTGGAGATTATTTCAAAGGTTGTAGAGTGTGTTGCAGACCTTGGTGAATGTTTCAACGTTGATGTTGATATAAATAAGTGTGCAGGATTCATGTGTATGTGTGTGTGTGCAAGGATTGTGTTTTTTGTGATAAGAATTTGAATTAGAGGTAGTAAGGACTTTCATGTGGTAGATGACCTAATGCAATGAGCAGAAGTTGTCTGCAATTTTTTAGAGAGGCTGCGAAGGTGATTTTTATTGTGCTTCATTGGAACTGAACTCAGGCATGAGGTAGATGTTATTATATTAGTTCATGGTAGTGACCCACCACTTTTCTTCTTTCTTCTTCTTCTAGACAATGAGTCCTTAGTAGTGAGCCTTTCCCTTTTGTGGGTAGTGAGCCTCTTGTAATTTGGTATTGCTACTACTTTATATTGAGAGCTAATCCTCACTGTAGTTTTTCCATTTTAGGGTTTTCCATTTAAAAATCTAGTGTTTTCTTATGCATGGTTTTGATGTGTTTAAGTTTTAGTTATATGCATTTCATGTTTAGTCTTCATAACAGATTGTTGGTTAACAGATTTGTCTTGGTCTAATAATATTTTATTCTGACTCTATAACCCTTTCTTTTTCAAAGCAAATAAGTTAAACAACAATTGGGTGAATTATCAGAAATAATTCCCCTCTGAATTAAGCTATAGCTCCCTTTTAAATCTTCAATGAATCTGAACTATTCTAACATTGGAATACACTTTTAACCAGAAAGCATTTAAGGCAAACTAACATTCACACATCACTATGTCATGAATGCGATATTCTTTCTTTCTTATGAAATCATTTAGTGATACAACGTGCAGATTCCATCTTCAATAGTAATCAAATATATGTAGATATATACATGCATCACTGAACGAATAAATAACAAAACATATATGATGAATCTTCCAATGAAAGAATAATTACCACATAAAAAGGAGAGCTTGCACAAAAACTCAAATTCATACACTTAAACACACAGATTTAATTCTGTAGCAATCATTTCTTCCTTTCATTTACAGATGAAAATTTTTAGAAAAACATCACATACATTGTAAACATAAAAAGTTCAGCCAAAAATCTCTTATCTCTTTTCCTATATCCTTTAGTTTTTAACCCAACATATATATATATAGCTTACCCTTATAAACTATTCTTTAAACCCAGAGTTAAACAAACTCTAACCCTTAGTGGGATTTAGTTTTTTTGAAAATTGATTAAAGGATAGAGTGTTTAAACATAGTTCTGAACAAAGTAACAGAATAAAAGATTGTATAAGCATGATCATGACTAGGATAGCACATTAGAATCTCCAGATTTACTCTATTCTGCTGAAGATACATGTTGTGTCTTCCATTCCTAGTATGCAAAAATAAACTCCTAAATTTTTAGGAAGTTAGGGATGCCATATGCTTAACTCGTGCCTTCCAAACATCTTTTTCTTTTCGAATGCTCGCTATCTTTTCCGCATGTTTTGGGAGTACATCGCTGCAATGGTGAAGAAGTGATTCCACTTTTGATATCTAGGAGAAATCATCAATTATCAGGATATCATTTTCTTTGACAAAACTAATTTTCTCTTTGCAGGATTGTATAACAGTATCAATATCCTTTTCTGGTTCACCATCATCTTTTAAGTACTTCACATTGATACATTCTAAATCAAGTTGTAGAGACTGAGTAAACTCAGTTATCTCTTTAATCATCTTTGTAAACTCAATTCATCCCTATTTTGACACTAAGTTTCTCCATTCAATGTTTCTCTTGCTTACATATAGCATATTGTCATTTAGGCTTGTTATGTTCTTTTCTGATAGAAACTTTGTCACTCTGTACTACTGGATTTCAATCATCTGATTTATTACACTCATCCATTTTGCTTCATCCTTTTCCCACGAGGCATTTTGTATTTTTAAATCTTCAACAGTAGCTATGGTTTCATCATATATACCCTTCAAATCATTAATATATTTTGTAACTTTTAGGATGATACCATCTAGCCAGTCATCAAAGACTTTAGTCACCATCTTATTTCTATGTATTTGATCAAGCATTTTTTGATTAACTGGAGACTTTGGATCAAAAGACAGACGTAATTAAGAGATAGGCTATAGATCTGGATTGTGAATGGCATCAATATATTCTACCATTGATCATAATGCTTGCTTCAACTCTCTCTTATCTTTTTCATCTTTCCATGTACGACTAACTATCATTTTAGTAGATGCCTTGAGATGGTGCACATCTGTAGCACATGATGCAATTCCAAGGTCTATCCTTTCTACTACAAAATCTTGGACTGTGGGGTTCTGAACTTCTTCATCAGCTATTTCCTGAGCTATCTCCACACTCCAATTTCCTGTATTGGGATCAATGTCCACCCTAGAAGTGGTTTTCAGCTTTTTAGACTTTGGAGCCTTTCCCAGACATTTGCTAACCATATCTTCCAATGGTAAAGAAAATGGAACTATTTTCCTTTTATCATTAATTGAATTCTCCAACCATCGAGGTGCAATGACTAGAATCTCTTTATCAGGAGTAAGCTGTTCAGAAGGCACATTTGGCAATATCATTAAATTGGTAGAATCCAAAGCAATCTCTACCTATTGGTTCGTATTGATTTCTTCTGCCATTGATGAACCAAACCCTTGATCACTCATTATTTCTTCTAAATCTTCTTCAGTATTTAGGTCCACAACTATTCTTTCTAAAATTTCCCTCTTCTTCTTACTCTTAGTTCTTGACCTGGTGGTGCGAGTAGGTAGAATAGTCACAAGGGTTTTCTTAGACTTCTTGGTGGCAGAATCCTTCTCAATTTTTGACTTTGGAGTACCTGCATCACAGATATTAATAAGCTGATTAGAAGAATTTACAAGAGATTGTGATTCATCAATGGGTGCACACCGTTGGGAATCTTGATTTTTCATCTTTCTCAATCTCCGTTCTCTTAACCATTTTTTAGTCCTTATCACGGGGAGGGTTTTAACTTCAATCCGGTCCTCTTCATGTCTATTCCAATCTATTTATGGAATAGGCAGCTTCTTACTTGTTCAAAATGAGAATCGATCACCTATTCCTCATCATCTGTTATACCAGTAATATTCATTTTTAGGTTAAGGGTGACTATTTACCCTAGGGAAAATCTGCACCAAAGCCTTTTTCTAACTTGAAATTCATCTGGGCAATCTTCCAAATAATCCTCTATTTGAGCGATGTGTGAAAATCCCTCTCCAAAATCTAAATTATCTCTGGCAAAACATTTTCTATCAAAGTTGGCCCTGGCATGATAATACGGAAAATTGAACTTCTTTAGGCCCACCTCTAGATTCAAACCATCATAAACTGATTGACATGAATAGTGACCAAGCTCAACAAGGAAAGATATACCAGACTCTCTTTTCATGGAAAATTTCTTATCTATATGAGCTAACTGCCTGCAAACTTCAATTAATACAAAGCAATCAAAGACATATCTGGGCAGTTTCACAGGTTCACCTTCAGAACCGCCAACTCTAATGTAAGTGAATCTGGGAAATTAAATAAAGAAGCTGCCATAAATGTTGATTAACTGCATGGCTTCATCAGACATCCTTTTATTAATATTCCTTGTCAATTCGCAAACCTTCCTACTAGTGAAAAATATCATTAACTCTTCCATAATTTTCATAACACTTCTGCATTTGTAAGTGAGAGTAATAATCATAAATTCTGATATCTTCAACTAAGGATGCATGGGGTAATCCTCCCCACTCCCTTGTGGATGCCAGGCAGTAAAAGAGATATGAAGACATGTAAAAGTTTTTATTTCCCAGATAGTTAGTCAAACCCTGATGTAAACATTCAGCTATGATTTCTGCCCAGTCTAGATATTGTTCTCCTTGAAGAATCACTTAAATAAATAAATACATCTAATCCTCCCAGTGTAATGCCTGAGAACTACCTTTTAATTTGTGTAACAACACCAAGATATCCTTTACTTCTGGTATCATATGTTTCCTCGTTAGTGATCTGGGCAGCCTCGAACCTCCCTTTTGAAATTTTAGCAGCCAATTCCTTGCAATTATGCTCTTGTAATTTGCCTTTTCTAATGAGAAATAACTATAAGAGGAAGCAATGTCAAGATCTAAGTACGGCTCCTTGGGAAGAATTTTCATTATGACCATTAGGGTTTGTCTATTAACAGGCAATAACACATTTCCATTGAAAGCTCTAATGCACCTACCTTAAGGGTCATATCTATTCATACATTTGAGAACTAACTTAGGGCATTGTACCACCATAAGAAAAGTTGTAGCTTCAATTAAACCACTTTCCACAATCCTTTCCATCATAGGGGTAGATGTAGGATTTTTAGCTCTTTCCTTAAAATCCTCTAAATCATACTGAGCTAAAAAGGTATCTCCATATTCAGGTAGAGAACAGACAAGAATAGAACCGTGTTCAGAACCAAGATAGGTAGTTTTTGTGACTACAGATTGGATAAATAGAACAAAAAAAACTTGAACTATTTTTACAGTATTGAAAACTCAAAATGATTTCTCTTTTTCAACGAAGTAAAGGGAACAACTATGAGAAAAGTTAAAACTTACCTTTAACAGATTTCAATTCATTGTCAAACTAGGCAAGAAAGTCTTTTACCTCCAGCGCTATTTCCTTTTAATATCACCCTGTATATTTTGCTGCTAAAATTGGCCTGTTCCTTCTTGTGCTGAATTTACTTGATAAGATGTAAATTCTGACAGATGCATTAATTGTAAGTAATTCCCACACATGACCCTGATGTGTAATCATTACCCTTAACCTCTTGAAAGTTAAAACTTTCCACTTCATAAGGTGTTCCGAATATATTTCTCTCTAGATGATTTTCTTTCGTTAAAATCTCCCGCAATTTAGACTTAAAGAAGATTTTAGGGGATAATGAGACTTAACACATAGGTACATTTGTTACAGAACATTTCACAATGAAGTATTAAACTTTTGAACCTCTGAACTCCGAATATGAGGTCCAACCAGGAGGTTCAAAGATACAAATTATACTGCACAAGAGACCAAGAGTAGATGACTTTTCTGGGAACATCAAATGTTGAACCTTTGAACCTTTGAACCATAGGAGTTTTTTAAAAAGGTTCAAGTTTGAAGGTTCAATACTACAATTATTTTACACATAAGATGATAGGCGAATGATTTAATAACAAAGGGTTGACCTAAGGAGTAAACATATTGACCAATAAGGGAAAACGGTAGATCGACCTTTTGCTTAGGGAAGGATTATGAAAAATTGAATAAGGATGAGTAAAAAGGTAACATTGGCTCTGAATGGGGAATGCATTTTATGACAAAATGTAGAGAACTCAGAAACTCTAGTTACACACGAACAAAAACACAGGGATAGAAGAAAAAGAACCGAGGTAATCCAAAAACTGGAAAAGAAAAACGACAACACACAACAACAAAGAAACGACTATGTACAAAACAGGGGATACCTATTTTATATTTGATACAATTTAAGGTCCTATCTATTATAGGACAGGGGTAGAAAAGATCCATTGGGATATTCTAATTTGAAAGAATTAGGACCTAGTACCTAATGGATGTTGAATGGTCCCTTCCAAAGTGAATCGAACTTGCCATGTGCTCCTTTAGGCTCTCTCCTCTTATCCCATAGAAGCACTTCATCTCCTTCCATGAATTTTCTGGGCCTTATTTCTCAATCAAAAATCTTCTTAACCCTGGCTTGATGAGCAGTAATCTGATCAACTAGTTCATTTCTTTCCTCCTCAATCTTGGTTAAATACACAACACTTTTTTCCAAAGAATCTTGAAAGTATTGATCTTCAATGACCTTTTGTAATTTGGCTATAGATAATTCCAAAGGTAATGATAACTAAGCTCATATTCCATAAACCATCTCAAAAGGTGTCATCCCTATTGCTCTTTTTGGGGTTATCCTATCAGCCCAGAGTGCTTAGTACAATTTTGAATGCCAATCTTTGTGGTTATCACTCACTAATTTTCTCATGATGGCTATCAGATTTTCATTACTGGACTCATCTTGACCATTCCCTTCAGGGTAATAGTCTGATGAGTGAGAAAGAGAGATACTATGCTTGTAACAAAATTAAGTGAGTTCAATTGAGGAAAAGCTGGTAGCATTGTCTGCTATAAGTTTCTTAGTGATGCCAAAACATACCAGTATATTCTCTCTAAGAAAGTTACACACCACTTCTGAAGTAGTTCTCTTCATAGGGATTGCCTCCACCCATTTTGTAAAATAGTCCATCGCTATTAGAATGTGTGTATGTCTAGCACTCGAAGGAGGAGAAAGGGGCCCAATGAAGTCTAAACCCCATTGTTTGAAAGGTTCTTCAATAACAACAAGCCTTAGAGGTAATGCCGCATTGTCTAATCCCTTGTACAAGACATCGCCCCAAATGATATATTTCACTGCTTTTAATCTCAGATTGCTTTTCTCCTTTGGGGATAAGTGACTGGGACAGTCTCCATAGGTAAGATAATATGCTACGTCTATGAACCATGGATCTTGTAAACTTACCAATAGGACAGTGGGAAGTTCTTCTTCTTCTTCTTTACTCTCAGCAATTAATTTACACAAGCCTTGACCTCTAATTAATTTGGTTGGCCTAATCTCCAAGTCATACTCTTGAATCTTAGTAACCCATGCTCCTCTATTATTTATCCCAACATCCTGTTGAGTCAGAATACTCTTTACAACTGAACTAGGAACAAATATAATTGAATAGGAATGAAGTATATAGTACCTAAATTGTTTGACAACCTTTACCATGGCAAAAGCTTGTTTCTCTGTTAAAGAATATTTAAGTTCATGCTTCTTGAGAGGAACACTCATAAACGCTATTGGAGCTTCCATGTTCGATTCATTTTTCTGTAGTAAGATACCAGACATGGTGTGTTCTGAAGTATAACAATAAATGATAAAATCCTTTTGGAAATCAGGGTTTATCAAAGTAGGTGCTTGCACAATCGCTTCTTTAACATTTTCAAATGCTTTCTTAGCAGTCTCATTCCACCTAAATTCTTGTTTTTCACTCATCATCCCTATAATATGTTTCGTAATCTCGGCAAAATCTAGAATGAACTTTTTGAGGAAGTTAACTTGGCCAAAGAAAGATTTAACTCCAGTCCTGTTTAAAGGAAGGCTTAACTGTTGTATTGCTTTAACCCTTTCTGGATCAATTTTGATTCCATCCTTCGAAACTAAATGTCCTAGTAACTTACCTTCTATTACATAGAATTTTTTAGGATTAAGAGATATCCCATGATTTCGCCACCTTTACAAAATGGTCTCAAGATCTTTCAGATGATTTTCTCTCTTTTTAGAGAAAATAGTCAAATCATCAAGATAAATGACAATAATTTTATCTTTCAATTCTTTAAAAGATGAATTCATTGCCCATTGAAAATTTGCACCATTGTTAATCAAACCAAAGGGCATACAGTTATAAGCAAATGTTCCCCATGGTGTAGTGAAAGCAATTTTATGTTGATCATCAGTAGCCACACTTATTTGATTATAACTTGAGAACCCATCCAACATGGACATCATCTCTGATCCAACAACTATTTGTAAAATGTGACCCATCATGGGTAAGGCATAATTATCTTTCAAACTGGCCTAGTTTAAATTCCTAAAATCAACACAAATTCTTATTTCTCCATTTTTTTTGCATACTGGGACAATGTTTGCAACCCAAGTAGAGTGATGAATTGGATAGACAATCCTTGCCTTCAGCATTTTATCAATCTCCTTATAGAGGGCCTCATCAACCTTTGGGCTGTATTTTGTTAATTTCTACCTTAATGGAATTGCATTTGTTTTCAAAGGAATATGATGCTAGAATTGCCCGCCTCTAAAATCCTTTAGGTCATCATAGCACCAAGCAAAGACATCCCTATATCTAGTCAACAAATTAATCAACTTGTATTTCTCTTCCGGTGAGCAACACCTACCAATAGAAACCCATTTAGGATCAATTTTACTCCCAATGTTTATTTTTTCACAATCTCCTGATTTGTCAGGAGTCTGAGCAAGTTTGTTCTTGATATATTCATCTTGTTGATTGAACAAATGTTCAAGAGAGACTAGTCCTTTAGGAATTTTGTTTCCTTTCAACTAAATTACTTCATTCTTAGAATTGATCTCTGGATCAGGACTGAATTCTTTACATTCTGCTTCAGACCCTTCAAAGTAAGTCCCCAAGAACATCTCAACATTCTCCAAGAAGTTTCTATTTTGTCGGTTATTCTCAAAAACCTGCCAATATTCAGCATTATCTAGGACATTAGGACGATAAACCAACTCTATTCTATATGAATTCTCTTTGAAATTAGGGTGTGGGAGAAGAAGAGAAGTTGATACTGCCAGAGAATCTGCCCATGTGTTCTGACCTCTTGGAATTGCCTCAATAGAGAAAGCATCAAAGTATTCTATTTCATCCCAAACTCTGTTCCTGTAATGTCTCAATCTTTCATTTTTAACTATAAAAATGCCTCTCACATGTTTAACAATCAATTCAACATCTCCTTTTACTCTGAGCATCTTTATACCTTTCCCTTTGGCTTCATTTAACCCAAGCAATAGGGCCTTGTACTCTGCAGTGTTATTAGTATTTTTAAATTCTACCTTAAAAGAGTAAGGGAAATTTTTACCCTCAGGTGAGATCAAAACAACTCCTGCTCCAGAGCCGATGGTAGCACAACTTCCATCAAATTCCATAGTCCATAGATCATCTAAATGAATCAATTTTGGAATGGATTCCTCATTCATGTCCTTGGAGGAGAGAAAATAATTACCGAATTCACATTCTTCAAATAGAATCTGAGATTTAGGATCATTAGAAGGGTACACAGTAAACTTGTATTTAGCTTCAGGTTCCAGTTTTACTTTTTGTTTTCCCACCAGAATTGTAGCTTCTGACCAATCCAATTTGATCTCCCCACCTAAATCTCTACAAAAAGTTTTTCTCAACAGCATCCCATAACTAGCGGGAATGTCTACCACCAAGATAGTCAACTTCACTCTTTTATCAGGATAGGCTGCAAGAACAACCTGTGCATCTTTAATTTACCTGAGTAAAGGAATCTGTTTACCATCCATAGAATAACACCTACCAAATGTTTTTGTAAGGGATAGGCCTAGGGGTTTGGCTATTGAAGAGGGCATAATATTATCAGAAGCACCTGAGTCTATAATACAATTACTGAGTTTATGACCATTTATAAATAAAGAGACATAAAATGGGTTGGGCTTCATATCAACCATATAAGATGTATCATTGGATGAATTGACGGTCATTCTAGGTGTGTACATGGGTGATTCAAGTGGAGAAGCAAATAATTGGGCAATTGGGGACTCAGCATTAATATTTTGTTGCCTATCGGGCTCAATTTGTGAATGATCACCTTTAACATATCTAACCAATCTATCAAGTTCTTTGGGATTTAACTTTAGGTATTCAGTAGGAGATATTTGAATTCTTGAAGATTTACAAAATTCTATAATATCAAAAGATGTTTCATGATCATTCCTTTGTAACAATTTAACTTCTTGAGTTTTTAAACTAGTATCAGGGGTTCTAGTAAGAGGCTCCTTACCTTTAACAGGCACTTCTTGAGACGATTAAGTATTCGGAAATCTTAGATTCTTCTAACTTCTAGTAAGCACAACACATGAAGGATCCTCAAGAGTAACCAATATTTCACCTCCTCTTTCTGAGTCTGATTCATATTCTAGGAAGTGTATTTCAGAGTTGCTAGGTTCCTCAGAGTTTCTTTCATCCTTAGTGATTTCTCCCAACATATCCTTAGTAGCGGCCATTTGATCATATCTAAGCATCTCCGGACAAGAATTTCTATCATGATCAGTAGTCAAATGAAAGGCACACATATTCCCTCTTCCAGGAGGAGCTTCAATAGCTAACCTTGGTTGTGCTGGTGTAAGTTGCAATGTCTTACTAGTATTTGTCTATTGATTAAGATTTCTTCTGCTGACATCTTGATATGGTTGTTGAAATGAAGTACCAACCTTGGACAATTGTCTTTTTAGAGTAATCATATCATTTACTAACCTCTAGACCACAGGATCTGTAGAGGATGAGGGATGAACATTAGGTACTTGGACTTCTTTCTTCCATTTTCCAGCCATAATAAGATCATCTTCTAATCCAACTGCCAAGGTATGTGCATTTGCTAAGTCAACAACTACACCTATTCTAAGATGAAAACTAATATCAGGAGGCATAGAATTGATAAAGAAACATTTTTGATTCTCAGGAGTTGGCCTTCTAGCATTTGGGATTTTGTGCACAATTCTGTTGAATTTGGCTATAAATTCCCTCATAGGCTTATGTATTTTCTTTCTTGAGCTGAGTCAATTGAGCAAGGAGAGAATGTTCATCTTCTGTGCTTTTGAATCTATTTTTGAATGCAATTTTCATATCATTCTAGTTTGTAATTGAAGAGTCAAATAGATGATAAAACCATTCTGCTGCAGTATCGATTAGAGTTTGCACAAAAAGTCTTATAGCTACATCTTGATGTTGTACACCTAACACACCACATGTTGCGGCAAAGGCACTCAGATGCTCATCTAGTGATTGTTTTCCATCTCCATTAAACTTGGGTAAGTTTTCTCTTACATTTTTAGGCAGAGGATTCAGGTTAGCCCCTAAATTTAGAGGCCCTATAGCTGCTCCCCAAGGTTGGGCCATTGATAGAAAGTTTATAGTAGAAGGAATGACAGTGCTAGAAAGAGTTAGAGATTGACAGACAGAGGATGCAGAGGGTTTAGGAGGGCTAGGAGCTCTACTTCTGGCTCTTATAATTGGAGTAGGAATATAAGGAAAATTTAGGTTTTGCAACGTTTAAAAAGTAGGATCTTCAACTCCCTCTCTCCTCAAAGATCTTGTGTATCTTTAAACTTTAGTTTATTAAACTGTAACTGGATAACTAGTTATTAGTTTCTAGGCTATTCTTGAACTGTTGGGACTTTAGGGGTTGATTTCTAACTACATTTTCAGCTTGCCTCCTTCTTTGTCTGAGTAACAACAATCATTAATTATTAGCCAATTCTTCTTCCCTTTCTAATACTCAACTTGCTCTTCTATAATCATCAATATTTCAGTGAGTGTGCCATGCAAGAGTATTTAACTGACCGATTATGTCTTCTTGTTTGTCTTGAAAGCCAAGATTAGGTTGCAAAATAGGAATTATATTTTCACGAGGAAGCACCATCATTGCCTCATATTAGGACGACTAATCTTTTAACAAGCAATTCAAATCCCCAGCAGAGTCGCCAAAAACTGTTGGTTAACAGATTTGTCTTGGTCTAATGATATTTTATTCTAACTCTATAACCCTTTCTTTTTTAGAGAAAATAAGTTAAACAACAATTGGGTGAATTATCAGAAATAATTCCCCTCTGAATTAAGCTACAACTCCCTTTTAAATCTTCAATGAATTTGAACTATTCTAACATTGGAATACACTTTTAACCAGAAAACATTTAAGGCAAACTAATATTCACAAATCACTATGTCATGAATGTGATATATTTTCTTTCTTATGAAATCATTTAGTGATAGAACACGTAGATTCCATCTTCAATAGTGATCAAATATATTTAGATATATACATGCATCACTGAACCAATAAATAACAGAACATATATGATGAATCTTCCAATGAAAGAATAATTACCACATAAAAAGGAGAGCTCACATAGAAACTTTAATTCATACACTTAAACACACATATTTAAGTCTGTAGCAATCATTTCTTCCTTTCATTAACAGATGAAATTTTTTAGAAAAACATCACATACATTGTAAACATAAAAAGTTCAGCCAAAAATCTATTATCTCTTTTCCTATATCCTTTAGATTTAAACCATATATATATATATATATATATATATATATATATATATATATATATATATATCTATATATATATATATATAGCTTACCCTTATTAACTATTCTTTAAACCTAGAGTTAAACAAACTCTGACCCTTAGCGGGATTTTTTTTTTGAAAATTGATTAAAGGATAGAGTTTTTATACATAGTTCTGAACAAACTAAAAGAATAAAATATTGTATAAGCATGATCATGACTGGGATATCACGTTAGAATCTCTAGATTTGCTCTGTTCTGCTAAAGAGACACGTTGCGTCTTCCATTCCTGGTATGCAGCAACAAACTCCTAAATTTTTGGGAAGTTAGGGATGCCAATATCCTTAACTCGTGCCTTCCAAACATCCTTTTTCTTTTCGAATGCTCACTATCTTTTCCGCATGTTCTGGGAGTGCATCGACGCAAAGGTGAAGAAGTGATTCCACTTTTGATATCCGGGAGAAATCATCAATTATCATACTATCATTTTCTTTGACAAAACTAATTTTCTCTTTGAAGGATTGTATAACAGTATCAATATCCTTTTCTGGTTCACCATCATCTTTTAAGTACTTCACATTGATACATTCTAAATCATGTTGTAGAGACTGAGTAAACTCAATTATCTCTTTAATCAACTTTGTAAACTCAATTCGTCCCTGTTTTGACATTGAGTTTCTCCATTCAATGTTTCTCCTATTTACATATAGTATATTGTCATTCAGGCTTGTTATGTTCTTTTCTGATAGAAACTTCGTCACTCCATACTTCTGGATTTCAATCATCTAATTTATTACTCATCCATTTTGCTTCATCCTTTTCCCACAAGGCATTTTGTATTTTTAAATCTTCAAAAGTAGCTATGGTTTCATCATATATACCTTTCAAATCATTAATATATTTTGTACCTTTTTGGATGATATAATCTACCCAGTCATCAAACACTTTAGTCACCATCTTATTTCTATGTATTTGATCAAGAATTTTTTGATTAACTGGAGACTTTGGATCAAAAGATAGAGGTAATTGAGAGACAGGCTAGGGATCTGGATTGTGAATGACATCAATATATTCTACCATTGATCGTAATGATTGCTTCAACTCTCTCTTATCTTTTTCATCTTTCCATGTACGACTAACTATCTTTTTAGTAGATGCCTCGAGATGGTGCACGTCTGCAGCACATGATACAATTCCAAGGTCTATCCTTTCTACTACAAAATCTTGGACTGTGGGGTTCTGAACTTCTTCATCAGCTATTGGCCAAGCTATCTCCACACTCCAATTTCCTGTATTGGGATCAATGTCCACCCTGGAAGTGGTTTTTAGCTATTTAGATTTTGGAGCCTTTCCCAGACATTTGCTAACCATATCTTCCAATGGTAAAGAAAATGAAACTATTTTCCTTTTATTGTTAATTGAATTCTCCAACCATCGAGGCACGGTAACTGGAATCTCTTTATCAGGAGTGAGTTGTTCAGAAGGTGCATTTGGCAATATCATTAAATTGGTAGAATCAAAAGCAATCTCTACCTGTTTGTTCATATTGATTTCTTTTGCTATTAATGAACCAAACCCTTGATGACTCATTATTTCTTCTGAATCTTCTTCAGTATTTAGGTCCACAACTATTCTTTCTAAAATTTTCTTCTTCTTCCTACTCTTAGTTCTTGACCTGGTGGTGCGAGTAGGCCGAATAGTCACAAAGGTTTTCTTAGACTTCTTGGTGGCAGAACCCTTCTCAATTTTTCACTTTGGAGTACCTGCATCACAGATATTAATAAATTGATTAGAAGAATTTACAGGAGATTGTGATTCATCAATGGGTGCACACTATTGGGAATTTTCATTTTGAATCTTTCTCAATCTCTATTCTCTTAACCATTTTTTAGTCCTTATCATGGGGAGGGTTTTAACTTCAATCCGGTCCTCTTCATCTCTATTCCAATCAATTTCTAGAATAGGCAGCTGCTTTACTTGTTCAAAATGAGAATCAATCACATGTTCCTCATCATCTATTATACCAGTAATATTCATTTTTAGGTTAAGGGTGACTATTTTTCCTAGGGAAAATTTGTACCAAAGCCTTTTTCTAACTTCAAATTCATTTGGGCAATCTTACCAATAATCCTCTATTTGAGGAATGTGTGAAAATCCCTCTCCAAAATCCAAATTGTCTCTAGAAAAACCTTTGCTATCAAACTTGACCCTGGCATGATAATATGGAAAATTGAACTTCTTTAGGCCCACCTCTAGATACAAAGCATCATAAATTGATTGACATGAATAGTGACAAAACTCAATAGGGAAAGATATACCAGACTCTAGTTTCATTGAAAATTTCTTATCTATATGAGCTAACTGCCTACAAACTTCAATTAATACAAAGCGGTCAAAGACATATCTGGGCAGTTTCATAGGTTCACCTTAAAAACTGCCAACTCTAATGTAAGTGAATCTAGGAAACTAAATAAAGAAATTTCCATAAACACTAATTAATTGCATGGCTTCATCAGACATCCTTTTATTAATATTGCCTGTCAATTCGTAAACCATCCTACCAGTGAAAACATCATTAACTCTTCCATAATTTTCATAACACTTCTGCATTTGTAAGTGGGAGTAATAATCATAAATTCTGATATCTTCAACTAAGGATGCATGGGGTAATCCTCCCCACTCCCTTGTGGATGCCAGGCAGTAAAAGAGATATGAAGACATGTAAAAAAATTTATTTCCCATATAGTTAGTCAAACCCTGATGTAAACATTTAGCTATGATTTTCGCCCAATCTAGATATTGTTCTCCTTGAAGAATCACTTGAATAAAGAAATACATCTAATCCTAGCAGTAGAATGCTTGAGAACTACCTTTTAATCTGTGTAACAACACCATGATATCCTTTACTTCTGGTATCATATGTTCCCTCATTAGTGATCTGGGCAGCCTCGAACCTCCCTTTTGAAATTTTAGCAACCAATTCCTTGCAATTACGCTCTTGTAATTTGCCTTTTTTAATGAGAAATAACTATAAGAGGAAGCAATGTCAAGATCTGAGTATGGCTCCTTGGGCAGAATTTTCATTATGGCCATTAGGATTTGTCTATTAACAGGCAATAACACATTTCCATTGGAAGCTCTAATGCACCTACCTTGAGGGTCATATCTGCTTATACATTCAGAACTAACATAGGGCATTGCACCACCATAGGAAATGCTGTAGCTTCAATTAAACCACTTTCCACAATCCTTTCCATCATAGGGGTGGCTGTAGGATTTTTAGCTCTTTCCTTAAAATCCTTTAAATCATACTGAGCTAAAAAGGTATCTCCATATTCGGGTAGAGAACAGACAAGACTAGAACCATGTTTAGAACCAAGACAGGCAACTTTCATGACTACAGATTGGATAAATAGAATAGAAAAAGATTGAACTATTTTTACAGTATTAGAAAATCAAAATGGTTTCTCTTTTTCAACAAAGTAAAGGGAACAGCTATGAGAAAAGTCAAAACTCACCTTTAACATATTTGAATTCACTGTCAAACTGGGCAAGAAAGTCTTTTACCTCCATCGTTGTTTCCTTTTCATATCATCCTGTATATTTTATTGCTGAAATTGGCCTGTTCCTTCTTGTTCAAAGGTAGAAAATCTGGTCAAATAATTACTGGATCAATTAATTTGTGTTGAATTTACTTGATAAAATGTAAATTATGACAGATGCATTAATTGTAAGTAATTCCCGCACACAACCTTGATGTGTAATCATTACCCTTAACCTCTTGAAAGTTAAAACTTCCCACTTCATAAGGTGTTCCGAATATATTTCCCTCCAGATGATTTTCTCTATTAAAATCTCCCACAATTTAGACTTAAAGAAGATTTTAGGGGATAATGAGATTTAACACATAGGTACATTTGTTACGGAATATTTCACGATGAACTATTAAACTTTTGAACCTTTGAACTTCAATATGAGGTTCAACCGGGAGATTCAAAGCTACAAATTGTGTTGCACAAGAGACCAAGAGTAGATGACTTTTCTAGGAACATCGAACGTTGAACCTTTGAACCTTTGAACCATAGGATTTTTTAAAAAAGGTTAAAGTTTGAAGGTTCAATACTACAATTATTTTACACATAAGATGGCAGGTGAATGATTTAATAACAAAGGGCTGACCTAAGCAATAAAAATATTGACCAATAAGGGAAAATGGTAGATCGACCTTTTGCTCAGGGAAGGATTATGAAAAATTGAATAAGGGTGAGTAAAAAGGTAACACAGATTAAGGGTTTAATTGAACTGATGTTGATGTGATTATGTTCATGAGGGTTTGAAATATTTGATACAACTAATTCACCCCCCCTCTCGATTGTCTTGTGCATTCAACAATTGGTATCAAATCCAAGTTCTTTTGAAGAAATCCTAATAGCTTGAGGTAGATTCAGGATGGCGCATAAGAAGGATACTCCCTTGTTTGATGGATCAGACTATGCACTCTGGAATATAAGGATGGAAGGTTTTCTAATTTCCCTTGGTTATGATGTCTGGAAATGTGTCAAGTCAAATTACACTATACCTATGGGTGGTGTAAATACTAAAGATGAAATTAAAGATGCAGAAATAGATGGTAAGGAAAAAAATGCTCTCTTAAATGGACTTATTAATTTTGAATTGGTGAAAGTTACAGCTTTGAAAATTGCTAATGAGATCTGGAAAATGTTAGAAAGTGTTTATGAAGGAGATGATAAGGTTAAAAGGGCAAAAATGTAGAATTTGAAGCTCACTTATGAGACCATGCGTACGTCTAAAGATGAAAACATTGCAAGCTATTTACAAAAGATAGATGAAGTTGTCAATTGCATCAAGGGACATAGAGGAAAGATAGATGATCAAGAAGTAATTTTGAAGGTACTTAGAACTATTCCTAAATCTTATAGTCATAAGCTGTCTGCTATTAAAGAATTACACAATTTGAATCAGTTTACCAAAGAACAGTTGCTTGGCACCCTAACTACTTTTGAAATAAGAGAGTTTGGCACAAATGGTGGAACTGCAAAAGATGAGACTGCTTTTAAAGCAGTTAAAATAGAGAAGACTATTGAATTAGATCCAGAAGACTTTGACAAAGTGGACACTAACTTTTTAAGAAGGATGAAAAAGGGTACTGGTAAGTTCAATGGTAAGTTACCCTTTAAATGTTTCTGTTGTGGAAAAATAGGTCATTATGCTTCAAGTTGTCTAGATAGAGCTCTGAGAATCAAGAACAAGGAAAAAAGTAAATCAATTAGAAAAAATTACTATGCAAGTATTTTTGATGATGATTCTAACTTTGAGGATGATAAAGATAATGAATGCTTATTTATTTCCATAAGAGATGAAACTGGTTCTATTAACCCTGGAAGCTGTGTGAAGGAAAAGAGTCTGGAAGCAAGCACTAACCCTAAAGATATTGTTATATCTACTTTTCATGCTAGGAGTGAAAAGGATGACTGGGTCATTGATAGTGGATGCTCAAATCCTATGACAAATGATAAGAGTAAGTTTATTAAACTTGAAAAGTTTGATGGTGAAGTAGTAAGGTTTGGTGGTGAGGAAGCTGCTAAAATTTGTGGAAAAGGTTCAATTAGTTTTATGGAAAACATAACACTAATGATGCCCTTTATGTCAAAGGTTTAAAGCATAATCTCTTGAGTGTTGGATAGATGTGTAGCAAGGGCTATAATATTATATTCCAGGATAATGGGTGTTAGATCAGAAAAAGCTCCGGATTAGTAATTACTGCTAGAAAGAAGATTGGAGGTAATGTGTATCATCTCAAAGGTAGTGTCAGTTTCTGTCTCAAGTCTTAGATCAATGAGAGTTGGCTATGGTATAAAAGATTGTGTCACATTAACTTTTATATCCTAGTAAGGATAAGTTTAGTTCAAGTTATAAGAGATCTACTAAAGATAACAAAGCCTATCACTGTTGTCTATAAGGAATGTCAGTTTGGAAAGCAAACAAGTAGAAGCTTTAAGAGCAAAGATCAGTCATCTACGAGATTTTTGGAGTTAGTTCATATAGACCTTTGTGGTCCTACAAGAGTAAGGAGTTTCCAAGGTGACATGTATTTTATGTTATTCATTTATGATTACTCTAGAATGACTTGGGTTACTTTTCTTAAAGAAAAATCAAAAACCCTACATAGGTTTAAATCATTTAAAGCAATGGTTGAGAATGAAATGGATATGAAGATCAAATGTTTGAGGTATGTCAGAGGAGGAGAGTTTATTTCTAATGAGTTTAATGTGTTTTATGAGAATCATGGGATAAAAAGGTAGTTATCTACTCCTAGAACTCCATAACAGAATGGAGTGGTTCAAAGGAAGAACATGACTATTCAAAAAGTTGTAAAGACAATGATAGAGGAAGTAAATCTACTGGAAGTATATTGGAGAGAAGTAATTCATATTGGTGTCTACATACAAAACAAAGTACAAGTGAAATAAAATGATACAAAGACTCCCTATGAACTATGGTATGGAAGGATTCCCACTACTAAATACTTCAATGTTTTTGGAAGCAAATGTTATATCAGAAGAGATGAAGAACTAGGAAAGTTTGATGCAAGATGTGATGAAGGTATCTTTCATGGATACTCTACCAAAACCAAATCTTACCAGTACTACAATAAGAGGCTAAGAAATATTGTTGAAAGTGCTAATGTCAAATTTGACAAAGATATGTAGAAGTTCTCAGAGGTCAATGGATATGAATTAGATGAGTCCTCTTGTGGAGAAGAGAAAAAGACCAATGAGAAGCTAGTGCTGGTTGAAGTTGAAGAAACATTAGAAGTACAAGTTGAAGAACAAGAAGCTTCAAAAAGAGCTCCTAAAACTCCTAAGTATGTAGAGAGGCATCACACTACAGATCAGATCATTCCTGATAAAAGTAAAGCTACTAAAGAATAGGTAAATCTATGTTTACTTTCCAAAGTTGAACCTAAAATAGTGGTTGAGGCATGCAAGGATAAATATTGGGTTAAGGCTATGGAAGAAGAACTAATGCAAATTGAGAAGAATTACACTTGGGAAATTGTCCCAAGACTAGAGAACAAGAATGTCATTGGAACTAAGTGGGTGTTCAGGAACAAACTGAATGAGAATGGAGAAGTGGTAAGGAACAAAACAAGACTTGTATGTAAAGGCTACTCACAAGTGGAAGGAATAGACTATGAGGAAACTTTTGCTCCAATGGCAAGACTGGAGGCTATTAGATTATTTCTAGCTTATGCAACACATAAGGATTTCAAAGTATATCAGATGGATGTGAAGTCTACTTTTCTAAATGGTGAGTTGGAAGAGGAAGTATATATAGAGAAACCAGATATTGTATGCAAATTGAAGAAGACATTGTATGGATTGAAGTAAGCTCCCAAAGCTTGGTATGCTAGGTTAGATAGGTATTTGGTGCAACAAGGATTCAGTAAAGGGTCTGCAGACATTAATTTGTACATCAAACTAAGCAATGATCAAATCCTGATTATTGAGGTCTATGTGGATGTTATAATCTTTAGTGGAAATGAAGGTATGTGTAAGAACTTTATAGATGAGATACAAAAATAATTTGAGATGTCAATGTGGTGATATGAACTTCTTCCTTGGGCTGCAAATTAATTAGATGGATGAGGGAATCTTCATTTCACTATCAAAGTATCTCAAGGAATTATTGAAGTTTGGGATGGAAGATTCTAAACCAGTTTCTACCCCCATGACAACTAGTTGCAAGCTAAGAAAGAATGATTAATCTCCTAAGGCTGATAAGAGTAGATATAGGTCAATGATTGGATGAATGCTATACCTAACTGCTACTAGACCAGATATCATGCATGCAGTCTATCTTCTGGCAAGATTTCAAGAAGATCCTAGAGAGTCACATGTAATGGTAGTGAAGAGGATATTCAGGTATTTGAAAGGCACTCCGGATCATGGTTTGTGGTATCCTAAGAAAAATGACTTCATCCTAAGTGCCTACACAAATGTAGATTGGGCCAGATGTGTAGATGACGAGAAAAGTACAAGTGGCGGTACGATCTTTCTTGGAGACAGAATTGTGTCATGGATAAGAAAGAAGCAGGATTCAGTATCCTTATCTACTACAGAAGCAGAGTATATTGCAGTAGTATCGTGTTGCACATAGGTGCTATGGATGAGATAAACTCTAAAGGATATCAAAGTTGAGTATGATGATCTAATTCCTATTTTCTGTGATAATACCAGTACCATTAACATTTCGAAGAATCTAATGATGCATTTAAGGAAAAAGCATATTTCTATTAGGTATCCCTTTTTGAGAGAGAAGGTTGCAGAGAAAGAAGTCAAGCTTAAGTATGTGCCTACAAAGGATCAGGTTGCTGACATATTCACCAAGGCTCTTCCTAAGGATACATTTAAGTATCTCTGGGAGAAGTTAGGGGTTATTTCACCTCCTTCCTTGAACTAGATGCATAAGGAAGTGCATCAGTCTAGTGTGATTCAGGATTGATTCTTTTTTGGACTGATGATGAAGACTACCTCTCAGGGGGAGCTGGTAGTGGCATTGAAGAGTGTTGTAGTTAGGGGGAGGTATTCAGAGTAGTTGAGATTAGTGCAAGTATATGTAGTGTCATACTCAGGGGGAGAAATCTTGAAAAAGGTGTGTCACCCTTTGCCATCGATGTCAAAGGAGGAGAAAGTTCATGTGAAAACAATGGGACGGTAAGACGTATAAAACAAAGGGGGGGATTGAGATTAGTGTATAATTATGTCATGATGTTTTTTCACATCATATGTTGCCATCAATGACAAAGGGGGAGATTGTTGCAAGTATGTGCTAATTGGTGTTGTCATTGATGTGAACATGTTTGAGTTGTCATTGGTGTCAACTGTATCTTCTAATGTTCCTATTGTTCATTGATTGATTTATTGTGTCAAGGTGATTTGAATAGATTGTAGAAGTGTTGATGATGTTAGTATGTTGCTCTTATTTCTATTTTTCCAAGTGCTTTTGAGAAAATTTTATAAATACTTAAGACAGTGTTGTGAAGAAGTATTGTGGCTTACAGGATACTATCCGAGATTTTTCTCTGCATTTCTTCTGTGTTGTAGATAGGAGTATGAGGTTTGGATATGTTTTAGATAAGTTGTTGAAGATGTTAAATCTAGAATTTGGTGCTCCAAAACACTGTGGTTTGAGATTTATGTTCACCAGTTTGAAGACTGTGTCTAGCAATGTGATTGGGGGAAAGTATTTTTCTTGGCATTTCTCTGTAGTTTGGTTTTTAGTCTTTTAGTTCTATTTGAAAGTTCATAAGGTCCATATCTGTGTCCTATCCAAAGGACTTGTGATTTGGTGCTCCAGAATATAGTCTTCTTGAGTAGCAGAGCTTGGTAGTGTTGGTTGTAAGCAGTTTGTGAACTGTCTTCAAGTGAGATTTGTTATAACTGAATTTGTTGGCTCCCAGGTGATTCCATGTTGTTCATGGATGTTTCTAGATCATGTTAAAGGCTTGTTCTTGGTCTACAATTCATGGTTGTGTTCTTCGAAGTGAGTGCCTAAGTGTTCTTGGTATTTACACAAGTTTAGTCGACTTGGATGTTAACACTAATTGTGGATATGCTTTGTGGATTGAGGAAGCATGTTGAAGTGTGTGAAGATGTTTGTAGGTCTGAGCTAAGTTGTGAAATGGTCTACCTTTGTTCCTTTGCTCCATGGGAATGTTTAAGTCCATATCTAATTTGAATTTTGTATGTTTGTTGACCTTCGAGATTGTTTCAAAGGTTGTAAAGTGTGTTGACAACCTTGGTGAATGTTTCATGGTTGATGTTGATATAAATAAGTGTGAAGGATTCATGTGTGTGTGTGTGTGCAAGGATTGTGATTTTTGTGATATGAATTTGAATCAGAGGCAGTAAGGAATTTCATGTGGTAGATGACCTAATGTAGTGAGCAATAGTTATCAACAATTTTTGAGAGAGGATGTGAAGGTGATGTTTATTGTGCTTCATCGAAAATAAACTCATGCATGTGGTAGATGCTATTATATCAGTTCATGGCAGTGAGCAACCTCTTTTCTTCTTTCTTCTTCTTCTAGATAGTGAGTCCTTGGCAGTGAGCCTTTCCCTTTGTTGGCAGTGAGCCTCTTTTAATTAAATATTTCTACTACTTTATATTTTGAGCTGATCCTCACCATGGTTTTTCCCTTTTAGGGTTTTCCATGTAAAAATTTGGTGTTTTCTTGTGCATGGTGTTGATGTGTTTAAGTTTTAGTTATATGCATTCCATGTTTAATCTTCATAACAAATTAATGGTTTAAGTGAATTGATGTGGATGTGATCATGTTCATGAGGGTTTGAAATATTTGATACAACTAATTTATCCCCCCCCTAAGTTGTCTTATGAATTCAACACAACCATGGTCCCCTACTAGCACATTGCATAGATCTTTTTCGTAGGAAAAGGAGAAAGAAAAAAACCCCTTGGCTAGAGTAACAATGTCCACTTGCCCTTTATTTCTCTATTTCTTAAGGGCCAAGGATCTAACCAACTCAATATTAGGTCTTAGCCCCAAACATTTGCCCACCAAGGTCATCTCTATTAGAGAGGCACCTTTATCCACTATACTATTAGGAATAGAAAGAGAGCACTCACCTAAAATAGGGTCCAAGGAGAGCCAAGTCAATTCAGAGGTTCCTTTACCTTTAGGGTGAGCTCCAAAAAGTGTAGTCCAATGGTTATCCTATGTCTTGGAGAAGAGGTCCTTTGCCAAGTTGTTTACAATCTCCTGACCCTCCTCATAGAGCTCTAGGTCACTAACCTTGGGTTTCTCACCTACTGATGTACCACTTGGGTCTAGGGGATTATCCCTCCCTGTCCCATCCAAAACCACATAGACAACTGGGTCCTCCTCGTCTAACTACATCCGGTCAGCTGGACAGCCCTCCACCAAGCTTCCTCCATTACCAAACCCGCTATTCTTCTATTGACTTCTACCTCCCTCCATCAGCATGGTGTAGGCTATTTTTTCTTATCCTTCTTCTTAGATTTATTAAACAAAAACTATGTTAATATTTTATTTAGAAATTAGGAAAATTTATAATAATCTTTTATTTACTTTAAGTAATTCAACCTTTTTAGCTTGGAAAGTTGTTGAATTTAAATTCAATACTAGGAATTGGTAAACAAATTTTAGAACACCTATGAGTTATGTCAAATTATTTTCTTTTACACACTATTGAAAATGCATACATATTTTTATAATTTAAACAATTCATTATTTTTTAAATACTTTGATTGGAAAAGAGATTGAAATATATAAATTAAATCTTTTATAATTTTTTATTTTTATATTTTATAGGTTATTGTCTTATTTTAAAAATATATATTTTAAAGTGTTATTGTTTTGGGGTGGGGGCCCTGGCTCAATTGGCTAAAAAATTCTGTTGCGGTAAAGAAGGTCACGAGGTCCAGTCTCCCACCATCCCTATGGTACCGGAGGATGTGTCGTGCTTGCAGTTTATAGGGGGGCTACCCGATTCCTGCAGTCTAAAAAAAAAGTGTTATTGTTTTAATTTAATTTTTAAATTTTAAATTGAAAAAAAAAAGAAAAAAAATTAATTGTTTAAGGTTGTGGCCTGTGTTAAGCAGGTCGCATGCCTTAAAAGGCTTTGGCCTTTTCTAAATAAAGAAAAGTGTGAAACTTTTCTTTAAATAAAAACAAATTTGTTTATTTTTTTTTTAATTTAATATATATTATATAAATATATAAATTATTTTTATATATAGAATTATAATCTATATTAATAAATAAATAAATAAAGTTTTAAATTTATTATATCTATATATTAATATTATAATTCTTGTATAATATATTTAAAATATAATATAATGTATTATTTCAAAATAAAATAATTAAAAATAAATAAATGTATATAAGTTTAGTATATTTGTAAAATCAATATCTTTTTATATTTAATAGTTAATGATCACAAAATTCTTTGGGAACCTTTAACTCAATTTGAGTTAATTAGTTATATCAATCTAGGATTTCAACCTTCATATAATGTTTCATATTAGATTCAAAGAAGAGCCAAGGAAACACTAGCTTTAGTAATTTTAGAGTAACCAAAAAATGTACATTAGTGTATACTTAACCTTAAGCAAGTTGATTATTATTGAAATACTTTTATTTAAGTTTTCATTTAAGTTTACTCTTGAATGGCAAATTCCTTTTATTTTAGAATTATTAATTATAGTTCAAGTATAACTAATTTAGATAATGGTATTTAGTTTCACTCGAATGGAACTTAATTAGTAATGTAGTTTAATTGTCTTTCTCTTTAATATATGGAATTAGTTAGAAGCATTAAATAGGATTGTTCAATTCAATGATTAGTTAAAAATATGATATCCTTTATGGTTTACTTTTTAGTCTTCCTAAACTTTGATTTTATTCAATAAGTATTTGTCATCTAGAATTTCGTACTTCTTTTAGATTATAAAACAACATAAATAAGATATGAAACTAAAACTCATAGTGTTCAGCATCAACAGTCCGTCTAGTTCACATTTATGGGTAATGTTGTTGTGCTTGAACTATTGCACTTATAGCCTATTATATCTAAAATAATGGTGTTTATGGCATCAACCCTATAAAACATTAGGGAGTAATAAGGGACACCAAGATATTTAAGTTTGAGGGATGGGTAATCTCTCTCAAACACCAAACTAACAAAGATTAATTGCGAGAATAAATGAATTGATCCAACTTAGAAAATATCTCCCATCACATGGTTTAAAGGAATTTAGAATCACCTTGTACTTACATTGAAATTAGAACATCTTTCTTGCAAGGGAACATATTATCAAAGGGGAGAAAGGGAATATCAATCATGTAGTTTGTAAAATTTTATTATAATAGAAATAGGAAGTAGTGAATTATAAAACAAGTATTGGTCAAGGAGACCAAATTATTTTTAAATTGCTTCCCTACGTGGGTAGTAGTCACAGAGGAACTATCTAGGGAAATTGGGCCCTAGAAAGGGTTGCGTACCCACACAATAATTCACATAAAACATAGAGTAGAAAATAGAACTACATATAAATTACACCTTGATCTCATTTGGAAGCAGGTATGAAGGCAGCTTGGGGAATGAAGAATGTTCTCAATGTGCAGGTTTTCAAGCATAGGGTTAGGAGGTATTGAAACTCTTGTTTATTCAATTGAAACCTTCAACTTAGATATTTTGTCAAGTGATTGACTCCAACAAACCTAAATTGAATCTTCAAACACAAGGACAAGATAGGAAATCATTCAACATATACTCAGAAGAATCCTGAAAGGATTCTCTTAACTCCCTAAGACTTTAGGCCAAACTCTGAGGTAGGACTCAAGCCATTAAACTTTGTATATATATTACTCCTAAATGTTGATGACCTCAGTGCACTCTTAGTAGTTGGGGGAGTGTTGTCATTAGCGAGTGGCTCAAGATCCATTAAATCCTGATGGGCCTATATCTCTAGCCAGAGCACGTACCTATCCCATTAGGATAGATGCTCATCCCGTTTGGATGAAATAATGTCTTCCTCTTATGGATAGATGCCTATCCTGTAAGGATGAATGCTTGTCATGATTGGATGAATTCCTATCCCATTTGATTAGAGGTACCTGATTATATGATCAAATTAAACACCAAATAAAATATAAAAATTTAGTTTTATTTTAGGTAATAATCATTGGGCTATTAGATGTGGTATCCTGGTGAGGTTTGGAAGATAGGCCTTGAGCGTACTATGACTAGCACAAATTGAAAGGAATTAATAATGTAATTAATTATAAAAGAATAAAATTATGATTTTGGACACAAACCTTAAAGCAAGTATTAATTACAAAATTATGATTTGCAGGAACATAAATGGCAAGGACAAGAGCAACTTGAGATAGAACTACCTAAAGGCAGAAGAAAGACACTAATGAAAAACAAAAGGAACAAGGGAACAATGAGGTAGGGCCAGATGCAATAATTGAATTGCCAACGGAACAGAGGGATAAAATAAACTCCTTAGAGAAAATAGTTGAGGATCTCAGAACAAGGCAAGCTAATATTGAGAACATAGTGGAAATTGAATTTCAAAATCCTCCTAAAGAGGTCAATCCAGTTGAAAATACAATGAACATGGTTGCACCTAGCAATAATTTTCCATCATGGAACTCTCCAAGGACTTGAAACAAATTACATCACCTAAGTTTGATGGGAAACAATTAGGAGAAGGGGCTAAAAATTGTTGAACGAAATTGAAAAGTACTTTGAACTAAGGGAATACAATGAAATGACCAAAGCATTATGGGGATCCTATCAATTAATAGGGAAGTTGCAAGTTGGTGGACAAATATTAAAGAACAAAATGGATACACTAAGGAAAACATAACATGGGAACAATTCATTCATCATTTCTGCAAGAGGTGGTTACCACAACTATTCTTTACTGAAAAGATGACAGAATTTCATAACCTTCGACAAGGATCACTAATAGTGCAAAAATATTGGTATAGGTTTGTTAAATTGTTAAAACACGTACCAATATACCAAATTGATGAAAAGAGTCAAACCAGGAAAGTCATATTAGGATTAAATGCTAATTAATATTGGGGTAGAAGTCGATATGCATGGCCCTAAAAGTATGAATGAGGTACTAGAAATTTCCCTAAAATAAGAAAGAAAACTACAGGCCCTAGTAGCATCAAGGCAGAACTTCAACAATAATAAGAAGCAATCTTTGAAAAGAAAACAAGAATTTAGGGGGAATCAAAACTTTAAGAATCAATGAACCAACTTCTTAGAAAGGAGGCCACCATCAAATCAAAATCCAAGGAATTGTGTGAATGGGATCAATAACAGGGGAAATTTCAACAGGAACAATCAGAGAAACTTTAATAGGCCAACATTTCCACCAGGACTTAATGAAGAAAGGAATGATCCCCCTAGGAATCTAATACAATGGGGACAACCAAGTGGATGTTTTATGTATGGGGAAAATCATTATGCTAGATATTTTCCAAGGATGCAAGGACATATTAGAGAAAACCAACCTCAACGGGGACCTTCACAAAGGGTTCATGCTACAGTAAGAATTTGACAAACTTGATTTTGAAATTTGCCCATAGAAACTACAAGTGTGCTTTCAAGGAAACTGATTTCCATACTAGTAGACATTGGATCATTGAATGTTTTATTTCTCCAAAACTTGTTAAAAGAATTTCATTAAGATTTAGTCAAATGGAATCAACACGGGCAGTCCAGTATGGGGATAATGTAGTTAGAGAAGTAACCAAGTGTCTATATAACATTACAATCCAATTTACTCAATTTGAAACAAAAGTAGACCTATATGTGGCACCCCTAGGGTCATATGATGGAATGAGTTGGCTAACCAATCAACAAGCAAATGTAGATTTCTATAATAAAACGGTGGACTTTTTGGATGATGAAGGGAATAAAGTTAACTAGAAGGAACCCTTAGGTCAATAAATGTGTAAACCATATCATCAATGCAACTAAAGAAAGAAAGAAGAAGGGGAGATCAAATATTTATGGTTACACTAGATGAAAAGGAAGAGGAAAATACCCCAACATTTGAAAATTCTCCTTTCCTTAAAAAATTTAAAGTTGTATTTCCAGGTTTACCCTCTAAAATAAAATTTGATTTTTCCATCAAAATAGTACCATGAGCTAAGCCAGTATCAAGGCTCCTTACCTCATGAATATATATGAGCTATTAGAACTTAAGATGCAATTGGAGGAGGTATTAGGAAAAATATTAATAAGGCAAAGTGTGTCACCCTGGGGAACACCAGTTAATTTTGTTAAGAAGAAAGATGGAACCTTAAGGTTGTGTATAGACTACCAAATGTTAAACAAGGTAACAATAAAGAATATATACCCTTTCCCTCTCATCGAAGACCTATTTGATCAAATAAAGGGAGAAACTGTGTTTTCTAAAATTGACCTTCAATCAGGATATCACCAACTTAGAATTAAGGTGGACATTCCAAAAAAAGCCTTTTGAACAAGATATGGACACTATGAGTTCATAGTTGTACAACTTGATGTGACTAATGCTCCTACTACCTTTATGAACTTAATGAATAGAACTTTCCATGGAAAATTTGTCCTATAAATTTTGGATGATATTTTAATCTATTTTAGAAATGTGGAAGAACATTTAGCACACTTCCATCTAGTTTTACAAATGTTGAGAGAAGATAGGTTATATGGAAAATTGTCAAAATGTGCATTATTCGAAAAGAAGATCCCTTATTTAGAGCACATCATATCTGAAGAAGGAATTGCAAAAGATCCTGACAAAATAAAAGCTATAGTGGAATGGACAATCCCCAAAAATGTTTTAGAAGTGAGGATCTTCATGGGACTAGTAGGATACTATAGGAGGTTCTTAGAGAGGTTTTCTTAAATTGTGAATCCTAGCACTTCATTGCAGAAAAAGAGTAAAAGATTTGCAAGGACAAAACAATGTGACAAGGCATAAGGCAAGGAAAATAGGGCAGCAAATGCCTTAAGCATAAGAAGACATTTGATGGCCGTGGCAACCTTCAAAACTAGCTTCAAGGAACAAGTCTTAGTAAAAAAAAACATGATCCTTGGTATGAACAAGTAAAAACAACTTTGGAAGTTAATCCAATTGATCCAAAGATTGTGGGGTACACTTTTGATAATGATGGATTGCTTTGATATGCTAACAAAATGTATGTTCCTAATTCAGGGGAATTTAGAACCATAATTCTAACTGAAGCTCACAATGCACCTTATTCAAGTCATCTAGGGGTAAATAAGATGTATTCTTATTTTAAGAAGTTATATTTTTGGCAAGGAATCAAGAATGACATATTACTCTTTGTAGAAAAATGTTTGGAGTGTCAAAGGGAAAAGGCAAAACATAATCATCCAGCTAGATTTTTATACCCCCATGATATACCACATCACAAATGGCAAGTCATTAGTTTGCACTTCATACAAGGATTACCTATGACACCTTATAGGCATAATACATTAATGGTGGTAATAGATAAACTCACCAAGTTGGCTCACTTCTGTTAGGAAAAGTGTCTCAACCTTCCAACTTTGAAAGGTTACTATTCTTCCCAATTTTGGTCTTTTCGAATACCCTTTATCTTGAAGAATGGTCTAGAACTTTCTAAGATTCCAAAAGGGCTAAAAATAGCGAGACTTACTATTTTTAGTAACTCTACATTTGACCTCAGATTGACCTAATTTTTTTTTTAAAGGTGCAAAACTGCTAAGTAAACATCTCGGGAGAGTTTAGACTCATGATCATATCTAGATTGTGAGATATTAAAGTTTCTATTTCTAAAATTGCTAAAAAACAATTGAACTTAGTTTTGAGGCACTTAGAGGTCCCTAAATTTCCCAAAATTTCTCATAACCAATGAAGTGGGTAATAGTGTGATAGATCTCTTCACGAGCTTTCCAAGGCATTAAATGGTTCGTCAATTGGACACCCAGATCAAAAGTTATGGCCTCCAGAAGTTGGACCTCTTGGTGTTGGACACTTAAAAGAGCTATAAAGGGGAGAGTTACACATGTTGGTGTGTTTTTTGGCACATCACAAGGCATCTTTGATTGAAGATAATTTGGGTACCACTTTTGGCTAGTTTCGGTTCATGATTTTGTAATTACCATTAATGATTTATTGTATTGCATCTCCTATATATCAGGAGCTTGAGATGGAGGTTGTGTGTAAGAGTCTTATACTCCTACACACAACCTTGATCTCAAGCTCCTGATATATAGTTACCTCTTGGATCTTTGGTTAGTTATAATCCTATGAAAGCTTGCTATGCAAATATATTGTAATCTTTTTTATTCCTGAATAATATATTGGGCGGCTTTGGAGTGTGGAGTTTTTTACCTGAAAGGGTTTTCCTCACATATATCTTGTGTTGTGAGTTTTTCAATTGAATGTTGTTATTATCTTTTTGTTAATGTGCATCTAGTAACCTGTAACTATAAAAGTTAAAATTTTGCATAAATCTTTCCTTAGTATATTAGTGTAGGAAGCGTTTCCACATACCTTGCTTCCTTTTAATTGGTATCAGAGCCTGATCACATTTGGTTCTAGTTGTTGGGTAGAGAGTTTTTTGATCTGATCTTCATTTGAGTGGGAGCTTGTGCAAATGATTTTGAAATCTTTGTTGTAGGAAAGAGATGGCGAGCACATCTGGGAGGTTTGAGATAGAGAAGTTTAATGGTAGTAATTTCGAGTTGTGGAAACTCAAAATGGAGGGCATGCTTGTAGATCAAGATTTATGGGATGTCATATCTGGTACAAAACCAACAACGATGTCTCAAGAGGACTAGGATATCAAAGATCGAAAGGCTAAGGGTTTGATAAGACTCTGTTTGACTGATTCAGTACTAGTGAATATCCATGAAGAGAAGAGTGCAAAAGATCTTTGGAAGAAACTTGGAGATGTTTATCAAGCTAAATCCCTGGTGAACAAGTTATTCCTATGAAATAAATTATATTCTCTAAGGATGGAAGATGGAGGATTTGTTGCTAATCATCTGAATACTTTCAAGATGCTTATTGCCCAATTGACCTCTGTTGGTGTAAAGATGGAGGAGGAGGATCGATGTATGACATTGCTATGTTCCTTACAAATTCATGGGATCACATTGTTATGGCCATTGGGAGTACCACTACCACCTTCAATATGGATGAAGTGGTTTATTCATTGTTGTTTGAAGAAATGTGGAGAAAGTCTTCTGAATCACCTAAGGAGGCTCTTGCGATTCATGGTAGATATAAAGAGAAGGGAAATAAAAAGGATAAGAAGGAAGAAAAAGGAAGATCCAAATCCCGTGGGAGATCTAAGTCTCCTAGAAAGTCCAAGGCTCTATGTTGGAACTATGGTAAACCTGGTCACTTCCGCAAGGAGTGCAAGGAGGAGAAAAAGAAAAAGAAGAAGAACAATGATTCAAATTCTGACAAATCCTCTCAGGATGAAGGAGAAGCATTTGTCACTACCTTGGCAACACATGCATCTGAGGATGTGTGGCTTATTGACTCTGTTGCATCTTTGCACATGACCTTGCATCGGGGTTGGTTTTCAAAGTATGAAGAATATGATGGTGGAAAGGTGTAGTTGGGTGATGATTCTCACCTGAATATTGTTGGCCATGGAAGAGTCTTGATTTGATTCCCTGATGGATGAGTGAAGGGAATCAATGGTGTTCTGCATATCCCTGGTTTGGCATGGAACCTTCTTTCTGTAAGTAAGTTGAATGATGTGGGTGTGTAGGTTGTTTTATTGAATGGAGGATACAATATGACTAGAGGATCTATGGTGTTGGCTAAGGATGTTTGGATTGGCACTCTATTTCAGCTTGATGCATACGTGGTTCAGTGCACTATTGCCTCAGTTTCAAAGAAGAGAGCTTCAAAGTCTTCATCCTCACCATTGGAACTAGTAGTGAAGAGGACTATTGCATCTATTTCTAATGGTCGTGCTTTCAGGGTACCTAAGGATACTCATGCTATGGAGATGAAACTTCTAGCTAAGAAGACAATGTTATGGCACAGAAGGCTTGGCCACATTAGTTAAAAGGGTTTGAGGACCCTAAAAATTAAAAAACTTGTTGAGGGTATGAATGACTATAACCTTGAGTTTAATTTTTGCGAACATTACATTTATGGAAAATAAAACCCTCTTCAATTTTTTTCCAGTTCTCACAAATCTTCTGAGGTGTTGGACTTGATTCATTCTGATGTGTTTGGTCCTGTTAATGTTCCTTCAATTTTAAACTATGTTTACTTTGTTTCATTCATTGATGATTATAGTAGAAGGACATGGGTGTATTTCCTTAAAAGAAAATCTGAAGTCTTTAGTAGATTCAAAGAGTTCAAAGCTCTTGTAGAGAATCAAAAGGATAGAAAGATTAAGTGTTTGAGGACTCACAATGGTGGTGAGTTTTGTTCAACAAATTTTGACAAGTTCTGTAAAGAACAGGGGATTGAGAGGCACAAGACAACTCCATATACCCCTCAGCAGAATGGAGTTACAAAGAGGATGAAAATAATGTTGATGGAGAGGGCAAGGAGTATGCTAATTAGAGCTAGCCTTGACAAAAGTTCTAGGCTGAAGCTGTTGCTACCACTTATTACCTGGTTAATAGGTCTCCTACATAAGCACTCATTGATAAGACACCTATGGAGGTGTGGTCTGGTAAAAAGCCTTCATTTGGAACACATTCAAGCATTTGGTTGCGAGTCTTATGCACATGTACCTAAGGAGAAGAGGTCTAAGTTGGAAAACAAGGTTGTGAAGTGTATCTTCATTGGTTATGACATCGGTGTGAAAGGGTACAAGCTTTGGGATCCAACGGCTGAGAGAGTTCTATATAGAAGAAGTGTGATCTTCAAAGAGCTCAATCCTTCTTCTGTTGTCTTGTAGCTAGATAATGAAGAGATGAAAGAGAATGTGGTTCAACTTCCTTCCACCCCTGAGAAAGTTGTGTTATGTAATGAAAAGAAGGTTGATGGGATTGGTGGATAGTTTAGCTAGATCCTCCTTTCACTACACACATTCAAGGATATTTAACTGAGTTGAATCACAAATTTTACAAGAGGATTCATCTATAGGTTAGTTGTCACTTTGAATGATAGGAAAATTTGGAATTGATTGATTAATGTGTTGATTTTAGTCTGATTTAGCTTAAAATCCTAATTATAAAAAATCGTAAACAAATGGATGAAACCTGATAAATGCTCACATAGAGATAGACTAAATACAGATTAGATACATACTAGATTTCCAATTCTGGAATATAGAAAAGTTGGGGGTGAAAGAGCAGGCGCCCAAGCCCAAGGTACTATTTTTTTTAAGGGCTTCAGGATCTTTTCCGACGCTGACTGCACCATTTTAGAGATTCTCCATGACACAAAACTGAGGGGTAAAAGAGTGGGTACCCAAGCCCTTCCTAAACTATTTCCCACCTTTTTCTTCAGATCCTGATTCCTTATGGTCTGCCCCAATCCTCTACAACTCCACTCTTCGAGATCTAACACCTGTCACTTGCAATCACAAGAAGAGGGTTTGGGGGTTGTGTTGTTTAGATGCTTGCCTCGGTCAAGCCCCAAAACTAGCATTCAAGCCTTCCAACACCATTGTTAGATAGAGAGTGTGTGTCCTTGTAGGACAGAGGCCAAAATCAAATTGATAAATGATTTATTAAAGCACAAATAGATATCACCTTGGAGGTGTACCTCTCAAGTAGATGAAGATCTTTCACAACATGGGCAGATGATGCCAAATCTGCAATAACAAACACAATAACAACACAAGTCTTCTCTACAACATAATGAATGCCTTGAATGCTCTAAAATCATAAGTTCACCAAAATATCATAATCATCTTCTATTTTTTGTAAATGAAGTCATAAATATGCTTATATATGCATTCCTGCTTTAATTTTGTAATTCAAACTTAAGATGTCGGCAACAGACACCTTTTAATGGTCTCCAACCGACATTCAAATTTGGGACCCCACCAAAATAGGGTAGGGCAAGGGTGTGGGCAGCCTTGTCCTAGGACCTATTTTGGGATAGGGTTAAGCTCTGCAATGTCCCCTAGGTCCCATTTGTCATGGGTTTTAGGGCATTTTGTCTCAGGATTCATTTCTAACATGCATTATGGAAATTAAAGGACCTGAGAGATAAAGTTAGGAGGTAAAAGTCCTAGGGGGACATTTTACAACATAAAATTTAGCCCCCACTTAAATGTATGTATGATCTTATGACCCATACATGCATTAACGTATGGTCAAAACACAGCAAACACACCAGGCACTTGAATCTAATGCATACAGAAAGATTGAGGAACTAATTCTAGCCCCCAGTCTTAGGTAGACATTAGATAAAATGCATCACAGACACACCAAACATAATGAAGATAGTAATAGGTATGCAAAACATGGAGAAGATAGTAACATGCACGTAAAAAATGGAGAGGACAGTATTGATGACATGCAAACATGATGAAAATAATGATATAACATTTTCATTTTCATATATATAAATTCATGGAAATAAAAATTACAACACACAACCCCAAGAATGTAGGGGAGACTCATCGCCACACCCTTTACACTACACCAAGTGGAAAAAACATGCCATACAAAACCCAAGTGTAGGGGAGACTCATTGCCACACCCTTTACACTATGCAAGAGGGAAAACACTCCATACAAAACCCAAGTGTAGGGGAGACTCATCACCACACCCTTTACACTACGTGAGGGGGACAACACGCCATACAAAACCCAAGCATAAGAGAGACTCATCGCCACACCCTTTACACTACACGAGGGGAAAACACATGGAAGACACAAGCGTTGTATAGCATTCCATAGACATACTATACGTCTTAAACATGACAAACAAAGTGATGGGAGGAGCTTATTGTTAAGTTCCCACTATCTCAAACACACTACAGGCACACCTAGAAGTTGGGCTTATGCCACAACAACCTCCAAAGACACGCTTAAGGGAGGATAGTCTCAGATCCAACCCCGCATCCACAAAGGACTTTTAAAATAAAAGGATGTGCACTAGCTCAAGAGATACACCATCCCGGCCTCCATAGAGAGATTTTGAATAAAAGGATACGCACTAGCTCAAGAGATACATTACCCCACCTCCACAAAGGGCTTTCTTTGATTACAATATAGCATAAAGACGTGTACTTGCACCAGAGATACAACATCCCTCCTCTGCAGAGGGCTTACAAACACGCTTCATTAGTACCAAAATCATCAGACAACTTAGCTTATATATGCTCCCACCTTAAGGTGGTTGATGTCATGTACTGATATCAAGCCTGTTAAGTTAGAGAAAAAACACACAAGGGAACAAGAGCTTTCGCAAAGCCCATGCCCCCGTGGTGACATGTGCTTACTATCACCGAATGTTCCCACAAACACATCTTAATCTAAGCAAAACATGAAAGCTATGCATGAAAATAAAGAAGCCAAGGCTACACAAATGGGTTCAAGTCTGAGTATAGTCATTGGGCTTATACTACAGGCATCCCAGAACTGAGTGTAACAACAAGGTGAGACACCAAAACAATCAAAGTGCATAAAGTAGATGTATTGTTATGATTTGTTAGCAAAGATAAGATAACATCAAATATCAAATGGAGTGATTCTACTAGCCAAGTGTCAGATATATATAAATCAACCCCATCTTCATATATGGACTAGGTCCATTTTTACTTTTCTTGCTAAAGGGACACACAGTCCATATCAATATTTGTTTGTTTTCATCATCTGTCAACTAGGTAGAATTACTAGAAGAAGGTAAACAATAAAATGAGAGGAGAACAAGTGCCTTAGGAACAATCACATAGGAGGATGCCCCCAGGTCATCAACCACAATGCTATGTCCCTAAGATACAACACACAACAATAAAATAGAGGGGAAGCAAGATAGAAGAATGATGATACAAATAAAAGAATGGTCACAACAAAGGCAGTCTCCCAGTAACCTTGACCTTACAAGAGTGTCAAGGGTCATCCAAGGAGGCCTAAACAACACATAACCCATCACGGGAGAACACAAAACAAGAGGGGAGGTCACATAAATGAGCAAATAATGCTATGACATAGGTGACAACTAGGGTTAGAAATACTTACCTGTTGCATAACCGAACTAGTGGTTGTCGACAAGCAAATCATCATCTTCCCAAGCTTGAATGTTAGAGGAAAGAGGTACATAAGGTACAATAGCCCAAATTCTATCATTATTCTTAATCTCTTTTTCTTTAAGTTTTTCTTTGTTTGGTTCAATGTTAGGTGGAATGTTTTCTTGTTGAGGTACATTTCATTGGGCAAAAGCTTGTTTTCTCTTCCTCCTTTCTCTTGCTTGTCTATTAATTTTTGTTTTATTGCTTATATCTCTAAAAGGAGTCTCATGTTTCTGCATAGGTTTTTCATATCTCAGAGGAGGAAACTTGTTCAAATCTAATTTAATTTGATGAAGTACTTTGTTCTTGACGAGTACCTCCTAATCCTTGTAAGGATGATAGAGGAGGAACCTCAGCATAAATTCCCTTAACTTCTGATTTACGATGTTCTTCTAATGTAGGTTGTTCTTCTCTTGTTCGAATAGGAGGCCCAATCGCTCTAGATAATAGTTTCGTTTTGTATCATCTGTATGCTAAGAAAAGTTGATCTCTTCGTGGCTTGGGTTCTCTATCAGGTCATGGCCAAAACTAATCAAGAGTAAAGTTCTTTAGAGTAACTATGGGCTGCCATGTATGATGATGAATAGTACATACTTATCCATGTAAAGGAAATTTTATGCATTTGTAAATTGTTGAGGGGACAGCCTTCATAGCCTTGAGCCATGGATGTCCTAATTTTATGTGGAAGAGGTCAGATGAAGGGATGACATCAAATAATGGTTCCATGACTTTATCATATACCATAACCAATAAGGATATCTTCCCATAAGTAGGAATAAAGGCTCCAGTATGTGTCTTAATCATTATATCCATAGGTTCATAAGATTCTTGTATCAACTCATGTGAGAAAAGGAACTCTTCCATTGCCACATTAGTCATGCAATTAGGATCTATAAGTGTTCCATGCATAGGAACCTCCATTACATTCACTATAATATAGAGCGGTCCTTCAATATCTCCCACTGTTCTATCATGAGGCGTGAATGTTATTTCAAGTTTGGGAGTCTTTCTTTTCAAATAAGGCCTAGGAGGAACCCTAGCATTATTGTTGTGATGAGAAGCCATGTAATGTGAGATTATTTCACCCTTTAAACACTGATTTGAGGGAAGCGAATCATGAAAGACACACTAATTTCATAGAAAACCAAATGAGTAGAATGAAATAATGCAACACACCAAGGAAAAATGAGTGGTTTGTAAGTTTGTTGAAAGAAACTGTATACAACCTTTAGTGTTGAAATACACAATGTGTAATTAAAAACATGCAAGTGTTCAAGCAATAATGCAAAATGATACCAATTTTTTTAATTGAGAAATGTATGTATGTGTCCAAATGAATGCAAGATCAGATTTCAAAAGATTTTCAACACCTATGCAAGGAAATAGATGCAAAATTATGCTTGTTTATGACCTAAAATGCTTAATTTTTTTGATTTTTTCAATGTAAATGTTCTAAAATGCAAAAGTAAGATGCAAATACCTACAATGTAGAAACACTAAAGTTTGAAACAAGATTTGAAAGAGTGTTTAAAAGAGTAGTAAAATCTGAAACAGGATTCTAACCACAAGCCCTAGCTTTCGCAAAGACTAGGTTATATGAAAAATGCACAATATCAAGAAAATTCTAACAAATGAAGTATGAAAATGCAATGTAAATGATTAGGTAATGATGTAATGCTACAATTTATATTAGATCTAATGCAAATATTAGAGAATTAAATCATCTAAATGAAATGCAATGAAAATAATGTAAACTATATCAAAATGCAAGCCTAGGATACTTGATTTTTTCAAAATTTTCAATTTTTTTGTAGCATTTCAAATGCAATATGATGAAAATGAAATGAATGAATGCAAATCTGAAGTACAACACTCAGCAAGGTACAAAATGTAATAAAAATATGGGTTCACCAAAATGTTATGTAATGAAAAGAGGGCTGATGGGATTGGTGGATAGTTTAGCTAGATCCTCCTTTCACTACACACATTTAAAGACATTTAACCAAGTTGAATCACAAATTATGCAAGAGAATTCATCCACAGGTTATTTGACACTTGGAATGATAGAAAAATTTGGAATTGATTGTTTAATGTGTTGATTTTAGTCTTATTTAGCATAAAACCCTAATTATACAAAATCGTAAACAAACAGATGAAACCTGATAAATGCTCACATAGAGATAGACTAAATACAGATCATATGCATACCATATTTCAAGTTCTAGAATACAGAAAAGTCAGGGGTGAAAGAGTGGGTACCCAAGCCCAAGGTACTACTTTTTCTAAGGGCTTTGGGATCTTTTCTGACATGAACTGTACCACTTCAGAGATTCTCCGTGACACAAAACTGAGGGGAAAAAGAGAGGGTACCTAAGCCCTTCCTAAGCTATTTCCTACCTTTTTCTTCATATCCTAATTCCTTATGCTCTGCCACAGCCCTTTGCAACTCCACTCTTCAAGATCTGACACATGTCACCTGCAATCACAAGAAGAGGGGTTGGGGGTTGTGGTATTTAGGAGCTTGCCTTGGTTAAGCCCCAGAATGGCATTCAAGCCTTCCAACACTGTTGTTAGATAGAGAGTGTGTGTCCTTACAGGACAGAGGCCAAAAACAAATTGATAAATGATTGATTGAAGCACAAATAGATATCACCTCGAAGGTGTAGCTCTCAAGTAGATGAAGATCTTTCACAACAAGAGAAGATGAAGCTAAATCTGCAATAATAAACACAATAACAATGCAAGTCTTCTCTACAACACAATGAATGCCTTCAATTCTCTAAAATCATAAGTTTGCCAAAATATTATAATCAGCTTCTAGTTTTTACAAATGAAGTCCTAAATAGGCTTATATATGCATTCCCTCTTTAATATCATTATTCAAACATAAGATGTCGGCAATGGACACCTTTTAACGGTCTCCAACCGACATTCAAATTTGGGACCCCACCAAAATAGGGCAAGGCAAAGGCGTGGGTGCCCTTGTCATGAGACCTATTTTTGGATAGGGTTAAGCTCGACAATTTCACTTATGTCCCATTTGTCATGGGTTTCAGGGTATTTTATCTCAGGATTCATTTCTAACATGCATGATGAAAATTAAAGGACTTGAGAGCTAAACTTAGGAGGTAAAAACCCTAGGGGGACATTTTATGACATAACAAGTTGAACCAAAAACATCTATTGGACCTGATAATGAGTTCAGAGCTCTAGTAGCTCTAAAAGTTTAGAAGAAGATGAAGAACCTCAACCTCAATCTTTGAGGAGGTCCACATAGATAAGGTGGTAAATTGATAGGTTTGGCTATTCATTGCATGATTCTAGTTGTATTTTTTGATTTTATTTCTAACACTAATGACCTATAACTATGAAATAGGCTATGGGTATGAAAGATGCAGGTTCCTAGAAGGAGGCCATGGAAGAGGAGATGGCTTCTTTAGAGAAGAATAATACTTGGGACTTGGTGCCTTTGCTTGAAGGATGAAAACTTGTTGGATGCAAATGGGTGTTCAAAAAGAAATTTGGTGTAGATGGCAGTGTTGAGAAATATAAGGCTAGATTGGTTGTGAAGGGGTATCTCCAAGTGGAGGGAATTGGCTATGGCAAGATTTTCTCTCTCGTTGCAAAGCTAACATCTATTCGGTTCCTATTATCTCTTGCAGCGGTGTATGATCTAGAAGTGAAATAGATGGATGTGAAGACATCATTCCTTCATGGTGACTTGGAGGAGGAAATCTATATGTCACAGCCAGAGCACTACGTGGTGAAAGGTAAAGAAAATCTGGTTTGCAAGTTGAAAAAGTCTTTGTATGGTTTGAAATAGTCTCCTAGGATATGGTACAAGAAGTTTGATGACTTTGTGTTGAGTATTAGATTTCTGAGATCGAAATCAGATCATTGTGTTTATTACAATTTTGACAATGATCACATTCTCATTATTGCATTGTATGTTGATGATATGTTATTCATTAGGAATGGTAAAATTTTAATTTTTGATTTGAATTCTCAGTTGTCAGCACAGTTTGAGATGAAAAACCTAGGAGTAGCTTGGTACATTCTGGGGATGGAGACCAGAAGAGACAGAGCAATCAAAATACTTTGGTTAGGCCAGAGTAAGTATGTTAACACTCTGTTGGAAAGAATCAGCATGGTTGATTGTAGACCTTTGAATATTGTTGTTACAATGGGGAAAAAGTTATCTATTACAGATTGTCCAAAGTATCCTTCTGAGATAGAGGATATGAACAAAGTTCCTTATGCTAGTGCGGTTGGGAATTTGATGTATGGGATGATCTATAATAAACCAAACATTTCCCAAGCAGTGGGAGGTCTTAGTCGATTTATGGCTAATCTTGGACCGGTACATTGGGATGTAGTGGATAGAGTGTTCAAATATTTATGGGGAATTTTTGAGTATTCCTTATATTATCATGGTTATCCTACAGGACCTCAGCATTCACTTTGTATTCATGGATTTGTGGATTCAGATTGGGTAGGTGACATTGACAGCAGGAGATCCACCATCACTTATGTGTTCACTATGTTTGGTGGTGCTAATAGTTGGATGAGTAAGAGGCAACCTATGGTCACTTTGTCTACTACTAAAGCTAAGTACATGGAAGCAACTCATGCTTGTAAAGAAGCCATTTGGCTTAAGAGATTTTGTTCTGATGTTGGGTTTGATGCAGGGACGACTACTATTTATTGTGATAGTCAGATTGCCATGTGTTTGGAAAAGAATCCTACTTTACATGCAAGGACTAAGTATATTGTTGTCTAGTACCATTTTGTTCATGACATGGTAAAGGATGGGAAGGTAAATTTGGATCAAGTTAACACTTTGATGAATGTTGCAGATTCCTTAACAAAACATGTGAGCACAGAGAAGTTTAGATGGTGTTCAAAGTCTATGGAGCTCTTGGCTCCTAGCAATTAAATCATGGTGTTGATACTCCCTTTTCTATTGCAAGATGTTTAACAAGTGGGAGAATGTTAGGAAAAGTGTCTCAACCTTGCAACTTTGAAAGGTTACTATTCTTCCCAATTTTAGACTTTTTGAATACCCTTTCTCTTGAAGAATGGTCTAGAACATTCAAATTTTCCAAAAGGGCTAAAAATAGTGGGACTTACTATTTTTAGTAACTCTACAGTTGACCTTAGATTGACCCAAAATTTTTCCCAAAAGGTTTGGAAGTGCTAAGTAAACATCTCGAGTGAGTTTTGACTAAAGATAATAACTGTATTGCAAAATATTAAAGTTTGTATTTTTTGAAATTGTCAAAAAAAGTTTTAAACTCAGTTTTGAGGCACTTAGAGGTCCCTAAACATCTCAAAATTTGTCCTAACCAATGATGTGGGTTATAGTATGATAGATCTCTTCACAAGATTTACAACGCATTAAACAGTTCATTAATCAGATACCCGTATCAAAAGTTATGGCATCCAAATATTAGACCTCCTATTTTTTGGGAAATGTAAAAATGTGTTGAACACTTAAAAGAGCTATAAAGGGGAGAGCTACATGTGTTGGTGTGTGTTTTGGCACAACTTTTGGGTGGTTTTGGCTCATGGTTTTGTAATTTCCATTGACAGTTTACTGTATTGTATCTTCTATATATTAGAAGCTTGAGATGGAGGTTGTGTGTAAGAGTCTTATAGATGTTGAGTTACCTCCTAGTTCTCTAGTTAGTTATACTCCTGTGAAAGCTTGTTCTGTAAGTATATTGTAAGCTTCGTGATTCCTGAATAATATATTGGGCAGCTTCGGAGTGTGGGGCTTTTTACCTAAAAGGGTTTTCCCAACGTATATCTTGTGTTGTGATTTTTGCATTTAAATATTGTTATTATCTTTCTATTAATGTGCATCAGTAACGTGTAACTGTAAAAGCTAAAAATTTGCATAAATCTTTCCTCAGTAGATCATTGTAGGAAGTGTTTCCGCATACCCTACTTCCTTTCAACTTCAAACTAGGAAATTTAATAGATGATGCCCCAACCTTGGCTACAAGATTTGTAAAAGATATTTTTAGGATGCATGGGGTTCCTAAGAAGATAATATCAAATAGAGATGCTAGGTTCACTTCAAGATTTTGGACAACTTTGCAATTAGATTTGGGGACACAACAAAACTTTAGGATGGCATATCATCCTGAAATAGATGGGAAAATAGAAAGATCAAATCGGATAGTAGAAGACCTTTTGTGTATGTATTGCATGAACTAGCAATTAAAGTGGGAAGAATACCTTCCACTTGTAGAATTTGCATATAATAACTACTTTCAATCTAGCTTGGGAATGCCCCCTTTTGAAGCATTATATGATAGGAAGTGTTGAACGCCCTTGAGTTGGGACAATCAAGAAGATAGAGTCATAATTGACCCTAAAATGTTGAAGGATATGGAAAATCATATCAAGGGGATAAGACAAAGATTAAAGGAGGCAACTGATAGAAAAAGGAGTTATGTAGATAAAAATATGACACAAAGAGAATTTTCAATATGGGAGAAAGTGTTTTTAAGAGTTAGACCTCATAAGATCTCTATATCATTTGGGAAGAAGGCTAAACTTTAGACCCATGCTACATTGGGCCTTTCAAAATTCTTGAAAGGATAAATCTGGTGGCTTATCGACTAGCTTTACCTCCGAGACTGAGTCGTATCCATGATTTTTTCAATGTGTCACTTCTTAAGAAATATGTTCCTAATGATAAACATATATTTAATTGGAATGCATTTGATGTAGGAGCATCCCTAGTTCAAGAGTAATCTTGCATCAATAAAAAAAATTTGCATTTCAATTTGTTTCTTTCATTTTCAGTTCAATTCAAGTAGTTCAGTCAGTAGTAGTTTCTATATTTTGGACCACATTTTGTCGTAGTTGTATTTTAGACCTTGTGGAGTTGGACATAGCATCTAGAGACATTCATACACATCATATCCAAATCTCAGAGCATTTGGTTAAGATACCAGAAAGATATCGGTATCAGAAGATCGACTATTTTCTTAGAACAGAGCATCCCGATAGTCTCAGACAATTAGCTAAAGGAGAAGACTTGCAGAGGATTTCCCAAGTTGTGAAGCCTAATGACACATCATTCATTTATCTTTGGTTTGTGGTCAACCTTCTCTGAGATCTGCACATCATTCCATTCATTTGTGGAGGAATTCTATTCTTTAGGCCCGACCTATCCATGTACACACGTTACAACTCTTCATTGGAGTTTGTGATCTTCCTTGGCTGATGTGGAGGAATATTTTGTATCGAAGATGATATATATTGATGTAATAGATTTTTAGGAAGGTAGTTCTCATGATTTAGAAGATAGAGAGTTTAAATTCATTTCCGAAGGAGCTTCAAAACTATATCTTGTATATATTCAGATATTCTGTAATCAGGCCTATGAGCCCTAGTTGTAAGCCTGCATGTTGTCGATCAATTTGTAATTGAATTATATGATATAGTGAATGACTGAATCTGTAGTTTCTTTACATCTTTGAGTTGTTTTCATTGTGTTTACTCTAGCTGCATGGTTTGGACTATTCAATATGTGAACCCTCCTACCGTGACTGCACCAAGTGATATCAGAGCGAAAGTTCAAATCTTTGGGAGTGAATTGAGAGAAGTTGGTGAAGGAACCCCATAAGATCTTGTTATGGACATATCACTGAATGTGAGGAAGGTTACTTATGTCACAACTAATCTCTGATTGTGAGGCAGTTGTCTCTTGTAGCCCGATTGCCTAATTGATGCAGTTGCACTTGATCCTAGGAAGAATATCACCAAGGCGAGTCCCTGCTATTGGAACAATGGATGGTAGGATGGATGAGATGATGGAAATGATGAAAACAATGAGAATTTGGTTAGATTCTATCGATGAAGATAGGTGAAGAGGATTGACACCTAGAACTAATGTTGAAAGTGATGATGAAGAGGAATTTCAATTTGTTGAACAAATTGGCGAAACCCTGGGAGGTGATGAAGAAGAATTAGATCAAGTCAAGATGTTACGAGCTATTTCAAAGATTGGAAAGAGACCTAGAGTTGATGTACTTAACTACACTGGTAATTTGAACCCTGAAGAATTGATTGATAGGATAAATGACATGGAATAATACTTTAAATATGAAGAAATTGAAGATTTGGAGAAGGTGAAATTTGCAAAGACAAAGTTGAAAGGACATGCTGCTATATGTTGGAAAGAAGTTCAATTGGATAGAAACAGAAGAGGAAAATAAAAGATCACAAAATGGTATAGGATGGTGACAAAATTGAAGAATTAGTTTGTACCTACTGACTATGATTTGGAACTATTGAAGAGATTGCAGAACCTGAGACAAAAGGAGAAATCTGTGAAGGAGTATACTGAAGAATTTCATAAGATGATCATAAGGGTAGGACATAGTGAAGCAAGAAAAGAGAAAGTGGCTAGATACATCAATGGACTGAGAATGAACATTCAAGAGAAACTAAACTTTGTAAAGATGACATCTTTGGAGGAAGCATATTAGTTTGCCTTGAAAGTCGAAGAGAAGTTGAACAAGAGGCATGACTAGAGATAGAAAAGTAGAGGAGGTAAATTTCAGAGAAGTAGAACATTTTCTAGAGGAGAGAGATTATATGTGGAGCAGAACAGATAAGAGAACAAAGATAAGAATACATACCAGAGAGATGACAGAAATTTCTACCACAGAGGGAACCCTAGTCCATATCAGAGTGAAGGATATAGAAGAGAAGGAAGACGACCTGATAGGAGAACATTTACATGAACTTGTTTCAAGTGTGGAGGTGAAGGACATAGAGCATTTGAATGTAATCAAGGGAGTGCAAGCAAGAGGACAGAGAACAGTCCAGAAGAGCAGCCTATGTGGAAGAAGAACATGTTGGATCACCTAGGTCAATCAGTAAACCTGAGAAAGGAAAATCACTTGTGATGAGGAGAGCACTTTTTCAAGCATAGACAAATGAGAAACCACTGTACAGAGGAAAAGCTTGTTCAGAACCAGATGAAAATCAGGAGGTAAATGATGTAAAGTTGTTATTGATAGTGGTAGTTCAGATAACCTGGTTTCAGAGGATATGGTGACTAAACTGAAGTTGGAAAGATTGAAACACCCTAAGCCCTATCAGATAGCATGGATTCAATATGATCATAAGGTACTGGTGAGTGAGCAATGTTTGGTGAAATTTCATATTGGATCATATCATGATGAAGTCTTGTGTGATATTATGCCTATGGATGTTTGTCATATCTTGTTGGGTAGACCTTGGCAATATGATAGAAAATCTATACATGATGGGAGAAGGAATACATACACTATAATAGCAAATGGAAAGAGAATTACTTTGATTCCTTTAGAGGATGATCCTAAGAGTGAAGTATGTGGGAATGCTAGAATTTGTTTGGTAGATGGAAGAAAATTTCTGGATGGTTTGAGACATGAGAATATGTGTTATGCTTTGATCCCTAAGAAACCTAAAACATTGGAGCAGAACATTGAATCACAACTGAAGGAGATAACTAAGTTGCTGATAGAATATGAAGACATCATATTAGACAATGTACCCAAAGGATTTCCACCTATCAAAAGTATCAGTCATCAAATGGATCTTATATCGGGAGCTAGTTTGCCTAACAAAATAGTACACAAAATGACACCAGTAGAGAATGAAGAACTGAATAGGTAGATACAAGAGTTGTTGAGGAAAGGTTTGAACAGAGAAATTTTGATCCCTTGTGCAGTACCCGCAATGTTAGCACCTAAGAAATATGGAGAATGGAGAATGTGTATAGACTCTAGAGCAATAAACAAGAACACGGTTAAGTATAGATTTCCTTTACCTAGGATGGATGATATTATGGATTGTTTGAGTGGAGCAAGATATTTCACATAGACTTGAAGAGTGGATACCATTAGATTAGAATCAGAGAAGGAGATGAATGGAAGACTACTTTCAAGACAAATAAAGGATTGTATGAGTGGTTACTGATGCCTTTTGGATTGACAAATGCACCTAGTACTTTCATGCGATTGATGAATGAAGTTCTGAAGAGATTCTTGGGTAAGTTTGTTATTGTATATCTGGATGACATTCTAATTTTTAGTAAGACAAAAGAAGAACATTTGTGGCACCTTAGACAAGTTTTGCAGAGATTGAGAGAGAGGAAATTGCTAATAAACATCAAGAAATGTAGTGTCATGAAGGAAGAATTGGTATATTTGGGTTTTTTGATTTATGCAGAAGGATTGAAGGTGGACCTTGAGAAAGTGAGATCAATTGTTGAATGGCCTACACCAGAGAGCATTGGAGAAGTCAGAACATTTCATAGATTAGCTATTTTCTACCAAAAGCTCATTAGAAATTTTAGTTCAGTATGTAACCCTATGACAGAGAGCATGAGAGGTGACAGAAAAGATTTCAAGTGGACATTAGGAGTAGATAAACGTTTTGAGTTGTTGAAGTAGAAAGTAACAGAGCAACCTATTTTGGCATTACCAAATTTCAATAAAGTATTTCAAGTAGATTGTGATGCAAGTGGGAATGTAATTGGAGTTGTATTAAGTGAAGAAGGTAGACCAGTAGCATATTTTAGTGAGAAGTTGAATGATTCAAGGAGAAGATATTTAGTTTATGACTAGGAATTCTATGTCATAATTCAAGCCTTCAAGAAGTGGAGACATTACTTGTTGCCTAAGGAATTTGTGTTGTATATAGATCATCAAGATTTGCAATATTTGACCAGTCAAGGAAAGTTGAATCAGAGACATATGAGATGGGTAGAGTTCATGTAGAGTTATACCTTTGTGTTGAAGCATAGGAGTGGAAAATCAAACAAAGTTGCAAATGCATTGAGCAGGAGAAGAAACTTGCTGATAGAAATGAGAGTTGAAGTGATAGGATTTGATGAGTTGAAGAACCTGTATGAGGGAGAAACTAATTTTGTGGAACCTTGGAAAGCATGTAACGAACCTGTTTTGACAGATACGAGTAAGTGGTTGGAATATTTCATTTAGGAGGATATGTTGTTCAGAGGAAATCAGTTATGTATACCTAGAAGTTTGATGAGAGATAATTTGATCAAGGAGAAACATAGTGGTGGATTGGCAGGACATTTTGGCATTGATAAGATGGTGTCTTTGTTGAGTGAAAATTACTTTTGGCCTTAGATACATAAGGATGTTAGGAAATTTTTTGAAAGTTGTAGATTTTGTCAAATTGCAAAAGGAAGTAGTCAGAACACTGGATTGTATAAACCTTTGACAGTACCAGAGAGACCTTGGGAAGACATAAGTATGGATTTTGTAATGGGATTTCCTAAGACACAGAGAGGACATGATTCTATATTTGTAGTGGTAGACAGATTTTCAAAGATGGCACATTTCATACCTTGTAAGAAGACATCTGATGCAGTGCATGTAGCTGACCTATTTTTCAAGGAGATTGTGAGATTGCATGGATTACCTAAGAGTATAGTTTCAGACAGAGATACAAAGTTTGTTGGATACTTTTGGAAGACACATTCGAAGAAGATGGAGGCAGATTTGAAGTTCAATTTAGCATTTCATCCACAGACTGATGGACAGATAGAGGTGGTCAATAGGAGTTTGGGAAACTTGTTGAGAAGTTTGCTTGGAGAGAAGACAAGAAGTTGAGATTTGATTATTTCACAAGCAGAGTTTTCATATAATAATTTAATGAATAGGAGTACCAGAAGAACACCTTTTGATATTGTTACCAGAATAAACCTTAGAGGAGTTATAGAGTTGAGCGATATCATTATGGAAGAAAAGAGAAGTGCATAAGCAGAAGAATTTGCAGAACATATGAAGACAGTGCATATTCAAGTTAAGAAGCATTTGGAGGATATGAAAGGAAAATATAAAGAACAAGCAGATGAGAAGAGAAGACATAAGGAATTTGTAGTTGGAGATGAAGTGATGGTGTACTTGAGAAAAGAAAGATTTCTAGTTGGAACATATAACAAGTTGAAGATGAAAAAGTTTGGACCTTGTAGGATACTCAGAAAGTTTGATTCAGGAAATGTATATGAAGTGAAATTACCAGAGACATTGGGTATATCACCTATTTTCAACATTATAGACCTATATCAGTATCATGAAGTGGAGTTCAGTGAAAACATTGAAGAAGACTTGAAGAAATAGTTACCACAACAAGCACCAAAGTAGATTGAAGACATTTTGGACAGCAAAAATGGATGCAACACCAGAGGAAGACAATACAAAGAATACCTTGTGAAGTGGAAAGGCAAACCGGAAGAAGATTCATCATGGATTTTTCAAGCTAAGGTGGATCATCTTGGTTTTCCTCTAACCGCAGCAAAGTGAGGGACTCAACTTTTCAATAACCCCAGATGTCTGATGTAGGAGCATCCCTAGTTCAAGAGCAATCTTGCATCAACAAGAAATATTTGCATTTCAGTTTGTTTGCATTTTAGTTTGTTTCTTTCATTTTCAATTTAGTTCAGGCAGTTCAGTCAGTGGTAGTTTTATATTTTGGTCTGCAATCTACCACAGTTGCATTTCAGACCTTGCGGAGACAGATTTAGCATCCAGAGACATTCATGTACATCATATCTGAATCTTAGAGCATTTGGTTAAGATACTAGAAAGATATCGATATCAAAAAATTGACTGTTTTCTAAGAACAAAGCATCCTAACAGTCTCCCAGACAATCAGCTAAAGGAGAAGACTTGTGGAGCATTTCCTGACTTGTGAAGCCTAATGACACATCATTCATTGATCTTTGCTTGAACGTGGCTAACCTTCCCTAAGATCCGCACATCGTTCCATTCATTTGCGGAGGAATTCTATTCTTTAGGCTCGACCTATCCATGTACACATGTTACAACTATTCATTAGAGTTTATGATCTTCCTTGGTTGATGTGGAGGAATCTTTTGTACTGGAGATGATATATATTGATGTAATAGATCCTTAGGAAGGCAGTTCTCATGATTTAGAAGATAGAGAGTTTGAATTCATTTGTGAAGGAGCTTCAAAGCTATATCTTGTATATATTCAGATATTTTGTAATCAGGCCTATGAGCCCTAGTTGTAAGCCTGCATGTTGCCTACCAGTTTGTAATTAAATTCTATGGTATACTGAATGACTGAATCTGCATTTGCTTTACATCTTTGAGTTGTTTCCGTTGTGTTTACTCTAGCTGCACGATTTGGACTATTCATTCTATGAACCCTCCTACCGTGACTGCACCAGCATTGCATGTCCAAGAGCCAGGGAGAATAATAGTAGAGTCATATATAATCTTCGAGAAGCACCGGTACCAATTGTGCAACAAGATAGTAGACCAATGTAAGGTGCAGTAGGATCAATATGATGTAGAGAATGTTATGTGGGAAGACACAAATGAAATGCAACCATTTTTTCCTTTTTTATTTTTAAAGCTTTGTTGAAAAACATGATGTTGTTTAAGACTATTTTATTTTGACTCAGTAGTCTCATGAGTGCATTGGGACGATGTACAAAATAAGGGGGGATGATGTCACAGACCCCTTCTTCACACATTAAACTTTATTTATTAAGGTAGGATAAATTTATTTGTTGATTAAAGTAGAAAAGAAAGTATTTGTGTGGTTAATTTAATTATTAAATTAGATAATAATAATAATTGAGTAAAATAATAAACAAATAAACAAATTCATTGATAACGGGCAAGTTTATTAATCTGACACCATTGAAGTTAAGTTCTCGAGAAGAAATGTGTGTGAAATGACTGAGGCCAGGTTGGCTAATCATGACATGGGGTGGTGTGTGGTAGAGGTAGAGGCAGTTACTCCTTATGGCATTAAACTCCTCAGCTATTGGTATTCCCAAACTTTTATGAGAATGGCAAAATTGAGAAACCCTGTAGAACAAAGTGAAATAATGGGAGGTGGAAGAAGTGATAAAGGAAAAGGGAAGGCAGGGGTTCATACTCCCTAGTGATGATAGGTTTTACGAAAGGTGGCAAGCAACTCAGTTGGTGGGAGGATGAAGAGGGCCTATACCCCATGTAAGTGGATGCCCAAGTTTTCTGGGGATGCAGCGATGGAACATTTTGAGGCTTTGGTAGATTCAGAGATCAAGAATCCTTTGCTCTGGAAATGGTTGTGTAGGATGTTAGCTATGGCTAAAGATGTTGATGAACAAGATGGCAGAAAGCTCAGAGAAGTAATTACAAATTTTCTACTAGACCTGGGTACTATGAGGGGCAAATGGAATGTATTTGGTGCAGCACAATCATTAACCTTGGGTACCTTGACTTCCATCATTGCGGCTTCCATTTTGGTTTATGAGGATTTGGCAAAGGTGTCCAAGGCAGCAAAAGATAATCATGAAGTCATTCTTCAACATATCCATGACATGATGCTGGGATTGGTGGAGACACAGAAGACTATGGAGCGGATGACTAATAAGTTGGGGGTCCCTATGGAGGAGAAAGCTCGAGCAAACTACAAATGTGCATGTGATGAGGAGGCTGATATGTTTACTTGATAGGCAAACCTTATATCTAGTGCATTATGTTGTTAAGTTAGTATAGCTTGTAGACAGTATATGGGGAGAGGGCCTAGTAAATTGCCCTCACCCTACTTTTATGCTTTTGTAATGACAATTTCATAGGCAAGCTTAAGGTCTATGCCCTGTTTTGGATAGGTCCTTGGTCCCTAACTAGGGTTTATGCAACAAAAAAACAAAAAGATAAATATTAAATAAGGATAAATAAATTTAAATTCATAAAAATATACAATAGAGAATAATAAATTATTTAGAATTTTAGAATTTAAATTTTAAAATAGAAGAAAATAATAGATAAATATTATTTTTATTTATGAAAAAGAAAAGAGGAAACTAGTAGATTTTATTACCTTTAAGTGTGATAAAAATATAAAACCATAAAATCAAATACTTATTGAGTTTTAAAAATTGAAGTCATCACATACAAATATAGAAAAGAATTAATTTTCTCTTTATTTAAATGTGTTCAAACTTTATACTCATGCATGAGTTGTTTTTATATTTATATGGAACTAAAAATAAACCCTTTTTCAGTTAAGTGACAGCATGCATAAGCTAGAAAATCTCTAAAATAAAAGAATAAAATAAAATAAAATACATTTTATGGTTATAAAAGGGGGCATAGGGGTAGGTATTGGTACAAAGTGTTTTTGGAGAAAATTGTAGGCTTCTTCAAGAAGAACTAAAAGTGGCTTTAAGAAGAGTTTGGAAGAAGAATTTGAAGACAATTTTATGAGCAAGGTAGGCACCTTTTCTTTTTTGAATTAAGTAAATAAAATCTCATTTATTTCAATTTAGATTCTTAGAATTGTTAAATAAAAATTTTGTTAATATTTTATTTGGAAATTAGGAAAATTTATCATAATCATTTATTTAGTTTGACTAATTCAATCTTTCCAATTTAAAATTTTAGCTTGGTAAACAAATTTTAGAACACCTAATAATTATGTCAAATTATTTTCTTTTACACACTATTGAAAATACATACATATTTTTTATAAAAGTAATTCATTAATTTTTTAGAATATTTTAATTGGAAAATTTTCCATATATCTTTTATAATTTTTACTTTCTATATTTTATAAGTTATTATCTTATTTTAAAATAAATTTTAAAATAAATCTTAATATAAAAAATCAATTAATTAATTAATTATTTTATATTATATATTTTAAAGTGTTATTGTTTTAATTTAAATTTTAAATTTTAAATTAAAAATAATAATAATAATTTAATAAAAATTAATTATTTAAGGCGGCCCAGGGCTTAAATTTGACAGTCAACCTTGCCTGTCAAGCAATTTTTGTATGACAGTTATCTATTCAATAGTGCCTTTAAAATACTAAGACATACATGAGTATAAGTAAATTATATAAAAAATAAATATATGTATCATCATATTCCTATATAAATTTTGACAGTTTGTCCAAAATCTCTCCTTTCATATGATAGTCTTTTCAAAATTTCAATTGTATTTTACAGCTAAAATGCTTAAATACAGCTATACAACTGTCAAATTTAAGCCCTACTATGGCCATGCCTTAAAAGCCTTCGGCCTTTTCTAAATAAAGAAAAGTGTGAAACTTTTCTTTAAATAAAAAGAACTTTCTTTATTTTTTTTATTTTTTAAAATTTTTTAAAATATATATTATATAAATATATAAATTAATTTTATATATAGAATTATAATGTATATTAATAAATAAAGTTTAAAAATTATTATATCTATATATAACAATTATAATTTTTGTATAATAAAATATTTACAATATAATATAATGTATTATTTCAAAATAAATAATTAAAGATAAATAAATATATATAAGTTTAATATATTTGTAAAACCATCTTTTTTATATTTAGTATTTAGTGAGGCAAAATTATTTGGGACCTTTCTTTTCTTTATAAAATACAAAGTAAATTATTGTGCTTACTTTTCTTTTGCATTTCAAGTAAGGTTCTACTTCAAAAAATTATGATAATTAAAAGCACAAACCCTAAACATCATGAAATCATTTAGCAAGTCAATATGAATTAATTAGTTATATCAATCTAATATTTTAGCCTTCATATAATGTTTAATATTAGATTCAAAGAAGAGCCAAGGAAACACTAGCACTAGCTTTAGTAATTTCAAATTCTTTAGAGTAACCCAAAAATGTACATTAGTATATACTTGAACCTTAAGCATTTTGATTATTATTGAAATCACTTTTATTTAAGTTTTCTTTTAAGTTTAGTCTTGAATGACAAATCACTTTTTGTTTAGAATTATCAATTATATTTCAAGTGCAATTTCAAGTAAAATTAATTAGATAGTGGTATTTAGTTTGACTCGAATGGAACTCAATTAGTAATGAAGTTTAATTTTCTTTCTCTTTAATATATATAATTAGTTAGAAGAATTAAATGGGATTGTTTAATTCAATGATTAGTTAAAAATATGATAGTCTTTACGGTTTACTTTTTAGTCTTCATAAACTTTGATTTTATTCAATAAGTATTTGTCATCTAGAATTTTATACTAGTAAAACAACATAAATAAGATATGAAACTAAAACTTGTAACATTTGACATCAATGGTGCCTCTAGTTCACATTTACAAGTAATCTTGTCATGCACTTATAGCCTAATATAGCTACAATAACAGCATATGTGTCATTGACCGTATAAATCATCAAGGAGTAATAAGGGACACCATGATATTTAAGTCCAAGGGATGGGTAATCTCCCTGAGACACCAAACTAACAAAGATTAATTACCAGAATAAACAAGTTGATCCAACTTAGAAAATATCTCCCATCACATGGTTTAAAAGAATTTAGATTCACCTTGTAGTTACATTGAAATTAGAACATCTTTCTTGCAAGGGAATATTGATCATGTAGTTTGCAAAGTTTTATTTTAATAGAAATAGGAAGTAGTGAATTAGAAAACAAGTATTGGTTGAGGAGACCAAATACTTTTTAAATGGCTTCTCTACATGAGTAGCAGTCACCGAAGAACTAGATTTGGGAAAATTGGGCCTTAGAAAGGGTTGCATACCCACACTAAACAATTCACATAAAACATACAGTAGAAAACAAAACTACATATAAATTACACTTTGATCCCATTTGGAAGTGGGTATGTAGGTAGCTTGTGGAATGAAGAATGTTCTCAGTGCACAGGTTTTTAGGCATGGGGTTGGGAGGTATTGAAACTCTCATTTATTCAATTCAAACCTTCAACTTAGATATTTCGTCAAGTGAATCACTCAAACAAACCTAAAGTGAATCTTCCAACAAAAGAAAAAGATAAGAAAACATTCAACGTATACTTGGAAGAATCTCTAATGGATTCGCTTGACTCCCTGAGGCTTTTGGCCAAATTTTAAGGTGGGACTCAAGCCATTAAATTTTGTATATATGTTACTCCCAAATGACGACAACATTGGTGCACTCCTAGTAGTTAGGGGAGTTTAGTCATCAGCGAGTGGCTCAGGATCTGTTAGTTCATGATGGACCTAAGTCTCTGGCCAGAGCACATACCTATCCCGTTAGGATAGATGCATGTCCCATTTTTATGGAAGAATGTCTGCCTCTTATGGATAGATGCCTATCCCGTATGGATGTTTTTCTAGATTGGATAAATGCCTATCCCATTTGGATAGAAGTACCTAAGTATACAATCAAATTAAACACCTAATAACAAACGAAAAAATAGTGTTATTTTAGGTAATAACAATCGGGGCATTACAAACATCTCCTATTCATTGGCCATTTTCCAATAATTTGTCAAAACTTGAGAATAATATAAAGATCAGTGGGGTACAATTTGGAGCACCAATAGGTTGCAGATTGAGGAAATATTTAATATTTAGAAAACTTAGTACCTATTAGGAAATTTTGTACCAAAGGGGAAAACTTAGTGCCACAACGTAAATGAGGGGACATGGGTTTTTAAGATCATGGTTTAAAGGCACATGCCTTATGTAATACCACTTAGTGGTTTTGTACAAGCTTATATCTTTATAAAATTAATAAAATTAGTATTTGTTGAGGTTGGCTTGCATAACCTTTGACTTGTTGGCTAAGGTTGGATTGAGCATATCTTGTAGGTTTTTCATATGTGGAAGCATAGATTGGGATATATGGATACATGGTTCACATTTGCTTGTTCACATGGAGAGTGCAACTAGAGTACTTGATGCTTCAGAGGCCTTGCAAGGAGACTTTATTAGTGTATTCTAATCCATTTCATGGAGATAATACATTGAGTGTGTGAGTGCTTTTGGAGCCATTAGTTTCATTGAGATGTTCTTCCTAACATACATATATTGTTCTTGATGGTATGGTTTATACGAAATAAGAACTGACTAATAGAATTTTGGTATCAAAATCAAGTAGTTGATAGTTGAAAAAGATGAGTACATATAGGTGAAAGGAGGAAGTTAGTTGAGGAAAGGACTCCTCAAAACTAGCGTGAGTGGCTAGTTTAGTGGGAAACTTGATGACCCCTCTCTAAAATGCCTAACAACCTTGACACCTCAATAAGGCATGTGTCAAAGTTGTATAAAAGCACACATAAGTAGGCTTATGCCTAAGTGTATACAAATATATGAAATATACATACACTAGCAACCCCCTTAAGCCTAACTTAGGTTGGCACAAATGAAATGGGTCTCAGCTACTAGGCCTGATGAGGTACCCATGTACAATGCAAATATGAAATTGGGTACCAGCAACTAGGCCTGATAAGGTACCCAAGAACAATGCAATCTCTCATAAATAGAGAAATGTAGAAACCCCATTGGAAAAAACTACCCTCCAAAAGAGAGCAAAGATGCATGAAAATTATACATGTGAAGAAGTACTACTTCTTTCGCTAAGTACAATATAGGATTCTCCCCATAGGAGAGAAAATGATAGAAGGTCTATGAGACCCCCCATAATACATGTCCTACTGCAGTGATGCTAGTTCATTGACAAAGGATGCAAATGTAGATGCAAGAATGTAGAACAATGTTTCTTCCCTTGGGAAGAAATGAAATCACCCCAAGATGTAGGATATCTTCCCATACGAGAAGATGTATGTATGATCTTGGATCATGTTGAAGCTATCCAAGGATGATGATACCCATGTCGATGGCTTTGAAGAGTGCTAAGGTGTCCCCATGTCGATGCCAAAGGATGTCATAATCAAATCAGGTGCATGCCCAATAGATGAGGATGATGACAATCTAGAAACATGTGTATGACGATGTCGATAATCAGTAACCAAATAGGACAAACAATGGTGATGTAGCTTCATCGAAACTGTCATCAAAGAGAACACTGATGTTCTCAATGTGTACTTCCATGTCAACAATGTGGGACTCTACAAATAGACAATCGATGTCAATTAGAAATCTATCCCAATCAGCAATGATAGGAAGACTGAAATCCTATTGCAAAGAACTACTGGAAGATCTCAAAGGACCGACTCTAAAATCTGATGAAGCAATAGTAGGAGTGATGACTTCTTCTATGTCAATGGAATATTCTATTTCTGTATCATGATTAGGGATGTGAGTTGTGATCAAAGCAGGATCATTGGGAATTTAGAAACATTGGAGTCTCCATATATCTCCCAAATTTTAATCCATAATGCATGTGGATAGTCAATATCCATGATGGTATACAAAGCATCATCTAGAATATGTAAACTAATCAATCCAACAATGTGATCATGATGATTAAACCACTTAGGCTTCTAAGATTGTTTATCAGGTTTAGGAACAAGTCCATATAGATAGGGTATGAGATTATGGAACCTGAGATGTTTCAGGATGTCTTCACACCTAGACTTATAGTTTCCCTTGTTTAGGTTGATTACAGAAGAGTGAGTTTCATACCCCATGATTTTAGAACAGTTTAATTCTGTTAGACAATAGAAATCAACACATTAGGCAACCCCATTGATTAGGTGACCCCCCAGTTTTGGCACTTTATAACTTAATGTGTTTTAGAATGGGAAATTAAAAAAACATTAATGTTTGCAAAAAAACTATGCTCAATTTCGAGCTACTGAGCAAAAGTTATTACATAATTAATTTCCTGTAAATGACCTAGTTTAATGCATTTTCACTGAAAAGCAAAAAAATGTCTATGGCAAGAGGTAGCCTAGCCATCCAACCACTCGTTGGAGTTGGAAAAGAGAGAAGAGTACAATACAATGGTTTTAACTATGAGGGGGTATTGGTCTCCTGCAAAACTGGACCTCACCCTTCATTTTCGTCAGGCAAAAATACAAAGGTTTTTGAAAACCATTATTTTCTCAATGCAATTTTTCCCTAATTTAAATACCCCAAATTTATTTTATAGTGTTATGCTTAAGACAAAATATCTATATTTAGTACTAAAACAAGCATAATTTTAAATGCTCCAACATAAAACCGTAAAATACAAAGCCCATTAGGGCACATATCATGCTAAGGGAAAAATTAGGGCAGAAAAAAATTACGGCCAGGTTTCTCAATAGGGTGGCCAGAATAGTGAACGAGGGATGATTTCTGCTTGTGAATGGAGGTTGACGCCTCTTGGAACTGGCTTGGATGCTGTTGAACCTCTGAGAGCGGCTTTATACGAAATAGAGGCCTTCGATTAACGCCTTGGAGCTGGCAGCACGCTCTGATTTCTCCCACAGCGCTCAAATCCAACACAAATACGTCCCACATAGGGAACGAGAGGACCAAGGGTGAGGGTCAGCCTCCACGTAGGGTGAGCAGAGTCAGCCTGCACGGGACAGGATGTGTGAGATTGGATTTCAGAGCCAAATAGACACCTCTTAAGGTTCTGACGCCGTGCCTGGGGACAAAGGTCAGATACACACACCACTAGTAGAAAATCGGCCCCCTCTTCACTCCAAATAGACCTCAACCTCTTTTCAATGTAAATCTCTAGAAAATAGTGAATGTGGTAAGACCAAGCGACACATTTGAATAGGGGATTTTCCTTAGGGTAGGAGCAACACAGAATGAGGCAGATTGACTCCAAAGTCCATGATGGGCAGAGATGTGAGTTCGGGCATGCATGCCATTCCCAAATAGATCAATGAAGTCGTGACCCAGATCCTTTTGATGATGACTGCAACCAAATGAAGATCTGGCTTTCATAGAGATTTCAACCACGAACCAAAAAAACATATACCTTTGCCTCCAAGACAGATTTTGACCAAAATTGAACCAACAAATTAATTTAGTTTTGCTCTGATACCATATAAGAAACAAGAATCGACTAATAGAATGCTAGTATCAAAATCAAGTAGTTGATAGTGGAAAAGGACGAGTACATATAGGTGAAAAGAGGAAGTTAGTTAGTTGAGGAAAAGAGTCCTCAAAACTAGCATGAGTGGCTAGTTTAGTGGGAAACTTGATGATCCCTCTCCTAACTGCCTAATAACCTTGACACCTCAATGAGACATGTGTCAAGGTTGTATAAAGGCACACCTAGGTAGGCTTATGCCTAGGTGTATACAAATATATGAAATATATATACACTAACATGCTTTGTTAATCTTTTGCATGGTAGTTTTAGAATACTTGTTTTGGATATTTTTCTTTCATGAGGGTTATGTGGAAATGGTTTATAATTCTATAATTTTTTTGTTAAAATCTAACATCAAAATGAGTAAATTCACATTTGTTTGAATTACCCATGTGTAAGCCAACTTGTCACTAAGGATATCATCATCAAGGTCAGATGTCTAAAGAATAATGAGGAACTTTGTCACTCACAATGTCTCTCCATGGAATCAATGTCACTTTCATCATCTGCATAACTATCCTTACTACAATCCCACCCATCAAAAAGTATGTCATTAGGTTTAAGAATAAAAAGTTATGAACCGGCCTCACTTCTAGCCTCCTCATCTTCATTTGACACAACATTCTCTGGAACACGACACTTAGAAGAAGCACTTTTAGAGAGATTATTTCATTCTTGAAACCTTAATAATTTTGTTTATGATAATATTCCAATTATAAACCTATCACATATTTATGGTGTTCTTCTCCTTCAAAGGAAGATGTAACATTAGCTCAAAATCTCTAGAATACAAAGCTAAATATACTAATTCATTACATCTTACATGCTTAGGAATTTTCCTTAAAACCTCTATAAATATAGTATTAAATGCACAAATAGATTCATTTTTTCTTTGTAAATACTAATAAGCTCTTAGATTAGAAGAATGATCGATTTTGTTTTGAAATTAATCAATAAAATGTAATACAAATTCATTTCAAGATGAAATATAATGGTCTAGGAAACTATTAAACCAATCCCTTACATCACTCTTGAAATGTTGAACAAATAATTTCAATCACACATCCTCATCTTCTACCTCAAAATCATTCATCAAACTAGTAAAAGCATGTAGATGTATATCATTTGATGTTGAATCGTTCCCAACAAACTACTATAGTTTGTTTCTAATTTAACTTGGTATAAGATTAGGAAACTGTCTATCCTAGTGATGTCTATTTGTCAATATTCATCAATAGCAAAGGTTAGTCTCTAAGGTTGAGTAATTTTTCATTACAAAAGAGCATATTGTAGTTTTAATTGAACAATATTTTGCTTGGTTGTTTCAACATTTTGTAAGGTAATAACTAGGTCTTGACAAACATAAGAGGAGATTTCATAAATTTTAACATTAAAAGGGACAACCCCTCTAAGATGCAAGTAACTTTGAGATTTATCATGGTAAGAACAAATAGATGTATGTAGTGGGTTATATTGGAAATTACTATAGTAACAATCATTTTGCAACTCATGAAAATTCCCTTACCAAGTATCAATTTAAAAGAGACTCACTTATATTCATAAAAATATATCCATTCACCCACTACATACAAAGAGATATTTACACCCATAAAGCAAATGAGCAAACTATATTATGCACCTAAAGATCTTGTACCATATAAAATGTTCACGAGAAGCTCATGTCTAGCACCTAATAATAGAAAAAGATATTCAACAAATAATTAGTAGAGTTGCCATGTCATGAAGAGGAGAAAACCTTGCTGAATCAAATTGATCCTTAAGGGCAGAACAAGCTAGGTTCAATCCACCAACAATGTCTCACTAGATAGATGTAGGAAGCAATAAGGCGATAAAATTCCCTTGCATTGTCACCATTCTATTTTTCTTAGTTGATGGGTTGCTAACTTCACACACAAATTAGATTGATAGACTAGTCTTCAATCCCTAGCAGTGATGTCATTTTGTTGGTGTTAGTGCTACACAAGACAAAGCCAATACTACACATAGAATAAACGTGAAACTCCAGACTATATCCTACAAGCCTAGAGAATGTGTTTTCAATCTAAACAAAGGGAGCATAGGTTGATTGGGATTAAAGGGAAAGACTCATTGTTTGGCTATTGGCAATTATGGGTCAAATGAAAAGAATAACTCTTCTACACTATTGACTTTATATGATCAATGAGGTTATTTCTTGGACAATTAAAAGCAAATGAAGATAATGTTAGAAAAATAAGCAGTACAGAATTGAAATAATAATGGATTAGCAATAAAAAGCAGTACCAAGAAAAAAACCACAGGCAAAGATCTCTCAATTTTATTCTAAGAAGAAAATTCGTAGTTTAAAAAGTTTTTCCCATTCCTTGGCATTCAAGCTCATCTCTCAATTTTATTCTAAGGAGAAAATTCGCAGTTTCAAAAAGTTTTTTCTCATGCCTTTGCATTCAAGCTCGACTAACTTAAACAATCACGAGAAATCACATGCAAAAAAAAATCAAATCTAAGGATAGATTTGTTGGAAGAATTAATCTTTCATCAGTTCAATTAATGTTGATTGCCCCCGCGTCAGAACAGAGAGATCCTCCAATATCTCATACTCAGCACCGTTGGCCTACCGCATTCAATTCTGGTATGTAAGTTTGAAATTCAAGTGTGTTTGAGCGCCCATTTTGCTGGGAATGTTACAAGAGGGAAAAGTGAAAAAATAGCAGAGATGAGTTATCCTGTAGCAGCAGAGGAATGTTCCTGTAGTGAATAGCAGACAGAGAGAACAGAAGGAATGTGTATAGCAGCACAGTAATCCATTGACAGCTACGGAGTTCTAGGTAGCTCCAGACAGATAGTGTGCAACTCCAGAGATTGCAGCAGTTAAGGAAAACAGAGCAGCAACTCTGAATTTGTAATGTGCATTGAAGGTTGAATGTAATCTAGGAAAGAGGAAAATATATAAAAATATTTTGCTGTCATCTCTCTTCTCTTTCTGTCTGTGTGTGTATTTGTTTTTGCTATTCTTTATATTGCTATAGCATTGTATTTGAAATTAGAACAGCGTGTTCTGCCCCCTCCCCTATTCTGTCTTGTTTTTGTGCTATCCATATTTCTGTAGAAATTCTTTGGACAGCCATTAGCCTGCCAACAAGTGGTATTAAAGCCCTATTTTTCTGGGCAGATTAGTTTGTGTGGGTATTTCATAAGCCCTAGTTTGTCTAGGCATCCTCAGCCTTCTCAGATTTGAGAAGCATGGCAGGTGGGGACAGCAAAGGATGGTAGCAGCCACCAAGTTTTAATGGGCAGAACTATGATATTTGGTCTAAGAAGATGAAGACTATTCTGGTTGCGAATGACCTATGGGATTTGGTCACTAATGGGTTCACAGACATCACAGATCCAGCAGCCTATGCAGCCCTAATGAATGCTCAAAGAAACCAGTTGAAGGAAACTAGGATGAAAGATGCAAAAGCCCTCAGTCTAGTTGAGGCAGCCTTGACAGAGGCTATTTTCCCCCGTATTGCAATAGCAAACTATTCAAAGTAGGCTTGGGAATATTGCAGAACAGCTACAAGGGAACTGATAAAGTGAGATCAGTCAAGCTCCAGCTGTTTAGAAGAGATTTTGAGATGCTACAGATGAAGGAGAGTGAGTCTATTTCAGACTTTCACACCAGGGTTTCTACCATGGTGAATCAGCTAAGGATAAATGGAGAAACCATGGATGAATAAAGGATTGTTGAGAAAATCCTAAGATGTCTACCTTCTAGATTTGACCCTATTATGATAACCATTGAGGAGACAAAGGATCTGTCCAAGATGACAGTGGATGAGTTGATGGGCTCTCTACAAAGCCATGAGCAGCGGTTGAATAGATCCGCTCCTTCCCTTGAGCAAGCCTTCAAGGCTTAAACCAACGCAAGAGGTTGAGGAAGAGGAAGAAACAGCAGAGGTAAAGGTCAAAGAGGTAGAGGAAGAAGCAACTCCAGAAGAGGAGTTTCAAACAACCAAGAAGAGGCAAGCACCTCACAGCCAAGCTATCAAGAAAGGAAGAAGAATAGCAGTTCTAATCAAAGGTATGACAAAAGTAATATTCAATGCTATTACTGTCATAAGTTTGGTCATTATGCTAGTGAGTGTAGAAAGAAACAACAAGACTATGGAGGCCAAGATGCTAATGTAGCAAATGAGAATAGGGCTGAAAATGAGAAACAGTCCAAGGTATTTATTGTGTGCAACCTTGCTGAGAAGAGCAGCCTTGAAGTCTGGTATTTAGATAGCAGGTGTAGCAACCACATGAGTGGAAATAAAAATTTGTTTGCCTCCATTGATAGAAATGTCAAGTCTGAAATCATGGTGGGGAACAGCTAAAAGGTCCCTATCGTAGGAAGAGGCATCATAATAGTCCTCAACAAGCAAGGTGAGAAAATGCAGATCCAGGATGTTTATTATGCCCCTGGCATAAAGCATAACCTTCTAAGCATTGGACAGATGGTCCAAAATGGTTATAGAATCCTGATGGAAAACGGAGGGTGCACCATATTTGATAGAGGAGGCAGCAAGAAAGTGATTGCAGGAGTGCAGATGACGAGAAAAAAAATGTTTCATCTGTCATTAACTCCGGCGCCATCTCCAGTGCTAACCTGCACTATCTCCGGCGCTCATAGTAGTGGGACAGCAAACAGCCTTCAGGACAGTCATCAAAGACCCATCCAAATTGTGGCATTTGAGGTATGGGCATTTAAGCTTTTCTGGTTTGAGTTTACTATCTAGGAAAGGCATGGTTAGAGGGCTACCGAATATTGTAGAGCCCGATGGCAAATGTGAAGCCTGCATTTTAGGAAAGCAACATAGACAACCCTTTCAATCAGGGTATTCAAGAAGGGCAAGAGCACCATTGGAGTTGGTGCATTCAGATTTATGTGGCCCTATGAAGACCCCCACATTAGGTGGGAATGTATATTTTATGACCTTCATTGATGATTATAGCAAAAAAATCTAGATTTATTTCTTGAAAAACAAATCAGAGGCCTTTGAGAAGTTCCAGGAGTTTAAGGCATCAACTGAAAAGCAGAGTGGCCGCTATATCAAGGCCCTAAGAATAGATAGAGGGGGAGAGTATGTCTCCAAACAATTTCTAAATTTTTGTAAATATGAAGGCATTCATAAACAGTTCAGTACCAGGTATACTCCACAACAAAATGGAGTTGCTGAATGAAAAAATAGAACCATCATAGAGATGGCAGCAAGCATGCTGAAGGAAAAGGGACAGTCAAATGATTATTGAGGTGAAGCTGTAGCAACAGCGGTCTACCTATTGAATAGGTGTCCTACAAAGGCAGTTCGTGATCGGATTCCACAAGAGGCGTGGACAAACAACAAATGGACTATTGAGCACCTAAGAATTTTTGGCTGTGTAGCATATGCATTCGTGCCTAAAGAGAAGAGGCAAAAATTTGATGATAAAGGTGAGAAATGTATCTTCCTAGGTTATAGTGAAAAATCACAAGCCTATAGACTGTATAATCCCATCACCCAAAAACTTGTGATCAGCAGAGATATTGAATTCATTGAGAATGAAGCATGGGATGGAACGGTGGATAGCAACATGGGAATTTTAGTCACAATACCCCTTGAAGATGAAGAAGCTCTGGAGGACAGCAACTCCGGAGGAGCTACGGAGAGCAGAAGCTCGGGAAGAAACTACCGTAGAGCACTAGATAATAGCAACTCTGGAGATGCTCAGCACGACAGCTCCGGAGGTAGACAACGGCATTGTAGCTTTGGAGATCAGCAGCTTTGGAGTTCTGCAACTCCGGAGAACAGCAGCTCTAGAGGGCATTATAACAGCAGCTCTGAAGGTCTTTAGAACTGTAGTTCTGGAGTTCACAATAGTAGTTCCGGAGGTTAGAACAGTAGCAGCTCTGGAGGCAATTCAGATCCCACACCCGCATCATTGATGCCATGGAGGACAAAGAGTGTGAAGGAGATTTATGACAGCACAAGGTATGCTGATGATGATGAAGATTTGAATTTTACATTGTTTTCTTCTAGTGATCCAATCTACTTTGAAGAAGCTGTGAAAGAGGAGAAATGGTGTAAGGCTATGGATGAAGAATTAGATGCCATAGAGAGGAATGACACATGGCAGCTAACTGATTTACCCAAGGGTAAACAAGTGATTAGAGTTAAGTGGGTCTACAAGACCAAGTCTACTATGGAAGGAAAGATTGAAAGACACAAGGCAAGGCTAGTTGTCAAAGGGTACAAACAACAACCTGGAAGAGATTATGATGAGACCTATGCACCAGTTGCAAGGCTAGAAACAATTCGAGCAGTCATTGCAATTGCAGCCCAACATAAGTGGAAGGTGTTTCAAATAGATGTAAAGTCAACCTTCTTAAATGGAGTGCTGAAAGAGGAAGTGTATGTGGAGAAGCCACCTGGCTATGAAGTCACAGGGCAAAAGGACAAGGTATATAGGCTCCAAAAAGCCCTCTATGGGCTGAAACAAGCACTTAGGGCATGGTATACCAGGATTGACTCATATTTGTTGAGCAATGGCTTTAGCAAAAGCAGCAATGAGCCCACTCTCTACATCAAAGCAGCTGAAGGTAAAATTTTAATTACTGTTTTGTATGTAGATGATCTGATTTTTACTAGCAATAGTGATCTTTTCATTGTTGATTTCAAAAAGGCAATGAAGGATGAATTTGAGATGACAAACTTAGGTCTACTGAAGTTTTTCCTTGGCATTGAGGTCAAGGAAACAGAGCATGGCATATTTATTTCGCAAACTAACTATGCCAAACAGATTGTGAAGAGATTTAAAATGGAGAACAGTAAACATGCCCCTACACCAATAGCCACAGGTCTGAAGTTGAGTAAAGAGGACAGCAGCAAGGAAGTAAACCCAACCCTTTACAAGAGCGTGGTTGGAAGCCTGATGTACTTGACAGTAACTAGGCCTGATTTGATGTATGTTGTAAGCCTGATTTCTAGGTTCATGGAGAAGCCTAAGGACACACATTGGCAAGCAGAAAAGAGGATCCTGAGGTATGTCAATGGCACAATAGATTATGGCATTTTGTATGATGTTTCTAATAAGTTTAAGTTGGTTGGTTTCATGGATAGTGATTGGGCAGGAAATGTTGATGACCGAAAGAGCACATCCGGCTATGTATTTCACATGGGTTCAGGCGTGATATCATGGGCATCCAAGAAGCAGCCCATTGTTTCTCTCTCTACAGTAGAAGCTGGGTATATTGTAGCAAATGTAGTAGCTTGTCAAGCTATTTGGTTGAGGAGGATCCTTGTAGACTTGTATGAGCAGCAAGAAGATGATACAACCATTCATTGTGACAATGTTTCATCAATAGCCCTGACAAAAAATCCAGTCTTCCACAGACAAAGCAAGCACATTGAGATTTGCTATCACTTCATAAGGGAGTTGGTAGAACGAGGAGAGATTGAGTTGCAATATTGCATATCCGAGCTGCAGCTCGCTGACATTTTCACAAAAGCATTGCCGAAAGATACTTTTGAACACCTAAGAGATAGGCTAGGCATTGTGGATAGCTCCGGAGGTGTGCAGCCCCAGAAAGAAGACAGCTCCAGAGGTTCAGATCTGAAAAGACAGTAGGAGAACTCCAGAGATTCAACTCTGGAATGTATGTGCAGCTCTAAAGATGCTCCAGAGATGCAGAAAAGGAACTCTAGAGTTACAGGAAGTTACCTCTGGAGATGCAGATAGGAAGCTCCAGAGATGCAAAGGGCAGCTCCGGAGATGTTGTAGCACAGCAAAAAGAGCTCCGGAGATTTGCTTTAGAAAGGCAAAGGAAAATGTATATCTCCGGAGATCAGTTCCAAAATAAAAATTACAAATTGACGTCTAACTTTAGATTAAGGGGGAGTGTTGGAAGAATTAATCTTCCGTCAGTTCAATTAATGCTGACTGCCCCCGCGTCAAAATAGAGAGATCCTCCAATATCTCATACTCAGCACCGTTGGCCTGCTGCATTCAACTCGGGTAGGTAAGTTTGAAATTCAAGTGTGTTTGAGCGCCCATTTTGCTGGGAATGTTACAAGAGGGAAAAGTGAAAAAATAGTAGAGATGAGTTATCCAGCAGCAGAGGAATGTTCCTGCAGAGAACAGCAGACAGAGAGAACAGAAGGAATGTGTATAGCAGCATAGTAATCCATTGACATCTACGGAGTTCCAGGCAGCTCCAGACAAATAGTGTGCAACTCTAGAGATTGGGTAGTTAAGAAAAACAGAGTAGTAGCTCTGAATTTGTAATGTACATTGAAGTTTGAATGTAATCTAGAAAAGAGGAAAATATATAAAAAATATTTTGCTATCATCTCTCTTCTCTTTCTGTTTGTGTGTGTATTTGTTTTTGCTATTCTTTATGTTGCTATAGCATTGTATTTGAAATTAGAATAGTGTGTTCTACCCCCTCCCCTGTTCTGTCTTGTTTTGTGCTGTCCATATTTCTGTAGAAATTCTTTGGACAGCCATTAGCCTGCCAACAAGATTTTCATGCATAGAAACCCGAGTGACATTTCCACATGCAATTTTATATGGCTCGTCACTGCTGGAATAAGTAAAACTGACATCACATTACAACAGCTAATATAGAACACATAACTTTGTTAGCATTAATTTTCTTTCCGTTAATGACGGGTTGTTTTCTGTTAATAATGGCAGTTTAGATCAGCTAAACTTGTCCGTGATCTACAGATAACGAATGAAGTTGCATGCTTCTAACTTAAGCTAACCAAGGAGATCTCACCACAATTCCTTCTCAGATTCCTCTCTTACGGAGGCTATATATGTGTAAATTCTTAAGTTACTTTAATTATTATTCACAGTTTATCTTTGATCTCAATTAATTTGTGCAATCATGTAATTTGTTGCTCTACCAGTATTCCTGGTTTTCACAGGTTTAGCTAAAATTTAACATGGTATCAGAGCTGAGTCTGGTACAAGTGCAAATTCATTTGTATATTGTGCGAATTTATTGCATGTTTAGGAGTGATCTGCTAATGGCATGATCGATCTGTCTTTTGCAAGCGAGTTCTTCTTGCAGGCAGATTTCTGTGAAGATTTTCACCACAATGGAGGTAGATGTAAACCTTTGTTTCTAGATGCATGCATGTTTCTTCCCCTAATTTTTCTTTGCATGCTCCTTACTTTCTTCCTTATTGATTCTTTAAAAATTGTATGTGCTTTGTGAGTATCACATGATAAAGATCTGGGAAATTTTGGAGTTTTGTAAAAATTGAACTTATATAAAGTTCCATATGGGGGTTTTGCTTAAAGCATCTACGATAGGTTTCTTTCATTTTTCTTCTGGATAAACATACTTAGGATAAAAGTTGCCAATAAACTTCTAGAGCTTTGTACTTTTCCTCCTATGGTAGCCAAAAGTGTTCTTCTAATCTAAGTTCTGATCTACATGAGAATCCAGAGTCGCATCCTTGAGTGCTTCTAGAGTTTCTTTCTAGGACAATACTGAGCATTGGATAAACAATGGCATCATTCCAACCGGAGGGAATCTATGCAGTTCTTTGGAGCACATCTTTACAGAATCATATCTTCTTGTCTTCAGACGATCAGTTTTTGTATTCAGAGACCGTGTACCTCTATGTTCATCCATTTGAGCAATGCAAAAGTGCAGTAGTTTCTATGACTCTGATATATTCCTGTTGCAGTGTGGATTTATTTGCAGTTCTTCATCAGAGTTGCAGCTTTCTTCTTTAGTTTGAATAAATGGTTAGGAGTTTTTCTTCTTTCCTCTTTGTAATTGGGTGCCTCATCAGACTTTGTTGCCAGGCCCATATCTTTCTTTAGGATTTTGTCTCCTTAGTTAGACTTAAGGGGGGGTGTTAGCATTAATTTTCTTTCTGTTAATGATGGGTTGTTTTCTGTTAATAACGACAGTTTAGATCAGCTAAACTTGTCCGTGATCTGCAGATAACAAATGAAGTTGCATGCTTCTAACTTAAGCTAATCAAGGAGATCTCACCACAATTCCTTCTCGGATTCCTCTCCTACGGAGGCTATATATGTGTAAATTCTTAAGTTACTTTAATTATTATTCACAGTTTATCTTTGATCTCAATTAATTTGTGCAATCATGTAATTTGCTGCTCTACCAGTATTCCTGGTTTTCACAGGTTTAGCTAAAATTTAACAAACTTAACCACATCCTTTGTGTGATGATATTTGTTGGTGCTTATGCAACACACATAATTCTTTCTTAGAATATTACCGCCTCCTTTAAACGCATGTGCTTACAACGTTCTGTTTAGACCCCATACATGCCTCCTTGCTAAACTTGTATCTATATTTTTAGCACTATATTCATATTCTTTCCGTTGGGCTTTGCCCATGTGCACGTATCAGAGTGTGTGTGTTTATTCTTTGCATGCTCCATATCTCATATCTGGAGTTATGTTACTGTTCACAATTTTTGTATTTTAGAATCTAATATATTATATTTTTTCCAGCCTCCGACATTTGGAATTATATGTGTCCTATGCCCAAATCCCCTCGCAAACGTGAAGAAATCATTTAAATCCCATCAAGTGGGGTCTTAAGTCTGAAAACTCGTGTCTTTATCAATTCAAAGTATTACGTTTCATATCGCCAGGCTTGCTGCTACATTTGAATGACCACTGTCAATCCTCCAAATGTCTCTCAACCATATACACTTTTCACTTCTAGGTTTCCTACCTCACGAACATCAAAAGTTTGGTAAATTATAATCCTCGTGGATTTGCATTCACACCTCAAAATGATTTTTTACCTATTCACTTGCATTAAATCTATTTCACTATTTAATTCAGATCTAGTCTATATACAATGTAGGGTCAATTTAACTCCTATGCTGGCCAACGATGGTTCTGGTGATGCCATATGTCCCAATTTATGTCATGGTTTTCAATAGTGTATTCCCTCAATACTCGCCATCTCATATGCAACTTAAATTAGATCTACTGGCTCACCTACTACTTGAAACATGTTTTAGAACCCATTTGAGTCAATACTAACCCTTAATTGCACCATGTATAAAACCACTTGCCACTCTTTCCATGGTGTAGTCTCTCTCAGGGTGCCATGCAACACAAAAGACTGTCAAAAACTCGATGACCTTTTGTGTTTATAATCTAGTAACTGTTCATAATCTGGGCTTAGGGAATTAAACTCGATCACCTTTTGTGTTTCTAATCTCGTACTGTTCATAATCTGGGCCTAGGGAATTAAAATTTAAAATATGGATACGCCATAATTTCATATTTGAAACTCTTATTTGTTTAAAAAATAATTTATTGATAGGAATAACAATTGATTTGTTTGAATGCACAGATTTTATTAAATGAATTATTTGAGCTCATGGGAAATTGTATGTTCGATGCCTTTGTAGCTGAGTAAATAAAGGCATGGCAAAGCTTATCCTATAGGCTCAATATCAAATCATGAGTGGCTCCCAATTGCATATCAGGCATTCAAACAGTGTATTTAAGGGATTTTATTTCGACAATTTTAATTTGGTTTGTCCATCCACATCTTTGGTGATGGGTGTCAACTTCTCCAGCATGTGGCATAGGCATTTGTTGGTTTACAATCTAAAAGAACCAAGGGTTCTAATTTTTAGAATATCTCTAAAATCAATCATGTGTATTTAATGTATTAATCTACTTCTTGTATGGAGGAAGGGACGTTGTTTGATATAGGTGTACTATTGGATATGTAGGCATATGTAAAACAAGCACGACACATCTAAACGAGGTCATCTTATTTTATTGTTGTAGAGATGCACCTTCATGAAAGATGGGCATATGGATAGAGGTGCTTATGTGGATAGTTATATTAAAAGATATTAGCTTGCATAAATGGCAAGAGATAAACTAGACGGAATGAATATAGAGATAGACTATTAGGCGGCTATGTGGAGAGGCATATGGACAAAGATTTCTTTTTAAAAAAATAGAAAGATATAAAAATAAGTGAAGTTTAGTGTTATATGTAGATATATAAAAAGATATAGATATGCGTATGGATGGAGACATAGGTAGACAGATATTAGCATAGCCATATAGATGAGATAAAAGGAAAACAAAGAGATATACATGAATAGAGAGGAAATAATTAAGAAAAAGAGGACTATAGAGCGGTAGGAAATAATTAAGAAAAAGAGAAATATAGAGAGGTAGGTAGAGATGGATGTATATTTAAAAAAGGAGATTAGATTTTAGTAGGTTAGTAGGAAATTAAAAATGTTCTCTGTTATCACATGTAATTTGGTAGAAAGGAAATTAAAAATACTCTCTTTTAGCACATGTAACTTGTTAGAGAGGTTTGGAATTTTTGTTTGAGTTTATTTATCTATATGTATAGAAATTATATATGGTGCAATTATCTTTGTAAACATATTTTTTTTCACTCAATGCATGCTTCATACAAGTTTGTTGATAGTATTCTACTCATGTTTTCATGGTGGCTATTACATATGTCTTTCACTTCAAACATAATCTATTGTTTTAGTTTTCTTTAGGTCTTTGCATTGTTTATATCTCATGTTGAGAAAGGACTAAGAGTACTATGAATTGTTTATCTTGTGTTTGTAGGCAATGCTTTCTAGGTTGGTTGCTATATTTTTAGGGAGAAGGCTCATTTTCTCTATCTCTCATTTTCCTAACTTCGTTCCTTTTACTATCCTTATAATTTTTTGTGTCTTTGTGTCATCTAGTTAGAATAGGATTTAGTTAGCAATACTTTAAATTTTAGTTTCTTTGTTGATAAGAAAGGATTTTCCTTACTTTATTAAGTGATCTAATTTCTTTGTAAGAAGTTTTTATTATCTTCCAAGTAAACATGTCAAACGGAACTATAGAGATGAACATGTATATTGATGTGTTTATTTGATCTTCTCATGTCTTGAGCTAAGCTTGATTTTACCTTAAAACCATATCTTGCTTGAATCTTTACTAGGACGCTTGTTAAATAGTATTGTTACCATTTTTTTATCACAGCTAAAAATTGGCAAAATTGATTTGTTTTCAGTTCGTTTTAAGGACGAGAGATTCCTAATGTTATACCAGTTTGCATAGTTTGAAGTCATTTAAGTGGAGGTTCAGTTTATCAGTTTATCACTTGCTTATTACTTGTAAAGAGACAGAAAGTATTGTAGATCAGTTAACATTCATTGTGTTACAGAAAGTTGTCTCATTTCATACTACAATGTTTCATTCATTTGATCAAATGAGATAGACAGAATATTACAATGTTTCATGCATTGAATGAAGAACAAAAGAGGAATTAATTGTCCCACACAAGCTGTGGGAGTAGCTAGATATAAATATCTAATACAATATGTTATGCAACTGTAAAAGAACTGACAAAGCATATGAAGGAGAGGGTGCCAATCATTGCCTAAATTCAGAGTCAATCGATCATATGGCAGCTGCTCCATTTGTTGCCAAGTTTCGAAACCGTCATAACCTACATTAGAGGAGAGGAAAAAGGGGGATTTAGCACTCATGACATCATCTCATCCATACACTATCAGTATGAACAAAATACATAACAGATTGTATGAGATTGTAAAGATCAGAAAGTACAATATTTATCAGCTACAAGAGGGGAAAATGAAGCATCATCAAGTATCATGTTTTTAAAACTAATATGTTTGTTGCCTGTGCAGGTATACGACAAGTCATGTAGCTATTGAAGAGATCAGCACGTGGTTTGAAATGGGCTTCCACAAGGGTTGTACCCAGCATGCTGCCTCAATTCTCATAGGGGAAGGATTGCAGGTACATGTTATTGCTCAATCAGAAGGTGTCTATGCGATACTTGTGATGGAAGAATGAAGAAGCTATGATAATTAATCTAGTATGTGTTGATGTGTGTTTTAGCACACAGTAATGCAGGTGCGAATGTTGGTTTCACACCTCTCTTGAAAAGTATCCTACCCTAGGTAAGACTACTCCAAGGATAATAGAGCTAGGTCTTAGCTTGCTTGGAATAACTTTAGTAGAATGTCTAGCTATGCCAACAAGGGGTCTTACATGCAATCCATAGATCTTCAAGTTGGAATAGCAAATGCACATAAACCCTTCAAGATTTCAGCTGATAAACAATGTAAAATGCTACTGAAATTCCTAATCTAACCAAGGTTTTTTAAGAAAATGCAAAAGGTATATGGTTTTAAAGGAATCTTAAGTGACATTCACAATGCATAGATTTTACTTTAAGTAGACAAATGCTCTGAAACTTAACCAATTTTCTAAGTTACCAAACTAAAATAGGTGTTACAGCACTGAAGAAAATGGTGCTATCTTCAATGAAAATCTAGAGATTTTCATATTACAAATTCATTCATCAAATATCCAATGACTGGCGCAATTTAACTCACAAAATGTGATTGAACTAAGCACAACTGATAAGTCCAGACTAACTTTACACAACTATCTACCATCGGCAAATAACCAAAAGTATGGACTAGAGCATTCATCAAATACTTTTAGCAAACCATAAACACTATCAAGCACAACCAACTAACTATGGGAGAGTAAGAAGCAAACCATAAAAACTAAAATGAACCAATACAAAATACAAATTCTCAAGATAATTACATAAACTTGCTTTGCATTACTTCAAATGGCAGAGTGTCAACAATTCGGTATCAAAATCTCTTCTTTAAATGAGAGAAAAGGATGGCCCTTTTATAGACAAGGCACCATACCGAGTTTTTCAATGGATGGTGGAGATTAACTCAACACCAATGGTCTAGATTACACGACATTTAATGAAGGTACAGCAGTTAGTTACATTTTCTGATTTGCATTTGTCCTTTAGGAAAAAGACAAAATACAACTTGCAAATACATTGAATCTAGACAAAATGGATACCCATTTGATTGTATATGATGAAAAGTTAATTTTCAAGGCCAAATAAAGCCAAAATAGAGTCACATGACACTTGAAAATGTGATCTGATGCAGATTGACGAGATTCCAAGTGCTAACTAGATCAAGAGGTGTATGTGGCACATTTTTGGTGAAAGTGTATCCAACTAGAAGCTTGCTAGACCAACATCGCATGATTGGATGACTGGGACAACTCTGAACAAGTCTTAGACATTGGACTGGATCTGCAGGAACAACAGTGATTTGGCATGATCTTCTACAGCTTTCAGCTCCTGAGACTCATCTTTATCTTTCTGGACATTATATTGATCTTTTTTTACAGGTGCAGCAGCAATTTGGTTGATAGAATGTCAGTTTCGCATTTCTAGGTCAACAGGATACTGTTGTATGTTCATCCTTCCAAGCCGGCTCTAACAAGGTCATATGTCCTCCAAGACCTAAAATTCACAATGCAAAGCATCAATTTCATCTTAAACAACCATTTTCCATCTATTTGGATCAAGATATGTCCATTTGCAGTCATGGATTAGTCAAAAACAGCTCATTGTCAATGTCACCTTCGTATAAACAACCTCTTAAATCCGGTGATTTTCACATGATTTTCTATATTTTTTACCATTTTCAAGTACCCATTTGGCCTATATATTGATCTAGGAAGTTGTTGTGGTCATTAGAATCCATTTACAGACTTTTATTTCATATTTTTCTAGCCTTTTCTGCAAAAAGTGGGATTTTTCGGGCTCACAGACTTTTCATGTGCAGTAGCATTAATTATCATAAAACATGCCAAAAATCCACACAAACTTGGTAGAATGTTTATCATGATGTGAAAAATAGATATACAATTCAAATTCACCAAGAAAATTCAATTTGCACCTTGAAAAACTCAATTTTCAAACCAAAATACCAAAAAGCATTGATTTTGGGGGTCACTGACTTAGTGGGGATTTTGGCTTCATTCGACCTTGCATAGTTTTGGGTTTCATCCGACCTTGCGTGGATTTGGGCTTCATCCGACCTTGCACAGATTTGGGTCCAACCAACTAAAATGATGCTTCATGCATCAGTCAGTTCACTTTTTAGCGCAGGTCTATTGGGTTTGTTTTTAGCACAAAGTGTGTTGGCAGGGATTTTGGTGCTGACCAACTTAGCGGTAGTGTGCAAGGAAGTCAGTCGGAGGTAATTTTAGTGCTAAGGTCAGTGGATGATGATTTTTTTGCAGAAGTCCGTGAGCGAGGTTTTTAGCGCTGGAAGTCGGTAGCGAATGTTTTTAGTGCAAAGTCAGTGGATTGAATTTTTAGCACCAAGGTCGGTAAGGGTTATTTTTGGCGCAAAGTGCAGTTGGGGTCATTTTTAGCGCTAGATTTTGAACTTCCCAGGGTGAAAGTATATTTAAAAATATATTTAAGTATAAGTATATTCTTATAATTTAAATATTTTTAAATATAGTTTCAGGCTGTTTGAGATGGGTTCTAGATCCATAGAATTGCATATGTAGATTCTAGAATTTTGAGGTTCCACCAGATTTCAGACTTAGCTATTTTTCAGGATTTTTAAGGTTTCAGACTTAGCCAAATCAAGGCTCCAGGATCATGTGACAGGATGAAAGCTTATAGACCCCTTAGTGAAATCTAATGGAATTTGACATGATTTTACAACTATAAGATTTGGAAACTAAGAACTTTAACATGACACATCCTGCAAAAGTAATCTCAAGAGCAACATCCAATGACATGGGATTTTGAGCAAAATGCAGTAACACCCAATTCCAATGTAGAAGGCAACAAATGGCTATTTTTTAAGCACAAGACCACTCAAGACACTCCCAAATCAATCATGAAAGACATCAAATGACTCCAAACATGCAAAATACTAAAATTTGAAGCAAATCTTGCATTCTAAGAACAATTTCACCTTCTCATCATCATAAGGCAAAAAGGCTGAGACTTCAAGCCAAAGTAAAAGAGGGGGTCTGCATTTGGCAAAATGGGGTGTGTGTGCAAGGCACAACAAATGGTGACTCTGCTAGAAAATGCTCCAGAGCATTTCAAAGATAAACATCAATAATGAACCCAGATTCTCTGTGTTTCCCACACATTAGATGAGAAAGCATGAGACCTTATCAAAGAATCAAAGACCACTAACCAGTGCAACCATCCATATCCTGAAAACCTAAGTGTGTGCATTGTATTCATTCCCATCCCTTAGAAACTAAGTTCACCTAAGATCCTTCATGATAAGCTATGAAGTTGGGATCATTTTACCACCAAGAGAATGCTCTAATGCTGAGATAAGATGAGCCTCAAGAGAAGCATATAGTGATTTTTTAGTAATATTTTCTAATGCAATGATATTTGATGCTAATTATCTTTAGACAATATCCTTCATGTAGGAGTTTTTCAAAGGAACTATCTTCATATAGATACTTGTAGTGGGTCTGGTGTTGAAAAACACCTTTTATTTTTACCCAATATAGGCTAGCAGTAATTAGTACCACCTGCCAACTTCATCTGAGTCCATAGTACCGATATGGGTGGTAAAATAGGAATCCAAACCTTTTCACTTATCACAAGATCACCCAGACTCACTTAACTTCTTCAGGATCATTTAAAGTGTGAAAGATATATGATTAGAAAACACTTCAAGCGCACCAACTAATGACTCATTTTCATGAATAGACATCATACTCCCTCGTATAACAGCGAAACCCATAGCAAGACTTAAGCAGAACCTTGGCTTCTCAGAGAAATATTCCAAATTACTTACCCAACAAAGGACCTCTTGCAAGCCTGCACGACTGCCACCACATTCAATAAATGGAGAACTCAAGAAAAGCAAGTGCGAAAGTGAAAAGCAAAGCAAACAAGAAACTAATCTAAGCAATGCAAACTACTCTAACAACAAATAGAAAATAGAAAGAACAACTAACAACTAATGACTAAGGAAAAATAGGAAGTAGAAACTAAACTAAACAACAAGAATTTAACTAAAACCTAACTAGAAACAAGCAAGACTAAGTACAAAGATCTTGGACAACAAGTATTTACACTACCCCGTGACTTATTTCTCAGGACATGTAGAAGTAACAAGGTGCAAGTCAATGTCCTAAGTCTGGCAAATTCATCTTTGTACTCTAAAAAATGAGGTAGAGGCATGCTAGGTTCATGTTTAGAGTACCAATTATGCAGGATCAGCAATTAGGGGAGCTCATTAGGGCCATGATCAATCCATATGCAAGTTGTCTTACCTAGATCACCTTAATCAAATTGATAACCATTGAAACTAAATGAAGAGAGGAAAGATACAACCTGGTTTGCAATACTGTCAGTTGGGGATGGAAGTTCATCATCTTGATGCATTGTACCACCGACTTGTACACCTTTAGGAGGTTTGAGTTCATGCTGGGTCATGTCTTGTGCATTAGGTACCATTGGATCACTGAATGTTGCAGCAATCTCCCAAGCAAAAAGGAAGTCTAGACAACTTTCTTTAGGATGTGGATCATCTGGATGAATTCTGCATGAATTGGTCAAAGCAAAGTCTAACATATGTGGTGAATTTCCATGTAGCAACATATCTTTGCTTATTCTTGACACCAACTCGATGATCTAGTCAAGTGACTGAGATGAAAATGCTTCCAAGCCATCATTCTGCATGACTGCTTGATTTTTACTCTTAGATTGTAGATTTCTACTTTCAAATGTCATCAGTAGGTCAACATTAACCATGTGGACCTCTTCTTTTACGCCTGTCTGAACATGATTAGCATGGGGAACAAAATGCAAATCCACTTCATTAAAATTAGTCGTATGTTCTGATAAAACTTCCTCTGCACCAATCAACAATCTTCCTATTTGAATTAAGGGCTGGCATTAGGTTGGCAATTTACTGTCTATAGCAGCAACAAGGTTTCTTTCGTCCTCTATAGGTAGATTCTCGATGTCAATGTTTCTTTGAAGTGGTGTGATATCCTGATTTTGTTCATCTAACTCATCTAGACTCTATTGGAGTGACTGCATTAGCCTGGTATGACTGATCATGATGATATAGTGAGCTGATACAATCAAGAACTTGATCACTTTTCTCTGAATAATTTGATTGTAGCTCAGATATGTCAACTAAAATTATTTTTTGCATTGTTGTCCATGACTATCCTTCATCTGGAGGACTAATTTTCACATGTTTGACCTAATGAAATTGTTGTTCCAACTTAGAACTATCAACAGTCTTAAATGAACTGATGTTCTGCACCCCTGTAGCAACAAATTTAGCCTTAGGACCTGATGTCTATGAAACATTTGATTGCTGATCTGCATCTTCAACATAACTGTTCATGAGGGTTGATTCATCATCAATCTTATCAGCATTTCTAGTACCAAAAAATTGATCTTGCATCTTAATGTATTCATTGTCCCGTGACTGAAAACTGAGTTTTAGCCAAGCTGGGACAACATATTCTGTGACTGAATAGTCTAGATCCAATGGTTGAAAACCAAGCTTTATCTAGGTAGGGACCTCATCTTCATTAGTTGGGTGACCTGTAGACCACATGCATTGTCTACCATTCTCATTTGGATATGTATTTTGATGAACAACTTCAATATTTTTTTATGCAAACTACCCTTTTGACTATGATCTCTTATGAATGGTAGATTTGCAACTCATGTAGCCTTAACTCTTTGCATGTTCTCAACTGAGACATGATTATAGTAAGGTGCATCCATCCATTTTGCAACTCCCTGCAAGGTCTTCCTTTGAATATATCTATCATATCCACATCTTGCTTCAGGCTTGTAAATCTCAAAGATAGGGAGCAATCCTTTTAAATGCAGATCTAACCTTTAGAGGAAGGTCAAACAATCTATTTTATCATGCAGCGCTCCGAGATGTACAATACATACTTGAGGTGAACTAAAATCAAGCAATGTAAATGGAGGATACTTTGCTCTTATCTACCTATCTAACACTTCTTTGAAAAGTGGTATATCAACTTGGAAGTTCTCTTCATGATATGATAACTAAGATGGTCCTCTGAAGAATGAAGGGATTTCATAACTGAAACCCTTATGTGTACCCATTGGATCAGAATTTTCTGCACATTCCTTTCATTTCAACATGTGCAGTGAAATGGTAGACTGAAAACCTGCATAAAATCTTTGTCCAGCCCTCCTTCTAGTGCCAGTTCTATTGATGTGTGTTTTAGCACGCAGCAACGCAAGTGTGATTGTTGGTTTCACACCTCTCTTGAAAAGTATCCTACCCTAGGTAAGACTACTCCAAGGATAATATAGCTAGGTCTTAGCTTGCTTGGAATAACTTCAGTGGAATGTCTAGCTATGCCAACAAGGGGTCTTACACGCAATCCATAGATCTTCAAGTTGGAATAGCAAATACATATAAACCCTTTAAGATTTCAGCATTCATCAAATACTTTTAGCAAACCATAAACACTATAAAGCACAACCAACTAACTATGGGAGAGCAAGAAGTGAACCATGAAAACCAAAATGAGCCAATACAAAATACAAATTCTTAAGATAATTGCAGAAACTTGCTTTGCATTACTTCAAATGGCAGAGTGTTAACAATTTGGTATCAAAATCTCTCCTTCAAATGAGATAAAATGATGGCCCTTTTATACACAAGGAAACATACCGAGTTTTTCAATGGACGGTGGAGATTAACTCAACACCAATGGTCTAGATTAAATGACATTTAATGAAGGTACAACAATTAGTTACATTTTCGGATTTGCATTTGTCCTTTAGGAAAAAGACAAAATATAGCTTGCAAATACATTGAATCTGGACAAAATGAATACCCATTTGATTGTATATGATGAAAAGTAAATTTTCAAGACCAAATAAAGCCAAAATAGAGTCACATGACACTTAAAAATATGATCTGATGCAGATTCATGAGATTCCAAGTGCTGACTAGATCAAGAGGCATATGTGGCACATTTTTGGTGAAAGTGTATCCAACTAGAAGCTTGCTGGACCAACAGGTTTTAAAAATATATTTAAGTATAAGTATATTTCTTATATTTTAAATATTTTTAAAAATACTTTCAGGATGTTTGAGATGGTTTCCAGATCTATAGGATTTCATATGCAGATTCTAGAATTTTGAGGTTCCACCAGATTTCAAACTTAGCCATTTTTCAGGGTTTCAGACTTAGCCAAATCAGGGCTCTAGGATCATGCGACAGGATGAAATCTTATAGACCCCTTAGTGAAATCTAATGGAATTTGACATGGTTTTGCAACTGTAAGATTTGGAAACTAAGAATTTCAACATGACAAATCCTGCAAAAGCAATCTCAAGAGCAATATCTAGTGACATGAGATTTTGAGCAAAATGTAGTAACACCCAATTCTAATGCAGAAGGCAACAAATGGCTATATTTTAAGCACAAGACCACTCAAGACACTTCCAAATCAATCATAAAAGACATCAAATGACTGCAAACATGCAAAATACTAAAATTTGAAGCAAATCATGCATTCTAAGAACAATTTCACCTTCTCATCATCATAAGGCAGAAAGGTTGAGACTTCAAGCAAAAGAAAAAGAGGGGTTCTCCATTTGGCAAAATGGGGTGTATGTGCAAGGAACAACAGTATGTATGTGCATCTACCTTTGATATGATACACCAAGTCAGTTAGCATCAATTTCTTCTCTCTTGTTCACATGCAGAGCTGTATATAGGCAGTTGGCTCATATTTTATTTTCATGCATTGTACTTCTTCCAGTTCTAGTAGCAAATCATCCCATTTCACATATTTTGTAGTCTTGATCTGATGTTATATTGTGACTTTTTCTTTCCTTTATTATGTCTCAATACTGTTAAAACTTAGTTTTTTCCTGGTTGTAGTTTGTGTTTGATCCAAACCTTGTTGCAGATTACTTAAGGAATAAATTATCAGTGGACTTGTGAGGATTTAGGTTAAAGAGGATTTGTTTGTGAGTGATAGAAATTCATCAAGTTTAGATTCTAAAGTTAGTTTACATTTCAGTTACATCCTTGTAGCATTTTTCCCCTCAAGTTAGTAGTTTAGGAATTATAAGAGAACCAGCTTACTCTAGAGATTTGTTCTCATAAAAGGAGACCCACATCCAAGAATGATTCCATGTTTCAACAAGTAGTTAAGTTTTCACGAAATTAATAAGGGTGCATACTTGAATTGACAATAGTTTTTGGCACGCCGGGTGGGACAAGTTGGACTATTTCAGTCTATAGTTTGATAATTTATTATTGATATTTGGTGTGTGTATCAGTGAATCCAGCCTTTGAAGGCAAGCAACTAGCATACCTAGTGACTCTACATGTTATTCTTCTAGTTTCGAGATGATCAGTTCATATCATCCACCATATCATGATGGTGTTACCAATCAGTCATCTTATCAGTTGTATCAGAGCAATCATGCAACTAGTTTTATTCTGAACAGCTATGCAGCAGCAACATACCAGCATGCATAGCATTTTTGCCACCCACCCACCCCTGCTCAACCTTCTGATCAGCTAACACAGTCTGCAGCGAGGGAGGTTAAAGACACGATTAATGATACCTTGGCAGAAATGATGAGGTCAATAGACTAGATCAATAGGTAGATTGAGTATAATTGGCAGCATGATGAATTAGCCTATCAGGCATATCTTCATGAGTAGGAGATGGAGGCACAAAAGGCACATTTTGAATGAGAAATAGTAGCCAGACAATAGCAGATAAGGGTTTTGCTCCATCAAAAGCATAGGCAATGAATTAAAGCAGTTCCTGTCATTGAAAATCAGCCCTTTCAAGATGAGGTATGTGAGTATAATTTTGCGTGTTTCAATCAAAGTGAACCGATAATCTCTACCGAGGTCAAGATTCCTAGTTTTAGGAACCCTGTACCCTTGCAAGAACCTAGGTTGGTACTATTCAACATCCAGAGCAGTGACCCTGTGAGATCTCTCTTTCTGATCATGAGTGGGAGACCAAAAAAAGAGAGTTTGAAGAGAATCTTGAGAGAGAGGCAGCTATACAAACAAATCTGTTGCTTGCTTGAGCCCAAGCAGCCCCTGCTATCCTAGAACAACCTGCTTAGGAAGAGATATGTAAGTATAAATTTCCAAGTTTCAGGCTAGATAAGCCTCTTAATGCCTCTAAAGTAGAAATTCTAAGTTTCAATCTACCTGGAGAGTCCTCTTCCTACCAAGAAGTTAGTCTTGAATGCAAACAGACTCCTCAGAAAGTCAAAATCCCAAATCTGAGAGGATCTAATTTTGCTGAGGATCTTGTCAGCATTCGAGATCAATCTGTGGACGAACAGAATAGAGATAGGCCGATAAATTTACTGCATGTAGATTTGGAGCAATATCGGTTAGAACATAAAAGAATTGAGCAAGCAAGGGTTTCTCCTAATGAACCTTTTGATGATTACACTAATGATCCTCCTTGTTTTGTGAAAGATGAATAGCCAGATAAGTCAAAAGATGAGCAGGAGTTTGCTTCCATTAGTGTTGTTTTTACAGCTGATTATAAGCATTATACATTTGAAAAGGTTGTTGTTTTAGACCCGGTACCAAACCCTCTAGATTTTGTTTCATTTGAAAAAATTTCTAACGCTGTTCAAAAGATGCATGAAGGCAAGAGACAGAAAATTCAGCATGAAGCTGAGGTGCCAGTTTCTTTATTCGATCGGTTACCTTATTTTGTTCAACCAGATGAGGAATCCACAGTCATGTCAAGGACACCGATTTCAGAACAACAAAGAGATAAGTGGTGAATTGTTGAGTGAGGCCTAGCAATCTGACAGTAACTTGCTGATTCAAGGACAGTCTGGTGAAAATAACCCTGTTTTAGATAATCAGAAGCTACAGGAAGATCTTTTCCAGGCTGAAATTGAGTTTTTCTTCTCATATTTGGCTAACCCTTTGGAGGAAAGTCACCTAGGACAGATAGGACAAGAGGAAGAAATCACGACATTCATAAGTAAATCCCTGGAGTAGTCTAATCTTTACTATTTTGAGGAGTTGTCATTCTGTTGCACAGAAGAGTTTGATGCTAATGTTATGCCAATTGGTGGTATGATGGAAATGGTTAGTTCATTGTTTGACCATTTACTTTCATTCATAGGAGAGGGGACTCCTGATTCAAAGTGTTCTTCATTGAATGATGATATGTATTTCGAGCTTGATTTTGAAGAGTTGTTAGAAACCCTGACAGAGGAGGATGGCCCATTGACTACGGAGGAAGAGCTTACATGGCAGGCCATCATGCAGAATGAAAATGATACTGCTACCCCTAACCATGTAAATTATTTTCTATCTGATCCAACACCTTCTAGGAAGTGTCCTATCAGATATCTAGCTGAGTTGGCAGCTGACAAGAGGGTACAGCCTCATAATGATATTGATCCATATTAGTAAGAAAGGTATCAAGTTGAGCCTTATTAGTTTCCTTGTTCTTTTGATCAGTTTACCAAATAGGTAAAATGGGTAAGTACTTTCATGTTCCTATTCGGACAAGTGTTATAGCTGTCTGCTACCTGTTTGTTCTTATTTCACCTCTTTTGGTCCAGTCACAAGCTGATGAAGTATTACTGATTGTGGAGGAGGGGAAATTTTTTTATCGAACTAGTAAATAGTTTTGTTTGATCATCTTTCTAAGCTGGTTAGAGTAGGTTAGATTAGGTGTTGCTTTTGATAAGTGCTTTATGCACATTTCTTTTTCAATTAGTTGTTTCCCTAAGTGCTACTGCACATGTCTTTTGGCCATCATGGCTTGTTAGCTTACTTTCAGTTAGTTTGTTTTTAGTTTTCTGTTGTTGTTGGAACTGTTAGAGAGCTGATTTGTAATGTTTTCTGAGTTTGAGAAGAGCAGACTATGACTCAATGCCCAATGTATTTTTAAGGCAATTGGTCAGATGCTTACCAGGCAAGCATATAGTAGAAGTCACCATAAATAATACCATTTTTTTATCATAGCTAAAAATTGGTAGAACTAATTTGTTTTCAGTTCATTTTAAGGATGAGAGATTCATAATGTTATACCAATTTGCATAGTTTGAAGTCATTTAATTGGAGGTTTAGTTTATCAGTTTATCACTTGCTTATTACTTGTAAAGAGAAAAAGTATTGTAGATCAGTTAACATTCATTGTGTTGCAAAAAGTTGTCTCATTTCATAATACAATGTTTCATTCATTTGATCAAATGAGATAGACAGAATATTACAATGATTCATGCATTGAATAAAGAACAAAAGAGGATTTAATTGTCCCACACAAGCTATGGGAGTAGCTAGATCTGAATATCTAATATAATATGTTATGCAACTGTAAAAGAACTGACAAAGCATATGAAGGAGAAGGTGCCAATCATTGCCTGAATTCAGAGTCAGTTGATCATATGGCAGCTGCTCCATTCATTGCCAAGTTCTGAAACCATCATAACCTGCATTAAAGGAGAGGAAAAAGGGGGCTCTAGCACTCATGATGTCATCTCATCCATACACTATATCAGTATGAACAAAGTACATAATAGATTGTATGAGATTGTCAAGATCAGAAAGTATAATATTTATCAGCTACAAGAGGGGAAAATGAAGCATCATCAAGTATCATGTTTTTCAAACTAATATGTTTGCTTCCTGTGCAGGTATTGGACAAGTGATGTAGCTATTGAAGAAATCAACACATGGTTTGAAATGGGTTCCCACAAGGGTTGAGCCCAGCGTGCTGCCCCAATTCTCATAGGGGAAGGATTGCAGGTACATGTTATTGCTCAATCAGGTGTCTATGTGATAAGTTTGTGATGGGAGAATGAAGAAGCTATGATAATTAATTTGGTATGTATGTGCATCTACCTTTGATATGATACACCAAGTCAGTTAGCATCAGTTTCTTTTCTCTTGTTCACAGGCAAAGTTGAATACAGGCAATTGGCTCATATTTTATTTTCATACATTGTACTCCTTCCAGTTCTAATAGCAAATCATCATATTTCACATATTTTGCATTCTTGATCTAATGTTATATTGTGACTTTTTATGTCCTTTATTATGTCTCAATACTGTTAAAACTTAGTTTTTTCCTGGTGTAATTTGTGTTTGATCCAAAGCTTGTTGCAGATTACTTAAGGAATAAATTATCAGTGGAATTGTGAGGAATTAGATTAGAGGATCTATTTGTGAGTGATAGAAATTCATGAAGTTTAGTTTCTAAAGTTAGTCTGCATTTCAGTTACATCCTTCTATCATTTTCCCCCTCAAGCCAGTAGTTTAGGAATTATAAGAGAACCAGCTCACTCTGGAGATTTGTTCTCATAAAAGGAGACCCACATCTGAGAATGATTCAATGTTTCAACAAGTAGTTAAGTTTTCGCAAACTTAACAAGGGTGCATACTTGAATTGACAACAAGTATCCCATATTACCACTAAACTATCTTACAGAACTAAGATCCAATAGCCCTAAGATTTTTGAGAGATTACGCAGTCTCCTTTCAAGAGATGAGTTAATTCTTGAGTCCTAAGATTGACATGTGGAGTCCTATCGGTTGACAAACTAGTGCTAGGAGGGCCTATCTAGATTTAGATAGAAAATTGTATGCAAAACTATGGATACATTATCACATCTGGATTAAAATTAGAAATAAAATTTTATGGCTACTCCTATTTTATTTGGTTTTTCTATTAATATTTACGGGGATTTCCACAAGAATCATCAAGACATCTCCTAATAGATTCATTTTTTTCTCCTTATTTTAATGATAGTGCATTTGGCCATGTCAAGAGATTTAAAATCTCAGTTACATAGTACCAAATCATACATATGAAAAATGTTATTTGAAGTATTTTATCTTATACTTTGATTTGTGAGGCTTTCATATGGAATAAGGACCTAGCCTCAAACTTTATACATTATTAGGCTCATTTTGAAGCTTCTCTGTTAAGTAAATATAGGGAAATCATTGCATGGGATGCTTTACACAAACTTATCTTATTACATAGAAGGTCTGATAAATTAGTTTTGAACTTTTCACTTACAATTCTTAGGATCCTCAAAAGAGTAGAAAAAATGTACACATTAACTAATGATGGGGTTATTTATAGTTTATCTACAAGCCTTACATCCATTTTATGAAAGTGTGATTGGAAAAATCATTGTGATTGATGACTACAACATTGCGATTGATGCTCACCAAAAAGCATCTTCTCATAAAGAAATTTTAAGTCAAATCTCACCATTCCTAAATAACATACTAGGCTAACCAAGATTCTTTGCCTCATATGCAACATCAATAAACCTCTAACCTAGTCAATTTTAATATTATGCAAGCATTGTTTTACTCGAGCATCATTATTCTCCTCAAGAAAATCAAACAAATGTCTTTCCCCAACAAAATTAAGCTGCACATAATGAAGACATGAATTTTTATTCACCTAATTTATTCCCATTTGGAGCATCCATAGGCATCCCACCTATTCTTCATTTGAATCTTATGGCTTATTAATTAAAAAATGATGAGGACTTATGCATCCAATCTGTTGAATGGGGTCAACTAGGAAAATATAAAATAAAGGAATTATTGATGTCCTTGCTAATCACAGTGCCTTGTCACATGAACACAACATTATGGAAACTCCTAAGAGCCTAGACACTTGTTGTACCCTACTAAATACTTAGGCTAATCCTCAATTTCCTACACTCATTATAGCCAATGCGTACAAAGAGAAAAGAAATATTGAAAACTTGCCTTCATGATGATTCTAATTCCCAATTACATCTATTACCATCATCAATCTTATATCTTGAAAAAAACATCATAGAAATATTTCAAAAATTAGATAATGACATACAAACTTTAGGCTTTTCATATAGTCTAGTTGACCTTGCTTTACCTAGTAAGTGTTAGCTTCATATGGTTGACTAGCATGGAGAAATTAATTGTATAGAGTTTGTTGTGAGGTTAGATTTAGTTTTTATAGAAAAATAAGAAAGGACTAAGCAATCGAAGATAAACGTGACAAATCTTTGATATAGTTAAAACCTAAGAAAAAAAATTCATCCTCAAAGGCCGTAAATTAAGGAAACCATTGAAAATTTGGATCAACCTTAGAATAAAATGATTGACTCTTCTACACTTGATTTGAATGTTGAGCAATGAAATGAACAATCAAGTTTGTCACAATCCAAGAATCAATTTCATAAAACACTAGATGACTTGGATGATGATGACATGCTGCAAGCTTATTTCCTAGAGTGTCATTATGTAAATAAGGGAAATGTAGGTATTTTGTCTAATTTTAAAGCATGAGAAGGTAGTGAATTTGTGAGAGATTATTTATGCCTAGATGGTTTCACAAGGGAAGATAGGTTACCAAGATTAGGTATTAAAGAAACATGCACATAGGGAACATTAAATCCATCCTATCTTAACCTAAAGTTTGTTAAAAATGAAGCTAATTCCAATATAATGATGAATGTAGGTGAGTAGACAAATCAAGATACTATGTTCTTGAAGCTAGACTTTCTCTACTCTATGAGTGAGGATAGTGAAATGAAGGACAAGTTTTCAATCAAAACATAGATAGACGACTACATCTAGATGGGTAAAAATGAAGAATGTTATGGCTTCTTTTAGTATGTGTTTGAAGTAGATTCTTTTGTATCATATATATATAACGATAAACATGATGCAATATATTTTGTGTCTAAAATGAATGAAATTAGTTTCTATGGTATTAATATTGATTCCATGTTTAACAAGAGGGTGAAAGTTCAAATTTATGTTTCACTTCATGCCAACTTATCAACACAAATGAATTTAAGCATTTACAGCTAAAATTCAATTTCATTCAAACATAAATTCTAGATAGATTCATTCTAGTTATATTAAGTATAGGCCACAACTTTTCTACCTATAAGTGTCCATTAGATACATATGTAGCATCACTTTGGGACAAATTTATAAAAATAAGAAAATTATTTGAAAAACTTAATGTTTTCACAACTTCTACTAACATAAATAATATTTTTTTTAAATCTAAAATAACCCTAATGTATTTCTATATGTCTAGTTTTTAAAAATATAATTTTTTTAATAATTTAATTATTGTTTATATTTTATTTTGGATTTTTACTAAAGGTAGATCATCAAAACAAAATTATAATGTCGATTGTTTTCTCAAAAAAAAAAAAATACTAAAGTTCATTAAGAAAGTTTGAAAAAAATATGATGCATTAGAGGAGAGATTTCATGTTGAGATAATATAATTATTTCTATTTTAGATAAATAGTTAGGACAAGAAGTTACAACCTGTTGAAACAATCATTTTTTTAGTACACACAACTTTATAAATATATATATAAATTTTTTATATAGTAATTTTTTTCATATATATATATATATATATGGGAAAAAATTAATCCATGCAAAAAAAATTGAAAGAAAAAAATTTACTATATAAAAAGTGATGTCGTGCTTAACCTCATTTTTTAGCATTTTATCAACAACTAAATTATAGTGTCAATTTTATGAATTTAACTACATTGAAATAATTTTTTATTTAAAAAAATAAAAATACAAAATACACTAAAAGATTTGTATTTCATTAGTCTATATTATTTCAAAATTTAGAACATATGTGTCACTTTCTAGTGATTCATGTTAAAAACATAGATTACTATTGACCACTTCTCTAATAAGAGCGAGACACAACTTTGAAATTTCACCCAAAAATCAATAATCAGACTTGAAATTTGTTGATGTGCATGAATATGTAATTGTTAGTGAATGGGTTTTTCAAGATTTGTCTTAGTAAAGTTCATGCTTGATTGATGGTTTTATTTCTTATGTTCTTGAAAATGGACAGAGTGGAGGAATGTACAATAAGATGCAAGATACTAGAAAAGGTATTTTCATGGATTAGAATTTATCTTTATAAGATAGCTACACAAATTAGGAAGTTCCATCATCTTCACTTGTGCTTTGTCATAGTTTTCATTTGGATTATAGTGAGTTGAATGTTAAAACATGCAATTGGATTGGACAAGGTGTTCATGAACCACCACAACTCTTGATCCTACATGATAGACAACCCAAGCATGAACCCAAAAGATGTATGATGACCATTTGTGAGTTCAAGGATGATCTTTCTTCCCTACATAAAAAACAATCCAACTAATCTCACTTAATGCTTTGAAAAATCAAAGCATGTGTAATGTCAAAATCACTTTTCTTGGACCTTTAAATGTATAGTGTATAGTTAGTTTATGGAATTTTGTTTTATATATAGTTTATGTTTGTTTCATATATTTTTGGTTCTATTTTATTTTGTTCCAGGCATCATTTTTTGCTTTGTGTTGTTAAGTTTCCTAGTGGAACATTCCTAGCATAGAATTGCTTAATTATCTAAATTTGGTTTTCAAGTTTATCAGAAAAAATTAAACAAAATGAAACCATTTCTTAGCCTATTCTAGTTTTATTTGATTTACCTTTGATTTTTCAAGTGTGTGACTCTTTTTTTAATAAAAAACACTTAATCACATATGGTACTATTATATAGTGAAAGGGGGATGAATGCAAGCATGTAAGTACACTAGATCAAACCCTCCTTTCACTACAACATTCAAGGACAAAATTGAGCTAAGTCACTACAAGATGAAAGTGTACTAAGCTACTAATTTTGTACTCTTATTTGCAGAGTAATGATGTGATTCAACCAAGCCTCTTATTAAACCCTAGGCCAATCAATGCACTAAACCCTAGAATTGAGATAATCAGCTTATAATAGACAAACAACAGAAAGTTAGGATCTGAAAGTACCAGGATGATTAGTGAAATATTGTTGGTGTATAACCAATTATCCTAAGTCATTTATACTAACTTAATCATATTTAGGTGAATTCCACACCTGCTCTTTGACTATGTCAAAGTAGCTAGTCGTTTAGGAGATGTGTCAACTCAATGCACACCTCACACTATTCTCATGGATAGTTGTGCTATTCTCATGGATGGTTACTCACCACCTATCCCTGTATTGTGGAGAATCAGGTATCCAATTTCTCCTATTTACATCTACCTCATTTGTGAATACAATTTCTCTACTTCAGTAATTAGCATTGGCTTATGAATTTCTGGGTTCTCCCATGGCATCAGAGCTCCATGGGCATTCATAGCTCGACGGGCATCAAGGTTTCTTCCAAGTTTCAAGTCCTTACACCATGCATCAGAAGGATACCCTGCATTAGAACACAACGTCCCTTTTCCCTGAACGTGAAGGCACAACTCATCATTGTGGGTTGGTCCTCGACTTTCACAAAAGAGTGTGATTTTCACAAAGACACCACACCATACTTACAGAGAGGACGTAGTGGAAGGTGTGAATTCCTCAGAGCCAAAGTGTTTATAAAGGAAAGCATCGCTCTACCTGGACGCCATCACCATTTTACTCCTTCCCCTATTTTTTCCTCATTTTGGAGTTTTTGCCCTATGTTTGCCCTAATTCCCCCCTTAATTCTTTTTGCCCTAGTTTTTATTTTTTGAAAGGCATTTAAAATTATGTTTTCCAAATGTTACAAAATAGGCATTTTTTTTCCAAAAGCATTAAAAATATGCTTTGTTGATGTTAGAATAGTTGTTTCACATTATGCTACTAACATTAAGGAAATACAATATATTTTTTGGGGGGGTATTCACAATGTCTAGGGGCAAATTTAGATGTTGGGTAGGCTCCTTTGAACTTTGAACTTTGAAACTTTGTAAAGTGCAATTTTTGGTTCCAAAATTGGTAGTCCATGTATATGCACTAAATTATAAAGTGTCGCAAAGAAGGGGAGAACAAAGTATGGGGGGGGGGGGGTATCATCGAGTTATTTTCTCTATTTTCTCTTTTCATACTTCTAAGTTTGCAATTACAACTCATCTAGATAGTTTTATATGTGTGATTGACTTCTACAAGAATGTGACCTTGAAAACACCCAAGGGAAGGTCATTAAACAAAAGAAGTCACCTCATAAGAGGATTATGTCACCTAAATTAACTTAATGAGGTTGCAGCTAAAAGAAGGTGGATCGAATGATCCTTGGTTGAGAAACAACTAGATCGAATGATCCTTCATTGAGAAAGAAGTGGATCGAATGATCCTTCAAACATTTTTTGAGAGCCTATGGTAAATGGTCCATAATCTTGCAGCAGATTCTCATCGGTTCATATCTAACATCGAGAGCCAATGGTAAATGAATCTAAATCTTGCATCGGATCACATCTCAAATTCAATTAATGTTCTTGAATAGTCATGATACTAGCATCTATGGAGTTATTAGTTGCAGTTCAACATGGACATCAGTGCACAAGGAGCTTCCAAATTCATGCATCTTTTTGAAGAACTTGCAATAGCAAGTGTTGATGTATAAATTTGTGGGTCTAATCCAACAACAACATGGGAAACTCTGAAAATGTGGGATTGCTTCTTAGAGTAACCTTCAGATTTTAAGGAAGCTGGCTCTTCCATTTTTCAATGGAGTTTTGGGAAAAGGGGAAGAAGAAACAAGATTGCAGAAATAATATGAAACTAAACCTATGGCGATGTGCCAGATTTAAAACCAACCCAATTGCAGAGTTTCAAACCCTAATAGATTTAACTGAAAACCAAAGAGCATGATGCATGACTGATTACCCAGTTTGATAAACAGATTTAGCAGAGGCAAAGACACAGAAACTAATAAGCAAGAAATAGAAATACACTTTGAAGAGGCACAAAACACTGTCTCTTTATTTGAATAGAGAACAAATTACAAAGGCAAAGATTTGCACAAAGTAAAATACTACAATCCTCATAAAGATGCACTGCTAAGCCAAAAAAATGTATCTCGGCTACTACTAAAAACCTCTATGTGTAGAACTCTATGAACTCTTTGGAACTCTATGCAACTATAGAACTTTGTGGAACTCTCTAACTCGGATCTGCCTTTATAACCCAGAAAAATGAAGAAAAATATCTTTGCAACTGTCTCCAAAAATCTCTATAACTGGAACCCACAAAATCTAGCACAAAATCTGGCTCTAGCAACTAACTTTAGCTGTGAACTGAACTTCCATGGCTGGAAAATAACCACCACCATCATTGGCCGATGTGAGTTTCTCATTTCCCACCACTCATCTCCCTTTGTTTCCTGTAGCTTGCCATGAAAAGTGGCTGTACAAATATTGGGGTTGTATCTCTTTTATTTCCCGTGAGGTGGGATAGAGTCAAATGATTCTCCTTAATAAAGTTTCACTTAACAACTGGAGGGCCCACCATTTATAATGAGAGGCCTTAATAAAAGATTCACATTTATTTAACCTGGTCTCCTTCACTCGTGGCTCTTTTATGTTTAAAAAGACTCTTATTTAATATTAAATAGAGCTTAGTTTATTGGAGGGACCCACATGCTAGACCTAACATTAAAATAATAACCAGCCCGTGACTTATTTATTAGATGAGTTTTAAAAGAGTGAAACAAAATAATATTTATCTCACTCCCACAGCTCCCACATGAACTCTAAACCATTTTATGAGTTTTATTAAAAACAAAACCAAATGTTTCTCTGCCCTCCGCTTTAGCCACATTGTAGAAGGTCAGATGTTTGAGAATGAAATTTCACTGCCTTTCCAAAAGAGCGATGTTAAGCCACGTGGTGACTTCCGCTACACTCTTCACTACTTCTCCTCTGTTTCTCTTTCCTTGACACGTGGTGACCTCCATGCTCTCCTTGCATCCGCTTTCCAGAGCGATTGATCGATCTTTTAATCGAAGGGTGGGAAAGTTGTTGCATTTGAAAACCTAAAGATTCACTGTTTGAATTTTTTGTGCATTGTTCTCTTGAGTGGTGGCGTATCATCCTTGATATCATGGGTAGTGCCTCTTTCTTTTTGTAGCACCATGACTCCACATTCACATTGGCATCATGGTTTTTGGGTAGTGCCATATTCTTGTTATCATATGTTGATGCTTGTTATTCTAAAATGAACAACGTATCTTTTATGATGACGAGTTCCATTTTTCCATGGCATGCTGTGACGTAAGTGTTAAAATTGCCAGTCTTTTAAATGATGCCTGTGCCATCTCCCCAGCTGCACTTTGTTGCTATAGAGGCCACCCATTTGAGTTCGAGATGAAGCTTCTTCATACTAGCAGCACCCTAATGTAAGAAAATAAAATGCTCTGTATTATATGATTAGCCTCAGTTACGTTGCAATGCCATCACTATTTGATCAAGTGTCATTTTAAACTGAATCTGTACCTTTTGAGAGGCCGCCATCATTGATGCATTTTATAGAGGTCGCAATGTGTCATGAAATGGCTATTTGTATAGGTCTCTATTGTCAGAGCTACTGAACGCCATTATTTTGGCTTGTGGTTTTAAATGTCCATAACTCTTGCATTATTTGACCTCATTTCCATGATGCACTCATCATTGTCATTAATGCAAACTCTTGTGATGCCCGTCGGTATGCTCATTCTCCTTTTGCAATAAGACGTCATGACTATCACGCCATTTGTTTATTGCTTTAGACTTTGATTATAAATGGTGCTTATTCTATAATGGTGGAGTTTTGATGCAATGATCTTTAGTTGTGCTAAGCTTCTCTAAGCATGCACCTTTCCTTATAGGAGTCACGTCTCTAATGTAATGTTGAGCCATTCTCTATTTTGTATGATGGTAGTTACATTTGTGATGCGTCATCCCCCACAGAGTTGCGCCCTTCCTCTTGTTCTTTGACCGAGTGTATCTTTGATCTTTATTGAATGTCGACACTTGTAGATTATCTTTGACAAGACCGAGCCATTCTTAATGCTTCAGATGCTCATAGATTTAAAGAATAAGGCAGTGCTTCATTTGACAGTAGCTTCAAGGCATATGGATGTACCATTCTATTCAAAAGATGTGACATTACCACAATACCCCACGCCTTCATGTGAGACCAAGCCACTCTTCCATGTTTATCTGATCTGCAACATCATCTCTTCACAACTCAAGCCTCCCCACAACTGTGTCTCTCTATTGGAACAAGCTGCACCAAGTTCAACAGTGGCCACTCGCTCTGCAAATCTGAGGGTACCTAATGTCTCTCCATAGGACTTTACATCCGGACTTCAGCACAAACATAAGAGTTTTAGACTACCCTTGACAGATGAGAAAATAGCTTTGCATTCTGTGCTTTTGTATCTTCAAGGATTCCTTGTTTTGCTTCATTATTCTGAAGTGATCTTCTATTTAGTGCTCCTAAAACATCTGACTTTAGTGATGAATCATCTTCACATTTTAGAAGGTCCTTTAGAACCATTCTTAATTGTTCCCCTTGAGTGGTAAGCCGCCGCTCAAACTCCTCAATTACTTTAGTTAACATGGATTCTACAAGCATAAGTAATTCTCCAGCCTTTTGTCAGAAAAAAAGTTGAGAAATAAATTGGTGAGCATTGTTCCATTAGTGCCACACTTCACTAAGCTACACCATTACCTTTATTGACTAATTTATCTTTTGATAGCTGAGACTTTCTTTGAAATGCTAATGCTTCTATCTGTATACAAGCTCTCTTCATCTTGAATCCTACTTACACTTTTGGTTTGAGACTGCGTGAGCTAGAAAAAGCTGAATCAAAACAACTGAATACTCTTCTACCTCTTATATTGAAAATAACTTGACACGGATCGGAAAGGAAGAGAAGAATTTTTGAAATGGAGTGAGAAATTTCTCAACATTTCCTAGTGACTGGCTGGGAAAGTAAGCCTACTTAGTTCAAACCTAGAATCTCTAGTTTAGCAGGTTAATGCCTTGTCCATTGGGCATAGAGTCAATTGTACCGAAGATGAAAACCCGTGCACTCTGAAAACATAATTGTTGACACAAACTACCAAGCAAAAGCATTAAGGATGCAACACTGTTGGGCACTGCGAATCTAAACACCTTCCACAACTGAAACCAATTGATATTCACTAAAATTTTGAAGCTAACACAGAGCTGAACCATAGAACTAATCTTTATCTTCATAGCAGCAGAAACTTATTGAAATAAAACTAACTGAAATCTGAAAACTACTGCTAAGTATTGTTGTAGCTTATTCTGAAGCACTAAAACTAATTACTGACATATTGAACACACAGGGACATGCCCATTCATGAGAAAGGCAAAATAGCTGCCGTGTCTAATTATTCTTCTCCAATGAATCCACATCAAACTGATAACTGACTAGACAAACTGCATAAAGAAATAAAGCAAGAACCGGTACCTTTTCGCCTCTCTTCACTCCAGAAATAAAGCAAGAAATGAATCCTTGGTATGAAAATACCAGTTAGGCTGATCTGTATGTTGCTCTTGCTTGAGTGGAGGGTGTGGAGGAAAAATCAAGTGTTGAAACTCATTTCTTTGTTCACTTCTGAAGGCTTCTGTTGACTAGATCTCATTAGTGATCACTTTGGAGAATTCATCAACAAGATCACAACTCAAGACAGTATCAAAAATAGGTGTGCAGGTGATAGAGCTGCCAATTACAACCTTGAATCTAATTGGGATTCCTTGCTGCAAGAAGAATGACTTATGATGTGGAAACTCTTTATGTAACTCTTTACTTTTACAAATGTCTCTTTGTAACTCATTATCATGAAGCTGTGAATCTTCATCAAGAAAAAGAAAATACCCCTTTTCAAAAATAGAGAACATACAAGCTCTTGCATAGGTTCTCTCTTCAACCTCATCTTTATGATATACTATCAAAGGCCTTGTAAAACAACCATCCACTTGCTTAATGGTAAGATCCTCTCCATCTAGAATTTGATATCCCTGTTACAAAATTGAGAATAAATCCTCATCTTGCTGCTTTTGATGCATATCTGTGCTATCTTCTTCAAAATGTGAAACCTCATGACAGAAATAAAGACACTCTATATTTTTAGATTCAGAAATTTCCTTTACAACTTCTTTCTCAAGTTGAAGTACAGATGCAGCATCACTCTCAACCCAGTACTTTTCAGCTTCAAAGCCCCTCTTGAAGTAATTTTCAGCTTCTAGAAGTGGCAATTCATAATCAGCTTCTAGAAGTGGCAATTCATAATCAACTTCTGAGCCTTCTTCATTAGTTAACTAAAATTTTGAGTCATGCACTTTGTCACAGATGCATGATGCTCAAGATCATAAGAACACATTAAATAAACAGGAGTTACTCTTTTGATTGCATTTTGATCTTTGAGAATCAAAATTCCTTTGACATCAAAGTGACAAAGAACCTGCTATGTGCCTTCTATTGACTAGCTTGTAGCTATAGAGGTTTGTAATGCATAATTGTGAAGATTATTGGGTCTCTTCTTACTATATTCAAATTGTTGTTCATACAGATTTAGAGGCATGGAAGTTGGATCAGCATTAATATACATGGCTTGATCTTTGATCTCATTGATCTCATGGGAGAGGGTCTCTATAAGTTCTTTTACTACACTTATCTCCTCATGATTTGACAAATCAGCAGGGAGGGTGGGTGGATTAAAATCTATATGCATTTGGCTACAAGAAAGAGTTTGAGACAGGTTAGTTGCACGAGGCATCAGAGGTGTTAAAGGCAGAGCAGACAGTTTACCAGCCTCAATGAGGTTATTCTCAGCCCTAATAGCAAGATCATATGATTGAGAAAGAGTTTCACCTCTTAAGGATTGTATCATGATAGAAATCTTAGGGTCTAAAGCCTTTAAATAATAAAGAAATGCAAAGACTAGAGGGGGCCTCATATCAATAGAAAATTTCTTCCATACCTTATCAAATCTTGAATTGAAATCATGTATGGACTCTATTGGATGCCTTTTGATGGTGATGAGATTATGGGTGAGGGTGCTGACATCTGTCCTATCTTTGAACTGATTGTAGATGAGTCCTCCTAGCCGATCACATCCAGTGATTGAACCGGGCTACAAACTTCTGTACCATTCTTTTGCTTTGCCTTTGAGGGAATATGCAAGCAACATAAGAGCATGATTCTCAGTTGTGATATTGTGAATTGAGTACAAATTGGCTACATCTTGAATGTGATGTATAGGAGAAACTGAGCCATCTCCAAGAAAGTGAGGTAGTGCCTTCCATGCTGTGTCAGGAACTTGACCCTGCTGCTGGAGAACAAGTTGACTTGAATCCCAAGTCACAAAGGGCAAATCCCTTGCTTGAATATTCAGATGCACATAGATACTAGGGGCTGCCATGATCTATAGAAGAAAAGACTTGAGAAAGATTCACCAATAGAGTCGTCAGATAGAAGATCCATGCTTCTATGAGCAGATATTTTTGTGATTTTCCATCAAAACTACAAAATACAAGGCAAAGATTCAGTGAAAACAAAGACCTAAGTCTTTGATTTCAATCCCACTGGGCGTGCCAAAAATTGTTGATGTATAAATTTGTGGGTCTAATCCAACAACAACATGGGAAACTCTAAAAATGTGGGATTGCTTCTCACAATAACCTCTAGATTTTAAGGAAGATGGCTCTTCCATTTTTCAATGGGGTTTTGGGAAAAAGGGAAGAAGAAACAAGATTATAGAAATAATATGAAACTAAACCTATGGCAATGCACCAAATTTAAAATGAACCCAATTGTACAGTGTCAAACCCTAATAGATTTAATTGAAAATCAAAAACCATGATGCATGATTGATTAACCAATTTGATAAACAAATTTAACAGAAAGAAACATAAACTAATATGCAAGAAATAGAAATACACTTTGAATATGCACAAAATACCGTCTCTTTATTTGAATAGAGAACAAATTACAGAGGCAAAGATTTGCACAAAGTAAAATACTACAATCCTCATAAAGATGCATTGTTGAGGCAAAAAAATGTATCTCGGCTACTCCTAAAAACCTATGTGTACAACTCTATGAACTCTTTGGAACTCTGTAGAACTGTAGAACTCTCTGGAACTCTCTAACTCAGATCTACCTTTATAACCTAGAAAAATGAAGAAAAATACTTTACAACTGCCTCTGAAAATATATGTAACTAGAACCCACAAAATCTGGCACAAAATCTGGCTCTAGTAGCTAACTCTGGCTATGAACTGAACTTCCATGGCTGCAAAATACCTGCCTCCATCATTGGTCAGTGTGAGTTTCTCATTTCTTGCTACTTATCTCCCTTTGTTTTCTATAGCTTGTCATGCAAAGTGGCTGTGCAAATATTAGGGTTGTATATCTTTTATTTCCCGTGAGGTGTGATAGAGTCAAATGATTCTCCTTAATAAAGTTTCACTTAACAACTGGAGGGTCCACCATTTATAATTAGAGGCCTTCATAAAAGATTCACATTTATTTAATCTGATCTCCTTCTCCCGTGGCTCTTTTATGTTAAAAAGAATCTTATTTAATATTAAATAAATCTTAGCTTATTGGAGGGACCCACATGCTAGACCTAACATTAAAATAATAACCATCTTGTGACTCATTTATTAGATGTGTTTTAAAAGAGTGAAACAAAATAATATGTATCTCACTTCTGCAGCTCCCACATGAACTTTAAACCATTTTATGAGTTTTATTAAAAACAAAACCAAACATATCTCTGCCCTCTACTTCAGCCACGTGGCAGAAGGTTGGATGTTTGAGAATGAAATTTCACTGCCTTTCCAAAAGAGCGCAGTTAAGCCACGTGGTGGCTTCCGCTGCACTCTTTGCTACTTCTCCTTTGTTTCTCTTTCTTTGACATGTGGTGACGTTCGTGCTCTCCTTGCATCCACTTGCCCGAGCCATTGATCCATCCTTTTAATTGGAGGGTGGGAAAGTTGTTGTATTTGAAAACCTAAAGATTAACTGTTTGAAGTTTTTGTGCATTGTTCTCTTCAATGGTAGCGTATCATCCTTGATATCATGGGTAGTGCCTCTTTCTTTCTACGGCACCATGACGCCACATTCGCATTGGCATCATGCTTTTTGGGTAGTGCCATATTCTTGTTATCATATGCTGATGCTTGTTATTCTGAAATAAACAACGTATCTTTTATGATGACGAGTTCCATTTTTCCATGGAGAGCTGTGACATAAGTGTTAAAATTGCTAGTCTTTTAAATGATACCTACGCCATCTCCCCAGCCACTCTTTGTTACTATAGAGGCCGCCCATTTGAGTTCGAGTTGAAGTGTTTTTATAGTGGCAACACCCTAATCTAAGAAAATAAAATTATCTATATTATATGATGAGCCTTAGTTACCTTGCAGCGCCATCACTATTTGATCAAGTGTCTTTTTAAACTGAATCTGTACCTTTTGAGAGGCCGCCATCATCAATGCATTTTATAGATGTCGCAATGCATCATGAAATGGCTATTTGTATAGCTCTCTATTTCTGGAGCTATTGAGTGCCATTCTTTTGGCTTGTGGTTTTAAATGTCCATAACTCTTGCATTATTTGACCTCGTTTCCAGGATCCACCCATAATTTTCATTAATGTGAACTCTTGTGATGCCCGTGGGTATGCTGGGTCTCCTTTTACAATGAGACGTCATGACTATCATGTCATTCATTTATTGTTTTAGACTCTGATTATAACTGGTGCTTATTCTATAATGGTGGCACTTTTGATGCAGTGATCTTTGGCTGTGCTAAGGTTCTCTAAGCATGTGCCTTTCCTTACAAGAGTCACGCCTCTAATGAAATGTTGATCCATTCTCTGTTTTGTATGCTGGCAGTTACATTTGAAACTGATGTGTCATCCCTCACAGAGTTGCGCCCTTCCTCCTGTTCTTTGACCGAGTGTATCTTTGATCTTTATTGAATGTCAATGCTTGTAGATTATCTTTATGAAGACCGAGCCATTCTTAATGCTTCAGATGCTCGTAGATTTAAAGAATAAGGCAACGCTTCATTTGATAGTGGCTTCAAGGCATATGGATGTACCATTCTATTCAAAAGATGCGACATTACCACAATACCCCGTGCCTTCATGTGAGACCAGGCCACTCTTCCATGTTTATCTGAGCTGCAACATATCTCTTCACAACGCAAGCCTCCCCATGACTGTGTCTCTCTATTAGAACAAGCTGCACCAAGTTCAACAGTGGCCACTCACTCTGCAAATCTGAGGGTACTTAATGTCTCTCCATAGGACTCTGCTTCTAAACTTTAGCACAAACATAAGAGTTTTAGATTACCCTCGGCATATGAGAAAATAGATTTGCATTCTATGCTTTTGTATCTTCAAGGATACCTTGTTTTTCTTCATTATTCTAAAGTGATCTTCTTCTTAGTGCTCCCAAAACATCTAACTTTAGTGATGAATCATCTTCACATTTTAGAAGCTCCTTTAGAACCATTCTTAATTGTTCCCCTTGAGTGGCAAGCCACTACTCAAACTCCTCAATTACTTTAGTTAACATGGATTCTACAAGCGTAGGCAATTCTTTAGCCTTTTGTCAAAAAGAATTTTGAGAAATAGATTGGTGAGCGCAGTTCCATTAGTACCATGCTTCACTAAGCTACACCATTACCTTTTTTGACTGATTTATCTTTTGATAGCTGAGAATTTCTTTTGAAATGCTAATGCTTCTATCTGTATATAGGCTCTCTGCATATTGAATCCTATTGACACTTTTGGTTTGAGACTGCGTGAGCCAGAAAAGCCTGAATCAAAACAACTGAATACTCTTCTACCTCTTAATTTGAAAATAGCCTAACATGGATCGGAAAGGCAAAGAAGAATTTTTGAAATGGAATGAGAAATTTCTCAACAATAAGAATGTTTGTAAATGCACTCACATAAAGTGCCACAGAAAACTGAAATGTGTGTTTCCTTAGGAAGGGAGTTTGAGAAATTATTGTACATACACTAAATTACAAAGTGTAATGGGGGGATATACCATCACAACATAGATTTGTGATTCTCGCCTCATGTGAGTGTCTCTTGGAGCACACCTTGTATATCTCTACATTCTTTGCGCACTCTCAATATCAGTTTGTCTGCTCATATTCTCTTAGCATTAAGGGGAGACTATGATGTTATGCTAATGCTTCTTTCAATGAAGCAGAATCTTCTTTTTCAAAGGCCTCATGAACCTTCCTTCAATCTTGATCTCTCATATGGGGGATTAATTCAATGGATCATAGTTTGAGATTCTAGTACTCCTAACCACAGTACTATATATATTATCAACTTCATAGAGTTTTGTTGACTTTGTGTACATTGTCGAGTAGTGTTCCAAAGTTCACTATCTCTTATCACGATCTACGGTTCTTGAAGGTTCATTGATTCTAGCAGTTTCCAGTCCATCATCAGTAGAATTTATAAACATTGACATGCTTCAGAGTTCTTCATCATGATGTCCTGATCATCAAGGGACATCTCTTCAGAAGGTCTTAAATCCCTCTCTTTTCTCTCTTTTGGGGGGTAGTTTTTTTCCCACAAGGTTTTCTATCTTTCTTCATTTCTGAGATATTTGCATTTGTACATGGGTACATCATCAGGCTCATAGCTAGGACCCATCTTTCATAAACTCACCTAAGTTATGCTTAAGGGGGGTGTTGGTGTATAAACACTTATCCTAAGTCGTTTATACTAACTTAATCATAGTTAGGTGAATTCCACACATGCTCTTTGACTATGTCAAAGTAGTTAGTTATTTAGGAGATGTGTTAACTCAATGGACACCTCATGGTTTTCTCATGGATAGTTGTGTTATTCTCATGGATGGTGACTCGCCACCTATCCCTGTATTGTGAAGAATCAGGTATCCAATTTCTCCTATTTATATCTACCTCATTTGTGAATACAATTTTTCTAATTCAGTAATTAGAATTGGCTTATGAATTTTTGGGTTCTCACAGATATCCTAACCTGTCCCACAGAAGCTGAAAAGTTAGAAGACTCTGGTGCTAGCGCCCGAGTCCAGAAAGTCCTGATATCTAAAGTCTCAAATCTGGAGGAAGGTTATAAATGATGCTCTGATGTTGAATACAATGTCTAATTTAGGTGGTGGACATTGGTGCTAGAACCCAAGTCTGCTACAGATGAATTTCTGAACTTGGTTTTCTAATCTTGAATCTTTATCCCTTGAACAACCTCCCTATATCTTTACTTTTGCAATCCTCGCGCCTATAACCTACACACAAGAAGAAAAGGGGTTTAGGGGTTGTGGTGTTTAGGGATTTTGCTTAGTCAAATCTTGGGTTAGCATTCAAGCTTTCCCAACACCGTTGTTAGAGAGACAACGTGTTCCTTGTAGGATAGAGGCTAAAGATAATTCAAATTATGATGAAATTATTTAAACACAATGATAAAGTCACCTTGGAGGTGAAGTCCTTAAGAGGATGAAGATTATTCAACTCATAAGGATGTTGATGATGATTCCAAATCTGTAACAAACACAATACTAACACAAATCTGCAACAATAACACAATGAATGCCTTGAATGTTCTTTTGCTCAATATCATAACCTTGATATCATCAACCTCTTGCAAAATGAATTCAAACACTTGTTTATATATGCTTTCCCATTAAACATTTGCAAATTAATTGAAAGATGTGACAAGGAAGGACCCGTTTAAAAGTCCTATGTCAACATATATTAAATTTTACCCTAACCAATTCGGGTGGACTTGGGTATGGGTGCCCAAGTCCCAAGGTACCTTTTTGGCCAGAACCTAAGAATTAAATGGGACCCTATTTTCCATTTGACATGGGTTTAGGGGGATTTGTCATCCGGATGAATATTTTTCTTGTAGAGTGTTAACACAGGAACCTAGGAGCTAAACTAGGAGGTAAAAATGCATGTGTCCACTTTTTACTCCATAACATTTAGCCCCCACTTTAATTTGTGTGTGATCCTACGATTCAACACATGCATTAAAGTACGATTGAAACATACCAAAACACATCAAACACAACAATGAAGATGTACCCTAAGATTGAAGGACTATTTTCTAGACCCCAGACTTAGGAAAACATAAGAAAACACTTAATAGTCACAGAAGACACAGTGAATACAGTAAGGAAGCACATAATACATGGAGAAAATAGTGGAAGCATGCAATACATGGAGAATACATGAACACAGTCATGCAAGACATAGAGAAGACATGAAGAGGATACATGATTTAAGCAATTACATATCTATATATATAATTTTTTTTGTCTTGCAGCCTATTAGATAAAATACTAATCCCTTGGGAATGTTTCAATCTCTTAGAATAGCTGGGTAATTGGTCAATTATAGCCTGGTTTAGACATCTCTTGGACCAGGTGGACTGGGAAGACATTCTACTCATCTTTGGAATACAAGGTTTTGAAAAGGTTTTGTCTTAGACTTAGGCTCAAAAACATTTAGAGGGCTAGATATTTTTTTCTATGGAAATAGAACCTCTCAAAGTAGTTTAATAGAATTTGTAGCAATCACACAAAACCCTAACACATTGAAAGGGATAATTACCCATTTATCCTTCACCTTAATGCACAAGCACTCAAAAATATGGAGCACTTGTACAAGAAGGATCACTGACCAATTCTTCCTCTATCTCATAATAGTAATCTCAACTCTTTTGGGTCCTAATAATGTTTTTATATCATCAAATGGTCTTCATTTCACATCGATATTTTTTGCAAAATGCTTTTGCCTCTTTGCCAATTCTGTCATGAATGCCTATGTATAGTTCAACCCATTAATATTTCCACAATAAACCTTTTTAATTCTATTTAAACTTGAGATGTTCATCTTGCTAATGAAAAAGATCGATGACATCAGGCATCACAACTTTTTAGATTATGTGCATCCTTTAAAGTTGTGATGTGAAAGGAATTAATGATGTGAAAGGAGATCACCATGTTTCCACCTTGTACCTTTAATCCTAATTGAAACAATAAAATCAAGCTTCAATCCATTAGACCAATAGGATCAAAGCATTTGCATGAGTAGTAGTGCATGTGCAAGCACAACATAGGATTCATTTGGCGTGTGCTCCGATAGATGGAAACCATTTGGAATGAGGATGCCCTACATTGTTAAATCTTAATGAGTTGAGATAGATGGCTATTACATGTCTCAATTGCAAAGAAATGACCCACCTTCAATAATGCAATGCAATGGAAAATATCCATGTGTTCTTGATGATGATATTAACCAACTCAGATCTGGCATGAAGCACTCTATTTTTGACATGGGCCAATCACGGGGGAGTCTACACACATGTTGGAAAATAGATGGTATAGTATATTGGTCCCACTCATGACATCTAGCCACTTTCGGTACTAAGAAACAACACCACTATCAGATCTTACTAACTAAAGATCAACAACCATTACATGTCACAAGGATGGGAGAAGGCCTATCATGTAACCTATGATGTATTGATCTTATATGATGCAATAGAATTCTGCCACCTATGTAACTTGATGATGTCATATTGAACTCCTATTGATTCCTTTTGCAAGAAAGTTGACACAACAGACACATGCACAATAGACACATGGGACATAGTCAGCCAATGAAATTATGCCAACATGGATAGGGAAAGTGATAACTTGGATAAAGTCTAGTAGATTTTGGGGCATGTGTAGCAATATCACACATCACAAAGTAAAGTTGGGGCCTATAATAAAGGTCGTGATGTGAAGGAGGAATTTGATGTAATAACCATGCACCACATATCACAAGGGGAGCATATTGATAGCAATGGGACTTCATATGACATGGGCACAAAATATTTTAAGCATGGTCTTGACTACGATTAGTAATGAACATAAGGGGCTAGTTTCACAAAAGGATTTAAGCGGACTAGCTAGTGAGATTTAAGTGATACAACCTAGAAAGTAGGTTAATGAAGAAAAATAACCTTGTGAAGGGTAAAACCTTAGGATATCAATACATCATTTGGTAAGGTTAAAACCTAAACCCTAGCTCATAGAAGGAAACCATTACATAGTAAAATAATTACAGAGAGAAGCTCCAATACATAGGATCTTTGCCACAAAATTTTTGGATATCTAACTTTGGTGCGAAGTACCTAGCTATAGAATTATTTAGGTGACAATCAATCTTCAAGTTTGATTCAAACCCAAAAGAATCCTTCCCCTTAGGAGACGTGTCTTCATCCCAATTCTTCTTGTGTGACTCACTCTATGTAGAATCTCTAGGATGTTGACCATAAACACAATTTTCCACCATTTTGTTGATTTCACTTGTCTTAGGCATCACTTGCATTTGCTCTATCATAATTAAGAAAGTTTCATCCTTCATGTTGTTGGTTTCTTTCTAATTTTTTCTATTATAGATTAATTATCTTTACAACCAATTTCCTCACTTTCCACATCCTCATTACCTAGAGTTTTTCCATGTGTGAGAAAATTATTTTTGCCTCTTGTGGTAGGCCCCACCATGATGGAAAAAAACAATTTTGTAATAAATCACACAAAACAAATTCAACTAATCTAAAAATTTTACTGTAACTTACCAACACCTAGATCTCACTTCCCAGAATAAATCTTGAAGACTTTTATTGATTTTTAGCCTTGAGAGAAAATTTAGTGCAATCCGTAATTTCACAATAAATTCCACAAATCTTCTCCAAATACCTTCAAATCAAGACTTTATATGTATCAATGTGCCCTTGTTCTATTCTTGAGAAATCAATAAAAAAAATTGCTAGATTGTAGCTCTAGAAGTGAAATTGGTGGAAACCCTAATTCAACAATAACTCCCTTAATTTTTCTCCAATTGACCTCAAATCTGAATTAAGTTAGCTCTAATATACTTTTGACCAATTCTCCAAAAATTAAGAAAAAATTCACCAAAATTAGAGAGATGTGCACTTCCAAAACTAACCTCCAAAATAAACAAAAAAATCACCTTGTTTCTTGTCTTCACGGCGCCAAGATCATGAGCTCTTATACCACTTGTAATAAAACAACCTACACAATAGAGGAATAAAATAGAAAATATACTACAAATACTTGATAGTAATAAACCACTTCGAGTGGGCAAACCTCCAAAAGTCTCAAAGAAGAACGCAATTTGCAATATGATAATCAAGTAACACTCACTGCCTCCTATATCTACCCTACTTATGTCTTGGATATCACCCATGCCAACTTAGATGCCAAAATATAACACCTAGGCCGACCTAATTACCTAAATAAGAATACAATAGTGTTCATATAACTTAATTAAGAGTTAATGTAGCCACAAGCTGACTACTCATAACCCTATACATATTATAAGATCAAGGGCATGGTAGAAAATGTTGGGAAAGGTGTGTTATACACCTTGCATAATGCTTATAATGTAAAATGTAATATTTAATTATGGTGCACCTAAGAAATATAGGGATGAATGTGTAACATGGGTTAGAGATTCTTGGGCAAATATTTAATGTGGGTTGCACATTGAGAAAATATCAAATATTTTGAAAACATAGTACCTATTAGGAAACTTAGTACAAAAGGGGGAAACTTAGTACAAAAAAGAAAATGAGGGGATATAGTTTTTTAATATCATGGTTTAGAGGCACATGCTTTATATGTAATACCACTTAGTGGTTTTATGCAAGCTTGTCTTTATAAAACCAATCATATTAGTATTTTTGAGGTTGGCTTGTATAACCTTTGGCTTGTTGGCTAAGGTTGGATTGAGCATATCTTGTAGGTTTTGCATATGTGGAAGCATAGATTAGGATGTATGGATACATGGTTCTCATTTTCTTGTTCACATGGAGAGTGCAACTAGAGTCCTTGATGCTTCAGAGGCCTTGCATGGAGATTTTATAAACTTGTATTGTAATCCATTTCATGGAGATAATACATTGAGCATGTGAGTGGTTTTGGAGTCTGTTTATTCCATTGAGAGGGTTTCCTAGCATACATCTAGTGTTCTTGATGATATGTTTTGTTATTATTTTGCATGGTAGTTTCTAAGTACTTGTTTTGGATATTTTTCATTGATGAGGTTTATGTGGAAATGGTTTATATTGCTATAAATTTCCTATCAAAATCTAACATCAAAATGGGTAAATTCACATTTGTTTAAATTACCCATGTAAGCCAAGTTGTCACTAAGGATGTCATCATCAAGGTCAGATGTCTAAAGAATAACAAGGGAGGAACTTTGTCACTCACAATGTCTCTCCATGGAATCAATGTCACTTTCATCTTCTGCATAACCATCCTTACTACAATCCTGCCAATCAAAAAGTATGTCATTAAGTTTTTAGGAATAAAAAGTTATGAACCGACCTCACTTATAGCCTCCCCATTTTCATTTGACACAACACTCTCTGGAACACCACACTTAGAAGAAGCACTTTCAGAGAGAAATTATTTCATTCTTGAAACCTTAATAATTTCATTTATGATAATATTCCAACTATAAGCCTATCACATATTTATGGTGTTCTTCTGCTTCGAAAGAAGATGTAATTTTAGCTCAAAATCTCTAGAATACAAATCTAAATACACTAATTCATTGAGCCTTACATGTTTAGGAATTTTCCTTACAACCTCTATAAATATAGTATTAAATGTACAAATAGATTCATTTTTTCTTTGTAAATACTAGTAATCTCTTAGATTAGAAAAATGATTAATTTTACCTCAAAATTAATCAATAAAATGTATTATATATTCATTCCAAGATGAAATATAATGGTCTAAGAAACCATTAAACCAATTATTCCTTTCATCACTCTTGAAATGTTGAAAAAATAATTTCAATCACACATCCTCATCTTCTACCTCAAAATCATTCATCAAACTAGTATAAACATGGAGATGCATATCACTTGATGTTGAATCATTCCCATCAAACTACTATAGTTTGTTTCTAATATAACTTGGTATAAGATTAGGAAATTGTGTATCCTAGTGATGTATATTTATCAATATTGATCAATAGAGAAGGGCAGTTTCTAAGGTTGAGTATTTTTTAATTACAAAATAGTATATTGTAGTTTCAATTGAACAAAATTTTGCGTGGTAGTTTGAACATTTTATAAAGTAATGACTAGGTCTTGACAAACATAAGAAGAGATTTCATGAATTTCAACATTAAAAGGGACAACCCCTCTAAGACACAAGTAGCTTTGAGATTTATCATGGTAAGAACAAATAGGGGTATGCAGTGGGTTATATTGGAAATTATTATAGTAACAATCATTTTACAACTCATGAAAATTTCCAGACCAAGTATCAACTTAAAATAGGCTCACTTATATTCATAAAAATATATCCATTCACCCATACAATTCAAAACGACATACAAAGATATTTCTACCCATAAAGCAAAGGAGCATACTATAATATTATTATTGCAAGGGAAGCTCATTTCTAGCCCCTGATAATAGCAAAAGACATTCAACGAATTAATAGTAGAGTTTCCATGTCATGAAGAGGAGAAAAGCTTGCTGAATCAGATTGATCCTCAAGGACAGAACAAGCTAGATTCAATCCACCAGAAAAGTCTCACTAGATAGATCTAAGGAGAAATAAGGCGATAAAATTCCCTTGTAGAGTCACTATTCTATTTTTCCTAGCTAAGGGGTTGCTAACGTCACACCCAAATCAGACTGATAGACTAATCTTGAATCCCTAGCATTGATGTCACTTTGTTGGTGTTAGTGCTACACAAGAAAAAGCCAATAGTACACATAGAATAAACGTGAAACTCCAAACTATATCCTACAAGCCTAGAGAATGCATTTACAATCTAAACAAACGGATCAGACAGATAGACTAATCTTGAATCCCTAGCATTGATGCCATTTTGTTGGTGTTAATACTACACAAGAAAAAGCCAATAGTACACATAGAATAAACGTGAAATTCCAAACTTTCTTTTACAAGCCTAGAGAATGCATTTACAATCTAAACAAGGGGAACATAGGTTGATTGGGATTATAGGGAAAGACTCATCATTGGGCTATTGGCAATTGTGGGTCGAGTGAAAAGAGTAAACTTCTAAGCTTATTTGGGGAACAATTAGAGACAAATGAAGATAATATAGGTCACATAGCTTAATCACATCCTTTGTGTGCTGATATTTGTTGGTGCTTGTACAACACACTTAATTCTTGCTTAGAATATTATGGCCTCCTTTCAACGCATGTGCTTACAACGTTCTGTTTAGACCACATACATGCCCCCTTGCTAAACCTGTATCTACATTTTCAGCGCTATATTCATATTCTTCCTATTGGGCTTTGCCCATGTGCACGTATCAGAGTGTGTTAGTTTATTCTTTGCAGGCTCCATATCTCATATCTGGAGTTCATGTTTCTGTTCACTATTTTTGCATTTCAGAATCTAACAAATTATATTTTTTCCAGCCTCTCACATTTTGAATTATATGCGTCTTATGCTCAAATCCCCGTGCAAACCTGACAAAATCATTTAAATCCCATCGAGTGGGGCCTTAAGTCCGAAAACTCGTGTCCTTATCAATTCAAAGTATTATGTTTCATATCACAGGCTTGCTGCTACATTTGAATGACCATTGCGAATCCTCCATTAAATGTCTCTCAACCATATACACTTTCACTTCTAGGTTTCCTATGCCTACCTCACGAACATCAAAAGTTCCGTAAATTGTAATCCTCGTGGCTTTGCATTCGGACCTCAAAACGATTTAGCTATGAGGCCTTTTTGTACCTATTCGCTTGCATTAAATCTATTTCATTATTTTATTTTATTTTTTAAAAGGGGAATAGACACACAGATTATATTATCAAGCGTAGAGAACTACCGAGGAAAAAGAGGGGGGATCAATATTTCCTTGCCCCTCGATGTAGAAAGCCACATCCCAGCAACAAAACAGAAAACGGAAGGACAGACAAAAACCATTGAAACAACAAAAAAAACATACATCACCAAAAAACGCCACAGCCACCCAAAGCCAACATCACTTAATCGACGACACCATCCACTGCACCTTGAACACCACTCTCCACGGAAGCCATCTCATCATCTTCCATCTGGACCTGGGGGTCCTCGGCCTCTGCCTCTGAGACGTCCTCCAGCTCCACAACGAGCCTTCGGTGATGAGGGGCAAGATCAGCGGCATGAAACCTTAGAAACCTTATGGCAATGAAGTGGTCTTTGCACCTCTGGCTGACTTCCTTAGGGACTGAGAGAGCATGCCCTTTGAGAGCTCTTTCGAGCAAATAGATACAGCCACAGCTGAGTCCATGCTGTATTTTCTTGTAAATGCATTCGTAGGACCTCCTGGTAGGCAGCTTCTCAGAAGGAAACAAACCGCCAACCCAAGCATCGCCTACCATAATATCATAATTCCTCACCGCCGCATTCGACCTATCCATGCTGAACAAGCGACGGTTTATCACTCCCATAGCAATGGGGAGTATGAAATTGGCATTTTGCACAATGTCCATGAGGTTGGATAGGAAGACCGATGCCACATCAGACCACCTCACCTCCTGCTCTGGAGTTCCTTGCAGCCATTTTTGGTTGCAAATTGTCTGAACCATGAATTGGGCAATAGTGCAATCAAGCTGGAAGATGCTGATTATGTCCGCAGTGCTCACGCTTCCCTTTATAATCGGCTCCCAGTGAGGGGATGGAAAGAGGATTTTGAAGTTAGAATTCTCGCCCTCCATGGGAACCGATCCTGCAAACCAAACAAACACAAGAGCCCAGGAAAACACCAGAGATGCAACAAAGGGAGAAACACTAGGGAAACCCCAAAAATGCAGCAAAGAGAGAAAACAAGTGTGAGGAAAAAAAAAAAAAAGGTGGCAGAATAAAAAGAGGATAGTCTCGCGTGGAATAAATGCAGGAACAAGCAGTGAGAGCAAAGTACGGGAGAGTGACATCATTCCAACCCTCGCGCTGAGCTAACCTATAAAAGCAAGGTACGAAGCGGCAGCGGCGAGCCTAGAAAAATGGAGAATAAAAGACCCCTAGAGGCAAGAGAGGGATTGTCAAGGACGCCATGTGTCTCCCGGATAGAGGGGCTACAGCTGGTTTGCAGGAAGCCAGTGCATGCAGCATTTAGGGCTAAGATCACAGAGAGATCTCGCCGGAGGAGTAAATGCTACCATTAATGTAAAGTAGCCGTTTGCAGAGGGAATATCGAGGAGCCAGTTGCCATCAACTGTTCGTAAAATTTGGATGGAGAGCCGTTTACCTACCCAGAGCACACCGTGGGTGAAGGTAAGACACGTTGGCCTATATCCATGTGGGATTAAAGGGTCCGCTGGTAGACACGTTTACGAACTGCCATGTGGATTTGTGGGCCCCCATCTTCTTAATGATCCTTTTGAGCTATCATTTTAGGCCTCGTGTCCTGCCGTCAGCCACCCACCCGCCCGTATCCTCACTATTCGAGGCCCACAGGGCTCTTAGTGACATAGATTTAGACCTCCCGAAACTTGAGGCCTGACAGAGAGCAAAGAACTAGCATCCTGTTGTAGCAGAGAAGTGAGAGCTTCAGGAACCTCCTGGAGAGCAGGATCAAAAAAGGCAACTTCCTCATAATTATCAAGCACATAGTTTGTCATCCAATCCGCCGCCTTGTTTCCTTCTCTGTAACAATGTAAAATTTCAAAGGAATCGAAGACCTTCAGAGTCTCTCCAGCTTGATCAATTATATATTTTATAGACTAGTTTTCAGCCTTCCTTGTTCTCAGAGCGGAGATGATTAGAAGTGAATCACCTTCTATTGAAATTCTCTTAAAACCTTTTGAGTGTGCTAGTTGTAAGGCATTTAGAAGGGCCAACGCTTCTGCTTTGTTGTTTGTTCCTGCTAGAAGTTTGGCCGCTTTGGCTGATAATAGGTTCCCATCCCTATCTCTTAATATACAACCTAGAGCCGAAGGTCCCGGGTTGCCTCTACTTGCCCCCATCAAAATTGACTTTAACAAAGGGAGGCGAAGGAGGAATCCATCTAATTGTAGATCTATCTTTGTGGAAGGTGCTTGAGAGAAGGAACTCTGTGGGAGCTTTTGTAGACCTTTCCAGTTTCTAAGCATAAGAGCGTTCCAGCTAGTCCACTTCGACTCCGTGGGGATAGACCATCTTAATTTGGCTAGGATTATTTCTACCACTAGGGACTCCGTCTCTTTCCTAATATCTGGAAGGGGCTTTGAAGAATCCCGAAAGATCCTATAATTTCATTACGTTACTCAGATCCAGTCTATGTACCGATTTATGTCATGGTTTTCAATAGTGTATTCCCTCTATACTCGCCATGTCATATGAAGCTTTAATTAGATCTAGTGGCTCACCCGCTACTTGAAACATGTTTAGAACCCATTTGAATCAATACTAACTCTTAATCGCACCATGTATAAAAACCATTTGCCACTCTTTCCATGTTGTAGTCTCTCTGCCATGCAAAACAAAAGATTGAGAAAAACTAGATCACCTCTTTTTATTTTTTTCAAACCAGAAAAAGGTGGTGATCCACTCATAGTATTGCTGAAAAGAGTTATACATTGAAGAAAACAGAATGCTAACGCGTAAAGTCCATAAAAAATAATACATATTACTGGGCCCTATTCTGGCTTGATAAAACAAATATGAACACAAAACCCAACAAAAATAGCAGAACATACAACCAACCATCCATCACCCAACAACGAAGGCTCTACGAACAGGCATCCATCACCCCACGCACACTGAACAGTTGTCTCCCCATCAACCTGCACCAGCATTCACGATGCCTGGACCTTCAGCAGCCACATCAACTCCCGGAAGGATGACCTGGACCAGTGGCTCCTCCTCCTCTAGATCGTCATCCACCAAATCTTCCTCCCCATCCGGATTTTCAACGAATTCTCTCGGGAGGTGAGGCGCCCAGTCAGGGGGTGGATCTGTAGAAATCTAATAGAGATGAAGACCTCCCTAATACGTTGTATCTTCCTCTTCGAGAAGTAGAAACTATTGGCATTGAGTTCCTTTTCCAAGCCATCTATGCCCACTCTCAGGAGACTATCGTGCATTTCCTTATACATCGAGCGAATGATAGGAGAAGTTCTGAGGCTTAGGATATTAAAAAGACCACCAATTAGCATGTCGCCTTGCAACATATCATAATCCTTCCGGGCCAAATTCCATCTGTTAGTGTTATAGATGTTATTGAAAAAAAGACCTGTGGCTATGGCATGTACATAGTTCCCATCCTGAACTAAGTCCATACTATTGGATAGGATGTGAGAGACGATATCAGAATAGTTGAGAATTCTCTTCTCATAGCCCTACATCCACTTATGACCTGCGATGTTTCGAACAACAAATTGCACCATGGTACAATCACAGTCCACCATGTGCATCATATCTGTGATTTTAACCCTCTCACGAATCTCCGGTTCCCATTGCATGGGAGGAAAGAAAAGCCTCTGGTTAAGTCCGGAATCTGCCATGAAGAAACCTGCAAGCACCAAACAAAAACAAGGAAATACTAAATCGTTTTTAAGAAAAAAGGCCTTCGGTAATGGAGACTATTAAAGCCTCTTCGGAAATCACACTGAAGTCCTTGACAAGATGCCCTGGTGGGATATATCTCAACTTGTCCCTGACAAATATCCCGATCAAATCCATTGATAATAATGGCAAGCAAGCAGGATACTGTATACTTGAAGTCACAATTTAAACATCCCCTGAGCCATACTATGCCATAAATATCGAATGTCCTCCTTAGAAGACGTGGCCGATCTGGCACCTCCATCATAGAATACAGGCTTATGTCACCCTCTTCCTTCCCTCCCAACGGGCTCTGGTAAGATATTATCTTCGTGTGGATTAGGAGCTGAGGTGACATTATCTTAAGACTTATACCACTTCAAGAGAGGCCTTGCAGCCGTTAAGATCTTGAAAATAAATGTTGAAACATTCCCCCCCTAAAAACTAAATTAAGGTGGCCACTAGCCACATACTGACTTTGATGGAGCCAGCCACCATTCCACATGTCACACCCTAATTTGACCCCTATAGCATCCTCGGACCCCCTTCTAATTGCAAGATCTCGAAGCCATCCCTATACCACAGACGTTGATAGACACCTCACTATGATGTGATACCTTCCACATCATATTTTAACTATGACATTAGTAGGATAGGAAGATTCTCTTGACCTAGATAAAAAGTAACCATGTCATCCCCCTGGGCAATTGCTAAATTTGCAAGACCATCCGCTACTTTATTACCCTCTTGGTAGCAATGGGAAATAATATAATTATCAAAATGATTAAGTAAATCTATGGCCTGCTGAAGAATATAGTTAATTTCCCAGTTGTCTGAGCTTTTAGCCTTCAAAGCACTAACAATAATTTGGGAATCACCTTCAATCCAAAGATTCGAGATTCCATAATTAATCGCCAAATTGAGTCTGTGAACCAACGCCTAGGCCTCCTCTTCATTATTGGTTCTCTTCAGAATTTTAGTTGATTTCACCACCAATAGATTTCCTTCCCCATTTGTAATAAGACAACTAGTCCCCGATAAACCCAGATTTCCACTACAGGCACCATCAAAGTTGAGTTTAACAAACTGCTGAGAAGGAGGAGTTCATCTAACATAATCTCTCATTGCTCTTTTACCACTTGTCGAACAAAGACCCTTATTACCAATCGGCTTGAGGAGTCGCCAATTCCTAGAAATGACATCATCCCATCCTGACCATGCTAAAGATTTACAGCTAGCTATGTCAATCTTGGAGGTTACCACCTTTGAGATTGCCTCATCTAACTTACCAGCGACAAGCAAACATAGATTCTGTAAACATCTTCAACCAATTTTTGAACATGGATACCAGCGAGCTAGACAACAAGGAAACCCAATCAATTTTCCTAAGAAACCAAAGCCAACATTCTCTGCTAAAAGGACAATGAAGTAGAAGGTGATCCAAAAAAAATTCCTCAACTCCGCACAGGACACACTTGAAGTAAGAACCAAGACCCAGTCTTTTGATTCTATCACCTGTTAAAATTTTATTATGAAGAGTGAGCCAAGTGAAAGCCCCAGCTTTGGACAGTATAGCATCATTCAAGCATAAATTCGCTGGCCAGTCTGAATTCATTCTCCCAATAACACTCCTCTAACCTTCCTTCTAGCTGAGTAGGAGCCAGATTTGGCTACCATCTAAACAATTTCATCTTCAAGATTGGAGAAAATAACCACACGCTTCACCAATAAAGCTTCTAAGCAATAGTTTTTATTCAATGGGGAATTCACAGTCCCATGTATTCTTCCAAGTTACTTTTTTATTGCCCAGGCCCCCTTCTATGCACCAGTAACCTTTAATCTTTTTACCCCAATCCGATTTGAGGTATTTTTTGGCTTCTTTGACCTTATCCCACTTAAAAAGCTTAGGCTCCCCATTCTAGGAGTCATCCCAGAAATCTTCCTTTTCCCCATTATGAACAACCCATGAAAAATTAGGCAATAAAACCTCTCTGTAATTTATGATAAAATTCCATATCGCTGAACCTCATGGTGGATTCTTGATAGTGAAAATCCTTTCTCTATCCATCAAATCAAGATACCTGAATCTCATCAACCTTGCCCACTTGGATTCAAAATTTTTTTACATACTCCATGCCAATTTTGCTCCCAATGCTTGATTTTGAATATTTAAATTGAGCATACCTACCCCGCCTAGGTTCTTAGCCTTACACACCTTGTCCCATGCCAAACAATGGATCTTTTTCCCCTCTAAAGATCCTTGTCAAAGGAATTGCCTACAAATTCTATCAATCTCCATACAAATGCCTTTTAGGACTTGTAGAATAGACATCATGTACTAATGTTAGAATGACCCTAATCATAGTTAACCTTCCCGCCAATGAAAACCAACGATCCTTCCACAAGGTGATTTTTGTATGCAGATTATTGAGAACTTCCTTCCATAAATTATTCTTATATCTTCCATTAAAAAGGGGAATGCCCAAGTCTATACCTAGGAGGGATTCAATCTTAAAATTAAAGATTCTTTCTCTATCTGTTTGCTTGCCAAATTCTACATTAAAGAAATAAACCATGGATTTGTTACTATTAACCAATTGTCTAGACGCCTAGCAATAGACTTCAATAGTATCCTTAATAACCTCTGCTTCCCTCATTGTAGCTTGGCCAAATAAAATTGTATCATCCACAAATAGGGCATGTATATAAGAGTCTTGCAGTCCATGAAGGCTAATTCCTCGCCATAACGCTCTCCTATTTGCACCTCTGATAGTCCATGTTAGCGCTTCTAACATAAGTATGAATAAATAAGGGGAAATGGGATCCCCTTGTCTCAATCCCCTTATAGGGTCGAATGATTCTGATTCCATGCCATTGATCAAAATAGACATCTTAAAGCTTGAAATAACAGAAAACACCCATTTACTCCAGCCTCCAAGAAACCCAATTTATCCAGCACCGCCATTAAAAACTCCCAGTCCACCCTATCATAATCTTTTACCATATCTAATTTAATTATCATGGCTAGGTCTTTTCCTTTCTTTAAAGAGTGCATTATTTTGTGAGTTAGAATAGCCCCTTCAGCCATCTTTTCCCTGGAACAAAGCCTCCGTGCTCATCTGAAATAAACTTCAGCAGAATTGAAGCTAACGTTAGCACTGTAGCTTTAGAAATGATTTCATAAACATAGTTGCACAAAGAAATGGGTTTGAATTCCTCAAATCTTAGAGGAGTCTTCACCTTTAGAATGAGCATTAAGCTTGTAGTTTTAAATTTTTGAGGAGATTTTTGTGTTTTCTTGACTCTTCAACTGCCAGATAAATATCTCTACTCAGCATATCCCAACAATTCTAGAAAAATAGACCTATCCAACCATCTAGACATGACGCCTTCTCGCCTTGTAGGGAGTTGAGCTGGCCGTTTCTCCCAAAAGGAGCACCTATTAGAAAACCGCTACCATCCCAGATAAGGACCAATGGGAGGCGGTTAAGCCATGTCACGAATCCTGAAGGGGGACACTGACTTTTTTGCCAACAATCCCCCCCTCAGCGTTACCCGAGGGGATTCAAACCCGTGACCCAGCTTTGATACCACTTGTAGGGAGTTGAGCTAGTTGTTTCTCCCAAAAGGCGCACCTATTAGGAAACTGCTACCATCCCAAATAAGGACCAACAGGAGGCGGTTAAGCCATGTCACGAATCCCAAGGGGGACGCTGACTTTTTTGCCAAGCCTAACATTGAAAAAACTGCATCCTTTACCTCCTCCAAAGAGAATTCTTTCATAAGGGCCTTGTTGTGTCACTCAATCACCAACTTGGGGATATAAGAAAGGTCTACCTCCCCACTATCTCTCATATCCTCTTTAGATAATAATCCTTTGATAAAGGACTTAGCTTCATTCTTAATGTCCTCATGATCAGTCACCAAGCTTCCATTAGAATTTCCAATGGATCTAATCAAATTTTTAGCCTTTCTAATTTTATTTGATAAGTGAAAAAAGGGGGTATTTTTGTCCCCTTCCTGAAGACAAATTTCCCTCAACTTCTGCCTCTAGAAAAACTTCCTCTCTCTTGAGCACTTCCTCCAAATCACTTCTTAGCCTCTTTTCTAGAAGAACAGAATTTGAATCCATACCTAGCTTGATTACTCTATCCTCTAGGATCCTTAACTCCTGCTGAATCCTATTCTTCTCATCAAAGATGTTTTTAAAATGGCTTTTGTTCCATTCCATAGTCTTATACCTTCAAAATTTGAGCTTAGAAGAAAGCTGGTACATACCGGAACCCCTAATATACGGAGCCTATTTCCACTAATCCTTGATCAATAAAGTAGAGTTAAGGTCTCTGAACCACATATCCTAAAATCTAATTTTTTTCGATTCATACCCCTTAACATAGCCCACCCTAAGCCTAACTAGGAAATGATCCGAGCCTGTTAGAGGTAGGATATCCGCTTCAAGGTTAACATTATCTTGGAGACACACCGAAGAAACCAGGAATCTGTCTAACCATTATGAAATCTTTAAAAAATCCTCTCGTATTCGTCCAAGTGTATTTCACTTTTTTAGGGATACAATCAACTAGGTTATTAAACTCCACAAATTCTTTGAAATCATGCCATGATTTACACGGGTGGGAAATACCACCTGTCTTATCATTATCATCCAAGACTGCATTAAAATCACCTCCTAAAATGGCCATCTCTATTTTTAACAAATCTAACCACTAGGAAAGATGTGTCCATACCCAGGTTGTTTTTGAGTCGTGCCCGACGGACCATAAACACAGATCACCTAGAGATCCCTTTCATTGATAATTCTTAGGAATCTTCTAATCAATTAGTGGTTACTCCTCCTGATTACTTCCATCTTTGGGAGATGAGATCTCCATAGGATCATCATTCCACCTGAGGCTCCACAAGAAGTGACCATTGGAAACTCCCACCCCTTCCATAGCTTGTAAACATACTCACCTAGTTCTAAAGACAGTTTGGTTTCCTTAAGAAGGATGATATCACACTTCTCCTCATCAACCTACTGTTTGATGAGGTGTCTCTTGGTGGGGCATTGATGCCCCTAACATTCCACTTAAGTATCTTCATGTCTCTCGGGGAGAGCCATCAGCTCTCCTCCTTTTTAAATTCATATCAAGAGTTTTTTGGGTCCCGCCTGCAACCTCAATCTAAGTTTTAGATTTTCTTTGTCTGACACTCTTTCTTATGGAGACCAACATTTCCTTGTAAGACTTTGCATTCATCACCATGTGCGAGATACCAAGAAGGCTTCTCGCTTCAACATCCTCATCTTCCACAAGAATTTCATCCACAATCTCATTACAAATTTTAGTCATAACCTTTGATAGCACTTCATCTAGTAAAGCCTTTAAGTTCTCGTTATTTTGGTTAGGATCTCTTGGAGGTTATATACCCCCCTCTTCATCTTCTTCATTCTCCTTATCCAGTCTTCCCTCTTCTGGAACCAAGTCCTCTATGTTGTCCTTTCCAAAGGCCTCAATTACACAGCTTTGTTCCAAAAATTTTGCTTCCTTCCCTTCATAGAGTCTTGTGAGCTGATTATCCTCATGCCCAAAAATATTTCTCTTTGAAGGGAGAGGAAAAACCACCTGTAGATTGACAGGTTCCTCATCTTCTACTCCCTTCATGGTTGTTTGAGCCGACAAATCTATCAGTGGATCCTCAAAAGATGTTTCATGAATTTCTGGAGCCATGTTAACTTCAGACATCCAAGGGGAAGTATCTTTCTAACACCTGGTATCTTCACCCTCTTTGTTCAGAAGCTGTTCACCCCAATTGGGTAGGTCCAAAATTTCCTCAAGACTTGGAGAAACAACTATATTCTCATTCATCTTCTTTGAAACCAGTAGCCTGTTCAACCACTCCAGGTCTTCCGGTTGTAGCCCATCTTCAACAAAAAGTTATTGGACCCAGGAACCTTCTAAAGAATCAAGTGTTATCCTCTTGGGCAATAACTCCTTAGTCTCTAATAATAGACACAATCTGATAGTAGATGTTCTAAGAGAGTTTGGACTAAGGTCCACCTCTTGAAAAATTCCCAGAGCATTTCCTATTTTTGACAAAGTGTCAAGGTCTCTATATTCCATAGGTAGATAGAGGAGTTGGATCCAGAAGGGGAGTATAGGAATTTGTTCTTGGGAATATTAAAATTAGGCTTCCCTTTCTAATAGAAAACAATGGTTTTGTCAAACTTTCGTAATCTTTAAGCCAGAACTTTATCCCTATTCTCCTTGTCAGAAAAAGCAAGGGAGAACAAAGCATTGCCTAACTCTCCAAATTCCTTAACCTCTAGCCACGCTTGTGAAAACTAGTCTAGAAAGTCATCACTAGGAAAGTGAGGGGAAAGAAACTTACCTATTAAAGTAGTCTCCTGAAGAAAGGAAACTCTCTTCTTCAAACAGTCATTATCAAGATTAACTCTCACCTCCTAAAGGTCTTCCTTCCTTATCACCTTGTTAAAATGGGGTTTCGGTGCTCAAACTCTCTTCTACTCTGGCTTCTGTTCCTTCATGTGGCAATCATCTTTTCGATGTTGATATTTTCTCCCCATATCCTTCCTAGATATTTTAGAATGCCTATGATGCCTTTGACTAAAGAAGGATCTCCACTTGGGTGGATGAAACTTCCCTCGACCATTAAGATCTTTACTTTTCCAATGATATTCTTTGAAAGACTCATGTTGTGGTTTCAAAGGCTCCTTGAGAAACCTAACCTCCCTCTTGAAAGGCCTAAAGCTACTGGCGTATGTTTTATGGCTACCTCTTCTTGAAGTATTTTCCACAAATTCCTTTTCATCAAAGAATCTGATTTTCTTCAAAGGAGTATCAAGTGAGTTTGGAAACCTACTCCCATTCTCTATTATAGAACCAGGAAACACTTGTCTTTTATTGACCTCCAGATTTTCTTTAACATTTCTTAAATGGGCATTACCTATAAAGGCCCCAGAAGAAATTGGGTCTGTGGTCTACTGACTTAGCTTTGAAGTTGGCCTAAGTATTCCAGAAGCCTTGTATTTGATAGCCATCAACAATAGGTTATAGCTCGATATGCTCTCTTGTTAACCATTCAAATTTTGTTTCCTTCATAACAATAGATGGCTCAATGATGGTAAAACTAGATCACCTCTTGTGTTTCTAATCTTGTAATTGTTCATAATATGGGCTTAGTGAATTAAAATTTAAAATATGGATATACTACAATCTCATATTTGAAATTCTTATTTGTTTAAAAAATAAAATTGCTAGGAATAACAATTCATTTGTTTGAACACGCAGATTTTATTAAATGAACTATTTGAGCTCATGGGAAACTGCATGCTTGATGCCTTTGTAGCTGAGAAAATAAATAAAGGCATGGCCAAGCTTATCCTATAGGTTCAATATCAAATCATGAGTGGCTCCCAATTGCATATCAGGTATTCAAATAGTGTATTTAAGGGATTTTGTTTTGACAAATTTAATTTGGTTTGTCCATCCACATCTTTGGTGATGGGTTTCAACTTCTCCAGCATGTGGCTTAGGCATTTGTTGGGGTTACAATCTAAAATGACCAAGGATTCTAATATTTATAAAATCTCTAAAATTGATCATGTGTATTTAATGTATTAATCTACTTCTTCTATGGAGGGAAGCACATTGTTTGATATATGTAAGCTAGGGAAAATCAGGGCATAAATCATTAACAACAATCATGAAACCCTAACTAAACAATGGAGCACAAATGAACATATAAATCAAATGACAAACAACAATATCTAAACTCCTATGTCAAACTTGGTTCTCCTCTGTTACCCTTCTCCATTTTGCATAGGAATGCAAAATATCGAAGATTGTTCTTCTTGGATGAATGTTGATTGCTAATTTCAGTAGCATAACAATAGATTGAAGATGAATGAAGAGAGAATTGAGAATCATTTCAACAACATGATGTTACTTGAAAATGGATCCCCCAAATGGCTTGGGTGAGGGTTGATTTATAGGAGAGGAGTGATTTGAACCAATGACTAAGATTGAAAGTTCAAATGAACAATTTGGATGGTTAAGATTGAATAGGGTTTCCCACTCCACAAGGAGTTGTAGTCATGTGACAAGTGTGCAAATAGGAATAGGGCTGACCTAATTTAAATAATAGAATTTTTAAAATTGGTTGGACATGTGAAAAGCAATAAATGAAAAATGCAGTATGGCACATGTGTTGGATTGAGGTTGAAGGTGAGGATTAATTCAAATATTTTATTTAAATTAGTTGGAAAATGGGAGAGGGAAAATTTTAATAAATATTTTATTTATTTAAATTAGAGGAAAGGTGAGAAATTAATTAAATAAATAGGATTTATTTAATTAATTGGCTAGTGGGATAAATTGGCTTAGGATGGGAAATTAATTAAATAAATAAGATTTATTCAACTAATTAGGTGATGGAGGGATCATGCAAGGGACCTAGAAAAAATGCCATAAGATGTCTTACTTAATGTATCGACAAGATGATGTTGTAAGACATGGACAATTTTAAGTGTCTGCATTTTTCCCCTCTTTGAGATGATGTTACGACTAAGAGAAGTAACATCATTTCAAAGAAGATAAGGTGTGGATAGAGGAAAAGTATGATGATGTAAGGATATCTGATGATGATATAGGATGATGCCCCCATGAGAGGATAGGCAAGTTGGATGAACATGGGTATGCTCTCGAAATGAAATGAAATGAAATGATAAAAGATGGATAAGAAACTGGAGGATGTAAGACAAAGGATGGATGAAAGAGATGAATGATACGTTATGCTGCAATGAAGTTTGATATAGCACTAGACGTTATGCACCAAGGTATAAGGACCAGGACACTAACAATGTGTCTTGTGCACCCAACATAATACAACCTTGTCTAGTCGTATGAGGAAGTAGACTTAGAGCATTAAAGTCCTAATGCACAAAAGGTATGATATGACCTTAGATGCAAAAGATAGTGCAAAAATCTATTCCAACATACACAAGATATGAATATTAGTTGGAATGAAATAGATTTGATACAAATGCAAGATAAAAAGATACAAGCAATCAAGTAAGCATGCACAAATGATTCAAAAACAAATAAGGTATTGCCCTTGTCAAGCTGTAAACTAATGATTAATTGATTGATTGATGATTGTTGATTACGGTGTTTGGTTTCAGGAAATGAAACATGTCATATAAGATGCCTGGTCTGGTTTCAACAATGCAACATCCTGTAAAAGACAATTGATATGTTTGATTGATTGATTGATTAATTTGGTTTACAACAATGCTAGGATCAAGACCATTGATGTAATTAGATAATTTGAGAAGATTGATTAACTTGATTGGTATGGATTAATGATGACTTGCACTTGAATTTATTTCTTTGACTGACTTGATTGATGAATTGAGGATTGGATTGGAAGAATTGTTTTGAAGAATTGATTTGGTTGGAATGATTTGAAGAATTGATTGATGATTGGATTGGATGAATTGATGAATTGATTGATTATTTTGATGACTAGATTGGTTGAATTGAATTGATGATTGGATTGGTTTGAATTGAATTGATTATTGGATTGAATTGAGTGATGTGATTGATTGGAAGAATTTATTTGATGAATCGGATTGATTTGAAAAATTGATTTGATGATTAGATTGAATTTATTTAAAGAATTGATTTGATTGAAATGATTTGATTTGGAGTGATTTGATTGATTTTGATGAATTGAGGAATTGGATTTGTTTGATTTGATTTGGAGAATTGATTTGATTGGATGATTGGAAGAATTGATTTGATTGGAATGATTTATCTGATTTGAGTTGATTGATTGATTGATTTGATTTATATGGACTAAGGATTGAATGGATAGATTTGAAGGAGTGATTTGATTTGAGGGAATGATTTGATGAATTGATTTGATTTGATTTTCATAATTTGATTGATATGATGAATTGATTTGATTTGAATGATTTGGATAAATTGATGATTGGATTGATTGGGAGAATTTATTTGATTGGAATGAATTGATTTGATGTGATTTTTTTGATTTGATTTTATTGCTTGGATTTGATGAGATTTCAAGAATTGAATTGATGAGGATTGATTTGATTGAATGGATTGAATTGATTTTGAAGAAGTGATTTAATTGATTGGAGTGAGAAATTGATTGATTTGATGGATTTGATTTGATTAGAATGATGTGAAGAATTGATTTGACTTCAAGAAGAATTGATTTGATTGGATTGATTTGATTTGATTTGATTTGAATTGATTGAAATGATTTAAAGAATTGGGTTGGATGAATTGAATTGGATTGATTTTGATGACTTGATTTGAAGAATTGGATTGATTTGGTTGATTGAATGGAACAATGTATTGAGTGATTTGATTTGATTTGACTTGATGAATTTATTGATTGATTTGATTGATATTTGATTTTTTGTGTTTTTTGAAATTTTTTGATTTTTTTGTTTTTGTATTTTTGGAAATGTTTTGATTTTTTTTGGGGAATATATATATATTTTTTTGGTTTTTTGCATGTTTTAATTTTTTGTTGTGTTTTTTGAAATGTTTTGATTTTTTTTCTGTTTTTGAAATGTTTTGGGATGGCACTGGATGACAACTTGGATAGCCTTTATGCTAGATACCAATGACAAGGGAAAACCAAGTCTAGGTGCAAGGATGGAGGTAAGATGGATGGAAAAAAGGATGGGTGATAGGATGGAAAGGATGCACACATCATAAGGGAGCTAGGATGTGATTTCCAAAGACTATGTCGCATAGGGATAACATGCCCCATTCTAGGTATAATGCTTAGGATTGTACATAACAAAGTTTATGACAATAGGATGATAGATAGGATTGGCTGGAAAGGATGAGGTATATCAAGAGACATCTAAAGCATTTTTTAACATTTTTCCCCCATATCTTTATCAAGATCAAAAGAAGGAAGGGATGATGGATGGACTCTTGATATGATAGGTATATGGATGTAATGGCTAAGGATGGTAGGATAGTATGGAAATGGTAAGATTGGATATGATATGATGGAAAATGATAGGTTGGATGAGACAATGTGCCCCCAAGTGTAAGTGGCATAGATAATAAACCTACACATGACATTTGTTTGCCAGGTTTTCATCATGGTACTTATGCAAGGTGCCACCAAGGGTGGTTTTCACCATTGGACAAAGGGATTTCTCTTTACTATTTTGATTTTATTTTTTTTAATTTTGGAATATTTGGATGGGATAGGTGGATATAGATAAGAGGATTTGGAAAAGGATGGGGACTCAAGTGTCTAGTTCCATTAAAGGTGATAGTCCCATTAGAGATGGATGTCATCACATATAGACCATGTTGAAAGTCTAATAATGCTCATAGATGTTGGTAGGGGATTGCATGAAAGAGAGATGGATGAGGTAGATAGTGGATTATGATGTGGCTTATGTATGGAAGGATAGTGGTAAAGTATGGATGAAAGGCTTATGCAAAAGCATGGACCATAGGGAAGTGATGGGGAAGATATGTAGGATAATGGATGAAGGACGGGGAGATGGAAGTATGTGGAATTATTGTGGAATGGAATGGAACCAAGACCAACGGTTGCACACACCATGATAAATATTGAAACTTTTGATTTGGAGGAGGTGTAGGAAGCAATGGACATGTTTTCTTAGGGAATGGGTGATGTAGGAGTTTAGGTACCCACATAGACTTAGTATTTTTATGATTTTTTGTTTTGCTTGTGGAATGAAGGAATTTGAGATTTTTGAATGGAATGGGATTTTTGGATGGAAGAGGATTGTTGGGATTTTTGAGATGTGGATGCTTCACTTGACTTGTTTTCTTTTTTCTTAGGGATCCAAACAATTTTAGTTTTAGACTTTGCTTGTGGAGGTATGGTCTTAGATAGCTTTTTGGATGGATTTTTCTTTGAATCTTTGCATTTTTGCCCTAAGGCATGAAGATCTTTATGATTTTTTTCTTTATGGAAGGAGGAATCCAAATTTTTATTTTTGAATCCCATGGAATTGGTCGAAGCTTCATGTTTAGACGATGTGTGCATTGTTTGGTCATGATTAGGAATTTTAGGAGACTTATGGATGAACGGATTAAAAGTGGATTTTTGGATAAATGGATGAGGGGATTGGATGATAGGTAAAGTGGATGGTGGAGGGTGTATGGTCACATGCTTTTGGGATTTGTAGGACAATAGAGGTGGAATGGAAAAATATCTTTTCAGGGTATGATAGGATGCATGGGATTTGGGATGGAAGGAAGTGGATTTAAGAGGCATGGAGGAAGCACCAACATCTTGAGATTGTTTTCCTTGGGGTGTATATCCAAGGCCTTATGAGCATGGAGGGACTTCGACATGGATAGGCTCCAAAATACCTTGTTCATGAAGGCCTAAGCCTTTACCTTGATAATTCATGTTTTGGAGTATGTGGTGGACAATGGGACTAGGGGCATTTTGAACACTATACATGAGCTCATTATTTGATGGAGAAGATGAGGTGATAAATAGCGTCTGTTTCTTTCCTAAGGAATAACATTCATGAAGGAAGGTGGTAATACCAAGGGGGTATGTTGGTGGATTTGAAATGGGGTCGATAGTGGATGAGGAAGGATCATTAGGATTTTGATTATCATTATGCTCAATAAGATCCAATATATTAGTTTGATCATCTATGCTTACTTGGGAGCCAAGTGTCTCATCAAGGGATGTGGATGTTTGTACATCATGGATAAAGCTAGATGGAGGAAGGATAGAAGCAATTTGGATTTCTTGCTCATGGATATTTATGGGATTATGGATAGATGGAGTGATAATCTCTTGACCATGGAATGCATAAAGTTGGATAAGAGGATCATCATGGCATTTTAGATCATAGATAGGATCTTGATCATAGATGGGAGCTTGATCATAAATAGGGGAGCTATGGATGGGATCAATTTGCTCATGGATAGCTTCTTCATAGGTAATATCTTGATCATGGAAAAGATATAGGTTATGGATGGGTTCAATGGAAGTAATTTGATCTTTATTAGAATGAGGTCTTGATGTTTCCATATGCTTTAGATTATATCCTTGACATATCTCTTGAATTTCTTGAATGGGAGTGAAAGTGGGAGACTCTTGGATAGGCTTGATATGTGGTGGACAACATGATGGGGTTGAAGGACTAGACATGGTATTGGAAGACTCTTTGTTAGGCTCAAGGATAGGTGTTTGATGACATAGTTGATTCCTTGCTAGTAGCCATTGGATCACATCCTTCACTAGTGTATGGATGGAAGGACAATATAATGGATGGATAATAAGGGTGGAAGTTGTAGGCTTATGATTAGGATTAGATGGAGGGATAATAGGGGTCGATAGATCCCATGGTGGATGGATAAAAGGGGTGGAAGATGTTGTAGGCTTAGGATTTTGATTTTGATTGGATGGAGGGTCAAAGGGGTTGGATGAATTGGTATTGTGTATGCTAGATATGATTGAAATTAGATGGGTGGATTTGGATGACTCCCTAGGTTTGTTTTTGTAATGTTTCAATTTAGGGTGTGGAGTTGGTGGAGGATTAGATGGTGATGCAGAGCTGTCAACGGAAACGTGCAAAATGGTTGACAAACACTCACTAACATACATTTACCTTTGTATGTTTGCCCATCGATGAGACCATCTTCATCGGCCAACCAAATCCCTTTCGCACTGAAGTCCTATTTCACATCGATGTGTCTCCGACACTACTATCGCCAAGACTACTCTCGTCGGTGTATCTTAAAATCCTTCCACCGACCACACACCTCTCTCCGATGGACCAACACTTGACTTTGTTGTCGACCAGATAATACACTGTTGGCCTTCACTCTCCACTTCACTCTGATCGCATACCTTATACCGATGTATGCCCTTTGACTTACCGTGCCGGTTTCTCCAACTGCTCCTATCAGTTGATATTTCTACCGCAAAGAATGTATGTTTCAACATACAAGTGTTATATGTAAACGGAACATACAAATGACAATCTCCTATTGTCAGTTTCCTTTACCTTCACTGTCGATAGCTTTCTGCATCTTAACCTGATGTATCTGTAGAATGTATATTTCAATATACATTAAAAAACATACAAATCGAACATGCATTCGCTGAATATACCTTCACCGAAGTCAACCATTGACTTTCCTTGTATCAACCCAATGTACATTCATTACATACAATCCACCACTTGCAGCTGTGGGATACTCACAACCATTCAACTATGGGATACATAGAGAATGAACCTGATATGCATTAGCGATATACATAGAGATTGTGTATCAACACTATATATCCACAACCTATATCTCGATTATGCATCTGAAGGATTTGACCCACGTTGACCAACTTGCATGTACCTGAAGCTTTCTCTCTCCCTTGTATATGCGATAGACTTGTATGTTTACGATGTATGTTTCCCACATACAACTGTGATGGACAAATGAGATATACACAGGAACATGCGATGGCAATATACTCACAGAATGTATATCCCGCATACAAAAGTGATATATACACAATTTATATGTCTATTGAAACCACGCGGCTTTTCACTATTTTGACCTGCTTTATGCTTAGCGATTGCACATAACTATCTCTTCTGCAAACATACAAACTTTTACACTTTGCCAACCTAGCACATGAGGTTGCTAGGGTTTATCTAAGCATGCTGTAATCGATCCTGTGAACATGGAATGAACAAACAGAAAATGCAAAACAAGAACATAAACTAATACATACAACCATTCCACTGATTACGAAGTAATCCCACTGGTGGAATGGGCTAAGAACCCATTTCGATTCCAAAGCAGAAAATTGATTACACAGTGAATTTGAAAACCAGAAAGATAACACAAACAGGATCTTCTTATTACTTTCAGAAATGCATACAGATATCTAATTTCACAGTTGCACAACTTAATTTCACAACTACTGCTCTGTCTAACATCTACTCTCTATCTCTAATCGATCAGATCTAGGCTATTTATCCACTTACTATGAGTAGTACTAACTTGGTTCCCAGCGGCTGGGAAACAACAACCAACTAACAAACTCTTAACAAACTAACAACCTTGTAATGATAGATCGACAAGTGTCCAAGGAACTTGTACAGAAACCTAGATGCAAACTACTATAACAGATATTGGTCAAACAGACCTTATTACATTAAATAAAGATATGCCTAAGACATAGCGAGACTTTAATCTTCTCCCTTAGGTGTATAATTGACTTGTTGAAGGGGTGCCCCTGCACCATACTCCCCGAGAGAAGAAATCTCAAGTCCACTTGAGATGAGAGTTTGAAGGTCTACACCATGTGTTCTGATCTGTCCTTCAGTCATCCACATTGCCTCTAAATCAGGTTTCCCTTGCCAAGACACCAGGTATTCCATATACTCTCTATTCCTTGTCTTCTTTGCCACTCTTGAGTCTAAAACCTTTTGCAGTTGTGGGGGATCATGCTTAGGAATATCATCAGCTGTTGTACCCTATAATGATTCTTGGTCTACATCTAGATTATGCTTGTATGGAGTTAAATCACATGCATTGAAAATAGGTGACAATCCAAGATCAGAAGGAAGTTGGATCGCATAAGCATTCTGTCCACATTTCTTCAAAATCTGACATGGTCCAATCTTCCTCTGCATTAGTTTGGTATATTTACCTTTTGGAAGCCTCTCCTTCTTCAGATTTACCCACACCAAATCTCCAACATCAAACTGTACATCCCTCTTCTTCTTGTCAGCATAAGCTTTGTACTTCAATGTAGTTTGTTGGAGTTGGTTCTTGACTTGATCATGCACCTCTTTGATGGCTGATGCAAAAGCTTCTCCATCTGCACTAATAGATCCTCCTATAGGTAGATCTCTTAACTCCAAAATACCTCTTGGATGAATACCATATACCACCTGGAAAGGTGATTTCCCTGTACTCCTATTGACAGTATCATTATAGGAAAATTTTGCCTGTGAGAGGATGTTATCCCACTTCTCTCCATGCTGTCTTGTCAAACACCTTAGTAGATTTCCCAATGAACAGTTAACCACTTCAATCTGTCCATCTATTTGAGGATGATAAGCTGATGAGAAGGATAAATTGGTACCAAGCTTCTTCCAAAGAGTCCTCCAAAAATGGCCAATAAATTTCACATCTCTATCTTACAGTATGCTCAATGGCAATCCATGTATCCTCACTATGTCCTTGAAAAATAGGTCTACAACATATGAAGCATCACAAGTGGTTTTGCATGGCAAGAAATGTGCCATTTTACTAAATTTGTCTACTACAACAAAAAAACTATCATATCCCTTCCGTGTTTTGGGTAAACCCAACACAAAATCCATGCTTATGCTCTCCCATGGCCTAGAAGGAATGGGCAGTGGCTGATATAAACCTAAATTAGTGGATCTCCCTTTTGCGTTTTGACATATCACACATGCCTCCATAAATCTCCTCATGTCTGACTGGAACTTAGGTCAATAGTAATGTCTCTTTACCAAATCAAGAGTCTTATCCAGACCAAAATGTCCTGCCATGGCCCCACAATGCTTCTCCCTAATGATATTCAACCTCATAGAACACCATGGAATGCACAACTGTCCACCTTTGAAAAGTAATCTAACTTGTATTAGAAATTCAGAGTACTGAACATGATATTTGTCTCCAAAGGAAGTACATACTTTGTAGATCTCTCTAAAGTCTTCATCAGCATCATACATAGTCTTTAAGGAATCAATGTCAACACTTTCCAATTGAATCTGATTTATGGTTAGAGCCCTCCTGCTCAAAGCATCTGCTACCTTGTTCTTGACCCCTTTCTTGTGCTTGAGTGTGAAGGTGAAAGCTTGTAAAGTCTCCACCCACTTCATGTGTTGATGGTTCATCTTCTCTTGACTGTTTATGAAACTAAGGGCCTGATTATCTGTAAATACTATGAATTCTTTTGTCATCAAGTAATGCCTCCACTTTTTTAGTGACTGGACTAGAGCATACATCTCCAAATCATAGGCTGAGTATATCTTCTTAGCATCATTTAGTTTCTCACTAAAAAATGCAATAGGCCTACCTTCTTGACTGAGTACTGCTCCAATTGCCATGTGACTTGCATCGCATTCTACTTGAAAAATCTTGTTGAAGTCAGGAAGTGCAAGGACTAGCTGCTGTGCCACCTTCTTCTTCAATGTTTCAAATGAATCATTTGCTTCCTTTGTCCAAGTGAATCTGCACTTCTGTCATCCTTTTATGGTGTCAAGCATGGGTGCACAGACATGACTAAACCCTTTTATAAAGTTCCTATAGAATGTTGCTAACCCATGGAAACTTTTGACATCATTCATGGTTCTAGGAGTTGGCCAAGACAATATGGCACTTACCTTCTCTTGATCCATTTTCAGCTTGCTCTGTGAGATGACAAAACCCAAGTAGATGATCTCCTCCTGCATGAACAAACACTTCTCCGAATTGATCATTAGCTGCTCTTCATGTAACCTTTTGAGAACCAGGTCTATATGATTGAGGTGTTCTTCCCTTATATTACTGAAAATTAGAATGTCATCTAGATATACTATGACAAAGTTACCTATAAATTCTCTCAAGACCTCATTCATCAGCCTCATAAAGGTACTAGGGGTGTTGGACAACCCAAAAGGCATGACCTTCCACTCATATAACCCCTCATTGGTTTTAAATGCAGTCTTCCATTCATCTCCTAGCCTAATCCTGATTTGATGATAGCCACTTTTTAAATCTATTTTTGTGAAATATTTGGCACCTCCCAAACAATCAAGCAAATCTTCTATCCTAGGGATTGGGAACCTATACCTGATTGTTATTTTGTTGATAGCCCTTGAATCAATACAAAGCCTCCAAGTGCCTTCCTTCTTTGGTGCTAGTATAGCTGGTACTGCACATGGGCTTAAACTATTTCCAATTAGGCCTATCTCCAACAATTCCTCAATCTACCTTGCTACCTTTGCATTATGCTCTAGTGTAAGCTTGTATGCTACCTTGTTTGGAAGTGTAGATCCTGGAATCAGATCTATGCAATGGTTGGTGTCCCTTATAGGTGGTAGGGACCTTAGTATTCCATCAGAGATGATGCCTTTGTACTTGTCCAATAGCTCTTGGATAGGAGGAACTATGAACCTTTGCCTCTTCTTTCCCTGGACTTCTTGTTGCTTCTCTTTGTTCACCTTTAGGCATGGAATTAGGGCATATGCAACTACACCTTCATCTACTATCTCTTTCATGAATTGTTTGCCTTCTACCATCATTACCTTGACTTCTTTTCCTTTTGATTCTACCTCATTCTCCATCAATGGTAGTAACTCTATCACCTTACCATCCTTGGTGATTGAATATGTGTTTCTAACTCCATCATGTTGTGCTCTCAAGTCATATTGCCATGGTCTTCCAAATAGGAGATGGCAAGCATCCATCTGAGTTATGTCAAACAATATTATGTCCTTGTATGGTCCAATTTGAAACTCCACCCAACCCTGTTCTTCCACAACTATTTGCTGACCTTGAGTGAGCCATGAGATCTTGTATGGGCAAGGATGTGGTAGTCTTAAAAGCTTAAGTTTTTCTACCATTTCAACAGACACAAAATTTTTAGTAGATCCAGAGTCAATCAGAACTTTACATACCTTTCCTCCTGCCTTGCAAGTAGTTTTGAAAAGAGACTTTCTTTGTGGAGGTTCTCTGTCAGGCACCTTCATGGTGGTCATTGCTCTCCTAATCATCAAAGATTCTCCTTTCTTAGGATACCCATAACCATCATAAGCATTCACACCTTGGTAAGTGTTTGAGCTTGTCACACTTTGACAATTAGATTCTTGGATAAGATTTGTCCTCCTTTCGCCCATTGAACTGGTTTCTTTTTCTAGACATCTGTTGGCTATATGGCCTTCCTAATTGCAATTTTAACATCTGAGAGGTCCTCTACCCTGAGATCTCCCTCTAAATGGTGGTCTTCTACCTCTAAAATTTCCTTTTTGATTGTAACTTCCTTGAGTTTGATTGCTATCTCCTTTGCTATTTTCTTGATTGGATTCACCTTGGTGTCCAAATCCATTTCCTCTGCCTCTAAAAGGACTTCTTCCCCCTCATTGTTGTCTTCCTCTTCCTCTACTGTTCTACTCTTGTCTTCTCTTTAATTTCTCTTCCACTTTGAGTGCCAATTGGTAGGACTTTTGGACTGTATCTGGGCTATGCAGATTTAAATCTTCTTTTGGATGGCAAATCTCAACCCGTTGAGATACCTTGCTACCCTCTCTTCCTCATTCTCCTTGACCTTTGTCTTGACACATAGTTTCATAAATTATTTAGTGTATGAACTGACATCTAACTCCTTCTGCTTCAAATTTTGCCTCCTCTTATGTAGTTGGATGTTGTAATCCAATGGAACATAGGCTTCCTTCACTAAAGCCATCATCTTCTTCCAAGTAGCAACTCTGTTCTTTCCTTCTTTCACCCTGTCATCTTGGATGAAATTCCACCAAGTTAGTGCAGCCTCTTTCATTTTGGATTGGGCCATCTTTACCCTTTGATGTTCTGGTATTTCCTCTGTTTCAAAGAAATTATTCAAGGAGTCTATCCACTCCATCATTGAATCAGGATCCATCTTGCCTACAAACACTGGTAGGTCTATTTTCATATCCATGGTCCTTCTTCCATGGATTTGAGGGCATTAAGTAAGGGTCTCTAGTCTGCAGGAACCTCTATCTTGTCCTACCTAGGGATCTCCTCTTCATCCCTGTCTTCTTCCTTACTAGAACCTATTTTGTCCCTCAATCTCTCTAACTCATCTTTCAAAACCTGATTCTGAGCTTTAACTACTTTTCTCCCTGCAATTTGCTTCTTCACTAGGATGGCCAACTCAGTGTTGGTCATTCTTGCTGGGGACTCTTGTGACCCCTCTCCATCTGACATCTTATCTGCTTCTTCTACCCAAAGGATACTCCTTCACTCTGATACCACTATGATGCAGAGCTATCAATGGAAACGTGTGAAATGGTTGACAAACACTCGCTAACATACATTTACCTTTGTATGTTTGCCCATCGGTGAGACCATCTTCATCGGCCAACTAAATCCCTTTCGTACCGAAGTCCTATTTCACATCGATGTGTCTCCGACACTACTATCGCCAAGACTACTCCTGTCGGCATAGCTTAAAATCCTTCCATCAACCACACACCTCTCTCCGACTGACCAACACTTGACTTTGTCGTCAGTCAGATAATACATTGTCGGCCTTCACTCTCCACTTCACTCTGATCGCATACCTTATACCAATGTATGCCCTTTGACTTGCCGTGCTGGTTTCTCCTACCGCTCCTATCAGTCGATATTTGTACCACAGAGAATGTATGTTTCAACATACAAGTGTTATATGTAAACAGAACATACAAACGACAACCTCCTATTTCCGGTTTCCTTTACCTTCACTGTCGGTAGCTTTCTACATCTTAACCCGATGTATCTACGGAATGTATATTTCAATATACATTCAAAAAACATACAACTCGAACATGCATTTGCCGAATATGCCTTTGGAATATGCCTTCACCAAAGTCAACCATTGACTTTCCTTGTATCAACTCGATGTACATTCACAATGTACATTCATTACATAAAATCTGCCACTTGCATCTACGGGATACTCACAACCATTCAACTATGGGATACACAAAGAATGAACCTGATATGCATTAGCGATATACAGAGAGATTGTGTATCAAAACTGTATATCCACAACCTACATCTCGATTATGCATTCGAAGGATTTGACCCACATTGACTAAATTGCATGTACCCGAAGCTTTCTGTCTCCCTTGTATATGCGACAGACTTGTATGTTTATGATGTATGTTTCCCCCATACAACTGCGATGGACAAATGTGATATACACAGGAACATGCAATGGCGATATACTCACAAAATGTATATCCCACATACAAAAGTGATATATACACAATTTATATTTCTATTGAAACCATGCAGATTTTAACTGTTTTGACCTGCTTTATGCTTATCGATTGCACAGAACTATCCCTCCCACAAACATACAAACTTTTGCACTTTGCCAACCTAGCACATGAGGTTGCTAGGGTTTATCTAAGCATGCTGTAACCGATCCTCCAAACATGGAATGAAAAAATAGAAAATGCAAAACAAGAACATAAACCAATACATACAACCATTCCACCGATTATGAAGTAATCCAACCAGTGGAATGGGCTAAGAACCCATTTCGATTCCAAAGCAGAAAATTGATTACATAGTGAATTTGAAAACCAGAAAGATAACACAAACAAGATCTTCTTATTACTTTTAGAAATGCATATAGATATCTGATTTCATAGTTGTACAACTTAATTTCACAACTACTGCTCTGTCTAAGATCTGGTCTTTATCTTTAATCAATTAGATCTAGGCTATTTATCCACTTACTATGAGTAGTATTGACTTGGTTCCCAGTAGCTGGGAGACAATTCCAAGTGGCTGGGAAATAACAACCAACTAACAAACTCTTAACAAACTAACAACCTTGTCATGATAGATCGACAAGTGTCCAAGGAACTTGCACAGAAACCTAGATGCAAACTACTATAACATATATTGGTCAAACAGACCTTATTACATTAAATAAAGATATGCCTAAGACATAGCAAGACTTTAATCTTCTCCCTTAGGTGTATAATTGACTTGTTGAAGGGGTGCCCCTACACCAGATGGTAGGAAGGATAATGAAGGCTTTCATAAGTTAGGTTGGTGTCTCCCTTGTCAAAGGTGGCATAAGGACTTAAAGGCATTTGACTTTGGTGCCAAGGGTAGTTTAGGCTCACATGTTCTTGTTTTGAAGTGATGTGATATGGATGTTGGTGTCAATTGAGAGAAGTAGGGTAGGTTGATGTGTAATTAATTTGATATGTAGATGGATTGGGTTTTGGATTAGTCTCATTAGTAGAACTTGAAGGAGGGCCCCATCAAAGTATCAGTTCGGGTCTAGGATTTGTCTCGTCATTAGAACTAGAAGGAGGGCTTCCTTGGAGTATGAGTTTGGGTCTAGGATTTGTCTCATCATTTGAACTAGAGGGAGGGCTTCCTCAGAGTATGAGTTTGGGCTTAGAATTTGTCTCATTATTAGAACTAGAAGGAGGGCCCCATCAAAGTATGAGTTTGGGCATTGCATTTGACTTAGGCTTGTTAATGATCACAACCATTTTGATAAGTGATGGACTAGGACTAGGATGGTGATGTGGAGTGATTAGGATATGATCAAGATGATTACTATGATATATAGATGAAAAGGATTGGATAAGAAGGGTAATTAGGATGATTAGGATGAAGGTGACTTGGCTTAGAATGAATGAGATGGCAAGAATGTTTAGGATGATGTGTTTTTGTGTTTGTGTTGATAGCTTGATTTTGGAAATTTTCAAACAAATGATTTCACATGTATATGCATGAATCACACACACAAGACACAAGAGCATGTTTGACTTTGAATTTGAATGTTATGATTAAGAATACACTTTAAGACACATAAAAAATCCTAAGATTAGTCAAGTGGGTGTGGCCAAATAGGTCTTACTCTAGGATGCACAAGTTTGACTAAGGATGTCCCAAATATACTCAAGGTACGGGGGGACCAATTCCATGAAATGAAAGTAAAATAATACCACACAGCTGAGAGAAAGGGATAACCCACCCTTCACCTTCACTTGCACAAGGTATAAAGTTCTTGGGAGCTTAGCTTGAATGATAAGATTTCAACTTCCAAGAGGGTGTCTTTCGATTCACACCTTGCTATTTAGACTCTGCTAGAACACTAGAGTTGAGGTCATCCCTTGGAATGGTGTGTCTCCAAGTAAGACTCCTAGGAAGGGTGACAAAAGAAAATCTAGTGGGTGTTTTTGATCTCCAAGATCACCTTGCGGTGTGAGGAGAGAGCATACACACACACTACATTCACACACATAATGATTATTTCCCTTAGAAATTGAAATGTGTGTTGCGAAAGTGAATAGATGAAAGGTGTTTTGATTCTCAAGATCACACGAAATGCAAGAGAAGAGCATACACACCTTCAATCACACTCAAATTCACTAAACAATGAAAGCACTTGTTCTTTTTAATCCCAAAGCCAAATGTGTGAATGAAGACACAAGTACATTTTAAGCCCAATGTCAAAATGTGATTGCAAACAATGGTTCATTTTAATGCCCAAATCCAAAGGTGATTGCAAAAAATGGTTCTTTTTAAGCCCAAATTGAAATGTGAGAGAAAACAAGTTTGATTGATCAAATGAGAGACATGAGTAGAATGAATGCACCTAGAAAATTTTCTTTCAAATATGTTGTGAATGCTAATACTGATGTTGTTACAGCTCCTTAAGCTCACCTAGAATCCACAAAAACCATGAAAGGACAACAACACTTGCAAGCCAAAGTGTTATGTGAAAAAGAGGAAATCTGATAAAAAATGATGTAGATGATTAGTTACAAAAAAATGAACAGTATGAGCAGATTGTACATGAAATTTATGCTATTTGAAAAAAAATTCATGAAAATTGGATGAAAGTTGCAAAAGATATGAGTGTTTGAAGTTGCAAAAGAGAGTTGATTTTGACTAGAAAAATCTTGATAAAAAAGATACAATCACCTGAAAATTCCTTTGCCACAATGTAGCTGGGTGAACCAACTTCTTGGTACCACTTGTTTCACAAATTTTTGACTCCATATGCAGAAGTTATGGCACAAACAAAAAAATTGCCCAATTAGGGCATGAGGAAGAGCAAAGTAGGTCTGGCAGTCAACAATGACCGCTAGCGGTTACAGATGAACTTGGTCACATGCAGGTGGTGAAGGCTAGCAGTTTGAGGTTCGCGGCTAAGATAGAGCGACGCCCTTGGTCTCACATATGACCAAGGGCTGTGAAAAGGGAAAAAAAAGTAAATGGGGGTGTTAGCCCCAACCTTCCTTGTTGGTCACAAATGTGACCGCGGGCTCTAAGACAGATTGTCACATGCTTAAAGCCTAACCGTGTCATGTAGAGGGCTTAAACCCCAACCAAAGCTGACCGACGTGGTCTAAAGGTGACAAGGCAGTCAAAGGGACGATGATTATCTGCAGAAGGTGGCGACTGGGTTCAGGAGAGGTGGCTAGAGCAGAGAAGCGATGGTGACAGCTTAGGGTGGTTGTGATGGGGAGGATCTAAGGAGGTAATGAAATTCAATACACAATGGTAGGTGGCGATGGGTTTACACAGGGTGTCAATGACTAGGGTTTTAAGAGCGACGGGAGGTATGTCAATGGTAGCAATAACGAATATTAGTGATTCCCAACAGTGTGTAGAGGTTGTCGATAGGTCGACAGTAGTGTATTTGAAACCATGCAAAAACTTTAAACAAGCGCCCAAAACCCTGCAAAACATGCATTAAGATTAAAAACCTACAATCACAGAGAACATCATGACTAGTAAAATGGGTATGTATAGTACGGATCCATATTGTATGGAATGATAAAGTAAAAAGAAATCCAAAAATTGTAAATATTTTCTATAAGCGAAATAGGGCATATTTTTTATCATTTTTTTGTCTGCGAGGCCTCATGGACCCAACGGCGAGGTATGTTTTGGGCCAGGAAGCAACCTGCAAAAGTCAATTTTCCAAACTTGACAAAAAATGTTAGATTCACATCGGGTTAACCAATGTAAGGTCAGAAAAATCAGGGCGTAAATCATTAACAACAATCATGAAACCCTAACTAAACAATGGAACACAAATGAACATAGAAATCAAATGACAAACAACAATATCTAAACTCCTATGTCAAACTTGGTTCTCCTCCATCGCCCTTCTCCATTTCACATAGGAATGCAAAATATCAAATATTGTTCTTGAATTAATGTTGATTGCTCATTTCAGTAGCATAACAATAGATTAAAGATGAATGAACAGAGGATAAAGAATCATTTCGGTCTAGCATGATGTTACTTGAAAATGGATCCCCCAAATGGCTTGGGTGAGGGTTGATTAAAAGGAGAGGAGTGATTTGAACCAATGGCTAAGAGTAAAAGTTCAAATAAATGATGTGGACGGTTGATATTAAATAGGGTTTCCCACTCCACAAGGAGTTGTAGTCATGTGACAAGTGTGTGGATAGGAATAGGGCTGACCTAATTTAAATAATAGAATTATTTAAATTAGTTGCACATGTGAAAAGCATTAAATGAAAAATGTAGTATGGGACATGTGTTGAATTGAGGTTGAAGGTGAGGATTAATTCAAATATTTTATTTAAATTAGTTGGAAAATGGGAGAGGGCAAATTGAAATAAATATTTTATTTATTTAAATTAGAGGAAATGTGAGAAATTAATTAAATAAATAGGATTTATTTAATTAATTGGCTAGTGGGATAAATTGGCTTAGGATGGGAAATTAATTAAATAAATAAGATTTATTCAACTAATTAGGTGATGGAGGGATCATGCAAGGGACCTAGGACAAAATTCCATAAGATGTCTTACTTAATGTATCAACAAGAAGATGTTGTAAGACATGGACAATTTTAAGTGTACAATATATGTGTATTATTGGATATATGTAGGCATATGGAAAAAAAGCTCAACATCTCTAAACAAGGCCATCTTATTTTATTGGTGTAGAGATGCATCTTAATGAAAGATAGGCATATGGATAGAGGTGCTTATGTGGATAGTTATATTAAAATATATTAGCATGCATAAATGGAGGGAGATAAAACTAGACGGAATGAATATAGAGATAGGCGGCTATGTGTAGAGGCATATGGACAGAGATTTCTATAAAAATTGATAGATCTAAAAATAAGTGAAGTTTAGTGGTATATGTAGATATATAAAAAGATATAGATATGCGTATGGATGGAGACATAGGTAGATAGATATTAGCATAGTCATATAGATAAGATTAAATGGAAACAAAGAGACATACATGAAAAGGGCATATAGATATAGTCACATTCATAAATAGGATAGAGAGAAAATAATTAAGAGGAAGACAAATATAGAAAGGTAGGTAGAGATGGATGTATATTAGAAAAAAGGATTATATTTTAGTAGGTTAGCAATCTAGAAAGTGGTAAAGGGGTCTAAGGAAATTAAAAATGTTCTCTTTTAGCATATGTAATCTAGTAGAGAGGTTTTATGTCATAAAATGTCCCCTTGGGGGCTTTTCCCTCTTAAGGTTTAGCTCCTGGGTCCTTAGAATGCATTTACAGCATCTTGGATGATAATTGTGATGAGAAAACCCTAAAGTCTTATGACAAATAGGACCTAGGGAGTGCTATTTTGATGATCCCTGAACAAAAATGGGAGGGTGGACTTGGGCACTAGCACCCTAGTCCTTCCCTATTTTGGGTCTACCCTAAATTTAAATGTTAGTTTTATGACCATTATTTAGGTCCTATGCCGACATCTATAGTTTGAATTACGAAATTCTTAGCGGGAATGTTTATAGTTGCATATATAAGCATGTTTAGGTTTTCATTTGCAAACTAGAGATGGACATACTGAACTTGTGACTTTATACAAAGCTGATTCAAGGTTTTCATTGTGTTACAGAGCAATATTGTGTTGTTATTGTGCTTGTTTGTTGCAGATTTGACTCCATCTCCTCATGGAATGAAAGAGATTCTTCCCTCCATGAGATCTACACTTCAAGGTGACATCTGTTGTGTTTTTTATCATTTATCATTTGGATTTTTCCCTTTATCTCGCAGGGATACGCACTCTTTACCTAAGAACGGTGTTTGAAAGACTTGAATGCCTCTTTGGGGCTTGACTGAGGTAAGCCTCTAAACACCACAACCCCCAACAACACTCCTTTATGATTATAGGTTATAGGTACCGAGTTTCACAGAGTGGAGTTGCATAAGGAGGTTACAGAAGACAAGGATTCACGATCTGAAAGATAGAGGATAGAGGTGAACATTTTGGGACACGGGCACTAGTGGCAGTATCCTCTGAAGTTGTAAACATAGAAACAAATTAGACAGTGGTAATTAGCATCCCAAGAGCTTCAAACACCCTAAAAAACACCAGGCCCTAGACTAGGGAGCTAGTGCGAGTGTCCACCTTTTCTGGGACTGAAACGGAAGATACAGTGCAGATCAATGTCGGAAGGAAATCAAGATTCTGTAGAGAAAATAGTACCTTGGATAGTGGTGCTAGTGGAGGTGTCCTCAACCGTTCCGCATCCCAAACTTTGAAAAATGGCCAGTTAAAATCCTCTGCCTACTATCTTAATCTAAAAGGATTTATCATAATTCATCAATTTGCTTATTGTTTTACATACTTAGAGTTTTTAGAGTACTTAAGCATTAAATTGGCATATTGATTGATAACATCTGAGCTTCTGCATCATTCCAAGTGACAACCCAACTTGTTAGGTGAATGCTTTCACTTAGTAGAGATTCAACACGGTTGATATGTCCTTGAATGTTTGGTGAGAATGGAGGATCTAAACTAAATCAACCACATTCATCATCCCCTCCCTTTTTACTATAAAATAAGAGGAAATTAAAAATGATTTCTTTTAGCACATGTAATTTGGTAGAGTGGTTTGATATTTTAGTTTGAGTTTTTTTATCTATATGTATAGAAATTATATATGGTGTAATTGCCTCTGTAAGCATATTTTATTTCACTTAATGCATGTTTGATAGTATTCTACGCATCTTTTCATGGTGGCTATTACATGTGTCTTTCACTTCAAACATAATCTATTGTTTTAGTATTTTTTAGGTCCTTGCATAGTTTATATCTCATGTTGAGAAAGGACTAAGAGTAGTATAAATTATTTACCTTGTGTTTGTAGGGAATGCTTATGTTTTTAGGTAGAAGGTTCATTTTCTCTCTCCCTCATTTTCCTAATTTGGTTTCTTTTATTATCCTCGTAATCTTTTGTGCCTTTGTGTCATCTAGTTAGATTAGGATTTAGTTAGCAATACTCTAAATTTTAGTTTCTCTATTGATAAGAAAGGCTTTTCCTTAGTTTGTTAAGGGATCTAATTTCTTTGTAAGAATTTTTTATTATCTTTTAATTAAACATGTCAGAAGGAACTATAAAGATGAACATGTATCTTTATGTGTTTATTTGATCTTCTTATGTCTTGAGCTAAGCTTGATTGCACCCTACAACCATTTCTAGCCTCAATTATTACTAGGACCCTTGTTAAATAGTATCCCATATCACCACTAAACTATCTTACAAAACTATGGCCCAATGGACCTAAGACTTTTGGGAGATTACTCACTCTCCTTTCAAGAGATGAGTTAGTTCTTGACTCCTAAGATTGACATGTGGATTCCTACCAGTTGACAATCTAGTGCTAGGAGGGCCTATCTATATTTAGATAGAAAATTGTAAGCAAAACTATGGTTTCATTATCACATCTAGAATAAAATTAGAAACAAAATTTTGTGGCTACTGCTATTTTGTTTGGTTTTCCTATTAATATTTATGGGGATTTCCACAAGACTCATCTAGGCATCTCCTAATGGATTCATTTCTTTTCTCCTTATTTTAATGGTAGTGCATTTGATGATGTAAAGAGATTTAAAATCACAGTTACATAGCAACAAATCATACATAAGAATGTTATTTGAAGTATTTTCTCTTATACTTTGATTGGTGAGGCTTTCATATGGAATAAGCACCTAGCCCCAAACCCTATACATTATTAGGCTTATTTTGAAGCTTCTCTTTTGAATAAATATAGGGAAATCATTTCATGGGATGCTTTACACAAACTTATCTTATTACATAGAGGGCCCTATAAATTAATTTTGAACTTTTCACTTAGAATTCTTAGGATCCTCAAAAGAGTAGAAAAAATGTACACATTAACTAATGATGGGGTCTTTGAAATTTATCTACTAGTCTTAGGTCCATTTTATAAAAGTGTACATAGAAAAATCATTGCGATTTATATAAATAGTGATTCTCACCAAAAGCCTCTTCTCATAAGGAAATTGTAATTTAAATTTCACCATTCCTAAATGCCATACTAGGCTAACCAAGATTCTTTGTCTCATATGAAATCTCAATAAACCTCTAACCTAGTCAATTTTAATATTATGTAAACATTGTTTACTTAGAGGATCATTGTTCTCCTCAAGAAAATCAAACAAATGTCTTTCCCCAACAAATTTAAGCTGCACATAATCAATACATGGATTTTTATTCACCTAATTTATTCCCTTTTGGATAATCCATAGGCATCCCACCTATTCTTCATTTGAATCTCATGGCTTATTAATAAAAAATGATGAGGAATTATGCAATCCAATGTATTCAATGGGGTCAACTAGGAAAATATAAAATAAAGGAATATTTGATGTCCTTGCTAATCACAATGCCTTGTCACATGAACACAATATTATGGAAACTCCTAAGAGCCTAGACACTTGTCCTACCCTACTAAATACTTAGGCTAATCCTCAATTTCCTACACCCATTATAGCCATTGCCTACAAAGAGAAAAGAAATATCAAAAACTTGCCTTTGTGATGATTCTAATTCCCAATTACATCTATGACCATCATCAATCTTAGATTTTTAAATAAATATCATAGAAATCATTCAAAAATTAGATAATTGCATATCAAATTTAGGCTTGTCATTGTTGAAAACACCAGGATACTAAGAGGGGGGTGAATCAATATCTAAGCAAACTGCAAAACCTCCAGAGCAGATTAAAACTTAAATATTACAACATCAACATAAACATGAAAGATAAACATGATGCACATCAACACATAACACTAGATATACATGGAAAACCCAATAAGGGAAAAACCACGGTGAGGATTAACTCACAATATATGAAGCTCAAAATTACAACTTTGTTTTAGGGCTACAATGCAAGGAAGCTACTACTCCCTACTGACTTTGGTTTAGGACTACAACCCAATGAAGCTACTACTCCCTGAAAATTTTTTTTTAGGGGCACTCCCAAGGAAGATACAACTCTCTTCTAACTTTGCTTTAGGGCTACAACCCAAGGAAGCAACTACTCCTTGAATTGCTAATGAACTCCAGAAAGATTACAACATCACAGTCCTTCTACTGTCTGAAAACTAATATTGAAGCTTGTTGGTTCCCAAAATAACTGCAACCCAGAACTCTAAAACATTCCTAAAACACCCAAGCAAGGGAGTGTCATCAGGGTGAAAGGAAGAGGTTTATCAACTAGTTAAGGGTGATTTTGGCCAACTACAGGAGCGAGTAAACTCCCTCGCTCTTTAGGCTTAGCTAGACCTAGGAAGGATATTCCTAGAGGCATAAAATGAAATACTAATAAACACACACAACCACACCCAATTATTCACTTGATCCCAAACTTGTCACTAGATCAAGACAAACTGGCTACATAGGCCTCGTATTAAGCTGATTCAATTGTGCGAATGTACATGCACAAGAAAGATGGTTTTTTACCCTAAACCATAGGCGAATGATTTGTTTGATTTATAAAAAGTGTTTGATCCCTCTCCAATTGGATCGATGCATATTCTATTAGGCAACATAGTCATAAAATGCAAGGAGGAAGAAAATACACAACAAAGGATCAAAAAAACTATGCACAGATTTACATATATGACTTTTAAATAGATCTTCATGTAATGGACATACTTAATGATCCAAAAGAGAACTACAATGATTCATATGCAACAAAGAAATGGCAAATACAAAGCCTTGTATTAACTCAGATGCTGTCACACACCTCCAAACCTCTATTACAATCATACCAACAAATGTGATAAGGGAGAATATACAACTGCAATTATATATTTACCAAAATCAATACAAACTCTTGTGGAGACATACCACTACATTCAAATCTGCCTTACACAACCTTCCTACTCTATGCTAAGTAAATCCCTTCACTAAGAAACTAGACAGACCATGTGTTGATGCCAAAGAAACTCCTTAGGCAATCTTAAAATAGAAAATTGGCTCAGAGACCAACACTGAGAATGTCTTTCAAACATGTATATATAGAAATCGTGCAACTCCTTGATGTTTGAAACCCCATCAACAAGCAACAGAGGAGCAATAAATGTGGCATATGACCATGTCAGAAAACCAAAGGAACAAAAGGAAGCCCACACCCTACATACTAACTTGCATCCTTGAGGTACCTACAGAAGATATCAGTTACTGGAACACACCATCCTCATATTAAATTTGGTACCTACACATACACTATTCCAACAACCAATGTGACATCAACAATTCTACATTCATGGCAGCCAAGGGGGAAGAAGGGCATTTTTAAATAAGAGTACACCCACAGTGTTTGTAAATCCTTTACAACATTTTAAAATTTAAATCCTTTATACTTTACAAATCCAAGATTTACATATGATTTTGCATTTCAATTTTGCCTTATCGGCAAAAGTCTTCTAGTGGGGACTCACCTCTACTTGCACCATCAATAAATTTCATCTTTTGCTTGGCGCTTCCATTTTCTCCTTATTTCATGCTTTAGTCAGAAAAATGTTATTATATCAAACCAAGTAGCTTTTCCTTTATCATAAAGTTTTCATTTTCTCTAACTGTGCCCTCTTCCACTATTTCTACCCTTTATCGGTGAATTTGGTCATTTCAGAACTAGGCCATCTCCCCCTTTTATCGACAAATCTTTAATTTGCCAAACTCTATCTTTACTTCCTTTATCAACAACTTTTCCCTTAGCCAAAGTTCTATCTCTTCACTTTCCTTATTTACCTTATCGGCAAATGTCAACTTTCTCAAACTTGGCTGGCTTTATCGGTAAATCTGCCATTTGTCAAACTTCTCCTTAGTGTTTCATTTTCACTTTACCTTATCGACAAAATCCACTTTTGCCAAACCATTTCTCTTTAGAGACCTTTTCTACTTATTGGCAAAAACCCACATTGCCAAACTATCATTTTATGTGCCCTTTATTGGAAAAAACCCTCTTTGTCAAACTATCATTTTCTGTGCCCTTTATCAGAAAAACCCACTTTGCCAAACTTTCATTTTCTATTTGCCACTACTTAGTCGACAAAAGTTGGCCTTTCTGAACCTGCCACACTTGGCTCCATTTTTTCCTTTATTGGCAAAACTCACTCTTGCCAAACTCTTCTTCTTGCCCTTGTTTTCCCTCTATATTGACTTATCAGCAAAAGTATGAAAAGGAAAACTTTTCAAAGTTAGGGATTTTGTTGATTCTCCAATAAAACCCCTCACCTTATTTACCATTTTCTCACTTTCTTTCTTGTTAGAAAAAATGAGTTTTGCCGAACTCTTTTTCTTTTGCTCTTGTTTTCTTTATCGGCAAAAATGTGCCCCTCCGAACTTGGCACCTTTTCACTGCTTTCCCCTCTATCCACTATCCTATCGCCTTATCAGTGAAATAAGAAAAACATGAACTTTTGAAAAGTTTGGTCTTTAGCTGGTTTAATGATAATTCCATGCCTTAGTCCTTTTTCCCTTTATCGGCAAACTGGCCCCTTTTAGAACCAAGGGCCTCAGGCGCCACTTCTCTTTTATCAGAAAAATGCCTTTTTCTGAACCTAACACTTGATCTCCCTTTTTTCCCTTTATCTTATCACCTTTTTAGTGAAAAGGTTGTCAGCCAAACTCTCTATCAACAAACTTGCAGAAATCCAAACTTTTCATTAGTTCAACTTTTTACCGATTCACCGACCAAACACTTTGGCTTGGTCAACTTTCTGCATTTTTCCTTCATTGATAAATCTATCATTTGCCAAACTTTTCTTTGGGAGTTGCATTGTTTCATTCTTGCATTATCGGCAAGTTTGTTCTTTTTAGAACTTGCGCCTTGGTGCCATATTTCTTCTTATTCAAAAAATATGTTGTTGGAAAAACATTCGTTGGTGAACTTGGAGGTTTGCGAAGCTTTACCTTCATTGACAAAGCATTACTTTTCATCTTTTCATTCCTTAGAAATTTTCTCACTCCAGCCCTTCAGTCTGTCAGCAAAAACGCTGTCGGTCGAACCACATAGCTACGAACCATCAAGTTCTCAAACTTTACATTTCAGCAATAGAGTACTCCCTCCATATCTTCTTGCCAAACTCGCCTTATCTTGCCCTTCACTTTTTTCGGTGAATCGACAAACTTGTGAAACTCCAAACTAGTTAGCTAGTTCAGACTTTCACCGAATTATCGATAGAAGACAATAGTTGCTTCCTTAGCCACAAACTTAAACCTTTTCCCTTTGGCGTGATTCCCCCTTAGCTGTTGTCATTGCCTTGTTGACGAATCAAAAAACCACTGAACATGAAAAGTTAGGAAGTTCGGGAAAAAGCCGATTTGCCGACCAAAGGAAAAAATGGAAAATATTCTAAGGGAGAAAAGGGAACAAGACTTAACCACTTTTTAGACCAAGGTAAAAAAACATAAAGGCCAAGCATAACTTCTTCATTTCAAGGAATTTTGAGATGGTTCAAAAGGCAAAGTTGCTTAGAATTCAATTCTCTATTTAATGGTGACCTTGGCTAAAAAATTTGTAGCAGACTTTAGGATTTTTTTGGGGGAAATGGGCATAATAGGAATTGGTAATTTTACAAGTGCCAACACTGGCTCTGGTTGGGGACGTGTGACAAGTAATGTCATAGCGAGGATCCAGAATATCTCTGGGTAGACCAACACACAAACACATGAAGGGATACACACAAAACATATTTACAAAGAAACATAGCAAAAAATGACTATATCAAAATCTTGGGACACTGCAGGCCACCCCTGTAGGAAAAGTGATGAAACTACTTGCCTCTATCAAAGACAAGCCTATTGAAGGAGCTGATCTCCCTCAATCCTTTGCTGCACTGATCACCAAACATCAGCAACAAAAATATGTTGCATGCATGCACATACAAAATACAGACATTCATATCATTATGCTGAAGATGGAAAATAAATTTACCAGGGCAAGGTAGCCATAGATAATATGATTCATCATCATGCTGACAAACATATAAGCACTCACCTTCAAGTCCCATGTCAACATGATGCATTTCTGGGCCTGAATAAATATCAACATGAAGGAAACTATCAATCCAAAACTCATTTAGCCCAGGTGCAGTCTCATACTAGGCTATGTCATAAGACTGTTTAATTTCTTGTGGCCCAGCTGCATTGATGCTAATGCTTTCCTCAGTGACTGAATCAAAGGCATAATTCATATTTAAATCTCCACCATTAGCATATAAATATGAAACTTGACGCACATCAAGTGAAGACTCACAATCTTTAATTTGCCTCTCTATTTTGGATTCCTTGACACACACTGCTGTGTAAAATTTACTGCTAAGAAAATCAGAAATGATTTTCTCCTCATCACCCTGTAGACCAAAAACCTAACCCGCACTAGGACAACTAGTCCAAATGTTACCAGACCTAGACAACGAGCTCAAAAATATACTCTTAACATGATCCACATTAATCAGAGGTAACTACTCCAAACAAAGCTCTAGAAAATCATCTGTTACATGGTCTTCAAAGTGGGAAATAGTTACCTCAGAAACTCCTACAATTTTAGTATTTCCCTCATGATGCCCAGCTGAAGCATAACTCACATCATCCTTATGCAAACAAGTGCCAATGACCTCATTGTCATCATTAGGGATAAATGAGGGTAACACACCAAACAAGAGCCCAGTCTCTTGTTCAACCTCAGCATCATTTTGTATACATCTCTCTCTTCCCACTTGTTGTCCACAGGTAGCCATGTCACATTACATAAAACTCTCCACCTCTAAAGCTGATAACTCAAATTCATTGAGCCCAAAGTCATCTTCAAAAAGATGATAATCCATGCACCAATGATAATCATAAACAATGATATAACCTAATAGACTTGCATTCTCCTCAAAGAGGGCATTATCCCTTATGTTTATCTCTTCATCATCATTCGCTTCATCAATATATATGTATGCATTGCATAATCAACTACCCAATCTTATTCATCCGATGCCTCACTTGCATACATACCTTCTAGGAAGTCTACAATACTACAACAGGTAGAAGGTTCAAACTTCTCTTCACCAGATTGAAAGCCATCATTGATTTGTTCATTTTCATCATCCATTGATGATTGATCCAATCAAAGGTATATGCAATCACTATTGTTTTCATCTGAATCGTTGTCATATATTGCACTAGCACCTTCCTCTACCCTTTCGCATAGACAATCATCACTTGATATTGTGGCTAGATCATATGAAATGTCCACATCCCTACCATCTACAACAACCTGTTCATTATTAGCTACCTTTGCATCTGAGGATATAGATTTTCCAATCATATCCTACTTAACTTTGTCAACAGAATCAGTGAACACATAGGCCTATTGCAAACCCACTATATTAAATTCCTCTCATATAGAACTTGAGTTTATAGAATCATCATAGGTTCTCAAATACATATCAATACACATAGGAAGATCAGGTCTGCATTTTCTTGGGATGTGAGATAGGGCCACTGCAAATATGTGGTTGAGCTCCATGCTAGACTCTCCTTCTTGCCTTCTAATATCTACTATTTTTTGGACAAGAAAAATAGGGTCTAGAATACTTTCATAGTCATCAAAGGAAGCCACCAACTGATCCCAAGAAGGAAAATGCTAGTCAAGGAAACTAACCAACCACTTCTGTGCTATTCCACATAGAGATCTTACAAAAAAATGTCATCCACATATCCTCATCTTCAAATTGAAATTTATACATGAAGTCTAAAAATGCACCAATGTGTGCCTTCCCATTGAAAACCTAACATCCATCAAATAATGGCATCTAATTGTAAATCTTTTTGGGCATGGATTTCTACTCATAACTGACCCATGAGAGGTTGAGTTGTCTAGAAGTATTTCATTTGCAATAGGGGGAGGCTGAGGAAAATAACAACTGGGAATAGCAAGAGGGGAATCAGACTGTGGCATGGATTGATACAGCCTGATTTAACTTTCTATTTTTTTTCCTTGCTGAAGCAAAGACTCTAACAACTGCTTTTATTTTTCAGTCTCATACTGTAGCTTGGATGACTCGTTTCTATTATGCAAGGGCTCAAAAAATTTTGGGTTTATAAAATTGGTAGGGCTACGATCAGAAAATGCATTACCAAGATGGTCAAAGGTCATATAGTTCCTAGGGTCTTCAACATAAGAATATGCATAGGAAGAATCCTCCCTAGGGCATATATATTGATACCAATTGGCCATAACCAACTACAAACCACTTGTATAGGACAAAGGAAAGCAAACAAAATGTTCCTTTACTGAGAAAGAAACTATTTGTCAAGGTAGAAATAAAAACTTGTACCTTAACCTACAACAATCTCCTTGAAACATGCACACAATAGCAACACTTTGTTTTCTTTTGATAGTAGAGTTGCCACCTCAATGAATGAGGAAATCCCTTGAAGTGTGACTGATCTTCAAGGCTTCAAAACTGATTCTGGGTTTCTCACACCAGGAGAGTCTTCAAATATTTATAACCCAATAGTACATTGGCATCAGTCTATTAGCATAAGTTGAAAGGCTACCAACTTACCCACAGCAACAGACTGCACAACTGTAATGTGCAAACAGGGGTCTAAAAATCTGAAAAAAGAATCACTATCCCTGGCAATAGTGCTAGAATGTTGGTGTAAGTTGATGGGATGCCAAACTTACACATAGCAACAAACTACACCTGGCAATGGCTACAAACTTCTTCAGTGGCTATGTTGCAAAGGTCTTTCAAAATCTGAACCCAGGGCCCAACTTCTTTAGTGACTATCGGCAAGTTGTTCCTTTTAGAACTTTCCCCTTGCTGCCATATTTCTTATTAGTCGGCAAATATGTTGTCGGCGAAACCATCCAGCAGTGAACTTGGAGGTTCGTGAACCTCCAACATCACCGACAAAGCATTCATTTTCATCTTTTTCTGCCTTAGAAATTTTATCACTCTAGCCCTTCATTCTGTCAGTGAAAAAGCTATTGGTCGAACCACATATCAGTGACCCATCAAGTTTTCAAACTTTAACTTTCACTGATAGAGTACTCCCTCCATATCTTTTTGCTAAACTTACCTTCTGTTGCCCTTCTCTTTTGTCAGTGAATCAACAAACTTACAAAACTTTGAACTAGTTCGCTAGTTTGGAATTTTGTTGATTCACTGATAGAAGACAATAGTTCCTTCCTTAGCGGCAAACTTAAATCTTTTCCCTTTGGCATGACTCCCCCTTAGCTGTTGTTGTCACCTTGTTGGTGAATTGACAAATTGCTGAACTTGAAAAGTTAGGAAGTTCAGGAAAAAGCCGATTTGCTGACCAAAGGTAAAAATGGAAAATATTCTAAGGGAGAAAAGGGAACAAGACTTAACCACTTTTTAGACCAAGGTAAAAAAACATAAAGACCAAATTTTGACCAAGCATAACTTCTTCATTTCAAGGAACTTTGAGATGGTTCAAAAGGTAAAGTTGCTCATAATTCAATTCTCTATCCAATGTTGACCTTGGATAAGAAATTTTCACAATACTATAGGATATTTTGGGGGCAAAATGGGCATAATGGGAATTGGTAAATTTATAGGTGTCAACAAAGCTCACACCTTGATGATTGCAATTCTACCTCTTCACACTTCCTTCTGATGGTTGGATCATTTAGGCAAACTCTAAACTACCCTCCTATCACAAAAATATCTTCAAGATGAATGAAGGTAGCCTCTAACTCTTGCTCTTTCTCCTTTATTCACAGATCATAATGCATGTAATATTCATACTCTGGTCTTTACACATTCATATTTTCATCTTCACAATCATGCTTTTCCTAGACCAACTAGGATTACAATATATATACATATATATATATATATATATATATATATGACATTACATTGATTTCATTACAAGTTGGCCAATACAACAAGAATATTACATTTTACAAGTTAGCCAGAGATCACAACATGAAATATGCATACGACAAGCCCTATCATGAACAACACACTACTCCAAAGGAAAACACACACATTGCAGATCCTAGTACATGCTTAGTCCAGTCCTAAACATCATTCATAATGCCATTCTTTAGGGTATAACATCCACACGTCACACCTATTTGAAATAGGTTTCCCTTAAGTAGGAAGACATGAAATTTGAAATATAACGATCACCACCACTTGAAGACCTTGTGCAGTACTAGAAACATAAAAGATCTTCATGAAATTTTTCTAGATGAGTCTTCATGACTCATACAACACCTTCAGATACACCTCTAACTCCACACAGCAAATACATTGTGCCACATACATTAAAACATGCATACTGAGTTCAAACAACCACTTGTAACACACTATCATTGAGAAACTATCCTTGTGGAGCACCAAAACACCTGAAATTGCAAGGATGCATATAGCTTACATCCCAAAACATGCCCACACAACCGTATAGGCAATTCTTCTCTTCTAGAGGAATGCAGAGCATTTCAACAAGCCTTCAACATTACTTTTCTCATACATAATACAGACCGGAACTCCACCACTTATAACTTTCACTGCTAAGGGTGTAGAGACCTGAACCTTTGGAAATAGCACCTCCATCAAACATTGAACTTAACTTCTGAACCACAAGAGCTTATCTTCAAATGTGGAGAAATGTGGAGCCAAACATTGGAGTACTGTGAATACCTTCTTTAGGAACAACACTGTCTCCAAACTGTCAACTACAAAACACAATTTGATAGTCCAAACAATATGAAACTTGGAACATACATGCTTTGACACTATATGATGCTATCTTCCACTCAGTAGAGATACAACATCAAAAGCATGAAAATGTAGAGAAATCTCCCAGACAGTCTTCAAAGAAGTTTTTCTATAGCAGAAACTTTCACTAACATCTGGAGGCCAAAACTTCTTTGTATCAACCAATACATTCTTAGGAACAGTAGGAGAGAGCATACAATATGCTTCAGATCATCAGTAACATCTCCACAACATCAGAAATGCATTTTATCATTTTAGTGCTTCTAATTTCCATATTAGTATGTCATCTTTGTTGTCAACAAACATACTCAATGAATACAATCTCTACTGACTAAGAGCTTCAAGAACATGAAATCCAACCGTGAATTGTATCTTCTCTACTATATAGGACATGAAATCCAACCATGAACTTCTAACTCCCATCTTAATATATCTTCTCTATTGTCACTGGATAAGACATGGCATCCAACCATGAAGATCATGAACACCACTGCATCTCATTTCTTTGCGGACCATAGGCATGCTAAAAAATCCTTGACTTGACATTGATTAGGCCATGACATGCAACCATAAACATCAACAACCCACTATGAACATCAGGAGCATCATTGAACCTTGCTTACTATACTGGTATATTATCATCACAAACTGAGTGTTGACCTTACATAAAGTGTTGACATCAATGACAACACATATTGCCAATGGTCATATAGTCTAGTTGACCTTGCTTTACCTAGTAAGTGTTAGCTTCATATGTTTGACTAGCATGGAAAAATTATTTGTGTAGAGTTTCTTGTGAGGTTGATTTAGTTTATATAGATAAAATTAGAAAGGAATAAGCAATCAAAGATAAACTTGATAAATCTTTGATATTCTTAGAACCTAAGAAATATAATTCATCCTCAAAGGCTGTAAACTAAGGAAACCATTGGAAATTTTGATGAACCTTAGAATAAAAGAATTAACTCTTCTACACTGATTTGAATGTTAAGAAATGAAATGAAAAATCAAGTTTGTCTCAATCCAAGAATCAATTTCATAAAACACTAGATGCCTTGGATGATGATGGCATGTTGAAAGCTTATTTCCTAGAGTGTCATGATGTAAATAAGATAAATGTAGGTATTTTGTCTAACTTTGAAGCATGAGAAGATAGTGAATTTTAGAGAGATTACTTATGCCTAAATGGTTTCACAAGGGATTATAGGTTACTAAGATTAGGTCTTCAAGAAACATGCACATAGGGAACATTAAGTCCATTCTATCTTGAGCTAAATTTTGTTCAAAATGAAGTTGATTCCAATACTATGATGAATGTAGGTGAGTAGACAAATCAAGATACTTTGTTCTTGAAGCTAGATTTTCTCTACTCTATGAGTGAGGATAGTGAAATGAAGGACAATTTTTAAATCAAAACATAGATAGACAACTACATCTAGATGGGTAAAAATGAAGAATGTTATAAATTTTATGACCATGTGTTTGAACTAGATTCTTTTGTATCATATACAATTATTTTAACAATAATGATAAACATGATGCTATATATTTTGTGTCTAAAATGAACTAAATTGGTTCCTATGGTATTAATCTTGATTCCATGGTTAACAAGAGGGTGAAAGTTCAAATTTGTGTTTCACTTCGAGCCAACTTATCAACACAAATGAATTTAAGCATTTACAACTAAAAGTCAATTCCATTCAAACATATATTCTAGATAGGTTCATTCTAGCTATATTAGATCTAGGCCACAACTTTTCTAGCTATAAGTGCCCATTAAATACATATGTAGCATCACTTTGGGGAAAATTTATAAAAGTAATTAAATTATTTGAATATATATATATATATATATATATATATATATATGTTTCAATTTTTTATATAGTATCATATATATATATATGGGAAAAAATTAATCCATCCAAAAAAAATTGAAAAAAAACATTACTATATAAAAAGTGATTTCATGCTTAACCTCATTTCTTAGCATTTTATCAACTAAATTATTGTTGGAAACAAGGTAGATAACCGAGAGGAGGGGGTGAATCAGTTATCTTAAATATCTTAATTTTCTTCTCTTCTTTAATATTAGTGCAACATCAAAACATAAGAGCATACATAATCATGAGAGCAAAAATAAAATTAGCACACATAACACAAGGATTTTTACGTGGAAAACCCTGTTAAGGGAAAAACCATGGGGTAACTAAGCCAAGATTGTATTCTCTATTAAAAGAATAAGAAGTACAAAATGGCACTTGCCAATTAGGGCTCACTACCTGAGCATAGTGCTCAGAAGAGGCACACTGCCTATAAGAGACTAACTATCTATAATGTTTATGGAAGGCAACCAAGTGTTTGAACTGATGAGAGGCATCCACATATGCTGAGATTCAGTTTCGGTTAGACTCAGTATACTGATCTACTGCACTTCATTCTTCCTCTGCTTTAGTGATGTTGTTCTGTCACATACCGGACTTGTATTCCTGCTTCCACTCTGCTCTTTGTCTTTCTTTGTACACTAACTCAACACACACTTCTTCATACTGAAATCAATCTAGTATATATATCCGCATCAAGGATTTCAACATCTTTCTAGTCAACAACCAGAATAATCAAGATATTTACAAGGCACTGATCTATCAACTGAGTCCATGCTTGATATGTGGTGCGTATTCAAGACATAGAGTTAGAAGTCATCAATCAAGTGGGCCAACCATGTATGATCTCTCAATTAGCTTGACCATCATCAATTTGTCATCCGGATTAAAGTCTAATGTTATGTCGGTCAGTTCTTCCTCAGTCTGCTCTACCTGTCAAGAACCCAACACTTAGATGCTCATATCTTTTCACTCTTTCATCACCGGATGCTCAATCTCTAGAATGTAGCAGTCATGGTACTCCTCTTGACTTCCCCAAGTCTGCACTTTGCTAAGATACATCCTCTAAGAGATCCAGACCTGATTGTCAGACCTTGCTGCATGCTCTGTTCTTGTTCACCGGACCAAAAAAACTCTTCAATCTGACTTTCGGTAAAGACATACTATGCTGCGAATGTGTGGGATAAACTTTGTTGCCATCATTGACAACAATCATGAAGCCACACAGTGTCTTTTGCCAACAATCTCCCCCTTTGGCATTGATGGCAACACTTAGTGAAAAATGACTATGTGTCGTAGCAAACTCCCCCTTGGCTGATGCTTTGTCTTATGTACACTTTTACTGGAGCTCCCCCTTTCCTGGATTCCACATTTTTCACTACTCCTTACTCCCCCTTTGATATCAATGGAAAAGGGTGGAATCCGCACACCAAAATTTGCAAAAAACAACCTATACATAGCCGCAGAAGTATATATACATGTTATACTTACATATACTTAAGTATATCTGCAAAAGTTGTCTTCAACTGGACAAATTCTGTTGCCCAACTCTGCTTCATCCTGTCTAAAATTGAGATGTGACCACTCAACAAAAATACAAAATCTTCTGCCCTCTTTAAGTCTGCCGGATCACTGGTCTAGGCTATGGTCTGAGCATCAGTTAAGGCCTCATGCATTGCCTCTAACTTAGGGATAATTATCCCTCTTAGCTCACTCATCCTGCTTATTATGTTCTTCTTTTCCTTTTCAAGCCTCTTTATTTCATTTATAGTGGCAATAGCCTGGCACTCTTTATTCATTATGGATGAGGTGAGAGGATCAAAATTCTGGGATAAACTTGATAGTTTACCCTCTTGTTCTTCCACCTTCTTTGCAATGTCATCTGTCACTGTGGACCAAGATAGACAAAATTTGTATAATTCTCTACCATCTTTAAGAGCATTTTCTAGGCTCTTTATCCCAATATCCATATTTCTCCTATCATTTGCTATGAGTCCCTGTACTTCAGAGAATATCTTTCCCAAAAACTCTTTCTAGACTTTCTCTTCTGCTGATTTCTCCAAAGAATCAAAATGTGTGCTAACAGAATTAACAAGAAATTTCAAGTTACCAGATGAAGAGGCCGAAAGATCCTTTTGAAAGGATGGCATGATCTTCTTCAACACACCGGATGCAATCTCTATCAGCTCATAGTCTTCCATGTGAGACTTCAAAAGCTTTTCTTTTGCTTTAGCTTAAACAAAAGATGCTACCTTCATTGTCTGGACCGGAGAGAGGGAGTCAAAATTGAGTGGTCCTTGGAATAGTTTCGGTTCATCTATTTCCATCATCTCTTTGGTCAGGAAGTTTTTCACTGCTTCTGCAGTGTCTCTTGCCAGAGACAGAGTCTTCTTTTCTTTTGTAGCCTCAGAACTGTCATCAAAGATCTTCTCTGTGTGTTCTTCTTCTCTTCCCTTTTCCTCCTCTACTTTACTCAATTTCTCCTCTTTTCTTCCTTCTCCTTTAGTTCCGGAGTCAGCAGGGGGATCTAGAAGAGAGATGTTTACTTCTTCATGGACTTCCTCTTCTAGAATAGAGGAATCCAAGTCCTTAGTCCTCTCCTCACCTATCTCGTTTGGCTCTTCTATAGTTTTCTCAGTAGATTCTTCTTTTGATGTACTTAGTCCTTTGTCATCCATGGCAGAAGGTTCATCATCTATGTCCTCTATAATAGGAAGATTGAATCTTTTAAATGCATTCTGGAGTATGTCTTGAGTCTCTTTTGCCACCTGATCAGTCTCTCTGAGCATAAGTTTGTTCATTCTTGCTTTGCTCTGGAACTCATCCTTGCAATCCTTCAAGATCATGGTCATTTTTTTTGGAGTAATGGAAGGATAGAGTTGAATTGTAATCTGTTCCCGGATCTCCAAATCCTTTTCCTTGGCATTGTCTTTTCTGAGGTCAAGTACCTTCTCTAAACTTTTAGGAATTAGAGAGATGATTTCAATGAATGCTTTATTATAAATGTTCAGGTACTTAACTGTAGCTTCTTCCAAGATCCTTTTGTCTGTGTCACTATACTCATCATAAAATTCTGTCATTGGTTGTAGATTCCCATCCACAGTGACTACCTTGATGACATCATCAATGGAGAGAGTAGGCCTTTCAACAAATTCTTCTACCTCTTCTTCTTTGTTTGTATCGGTAGAGGATTCCCCTGATGTTTTCTTCTTCTTCCTCATCTTCTTAACTTCTTCATCAGATTCTGTTTCTTCATCATCCTTTTGGCTTATGTAAGACTTTGTGGCCTTTGTCTTTGTTCTCTTCTCTCCCTTTCCAGATGTCTTGTCTTCCAATTTTGAGGATTTTGAGCTCTTAGAGGTGGCAGGTGCAGAGCTCTTGGAGGATCTGGTCTGGGAGGAGGCTTGTACCGAAATACTTCCCTTTTCTACTTCTTGTTTCTCCTTCTCAACTCTTTCTAATTTTTCTCTATTTGCATCAACTACCTCTTTTGAAATGCCATATCTTTTAGCAACTTCCTCTACTTCCCTTCTCACTTTTCTTTTTATCTCTGGTTGTCTTAGTTCAACATGTATTTTTACACTCAATTCTTGAAAGGTTCCAAACCTTTCTGCCTCAGGGTCCTTAGGCTGACTTAGCAGGTGTTGGACATGCAGCTCCAAGATTTTCTCATCTACCTCATAGCCCATTGGCATAATCCAGACTATTCTGGGTTCCACTTCCTCCATTAGGCATTGATCAGTGTCTACCATGAAACACATTATATCCTTGTATTTTTTAACTAGAGATTGAGGGATTCTCTCTCTGGCCTGCATCATGGCTTGAAAGTTTTTGAAATATCCCCAGATTGCTATAGTTTGAGCCTTGGCATCACCAAGCCCATACATATAATCTCTGATTTGTATGGCCACTGGTCTGTCATTTTGCCATACCCAACCACTTGATCCGGGTAGCTCATTCATATAGTAAAAGAATAAGCATAGTATTAAACCACCATACTTGAATGAGTTCTTCTTGTCCTTCTTAATCTTTTGCAAGTTTTCTAACAGCTGGCTCAGGAGAAGCTCTCATAGATCATAGTTTGCATTTTCCCTTAGCATCTAATATGCAGTATAAATTGCAGATATAGAGTTCTCCCTGCTAGAATGATATATTTTGTAGCCAATTATCATGGAGGCAAATTTGATATCCAGATTTGTGATATCTTCTATTGTCATTGGTCTTTTGTCAAACATTAATCCGGTAGCCTCACTTACTGTTTGGTTCTTGACTGATTTGAGAGCAGGCAACCCACTGGATGAGTGCAAACCAGTTACTACTCTAATTGCATCCTTTGTTATCTTGAAGGGCTTCAAAAACCATATGAAGTTATCATGTATTCTACTAAGAACATACCGGACCCATTCATCTTCTACGAAATAGGGAAAGTGGATGCAATGTCCAAAATGCCTATCCCGGATGGCCTTCTTTTGAGGTTTGAGTTCAAAGGTTTCATCTATTAGTTGTTTATGGTAGATATCCATCAGCTTTGATTCTCCAAATTCCTCAATATTTGCATGGATGTATACCCTAACATCTTCTACGTGTAGAACCCCATGCGAAATGCTAGAAAATGCGCCTAAGGGATCAACTTCTAGGGATTTGTAGGGGTGTTTCTTAAACTTTGGGCACAACCTATCAGTGATCTTAACAACATTTGGAGTAGCCATATTGCAAAAGATTTAGAGAGGGATATTCAAGAATGGAAATACCTTTTTACGCTTCTAGGGTTCACAAAATGAGCCAGAAAAGATCGTTGGTTGAATCAGATTTAGTCAGTTGATCTTTGAGAGAGTTGAAATAATCTTGTTGTAGAGCTCTTCCTTTCTTCTTTTCGCAAGCAAATGTGCAAATGATGAATAAAAGAACCCTTATATTTCTATGTAAACCCTAATTTCATGTCACAATAAATGTACACCTTAAGTCATTTTGGTTCCCTTGTTCTGAGAGAGAGATCCTTCTGAATCACTGAGATGCACTTAGAATTATTCTTAGTGATAATTTACAATGTATCTCCCTTCCTCCAATCATGCCATTTATCCGTAGATCAAGATATTCCAATTTTGAATCATATCGGATCTAATTGTGAAAATCCTATTTTTACCGGAAGGCTGTCAAACTGGATCAATCTTGGATGATTAGACTCTTCAAATTTCCTTGCGGATCTTTCATATTTTTACCGAGGATTATTTAGATATCTCTTTGAGAACTCTTCAATCTGCAATGCTCCATGTGCCAATTTTAGGCACCAATTGACTGGCTAGGGGAATTTATTTTCCTTTATGACTCCCCTAAGCCAGAGCTCATCTATTTAGTTTCTGAAAGGAATATCAGCACTAGATTCTGGTGCGGATCCATCCCCAACATTTTCTGTACTTCTCTTCACCCAAATCTTGTTCATCTCTTTTTGAACTTCATCCACATTCACTTTTCCTTTTCTTTTGTCTTGATTTTGATTATGATGCACCGAACCCTTTTATCCTGATTCTTACTTCTAAAGAATTTGGCAATATGACCGGATCTATTATAGTTGTAGCAAATAACATTTCTTTGTATATTTGACTAATATCCTCTTGATCTACATTGATTAGCCATATGTCCCATTCTATTGCATGTAAATCATCTACCATTGAATGAATTGTTTATTTGCATATTTCTGCATTCATGAGATTTGTGACCATACCTTTTGCAGTTGAAACATTGTCTGGAGAAGGATGAATTAGTCTGATTCATTGTTCTTCTACATTGAGTTGCTTTATGACTGAAGTTGTTGCAATTGTAGCAGTATCCATTGAAAGATGGATATCTTTGAGCATTTGGTTGCCTTACCAGAGGTCTTCTAGGCTTGTTTCTTTGATTTCCTGATCCAGATTTCTTCTGACCAGATCCGGAGCTTTCACCTTTCTCATATCCCAAGCCATGCTTGTCATCTACCCTCTTTTGGCTTTGAAGAAGAACTTCAAGTTGAGTAGAGCTTATCTTGAATTTCTCTTTGTATTCATTTACTATTTGAAGATCCCTTTTAAGAGTGTTTATCTGATTCTCAAGTTATTCTTCATTATCTCTAGCTTCTTCAAGATCAGATTCCAGATGCCTAATTATTCTATCCATTTTGTGGTAGTCCTCTGACTTCTCCTTTAGAGATTGTTTTAGATTATCTTCAAGTTTCCTTTTCTCTTCAATTTATTGGGTGAATCTCATAACCCCTGATTCCATTTCATGTCTAACAATAATGACCTCTTTTGATAGCTTCTCACATAGCTTATTTTTCTCATTCAGATCTTCATTAGTATCATTAGCTTCACTTTGACTTGAAAATTGTTGAAGTAGTTCCTTTCTTTTTTTCACAGAGATACTCAGTTTTTCTTTTAGCTCATTTATGAAATCATCAGCTTGTTTAAGTCTTTCTCTCAAGTTATTGACTTCAGAGTGAGATTGCTCAAGATCATCTAGGGCAGACTGAAGTTGTTCCTTCATACCATACATATCCATGGGGATTCCCAGATCTTCCTCAAGCTGTTAGGCTTTATTTAGAGGAACTTAGCTTTGATACCAATTGTTGGAAACAAGGCAGATAACTGAGAGGAGGGGTGAATCAGTTATCTTAAATATCTTAATTTTCTTCTCTTCTGTAATATTTGTGCAGCATCAAAACATAAGAGCATACATAATCATGAGAGCAGAAATAAAATCAGCACACATAACAAAAGTATTTTTACATGGAAAACCCTGTTAAGGGAAAAACCACAGGATGACTAACCCAAGATTGTATTCTCTATTAAAATAATAAGAAGTACAAAATGACACTTGCCAATTAGGGCTCAATGCCCGAGCACACTGCTCACAAGAGGCACACTGCCTAGAAGAGACTAACCATCTATAATGTTTATGGAAGGTAACCAAGTGTTTGAACTGATGAGAGGCATCCACATATGTTGAGATTCAGTTCTGGTTAGGCTCAATATATTGATCTACTGCACTTCATTCTTCCTCTGCTTTAGTGCTGCTATTCTGTCACATACCATACATGTATTCATGCTTCCACTATGCTCTTTGCCTTTCTTCGCACACTAACTCAACACACACTTCTTCATACTGAAATCAATCTGGTATATATATCTGCATCAAGGATTTCAACATCTTTCTAGTCGGCAACCGGAATAATCAATATATCTACAAGGCACTGATCTATCGGCTAAATCCATGCTTGACATGTGGTGCATATTCAAGACATAGAGTTAGAAGTCATCAATCAAGTGGGCCAACCATGTATGATCTCTCAATTAGCTTGACCATTATCAATTTCTCATCCGAATTAAAGTTTGATGCTCTGTCGATCAGTTCTTCCTCAGTCTGCTCTACCTGTCAGGAACCCAACACTTAGATGCTCATATCTTTTCACTCTTTCATCACCGGAGGCTCAATCTTTGGAATGTAGCAGTCATGGTACTCCTCTTGACTTCCCCAAGTCTGCACTTTGCTAAGATACATCCTCTGAGAGATCCGGACCTAATTGTTGGACCTTGATGCATGCTCTATTCTTGTTCACTGGACCAAAACACTCTTCAATCTGACTTCTGGTAAAGACATACTATGTGCTACGTATGTGTGGGATAAACTTTGTTGCCATCAATGACAACAATCATGAAGCCACACAGTGTCTTTTGCCAACAATTATAGCATCAATTTTATGAATTTAACTACATTGAAATAGCTTTTTATTTAAAAAATAAATAAAAGCACAAAATACACTAAAAGATTTTTATTTCATTAGTTTATATTATTTCAAAATTTAAAACATATGTGTCACTTTCTAATGATTCAAGTTAAAAATATAGATCGTTGTTGGCCATTTCTCTAATAAGAGTGGGACACAACTTTGAAATTTCACCCAAAAATCAATAATTAGACTTAATATTTGTTCATGCACATGAAGATGTAATTGTTAGTGAGTGGCTTTTTTAAGATTTATCTTGGTAAATTTCATGCTTGATTGATGGATTTATTTCTTGTGTGCTTGAAAATGGAGAGAGTAGAGGAATTTATAATATGATGCAAGATACTAGAAAATGTTTTTTGATGGATTAGAATTCAGCTTTATAAGATAGCTACACAAATTAGGAAGTTCTATCATTTTCACTTGTGCTTTATCATAGTTTTCATTTTGATTATAGTGAGTTGAATGTTAAAACATGCAATTGGATTGGACATGGCCTTCATGAACCATCCCAACTCATGATCCTACATGATAGACAACTGAAACATGAACCCAAAGCATGTATGATGACCATTTGTGAGTTGAAGGATGATATTTCTTGCCTATATAAAAAATAATCCAACTAATCCCACTTAATGCTTTGAAAAATCAAAGAAAGAGTAATCTCAAAATCACTTTTCTTGGACCTTTAAATGTATAGTGTATAGTTAGTTTAGGGATTTTTTTATATATATAGTTTATGTTTGATTCATATGTTTTTGGTTCTATTTTATTATTGGTCTAGTTTTTTCTACATCATTTTTTGCCTTGTGTTAAGTTTCCTAGTGGAACTTTCCTCAAATAGAATTTCATAATGCTCTAAATTTGGTTTTTAAGTTTATAAAAAAAATGTAAACATAATGAAACCATTTCTTAGCCTATGCTAGGTTTATTTGAGTTACCTTTGATTTTTCAAGTATGTGACTGTTTTTTTTATAAAAAAACACTTAATCACATATGGTACCTTCTAGTTTACTAGGGTGATCCACTACCATTTTAGCTTATTAAGATTTTTGTGTCTTGATCAATTGTCTCACATGCTAATAGTGATCCCCATGCTAAGTAAAGAGTTTCATTGATTGCTAATTGAGTTGAAAAAAAAAAAAAGGAAAATTAGAAAATAAAAGAAAATTGAAAGAAAAATCAAATTAAGTTGATAAATAAAGAATATAAGAAAGCTCAATTTCTCTGGGTTATTTAGGTATCTATATTGGGGCGATGGATGCTTTTCTGGTAGTAAAGCTATGCCTCAAGTGGAACTAGGGATATCTCCATAAAGTCTATAAATGCCCATCTAATAGTGGAGCAATGTCTTGATAGGTGTTAGGACCAATCGATTTATTTGCCTAGTTTCCTTTTCTATTACACTAGTCAAACTTAACATATAAAGGGGTAAATGAATCATGCACACACATTCTCACTAATATAACTTAGCTCCTACTTGATCTAAGTCAAGATTAATTTGTATATGATTAGAATTTTCTATGAGGTGATTTTATTCTATTTAATTTTTCCTTTTTATCCAAAGATTTCGGATTTTAAACATTTTTATGCTCTCCCCTACGGATCACTATTTATTGCCACTTGTACAACACACATAATTTTCCCTTAGAAAATTAGGGCCCCTTTTCGTCCACATACTTACAATGTTTTATTTGGACTCTAAACAAACCTCCTTGCTAGACATTTATCTACATGTCAAGTGTTATATTCATATGTTTTCCATTGAGCTTTACCCACATGCATATGGCATAGTGTGTCTATTTATTCTTTGCAGGCTCCATGTTTCATATCTAGAGTTCATGTTTTTGTTGACTATTTTAATATTTTAGAATCTAATAAGGTACATTATGTATAACCTCATGTCACTAAAATTATATGTTTGATCTCCAAACATCTCTATGGACCTAACCCTGTCATTTAAATGCTATCAGGTAGTGGCCTTAAGTCTGAAACTCATGTCTTTATCAACTCAAAGTATTGTTCTTTATATTCACATGACCATTGTCAATCCTCCACATGTTTCATTAAGCCATATACACTTGTCACTTATGAGTTTCCCTATGCCTACCTCATAAATGTCTCTAGAGTTTGGTAAATAATAATCCTTAAGGCCTCACATCTAGATCTCAATATATTATAGATTTGAGGCCCTTTTGTACATATATGCTCACATTAAATATATTTCATTGTTTAATTCAAATTTGTTTTATATAAATTTTGAGTTCTATTGAACTCATATGTTATCTAATGATAGTTCTAGTGTTTCTATGTGTCCCAATTTATATCCTATTTTTCCATAGTTCACTTCTCTTTCAATCACCACATTGGTTGTAGCCTAAAATAATCTAGTACCCTACCTAGTACTTGAAACATGTTTTAGAACCCATCTTGACCAAAACTAATTCTTGAAAACACAATGTCACCACTCTTGCCATGGTGTAGTGTCTCCCAAGATGCCATCTAATGCAAATGTCTACAAATAAAACTTGATTAGAGCATGCATTCATAATCTCATATATATTCATAATATGGAATTAGTTAATTAAAATTTAAAATGTGGATATGTTGCAAGTTCATATTTGAAATTCTTATTTGTCTGAAAAATTAAATTCCTAGAATAATAAATGATTTGTTTAAATGTGCAGATTTTATTAATGGAAGACACGGATTATTTTATCTTATGGGAAACTACATGCTCCATGCTCATGTAGCTAAGAAAATAAATAAAGGCATGGCCAAGATTAGCTTGCAAGCTCAATATTAAATCATGAGTGGCTACTAGTTACATATTTGGCATACAAACCACACATTTTAGGGATCTCATTTTAATAAATTTAATTCGATTGGTCATTCCGCATCTTTGGCATTGGGTTTAAACTTTCGTAGCATGTGGCTCATGTATTAGTTTGTTTTCAATCTAAAAGGACTAAGGATTATAATATTTATAATATCTTTAAAATAAGTCCTGTGTATTTAATATATTAATCTACTTCTTGTATAGAGGGAGCTACATTGTTTGATATAGGAACATTATTGAATATGAAAGAATATGGAAGGTAGGCATACCATATCTAAAGGAGACCCTCTTACTTTTTTGATTTAGAGAGGCATCGTAATGAAATATAGGCATATGGAAAGAGGTAGCTATGTGGATAGTTGTCTTAAAAGGTATTAGGATACATAGATGGAGGGAGATAAAAATAGTGGGATGGATATATAGATAGTGTTGCAAGTATGTGCTTACCGTTGTTGTCATTGATGTCAACATATCTGTGTTGTCATTAATTGTGCTCTTGTTTTGATGCTTACTTGTATTGAGTTAGTTGGTTTGTATTGGATTACATAAGTGTTCAAGATAATGAGAAAGTGTTCTTGATACTGAGTTTCCAAGTGCTTTCGAGAAAATTTGCTCTCCTAGTGGAAATAGTATGTTGCAGAGTTTCCTGGCTTGCTGAAATGCAGTATAGTGTTTTGCTCTGCATATTCTATATATTGAATATATTTGTCTGTGGATTGGAAGTTATGTTAAGGAATGTCTGTAGATGCTATGTTTCAAGTTTGAGCCTCCGGTATGAAGATTTGAGCGAGTTCTGATCACTAGAGTAAAACTATTTTTCCTGTGCATTTAGTGGTGACATGGAGAATGTACTCTGCTCCACTTTTCTCTGCATTTAAGTCTTACAGTCCATGGTTCTAGAATTAAGTTTGTAATGATGTTATGTGCCTTTAGTTCAAATGGTTCATGATTTAGTAGTCTACAAGCAATCTTTTCTTTATGATAGCGGCCGACAGTGATGCTCAAGTGCTCTAGTTTGAAGAATCTTGTGGATAAAGTGTTTAGAGGTTGTGCGGATGTTCTTGGTGACTGTAACATGCTTGTGGATGTCTCTAGATTGTGTTCCTACATTTTGATTGGTCCACAAAGTGTAATCCAAATCGTGCATGAAGCGTGTTCTTAAAGGTCTTAGTGTTAACACCAGTTTTAGCTGACTTGATTGTTTTCACTACTTGCTATTATGCTTTGGAGTTTGTGATGGCATGTTGTTGCATGGAAGATTGCATTTGAGTCCCAACTAAGAAGTGGTTTGGTCCACATTCATTCTTTCTCTTTCATTAATCTATTTAGGTGCAGACCTATTATAATGCATGTATGTTTGCCAACCTTGAAGATTTTTCCAATGGTTGATGATTGTAGTGTCGACCTTGATGATCATTCCAAGGTTGATGAATTGTATAAATACTTGTAATGAATTCATGAAAAATGCATCTATGTGTGAAGATTCCAAGATAAGTGTGAAGTAAAAAAGTAGAGCAGAGCAGAGGATATTTATTGTGCTTCAATGGAACTGAACCTTGGCATAGTGTAGATGCTCCTATCTTAGTTCACGAAATCTAGTAGTGAGCCACCCACTAGCAGTAAGGCACCCACCAGTAGTGAGGCACCCACTGGTAGTGACCCACCCCATTAGCAGTGAGCCTCTTCCTTTGCAGTGAGCAATCTGGGTAGTGAGCCCTAACGCAGTGATCCTCTAATTTTCAATATTATTATTATATATTATATTGTGAGCTAACACTCACCGTGGTTTTTCCCTTATTGGGTTTTCCACATAAAAAATCTGGTGTCTCATGTGTCTCATGTGTGAATGTGTTTAAGTTTCTAATTTTATGCTTTCATGGTTAAAATACAATAACAGTGATTAAGTGGATGATGTGTTAATGCTTTTGAAGTATTGGTTACAACTAATTCACCCCTCCTCTCAGTTGTCTTTCCCTTTTCAACAATTGGTATCAGAGTGAGGGTTCCTCGGCAAAGAGCCTAACAGCTCGAGGTAGATTCAGGATGGCACACAGGAAGGAGCCACCACAGTTTTATGGAATGGATTATGCTCTATGGAAGGTACGAATGAAAAGTCATCTCATTTCTTTTGGTTATGGTGTTTGGAAAATGGCAGAAACCAAGTACACTCTTCCTCCAAATTTTCCATCAGATGAAGATGAAGTCAAACAGTATGATTTAAATGGAAAAGCTAGAGATGCTCTGTTAAATGCCTTATCTAACACTGAGTTGGTAAAAGTTATGGATTTGGAGACTGCTCATGAGATCTGGTATAAGTTAAAACAATTATATGAAGGAGATGATTCTATAAAGAGTGTCAAATTGCAAAACCTAAAGGCAAGGTATGAAGCCTTGAAGATGAGTGACGCTGAGAACATAACAATCTACATGTAGAAAGTTGATGAAATTGTCAATGATATCAAAGGTCTTGGAGGAACTATTAATGAGGATGAGGTTGTGCTAAATATTCTTAGGTCATTACCTAAATCCTATAGTCACAAGGTGGTAGAAATTGAAGAGGTTATGAGTGTGAAAAAGATTTCAAAGGACCAGTTTCTTGAGAAGCTTACAACTTTTGAAATAAGAGAGTTTGGTGATGCCTTATCAAAGATTGGGACTGCTTTCAAAGCCAACACTTTAGAAAAAACTTCAAGAGCTCAAAAATATGCTATGGAATCTGATGATGATCTTGATGAGATTGAAGTTCAAAGTCAAATTACCATTCAAATGCTTTTCTTGTGGTAAGATTGGCCACTATGCCTCTAGGTGTCTGGAAAGAATTGAGAGAGGTAAGAAGAAATTTGAAAGTAGACCGAGAGTCATGAAGAAATGCTATTATGTTAGAGATCTTGATGATGATGGTGTAATAGATGATGAGTCTGATGATGCTAATACTAGTGCAAATGAATGCTTGTTTATTGCTATTAAAGAATATGTGTCTACTAATCCTACTAACTGTGTGGAGGAATAAAAGCTAGTGGAAGAGAGTACTTTGTCTATTCAGGTTGAGAAGGATAAGGATGAATGGATTATTGATAGTGGATGCTCACATCACATGATCGGTGATAAAATTAAATTTATAAGTTTGGAAAAGTATGATGTAGGACTGGTTAGATTTGGAGATGATGCAATTGGTAAGATTTGTGGAAAAGGATCTATTTATTTTAATGGTTAGCATAACACAGATGATGTTCTATATGTGAAGGATTTGAAGAATAATCTCTTAACTGTTGGTCAGATGTATGACAAAGGGTATGATCTGAGATTCAAGGATAATGGTTGCAAGATCATGGAAAGCTCCAAAACAATGATTGCTACTAGTAAGAAGACTAGAGGTAATGTTTATCATTTGAGAGAAACTAATGATTGTTGTTTGTTGGTTCAGATAGATGAGAGTTAGATGTGGCATAGGAGGATGTGTCATATCAATTTTGACAACTTGGTGAAAATAAGTTCAGTACAAGATATGAGAGATTTGCCTAGGCTTGTGAAGCATGCTAATACTATTTACAAGGAATGTCAATTAGGAAAATAGACAAGGACAAGTTTCAAAAGTAAAGAACAATTTTTTGCTGGACTACTCGAGCTGGTGCATACAAATTTGTGTGGTCCTATAAGAACAAGAAGTCTACAAGGAAACAAGTATTTTATGTTGCTTATTGATGATTATTCTAGAATGACTTGGGTTACTTTCTTAAAGGATAAATCAGAAGCCCTAGACAAGTTTAAGGTTTTCAAGGTGATGGTTGAGAATGAGTTTGATTTGATGATCAAGCACTTAAGGTCTGATAGAGGAGGAGAGTTTACATCAAATGAATTCAATACCTTATGTGAAGAACATGGGATAAAAAGATAGTTGTCTGCTCCTAGAACTCCCCAGCAAAATGGAGTTGTTGAAAGAAAGAATAGGATAGTTCAAGAGGCTGCTAGGTCCATGATGGAGGAAAATCTACCAGAAGTATATTGGAGAGAAGCTATACATACTTCTGTCTACATTCAAAATAGAGTTCAAGTCAAAGGTAATGGTACTAAAATTCCTTATGAATTGTGGTATGCAAGAGTTCCTACAGTGAAATACTTCAAAGTTTTTGGAAGCAAATGTTATATCAGAAGAGATCAGGAGTTAGGCAACTTTGACGCTAGGTGTTATGAAAGAATTTTCCTTGGATACTCCACTAAGAGTAAGGCCTACCTGTGCTACAATAAGAAATTGAGAAAGATCATTGAGAGTACAAATGTGAAAGTTGATGAAGACAGAGAAAGTATATTAGATCTAAGTGGCTATGAATCAGATGAACCTAATAATATAGTGAATGAAGAAAAAGTTGAACAAAAGGACAGTCAAGTTGAAGAAAAATCTCCAAAACGTGATGTTAAGACTCCCAAGTATGTAAGGATTAATCATTCTAAAGATCAGATTATTGGTGACAAAAGCAAAGGGGTATTGACAAGGAAAAGAGCTGTTGAGGAATAGGTGAACTACTATTTACTTTCATAGATTGAACCTAAGACTGTAAATGAGGTATGCAAAGATGAAATTTGGGTAAAAGTCATGGAAGAAGAGCTGATGTAGATAGAGAAAAATCAAACTTGGGAATTGGTTCCTATACCTGTTGATAAGAATGGGATTGGAACTAAATGGGTGTTCAGAAACAAGATGAATGAAACTGGAGAAGTAGTAATAAACAAAGCAAGATTGGTATGCAATGGATGTTCTCAGGTTGAAGGAATACATTTCGAAGAGAATTTTGCTCCTATGGAAATGATTGAAGCAATAAAAATATTCCTGGCATTTGCAGTACACAAAGACTTCAAAGTGTTCCAAATGGATGTGAAGTCTGCATTCTTGAATGGAGAGCTGGAACATTGAACAACCGGAAGGATCTTGGTCATCAGACCAAGGTGACGTGTTGTGTAGATTGAAGAAAGCCTTGTATGGACTTCAGCAAGCCCCTAGAGCCTGGTATACAATATTGGACAAGTATTTGTTGCAATTAGGGTTCAATAAAGGTACTTTTGATAGCAATATCTATTTCAAAATCAATGATGATCAAATTTGAATTGTTGTAGTCATTGTTGATGATATTATCTTTGGAGGCAATGAAGGTATGTGTAAGAGATTTACAGAGGAAATGCAAAAAGAATTTGAGATGTCTATGTTTGGTGAAATGAATTTATTTTTAGGACTGCAGATTACTCAATCAAAAAAAGGAATTTTCATTTCTCAGTCCAACTATGTGAAAGAATTGTTGAAGAAGTTTTGAATGGAGGATTCTAAGCCATTATGTACTCCTATGGTAACTGGTTGCAAGCTAAGCAAGAATGATGAATCACCTAAGACTGGTCAGAAAAAGTATAGGTCTATGATTAGAGGACTTCTCTATCTAACCCATACCAAACCTGACATAATGCATGCAGTCTGTCTTGTGGCAAGATTTCAAGAAGATCCCAAAGAGTCACATGTGATGGTATTCAAGAGGATCATGAGGTATTTGAAAGGCACTTTAGAGTAAGGATTGTGGTATCCCAAAGATACTAATTTCACTCTTAGTGTTTATACAGATGCAAATTGGGCTGGAGATGCTGATGACAAGAAGAGTACAAGTAGAGGTGCTTTCCTCTTGGGTAATAGATTAGTTTCATATTTGAAAAAGAAGCAAGAATTAGTTTCTTTGTCTACTATAGAAGCAAAATATATTGTTGCAGCATGTTGTTGTACTCAAGTGCTTTAGATGAAGCAAACATTGAAGGATATAAGAGTTGTGTATGAAGAACCAATTTCAATCTTTTGTGACAATACAATTGCTATAAACATTTCAAAGAATCCAGTGATGCACTCAAGAACAAAGCATATATCTATAAGGTATCACTTTCTGAGAGAATAGGTAACAGAGAATGAAGTAAAGATGGAGTATGTGTCTACAAAGGATCAGATTGTAGATATTTTCACAAAGCCTCTACCCAAGGATACTTTTGAGTATCTCAGAGAAAAGTTAGGGGTTATTACCCCTCCTACTCTAAACTAAGATGCATGGGAAGTGCATCAGCCTATTGGTGTCCAAAGTCTTATTCTTTGATCTGGATTGATGTTTTGAAGGCTACCTCTCAGGGGGAGCAGGTATATGTTGCTAATATGAGTTCCTAATAAAGAAAAGTAAGTTTTGTAGAATTGACAGAGTAATTCTAGTTTGATCAAAGAAGTAGCTTGCAAGTATGTGCAGAGAAAGAAGTGATGTCATTTGCCATTGATGTCAAAGGGGGAGAGAAATCATGTGAAAAGCTTAAGGGGAGAAAGAGTGTAGATGTGTGAAGAGAAAGGGGAAGAAAGTAATCAATGAAAAATCTTGTCTTGATGGTTCTTACAGTTTTTCACATCAATGTTTCCATCAATGACAAAGGGGGAGATTGTTGCAAGTATGTTCTTACCGGTGTTCTCATTGATGTCAACATATCTGTGTTGTCATTGGTGCCAACTATGCTCTTGTTTTGATGCTTACTTGTATTGAGTTAGTTTATTTGTATTGGATTACATAAGTGTTGAATATAATGAGAAAGTGTTCTTGATACTAAGTTTCCCAGTGCTTTTGAGAAAATTTTCTCTCCTAGTGGAAACAGTGTGTTGCAGAGTTTCCTAGCTTGCTGAAATGCAGTATAGTGTTTGCTCCGCATATTCTATATATTGAATATCTTTGTCTTAAGATTGGAAGTTATGTTAAGGAATGTGTATAGATGCTATGTTTCATGTTTGAGCCCCCGGTATGAAGATTTGAGTGGGTTTTGTTCACTAGAGTAAAAACTATTTTTCTGTGCATTTAGTGGTGACAAGGAGAATGTATTCTACTCTGCATTTCTCCGTATTTAAGTCTTACAGTCTACGGTTCTGGAATTAAGTTTGTAATGATTTTATGTGCCTTCAATTCAAATGGTTGATGATATGGTGGTCTGCAAATGATCTTTTCTTTATGATAGTGGCTGACAATGATGTTCAAGTGCTCCAATTTGAAGAATCTTGTGGATAAAGTGTTTAGAAGTTGTGCAGATGTTCTTGGTGATTGTAACATTCTTGTGGATGTCTCTAGATCATGTTCCTACCTTTTAATTGGTCTACAAAGTGTAATCCAGATCGTGCATGAAGCATGTTCTGAAAGGTGTTAGTGTTAAAACCAGTTTTAACCAACTTGGTTGTTTTCACTACTTGGGATTATGCTTTGGAGTTTGTGATGGTGTGTTGTTGCATGGAAGATTGAATTTTAGTCTTAGCTAAGGAGTGGTTTGGTCTACATTCATTATTTCTCTTCCATTAATCTATTTAGGTGCAGACCTATTCTAATGTATGTATGTTTTCCGACCTTGGGGATTGTTCCAATGGTTGATGATTGTCCTACCGACCTTGATGATCATTCCAAGGTTGATGAATTGTATAAATACTTGTAATGAAGTCATGAAAAATGTATCTTTGTGTGAAGATGCAAAGATAAGTGTGAAGTAAAAAAGTAGAGCAGAGCAGAGGATATTTATTTTGCTTCAATGGAACTAAACCTTGGCCTAGTGTAGATGCTACTATCTTAATTCACCAACTCTGGCAGTGATCCATCCACCAGCAGTGAGCCACTCCATTGGCAATGAGCCTCTTCCTTTGCAGTGAGCAATCTGGGCAGTGAGACCTAAGGCAGTGAGCCCTAAGCCAGTGAGCCTTTGATTTTTGGTATTGTTATTACATATTATATTGTGAGCTAACACTCATCGTGGTTTTTCCCTTATTGGGTTTTCCACGTAAAAAAAAGGGCGTCTCGTGTGTTGAATGTGTGAATGTGTTTAAGTTTATGATTTCATGCTTTCATGGTTAAAATACAATAACAGTGATTAAGTGGATGATGTGTTGATGGTATTGAAGTATTGGTTACAACTGATTCACCCCCCCTCTTAGTTTTCTTTCCCTTTTCAACAAATAGAGTTGTGTGTTGAGAGGAATATGGAGAGATGATTATGTAAAATAGATAGATATAAAAATAAGTGAATTTTAGAGATACATGTAGGTATATGAAAACATATAGATATGCATATGGATGGAGATATAGGTAGATAGATATTAGCACAGGCATATATATTAGATACAAGAAAATCAAAGAGATAGACATGAAAAGGGGATGTAGATATATGCATTATTGTCTTGCAAAACTATATAGGCCAGCCTTGGGAGTTAGAAGAGTCAATTGCTCTCTTTAATGGAGACTAAAGAATTCCTAAGGTCTCAAGATTTCTAGGACTTGGCTATTCTTAGATAGCATAGTGGTTGATGAGTTGTTTTAACAAGGGGTCCCAATAGGAATGAAAGTAGGATTTCACAAGGTTAAGGAAATTCTTAGTCAAGGGAAAGAAATGCATCTAAAAATTAATTAAAAACTAATAGAAACCCATTCTAATTGATTTAAAAGATTGAAAGAAACATTAAAGGGAAGAGGAGAGGAAAATAAATTAGGGAAAATAGGAAAGGAGAGAAAGTAAGTCTACCATCTATAAAATAGTCATTTTCTTGGTGGCATTCCCTACAAACTCAATACTAACAACTAAAACCATTGTTAGAATTTGTTCAACATATAGCCTAATTTGTTCAAGAGTCTACGGATAAAAGTTAATTTCATGAATATATTTGTACATGAAAATAACAAAGGAAACCATCACCAAATTACATACATATATGATAACTAGTGAATTCATAAACAAATTGTTGGGATTAGCCAATATCAACAAGAAAGAATACAACCACAACCTATTTGCATAGAATGAACCTATTGATATTTCAAAAAGATGAATGAAATATACATAGAAGTCTTGAGTAAATAGGCAAGCATGAGGAGGTGAGAAGGTCGAACAAAACGACTGAGTAATCCCCATAGGTACAACACTTGTCTTGCTCAAGTGACACATGTTTGAGAAAGTGGCAAGTTTGCATGAAATAGGTGTCTCACAAAGGTAAGTACACATGTCTTCACCACATGAGGTTAGAAAAAGTATAAAAGGCTAAGTAAACTTAAGCTAGTGTGAATATAAATCTCCTAGACATGCTAAAAGCTAATTAGATAGATAATGTCACTTTCCACACTAACACAAATATAATTTAAGCTCAAAATATATGTGCTTATATAAAGTATTTAAAAGTTACAATTTATGTACTGACCTCAGCATGAGAGACAGGCCAACCATATTGTCAAGCCAATAATATTGATCCATGTTAGTGTAGATAAAGAGACATCAGCTCATCATATGAGGGGGGAGTGCAACTATCAAATGAGATCTAAGATCTACATTGGGTTTGTCATGTCACATATTTAATTAAATTATTTTTGTGGAGAAAATACCTATTTCATATTTCCAGTGGGCTAAGGTAAGAAGTTAGGAAATAATTTATTTAATATTTAATTGTGGACTTGAAAGAATTAATATTTTTTGGATATTACGGTCAATTAAATATTAAGTATTTAATATTTTATTTCTCCAATTGGGGCATGGGATTCCATAATATGCCTTTTGTAACTCCCAAGTCTAAAGTTAATAGATTTTGTGACAAGAAGGAATTATGGTATGACAGTTTATGATAAGTTGTAAGTGGGTGTAAGAGAAGCATCTTTACTACCTTAACATAGCTAAGAATTAGAAGAGGTTATGAAAAATATTTATGGGGCCTATTTTGAGAGGGAATAGTTTAAAATATTTTTAATTAATATTTATTTTGTATTTTTGGGACATCTAGATTTGTGCCCCAACTTTTAATTAAGATGGGTAGCTTCTACAATTGATATCTTTTGCCAAATTGTTTAAACTTTTGTTCATTCAAGAATTTGAGGATGAAAACCCTTGGATAAGGAGATTACTAGATGAAAACCCATTAGAATCAAGATTTGGAGGATGAAACCCCATTTATTTGGTAGGACAATCTCATTTAGAGGTTGTGATAATGCGTTCAAAGTTATAAATGTCAGCTCGCTCTAGTTTGTGTGTTTATAGGTTTTGGTTGTAGCTATGTGAATATTTAGAATTAAATTTTGTTGGCATGTGTTGTAGTTGCTATGGTTTCTGAGTATTAGTCTATTGCTTCTCCTTATGTACATCCAAATTAGCTACATCAATTGTGAAACTCATAATGTTTTCTGGAGAAAAGTATTATCTTTGTCGTGGTGTTATTTGTAGGGTTTTGTGTGGAATAGTTTAAACATTGTTTTGAGTTTGTTTTTACTGCTATATTTTATATTGTGTGGGATTTTATACCAACATATTTTAGTGTGTTTCCAATTTCTATAAGATCATAAAAAGAATTGGAATCATATTCTTTCATTCTGGGATCATTTTATGTAAACAAGGTTGTCTATGTTTGAGCAATTTTGCTAGTAGTTTGTAATTGTTTTAGTGATTTTGTACTAGATCATATCCATAAAGTGTGTGATATTTCTATGATCTTAGTGTAATTATCATATTTTAATCAATGGAGAAGATTCCATGTTTTCTAGAGTAAAATTGCCAAAGTTTAAGTTGCATAGTTTGTTGAAAAAATGTGTAGAAATTTCGATATTTTGCAAGATATTATTAAATATTTTAAATCCAAAATTTATTTGCTAAATTATTTTTTGGAGGACATTATAGTGGTATTAGAGATTTGATCATGTCATCTTGTAGGGTAATTTGAATGTTGATTCTTCCTAGTGAAAGAGAGATTTGGTATCATGGAAGGAAATCTAAGAGAAAAATTTATATATCCTCTTCAAGAGGAACTAATGAAATTGCAGAAGGAATAAAAAAGATTACACCATGCTTTTGGAACAATGGAAGAAAAAGCTTAAGGCTACCAAAATCTTTGAGGATTATCATTTAGTCAAACTGGAGCTTTCAATGTTGCACTACCTTTCAAAAAGTACTTGGAGGTAATTGAAAGTTGGCATCCAAACAAAAGAGGGTTGTGTGACTACATAAGAGAATTGAAACAATAAAGAAAAAAATAGAACCAAATCTACAAGAATTTGTTGAGGAATAGATCATTGAGAATGAGCTATAGGAATCCACCAAGCAAAAGGAAGGTATGGATCTTTGTTTAAAGAATGATACCCTATTGATTTCCAAAGTTGAATGTTAGAAAAAGATTGATTTTGATGTAGTTAAGGAAGAACAAATATTACTTGTTGAAAGCATATTTAAAAAAGATGCTCCTTTTCAAGAAGCATCCATCAATCTTCAAAAGATTGAGTTACAAACATATGAGATTGAAGGAGTACTCTATTTAATTTTAGTACTAAAATTCTCAGCCATACGAATGATTGTGATGATGCCAGGGTTTCTAATTTAGTAGAGGGAGGTAGTCTAATGCCCACTCAGGAAATTAACAATAAACAATAATAATAAATTAATTTGGTAAGGAAATAAATAAAGAAATACGATTACAGGAGAAAATTTACTTATTGTAACTTAATATTTTTCAAAATAAAACATAAGTATAGTATCATTCATCATAACTAAAATTTAAGATACAAACATTTCGTATAGAGTTATACAAATTTTTACACATTTACAGTAAATGCCAAATAGTCATCCATTCGCAAAGTGAGAAGAATCTTTATTAGCTCCTGTAGTGTCAGAAAATGTCCCCTTGGGGGCTTTTCCCTCAAAAGGTTTAGCTCCTAGGTCTCTTAGCTACATTTAGGACATCCTACTTCATAACTCAACATTTTGATGGAATGAACCCTGGGTCTTATGACAAATGGGGCCTAGGGGGACCCCTTGAACCTAACCCTGCCCAAAATAGGGGGGGACTTGGGTACCTGAGCCCTAGTCCTGCCCTATTTTGGGTCAGGCCCAAATTTCTAGTGTCGGTTTATGACCATTATTTGGTCCCTAGGCCGACACGGTAAGTTTGAATTTACAAAATCTTGGCGAGAGTGTTTGTAGTTGCATATAAAAGCATGTTTAGGTATTCATTTATGAACTAGATTGTTATTGTGAACTTTATGCATCCTAAAGGTGATTCAAGGCTTTCATTGTGTTGCAAGAGTAGATTTGTGTTGTCTATGTGTTTGTGTTTGTAGATTTGAGCATCCATCTCCTTATGAAATGAAGAGCTTCTTCCTCCCATGAGATCTTCACTACAAGGTGATATCTATTGTGATTGTTGAGCATTTATCATTTGGTTTTACCTCTACCTCCTAAGGTATGCACTCTCTATCTAACAATGGTGTTCGAAAGGATTGAATGTCTCTCCAAGGCTTGACTAAGGCAAGCCTCTAAACACCACAACCCCCTCCCAAAGTTTTCATGATTGCAGGTTACAGATTGGAGTTACAGACAAAGTGAAGTTGCAAGAGGGTAAAACAAAGTGTCAGGATTGTAGATCAGTGAAAGAAATAGCTACCTAGACTAGGGCACCCTCTCATTAGTCCTCAAAGTTCCACAACGGGAAAATTTCTGATACAATAGATATAGGTTACAGATTGAGTTTTTGGATCTCGACAAAAAGCAGGGCACTGGACTTGGGTGCCCGCTCTTTAGTCCCTGACTTTTCTGCCTTGGAACCCTGAAAATAGGTGCACAGTTATTTGTTGTTTTACATCTTTCTATAGAAGCATTTTTTGTAATTCATTTGTTTACTGTCGTATCTACATAATTAGGGTTTTAAGGTACAATGAAATATAAGAGAAGGAAATTGTCAATCTACTCATAAAAATCCAAGTTTCCCTACATATCAATAGTGACCTAGGGTATGATAGTATGTTGCAACTCGACCCTACATGCTTGAATGTAAGGGTGAAAGGAGGATATACACAAAAAACTCTCAAAAATGCAACTATCCATATTTTACCCTTTATATTTTGGTGAACCCATGTTATTGGACTTGTTTGCACCTTTATAAGTGTCATACTTTAGATTTATAGTGATTTTCATTCATTCATAGTATCATTCATCTTATTGCATTGGAAAATTTTTTAAAAAAAATAAAAAATTGGAAAAATTAGAAAAAAAAAATATGTTAGGGTTTTGCATGTTGCATGAATTAATTTGAATTTCATCAAATTTATGATTTTTGCATTATATATTATTTAAATTACAGAAAATTACATAAAAATCAGTAATTTGCATGGTATTTTCATTATAAATTTGCTAGGGTTTTGTTGAAAATTGTGAATTTTGCATATAACCTAGTAATTCCAAAATATAGGGTTTGTAGGTAAAATATTATTTGAAATTTTTATAGTGATTTTAGAGACTCATTTAAATTTTCATTTGTCTATAGTCGTACATTTTGGAACAAATTTGCATTTAGATTTTAAAAATTTGTTTTTTTGCATAGAAAAAGTCAACAAAAACTAGCATTTTCATTGATTTTTCATTAGAATTACACAAGTGCATTTTGCATGTTAGAGCATGAAAATCATTTTCAGATCTGAGAGCTTATAATTTTTATCATATATCAGCTTGCAAAATATTTATATATCATTTTGTGTCAAGATCTCAAACCTAGGGCTTCAAAAACATTGATTTTTACTAGATTTGGCCTTATCGACTCTCTAAATCTGCACCATATGCATGTTGTGAAAGATTTTTTTATAGTAATTAGTTGTTACCAGGGTAATTATTTTCTTCCCCTCCTAAAAATCTTCACAACACCTTTTTAATGGGCTCTTGTATTGAAAAATTGGTGAAAAACTACACATTTTTGCTATTGCACTCCAAGTGTGTTGTAACAAATTTTATGGATTAAGGTAACTAATATCATCAGTATTATTTTCTTCACCTCCTAAAATTCTTTACAACACCCCCTTTTCTAGGTCTTTGAATTGAAAAACCGTGAAAAATTGCCTATTTTTGCTATATTTTCACTAGGGGTTGACCTTGAGTGGCACTAAAAGTGTGTTGTGACATATATTTTGGCATTAAGAGTATATTATTACTGATATAATTTACTTTCCATCATCATTTTCTTACAACACCCTTTTTCATCTCTTTTGCATTGAGATTTGGTGAAAAATCACATGTTTTAGCATATTTTCACTATATTTTGACTTGTCGTCATCCTAGATTTGCATGAGTCTAATAACTCACTGCCTTAAGAGAAACATTCCTTTAAGAAGAAGCATAAGACACATGGTATCTAGTGCTATTGAATAAGTTGGCACATTGAACAACTTCTTTACAAAAGGAGAGACAAATGTTACAAGATATTACACCTATCACAACTACAATGGAAGAGAAAACTTTTCATGATGTTGATGATACTATTGAGACGATAGGATATGTATCTGATGATAAAATAAATAAACTTGACAAAGACCTAGCTGAATTCCAAGACTATGTGCAAACTAAGAGGATAGCTGAAGAAGATGTACCCGTGATTCACCATGTAAGAAAATTGATAAAAGAAGGACAAGATGGTGTTAATGCAATCCGTGGTTTAGCACATATTGTACAAACCAATATCATGCCAGTGACTGAATGTGTAAAAGTAATAAATAACACTTTATCATTGTCTCATACACAAGTATCAGCACCTATACTGACTACAAGAATATCTACTTTTACATCCACAATCTTAACAACTGGTGTGAATGCTTGTAGTAATGCTATCACTAGTATTGGAGTATCTAATGACACTAATTACAAAGTTGTAGGATTTGATTACCAGAATTTGGTTTTTAAGGGGACCTCCTCTATGCATAATTTTTCTCAACCACCTATCTATTCCACTCGTTTCCATCCACCTATTACCTACTCGCAACCATCTTCCACCTACCATTATGTCCAACCACCGTTGACATATTCTCAGCCTGTGCCCATCATATCTCAAGCTCATTCACCTCCTCATTTTGGTTAACTACTAATCCATATAAGGATAACGGAGGAGGACCCTGAGCATAAATTCCTTTTCTTCATGGACGAGGTGGATTATCCACTTAAATCATACCCACGATATTATCATAGTCTAAATAATCATTGTCATCTATTTCCGCTAAACCTTGTTCCAACATATTGGTATCAGTATGTCTAGAGAATGGATTAGTAAAGATTTGTAAATTCTGATTTAGCAGAGCAATCAATTTATTTCTGTTATCATTCACACCTGATACCTAGATGATATTTGAATCAATAATGTCTTGTATCTCATGTTTAAGACACATACATCGTTCAATATCATGTCCTTGTGTCTGATGAAAATGACAAATTTCATTAGCATCAAAGTAAGGTCCTTGTGCTTTACTAGGATCAACAGGCTTAATTAGAGGAAGCTTCAGAATGTTATTACTCACAGCTTGATCCATGATAGAATGATAAGACTCAGATATTAGAGTACACTTTCTTGGTTGATTTGATGTCTTCTTCGGATTTGTGATAGCAGACACATTAGAAAAGTTGTTTGTATTTGTTCCATTAATCTTTATGAAACTCCTATTATTGTTATTCCTCTTAAAGTTGTTTTGTGATGATCCACCCATGGATTGACTAACATGAGCCAATAAGTTTTGGTTTTCATACTGACTAGATGAAAGTTGGTAATCACGAGGGGTGGTGCATAAATGTTGAAAGGAGTTATACTTCATCAAGAGGATCCTATCACAGATGTTAGGTTGTAGATTAGTGATAAACACCTTCTGGACATCCTTATCTTTCATTTGATACTGAATTTGTGTATACAAAGCTTGATACTGACTAATAAACTCAGTTAAATTCTCTTTCAGACCTTGCTTACAGTGAACCAAGTCAATTAAGGAGACTTGGGGTCTGATGCTTGCTTGAAAATGTTGTAGAAATTGATCAATCAACTACGAAAAGGAGTGTATTGAATTCAGAGGTAAAGAACAAAACCATTCTAAGGTAGTGTCTTTGAGAGATCACAGAAAAAGTTTTTCTAACAAATCCTCTTCAAAATAGAAATCACTACACATAGCTGTGAATTCTACCACATGAGTATTAGGATCACCTTTTCCACCATATTTTCTAAAGAAAGGAGTCTCAAACCTCTTGGGCATAGGAGTTCTCAATATTGCATAGCAAAGGGGATTATGGGCATGATATGTTGGTATATTCGGCTGCAAAGAATTTGTCAAATTTGTTACCTTTTGTTGTAAAGCATTCATACCTTGTAAAAGTTGGTTAAGAATGGCATCATTGGGAGATGCAGTTTGCTGTGAGGAGTTGGAACCAAAGTGAGGAGGTGAATGAGCTTGAGATATGATGGGTGAAGGCTGAGAATATGTCAACAGTGGTTGAACATAATGGTAGGTGGAAGATGGTTGTGAGTAGGTAATAGATGGCTGGAAATGAGTGTAATAGATAGGTGGTTGAGAACAATTATGCATAGAGGAGGTCCCCATAGAAACCAAATTATGATAATCAAATCCTACAACTTTGTAATTAGTGCCATTAGATACTCCAATACCAGTGGTAGCATTACTACAAGGATTCACATCAGTTGTTAAGATTGTGGATGTAAAAGTGGATATTCCCGTAGTTGGTATAGGTGCTGATACTTGTGTATGAGATGGTGACAAAGTGTTATTTATTACTTTAACACATTCAATCACTGGCATCATATTGGTTTGTACAATATGTGCTAAACCACGGACTGCATTAACACCATCTTGCCCTTCTTTTATCAATTCTCTTACATGGTGAATCACAGGTATGACTTCTTTAGCTATCCTCTGTGTTTGCACGTAGTCCTTGAATTCAGGTAGGTCTTTGTCAATTTTATTTATTTTCTCATTAGATATGTATCCTCTTGTGTCAATAGTATCATCATCATGAAAAGTCTGCTCTTCCATTGTACTTATGATAGGTGTAATATCTTGTAACATTTATGCCTCTCCTTTTGTAAAGAAGGTGTTCAATGTGCCAACTTCTTCAAGAACACTAGATCCCATGTGTCTTATGTTTCTTCTTAAAGGAACATTTCTCTTAGGGCAGCGAGTTATTATACTCATGCAAATCTAGGATGACAACAAGTCAAAATATAGTGAAAATACACTAAAACATGTTATTTTCACCAAATCTCAATGCAAAAGAGCATGACAAAGGGTGTTGTGAGGAAAATGATGATTGTCAGTAGATTATATCAGTAATAAAAGCCTCTTGATGCCAAAATATTTGTCACATCACACTTGTAGTGTCTCCCAAGGTCAAACCCTAGTGAAAATGTAGAGAAATAGACATTTTTTTACGGTTTTTCAATTCCAGGACCTAGCAAAATGGGTATTGTAAATAATTTTAGGTGGTGCAAAAAATAATACTAATGATATCAGTCACCTCAATCCATAAAATTTGTTACAACACACTTGGACTGTAAACTAGGGCAAACCCTAGGGCAAAAATAGCAAAAATGTGTAGTTTTTTCACCAAATTTTCAATACAAGAGCCCGATAAAAAGGTGTTGCGAAGATTTTTAGGAGAGGCAGAAAATGATTACCCTTGACAATTTTCCACCATATTTTTCAAAGCGAGGAGTCTCAAACCTCTCAGGCATAGGAGTTCTCAAGATTGCATAGGAAAGGGGATTATGGGCATGATATATTGGTATATTGGGCTGCGAAGAATTTGTCAAATTTGTTACCTTTTGTTGTAAAGCATTCATGCCTTGTAAAAGTTGGTTTAGGGTACCATCATTGGGAGATGTGGCTTGCTGCGAGGAGTTGGAACCAAAGTGAGGAGGTGAATGAGCTTGAGATATGATGGGCGGAGGCTGAGAATATGTCAACGATGGTTGGACATAATGGTAGGTGGAAGATGGTTGCGAGTAGGTAATAGCTGGCTGGAAATGAATGGAATAGATAGGTGGTTGAGAAGAATTGTACATAGAGGATGTCCCCTTAGAAACCAAATTCTAATAATCAAATCCCATAGCTTTGTAATTAGTGCCATTAGATACTCCAATACCAGTGGTAGCATTACTACAAGCATTCACATCAGTTGTTAAGATTGTCGATGTAAAAGTAGATATTCCCGTAGTTTGTATAGGTGCTGATAGTTGTGTATGAGACGGTGACAAAGTGTTATTTATTACTTTTACACATTCAATCATAGGCATGATATTGGTTTGTACAATATGTGCTAAACCACGGATTGCATTAACACCATCTTGTCCTTTCATCAATTCTCTTACATGGTGAATCACAGGTACAGCTTCTTCAAGTATTCTCTCAGTTTGCACATAGTCTTGGAATTTAGCTAGGTCTTTTTCAAGTTTATTTATTTTCTTATCAGATACATATCCTATCGTCTCGATAGTATCATCAGCATCATGAAAAGTTTGCTCTTCCATTGTACTTGTGATAGGTGTAATATCTTGTAACATTTGTGTCTCTCCTTTTGTAAAGAAGGTGTTCGATGTGCCAACTTCTTCAAGAGAACTAGATCCCATGTGTCTTATGCTTCTTCTTAAAGGAATGTTTCTTTTAGGGCAGAAATTTATTAGACTCATGCAAATCTAGGATGACAAGAAGTCAAAATATAGTGAAAATATGCTAAAACATGCGATTTTTCACCAAATCTCAATGCAAAAGAGCATGACAAAGGGTTTTGTGGGGAAAATGATGATGGGAAGAAAATTATATTAGTAATAACAACCTCTTAATGCCAAAATATCCATCACAACATGCTTTTGGTGCCACTCAAGGTCAAATCTTAGTGAAAATATAGCAAAAATAAGCAATTTTTCACGGTTTTTCAATTCCAAGACCTAGCAAAGGAGGTGTTGTAAAGAATTTTAGGAGGTGAAATGAATAATAGAAATGATATTAGTCACCTCAATCCATAAAATTTGTCACAACACACTTGGGGTGCAAACTAGGCCAAACCCTAGGGGAAAAATAACAAAAATGTGCGGTTTTTTGCCAAATTTTCAATACAAGAGCCCGATAAAAAGGTGTTGTGAAGATTTTTAGGAGGGGAAAAAAATTATTACCCTGATAGTAGTCCTAAAATATCCTTCACAACATGCCTATGGTGCAAATTTACAAAGTCGATAAAGCCAAATCTAGTGAAAATCAATGTTTTTGAAGCCCTCGGTTTAAGATCTTGACCCAAAATGTTGTATGAATGTTTTGAAAGATGATTTATGATGAAATGAAATATACTCAGATTTGAAAATGATTTCCAAGCTCTATCATGCAAAATGCAAGTGCAAATCTAATGAAAAATCAATGAAAATGCTAGTTTTTGTTGACTTTATCTATGAGAAATGCAAATTTTTAAAATCTAAATGCCAATTTGTTCCAAAATGCAAGAATACAGCCAAATGCAATTTTGAATGAGTCTCTAAAATTAGTAGAAAAATTTGAAGCAAGATTTTACCTACAAACCCTAGATTTTGGAATTACTAGGTTATATGCAAAGTTCACAATTTTCAACAAAACCCTAGCAATTTTATGATGAAAATGCAATGCAAATTACTGATTTTTTGTAATTTAAATCAGATCTAATGCAAAAATCAGAAATTTGATGAAATTCAAACTAATTCATGCAACATGCAAAACCCTAAAACTCCATTCTTTTCCAATTTTTCCAATTTTTCAAAATTTCAATTTTTTTGTAAGTTTTGTAATGCAATAAGATGAATGATACTATGAATGAATGAAAATAACTGTAAATCTAAAGCACAACACTCAGAAAGATGCAAACAAGTCCAATAACATGGGTTCACCAAAATGTAAAGGGTAAAATTTGGATGTTAGGTTTTTGGTAGTTTTGGTGTATATCCTCCTTTCACCCTTACATTCAAGGACCTAGGGTCAAGTTGCAATGTACTATCATACCCTAGGTAACTGTTGAGATGTAGGGAAACATGGGTTTTATGATTTGATTGACAATTTACTTCTCTTATGCTCAATTATACCTTAACAACCTAATTATGCAAATACGACAGTAAACAGATGAATTATGAAAAATGCTTCTACAGAAAGATGTAAAATAAAAAATAATTGTGCACCTATTTTTGGGGTTTTGAGGCAGAAAAGTTGGGGCCTAAAGAGTGGATGCCCAAGTCTAGTACCCTACTTTTTGTTGATATCCGAAATAAGGTCTGCAACTCATATCTATTGTATTAGAGATTTTCCTGTTGCAGAAATTTGAGGACTAATGAGAGGGGGCCCTAGTCCAGGGAGCTATTTCTTTCTCTGATCTACAATCCTGACACTCTGTTGTACCCCCTACAACTTCACTTTGTATACAACTCCAACTTGTAACCTGCAATCATGACAACTTTGGGAAGGGTTTGTGGTGTTTAGAGGCTTGCCTTAGACAAGCCCCAGAGAGACATTTAAGCCTTCTGAACACTATTGTCGGATAGAGAGTGTGTGCCTTAGAAGGTAGAGGCAAAAACCAAATGATAAATGCTTAACAATCACAATAGATATCACCTTGTAGTGAAGATCTCATGGAAGGAAGAAGCTCTTCATTCTATGAGGAGATAGATGCTCAAATCTACAAACACAAACACATAGACAACAACAATCTACTCTTACAACATAATGAAAGCCTTGAATCACCTATAGGATGCATAAAGTTCACAATAACAATCTAGTAATACTCTAGTTTACAAATGAATGCCTAAACATGCTTTTATATGCAACTACAAACATTCCCGCCAAGATTTCATAGATTCAAACTTACCATGTCAGCCTAGGGACCAAATAACGGTCATAAACCGACACTAGAAACTTGGGCCTGACCCAAAATAAGGCAGGACTAGGGCATGAGTGCCCAAGTCCTCCCCCCTATTTTGGGCAGGGTTAAGTTCAAGGGGTCCCCCTAGGCCCCATTTGTCATGATACCTAGGGTTCATTCCATCGAGATGCCAAATTATGATTAAAGATGTCCTAAATGCACACTAGAGACCCGGGAGATAAACCTTTTGAGGGAAAAGCCCCCAAGGGGACATTTTCTGACATTACAATTAGCCCCCACTTTAATGTATATATAAATGTGAGGCCAATACATGCATTAAAGCACGGTCAACAAATACATCGAACACACCAAGCACGGAGAAGACACGCCAGACACATTGAAGACAATGACAGGCACACAAAACACGGAGAATACATTGAATGCATAGAAGACACATTAATGCATGGAAGACAAAGATGATTTCTTTTCTTTCATTTTTTCCATATATATGAAATGCAAATGCAAGTATAGCAAAATAAAGAAACCTCCCATAATATAGGATGCACTCATCGCGTAGGTCTTTAAATTGTATATGGGGCAACACACATGCAAGACACCTAAAACCTCCCAAAATGCAGGATGCACTCATCGCGTAGATCTTTAGACTGCATATGGGGTAACAAACACGCCAAACACACACACTTTGAAGACACAGAGAAAACACGGCAGACAAGTGATGGAGTGTTCCTATTTCTAGGCTTAACACCATCTCAGGCACATTACAGGCACACACCGACAATTGCGCTTCGCCACAACAATCGCCGAAGACATGCTTAAGAGTTGAGTTAGTCACAGAACTATTCCCCACCTCCACAGAGGACTTTTAAAAACACAACCCCACCCGCATCATGAAGACGCCTTACAGTGAAAAGGAAGCATGGCATACAACCCCACCTGCATTATGGAGATGCCTTATGGTGAAAAAGTGGTATGATCTCAAAAGTATACAACCCCACCCACATCACTGAGATGCCTTACGGTGAAAAGGAGGTACACGAAACAAATTTTGAAAATTGTTCAAACACACTTTACTAGCATTTAGAACAGACAACTTACCTTATATATGCCCCCACCTTAAGGTGGTTGATATCATGCTTGACATCAAGCACATTAAGGTAGGAAGAAAACACACAAGGGAACACAAACTTTCACAAAGCCCATGCCCCCCAAAGGTGACATGTACTTTACGATCGCCAAATGTTTCCACAAACACATCCCTACAAGAAACATGTTAGTGTCCACATAAAAACAACAACATCAATGTATATGAAATCTGAAGCATGCAAGATTCAAGATAGATAAAGTGCACAGAGCAATAGTATTGTTATGATTTGTAAATGAGATTGAACACCATCAAAATCACTATGCAAAAAGCACGAGTGCTTCCACTAGCCAAGCATCAGATAAGATATACAACCCCATCGCCATATTAGGAACTAAGTCCAATTTTTTATTTCTCGTGAAAGGGGCGCTAGGTTCGCATCAGTATAAATGTTTTTCATCATCCTCCCGCTAGATACAAACACTAGAGGAAGGGAAACAATAAATAAGAGAGGAGAAACAAGTGTCTTAGGGACAATCATGTAGGAGGGTGCCCCCAGGTCACCAACTGTAATGCTATATCCATAAGACACAACACACAACAATGAAATTAGAGAGAGAGGTAATATAGAAGAATGAGGATACAAATAGAAGGTCATAATAGAGGTGGTCTTCTAGTATCCCAGACCTTACAAGAGAATCAAGGGTCATCCCAGGAGGCCTAAACAACACATAACACATCACGGGGGAAGCACATCACGAGAGAGATAAAGGGTTAGAAATACTTACTTGTATGATCATTGTATCAGATTTTTGAATTTGTGAACCTCTTGGAGAGTTACTCAATCACGTTTAATGTAAAGTTTGAGTGGTTCTTATAAAAGTCTTGTTTGTTAGCATATGATGCTTATTTTGTAATTCCTTGTTGAAGTGAAACTTTTTGTTGCTTATTGTTGCAAATATGTGCCTGATGTGTTGTTATTGATGTCAACATATCCTTCTGTCATAAACAATGAAGACAATGCAGAGGAGTGATCAGTAATTCCAGTAAAGTGAAGATCAGAGTTTGCGGATTAAAGGGTTTGTAAAGGGTTGTCTATTGTTGCTCCAGTTGAGATTTGAGAAATCTGCGTAAAGATTTGGCGAAGTTATGGCCATTTGAGTAGAATAGGTTTCTGTAGTTGTTCTGTGATAATAGAATGGCAAGAAGTTGGTCTGGATTGGTCCGGTATGGGAATATTATGATCTGTGGATCTAGAGGCATTTCTGGGATGTTGGTGTGTTTCTTCAACTCAAGTGGTTCATGGTTTGGAGATCCGGAAGCAATCTTTCTAGTTTGACAATCATTGCAGTGTGTGTTCTTGAGGTTCAGTATGAAGATGTGAGTGATTCTGGTGATGTGAAGTGGTGTGGTTATTCCTGTTAACTTAATTGTGCTTCTGGTGGTCTCTAGATCATGTGGTTGTTGTGTTGGTGGTCCACATTGACAAAGGAGCTCATGATTGAAGGTTTCCTCTTGGTTGTTGTTGTTCTTCCCAGTCTTGGCTGACCAGATGTTTCTAATGTGTTGTAAATGATCTAAAAATCATTTTATGAAGCATGGCTTGTTAATGAAGGAAGATTCAAGTCTGAGCTATGATTGGCCGATAATGTAAAGATCCGCATTAAGTTTGGCCGACCTTGTTGATCATTCCAAGATGGATAAAGTATATTAATACTTGTTGAAGAGTTGTCAAACATTATCCTTGTGCAAAACAGATTAAATCCAAGTAAAGGATCAAAAGCAGTGCAAAGAAGGAAAGGAGTGAGAGCAATATAGAGTGTGAAGATAGTAAAGAAGAATCTGGGGCAAAGAAGAAGTTTTTGAGCTTTCATTGAAACTGAACCAGGCATGAAGTAGATGCTATTTCTCAGTTAATTCATTCTGTTCTAAATTAATTTTGTAGGTAGTGAGCCTCCTCTTTTGAGCAGTGAGCTCTGGGCAGTGAGCCCAAAGGCATGTGCCTTCTATTTTTCTAAAGTACTTTTTACAGGGTACAAATCTTTGTGGGTTAACCCCCACTATGGTTTTTCCCTTAACTGGGTTTCCATGTCAAAATCTTGGTGTCAAGTGTGTTGATTATGTTTATGCTCTTATATTGTTGATCTATGCTTTAATGGTTACATCACTAATCTGGTAGTAAGATAATAAAGAAAATTAAAAGAAGAAAAAGATTAAATTGTGTGACAACTGATTCACCCCCCCTCTAAGTTGTCTGGTCTATTTCTGACAATTGGTATCATAGCTAGATCCTCTTTTAAAAGCCTGACCGCTTGAGGAGATCCGGGATGTCAACCTACAAGAAGGATAGTCTGAGATTTGATGGAATAAATTATTCTGTTTGGAAGAATCGCATGGAGTGCCATTTACAATGCATGGGCGATGCCTATTGGGCGATAACCAGTGTTGAATATAAACCTCTGAAGAAATGTCCTTCAACTCCAGATCAAGTCAAAGACGCTGAAAATAATCTTCGAACTAAAGAAGCCTTGTTAAGTGCCCTGACTGATTTTGAGATGACAAATGTCTTTGGTCTAAAAACTACGTATGAAATATGGAAAAAGTTGGAATATCTGTATGAAGGTGATAAGTATGTAAAATGTCCAAAGCTGCAAAGTCTGCAAGGAAAATTTGAAACCATGAAGATGAGTGAAGATGAAAACATCACAATCTACATGCAAAAGATAAATGAACTTGTGTGTGGTATCAAGTGTGCTGGTGGAACTTTGGAAGAATTAGAGATTGTATCAAAAGTACTCAGATCTTTACCTAATTCCTACAAACATAAGGATGTTTCTATAGAGGAGATCAGGACTGTCTCAGATGTTACAAGAGATCATCTGGTTGGCAAAATTTTAGCTTTTGAATTAAGTGAGTTTGGTGATTCTATTCCCAAATCTAAAACTGCATTTAAGGCCATTGTATATGGAAAACAAAGATATGATCTGGGTGAAAGCTCTTCTGCTAGATCAAATAGATAAATGAAGATAAGGAAGGATCTTGAAGATATTGAACTTGAAACTACTGATCTTGGAGTTCTTCTCGCCAAAAGATTACCAAGAGGATATGGTAAGTATGAAGGAAAATTACCACTCAAATGTTTTGCTTGTAATAAGATTGGTCATTTTGCCTCAAGATGTCTAGAGATGTTTTCAAAACCAAACCCTAACAGATATCAAAATTAGAACAAATGTTACTATGTCCAAGAAACTAGTGAAGAAGGAGTCACAGATGATGAATCTGATCATGGAGGTTCCCCTGAAAATGATTAGGTGTTCATTGCCATTAAATAAGAAGATCCGGTGTCTACTGAATCTGCTAGATATGCAAATATGGAAAGTGCCTTGGCTTCTCAGGTTGTTGAGAAAGATGAATGGGTGATTGATAGTGGATGTTCTCATGATATGACTGGAGACAAGAGTAAGTTTGTGAATTATGAAAATTATGAAGGTGGGCTTGTGAAATTTGGAGATAACTCAGCTGGTAGAATCCGTGGCTGAGGATCCATCTCTTTTGATGGTAAGAATAACACAAATGGTGTTCTATATGTCAAAAGACTGAAACATAATTTTCTCAGTGTTGGATAGTTGGTTGATAAAGGTTATGATCTTCGATTGAAAGATGGAAAGTGCAGAATCTTGGAAAGTTTAGGAACTAAAATTGCATCTGGTACTCAAACCAGAGGTAATATTTTTCATTTAAGTAGCTTAGGGAAAAGCTGTTTGATTGCTCAGATAGATCAAAGTTGGTTATGGCATAGGAGGATGCGTCACGTGAATTTTAATAATATTGTCAAAATAAGTACCACTCAGGTTGTGAGAGATCTTCCAAAACTTGTGAAACCTAATTGCATGTGTAGAGAATGTCAATTGGGGAAATAGAGCAAGATTTCATTCAAAAGTAAGGAACAAGTCTCAAATGGACGATTGGAACTGGTACATATTGATCTCTATGGTCCTGCTAGAATCAGGAGTGTGCAAGGAGATAGATATTTCATGTTGCTGATAGATGACTACTCTAGGATGATATGGGTAACCTTCCTAAAAGAAAATTTAGAAGCTCTTGAAAAATTCAAGGTGTTCAAAGTGATGGTAGAAAACAAAATTGGTGAAAAATTGAAATGTCTGAGATCCAACCGAGGTGGAGAATTTACTTCCCATGAGTTTGATGCTTTCTATGAAAAGCATGGCATAAAAAGACAATTATCTGCTCTTAGGACTCCCCAACAAAATGGAGTTGTGGAAAGAAAGAATTCAACCATTCAAGAAGCTGCCAGGACCATGATGATGGAAACAAATGTTCCTCAAGCTTATTGGAGAGAACCTATAAGTACTGTTGTCTACACTCTTAACCGGGTGCAGATCAGAGGTAATTTTGGTAAGACCCCTTATGAACTATGGTTTGTTCATCCTCCAAATCTGAGATATTTCAGAGTTTTTGGTAGTAAATGCTATATCAAAAGAGATGAGGATTTAGGCAAATTTGATACAAGAAGTGATGAGGGAATATTTTTGGGATACTCTACTCAAAGTAAAGCTTACCGGTGCTTTAACAAGAGGTTGAAAGTGCTAATGTTAGAGTTTATGAGAACAAGGAAGGACATTCCATGTTCCGCAGATATGATTCAGATGATCAAAATGAGAGTCAAAATCAAGCAAAGTTAGTTCAAACTCTGATGTAGACTACTCCGAAAATTCCAGAGACTCAAGGAGTTAATACAGATATTAAGGAACAAGCTCAAGAATCAGAAGTTCAAGCAATTCCCAAAACCCCTAGGTATGTAAGAATGAATCATCCTGAAGATCAGTTCATAGGTGATAGAAACAAAGGTGTTTGAACTAGGAGAAGAATTGCTAAAGATCAAGAAGATATTTGTTTGATTTCAAGAATTGAACCTAAATTAATTGATGAAGCCTGCATGGATGAAAATTGGGTAAAAACAATAGAAGAAGAATTATTGCAAATTGAAAAGAACCACACTTGGGATCTTGTTCCTAGGCTAGAGAACAAAAATGTAATTGGAACCAAATGGGTCTTCTGGAATAAACTAAAGAAGATGGTGAAGTAAGAAACAAAGGAAGGTTGGTATGCAAAGGCTATTCTCAAGTAGAAGGAATTGATTTTGAAGAAATTGCTGTGATATTTTGCCTGGCCCCAAAATATTCCTGTTTCCCTCCTTCTATCAAAGAAATCCGATCAGAGAAAGCCTAAATAGAAGGAGGAAAGGCTTAAATCCCACATTTGCCCATGCTATGCCTTGCAAAAAATCCCAAAATCTTGGCTAGAGAATCTCTATAGAAAACTCAGAAAAACCCAGAAATCCTTAAGCTTCAAGTGTCTTCCATCGCAGGGATTTCTCAGTTTCATACTTAGTCTCTTTGTATGTATCTTTGTATGCATTTTTGTATGTATATTCGCATATACATTCATAGATGCAAGTGCATATACAAAGGAAGATACAAAAGGGGGAGATACAAAGACATAATGGCGACACTTTTGTGCATCGGCAAGACTTGGTTTGTGGTCTTGCCAATAGGCCGATGCACATTCAAGACAGATGCAAGGTGATATACAAAAGAATATACAAAGGGTCATTGACGAAACTTTGGCCTATCAGTATGACAAGTCCAAGGTCTCCCTGATAGCCCGATGTATATGCAATATACAAGGTGGGATACAAAAGTGAATGTACAAGGGTGGACCTGAGGAAAAAATGCAGTTGGTTTTAGATGCAAAGGCATATGTATGTGGTTTTGTTTGTATATTTCATGTGTGCGATATACAAAAGCATATACAAAGCCAGATACAATGAGATATATAAAATAAAAGATACAATCATGCATGTCGATGGAGAATCAAAAGGTACAAGTGCATTTGTACATGTCAAAAGGTAGAAAAGTCAAACATCTTTTGTATGTATGATTGCATGTATGTGCAATATGCAAAAAGGCGAAGATACAATCCGAACGTGACTGGAGAATTGATTCTAGTAGACTTCAAGATGGGGTCCGCAGTTGTATATCACATATACATGATCAAATACAAAGTGATATACAAAGGAGTAGGATGCGGTCCCGGACCTGAACCTAGTTCCAATTTCCTTCATAAAATGTTCAGATCCACTTTTGTATGCACATGCGATTGTATCGTAGATTGGAGAATCAACTTAGTCTCCTCGATAGCCTAATATATATGCAAAATGAAGTGGAAAAATAGTGCAGTGGTGGGTCCTAGTAACTCAGCGGTCTATTTTGCAGCGATGGAGATCAAATGGAATGATGACACATGTCAGGGACATTCAAGTCCCATGCAAAAGGTGATACGAAAGTCAAGGTTCACTTTTGTATGTTGGCAATTGTATTGTATATACATTTGCATATACAAAAGTAGATACAAAGGCACATACAACCACATATACAAAAATTGAATATGCAAAAAGTGAAAGGAAAGAAAATTGCATAAATACATACAGTGAACCTAGCAGTGTAAAGTGCATATATAATTGCATATACATGATCAGATACAATTGCATATGCAAAGCGATATACAAGTGTAAGATGTAGTTGACTGTAGCTTTGACCACATATATCTCCCTCATTTTGGCAAATTTCAACATGCTTCAAAAGGCAAAAGTGCTTTTTTTTCCTCCTCTTTCATCTGGCAAGCTTTTGAAGGGAATATTCTTACTTTCAAAATATGATCTAGATTTGCATGCTCAGCCGATAGGACGTCTCAACAACCCCTTGGCGTGTTGCAAAGGTTGTTATGTTGCATTTATTACAGTTGGTGAGCTTTGTAGGTGCATTCATGGTGGATGGTCAAATTCTTCAATGCACCATGGGTTCTTCTAGCTTGCTGGTAGATATCCTCGTGGCTTGCAATGACTTTTGTGCTCCTCACTTCATGTTTTGTCCTCCTTTGCATGTGGGAAACCGTTTCTTAGGTTTCAGACTTGCTAACGTCATGGTTCCTGTCCTTTCACCACACTCCTACTCATGCACCCCTGTTCCTGCATTGATGACCTCGAATCCTGTGGAGTGACTTCAATGCCTTCTACACAAGAACTTGATCTATAAAATGCATTGTAACCTCGTTATTGAGGAGGATGGTAAAATTTTGGGTTGTTATGCTACCAAATTTCTTGTAGTTAGGCCTCTTAGTGTAATTACAGGGTAAGGGAATGTGACTCACTGTGCCTAAATCTAGCCTTTACTGTCTTCCTATTTATCCACCAATGAATGCGATTAGCTATACTGTGTCTTTTCCTGCTACTTGTTATTTTGTATTGTAATGGTTTCTGACCTTCATAATTGATATATGCATGATTTCTTGCCTCTTATGTCCTGATTTCTATGTTTTACTTGAAGTTATAATCTATTATGTGAGTAAAGTGGCTCCTCTGCAGGTTTGATCTTCATACTGAAGCCTCAATCAGCCTCATAAGTTTGTGTGAATTCCCTTCATGATTGAGATCATTGTTGTGTCTACACCAAGATCACCATCGCTCACTAAATCTGGTGTATCACCCTTTCATTTCAGTTTCCTTCTAACTCTTTTCCCCTAGAAGCATTAGCACTAGGTTTAGATAGTTTTCTGTAAGCATTAGGCTTAGAATGAAGAACCAGCCTTCTCTGGAGGTCTGATCTCAGTTCGCAAGGTCCCGCACTTCGAGATCATTCCCATTGTCTCATTAGAATGCTTGGATTCTTTCCAAGTAGGGTGCAATTCTATGTGACAACAATTTCTAGCATGCCCGGTGGGACTACTCTGCTTTGAGTGAGAGCTAGACTGAGGATTTGGTGTCACTCTTGGTCTACATGCCACTGTGAAAGCGTCAAGAGACACTTGGTAACTCTTTGTTGATCCAGTTCCTTCATAATATTTCAACATTTCATGCATGTGCAGACAAGGTCTTCTTCTAGAGGTAACTTCCAATTTGTTGAATTCTCATTTGTAGATAAAAGGAGAAGAACAAGATTATCTAGGTCCCCTGTGAGGGAAAATATAAACCATAATTTAAATCATACAAGGGCACAGTCCACTCCTCCTCTACTAGATTTTTAGGTTAGGTCTCAACATACAGTCAGAACTTTTCATATCCCCTTTGTTATCAACCTAAACATACCTAACATGGCGAGGAATCTACCATTTGTTGCATTTCAAGGGGACAACCCTTTGGTCCTAACCCAATATGATGACATCCCTACATCAGACATGAAGGCCATACCATTTTTTAGTGGTGAGAACATTATCACCCCTGCTGAGCACATACAAGATGTTGCCAGTGTCTGTTCGGTCCACCATGTCACTGTTGACAACATGGCCGTGAGATTGTTGGCCTCTTCTCTTAAAGGCAAGGTCTTACAGTGGTATAGAGGCCTCCAACCTAATTCAATACATAACTGGGATGACTTGGGCACTAAATTGTGCCAACACTTTAAAGATAGAAGTGACCATTTGTGACTTATGGAACAGTTGTCTTCAATCAAGAGGGCTCCACATGAGTACATGGTAGATTTCAACTACCATTTTTAGAAGACATGGGATAGGATCTCTCAGCTGGTGAAGCCCTCTCCTAACACTACATTTATATACTATTTGAGGTCTTTAAATCCTGATATTATAGTTATGATTCAATCAATGGGTGGAGTTGTCTTGCCTGATGCTTATGATATAGCCATTAGGGCAAAAAATTGCCTAATCCAGGCAGGGAAATTTGCCCCAAGGCTGCCTATGCCTCTGTTTCTAGAAACCCTTATCATGCAGCCTACTACTATTGCTCCAATTCCCACTGCAGTCAACCCTATCCCCTCTCTAGCTTCACCTACATTTGAACAAATAAAGGAGAGAGATGCTCAGATTAGAAAGTTAACTAATGAGTTTGTTGGCAAGAGACACATTATAGCTTCACGATTGTTGTCATTGATGGCAACAAAGTTCATCCCACACATCCGCAGGACATGGTATGTCTATACCGGAAGTTAGATTAAAGATTTTTGTGATCCGGTAAGAACAGAGCATGTGGCAAGGTCTGACAGTTAGGTCCGGATCTCTCAGAGGAAGTATCTTAGTAAAGCGCAGACTTGGGGAAGTCAAGAGGTGTACCTTGACTGATACATTCCAGAGATTGAGCCACTGGTGATGAAAGAGTGAAGAGATATGAGCATCTAAGTATTGAGGTCTGGTTTGGGAGAGGAGACAGAGGAAGAACTGACTGGAAGAGCATCAGACATTATTCCAGATGAGATATTGATGGTGATCAAGGTTCTTAAGGTATCATTCATAATTGGCCATGTTAGATGACTTCTATGAGTATCTCTTTGATACGCATCACTTGGTAAGCAAGGATTCAGCCGACAGACTAGAGTTTGGGAAAATATTGACTATTCTAGATGCCGACTAGAAAGAGTATGAAATCCTTTGTGCGGATATATATACCAGATAGATTTCGATGAGAAAGTGTGTGTTGTGTTGTGAAAAGTGTGAAGAAAAGAAGAAGAGCAGTGTGGAAGTAGTAAGACAGGTCCGGTATGTGAAAGGACAGCAGCACTAAAGAAGAAAAAGGATGAAGTGCAGTAGATCAGTATACTGAGCCTAACCGGAACTGAACTCCAGCATATGTGGATGCTTCTCATCAGTTCAAGTATCTTGTTATTCTCTTTATAACTTGTAGACAGTGAGTCTCTTGTAGGCAGTGAGCCTCTTGTGAGCAATGTGCTCAGGCAGTGAGCCCTAATTGGCAAGTGCCATTTTGTATTTCTATTCTTCTAACAGAGAATACATTCTTGGTTTAATCACCCCATGGTTTTCTCCCTTAACAGGGTTTCCTCGTCAAAAATATTGTGTCGTGTTCTGAGTTTATTTCTGCTTTCATGTTCATTTAAGCTTATATACTGTACTAGTTGCTAAAGGAGAACAGAAAGTTAAATTAATTAAGATAACTGATTCACCCCCCTCTCAGTTATCAACAATTGGTATCAGAGCCAAGTTCCTCCAAACAAAGCCTAACAGCTTGAGGAAGATCTGGGAATTCAAATGGATGTGTATGGTATGAGGGAACAACTTCATACTGCCCTAGATGATCTTGAGCAATCTAACTCTGAAGTCAATGAATTGAAGGAAAGACTCAAATAGGCTGATGATTTCATAAATAAACTAAAAGGGAAACTAAGTATCTCTATGAAAAACAGAAATGATCTACTTCAGCAATTGGCAAGTCAAAGTGAAGCCAATGATACAAATGAAGACCTACAGGAGAAAACCAAGTTATGTTAAAAGTTATCAAAAGAGATCATTATGGTAAGACATGAAATGGAATCAGGAGTTATAAAATTCACTCAAGAAATTGAAGAGAAAAGAAAAACTGAAGATGATCTAAGACTATCTCTCAAAGAGAAATCAGAAGACTACCACAAAATGGATAGAATAATCAGACATCTTGAATCTAATCTTGAAGATGCTAGAGATAATGAAGAAAAACTTGAGGATCAAATTGACCCTCTTAAAAAAGATCTTCAAACAACAAATGAATACAAAGAGAAATTCAAGATAAGTTCTGCTCAACTTGAAGTTCTTCTTGAAAGCCAAAAGAGGGTAGATGACAAGCGTGGCTTGGGATATGAGAAAGGTGAAAGCTCTGGATCTGGTCAGAAGAGTTTTGGATCAAGAAATCCAAGGAACAGGCCTAGAAGACCTCCGGTAAGGCAACCTAATGCTCAAAGATATCCATCCTTCAATGGATACTGCCACAACTGCAATAACTTTGGTCGTAAAGCTAATCAGTGCAGAAAGAGAATAAATCAGACTAATACATCCTTCTCCGGACAGTGTTTCGACTACAAAAGGTATGGTCACAAATCTCATGAATGCAGAAATATGCAAATGAACAATTCATTCAATGGAAGATGCTTTGCATGCAATAGAATGGGACATATGGCTAATTAATGTAGATAAAGAGGATATCAATCAAATATGCAAAGAAATGTTGTTTGCCACAATTGCAATAGATCCAGTCATATTGCCAAATTCTGTAGAAGCAAGAATCAGGATAAAAGGGGTCTAGTGCATCATCATCAGAATCAAGACAAAGGAAAAGGAAAAGTGAATGCAGATGAAGTTCAAAGGGAGATGAACAAGATTTGGGTGAAGAGAAGTATAGAAAATGTTGGGGATAGATCCGCACCAGAATCTGGTGCTGATATTCCTTCCAAAAATTAAAAAGTGAGCTCTGGCTCAGGGGGAGACACAAGGAAAAAACATTTTCCCCCAGCCAGTTAATTGGTGCCAGAATTGACACAAGGAAAGTTGTGGATTAAAGGGTTCACAAGGGGACATCTAAATAAGCTTTGGTAAAGAGATGAAAGATTCACAAGAAGTTTTGAATAGGTTAAAGACTAATCCGGTTCATCAGTCATCCGGTGAGAAGTAGGTTTTTCATAGTTAAATCTGATATGATTCAAACTGAGGAATCTTGATCTGTGGATAGATGAAATGTTTGGGGAAAGGAAGATAGTTTGTCAATCATCACCAAGAACAACTCTAAATTCTTCTTAGTGATCCAGAAACAATTTTTCTCAGAACAAGAAGAACAAACCAAACTGGGATGACTTGAGTTACACATTTATTGCAATGTGAAATTAGGGTTTGCAGAGAAATATAAGGAATTTCCTATTAGTCATTTGCTAATTCTACATTTGAGAAGAAGAGGAAAAGAGCTTTGCAACTAAATCACCTCAAACATCTCAAGGATCAACTGCAGAAATCGATTCATCCAGCAATCTGATCCAGATCATTGTGCGAACCCTAGAAGCTAAAAAGGTATTTCCCGTTCTTCGATATCTCATTTTGAATCTTTGAAAGATGGCTACTCCAAATGTGGTAAAGATCTCTGATAGGGCTCGCCCCAAATTTAAGAAACATCCCTACAAATCTCTAGAAGTGGATCCCTTAGGGGCATTTTCCAGCATTCCGCATGAGGTTTTGCATATTGAAGACATTAGGGCATATATTCATGCGAACATTGAAGATTTTGGTGAATCCAAGCTGGCAAATATCTATCACAATCAGTTAATAGATGATGCTTTTGAACTCAAACCACAATACCAGGCCATCCAGGATAAACATTTTGGTCAGTGCATTCATTTCCCCTATTTTGAAGAAGATGAATGGGTCTGGTATGTGCTGACCAAAGTGCATGATAAGTTCTTATGGTTGAATACACCATTTAAGATCACCAAGGACGCAATTAGGGCTGTAACCGGTTTGCACTCATCTGGAGGGGTACCTATTCTCAAATCTATCAAAAACCAAACCGTAAGTGAGGCTACCAGATCAAAATTTTACAAGAGAGCAATGACAATAGAAGACATCACAGATCCTGATGTCAAATTTGCTTCCATGATAATTGGTTACAAGATATATCACTCTAGCAGGGAAAACATGGTACCCGAAACTGCAATTTACACTTCCTATCAGATGTTGAAAGAGAATGTAGATTATGATCTTTGTGAACTTCTTCTAAGCCAACTATTGGAAAACCTTTAAAGGATCAAAAAGGACAAGAATTCATTCAAGTATGGAGGGCTAATACTATGTTTGTTTTTCTACTTTATGAATGAGTTGCCCAGATCCAGTGGTTGCGTATGGCAAAATGATAGACCTATTGCCATTCAAATCAGAGACTATTTGCATGGGCTTGGGAATGCTAAGGCAAGAAATATAGCTCTGTGGGGTTATTTCAAGAACTTTCAGAGTATGATGCAAGCAAGAGAGAGAATTCCCAAATCTCTAGTTGAAAAGTATAAGGATACAGTTTGCTTTATGGTAGAAACTGATTAGTGCCTAATGGAGGCTATGGAGCCAAGGATAGTCTGGATCATGCCAATGGGGTATGAAGTAGATGAGAAAATTGTAAAGTTGCATGTTCAACACATGCTTAGTCAACCCAAGGATCCCAAGGCAGAAAGGTTTGGAACCTTTGAAGAGTTCAGTGTAAAAATTCATGTGGAACTTAGACAACCAGAGATAAAGAGAAAAGTGAGAAAAGAAGTAGAGAATGTTGCCAAAAGATATGGCATAACAAAAGAGGCACTTGATGCAAATAGAGAGAAAATAGAAAGGGCAAAGAAAGAAAAAGAAAAAGCAGAGAAAGAAGGTGTTCTGGTGGAAGTCCCCTCCCGAACCAGATCCTCTAAGACATCTACACCTACAACTGCTAAAAGCTTAAAGGCATCAAAATTGGAAGCAAAATCATCTGGTAAAGCAGAGAAAAGAACTAAGACAAAGGCCATGAGATCTTACATCAGTCAAAAGGATGATGAAGTGACTGAGTCAGATGAGGAGGTAAGGAAAATGAGGAAAAAGAAGAAAGTATTCAGTGATCCCTCTACCAGTGAAGACAAGGAAGAGATGGCAGAAGAATTTGTGGAAAGGCCCATTCTGTCCATTGATGATGTAGTCAAATCAATCACCGTGGATGGGAACCTAAAACCAATGACTAAATTCTATGATGATTATAATAAAGCTGACCAGAAGATCTTGCAAGAAGCTACAGTCAGGTATCTGAATATCTACAACAAGGGTTTTATTGAAATCATTTCTCTCATTCCCAAAAACCTAGAGAAGGAATTAGAAATAAGGAAGAATAATGCCAAGGCAAAATATCTTGAGATCCATGAACAAATAGCTATTCAACTATATCCTTCAATCACTCTGAAGCAAATGAATATGATTTTCAAAGATTGCAAGGATGAGTTTCGGAGCAAAGCTAGAATGAATCAGTTTATGCTTGGAGAAACTGACAAAATAGCTAAAGAAACTAAAGAAATCCTCTAGAATGCCTATAAAAGATTCAACATTCCTATCATAGAGGACATAAGTGATGAACCCTCTACCATGGACGACAAAGAAGAATCTACTGAGACAGTGGCAGAAGAGGAAAAGGAGTCAAATAAAGAGAAAGCTAAAGACTTAGATTCCTCTGTTTTTGAAGAGGAACCTTAAGGAGAAGTAAATCTAGATTCCCCAGCAGTCTCTGGATCTAAAGGAGAAGATAGAATAGAGGAGAAAGAAGAAGAAGTGAAGGGAAAAGAAGAAGGTCAAGTAGAAAAGACCATAGATGATAGTGCTAAGGCTACAGAAGGGGATAAAATCTTATCACTGGCAAGAGACATAGCAGAAGTAGTCAAGGATTTCCTGACTAAAGAAATGATGGAGATTGATGAACTGGAGTTACTTCAAGGACCATTTGACTTTGATTCTCTCTCCCCGGTACAAACAATGAAGATAGCATCCTTTGCCCAAGCAAAGGCCAAAGAGAAACTTCTAAAGTCTCACATGGAAGACTGTGAGCTGCTAGAAATTGCATCCAGTGTGCTTGAAAAGATCATGCCATCCTTTCAGAAGGATTCCTCAGCTTCTTCATCTGGTAATCTCAAGTCTCTTGTTAGCTCTGTTAGCACTCATTTTGAGTCTTTAGAGAAATTAGCTGAGGAGAAGGTCTGGAAAGAGTTTTTGGATAAGAAATTCTCTGAGTTACAAAGCTTTATAACCAATGATAGGAGAGTTATGGATATTGGAATAAAGAGTTTAGAAAATGCTCTTAAAGATGGTGGAGATATCTATAAATTTTGTTTATACTGGCCTAAAGTGAACAAGGATATTGAGAAGAAAGTAAAAGAACAAGAGGATAAACTGACAAGTTTATCTCAAAGTTTTGATCCTCTATCCTCTTCCATAGTAAATCAAGATTGTCAGACTATTGCAGTCTTAGATGAAATAAAGAAGCTTGAGAAGGAGAAGAACAATAGAACCAACAGGTTAAGTGAACTCAGAGGGATCATTATCCCTAAGTTAGAGGCCATGTATGAGGTTCTAACTGATGCCCAGACCACAGCCTGGACCAGTGATCCGACAAATCTCAAGAGGGCAGAAGCTTTTGCATTCCTATTGAGTGGTCACATCTCAATTTTGGACAGGATGAAGTAGAGTTGGGTGACAGAAGTTGTATAGTTGAAGAATACTTTTGCAGACATACTTAAGTATATGTAAGTACAACTTGTGCATATTTATACGGCTAAATGTATATTAGTTTTGGGGAATTTGGTGTGCGGACCCTACCCATTGCCATTGATGTCAAAGGGGGAGTGAGGAACAGTGAAAAATGTGGAATCTAGCTAAGGGGGAGCTCCGGTAAAATGTATATTAGAAGAGAGCATCAACCAAGGGGGAGTATAATATAACACTTAGTTATTTTTCACTAAGTGTTGCCATCAATGCCAAAGGGGGAGATTGTTGGCAAGAGACACATTATAGCTTCATGATTGTTGTCATTGATGGCAACAAAGTTCATCCCACACATCCGCAGGACATGGTATGTCTATACCAAAAGTCAGATTGAAGAGTGTTGTGATCTGGTAAGTAAGAATAGAGCATGTGGCAAGGTCTAACAGTTAGGTCTGGATCTCTCAGAGGAAGTATCTTAGTAAAGCGCAGACTTGGAGAAGTCAAGAGGTGTACCTTGACTGATACATTCCAGAGATTGAGCCTCCGGTGATGAAAGAGTGAAGAGATATGAGCATCTAAGTATTGAGGTCCGGTTTGGCAAAGTAGACAGAGGAAGAACTGACCGGCAGAGCATCAGACATTATTCCGGATGAGATATTGATGGTGATCAAGGTTCTTAAGGTATCATTCATAATTGGCCAACATGTTAGATGACTTCTATGAGTATCTCTTTGATATGCATCACTTGGTAAGCAAAGATTCAGCCGACAGACTAGAGTTTGGGAAAATATTGACTATTCTGGATGCTAACTAGAAAGAGGATGAAATCCTTTGTGCGGATATATATACCAGATGGATTTCGATGAGAAAGTGTGTGTTGTGTTGTTAAAAGTACGAAGAAAAGAAGAAGAGCAGTGTGGAAGTAGTAAGGCAGGTCCGATATGTGAAAGGACAGCAGCACTAAAGAAGAAAAAGGATGAAGTGCAGTAGATCAGTATACTGAGCCTAATCGGAAATGAACTCCAACATATGTGGATGCTTCTCATCAGTTCAAGTATCTTGTTATTCTCTTTATAACTTGTAGACAGTGAGTCTCTTGTAGGCAGTGAGCCTCTTGTGAGCAGTGTGCTTGGGCAGTGAGCCCTAATTGGCAAGTGCCATTTTGTATTTCTATTCTTCTAACAGAGAATACATTCTTGGGTTAATCACCCTGTGGTTTTCTCCCTTAACAGGGTTTCCATGTCAAAAATATTGTGTCATGTGTTCTAAGTTTATTTCTGCTTTCATGTTCATTTAAGCTTATATATTGTACTAGTTGCTAAAGGAGAATAGAAAGTTAAATTAATTAAGATAACTGATTCACCCCCCCCCTAAGTTATCAACAGAGTTGACAATGGCAAGGAGGCAGAATACTCAACCAAGCCGGCCATAGCAGCATCCTAATCATCATTATCAACCCTTCAATCAAGGTTATTAATAGAATAGGTCATCATATCAAAATAATATGCAAAGACAAGGATAGCCTAGCTACATCAGACCACTCAATGTTGTTAATCCTAATGCAACTACCACTTCAGGGCCCCTTGTGCTGATCCAGAACAATCTAGCTCAAGATAGTGACTGGTGTCACCCTTGCAATCAACCATATGACCAAAATTTGTGTCAAGGAGGACATTTTAGTCACGTTTTGACAGTGCAAGATCATCCATCAAGCTCAGAACATCAGGTTAGCATCAACCAAGGAGTGGTTGACAATCAAGAACAAATGCAAAATGATGCAACTCTAATGAATCGGACTTATGATGATCACTGTTGTGTTAATCAAAGTTCTAGTCTAGTTGCATTCAATACAAGATCAAAGAGAAGGACTGTTGAAGACACATCAGTGCCTACAATCAGCCAATTGACTATTCCCAATGTAAACCCAATCCAATCTGCAAAGGAAAAGGTGCCTATTGTTTCATCAAAACAAGTAGATCCAACTGTTGGTAAGGATAACTTAGCCTCAACAGTCAGACCAAGTTAAGAACAACAAAATAGAAGTGACCCTGTAGTCACTAAAACATCTCATAAGGGTAGCCAAACACCTTTCAATATAGTGGAGCAGATGAAGAAAACATAGGCGTCAGCATGTGGGATGCATTGCTGATTCCATCTCAAAGGAACCTGCTCCAGGAGGCTCTAACTGATATTAGTCATGACAGTGTAGAATTGTCAAGTGAAAGGACTACTACCTCAATTAATCTATGTCATTCGAAGGAAGAGGTAAGTACAAGAAAAGCTAAGAATCCCCCTCCATTCTATGTTTCCCTAGTCATAGGTGATAAATTGTTGCATAACTATATGATAGATTCGGGGGAGGGAACCTCTATCATGCCAAAGGTTGTTGCTGAGAAGTTAGGAATAGAGTATGAGCCTATAAACAAAGGTGTAGTTCAATTAGATGGTATTGATGTCAAGATAGTAGGTGTTATTAAAGGCCTAGAACTCACCCTACATGCATGCCCTGGCTACTCTGTTTCACAAGACATATCTGTTATTGACCTCCCTGCATACTTTGGTATCTATTTGTCTAGGGATTTCACTGCATAAATACGTGGATATTTGTCATCTGACTGGTTACATATATTTTTTAGAACCAGATATGGTACCAAAGAGACCATTAGGGCTTAACCAATTACCAATGACCACATAGAACGCTACTCTCCAAATCCTGACAACATGAATTGTACGATACATTAGTTGGAGGATAAAGATAACAATAGACATGAGCCTGCCACTCCTATGGATGAAGTACTAGATATCCTACTTGATGAGTGGGTTGATTTCTTTCAGTTTGACACTCCCGATTGTATAGAAGATATAGGACTAGGTACTTATTGTATCCACGAAGAAGATGCTACTATCCCTAATCTTGAAAAGAAAAAATCAGATCTGAGGGGAATATGGAAGATGTACTTTGATGGCTCCAGAAGCAAAAATGGAGTAGGTGCTGGGGTTGTATTGATTTCACCCCAAAAGAAAAGGTATTTCTCTTCATTCAGACTACAATTTAGCTGTACTAACAATGTAGCTGAATATGAAGCCTTGATTCAAGGCATTCAGCTAGTTCAAAAAAGAGGAATAAAATATTACAAGTATTTGGTGACAGTGAACTTGTTCACCAAATCAGAAAGCTAAGTGCTTCAAAGAATGACTTATTAAAGTCATACAAACATAGAGTCTGGGACTTGATTAAGGACTTTGATGCTTTCAACATTCAGGTCATCCCCAGGCAGAAAAACAAGGATGCTAATAGGTTACCTACAGTTGGCACTAGTTTGATATCCCTCAAAATGTCCAACGAATTTTAGATCAGCATGTAAAGATTGTGGTTAGGCTTGTTGTGCCTGACAATGTGATAGGCTGGCAAGTGTTTTATAGTGACTAGCAAATTGTGAGTTTCTTGCAAGATGAGGCAAAGTTTGCTGCCAAAAATTAGTCAATTTTGCAAGAACAGTATGGTGATCAGATCATCCAGCTGAAAACCAACAAGTTGCCCAGAGGCCTGATCACCCTAGAAAACATGTTTGGACCTGATGATCAACAAAAGAAAGTAAAGATGAATATGACAGTAAAGAAGCAAGACGATGAAGAGGTAGAGGTTGCACATGGCAAATTTCTAAAACATGGTAAGATAAATACTCAAGCTGAAAGGCAAGGTTTCATTAGGCTTTGTGATGAGTTTAATGATCTAATTACTTGGGATTATACGGATTTGAAATGTTTTGTTCCTAGTTTAATCCAACACACCATTGACCTAGATCCCAATGCCAACCCTGTCCGCCAAAAGAAAAGGCATGTCAATCCTAAAATAGAACCATTAATGAGAAAGGAACTATCCAAGTTCATAGAGGCTAAGATCATTTATCCTATTAAACATTCCTCTTAGGTAGCCAACTTAGTTCCAGTTAGAAAAAAGAATGGAGAAATTAGACTATGTGTGGACTTTAGAGACTTGAACAAGGCCTCACTTAAAGACCACTACCCACTCCCTTCCATGGAGCAGATCCTACAAATAGTAGCAGGTACTGAAAGGTTTTCACTCCTAGATGGCTACTTAGGCTACGATAAGATCCTAGTGAAGGAATCAAATTAGTACAAAATGGCCTTTACCACCAAATGGGGTACTTTGGCCTATCAAAAGATGCCTTTTAGACTGACAAATGCTGGAGCCTCCTTTCAGAGAGCGATGGATTTAGCTTTCAAATGTCTGATCAATGATCTTATCTTGGTGTATCTTGATGATTTGACAATGTATTCTAAGCATGCAGCTGACCATTTGGGTCATTTGAGAAAAGTCTTCGAAAGATGCAGAGAGTTTGTGATATCATTAAATCCCAAGAAGTGTATATTTGCTATCCCTGAAGGTAAATTGCTAGGACATGTGGTCTCCAAAGAAGGATTTGCCATTGATCCAAAGAGAACAAGCACCATTCTTTCTCTTCCCCTTCCCAACCATAAGAAAAGTCTGTAGAGTTTCGTGGGGAAGATCAATTTTGGGAGAAGGTTCATACCTGATTTTGCCTCAATAGAAAAACCCCTCATACCTATGCTAAAGAAGAATGCTGCTTTCATTTGGTCTAAGGAAGGTAGGGATATTGCATAAGCTCCTACACTGATAAATCCTAATTATGAGAAAGATTTAATCCTTTATGCCTTTGGAGGCAAGGAGGGTATATCAGCTATCCTGACGCAACAAACTGAGGAGAAGTTGGAGTAGCCAATTACTTTCTTCATCCAGCCTCTTAAGGGATATGAATTGAATTATGACTTCATAGAAAGACAAGTGTTTGTTGTGGTCAAAGCCTTGAAGAAGTTCAAGCATATGGTCTCCAATAGTAAATTTTAGTTGATGGTGAATAACCCTAGCGCCAAAGAGTTTCTCCTGAGCAAGGATATGAACGAGAAAAGAGCCGGGTGGATCACCAAGGTAATGGAGTATGACATCAATGTCAGCATTACTAGACTAATCCATGGCAAAGGTCTATGTGAACAAATGGCAGCAGATGTCAAAGGTAGAAGTGATGTTGTATATGTTCAAGAGCAGGCACAATTAGTTGAGCCTCATACTCCAACTGACTGACATCACGACATGATCACATTCCTACAATCAGGTAGATGTCCAGATGGATTGAATCAATCAAAAAGAAGGTATTTCAGACTTCAATCCATCCCTTATGTTATTATTGATGGTGTCTTGTTTAGAAGAGACATCAATCGAGTTCTTCTTAGGTGTATAATGTAAAATCAAACTTCAAGAGTACTAGAAGAATCTCATAATGACCCTGCTGGTGGCCATTATGCTCCTATAACAAATGCAATGAAAATCATGCGGGCCAGTTATTACTGGCCTAGTTTTATCATTGATGCGCATAAGTGGATTAGAAATTGTAAAGAATGTGCATTATTTGCTGGAAAGCAGAGACTAGCGACTCTTCCCCTTCATCCGATCAAAACAGAGCAGCCTTTTGCTCAATGGGGTTTAGACTTCATTGGGGTAATCAACCCCCCTTCCAGTGTAGGTCATAAATGGATCCTTATAGCCACTGATTATTTCACTAGATGGACAGAGGCAGTTGCATTCAAGGATGCTACGGAGGCATCTATTGTGGATTTCCTTGAAGGTATAGCCACAAGGTTTGGTGTGCCATCCACCATCATTTCTGATAATGCTAAGGCCTTCATAGGCACAAAGGTCAGTGAATGGGCACTGAATCATGGAGTGTACATGAAGACCTCATCAAACTACTATCCTTAGGGCAATGGTTTGTCTGAGTCCACCAACAAAAAACTTAATCATGATTATCAAGAAGACCGTGGAAGATAATCAAAGGGCTTGGCATTCTAAGTTGAAGACTACTCTTTGGGTTGACAGAATCACTCCCAAAAGAGCCATAGGTAATTCCCCTTTCATGTTGGTATATGGAAGGGAAACAAGGGTTCCATTGTCATTGGAGCTTCCTTCTTTTGAGTTGGCACAATAGCTAAAGTTAATAGAAAATGATGCCATGATCGTCAGGCTTGCAAAATTGATGGAACTTGCAGAAAAGAGAGATGTTGCTATGAGAACTCTTGATGTTCACCTAGATTAGGTTAAGAGAACCTTTGATAGAAAATCTACTAATAGAACATTCAGTGAGGGAGATATAGTGCTGAAGTGAGATGCAGATAGAGCCAAAGCTGGAAGACATTCAAAGTTTGATGCCCTGTGGAGTGGCCCTTACATCATCATCAGTTGCAAGCAAGCTAATGCATTTCAACTTTCTAGGCTAAATGGTGAGGTCCTGCCCATCCAAGTCAATGGGATTCATCTCAAACCCTGCTTTTAGCATGGTTGTGAGGTCTTGTAAATAAGGTAGTTTTCCCTTCAATAAGTGCCCTTGCACTTTGTTGTATTCTCATTAGGAGGTACATGCTTGCTTGTTTTTTTATTTTGGCTTGGTAGCTTGCCCAGTGTTGTAGCTCCTCTATTCTTGTTGCGGTCTCTTTTGACTCCATGCCCAATGGATGTATAAGGCCACTAATCTAATGTTTAGGAGGCAAACATCCCCGAGAGGTCACCAAAAATGTTGTCATATTTTGCCTAGCCCAAAAATATTCCTGTTTCCCTCCTATCAAAGAAATCTGATCAGAGAAAGCTTAAATAGAAGGAGGAAAGGATTAAATCCCACATTTCCCCATGCTATGCCTTGCAAAAAATCCCAAAATATTTCCTAGAGAATCTCTACAGAAAAATCCAGAAATTCTTAAGCTTCAAGTGTCTTCCATCGCAGGGATTTCTCAGTTTCATACTTGTCTCTTTGTATGTATCTTTGTATGCATTTTTGTATGTATATTCGCATATACATTCACATATGCAAGTGCATATACAAAGGAAGATACAAAAGGGGGAGATACAAAGACATATTGGTAGGACCTGGTTTGTGGTCTTGCTGATAGGCCAATGCACATTCAAGTTAGATGTAAGGCAATATACAAAAGAATACAAGTGCAAGGTCTCCCTGATAGCCCAATGTATATGCAATATACAAGGCAGGATACAAAAGTGAATGTACAAGGGTGGACCTGAGGAAAAAATGTAGTTGGTTTTAGATGAAAAGGCATATGTATGTGGTTTTGTTTGTATATTGCATGTGTACAATATACAAAGGCATAGACAAAGCTAGATGCAATGAGATATACAAAATTGAAGATGCAGTCATGCATGCCGATGTAAAATGAAAAGGTATAAGTGCATTTGTACATGCCGAAAGGTAGAAAAGTCAAACATCTTTTGTATGTATGATTACATGTATGTGCAATATGCAAAAAGGTGAAGATACAATCCGGACGTGATTGGAGAATTGATTCTGGCGGACTTCAAGATGGGGTCCGTGGTTGTATATCACATATATCAGATACAAAGTGATATACAAAGGAGCAGGATGTAGTCCCAGACCCGAACCCAGTTCCAATTTGCTTCATAAAATGTTGAGATCCACTTTTGTATGCACATGTGATTGTATCACAGATTCAAAGGCCAATTCAAAAGGAGGATGCAAGGGGTTTTCGGCGAGACTTTGCATATCGGAGACTCAACTCATAGTCTCCCCGATAGCCTGATATATGCAAAAGGAATTGCAGAAATAGTGCAGTGGTGGGTCCCAGTAACTCAGCGGTCTATTTTGCAACGATGGAGATCAAATGGAATGATGACACGTGTTAGGGGCATTCTGTTGATAACTGAGAGGGGGGGGTGAATCAGTTATCCTAATTATTTCCCTTATTAAACTTTCCTTTTAATTGAAGCAGCATAAAATCAAACACAAAACATAAACCATGAAATAAGAAACACATGACACAGTACTTTTGACGTGGAAACCCTGTTAAGGGAGAAAACCACGGGGTGATTAACCCAAGAATTATTCTCTGTTAGAAGAATAGGAAATTACAAAAATGGCACTTGCCAATTAGGGCTCACTGCCCGAGCACACTGCTCACAAGAGGCTCACTGCCTACAAGAAGACACACTGTCTTACAAAGTGATTAGAATCACAGTCTTGAACTGATTGGAAGCATCTGCATATGCTGGAGTTCAGTTCCGGTTAGGTTCAGTATACTGATCTGCTGCACTTCATCTTTCCTCTGTTCTTTAGTCTGCTGTCCTTTCACATACCGGATCTTTCTTGTTACTTCTGCTCTACTCTGGACTTGTTCGCATATCCTCACATACATTCGCACCTTTTACCACTAAATCCATCCTCTATATATATCCGCACAAGTACTTTCATCATCTTTCTAGTCGGCATCCGGAACAGTCTAGTTTCTTACAAACTTAGTTCTGTCGGCTGAATCCTTGCTCACCAAGCAATGCGGATCAAGCATATACTTGTAGATATCATCAATTATGTCGGCCAAACATGATTCATGCCTCCGCAACCTTTATCATCATCTGTAACACATCCGGAAAGTAGTTTGATACTCAGTCAGTCAGTTCTTCCTCTGTTTTCACTGTCTCTCAGGAATCCGGTACTCAACTATTCATATCTTTTTCCTTGTCCATCTCCGGAGGCTAAATCCTTGGAATATACTACTCAAGATAGTCCTCTTGACTTCCCCAGATCCGCACTGCACCAAGACACTTCCTCTGAGAGATCCGGACCAATCTGTCGGACCTTGCCACATGCTCTGTTCTTGTTCACCGGACCACCACAATCTTCAATCTGACTTCCGGTAGAGACATATCATGACTTGCGGATATGTGGGATGACCTTTGTTGCCATCAATGACAACAACCATGAATCCATATAGTGTCTCTTGCCAACAATCTCCCCCTTTGGCATTGATGGCAACACTTAGTGAAAAATGACTAAGTGTTTACACTATGCTCCCCCTTTGCTGATGCTCTGTCTTTATATACAATTTCCGGAACTCCCCCTGAGTTGGATTCCTCATTTTTCACTGCTCCTCACTCCCCCTTTGACATCAATGGCAAAGGGTAGGGTCCGCACACCAAAATTTTCAAAAATTTTCTATATATAGCCGCATATTTACATACTCACATATACTGCAGAATGTCTGCAAAGGATGTCTGCAGTTGAACCATTTCAGTAGCCCAACTAAGCTTCATTCTGTCCAGGATTGAAATGTGACCACTCAGCAAAAATGCAAAAGCTTCTGCCCGCCTGAGATCTGTCGGATCATTTGTATGGGCGGTGGTCTGGGCATCACTGATGGCCTCATGCATCGTTTCCAACTTAGGGACTATAATCCTTCTAAGTTCTCCCATCCGGTTGGTAATGTTCTTCCTCTCCTTCTCAAGATTCTTTATTTCATTCAAGACTGCAATAGTCTGACATTCTTGATTTATTATAGAGGAAGAGAGAGGATCAAAACCTTGAGATAAGCTTTGAAGCTTGTCCTGTTCTTCTTTTATTTTCTTGTCAATTGCTGTTGTTGCCTTTGACCAAGATATACAAAATTTGTAGATGTCACCGCCATCCTTAAGAGCATTTTCTAAGCTCTTTATTCCAATGCTTACAATCTTCCTATCCTTAGAGATTAATTCTAATATTTCAGAAAATCTCTTATCCAAAAATTCCTTCCGGACCTTGTCTTCAGCTGATTTTTCTAGAGAATTAAAATGTGTATCAATACTGCTGACTAAGGTTTTTAGATTACCGGAAGTGGAGGCAGTCGGATCTATTTGGATTGATGGCATGATCTTTACAAGTACTCCGGAAGCAGCCTCTATCAACTCACAGTCCTCCATATGAGACTTTAGGAGCTTTTCATTTGCCTTGGCATTTGCAAATGAAGCTATCTTCATTGTTTGTACCGGAGAGAGAGAGTCAAAATCAAATGGACCTTTTAGAAGCTCCGGTTCATCAATCTCTAGAGTTTCTTTGCTCAAAAATTGTTGAACAGTTTGTGCAGTGTCTCTTGCCGGAGACAGATGTTTCTTTTCTTCTGCAGTCTTAGAACTGTCAACCTCTTTGTCTGTCACCACTGCTTCCTTCTCCTGCAATTTCTCTTCTTCTTTGGATCCGGAGACTGTAGGGGAAACCGGAGGAGAGATGCTTGCTTGTTCATGGGTCACTTCTTCTGGAGCAGAGGGTCCCAAGTCCTCACTTGTCTGTTCAGGGCTCACTTCTTCCGGAACAGAAGATTCCAAGTCAGCAGCTGTTTCTGCACCTAAGTCCTCTACAACAGGAAGATTGAACCTTTTGAAGGCCTTCCGGAGGATCTCTTCTGTCTCTTGTGCCACTTTGTCAGTCTCACCAAGCATGAGCTGATTCATCCTGGCTTTACTTCTGAACTCATCTCTGCAGTCCTTGAAGATCATGTTCATTGTCTTGGGATCAATTTGAGGATATAGCTGAATAGCTATCTGCTCCCGGATCTCAAGATCTTTGGCATGCGCATTATTCTTTCTTACTTCCATTTCCTTCTCTAGGCTTTTAGGAATGAGAGATATGATCTCAATGAAAGCCTTATTGTATGTGTTCAGATATTTAACTGTGGCTTCCTGCAGAGTCTTTTGGTCTGCCTCACTGAAGTCATCATAGGATTCAGTCATTGGTTGAAGGTTTCCATCCACCGTGACCGACTTGATTATGCTCTCTAGTGACAGAGTGGGCTTTTCAACAGTTACCTCTGCCATTTCCTCCTTGTCTTGGCCTGTGGAGGGCTTACCGGATCCTTTCTTTTTCTGTTTCTTTACTTCTCTTACTCCTTCATCTGATTCTGTCTCCTCTTCATCCTTTTGGCTTTCATAAGCCCTTGATGCTTTTGTCTTGGATCTTTTACCGGATGCCTGGACTTCCGGTTTTGAGCTTTTGGTTGTGGAAGGTGCAGATCTCTTTGATGATCTGGTCCGGGTGGGGGTTTCAACCGGAGCACTTTCTTTGCTTTTCTCTTCTTCCTCAGCCTTTCTCCTCTTTTCCCGGCTGGCATCAAGTGCCTCTTTTGAGATGCCTAGGCCTTGAGCAATGTGCTCTACTTCTTTTCTCACTTTTCTTTTAATCTCAGGTTCCCTGAGTTCTACATGTAATTTCACGCTCAGCTCCTCAAAGGTTCCAAACCTTTCTGCCTTAGGATCTTTGGGCTGACTTAGCATGTGTTGAACATGCAGCTCTACTATCTGTTCATCAACTTCATACCCCATGGGCATGATCCAGACAGTCCTTGGCTCCACTGCCTCCATTAGGCACTGATCAGTGTCAACCATAAAACATACTGAGTCCTTGTATTTCTCAATGAGTGACTGGGGAATTCTCTCTCTTGCTTGCATCAAGCTCTGAAAGTTTTTGAAGTATCCCCATAGAGCTGTATTTCTCGCTTTTGCATCCCCAAGTCCATGCAAATAGTCTCTTATCTGGACTGCAACAGGTTTGTCATTCTGCCATACCCATCCACTTGTTCCGGGTAGCTCATTCATGAAGTAAAAGAAGAGACATACAATGAGAGTACCATACTTAAAGGAGTTCTTCTTGTCTTTCTTGATTTTCTGTACATTTTCCATCAATTGGCTTAGTAGTAGTTCACAAAGATCATAATCTGCATTCTTTCTTAGCATTTCATATGCTGTGTATATTGCAGTTCCGGATACAGAATTCTCCCTGCTGGAGTGATAGATCTTGTATCCTATTATCATTGATGCATATTTGATATCCGGATCCGAAATATCTTCAATGGTCATTGCTCTCTTATCATATTTTGATCCGGTGGCCTCAGTTACAACGTTGTTCTTGACAGATTTGAGGATAGGTACCCCCCCGGAAGAGTATAGACCAGTTACTGCTCTAATTGCTTCTTTTGTGATCTTGCAGGGTCTATCTAGCCAAAGGAAGTTGTCATGCATCCTGCTCAGTACATACCGGACCCATTCATCTTCTTCAAAGCTAGGGAAATGAATGAATTGCTCAAATTGTTTCTTCTGGATACCCTTATACTCTGGTTTGAGCTCAAAAGCATTGTCTATCAGTTGCTTGTGATAGAGGTCTCTTAATTTGAATTCCCCAAATTCCTCAATGTTTGCGTGTATGTAAACCCTAATATCTTCAGTATGTAAGACTCCGTGGGGAACACTAGAGAAGGCTCCTAGTGGATCTACCTCCAACGATTTGTAGGGATGTTTCTTGAATGAGGGGCGAGGTCTATCAGAGATCTTAACTATGTTTGGAGTAGCCATTCTTCAAAGATTTGCAGTGAGGCAATGAAAAACGAAGAATACCTTATGCGCCTTCGGTTTGCACGGAGTGGTTGGATTGATTTCTTTATGCAATAGCTTCGGCAGGAGATCCTTGGTGTGCTTGATGAACCTTGTTGCAGAGCTCCACTATTCGCTTCTTCTCAAGTGTAGAATGAGCAGATAACTTTTGAGAAATCCCTTATATTGCTCCGCAAACCCTAATATCTGTCTGCAATAAATGCTTCACCTGCATTATTCCGGTTTACCATGTCTGGACAGCTTGGAGTATCCCGGATTAGTCCTGATCACTGAATATCATCCGGATCTTTAAATCATGAATAAATCTAGGTAACATATTACAAGAACATCCCAAACACTCTGTCCAATCCGCAAGACAAGATCGTGCACTTCCGGATCTCTCCGGACCTTTTTGTAATCCTTTATCATACCGGAGCACCTCCCTGAACAGGTCTAACTTAATCGAACACAGCTTCTTCATAACTCCATGCGGACCTCTGAAAACTTGACTGAAGCATCTCAGGACTTATATCTACAAACCCTTTAATCCGCATCTTGTGCCACATCCGGCACAACTTGTTTGGCTGGGGGAACAGAATCTTCTTTGAGTCTCCCCCTGAGCCTGAGCTCACTTTTTAATTTCCGGAAGAAATATCAGCACCAGAATCTGGTGCGGATCCAACCTCTACATTCTCTGAGCTTTTCTTCACCCAAATCTTGCTCATCTGATTCCTAACTTCATCCGCATTCATCTTTTGTTTACCCTTGTCTTGATTCTGATTATACACCGGACCTCTTTTGTCCTGATTCTTGTTTCTGCAGACTTTAGCATTATGACCGGACCTATTGCAGATTTGACAAATAACATTTCTTTGCATATTTAACTGATATCCCCTTGATCTGCATTGATTAGCCATATGACCTACTCTATTGCATGTAAAGCATCTACCTTTGAATGATTTGTTTACTTGCATAATTCTGCATTCATGGGATTTGTGTCCATACCTTTTGCAGTTGAAGCACTGTCCGGAGAAGGATGAATTAATCTGATTCATTCTCATTCTGCACTGATTAGCTTTGTGACCAAAATGGTTGCAGCTGTGGCAGTATCCATTGAAGGATGGATATTTTTGAGCATTTGGCTGTCTTACCGGAGGTCTTCTAGGCCTGCTCCTTGGATTTTCTGATCCAAGATTCTTCTGACCGGATCCGGAGCTTTCTCCTTTCTCATATCCCAAGCCATACTTGTCATCTGTCCTCTTTTGACTTCCAAGAAGAACTTCAAGTTGAGCAGAACTTATCTTGAATTTCTCTTTATATTCATTTGCTGTTTGAAGGTCTCTTTTGAGAGAGGCAATTTGATCCTCAAGTTTTCCTTCATTATCTTTGGAATCTTCAAGATCAGATTCAAGGTGTCTGATAATCCTGTCCATCTGGTGGCATTCTTCTGATTTTTCTTTAAGAGATTGTCTTAGATTGTCTTCAGCCTTTCTTTTTTCTTCAATCTCTTGAGTAAACTTTATAGTTCCTGATTCCATTTCATGTCTTAACATAATGACTTCTTTTGATAACTTTTCACATAACTTGGTTTGCTCAGTCAATTCCTCACTTGTATTGTTTTCTTCACTTTGTCTTGCCAACTGTTGAAGCAGCTCCTTTCTCTTTTTCATAGAGAGACTTAATTTGTCTTTTAATTCTCTCATGAATTCATCAGCCTGTTTGAGTCTTTCCTTTAATTCACTGACTTCAGAATTTGACTGTTCAAGATCCTCAAGGGCAGTCTTGAGTTGCTCCCTTAAACCATATGCATCCATTTGAAATCCCAGATCTTCCTCAAGCTGTTAGGCTCTATTAGGAGGAACTTGGCTCTGATACCAATTGTTGATAACTGAGAGGGGGGGGTGAATCAGTTATCCTAATTATTTCCCTTATTAAACTTTCCTTTTAATTGAAGCAGCATAAAATCAAACACAAAACATAAACCATGAAATAAGAAACACATGACACAGTACTTTTGATGTGGAAACCCTGTTAAGGGAGAAAACCACGGGGTGATTAACCCAAGAATTATTCTCTGTTAGAAGAATAGGAAATTACAAAAATGGCACTTGCCAATTAGGGCTCACTGCCCGAGCACACTGCTCACAAGAGGCTCACTGCCTACAAGAAGACACACTGTCTTACAAAGTGATTAGAATCACAGTCTTGAACTGATTGGAAGCATCTGCATATGCTGGAGTTCAGTTCCGGTTAGGTTCAGTATACTGATCTGCTGCACTTCATCTTTCCTCTGTTCTTTAGTCTGCTGTCCTTTCACATACCGGATCTTTCTTGTTACTTCTGCTCTACTCTGGACTTGTTCGCATATCCTCACATACATTCGCACCTTTTACCACTAAATCCATCCTCTATATATATCCGCACAAGTACTTTCATCATCTTTCTAGTCGGCATCCGGAACAGTCTAGTTTCTTACAAACTTAGTTCTGTCGGCTGAATCCTTGCTCACCAAGCAATGCGGATCAAGCATATACTTGTAGATATCATCAATTATGTCGGCCAAACATGATTCATGCCTCCGCAACCTTTATCATCATCTGTAACACATCCGGAAAGTAGTTTGATACTCAGTCAGTCAGTTCTTCCTCTGTTTTCACTGTCTCTCAGGAATCCGGTACTCAACTATTCATATCTTTTTCCTTGTCCATCTCCGGAGGCTAAATCCTTGGAATATACTACTCAAGATAGTCCTCTTGACTTCCCCAGATCCGCACTGCACCAAGACACTTCCTCTGAGAGATCCGGACCAATCTATCGGACCTTGCCACATGCTCTGTTCTTGTTCACCGGACCACCACAATCTTCAATCTGACTTCCGGTAGAGACATATCATGACTTGCGGATATGTGGGATGACCTTTGTTGCCATCAATGACAACAACCATGAATCCATATAGTGTCTCTTGCCAACACATTCAAGTCCGATGCAAAAGGTGATACAAAAGTCAAGGTTTGCTTTATATGTTGTCAATTGTATTGTATATACATTTGCATATACAAAAGCAGATACAAAGGCACATACAATCACATATACAAAAATTGAATATGCAAAAAGCAAAAGGAAAGAAAATTGCATAAATGCATAAAGTGAACCTAGCAGTGTAAAGTGCATATGCATGATCAGATACAATTGCATATGCAAAGTGATATACAAGTGCAAGATGTAGTTGACCACAGCTTTGACCATGGATATCTCCCTCATTATGATGAATTTCAACATGCTTCAAAAGGCAAAAATGCTTTTTTTTGCCTCCTCTTTCATCTAGCGGGATTTTGAAGGGAATATTCTCACTTTCAAAATATAATCTAGATTTGTATGCTCAGCCAATAGGATGTCTCAGCAACCCCTTGGCATGTTGCAGAGGTTGTTATGTTGCATTTATTCCAATTGGTGAGCTTTGCAGGTGCATTCATGGTGGATGGTCAAATTCTTAAATGCACCATGGGTTCTTCTGGCTTGCTGGTAGATATCCTCGTGGCCTGCAATGACTTTTGTTCTCCTCACTTCATGTTTTGTCCTCCTTTGTGTGTGGGCAACTGTTTCTCAGGTTGCAGACCTGCGAGCATCATGGTTATTGTCCTTTCACCACACCCCTGCTCATGCGCCCCTGTTCCTGCATTGATGACCTCAGATCCTATGGAGTGACTTCAACGCCTTCTGCGCAAGAACTTGATCTATAAAATGCATTGTAACCTCATTGTTGAGGAGGATGGTAAAATTTTGGGCTATTATGCTGCCAAATTTCTTTTAGTCAGACCTTCTAGTGTAATTACAGGGTAAGGGAATGTGACTCACTATGCCAGAATCTTGCCTCTGTTGTCTTCCCATTTATCCACCAATGAATGTGATTAGCTATACTGTGTCTTTTCCTACTACTGATTATTTTGTATTGTAATAGTTTCTGACCTTCATGATTGATATATGCATGATTTCTTGCCTCTCTTATGTCCTGATTTCTATGTTTTACTTGAAGCTATAATCTATTATGTGAGTAAAGCGGCTCCTCTGTAGGTTTGATCTTCATACCGAAGGCTCAATCAGCCTCATAAGTCTATGTGAATTCCCTTCATGATTGAGATAATTGTTGTGTCTACACCAAGATCATCATCACTCACTAAACTAGGTGCATCACCCTTTCATTTCAGTTTCCTTCTAATCCTTTTCTACTGCAAGCATTAGCACTAGGTTTAGATAGTTTTTTCTAAGCATTAGGCTTATAATGAGGAACCAACATTCTCTGGAGGTCTAATCTTAGTTCACAAGGTCCCACACTTCGAGATCATTCCCATTGTGTCATTAGAATGCTTGGACTCTTTCCAAGCAGGATGCAATTCTATGTGACAATAGAAACTTTTGCTCCAATGGCAAGAATAGAGGTAGTTAGATTGTTTCTTGCCTTTAAAGTTTTTAAAGTGTATCAGATGGATGTCAAATCAGCATTCCTAAATGGAGTTTTGGAGGAAGAAGTCTACATTGAGCAACCGGAAGGATTTCAATCGTCTGATTAGAGTGACATGGTTTGTAGACTGAGAAAAGCATTATATGGACTCAAGCAAGCTCTAAGAGCCTAATATACAAGATTGGATAAATATTTGCTCAAGATAGGTTTTAGCAAAGGTACTACTGATAGTAATCTTTACTTCATGATTAATCATGAGGACATCCTGATTGTTGAAGTCTTTGTTGTTGATATCATTTTTGGTGGAAATAAATGTATGTGCAAAACATTTGTTGACCAAATGAAAAGTGAATTTGAAATGTCTATGTTTGGAGAGATGAATTTCTTCCTAAGTTTGCAAATTGTCCAGTTAGACAAAGGTATCTTTATATTTGAGTCCAAGTATGTTAAAGAATTACTGAAGAAGTTTTGAATAGAAGATTCAAAACTTGTAGGCACACCTATGGCAACCAGATGCAAGTTAAGTAAAGATGATGATTCACCCAAGGCAAATCAGAAAAGGTATAGATCAATGATTGGAGGGCTGCTCTATCTAAGCCAGACTAGACCTGACATCATGAACGCAGTTGGACTTGTTGCTAGATTACATTTTGATCCAAAAGAATCCCAAGTTCTGGCAGTCAAAAGAATTTTCAGATATCTCAAGGGGACAATTGATCATGGATTGTGGTATCCAAAAGACAATGACTTTACTCTTCATGCATACACAGATGCTGATTGGGCAAGAGATGTGGATGACAGAAAAAGTACTAGTGGTGTTGCCTTTTTCTTGGGAAAGAGATTTGTCTCTTGGATGAGAAAAAAGCAAGAGGCAATATCTCTATCTATTGCAGAAGTAGAATATATGGCAGCAGCAAACAATTGTACTCAGGTTCTATGGATGAAGCAAATGTTGAAGGACATTAGAGTTGTGTTTGAGGAACCAGTCACAATCTTTTGTGATAATTCTAGTGCAATAAGTATCTCAAAGAATCCAGTGTTGCATTCAAAGACAAATCATATATCTATCAAATTTCATTTCTTGAGAGAAAAGGTCAATGAGAATGAAGTCAAGTTGGAGTTTGTGTCATTCAAAGATCAGATTGTAGATATTTTCACTAAGCCTCTTCCCAAGGATAGCTTTGAATATCTCAAGGAGAAGTTAGGGGTTATTACCCCTCCAAATTAGAACTAATATGTACCAAGGTGCATCAGTCTGATGGAATTCTCAGTCATATCTTGAGATCCAGATTGATGAGAGAATACTACTCTAGGGAGTAGTCAGTATATGTTGGAAATCAATCTAAATTAAAAAGGGGAAGAGATAATTGCAAATATGTGCCCTGTTAGTGTGAATAGGGTTACTTTTCTATCTAGCTCTTTCTTAGCTTGTTCTCCGCTTTAGCTCTTTTCACACTAGGCTAAGTTTACTTAGGGATTTTTTCACTTTATCCCACATTGGTTCTGTTTTGAGTCTTTTGGGTGAAATATCCTTTATATACCCACCTCTTTCTCCCATATGAGCATCAAACCCCATTCTATTGTATTGCTATGCATTCTCTTGAGTTGAATACAGTTTATTTGGCTCATATCTGATTTCTATTTTGCTTTCTCTCAATCACTTGCATTTTTGGGTAGAAATATAACATGGTATCAGAGCAGTTGTGAGTTGTGGGTTAGCATTTTTCTTAGAAATCTAAGAATGTAGGGCTATTTTTTGAAAGTTGAGTATGCTCTTCTCTTGCATCTGATGATGATCTGGAGAATCAGAAAAATATGATAGAAACACTAGTTTCTGGGAAGGGTTTTGTATGTGGCTTTGTGTTGCAGGTAGCTTCAAGAGATTCTTCGAGTATTTTTGAGCTCACCATTGAGTTTAGAACTATTGGAAAAGTTAGAATAACACTTTCTTTCATTTAGATTGAACATCGAAAGCCATTTTTATGAGGATTTGAAGCTCATATTTGACATTCAGCTTGCATTTTATGTATTTTGATCAACTTTGCAGGTTGCAACATGCCTTTGCTTGTCTTAGTTAGCTAATTCAGTCTTTACATGCCATTTTTTGGTTGCTGGGGTCATTTTTTGGTGCTAAAGACATTTTTTTTACACTAGAGAATCTTTTGTACATCAAAAATAAAAATACCTTCTAGGTTTTGTTCACAGCATCGAAAAACCATTTGGGTATCTGTTAGTTTTTGTATGCAGCTTACATATTTTACAAAACCAACATTAGAAAGCTACAATAGACCCCCTCTCTATTGGCATTTTGAAAATTGCAGTTCAACATCTGAAGGCCATAACTCGGGCTCTCGACCTCCAATTTGCAAGCTTCTTTTTTTTATTTTGGCTAATGTTTTGTGCTCTACATACTGGTTTAGATGATGTTTTATTTTGGTGCATTAATTTTCCAGAAATTATGTTTTCTTATCAAATCTGAGAGGCAGTTTCAGTTTTTAGAACTTCAAATGGCTATAACTTTCACATATGATCTCAGATGGAGGTCATTTTTTTTTTAAAGTTGATATTTTTCTGAGTACTACACAATGGTGCTATTTTGAAGTTCTGATTCTAAGATATTTCTGTAATTTTAGTATTTGGGTCCATTTTAGACATTGTAAAACTCTAGAAAACTCTACTCCAGCATTGTAAACACACAGATCTAAGGCCATTTTTATTCATGGAGGCTGATGTGAACATTCATCAGTACATGCACCATTTCCTTTTTTGCATGCATTAGGTTTGCATTTTCTCTACACTTCATTTCAATTCTAGGTCATTTCTCAATCAACTGTTGCTTCATAGATCCCAGAGTTGTACCAGTTTGCGAGTTTTCTAGTGTTCCTTGGGATTGGGTCTGCTATTGCTTTTTCATGATTCTAACCTGAGTCATTGAGTGACTCTAATATGGTTTCTAGCAAATAGAAGTATCCTTCCTTGCTTGCCAGATTGAGGATTCCAGTGTTACTCCCCAAGTGTGCTTCTAGTGCTTTTTCTTGCAGCAGGTTATCTCATTATGAAGGGGTTGTATGATCTATCTTATCATCCTTTGTGTGGATAGAGATTAATTGGATTTGTGATGGATATCATTGTTGTATTTTATCTCTCTTTTGGGGAGGAGTTTTGTCCCATTGGGTTTCCTCCTTTTCTCCATTTGTAAGAGATTTCATTTGCATTTGTACATGGGTACCTAACATGACCTAGTAGCCGGGACCCATCTTTGCATCATTTTGTGTATTTGCATAATAATCTTCTCTCCTAAGTTGCACTTAAGGGGGGGTGTTAGTGTGAATAGGGTTACTTTGCTATCTAGCTCTTTCTTAGCTTGTTCTTCACTTTAGCTCTTTTCACACTAGGTTAAGTTTACTTAGGGATTTTTTTCACTTTATCCCACATTAGTTGTGTTTTGAGTCTCTTGGGTAGAATATCCTTTATATACCCACCTCTTTCTCTCATATGAGCATCAAACCCCATTCTATTGTATTGATATGCATTCTCTTGAGTTGAATACAATTTATTTGGCTCATATCTAATTTCTATTTTTCTTTCTCTCAATCACTTGCATTATTGGGTAGAAATCTAACATGCCCTTTGCCATTGATGTCAAAGGGGGATTGAAGTCATGTGAAAAACTTGGAAGTAAGTAGTTGTTGGTGAAAGACGGAGTAGTGAAAACAAGTGGTTACAAGAGAAAGGGGGAGAAGTTCTTGTCTTGATAGTGAAATTAGTTTTTCACATCATATGTTTCCATCAATGACAAAGGGGGAGATTGTTACAAATATGTGCCTGATGTATTGTCATTGATGTCAACATATCCTTCTATCAAAAATAGTGAAGACAATGCAGAGGAGTGATCAGTAATTCTAGTAAAGTGAAGATCAGAGTTTGCAGATTAAAGGGTTTGTAGAGCGTTGTCTACTATTGCTCCAGCTAAGATTTGAGAGATCCACATAAAGATTTGGTGCCCTCTGAGTAGAACAGGTTTCTGCAGTTGTTCTGTGATAACAGAATGGCAAGAAGTTGGTCTGGATTGGTCCGGTATGAGAATATTATGATCTACAGATCTAGAGACATGTCTGGGATGTTGGTGTGTTTCCTCAACTCAAGTGGTTCATGGTTTGGAGATCCGGAAGCAATCATTCTAGTTTGACAGTCATGGTAGTGTGTGTTCTTGAGGTTTAGTATGAAGATGCGAGTGATTTTGGTGATACGAAGTGGTGTGGTTATTCTTATTAACTTAATTGTGCTTGTGGTGGTCTCTGGATCGTGTCATTGTTGTGTTGGTGGTCCGCATTGAAAAAGGAGCTCGTGATTGAAGGTTTCATCTTGGTTGTTGTTGTTTTTCCCAGTCTTGGCCGACCAGATGTTCCTAGTGTGTTGTAAATGATCTAAAAATCATTTTATGAACCATGGCATGTTAATGAAGAAAGATTCAAGTCTCAACTATGATTGGCCAACAGTGTAAAGATCCGAGTTAAGTTTGGCTGACCTTTTTGATCATTCCAAGATGGATATTAAAGTATATTAATACTTGTTAAAGAGTTGTCAAACATTATCCTTGTGCAAAATAGATTAAATATGAGTAAAAGATTAGAAGCAAAGTAGAAAAGGAAAGGAGCGAGAGAAGTATAGAGTGTGAAGATAGTAAAGAAGAATCAGGTGAAAAAAATAAGTTTTTGAGCTTTCATTGAAACTGAACTAGGCATGAAGTAGATGCTATTTCTTAGTTAATTCATTCTATTCTAAATTAATTTTGTAGGTAGTGAGCCTCCTCTTTTGAGTAGTGAGCTCTGGACAGTGAGCTCAAAGGCATGTTCCTTCTATTTTTCTAAAGTACTTTTAACAGGGTACAAATCTTTGTGGGTTAACCCCCACCATGGTTTTTCCCTTAATCGGGTTTCCACGTCAAAATCTTGGTGTCAATTGTGTTGATTATGTTTCTACTCTTATATTGTGGATCTATGCTTTAAGGGTTACATCACTAATTTGGTAGTAAGATAATAAAGAAGGTTAAAAGAAGAAAAATATTAAATTGTGTGACAACTGATTCACCCCCCCTCTCAGTTGTTCAGTCTATTCCCAACACTTATGAGGGGGAGAACCACTATTATTTCCAACTGTTGACAGTCGTCTTTCTCTTTTCTGATTTTTAGCGAGTTTTTGTTGTTGAATCTTTCTAACATAATAATAGGAATTATCATGTACCTTCTCACTCGTCTGTATCAATTGTTCTACTTGTTTTTCTGGTTCATTTTAGTTATGTGCCAATCCATATAAGGATAACGAAGGAGGAACCTCAGCATAAATTTCTTGTCTTTGTGGGTGAGGTGGATTGTCCACTTACTTCTTATCCACTTCAATCATACCTACGATATTATCATAGTCTAAATAATCATCATCGTCTATTTTCACTAAACCTTGTTCCATCATATTGGTATCGGTATGTTTAGGGAATCGATTAGTAAAGATTTGCAAATTCTGATTCGGCGGAGCAACAGACTTATTTCTGTTATCATTCACACCCGATAGCTGTATGATATTCAAATCAATAAGGTCTTGTATCTCAGGTTTAAGATGCATACATCATTTAGTATCATGTCCTTGTGTCTGATGAAAATGACAAAAGGCATTAGCATCAAAGTAAGGTCCTTGTGCTTTACTAGGATCGACAGGCCTAATCGGGGGAAGCTTCAAAATTTTATTACTCACAGCTTGATTCATTATAGAATGATAAGACTTAGATATTGGAGTAAACTTACTTAGTTGATAAGATGCCTTCTTCAGATTGGTGATAGTAGACACATTAGAAAAGTTGTTCGTATTTGGTCCATTAATCTTGATGAAACTCCTATTATTATCATTCCTCTTAAAGTTGTTTAGTGATGATCCACCCATGGATTGACTAACTTGAGCCGATGAGTTTTGATTTTTCATACTGACTGGATGAAAGTTGGTAATCATGAAGGGCAGTGCATAAATGTTGAAAGGAGTTATATTTCATCTAGAGGATTTTATCATAGATGTTAGGTTGTAAATTTGTAATAAATACCTTTTGAACATCCTCATCTTTCATCTGATATTGAATTTGTCTATACAAAGCTTGATACCGACTAATAAACTCAGTTAACTTCTCTTTCAGACCTTGCTTACAGTGAACCAAGCCAATTAAGGAGACTTGGGGTCCAATGTTTGCTTGAAAATGTTGTAGAAATTGATCAATCAACTACGAAAAGGAGTGTATTGAATTTGGAGGTAAATAACAAAACCATTCTAAGGCAATGTCTTTGAGAGATCATGGGAAAAGTTTTGCTAACAAGTCCTCTTCAAAATAGAAATCACTACACATAGCTGTGAATGCTGCCACATGAGTATTAGGATCACCTTTTCCACCATATTTTTCAAAGCAAGGAGTCTCAAACCTCTCTGGCATAGGAGTTCTCAAGATCGCATAGGAAAGGGGATTACGGACATGATATGTTGGTATATTGGGCTACGAAGAATTTGTCAAATTTGTTACCTTTTGTTGTAAAGAATTCATGCCCTATAAAAGTTTATTTACGATGGCATCATTGGGAGATGTGGTTTTTTGCGAGGAGTTGGAACCAAAGTGAGGAGGTGAATGAGCTTGAGATATGATGGGCGGAGGCTAAGAATATGTCAATGGTGGTTGGACATAATGGTAGGTGGAAGATGGTTGCGAGTAGGTAATAGGTGGCTAGAAATGAGTGGAATAGATAGGTGGTTGAGAACAATTATGCAGAGAGGAGGTCTCCTTAGAAACCAAATTCTGATAATCATATCCCATAGCTTTGTAATTAGTGCCATTAGATACTCCAATACCAATGGTAGCATTACTACAAGGATTCACATCAGTTGTTAAGATTGTGGATGTAAAATTGGATATTCTTGTAGTCGGTATAGGTGTTGATACTTGTGTATGAGACGGTGACAAAGTGTTATTTATTACTGTGACAGATTCAGTCACTGGCATGATATTAGTTTGTACAATATGTGCTAAACCACGAATTGCATTAACACCATCTTGTCCTTCTCTTATCAATTATGTTACATGGTGAATCACAGGTACATCTTCTTCAACTATCCTCTTAGTTTGCACATAGTCTTGGAATTCAGCTAGGTCTTTGTCAAATTTATTTATTTTCTCATCAGATACATATCCTGTCGTCTCAATAGTATCATCAACATCATGAAAAGTTTGCTCTTCTATTGTACTTGTGATAGGTGTAATATCTTGTAACATTTGTGTCTCTCCTTTTGTAAAGAAGGTGTTCGATGTGCCAACTTCTTCAAGAGAACTAGATCCCATGTGTCTTATGCTTCTTCTTAAAGGAATGTTTCTTTTAGGGCAGAAAGTTATTAGACTCATGCAAATCTAGGATGATGACAAGTCAAAATATAGTGAAAATATGCTAAAACATGTAAATTTTCACCAAATCTCAATGCATAACAGCCTCTTAATGCCAAAATATTCATCACAACATGCTTTTGGTGCCACTCACGGTCAAATCTTATTGAAAATATAGCAAAAACAGGCAATTCTTCATAGTTTTTCAATTCCAAGGCCTAGAAAAATTGGTGTTGTAAAGATTTTTAGGAGGTCTAGAAAATACTATTGATGACATCAGTCACCTCAATCTATAAAATTTGTTACAACACACTTGGAGTGCAGACTAGCCCAAACCCTAGGGAAAAAATAGCAAAAATGTGTAGTTTTTCACCAAATTTTTAATACAAGAGCCCGATAAAAAGGTGTTGTGAAGATTTTTAGGAAGGACAATAGATAATACCCCTGATATAAGTCAATTAGTGCAACAATATTCTTTACATAATGCCTAAAGTGCAAGTTTAGAGAGTCGATAAGGCCAAATTTAGTGAAAATCAATGTTTTTGAAGCCCTAGGTTTAAGATCTTGACACAAAAAATTCTGTATGAATTTATTGCAAGATGATTTATGATGAAAATTAAATACACTTAGATCTGAAATTATTTCCAAGCTCTATCATGCAAAATGCAAGTGCAAATCTAACGAAAAAATCAATGAAAATGCTAGTTTTTGTTGACTTTTTCTATGCAAAATGCAAATTTTTAAAATCTAAATGCCAATTTTTTCCAAAATGCAAGACTATAGCCAAATGCAATTTTGAATGAATCTCTAAAATCAGTAGAAAAATCTGAAACCAGATTTTACCTACAAACCCTAGATTTTGGAATTACTTGGTTATATGCAAAGTTCACAATTTTCAACAAAACCCGAGTAATTTTATGATGAAAATGCAATGAAAATTACTAATTTTTTGTAATTTTCTGTAATTTAAATCAGATCTAATGCAAAAATCATAAATTTGATGAAATTCAAACTAATTCATGCAACATGCAAAACCCTAACATGGATTTTTTTACAATTTTTCTAATTTTTCAAAAAAAAATTGTAAGTTTTCTAATGCAATAAGATGAATGATACTATGAATGAATGAAAATCACTGTAAATCTAAAGCACAACACTTAGCAAGGTGCAAACATGTCCAATAACACAGGCTCACCAAAATGTAAAGGGTGGAATTTGGATAGTTGGTTTTTGGTAGTTTTGGTGTATATTCTCCTTTCACCCTTACATTCAAGGACCTAGGGTCGAGTTGCAATGTATTATCATACCCTAGGTCACTATTGAGATGTAGGGAAACTTGGATTTTTATGATTTGATTGACAATTTCCTTCTCTTATGCTCAATTGTACCTTAAAACCCTAATTATGCAAATACGACAGTAAACGGATGAATTACAGAAAATGCTTCTATAGAAAGATGTAAAATAATAAATAACTGTGCACCTATTTTTGGGGTTCCGAGGTAGAAAAGTCAGGGACTAAAGAGAGGGTACCCAATTCCAAGGCCCTGCTTTTTGTCAAGATCTGGAAATAAGGTCTGCAACTTGTATTTGTTGTATCAGAGATTTTCTGCCTCTATTATCCTTATATGGATCGGGAGATAATCAAAACACATCAAAAAGACAAATAGAACAATCGATACAGATGAGTGATCTATGGTACAGGATGATTCCTGTTACTATGTTAGATGGCATCAACAACACAAACTTGCTAAAAATTGGAAAAGAGTAAGACGACTATCAACAGTTGGAAATAATAGTGGTTCTCCCACTCATAAGAAACAAAAAGTCTCATTTAAACAAGGATTTGAGAAACAAGCATCATATCATAACAAACAAGACTGTCATAAGAACCACTCAAACTTTGCACTAAACATGATTGAGTACCTCTCCAAGAGGTTTGTAAGTTCAAAAATCTGATATGAAGATCCTACTAGGTAAGTATTTCTAACCCTTTATCTCTCTCCTAATGTGCTTCCCCTGTGATGTGTTATGTGTTGTTTAGGCCTCCTGGGATGACCCTTGATTCTCTTGTAAGGTCCCAAATACCAGGAGACCACCTCTATTGTGACCTTCTTCTATTTGTATAATCATTCTTCGATATTGCCTCTCTCTGATTTCATTGTTGTGTGTTGTGTCTTATAGACATAGCGTTGTAGTTGGTGACTTGGGGACACCCTCCTATGTGACTGTTCTAAAACACTTGTTTCTCCTCTCTTATTTTTTGTTTCCCTTCCTCTAGTGTTTCTATCTAGTGGGTGGATGATGAAAAACATTTATATTGATGTAGACATAGCATCCCTTTAGAGAGAAATACAAAATTGGACTTAGTTCCTAATATGAAGATGGGGTTGTATATCTTATCTGATGCTTGGCTAGTGGAAGCACTCATGCTTTCCATGTAGTGATTTTGATGATGTTTTTATCTCCTTTACAAATCATAACAATACTGCTCTGCGCACTTTGTTTGTCATTGAATCTAGCCTTGGTGGTACTCGATTCAGAGATCTTCATGATATAGCCCCACAGTTATCCTCAAACTCTGAATTCATAGTATAACCTGGCTCTTTGTGTGATTAATCATATGCATTGATGTTGTTGTTTATCATGATGTTGTGGTTAATCATAAAGTACATGTCACCTCTGGGGGGCATGTGCTTTGCGAAATTATGTGTTCCCTTGTGTGTTTTCTTCCTACCTTAATGTGCTTGATATCGATACATGATATCAACCACCTTAACGTGGGGGCATATATAAGGTAAGCTGTTTGTTTTAGATTTTAGCAATGTGCTTGTCCTTAGGTGCAGTTTAAAGACTGGTGGTGATGAGTCCCTCCTGCATTTTGAGTTTCTTTGCAATCAATCAATCAATCAATCATTTAATCCCTATGTGGAGGCGAGATATCGCGTATATCCTTTTTTTCTTAGGCCCTCTAGGGAGGTGGGGGTGGTGTAGTTCTTAGAGCAGATTGCACCATCATGTCATTTTCAAAAAGTCCTCTGTGGAGATAGGGAGCGGTTCTGTGACTAACTCAACCCTTAAGCGTGTTTTCGGTGATTGTTATGGTGAAGCTCGATTGTCGGTGTGTGATTGTAATATGCTTGAGATGGTGTTGAACCTAGAAAGAGGAAGACTCCATCACTTGTCTGCCGTGTTTTCTCTGTGTCTTCAAAGTGTGTGTGTTTTGGTGTGCTTTCTTTGTTTGGCATGTCTGTTGCCCCATATGTAATCTAAAGATCTATCTAAAGACCTACATGATGAATGTATCATAAATTATGGGAGGTTTGGTGTGTCTTGCATGTGTGTTGCCCCATATATAGTTTAAATACCTATGTGATGAGTGCATCCTGTATTATGGGAGGTGTGTTTACTTTCCTGTACTTGCATCTGCATTTCATATATATATGAGAAAAAGAAAAGAAAAGAAATCATTCCTATCTTCTATGCATTAACATGTCTTCAATGCATTTACTGTATTCTCTGTGTTTTATGTGATTGTAATTGTCTTCTCCATGTTTCGTGTGCATGTCATTGTCTTTAATGTGTATGGTGTGTCTTCTCCGTGCTTGGCATGTTTGCTGTGTTTGTTGACCATACTTTAATGCATGTATTGGCCTCGCATTTATACATATATTAAAGTGGGGGCTAAATGTAATGTCAAAAAATGTCCCCTTGGGGGCTTTTCCCTCAAAGGTTTAGCTCCTGGGTCTGTAGTGTGCATTTAGCACATCTTGCATCATATTTCAACATCCCGATGAAATGAACCCTGAGTATCATGACAAATGGGGCCTTGGGAGACCCCTTGAACCAAACCCTACCCAAAATAGGGGGAGGACTTGGGCTCCCACTCCCTAGTCCTGCCCTATTTTGGGTCAGACCCAAATTTCTACTGTCAGTTTACGACCATTATTTGGTCCCTAGACTGACACGGTAAGTTTGAATTTACGAAATCTTGGTGGGAATGTTTGTAGTTACATATAAAAGCATGTTTAGGCATTCATTTGCAAACTAGAGCATTACTAGATTGTTATTGTGAACTTTATGCATCTTAAAGGTGATTCAAGGTTTTCATTGCATTGCAAGAGTAGATTTGTGTTGTCTGTGTTTTTGTTTGCAAATTTGAGCATCCATCTCCTTATGGAATGAACAGCTTCTTCCTCCCATGAGATCTTCATTACAAGGTGACATCTATTGTGATTATTGAGAACTTATCCTTTGGTTTTTTCCTTTTCCTTCCAAGGCACACACTCTCTATCTGACAATGGTGTTCGAAAGGTTTGAATGTCTCTTCGGGTCTTGACTGAGGAAGGCCTCTAAACACCACAACCCCCTCCTAAAGTTTTCATGATTGTAGGTTATAGGTGGGAGTTGCAAACAAAGTGAAGTTGTAGGAGGGTACAACATAGTGTCAGGATTGTAGATCAGTGAAAGAAACATCTACCTAGACTAGGGCACCCACTCATTAGTTCTCAAAGTTCTGCAATGGGAAAATCTCTGATACAACAGATACAGGTTGCAGACTGAGATTCCAAATATTGAAAAAAAGTAGGCCACTAGACTTGGGCACCCACTCTTAAGTCCCCAACTTTTCTGCCTCGGAACCCCAAAAACAGGTGCAGAGTTATTTGTTATTTTACATCTTTCTATAGAAGCATTTTTCATGATTCATTCGTTTACTGCCATATTTGCATAATTAGGGTTTTAAGGTACAATTAAGCATAAGAGAAGGAAATTAATAATCAAATCATAAAAATCCAAGTTTCCCTACATCTCAATAGTGACGTAGGGTATGATAGTACATTACAACTTGACCCTAGGTCCTTGAATGTATATCCTCCTTTCACCCTTACATTCAAGGACCTATGGTCGAGTTGTAATGTACTATCATACCCTAGGTCACTATTGATATGTAGGGAAACTTGGATTTTTATGATTAGATTGACAATTTCCTTCTCTTATGCTCAATTGTACCTTAAAACCCTAATTATGCAAATACGACAGTAAATGGATGAATTATGGAAAATGCTTCTGCATAAAGATGTAAAATAACAAATAACTATGCACCTGTTTTCGGGGTTGAAAGGTGGAAATGTTGGGAACTAAAGAGTAGGTGCCCAAGTCGAAGGCCCTACTTTTTGTCAAGATTTGGAAACAAGGTCTACAACCTATTCCTACTGCACTGAAGTTTTTTTGTCACGAAACTTTGAGGACTAATGAGCAGTCGGCCAAGTCTAAGGAGCTATTTTCTTCTTTGATCTATAATTCTAACACTCTATTGTACCCTCGTACAACTTCACTTTATTTGTAACTCCAACCTGTAACCTGCAATCTTGAAAACTTTGAGAGGGAGTTGTGGTGTTTAGAGGCTTGCCTCAGTCAAGCCCTAGAGAGACATTCAAGCCTTCTGAACACCGTTGTCAGATAGAGAGTATGTGCCCTTGGGAGGTAGACAAAAAACCAAATGATAAATGCTTAATAATCACAATAGATCATGTCACCTTGTAGTGTAGATCTCATGGGAGGAAGAAGCTCTTCATTCCATGAGGAGATGGATGCTCAAATCTGCTCTTGCAACACAATGAAATCCTTGTATCACCTTTAGGATACATAAAGTTCATAATAACAATCTAGTTCATAAATGAATGCCTAAACATGCTTTTATATGAAAATACAAACACTCCCACCAAGATTTCGTAAATTCAAACTTACCGTGTCGGCCTAGGGATCAAATAACGGTCATAAACTGACACTAAAAATTTGGGCGTGACCCAAAATAGCGTAGGACTAGGGCGCGGACGCCCAAGTCCTCCCCCCTATTTTGGGTAGGGTTAGGTTCAAGGCCCCCCCCTAGGTCCCATTTGTCATGATACCGAAGGTTCATTCCATCAGGATGTTGAAATATGATGCAGGATGTTCTAAATGCACACTAGAGACCTGGGAGCTCAACCTTTTGAGGGAAAAGCCCCCAAGGAGACATTTTTTGACATTACATTTAGCCCCCACTTTAATCTATGTATAAACACAGGGCCAATACATGCATTAAAGTATGGTCAACAAACACAACAAACATGCCAAGCACGGAGAAGACAATGACAGGGACACAAAACACAGAGAAGATAGTTATAGTCATGTAAAACATGGAGAATATAGTAAATGCATAGAAGACACATTAATACATGGAATACAAAGATGATTTCTTTTCTTTTCTTTTTTTCATATATATGAAATGCAGATACAATTTCAAGAAAGTAAACAAGTCTTCCATAATGCAAGGTGTACTCATCACACAGGTCTTTAAACTGCATATGGGGCAACAAACACACCAAACAAAGAAAGCATACCAGAACACACACTTTGAAGACACGGAGAAAACATGGCAAACAAGCAATGGAATGTTGCTATTTCTAGGTCTAACACCATCTCAAGCACATTATAGGCACACATCGATGATTGCACTTCACCACAACAATCACTGAAGACATGCTTAAGGGTTGAGTTAGTCACAGAACCGCTCCCCGCCTCTGTAGAGGACTTTTTGAAAATGCAACCACACCCGCATCATGGAGACGCTTTACAGTGAAAAGGAAGCATGGTATACAACCTGTTGGAGTTTTTCCCAAACTAGATGCTTCCCAATTATCCCTACAAGGTAGCCATCATTGATCAACAGGATTCCCGGGCCAGGGGCCAATAGTACAGGAGATAGACCCTATAAATATCTCCTCTCCTTCTTTAGGCTCTGCAGAACCAAGGGGGTATTCCCTATTCAACATCCATAAAATATGCTTGTGAACTTATTGGGATGTTGACACAAAGTAGATAAATCCTCTCTTATGTAAACCAAACCTATGAAATAAGTGGAAAGGGGCTAGATTTGGGCCTATGCTCAGTTGTGAGATAGAGGATTTTGGTCCTTAAACTACTTCTAATGTCCTAAAGGTTTATATTTGAAGTTTGAATTTGTGTTTTGTATTTGGATGCAAGACTGGGACCTTGGGTTGTAACCTCAATACAAGACCAGACTGGTGCCTATCTTAGGGCTCGGAGTCAATAGACATACACATGTGAATGATTACCATAAAATTGAATCAATAACTAAGTTTCAAGGGGAAATTTTTTAGTGTCTACCTTACAGATACTTCCCAAGACTGAGTATTTAGTCATTCATACTTATTGATATCCTTGTTGCAGCATACCTTTCCCAATGCTTAACCTAAAATATTTAATTTGTTCCTTGAACAAAGATAAGAGATTAAACATTCAACACAGAAAATCCATGTTCTTGAATCCCAAATAACCCTTAGCTATTTAGATTCAAAAGAAAAGATGCCCACAACTTGGAGATAAACAACCAAACACATGCAATGATGCATTTCTCATATAAGAACAACATGAAACCAGAAAAATTATGCATAAAACATTCAACATATGATTATTAAACGCACAAGGCACTAAACAGAGCCACCAACAAAACTGTATCTTATTACTCCACCAAAATTTTGCCGAGTCTTCAACCACCTAGATAATGAGTAACATAGTTCTCTTATACCCAGAACTGTAACTCAACAATCAATTATAAGGTTAACTCAAAATGCAACCAGATACAATGCACCATCAAAATGGCACCCAAAAAATTGAATGCAGTAGGGAGAAGAAGAGGGAAGGAGCAGTTCAACTCAGGAGACGTGCAGCCGCCTGAAGATTTTCTCTTTAAAAATGGTGGTTGACCCATCCATTTGACCCATACCTCTACAAATTTTGCCATTAATGGCCAACCTACCTATTTTGAAATGCAGTAGTTTGCATGTTTTGAAATTCTTCCACTTGGAATGCAACTGCAGACACGCATAAATCCTTCCTTTGAAACTTTGTAAAAAAAGGCCATTGATTTCCTCCTCATCGCCAAGATCTATGGCCTCAAATCATGCTGACAAGTCAACAACCAATGAAATTATGCCACACATGCGCATTATCCCCTTTGACTTTTCACAGCGAGAACAAACATTTCTGCCTTTTTGCCCATTTCTACCTTTTGTCTATTTTTCCATTTTCACCTTCAAATCTTTGCATATGTAGTTGTATATACATACAACTGACTTAGACATGTGGCAACATGCCATTGTATCACTATCACCGTGCCTGTGCATCTCCATTGGCAAGAAAATGTATCTTCTTTTGCATCTGTGGTTGTATATGAGGTTGTATATACAATCACAATGCATACAAGCGGTGGACCCCAAATCCTTATGAAACAAATTGAAACCACAATCGGGTCTAGCTTGCATCTTACCTTGGTATATTTCCTTGTATATTGCATATACAAATGCAATATACAACCTGCGGATTCCAAATCTTTATGAAACATTTTGAAAATTCAATTGGGTCCAGGCATTGTATCTCCTTCCTTGTACATCGCTTTGTATATCGCATGTACAACATGCAATATACAACCAACCGTGGACTCCATTGCATTTATCAGTCAGATTGAAAAAACATTCAAATCCGGCACTTGTATCTACACTTTTGTATCTCACATTGTATATCGCATATACAATGCACCATATACAACCAACTGTGGACCCAAACCTAAAATCCACCATAACACACTCTCCTTTCATGTCCAAGAATTGTATGTGTGCCTTTTGTACATTGCATTGTATATGCACATACACACAATTGTAGGACATACAACTATGCAGGCCCTACCAGTGTTTTGAACATTGTTGACTTTGACTGATCCCGCTTTGCATATTTCTTTGTATCTGCTCGTTGTATGTCAGAATGTATATTGGGAACATACAATCCCAATATACAACCGCAGACTTCACCCAGCTCATAAATGCAATTTACTCCTTGGCCACGTCTGCCCTTTGCACATCGCCTACTTGTATGTTCACTTGTATATGCAGTTGCATGTATGAAATACATACAACGCAAGATACAAAGGAAATTACCTTGACTTTTCAACTTTGCCATTGTATGTATGCTCGCCATGCCTGATTTGATAACTTTTGGAATCTGGAATTGTATGTTCTGCTTGTATGTCACTTTGTATCTGTCACATACAATCCCCTTTGCATATATGTGGACCCGAGCATCACTTTAACCCGATTGGAACCTTTTTGAGATCCGCATTGTATATCACCCATTGTATATCAAATATACAACATATACATACAAACTTTTACACACAAGCACAGAATATTCTAGGAATATGTGATATTCAACCTGATATGCATACAAAGATGCATACAACTATTTTTTCCACTTTTTGAAGTTGATAGAACTTCTTTTTGGGTCTGCCAATGTACAATTGCGCCTGCACATACAAAGACACATACATACAACTATACATACAACAGATTTCACTGCCGCATAAAGGGTTTTTTGGACTTAGCATTTTTTTCTTTCTTTTCTTTTTAGCGCGACAAGAGAAAGCGATAATGCAATGCAAAGGGGCCGGTCAACCTATGCATGCTAAGGCACAAAAATGCAACTTAAGTGATTGATGACCTGCTACAAGAGGTCAATGACAAAATAGAAGATACAATGCAGGAGGCCGAGGGGAAATAAAACCTAAGGCATTAAGAGTTTGTGGGAATAAAAATATAAGCTTGCAGACTCAACTCAAAACCCTAACCCTAGGTAGGCACCACCATTGGCTCCAACTGGGGATGTGTAAGCGCACGGCTGCAGCGAGAACCAGACCACTCTGGGACAGACCAGGAAAAACATAAAACACAAAACACCATTGACTATATAAGGTATGTACAAACTATTCACACCTAATTTACAATGTGCACTTAGGACATTCATTCATGAGAAATAAGGTTTAAGAAATTTACCATGCACAGGTAATTCCAATAGTTCACCATTTAGGGCCTGGAGAAAGTAGGAATCTTCTCCATGAGTATTGCTGATTTGATATGGGCCCATCCATAAGGGCTCAAATTTACCATGCTTGCCCTTATACTGGCTCTTTACATTCCAAATAAGGACCAAGTCACTTATCTGAAACTTCCTTTCTATAGCCCTTTTATCAAACAAATATTTCACCTTCTATTGTTTCTTGATATTTGTCTTCTGTGCTTCTCTTCTAATTTCATCTAATGCAACCAATTGATTTATCCTTTCATTCATTGAGTCCTTAATCTCTTTATCATTTTCTTGTATGAATCTATAAACTGGAAAGAGATTATTCACAGGTAACTTAGTTGTTGTGCCATACACTAGCTCAAAAGGTCACCTTCCAATTGCTTTCTTCACTGTTATCCTATCGGCCCATAGTGCCATTTTTAACTTTGAATTCCATGCCCTTTTGTTCTTTTCTAACATCCTTTTGATGACTTTCATAAGGCTTCTATTACTTGATTCTACCTGACCATTTCCTTGTGGATGATATGGTGATGCATATGACAAATCAATCCCATAGTTGTTGCAAAAATCAACAAACTCACCAGATTTGAAGCACGTGGCGTTGTCTGTGACCACTTTGACTGGCACTCCAAATCTGATAATAATGTGTTCCAAAATGAAATCCATCACCACCTTGCTTGTATCTTTCTTAGTTGGAATGGCTTCAATCCATTTAGTAAAATAGTCAGTAGCGACCAAAATCCAACTATGTCCTCCACTTGATCTTTCTAAAATTTCCCCTATAAACTCAATTCCCCGTCGCTGAAATGCAGCCTCCACAGTTACAGTTCTAAGGGGTAATGCACCTTCATACTTAAGTTTTCCTGAGAACCTTTGATAGGGATCACATTTTCTTACCATCTTTTGTGCATTTGAGAAAAGGGTTGGCCACCAATAGCCTGCTCTAAGAGTTTTGTGAGTTGTTGTCTTGGCAGTGTAGTGTCCATCACACATTCCTTTGTGCCTGTCATTTAAAATATCTATAGCTTGATTTTCGTCCACACACCTAGGTAGTACACCATCAGGATTCTTCCAATATAATTCTCCTTGAATAATGATGTATTTGATAGCATGTAGATTTAAGGTCCTTTTTTGACTATCACTAAGATGGGAAGAACAATTCAAATTCTGCAAATAATACCCAATATCCTTGTACCATTCAGATTCTAACATGTTAACAACTTCATCCTGAACTACATTTATCTAGCATGCTTCCAAATTTGACTGTGTCATCATCTTAGCCAAACCTTGTCCCCTTACCAATTTTGTAATTTGTATCTCAATGTTGAACTCTTGTAACTTGTTAATCCACCTACATCTTCTTCCTGTCACTTCCTGTTGAGTGAAAATGTCCTTAACTGCTACATGGGGCACATATGCAACTATCTGAGATCCTACTAAGTATGGCCTGAAGCTTTTGACTGCCCTAACCAATGCGTATGCCTGCTTTTCCATGATATCATATTTCAATTCAGCTGCCTGCAATGACATGTTGAAGAAAGTAATGGGTTGCTCAAAACCATCTTCATTTTTTTGTAATAAATATGCAACAATAGTGTGAAAAGAGGCAAGTGAGAACAACTGGAGTGGCTTAGAAAAATTAGGAGATCTCAACACAGGAGCCACCTTTATAGCTTCTTTGATGTTCTGAAATGATCTAGTTGCTTCACTTTCCCATGTGATAGTTTCAGCCTACTTCAACATTTTAGAAATATCCTTTGTAATCTCTGTAAAGTTGGGAATGAATCTTCTAACAAAGTTAATCTACCCAAAGAAAGACTGAATACCCTTCACCATTTTAGGAATTTGAATTCTGTCAATTGCAGCAACCCTTTCAGGATCAATCCTAACTCCATCCTTGGAAACAATGTGTCCCAATAGTCTTCCTTCTACTACCCCAAAAGTACATTTCTTTGGGTTGAGTGAAATGCCATATTCCAATGCCCTAATAAAAATTTGTTCTAGATGCATGCAATTTTGGTCTTCCTTTTTTGAATAAGTAGTTAAATCATCTTAATATACAACCAAAATTGAGTCAATCAATCCTGCAAAAGCAACATCCTTAGCCCTCTGAAATGTAGCACCTGCATTTGTTAGTCCAAATGGCATTCTTACATATACATAAGTCCCCCATAGAGTGGTGAAGGCAGTCTTGTATTGTTCAGATTCTTCTACCTTCACCTAATTATATCCTGAAAATCCATCCATCATGGATAAATGCTCACAACCAGTTACCTTTTGCAACATAGCCTCCATGTTAGGCAGTGGATAATTATCCTTTAAAGAAGATACATTCAAATTTCTGAAGTCCACACAAAGTCTTATATCACTATTTTTCTTTCTAACTGGTACAAGATTGGACACCCAAGTTGAGTGTCTGATAGGCACAATTATTCCAGTCTCCCTAAGCTTTACAAGCTCTTCTTGCATTTTTGGAGCCAAAGTTGGGTTAATAGGTCTTTGTTTCTATTTGAATGGCTTAGCTCCAGGCTTCAAAGGAATATCATGCTACAATAAGTCTTCCTTGTAAGCTTTTAGGTCCTCATATGACTATGCAAAACATGCTTATATTTTTTCAATAATGCAATCAACATACTCCTGATGTGTGGCTTGAGCTGTTTGCCAATATATACCCTTTTGGGGGCATGGCATGTCCCCAAGTTTATCTCCTCCAAGTCATTATTGTTTGTAGGCGATGCCTTTGTAACAAATTGGTTTCTATTGTCAAATGTTCTTTCTAAAGAAACTAGCCCTCTGGGGATTTTATTTGTTTTAAGTTGAATTACTTCTTTCCCCAAAAGAGTTTCTTTTCCATTCACAACTTCTACAAAGTTCTAAAAATCAATCTCCTGGTTCTCATATTCATCTATGCAGTGTAAGAACTTCAACAAATCTCTATCATCATCATACACCTTCCAACTGCATATATTATTTGGTACTGCAGGTCTAATTTTAACTTCAACATTTGTAACATCAGACAGAGTGACATCATCTGGCCTTATGGCCACATTAGCTAAAAAGTCTGCCATGACATTCTTTGATCTTTCTATCCAATTTATTGAAAAAGCATCAAATAATTCAATTGTGTCCCATACAACATGCTTATACTGTTTTAACCTCTTATTTTTGTAAGCATATTTATCTCTCACCTGGGAAACAATTAATTCTGAATCTCCAAACACTTTTAGCATCTTAATCCCATGCTTCAAAGAAACATTTAATCCTAGTAGCAGAGCTTCATATTCTAAAATATTATTTGTGCAAGCAAACTTTAATAGGAAAGAGAATTTCAGAAGCTTGCCTGTTGGAGATAAAACACAACTCCAGCACCAGAACCCTCCTTTGAACAAGCTCCATCAAAATACATAGTCTAGAGACCCTGTTGGTCAAGTTCCTGAATGCAAAAATCTCTCCCTTCACTTCCTCGATCATCTAAGATAATTTTGAAATTCTCATAGTCAGTATCCACAAAACAGATATGCTCTTCTAAATCTTGATCTTCAACTGTTTCTAGTGACCTCTCTTCTCTGACCAGTTTGACATCTTTACCATTCATTGGGATCACGGCATATGATAAATGTAACTACATACTTCCTCCAACCAATGCTGCCCATCTTCTTGACAACATTATACCATACTGTGGCTTTATGTCAACAACTGTTATGTTCATTCTGTAAGTTTTTTCTGGATATGTTGCTAGCATAAAATCTACATCCTTCATGATTCCTATAACTGGTACCTCCCTAGCATCATTGCATAGCATTTTCCACATGCCTTATCTATTTTCAATCCAGCTTGTTGCATGATAGCTAGAGGCATAATATTCGTTGATGCTCCTGAGTCAAGCATACAATTCTTGATTACTTTTCCATTGATAACAAGGGAGACATAAAAAGGTTCAACCTGTGAAGGGTATTTTGTCATTGTCACCCCCAGATAGATTTCAAGAACCTCATCCTCATCAATACACAAGGCTTGTTTCTTACTTTGAGTTTCAACATTATGCTCGGCCTGACAAGCTACTCCTGAAATTAGGGACAATGCCTTATTCTTGAATTCTTCAACTTTCATCATCTCCATCAATGGAACAAAGACCTTTATCTAGGATAAAACCTAAGTTATGTCAAAGGGATCATAATTTTGTCTAACAGTTGTAGCTTGAGCCGCGGTTTTATTCTTATCCTGAGATGATCTAATCTTAATTTTAATGGCCTTCTGACTGTCATCCATGACCTGAGAATTCTTATTTTGATCCTCATTTTGGGGAACTTCATTTTCTAATCTTTGAGAATCATGACTTAGTTTTTGCTTAGAATTTTTCTTATTATTATTCCATCGCATCTTATGTGGTTCAGCCCCTTTATGATTATGCATTGGTTGGTTCACAAAGGTGTCTTCTGGTTGACGTGGATCACCTACCCGAGCCTTACCTCTAAGGTTATAGTTGCTCTTGACCTGAGCCACTGCTGCAGTTGTGAGAGCTCTAATCTCTTCATCAGAAGGCCTTCTCAAGTTATTCAGAAAAATGTGTGAGTCTTGAGCATAAGCATAGTTATCTTCATCATCCTCATCATAGGAAATCTGCTGGTAGACCTGAGTCCCAGAATTCATGCTTTCATCAGCATCATAACAAGAATACTCCCCATTTGTGAACAACATATTAACACTATCATCCTCCACACAATGTGTCTCATTGCATTCATCACAGGCAACAACATTATTATACAAAGATTGAGCAATCACACATTGCAATTGTGAGTGAGGCATTTGACAGATTATGTACCATGGGGTATCATCAACAATGTTAACAGCTTTCTTCAAAGGATCAGGAGTCTCCTTAACATTTTGAGCTCTTTGATTAGTGTTGCTATTTGGGAGAATGGGTTTACCATTATGCCAATTAGTGTTATATGGCATATCATGCAATGATGGTCTCTTCTCTTGTCTATGGTAAACCTGCCTTTCAGAACCTATCCCCTTTTCATTTTTAGCAAGTCTATAACTTAGGTCCTTAACAATAGTTGTCAATTTATCCAATTTCTCTTCAGAAGTAGATGCATTACCTTGAGTACTCTGAGACTTATTCAGATTTTGCAGAATCTTTACATCATCCCTTATATTTGTCTTACTAGATGCTTTCCTATTATTTTCAATGTTGGTTGCAATTCTAAAAGCATCCCTGAGGCTAGTAGGACCCTTATCTCTTAACCCATAAGCTGTTTTAGCATCAAAAGCATTTATGTATAGTACCATGCACATTGGTTCATTAGGCCTCATGTGAAGTGGTAATTTGTTCAACACTCTAGTGAACCTCGCATTAAAATCTGCAACTTGCTCATTTGACCCCTTAGTAATACCAGTGAAATCATTTATAAAAAAGCTTGGATCAGTCTTATCACCATATTGTTCTTTAAAAATCCTTCTGAAGTCATCCCATGATGAGATACTCTAGTTAGGAAGACTTTTATAGCACTCTCTAGCTTCATCAACTAAGGACTGCATAAACAATTTCATAAAAACATCTTCATGTTCAACCTCAAAGTTGTCCATATCATTTTGAAAGGCCTTCAAATGATCTTCCCTTGACACAACATTGTTTCCTGAAAACTTTGGTATCTGAGGCCTTACATGTTTATCAATGGGATTAGGGTAACCAGGAATACCATTAAAAACTAGCTGCCTGAATCTATCCAACTGCATAGGCTGTCTACCAAACTGATTAACATTTGCATTCCTATTAGCATTCTGATTTCTCACATTGTTCAATGGTACCCTAACATTGTTTGTATTTTGTCTCTGATCATTCTGTTGATTCTAAACTTCATTTATTTGTTGGTTTCTTAACACATTTGCATTATCAAGGGTAGGAACTAAATCATGTTGAGCAAATTTTAGAGCTTGCACCCTTTGTCTCATATCATCTCTAATCCTCAAATCCTGCAAATATTCTAATTCAGCCCTTAGGCTCTTAATTTCTTCAGCTAGTTCTTCATCTCTAAGCATAGAAGAGGATGGTCCCATTCCATTTTGGTCATCATCATCATCCCTTGGGGACTCAATTTCTTCAAATCTGTCAGGAGGATCTAAGAAAGGGCATTCCTAAAACACCTCTGATCTCATTCTCAATCTATCACCTTGTTGTCTTTCATATACATCTTGAATTTCAGCCTCTATGTTTGAAAAATAAGGAGCCTTCTTCTCTAAAGATCCTAGATTATCTTGGGTACTATCATTGTTTCTAGGGCTGGGAGAACCTTCTTGACCAGCTTGAACAATCCCTTTTCTCCTATACATCATTTTTCTGGGTAATTCTTCAAGCAGAGGATTATGCAGGGATCTTCTCCCTTGCATACAAATTTCACCTTACGGGTTGGGAGATTTGTTCAGAGTCACCACCTACAACTAGGAATTAGTTTCTTTTAAAACCAAGGCTCTTACACAAAGCATTCCCCAGCGGAGTCGCCAAATCTATTGTAGTTTTTCCCAAACTGGATGCTTCCCAGTTATCCCTACAAGGTAGCCATCATTGATCAATAGGATTCCCAGGCCAAGGGCCAATAGTACAGGAGATAGACCCTATAAATATCTCCTCTCCTTCTTTAGGCTCTATAGAACCAAGGGGGGTATTCCCTATTCAACATCCATAAAATATGCTTGTGAACTTAATGGGATGTTGACACAAAGCAGATAAATCCTCTGTTAAGCAAACCAAAACTGTGAAATAAGTGCAAAAGGGCTAGCTTTGGGCCTATGCTCAGTTGTGAGACAGAGGATTTTGGTCCTAAAACTACTTCTAATGTCCTAAAGGTTTATATTTGAAGTTTGAATTTGTGTTTTGTATTTAGATGCAATACTGGGACCTTGCGTTGTAACCTCAATACAAGACCAGACTGGTGCCTATCTTGGGGCTCAGAGTCAATAGACATACACATGTGAATGGTTACCATAAACTTGAATCAATAACTAAGTTTCAAGGGAAAATTTTTGTGTCTGCCTTACAGATACTTCCCAAGACTGAGTATTTAGTCATTCATACTTAATGATATCCCTGTTGCAGCATACCTTTCCCAATGCTTAACCTAAAATATTTAATTTGTTCCTTGAACAAAGATAAGAGATTAAACATTCAACACAAAAAATCCATGTTCCTGAATCCCAAATAACCCTTAGCTATTTAGATTCAAAAGAAAAGATGCCCACAACTTGGAGATAAACAACCAAACACATGCAACAATGCATTTCTCATATAAGAACAACATGAAACCAACAAAATTATGCATAAAAAATTCAACATATGATTCATAAACTCACAAGGCACCAAACAGAGCCACCAGGAAAACTTTATCTTATTACTCCACCAAATTTTTGCTGAGTCTTCAAACACCTAGAAAATGCGTAACAGAGTTCTCTTATACCCAGAACTGTAACTCAGCAATCAAGTACAAGGTCAACTCAAAATGTAGCCAGATACAATGCACCATCAAAATGGCACCCAAAACATTGAATGCACTAAGGAGAAGAGGGAAGGAGCAGTTGAACTCAGGAGACATGCAACCGCCTGAAGATTTTCTCTTTAAAAATGGTGGTTGACTCATCCATTCGACCCATACCTCTACAAATTTTGCCATTAATGGCCAACCTACCTATTTTGAAATGCAACAGTTTGCATGTTTTGAAATTCTTCCACTTGGAATGCAACTGCAGACACGCAGAAATCCTTCCTTCAAAAATTTGAAAAAAAAGGCTGTCAATTTCCTCCTCATCGCCAAGATCTATGGCCTCAAATCATGCTGACAAGTCAACAACCAATGAAATTTATGCCACACAGGCGCATTATTCCCTTTGACTTTTCACAGGGTGAACAAACATTTCTACCTTTTTGCCCATTTCTGCCTTTTGCCCTTTTTGCCCTTTTTGCCTTCAAATCTTTGCATATACAGTTGTATATACATACAACTGACTTGGACACATGGCAGCATGCCATTGGATCACTATTGATGTGCCTTTGCATCTCCATCAGTGAGAAAATGTATCTTTTTTTAAATCTATGGTTGTATATGAGGTTGTATATACAATCACAATGCATACAAGCGACGAACCCCAAATCCTTATGAAACAAATTGAAACCGCAACCGGGTCTGGCTTGCATCTTACCTTTGTATATCTCCTTGTATATTGCATATACAAATGCAATATACAACTTGTGGATTCCAAATCATTATGAAACATTTTGAAAATTCAATCGGGTCCGGGCGTTGTATCTCCTTCCTTGTACATCACTTTGTATATCGCATGTACAACATGCAATATAAAACCAACCGCGGACTCCATTGCATTTATCAGTCGGATTGAAAAAACATTCGAATCTGGCGCATGTATCTGCACTTTTGTATCTCACATTGTATATCGCATATACAATGCACCATATACAACAAACTGCGGACCCCAACTTGAAATCCGCCATAACACACTCTCCTTTCACGTCCAGGAATTGTATGTGTGCCTTTTGTACATTGCATTGTATATGCACATACACACAATTGCGAGACATACGACTGTGCGGGCCCCACCAGGCTTTTGAACATTGTTGACTTTGACCAATCCCGCTTTGCATATTTCTTTGTATCTGCTCGTTGTATGTCTGAATGTATATTGGGAACATTCAATCCCAATATACAACTGTGGACTTCACCCAGCTCATAAATGCAATTTACTCCTTGGTTGCGTCCACCCTTTGCACATCGCCTACTTGTATGTTCACTTGTATATGCAGTTGCATGTATGAAATACATACAATGCAAGATACAAAGGAAATTGCCTTGACTTTTTAACTTTGCGATTGTATGTATGCTCGCCAGGCCCGATTTGATAACTTTTGGAATCCAGAATTGTATGTTCTGTTTGTATGTCACTTTGTATCTGTCACATACAATCCCCTTTGCATATATGTGGACCTGACCATCACTTTAACCTGATTGGAACCTTTTTGAGATCCACGTTGTATATCATCCGTTGTATATCAAATATACAACATATACATACAAACTTTTACATACAAGCACAGAATATTCCAAGAATATCTGATATACAACCCGATATGCATACAAAGATGCATACAACTATTTTTTCCACTTTTTGAAGCCGATTGAACTTGTTTTCGGGTCCGCCAATGTACAATTACGCTTGCATATACAAAGACACATACATACAACTGTACATACAACAGATTTCACCACAGCATAAAGGGTTTTTTGGACTTAGCATTTTTTCTTTCTTTTCTTTTTAGCGCAACGGGAGAAAGCAGTAATGCAATGCAAAGGGGCCAGTCAACCTACGCGTGCTAAGGCACGAAAATACAACTTAAGTGATTGATGACCCGCTACAAGAGGTCAACGACAAAATAGAAGATACGATGCAGGAGGCCGAGGGGAAATAAAACCTAAGGCATTAAGAGTTTGAGGGAATAAAAATATAAGCTTGGAGACTCGACTCAAAACCCTAACCCTAGGTAGGCACCACCACAACCCCACTCACATCACGGAGATGCCTTACGGTGAAAAGGAGGTATGAGCTCAAAAGTATACAACCCCTTCCACATCACAGGGACACCTTACAGTGAAAAGGAGGTACATGAAACTAATTTTAAGATTTCAAGATTGTTCAAACACACTCTACTAGCATCTATAATAGATAGCTTACCTTATATATGCCCCAACCTTAAGGTGGTTGATATGATGCATCGATATCAAGCACATTAAGGTAGGAATAAAACACACAAGGGAACACAAAATTTTGCGAAGCCCATGCCCCCTGCAGGTGACATGTACTTTACAATCATTAAATGTTCTCACAAACACATCCCTGCAAGAAACATGTTAGTGTCCACATAAAAACAACATCAAAGCATATGAAATCTGAGGCATGCAAAATTCAAGATAGAGAAAGTGCATGGAGCAGTAGTATTGTTATGATTTGTAAATGAGATAGAACACTATCAAAATCACTACGTAGAAAGCATGAGTGCTTCCACTAGCCAAGCGTTGGATAAGATATATGTAACCCCATCTTGATATTAGGAACTAAGTCCAATTTTTTATTTCTTGTGAAAGGGATGCTAGGTCAACATCAGTAATAATGTTTTTCAGCATTCACCTACTAGATAGAAACACTAGAGGAAGGGAAACAATAAATAAGAGAGGAGAAACAAGTTTCTTAGGGACAATTACATAGGAGGTTACCCCCAGGTCACCAACCGCAGTGCTATGTCCATAAGACACAATACAAAACAATGAAATTAAAGAGAGAGGCAATATAGAAGAATGAGGATACAATTAGAAGGTCACAATAGAGGTGGTCTCCTGGTATCCCAAACCTTACAAGAGAATCAAGGGTCATCCCAGGAGGCCTAACCAACACATAACACATCACGGGGGAAGCACATCACAAGAGAGATAAAGAGTTAGAGATACTTACCTGTAGGGTCTTCTAGGCTAGTGGTCATCAAGTAAATCATCGTCATCCTCCCACTCCCAGATTTTAGAGGAAACTCAGACATACGGTACCATAGCCCTTTTCTCATTATTGTTAGAGTCATCTTTGTTTAGTTCAATGTTTGGATCAATGTTTTCTTGTTGAGATGCAAGGTAAGCTCATCATCTTCTCTTCCTCCTTTTTGTGTGTTGATTTCTTTGTGCTTTACAACTTGGCTTTTGTAGGATAAGGCTTTGCTCTTTCATGGATTTTTGTGTTGTAGAGGAGGAAGCACCAGGATCAAAGTTCACTCGTCTAGGTGGAATGTTTTGTTTTCGACAATTACCTCATGATCCTTGTAAGGATGACAGGGGAGGAGCCTCAGCATCATCATGGATTTGTTCTTTTATTGTAGGGAAAGGGTAAAATTTGGATGTTAGTTTTTTGGTAGTTTTGTGTGTATATCCTCCTTTCACCCTTACATTCAAGGACCTAGGGTCGAGTTGCATTGTACTATCATACCCTAGGTCACTATTGATATGTAGGGAAACATGGATTTTTATGATTAGATTGATAATTTCCTTCTCTTATGCTCAATTGTACCTTAAAATGCTAATTATGCGAATACGACAGTAAACGGATGACTTACAAAAAATGCTTCTATAGAAAGATGTAAAATAACAAATAACTGTGTAGCTATTTTTGGGGTCTAAAGGCGCAAAAATTGGGAACTAAATAGCTGGCACCCAAGTCCAAGGCCCTTCTTTTTGTCGAGATCTAGAAACAAGGTCTGCAACCTGTTCCTGCTACACCAAAGGTTTTTCTATCATGAAACTTTGAGGACTAATGAGAGGACACCCAAGTCTAGGGAGTTATTTTCTTCTCTGATCTGTAATTCTGACACTCTGTTGTACCCTCCTACAACTTCACTTTGTCTGCAACTCCAACCTGTAACCTGCAATCATGAAAACTTTGGGACGGGGTTGTGGTGTTTAGAGGCTTGCTTAGTCAAGCCTCAGAGAGACATTCAAGCCTTCCGAACACCATTGTGAGATAGAGAGTGTGTGCCTTGGGAGTCAGAGGAAAAAAACCAAAGGATAAGTGCTCAATAATCACAATAGATGTCACCTTGTAATGAAGATCTCATGGGAGGAAGAAGCTGCTCATTCCATGAGGAGATGGATGCTCAAATCTGCAAACACAAACACATAGACAATGCAAATCTGCTCTTGCAGTACAATGAAAGCCTTGAATCACCTTTGGAATGCATAAAGTTCACAATAACAATCTAGTAATACTCTAGTTTACAAATGAATGCCTAAACATGCTTTTATATGCAACTACAAACATTCCCACCAAGATTTCATAATTTCAAACTTACCATGTTGGCCTAGGGACCAAATAATGGTCATAAACCGACACTAGAAATTTGGGCCTCACCCAAAATAGGGCAGGACTAGGGCACAGGTGCCCATGTCCTCCCCCATATTTTGGGCAGGATTAGGCTCAAGAGGTCCCCCTAGGCCCCATTTTTCATGATACCTAGTTTAAATAATATTGAAGGCAAAGAATGTGTTGTCTACTACATCAGTCAAACTTTGCTCAATTATGAAGTGCGGTACGCTTTTATAGAGAAGCATTGCTTAGCTTTAGTGTTTGCAGCTCAAAAACTTTGACACTATATTTTAAATGCTGAAGTACATGTGATGGTAAAATTTAACCCTCTGAAACATCTCTTTGCAAAAATAGATTTATCAGGTCGTCTCGCTAAATGGGTTATATTACTAACAGAATTCGATCTCAAATTCATTTCCCAAAAAGTGATTAAAGGGAAAGCATTAGCTGATCAGTTAGCTGAAGCTCCTTCACCCTTCTCTACACAACATCAGGATGTATTTCCTGACGACCAAATCTTAACAATTTGTGCGAATGAAAAATGGGAATTATACTTTGAAGTATCAAAATGTCGAACTGGCTCTGGGGCTAGTGTTATATTGATACCCCCGTTGGTAATTTGATTCCCCTATCTTACCACTTAGATTTCTTATGCACAAACAATATAGCTAAATATGAGGCCCTTATAGAAGGACTTCGTGCAACCCTGGCTCTTAATATAAAAAACATTGCAATATACGGTGATTCTTAGTTAATTGTAAAATAGATAACAGGATCATATCAAACTAACCATTATAACCTATCTCAGTACTGTGAGTAGTCCTTATCTTTCTTAAAACAATTCACATCATATTCAATTAGCACTATTCCTAGGAAAGACAATCGACATGTTGATGCAATGGCAAGTGCAGCTTCCCTTATATTGCCTGATGATTCTCCTAAGGAATTTAATTTTGTTGTTCATAATCTTAAAAAACTGACAATTGACTGTCCTGTAGTTGTGAATACAGAACTCAATTGTAGTACATACACAGACGAATGGTCCTCCCATATATATAATTATTTGTTGTGATGGAACTATTCCTAATTTGACATCTAAGAATGAACAAATTCATTTACACAAACTAGCAACGTGATATATTATACTATCAAATGTCTTATATCGACGAAGTTACAATGGTGTTTTACTCTGATGTTTAAGCAATTCAGAGATTCTGATAGATTTAGAAGAAGCTCACTCTGGTGTGTGTGGAGAGCATCTTGGAGGAAAATCATTGGTGCAAAAATTGTTACGTATGGGCTATTATTTGCAGCATATGGAACAAGATTCATTTTCTTATGTCAATAGATGCCCGCAATGTCAACAACACAAACACCTAATCCATGCTCTCGCTCAAGAACTTCATGCCCAAGTGTCACCGTGGCCATTCTCTAATTAGGGCTTGGATCTAATTGGCCAAATTTCCCCACCCTCCTTTTAAGGACATACGTTCATCATTACTGCCACTGATTATTTTACAAAGTGGGTTGAAGCAGTCCCTTTACGATCTACGACTGCCGATGTAATTTGTCGATTTATACAAGACTATATTATTTCTTGATTTGGAATACCTTCCTCCCTCATTTTAGATAATGGTACGCCATTTAAGAACAAGGATGTGAAAAAGTTCCTCGAAAAATACCATATACAACATCACTTCTCTACGCCTTATTATGCTCAATCAAACGGCCACACAGAAGCTTCAAACAAAGTTATTGGATAGATTTTACAAAAAATTGTTAATAAACATCAAAAAGATTGGCATACTCAATTATCATATGCATTATGGGCTTAGAGAACAAGCATTAGAACACCTACTGGTAATACACTGTATAATCTCGTCTATTGCACAGACATGATAATGCCCTTGGAGTTAGAATTTCCCTAAGAGACATCATGGATGATGACATGGGATGCGAGAAAAGATTACAAGAACTTGAGATGCTTGATGAAAAGTGAATTAACACTCTTGAGCACCTCAAGGCTTATCAAAAATGTGTACAACAATCTTATAATGTGCAAGTCATGCAATGTTCATTCAACATTGGGGATTTGGTTCTCTATGAAAATCAATGCAATGTAAACACACCGCTTGGTGAAAAAGGTAAGTTCAACCCTAATTGGCTTGGACCGTACATAATTACTGAGACCTTTGGATCTAGAGTGTATAAGTTAGCTAATGAGCAAGGTACGCTTCTTAAAGAACCTATTAGTGCAACGTACCTCAAAAGATTTTATGCTTAAAGATCTAATGTTAATTGTTTCTTAAGATAATTTAGTATATAGATTAGCTTCAATTTTGACAAGAATTTACTGTTTTGTCTTAATTCATTTAACATTATATCTATGTTCAATTGATCATTGTTGTATTCTGCTTAAGTATTCTTTAATTAGATTGCTTTTGTATTAACTGAATATAGCATTAAAATTTGGATAATGTGTAAAATGCTTGATCATTGTGCTTATTACTATATGTTCTTTTTTCTAGAATTGTTAGTATATCACAATCGCATTAATTATAGCATTTAAACACCATCACTAGTAGTATTTTTATGAAAATCACATGTGATAGATCAAAATCCATTACACATAGATGAAAAGAAATAAACATTATATATATCCTCAATTTTAAATATACATCCGAGTCAACTATCCCTAAAAAAATGGGATGTCATAGTGCCTAAATACATATATCACATAGCTGAGCCTCAATCGCCAGTACCTCAGGTCCTCATTGTGTGCGAGTGACAGAAGCCTGACCATGTGTGGCTATGGATAACGAATGACTCCTAGACACGCTTACATTCATAATGGGTGGAATTTGGTTAGTTTAGTTTTTGATAGTTTTGGTGTATATCCTCCTTTCATCCTTACATCAAGGACCTAGGGTCGAGTTGCAATGTACTATCATACCCTAGATCACTATTGAGATGTAGGGAAACTTGGATTTTTATGATTAGATTGACAATTTCCTTCTCTTATGCTCAATTGTACCTTAAAACGCTAATTATGCAAATACGACAGTAAACAGACAAATATAAGAAAATGTTGCTACAAGAAGATGTAAAATAATAAATAACTGTGCACCTATTTTTAGGGTTCTGAGGCAGAAATGTCAAGGGACTAAAGAGCGGGCGCCCAAGTCCATTATCCTGCTTTTTATCATGATTTGCAAATAAGACCTACAACTTGTTCCTTCTGCACCGAATGTTTTCCCGTCATGAAACTTTGAGGACTAATGAGCAGGTGCCCTAATCTAGGGAGTCATTTTGTTCTCTGATCTGTAATTTTGACACTCCATTGTACCCTTCTGCAACTTCACTTTCTCCAGATCAGACACCTGTAACCTGTAATCATGAAAACTTTGGGAGGGGATTGTGGAGTTTAGAGGCTTGCCTTAGTCACGCCCTGGAGAGACATTCAAGTCTCTGAACACTGTTGTTAGATAGAGAGTGTGTGCCTTGGGAGGCAAAGGCAAAAACCAAATGATAAATGCTCAATAATCACAATAGATATCACCTTGTAGTGAAGATCTCATGGGAGGAAGAAGCTCTTCATTCCATGAGGAGATGATTGCTAAAGTCTGCAAACACAAACACATAGACAACACAAATCTACACTTGCCATACAATGAAAGCCTTGAATCACCTTTAGAGCACAATAGCTTCTTTGTAATCATCTAATGATCATCTATTTTACAAATGAATGCCTAAACATGCTTTTATATGCAACTACAAACATTCCCACCAAGATTTCGTAAATTCAAACTTACCGTGTTGGCCTAGGGACCAAATAACGCTCATAAACCGACACTAGAAATTTGGGCCTAACCCAAAATAAGGCAGGACTAGGGCACGGACACCCAAGTCCTCCCCCATATTTTGGACAAGGTTAGGTTTAAGGGGTCCCTCTAGGTCGCATTTGTCATGATACCCAAGCTTCATTCCATCAGGATGTTAAATTATGATGCAAGATGTCCTAAATGCACACTAAAGACCCGGGAACTAAACCTTTTGAGGAAAAAGCCCCCAAGGGGACATTTTCCAACATTACATTTAGACCCCACTTAATGTATGTATAAACATGAGGCCAATACATGCATTAAAGTATGGTCAACAAGCACAACAAACACACCAAGCATGGAGAAGACACGCCAAGCACATTGAAGACAATGATAGGCACGCAAAACACGGAGAAGATAGTTACAGTCACACAAAACATGGAGAAGATAGTAAATGCATAGAAGACACATTAATGCATGGAAGACAGGGATGGTTTCATTTCTTTTCTTTTTCTCATATATATGAAATGCAAATGCAAGTACAGGAAAGTAAACAAACCTCCCATAATGCAGGATGTACTGCATATATGGGGCAAAACACATGCAAAACATGCAAAACCTCTCAAAATGTAGGATGCACTCATCGCACATATATTTAGATTGCATATGGGGCAACAAACACGCCAAACAAAGTAAGCATGCCAAACACACACACTTTGAAGACACGGAGAAAAAATGACAGACAAGCGATGGAGTGTTCCTATTTCTAGCTCCAACACCATCTCATGCACATTACAGGCACACATCGATGATTGGGTTTGGCCACAACAATTGCCGAAGACACACTTAAGGGTTGAGTTAGTAACAGAACCGCTCCCTGCCTCCAGAGAGGACTTTTGAAAATGTAACCCCACCCGCATCACAGAGACGCCTTATAGTGAAAAGGAAGCACGAGGTAAAAGAAGTATACATCCCTACCCACATCACGGAGATGCCTTATGATGAAAAGGAGGTATATGAAATAGATTTCAATATTTCAAGATTGTTCAAACACACTTTACTAGCATCTAGAATAGACAACTTACCTTATATATGCCCCCACCTTAAGGTGGTTGATATCAGGTATCGATATCAAGCGCGTTAAGGTAGGAAGAAAACACACAAGGGAACACAGACTTTTGCAAAGCCCATGCCCCCTGGAGGTGATATGTTCTTTATGATTGCCAAATGTTCCCACAAACACATCCTTGCAAAAAACATGTTAGTGTCCACATAAAAATAACAACATCCATGCATATGAAATCTGAGGTATGTAAGATTCAAGATAGACAAAGTGCACGGAGCAACAGTATTGTTATGATTTGTAAATGAGATAGAACACCATAAAAATCATTATGTGGAAAGCATGAGTGCTTGCACTAGCCAAGCGTTAGATAATATATACAACCCCATCGTCATATTAGGAACTAAGTCCAATTTTTGATTTCTCAGGAAAGGGATGCTAGGTCCGTATCAATATAAATGTTTTTCATCATCTACCTGCTAGATAGAAACACTAGAGGAAGGGAAACAATAAATAAGAGAGGAGAAACAAGTGTCTTAGGGACAGTCATGTACGAGGGTGCCCCCAAGTCACCAACCACAATGCTATGTCCATAAGGCAAAACACACAACAATGAAATTAGAGAGAGAGGCAATATAGAAGAATGATGACACAAATAGAAGAAGGTCACAATAGAGGCAGTTTCCTGGTATCCCAGACCTTACAAGAGAATCAAGGGTCATCCCAGGAGGCCTAAACACACATAACACATCACGGGGGAAGCACATCACGAGAGAGATAAAGGGTTAGAAATACTTACCTGGTAGCACCATCGTTAAGAATATACATATCTAGGATATCTCTCATGTTGTTTTGGTCTGGTTGAAATTGCATTAATATTGAGTTTAGGACAATGAGAGGCTTTCCTTTTTTTAAAAGGATTATATCCAATGCCGCTTGAGTAATGTGTTGAAGTGGAATCTATAGGTACTCAAATCCCTTGTTGATTTACAGCACATCCATTACCACATATTCACAATTGTTATAAAGGATTTTAAATCCTCGACCATAAAGAGATGTTATTTCCTCCTTTCACCCTTACATTCAAGGACCTAGGGTCGAGTTGCAGTGTACTATCATACCCTAGGTCACTATTGATATGTAGGGAAACTTGGATTTTTATGATTAGATTGACAATTTCCTTCTCTTATGCTCGATTGTACCTTAAAACCCTAATTATGCAAATACGACAGTAAATAGATGAATTATAGAAAATGCTTCTGTAGAAAGATGTAAAATAACAAATAATTATGCACCTATTTTTAGGGTTCTAAGGTGGAAAAGTCGGGGACTAAAGAGCGGGCACACAAGTCCAGTGCCCTACTTTTTGTCGAGATCTAAAAACTTAGTCTGCAACCTATATCTGTTGGATCAAACATTTTCCCATTGCAAAACTTTGTGGACTAATGAGTGGGCGCCCTAGTCTAGGTAGCTATTTCTTTCACTGATCTACAATCCTGACACTTTGTTGTACCCTCCTGCAACTTCACTTTGTCTACAAGTCCAACCTATAACCTGCAATCATGAAAAGTTTGGGAGGGGGTTGTGGTGTTTAGAGGCTTGGCTCAGTCAAGCACAGGAGAGACATTCAAGCCTTTTGAACACGGTTTTTAGATAGAGACTGTGTGCCCTTAGGAGGCAGAGGTAAAATCCAAATGATAAATGCTCAATAATCACAATAGATGTCACCTTGTAGTGAAGATCTCATGGGAGGAAGAAGCTCTTCATTCCATAAGGAGATGGATGCTCAAATCTGCAAACACAAACACATAGACAACACAAATTTGCTCTTGCAACACAATGAAAGCCTTCAATCACCTTTAGGATGCATAAAGTTCACAATAATAATCTAGTTCACAAATGAATGCCTAAACATGCTTTTATATGTAACTACAAACACTCCCGCTAAGATTTCATAAATTTAAACTTACCGTGTCAGCCTAGGGACCAAGTAACGGTCATAAAATGACACTAGAAATTTTGTCCTGGCCCAAAATAGACTAGGACTAGGGTGCGGGTTCCCAAGTCCTCCCCCCTATTCTATAGGGTTAGGTTCCAGGGGTCCCCCTAGGTCTCATTTGTCATGATACCCAGGGTTCATTCCATCGGGATGTTGAAATATGATGCAAGATGTTGTAAATGCACGCTAGAGACTTGGGAGCTAAACCTTTTGAAGGAAATGCCCCCTAAGGAGACATTTTTTGACATTACATTTAGCCCCCGCTTTAATGTATGTATAAACGCGAGGCCAATACATGCATTAAAGTACGGTCAACAAACACAGCAAACACACCAAGCACAGAGAAGGCACACAAAGCACATTGAAGACAATGACAGGCACATAAAATGCAGAGAAGATAGTTACAATCACGCAAAACATGAAGAATATAGTAAATGCATAGAACACACATTAATGCATGGAAGACAGAGATGATTTTTTTTCTTTTCTTTTTCTCATATATATGAAATGCAGATGCATGTACAGGAAAGTAAACAAACCTCCCATAATACATGATGCACTCATCATGTAGGACTTTAAACTGTATATGGGGTAGCACACATGCAAGACACGCAAAGCCTCCCAAAATGTAGGATGTACTCATCGCACAAGTCTTTAAACTGCATATGGGGCAACAGACATGCCAAACAAAGCAAGCACACCAAACACACACTTTGAAGACATAGGGAAAACACGACAGACAAGCGATGGAGTATTCCTATTTTGAGGCCCAGCACCATCTCAGGCACATTACAGGCACACACCGACAATTTTGCTTTGCCACAACAATCATCGAAGACACACTTAAGGGTTGAATTAGTCACAAAACTGCTCCTCGCCACTGTAGAGGACTTTTGAAAATGCATCCCCACCCACATCATGGAGACACCTTATAGTTAAAAGAAAGCATGGCATACAACCCCACCCATATCATGAAGATGCCTTACGGTGAAAAGGAGGTATGAGCTCAAAAGAATACAACCCCACCTACATCACGGAGATGCTTTATGGTGAAAAGGATGTACACGAAATAAATTTCAAGATTGTTCAAACAAAATTTACTAGCATTTAGAATAGATAGCTTACATTATATATGTCCCCACCTTAAGGTGGTTGATATCATGCATCGATATCAAGCACATTAAGGTAGGAAGAAAACACACAAGGGAGAATAGACTTTCGCAAAGCCCATACCCCCTAGAGGTGACATGTACTTTACAATCACCAAATGTTCCCACAAACAATTCCCTACAAGAAACATGTTAGTCTCCACATAATCATGATAAACAACAACATCAATGCATATGAAATATGAGGCATGCAAGATTCAAGATAGACAAAGTGCATGGAGCAGCAGTATTGTTATGATTTGTAAATGAGATGGAACACCATCAAAAGCACTACACGGAAAGCATGAGTGCTTCCACTAGTGAAGTGTCAGATAAGATATACAAGCCCATCGTCATATTAGGAACTAAGTCCAATTTTTTATTTCTCATGAAAGGGACGCTAGGTCTGCATCAATATAAATGTTTTTCGTCATCCGCCAACTAGATAGAAACACTAGAGGAAAGGAAACAATAAATAAGAGAGGAGAAACAAGTGTCTTAGGGACAATCACATAGGAGGGTGCCCCCAGGTCACCAACCGCAATGCTATGTCCACAAGACACAACACACAACAATGAAATCAGAGAGAGGAAATATAGAAGAACGATGATACAAATAGAAGGTCACAGCATAGGTGGTCTCCTAGTATCTTGGACCTTATGAGAGAATCAAGGGTCATCCTAGGAGGCCTAAACAACACATAACACATCACGGGGGAAATATATCATGAGAGGGAGATAAAGGGTTAGAGATACTCACCTGTAGGGACCGTCGGGATAGCGGTTGTTATGGATCTTGATCTTTATCTCAATGGTTAAGGCATTATTACTTCTTCTCTCTTCTGCAAGTTCATGAGTTTGTGATGGCAATCATGTAGGAAAGGTATCCCTTAATGATGATTGAGAGGGGATGTTGCCATTTTCTGTGTTAGTTATAGGACCATTTGAATGAGATTGTTGAGGAACCCAAAAGATGCCCATTTCGGTCCCTATATAGGGTGTTGGGATAGCTTGAGTTAGAGGGGTAGTTTGTCCTTCAATATAATGTAGATTTTCATTGTTTTCCAAGGCATGTGGAGGTTCAAGTAAAGATGTCTGATCCATTTCTTTGTTTAACATGTAATCGAGAAGTTCTTGAACATCAGGTGGTAAATTTTCCTTAGATTGAAGAAAATGGTCACAAAGAGAATTTGCATCATCCAAAGCTTCGTCCTGGTTAGGGAGAGTGGGAAGGGATGGCAGAGTAGTATGGATAAATGTGTCAATGATATCTTCTTCTTGTGCCAATATATCCTCACTAAGTGGGGTTATGTTGGGACAAGTCTCTTTGTTCGATAGATTACCCATTGCTATATCATTCTCATAGTTCTAGGAAAGGATTTGCATTATGTCATCATGAAGTGAAGGGAGAGAGGGAACAATTTTTTCATCACTACTTTCCCCATAATTGTTTTTAGCCATAAAATTAGTGAGATTCTCTATGATTGAAGGAAACACATCCATAGTCGCAAGAAAGCTATCAAAATAAGCTATTGTTTGAAGGATATCGCAAGTGGTGCTTTTTCTCATGTCAATGCTATAGATGTATGCTATTTGATGTAAACCTTGAGGGTGTTGATCAGTGAATTTGTAAAAGTTATCATAATTCATAATGTACTTAAATAGATCTTCCAAAGACGAGTCCTTAGGAGAAGCCATGAATCCTTGATTTTTGTTCTTTTTCAATGCAAATATCTGAAAACAAAGGTGTTGTAAGGATTTTGATTAGGGCTAGAAAATTATATTGGTAATAACAGCCACTTAGTGTTAAAATATTCGTCACAACACGCTTCTAGTGTCTCCCAAGGTCAAACCCTAGTGAAAATGTAGCAAAATAGGCAATTTTTCATGGTTTTTCAATTCAAAGACCTAGAAAAGGGAGTGTTGTAAAGAATTTTAGGACGTGCAAAAAATAATAGCAATGATATCAGTCACCTTAATCCATAAAATTTGTCACAACACACTTGGGATGGAAACTAGGCCAAACCCTAGGGCAAAAATAGCAAAAATGTGCGGGTTTTCACCAAAATTTCAATACAAGAGCCCGATAAAAAGGTGTTGTGAAGATTTTTAGGAGGGGAAGAAAATGATTACCCTGATAAAAACCAATTAGTGAAAAAATATCCTTCACAACATGCCTATGGTGCAAATTTAGAGAGTTGATAAGGCCAAATCTAGTGAAAATCAATGTTTTTGAAGCCCTAGGTTTAAGATCTTGACAAAAAATGCTATATGAATGATTTGAAGTCTGATTTATGATGAAATTAAAATGTTCTCAGATCTGAAAATGATTTCTAAGCTCTAAAATGTAAAATGCAAGTGCAAATCTAATGAAAAATCAATGAAAATGCTAGTTTTTGTTGACTTTTTCTATGCAAAAATAAAAATTTTAAAAATCTAAATGCAAATTTGTTCTAAAATGCAAGACTACAATCAAATGAAAATTTGAATGAGTCTCTAAAATTAGTAGAAAAATCTTAAATAAGAGTTTACCTACAAACCCTAGATTTTAGAATTACTAGGTTATATGCAAAATTCACAATTTTCAACAAAACCCTAGCAATTTTATGATGAAAATGCCATGCAAATTAATGATTTTTTGTAATTTTGTGTAATTTAAATAATAGCTGATGCAAAAATTAGAAATTTTATGAAATTAAAATTAATTGAAGCAACATGCAAAACCCTAGCATGCAATTTTTTTCAATTTTTGCAATTTTTCAATTTTTTTTTTGTAAATTTTCCAATGCAATAAGATGAATGACTATATGAATGAATTAAATCAATGAAAATCTAAAGCACAACACTCAGCAAGGTGAAAACAAGTCCAATAACACGGGTTCACCAAAATGTAAAGGGTGATTTTTGGATAGTTGAGTTTTTTGTAGTTTTGTGTATATCCTTCTTTCACCCTTACATTCATTAACCTAGGCTCGAGTTGTAATGTACTATCATACCCTAGGTCACTATTGAGATGTAGGGAAACTTAGATTTTTATGATTAGATTGACAATTTCCTTCTCTTATGCTCAATTATGTCTTAAAACCCTAATTATGCAAATATGACAATAAACAGATGAATTACAGAAAATACTTCTGCAGAAAGCTATAAAATAACAAATAATTGTGCACCTATTTTCAGGCATTTGAGTTGGAAAAGTCAGGGACTAAAGAGCGGGTGCCCAATTCCAGTGCCCTTCTTTTTGTCAAGATCTGAAAACCCAGTCTGTAACCTATATCTGTTGTATCAGAGATTTTCCCATTGCAGAACTTTGAGGACTAATGAGTGGGCTCCCTAGTCCAGGTAGCTATTTCTTTCATTGATCTACAATCCTGACACTTTGTTGTACCCTCCTGTAGCTTCCCTTTGTCTGTAACTCCAACCTATAACTTGCAATCATGAAAACTTTGGGAGGGGGTTGTGGTGTTTAGAGGTTTTCTTTAGTCAAGCCCTAGAGAGACATTTAAGCCTTCCAAACACCGTTGTTAGATAGAGAGTGTGTGCCTTAGGAGGCAGAGGCAAAAACCAAATGATAAATACTCAACAATCACAATAGATATCACCTTGTAGTGAAGATCTCATGGGAGGAAGAAGCTCTTCATTCCATGAGGAGATCGATGCTTAAATCTGCAAACACAAACACATAGACAACACAAATCTACTCTTGCAACACAACGAAAGCCTTGAATCATCTTTAGGATGCATAAAGTTCACAATAACAATCTAGTTCACAAATGAATGCCTAAACATGCTTTTATATGCAACTACAATCACTCCTGCCAATATTTCATAAATTCAAACTTATCGTGTCGGCCTAGGGACCAAATAATGGTCATAAAATGACACTAGAAATTTGGGCCTGACCCAAAATAGGGCAGGACTAGGGTGCGGACGCCCAAGTCCTCCCTCCTATTTTGGGTAGGGTTAGGTTCAAGGGGTCCCCCTAGGCCCCATTTGTCCTAAGAGCCAAGGTTCATTCCATCGGGATGTTGAATTATGAAGTAAGGTGTCCTAAATGCAGTTAAGAGACCTAGGAGCTAAACCTTTTGAGGGAAAATCCCCCAAGGGGACATTTTCTGACATTATAGCTCCAATATCCTACATGAATATTAGACCAAAATCTGCACACTAAATGTAAACATTAGTTCCACAAAGTCATTAAATATACAAAAGAGATATCAATTTATACAAGATAACAAGACTAAGGCCCTAAGGGCTAACCTAATGTCTCAAGGGCTCATGATGGCCTTGCCTACATACGCGTAGCGCAGAGACTTCGTAGTTCCAGAAATTGAACTTGCTTACAACCTCAAGATGGTAAATAAATACCTCTAAGATGTTAGTGGCATCCTCTTAGTCTTAGATGCACATTCACAATTCAATCGATACTTAAGAGCAATAGAAGATCTAGTTTTACCTATCTCACAATATTCTCATAATAATTTCCTAAACAAAAATGATCTTTTTCAATCCAGTATATAAATTACTATTATGCTTATAAATCATACAAGGATAACATTAGATCTTCTTTCAATCTAGATGGTTTTGCACAAATAAAACATTTCTTTACTAAAATATGTCTATTTTCTTAATGGTATAATAGAAACGTTATTATCCTATCTTTGGAAGTGAAACTTTTACAAGAAACTATAGTTTCAATCAGATCGATTTCACTAACCTACTACTAAACCAAATTGGGTTAATTTTATCCTTAACTAGACACAAATGATCACTTAATTCTTGGACTGCACTGACAACCATAGGTAATCATATAATTTACATTCTACTTTACCAAGCAATATAGAGTTATTGAACTTGATGATTAACCCCACACTCATTGACAAAATTGGTACACTAAGACAAAAGTAGTCCTAACCATTCATAAAGGTTTACAACCCCCAACAACATAGATGACATATTGGACTGATACCCACACAATGAAAATCCCTTTGTTATTAACAATAGATACACTATAGTGATCATGCATACTAAATATCACAATAGATATGACAATACTTAAGATACAAAGATAACATTAAGCATCTCTTACAAGTCTTTAGAATCTAAATTGCTTGATGATTTTAATATTGTTTTGTAAATCAGATGAGGATTTGTTTTGAAAACTCTTTTAGACATCAATAGAATCTGACACAACATAAAACTAAAATCTTTACCATACATAAAATCTGTAAAAGACCAATCCTTGGAAAGCCCAATTCATAGAAGAAAACTGTTCAGAATAAAATTAGATAGTATCGATCAGTGATCCATTTGTTCATCCAATTATGCTACTTCTCACTATCCTTCCTATACGTTAGGGTGATTAATCTGCCAAACCTGATTAATATAGATGTAAATGAGTTGAAGTTTTTCTCTCAAAGTAGATATAGAAATGGTGTTTGTCGACACTAGTCAGTTTTAATTACTTTGAAATCTCATAGTAAAAAAATTCTTGCCTGTGGGTTTTTCCTGGAAGATGCTGGCTCCTTAAACCATCTTGGACCTCCTCTCCCAAATACATGACTATCGAGAATCAAAACCTCTAATTCTTAATTCTTTTCAAGGAAGGGACTATTGTGCATCTCATCTTCTAATAAATGGCCAGAACAAGATTTAAACTACAGTTGAGAGAACAAAAAGAAAACATTGAAGTATCAATACAATAAAATTGAGGACATGCTTTATATTTTTAGGCTACCTCAGACAATTCTTAGTCGTGCCTCTTAGAAGCATCAAAAGTTTCAAGAAAATCTAGTCAAAAAATCATCCATAAGGAAACATAAGTTAAAACTGCACTACCTGAATTATTAGGGTAGAGTTAAGAATTGAATCACGTATAATTATATCTTTTATAAGATAGCAAAGGTGCCAGCCAAAATCTCAATCGACACAAGAAGTTTATTTAGAAAATTATAAAATTTATCAAAATAAAAGTTGGAAACTACATGCAATGAGTGAATAATAGAAAAATAGTGCTCTAATAACATAGGAAAGACATATGATCTATTTGATAGGCTACCTCAAAGAGATGTCATCTCATGGAATGCAATGATTGCAGGATTCACACAAATTGGATTTGTCAAGAAATTTTCAAGCAAATGCAACATGCTATTGAATGCCAGATTCCATGACCTCTACCAATGTTGTTTATTATACACAAATGGATTTGTTTAAAAAAAAAGATGTTATCTTATGCAATGCAATGATTACATGGATGCATTTTCTTGGAAGACAAAAGGAATGCTCTGAGTGACGTGCAAGCAAGATCAAAGTATAAAAAGGATATGCAATATGTCTCAAAGAAACGTTATCCGATGGAATAATAATGGTTGTAGAACATGGAGGAAATAAATTTATTGGAAAAGCCTTATGCAATTTTCAAGTCGATACCCTCGGCAACATAAAACTCAGTGAAGCAGATTAGACAATGCATAATATATGTTTTATATAATACCTTTATTCATGAATAAATATACCTACAAGCACCAAGAAAACATCCTCATGCAGGGAGTTGCAGTCACCCATTCATCGCAATGAAAGATTGAGGGATACATAAAGCAAGTGTAAGGTACACACACACAAAAAGAATTAAGGAAATACTAACAACTCTCCAAGAAATGAAAACAAGATTCTGAACAATGATCAGTATCCAATAAAATCAAATAAATTTATAGAAAATATATTTTCCTTTTACTAAACACCTACTCATATTCCTCCAGTTCCTTTCATGTGTTCACTGCATCCAACCACAAGATTGATGATGATGCCCTGAACCATAAAAAAAAAAAAATTATCCAAGATTTCGATGTAAAATCTATGTTTTCAAAAGAGAATGACTCTTCCTGAGAAGATGATTCTTTATCTCCCATCTTGTAACCTACTTTATTGCGAACTAAAAATAGATTAAAATATTTCTAGAACATAAATTATAATTTCTAATATAATATTAAATCTATTAATTACATAAGAAAAGATTAAAGGCCTTACATTCTTCCCCCCTAATAATGGACTTCCTCTTGGAAGTTGTCAAGAGAATGAATATTTGCTAACTTCATCACATCAAACAAAAGTTAGATTTCATCTAAAGATTTACTAAGTCGACTAGATATTCTTTTTTTTTGCCATCATGCAATAGTACAAAACCTAAAACCTACATCACCAAATGAAGAAAATATAGAGAAATCCAGATTCACTCATCGCCCAACCATATGATAGACTAGGTTGAATCCACCCTCAAGCATAAAATAAATATTCTTTACTCATTAACAATAAACAGTATTCATCATTAATCAAGAAATTTAATCATAAAATCAATCATAAACTTTCCAATTAGAAAAGAAGAGAAGGGATCCTCTATTGAGGTTTCAGTTTTTTCTGTAGCTCCCTTACACAACAAAACTCCCAAGAACACAAAATCTCCCTTTAAATAGCTTTTCCCACAAAAGAACTCCCATTAAACAATAGCTCCCTTGAAATAACAACTCCCTTATCATAACATAAACTCCCATAAAAACAAGAACTCCCATAATACACAACTCCCAAAATCCACCGTATTCAATCCCCATTTCTCCAACACCCATTCTCCATTTCAATCAACATCATCAATCAAAAACACCAAACTCCATACAATTGCCCCAAAAGGCATCCACAAATCTTTCCTTATTCAGATTTTTACGACATTTAAACATCATAAATTCATAAAACGTTGGTTAACACTTATACAATCATCTCAAACATCCATTCATAAAGAAACAAAAATAATATAAAATTTCTTACCTTGGCTATCCATGTTTGGATCAGACCCTGAAACTTTCATCCACACTCTCTTTTTAGAACTTATACAAATCAGCAAGCTCAAAGCAATCCCCAATTCTAAAAAGATTCAATTATACAATTATGTCCATTGGAATTCTGTAATATCATCATTACTTATCCTAGAAGCATGTTTATATCATCAATATATTATTGATAATCAAATTCATTGTAACATGTTCTTTTATAACAACTCTTAACATTTAAACATCACATATATCAATTCTATACATCATGTATACTTTCAATGGGATTTAGATGATCAGTGTTAAATAGAACCATAATGCCATAGAATAGGTCTTACACAATTTCACAATAAACATTCCCCAGGCCATCTACTCCCCTATACAACCTACCAGGGACCTCTCTTGGGTATGGCAATCTACACAATTCACATTATTCCACATAAATTAACAACAACCAACACTGATAAAACCTCAAAATAAAGAAGTTTCTAATGAGGAAAATTTCAAATAAAATCAATAAATAAAACCACATAAAAAAAAATTAAATAGAAGAAAACAACAGTTCAAATCAAAATCAAAAACCTTAATAAAATAGTCCTTGAGGTAAAAGGACAATTATGATTAGTTCCAAATATCTTAAAGAAATCTTAAAACTACTGCCTCAATAAAAATTTCATAAAACTTTACATATCAATCACCACGTGACTTCAAACGAGCCACCTAAGGGAAGGAGGGGAATGTGATTCTCTCAAACCACATGGAGCTCCAACATAATGCTCATATACCAAATGTAATCACTAACATTATTCTTTTCAATAAAATTTATAGCTGAAATCATCACAATTTAGAAAACTCCCTTTTCACAAATATAGCTCCCATATCACAAACTTCCCCAAAACCATTCCATCAACCAAACTCCCATCACAACACCAACACCAACATCATGAATATCCCCAAAGGAGCATAGGTTTCTATAACTCCCTTATCGTAGCTCCCAATTCACAACATAGCTCCCAAATCACAATCTATAGCTCCCACTAATCAATAATAATAATAACTCCTAATAACAGTATCTCCCATAAAATAATTACAACAATATCTCCCATAAAATAATAACAATAATGTCTCCCATAAAACAATAACTCCCATATCACACACAACTCCTCACAGCACACCTCCAAACCCCCATTTTACCAATACTGATTCACCATTACACCCATCACCATGAGCCACAACACCATCACCATACACACAAGTTTGTTAGAATAAGGCAAAAAATATACATGCTTGACATAAATCATTGAAAAATTTTACAAAAACTTACAATCCCAAGAATACATCCATGAACATATATGTATGTATGTTGAAAATGATTTACTAAACATTCCTTCCATATGGTTAATTAATCAAAATTTACCTCTACTTACCATGATGAGACCCAAAATGGGTTTACATTACCAATACCTTTACCCCAAAGCTCCCAAGTGTTGCAACATAGTGCTCTGATCCCTGTGTAATACCCACTTAGGAAATTAACAATAAACAACAATAATAAATTAATTTGGTAAGGAAATAAATAAATAAATATGATTACAGGAGAAAATTTACTTATTGTAACTTAATATTCTTCAAAATAAAACATAAGTATAGTATCATTCATCGTAACTAAAATTTAAGATACAAACGTTTTGTATACAATTATACATATTTTTACACATTTACAGTCAATGCCAAATAGTCATCCATTCGCAAAGTGAGAAGAATCTTTATTAGCTCCAATATCCTGCATGAATATCAGACCAGAATCTGCACACTAAATGTAAACATTAGTTCCACAAAGTTATTAAGTATACAAAAGAGATATCAAAGTCATTAGTTGAATGTTAGAAAAATATTGATTTTGATGAAGTTAAGGAAGAACAAATATTACTTGTTGAAAGCATATTTAAAAAAGATGTTCCTTTTCAAGAAGCATCCATTAATCTTCAAAAGATTGAGTTAGAAACATATGAGATTGAATCTTTAAATAATTATTCTAATGAGTGTGCTTTAGCAAGGAGTACTCTATTTGATTTTAGTACTAAAATTCTCAGCCATATGAATGATTGTGATGATGCCAAGGTTTCTAATTTAGTAGAGGGAGGTAGAAAGTCAAGACACATTAAGAGCAATGTAGAAGCATCACCTAGCATAAGTTTTTTATATCACTATTGTATTAGAGTACTGCAGTGGATGCATGGTGGTGAATGCATTTCCATTTGAGGCAACCACGAGGGAAGTCAAAAATTGCAATCCAAAGGAGGAAACTTGAGAAATTTCCAAGGATGATTTGGGATCCTAGTACCATAGATATTTTTATTTGGGAAGAAGCAGAGCATTTGGATCAACATTACTTGAGGACAAGAAATTTTGGGAAGGGTGGACTATCATGTCCCATTTTTAATTAATTCTTTTTGGTGAGAAAATGCCCATTTCATATTTTGGTGGGCTAAGGTAAGAAGTCAGGAAATAATTTATTTAATATTTAATTGTGGACCTAAAAGAATTAATATTTTTCTAATATTATGGTCAATTAAATATTCATTATTTAAAATTTTATTTCTCCAATTTGAGCATGGGATTCCATAAGAGGCCTTTTGTAAATCCCAAGGCTAAAATAAGAAAATTCTATGATAGGAGGGAATTATGGTATGCCATTTTAGGACAAGTTGTAAGTGGGTGTAAGAGAAGTATCTTTACTGCCTTAAAATAGCTAAGAATCAAAGGAGGTTATGACAACTCTTTATGGGGCCTATTTTGAGAGTGAATATATGAAAATATTTTCAACTAATATTTATTTTACATTTTTGAGACATTGGGATTTGTGCCCCAACTTTTATTTAAGATAGACAACTACAATTGATATCGTTTGCCAATTTATCTCTTTTTAATGAAATTGTTTGAACTTTTGTCATTCAGGCATTTGAGAATAAAAACCCTTGGGTGAAGAGATCTATGGATGAAACCCCATTGGTTTCAAGAGTTAGAAGATGTAACCCCTTTGATTTAGTAGCACAATCTCATTCAGAGGTTGTGATTGTGCTTCCAAAGTTACAAATTTTAGCTTGTTTGTGTGTTTGCAGGTTTGGGTTTTAGCTATGTGAAAGTTTGGATTTTAGTTTTGTTGGGATGTGTTGTAGTTTCCGTAGTTGTTGAGTGTCAGTTTATTTCTGCACCTTATGCTCATCTTGATCAGCTATAGAAATTGTGGAACTCATATTTCTTTCTGGAGTAGAATATTGTCATTGTTGTTTTATTTATAGGGTTTTGTGTGGAATAATTTAGAGATTGTTTCATTTTGTGTTTTCTGATATAGTTTCTATTGTGTGGATTGTTATACAAGAATATGTTAGTGTCTTTTAGATTTATATAAGATCAAAAAAGAATTGGAATCATATCTTTCATTATGGGATCATTTTGTGTTAACAGGGTTGTCTATGTTTGAATAATTTTACCAGCAATTTGTAATAGTTTTAGTGTTTCTATACCAAATCATATCTAGAAATCTTTCTTTGTGATATTTCTATGATCTTAGTGTAAATCATCATATTTAATCAATGGAGAAGATCCCAAGTGTTTTAGAGTAAAATTGACAAATTTTGAGTTGCATAGTTTGTTGAAAATTGTGTAGAAATTTGGGTATTTTGCTAGATGTTATTAAATATTTTAAATCCAAATTTTATTTTCTAAATTATTTTGTGGAGTTGATTTTTAGGAACACTGAGAGCGGGGGGGGGGGGGGGGGGGGGGTGAATCAATGTTCTATAAACCTTTTCCTACACTTTTACTTTTAACCATTTCAAAGGATTAATCAAATAGAAGCATAGTATATAGATGAACATCATCCACGAAAGCATGACACATAACACCAAGACTTTTTGTGGAAAACCCCAAAAGGGAAAAAACACGGAGAGGATTAGATCTCAAATATATATTGCAATCTTTACAAAAGTAATTTTTAGGCTTGGTCACTACATGGGCCTAGAACATGTTGGCTCACTGCCATGAAGTACAACTAGGTCTAGTAGGCTCACTGCCTCAACCCTAAACCTAGAAAGATTACAATAAGGGTTGTTAAACCCTGAGGGCTATTAAAACCTATTGAAGGCTTACTGCCTTGATGATGAAAGCTTGCTTCCAATCAGATTGCACATGAAAACTAAATACTTCTTAAGCATCTGCCACTATGTCAGGTGCAATCATTTAATTGCTGAATTCTAAATCCCAACTCTTCATACTCACTGATTTGTGTCATTGCTCTGTTATTTGCATATTCGCATCACACTCACGTGTTCTCTATTCTATTTTTCCTCTACTCTTCTCTGCCTCTTCTTTGCTCTTCCTTTCAGACCTTTCTTATCATCTTCCCATCTTCACTCAAGGGCACATTTTCCATGACTCAACTACAAGTATTTATACACTTCATCAACCTTGGAATGATCATCAAGGTTGGCATCAAAATCATCAACCATTGGAACAATATCCAAGGTCGGCATTACAAACATTTACAAAATAGGTCCTAACCTAATACAACATTATGCAAAGGAAATGAAATGTGGATCACGCCATGCCTTAGTTGGGACTCAAACACAATCTTCCACACCATAATATGATTGCACAATCTTCTAGAGATCTCTACAATCACTAGGATCAACTAGGTCGGTGAAGACTGGTTACACACTATATTATCTGGGAACAATCTTCACACACCATCTCAATTTCTAAATGTGGGCCAATGTCTAGATAGGAACATGACTAGGAGACATCCACAAGCATGCTATAATAATCAGGAGCAACTGCACGAACCTTAACCACTTTATCCATAGGAATCTTCTCACCAGAACACATAAACTTGACTATCTTCAACTGTCATAAAAGAAAGATAGCTTGTGGACCACCAAACCATGAACCATGACAACTATAGGCACTTATCATCATCCCAAAATTCCCACTAGAACTATAGAGCCAAATACTTTATTGTGGAGGAATGCAGAGCAGAATACTTTCTTCTTGTCCCAACTAAACTTACAAAAAAGGTAGGTTTCACTATGGTGAACACAACTCACTTAGATCTTCATGTGGAGGCTTCAAACCTGCAATGCAGCATCCTTAGTCATACCTCTAACTTACTTCCAATCTGTAGAACAATGATCTTCAACCACAAGTAAATACAGAGTAGTTTACTGGACTATTCTTTAGCATACAACTCACTGTCTGTACTGCACTTCTCTGTAACTCACGTGTTCCTTCCGGAGAGGTTAATTTTCTCAATATCCTTAACATACAAGTCTTCTAAACAAGTAATAGAATAAAATAGAGTTGACACCAATGACAACAAGGATATGTTGACATCCATGACAACACCGATTAGGCACATACTTGCAACAATCTCCCCCTTTCTCTTACACATCTGCACTATAGGTTTTTCTCATGACTTCTCTCCCCCTTTGACATCAATGGCAAAGCGCACATACTTGCACTCATATGCTCTGATCTAATCTCTCTTCTAAACTCTCTGACTACTCCCCCTCAGAAGTAGCCCTAAAAAGCATCAATCTGTACCTTTGAGCACCTCTGGACTAATGCACTACTGTGTATCTTAGTTTACAATAGGAGGGGTGATAACCCCTAACTTTTCTTTGAGATACTCAAAAGTATCCTTAGGTAGAGGCTTGGTAAAATTGTATGTGGTACAATTTGGTCCTTGGTGGAAACATACTCCAACTTGACTTCATTCTCTGTCACCTTTTCTCTCAGAAAATGATACCTGATGGATATGTGCTTTGTCCTTGAATGTATCACTAGATTATTTGATATGTTTATGGCACTTGTGTTATCGCAAAAGATTGCAATGGGATCTTCATAGACAATTTTGATGTCCTTCAAAGTTTTCTTCATCCATAACACTTGAGTGCAACTGCATGCTATTGCAATGTATTCTTCTTCTATAGTTGATAGGGATATTGAATCTTGTTTCTTACTAAACCAAGATATTAATCTTTTTCCCAAGAAGAATGCACCTCCACTTGTACTTTTTATTTTAAATATCTCAGAATTCTCTTGACTACCATCACATGTGATTCCTTGGGTTCTACCTGAAATCTTGCCACAAGACATACTGCATGCATTATGTCAGGTCTGGTTTGAGTTAGATAAAGTAATCCTCCAATCATAGATCTATACTTTTTTTGGTCTGCCATGGGTGAGTTATCATCTTTGCTCAACTTACAACTAGTTATCATAGGTGTGCATACCAGTTGAGAGTCTTCCATCCCAAATTTCTTTAACAACTCTTTCACATACTTGGACTGAGAAATGAAGATGCCCTTATTTGATTGACTTATTTGTAGACCTAAAAAGAAGTTCATCTCTCCAAACATAGACATTTAAAATTCACTTTGTATTTCTCTAGCAAAAACTGAGCACATACCTTCATTGCCTCCAAAAATAATATCATCAACAAAAACTGCAACAATCAGGGTTTGTTCATCATTGATCTTGAAGTAGAGATTACTATTTGTAGTACCTTTACTTAACCCTATCTATATCAGGTACATATCCAACCATGAATACCATGCCATGGGAGCTTGTTTTAATCCACACAATGCTTTCTTCAATCTGCATACCATGTCCTCTTGTTCTGATGACTGAAATCCTTCCGGTTGTTCAATATAGACTTCCTCTTCCAACTCTCCATTTAAGAAGGCAAACTTCATATCCATTTGATAAACCTTGAAATCTTTATATGTTTTCTTTGTTTCTTACCACTTCACCATTCTCATTCATTTTGTTTCTAAAGACCCACTTTGTACCAATTACATTCTTGTTTGTTGGTCTAGGAACAAGATCCCAAGTCTGATTCTTCTCTATTTGAATCAATTCCTCTTCAATAGCCTTTATCCAATTCTCATCTTTGCAAGCCTCATCCAAAATTTTAGGTTCAATATTAGAAGTTAGACATAAAGTTACTTCTTCCTCTATAGCTTTTCTTTTGGTTAAGATCCCTTTTCTCTTATCTCCTATGATTTGATTTTCAGAATGGTTGATTCTTACATATCTCAGAGTTTTGGTAGCACTTACTAGAGCTTGTTCTTCTTCATCTATGATGTCTACATGCTGCACCACTTCTGAAACATCTGGATCATCTGACTCATATCCACTTGATTTTGAAGACCTTTCCTTACATTCATCAACTTTAACATTTACACTTTCAATGATCTTATTCAACCTCTTATTATAGCACTAGTAGGCCTTACTCTTGGTGGAGTAACCAAGGAAGATTCCTTCGTCACATCTACCATCAAATTTTCCTAAATCTTCTTCTCTTTTGATGTAACATCTACTACTAAAAACTTTGAAATATTTCATAGTAGGAACTCTACCATGCCATAATTCATATGGAGTTTTTGAACTATTACCTTTTACTTGAACTCTATTTAGGATATATACTGCGGTGTGAATTGCCTCTCTCTAATATGCTTCTGGAAGATGAGATTCCTTCATCAATGTGGTTCTAGAAGCTTCTTGAATTGTTCTATTTTTCCTTTCAACAACTCCATTCTGTTGTGGAGTTCTGGGCGCAGATAGTTGTCTCTTTAATCCATGTTCTTCATAAAAGAAATTGAATTCATTTGATGTGAACTCTCCTCCTCTATTAGACCTTAAGCATTAGATCCTTAGTTGTATCTCATTCCCAATCATTGCCTTGAAAGCTCATCTAGTTCATAATCATTTAACTCTGAGTTCATCTGTAGATTTTCAAACCATTTCCAAAGAAAACTGCTCTATACTGAAAACAATCATGAACTTCTATTACTCATTATTCTCAAGATGATTATCAAGATCAGACAAACTTATGGATGTAGATGTAATCACTAATCAATAACCATATGCTAGAACTGTAGAACATTATCTTCAACGATGGACCCAAGCGGACCAGAATACCAGAGCCCTAAACTACATATAATGATCTTCAACTGCGGAGGCATATTGATCCAATCTTTGTTATATACTACTCATACTTTAGTCATTTTGGGCTTCCAGACCAGAATCCTTTTATGCCTTGATCTACAAAGTTTCTTTCAAATAATCTTCACATCATATCTTTGTGCTGAATCTCAGCATTGACTATCTGGCTAGGGGATTTAGAATTTTCAATATAGCTCCCCCTGAGCCAGAGTTCCCAATTTACTTCCTAGAGGAAGTATCTACTCCATAATTAGGTGCAGACTCATCTCTAACTTCATTTACTTCTTTCTTGACCGAGACCTTGTTCATCTCCTTTGTGACTTCTGTCGGATCAACCTTTTCCACTGATTTCTTCAATTCTTCTTGATTATCCTTCTTCATGTTCTTACTTCTGCAAAATCTTGCAATATGTCTAGGCTTGTTGCAATTAAATCACATAGTATTTTTCTGACCATTGTTCCTTTCATTCATCCTTGACCTGGATATGTTATCTTTATGCCCAAATTTATTGCATATATAACAATAGCCACTGAAGGATTCAATTGTCCTATTCTTGTCATAGTCATTTCTCACTTGACTTCTACACTCATTTTCCCCATGTCCCATTTTATAGGATTTTGAATCATTTTACTTCTACATACAATAGATTTATGACCAATTTTATTGCAAGTAAAACATCTTCCTTTGAAGGATTGATCATTTCTCACATTGTTGAAACTTTTCTTGATCTGATTTCTACATTCACTTGCTCTATGACAATTGAAACACTGACTAGAGAATGATGGAACCTTTTGATTTATTCTCCTCCTACATTGAGTAGCCTTATGATTGAACTTATGACATGAATTATAATAACCATGAAAAGATGGGTACCTTTGAGCATTTGGTTGTCTGGTCGGGGGTCTTCTAGGTCTTCTTCTTAGATTTATGAACTGGCATCCTTTGTTTTCCCTTGACTCAATGCTCATTTGACCAAAGTTTGAACTTTCTCCTTTCTCAAATCCTAAACCATGTTTGTCATCAACATTCCTCTGGCTAGCAATAAATTCGTCAAGCTTTGCAGTACTTATCCTGAATTTTTCTTCAAAACTTCTGGCCTTTTCCAGATCTATTTTGTAACTTATAATTTCTTTTTCATGTTTTGTACAATCTTCTGATCTGTTCTTCACAATCAAATTTAGATCATCTTCTACTTTTGTTCTTTCTGTAAATTATGCTTCCAAATCATTTAGGGCTTCATTTGCTGATAACGATTGGTCACTAACTTATTTGTATCTATCTTTGAATTTCTTGATTTGCTCCTTTAGCTTTAAGATGCATTCATCAGCTTGCTTTAGATTTTCCTTTGGATCTCTAACCTCTGCTTCAGAATTTTCAAGATCCATAAGAGTTGCTTCTAGTTGGTTGTATCTTTCATAATTTCCATACCTTCTTTATGCCATGATCACACTGTCCCCGATCTTCCTTAAGTTGTTAAACTTTTTCCAAGGAACTTGGCTCTGATACCAATTGTTGATTGTTAGGAAAACTGAGAGGGAGGGTGAATCAATGTTCTATAAATGTTTTCCTGCACTTTTAATTTTAACCATTTCAAAGGATTAATCAAATAGAAGCATAATATACAGATGAACACCATCCACAAAAGCATGACACATAACACCAAGATTTTACGTGGAAAACCCAAAAAGGGAAAAACCACAGAGAGGATTAGCTCTCAAATATATATTACAATCTTTACAAAAATAATGTTCAGGCTTAGTCACTCCATGGGCCTAGAACATGTTCGCCCACTGCCATGAAATACAACTAGGTCTAGCAGGCTCATTGCCTAAACCCTAAACCTAGCAAGATTACAATAAGGGTTGTTAAACCTTGTTGAAGGTTCATTGCTAGCCCATTGCCTTGATGATGAAATCTTGCTTCCAATCAGATTGCACATGAAAACTAAATATTGATTAAGCATCTGCCACTATGCTAGGTGCAGTCATTTAATTGCTGAATTCTAAATCCCAACTCTTCATACTCACTGATTTGTGTCACTGCTCTGTTATTTACATATTCACATCACACCCACATGTTCTCTATTTTTTTTGCCTCTACTCTTCTCTGCCTCTTCTCTGCTCTGCCTTTCGGGCCTTTCTTATTATCTTCCCATCTCCGCTCAAGGGCACATTTCCATGACTCAACTACAAGTATTTATATAGTTCATTAACCTTGGAATGATCATTAAGGTCATCATCACAATCATCAACTATTGGAACAATCTCCAAGTTCGGCATTGCAAACATTTACAAAATAGGTCCTGACCTAATACAACATTATGCAAAGGAAATGAAATGCGGATCACACCATGCCTTAGCTAGGACTCAAACATGATCTTCCATGCCACAACACGCTTCCACAATCTTCCAAAGATCTCTGCAATCACTGGGATCAACTAGGTCAAACAAGACTGGTTACACGCTACATTATCTGGGAACAATCTTCATGCACCATCTCAATTTCTTAACGTGGACCAAAGTCCAGATAGGAACATGATTAGGAGACGTCCACAAGCATGCTATAATTATCAGGAGCAACCGCATGAACCTTAACCACTTTATCCATAGGAATCTTCTCACTGGAACACATGAACTTCACTATCTTCAACTGTCATAAAAGAAAGATAGCTTGCGGACCACCAAACTATGAACCGTTACAACTGTAGGCACTTATCATCATCCCAGACTTCCCTCTAAAACTGTAGAGCCAAATACGTTATTACGGAGGAATGCAGAGCATAGTACTTTCTTCCTGTCCCAACTAAACTTACATAAAAAGCAGGTTTCACTCTAGTGAACACAACTCACTCAAATCTTCATATGAAGGATTCAAACCCATAATATAGCATCCTTAGTCATACCTCTAACTTACTTCCAATCCACATACCATGATCTTCAAGAAGAAGTAAATGCAGAGCAGTTTACTAGACTATTCTTCAGCATACAACTCACTGTCTGTACTGCACTTTTCTGTAACTCACTTGTTCCTTTCAGAGAGGCTAATTTTCTCAATATCCTCAACATACAAGTCTTCTAAACAAGTAATAGAATAAGATACAATTGACACCAATGACAACAAGGATATGTTGACATAAATGAAAACACTGATTAGGCACATACTTCCAACAATTATAGGGTTCAATATAGAAATATTTTAGAGCTCTCAAAGATTTGGGATTGTGTGGGTCATTAGATGATATCAATAATCAATGGTTGACATAATGCAGAAAGGATGTTAGACTTCAAAAATATTTTATGGTGTGTTAGTGTTTGATGTACGATACATTAGCATAAGGTATGCCCAAGATTGTTATATTGTGAATGCATGAAAGAGGATAATGTATGAATTTGATGCAATGGTTGGTCCACGGAAGGTGATTTAGTAGATTGATTGGTTAGAAATGTATACTTTAAGAAATGATATCTTGAAAATTCTATAGAATCCCTCGTGAATACACTACAGAGAAGCATAATATCCTAGGTCATTTTATTTTATATTGGAAACCAAATTTTAGAGTGGATGGAATTTTTTTCCCTATATGATTTTCTTACAACTCAATGTCTAAATTTTTCTATTAATATATGATTTTTCTAATGATTCAATGTCTAAATTTTCTATCAATATATGAATTTTAAACAAAGATGCTGAAATGGGGTAAGTATAGAGAAAAAAAAATAGACCCTAATAAAATAAAAAATGTTGGTATCCCAATTTTTATATGTAATAGTATGATACATGTCTATCTTAAAGATACAAAGTTTTTATTGCAAGGCAATTTTATTCTAGGACCAAGGAAAATATATCAAACATGGGTGTATTGGACACTTCTAAAGAACCTAAAAATAGCCAAATTTGGGAGATAGAAATAGAAACAAGAGCCAAATGGAGGCATATATCCACTAAAAATTCCTTGTTGGCTACTGCAATCCCAAAGTGATAGCATGTAATGTGGTAGGGGAGAGGAGTGATGACCACATGATGAAATCATGACATAGAGAAGACCAATGTAGGAAAAAGCTAAGATAAAAGATCATAACACTCAATGCTAGGAGTTGCACCATTAGATGTGAGGTAATTAATGTGGAAAGTAGTAGGACTTAGGGTGAGATTACCATGTGTGCATGACCACGAATGAAGGCTATGACATAAAATAGTTGACATTGAGGATTGGAGGGCTCACACAACATGAAAAGGAAATAATGTATAATATCATAGAAATATTGTGTGATCCATTGGATGAGATTTCATCCAATGGCCCATGGGGCATGAATAAATTAATTTAACACAAGCCATCATCAATGGGATGATGAGACTGCACACTAGTCAGAAGAGAACATCATACATAACTACTGTAGAAGGGTTGGGGTCAACTAATAATTGGTTTGAGAGGACCAATAAGTGTTAAGAACAATGAGTAGATAGAGTGGGAACACATTAAATAAATTATAAACACATGGGTTTCCATTAACAATTCAAAACAAAGCTCAAATAAAAACACAAACATGGACAAATAAAGATCAAGGATGAAATGAAGTTCATAAACCAACATGTGATCTATTAGATTAGTTATTAGCAATGACATAAACAAGAGCACATGACTACAAAGGGTCAAAATGAGGTGGAATTTTTTATGCACAAGTAGAAACAAGCACATGGATAGCTAGGATAGAGAAGACATAACAAACAAGGGAAAAATAGAGAGATAATTGCATATATAGATAGATGAATTCATATATAAAGAAAGAAGAGTAGATTTTAACAAGCTGTTAGTTTGGAAAGTGGTAGAATAGGCTAGAGAAACCTAAAAATACTTTCTTATACCATATGTAACTTGGTGGAAAGTCTTGGTATTTTAGTTTGAGTAAAATTATCTATATGTACAAAAATTGTATCTAGTGTTTCTTCTTTGTACGTAATGTCAAAAAAAATCCTCCTAGATGAAAAAGTGTTGTTCATTTAGACATATTTAGATTTGGAAGTAAAGGTTGTTAATATTTCTAGCTCAAATATGGATTCACTCCAAAAAACCTTGGAATTACCTTAGATTTACACAAGAGGCAGTCCTAAAACTTGCCAAAGAAACTTGCAAATCCACTCATTTAGTGTTATCCTAAAATTTTCCATGACTTCATCCTTGAAGATGACATATGTTTTTGTAACTAAATTTAATAAAAGGAAAAATGGTTTGTAGAGGAAACTATCAAGATTCAAGAACTATAATATATGCCTCATTATAATTTTAATATGTGATTATTATTAATTTTCTACATACATTATATATGATTTCCTAATTGATATGCATATGGAAAAACATTGATAACTTTCAAACTATTTATCTTTTTTTTAATCGAAAAGATGCATCACATTCTAGGATTTATTGGGTATAGGTTACATAAAAAAAAACTTTTGAATTTCATTTAGTTTTGACCAAATTAGGTTGGACAGAAAATTATTTTTTATTATTTCTTAAAAGTCACACTAAAAAAATTATAAAATCTTATTTATTTATTAAAAAAATTTAAAAAAACAAGTGTCACATCCAATCGTGTGTCATTTACTTAAATCCAAAGTTTTGCGGAAAAAGATGTTCTTTTTCTCATGCTTAGGTTGGTCAAAATGACACCTACGTTTTACATTTTTCTGAAATTTTTTGTAGTTTGTCATTCAAATATCCAATATTCACAAAATTAATTCTAATTTTGTTAAAAAATTAGTAGCCCATGAACTACATTTAGTTTCCTACAGCTTTTATTACTACCTTATTTTCACATTATGTACATAACTCATTCAATTTTTGATGTGAAGCTACTTAAGTCTATTTTTAGCATTTTTATTGCCGCTTAGGGTTATTGTTTGGCCCAGAGCATACACTCACCCTTTATTGAATTTAATATATGCCTTTAATATAAGTTTCTTGATAACATCCTACTGATCTTTTCATGGTTGCTATTAGTTTCGTCTCTCACTTTAGACATAATCTATTGTTTTAGTTTCCCTTAGATTCTTGCATATTTTATATCTCATGTTGAGCTAGGACTAATAGTGGTATGAGTTGTTTATGTTTTGTTTATAGGGAATGTCTACCAAGTTAATAGTTGTATTTCTAGGTAGAAGACACATTTTCTCTCCCCCTCATTTTCTTAATTTCATTTGTTTTCTTATCCCCATAATCTTTGGCACATTTTTGTAAATCATTTTCAATAAGATTTCATTTGTATTACTTTCAATTTTAGTTTATCTACTGATGATAAATTTTTGTTCTTAGTGTAGTCAAATATTCAATTTCTTTGTCATAAGTTTTTATTATATTCCAACTAAACAAGTCAAATCGATCTATAAAGATGAACATGTATCTTGATGTGTTTATTTTATTTTTTGATCCCTTGAACTAAGTTTGTGAATCTACCTTGACACCATTTAATACTTGAATCTTTACTAGGTCCCGTTGGCAAGAGACATTGCTTTGCATGAGAGGTATTGTCATTGATGGCAACTAAGACCATTCCACTCATCCACATAACTCAATTTGTTTATACCAGAAGTTAGAATCATAATTTATATAAGTCAGGGTAGTCAGGAACAGAGCAGGCGACAGGGTCCAGTATCTTCATCCGAATCTCTCCGGTGAAAAACCATAATTTGTTGCGGATCTGAGGTAGTCATAAGCATTGTCAAGACAATCTAAATCTAGAGTTTTGGCCTTCGGTGATGAAGGATTCAATAGTTATTAGCATCTGAATATTGAGTTAACAGTTTGACAGAACAGGTAGAAGAAGAAGAGACCGAACTTGTAATTGGTCTTGATTCTGGATATATGAAAGTTGTTGGTTAGACAAGTTGTGATGATCAGCGATAGTAGCCAACCTGATTAATGATTTGTGAGTACAAGTTTGGTCTGCATTACAAGTGTACATAGATTTAGCTAACTAAAAAGTAGTTGAAGATCTGGATATGAATATATATAGCTGACGGATTTGAATGATTTGTGTGTGTGAGTAATGCGACTATGGAGTAAGCGCAAAAAGGGCATAGATCTAAGGTTCAGATGTTAGCATAACAGTAAGCAAAGAAGAAGTTAAGATGAAGTGTATCAAGTCTGTATTTTGTGCTTAACTAGAACTAAATCCTTGCATTGATAGATGCTAATTATCAGTTCAATTTCATTGTAATCTTCTTTTTGTAGGTATTGAGCCTTCTTTTGAGTAGTGAGCTCTACGCAATGAACCTAAATGCATGTGTATTCCTCTTTGTAATACTTATAACAGAGTATAATCTTTGTGGGTTAATCCCCACTGTGGTTTTTCCCTTAACCGGGTTTCCACGTCAAAAATCTTGATGTCAAGTGTGTTATTTATGTTTCTGCTCATGTGTTATTGATTCATGCTTTAATGTTTATCTGATTGAATGTTAAAAGAAGATTAAAGGAAAGAAAAGTTTAAGTTGTGTGACAACTAATTCACCCCCCCCTCTCAGTTGTCTGGTCTAATTCCAACAATTGGTATCAGAGCAAGGTTCCTTTGAAAAAGTTTAACAACTTAAGGAAGACTTGGGAAGGCAGTAAATGGATGAATATAACCTTCAAGGGCAACTTAATCTCACCCTAGAATATCTTGAGCAATCCAGAGCAGAAGTCCAAGAGCTGCAAGAAAACTTCAAAAAGGGCGAAGCCTTCATTGAGATTTTAAAAAGAAAATTGAGCAAATCCAATGTAAAAGAGAAGGAGCAACCTCTTCAACTGGGAAATCATTGTGAAGACAAGGCCCTGAAAGAGAAGACAAAGGAATGTGAAAATTTATCCAAAGAAGTTGTCCTAAAACATGAAATGGAATCTGGGGTGATGAGACTAACCAAATAAATTGAAGATAGGAAGAAAACTAAAGAAGAGATGAATTAAAATCTGAAAGAAAGAACTGAATAATGCTGCAGATTGGATGGAATAGATGGTCTCCTAGAATCTAATCTACAAGAAAGAAAAAACAATGAGAGAGAACTTGAGAGACAAATTATCACTCTCAAACATGACCTAGAAATTGCAAATGAATATAAGGAGAAGTTCAAGATAAGCTTGGCTAAACTTGAAGTACTAATTGAAGGACATAAAAAGGATGATGACAAGAATGGTCTTGGATATGAGAAACGTGAAAGCTCTAGATCCGGACAGAGAAATTTTCAACCAAGGAATTGGAGAAACAGAACTAGAAAACCTCTGGTAAGACAGCCTAATGCTTAAAGATATCCATCATTCAATGGAAATTTTTTCAATTGCAATAAATTTGGTCATAAAGCTGCTCAGTGCAGAAGTAGAGTAAATCAAAATGGTCCATCCTTCTCCAGTCAATGCTTCAAGTGTAAGAGGTATAATCATAGATCAAATGAATGCAGAAGTATGATAATGATTTATGCTAATAATAGAGTAATTGATAATTCTTTCAATGGTTACTATTTTTCTTACAATGGGTTTGGACACATGGATAATCAATGTAGATCAAAAGGAAATCAAGTTTATAAGCAAGGAAATGTTGTGTTCTTTAATTGTAATAAATCTGGTCATATTGCAAGATTCTGCAGAAGTGGGAACAATGGAAGAAGAGGTCCGATAAACAGAAAACTGGATGAGTATAGACAAGACAAAGGCAAAAGAAAAATTGTTGTGAATGAGATATAGAGAGAAATGAACAAGACTTGGGTGAAGAAAGATACAATGAACAATGGTGATGAGTCCGCACCGGAATTCAGTGTTGACAATTCCCCCAAGAATTAAATCAGGAGCTTTGGCTCAGGGGAGCTACATTGAACATCAAATTCCCCCAGTTAGTAAGTGGGTGCCTAGATATGGCACAATGAGAGAAGATATTTTGAATTGTTCTAGAACTTTTGGAAGCATTTCCAGAAGAAAAAATGTTAATATGGAAATTTATGGAGTGATTCATGAAGAATAGTTCAAGAAATAGAGTAACCAAATGAAGGTAGGGCGGCACATTTATTACAATATGAAATTAGATTTTGTGAAGGATAAAAGGTAACTTAATCGTGCATTTGAACCACTTTGCATTTGAAGGAAACAAGTAGAAGAGCTTTTGAGCTATAAAATCCAGAGATTGAAGAACGAAGAGCGAATTCAACCAGTAACTGATCAACCCTAACCCTGCGGAAGAAAAAGATACTTCTCTGTAAAGATTTGAATCTAAAATATGTTGAGATGGCTTCTCCTCATGTTGTTGACATTACTGAAAGGCCTCAATCCAAATTTAAGAAGCATCCTCACAAATCAATAGAAGTCGACCCGTTAGGTGCTTTTTCAAGTGTTCCGTATGGTGTGATGCATGTTTAAGATATTAGGGTTTATATTAATGCAAAAATAGATAAATTTGGTGATTCAAGGTATGTAAACTTGTTTGAGAGTCATCTCTGGGATGAAAATCTCAATCTTAATCCTGAGTATAAGGCACTACATGATAAACATTTTATTCAGATTATGGGGTTTCAAACATTTGATGAAGATGAATGGGTCCGATATGTTTTGAGTCAGATGCATGATGATTTAATTTGGCTATTAAAACCATTCAAAATTACCAAGGATGTTATCAGAATTGTAACTAGGTAAAACTCAACTTGTGGATTACCCATGTTAAAATCCATGAAAAACCAAACTGTTACTAATGTAACCGGTGCTAAATTTGATAAAAGGGCTATGACTATAAATGACATTATAGAACTGGATGTGAAGTTTGCTTTCATGGTGATTGGCTGCAAAATATATCACTCCAGCAGGGAGAATTCTATCTCCGGAATTGCCATATATGTAACATATCAAATGTTGAAGAAGAATGTAGATTATGACCTTTGTGAGCCATTACAGAACTAGCTGATTGAAAACTTGAACAAAATCAAAAGGGATAAGAAAAATACTTTTAACTATGGTACATTGGTTCTATGCTTGTTTTTCTATTATATGAATGAAGTACCTAGAGTAAAGGGTGTTCACTGGACTAATGATGAGCCAGTTGCCATTTAGATCAGAGATCGTCTTCGCAGCATTGGTGATTTCAAAGCTTAGAAAACTGTAATATGGGGATACTTCAAGAATTTTTAGAGTATGATACATTTAAGGCAAAGAATCCCTAAATCAATTGTTGAGAAGTACAAAAATGAAATATGCTTCATGGTTGACATTGATCAGTGCCTAATGGAAGCAGTGGAACCCAGAACCATTTGGATCATGCCCATGGGGTATGAAGTGGATGGAAAAATCCTGAATATGTATGCTCAACATCTTCTAAGCAAGCCTAAAGACACAACAGTTGAAAGATTTAGAACATATGAGGATATAAGTTTAAAACTTCATACTGATCTTAGAGAACTTGAAACCAATAGGAAAGTAAGAAAAGAAGTTGAGGAGTTGGCTGAAAATCTAGGCCTAACTAAGGAGGCTGTGAGGCAATTTAGGGAAACAACTGAAAAGGCTGAGAAAGAGAAACAAGATAAGAAACAAGGATGTTCTCTAGTGGAACCCTCTTCCACTTCAAGGACTACTAGGAGCTTTGTTGTTGTCCCTGTTCCTTCTAAGATTGCAAAACTAGAAGCAAAATCATCTAGAAAAAGGGAGAAAAGGAAGAAAACAAAAGCATCTTGGACCTATGAAAGCACAAGAGAAGCAGAAGAAGATATAGATTCTAACGTTGAGATCAAAGAACTAAAAGCCATAGGCACAAAAGTGGCCAAGATATCCAAGGAGATGCCCTCCAGAAGCAAAAGGGAAAGAAAGAGGCAAAAGATAGGAATATGTAGAGAAGCCTACCCTTTCAGTAGATGACATCATTAAATCAGTTACTGTGGATGGAAACTTGGCTCCAATGATAAAATTCTATAATGACTATAGTGATGCTGACAAAAGAGTACTTGAAGAAGCAAGGGTAAGATATTTAAATATCTATAACAAGGCTCTTATTGAGATATGTTCATTAATACTAAAAAGCCTTGAGAAAATTTTGGAACTAAGAAAAGAGAATGCAAAAAGCAAGGATCTTGAGATCCGAGAACAAATATTAATACAATTATGCCCCCAAATTACTCCTAAGAAAATGAATCTGATATTTGAAGAAGCCAAGGATGAGTTCCAGAGTAAAAAATGAATGAATGAGCTTATGCTTGGGGAGACAGACAAGACTGCAAAGGAAACCAAAGAGATTCTTCGGAATGCTTTGAAAAAGCACAATCTTCCTGTTGTAGAGGAGGTAAATGTAGAGATTGAGTCCTCAGACATGGATGTCGAAGGATTAAAGAAAAATAAGCAACATACTATAACTCTAGACTCCTTTATTTCGGAAGAGGAAGTGCAAAAAGAATAAGAGGAAGTATTGATAGAAGAAACAAATGTTGGCCATGATCGTCTGAATCCTCCTACTACTGATGACTCTAGAAAGGAGAAAGAGAAAGAAGAAGAAAAAGAGAAAGAGAAGGAAGAGGAAGAGGCAAAGGAAAAAGAAGAACTAGTAGAAGGAGATGGTGCTAATGCACCAAAGTAAGACAGTCTGGTTGCTGTCACTATCAAAGCACAAGGGAAGGAAACTAAAATAGCAAATGTGGCAAGAGACACTACAGATGCAGTGCATATTTTTCTCAGCAAGGAGATGCTAGAGTTAGATGAGCTAGAATTGATACAAGGACCAATCAATTTGGACTCTCTCTCTGGACCAAATTCTGAAAATATCATCATTCACATAGGCCAAGGCAAGGGAGAAAATACTGAAGTATCACATAGAAAATAGTGAGCTGCTAGGCCTTGCAACAGGATTCTTGGAAAAGATAATGCCAACCTTGCAGAAGAATCCATCTGACTCTCCCTCTAGACATCTGAAGAATCTTGTAAATTTAGTAAGTACACATTTTGAGTCCTTTGAGAAGTCTGCAGAGACGAAAGTCAAGAATGGATTTTTGGATAAGAAATTTAGTAAAATTAAGAGCCTAATAAGGTGTGATAGGAGAGTACTTGGTATCAGTATAAAAAGCATTCAAAATGATCTAAGTGATGGAGGTGATATATACAAATTTTGTCTATCATGGCCCAAAGTCAGTGAGGATATTGAGAAGAAGATAAAGGAGCAAGAACAAAAATTGTCAAATCTTTCTCAAAATTTTGATCCTCTAATAGTTTTGACTATAAGTTAGGAATGTCAAGTAATTAGCTTGATAGATCAGATAAAGAGGCTTGTTAAAGAAAAAGGTAACATTATAAAGAGAATGTGTGAGCTCCAGGGATTGATTGCCCCCAAATTAAAAACCATGTTTAATGCCCTATCAGAATCTCAGACTGCACTTAAGACAAGTAACCCTCTGGATCTGACAAAGGCAGAAACATATGTATTTTTGCTAAGTGGACACATCTCAATTTTGGATGGCATGAAAAGAACTTGGGCCTCTAAACTTGAGCAATTGAAAAATAGTTTTGTAGATATTCTCAAGTTCATGTAAGTATAACTTAATGATTGGTTGTATATAGACGGCATTTTTTTCAAAAATTTTGGGAGAATTTTGGCTTGCAGACTCCATCCTTTGCCATTGATGTCAAAGGGGGAGTGAAGATCAGTGAAAAATGAGGAATCTAGCAAAAGGGGAGTTCCAGAATCAGTGAAGAAGCATAAGAGTATAGAGTAAGGGGGAGTAAATGAGTAACACTTAGTCATTTTTTACTAAGTGTTGCCATCAATGCCAAAGGGGGAGATTGTTGGCAAAAGACACTACTTCGTATGACAGGTATTGTCATTGATGGAAACTAAGACCATTCCACTCATCCGCATAACTCAATTTGTTCATACTGGAAGTCAGAATCATAACTTATATAAGTCTAGGTAGTCAGGAACAGAGCAGGCGACAGGGTCCGGTATCTTGGTCCAGATCTCTCTGGTGAAAAGCCATAATTTGTTGCGGATCTGAGGTAATCATAAGCATTGTCAAGACAATCTAAATCTAGAGTTTTTGCCTCTGGTGATGAAGGATTCAATAGTTATTAGCATCTAAATATTGAGTTAACAGTTTGACAGAATAGGCAGAAGAAGAACAGATCGACCTTGTAATTGATCTTGATTTTGGATGTATGGAAGTTATTGGTTAGACAAGTTGTGATGATCAGTGATAGTAGCTGACCTGATTAATGATTTGTGAGTACAAGTTTTGGTCCGCGTTACAAGTGTACATGGATTTAACCGACTGAAAAGTAGTTAAAGATCTAGATATGATTATATATAGCCACAAGAATGATTTGTGTGTGTGAGTAATGCGATCATGGAGTAAGTGGGAAAAGGGCAGAAATCTAAGGTTCAGATGTTAGAAGAACAGTAAGCAGAGTAGATGTGAAGATGAAGTGTATCAAGTCAGTATTTGGTGCTTAACCGGAACTGAATCCTTGCATTGATAGATGCTAATTATCAGTTTAATTTCATTGTAATCTTCTTTCTGTAGGCAGTGAGCCTTCTTTTGCACAGTGAGCCTTCTTTTGAGTAGTGAGCCTTCTTTTGAGCAGTGAGCCCGAATACATGTGTATTCCCCTTTGTAATACTTTTAACAGAGTATAATGTTTGTGGGTTAATCCCCACTGTGGTTTTTCCCTTAACCAAGTTTCCATGTCAAAAGTCTTGATGTGAAGTGTGTTATTTATGTTTCTGGTCATGTGTTATTGATTCATGCTTTAATGTTTATCTAATTGAATGTTAACAGAAGATTAAAGGCAAGAAAAGTTTAAGTTGTGTGACAACTAATTCACCCCCTCTCTCAGTTGTCCGGTCTAGTTCCAACAGGTCCCTTGGTAAATATTATCTCATATTAACACTAAACTCTCTTGCAAAGATGAGAACTAGTGACCCTAAGGCCTTGGGGAGATTACTTGATATCCATTCAAGAGAGGAGTTGGTTTTGAACTCCTGGCCTATTGACATGTGTATTCATTCTAGTTAACATTATCCTAAAATACCCCTAAAATGGCTTACTGGTCTTAAACACCTAAAGATCTCTTTTATAAGAAGTCGTATTACATGTGTAACTCAATATGCAAAAAATAGTTTAAATATCCCTTAAGGTTAATCCCCCTATACTTTTCCTACTTTATTTGTGACCTAAAATCCAACATGCGTGACTCTCTAAAAGTATATCAGTCACAATCTCTCACAAGATTTGGCTTAAATTTATAATACCAAATTAAGCATGCTAGCAAAACCTAACCTACTCTAATCTACAAAGGAACCAAGAAGATGATATTTTAATAAATAAATGATCATAATTCATCTATTTCTATATTTCACGCGAAACAAAGTTAACAAAATAGAAAAGAGGAAAGACATTTATGTGAATCGAAAACATAGAACTAGAAATGCATAAAAGATCCCATTAGTCTAGCTACAAGTTCACTAGCATGCAATTCAAAGAATTATAAAATTTCATATAAATAGACACATGTAATCATGCATAACTACTAAAAGAAACCCCATATATTTCAAGTATTACAATTGTTAACTAATTAAAGATAAAAATAAACTAGCAAATGTAGCCCTAGAGACATATACATTATCTCCTAATTCTTTTACTTACTAATGGCTACATGCAAATCCTACAAAAGAATCTACTAGATAACACCTTCTCAAAATAATACCCAAACATATCCCTCAACCCTCTTAGGTTTTGACATATATAATTCAATCACCCTATAATACAATCTAGATAGGCTTTAACAAAAATGGCCAAAAGAGATTCTCTCTTGAGAGAAACATGAATTTATAACTAGACAATTTGGTGCATGAGCACCTGAGACACTGAGGATCAATATGATCCCTACTCTTTTCTCTAAGTTGTCTTATCATCTTTGTAAGGCCTTAGCGCCATATGGAGTCATACTTGGCTGAGTAACGGCATAAAACTGAGTCTGTATACGTGTTGTAACTGAACTAAATGGATGTAACTCAATGACAGAGGTGGTTATAGGGCAGTTACACAGCATGGGTGGTTATAGGGCAGTTACACAAGATGAAGAGTTGAAGCAAAATGTTTGGTTGGTGACCATTTTGAAAACAAAGATCATAGAAAGTATTTTGAAGGCTGACAGTAGTTGCTAGACTATTGCAGATGCTCATGCCATCTAGTTGCGAGAAGGAATAGGATTCCTATAGAGTGTGGGCAGACGATGTTGAGGTCTGTCAAGACCATTCACCAATAGAGATTTGGCTGGAAGAGGGTGCAGAATTAGGCCACTGAGAGAGAGAGACTAGTAGTGCATCTCCAGGATCTGCTATTAGATGAGAGGAATGGGTCTATAGCAGCATGTAGGATGGACATCTGATTGAGCATTGTGTGGTAGTCATTGTAGTTTTTGATCAGTCTGAGAGTACTCCATTGCTAGGAGTAGAAGGAGCTTGAAGATACTCTGGAATATTGATGGTAGTTTGCCATTGTTGGTTGGTTGGTCACTATTCCATTGATCTGAAGATTTGAAGCTTGAAGTTGAAGAGACACAGTGAAAGATAAAGACCAGGACAAATAGAGATACAGGGAAATAGTTTTGTTTTGCAGATACATTTCCAAGGGACTTGGAAATTTTTGTTGGTAGGTTGTATGGTGCAGGAGCACCCGAGATATTGAGGATTAGTAGGATCCCTAATCTTTTGTCTAAGTTGTCTTATCATGTTTGTAAGGCCTTAGCACCATATGGAGTCATACTTGGCCGAGTAATGGCATAAAACTGAGTCTGTATACGTGTTGTAACCGAACTGAATGGATGTAACTGAATGACGGAGGTGGTTATAGGGCGGTTCACCTTCCATCTTGTGTAACTGCCGATATGAGAGTCTATATAGTCAGTCTGTGTTCGTTAAGAAATTAGTGTGAAGCGAACGGACATAGAGGGAGAATCAATTTGTATGTATATTTTCTGAAAAGAAGAAATAAAAGTTTTGTTTGGGTTAATTGTAGAAATGTAGATCGGAAGCATTCCACTGGTTGAGATTTCTTCCAAATCAGTGGAATGACTTCCTTAGGAGTAGATTGTTTTCCATTCTATTGATTTTTTCTTGTTTTAGTGTGAGTTGTTCAGTTACAGAGTTGTAGAAGATTATAGATCCTTCTCATTCTATTGAGATTCTGGTTGTCTCTGTATATTTGTTTAGTGTTCACGTAGTTGCAGAGTTGGAGAAATGGCATCGGCGTGAGACAGCCCTCGGGGAAACTTGTAGAAGTCACATCGATCAATGGTGTTATATCGACAGTAGGTGCATTGGTGAAGAGCTACTTTAGTCTCACCAAAGTGTCGGGAGGAAACAGTGTATCAGAAGATCTGGTCAGGGCTTCGTTGATAGTGAAAAGTGAAGAATGTATGTGTGTAGTATGGTATCGTAAGGATCTAAATGTGGGTTTGATGGGTACTAAACCTGTTTTGAAGTGCTTCCACTGTGCACTCTGCATCACAATTACCCTAGATCTTCTATGCTAATGACACTTGTTACAATATACATCATTAAAGGACATATTTTATTAAATTTATTGCAATAACCTCTCTATTGGCACAATGAACTCACTAAAGTCATGCAACACACTGAATTACATTTGATATTATTGTTCAATGAGGAAAAATCTTCGTTAGATTAGATTCTTAACAAGCATATCATAAGGTATTCAAATCTACATGTAAGCTACTTATAAAAACCCAATAACATTATTATTTGGCATTCATTTATATGGTCAAATGATGATCCATACTATCAGGGCTTGATTTTCATTTAATCTTTGTACATAAATATGGACTATATCTTATTCCATTTTTCCTCTACACATAACAACACGACTTAAAATTAAATTCATCCCTATAGAAAATCATTAAGTTATTCATCTACCTGCACAATCAACACTAGCATAAAGATTTAAAAAAAACATCTAGGATTAAGGGTGCAAGCATAATGTGACTCAAATCAATCATCACAAATTTTAACATTCTCAAGAAATTTCCACCACTTTACTAACCACCCTTATAGCTAATTGTAATGTGCCATGCATTTTTTCTCATTCATTGAAGCACCTTGTACTTTTGCTTTAGTTGTCAAATTCTCATAGGAATTGGTGGCCTAGATTGATCAATTCAAGATCAATGATAAGGATGAAATAAGTGAGAGAAGTACAAGGGCCCCTAGGGGAAAAGACCCAATAGGTGAGATAGTTCCAATGGCTGAGATAGTATATGTGCATTTAAGGCCCAATATTTTTGAAAGTTTAGTACTAGTAGTTGTGACTTTAATGTTGTTAGTGTTACTATAAGTACTAATAATTGAATGAAATGTGCCCCTTAGATTTAAAAAGCAACCAATCATGTGATGCCACATCATCCCACCAACAAAACTGACTTAATGCACACCTATTGGTCCACCCTTTTTTGGGGGAACTATTTGACACCTCAACAAAAAGCATGTTGATGTGGCATCATATTTAATGATGTGGCCCTGAAACCTTAGTTATAAGTAGGGGCGTTGCCAAGTAAGCTACTGTAAAATTTTTGGAGTGATTTGAAATTGCCACGTATGATTTTAAGAGACGTGAAGTTAGGGTTCTCCACTACTAGGTCCTCTCCCCCATATTTAGCCATTTCATTATGGTGTAATATAATTAAGACATGTCACTTTCTTTCAATGTTACTTTAAGACATATTTCTTTTTAGAGTAAAGGGGCCCACCACCTTTGTTCTAGATGACACTTTTCAACATCCATTTCTCCTAGAACATTACAAAAACCAATTTGATTAAGCAACCCATTATTTTCACATTAATAAAGTGTCCCACAAATTTCTATGTGGCATATACGAACATTATGCCATTAAAAAAAATGCACTAGCATATATAATTTGAAAGAAGATCCCCTAATGATCTCATCACATATACCACCTTGGCCCACATGGGATGTCTCCACTAGCTTAATATGGCACAAACCCACATAAAACTTCCACACAATCTCCTCCGAACCAATGTGACCATGACACATAAGGCCAAAGCCAAATGTTAATTTAAAGTGGCTACGTAATATTTTATTTCTACTACTAAACTTGTCAAATACCAATAGAAATTAGTTAGAAATGCCAAATGTCCCTTCACATTCCTCCTAAGCCACCACTTCAAGCACATTAATTTTTAAGAATTATCAAGGATTCATGTTGCTCCAAAAAAATCAATAGCTTAGGAAAAAAAGGAAAAACAAATGTGTAGGAGCTACTACCTTTAGTTGTTTTACCTTGGCGATGACACGTAACAAATAGGCTACACTTAGAGGTCCCTTACATATACAACATAGGCTAGCATGTGGTGAATTTTTTTTAGTCCTAGAGAAAATAACCCCCACAAAATATCCCTATGGTCATACTTCAACGAATGACATGAAGACACATTAGACCAAGTGTCTTTTAGAATGTGGCCTAGGATCAAAATCTTGGACCCACTGCTTGAAGGTTAAAGTGTAGTAATATCCAATAAAGCATAATGATCAAACAAGATTAGTGGCCAAAGAAAAATGGCACAAGCCAAGGTGCATGTTTCTACCTTTTGTGTTTCTCCATGGAACACTCGTGGCAAGTTTTGATCCATACAAACCTTCCCCCATTCAATTAGAACAAATCACATACTTATACCTATCCAATTTGATGCGACATGTTTATGACTAGGATTTCTTCCTACTGAAGACAAATATAGATTCAACCACATATATCCAATGTGTAAAATCAGAGGTGCTCAATCAATTTTTTATATAAAGAGATCCCCACTTAAATCGCATGCCACGACGAATACCAAGCCAATAAATAAATAGAATAATAAGCAAGGGAAATCAACACAAGTCGTAAGAATTTTCGAAGGCCACAATTAATGTGAAAAGGAAGCTATATTAAGGCACAAAAAAAATAAAATTGAGATATTCAAGAAAAAAAGAATAGTAAAGAGACAAGTGATAAAGATAAACAAAGGAATAACCTTGACGCCTAATGAAAATAACTTGGATTGGTTATTAATATAAAGGACCAAAAAACAAAAAACTATTTACATCATTTGAAGATTTTGGTAAGGAGAAAGTTGCCATTAATTTGGCCTCCATCTTTGATGATGGGTTCATCCTATATGTGAGTGAATGTGTGAATATCATCAAATAAAAGTGTTAGGTAGAAGGTAAAGGAACACTGCGACTAAGTAGATATTGGTTAGAGGATATTTAGACAGTTTGCATGCATATTAGAGTAAATGTGTTGTCTAATGGTTATGTTTAATTTGTCTTAGAGGAAACCCATTTGTGGTTCAAAGTATGAGTGATTATGTCATTGCCTAAAATTGTGTGGATAATTTGGATTATCACTATGAGAGAGTGGATCTAAAGGTTTCTTCTAAAAGAAGAAACATGGTGGTTGTGAAGAAGCCTATGTAACTTGTATTTATAAAAAGGATTAAGAGAACTTATGTGGAAAAATCTCTTGATAAAATGAACATGTTGAGAGTAAGATTAGATTATCTTAATGAGTAGAAAATTGACATTAGTAATAGAGGAGATGAAAGATTAGAATCTATGAAGAAAATATTTTTAGATGAAATTCCATGACGTCCAAGAATAATGATGGTACAAGATAAAGGAGAAGGTCATCTCTTACCTCTATAAGAGATAAGTGTGATGGGGACTTTTTAATATAGGTCTGAGCTAAAAGAAGATTGTGTGTAGTTTGTAGAAGAAAAAATCAACATGATAGAGGATATAGATGGACTAGTAGTTGAACCTAAAATTAAGGAAGCAAAGTTATGTTCTTTATAGGACATAGAATTGGATTTGGTGTAGATTATTTCTTTTGAAGAAGTGCTAGTAGAGAATTGAAATGTACGTGCTAAGGAGTACCTTGAGATAGTACCAAGTGTAGAATTTATAGATATGAGATTATAATGGCCGTAATGATGGAGATGGGAACTTGATCAAGGAAGGAAAACAAAGTGAGGAATAATTGATATATGACTTGTTAGATTCCATCACATAGATTGAATAGATCTTAGAAGAGAAATTTGATGCGGGAGCACTCGGGGATGTTGGCAATCCCATGTCACCAAAAAGATTTTACATTTTTTGTTTTGTTGTTTAACCTCTGTTTTGGCAGTTGTCTTGGTTCGATTTGGTATGTGTGTGAGTTTGTCTCCACCATCAACACCAAGGAAGTAATGTTTGCAAGTTGTTACCTATTGTTTAGAAAGAAGCCGAGCCTTTATATTGCTTGGTTATGTTTTTGGTTACCACTTACAATGGAGAGAAAGTGTTGCAAAGGAGATTTAGTGGTAAAATGTTAATTCTCAAGAAGAAAGCTTGTTTGGGAGATGATGGAAGGTGCTCTCAAGAGGAAAAAATGGAAATTTAATGGGCAGATATCATTGCTCTTCAAGTAACCTACCCTCAAAATGAGCTGGGTACCTTGGAAATTGAGCTTTCTAGAACACCTATGTTCTTTAGGGAGTCGAATCCCCAGCCAAGACTGCATACAAAATGGCAGGCTACTACTTCTGATTTTACCAAAGGTCGAGCAACTCTTATAAGAAACATTTGTTGCAACTTCCTAAAGGGCGGCTTCAGAAACATTACCAGAACCTTATTCAATCTGATCCTCACTTCATCATGCTAAGTAAGAAAGGTTTGGAAAGCATGGCGTCTCCATTCTTAGACACCAGATTTGTCTTCTCTGCTTTTAGATAATTGAATTGTGTACCTAAACATGCATCTATATGCTTAAGTAACAGAAATTGTTTTGACTCAATGTATTTGGTTGGACTTCGATAATCCTCAAGAGCCGACTTTCTTTCAAAATGGAAATCATTGAATTTAAAAACATGTGTACGTGAGAGGCTGCTGGTTGAATTAAAACTAAGTTTAAATGAAATAAAATCAAATGCTTATTGGATTTTGTGGAGGGAAGGCCGACCGTCCATGGGATGTTGAATCAGCAATGCAAATTTGATTCTATCCTATGTTAGGCATCGCATCTGCCTTGGAGGCCCTTGTTGTATGTCTTTTCATATTCCATCATTTGAACAGTATAGAAGAAAAATCGTGTGGAGTTGTATGGGGCGGCCACAGAAAGCGAATTGAGAGAGACAGACGACGCTGCCAGGAAAGAAAAAAAAAAGAAAAGAAATTGAATTAAGAGAGGGATCAAGCAAGTAGAGGTGAGCGGCTGCGTAGCAAGTAAAAGCAAATATTTGAAGAGGCAGGGAAGTAAAATCCAACGCCAAAACCTAACGGTAGAAGGTAAAAGGGAGAAAAAAACAGAGTCGGTCCTTTAAAAGAAGAAATGTGGTTTGCAGTTGAAAAAAAAAACAAAGACAACACAGGTAAAAAGGATTGAAAACTTTGCAATAGAGAAAGTGTAAAGATGTAAAGCAACGAATAATAGAAGTGAAGGTAAATAGACAAAACAAGTGATCTGCTGATCACAAACCAAACAATTACAAAACTTAGATTGCCTTAGAGATGAAGAGGTAGGGCATCAATATATAGAGTTATGAATTTACAAGGGAGTTATGACATACAACCACAATGCCAATAACTCAACAATAAAACTAAATGATGAACCTCAAAGTCAAGAAATACACCTACAAATTTAATGAGCCCAATGGGCATTACAAATATGTCAAAGATGGCTGCTGCACATGCTTTTGACTGCTACACATGATAATTGCTGTCATTCTCCCCCATAATGACCATTGGGAAGAACTTGGAGTAGATCTCTAAGTGTCTCCAACCTTTCACGAGCTAGAGCCTTCATGAAGATATCTGCGATCTGATCATTTGTACTATAGTACACAATCTCGATCAATCCCTGTTGAACCAACTCTCTGATGAAGTGATGTTGAATCTCAATATGTTTTGTCTTGCTATGAAACACTAGATTCTTAGTCATCTGTATAGCACTCTTGTTGTCACAATAAAACAAGGTAGGTCCATTCTATAGCTGGTGCAAATCCTCCAATAGTCGTCTCAACCACACTGTTTGGCATGTTGCAAATGTTGCAGTTTTATACTCTGCCTCTGCTGTAGAAAGTGATACAGTTGGTTGTTTCTTGGCCTCCAAGAGAATACTGCTGAACCAAGACTAAAAGTATAACCAGAAGTAGACTTCCGATCATCTATGGAACCTGCCCAATCTGAATCTGTATAGCCAATCAACTTACTATCCCTGAATGCTGAAATCTAAGACCATAACTCAATGTCCCTCTGACATATCTTAGAATCCTCTTAGCTGCACTCCAATGTGTTTGCTTAGGTTCTGACACGAACCTAGATACCAAGCTCACTGCATATGTGATATCTGGTCGAGTAGTAGTTAAGTAGATCAAACTACCAATCAACTGCCTATATATAGTGGGGTCCACTCGATCTGACACATCCAAGTTAGACAACTTAAGTCCAACTTCAATGGGTGTTGCAACTGGTTTGCAACTATTCATCTAAAATTTCTGTAGGATGTTTGAACCATATTTTTTTCTGAGACATGAATATTTCACCTTTGTTCTGCCATACTTCTATACTAAGAAAATAGTGCATCTGTCCCAAATCTGTCATCTCAAATTCAGCAACCATAGCTGCTCTAAACTCTGCAAACAAATCTAAATTATTCCCAGTGTAGATAAGATCATCAACATAGAGAACTAAGAAAAAAATATCCTTAGCCGATATCTTAATATAAAGATTCGGATCTGATTGACTTCTTAAGAAACCTTTCTGCTGTAGGTATGAGTCTATCCTTGGATACCATGCTCTTGGTGTTTGCTTAAGACCATACAAGGCCTTCTTTAATCTGTAAACATAATGTTCTTTAGAAGGCATTTCAAAACCTCTAGGTTGAGAAACATACACTTCCTCATCAATATATCCATTCAAAAAAGCACTTTTTACATCCATTTGATAAACTACCCAACTCTACTGAGCTGCCAAAGCCAAAACCAATCTGATAGTATCCATTCATGCTACAGGTGCAAATGTTTCAGTGTAATCAATACCTTCCTATTGAGTGTATCCTTTGGCTACCAATCTAGCCTTATGCTTATCAATGCTTCCATCAGATTTATACTTAGTTTTATACACCCACCTTGTACCAACAATTTCCTTACTAGGAGGTAGCTGAACCAAATCCCATGTGTCATTCCTTTCAATTGTTTCTATCTCACTATTCATTGCTTCAACCCACTCTTCTTTTTCTTGAGCTTGTTCAAATGTTTGTGGCTCATTACTTTCCATGATTTGAGTCATTAAAGCATAATTCACTTTTGTTTGTGATCTTGTTGTCATTTTCTCAAAGTTTAAATCCAACATAAGAGTTGATGGATGATTCTTTTTTATCCTCCTTTGATATTTTTGATACTTTCTTGCTCCTGTACTAGAAGACTCAGGTTCATTTTCTTCTTCTTCTTCTTCAACTTCATCAATCATTATCTCTTTTCCCTTTGTTTCATTTTCCTTGGTATATTTTGCCGCTTCATTGAATACCACATCTCTACTTATAACAAGTTTCTTTTCTATTGGGTCATATAATCTATATGCTTTATTTTCTAATCCATATCTAATAAAAATATATTTTAGGCCTTTATCATCTAGCTTAGACCTTTTTTCCTTTGGTATGTGTGCATACGCAACACACCCAAATACTCTCAAATGTTCAACACTTGGCTTTACCCCAGACCATGCTTGTTCAGGAGTCATTCCCTTAACTGCTTTTGTAGGACTCCTATTGAGAAGATAAACTGTTGTGCATACTGTTTCTGCCCAAAACATCTTATCTAAATTCTTCTCTTTCATCATACTCCTTGCCATTTCAACAATGGTCCTATTATTTCTTTCAGCAACTCTATTTTGTTGTGGAGTGTAGGAAGTAGTGAACTCTCTCTTGATTCCATGATTTCTGTAGAAATCTAGAAATTGATTTGATTTGTACTCACCCCCATTATCTGACCTTATCACTTTGATGTACTTACCATTTTATTTTTCAACCAACCTCTTGAATTCTACAAACTTATCAAACACTTTTAATTTTGAAACCAAACAATATACTCAAGTTTTTTTTGAGTAATCATCAATGAAGGTTAGAAAATACTTTGATTTATTTAAAGAAGGTGTTTCCATAGGACCACACAAATCCATATGGATTATCTCAATATGCTGCTAAGCTCTACTAGATTTACCAACTGGAAAGCTAGCTCTATGTTGTTTGCCAACAACACATTCTTCACACACTTCTTTTGTATTTTCAATGAATGGTAGACCCTCAACCATTTTAAATCTCTTGAGTAAAATTAACCCACTAAAGCTGAGGTGGCCATATCTTTGATGCCAAATTCTACTTTCATTCATTTCACTAGACCTTAATGCTTGGTTTCTATGGGTGAAATAAAGGAAACATCCTATCACCTGTCATCTTTACTCTTGCAACAACTACATTTCTTTTTAACTTATCTCTTATTATGCACTCTTTTTCATCAAAGGTCACCTGATAATTTTGCTCTAACATTTGTCCAATAGACAACAAATTCTTTTTGAGAGCTAGAACTAACAATGTTTCATTGATATGTTTTACCTCACCATATTCTGTTGCAACTGCAATAGTACCCTTACCTTTGGATCCATGAGATTGATTATCTCCTAATACCATTGTACTATGATGGTTTTCATCTAGATTGATAAAAAAAATTTCATTAGATATCATAAGCGATGAACATCCAGAATCAATGTACCATACATTATTCTCACTAACATTTGTATTGAAACAAGAAATAAACAAATTTTTCTTATCTTCAATAGTATTGTGAGCATTTCTCTTTTCTGCTTCACCTTGTTTACTCCAACATTCTGATGCATAGTGTCCAAACTTGTTGCAATTAAAGCATTGGACATTCTTTTTATTTCCCCCATTATTTCTACCTCTTCCTCTTCCTATTCCTCTGAAGTTGCTACTTCTTTCTTTGAAATTATTACCTCTTCCTTTAGAATTACTAGATTCACCTTTGTATTTATTTTTATTTTGATTCCTGAAAAACATGTTTCTTTTACCTCTTATGCTTGCTTTAGAGGCAAATGCTTGTTCTAGACCTTCCTCATTACTTTTCATTCTTTCTTCAGCAGTTACCAATATTCCACTTAGTTCATCTATTTGCATAGTTGTGAGATCTTTGGAAATCTCATTTGTAGAAACTACACCATCAAATTTATGAACTAAACTCCTTAAAATTTTTTCAATGACAGGCTTGTCATCCACAGTTTCTCCTAGAACTTTCATTTGACTAACTAGGCCTTCTACCTTTGTTAGAAATTCATTTACACTTTCACTATTGACCATTTTTACATTTTAAAAATTTTTCTTCATAGTTTGCAATTTTGCAGTTTGTGCACCTTGATAAGCATTATTGAGAATTTGCCAAGCTTGCTTAGAATTATTAGCACCACTTATCCTAGGAAAAATAGCCTGATTGATTGTGCCTTGAACTATAAATAAAGCTTCATTATCCTTTTTTACATTTGCTTTGCATTCTCTCTTCTGTTGATCATTTAATGCATTAAATGCAGCTATATCTATTTCTACATACCCTATTTGAACAATTTCCCACAAATCTTTAGATTTGAGTAGGGTTTGCATCCTAGTGTACCAATATGTAAAATTGTCTCCTTCAAATACAGGAATTAGCATGTTAGACATAACACTTCTTGCCATATTTGCCATAAGAAAAATATGCAAAGTAACCCAAAGGCTCAACACAAAAAATCCCTGAGAGATCTCTACAAATAGATACTCTCCTTGTTCTTTCAAATAGGACCTACACCCAAAAAAATGATTTTATATTATTTTGTTTTTGACATATAAGTGTCCATTGCAACCGATAATACACTTAATTACAAATGATTAATTTATCTCTTTACAAATCAAACACTTTGAAAAGTGTAAGCTTATCAAATTTCAATGTTTTAAACATATGACTACCAACCAACACTTGTATTCACCTTTTTACTTAAAATTAATAAAATGGCAGCATAAATACAAATCTCCTTAATATTTGAAACAATATTTTATTACCACCTCCCACTTATTGATTTTAAATATCATACCATTAAATAAGGGGGGGGGGCACCTTACAAGGAATAAATGAGATTTAAAAAAAAATACATGGAGGGGTTTATGACTTTTACGTGGCTTCTAGGAATAAAAGTTTTAAGCTCTTAAAACTTTGAAAAAAGAGACATCCAAAAGAATTCAAAGTTTTTTAAAAAAAGATTTCACACACAATAGACTTTTTATTTTTTAAACTTCCAAATACTGCCTCCCGTGAAAAGAAATTCACTCCTCCTCGCTTCATGGCTTGCACGTCTCAGACACAAAGAAATATTTTGAAAACTTTTATAGGAAGCTTCTTCACACAATGCACCTCCTCCCACACTGGCACACGGACAAGGGTAAAGGGCAATGCAACCAAAACTTTTTTTTAATGGCAGTCCAGCTCTGACTTCACCCTGAGTAGTCTCTGGCTTCAGCCTGCTGTAATAGCTCTTCTGGTGGCTTGCTCTGCTGAACTCCAATCCTACACAAAACAATAAATAGAGTTGTCTGGCTCTGATACTAGATGAAGGCAAATAGAAAAAATAAGTGATCTACTTATCACAAACCAAACAATTACAAAACCTAGATTGCCTTAGAGATGAAGAGGCAGGGCATCAATATATAGAGTTATGGATTTACAAGGGAGTTATGGCATACAACCACAATGCCAATAACTCAACAATAAAACTAAATGATGAACCTCAAAGTCAAGAAATACACCTACAAATTTAATGAGCCCAATGGGCATTACAAATATGTCAAAGATGGCTGTTGCACATGCTTTTGACTACTACACATGATAATTGCTGTCAAGAAGATGGAGGGAAACAATTCGGAAGGGTATCGGTTTGGGAGAAAGGAGATAATAGAAAACTTGAGGTAGCCAACATAGGTGATAGGAGACATAAGATGTCTCATTGGAGGTAACCATGAACATTTCTGATGGAGAGCAGAGGGTTATCTCTAGTTGAAAGAACTGGTTGATTGTGAGCAGATACTTTTGCAAAAATGGGACATAGTGAAAACAGAGTAAAGTTGTGTGTAGATAGACATAAGTGGAGTCAGCCTAGAGAAGTAGACCATTGATTAAGGAGTAGAGAGAAGGCATAAAATAATGGGAAGTGTGTATAAGAGGTCATGGGTGGCCAATTGTAAGTAAACAATCTCATGGCAGAGCTTTTTTTTTTTTTTTTCTGAATTGAATCCAATAAAATTGAGTTTTGTGTTGCAATCTTGTTATCATTGAGATTTAGGATTGAGACAAAGCATCGCCCATATGAATGTGTACTTGGTTGTGTGAGTTTTTTTTGAATTGTTGGTTGTTGTCAAGAGGGGAGTCCCCTGGCATCAAAGTTTGTACTTAAGAAGGATGAATTGCTTCAAATAAAATAATGGTAAGTGGTGTTGATGATTGAATCATATTTTAAAGAGAGTTGATCTAGAGTTGGCTGGGTGGTTGACATTGAAGTGCATTTGATATAGGGGTCATATACATCTTGGAAAGAATAGAAGCTAAAAAATGGTAAATGGATCTAGTTTTTACAGAAGAGGGAAGTGAAGGAAAAGAAGCTTGGAGAGGACAATATGTAGTGGTGGTCCAAAACACACAAGGTGGAGAGAGGAGACACATAATATGGTTGAGGAGGATAGGACATTGTGCAACCAAAAGATGGAAGAGGTGAAGCAAGACAATTATATTTCATGAAAGGTACCTATCTCCATAGATGGGGCATATTGACATTTTCTTATAGACAAGAAAATGGTGGTTCTACCACCTAGCCCTATTTTGTTAATATTATTCTCACAAACACTTACCTAGTGTGTCTAATGCAAAAACATCTTATGGATCAAACCATAAATATCAACTAACAATATTTTTATGTTATACATTTAGATTTTTGTAGTCTAGTCATGTGTTTCTAGATGCATTCTATGACAATCCCTACACTTCAAATTATTGTAAATATTTGAAGAGTCCCTTTCTCATTTGGAAATCCAGTTTTGGTTGGATTATTTTGAAGGACCCCACTGATAGTTGTACACATGTTCATAATTCCCTCTAGAAATCAAAGCTCGTTAAAATTTCTTATAAGGGGACTTAGGAAGGTAAGTAGCTTGCACATTGCTTATTTAATTTAGATGTTTGACCTTCATTTAAATTCTAATGTATTTGAGTGGATTGTCCATGTTTGGAGGAGTTGTAGATTGAGGAGAATCTTCCATTTGTTGCATTAGTTATCTTGACTAGGTGGAGGGAGATAAATTTGACTTCCTAGATTCTTACCTTGGATGCTATTGATGGATTATGAAGAATTTAAGAGAGTTATAATTATGGGAGCTAGATTTTGATATTTCCTTCCTTATTGCTTATTAGGAAGTTTATATTGTATAATTGTCATTACTATTTCTTGGGACCCATGAAGAATCCTTCCACCCCATGAATGAGTTATATCTAATGTTCCATTTACTCATCTCATAAGTGTTCTCATCTTGGTGCCATAGTTGGAGAGATCCATAAAACCCCTTGTCGAGATTGGAATTAACTTCTAGGAGTGAGTAGCAGGGTGCAAGAGGAAGGTGGAGTGTTCTTCTTTTCTTTCATTACACTGGGAGATGAAATAAAATAACTTGGGACTAACAACAAGAAATAAGATTGGGGATAAATGATCAATGAGTTTTTATTTTTGCAAGGTTGGGAATTAAGTTTAGTAAGCAAAAACTATATCAATTTGTTCTTAGGATTGTCTAGAGTTGTATATGTCAAATTGTTGGATTAGGTTTTATGTTGGGCTTGATTCTATGTGAGTAGATATCAATAAATGTGGTGTCAATGAAGGGTTTCAAGTAAGGTTTAAAGATCAAGAATGTTTATGAGATCTATTTTCATGTGGGAGAATATGATGTAATACGTACAATTTATGGATAATAGAAATATGCAAGCCTATTTATGTTGTTGTATCAAAATTAGCAAGTGTATATGTGTATGTTCTTGATATTTACTTTAGATTTGAATTAGAAAATAGGTATATCATTTGGAGGTTGAAAAGTGGAATTTAAATTAGCATTGAGAGTGAAAAATTGAGAGTTTATGGTCATATTGGGTCTCGGGTTTACAAGTAAGAGAATATTATTTCTAATTCAACAAAGTGTGTAGTTTTGTATTTTTAAATCAATACATGTGTGTATTATATATTGTTATTTCTATGTGTTTATCTCATGTATCGAGTCAATTTTTAGTGGGGTTGTGTGGTCTTAGTGCAATGAGAACATTGCCATTCATTTTGCATCCTATTGTGGAGTGCATCACATTTTACCTTTTATATTGATCGGCTTGAAAATATTTGCATCTTTGTAATACTTCCCTAATTTTACCCATACCTCCTCAATTGGGTTATCTTGATTGGCACATACTCTATTCAAATCATGACTTAAAGCCATACCAAGCATACCTCTTGCTTTCTCAATCATACCCTCCATAGCTTCTTTTGTCCATCATTTACATTTATAGTTGATTTAGTAATATCTTTTGTGCTAATCCTGCATAGATTATTTTCTCTATGTGTATTTATCACAACAATATTCCAATCAACAAATCCACTTCCATTAAAGATTGGCAAATTTCCTTTTTAAGAGTCTATTGATAAAAATATAAATAAATCTCCAATTCTATCAAAACAACACTAACTTTAAACCACATTTAAAAAAGATACCACAACAAATAGATATGGCAGATCTAAATTTTGAAGCAAAGAAATACAATGTCCTTGCTCTATTGAAGTACAATCCTAAAATACCCAAAAAAAAGAAAGAGTTTAACCTCTTCAAATTCAAAAAAAAACTCAACACTTTAAATTTCTAATTTTAGTAGAAATAAGGATCCAACCTTATAAAACTAACCAAGACATTTGGATACAATATCTATATACGAATATTTAAAAAAATCTCCTACCAAAAACCATTGAAAAATATATATCACACAATTTAATTAAGAGAATGAGATATTAGTGCTTTAATACCATGTAGGACATTATATTTCTATGCTAAACTTCTCTCAAAAACAACATATTAAAGGGAAGAAAAAAGACAATAATTATCTAGCTATAAAAACAAAGGATAATTTTTGTTTCATCTTTATTATTTAAAATATATATTTGGAAATACTTAGTCAATGCATACATATCCATTTATTGAGCCTATTATGGCTGTTCAATGTTTCACAACTTTTCCTTTAAATACTGCTACATTTGTAAAACTCCCTATTTAACTCTTAAATTTATACTTTCCAAGATGACTTTGGTTCTAAATTGTGAAATAAACTACACCCAGAGGATGGAATAAGTCACACCCAGACCTATGGTCGACAGTCTACAAAGAGGCTAGTAGTTCAATTGATAGAACACTCCAGCAACAAATAGAAAGTCCTAAATTTGAGTTCTAACTGAATTGTGCACGGTTGCAGTATTACATTATTTATCATTATGTACACAATATACATAGGCTTAGTTGAAATTCCAAAGAGATATGAACTCCTGATCTTGTTCCTCTGCAGTGGATTCGTTGTGATGGAAAAGAGAGGATTCAATCGGTAGACCATCTGTAATGTTGATCAGTAAGTTTTGCAAATCCAACCAGCACTCGGCCATCTCAACATTATAAGTTTTTTCAATATGAGTAAATTCACCTTCATCGTATGGCTTGTGTTGGAGGAGCTCTGAGTCCACGCAATCATTCGTACTGTCATCATGGCTGTCGGTGCAGCACAACTGAGATGGTTGTGCTTCTGTCTGTTGAGAGAATGAATGTGCAGCTTCCAAAGCGGTGGCCTGTATGTCTGTGGCAGATAATGTAGGGGAGCGAGGGAGGGAGCGAAACGATTTAGGAAAATTGAAATTGGCCGAGTCCCCTCTTAAGGCCAAAGCAGCTGCATCATGTGCACGAGCTGCCATATCCTCTTATTCTTCTTTGGCACTCTGATTTCTGTCACCCACAATCCCCACTTCCTTTTTCTTATGCCTATAAATATTGGATGCTTTGTTCCTTTCCTTTCTGCACTAGAATCAGTGCCTTCTTTACCCATCTCCAATGCCTAAGATTCAATCAAGTAGTACTAACAGTCTAAGAGATCAGACTATGATTTGAAGTGATTCTTCCTGCGATTAAATGAAATCAAAGCCTTCAGAAATCCCAGTTTAAACACAACAATTTTTAAAAAAAATCATATATGGCACAACTAAGTTACAGGTGCCCAACTAAGTAAGGGCTAGCGCTAGACATCAAGATAAATCATGATACTAAATTAAGTGGAAAAACTTTTTGGCTGGCTGCACAGAGGTGTTCAAGTATTGGAATTTTACTGTTCCAGGGGCCCAGGCCACTCAAACTATTTGGTGTGATCTGAGCACGACGATGGTAGATGTTTTTAATAAAACTAAAAGAATATTTGAGTGACTACAAATGGTCATTTTGGGTTCATGATGGAGCAAAAGTACAGCTAGTTTAGAATATACTAGAGAGATTCTCAAACGTTTCCAATAGGTTATAAGGTAGAAGAAAGTTCATACACCATGAGAGAACGAGCAAATATATAGCCAATAAAAGAGTACAATCCAATGATGATAAAAAGAAGCACAAATTAATCGTAATGAAAAAAAGTATGACACAATGATAATGATCCTTCAGTTTCTGTGTAACATCAATCACATTAGTCAAATATAGAGATTTTTGCTATGTTTTAACAAAATCTAGCGATAGCTTCAGCATATTGCATATCATTACCTCAAAATCAGAATCAGCTCACTGATGATATTGCCATTTCTTGTTATTTATCCAATCACTGCACCTCCATCTAATTTTAAAGAAACATAGAGAACTTCAATCAGATGAAGCAATTCCCATTAATATAATTCAATAAAAATATAATGTGCTGGCCCGTCCTGACAGCATACCTGCGTAATTGTAGCGCACATGTTGAATTACAAGCAATTCTAAGCTGTGATTTCTTCACCGTATTTAGACCTTCATTGTCATTTACCCAAAATCAAATAATTTTTGTTTCTGTGAAGGCGGCAATGAATCTTTCAATTAATTATTGAAGTACATAGCAAGGCATTGCAAATAATTCCACAAGTCTAAAATTATTAATTGTTTGTTAGCCACTTAATTAGTTCCTTAATATGACATGCAACCAATATTTGTAAGAATATGTTAATTAGTTATCAAGTTGGCCCGTTCTTTTGCTGGATATATCATTCATGTGGGTGAACTGTCACTTTTAGGAAAAAAACAAGTGTTGTGTTTTGTGTTGGACGAACTCGAAAATAGTAAGAAAGAATAATCCACAAATAAAAGCTTAATATGGATTTATCTGAAAATTAAATTTGAGAAAAAAACTAAATTAATTCAAGGATTCTCTAGGTCTTATTCTTTCAAAAACTGCTCACATGTGAATATGACATGTCCGTGTCTCATTACAACACATTTAGAGTTAAGTAACTATTTATAGTAAAGGAATTAACATTTCATACAAAATGAGAGTTGGGCCACTTTTGGGGAACTTTTATGGCTGTTTATGGTACTTTACTTTGGGCTTTTCATTTATCATCTGGTATTTTCAACATATGCCCTTCCGGCCGCTCTCAATGGTTTATTGGGATGCTTACTTGTAAGCCGGTTAGGTTTTATTGGTCAATGTGCCTTTTTTCCTTAGGGCCCTTTGTACTTTTTGCTTCCGATTAATATATTGGTTTAGGTTCTTTGTACCTTTTTATTATTAAAAAAAAAAAAAAAAACATTTCATACAAAATGGGTTAAAGGAATATGATCAATAATTTAATTTAAAATAATTTTTTGAACATAAAAATATAAGATAAATGACTTACATAATTATTAACATATAAATATTCTAAATTTAAGATTTATGATAGATGAGAGTGTCACCTTGGTAAGAGATTCAATCTAATAGGATTCTCACCAAGAAGCCTCACACAAACTATCTAAACCCACACAACGAGACACACACAACAACACACAAGGAAGGCTTGTCCTTATGTTGCAAGATGGCTTGTAGTGATAGACACCACCCACATGTACCACCTTACACTTTTAATTACATGACTAAAATTACAAATTTACATTCACTTACTTTGGTTACAAGATACATGGATAGGAGTCAATCTTCTCTATTCTCAACCTCTCCTTAAAAGATTTGTTAGTTTCCTTTTCATTGTCTTCTCTCATTCCATATTGTCTAGATATCTTCTACCACCTCTCCACCTCACACATGGCCTCTACACCTTCCTTAGATGGTTACCACTATTTTGCCACACCTAATCTTAGCTCTCACAACATACACACGCCCCTATGTGCATCACACCCCTATATGTAGTGTGCACACTTCTTTGTGCTTCATTTTGACTAGCCTAGACCTCTTTTCACTTGCTTTACTTTTGCCAGGTTTCTATCATACAACCCATTTTCTTTATCACATCTTCCATAGACTATACACACCCCTCTTTTATGTGATTTCTATCTACTCTCAATCATTGGTAAGTGTGTGGAAATGAGGGAGAAATTAGTGGCCAACCTTGAGATTTTTTGAAAAATTTGTTTGTGTTATGAAAAATATAATGTGTACATGTTTTAACATGTACACTTTTTTAATGCTTTGAATTCAATTTTTTTTTTTATGATCCCACCCATTTAGGCTTAAATTTTCAAGCCTAAGGGTTGGACATCTCTTGTGGCTCCTAAATTCATGTTTTAAACATAAAACAACTCGAATTAAAACATCAACCTCATTAGGTTTACATGTTTTTCAATAAATTTTTTATAAAACCACCACCAAAAGAAAGAAATACTTCTTAACTTTCTAGCCATCCAATTTTTTTAATATTTTTAATAAGTTAAGGTATTTGTTTTTATTTTCTTTGAAGAGTGTCTTCATATTCGTCTAGTACATATGTATTAATTTTTTATAACTTTTGACTTATTTATCCAAATTTGAAATATATATATATATATATATATATATATATATATATATATATATATATATATATATATATATATGATTCTTCTTCACTTCATTCCACACACACACACACACACACACACACACACACAAATTTAATTATTTTTTGGAAGTTATGTGATGTGCACACTTAGTAATATAATTTCTAGGATGCATCCACTTTGAAAAACCAAAAAAAAATTCAATAGAAAATATAAAACTTGTACTACTCACTCTCATCTATACTTACATTGATTGGTTCTTAAAAATACTTAATGTGAAATAAAAAGGGTTGTGCACACTAGAGACTATGTTATATTTTAGTGATAAAAATAGGAATAGTATTGTATGCACTCAACATTTCACTCCCTTAACTTTAACCATCATTTAAAATCTTTAGTAGTTTAAAAACTAGATTCAAAGTACTACAATTCTTTTTCTTATCATATCTTCAAATTTTGAGTGTACACATCTTGAATTACTCATTGAAGTTTAGCTTTAGCTGGTTTCAAAATAAAAAGTGGCCACTTTTGACCCAATTTTTGTCTCCCATTTTCATGCACTTACCTCAGTCTACCCTCAATCTCTCTCGTACTCAAATGCTAAGAACATGGATTCAAAAAATTTCTCTTCACTCATGTTGGAAACATTTCCTTCTTGGCAACTCTTTCCATCTAAGAAATCCCTCCAAAAATAGGTGTTTAAATTTGATGAGCTACACTTTTAGCACCAAACACTGAATTTAATGCTAGATGCACCCCCTTTTAGTTTCAAAATCAACCAACACCTATTCCTAATCAAATCTAACATTTCAAGGCATTAGTGAGTATCATAGGTAAATTAAATAGATCCTTCATCCAAGTTTTTGGTTCTAATATAAAGTTTGAATTACATATTTTAGCAATAAATGCAAGCTCCCTCTTTCATTGTAATGGCTTATTGTCAACCACGACAACTAAGGAATTAAATGTCAACCCAATACAAGACATGGGAACACACATTCCTACCCAAAACTATTGCAATGAATATTTTCCCACCATTTGGTTCCTTTGTGACATCCTCTATTACCCATTTGCACTCTCAACCAACCTACATCCATTTCTTTGTTGACCTCCTTTATATTCCTACAATCCATTGAAATTCTTCTATATTTGAATTTTTGTATACATCAACAACCTGAGAGGAACTTCTTGCAAAAATATAATGAAAAAAATGTACAAAATAACATATTTATAGCAATAGCAGAAACACAAAAGGAATTTATTGATCAAAGGCCACTTCGAGGGGACAACCTCCTTTGAGCAAGCTCAAGTACAATAAATTTGTGAATGCCTTCATTGGCCTCAACACATACTTATATACTAAGTCTAATCTAAACAACTACTACTTCCCATGAATGTGGGATAATACAATATGCTCACGGGACAACTTACAAAGCATATGTGTCCATAGCAACAATATACTAACAAAGTAAAGAGAAGGATTAAACACATGTTCCTAACATCCCCTACCTCTTATAAAAGATTTGTCCTCAAAGCTTTAGATGTGGGAATTGTTGTTGAATTTGAAATAGTTGTTCTCACATTGCATCCTTTGGTTGCATTCCATGCCACTGAATTAATACCTCCGTGGTGGATCGGGAGAGAAGTTGATGAGTGTGTGTGTTGAGGACTGCTTCCAACTCCAGAAGGATGGCTCCCTTGTTATCAAGTTCTGGTAAAATAGTTTGTGCTCTAATGTTGGTGTCAAGAACTTTCTTTAGACAAGAGACATGAAATACCAGATGAACTCGGGAAGAAGGTGGGAGCTCCAATTTATAAGCAACCGACTCAATCTTCTAGAGAACTTTATATGGCCCATAGAACTTTGGAGCCAACTTATGATGCCCTTTGAGTTTCAGGAATGATTACTTGTATGGTTGTAAGCAAAGAAAAACCATATCACCTACTTGAAAACACAACTTAGAATGGTGTTGATCAGCTTGTTTCATTCTACTGCTTGCCATGTGAATATTGTCCCACAAGATGTTGCGAATTTGATCCCAGGTTGGGAGAATCATGTTGACTGCCTAAATTGGTGAACTACTAAAGGTGTATGGGAGGAGCATTGGTGGTGCATGACCATAGACTACTTCATATGGAGTCATCTTAGTTGAAGTGTGGTAGGAGGTATTGTACCACCATTCAGTGAGAGGGAGCCACTTTGCGCATTGAAGCTATTGTTATGAGGTGAAGCAATGAAGGTAAGTTTCCAAACATTTGTTGACAATTTTAGTCTAGCCATCCATTTGTGGATGATACCCAGAACTCATATTTAGTTGGGTGTCAGTGTGTCAAAAGAGTTCTATCCAAAAATGACTGGTGAAGGTTGCATCACGATCTAAGACAATGGAAGAGGAATGCCATGAAGATGGAAGATTTGGTCCAAGAAAATTTGTATGACTAAGGAGGTAGTATAGGGATGGATGAGGGCACAAAAATGACTATATTTGGAGAGGCAATCAACCAAAACCAAGATCACCATGTTCCCTCTAGATTTAGGGAGCTCCTTAATGAAATCCATAGAAATATCTATCCAAATACTTGTCGGAATGGACAAGGTTTGCGAAAAACTAGGAATGAGTGTTGTGTCACCCTTGTTGCATTGGAAGGTATCACATGCAACCACCATATGTTTAATTTCCCTTTTCATTTCCTTCCAAAAGAAGTTACGTTATGCCTGCTCGTAAGTTTTGAGAAACCCTGAGTTCCCTGATGATGGAGAAGCATGGTGTTTATAGAATACAGCATGTTGAAGATTTGTGCTCTCGGGAAGCACCAGACGACCCTTGTATCGCAAAGAAGCACCATCCCAAGAATAATGTGGAACAACAGAGGGGTTAGTGGCCAACAATTGAATGATTTGAGATAATGATGAGTCATTGACATAGCCCTATTGTATAGATTCCAACCAATTCAGAATAGGCATGGAAATAGCTAAAAGGGAAGCTTGGTCGTCAAATGTACCAGAAAGAGCATCCACCACAATATTGTCCTTACCCTTCTTGTAAGTGATCTCATAGTCATAACCCATGAGTTTCCTAACCCATTTTTGTTGTGCTAGGGAGGAGACCCGTTGTTCTAGGAAATATTTCAGACTCTGGTGATCATTTCTGATGCAAAAGTGATTCCCCAGTAGGCATGGCCACCACTTCTATACTGCATGTGAAATGGCCATCATTTCCTTCTCATTAGTAGAGAGTACTAAATTCTTTCCAGAAAGCGCTTTGCTAGTGAACGCAATGGGGCGTTCATCTTGGAGGAGAACAACACTGAGTCCATTGCCGCAAGCATCGCTCTCAATAGTGAAGGTCTTGGAGAAATCTAGCATAGCTAGAATAGGTGTAGTAAACATAGCTTGTTTCAATTTTTCAAATGCACATGTGATAGATTATGTCCAGATAAAAGTATCTTTTTTCAACATAGTTGTCAGTGGAGCTGCAATCTTTTCATAATCCTTGACAAACTTGCAAGAGTAGCTAGTCATCCCCAAAAAACCATGAAGGCTCTTGAGTGTCGAGGGTGTGGCCAATCTTTCATGGAAGCTATTTTTGCAAGATCTACCCAAACCCCTTCGAGTGAAAGAATATGCCCGAGATACTCCACTTCATCTTGGCCAAAAACACATTTAGATTGTTTTGCATAGAAATGATGATTAGAGAGAAGTTGCAGTGCGAGATCTAGATGTTGGAGATGATCATCTCATGTTTTGCTATAGATGAGGATATCATCGAAGAAGACCAGAATGAATTTTCGTAAGTAGGGCCGGACTATTTTATTCATCAATGCTCAGAATGTTGAAGGAGAATTCATGAGGCCAAAGGGCATGACCAAAAACTCATAGTGGCCATCATGCATGCGGAAAGCTGTCTTAGGGATATCATCCTCATGAACCTAGATTTGGTGATACTCAGAACAAAGATCCAACTTTGAGAAAAAATGAGTTCCATGAAGCTCATCAATAATAGGGATCAGAAACTTATCCTTGATTGTGATGTGATTAAGTGCTTGGGAGTCAATGCAGAGGCGCCATGAACCATCTTTTTTCTATACAAGAAGAATTGGTGAAGAAAATGAGCTGGTACTAGGGTGAATAATGCCTCGCTTTAGTAAGTCTTGAACAAGCATCTTAATCTCTATCTTTTGGTGAAATGGGTAGTGGTAGGGCCTGATGTTGGGAGGAACGCTTCTAGGAAGGAGCTAAATACGATGGTCCTCTAGCCATGAAGGTGGCAATCCCACTAGTTTGGCAAAGACAAATGCATACCTATCAAAAATTGGTTGTAGATTAGAAGGGGTAGTGGAGACCGTTGATGGTTGCATCTGAATGGATTGGAGCTGAGCAATGAAACCATATGAATTCTTCTTAAGAAGCTTCTCCACGTGATGTGAACTTATGATTTTGAGAGACCTCGATTGTAAGCCATTCAATGTGTGTTTTTGCCCATTTTCTAAAAATTGCATCCATAGTTCAACAAAATCCCATAAGATGGGTCCAAGTGTGCATAACCATTGGGCACCCAAAACCACATCACATGTGCCTAAAGGCAAGGCAAACATGTTAGAGCGTAGGTTATAATCTCCAATAGAGATATGCACATTGTGACACTTCCCTTTATAGGGTAATGTGCCCCCATTAACAATCATGACTTCAAAGTTGGAGCAAGGATGGACAAAGCAATCAGCCTGTTTGGTGATCTGAGGGTCAATGAGGTTATGAGTGCTACTAGAATCAATGATTATTGTAAGAGGGAGCTTCTTGAAGTAACCCTTGACCCGCATAGTTTGTGGGATAGTGACTCCTACTAAGGCATGGAGAGAGATCTCTGGGTGGTCTTCCTAAGAAGCAGGTTAAAAACATGACTACTGTGCTTCTTCCTGATCATCTAGCCAAACTTTAGTTTTGAGCGGAGAGTTCACATCTAATAGGTAGAGCTTTTCGTCAACACATCAATGTCTCCAAGTGAATTTCTCATCACAATTATAACAAAGTCATTTCTCTCTATGCGCCTGCATCTCTGCTTTAGTCATATGCTTGACAAGAGTTGTTCTAGGAGTTGGCATTGTTTGAGATCTTTGGGAAGCTATATTTCTAAATGGAACAAAATTGGATTTGGATCACTACTGAGCTATGATCTTGTCCTCTGTCAGCTTAGCAAACCCTAGGGCTTCCATCATTTTGTAGGGATGGAACATTTTAACCTTAGATTGAATTACATCCTTTAGACCACTGACAAAACAACTCCTGTAGAATTCATTAGACAATCCCTCTGTGTGATTGGCTAGTTTTTCAAATTTTGTCTGATATTCTCTCACAGTTCCTATTTGGCAAAGTTTAATGAGTGCTCCAGTGAAGTCATCAAAAGCACTAGGGCCAAACTGTTTCAAAATGAGTTTGCAAAAATTGATCCATTGGGGCTCACAATGATCCTTGAGATACCAATGGAACCATTGAAGGGCTTTATGTTCCAAGTGAAAGGATGCAAGTGTGACTTTGTTGACATCAAAAGTATTATGCAGATTAAAATATTGTTCTGCCTGATATATCCATCCAATCAGATCTACACCATTGAATGGAGGAAAATCAAGTTTTGACCCATGAAAATTATTGGAAGAAGAAAACCCAATGTCTAAAGAAGGCTCTAGTTTCCGCCTGTTGTTCATGGTTGAATGTTGAAGATTGAGGCCGAGAATTTTTTTATCAAGATCTTAGATTTTAGACTTGAGGGAGGAAATTTCATCCTCCATGTCTTTTGCTCCTAATTAGGTTACAACCATAGCCAGATTTGTTTTTGAATGGGTAGAAAAATTTGTACTAAAACATGTTTAGTAAAGCAAAATGTTAATTTGAGGAAAAATGCAATGGGTAATTGGGGTTTGACTAGATTTTGGACACTTTTTGAGGGGAAGGGGAGAAGAAAATGGGGATTTCAAAAGTGGGATCAAAGAATGGGAAAATTTGTCCAAGAGGGACAAAGGAGCATAAATATGAAAGGAATGCTATGGTAAAATTTGAAGGCAATTTGGTGAGAATCGAAGAAGTTATGGAAATACCTAGAAATAGACAAATGTGGGATTTTTAGCTTCAATAAGTGGAATTGGGATAGGGTCCCCAAGGAAGGAAATGTGCAGAATGAAATTTCAGGTGTTCTAGTGAATTTGGAGAGGAAACAGAGGTAAAACAAGAAGGATATGATGAAAAAATGGACTTTTTTTGGAAATGATTTGCCAACTGCTCTGGATGGATTAAATCTACGGTTTGCTTGTTGTCAATAAATATGGGTCCCAAGTCTGTTTGACTTCCTAAAGGTTCAAGGGAGTCACTCTAGCCATCAATGTTGTCTAACACCTTGCATATATGGTAGTACCCCTCACTCCATGGATCAGGTAAAACAGATAGCCACTTTGCCACAAATGATAGCTCTTGGTTTACCTCATGGATGGGAACTAGTCAATTGAGTAGGAGCTATTGCCCTTCTTGCTGGCAGGTCCTCTCAATGGGCCAGCTACTTTGGGGTTCCTGTGGTACTCCTCACAATGAGTTTTAGGGTTGTATGCCCAAGTTCTTCCCACAATTAAGTGGATAGGGATGTACCTTGATCTGAACCTGCAATCCAAATGAACAATACATATGCTAAAAAAAAGATATTGTTCCAAGAATCAAAGTGCCTGGAGGGATTCAAGCAAAAATTCCATACAGTGCGCCCAAGAAAGCACTCTGATACCAGATGAGAGGAACTTCCTACAACAATATAATGAAAAAAATGCACGAAATAAGAGATTTATAGCAATAGCAGAAACACAAAAGGAATTTATTAATCACAGGGCACTTCGAGGGGGAAACCTCCTTTGAGAAAACTCAATACAATAAATTCATGGATGCCTTCATTGGCCTCAACACATACTTATATACTAAGTCTAATCTAAACAACTGTACTACTTCGCATGAATATGGGATAATACAATATGCTCATGGGATGACTTAGAAAGCATATGTGTACATAGAAACAATATACTAACAAAGTAAAGAGAAGGGTTAAACACGGGTTCATAACACAACCAAACTATCTTTGTTTCTTCCTTTTCACTTCTCCATCTCGTCTGATTCACATTGCCACTCTCTAACTCCATCACCAACCTCTCATGTACATGTAACAAAGTATTGTACAACTCTTGTGACAATTAATCATATAAATAGTTGTTGAGAAACTAGTGAATCAATATAGTGAATGTCTATGAATTAAGTGTACAAATCTAATTAAATGGCAATATGATTAACCTTTTAAAACTTGGCATATTTTAGTGATGATGTCATCATGATGTCATGTTGACATTTGCAAGCCCTTCAATTACAAATTTTGACTCCCTCACCAAATTATAGCTTTTGATTTTATAATTCAACTTCAAAGGCCAATATCCTAAGTTTACAACCTTTTTCAGTGCAATTTGTTTTGATTTGAGGTACAAAATTTTGTGCTCTTTGTAGTTGTGTAATTATCCAATTTTTCTAGAAAACAAGTTCTCATTAGAACGGGTAGATAGTTGTAACTTTTTTAAAACTTCAAAGCCTTGTAACTTTTGCATATGATATCAAATTGAGGTGATTCTTTTTGAAAGTGAATATTTTTCATGAACCACATAACGATGCATTTTTAAGTTTTCATTCTAATCTTAGACTATACATTCAATATTTGGTCTAGTTTGAACATTATAAAACTTTAGAAATAGCTCCAACTTTCCACATGCATTGATCTATAAATTTCCTAATGATATTTTTTGGGACAGGGATTCTTTGATTGAGGGAATTACGAGGGTCTCTTGGTATGTTTTGTGCTTGTGTATTCTTTTTCCTCTTTTTTTCTACTTTTCCTCCACAAATTGGTCATTAAGTTTCCATTACTAACTCCATACAACTATAATTCATGGCATGAAAATGCTTGGAATGCCTTAATGCAACAAGGATATACTCGCTATGTTAAACAAAAGGTAAATGAATCGAACTTGATGATAAGGAAAAGATACAATGGATGCTCGAACATACTTAAGTGATTGAATATATTTGTAGCTATGTATACCTTGATCTTATGTTTCAGGTTAAAGCATGTACAAATTCCATTAATGCTTGGGAAAAACATAAAACTCTCTATGGTGAACTTGATGAAGATAGAGGTTATCATATTAACATTGTATTGATGAGTCTTGATCCAAAATACTTTTATAACATCTAGGATTATATCACAAAGGTTAATGACCTTAGAGAACAATGTAAAGCACGTGGCATTGAGGAAAATGACATTCAATTGGTATTTATTTCCCTTAACAAACTTGGCTCTAAATATGTAACTTTTGTTTCTATCTCTCACACTCACAAGTCGACTATGGGCTCAACATATATTATGCCTTTATTCACATCCTTCTCTAAGATGTTAATGCATGAATAGGGGAAGATACTCTCCATGGGTCTCATAAAGATGGATCTCAGTCTCAAAATTTCTCAGTTGGTCAGCTGAAGGAACAAAATAAGTCAAGTTAATTTTAAACAAGAAACAAAAGATGTTCAAGAAGAAGCCATAAAATTATCAAGCACAATCCTCATTTGCCTCTAAAGTAGACACTGAATCCTCTTCATTTGAGAGGAATTATTAGAGGAAGGAAAGGTCAACTTCTAGATACTATAAGAAGGTTGTTCACGAGGAACATTCATGTCATGGGAAGTAGATCAATGAGCGGAAGCATCTTTTAAAAAGAACAACATTAATCTACCCTCTTTTATCTAAAAAAAAACCTTCATTCCTTCAAAATCAAGTAAAGGGAAAGAAACTGCACTTTTTTCTTCTACAAATTTTTCTAGCCAGTGGATTCTTGACTTGGGTGACTTGAACCATATGGCTTCTCATACAAAACATTTTTCTCTATTAGAGTCTTGTTCAATGCCTCACATCCTCATTTGGGATAATTCTCCTATGGATGTCATCAGGGAAGGTATAGTCGATGTTGGCACTAGTATGTTTGAGGATGTTCTCTATGTTCCTAACTTGTAATCCAACCTTCTCTCTATCTACCAAATCTCTCATCTCTAGAATGGAAAAAAAATGTTGAATTCACTACAGATTTTGTCACCATCAATGATCATGAAGATAATGCACTCCTCATAGTTGGAAAGGTTGACCATCATTCATGCCTTAATGATTTCTCTCACTTTGTACCTCTAAGCACTAAAATTGCATCAAGCCTACATGGCATTCTAATGTTGATATGGAATTCATAGCTCACGACCCTTGAAGGTATGATAATACTTCTTCTAGAAATTTCATGTATATATGACTTAGCCTCTTGTCTTTTTATTTTTTGTCCCCCTCATTTAACTTCCTATCCAACTTTCCCTTCCTCGTATTTTCCCTAGCAAACCCTCCTAATTCTCTTCTATATGATAACCCCTTATGCCTTCTAGGTTGCCTAGGCAACTTACCTTTGTGTTCTAGGGTTTCCCAAGTGACCATCCACAGTAAAATAGGTGACACTTCTTTTGAAAGGGGCAACCTTGTAATTTTTCAATGCACAAAATAACTATTTGTTTTATCTTTTCTTCTTGACTTTTAGCTCATTTTAGCTCATGTTTTTTCCCATCTCATCCTCTTCTTTCTTTTTTTGATTTTTGAACCCATGATCAAATCTCATCTCTTCTAAATTGTTTCTATTTTCTCTTTGAGTTCACTTTTGTTTTCTTTTAGTTTTCTCTAGTTTTCTTCTTATCTCTTGACCTATTATTGGCCCATTGTTTCTATTTCTTCTTTAATTAACTACTTCATTTGATCTTATCTCTTCTTCCCTTTCCTCTCATTTATACCTATAAATACCCCTTCATTCTTATCACTTTAACATGTAGAATTTTCTAATCTTCTCATAACACAAGCTTCTTCACAATCTTTGACCTCTTTGGTTTCAAGTTTTAGTTTAGATATCCATAGCCTAGGTATCTTGTAGAAGGTCTATTTTCTTCCAAGCTTAGTTTAGGATAGAAAATTCCAAGATTCTCAAATAGGTCCTTAAACCTTTTTATTTTTAAGGCTCATAAACCTTTGTGCTTCATTTTCACTTTGTAAATCTCCTCAAACCCCTCACCCTTTTCCTATCCTCAAGTAGATGACCTAATCGATGTGGACAAGGTGACCAAATAGCTAGACCGTTAGGTACTTATGCCTAGCACTGATGCCATCATTACAGGTTCTTTTATTAATTTTTGGAATAGAATTAGTAAATAGCAAAAACCATTACTCTTAAGGAAGTAAGCATCATCTTTATTTTCTCTTAATTTTTAATCAAAATTTTTTTACTTCTAGGTAAAATATCATTGTATTTGTTAGATAAAATTGCAACTTTCCTTTCTTAGATTAAATCAATACAATATCAAAACCTTGAAAAATATAAAAAACATAGAAGTCTTCAATTAGGAAAATACATATAGTTTGCATATATATTTCATTTTATAGTAAGTAGATCACTAAACAATAGAAAAAAACCTTTAAGTTCAAGAATTCATATAGTTTTACTTGTTTTTAAACATTCCTCTTAAACAAAATTGGATTTGGATCATTGTTGAGTTGTGATTGTGTCCTCTGCCAACTTAGCCAACCCTAGGGCTTCCATCATTTTATTGGGACAGAATATTTTAACCTCAGATTGAATTGCATCCTTCAGACCACTGACAAAACAACTCTTGAAGAATTCATTAGATAATCCCTCTATGTGATTGGCCAATTTTTAAAATTCTATTTGATATTCTCTCACAGTGCCTATTTGGCAAAGTTTAGTGAGTGCTCTAGTGAAGTCATCAAAAGCACTAGGGCCAAACAGTTGCAAAATGAGTTTGCAAAAATTGGCCCATTAGGGCTTGCCATGATCCTTCAGATACCAATAGAACCATTAAAGGGCTTCATGTTCCAAGTGAAAGGATGCAAGTGAGAATTTTTTGACATCAAAAGTATTATGCAAACTAAAATATTGTTCTGCCTGATATATCCACCTAGTCAGATCTACACCATTGAATGGAGGAAAATCAAGCTTCGAGCCACAAAAATTATTGGAAGAAGAAAACCCAATGTCTAAAGAAGACTCTGGTTGTCATCTATTGTTAATGGTTGAATGTTGAAGATTGAGGCCAAAATTTTTTTCATCAAGATCTTAGATTTTGGACTTGAGGGAGGAAATTTCATCCTCCATGTCTTTTGCTCCTAATCAGGTTATGACCATAGCCAAAAAAAAAATTGAATGGGTAGAACAACTTGTGGTAAAACACGTTTAGTAAAGATAAATGTTAATTTGAGGAAAAATGCAATGGGTCATTGGGGTTTGACTAGCTTTTGGACACTTTTTGAGGGGAAGTGGAGAACAAAATGGGGATTTTAGAAGCAAGGTGAAAGAATGGGAAAATTTGTCCAAGAGGGACAAATGAGCATAAATATGAAAGGAATGCTATGGTAAAATTTGAAGGTGATTAGGTGAGAATCAAAGAAGTTATGGCAAACCCTAAAAATAGACAAATGTGGGATTTTTGGCTTCAATAGGTGGAAGTGTAGTAGGGCCCCCAAGGAAGGAAATGTGCAGAATGAAATTTTAGGTGTTCTAGTGAATTTGGAAAGGAAACAAAGGTAAAACAAGAAGGATATGATGAAAAATGGATTTTTTTTAGAAATGATCTGCCAATTGCTCTAGATGGATTCAATCTCTGGTTTGCTTGTTGTCAATAAATATGGGCCCCAAGTCTGTTTGACTTCCTAAAGGTTCAAGGGAGTCACTCTAGCCATCAATGTTGTCTAACACCTAGCGTATATGGTAGTACCCCTCACTCCATGGATCAGGTAAAATAGATAGCTGCTTTGCCACAAATGATAGCTCTTAGTTTACCTCATGGATGGGAACTAGTCAATTGGGTAGGAGCTATTGCCCTCCTTGCTGGCAGGTCCTGTCAATGGGCCAGCTACTTTGGGGTTCCTTTGGTACTCCTCACAATGAGTTTTAGGGTTGTATGCCCAAGTTCTTCCCACAATTAAGTAGATAGGGATGTACCTTGATCTAAACCTGCAATCCAAATGAACAATACATATGCTAAAAAAAGATATTGTTGCAACAATTATAGTGCCTAGAGGGACACTGCGGAAAATTTTTTTAGGAAAAAATTCCACCCATCGAGCCCAAGAAAGCACTCTAATACCAAATGAGAGGAACCTCCTGCAATAATATAATGAAAAAAATTCATGAAATAAGAGATTTATAGCAATAGCAGAAACACAAAAGGAATTTATTGATCGCAGGCCACTTCAAGGGGGCAAGCTCCTTTAAGCAAGCTCAATACAATAAATTCATGGATGCCTTCATTGGCCTCAACACATACTTATATACTAAGTCTAATCTAAACAACTACTACTTCCCATGAATATGGGATAATACAATATGCTCATGGGATGACTTAGAAAGCATATGTGTCCATAGAAACAATATACTAACAAAGTAAAGTGAAGCATTAAACACAGGTTCGTAACACAACCAAACTATCTTTGTTTCTTCCTTTTCACTTCTCCATCTCGTCTGATTCACATTGCCACTCTCTAACTCCATCACCAACCTCTCATGTACATGTAACAAAGTATTGTGCAACTCTTGTGACAATTAATCATATACATAGTTGTTGAGAAACTAGTGAATAAATATAGTGAATGCATATGAATTAAGTGTACAAATCTAATTCAATGGCAATGTGACTAACCTTTTAAATCTTGGCATACTCTAGTGATGATGTCATCATGATGTCATGTTGACATTTGCAAGCCCTTCAATTACAAATTTTGACTCCCTCACCAAATTATAGCTTTTGATTTTATAATTCAACTTCAAAGGCCAATATCCAGAGTTTACAACCTTTTTTAGTGCAATTTGATTTGATTTGAGGTACAAAATTTTGTGCTCTTCATAGTTATGTAATTATTGTGTAATTATCCAATTTTTCTAGAAAACAAGTTCTCATTAGAACAGGTAGATAGTTGTAACTTTTTTAAAACTTCAAAGCCTTGTAACTTTTGCATATGATATCAAATTGAGGCGATTCTCTTTAAAAGTGAATATTTTTCACGAACCACACAATGGTGCCTTTTTAAGTTTTCATTCTAATCTTAGACTATACCTTCAATATTTGGTCTAGTTTGAACATTATAAAACTTTAGAAATAACTCCAACTTTCCACATGCACTGATCTATAAATTTCCAAATGATATTTTTTGGTACAGGGATTCTTTGATTGCGGGAATTATGAGGGTCTCTTGGTATGTTTTATGCTTGTGCATATATTCTTTTTCCTCTTTTTCTCTACTTTTCCTTCATAAATGGGTCATTAAGTTTCCATTACTAACTCCATACAACTATAATTCATGGCATCAAAATGCTTGGAATGCCTTAATGCAACAAAGATATACTCCCTATGTTGAACAAAAGGTAGATGAACCGAACTTGATGATAAGGAAAAGATACAAGGGATGCTTGAACATACTTAAGTGATTGAATATCATTGTAGTTATGTATACCTTGATCTTATGTTTCAGATTAAAGCATGTACAAATTCCATTAATGCTTGGGAAAAACTTAAAACTCTCAATGGTAAACTTGATGAAGATAGAGGTTATCATATTAACATTGTATTGATGAACTTTTATAACATCTAGGATTATATCACAAAGGTTAACGAGCTTAGAGAACAATGTAAAGCATGTGGTATTGAGGAAAAGGACATTCAATTGGTATAATTTATTTCCCTTAACAAAGTTGGTGCTAAATATGTAACGTTTGTTTCTATCTGTCACACTCACAAGTCAACTATGGGCTCAACATATATTATGCCTTCATTCACATTGTTCTCTAAGATTTTAATGCATGAATAGGGGAAGATATTCTCCATGGGTCTCATAAAGTTGGATCTCAGTCTCAAGTTTTCTCAGTTGGCCAGCTGAAGGAACCAAAAAAGTCAAGTTAATTTTAAACAAGAAACAAAAGATGTTCAAGAAGAAGCCATAAAATTATCAAGGACAATCCTCATTTGCCTCTAAAGTAGACACCGAATCTTCTTCATCTGAGAGGAATTATTAGAGGAAGGAAAGGTCAACTTGTAGATACTATAAAGGTTGTTCATGAAGAACATTCATGTCATGGGAAGTAGATCAATGAGAGAAAGGATCTTTGAAAAAGAACAACATTAATCTACCCTCTTTTATTTCACAAAAATCCTTCACTCGTTGAAAATCAAGTAAAGGGAAAGAAATTGCACTTTTTGCTTCTACAAATTTTTCTAGCTAGTGGATTCTTGACTTGGGTGACTTTCACCATATGGCTTCTCATACAAAACATTTTGCTCTATTAGAGCCTTGTTCAATGCCTCACATTCTCATTGGTGATAATTCTCCTATGGATTTCATCGGGAAAGGTATAGTCGATGTTGGCACTGGTATGTTTGAGGATGTTCTCTATGTTCCTAACCTGTAATCCAACCTTCTCTCTATCTACCAAATCACTCATCTCTAGAATGGAAAAAAATTTGAATTCACTGTACATTTTGTCACCATCAACGATCTTGAAGATAATGCACTCCTCATAGTGGGAAGGGTTGACCATTATTCATGCCTTTATGCTTTCTCTCACTTTGTACCTCTAAGCACTAAAATTGCATCAAGCCTACATGGCATTCTAATGTTGATATGGAATTCATAGCTCACGACCCTTGAAGGTATGATAATACTTCTTCTGGAAATTTCATGTATTTATGACTTAGCCTCTTGTCTTTTTATTTTTTTGTCCCCCTCATTTAACTTCCTAACCAACTTTATCTTCCTTCTATTTTCCCTAGCTAACCCTCCTGAATCTCTTCTATAGGATAACCCCTTATGCCTTCTAGGTTTCCTAGGCAACTTGCCTTTGTGTTCTAGGGTTTCCCAAGTGACCATCCACAGTAAAATAGGTGACACTTCTTTTGAAAGGGGCAACCTTGTCATTTTTCAATGCACAAAATAACTATTTGTTTTAGCTTTTCTTCTTGACTTTTAGCTCATTTTAGCTCATGTTTTTTCCATTTCATCCTCTTCTTTCTTTCTTTATTTCATTTTTGAACTCGTGATCAAATCTCATCTCTTCTAAATTGTTTCTATTTTCTCTTTGAGTTCACTCTTGTTTTCTTTTAGTTTTCTCTAGTTTTCTTCTTATCTCTTGACCTATTATTGGCCCATTGTTTCTATTTCTTCTTTAATTAACTACTTCATTTGATCTTATCTCTTCTTCCCTTCCCTCTCATTTATACCTATAAATACCCCTTCATTCTTATCACTTTCACATGTAGTTCTAGTTTAGATATCCATAGCCTAGATATCTTGTAGAAGCTCTATTTTCTTCCAAGCTTAGTTTAGGATAGAAACTTCCAAGATTCTCAAATAGGTCTTTGAACCTTTTTATTTTTAAGGCTCACAAACCTTTTTGCTTCATTTTCACCTTGTAAATCTCCTCAAACCCCTCACCCTTTTCCTATCCTCAAGGAGATGACCTAATTGATGTGGATAAGGTGACAAAATAGCTAGACCGTTAGGTACTTGTGCCTAGCACTGATGCCATCATTACAGGTTCTTTTAATAAGTTTTGGAATAGAAATAGTAAATAATAAAAACCATTACTCTTAAGGAAGTAAGCATCATCTTTATTTTCTCTTGATTTTTAATCAAGCATTTTCTACTTCTAGGTAGAATATCATTGTATTTATTATATTAAATTGCAATTTTCCTTTCTTAGATTAAATCGATACAATATCAAAACCTTGGAAAACACAAAAACATAGAAGTCTTCAATTGGGAAAATACATATAGTTTTCATATATATTTCATTTTATAGTAATTAGATCACTAAAAAATAGAAAAAAAACTATAAGTTCAAGCATTCATATAGCTTTACTTGTATTTAAACATTCCTCTTAAAAAATAAAAAACATATAACTATAAAGACCTTAGTTTCACCATGAGGCATTAAAATTTAAACAAGTCAAAATAGGCCCTTAGTTTCATCCCAAGGCACATAACATTGAAAACATCAATGTAAACTTTCAAACATTTATGCATCCAAATCTTCTCTGCTAAGCACTTGATGTGTTCTATTTTGAGAGAAGACTAAATTTAAAATAATTATTAGAGGAATTCAAAGAAAACCTCCTGAAACAAGAAAACCCAACTAAGGAGAACATTTAAGAGAAAATTGAAATTTAGATCAAATCAGACTAGAAATAGTTAGAACTCACATCCTCAAAATATTTCAAATCCAAGACCAAATCTTCAACAAAATCCATCAAGAATTAACACGACTTTTAGATCATAAGAGAAGAAGGTAATGCAGACCTTATCTTAATTTACAAATTATCCTCTCAATTGCATTATTTCAACACAATGAAACCAAACTAGTGAGATCAATGACAACAACATAAATTCCCAACAAATAGGTGCGATCAACCAGACTGTAATTCACAACATCCTCCTCTTGAGGGAACAAGTAATCCCCTTAGTGTCACAACCACTCAACTAGCTCTTTCCATGAGAGTAGGAGTGACTGGGAGGTCACCTTTGCAAGGGTTCTAGTCCCATGTGCTATGTCAAGGTCTAACGCATTCACATGTTTCTTGAGTGATATTTTGAACAACATAGTACTTAATGCCCCTACTACTACATTGCTCACCCATTGAAATACTCTGATAAAACAATGACATTCCTAGTTTGGCCATCTCAACTAGTGTTTTCCTAAGCAACTCAACACATAGGACATGGGCATAGGTCTTCCCTAAATTAGTTTTTTTGATGGTGTTTATTTTGGTTGTGCCTTGAGAAAGCATCTCAAGGACAAGTTTAACAAAGGGAAGGCATGGAGAGTTTCAAAACTCCTTGAGCTAGTTTATAGTGACTTTATAGGTCCCTTTCCATCCTTGTCTTTCAACAATGTCTATTACTTTCTCAAATTAATCAATGAATTTTCCAGATACAAATGGGTCTTCTTCTTTTAGTAGAAATGTGAAATCTTTGATAACTTTTAGGAGTTCAAATCTCATGTTGAGAAATAATCTAGAAAGTGCATAAAGATTCTTTGCACTGATAATGGTAGAGAATACTTGAACCATCACTTCAAACAATTCTATACTCTTGAAGGGATTGACGTTCAATGTTCAAATGCCTACACATCTATATATAATTTTATTACAAAGAGGAAAAATTGATCCCTGAAAGAGATGGTTGGATGCATGATCCATGCTCATTACCTTGCACTTGAATATTTGATCTAGAATCTATCAACTATGATACTAAGATCCAAAATAGGGTTCCCCATAAGGAATTCAAGGGAATCAGTCCATTAAAAGTGTGGTATCTTAGGAAACATGTTGTGTGATGCTTTCAAGTTTTCGACTCTCTTACATGGCCTCACATTCCTTTAATGAAATGTATAGCTTTGGAACCTCAAAGTTGGCCCTGCATCTTTACTGGATACCCCAATGGTGTCAAATGATACAAATTTTTAGATCCTACGACACACGATCTCTTCATTGAGTGAAATGTGCATTTTGAGGAAGGCTCTCCTAACTCATCCTCTCACATTATTCTTTCCTCCATTGTGGATTTAGATGAAAGTAACATAGAGGATTATTCTCTAGCTTCTTCTACTTGCATGGTTGATCATGAGGTTCCAGCTCCCCCCTCCATCCCATTCTTCTTCCATGCTTTGATGTGCTCAATAGATTTTCTAGTCTACATGCACTATTGTTGGGGATCAATTAAACACTTGAAGGATGTGGTCATAGCACTAGGAAATTTTGCATTACTAAATTTCCATAGCTTCAAATCCACTCTATTTTAATGAAGCATCAAGTATTGATTCAAGTGGGATTCATCCATGGAGGAAGAGTATAACTCTTTGATTAGGAACAACACATGGGAGATTTTTTCACATCCTAAGGCAAGAAAACTATTTTGGTGTAAGTGGATCTATTGAACCATATTGTAGTGAATGGATCAGTTGACAAGTACTAAGGATAGCTTGTGGCCAAAGGTTTCTTCAAGGTTCTTGGTGTTGAATACACTGAGACCTTTCCCCCATCATCAAGAAGAATTCTAGTTTCCTGACACTTTCTATTGATGTATCTCATGGTTGGTGTTGTACATTAGATGGATGTGAAGAGTTCATTTCTTCATGAGGATCTACATGATGAAAGTTACACGGAACAACCAAAGGGATTCATTTAGGATTCTTCACTAGTTTTTAGACCAAGGAAGACATTCTATGGACTCAAATAGGCCCCATGGGCTTGGTATTCCAATATTTACCCCTTTCTTCTCTCAGTTAGATTCTGTTGATTGCACTCAAATCTAATTGTCTACATCTTGAGAAAGGAGGATGCTCTTCTTTTCTTGGTTCTTTATGTTGATATTTGATTGTCACATGGAGCACCTCATCCATCACTACCAAAGTCAAGATTACTTAGGTCTTTTCCACTAGTTTCTTAGGATTGAGATCATTCAAAACTCTTCTAAGTTTTCTCTTATCTAACCCAAGTATGTTATTGATCTTCTTACTCATTTTTGCATGGATGATTATAATCATGTACAAACTCCCTTTATATCTAGAATAAAACTTGAGGTGAATTTTTCTACACCACTTGTTGATTCCACTTTGTATCATCAACTCATTGGTAACCTCATGTACTTGACCAGTCCTCACCTTAACATTTATTTTGCAATTGGCATGGTTTGTCACTTCATGAAGGAACCACATGAGATTCATTGGAAGGATGCTAAACACATTCTACACTACATTCAAGGCACTCATAGAACAATAATTCTTATGAACTAGGTACAAGTTTAGATTTGACTAGACATACAAACTCTAATTGGGATGGTGATCTTGATGATCGTAAATGAACATTTGGCTACAAATTTCACCTTGGTTTTGGGCCTATTTATTGGAAGAGAAATAAGAAACACATTATTTCTCTCTCATCGACAAAGGATGAGTATCAAGGGTTGTTAATGTAGCCACTAGGGATATTTAGCTTCAAAATATCCTAACTAAGATTGGAATTATTTTTTCAAATCCATTAACTTCATCTACTATGAGAACTAAAGTGTCATTCAGATCTTAAAGAATCTGGTCCATCATTAGCAGAACAAACACATCGAGATCCACATGCACTTTCTTTGGGATATGATATAGTAGAAAGTCATTTATTTGCACTATTGTCCTACAACTGAGTAGGTTGCAGATATTTTCACCAAAACCTTCATTGAGGGAAAGTATCTTCATATTTGGAATCTCTTGGGGGTTAGGGGTCACATCATTCCATCTAGGGGTTAGTTAGTCATTCTTGATTCATCCTCTAATGCGGGGAATTTTTCTCCCACTGGGTTTTCTCCTTCTCTTCTTTTTGAGGGATTTTGTTTACATTAGTACCTCATCAATCCTTGTTGCTAGGACCCACCTTTTCTTTCCCCCCTAAGTTACACTTAACAAGGAGTGTTAGTGTGAATAGGGTATATTTCCTAACTAGTATATTTCCTATCTAGTTCTCCACTTAGATCCTTTTCACACTAGGTTAAGTTTACTTAGGGACTTTTTACACATTATCCCACATTGGCTGTGTATTTAGTCTCCTCGATTGTATATCCTATATATACACACCTATATCTCACATCGTAATCACTCATTGTTGTATGCTTTGCATTCTTATTTAATAGAATACAGTTTATTCTATCATTTTTGTTTCCTATTTATGATATTTTTCAATCATTTGCAAATTCTAGGTGGCTTCACAACCAAATATTACACTTTATGATTTGAAATTATTCTAACCTTTGTACTCTTAACGTGAAACTATAATATTAAATTTTAATCTAGAAACTACAAAAAAATAGATCTCTCTATGTTAACATGTAAATAAGATAATTTCACTTCTCTTTTTTTATCCTAATCTATAATATTTAAGACTTTTGTTTTTAGAAAAGAAAATCAAAGGAGATAAGGTTGAAAAGAATTGAGCTTTTGTTTACCAAATCAAGTATTCTAGATTGACAATGTGAATGAACTAGCCATATAACCTCAAGAGATAGAGCTCATCATCATGTAAAACTTAATTATTAAGGTGCGAGCTCTGATGGAATCATGAGAGGCTGTATTCTCAAGGATAAACACAATAAGTCATGAAGAGGTTTAAACATATAATTCATAAAAATGAGTTAGATTATTAAGCAAGCTATCAAACACATATAATGAATTATGGTAATATTTACTCAATTGTCCATACTCATAATAAAACCACAAGAAACATGATGTTATAATTGCTTTCTATTGAAAAAAAAAGAATATATAAAATGCTGAAAACTGTCTAACTTCTACTAAATCGTTATATACATTAATTCATCAATAATATATAACAATTCAAACCCTAGGTGTTATAGAACCAAATTTTCAAGAAACAAGCTAATAAAGGAAAGTAAGCCTAATAAAATATTTGAAATAGATTCATTCAAAATATAATGGAAGTAATAACATCAAAGCCTTGTTTCCAAAAAGATGTCTTAATGCATGCCTCCTTATTCCTATTATCACATTCCAATAATATAACCAAGCATCAATGAGTCAATCTAGAGATTTAGATAACTAATGAATCCTATAGGTTCAAATTTTGGCCAAAATAACCTTGTCATTAAGTACTCTCAATTGTACACTAGCCTCTACTTCTTCCATCAACTCCACATAACAATGGTTTATTCTATCCCTACAAATGTGAGTTACATTGCACATTCTCTCTAATTAGGCTCTAGTTTTTAACATGAATTTTATGATAGCTTTTTCATCCTCACATGATAGAGATTCCATCTTCTTGATAAAAGCCTTTTGAAATTTTGTAACCATGATATCAAACATACTTTTTTCAACCAACTCATCCTTCTCATTCAAAACTTATTTGTATCCAATATCCTTGAACAAACCATGAAGATTTTTTACTTCCTTATCTACTTCTTCTTATTGCATTTGAATTTTTCAATATGTTTTCCAACTTTCTTAGAAATACCCTAGAGAAATTAAGAAGCATGTACTAGAATTCATCATCAACCATAACCTTAATATTCTTACATCAACCATCATCTTTCACATTCTTAATAAGCTTAACATTTCATAAGACATTTTAATCTTCCATTTTTTTCTCATTTAATTACCCTAAGGCTTTACCAATGTATTTCTACATTTTCTTGGTAAACCTTAATTATTGATACACTTTCTTTAATTTTAGAGCGATATCTTTTGCTTAAATACTCAATCAATTTTATGACAACTATTTTCTTCAATTTTATTTGTCTCTAATCAAATGTTAGACTTCATCCATGCCAAATCTAGAATTGCCTTGATCACCAAAGGTATTTTTTCAAGTCCTTTTTTCTTCCTAGATACTAAAAAAAAATTCTTTCTTTATCTCAACAATTACTCCTCCTAATGAATATTTTTCTGTTAAGCACTCTTTTTACTTTCCTACTACTTTTTTCATAAGTAGCCTCTAAAGATATGTCTTCTATAGTTAACTTTGAGATTGAATTGATTATCAAATTATGGCTTAAGGCTCTTAGTTTCAACATTTCTTATCTAGAATTCCTTAGAGTTGGCTTATCATTGCTATTAGAAATAGGTCACTCAATAATTACTTTAAGGGAATCAAGTGTGGATAACTTATAGTGGTAACAATAGTTAATGTGGTAGGTAAAATAATAGTCACAAACTTTTAATAGGGTGAAAAGTGGGGATAATGGATTGACCATTAAACTTGAAAGACGAGATACATTAGAAATTGAGACTATAATGTCCCTTAACACACATAGAAGAAAAAACTAAGACTAATATCAATGGACATCATACCTTGAATTTAATCACCCTCACAAACAATAGGTTAACTCTCATAGTCGCAATAGAGGGATCATAATCCTTGAATGAAATTACCCTATTGGCTTGACTTACAACCTTAGAAACATCAAGAACATTTAAAATACTTTGAACACTAATTGAGAAAGTAGAAACATCATCACTCTAAGAAATAGGGGAAGCCATAGAACTTGCAAAAAAATTTCATAAAACCTCCATACATAAGCTTGATAAACCTTCCTCTAGACCTTTGGAAATTAATACATGAGCATCCACTTGTGAAATTTTTAGAGTAATGCTAGTTGGAGTCCTGAAAGCTGAAGCAACTCTTGAAGAAACCTCCCCAACTTCAGTTTCACCCTGATCTAGGAAAGCCTCAAAATATAATAATCATCTTCTTCATCTTTAAAATGTAACCTTATATGTGAATCACTCAACCTGTAGCCTTATATGCCAACCACTCCTTTGTAGATCTTTTTATGTCTTTTAGAGGAATCTTATCATCCAATTCATCAAGAAACTTGCTCATTTCAATGTAACAGATGCCATCTAGATCCTTATCCATAGTTAACAATCCATTATCCCTAAGCTTACTCATGGCATCTTCATCATAAAACCCATATATATTATACTTATCATTAGAGAGATTTTCATCATTCTTTTTTTTTTGGGGGGGGGGGGGCATAAAAGATGATTTCTATATATATATATGAACTTTGAAAAATACAAAATGGCTACTTTAGCTAGAGTTGCAAAATTTCATTCCCAAACTTTCCCTATATCTACAAACTACTACTAACAGACCATGTAGTGTCTTTGCAGAGGATGAAAAAGAAGGCCACGCAGAGCCTTAGAGAAAAAGTAAAATTTGCCCTTATGGCTACTGAGATTATTCTGACTATCTATATATCTATTATCCTTCTAACAAGCTGATATCATAGCTATGCAAAATATAAAACAATATCAGAGTATACTTGGGAAGCTACCACATAATCACATGAGGTTCATTTCCTATGCCATGTCCTAGAAGGTTTTCACCCATTCGAACTGGCCATTCACAGCCTCCAATTGAAGTATCTTCTTGAGGAAAGCCACCGATTTATCCACCTCTCTATGCTTAATCAACGGCATACCCTTCAGATTGAGGATGAAGGGAAATACCTTAATCACTTCTCCCTGGTCCTGAGACAAAGGGATATCTCTTGATTGTGGAACCCCAATTCCTGCAAACACTGCACCAGGAGTCTTCTCCAGCCCTCTAGGAATCTCTGCTTTGAAGAGCTTGGAAATTAATGCCTTTGCATCCACCTTAGAGACCCCTGCATCTAATAGGGAAGTGAGAAATCTTGAGGAAATGCTAGTGTCCACTCTATAAGCCTCCTTTGCATCCAAGAAACCACTACCAAGGATAATCTTCACTGCTACCAGGATAAGGTCATCATGGAGTCACATGACTCTCTTTAATCTTTGGTCTTTAATCCCTCCTCTGAAAGCCATCTGCCTCATAGAGCTTTCCAATTGGATAGGGGTGTCGATTCCCAAATTAACCAGGCCTTCCAACGCAATTTGAGCTATAAATCTTGAATTGCCCTCCATTGAAAATGCAGACAGTTTTCTCCTAGTTCTCTAAAATTAAGGAATGATGTGATGGATATCGTGTGAAGGAGATAGGTATAATCAAGGAAGGGTCTCAAAACCCCCAACTTAGCAAAGGCTCTTGAAGCAATGATCACTCGGCATGTTTCACAGGGAATATTGAGGAGATGATAACTTTGTTATTTCTATCTATCCCATCCACCTCTGCCAACCTTAGTGAAATAAATCTTCTTGCTAGAGGAGAAAGTATTTGAAATGATGACTAGGATATCACATCAATTGTCATCACTATCAACCCTATCACTAGGATTTTCGTCATTCTTATATGAGATACTTTTGACTATTTTTTTCTATAGGAGGAATTTCTTAATTCTACCCTATAGATTTTAACAACTCTAGGGTGCTTGATTAAATATGAGAGATTTAGTTCTATATCCAGTTCTTAAAATTGACATGAAGTCGTAAGATTCTCCCATAACTTTAATTACAGAAGTATGGATACTCCCTAGCCTTCTTTGACTCAAAATGAAAGCAATTGAATTAGATAACTAAAAGTAGATTTCATACTTGTCAATTTTGGGAAGAACATACTTAGGTAGAATGTGATGATCAATGAGAGTAACTTCAACTGTGATGAGAGTGTGTCTAGAGTAGATCTACCAAGATACCTACTTACATGGTCTAAGTTCTTCTCTTAGTGTTGGATTTATTCAAGGCATAGGGTTCTTGTTCACATTCTAATACACTATGGGGAAATTTTTTTCACTAATCACTACAATCTCACTCCCATATATGCTATCATGAAGCTCTTCGAATATTACATGGATTGGGATTTTGTAGCCTAGCCTCTATTTGGTTAGGGGAAAAGTGAATGACATGGAAACACATATTGTATTAGTGAGATATGCCATCATATAAAAGTCTTCCCCAATGTTACTCTTTCAAATTTTTAAGAGTTGAAAAAATAAAATTCCCACAGTTTGAGACCATTTATTTTTCTAATGTAACAATTGAACCCGATATACATTCAAATTGGTCAAATCCTTGTCGCCAAAAAAATTTCATATTAAAACTATGGTATCCTTCACATGGCACCTAAACATATTAGATGAGTACTTTGTGAGCCTACTATGTTGGGGTAGATCAACTTTAAGTATAGCCTAGTCCTACAAATTTTCTATTACATCATTTTCCTTTAATCATTACTTAGGAATAACAACATCACATTAGAGAGTAGGGTTTGGTGGGTGTAACATGTCCTAGAAATATTTTGAACTAATATTTATAAAAGGTTTCTTATCTACATTTTAAATAAAATCCCTTTAAATCATGCAATAAGCAAATATATCCACTAATAAGTCCTAGCATGAAAATGTATTAAACTCATTGGTAGCTTTGTGTAGGAATGAAACCCTAATAATGCCCATCAAATTCACTTATCTTCATCCCTTGGCCAATTCTTAAAGAACTGGTTGCATTAAAATGGAAGTACTTATGTGGATAGTACATGGTATTACTTTACTCAATTAGTCTAGTCACCATGTTCCATTTCTCTTGAAACCCTTGACTACAACTAGATTGCATTTACCAATTTCCTATATCCTTCCTATGCTAAAGCTCAAAGATTTTTATAATTTGAAAAAATTCACCTAGAAACATGTAATAAGAATTATGATCATTACTTTCATGCCTAGGCAACATGTACAATTGGTTATAATTCAATCCTACTAAAACCAAGAAATACTCATAAATATTTGTGCCATTTATTCATCATACATGAACAAACTTTCATTAATATAGCTAGAGAATAAAGTATTGATAGCTACAACCAAATAGTGTAGTCATCGTTGTTTTATTTGGATTTTGTATCCATGTGTCCCACTTTAACTTGCACTTGCAATCATTGTCAATTTAATTTTGTGTATTGGCATCAACTTTAATTTGGGTTGTCACCCTTTTTATTTTTCTAACTTCAAGTTTCAATTAATGTTTTAATTAGGACGCAAATCTAAAACTATTATAGGTTGTGTTTCACAATGGTGCAAAGTTCAAAAAATACTCTAGAGTTTAAAATTGATTTTTCTAGTTGTGAGGATGTGACTAAATTGAGCATTAATAATTTATAAAGTCCATCAAAATAGCTTATAACTTACTAGGAGATGTAAAGTACATTTTTACACCTTTAAATAAGGCTTCTAAGATTTTAAGTTTCACTGGTAAGGGTAAAAATTAAAATATGAATGTGAGACTATGAATACATTTCACCTAAAATATTTTTTCGTAAATAAAAAACCTTGTTTTACATTGAACAATCTAATCTATAAGGAATAGACACAAGCGATGCATTTAATCAAAAGGGTTAGTGGCTCAAAGGTCCAAAAATACATCAAAAGTGAAATCTTACTTGATTGTGGATATCAAAGGCCAAGTAAATTAAATCTTATAGAAAATTTGGATCTAAACAAAACTACTAAAATATTTCTTCATATTTATTGACTTCATCTCCTCTCAAATTTCAAAGTTTGGGTAAATAACCATATGCAAAAAATGAGTTTTAGCTAATGACCTAAACCATATTTATTTAACTTCATTCAAGTGCAAACCATCTATAAACCCAATTCATCAATGGGTCATGAGTCTAGAAGTCATTTAAATTTAAGACCATAAGATTATAGATAGGGGATAGTGAATGAATTTTGATTTGTAATCAACTCATATCCAAACTATATTTGATGAAAACGATTTATGTCTACCAACTATTCACTAGACATTAAACTTGGTATGTATAAAATTCTATGAGCTAGCCAACTAGTGCACATAAGGACATAAAAACATGCAAAATTATTCAGGCTAAGAATCGTGATATATAGGGATCCTTAGTTAAAGTAGGGCATGTTGTTCAAGGGAAAACACAACTAGATTAGGCCCCACTTCCACAGATAGATTGTTGCTAGGTCAAAAATCTCACAAACATCAAAAGGTGTTGATGATACCCTTTCGCTTGAAAAGAGAAAATCTCCCCAAGTTTATGTATGATGTCTTGGTATACTAAGATAATTATACCAAGTGAACCAGTAAACAATACACAAGAGGCCTACTAGTGACTAATAAATGTTACTAGTTAACTATGTTATTCTCTTCCCTTATACTAGGATAGTCATGCATAAATAAGAAAAGTCTTGAAATAAATAGTAATGTTCACTAAGCCTAGAAAAGATGTTTAACGAATCTCAAATTAAAACTAACCTAGTAATAAAATAGTGTTAGGAAAGGTGTCTCAAAATTTCATCCTAGTGTTAATCACAAAAAAATGTAATTTTGGGGGCATAGGACAAAAAGAATGTAATCTTGGGAAATTTTAGAGCTCTAGAACTAGATTTTTGCCCCAAAAAATGTTAAAATGGGATTTTACTACATAAAGTAGGTGACAACAACATGGATCTCTTCAAGATCCTCAATTTTAAAAAATGAGCTCAATCAACTTCCTAGATTAAAAGTTATGACATTTAGAAGTTGTGCCTCCCACATAGAAATGTAAGTGCATAGATGATGTATAACAAAGCTATAGGAGGGATGAACACTTACTGAAAAAATTATGATACATGCTATGACATGTCACAAAGAATCTTTGAATGGATATAATGAAGACAAAATTGACCGCCCAAGTTGGTGAGTAGATTTTGACGAGCCTGTATGACAAGTGTAAAGAAATAAGTTATTTTTATCTTATGGATTGATCCTATGATTTGGGCATTTAATTTTGACTAGTTATTTGGGTGCCACATTTTGATTGGTTTTGGCTAATGGTTTCCAAATTACCATTTCGTCATTTAATGAATTTATTCCCCTATTTATTAGGTGCTTGAAATGGAGATTACATAGTGAGTTTTGTAGATACGATTATGTTGCCAAAATTTCTCTAGATCTCTTGTTGGCGATACTCATGTAAAGTCTTATAGTTTACAAATGTATTGAAACCATTTGGTTACTAAATAATACATTGGGTTTTTCTTCTAAAAGAGTTTTCACCACAGAAATCACTATATTATGGTATATTTATTTTGTGTTTATTTCCTTGTAATTGTATGATTAATTTAATTTTGGAAATACCTCCCCTCATATATTAGTGTAGGAAGTGTATTATACACTTCTACTTACTTTCAACTATTCCTAACTAAGAGGAAAGTAAGAATACAAGAACATGGAGGGAGACAAAGAGTAACAATGGTGAGGTTATTAGTGAGAATGAAGACCATTAGCTTCAAAGCCTCCTTTATGAACCCATAAAACTACTCAAACAACAATCAATCCAAGCAAGACTTGAATCTATGAAAAATGCAATCATTTGAGGAAATGAATCTCTTGAAACCAAAAGTAATCACAATAGAAACATGTGTATATTACAATTTAGCATTTAGAGAAATAGATTACAATAAATATCTATATCTTAAAAGGAGACAAGTAATGAAATCACCATATACATATGCAAATTGTAGCAAGGAATATTGCACATATATAAATTAAATTTTTAAAACTATATTTTCATAGATAATAGAATCAAATAAGCTATAATAGTTACACTCCCTAGTTAATAGAACTAAAAAATTAGAAAATAGATAAACTAGATATGCAAAAGGAGCCCCATTTCCCAATTTCCCAACAAACCTTTACAAATGTGTGATAGAACTCCAAGGCTCAAGATACAATAGATTTCACCTCTCTTGCTTACTAGCAAGAAGAAACACCACACGATTATGAAAAACACAATTCTAGGGTCAATTTGTACACGGCTATTCAATTCTTTAATCTTTGATAATTACATCATATTTTAAACTTGTTACAAAAACTTCATAAATAATTGTACTCTTTGTGCATATCATGATAATTCACTTAATTGGATGTATTTTCAAAATAAGGGAAAATCACCTACAAACATGCATGCATGTTTTCTACCAAAACATGATTTAATCTACTTTAGGTGCCAACTAAATGTTGGAAGGTAGCCTATAATCCATTGAATTAGGTTCTCTTGACATTTGTAATGAGTGTGGACTTGGTTAGATGTTTTTTTACTCCTCCAACTACCTACACTACCATCAACAACAAATCTTCTTGAAGTGCATCAAATTAGCATCAAGAAAATATAGTCTTGCACACCAAGAAAGAGCATCAAATTTTAATAAAATGCCCCAAATGCATTTAACACCACTTTTTGTGTCACCAAATAAATTCAATATGCAAATTATATAAGGGAAAATTAATATTCCTTTTGTTTTTGTGAAAAATTCCAAATTCTAAGTTTACAAACAATTTTCCCACTAATTTGATGGTCCCTCTTTGATTTGTTACAATTATGTCATTTTGAACTCATTATGTGGGCTTGGGCTAGTGCTTCCAAGCCTTAGAATTTAGAGTCAAGGTCATAGTTTAGACAGGGTTTCCTTATACTAGATGCAAGAGCACTTCTTCAGAAATGGACCATAGGGTAATTATATTATATTCACAACCATAGGGAACTCCTACTTGGAAATGTACATCAAGTTAGATCAAGCCATAAACATGCATGTCATCCCTACAAGAAGACATGGTAGTGCATAATGGGGATGAGGTGATGAGCACACATTTCATATATACACACTAGTAGGGATCGATAGGGATCAATGGTGCTAAATCAATAGGTTCAAATTCAACAACATCAATGAAATGACAAAAGCAAAAAAACATGACACTTTCTTCTTCTTCTTATATTTAAAAAAGTACAAGATTACAAGGACAATTCAGTGCTCAAGTTGGAGAAATAAATAGCTTGATATGAACAAACTAATAATAGAGACAACGAACCAAGGACAACTAAAACCATAGTACATGGCACTTCTTTTACTATTTAGCTAGGGTGGGTGTTACGATCTTTGTAAAACCGTACACACATTTGACATCTCACAAGAAACAAGTGAGATCGGATGACAAAGGACTAAATGCATTAAATAAGTCACTCGTAATTTAATATGGTGATTTGGGCCCACATGCAATGAATGTCTTCACAATGAGACCTCCCTCGAATAATACCAAGATGCTTTCAAACACAACCCAACCCACCTCGATCAACTTTTAATGAACATGGGGCACGATCAGGGCTTAAATTTGACAGTTGTATAGCCGTATTTAAAGATTTTAGGTGTAAAATACAATAAAAATAAATATTTGACTGTATTGATATACAAGTAATTTATTTTTTAAACTGTAAAAAAAATAAATATGAAAATCTGACTGTATATATATATATATATATATTAGATTTATTTTTTAATAGAATATATCCCAAATCTTTTAGATTTGTTTTTTAATAGAATATATCCCAAATCTTTTAGATTTATTTTTTAATAGAATACATCCCAAATTTTTAGATTTGTTTTTATGAATATAATTATATATTCAATTTAAATATATATCTTTTAGATTTGTTTTTTAATAGAATATATCCCAAATTTTTAGATTTGTTTTTTATGAATATAATTATATATTCATTTTAAATATATATCTTTTAGATTTGTTTTTTATGAATATAATTATATATTTATTCTAAATTATATAATATATATTTTTTCCATTTATTTTTAAATTTTTTAATAGAACTTCTATTATTTAAGAAAAAATTTCCCAAATAGATTTATTTTTTATAGAATATATTCATTCTAAATTTCTAGTTTTTTGCTTTTATTTTTAAATTTTTTAATAGGAAAAAAATTCCTTAGATTTGTTTTTTTATAAAATATTTTATTTATCCTAAGTTTTTTCACTTGGTAAAGCATTCACCAATTTGGGTTTTGAATTGAGAAAGCTCCAACTTTATATATAAAATTTTGACTTGCATTTAAAAAAATTAATTGTCACGTGATAGGTAATACTGAAAACTAAACTGTAGGAAAAAAATTCCTTGACAGGGAAGGTGGACTGTCAAATTTAAGCCCTAGGCACGATACTATTAGGTCCTCCACAATATAGTTCTATGTCACATTTGTACTTGGCCAATGGGGTCGAGCCACCTTATCCTTCCTATTCTTAAATTATAAGAAATGTGGGTGCCTAAATTAAATTAAAGGAGTCATATGCACCCATCCATTTAAATAGTGACATAAATCAAGGGCTCAACCGCAGCCATTAAGATCAGAAGGCAAGGATTTCAATGGTGAAAATAAAGTTGCACAAGTGTTTCATTAGTTATTTGACAATGTAGATAGCGTGTGGCTTAACCTTAGATGCGTATCAATATACCTTGACCAAACAAGTTGATTTCCTTGGGATCATTATTGTTGTCAGTTACCTTTGTAACGTGAGGAAACAAATTAAGTGATGGGAATTGGTCATCACAAGTCATCAAGTAATTACGCCGAAGGCGTCCCCTTTGTTAGACGAAGGGCTAACTTTTTAGATCAATGGCTTCTATTTTTATGCTGAGGCTAACAAGACGATTGAACCCTCTGTAGCCGTTCGATCATTTTTTTTGCTTTTTTCATTGTTGCCGCTTTTTCCTTAATGGCGATATCCGTTTTTCTGAGTTGAGATATTTTCTGCTGGGAAAGTTTTCTCCATTTTTTCGAGTTGAGATATTTTTCGCCGGGAAAGTTTTCTCACGCTGTAGGAAAATTTGTAAACTCGTCCATTGTTCTCATGCCGAAAAGAAATCGTGTCAGAAGAAGTCTCATATCGTTTAAATGTTTGCTGCCAGATACCTGAGATTTCTATTTTAGTTTTTTTCAAACGAAAAGGAAAGGGAAAATGATTGAAAGCAAATAATGCGAGCATATCAAATTGCAAGATCTGAGGTGAGCTGAAGCGGAGCGCTAACAGAGAAGAAAAGAATCATCTTCCAACGAATGGGGGATGCGTCCATTTTCCCTCACTGATTTTCGTGGTTCCATTTTCTTCCCACTATTGATTTTTAAATTTTATAAATGAATAGTTTAATTATATATATATATATATATATATATTTATTTATTTATTAATTTTTTAATTTTACATAACATGAAATTTTAGTTATACATTATTTATTTAAAATATTTAATACAATTATATATATTTTAATTGTTATGATTGTTTATATTAAATAAAATTTAATTATATTTAAAATAATTGATTATTAATAATTACTTATATTTTATTAGGTAATAAGTTAATATGGGCAAAATGTTTAATAATTGAGGAGTAAACTACACATTTACGTTTTAATAGATTGAAAGTCAATGTTGTGCCGGGTCTAATTATTAGGATAGATTTGTAATGTAATAAACTAAATATACTTTATGATCTAGGTTAAATTGATCAAAACTTCAGATTTTAATGAGTTGAGATTTAAATAAGGTGAGATTCAAGTCATTAAGACAAGAAGATGAAATCATAATAAAGGAGGAGGTAAGAGTTTATAATATGTTGTCAATTTTAACATTATAATAGAAATTTAGAAACTAAAATCTAGCATTGAAATAATGAAGAGAGCATAATAAAAGAAATAAATGTTTGAATTGCAATTGACCAATGAACATGTATTGCACAAATACAATTCACCATCAAGTTGTTACAAGTAGAATCCCCTTGTAGCAAATTTTGTGAGGCCCGACATAGTAAATATTGGCCTTTAAAATATCACTTTTCTAATGTTTTTAAAATCCAAAGAGGTAAATTCATCATGGTAAGGTTGTGAAACCTTATTTATTTTATAAAGACAGAAATATTAAAATATGAAATAAACAATTTGTAATTGGAGAAATAAATGGTTTTATTTCATATAGATTGCAATTTAATTAATATTTAATACTTAATATAGACATATTATTTATAATATAATAGTACTTTAAAAATAGTATTAAGATATAATTAAATATAAATAATAAATATGTATTAAATAAAAAATATTTAATAATTTATTATTATTATTATTATAGATATTATATATTACATTTAAAATAAATATAATATAATTAATATTTAATATAGACATTCTTTATAATATAATAATATTTTAAAAATAGTATTAAGTTATAATTAAATATAAATAATATAAATAATAAAAGTATAATATGTTTAATTTAAATGTACAATATTAAAATATATTCTATATGATATATAAAATTATATAAAAAGAAATCATAAAGAAAATATACATGAAATAATACAAAATAAGTATATCATTTTATAATATATTGTGTTATGTATTTTTATATATAAAAAATCTATATTAAAAAATATTTATTATTATGTTTTTCCTTTTAAATAATGTAAATTAGTAATTTTTTCAATATAATATTATATTGTAAAGTTGTATAGTTTAATTAAATACATTTATTATTTAAAATTATACGTGGAATTGTGATGCATACAATCATGAAACCATGGTAAAGTTGTATATTTAAATGTCACCAAATTTGATCCCACCAACAAAACACGTGCTTAGTAATCTTATCTTTTTTTAATGAAAGCTTTAATTTTATTATAACTATTAAGAAAGTTTTATTATAATTTTATGTTGTATATTATCATAATTTTAGTCTATCAATGTTTAGATATTATAAGAGACAAATTCTATATTTATTATTATTATAAAAATTAGTTGTTTCCTTTTGAAAGAGCATCTTAGTTTTCCTCAATAGATATAGCATGAAAAGAAATGAAAGTACTTAAGGGATAATTTCTATTAGTAGATATAAAAGAAGAATCATCAACATTAGGCTTATCGCTAACCAGATTATAGCCGACATTAAGAACACCATCATCACTAATATTAGTGATACAGGATATAGGGATAATCAAATAGAAGGGAAGGCAATAAGAAGCTTCGTGAAAGATGAAAAGTCGTATATATGATGAAAAGATGTGATTCCTTTTCATACCTCATGCCATGCATGCAATTGCATTCTAGGTTTCACTCATTTTCTTTACATTTTTTGCGAAGCCAAATTCTCCAAACCCTTCCAAAGAATTTTCCATACGGTTTGACCTACTTCACATCTCTAAGTTTTTCAAGTTTTCATATTAGTAGGCATGAGCTTTCCACAGTCCATAGTAATAGAGAAATTTGCTTTTGGATTACACTGTGTGTGTTTTTGTCTCATACAGTGGAATCCAAAAGAAAATTTCTCTAGTTTTCATATTATCTTTAAATTAGATCTAAAATTTTTAGGTCATCTTTCCTTTATCCATAGTGATTTGACCTTACTAATGATTTGTTTACTATGGATTTCTACCAACCCTTGTCCTTAGCTTATATTGAAACATGCCTTAAGGGTTTCAATGTATTTTACAAATTTTTAGCTCAAATCCATTTATCCTTGATGACATCATGTTCATTTACCATGAGGATGAAAATACATGGATGCAATATTTCATTGTGTATATGACTTTTCATCTTTCATGAACCTTGTTATTGCCTTCCCTTCTATTTGATTATCCCTCTCCTATATCACTAAGGATGAATAATAGGGGGATACACCATTTGAAAAAGCTAACAAGGTACTAATATTATGAAGAAGATTTTTTCCAAATGAAGCACCCACTAATGTCCTATATAAAAGAGTAGCCCCTTTTTCTAGAGATTGAGCATGGGAATGCATGTCAACAAAATGTTTTTTAGGAAGAGTAAGATCTTGCTTACCTACATATCTAATTGGAATTTTTAATTATTTTTAATTTGTGAAAGAGTTGAATTTGTAAAAAATGTATATTTACATTAAATCTAATATATATTATATATTTATCTATAATTATTATTGAATTATATTTACTTTACATATATTTATCTATATTATTATTTAATTATATTTATTATATTGGATTATATTGATGCTTATTTGCAGACCATTTTGGTAAGAGCATGAAAAGACCATTATATCTCTCTAGAAGTGAGTGTATAACAATGGTAAGAGCACAAAAAACCCATATGGAGGAACTGAATACACAGGGGACCACATTAACAAACCACAAGAATGGAGTGAAATAAAATCAATAATGGTTCCGGCCAACATCAAGACCACATGTTAAGACCTTGATGAAATGATTTATTCAATTAGATGGTGGGCCTATTTTTGACTAATAAAAGTTTTTCCAAACCAAGATTGAACACAATGGGCTCCCATGATATAGAATGCATGTCATTTTTGAGGTTTCAAGATCTTTCCAATCTCATCTGCAAATTCAAACAAATCAAAAGTTTTTCCCTTCAAATTAAATATTTTTAGACAATTACGAATTCTCAATCTAAAATTATACCATGTCTAAATTTAATTTTAATCTATTTGAGCTCCAAGTTATGAAAATGTGTCAAATTACAAAAACATGATAGTCACTAAGTTTGATTGATTTGTGTATCAAGTTCCACCCCATCAGAGGATGCATGATGGTAGGCTAGATGACAAATAAACATGAAGTAGCTAGTGACCATGCTTATATTTGCAAGAGAATGTTTATTCAATGTAGGTGTCAAGATGTGAAATAAAAGGCTTGTGATAAACAAACATACATGCTCAAAATAATATACATAGGTGCTAACTAATGGAATGTAGGTAAACCCAAGTGTTGTGCATGAACAAGAATCTACAAAGGAGATGCATGCAAATAGAGACTACACACCAAAGATGGAAGCTCACATATTTGAAGTAGATACTAAGCAAAACATAAGGATCTTGAAATCCATTAAGAATATGCAAATTAATTCATGACACTAAAAAAAAAAAATTATAGGTGTTACATAGGAATACAAGACAATCATCATTCACTTAAAGACATACCAATTGCACTTCCAAAACTCTTCGGTGTACCTATTGCACACCAAGGTGCAATTGCTAGTTACAATGAAGAGCAAATAGCCTAAGGCAAAGGTCCATAAAATATGGGGGACCAGAAACATTAGGCCACCAAGTGACATGGTGAGACTAGCAAAGGCTATGCATGTAGCGCTGAGGACTAGTTATCAGTCACACTAGAATTGCAAAGTGATGAATTTAGTTATTAGCAACCGGGTGTTACAAGTCGATACATAGTTGAAACATAAAGTGCATGCCCAAGGCCAGGTAAAGAACATAAGTATGAAAGAAATACATAAGCAAGTTTAAACAATTTAGAATACCATGGATGCTATGCTTAAAAAGGCAAAGCCTTAGGTGTACACATATCACATAGAGCAATGGGAGAAGGGGCAGCTCATGAGCCAATAATACACGATATTAGATTGGTTATCAATGGGGTTCATGAACAATTTGTAAAGGCCAATAGGGATACAGTTATAAGACGAAGCAACAAGGCACTAAGAACATCGAAGGTAACTACTAGGATAGGTAACTAGGGACAACATAAAATGCATGCATTAAAAGGCCTCAAATTTAAATTGGACGAGCATATGGGGATAAAAAGAGACTCAACACAACCTAGTGTACAATTGAAAATTGTCACAATTTAGTTAGCTCATAATAACTAGTATGAAAAACAGAACAAATGTTTCAATTTAAAAATTTAAAAATTGGGGTTTAGATCCATTCATATGAATGATCTTAATCAATTTCGCACTTGTGGACTTGAACCAAAGCAACATAATGGAATATTTAGGTTTGATGGATGATTTCTAAGGATGAGTGGTGATGGTATAGGGATTGACTAATGTCATTTGTCAACTTTTAATGTGAAAAATACTACCTTATAGAATAGTCAATATTTTTATGGACAACCTAATGGTCATGTGCTTAAAACATAATGGAAAAGGGTATGGATATGCAATTTGCACCATTACAAAAATTAACATTAATAAATGAAAGTAATCTTACAAAATATAAGTTACATAATAACATTATACTATATTTACGAACCTATTGGATATATACATGATAAATATTTAACATATATTTATTAAATTTAAAATATAAATATAATAATAGATTCATGAACATGGGTGAATAGGATAACTAGTTATTTGTATTTAAATTAAGCCACATATTCTATATTTAGTAATAAATATTAATAATTAATAAAGATTAATTAGTTTTATAAGAATATCTAGTGTTGATGTGTGATGTGTTTGACTACTAATGTTATCAAATATGCTAGTATTGGAGGGTCAATTTATTTGCATAGTGATGATTGATGTGACTCTATACCCTGTCAAAAGGATATTCAACCTAATTAGACTATTGAAATGATATATAATTTTATAGTGATGATTAATGTGACTCTACACCCATCAAAAGGATATTGAACCTAATTAAATTATTAAAATGATTTTAATTTTACAATCGAAAGAATAATAAAATCAATTATACTAGTTTAAGTATATCAAACACATTTTATAACTTGAACTTTATTCCCAAATACAGAAAATTACCCCTCCACCTATCACGTGGCCTTATTTGCTAGGTAGTCATGTTCCTTTTGCATGATTTTCGAGTATATTCTATTGTTCCTTTTTAATTAAAGAGAGAGACTTATTCATGCCATACGAAGGACGACGAAAAAAAAACAAAAGAAAACTTGTATAAGACGGCAAATATTTTTGAATTTCTCCACCATTGTTTACAGTAAAACATGGTCATGAACCATATTAAATGAAAGAAATAACGATACAAATGACTGGGGTTAGACTTGTGGTTGCAATGTGCTTCTGCTAACTACATGGATTCCGGTGTTTGTCAAATAATTAATTGGGTTCACGGACGATGCTGAAAGTTTGAATGCTGCTCTCACAAATAAAAAATAGTTGGCCTTTTTATTTATTACATTGCATTGGCAGATCTGCACCACCGTATCGATCTATCAATATTCATCTCGGAGGTGGTGCAGGCAGTGAATATGATTGTGGTGGTGGTGATTGACCACACCTTCCCCTTGCAAAAAAAACGTACGATTGCTATCATAACCTCACACCTGGAATCAAGAATTTGACGCATACCTCAAATTAAATGAACGAAACAGTGATTACAGTGACTAGTGTTAGATTGTTGGTTGCACGTGCTTCTGCTAACAACATGTAATCTGGTACTGGTTAAGAGTGAGGTTTAGGTTTATGTATTGAACTGCAATGATCTATCAATGTGGGAGGGGAGGCAGTGAATAAGATCGTGATGAGTGATTGAGAGGAGCCAATAGTTGAACCCCAGTTGTTATAGTATTTGTGGGTATAGGACCCAGTCGTTGAACACTCTATATACTATATATTCTCAATGATTATTCTACATTTCAATAAAAATGACCAAACACATGAACATAAGTGTATAATGGAATGGAATTTCTAAAAAGCAACAAATCATGCGATGTCACATAGGCACACCAACAAAACATGATTTAATGTACAACTATTGGTCCAATCATTTTTTTTTAGTCTTTTTGGACACCTCAACAAAAAACATGCTGATGTGGCATCATATTTGATGATATGGACTTGAAACCTTACTTATAAGCAGGGGCCTTACCAAGTAAACTGCCGTAAATTTTTTGAAAAAATTTGAAATTGACACATATGATTTTGAGAGGCATGAAATTAAGATGTTCAGCTACTGACTGCTCTCCTCAAATTAACGCCTGGAATTATGAATTTGACCGATCCTCAAATTAACTGAAGGAAACAATGATACAAACGACTGGTTTTAGACTGTTGTTGCATGTGCATCTGCTAACAACATGAAATCCTGTATTTGCAAAATAATTAATTCGATTCTCCTTCTAACATCAATAATGTTAAATGTTTGAACGCTGCTCTGACAAATGAAAAATAGCTGGTGTTTTTTAAGAATGACATCGATGCCTGAATGTGGTTGATTCAGAAATAGAGTTTTCGGGGTTTTCTTTTTTTAATCATTCCATTCATTTGATCAAAACTCAAATAGAAAAATGATGAGATTAGGCCTGCAGTAGGACAGTTGAGTATTTATTTATTGCATTGCACTGGTAGATCTGCAACACCGTATTGATCTATCAATATTCATCTCGGAAGGCGGGCGGGCAGTGAATAAAGTTATGTTGGTGGTGATACTATGTCTTTCCATTACTGCCACAAACTTTCAATGAATATGCTGCTGTTAAATCCTCTGAAAGTATTATGAATCAATATGTGATTCAACTATGAAAGACGTAAGTTTCAAACATATCTTACAATCTATGAACTAAACATAAGTTTGAATATGCTGTTGTTAAATCTTTTCAAAGTATTATGAATCAATATGTGATTTAATTATGAAAGACATAAGTTTGAAACATATCTTACAATCTATGAACTAAACTTCTCCAATTTAAAAAATACAATGTGGTGTTCAATCCTCAACTTTATGTATACAATAAAATTTTAACACAATCTTAAAACAACATAAAATTAGGAAAACATTTTTGTTGGGGTGCACATAGCTCTGTTAATTGAATAAAAAGGCTGTCAAATCCAACCATGCTTTTTAGATAACCTCAAATTACCACAAAACACATCTTACAAATCATCAACTGAACTTGTGCGGATTGAAAAAACATAATGTGTAGTTGAACCTCCAACTTTGACTATAAAATAAAATTGTAATGTAACAATCCAAATTTATTGTAAAACCTCAAAGAATAGTGAGAAATAAAAAAAATGGAATTAATTCGCCTAGTTACAAACCCAACAAAGTTGTCATTGGCTAGATGATTGCTTATTGTATCCCCACATGCAACTCCTCCCTACTCGATTATGTCAACTCCCCCATTCTGCTTCAATGGAAGAATAGAAAATACAACATAAAACTAAGTGTTTGAAAGTCTTGACAAAGTTGGGTCATTAGCCGGAAATAAAATGTTTGCTAGCACGCCATCCTCACGGAAAAGGGCAAGTGGCTATCGTTAAATGCAATGACACTAGCGGGTGATGTAGGAGCATCCAGTGGACTGGCAATCAACATCAACCCAAAAATAATTATGGTTTGTTTCTTACAATTTTGGTGTGTGTTGGTCACATTTGGCATCTCTTAGCATTCTAAAAGCTCTCCTATGTTCAGAATTGCAAAATTTGAAATTTCATTAGTTCGCTATTTTCAAGGCTCTACATGTAGTTTTTGGAAATTATTTTTGGAAAAACCATAAGAGATGGAGTAAAACCCTTTTGGAGAGACATTACTGGAGGTACTACACAAAATTTGCAAAAAGAATCAGAGTAATATCTTTCACTATTGGGAAATTTTAATGTCGAAAGTTGAAAAAATGTGTTGACAATTCACAAAAGTTTAATATTTTAAAATCCTTGAAAGATGGAGAAATCTATTTCTATAGGGGACCTTGGAATATAAATCCAAGCATCCTTGCCAATTTTCATGTGAATCGGACAACTTTCAATTTTCTGCCTACCGACCCCTGACTCTGCCGATTGTCGTAATCGCACAAATGGATTTTCTTCCATCAAACTTCATAAGATTGGAGCATACAACTATTAATGTTTCATTAATAATCAAGTGGCAGATTTAGGTGCTTTAGTTAAGAGATTTCTAGCACCATATTTCGTCATGAGAGGTATATATAATAAGTTTGTTCTTTAGTTTTTTTATTCTAGCAAGGAAGGGCACCTAATTCAGCCAAGTGAGATGCTTCCTTAGATATGATTAAATTTCTTTATTAAGTAAAAAAGGAGGCACATGAGCATTAAACATTAAATAGCGATGTAAGTGCCAAAATATGATATATGAGGCACCACACAAAGGCTGCCTTTTCTTGTTTAAAAACATAAATAAAAGACATGAGGGAAGGCACATCCAAGCATATGAATTTGAAAAACAAATTGCAGTTGTAAAGATTAAAATGGAACACCAAAAGTTTGGTTTGTTATGCAAGCATATTTAAGAGGAATCTTTTGTATGTTGGACGTAGATTTTGATGAGAGAAATCTTAACCCATGTGAGGGGCATAGTGAAGAGCAAGTGTTGTTTGCAGATAGAGGAAGAGAGTGGTTGTGTGTGTGAATTTAAGAGAAAGGAAAAAGAAGTTCCTGTAGTTTTTGAGAGGCCATTGAGAGGCCAATGTTATAAATAAAATTGTTGCAGAGTTGTAGCTTCATTGCGGTTTGTGATCAATATAGTAAAACATAATTTTGTGTTTTGCAATCTGTTAATATTTCTTGTGTTGTGAGTGTGTGTTTTCAGCAAGAGGGGTGAGTGTTCTTGCACTAAATGGTATTAGAGTAGGTAATCCTAAGCATGGAGAGGATCCACTAGGACATGCGGGTAGAGAAAGTGTGGTGAAGAAGAGCTCGTGTGGACTATTGCAGGTGTGAGAGAGAAGTCCTAAGCAGTGAGAGCTAGGAAGCCACGAAAGAAACTATATTTGTAGGTTGCAGAGAGAGCTATATGTATGGGAAGTGTTTGATAGAATGACAAAGAGGAAAATGATAGGGATTGTCTTGAGAAAGCTAGTCATATGGGATGGTTGGAGACAATATGAAAAGAAGAAGATTTTGAAGATGATGGTTGATATAAATAAGCGATTGGATAGGATGGAAGCATGGCAACATGAAAAATTTGTTGAGCATGATGAAGACCAGCCTAAGGTTGCACCGAATAAGGAGAATGAGAAAGAGGTTGCAAGTGTAGCAGTAGTGGCTAAAGATTGTGAAGGTAAAGGAAGGAGTAGTGAAGAAATTGCAGCTATTGACAAGATTGCAGTTCTAGAGGATGAATTACAACAATGGAATGAGAAGAGGTTGCAAATGACAAAGATGAAGATGATTCATTGTTGAAGATGTTGGCGATAGAGAAGGAGTGGATGGAAAAGCTTGTCGTTGCAGTGAAGGGTGAAGAAAGAAAAGTTACAGCTGATGATTATGAGGGAGATGTTACAGATGTTGCAGCCATGAAGAAGGATGAGGTAAATCTTATTGTATTTTGTGATGATATTGATTTCCCTTTGTTTTTTGTGATGTGAATTGAAGAGTACTGAGAAAGCACATGGAAATCTTTAATTGCCATGGAGTAGTAGATGCAGATTTTGGTGAGGATGTTGCAGGTGGTGACATGAATGGTGAGGGATTTTGGTGGAGGAGGTTAGAATATGGTGGGATGGATCCCAAGGAAGAAGAAAAAAGAGAAGGAATCTATAGGTGGAGGTCGTGCTATGGTGGACATAGGTCCATGAGAGGAAAGAAGAGTACAATGTAGACTTGGTGAAGGAGGATGACAAGTGTCCTAAAAAGATGTCTGAAGAGGCAGAAGAAGTCTTTTAAGCCTAATACAATAGTGGAGTTTGTTGCAGGTTGGTGTCAATCTGGAAGAGTAGTTCCACTACTCAACTCCATTTTGTGAGTCCTAATCACAAAATTTTCCTTCCCGTCGTGTCAGATGTAGGAGCATCTGGGCGGACTGGCAATCAACATCAACTCAAAAACAATTTCAGTTTGTTTTTTCCAATTTTGGTGTGTGTTGGTCACATTTGGCATCAATTAGCATTCTAAAAGCTCTCTTATGTTTAGAATTGCAAAATTTCAAATTTTGTTAGTTTGCTATTTTCAAGGCTCCGTAGATAGTTTTCATAAATTATTTCTAGAAAAACCATAGGATATGAAGTAAAACCCTTTTGCAAAGGAATTATTAGAGGTACTATTCCAAATGTACAAAATGAATCAGAGTAATATCTTTCACGGTTTGGGAAATTTTAATGCTGAAAGTTTGTTAAAAAAATATGTTGATAATTCACGGAAAGTTTAATATTTTGAAATCCTTGAAAGCTAGAGAAAAATATTTCTATAGAGGACCTTGCAATATCAATCCAAGCATCCTTGCCAATTTTCATGCGAATAAAAGAACTTTCAGTTTTCTGCCTACCGGCACCTGACTCTGTCAATTGTCATAATCATGCGAATGGATTTTCTTGCGTCAAACTTCACAAGATTAGATAATCCAACTATTATGTTTCATTAATAATCAATTGGAAGATTTGAATGCTTTATTTAGGAGATTTCTAGTGCCATATTTCATCATGAGAGGTATATAAAATAAGTTTGTATTTCAATTTTTTTAATTCCAGTAAGGAAGGGCACCTAATTCAGCCAATTGAGATGCTTCCTAAGACATGATTAAATGTATTTATTAAGCCATAAAGGAGGCGCATGAGTGTTAAACATGAAATAGCAATGTAAGTGCTAAAATATGATATATGAGACACCACACAAAGGCTGCCTTTTCTTGTTTAAAAACATAAATAAAAGACATGTTATGCAAGCATATTTAAGAGGAATCTTTTGTATGTTCGAGGCAGATTTCAAAGAGGGAAATTTCAGCCTATGAGATGGGCGTATTTAAGAGCAAGTGTTGTTTGCAGATAGAGGGAGAGAGCAGTTGTGTGTAGATTTAAGAGAAAGGGAAAGGAAGCTTCCTGTAGTTTTTGAGAGGCCATTGATAGGCTAATGTTGTAGATAAAATTGTTGCAAATTTATAGTTTCATTGTGGTTTGTTATCAATACAATAAAACATAATTTTGTGTTTGGCAATATATTAATATTTCTTGTGTTGTGGCTGTGTTTTTTCAGCAAGTGGTGTGAGTCCTTTCTTGCACCAGCGGGTCCCATCATGAGCTCTTTTGTAGGGAGTATTTTGTCATCGATGCCATTTTTACATGGTGATTTGTATGTTATGAAGTCATTTTGTATGGTGATTTGCATGCTATGATGTCTTAGGCATGCCATTTTGTTGGGAGAGTAGTCGCTTCCTACTTTGGGCATGTCTAAGACATCCATTTTGCATGCTTTTACATGCCACATATGCATGGGCCTACTAATGCCTACTAACATACCAGGTAGATGCAAGAAGTTGTGTCCACTTAAGGTGGAAGTTTTAGAGTTAGAAAAAAATCCGAAATCGGGGAACGAAAAACGGGATCCCGTTTATATAAAACGCGATCCCGTTTTGCCTCGCCCGAGCCTAGAACCAAAAACGTGATCCTGTTTTTCTCGGGATCCCGAACCTAGAGGCCATAAACGCGATCCTGTTATATAAAACAAGATCCCGTTATAAACGGGATCCCGTTTTATATAACGGGATCTCGTTATATAAAACGGGATCCCGTTTTATAAAATGGGATCCCATTTGTGAAAAGTATTAAATTTTTTAAAAAACAACAGAGACCCCATTTTCAACAGCGATAGGCGACAGAGGAAAACGAGATCCCGAGTTCTCAGAGCATCCAGCCAGGTAAGTGGATTTTTCCACTTGTAAAAATTACCCATCAATTGTTTATACCTTCCATTGTTTGTTTTGATGTAAAATACAATCAAAATTTAAATTTTGAATTGTTATTTAGGGTTTAGGGTTTATAAAATTAGTAGTTGATTTTTGACAATTTAGATGTAAAATACAATTGAAATTTTGAAAGACTATATCATATAAAATGTTAGAATTTGAACAAACTGTCAAAATTATGTTTAAAATTGAGAATTGAATAGATATATTTAGGCATTTTAGCTGTAAAATACAATTGAAATTTTGAAAATACTGTATCATATGAAAGGAGAGATTTTGAACAAACTGTCAAAATTTGAGTTCAATTTGAGTGTTGAATAGTTCTATTTAAACATTTTAGCTGTAAAATAGAATTGAAATTTTGAAAATACTGTATCATATGAAAGGAGAGATTTTGAACAAACTGTCAAAATTTGAGTTCAATTTGAGTGTTGAATAGCTGTATTTAAACATTTTAGCTGGAAAATGCAATTGAAATTTTGAAACGATTGTATCATATGAAAGGAGAGATTTTGAACAAACTGTCAAAAATTATATAGCAAATTGGGATGATATGTATATTTGGTTTTTATAAAATTTACTTATAACAATGTATGTCATTGTATTTTAAAGGCATTATTGAATAGCTAACTATCATGTAAAAAAATTACAACAAACCATAATAAAACCAAGTTATCACATCCTTCATAATCAAACATTTAGAGACAACTAGAACTAATCAAGAATTGAGAAAAATTTACAGTTTTTGTGATAGCCAACTAATTAAGAATGAAATGAAGCCAACATTTATGTAACTTTTGATATACTCAAGTAGCTGTCCTCACTAGCTAGGTTATGCCCCTGGAATGAACATCGCGATGTTAATTGTGATACGAGCTTGAAACCTCATTGGTAATGCTTTCCCTAATCTTAATGACATTGATGTAGGCTCCACTCATGATCCTTACGAAGATCTTTCCACCACTAACCTCTTTCATGATAGGTCACTATCCTCACCATCTCCTTAGACCTAGAATACCTTGAGCTTATCAATTGGGACCAACATGACCCTTTATGATTTGATGTTTTCCAAAATGATGAAGCCATCATGAAACTTATCAAGTGTCAAGACCACATCCCCATTGTAATCATAAGAAAGACTTTTCCACCATACTTAACACCTACATATATGCTTATTTTGGAGAGAAAGAAAGAACCCTTCAGTCCTGAGGCACCCTAGTCTAGGCAGAATAGCAACAATCTATATAAGAAGAAACTTGTGATCGATTAAAATGATATAATAAAAATGGACACTTCCCAAGAGCTCCTCAATTTGACAAACTTCACCTTCCATTAGATACCACTTAGATACAAGACATGACTCCCCTCTACTTGTTGAGGACATGCTATAAACATCAACCTGTGAATAGAAGCTTGGACCCTAAACTCTCTAAGATAGTAGCTCCACTGGACCTTGACATCAAAGAAGGCATATATAACCATGTCACCATGTTAAATATTACGTTGATTTCTTCATGTGGTCTTATGGTGATATGCCTTGAGACTCCATCTTTAAAGTCATGCATCATCTTGTGGTTCACCTCAATGCCAAACCTATTCAATAAAAGCTACGCAAAATGCACCCCCAAGTAGTCCTCGTGGTCATAGAAGAATTGTTTAAACTCTTGGATGTTCAGGGTTCATTCAGACTATTACTTTTCCTAAATGGGTAGATCTAATGTGGTCTTAGTTAACAAGAAAACTAAGGGAATTCATGTTTGCACTAACTTTTGAGACATCAAAAAAGGATCTACCCCAACTTAGATAACTTTTCTCTACCAAACATTGATATGGTCATGGATCTTGTGCATAGCCATATATATAAAATTTTATCATTAATCTGGATATAATATGGACCAAGTTGAAACATTTGAGTTAGACATGGAGACACCTAGATTATGGAGCTCGGTCTATGTAAGAAAACACCTCTTATAGACTCAACACAAACTTATCCCTCAACCCTCTAAATTGTGACTTACATCATTTGATTACCCTGGAACACACTATATAGACAACTCTATACAAATTTGGCAAAATATATTTTCTCCTAACAGAAACTTGTATATGTAGAAGTATCTACTACTACATTAGATTTGATATACTTCTTAAAAGGAAAGAGTTGGGACTAACAACTAAATAGAAAACAATAACTAGTTTTGCATTTTCTAGGAAATAGGAAACAAAATTGAGCTAGAACCATCTTGACTAATTTATCTATTTCTAGCTAGATTGAACCCTAATTCTATATGCAATTCCAACCCTAACCCTAACACTAATTCTAACCCTAATCCTAACCCTAATTCTATATGCAATTCAAACCCTAACCCTTATTATAACCCTAATCATAACCCTAACCCTAACTCTACTTGTAATTGTAATTGTAACTCTAACTCTAGCCCTAACCCTAACCCCAACGAGCTACTTGTAATTGTAATTGTAACCCTAACTCTAGCCGTAACCCAAACCATAATTGTAGCTCTAATACTTACCCTAATTTAGCAACCCTTGAATTCTAATTCTAACCCTAACCTCAATTCTAACCCTAAGCCTGATCCTAATTGAAACCCTAACCCTAACTTTAATTAATCACGAGTCATGCTACAGGGATTTCTTCTACATATTTTGTATGCATGTGTTATTCCCTTATTGCATGTGAGTTCACCAATTATTTGGAAGTCTCCTAACTGGGAGGCAGGCTTGTATTCAAGCCCTATAAATTTTATGTTTATAGGTGTTATGTTTAAAGCTGTATGGAGACTTGTAATAGGAGGTCTTGAATTTGGTACCAATGATTGTGAGTTCCTTGTCTAGAATATGATGAACCTTTTGAACAAGAGAACCTTGTAGACCATGATGCATATCTTGAAATTTAAACTTGAACATTATCGTCATGTGAATGCTTTTAGCCATCCTACAACCTCCTATCACCCTTCATCCTCTTATAGGGATATGCCACACAACCTCTCCAAGTTGACCATGCCAAACCCAAAGTCACAATCGTAAGAGGTAAAGAATCTTTTGGCCCCATTCAAGTCCACTCCCTAATAGGAGTGATACAATGCTAATAGGGTTGTGAAGGTAATTAAGTTCTTGATTAGCATGTTGGGTGTATCTAAGCATAATGATGATATAGTTAGTCTTGATTTCATTAATCTTAAGATCATTGAGCTAGAGTACTTAATATATATGGTATAGTTTTGTTCAATCAATAGTGGTAGGGAAAATTAATATACTACAATGACATGAAACATAAACCAATAGGTGTCTTAACATATATTAGTGGTAGGGAAAATTATAGTGGCCCTAACCCTAGTAGAGTAATAAGTTGAAGTAGTGTTAGAATTACTAATAAACTAAAAAACTTTATCCTAGGGTGGTGGGACAAATTACACAAGCCTTACAAAGCCTCTACCACTTCCTTGACATTTTTAACATTGTTTGAATTTGATAGGAGGGATTTATGTCACCTCCTCCTCATCTTAATTCTCATAGTGGATAGAATCATCCAATTTAGCATCAAGACATGAAGGTTTATCTTCATTATCTTAGAAATATCCTCCAAGGCTTTGTGCATATGCTCATGCCACACATTGAAGATGTGGAATTTATCTAAGTAGCAATATAGAAATCCTTAGCCTAACCTTCTACCCCTTCAATATCATTGTATAGAAGGTAGATACAAGTAACATTTGATAGCATGGAGGCACAACTTAGGGATTTCAAGTTGAATGTAAAAAAAATATTCTTCCCAACAAATGCTAGATGTCTAGGAGCAATTTAATGATTTCTTCCATTGTCTGCCTAGTCTAGAATATAATTACCTTTTCTTTTGATATGTTTGAAGGAGATAGATTTAAACAAGTATTCACCAAGTTTCTAGGTTCCAATATATAATAGTTTCCAATAACCACAAGCTTCATCTATGCTTTTTCATATGATCAATGTTGATCTTGGAATCTCCTTCCACACTAAGGGATATCTTGTTTAGTTTCCAAGTCATCTTGAGGCCCTGGATATCATGGCCCTAGAATCTACCATATTAGTGTTCTTGACGCCAAAATCATAAGCTTTAAGATAGGTAGAGGTTTTCCCTTATCATCTCTTAATAACATACTCCTCCTACTTCACTAGGATTACCCTTGGCTACCCATCAAAATTTCAAGCTTAATCCATCCCAATGTAGGTGTGGACCAAAGGGTGTGAATATCAACATGGGTATCTCCTTGTTTTAACCTTATTCAAAGCAACCTTGGCCAATTATGAGCCTAATCAGTGCCTCTTCTAGCATGATCATATATTCCTCTTTACCCCAACAATCACCAAGTTCCTAAATGCACCATATTTCTTTAAAATAGTCCAAAATTTGGGATGCATATTCACATTTAAGAATTACATGATGATTGTCCAGAGAAGTTTCCTTACTTAAATTCACATTGAAATTTTGAAATATATATTGCCCATTGTATCAATCATTATGGTAGTCCTAATAGCTCGCTTACATTTTGAAATTTGTACATGCATGTATACATTATTTGTATGTTTTTAATTTAAATTTATTTCAAGTGTAATTTCTTGAAACATATATATATATTCTTGATTTAATTTTAAATTTGTACTGAAGTTTGTATGTTTATATGTATATATATGCAGGTTCATATCTAGATTTTTATATATACATCATGAATCTAGATGATATTCACTTTGATGTTGAGGACTTTCTTAATGCACAAGATGATCCGGCTGCACCCCCACCCCCACCCCCACCCCCACGCCCAGCGCCAAATGCCCCACCTGCAGATGACCCGCCTCCACCTCCACCTCCACCCCCACCTGGAACTAACCAGGCTCGCTTGCGAGCCATAATAAATGAAAATGTGGATTCGATACAAGAAAAACTGAATTCCATTCGCAGTGAACAATTCATGCCACCTCACGTAGTACGTTTTGCATCTTTGATGCAAAACATTGTAGATTCTGTGAGGTCTATTGACTCAGATTTTGATGGATTCCGGAAATGGAGAGATGAGAGGCACCAATTTTATGCTGATGGCCTCTCCTATAAGACTATTTTGGATCTTAAAATCACAAAAGCTCATTTAGCACAATATTTTAGACATCCCATTACAAATGAACCTATTCCTGCAAATAAGAAAAGAATATCAATCAGGTGGTGTAGGCATGAAGGAATGTCTGCTAATTTTTGGGATAGATGGTGGATGGTGTTTGATTATCCACCTCATGCTAATTGTGAGGTTCCTTTATATTTTTTGAGAAAATTATATGTAGAGTTTGTTATGAATAAAAAACCCAACTACTTTGATTTTAGATCATTCCAGGGTGTTGGTGGTGGCATGCCACAACAGAGGTTGGGGGCACGGGTTGATCCCCAATGACCGGTGCCTATTCAACCTCTTATTGACCCTCCTGTTGCTGCCATTCCTTTGCCCTTCAAGCATCGTGCAGTGGTATCCACACTAGGCACATTGAGTGCACTCTCAGGTAGCCTACATGAGCAGACTTCTATGATGGTAGCTCGAGTTAGAGAGCATGGAGGTGTTGATGATGGAAGTGGTCCTAGTGCCACTCCACATGTGTCGATGCCTCATATATGTATGAGTTGCAATCAGTTGTGTTATGGACCTGATCAGGCAGTTGCACCCACTTCAGCTACACATGCATCATCTGATAATGTGGGCACTGAATCATTTGTTGATTATCTATTTGCTGAGGATCATCCCACTGATCATTCGACACAGGTATATATAGGTTATGTACACATGTTGAATTTAAAACAATTTTTTAACCACGTGTTTTTAATCAACATATAGATGATCAATTAAATTGTAATATTTTAACAATCGAATTGTTTGGTTTGTTTGGTGTAGATGATGGCAACAGGGGTCACAATTGATCGAATTAATTTTTCATCGACACCTGTTCATCTCGGGCACCCATTTGGGGTACATTTTCAATGATTTGTAATTTTGTAAAATTCAGTCTTGAATGTGTGTACAATTAAATATTTATGAACTTATTTATGAACTGGTTCAGGGTTCTTCCACATTGAATCCTCCATCTCAGGGTGTCTCGAGCGCTCCTCCATCATTGGGCATCTCACATGACACTCTTACAGTATGTACACATATTGTTTTAAAAAACTGTATATATATACTTAAATTTTTCTATTTTGATAGATACACACATTTAAATATTTATGAACTTATTTATGAACTGGTTCAGGATTCTTCCACATTGAATCCTCCATCTCAGGGTGTCTCGAGTGCTCCTCCATCATTGGGCATCTCACATGACACTCTTACAGTATGTACACATATTGTTTTAAAAAACTGTATATATATACTTAAATTTTTCTATTTTGATATCAGTGTTTCTAAAAACGTGCACATGTACTATTTAATATTTTATAAATATGTCTATGCAGGTTGACACAACTATGAGGATGGGCATTGTAGCACACTTGGATAATCCAAGTTTATATCAGGAGTCGACTGCATTTCAGGTTGTTGAAAAACGTATTTAATAACATGTACACTGTAAGTCAATTATATATATGTTTTAAAACCTGATTTATACACACATGTGCTAACTTAAATATAAATGACATTGTAGGAGCTTGTTAGTGACACGTTTCATGAGCAACACACAGCACATGCAGAGCAGGAGGACAGAGGAGATGGGCAACCTGATACGGTATAATTTAAAATTTAGATTAGATTTAAATTGAATAATTAAAATATACGTTGTGAACTTAAAGTAAATTTCTTGATATATATATATATATATGTTGACATGTACATTCAAATTTTTTTTTCTTAAATTATAGCTCGATACATGTCATGGAGCTAAGCCTGTAGAGACAGGTCCTGGAATAGAGGATTCACAACAAGTTCCTCTTACGGTATAATAATTTTTAAATATGATAGTTCTTATAAATTAAATTCAATTAAATCATTTTTAAAATCGTCAAGTATATCTAATTTCAACTTGAACTTTCTCTTGTATTAAATAGATTGATTCAGAGCATGGAGACACAGGTCCAAGTGCACCAGAGCATGCCTCTCAGCCTCACACGGTAATTTAATTTTATGATATAAATTATAAATTTAAAAATTGTCATTAAATTATCTATTTCCTTATCATCTTACATCTAATTTCATATAAATCTTTCTCTTTTGCAGAGTGATTCAGGTCATCTGAGTAGTTCGCATGGTGTGAAGAGGACTCTTGATGATAGAGATAGTATGTGATAGGTTATTTCAAACATAGGCTAGATGTATAATTTGACTATTTCATGGACTATTTGTTATATACTGTTTGTCATGGACTTTATATATATATTGTTGAACACATGGACTTTATATATTTTTTTGAGCATGGACCTGGACTTTATATATTTGACTATTTCATGGACTATTTGTTATATACTGTTTGTCATGGACTTTATATATATATTGTTGAACATGTGGACTTTATATATTTTTTGAACATGGACCTGGACTTTATATATATATTGTTGAACCTGGACTATATATTTTTACATGTCACACAATAAATGCAATCTTGTCGTAGTTCAAAATCATACACATGTCAAAGTAATAATCATGTAAAACCATCATGTTAGTTTAGGTGCATCCATATTTATATATATGTTATCCATGCATACATACATTGCATATACATCATAAACTATAAAAGCATAACATCACATACATATGTATATACAAGCATCCCTAAATTTAATCATAAATCAAACACTAATCTAGAACCATGTGCATGAAGGAAAAGAAATGTAAACATTTGAGATCAACCATAATAAGATATATAGATTGACATCAATAGAAATAATCAATTGTCATATATAAATCTACAAGTGTCAGAGTGTTGATCTAGATTTGCGCTTAATCAAGAAATTGCATTGAAAGAATTTATGTAGTGATGAGGTCCTAATAAAGTTCCTCCATTCATTCACGGTATGCATATTTAGGTCCTGGTCAAATTTTAAGCAATAAAATGGTAAGCAAATCAAAACAAAGCATTAAAAAGTGAGATAAGTTCATGAGGATCTCTTGCCTACTAGGAGGGATCAATCTCTCACATCTTCTCATCTAGAGATCAACTAAGTTATATTAAATGATCCTAGCATGGTTATAGTTATATTTATCCAAGTGCCTTGGTGCTTGAACATCTTGTGTTGATCATGTAATTTAAGATGTCTTAAGGGGTCCTAATTTACGATGTCTTAAGTGGACACAACTTCTTCACCAAATGGGTGGAGGATTGCCTACAAGGATAATTGTTGCTAAAAAAACATGTGAACTATAACTTTGGAACTAGGCCTACAATTTATTAGTGGAGGTGGGAATTTCATTGTAGCATAAATGACACAAATTAGGAATGAAGTTAGTAGAAATCTTCCCCTTTGGTAGCCTACAAAAATTACCTATTTAGAGATCTACAATGATCTCAACTCCCCATAGTTATGAATCATTAGCCTTTCCAAAATCACATGTCTAATAATGACACCCATCTAGCATTTAAATGTATTGAGTCTTTGTTCCCAAATAGTTTGCACATCATAATCATGGCCTCTTTCATTTCACTAGGAAAACTTACAATTGTGTAATCCTCCACATTCCTTAACTTTTTAAATCCACATTAGGACTAGCCCAATCTTTTAACACTTCAATTACATTATACTCTTGAGACCATTACCTTGCAACTATAACATTGTACCTCAAAGTGGGTTCAAGTGAATTCAACATTTATTTGAAAACTACTTCTCTCACCATTATTATAGTCTAATTTTCTACATTATTGATATAGTCAAATCTTAGTGTAACTACTAAAATGAGAACTTCCCTTAGTCCTTTTAATACGATCTTTAGTGTCCATTAGGACTCAAGGAAATCTTGTGCTTGACATGTTTCATCCTATGAACAGAAACTCAGGATGTGAAACAAATTTTAAAATAAGTTTAGGTCTGCAGGAACTTATAAGATCTTAATACTTTACATTTTTAGACAAAAGGCCCTGGATCTCGTCTATTTCTCCCCTCCACTTCCTAGCTATGGTCCCATATGGTTCTCCCACAATTTATATTCCTTTGTATCTTCCCTTCCCTCCACTTTGTGAAAGCTAGATTAACTTTAGGATATGATTTATCCCATCCCACTTCCTATCCTATTGTCTAGTTTTACATCATTTCCCCATAACATCGAAACACTCATTTCTTCCTAATTGTAGAAGCCTAACTGCCTTGAAGAAATCATTCCTTTCTTCAATTCATTTCATCCAATTCCCACTTGAAGTTTTGTAACATTTTTTGCAAAAGTTTGCCAAGTTCATATACTCTGTCCCAAGTCAAATTTTTACAACTTCTTCAAAAGATTCCACCCACCCCAAGTACTCCCCTGCATGACTGAGGACCACCATTAATGACTTTCAATGGACATGATATGATGTAATATTTCCTCCAAATTCCTCGTAACATCGGTCGACCCCTCAAAAATATGATGAGTTCAAAATAGAAATAAAGTGAGGAAAAGCACAAGTTAGCACAAAAAATGGGAGTTAAAATGGGTTAAAAATCAAGAAGAAAAGATAAAAATATGAGTTATTTCATGCATTAAAAACCACAAGGTCACCCATTTTAGGAATAAGGTCACCACTTTTACTAATTAAGGTCACTCAAGTAACCTAGAGACACTAGGGGCAACCCTAAGACACAAAGAGGTGACCCTAAGTAGGAAAAATGAAGGGGGCACTAGGTAAAAATGTGAGGTAGGGAAGGTCAATTTGGGGGTTGAAAAACATGCTCAAGAGGGGGAAGAACACACAGGACATGCCACCAAGAGTGAAACTACTGGTAGGAGTGTAATTCACACCTACATGACTATGATTAGGACTTATTTATCATCATCAAATTGTCATGTAGGCTTGATGTGATTTTACTACTTATAGATACCAAATGTTAGGAGTTTCAAGCCACAAATACTAATTCCACATAACCTTAATGAGAGAAGCTATGCTAAATTTTTGAATGTCTTAAGGGGTCCTAATTTACGATGTCTTAAGGGGACGTCTTAAGTTCTCAAAATTTGGTGAAGTTGCCCAAGGCAACCAAATTGAACAATATAATAAATCAAATTTAAAGTAAATTCTAAGTAGAAAAACATGGACATTTAACAAATAAAATACATAAAATAATAATTTTGATAAATTTAATACTGTAGAGTATAAAATTGTGTACATACACATGTATACAAATTTCTGAACAAAATGTGTAATAATGTAATTGTGTATGTACATATATGCCAACTCAAAATAATGTAAATACAAAATGTCGTTATATGCCATCTCAAGAAAATCCAAAACTTGAGGAGAATGTAGCAGGTCTTCATGCCACCTGATATAAAAATAATACAAGCAATTTATCAATATATCTGAATCAAAACATGTATTTTAATTTATATAAAACTATCTAGATATACACAATTTATACCTGTATTTACGAGTGCCTCTCAAGTTTTTGATTCAAAGTATTTGATGAATTTGTGATGATGGCCTGAGGATATAAAAGGATAAATTAAATCAATTTCAACTAATAACGCACAAGAAATATCAAAACATGTATTTAGTACATATTTAAAACAACAATATAAATCTATTTAACTATATTTACCTGTATTTACTTATTCCATTGTACCATCTCCATCCTCTCTTTTTTCCAACGCATCGATGATTGTCTCATGGTCTTCCATAGAAATGTTCCATAACTCTTTATTTGTAGGTTTTCTGCGATACCTCTCCAGTTTTATATTTGTTGCCAACACCAAATGTGAGTAGTGTATAATCTTCTTATGTGTTTCATAATCTTCGAATGCAGGCAAACCATTCTTCCTTATTAGGTATTTCCGTAGCCAAGTGCCAACAACCACCACCGAACCTATTGGATAATGATAGGCATCATCAAAGAAATACTTAAAATTTGCTTAAGGGGATCAAAGAAGTTCTTAAAATATGCTTAAGGGGATGTCTTAAGGGGATCATCAAACCTGTTGGATAAGGAAAGCCATCATCATCTTCTCGAGGTGCTGTTAACTTATGTTTAGTCTCCACACAACGAGCCAACCAATATTCAGTTTCCTCTTCATTATTCTTTGGTGCAACAACAGCATACACATGTCCTGCAAAACAAATTTTGATTCAATAACTTGCACATGTCCATAAAATTTGACCAATCAACATACATGCATTCATATGTACACATAAATAAATAAAAGCACTACAAATTAGTAATCAAAGTGAAATAAAATGAAATGATTTGAATTAAATTACCTTCTTGTACAAGGTCTGAAACACGGTCATAATTGTCTGATACAAACAGTTGATCATTGTCTTCAATTGTCATTTCACTTTGATTATGTGCTTGTGCAAGTGTCAATGGTCTTTGTTTCCACTCTTCAACCCATTCTGTATTCTCACATGCTTCCCAATCTCCTGAAATACAAAACTGACAAAAACATGCAAGCTCCCTTGTCCAGATAGTCCATGTACTTGCATTCGAACTCCTAAATGAATGCCATTTAGTAGATCCACTGATTGTTTGGCAATCAAGTCTAGGTAGAATATTTTCTTCTTCAACCAACCAAAAGAATCGACAAACTGTAGAGTACTCGCTTGATCCAGGTGTACATAATCTTGTATTGCACCAATCTACAATCCCACGTGCATCTTTAAATTTTACTGCATCCTCAAATTTTAATTGTTGTCTAGCAAGAATTCTTTTAACACAGGCACCAGCTCCATCATGTTCTCCTTTACCATGTCCAGCTTCAAAAAAATTCCACATATGTTGGACATTATTCTCCTTGTGAACCCTACATAACCAATAGAACAGTCGAGCATTCTTGAACTGCCCCGTACAATTATCTGACCATATAAGATGTTCAGTCATCTGGATTCCTCTTTCTCTTAAATTTGTATAAAATATATTGAAACAATATTGAACAAACTCTAACGAGTGTAACTGGTTGTCATTCAAATAGAAATGATACTCCCTCAAAACTTTTCTATCATTTTCTGTGCTATCATCTGCATGTCTATAAACAATATGAACAAACATAGCAACCTGCACTGAATTGTAATATTGTGATTGAATTTCCTCTTGCGGAGCTAAAGTATAGTTTTCTGCAAAATCAACCACTGATAGTATAGTACCAACTGGAAATGTGTTTCTACATTCACGAAATTGTCCATCAAGCCATCGAGTTTGTTGAGAGTGCTTGACATATTTTGGTACAATTTTACTTTTAAATTCTGATATGAATGCATGTACACTAACCTTTTCTATAATTAAATCACAACGCTTTCCAAATTTTCCATCTTTTAAAGAATATTCAACATTGTTAAATCTTTTAACATCTACTAATTGTTGTCCAAAATCATTTTCAACACTTTCATGCATACAAACTCTTAACAAAGAAAGATTGCCACAACTAGTGCATTGTCCAGAAATACATGAACTTAAATAAAAACCTTTTTCATTAGATCTTTCACAGAACAAACTTGATATAAACTCTTTTATTACTTCAGTTGGCATATTAATATCACATTCCTGTATAATCATGTTACGATGTAAAGTACAACGTATATATTGAAACACATCATAATAATAACAAAATTGAACATGCGTTTTACAACAACAAGATATTCGTTCCTTATTAATCTTTACATACCATGGTTTGCATTTTTCAAAAGATCTTTGACTTATTTTAATATTACCAGGTAACACTAATTCATCACAAAATTTTCTATAAAATTCAGTTTGCGTTGTATCTAATAGGTGTTTTGGATGAGGATTGCGAACTTTGGACCCCACTCTTAATTTTAAAACATCTCTAGCATTAGACGATATCCTAGTATTATCATGCCAATATTTTTTGATCAAAGATTTGATTTCAACATTTAGTTTCATGTCAGATCTCGGGAGTCGACCACTAAAACTCCAACATTGGTTAATTGGATCATTTTCTATACTTTCTCTTCTTTTTGCCGCTCTTACCAATGTTTTAGGATGTATTTTTAGAATTCCACTAATATTGCTTACCATTCTTCTATTCAAATTTGTTTTATTCACTATAGCAGTTGTTATAGCTCGTCTTGCTGCATTTTTATCTTTGGATCGACTATTACTTCCAATAGACTCAATGGCACTAGCAACAGTAGACATAGCATGTTTTAGTGATTGATCTTTTTTTCTTGGTTTAACAAAAATGCCTAACATTTTCATTACTTTTCTCATTTTCCACATTCTCATTAATTGCATCATTAGTTGACATTGAAATGATAGTTTTTTACGATAAAAAAATTCTTTATATAATCTATTGGCATGTGTTCTTATTTGTCTCCAAGAAATTTTACCAGGAAGATTATCCAAAACATCTCTTTCAATTTTGAAAAAATATTTCTCATTTTCAACATCACTTCCTAGATTTTCATTTTCATTTTCAACTTCAAAACGATTTTCATTTTCAACAACAAAATGGTTTTCATTTTCATTTTCAACAAAAGGATTTTCGTTTTCATTTTCAACAACAAAACGGTTTTCATTTTCATTTTCAACAAAAGGATTTTCGTTTTCATTTTCAACAACAAAACGGTTTTCATTTTCAATTTCAACAAAAGGATTTTCGTTTTCATTTTCAACAACAAAACGGTTTTCATTTTCATTTTCAACAACAAAACGGTTTTCATTTTCATTTTAAACAACAAAAGGATTTTCATTTTCATTTTCAACAAAAGGATTTTCATTTTCATTTTCAACTACAATTTGTTTCAAATTTTGATCTCTACGAATATTATCAATCTCAACATTGTTATATCCAGCTTGTTTTAAATCTCCTATCAACACTATTTCCATTTCATTCAAAAGTGGATTTGAAGAAGTACCTGGATTTGTGCCCATTGAAACATTCTCCATAGCATTAATAGAGGGATTTGAAGACATACCAGGAGTAGTTTGCATAATCGTATTAGTTTCCACATTCACCTCTTGCAAACTTGCATCATCTATATCCATGGTCTCCTCAATGTTTTTATCTTCAATAGTTGTGGAATTGGATGCTTCAGTATTGTTCATTGATTGAATCTTTACTCTTCTATCTCTTTGCCTTTTTGCCTCCTTCACTCTCTTTGCTTCAATTTCTTCAGGGGTTAATAGCTTCCTATCTTTCCTCTTATTACGACTTTGTGATCCCATGATTAAAAAATTTATGAAGCATGTAATGTCAAAAACTTGAATGTGTTTCAAATCCTTCAAACAAGTACCAATTCAACAAAATTCCACTCAAATAACGTCTCCATGATGGCTTCTATCAAAATACCAACAATACTTCAAGTTGATGGACCTGCAAAAGAAAGAAATATGCCAAAGAATGCTGCAAGAGTCGCTGTCGGCCGTACTGTAGGGCAAGTTGCAGAAATGACAGTCATAGTACAGTCTTATTAAAAAATGGGCAAATAAAAAATGGGATCTGTCGGCCGTACTGTAGGGCAAGTTGCAGAAATGACAGTCATAGTACAGTCTTATTAAAAAAATGGGCAAATAAAAAACAGGATCCCGTTATATAAAACGGGATCCCGTTTAATAAACGGGATCCTGTTTACTACGCGATCCCGTTTATTAAACGGGATCCTGTTTTATTGACGACCGATGGAGTAGTAAACGGGATCCCGTTTTATAAACGGGATCGCATTCTATAAACGGGATCCCGTTATTCAAAATTTGAATTTTAGGCTCGGGTTTTGCTTTGTAACCCGCTTCAGAAAATGCTTTGGGGACCCGACCCTGACCTCTGGTCCTAGTTTGACCTACACCTTGAAGGCCCTGTCAATGTTACAACAAAATAGTGACTTTGGGCATATATTTAAAGGTCTATTTTGCAGAATATTTTGACAAAATTAAAACCCATTATAGAGGAGACAATGTAGATTCTAAATATGTAATTTTTTTTTACAATTAAATTTTTTTTTTAATTTTTTAATCAATTTATGATGAAATAGGTTCATAACCTTGAATTATCAGGGTTTTTTAATATTTTAATAACTTTTTATTAAAATATTTTTTTGTAAAAAAAATTGTATGAAAACGTACTTTAGACAATTCTTTTCAATTTAAAAAAAAAAAATTTCAAAAAACGTTAAGTTTAGGTCATCTTATGCGTGACGTACACGATGATTTTTTAAAAGACAAAAAATGACCAACAAAAAATTAATAAAAAAAAAATTATTCAATAAAAAATTACAAATAAATATGGAAAACGTGCTTCAGTGAGTTACAAAGCTTTTCCTAAAAGGATTTTGAAAAATATGATTATTTAGGTCAAAATATGGATGACGTACACGTACATGGTATAGTAAAAAAAAGTGACTTTTAAACAGTGGTTTTTAGAAACGCCTATTCAAAATCAATTTCTATCATCTGGGTATTGAAAAAAATTACATATTTGGAAACTAGACTCCGAGTACTACATTTCATATTTAGTGACTTTTTCCAAGATTCCACATTTAAGTGCTTCAAATTTTTAGGTCAAATGTGACAAATTCTGAAAATCAGGAAAAACACTTCCACTTTTTGGCCAAAAAGTGGACACAACTTCTTGCACACACCCTACCATTTGTATTTTCTGTCACAATTTTTCAAGATATAGTCAACACTTTTTTGAAGTGTGTTTATATTGAGTGTGTTTTCATCTGATTATGTAAACCATCATTGTAAGAGTTCGCTATGATAGTAGCGACCCAAGATCTAAGACTTCATGAAAGTACAAGAGAGACAATATGAGAGAATAATTGCATTCTATCAATGAATGCAAACATTGTTCATACAATGTACATGAAGTGCCTTTCTTATAAAGGAAAAGATGAGAGCTAAAATGTTGTAGTCATATGACAAGTGTCATATTCCTATGAGATCACATGTGTAGGATAAGACAACTATAAGACAAATATTAACAACTAGAAACATTTAGAAGACTCACTAAGTCAACTTAACAAGTGAATATGTGTGTGAATATTATTTAACTAAGATATAGCTAAGTAATATGGATTATTCACACAACAAGGGGAAACTAGCTAGGAAATATCTCTATTCACACTAACAATCATGATTGTTAGTACTTTTTGAAGTGTGTTTATATTGAGTGTGGTTTTACCTAATGATGTAAACCATTATGATTGTCAACACTTTTTTGAAGTGTGTTTATATTGAGTGTGTTTTATGCCCACTAACATACACTTGGTAGTTTATATCATTTTCAAACATGCAATTATGTTTATATTGAGTTTGTCTTTCAACACAGTATTATATCAAGTACCAAGACTCGAACTTGTGACTTGTATTTTATTAGGACACACATTAACCAACTATGCTGCATGGGAAATGATGTTTCCAACTATAGTGACTCACATTTATGAGACTTGCTATTCCATAATAAGTGAGCCCCACTAGTGTTAATCCATGATGGATGGTATGTTAAGTATGGCACACTCATTTTAATGATGTGATGGCATGTTAGAAGCATGCCCATAGGCATGTCTAGTATGTAGATTAGCTTTTACCCAAGTTGTAAACACATGACCAATTTTATCATAACCTATTATGTGATTCAAAAATTCATACCTAAAATCAATAATTTGATGGTAATTATTTTTCAATTTATATAAATAAGAAATTATTATAGATTGTTAAAAAGAAAATACAATTTATAAGGATCTAATTTATAAAAAAAATTTACTATTTCAAATATGTGCTTTATGGGGCACACTACATGCACTTCAACCTCTTTCCAATCTATACCTTACATTCTCTGATTATTGGAGCTCCTGAGCTAAAGGCAAAAAAGAGGAAAAATTGGAATGGCTAATATTATTGCTTTGAGTATCAATATCATCTCGGCCCACAACAACCATCTTCCCTTCCAACAGGACTTTCTACCAATAATCTTCTTTAGTAATGGTTCCCATAGCTTTGATTGATTACCCCTTCAAGTAACAGAAACCCTAAATATTTACTAGGAAATACTCCTTTCTTGAATTCCAAAATCCTTAAAATCTCCCCCTGCTTCTTCGTGTCAGTAAAAAGAAAAAAAAATAGAGTTTGACTTGTTAACATATTGTCCAGAGGCTGTAGAATAGGTTTCCAATATTATTTTAATGCAATGTGCCTCTCTTCTTTTAAATACTCCATAAAGCACTGTATCATCAACAAATTGCTGATGTATCATGGAATTCACATACCTCATGATTTTCAACCCTTCCCATTCTCCTATTAGGATTTATGTGCCATCAACCTTGTAATCCTATGTAATTAATTACTCCTAATATTGTTTTTAAATCATTCATAAGGAATGAAGTATTCACCAAGTAGCGATCTTGTTTCAGTTGCATGTTTGTTCCTAGTACCCAACAGATGTAGGTTGTCCAGGGGGTTGCAGGGGGGTATCCCCTTGCATGGTCCAGGGGCCACTCACCCAAGTGGGGGTCTAGGAGAAACACCCCTAGAAGCCACATTTTATATATAAATTAGCATTGTAAATCTGGACCATTCATTATTAGGTCACAGATCTGACGATGGATATTTTTTTGGTTTGTCTTGCCCTAGAAGGCAACCAGTTTTATAAGGATATTGTATTATGACTGTGGATGAGAGTATTACAGGTGCTACTAGATTGAAGACTAGAGAGGAGACTGATAGTGTTGTATTGTAAACTCTATTTGAAATTAATACAAACTGGTGCATCTCTTTTTGTGTGGAGTTTTTTCCCAAAAGGGTTTCTCCACGTAAACACTGTGTTATCTGTTTGATCTTCTATTTTGCTATTTATTTGTGTTGATTTCATACTATCTCCATTATGGTTCTACACTAGATTAATAGTTACAGTTGTAATCATATTTTTATTCTATAGTTGTTCACCTTCATTTCTAACATTTGGTATTAGAGCTTGGCAAATTCTGTGTCTTGGGTGGAAGTGTGAGGGTTTTTTGAGCTATAGTGAGAGTTCTAGTTGATTTTATTTTATATATTTGTGTAGAAGCCATGGCTGCATCCTCATCCTAATTGGACATGAAAAAAATTCAATGGAACATGTTATGAGCTATGGAAGATGAAAATGGAGGATCTCTTTGAAGAAAGAGATCAATGGTTAGCTACAACAAAATATAAGAAACCTGATACTATCAATTAGGATGAGTGGGACAAGATGGACAAAAATACATAAGGTACAATCTAGTTATGACTTGTAGACTCTATCCTGTTGAATGTCTCTACTGAGAAGACTGCATATGCGTTATGGAAGCGGTTGGGTGAAATCTATCAAGCCAAGAATCTAGTAAATAAACTATATCTCAAAAGAAATTTATTTTTCCTTAAATTGAAAGAGGGTGATTCAGTAGCTGAGCACTTGAATACATTTAATTTGACTTTGGGTCAGTTAGCTTCTATGGATGTTCAAATAGATGAGGAAGATAAGTTTATTATGCTTCTTTGTTCTTTGCCTGAGTCTTGGTAGAATTTCATTCTATCTATCACTGCTAACCTCGAAGATCCAAAGATGGATGCCCTTGTTGCAACTCTACTACCACAAGAAATGAGGAAGAAGGCTATGGATAGCTCAGTGGATGCTCTGAATATCAAGGGGAGGTCTAAGGAAAGAGGAGCAAAAGGAGATCATAAGGGGCCTAGGGAATCAAAATGTCAGTCTAAAACTCCTAGGAAGAAGAACATAGTTAAGTGTTGGAACTACAGTAAGAGGGGGCACATGAAGAAAGAATGTAGAAATCCAAAGAAATAGTGGGATTCCTCTACTGAAAAGTCCTCAAATTTAGGTGATGAATTTTTACTTTCTGCATGTAATGTTATGTCTAATGAACAATGGTTTATTGACTCAGGTTGCTCATATCATATGACTTCTCATGAGGAATGGTTCTCCACATATGATAAATGTGATGGAGGTAATGTTTTTCCTTGGGGACAACTCTACATATTTGATTGTTGGCTAGGGAAAGGTACAATTGTGTTTCAATGATGGGAAGACTAAAACTCTCCCTAGTGTTTTACATATTCTTGGATTGGATAGAAATCTTATCTATGTTTCAAAGTTGAATGATTTGGAAATGCATGTAACATTTAATAAGCATGGTTACAAATTGATGAGAGGAAGCTTGGTGGTAGAGCAAGGATGGGAACTTTGTTTAGGATTGAAGCCACTATAGTTTGTTGATCCACTAATAAAACTGAAAGTGCTGAAAATACATGTATGTTGTGGCACTGTAGATTGGGCCACACAAGTGAAAATGTTTTAAAAACTATTATGAATAAAAATTTGTTGGATGGTTTCTCCTATTTTGATGAGCACTTTGATTTCTATGAGCACTGTGTGTTTGGTAAACATAACAGAAATTATTTTCCTTTAGGAAGCAATAGACCGAAAGACAAATTAGAAATCATTCATTCAGATGTGTTTGGACCTGTGGATAATGATTCTATTCAAAAATCTAATTTCATTCCCTTCATTGATTGTGTATCCATATTCACATGGATTTATTTTATGAAGCATAAATCTAAAGTTTTCACTAAGTTTAAGGAGTATAAAGTCTTAGTAGAGAGCCAATCAGGACTTAAGATAAAAAATATTAAGATCTGACAATGGAGGGGAATATTTCTTTTAGGAATTTGATGTGTTCTGTAAGCATGCAGGTATCATAAGACAAAAGACAACTCCATATACACCACAACAAAATGGTGTTGCAGAAAGGATGAACCGAACAATAATGGAAAGAGCCAAAAGTATGTTAAGTGATGCACAATTGGATAAATGCTTTTGGGAAAAAGTTGTAAGTACTGCTTGTTACTTGTTAAAAATATCTCCTTCACTAGTAGAAATATGGCAAATAAATGACCAGGTGACTAAAACTTTTACTCACGTGACCAAATTTTTTTGCAATGTTCACAATTATAAATGACTAAATAAATGACTAATTTAGTCATTGGGCAAAAAACACAACTAAATAATTGGTCAAACAAATAAAAATGACTAAATAAATGACTATTACTCCTCTATAATATAATAATAATAATATAATATAATGAGGAGTGGGTTGTATTATAATATAATATGATATTATATAATATAATATATCTATAATATTATATTATAATACAATATAATATTTAAATTATATAATAATATAATATAATATTTATATTATAATATTATAATATTATATTATAAATACTATATTATATTATATAATATTAATTATTATATAATATTATATTATTAATATTACAATATTATATTATATTATATATTATATAATATTATATTATAATATAATATAAGATAATATTATTATATATTTTCCCCTTTTCTATCTTGGGTTATTTAGGATGGAAACTCAACACTTTTTTGGGATGATTCATGGAACAGTTATCAGTCGTTGAAAAATATAGAAGGTCTTCAAGAAATTAAGTTATTTTTGTGTCAAGTTTGGGGAACAAAAGTTAAAGATTATAATGTAGTTGATTCTGATAAGGTAATTAGTCAAGTTAAGTGGAGAAATTTTGATGATTTTTTGATTCCTTTAGAATAGAAGGTCTTGCTTAGGAATATCTTGAAGGAGACAAGAATTTTTATAATAGGAGGTAGGGATAAACTCATTTGGGTCCCATCAAAGTCTGGTTGATATACAGTCAAGCAAGGATATCTAAGTATCATTAGTAAGGATTCTAATTCAGCTATTGATTGGCCTTATAAGCTTTGTTGGAGTGGTCCTTTCCTACCTAAAGCAGGGGCTTTTGCTTGGTTAGCCTTGAATTATAGAATCCTTACTAGTGATAGGTTAGTCAGGCTTGGGGTTACTAATTCCTTCTTTTGTCCTTTTTGTTCTGAAGTGGAGGAATCTGTGGATCACTTACTACTAAATTGTCATTTCTCTTCAAAAGTCTGGTATTGGTTATTCTCAAAGTTGTGTTGGTAGGGCCCCCTTCCTTTCTCTCTCCTTCAAGTTTTTCAAAGTTGGCCTATCTTATTCTCAAAATCTACCTTCTCTACTTTGTGGGTGGTCTCACCGAGTATTGTAATTTGGATTTTATGGCTAGAAAGAAATAGCAGAATTTCTAGAAAAATTAACAACTCTTTTGATGTAATTATTGCTAAAATTGAGAAAATGATTTCGGAAGTAGTCTCAGCTTCTCTTCTTTTTAGAAAGGCAAGTTCTCTAGTTTTTACTTCTTGGGATGATCTTAAGTTAAAGAGTTGGAAATTTTTACTTTTACCTAACTCAAATTGCTTTAACTTGGGAAGTAAATTGGATAGGTCCTCCATTAAGTGGATCCCTTTGCCCGTTTCTTTTGTCAAACTAAATTTTGATGGTGCAAGTAGGGGGAATCCTGGTGACTCTAGTGTTGGTTGTGTTTTGAGAGATCACAATGGTACAATTTTAAGATCTTTATCAGTTAAACTTGGTTTGTGTTCAAACAATGAGGCAGAGGCTTTGGCTTTATTAGCAGGTCTAAATCTTGCATTAAAATGTGAAGTTACTAATATTATTATGGAAGGGGACTCTTTGAATATTGTTAGGGCATTTACTCTTAAGTCATAACCACGCTAGAAAATTGATTATATTTTACAATTTGGAAGGAATTTGTTTGATCTTTTTCAATCATTTAAAATAGTTCATACCTATAGGGAAGGCAATTCATTAGCAGATTTTTTAGCTAATTATGCTTTTTGCATAAATGATTCTTTCAAGGAGTGGGATTCTAACTCCTTTTCGTTGATTCTTGGGATTAATTGCATTTTAGCTAAGGAAAGTTCAAACTAACTTGTTAGGCAAATTATGAAGTATTTAGTGGAAGATATCTTAAAAAGAGTGTTTTGTTTTAGCCACTAAAATTAGATTCTTCTCTTTGCTGTGGCTCCATTCTGACAGCTGGCATTCGTCCTTAGGCCTGAGGGCAACTTTCATCTAGTGTGTAGTACTTCTATTTTAACATTGCATGTAGGGTGGTAGTTCTCACTTAATGGTATATCTTATCAGGAATAATTTCATTCATTGTATTTTGACAGAATTAGCCATTATATTCTTGTTTTTTGTATCTCATTTGCCATCTCTTTGATTAGCTTTATTTGCTCTACTTCAGTCTCCTAATCTAGTTTATTTGTAAGAGTTAAGAATTTTGTTATAGTATGGGCTCTGTCCAGTGAAACAAAAGAATTCTTTTGCCAATCCAGAATTGGGAATGGCCCTCTTTAGGCCTTCTCAACCCGAATTCCATGCAGGAAGTTTTTAAGATTTATGAGGATGCTGTTGAGAGAGCTATTATCCAAGTTAGTGGTCAGCAAGTTTTATGTTTTCCTAGATCTTTATATCCTTCCCAATCTGTGTCACATTTCCTTTCAAATGCTATGGATTTATTGCAAAGTTTCGACCTGGTAAGGAATTTGGGCTTTTTGTTTGTCCATGATGATCATTTTCCTGTGGATATTTTTAATGAAATCATAGAGGAATATGATTTGTATATGGGTTTTGCTCTTGTGGATGGTTTGTTTGATGGCAAGGATCTTTTCCGCCGACCTGCACTTCACTGCCTATTCAATACTATGCTGCATGGTCTTCAAAACAATTGTGTTATGTCTTTTCACAATTCTATTCACTATCATAGGAGAGAGCTGGGCAAGCCGTTGGTAGACGATGCTACAGAGGTCTTTAATGCACTGACTTTCCTTCTGCATTACATTCCTCCTCCTCCACCTCCTCCCCATCAACCGACAGAAGAGGAGGTTCTTCATCAACAGGGTTTAATTGCTGAAGGATTGCAAGATGTTAACTGATAGTTAGGTACTTTTTTGGGGAGTTTTTTGATTTCGTTAAAATTTGTCTGTATCAGTTGAAAATTTTGTAACATCTTTTTGACAAAGAAGTCAACCATGTATTATTCACAGTCATAGACTTTTCTTGACAGACTCATCTTTTTGAGTCATTTTTGTATTAAGTTATGTTTTAAAAGGCTATAACCGGAGGTTTTCTTCACCTAATTATTTCCTACCGGTATGCCTCATTGAATTAGGCTGTCTATATTTTCCCTTTTATAATTAATATATTTTTAGTGGTCATGCCACTTTTTTGCAAAAATAAAATAAAATATTATTATATATTTAATATTATATAATAATATAATATTATAATATTGTATAATATTATGTTATAATATAATATAATATTATATTACAATATAATTAATAATATGGGTGCCAAATTCATTTCACCCTAACCATGGTTTAAATTTGAAGTCGACCTTGCCTGTCAAGCAATTTTTTTATGATAGTTATCTATTCAATACTGCTTTTAAAACACTATGACATACCTTATATAAAGTAGATTATATCAAAACCAAATATATATATCAGCATAATCCTATATAAATTTTGATAGTTTGTCCAAAATCTCTCCTTTCATTTGATATGGTCTTTTTGAAATTTTGATTGTATTTTACAACAAAAATGGCTAAATACAACTATACAACTATCAAATTTAAACCCGGTCCCTAACCTATTTTAAGTATATGGGCACCAAAATTTTCATTTCACTTTTGGCATCCAACCTAACCATATTTTAACTATATGGGTGCCAAAATTTGGATTTAATTTTTGGTGCCCATGTGAAACCCTAAAGGCAAACCCTAATAGAGCCCTATGTACCCGTTGCCCCTAACTCTCTATCTGCCTCCCTACTGTTAATTGATAATGCTTGTCGACAAAGTGGAAGAAGTTCATGGTGATGGTTTAGATTATATCAGACATGGATATCCTCACTTTTGGAATGCCTGGAGAAGGGTTTTTCTCTGATGGACACTCTTCTTTGGCTATCGTCCTATTCATCCTCAACAATGATCAATTGATAAACATTTTATCTGCACCAGGTTTTGGTTTTGGTTTTGCTCACAGATGTTATTGAGGACATGTTTTTATTTTCCTTTTGTTCACTGTAATTGACTGAGAAGCGTGTTGTTTGTAAAAACCCCAAAAATGGACGTATCTTTCTTCTTCTGAAACAAAGATTTCACTTTTTTGATTAATAGGCCGCAGACTAAACAGATTTTCTTTTGTTTTGAATTTCAAATTATTTTGGTAATTTATAAAATTTAAATCTAATGGTTATTTATTTTTCTATAGGGCTGGATGAAACTCAAAATCCTACCTCCGAACCCCGAAGGGGTAGGTCAAATTCAACCCGCAAGTAGGCAAGTGCTTCTCATCTCTGAATTCAGGGCAGGTTGACAAAAAAAAGTGTCTATCTATTTACTCTGCTCGGATCAAAATGTTTTTCAGGTTGCATACATAAATGTTTTTTATTATTTCATTTTGTTATAGCTAATGAAAACTTTTTGGTGTCTCCAGGTTGGAGAATGGCATTGGAATGGATGGGCGTAGAGTTTCGTTTTTGCTTATTTGATTATATGGTTTAGCCCTACAGAAAATAAATGAATCTTTTAGCCATTTGGAAACATCAGGCAGGGCGTAAATTTGACAGTTGTATAGTTGTATTTAGGCATTTTAGTTGTAAAATACAACTAAAATTTTAAAAAGATTGTATCATATGAAAGGAGAGATTTTGGACAAACTATCAAAATTTATATAGGATTATGATGATATATATGTTTGTTTTTTATATAATTTACTTATACTAAAATATGTCATAGTATTTGAAAGGCAACATTGAATAGATAACTGTCATTAAAAAATACTTGAGAGTCAATGTTGACTGTCAAATTTAAGCCCTAAGATTCAAGCATATAATGTTGTTTTTCTATTTATTTTCTATACTAACATTCTTTGGAAAATCTTTGTTTTGGCTATGGTACTTGAAAATAATTGTTATGGATTTCAAGTTTTTGTATTTTAGATGTATGCTTGTGTAGCATATCTTTGAAATTCAATTATCAATGCATGGTTAAGTTTAGATTTGTACTGATGGATGCTCAATTTTGTTGTTTTGGGTTTTTATATTCATTCTTTTTAACATGAATCACTGATGCACCCAAATAAATGATTAAACCATGACTAAATAAATGACTACCATGACTTTTAGTATTTTTTTTTAGTCATTTATTGTTTTTTAATCAATGACCACTTAACAACAGACTAAACAAATGACTACAATTTTTAGTAGTTTTTTAGTCATTTATTGTTTTTTTAATCAATGACTAGTTAACAACAATCGATGACTAAATTAATGAATAAATATACTACCAAATTACCAAATATACTACCAAATTGATGACTAAATATACTACCAAATTAATGACTAAATATACTACCAAATTAATAACTAAAATTTGTTTGGTCATAAATTTGGTCGCGAGATAAATGATCGGCATTACACTACCAATGGTCACGTGACAAAACTAATGATCACATGACCAATTTTTGGTAGTTTATTTAGTCATTTATTTATATTTTTCTACTAGTGCTTGTAATGCTCTTGATTTGACACCTTATGAAGTGTGGATAGGTAAGAATGCTTCTATTTCACATTTAAGGGTTTTTGGCTGAGGCATTTGTTCATGTGCCTAAGGAAAAGTGATCCAAGTTGGATCCAAAAGCACAAAAAAACATCTTTATTAGATATGGTGAGAATGTAAAAGGTTATAAGCTTTGGGATCCTCTAACTAAAAAAGTTATTTTTCTAGAGATGTCATTTTTGAGGAACCTAGAGTTATTTCTAATCATGTACAGCCAGAAGAAAAAGAATGGAAGAGGATAGTGCATATTGATTTACAGAAGGAAAATGTACATTAGGAAGAAAAGAATGATGGATTAGGGGATGGAGAAGAAGAAGATTCAAGTGAAAGTTCAGACGAGGAAGACTCTGTTGTTACAAAAGAAGTTGAGCATATAGAAGAACATGAAGAAGAATTTCTTACTCCACCCTTGAGAAGACCCACAAGACAATGAAATCAAGTTGATAGGTAGCCCACCAGATTTTCATTGTGTATTTGCTTTATTGAGTACTGACGATGAACCTAGATCTTATAGTGAAGCTATTCATGCAAATGATAGTGAGTCTTGGTAGCTAGCCATGCAAGAGGATATGATGGATTTAGACTCATGTGACACCTGGGATATTTTATGTTTGCCCAAAGGGAGAAAGGCGATAGTATGTAAGTGGGTCTTCAAGAAGAAGTTTGGTGCAGATGGTTCATTACAGAAATATAAGGCTAGACTGGTAGCCAAGGGCTACTCCTAGATCTAAAGGGAATCGATTTTGGTGAATTTTTATCTCTTGTTGCTAAATTATCTTCTATTAGATTTCTTTTATCCATTGTTGTAGTCTATGATTTTGAAATTGAGAAAATGGATATTAAGATTGCACTTTTGCATGGAGATCTGGAAGAAGAAATTTATATGCAAGAACCTACAAGTTTTGAGGTAAAAGGGAAAGAACATTGGGTATGCAAGTTAAAAAGGTCTCTTTATAGTTTAAAATAGTCCCTCAAAATGTGGTACCAGAAGTTTGATTCATTTTTTTGAAATTGGGCTTTGTTAGAAGTGAACAAGATCAATGTGTATACATTAGATGTATTGATGATCATATTCTAATTATTACCTTGTATGTGGATGATATGTTATTTTCAGTAACACTAAAGGTATGATCAGTGCGCTGAAAGCTCAAATTTTAGGTGCATTTGACATGAAGGATCTAGGGGCAGCCATGTATATTCTGGAAATGGAGATCGAAAGAGATCAAGGTAACATAAAGCTTTGGTTATCACAAAGTAAGTATGTGAATACTATTTTACACAGATTTAGCATGTAGGATTGAAATCCAATTAGAATTCCTTTACTGGTTCGTACTAAGATTTCTTTAGATATGTGTCTTAAGAATGAAGATGATCTAGAGGATATGTCTGATGTACCATATGCTAATGCTATAGGAAGTTTAATGTATGCAATGGTTTGTAGTAGACTAGATATTGCCCAAGCACTGGGAGTTTTGAGTAGGCTTATGTCTAACCATGGTAGACAACATTGGAATTATGCAAAGAGGGCATAAGATATTTGCATGGTCCTTTGATTACTATTGTGGTTTAGAGTTTGATGGGTGGATACCATTTGTGTTGAAGCTTCAAGCATCATCAAATACACTCTAGATGGAGTCCACATCAAGATCAGAGTTGTACAACATCAACATGGTAGAATTTCTTTTTTGGTAAGTATTTATGCACGAGATCATCTTCATGGGCTATTGGTGACTAATGATGATGGAAGAAGCATACGAAGGGAAGTTATGAACCCAAAAAGTAATGATAATGTTGTTGTTACCTCTTTTTTCAATCATCTCATGAGTTCATTTGAGCTCAAACAAGTGGACTAGAGGGAGATTTAAAGTAAATTTTAGAGTTCTTATATCTCAGTGAATCTTGGATGGGTGTTTTCAGCCAGAGGAATAATTAGAAAATTCATTTTGGTCAAGGTTTTACAGGCTTGCAACAATTGTTGTTCTTTCCAAGGGATGTATTTTGAAAAATTAGATTTGAACAACTACAGACCTAAGTAATTTAAGTCCATTCAGCTCCTTGGCAGGGTTAGTTTATGGCCTCAGATGGAGGGAATAGCAAGTTTGGCTAACCAGGATTGATGTTGGATGGGTGTTCACGCACAGAAAAATGATTATTTCTTATTATTAGCTTACACTTATGTTTGGGACAACATATTAATTTTCAATGACAACCATTATGTTGGAGTGCAAGGTGTTGAAAATGGGAGAGTTAATGTTAACGTTCTCAATATTACTCCTATCGTGCCGCAAATTGGTGATTATCGAAAGCGATTTTCTCAGGAGTTGACTGAGATCCTGCAATATTTGGTTGCTCTCCTTACATGAGGAATTCAAGAGGTCACTTGTACAGGTGCCCAATAGGATAGTACTTTGAGTAGATGGAGCTACAAACCTACTAGATTGACTTGGAACCCTGGGATCATATTTGGTTTCATTCTGGATCAATTAGGTAATTTTGAGGTTGAGTTAGCGTTGCTTGAGGATAAGCAATCTATGGGGAGGGAGGACTGTAACGTCCTTATTTTCAGTCACTTCAAAATTATAATTATCTTTGGGTTTCTCAGTGAGTACCAACCTTGTTTGAAGGGATGTTTATTGTTGGCAATGAGCTTAGTTGGTCTTCAGGACTCTTATGCCACTTTCCAAAGTGAATTTTAGCTTTTGGTGTGTTGTCCAAGATTCTTGGAGAGAGCGTAGATATTTATATAAGGTCACCCATTCAACTTGGACATTCATTATTCATCATCAGTATCCTTCCAGTATATTTAGATTCTGATTCCAATGTTGTTTAGTGGTTTCCACAAATTAGGTGAATTATTGAGCTTTAATTTAATTGTTTCACTAAGGTTGCTTAATTTTATAAAATAATTTAAAAAGAAACTTAGTGTAATAGCTCATTGGAAAGATAATTAAAAGTTTTAAATCATGGACACTTGATAAAGTGACTAAAGTGTTGGAAATGTTTAATATTAAATAAAATCACTTTTCAGAGCAATAAGGCTTATTTAATTATAAAGTTATTTTAAATTATAATTTTTGAAAGGTTTACTAAGAACTATTAAAAAAAGGGTTGATGGGGGTCTCATTTGGGGATTATTATGGAGAATCTTGTTTTCTCTTAGGAGATTGAGAGATTTGTGCTTGTGGCCAAACTCTTACCAGCGAGACGAAAACCCCGATGGTTTCTTGGTTGATTTGACAAAAACCCAAATCAACCCACTTGGTGGATTCAATTATGGTTCATAATAGGGCATATTGGTTTGGAGTTTGAAGAGTTCTCATGCCAGAAAGAGACATTCTTCACATGATTTGAATATTTGTATTTGCAGGAGGGATTGCTGGATAAATTTGTATGATTTTCTATGCAAATACAAATTTTATATTTATATAGAGATTTCATTGTTGATTGTTGGAGATTTCATGAAGGTTAATACCCATATTTATTCATTTCTAAGATATAGACAACCATCCCTTGTGAAAAATAACTCTTAAATGTAAAGGAGCCGCAACCTAAGAAGCATTTGACCCACATTTGTGAAGATGGGAAATGGTGTAGATAAAGGGGATTCCTATGTGGAGTCAACAAAGGTCAAAGGAAGTCTTATAAGGTGTTGTGTAAGAAGTTGGGGATATTAGTATGGATGTGGAAAGTTTTGATGTAGCACTAAGCTTGTGAAAGCAATGTGGAGCTGGCCACCCAGCTAGGGAAATCTTGGTGTCAATGCATTTTCATTTGCTAAGTGGATGAAAATATTTGTAATTTCTTGTATTTCTGAATAAATAACAACTTTTGGGTATTTTAGATGCATTCTTTATATGAGCTCCATGGCTACAAATTGTTTATTATAATGTCAAAATATTTTATATGTATTGGGAAATAAATGTGTGCATGAGATATCTTCCAATCTACAAATTGAGTTATTCTATGATTAAGATTTTTGAAATCATCACACGAGAATTAAACATTCAAAGGCAAAGTGTTTGATGAAATGAATGCATGATAAAGATAGAAGTATATGTGGGTTTTGAAAAACAATTGGTATGAAAATTAGGGTAGAATGTTATAAGGAAATACATTTATGTGAATTAAAAATGTAGAACTAGAAATGTATAAAATATCTCATTAGTCTAGCTACAATTTCACTAGCATGTAGTTCAAAGAATCAAGAAATTTCACATAACCGGATATATGTAATCATCCATAACTACTATAACAAATCCCATATATTTCAAGCATTACAATTGTTAACTAATGAAAAATAAAAATAAACTAGCAAATACAACCTTGAGACATATACATTATCCCCTAATTCTCTTAATTACTCATGGTTGCATGCAAATCATAGAGAGTAGTCTAGTAGATAACACCTCAAAACTCTACCCAAACCTATACCTCAACTCTTTTAGGTTTTGAAATATATAAGTCAATCACCCTACAATACACTTTAGACAGGCTTGAACAAAAATGGCTAAAAGAGCTTCTCTCCTAAGAGAAACATGAACATATGACTTAGAGACAATTACCCTATATCTTCTATGCTAATGACACTTGTTACAATATACATCCAAGTAAAGGACATATTTTATTAAATTTATTGCAATAACATCTCTATTGGCACAATGTATTCACTATAGTCATGTAACACAGTAAATTAGAATTGATATTCTTGAATAAAGAGGGAAAATCTTCATTAGATTAGATTCTTTACAAGAATAGCATAAGGTATTCAAATCTATATGCAAACTACCTATAAACACCCAATAAATTTACTCTCTGGCATTCAAATATGATCATATGGTGATCCATACTATTAAGGCTTGATTCTCATTTAATCATTGCACATAAGTATGGGCTATATCTAATTCCATTTACTTCCTCAACCACTCTTCTATACATAACAACATGACTTAAAATTAAATTCATCCCTATAGTAAATCATTAAGTTCAAGTCATCTGCCTACACAATCAACACTAGCATAAATATTTTAAAAAACCATCTAGGATAAGAGTGAATGCATAATGTGACTCAAATCAATCATCACAAACTTTAACATTCTCAAGAAATTTCCACCACTTTACTAACCACCCTTATAGGTAATTGTAATGTGCTATGCATTTTTTTCTCATTCATTGAAGCACCTTCTTGTACTTTTTCTTTAGTTGCCAAATTCTCATAGGAATTAGTGGCCTAGGTTGATCAATTCAAGATAAATGATACGGATGATATGAAATGGGTGAGAGAAGAATGAGGGACCCTATATTTAGCCATTTCATTGTGGTGTAATAGAATTAAGACATGTCACTTTATTTCAACATTACTCTCAAGACATATTTGTTGATTAAACTAAAGGGGCCACCACCTTTGTTTTAGATGATGCTTGTCAACATCCAATTCTCTTACAACATTAGGAACCAATTTGATTAAGAAACCCATTATTTTCAAATTAATATAGTGTCCTGACAAATTTCTATGTGGCATATACAAACACTATGACTTAGAAAAAACATGCACTATCATATAAGTTGAAAGAAGTTACCCTAATGATCACATCACATATACCACCTTGGCCCATATGAGATGTCTCCACTAGCTTAATATGACAAAAACCCACATAAAACTTCCACACAATATCCTTCAAACCAATGTGGCCATGAAACTCAAGGCCAAATGTTAATTAAAAGTGGCTATGTAATCTTTTATTTATACCACTAAGCTTACTAAATACCTATAGATCAAATAGCAAAGGTTGACCTCTAAACATCAATAGTGAGGAGTTAAACACCATGCCCAAAAATGCAAGCCTTTTCCATGTGTCATTTTGTCGTGGAATAATGGGAATTGAACACATGGCTCCAAATTTGTATCAAAATTCTACCACATAAATATAGGGCTCATCACACTAACAACTAGGTTCCTGTCGCACACCTCCCTTCATTATTATAGGTAAAAACCCCTTTGCAGTTGTACACATTGGTCAATTGACCAATAGAAATGCCAAATTTCCCTTTACATTCCTCTTAAGCCACCACTTAAAGCCCATTAATTTTTAAGAATTATCAAGGATTCATGTTGCTCAACAAATAATCAATGGCTTAGGGAAAAAAAGGAAAAACATATGTGTAGGAGCTACTACCTTTAGTTGGTTTACCTTGGCGATGACACGTAACACATAGGCTATACTTACATACTAATAGAGGTGCCTTGCATATACAACATAGGCTAGCATGTGGTGAATTTTTGTTTAGTCCTAGAGAAAATAAGCCCTGCAAAATATCCCTATGTTCATACTTCAATGAATGATGTGAAGACACATTAGACCATGTTTCTTTTAGAGTGTGGCCTAGGACCAAAACCTTGGACCCACCACTTGAAGGTTAAAGTGTAGTAATATCTAAGAGAGCACAATGATCAACCAAGATTAGTGGCCAAAATAAAAATGGCACAAGCCAAGGTGCATGTTTCTACCTTTTGTGTTTTTCCATGGAACACTTGTGGCAAGTTTTGATCAATGCAAACCTTCACCCATTCAATTAGGACCAATCAAATACTTATACCTATCCAATTTGACGCTACATGTTTATGACTAGGACTTCTTGCTAGTAAAGACAAATATTGATGCAACCACATATATCCAATATAGTGGTCAATTATTTTTTATATAAGGATATCCCAACTTAAATTGCATGCCACGATGAATAGCAAGACAATAAATAAATAGAACAACTAGCATGGGAAATCAACACAAGTCTTTAATTTTGAGTAAGGCCAAAATTAATATGAACTTGAAGCTGAATTAAGGCACAAATATTATAGAATTGAGATATTCAAGAAAAACATAATAGTCATGGAGACAAGTGATAAAAGATAAATAAACAAAGGCACAAGCTTTATCCCTAATGGAAATAACTTGGATTGGTTATTAACATAGAGGACCAAAAAACAAAATATATTTAAACCATTTTAATATTAGGTGAGAATAGTGTAGTTTTTCGGAAAGAAGAAGGTCTCCATCTTTAATTTTATCAAATGGTATTAATGTGGGTTCATCTTATATGTTATTATCCTACAAAAAAGTTCTAGGTAGAAGGTAAAGGGATATTTGCCACTAAGTAGATAGTGGGTAGAGGATTTTTAAAGAGTCTGTATGCATATTAGAGTAAAGGTGTTAGTTAATAGTCATGTTTAATTCATTTAAGAGGAAACCCATATGTTGTTCAAAGTATGAGTGGTTATGCCATTGCCTATTAAAATTTTGTCAATCATTTGGATTATCAGTATGAGAGAGTGGGTCTAAAGGTTTCTTCTAAAAGAAGAAACATGGTAGTTGTGAGGAGGCCTATGCAACTTTTATTTAAATAAAAAGGGTTAAAAGAGTTTATGTGGACAAATCTCTTGAGAAAATGAACATGTTGAGAGTAAGATTAGATTATCTTAATGAGTAGAGAGTTGACAGTAGTAATAGAAGGGATGAAAAGATATAATGTATGAAGATAATATTTTTTTCATGAAATTCCATGATGTGCAAGAATAATGATGGTATAAGATAAAGGAGAATGTCGTCCCTTACCTCTATAAGAGATAAGTGTAATTGGGACTATGTTATATAGGCTTGAGCTAAAAGAAGAATGTGTGTAATTTGTAGAAAAAGAAATAACCATGATAGAGGATATAGAGGGACTAGTAGTTGAACCTAAAAGTAAGGTAGCAAAGTTATGTTCTTTATAGGGCATAGAATTGGATTTGGTGTAGATTTCTTCTTGTGAAGAATTGACAATTGGGAATTGAAATGCACATTCTAAGGAGTACCTTGAGATGGTACCAATTGTAGAATTTATAAATATGATATTAAGATGGTTGTAGATGATGAAGATGAGAACTTGATCAAGGAAGGAAAACAAAGTGAGGAATAATTGATATACGACTTGTAAGATTCCATCACATAGATTAAATAGATCCTAGAGGATAAATTTGCACTTAAGAATTATGAATTACTTTAAATAATGGTAAGTGGTGTTGATGATTGAATCATATTTTAAGAGTTGTTCTAGAGTTGGCATTGGTGGTTGACATTGAATTGCATTTTATATAGGGGTCATATACATGTTTGAAAGAATAGAAGCCATAGAGAAAGGTAAATGGATCTAGTTTTTATAGTAGAGGGAAGTGAAGGAAAAGAACCTTGAAGAGGACAATATATAGCAGTGGGATAAAATACACAACATGGTGGAGAGAGAGGAGAGACATAATATGGTTGAGGAGGATAGGGCTTTTCCCAACTAGAAGCTGGAAGAGGTGAAGAAAGACAATTAGATTTCGTGAAAGGTGCCTATCTTCTTAGATGGGGAATATTGACATTTTCTTATATACAAGAAAGTGGTGGTTCTACTACCAAGCCCTATATTGTGAATATTATTCTCACAAACATTTACCTAGTGTGTCTAATGAAAAATGGCATAGTCATGGTTAGGAGGGTCCACAAAGTGAACTATCCAAGTTGTGCAGCTAGAGTAAACACAATGGAAACAACTCAAAGATATAAAGCAAATGTAGATTCAGTCATCTAGTATATCATAGAATTCAAATATAGATTGGCTGACAAAATGCGTGCTTAGAATTAGGGATCACAGGCCTAATTATAGAATATTCAAATATGCACAAGATATAGCTTTGAATCTCCTTCACAAGAATTCAAACTATCTATTATCTCTATGAATTTCACTCCCTTTCCTAGGCATCTATAACATATTTTTATATCTTTGGAACATATGATTCCTCCGCGTTGGCCAAGGAAGATTAGAACTCCAATGAAGAGCTGTAACGTGTGTACATAGATAGGTCAGACCTAATTGAATAGAACTCCGCAAATGAATGGAATGATGAGAGGATCTTGAGGAAGGTTGGCCATGAGTCAAAAAACATTAAATGATGAGTAATTTAGCTCCACAAGTCATGAAACACTTCTCAAGTCTTCTCCCTTAGTTGATTATCTGAGATTGTTAGGATGCTCTGTTATGAGAAAATAATTGATCTTCTGATAGTGATATATTACCGGTACATGATCCAAATAATCTAAATTTTGGATATGATGTGCATGAATGAATCTAGATGGTAAGTCCAGCTCCACAAGATCTGAAATGCAACTATAGTAGAATGTAAACAAAAATACATAAATTGCTACTAACTAAACTGTTTGAACTGAACTAGAAATGACAAGAAACAAAATGAAATGCAAACAAACTAAAATGAATTTTTTTTTTTGGTTGATGCAAGATTACTCTTGAACCAGGGATGCCCCTGCATTAGACATATGAGGTTATTGAAAAAAAGAGTCTCTAACTTTCTTAGGGCTAGAGGAAAACCAAGACAGTCCACCTCATCCTGAGAAATCCGAGATGAGTCTTCTTTCAGTTTTCCTTTCCAGTTCAGAAGATATTCTCTATATTGTCTTCCTCTAGTGCTATGTCCAACTCTGCTATCTAAAATGTCCTCAATCTACTCCGGTGCTTGTTATGGTAACTGTTGCTTCAAGTATTCTTCAATGCTATCACTAAAATCTACTTCATGATACTGATATAGGTCTGTAATGTTTAAAATAGGTGATATACCCAATGTCTCTGGTACCTCTACTTCATATGTATTTCCTGAATCAAACTTTCTGAGTATCCTAAATGGTCCAAACTTCATCTTTAAATAGTTATAAGTCCCAACTGGAAATCTTTGTTTTCTTAAATATACTATCACTTCATCTCCAACTGCAAATTCTTTATGTCTTCTCTTCTCATCTACCTTCTCCTTATACTTGATGTTAATCTCTTACAAATACTTCTTCACCTGATTATGCACTGTCTCCATGTGTCCTGCAAATTCCTCTGCTTCTGCACTTTTCTTATCTTTCATACTGATATCTCTCAACACTATTACCCCTTTAGGGTTTACTCCAGTAACAATCTCAAAAAGTGTTCTGTTGGTACTTCTATTTACTAAATTAAGGTATGCAAGCTCTGCTTGTGAAAGAATCAAATCCCAACTTCCTATCTTCTCTCCAACCAAACATCTCAATAAGTTTCCCAAACTCCTATTCACTACCTCTATCTATCCATCAGTCTATGGATGAAATGCTAAACTAAACTTCAAATCTATCTTCATCTTCTTCCAAAGTGTCTTCCAAAAGTATCCAAGAAATCTTGTGTCTCTGTCTGAAATTATGCTCTTAGGTAATCCATTTAATCTCACATTCTCCTTGAAAAATATGTCAGCTACATGCAATGCATCAATTGTCTTCCTACAAGACCTATGACATGCCATCTTTGAAAATCAATCCACCACTAGACAAATATTTAATCATGTCCTCTCTGTGTCTTTGGCAATCCCATTACAAAATCCATACTTATGTCTTCCCAAGGTCTCTCTAGTACTGTCAAAGGTTTATATAGTCCAGTGTTTTGACTACTTCCTTTTGCAATTTGACAAACTTTATAAATCTACATAAATTTCCTAACATCCTTATGTATCTGAGGCCAAAATTAATTTTCACTCACCAAGACCACTGTCTTATCAATGCCAAAGTGTCACGTTAATCCACCACTGTGTTTCTCTTTAATCAAATTATCTCTCATTGAACTCCTAGGTATGCACAACTAATTTCCCTCGAACAACATATCTTCTTGAATGAAATAATCCAACCACTTACTCCTATCTATCACAACAGGTTCCTTACATGCTTTCCAAGGTTCTACAAAATTAACATCTTCCTCATACAAGTTCTTCAATTCATCAAAACCCAACACTTCAGCTCTCATCTCTATCAACAAGTTTCTTCTCCTACTCAATGCATTTGAAACTTTGTTTGAATTCCCACTCCCATGCTTCAATACAAATGTGTAACTATGCATGAACTCTACCCATCTCATATGTTTCTAATTCAACTTTCCTTGACTATTCAAATATTACAAATCTTGATGATCTATATACAACACAAACTCCTTAGGTAACAAATAATGTCTCCACTTCTTCAAGGCTTGAATTATGGCATAGAACTCATGATCATAAACAAAATATCTTCTCCTCATCCATCATTCAATTTTTCACTGAAATATGCTACAGGTCTACCTTCTTGACTTAACACTGCTCCTATTATATTCTCACTTGCATCACAATCAACTCGAAATGCCTTATTGAAATCTGGTAATGCTAACACAAGTTTCTCTATCACTTTCTACTTCAACAATTCAAAACTTTTCTCTGCTCCTGATGTCCACTTGAAATCTTTTCTATCACCTCTCATTGTCTCTGTCATAGGGTTACAAACTGAACTAAAATTTTTTATGAACTATCGGTAGAAACTAGCCAATCCATGAAATTATCTGACTTCTCCAATGCTCTCTGGTGTAGGCCATTCAATAATTCCTCTCACTTTCTTAGGGTCCATCTTCAATCCTTCTGTAGAAATCACAAATCCCAAGTATACCAATTCTTCCATCATGAAACTAGATTTCTTGATGTTTATCAACAATTTCTCTTCTCTTGGTCTCTGCAATACTTGTCTCAAGTGCCATAAATGTTCTTCTTTTGTCTTACTAAAAATTAAAATGTCATCCAAATATACAATAACAAACTTACCCAAGAATTTCTTCAAAACTTCATTCATCAACCTCATGAAAGTACTTGGTGCATTTGTCAATCCAAAAGGCATCACTAACAACTCATACAATCCCTCATTTGTCTTAAAAGTAGTCTTCCATTCATCTCCTCTAATTCTGATCTAATGGTATCCACTCTTCAAATCTATCTTTGTGAAATATTTTGCTCCACTCAAACAATCCATAATTTCATCCATCCTAGGTAGAGGAAATCTATACTTAACTATGATCTTGTTGATTGCTCTAGAGTCTGTACACATTCTCCATTCCCCATCTTTCTTTGGTGCTAACACTGTAGGTACTGCACAAGGGCTCAAACTTTCTCTCATCAAATCTTTCCTTAACAACTCTTGTATCTGTCTATTCAATTCTTCATTCTCTGCTAGTGTCATTTTGTATGCTACTTTGTTAGACAAACTAGCTCTAGGTATAAGGTCCATGTGATGAAATATACTCCTAATTGCTGACAATCCTTTAGGTATATTGTCTGATATGATGTCTTCAAACTCTGTCAGCAACTTAGTTATCTCCTCCAGTTGTGATTCTTCAATCTCCTTCTTCAATATTTTAGGCTTCTTAGGAATCAAAGCATAATACATATTCTCATGTCTCAAACCATCTAGAAATTTTCTTCCATCTACCAAACATATTCTAGAATTTCCACATACTTCACTCTTAGGATCATCTTCGAAGGGAATCAAAGTAATTCTCTTTCCATTTGATGTTATAGTGTATGTATTTTTTCTCCCATCATGTATAGCTTTTCTATCATACTGCCAAGGTCCACCCAACAAAATATGACATACATCCATAGGCATAACATCACACAAGACTTCATCATGATAAGATCCAATATGAAATTTCACCAAACATTGTTCACTCACCAATACCTTATGATCATCCTGAATCCATGCTATCTGATAGGGCTTAGGGTGTTTCAATCTTTCCAACTTTAGATTAGTTGCCATCTCCTATGAAACTAGGTTATCAAAACTACCACTATCAATTACAAATTTACAACGTTTACCTCTTGATTTACATCTGGTTCTGAACAAACTTTTCCTCTGTGATGATTCCTCATTTGCCTCTACTTGAAATAGTGCTCTCCTCATCACAAGTGATTCTTCTTTCTGAGGTTTGCTGATGGAACTGGGTGATCCAATAGGTTCTTCTTCCACATAGGCTGCTCTTCCACTATTCTCTATTCTCTTGCTTATACTCCCTTGATTACATTCAAATGCTATATGCCCTTCTCCTCCACACTTAAAACAAGTTCCTCTAAATGTTTTCCTATTAGGTCCTCTTCCTTCCCTTTTGTATCCTTCACTCTAGTATGGGCTAGGGTTTCCTTTGTAGTAGAAGGTTTTGTCCTCTCTTCAGTATGCATTGTTATCTTTGTCCTCCTTGAATGTGTTCTCTTGTCTATTATGCTCTACATATGGTCTCTCTCCTCCTAAAAATGTTCTACCTCTCTAAAATTTACCTCCTCCACCTTTTTGTCTTTGATCATGACTCTTATTCAAATTTTCTTTAACCTTCAAGGCAAACTGATATGCCTCTTCCAGAGTTGTCATCCTTACCAAACTCAGTTCTTCTTGAATGTTCAATCTCAATCCATTGATGTATCTACCCACTTTCTCTTTGCTTTCTTCACTATGTTCTATCCTTATGATCATCTTATGAAATTCATTAGTATACTCCTTCACAGATTTTTCCTTTTGTCTTGGGTTTTGCAATCTCTTCAACAATTCCAACTCATAGTCAACATGTATAAACTGATTCTTCAATTTTGTCACCATCCTGTCCCACTTTGTAATCTTTTCTTTTCCTCTTCTATTTCTATCCAACTAAACTTCTTTCAACCATATAGCAACATCTACTTTCAACTTTGTCTTTGCAAATTTCACCTTCTCTAGATCTTTAATTTCTTCATACTCAAAGTATTCTTCCATGTCATTTATCCAATCAATCAACTCCTTTGAATTCAAATTACTAGTGTAATTAGGTGCATCAACTCTAGGTCTTTTCCCAATCTTTGAAATAGCTCACAACATCTAGACTTGATTTGATTCTTCTTCTTCTTCATCTCCTAGGGTTTCACCTTTTTTATCAGTGGATTGAAATTCTTCATCATCATCACTTTCAACAATAGGTCTAGGTGTAATTCCTCTTCTCCAATCTTCCTCAATAGCATCAAAGAGAACTCACATTGTTTTCATCATTTCCATCATCTCATCCATTCTACCATCCATTGTTCCAACAACAGGGATTCTCCTTGGCAGCATCTTCCTAGGATCAAGTGTAACTGCCTCAAATTCAGTGATCAAGCTACAAGGTGACAACTACCTCACAATCGACAATCGGTTGCAATACAAGTAACCTACCTTAGATTTGGTGATCTGTTCACAACAAGATCTTATAGAATTCCTTTGCCAACTTCACTCAATTTGCTCCCAAAGATTCAAACTTTCACTCTGATACCACTCGGTGTAGTCATGATTAGGAGGGTCCACAAAGTGAACTATCGAGGACATGCATCTAGAGTAAACACAACGGAAACAACTCAAAGATATAAAGAAAATGCATATTCATTCATCCAGTATATCATAGAATTCAAATACAGATTTACCAGCAACATGCGGGCTTACAATTAGAGCTCACAGACCTGATTACAGAATATGAGAATATGCACAAGATATAGCTTTGAAGGTCCTTCGAAAGAATTCAAACTATCAATTATCTCTATGAATTCACTCCCTTTCCTAACCATCTATTACATATTTTTATATCATCTCCGGAACATATGATTCCTTTGCTATGGCCAAGGAAGATCACAACTCTGATGAAGAGCTGTAATGTGTGTACACAGATAGGTCATACCTAATTGAATAGAACTCCTTCGCAAATGAATGGAATGATGAGACGATCTCAAGGAAGGTCAACCACGAACTGAAAAACATTGAATGATGAGTAATTTAGCTCCATGAATTGTGAAATGCTCTACAAGTCTTCTCCCTTAGCTAATTATCTGAGACTGTCAAGATGCTTTGTTATGAGAAAACAACTAATCTTCTGATAGCGATATCTTACCAGTACCTGATCCAAATGATCTAAATTTTAGATATGATGTGCATGAATGAATCTAGATGCTAATTCTAGCTCTGGAAGATCTAAAATGCAACTATAGTAGAATGTGGACCAAAATATAGAAACTACTACTGACTGAACTACCTAAACTGAACTAGAAATGACAAGACACAAACTGAAATGCAAATGTTTTTTTGGTTGATACAAGATTTCTCTTGAGCTAGGGATGCTCCTATTGGCAAGAGACTCTATGTGACTTCATGATTGTTGTCATTTATGGCAACAAAGTCTATCCCACACATCGTAGAGCATAGTATGCCTATACCAGAAGTCAGTTTGAAGAGTGTTCTAGTCTGTTGAACAAGAACAGAGCAGGTAGCAAGGTCTGACAATTAGGTCTGGATCTCTCAGAGGGTGTAACTCAACAAGTTGCAGACTTGGGCAAGTCAAGAGAAATATCATGACTACTATATTCCTGAGATTGAGCCTCTAGTGATGAATCATGGAAATGATATGAGCATCTGAGTGTTGGGTTCCAAACAGGCAGAGTAGACTAAGGAAGAACTGACCAGCAGAGTATCAGACTTCAATCCGGATGAGTAATTGATGTTGATCAAGCTATTTGAGGGATCATACATGGTTGGCCGACATGATTTATGACTTCTATGTCTATGTTTTTGATACACATCACATATTAAGCATGGAATTAGCTGACAGATCAGTGTTTTATAAATATCTTGAATATTCTGGTTGCTGACTAGAAAGATTTAGAAATCCTCGGTGCCGATATATATACCAAATGGATTTCAGTATGAAGGGGTGTGAGAAAAGAAAGAGTGTGCGAAGAAAGGCAGAGATAAGTGTGGAAGCAGCAATACAAATCTGGTATGTGACAGAACATCAATACTTAAGTAGAGGAAGAATGAAGTGCATTAGATCAGTATATTGAGCCTGACTGGAACTGAACCTCAGCATATATAGATGTCTCTCATCAGTTCAAACACCTGGTTACCTTCTATAAACATTGTAGATAGTGAGTCTCTTGTAGGCAGTGTGCTCGGGCAGTGAGCTCTAATTGGCAAGTGCCATTTTGTACTTCTTATTCTTTTAACAAAGAATACAATATAGGGTTAGTCACCCCATGGTTTTTTCCCTTAACAGGGTTTTCCACGTTAAAATCCTTGTGTTATGTGTGTTGTTTTCATTTCTGCTCTCATGATTATATATGCTTATGTGTTTTGATGCTGCACAAATTATAAAAAGAAAAATAAAGTAAAATTATTAGAGATAACTGATTCACACCCCCTCTTAGTTATCTACCTTGTTTCCAACAATTGGTATCAGAGCTAAGTTCCTCTAAATAGAGCCTAATAGCTTGAGGAAGATCTGGGAATCTCAATGGATATGTATGGTATGAAAGAACAACTTTAGTCTGCCCTAGATGATCTTAAGCAATCTCATTCTGAAGTCAATAACTTGAGAGAAAGACTCAAACAAGCTGATGATTTCATAAATGAGCTAAAAGAAAAATTGAGTATCTCTGTGAAAAAGAGAAAGGAACTACTTCAACAATTAGCAAGTCAAAGTGAAGCCAATGATACTAATGAAGATCTGAATGAGAAAAACAAGCTATGTGAGAAGCTATCAAAAGAGGTCATTATGGTAAGACATGAAATGGAATCAGGGGTTATAAGATTCACCCAAGAAATTGAAGAGAAAAGAAAAATTGAAGATAATCTAAAACAATCTGTCAAGGTGAAGTCAGAGGACTGGCACAAAATGGATAGAATAATCAGGCATCTGGAATTTGATCTTGAAGAAGCTAGAGATAATGAAGAACAACTTGAGAATCAGATAGAGACTCTTAAACAAGATCTTCAAACAACAAATGAATACAAAGAGAAATTCAAGATAAGATCACCTCAACTCAAAGTTCTTCTTAAAAGCCAAAAGAGGGTAGATGACAAGCATGGCTTCGGATATGAGAAAGGTGGAAGCTTCAAATTCGGTCAGAAGAACTCTGGATCAGGAAATCCAAGGAACAGGTCTAGAAGACCTCCAATAAGGCAATCAAATGCTCAAAGATATCCATCCTTCAATGGATATTGCTATAGTTGCAACAATTTTGGTCATAAAGCAACTCAGTCCCAAAGAAGAATGAATCAGACTAATTCATCCTTCTCCAGACAATGTTTCAACTGCAAAAGGTATTGTCACAAATCTCATGAATGTAGAAATATGCAAATAAACAATTCATTCAATGGTAGATGCTTTGCATGCAATAGAATGGGAATATGGCTAATCAATGTAGATCAAGAGGATATTAGTCAAATATGCAAAGAAATGTTGTTTGCTACAATTGCAATAGATCCAGTCATATTGCCAAATTCTGCAGAAGTAAGAATCAAGATAAAAAAGGGTCCAGTGCATCATAATCAAAATCAAGATAAAGGAAAAGGCAAAATGAATGCGGATGAAGTTCAAAGGGAGATGAATAAGATTTGAGTGAAAAAGAGTATAGAAAATGTTGGGGATGGATGTGCACCAGAATCTGGTGCTGATATTCCTTCTGAAAACTAAGCAGATGAGCTCTAGCTTAGGGGGAGTCACAAAGGAAAATAAATTCCCCTGGCCAGTCAATTAGTGCTTAAATTTGGCACATGGAATGTTGTGGATTAAATGGTTCTCAGAGAAATATCCAAATAACCCTTAGTAAAAATATGAAAGATCCACAAGGAGATTTGAAGAGTTTAATTAGCCAAGATTAATTCGGTTTGACAACCTTCTGGTAAAGCAGGATCTTCATAGACAAATCCGGTATGATTCAAAATTAATTTGTGGACTCATGGCATGTTTGGAGGAAAGAAGATACATTGTCAATTATCATTGAAAATGATTCTAAGTGCATCTCAGTGATTTAGAAAGATCTCTCTCAGAACAAGGCAACCAGATGACTTAAGTTATGCATTTATTGCAAAAGGAAATTAGGGTTTGCATAGAGATAAAAGGGTTCTTTTACTTATCTTTTGCACATTTGCATTCGAGAAGAAGAAATGAAGAGCTCTGCATCAAGTTTTTACAACTTTGTGAAAGATCAATCACAGAATCTGATTCAACCAGTAACCTGTTCTGGCTCTTATTGTGAACCCTAAAAGTGTAAAAAGGTATTTCCATTTATGAATATCTCTCTCTAAATCTTTTGCAAAGATGGCTACTCCAATGGTTGTTAAAATCACTGATAGGCCGCGCCCAAAGTTCAAGAAACACCCCTACAAGCCCCTAGAAGTTGATCCCTTATGCACTTTTTCTAGCATTCCACGTAGAAGATGTTAGGGTGTACATCCATGCCAATATTAAGGAATTTGGAGAATCTAAGATGATGGATATCTACCATAAACAATTAATAGATGAAACTTTTGAACTCAAAACTCAATACAAGGCCCTCCGGGATAAGCATTTTAGACATTGCATCCACTTTCCTTATTTTGCAGAAGATGAATGGGTCCGGTATGTTCTTAGTAGAATACATGACAATTTCATGTGGTTGATGAAGCCCTTCAAGATAACAAAAGATGCAATTAGGGTAGTAACTGGATTGCACTCATCTGGTGGGTTGCCTGCACTCAAATCTGTCAAGAACTAGATAGTAAGTGAGGCTACCGGATCTAAGTTTGACAAACTATCCATGACAATAGAAGATATCACAGATCCAGATATCAAATTTGCCTCTATGATAATTGGTTATAAAATCTATCATTCCAGTAGGGAGAATTCTATGTCTGGAACTATAATTTATACAGCATATCAGATGCTAAGGGAAAATGCTGATTATGACCTATGTGATCTTCTTCTAAATGAACTTTTAGAAAACTTGTAGAAGATCAAGAAGGATAAGAAGAACTCATTCAAGTATGGTGGCTTATTACTATGTATGTTCTTTTATTATATGAATGAGCTACCTAGATCAAGTGGTTAGGTATGGCAAAATGACAGACCAGTTGCCATACAAATCAGAGACTATATGTATGGGCTTGGTGATGCTAAGGCTCAAAGTATAGCACTCTAGGGATACTTTAAAAACTTCCAAAGTTTGATGCAGGCCAGAGAAAGAATTCATCAAATAATAGTTGAAAAATATAAGGATGCAGTATGCTTCATGGTAGACACTGATCAATGCCTAATGGAGGCAGTTGAGCCCAGAACAGTTTGGATTATGCCAATGGGATATGAGGTAGATGAGAAAATCTTGGAGCTGCATGTCCAACACTTACTGAGTAAGCCTAAGGACCCTGAGGCAGAAAGGTTTGGAACCTTTCAAGAATTAAGTGTAAAGATACATGTTGAACTGAGACAACCAAAGATGAAAAGAAAAGTGAGAAGGGAAGTAGAGGAAATTGCCAAAAGATATGGCATATTAAAGGAGGAAATTGATGCAAACAGAGAGAAAATAGAAAGAGCTGAGAAAGAGAAACAAGAAGTAGAAAAAGAAAGTGTTTTGGTACAAGCCTCCTCCCGGATTAGAACCTCCAAGTGCTCTGCACCTGCCACCTCTAAGAGCTCAAGAGCATCAAAACCGGAAGATGAGACATCTAGAAAGGGAGAAAAGAGAATGAAAACAAAGGCCACAAGGTCATACATAAGCCAAAAGGATGATGAAGAAACAGAGTCTAATGAGGAAGTTAAGAAAATGAAGAAGAAGAAGAAAACATCCGGGGAATCCTCTGCCAGTAAAAACAAAGAAGAAGAGGCAGAAGAATTTATTGAATGGCCTACTCTCTCTATTGATGATATCATCAAGGTAGTCATAGTGGATGGAAACCTGTAACCAGTCACTGAATTTTATGATGAATATAGTGATACTGACAAGAAGATCCTGGAAGATGCTATAGTTAGGTACCTAAACATTTATAATAAAGCATTCATTGAAATCATCTCTCTAATTCCCAAAAGTCTAGAGAAGGAACTTGAATTGAGAAAGGAGAATGCTAAGGCTAAGGACCTAGAGATCTGAGAACAGATTGTTATTTAGTGCTATCCTTCCATTACTCCAAAACAAATGAACATGATCTTTAAGGACTACAAGGATGAGTTTCGGAGCAAAGCAAGAATGAACAAACTTATGTTTGGAGAGACTGATCAAGTAGAAAGAGAAACATAAGACATTTTCCGGAATGCCTTTACAAGATTCAATCTCCTTGTTATAGAGGAAATAGATGAAGAACCTTCTACCATGGATGTTGAAGGATTAAGTGCATCAAAAGAAGAATCTACAGAGAAAAATGTAGAAGAGTCAAAAGAGGTAGATGAGGAGAAGTCTAAGGACTTGGATTCCTCTGTTCCAGAAGAGGAAGTCCATGAAAAAGTCAACACCACTCCTCTGGATCCCCTGCAGACTCAGGTACTGAAGGAGAAAGAAGAGAAGAGGAGAAATTGAGTCAAGAAGAGGAGGTAAAGGGAAGAGAAGAAGAACAGATAGAGAAGATCCTTGATGACAGTTCTGAGGTTGCCAAAGGAAAGAAGACTCAGTCTCCGGCAAGAGACACTGCAGAGGTACTAAAGAGTTTCTTGAACAAAGAAATGATAGAAATAGATGAACTGGAATTATTTCAAGGACCACTCAATTTTGATTCCCTCTCTTCGGTCCAGACAATGAAGATAGCATCCTTTGCCCAAGCTAAAGCTAAAGAAAAGCTTCTGAAGTCTAACATGGAAGATTGTGAACTAATAGAGATTGCATCCAGAATGCTGGAGAAGATCATGCCATCCTTCCAAAAGGATCCTTCAGCCTCTCCATCTAGTAACCTTAAATCTTTGATAAACTCTATCAACACTCATTTTGATTCGTTAGAGAAATTGGCAGAAGAAAAGGTCCAGAAAGAATTTTTGGGAAAGAGATTCTTTGAAGTATAGGGATTCATAGCTAATGATAGAACCTTGGATATTGGGATAAAGAGCCTAGAAAATGCTCTTAAAGATGGTGGAGAAATGTACAAATTTTGTCTATCCTGGTCCAAAGTGACAAAGGATATTGAAAAGAAGGTGAAAGAACAAGAAGGTAAACTATCAAGTTTATCTCAAAATTTTGATCCTCTCACCACATCCATAATGAATCAAGAGTGCCAGGCTATTGCCATTATAAATGAAATAAAGAGGCTTGAAAAAGAGAAGAAGAATATAATAAGCAAGATGAGTGAACTTCAAGGGATAATTATCCCCAAGTTAGAGGCAATGCATGAGGCCTTAACTGATGCTCAGACCACAGGGCGGACTAGTGAGCCGGCAAACTTAAGAAGGGCAAAAGCTTATGCATTTTTGTTGAGTGGTTACATCTCAATTTTAGATAGAATGAAGCAGAGTTGGGCAATAAAATTTGTACAATTGAAGACCACTTTTGCGGATATACCTAAGTATATGTAAGTATAACATGTATATATACTTATGCGGCTATGTATAGGTTGATTTTTGCAAATTTTGGTGTGTGGATTCCACCCTTTACCATTGATGTCAAAGGGGGAGTGAGGAGTAGTGAAAAATGTGGAATCTAGCTAAGGGGGAGCTCCGGTAAAAGTGTACATAAGATAGAGCATCAACCAAGGGGGGGTTTGCTATGACACTGAGTCATTTTTCACTAAGTGTTGCCATCAATGCCAAAGGGGGAGATTCTTGGAAAGAGACTCTATGTGACTTCATGATTGTTGTCATTGATAGAAACAAAGTCTATCCCACACATCCACAGAGCATAGTATGCCTATACCAGTAATCAGATTGAAGATTGTTCTGGTCCGATGAACAAGAACAAAGCAGGCAGCAAGGTTCGACAATCAGGTCTGGATCTCTAAAAGGGTGTAACTTAGCAAGTTGTTGACTTGGGCAAGTCAAGAGGAATATCATGACTACTATATTCCAGAGATTGAGCCTCCGGTGATGAATCATGGAAAAGATATGAGCATTTGAGTGTTGGGTTCCAGACAGGCAGAGCAGACTGAGGAAGAACTGACCGGTAGAGTATCAGACTTCAATCCGGATGAGTAATTGATGTTGATCAAGCTATTTGAGGGATCATACATGGTTGGCTAACATGATTTATGACTTCTATGTCTATATTTTTGATACGCATCACATATTAAGCATGGAATCAACCAACAGATCAATGTTTTGTAAATATCTTGAATATTCCGGTTGTTGACAAGAAAGATGTAGAAATCCTTGGTGCAGATATATATACCAAATGGATTTCAGTATTAAGGGGTGTGAGAAAAGAAAGAGTGTGCGAAGAAAGGTAGAGATAAGTGTGGAAGCATCAATACAAATCCGGTATGTGACAGAACATCAGTACTTAAGCAGAGGAAGAATGAAGTGCATTAGATTAGTATATTGAGCCTGACTGGAACTAAACCTCAGCATATATGGATGCCTCTCATCGCTTCAAACACCTGGTTACCTTCTATAAACATTGTGGACAGTGAGTCTCTTGTAGGCAGTGTGCCTCTTGTGAGCAGTGTGCTCGGGCAATGAGCCCTAATTGGCAAGTGTCATTTTGTACTTCTCATTCTTTTAACAGAGAATACAATCTTGGGTTAGTCACCTTATGGTTTTTTCCCTTAACAAGGTTTTCCACGTTAAAATCCTTGTGTTATGTGTGTTGATTTCATTTTTGCTCTCATGATTATATATGCTTATGTGTTTTGATGCTACACAAATTATAAAAAGAAAAATAAAGTAAAATTATTAGAGATAACTGATTCACCCCCCCTCTTAGTTATCTACCTTGTTTCCAATAGCTCCTGCATCAAAAAATCATCTTATGGATTAAACCATAAATATCAACTAAAAATATTTTTCTATTACACATTTAGATTTTTGTAGTCCAATTATGTGTTTCTAGCTACATTCTTGTCAATATCTACACTTCAAATTATTGTAAAAATTTGAATAGTTCCTTTCTCATTTGGATATCCAATTTTGGTTGGATTATTTTGAAGGACCCCACTCATAGTTGTACACATGTTCATAATTCCCTCTAGAAATCAAAGAGTTAAAATTTCTCATAAGGGGACTTAGGAAGGTAGGCATCTTGCATATTGCCTTTTTAATTTATATATTTGACCTTCATTTAAATTCCAATGTATTTGCATGGATTTTTCATGTGTGGAGGAGTTGTGGATTGAGGAGAATCTTCCATGTGTTGCATTAATTATCTTGACTAGGTGGAGGGAGATAAAATATGATTTCCTATATTCTTACCTTGGACCCTATTGATGGATTGTGAAACATTTAAGAGAGTTATAATAATGGGACCTAGATTTTGATATTCCTATCCTTATTGCTTATTTCTCTTCAATATGAATGTAATGCTTGGGAAGTTTTTATTTTATAATTGTCATTACTATTTCTTGGGACCCATGGAGAATCCTTCCATCACATGAATGAGTTATATCTAAAGTTACATTTACTCATCTCATGAATGTTCTCATCTTGGTGCCACAGTTGGAGAGATCCATACAATCTCTTGCCGAGATTGGAAAATATTAAATTCTAGGAGTGAGTAGTAGGTTGCAAGAGGGAGGTTGAGAGTTCTTCTTTGATTTTAATACATTGGGAGATGAAAGAAGATAACTTGGGACTAACAACAAGAAATAATATTGGGGATAAATCATCAATGAGTTTCAATTTTTACAAGGTTGGGAATTAATTTTAGTAAGGGAAAACTATATCAGTTAAATTTCTTAGGATTGTATAGAGTTGTATATATCAAATTTTTGGATTGAGTTTTGTTTTGGGATTGATTTTATGTGAGTAGATATCAATAAATGTGACGTCAAGGAAGGGTTTCATGTAAGGTTTAAGATTAAGAGTGCTTATGAGATGTATTTTCATGTGGGAGAATATGATGTAATACTTCCAATTTGTGCGTAGTAAAAATTGGGAAGCCTATGTATGTTGTTGTATCAAAATTAGCAAGTGTGTGTGTGTGTGTGTTCAAATTTTTATTTTTGATTTGAATTAGAAAATTGGTATATCATTTGGAGGTTGAAAAGTGGTATTTAAATTAGCATTGAGAGTGAAAAAGTGAGAGTTTGTGTGGAATTGGCTCTTGGGTTTGTGGCTAAGAAAATATGATTGAACGAATTCAACAAAGTGTGTGGTTTTGGATTTTTAAAATGTGTGTATCATAGATTGTTATCTGATTGTGTTTAGCTCATGTATTGAGTCATTTTTTAGTGGGGTCATGTGGTCTTATTGCAATGAGAACATTGCCATTCATTTTGCATACTATCATGGAGTGCATCACATTTTACCTTTTATACTGATTGCCTTGAAAATATTTGCATCTTTGTAGTCCTTCTCTATTTTTTACCATACCTCCTCAATTAGGTTATCTTGATTGGCACATATTCTATTCAAATCACGACTTAAATCCATACCAAGCATGCCTCTTGCTTTCTCAAGCATACCCTCCATAGCTCCCTCTGTCTATCATTTGCATTTATAGTTGGTTTAGTAATATATTTTGTGCTAATCCTCCATAGATTATTTTCTCTATGTACATTTATCACAACAATATTCCAATCAACAAATCCACTTCCATTAAAGATTGGGAAATTTCTTTTTTTAAGATTATATTGATAAAAATAAAAATAAATCTCCAATTCTATCAAAACAACACTAAGTTTAAACCACATTTAAAAAGATAGCACAACAAATAGATATGATGTCAGATCTAAATTTTAAAGCAAAGAAATACAATATCCTTGCTCTATTCAAGTACAATCCTACATTATCCAAAAAAAAAAAGAAAGAGTAACTTCTTCAAATTTAAAAAGAAAAACCCAACACTTTGTCAGTTTAATTTTAGTATAAAGAAGGATCCAAGCTCAGAAAGCTAACCAAAACATTTGGATACAATATCTATATACGAACATAAAAAATAATCTCCTACCAAAAACCATTGAAAAATATATATCACACAATTTGATTAAGAGAATGCTTTAATACCATGTAAAACATTCTATTGCTATGCTAAGCTTCCCTCTCACCAAAAAAAAAAACATAATAATTATCTAGCTATAAAAACAAAGGATAATATTTTTATTCATCTTTATTATTTAAAAAATATATATTTCGAAATACTTAGCCAGCCCTGTTTAATGTTTCACAACTTTTCCTTTAAATACTGCTACATATGTTTAACTCCTAAATTTATACGTTCCAAGTTAACTTTAGTTCTAAATTGTGTGTTGGAAATAAACCATACCAGGATCTAAGATGGAATAAGTCACACCCACACTGACAATGGACAGGCCAAAAAAAGGGCAGCAGCTCAGCACTCCAGTAGCAAACAGAAGGTCCTAAATTCCAATCCAAACTAGATTGTGCATGGTAGTAGTATTACATTATTTATCATTATGTACAAAATATACATAGGCTTAGTCGAAATTCCAAAGAGATATGAACTCCTGATCTTGTTCCTCTGCAGTGGATTCGTTGTGATGGAAAAGAGAGGATTCAATCGGTAGACCATCTGTAATGTTAATCAGTAAGTTCTGTAAATCCAACCACCACTCTGCCATCTCAACATTATAAGTTTTTTCAATATGAGTGAATTCACCTTCATCGCACGCCTTGTGTTGGAGGAGCTCTGAGTCCACGCAATCATTCGTACTGTAATCATGGCTGTCGGTGCAGCACAACTGAGATGGTTCTTCTTCTGTCTGTTGCAGATAATGTTGGGGAGCGAGGGAGGGAGTGAAACGATTTAGGAAAATTGAAATTGGCTGATTCCCCTCTTAAGGCCAAAGCAGCTGCATCATGTGCACGAGCAGCCATCTCTGGTGTGGGGAATGAGCCTAGCCATATCCTCTTATTCTTTTTTGGCACTCTGATTTCTGACACCCACAATCCCCACTTCCTTTTTCTTATGCCTCTATATATTGGATGCTTTGTTCCTTTCCTTTCTGCACTAGAATCAGTGCCTTCTTTACCCATCACCAATGCCTAAGATTCAATCAAGTGGTACAAACAGTCTAAGAGATCACACTATGATTTGAAGTGATTCTTCCTGTGAATAAATGCAATCAAAGCCTTCAGAAATCCCAGTTTAAATAATTTATTAAAAAAAAATCAAATCATGTATGGCACAACTAAGCTACAGGTGCCCCCAATAAGTAAGAGCTGTCTGCACTGAGGTGTTCAAGTATTGGAATTTTACTGCTCCAGGGGCTCATGCCACTCAAACTATTTGGTGTGATCTGAGCACGACAATGGTAGATGTTAAATGTTTTTAATAAAACTATAAGGATATTTGAATGACTACAAATGATCATTTTGGGTTCATGATGGAGCAAAAGTACAGCTAGTTTAGAATAGACCAAAGAGATTCTCAAACGTTTCCAATAGGTTATAAAGTAGAAGAAAGTTCCTACACCATGAGAGAACGAGCAAATATATAGCCAATAAAAGAGTACAATCCAATGATGATAAAAGGGAACACAAGTTAATCGTAATGAAAAAAAGTATGACACAATGATAATGATCCTCCAGTTTCTCTGTAACACAATCACATTAGTCAAATATAGAGATTTTTGCTGTCTTAACAAAATCTAACGATAGCTTCAGCATATTGCATATCATTACCTCAAAATCAGAATCATCTCACTGCTGATATTGCCATTTCTTGTTATTTATCCAATCACTGCACCTCAATCTAATTTTAAAGAAACATAGAGAACTTCAGTCAGATGAAGCAATATCCATTAATATAAATAAATAAAAATAGAATGTGCTGGCCCGTCTTGACATCATACCTGCGTAATTGTAGCGCACATGTTGAATTACAAACAATTCTAAGCTGTGTTTGTTCAGACCGACCTTGTCATTTACCCAAAATCAAATAAATTTTGTTTCTGTGAGGCGGCAATGGATCTTTCAATTAATTATTTGAAGTACATAGCAAGGCATTGCATATATTTCCACATGTCCAAAATTATTAATTGTTGCCTAGCCACTTAATTAATTCTTTAATATGATATGTAACCAATCATCGTAAGAATATGTTAATAATCTGATTCATGTTGACCTGTTGTTTTGCTGGATATATCATTCATTGTGGGTGAACTCTCAATTTTAGGAAGAAAACAAATAAAGTGTTATATTTTGTTTTGAATGAACTCGAAAATCATAAAAAATATCCACAAATAAAAGCTTAATATGGATTTATCTGAAAATTAAATTTGAGAAAAAAATAAATTATTCTAAGGATTCTCTAGGTCTTATTCTTTCAAAAACTGGTCACACGTCAATATGACATGTCCGTGTCTCATTACAACACATTTAGAGTTAAAAATATATATTCATGGGTAGGTAAAAGAATAGACACAAACTCTTAATAGGCTGAAAAGTGGGGATAATGAATCAACCATTAAATATGAAAGACTAGATACATTAGAAACTGAGATTATAATGTCCCTTAACACACCTAGAATACAAAATTAAGACTAATATCAATGGACACCATACCTTGAATTTAATCACCTTCACATACAATAGGGTTAACTCTCATAGTGGCAATAGAGGGATCATAATCTTTGAATGGAATTACTCAAGTGACTTGACTTTGAACACTAATTGAGAAAGTAGAAACATCATCACTCTAAGAAATAGGGGAAGCCATAGAACTTGCAAAAACATTTCATAAAGCCTCCATACATAAGCTTGATAAACCTTCCTCTAGACCTTTGAAAATTAATACATGATCATTCACTTGTGAAATTCTTAGAGTAATGCTAGTTGGAGAACTAAAAGCTGAAGTAACTCTTGAAGAAACCTCCCCAACTGTAGTTTAACCTTGATCTAAGAAAGCCTCAAAATATAATAATCATCTTCTTCATCTTCAAAATGTATCCTTAAGTGCCAACCACTCGACCTGTAGCCTTATATGCCTACCACTCCTTTGTAGATCTTTTTATGTCTTTTAGAGGAAGCTTATCATCCAATTCATCAAGAAACTTTCTCATGTCAATGTGATAGATTGTAACATATAAACTCATATCACTCACTTCAACTCAAGAATTTACAAGAAAGTAAATAAACACAGTAAACAAGAGATATATATTTTTTAATCATTTACATAACCACAAATAAATAAAAGAATATATTTTTTGAATATTTTCAACCTTGAAATTACAACATATTCAAAGATAGAATTATAGTGAAATATTTTCACTTCATTACAATACATGATTTGCACTTGGCAATGACAATCATTTTACATTAATTTAATAGAATTTTGCATTTGGAATCTTGATATCTGTCACTCAAGTCGTGGGAAGTCTTCTGCTACAGAGGAAGAGCATCATCCGAGTGCTTTACTTCCAACCACAGACCGACAATTCCCCACACACCTTCCTTCTTGGAAGTGACCCTACCCTTCATGAAGAGTATAGAAATATGGAATCAACAAGTTATGTCATTTGAGTTCTAGTGATGTGTCATACGTAACACATTTGACCATACAACTCTAGACTATCTTCTAGCTAAGTATGATATGTTGGAATAAGGTCCCATTAACCTTGTAAATTCTAATATTGTATTTATTCTATTTATTATTTTTAATTTGTAATTACCCATAAGGGAATGAGGTAGTCTCATTGACAGTGGTTATTTCATAGTTACCAATGGGAGTTATGGAGTAATATTTGCTATTGGCAAATGCAAAAATCATGAGTAAATGAGGGTATGTGTTCCCCTTGGAGAATCTTCTATTTTGGCATGTATAACAACTTGTCATAATGTGGTGTAAGTGGATTTATGGAAGTTGCAAGTTGTCATAAGATTCCATGTATGTATGACACATGAGACACCCATTATTTGTTGTGGATGCTATTATTAGACTCAGGTTCCCATATTGGGAAGATTCTTTTTTAGTGGTATCTATGATGGTTATGACGCATCATAAAATTCTTTTTCATGCTATTCTTGGACCTGGGTGCCCAACCTTGCATGGGCAAGTTATCGGCACTTGGTGGTTGCATGAATAACACCATTTAATGCTTACATGTGGGGTTGTTGGAGGAGAGAGAAAGTGGATGCCCAAATTGGAGGGAAAAATCCTCTATAAATATTTGTTATTGTATTTGTTGTTGAATGTGAGATTTTAGGTACTCAGGTGCTGTCATAATGCTATCAAGTTGAAGACTGGTGGAGAGAGTTGTTGAGTGATTGTATTGTAAAATCTTTACAGATTAATACAAGCTTATGCCTCTTTCCTAGTGGAGTTTTTTTACCCACAAGGGTTTTCTCCATATATACACTGTGTTGTGTGTTCATTTTTCTATTTTGATGTTTTTGAGTTTGCATATTCTCATTTGCATGTTATAATCTCCATTGGTAATAGACAGTTAAGATTGCAGAAATTATATTTGAATCAGATTCTATTTGTGTAGTTGTGCCTTTCATTTCTAACATTTGGTATCAGAGCCTAGCCAACTTTGACTCTTGGGTGGTAGTGTGGAAGCTATAGCTGCAGTGGGAGATTTGATTGTGTTTGTCTTGCAAATCTTGTGTTGATATTATGGCTAGATCCACTATTGCATCAACCTCTCATTTGGACATTGAGAAGTTCAATGGAACAGGGTATGAGTTGTGGAAGCTAAAAATAAAAGATTTGTTGGAAGAAAGAAACCAGTGGTTGGCTGTTCAAAAAGAGAAGAAACCTGATGAAGTTTCTTTGGATGAGTGCGATAGACTAGATAAGAAGGCACAAGGAACCATCTGATTGTGTCTTTCAGATTCTATCTTGTTGAATGTCACAAAGGAAGAAACTGCACATAAATTGGGGAATCGGTTGAGTGAGATCTATCAAGCCAAGAGCATGGTAAATAAAATCTATTTAAAAAGAAAATTGTTGTCTTTGAAAATGATAGAGGGTGAGTTGGTTGCAAAGCATTTAAATTCATTTAATTTGTTGATGAGTCATCTTGCTTCAATATATGTTGATGTTGATGAAGAAGATAAATGTATCTTTGTTCTTTATTCTTTACCCAAGTCTTGGGAGAATGTTATCCTTTCTATTAGTGCTAACCTCACAGATATGAAGTTGGATGCTCTTGTTTTAGTGCTATTGTAATAGGAATTGAGGAAGAAGAGTTCAAATAGTTCAAGGGATGCTCTTAGTGTTAGGGAAAGGTCTAGGGAAAGGGGACTGAAAGGAGATCAAAAAGGGGCTAAGGACAAGTCCAAGGGCCAGTCTAAGACTCCTGGGAAGAAGAATAGAGTTAAGTGTTGGAACTGCAGTAAAATAGGGCATGTGAAGGAGTAGATAAACCTAAAGAAAAAGTGGGAGAGTGCTTTAGATAAGTCTTTGAATGCAGGTGAAGTTGTTTAACTTTCTGCATGTAATGTTGTTTCTAATGATCACTGGTTGGTTGACTCAGAATGCTCATTTCATATGACCCCACATAAGGAATGGTTCTCCACATATTAAGATTATGATGGAGGTAATATCTACCTTAGTGACAACTCTTCATATCCGATTGTTAGGAAAGTAAAGGTATAATTGTGCTTCAGTGATGGGAGGATTAAAACCCTCCTTGGTGTTTTACATGTTCTTGGATTAGCTAGAAATCTGATTTTAGTTTCAAAGTTGAATGATTTTGGAATGCATGTAACATTTGACAAGCATGGCTACAAATTGGTGAGAGGGAACTTGGTGGTAGCAAAAGGGAAGAGATTGGGAAACTGGTTTAAACTTGAAGCCACTATTGTTTGTAATGCCTCTTATGTATCTGAGGCTAGTACTGAAAATATTTGTATGTTGTAGTACCATAGATTGGGTCACACAAGAAATAATGTTTTGAAAACTATTAAGAATAAAAGTTTATTGGATGGTTTCTCTTATTCTGATGAGCAATTTGATTTCTATGAGCATTGTGTGTTTGGTAAACAAAACAGAAAATCATTTCCTTTAGGAAGCAATAGAGGAAAAGAGAAGTTAGAATTTATTCATATGGATGCGTTTGGACCTATGGATAATGATTCTATCGGAAGATCTCATTATTTTGTTACCTTCATTGATTATGTATCCATATTTACTTGGATTTATTTTATGAAACACAAATATGAAATTTTCACTAAGTTTAAGGATTACAAAGTCTTAGTTGAAAACCAATCAGGATTGAAGATAAAAATATTAAGATCTGACAATGGAGGTGAATATTGCTCTAAGGAATTTGATGAGTTTTGTAAGCATGTAGGTATTATCAGAAAAAAGACAACTCCGTATACACTACAATAGAATGGTGTTATAGAAAGGATGAACCAAACAATTATGGAAATGGCTAGAAGTATGTTGAGTGATGCACAATTGGATAAATGTTTTTGGGCAGAGGCTATGTGTACTGCTTGCTACTTGATTAACAGATCTCCTTGTAAGGCTCTTGATTCGACACCTTATGAAGTGTGGACAAGTAAGAAACCTTTTGTTTTGCATTTAAGGGTTTTTGGCTATGAGGCTTTTGTTCATGTCCCTAAGGAAAAGTGATCTAAGTTGGATCCAAAAGCTAAAAAGTGTACATTCATTGGATATGGTGATAATGTCAAGGACTATAAGCTTTGGAATCCACTAACCTGTAAGAGTATCTTTGTTAGAGATGTTATTTAAGGGAACTTAGAGCTATTTCTAAAACTCAGTAGCCAAAAGAAAAAGACGAAAAGGTAAAGAGCATGCTCTTTGATTTAGAGTAGGAAGTTATAGAAGAAGTTGGTATAGATGATCATGAAGAATAATAAGTTGAGGCTCTTACTCCACCCTTGAGGAGATCCACAAGACAATGAAATCTAGTTGATAGGTATAGCACACTAGATTTTTATTGTGTATTTTCTTTATTAAGTACTAATGATGAGCCTAGATCCTACGAGGAAGCTATTTATGTAGATGATAGTGAGTCTTGGCAGTTAGCCATACATGAGGTGATGATGGCTTTAGACTCTTGTAATACCTGGGATCTTGTTCGTTTGCCCAAAGAAATAAAGGCCATAGGTTGTAAGTGGCTCTTCAAGAAGAATTTTGGAGCAAACAGTTCATTGGAGAAGTACAAGGCTAGACTTGTAACCAAGGGCTACTCCTAGAGAGAGGGAGTTGATTTTGGTGAGATTTTCTCTCTTGTTGAAAAATTGACTTCTATTAGATTTATTTTATCCATTGTTGCAGCTTATGATTGGGAGATTGAGCAAATGGATGTTATAACTATGTTCTTGCATGGAGATCTTGAGGAAGAAATTTATATGCAACAACCTACAGGTTTTGACGTAAAAGGGAAAGAACAGTGGGTTTACAGGTTAAAGAGGTCTCTCTATGGTTTAAAATAGTCCCCTAGAATGTGGTATCAAAAGTTTTATTCATTTGTGTTGAAATTGAGTTTTTTAGAAGCAAGGAGGATCACTATGTGTACATTCATTGTATTGATGATTATATACTAATCATTGCATTGTAGGTTGATGACATGTTATTTTTCATTAATACTAAGGGTATGATCAATGAGATGAAAGCTTAACTTTCACATGCATTTGATATAAGGATCTTGGTGCTGCTAGGTATATTCTTGGAATGGAGATTAGGAGGGATAGAGATAACAAAAATCTTTGGTTGTCATAAAGTAAGTATGTGAATACTATTTTGCAGAGGTTTAGTTTGCAGGACTGTAACCCGGTTAGGATTCTTTACCCATTGGTACTAATCTTTCATTAGATATGTGTCCAAAGACTAAGGATGATTTTGAGGATATGTCTAATATGCCATATGCTAGTGTTGTAGTGATTTTGATGTATGCAATGGTTTGCACTAGGCCAGATATTGCCCAAGCAGTGGAAGTTTTGAGCAGATTTATGTCTAACCCTAGTAGACAGCATTGTAATTATGCGAAGAAGGTATTTAAATATCTTGTAGGTACTCTTGATCATTGTTTGATTTATTCTGGTATTGATAATATTGCTAAATATTTGGATATATAGGGTTTTGTTGATTCAGATTGAGCAGGTGACTTGGATAGTCGAAGGTCCACTAGTGGCTATGTGTTTACTCTATTTGGAGGAATAGTGAGTTGGATGAGTAAGAGGTAGTTGAAAGTTACATTGTCCACCATAGAAGTAGAGTATATGGCTACTACGCATGTCTCTAAGAAGAAAGTTTGGTTGAGGAGACTATGTATAGGTACTAGATTTGATTGCAGGATCATTCAAATTGGTTGTGATAACTAAAGTGCTATTTGTTTGGCCAAGAATCCTATGTATCATGCTTAGACTAAGCATGTTGATGTTTAGTATCACTTTGTTCAAGAGTTGGTTGTGAATGGACAAATTCAGCTGAAGAAGATAGATACTCAAGAGAATGTTGCAGATTCTTTGACCAAGCCTGTGAGCACAAAGAAGTTTGAGTGGTGCAGAGAGGCCATGGGCCTTGATTCTAGTGCCTGATTATTTCATTTTTTTCCTATGGGTTGATTTACAATGTATAATGTCAAGTGGGAGAATGTTGCAATAAGGTGCCATTAATCTTGTAAATTCCAATATTGTATTTATTCCATTAATTATTTGTAATTTGTAATTGCCCATAAGGGAATGAGGTAGTCTCATTGACAGTGGTTATTTCAGAGTTACCGGCAAGAGTTAAGGAATAATATTTGTTGTTGGCAAATGTAAACGTTATGAGTAAATGAGGGTAGGCATTCCCCTTGGAGAATCTACTATTTTTGGCATGTATGACAACTTGTGATAATGTGGTGTGAGTGGATTTATGGCAGCTGCAAGTTGTTTTAAGATTCCATGCATGTATGATGCATGCGACACCCATTATTAGTTGTGGATGCTATTATTAGACCTAGGTGGCCATATTGGGAAGATTCTTTGTTAGTGGTATCTATGATGGTTATGACATGTCATAAGATTCTTTTGTATGCTATTCTTGGACCTAGGCACCCAACCTTGCATGGGCAAGTTATTGCCACTTGGTGGTTGCATGTATGACACCATTTAATGCTTGCATGTGGGGTTGTTGGAGAGAGAAAGTGGATGGCCAAATTGAAGAGAAAACTCCTCTATATATATTTTCCATTGTATTTGTTGTTGAATGTGAGATTTTAGGTACTTAGGTGCTACCAAAATGCTATCAACTTGAAGACTGGTGGAGAGAGTTGTTGAGTGATTGTATTGTACAAATCTTTACATATTAATACAACCTTGTACCTCTTTCCTGGTGGAGTTTTTTACCCGCAAGGGTTTTCTCCACGTAAACATTGTTTTGTGTGTTCATTTTTTAGTTTTTATGTTTCTAGGTTTGCATATTTTCATTTGCATGTTACAATTGAAATTGGTAATACATAGTTAAGATTGCAGAAATTATATTTGAATTAGATTTCCATTTGTGTAGTTATGTCTCTCATTTCTAAGATGATCATCCTGATAGGTTACATCATCTGGACACTTGTGAACTGAATAATGCATGCAGAGACAAATGCATCACTTTGACTAAAGTTTGAATATAAATAATGTTACAATAAACGCAGTCGTATGTTCACACACCTCTAACTTGACTTAGGAACTATCTCATTCTATAGTATGGCTTATCTAGATAAAACACTAGACTTATATGTCTAGACATTACTTTACTCTTAGTGAATATGACTTAGAAATTAACTTGGTACTCTAGGTTATCCATTTATACAAAGTATAAGTTTAGAAAATTATAATTCTTCAATGAGTTCTTAGTTACATTCTTGCAATCCCTAAGAGTCTATGACTACCAGTCATGCTACTCAACTTCAAGAATTAAGCATTCTAGGACATTAAGTCTTGTTTCAACTCTAACAAGAAAATATAAAATTACATCAAAGAGCTTCTCATACTCTTAGTAATAACATCTTATTTTGTGGTTTCTCAACCTTATCTGTCGACCATACAAAATAAAAGAATAATATAGGATCATACTTAAACTTAAGAGATTCTATGATCTTTAATCTCATCTAAATTGATTTTAATGTTTAAATTCCTCGAATCCAAAAACATCATAAGGATAATAATATTCAATAATAATTATAAAAACATCTACTAGTCTACTCTTCACCTCTCGAATATTATAATATTTACATATTAAGTATCTCGAATAGACATCTCATTTGAGATTTATCTTCTTCCAATAAATACTATCAGCTTCTTAGCTATACTCTAACTTAATCAATCTATCACTTGATAAGTTTAAGTGTTCCTTTGTATTGTTGACCAAATGGTCTTCTTCAAATCTTCCGACTTCAATTAAGGGATATATTTGTTTCTACAAATCTCTTATTTAGAAAAGAAAGATAACACTTATCATAACTTTAAAACTAAAGAGATACTATAACTCTTATCCTATTATGATGTCAAAGATGTATTATCATCTATATATTTTAGATAAAAAGTATAAGTAATCTTAGAACAACCTATTTAGAATAAATGGAAATTATACAAGTTACAAGTCTTCGAGTGATATAGATATATTGAGCTCCGTTATCTAACTCTTAATAAATTCCAATTTTGGAATATAGAAAACTCGAAATATCTCTTGTCTAATCTTAAAATTTAGCAATAGAAAGAATTGGTCATGATGATGGATATTCCATCTACCACAATCTTATATTGCCTTGACCTCGGTTATATAAGATCTCGAGTGTAATTTTGGTTAGCGTCTATACAAAGATCTTTTATAGAGAATCAAACTGGTAAAATGTTCACTCATATAGATAGATCCTTCATAGATAATTCATATCCTATCAGTCTGTATGAGATTTACTCAACAACAAATACTTAATTGAATATTCTTGGGCTATTGACCTACATAGAAAGTTTACTATATAACAAATGCCACTGATATTAACATAAAGAGATGATCTATAGATTGATCATTATCAATGATCATAAACACATGTGACTATTTCTATCCAACCATATTATCACAAATGAATCATAAAGCAATCTTGGATAGACATAGCATTAAGCTATGCATGACATTTATATATAATCGATACAAATTGATCATGACCGTACTGGGTAATCACAATAGTAATACATGAACATAATAGAATATTTTTGCCAACATAAACATGATAGTTTATAGTTAACAATGAGCACGTCAACTCATAGGTTTACACAATTGACTATCTATCATGTTGACTTTGTTTACATATAGTGGTATAATGAGCAATATCGGCTCTATTGAACATAATAAAGTAATGAGCTCATTGGCTCCATTTCTGCATAGTAATCCATTGAGTATAACGACTCACAACTAGAAGGAAAAATAATAATATTTCTAAATATAAACATTATTAGATATATCACAGTAGTGACTATTATCTTTGGCCTCATGATTGCTTACTAGCAATGCCAAAACACAAAAGATTTGCAAATATAATAGTAGTATTGAAAATAGGAAATAACCTATGAGTTCGATGTGATGTCTAGTGAAGTCTCTTCTCACTTTTGTCCTCAACGAGATCCTCTACCTTTCCTTCTATCATCTCTCACTCACTATTTTTTTCCTCCACCCCTCGATGCCTTTTATCCTCCTCCTAACTATTGAGAGAATCCCCCTTAATGAGCAGCTTCCACACTCCTCAAATGGTGCTCCCATGACTTCCATGAAGGCATCATACAAAGTGGAAGTTATGGTCACTAAAGACCACTTCCTGAAACAATATTCAACATGTCGAGCCACTTCTCTAAATAGTTAGAGAATGAATGGGATTCAAACAACCTCTTAAATTAACAGGGAACCATTTCCTATTTTCATGGAGAATTGTTGACCACCTTCTTAAGACTTCTCCTTAGACTCTATTAAACTATATATATATCCACAAAAAGAAAGTAAAAAGCTTCCTCTTCTTACTTACGTTAATACTAACATTTGAAAGGTTACGAGAATAGGGTCAAGTTTATCTCCTTTATTTATCTCACAAAACATCAAAGAATGGTTACATTACCAAAATGAATGACCTATAAAAAATCATCAAATCAACATAATTAACCTCTGATTTAAATCATTATAAAAACATAACTAGAATCATGGTGTATAGGGAAAACAACACCTATCAACCACATCTTTTCGATGGTTAGATTATGCCAACTTGGTTATGACAAAACCAATGAGCTACTCGATCTTGACGTCAAATCAACGACTGTCGAGTCAAAACCCAAACCTTGACCAAAAAGGGAAATTATGACTTACCAAATTTTGACACGGGTTCACTATAATAAACACAAGACTTAGATGGCAATAACTTGTTCCTTCTCATATGTCTATTCTCTTCTCTTTAATGATACTCTCCCTCTCTTTCGTAGAGGGCGGAAACCTGTTTCCTTCTTACAACATGCATTCACCATACTGGGATTAGTGCATCGTTACTCCATCCTTAAATCAAACAAATAAATAAATAATCCTAACATCATTTGATCATATGTCTAAATTCTTTTGCATAATAATTCATAAAATCTTTGATTTATCATGTCATTTTTTCTAAACATCAAATCATTAATCCTTGCAAAATTATCCACTAATTGCATAAAAGTTAAAAGTAAATCATAGTTAAAATTAGGGATGTGACACAGATGGGTGTGTGCAAGAAGTTGAGTTCACTTTCTAGCCAAAAAGTGGAAGTGGTTTCCTTGATTTTTTGGAATTTGTCACATTTGACCTTAAAATTTGAAGCACTTAGAGATGGAATCTTGAAAAAAGTCACTAATCATAAAATGTAGCACTCAGAATTTAGTTTCCAAATATGTAATTTATTTGAATACCTAGATGATACAAATTGATTTTCAATAGGCCTTTCTACTAAAAAAACACTGTTTAAAAGTCACCTTTTTTTTACTATACCATGCACGTGTACATCATCCATATTTTGACATAAATAATCATATTTTTCTAAATCCTTTTGAGAAAAGATTTGTAACTCACTGAAGCACATTTTCCTTTTTTTTGTAATTTTTATTGAATATATTTTTTGTTAATTTTTTATTGGCCATATTTGGTGTTTTAAAAAATTATCTTGTACGTCATGCATAAGATGACCTAAACTTATCATTTTTTTATTTTTTTTTCAAATTGAAAAAAATTGTCGAAAGTATGTTTTCGTACAATTTGTTTTTCAAAAAAATATTTTAATAAAAAGTTATTAAAATACTAAAAACCCTAATAATTCAAGTTTATGGACCTATTTCATTAGAAATTAATTGAAAATTAGAAGAAAGAATCCAATTGTAAAAAAAATTACATATTTGGAATCTACATTGTCTCGTCTATAATGGGTTTTAATTTTGTCAAAAAAATCTGCAAAAAAGGTCTTTAGACATATGCCCAAAGTCACTATTTTGTTGTGACATTGACAGGACCTTCAACCTGGAAGTCAAACCAGCTCCAAAGCCTAGGTTTGGGTCCCCAACCCTTTTCCTGAACTGGTTAAGAAAGAAAAATTGGGCCCAAAATTCAAATTTTAGGATACGGGATCCCATTTTGTTTTTCCTATTTAATCCCTTTATGAAATGGGATCCCACTTTTGGCTTCAGGATCCCGATGCAAAACAAGATCTCGTTTGATAAAAAGTGGGATCTCGTTTCACTTTTCCCGATTTTAGGTTTGTGTCTAAGTCTGAAACTTCAACCGTAAGTGGACACAACTTTGTGCATTTACCCAGATGCCATCTAGTTCCTTATCCATAGTCAACAATCTCTTATCCCTAAGCTTACTCATGGCATCTGCATCGCATAACCCATATATTATACTTATCATTAGAGGGATTTTCATCATGCTTATATGAGATACTTTTGACTTTTTTTTTTCTATAGGAGGAAATTCTTAATTCTACCCTAGAGATTATAAAACCTCTAGGGTGCTTGATTAAATCTGAGAGATTTAATTCTATATCTTGTTCTTAAAATTGACATGAAGTAAGTTTCTACCATAACTTTAATTAGATAAGTATGGACACTCCCTAGTCTTCTTTGGTCCTTAAAATGAAAGCAATTGAATTAGATATCTAAAAGTACATTTCATACTTAGCAAATTTGGGAAGAACATACTTAGGTAGAACGTGATGATCAATGAGAGTAACTTCAACCATGATGGGAGTGTGTCTAGAGTAGATCTACCAAGATACCTACTTACATGCTCTAATTTCTTCTATTAGTGTTAGATTTATTCAAGGCATAGCATACTTGTTCACATTCTCATACACTTTGGGGAGAAAAATTTACTTATCACTATAGTCTTCCTCCCATATATGTTATCGTGAAGCTATTTGAAAATTACATGGATTGTGATTTTGTAGCCTAGCCTCTATTTGGTTAGGGGAGGAGTGAATGATGTGGAAGCACATATTGCATCAGTGAGATATGTCATCATATAAAAGTCTTCCCCAATGTTACTCTTTAAAATTGTTTGAGAGTTGAAAAAATAAAATTCCCATAGTTTGAGAGCATTTGCTTTTCTTTATTTATGTAACAATTTGGAACCCAACATACATTCAAATTGGTCAAATCCTTGTCACCAAAAAAATGCATATTAAAATCATGGTATCCTACAGATGGCACCTAAAAAATTAGATGAGTACTCTGTGAGCCTACTATGTTGGGCTAGATCAACTTTAAGTCTAGCCTAGTCCTACAAATTTTCTATTACATCATTTTCCTTTAACCATTACTTAGGAATAACATCACATCACAGAGTAGGGTTTGGTAGGTGCAACATGTCTTTGAAATATTTTGAACTAATATTTATAAAAGGTTGCTCCTTAAATCATGCAATAAGAAAATATATTCACTAATAAGTCCCAACATGAAAATGTATTAAACTCATTGGTAGCATTGTGTAGCAATGGCACCCTAATCATGTCTCTCACATTCACTTATCTTCATCCCTTGGCCAATTGTTGAAAAACTTGTATAATGCATTAAAATGAAAGTCCTTATGTGGATGGTACATGGTATTACTATACTCAATTAGTCTAGTCACCATGTTTCATTTCTCTTGAAACCCTTGACTACAACTAGATTGCATTTACCAATTTCCTATATCCTTCCTATGCTAAAGCTCAAACATTTTTATTATTTCAATAAAATTCACCTAGAAATATGATCATTACATTCATGCCTAGGCAATAAGTACAGTTATTTATAATTCAATCCTACTAAAACCAAGAAATACTCATAAAGATTTGTGTCATTTATTCATCATACATGAACAAACTTTCATTAATATGGAGATCATAAAGTATTGATAGCTACTACCAAATAGTCTTGTCATCATCCTTTTACTTGAATTTTGTATCCATGTGTCCCACTCTAACTTGCACTTGCAATCATTGTCAATTTAATTTTGTGTATAGGCATCAACTTAATTTGGGTTACCTTTTTATTTATCTAACTTCAAGTTTCAATTAATGTTTTAATTAGGCTACAAATATAAAACTCTTATAGGTTGTGTTGCACAAGGGTACAAAGTTCCAAAAATACTCTAGAGTTTAAAATTGATCTTTGTAGTTCTGAGGATGTGACTAAATTGAGCATTAATAATTTATAAAGTCCATAAAGATAGATTATAACTCACTAGTAGATGTAACATACATTTCACAACATTAAATAAGGCTTTTGATATTTGAAGTTTCATTTGTAAGGGTAAAAATTAAAATGTGAATGTGAGACTATGAATACATTTCACCTAAAAAAATTCTTCCTAATTAAAAAACCTTATTTTACATTGACCCATCTAATCTATGAGGCATAGACACAAGTTATGAAATTAATCAAAAGGGTTAGTGGCTCAAAGGTCCAAAATTACATCAAAAGTGAAATCTTAAGATTGTGGATATGAAAGGCCAAGTAAATTAAATCTTGAATAAAATTTGGATCTAAACAAAAATACTACAATAGTTCTTCCTATTTCATGAATTCATCTCCTCTCAAATTTCAATGTTTGGGTAAATAACCATTTATAGAAAATGAATTCTAGCTAATGACCTAGACCATAAATTTAACTCCATGCATGTGCAAACCATTTATAAACCTAATTTATCAATGGGTCGTGAGTGTCATGAGTCTAGAAGTCATATAGATTTAAGACCATAATATTTTAGATAGGGGATAGTGATGAATTTTGATTTGTAAGCAACTCACTAGATAGTAAACTTGGTATGTATAAAATTCTATGAGCTAGCCAACTGGTGCACATTAACACATAAAAACATGCACAATTATTTAGGCTAAGAATAGTGATATATACATATCCTTAGTTAAAGTAGGGCATGTTGTTCAAGGGACAACACAACTATATTAGGCCCCCCTTCCAAATATAGATTGTTGCTAGGTCAAAAATCTCACAAACATCAAAAGGTGTTGATGGTTCCCTTTTTATTGAAAACAAAAAATCTCCCTAAGTTTATGTATGATGTCATGGTATACTAAGATAATAATACCAAGTGATCCATTAAACAACACACAAGAGGCCTACTAGTGACTAATAAATGTTCCTAGTTAACTATGGTATTATCTTCCTTTATACCAGGATAGTTATGCATATATAAGAACAGCCTTGAAATATATAGTAATGTTCAGTAAGCCTAGAAAAGGTGTTTAATGAAGTTCAAATTAAAAGTAACCTAGTCATAAAATAGTGTTAGGAAAGGTGTCTCAAACTTTCATCCTAGTGTTAATCACAAGAAAATGTAATTTTGGGGGCATAAAACAAAAAAATGTAATTTTGGGAATTTTTAGAGCTCTATAGCTATATTTCTGCCCCAAAAATGTTAAAATGGGATATTACTAGAGAAAGTAGGTGATAACAACATGGATCTCTTCAATTTTCTCAATTTTGAAAAATGAGCTCAATCACTTCCTAGATCAAAAGTTATGACCTTCAGAAGTTGTGCCTCCCACATCAAAATGAAAGCCCATATGTGATTTATATGAAAGCTATAGGAGGGAGGAACACTTATTGAACAACTTATGATACATGCTATGACATGCCACAAAGAATATTTGAATGGATATATTGAAGACAAAATTGAGTGCCCAAGTTGGTGAGTGGATTTTGATGAGCCTATGACAAGTGTAAGGAAATAAACTTTTTTTATCTTATGGATTGATCCTATGATTTGGGCTTTGAATTTTGACTAGGTATTTGGGTGCCACATTTTGATAGGTTTTGGAATGGTTTCCAAATTACCATTTCATCATTTAATGCATTTATTCCCCTATTTATTAGGTTCTTGAAATGGAGATTACATAGTGAGTTTTGTAGGTACTATTATGTTGCCAAAATTTCTCTAGATCTCATGTTGGTGATACTCATGTATAGTATTATAATTTACATATGTATTGAAACCATTTGGTCACTGAATAACAAATTGGGTTTTCTCATGAAAAAAATTTGTGTTTATTTCCTTATAATTGTATATTTAGTTTAATTTTGCAAATACCTCCCCTCATAGATTAGTTTAGGAAGTGTATTATAAAACTCTACTTTCTTTCAACTACTCCTAACTAAGAGGAAAGTAAGAACACAAGAACATGGAGAGAGATGAAGAATAACAAATGTGAGTTTATTAGTGAGAATGAAGACCATTGGCTTCAAAACCTCCTTTATGAACACATAAAACTAATCAAACAACAATCAATCCAAGCAAGACTTGAATCTATGAACTATACAATAATTTAGGGAAATGAATCTCTTGCAACCAAAAGTAACCACCATAGAAACATGTGTATGTTACAAATTAGTATTTAGAGAAATAGATTACAATAAATATCTATACCTAAAAAGGAGACAAATAATCAAATGACCACATACATATGCAAATTGTAGCAAGCAATATTACACATATAAATTAAATTGTTAAAACTATTTTCTCATAGATAATAGACTCAAATAAGCTATAATAGTTACACTACCTAGCTAATAGAACTAAAAAATTTGAACATATATAGACTAGATATGCAAAAGGAGATCCATTTCACAATTTCCCAACAAACTTTTACAAGTGGCCAACAACCAAATATAAATAGAACTCCAAGGATCAAGATACAATAGATTTCACCTATGTTCATTAGTGGCAAGAAAAAACACCACATGATTATGAAGGACTCAATTCTAGGGTCAATTTGTACATGGCCATTCAATTAATTAATCTTTGATAATTACATCATATTTTAAACTTGTTACAAAAACATTGTAAATAAGTGTACTCTCTATGCATATTAGGATAATTCACTTAATTGGATGTCTTTTCAAAATAGGGGAAAATCACCTACAAACATGCATGCATGGTTTCTACCATAACATGATTTAATCTACTTTAGTTGCCAACTAAATGTTGGAAGGTAGCTTGTAATCCATTGAATTAGATTCTCTTGACATTTGTAATTAGTGTGGACATGGTTAGACTTTTTTAACTTCTCCAACTACCTACACTACCATCAGAAACAAAGCTTCTTGAGTTGCATCAAATTAGCATCAAGCAAAAATAGTCTTGCACACCAAGATAGAGAATCTGATTTTGATAAAAATGCCCCAAATGCATTTAACACCACTTTCTGTGTCACCAAATAAATTCAATATGTAAATTATCTAGAAGGGAAAATTACTAATCACTTTTCATTTGGTGAAAAAGTCCAAATTCTAACTTTACAAACATGTTTTACTCTAAATTTATGGTCCCTCTTTGATTTATTACAATTATGTCATTGTGGACTCATTATGTGGGCTTGGGCTAGTGCTTCCAAGCCATAGAATTTAGAGTCAAGATCATACTTTAGACAGGTTTTCATTATACTAGATGCAAGAGCACTTCTTTAGAAATGGACCATAGGGTAAATTATATTATATTCACAACCATAGGGTACTCCTACTTGGAAATAGACATCAAGTTAGATCAAGCCATAAACATGCATGCCATCCCTACAAGAAGACATGGTAGTGCATAATGAGGATGAGGTGATGAGTACACATTTCATATGTTACACATTAGTAGGGATCAATGGTACTAAATAAATGGGTTCAAATTTAACAACATCAATGAAATGACACAAGCAAAAGTACATGGCACTTATTTTTTCTTCTTGTATCGAGAAAAATAAAGACTACAAGGAGAAATCAGTGCTCAAGTTCAAGAAATAAATAGAAATATGAATAAACTAATAGAGACAATGAACTAGGGGTAGCTAAAACCATAGTACATGACAGTTCTTTTACTATTTATCTAGGGTAAGTGTTAAGATCTTTCTAAAACCGTACACACATTTGACATCTCACAAGAAATAAGTGAGATCAGATGACATAGGCCTTAATGCATTAAATAAGTCACTCGTAGTTTAATATGGTGATTTGGGCCCACATGCAATGAATGTCTTTATAATGAGACCTACCTTGGATAATACCACTTGATGCTTTCAAACACAACCCAACCCACCTCGGTCAACTTTTAGTGAACATGGGGAAAAATATGATTAGGTCCTCCATTATATAGTTCTATGTCACATTTGTACTCGGCCAATGGGGTTGAGCCACCTTATCCTTCCTATTCTTAAATTAAAAGAATTGTGGGTGCCTAAATTAAATTGAAGGAGTCATATGCACCCATCACTCTAAATCGTGACATAAATCAAGGGCTCAACCAAAGCCATTAAGATCAGAAGGAAAGGATTTCAATGGTGAAAATAAAGTTGCATAGTGTTACATTACTTATTTGACAATGTAGATAGCATGTGGCTTAACCTTAGATGCATATCAATATACCTTGACCAAACATGTTGATTTCCTTGGGATCATTATTGTTTTTAGTTACCTTTGTAATGTGGGGAAACAAATTAAGTGTTATGGGAATTGGTTATCACAAGTCATTGAATAATTACAATGAAGAGCACATAGGCTAAGGAAAAGGTCCATAAAATATGGGGGACCAAAAACATTAGGCCAACAAGGGACATGGTGAGACTAGCAAAGGCTATTCATGTAGAGCTGAGGACTAGTTATTAGTCACACTAGAATTGCAAAGTGATGAAATAAGTTATTAGAAACTAGGTGTAACAAGTTGATGCATAGTTGAAACATAAAGTGCATGGCCATGCAAGGTGTTGGTGTATACGTTTAATCTTAGGCATATATACTTGCTTTAACCATAGTTAGGTGTATTTTCAACATGTACTTTGAACTTGTCAAAGTAGTTAGTTGTTTTGGAGAGGTGTCAACTTGCATTGACACCTCGCGCTATCTTTGTGGGTGGTTACTCACCACCACTTCTTGTAGAGGAGTCCTATCCTTGTTTGGTGGAGAAGCGGGTACTCACAAGTTTGCCTATTTATATCTACCTCATTTGTGAATATAACGGGTTGATTTCAATTGCAACCTCATGCTTGTTTGTCTACTCCACAATCTTGGTATTTTCTAGATGGTATTAGAGAATTGTGGTTAGCTTCAAGTTGTTTGTTGTCTACTATGCGATTCACCCATTCACATGCTATTCTTCACAATGTGAGGTTTCATTTTTGTTTAGTTTTGTTATTCTTTAACTGTGCTCTTGTTGTGTTTGTTTTGGAGATCAAAATGCCCACATAGGGCATCATTTTTTGATGCCACAAAAAGGCCATAGAATGACCTGCTTCGCCTTCTTCTAAACACCCTTTGAAGGGCTCAATATCCGTGACATACACATGCATTCTCTGCCTTCATTGAGGAGCTCAAGGTACATCAAGGATAGTTCACATAGCTACGTCTCGTATGCTTGCATTACAGGCTTGCTACGATCTGCAATGCCCATACAAAGGGTTTGGCATAGGTCACAGACCAACATGCTCCAGTAGCACAAAAATACCCATCATTGGGCCTGCAGTAGGAAGGTTAGGGCTGAGCAAAGATGCCACATAGAGGCATCACCAAATCATCCTCTAAATGATGTGGAAATTGCCCTCAAATACCTCAGTTTCACCCTTCCATACGCCCCTCCAATAGTCTCTCAGGTAGAGTGATGGGTGTCATTTTTTCTCTTAGTAAGGTTGGCACAATTCATTCAGAAAAGTGTTAAAAAAGCTGATGTAAGAAACCCGAGGGGGTGATGCAAGCAGGGGAAGTGGGGAACCAATTTCAATGTTAAGCCCTTGGTCACATGGGGTTTTAGCCCCTGGTCATGCACAACCCAAGGGGTCTTATTTTTCCACCTCTTATCATTTTTTTCCAATAAATTTGCATGCAAATTTTATTCCTCAAAAATTGGAATTTTTTTTTTTTAATGCAAAAAATATTGCAAGTCCTAAAACTTTTGCAAATCAACTCAAAATCGAGTGATTCCTTTTGTAAAAGTGGATGTTTTTTCGTCTTCGATCTACCTAGCCTAAAATTGCTCTAAAAATATAAAGTGCTTGTTTATGCTATTTTAAGGTGACTTAACGCACTCATTCTATAAAGTGCCAATTTTTATTTTTTTTTTTTGGGGGGGGGGGAATACATAATCAAGGGGGATAGTGTTGTGTCATCATTTTTCACAATGCAACAACTTTATAAAGTGCCACTTTAAGGGGGGAATTAAGAAAAATCACGCACTCAACTTATAAAGTGCCACTTTACATAAAGTTCAATTAGGGATCTAACTAATCTAGGTTGCCTAATGTGTTGATTTCTATTGTCTAGTCAAACAAACTTCTTCTAATCATGCGATATGAAACTCACTCTTCTGTAATCAACCTAAGCAAGGGAAACTATAAGTCCTGGTGTGAAGGCATCCTAAAAAATCTACAGATGCATAATCTCATACCTCATCTGTATGGACTTGTCACAAAGCTGTGTCACACTTTTATAAAGGAAATGGCCAACGTTGATCCAACTTTTAAACTTGAATCACTAAAAAGTGACATATATGTTTTGAATTTTGAAATGATGTAAACTAATAAAATATTTAGTTTTTAGTATAATTTATGTTTGTATTTTTTTAAAAAAAATTGAAAATTATTTGAATATAGTTTTTAATAAATTGACACTATAATTTAGTTGCTGATAAAATGAAGTTACATGAGACGTCAATCTTTATAAAGTAAATTTTATTTTTTTTCTGCAAGTTTTTTTATGTGTATTTATAACATGAAACTTTAGTGCATGGATATATTTTTTTTCCAATTTTGATAAATATATTTTTTTAAATACATAATAAAATGTGTGTGTATTAAAATGTAGTTGTTTCCATTTGACGTCAACTTTCATATTAACTATTTATCTAAAATAGAAAAAAAATTATACCATCTTGATATAGATTCTTTTATCTAGTGCATCATATTTTTTTCAATTTTTTTTAATAAGTTTTACTATTTTTCCTTGACATGGTAATCAACCTGATGTTTTGTGTTGATAACTTACTTTTAGTAAAAATAGAAAAGAAAATATAAATAATAATTAAACTATTAAAATATATATGTTTGAAAACTAAACTTATAGATCTACAAAAGGGTATTTTTATATTTAAAAAAAATATTATTTACACAACTAGAAGTTGTTGAAATATCAAGTTTTTCAAATAATTTTAATTTTTTGGTAAATTGGCTTCATAGTGGTGCTACATATGCATTTAGCCAACAATTTTAGTAGGAAAAGTTGTGGACATATCTAAGTTAGAATGAATCTTACAAGATCATATGTTTGACCAAAATTGATTTTTAATTAGAAATACTTAAATTCACTTGTGCTGATAAGTTGGCTGAAAGTGTGACACAACTTTGTGTTTTTACCTTCCTGAACTTGGTAAATAATCTCGGAAAGCTAAGTGGTTTAATCATCATGATCACATTGTTGGATTAAAAAGTTTATATATTCCAGAAGCCACTTTATATGCAATCATGGATATTGACTGTCCACATGCATTATGGATCAAAATTGGGAGATATATGGAGACTGGAATGTTTCTCCATTCCCACATGATCCTACTTTGATCACAACTCACATTTCTAATCATGATACAGAAACAAAATGTTCCACTAACATAGAAGAAGTCTTCACACCTAATGTTGCTTCATTAGATTTCAAAGTCGCTTCTTCAAAAGCCTCTAGTGCTTCTTTGTAATAGGATATTAGTCTTCCTAGCATTGCTAATTGGGACACATTTCTACATGGCATCACTTGTCTATTTGTAGAGTCCTGCATTGCTGACATGGAAGCACACATTAAGGATATGAGTCTTCTCTTCGATGACAGTTTCGATCAAGCTGCATCAACATTGTCCACTTTGGATATTCATGCTCTACATTGTCCTACACATGGTTTTGGATCGTCATCATCCTCATCTATTGCGCATGAACCTAAATTGATTATGGTATCCTTCGGCATCGACATGGGGACACCTGAGCACTCTTTGAAGGCATCAACATGGGCACCATCATCCTTGGATCAGCTTCAACATGATTCAAGATCATACATACATCTTCTCGTATGGGAAGATATCCTGCATCTTTAGGTGGTTTCATTTCTTCCCATGTGAAGGAACATTTTTTGGCATTCTTAGATCTACATCTACATCCTTTGTCGACTATTCAACATCATTGTAGTAGGACATGTATTATGGGGGGGTCTCATAGACCTTCTATCATTTTCTCTCCTATGGGGGGAATCTATTGGAGGGGCTTTCTAAGCCTTTGCTTTTTTTTCTCTCTTTTGGAGGATAGTTTTTTCCCAATAGGTTTTCTATCTTTCTCTATTTCTGAGAGATTTGCATTGTACATGAGTACCTTATCAGGCTTCATGGCCGGGACTCATTTTTCATTTACATTGTGCATGGGTACCTCACTAGGCTTATAGCTAGCACCCATTTTTCATAAACTCACCTAAGCTATGCTTGGGGGGTGTTGGTGTATAACCTTTAATCATAGGTGTATACACTTGCTTTAACCATAACTAGGTGTATTTTCCACATGTACTTTGAACTTGTCAATGTAGTTAGTCATTTTGGAGAGGTGTCAACTTGCATCGACACCTCGCACTATCTTTGTGGGTGGTTACTCAACACCACTTCATGTAGAGGAGTGCTATCCTTATTTGGTGGAGAATCACGTACTCACACTCACCTATTTATAGCTGCCTCATTTGTGAATAGAATGGGTCGATTTCATTTGCAATCTCATGTTTGTTTGTCTACTTCACAATCTTGGGGGCTTATTTTTTCACCTCTTATCATTTTTTTTCCAACAAATTTGCATGCAAATTTTATCTCTCAAAAATTAGAATTTTTTTGCTATGGAAGGATTTTTTTTGTGAATGGAAAAAATATTTCAACTCCTATAACTTTTACAAATCAACTCGAAATCGAGTGATTTGTTTTACAAAAGTGGATGGTTTTTCCTCGTCGACCTACCTAGCCTAAAATCACAATAAAAATATAAAGTATCTATTTATGCTATTTTAAGGTGACTTAACGCACTCCTATAAAGTGCCAAATTTGTGGGGAAAATACATAATCAAGGGGGGATAGTGTTGTGTCATCATTTTTCACAATGCACTAACTTTATAAAGTGCCACTTTAAGGGGGGAATTAAGTGAAAACACACACTCAACTTATAAAGTTCCACTTTACGTAAAGTTCAATTAGGGATCTAACTAATCTAGGTTGCCTAATGTGTTGATTTCTATTGTCTAGTAAAACTAACTTGTTCTAATCATGGGATATAAAATCACTCTTATGTAATCAACCTAAACAAGGGAAACTATAAGCCCTAGTGTGAAGATATCCTAAAACATCTACGGATCCATAATCTCATACCTCATTTGTATGGACTTGTCCCTGAACCTAGTAAAGAATTTTAAAAGCCTAAGTAGTTTAATCATCATGATCACATTGTTGGATAAATAAATTTATATATTCCAGAAGCCACTTTGTATGCCATCATTGATATTGACTATCCAGATGCATTATGGATCAAAATTTGGGAGATATATGGAGACTCGAATGTTTCTCCATTCCTACATGATCCTACTTTGATCACAACTCACATTCCTAATCATGATACAGAAACAAAATGTTCTAGTGACATAGAAGAAGTCTTCACTCCTAATGCTGCTTCATTAGATTTCAGAGTCGCTTCTTCGAAAGCCTCCAGTGCTTCTTTGCAACAAGATATCAGTCTTCCTAGCATAGCTGATTGGGACACATTTCTACCTGATATCACTTGTCTATTTGTAGAGTCCCACATTGCTGACATGGAAGCACACATTAAGGACATGAGTCTTCTCTTTAATGATAATTTTGATGAAGCTGGATCAACATTGTCCACTTCAGATATTCATGCTCTACATTGTCCTACAGTTGCTTTTGGATTGTCATCATCCTCATCTATTGTGCATGCACCTGATTTGATTATGGCATCCTTCGGTATCAACATGGGGACACTTAAGCACTCTTCAAAGGCATCAGCGTGGGCACCATTATCCTTGGATCATCTTCAGCATGATTCAAGATCATACCTACATCCTCTTGCATGGGAAGATATACTCTATCTTCAGGTGGTTTCATTTCTTCCCAAGGCAAGGAACATTGTTTTGCATTCTATCTGCATCCTTTGTCGACTATTCATCATTACTAAAGTAGGACATGTATTATGGGGGGTCTCATAGACCTTCTATCATTTTCTCTCCTATGGGGGGAATCTCTTGGGAGGCTTTCTAAGCCTTTCCCTCTTTTTTCTCTCTTTTGGAGGATAGTTTTTTCCCACTGGGTTTCCTACCTTTCTCTATTTTTGAGAGATTTCCATTGTACATGAGTACCATATCAGGCTTCATGGACGAGACTTATTTTTCATTTGCATTGTGCATGGGTACCTCACAAGGCTTATAGGTGGGACCCATTTTTCATAAACTCACCTAAGCTATGCTTAAGGGGGGGTGTTGGTGTATACCACTAATCTTAGGTGTATACACTTGCTTTAACCATAGTTAGGTGTATTTTCCACATGTACTTTGAACTTTTCAAAGTAGTTAGTCATTTTGGAGAGGAGTCGAGTTGCATAGACACCTTGTACTATTTTTGTGGGTGGTTACTTGCCACCACTTAATGTAGAGGAGTCATATCCTCGTTTGGTGGAGAATCGGGTATTCACACTCGCCTATTTATATCTGCCTCATTTGTGAATACAATAGGTCGATTTCATTTGCAATCTCATGCTTGTTTGTCTACTCCACGATCTTGGTGTTTTCTACACAAGGTAAAGAACATAATTATGAAAAAAAAGAAAAAAGAAAGATTGAACAATTTAGAATACCGTGGATGCTTAGAAAGATAAAACTAGAGGTTTACACATGTCACATAGAGCAATGGGAGATGGGAGCTCATGAGCCAATAATATATGATTTCAGATTGGTTATCAATGGGGTTCATGAACAATTTATAAAGGGCAATAGGGGATACATTTACAAGACAAAGAAACAAGGCACTAAGAACACCAAAGCTAACTATTAGGGGAGGTAACTAGGGGCAACATAAAATGCATGCATTAAAAGTCTAGTAGCCTCAAATTTAAATTGTACTTGGGCATATGGGCATAAAAAGAGACTCAACACAACCTAGTGTACAATTTAAAATAAGTCACAATTTAGTTAGCTCATAATAACTAGTACAAAAAGAGAACAAATGTTTCAATTTTAAATTTTAAAATTTGGGGTTTAGATCCATGGTCATAGGAATGATCTTAATCAATTTTGCACTTGTGGGCTTGAACCACAGCAACATAATGGAATATTTAGGTTTGATGATGATTTCAAAGGATGAGTAGTGATGGTATACGGATTGACTAATGTTATTTGTGAACTTTCAATGTGAGAAATACTATCTTATAGAATAGTCAATATTTTTATGGACAACCTAATTGTCATGTTCTTAAAACATAAAGGAAAAGGTTATGGATATGCAATTTGCACCATTACAAAAATTAACATTAATAAATGAAAGTAATCTTACAAAATATAAGTTATATAATAACATTATGCTATTTTTACGAACCTATTGGATATATACATGATAAATATTTAATATATATTTATAAAATTTAAAATACAAATATAATAATAGATTCATGCATGTGGGTGAATAAGATAACAAGTTATTTGTATCCAAATTAAGGGACATGTTCTATATTTAGTAATGAATATTAATAGTTAATAAAGCTTAATTAGTTTTATACAAATATCTAGTGTTGATGTGTGATGTGTTTGACTACTAATTTTATCAAATATGTCAATATTGGAGGGTCATTTCTTTGCATAGTGATGATTGATGTGACTCTATACCTGATCAAAAGGATATTCAACCTAATTAAATTATTGAAATGATATTTAATTTTATAGTGATGATTAATGTGACTCTACACCCATCAAAAGGATATTGAACCTAATTAAATTATTAAAATTATATTTAATTTTACAATCTAAAGGATTATACTAGTTTAAGTATAGCCAACACATTTTTTTAATTGAAAAGTTGGAAAAAAAAAATATAGCTTGAACTTTATTCCCAAATATAGAAAATTACCCCTCCACCTATCATGTGGCCTTATTTGCTAGGTACTCGTGTTACTTTTGCATGATTTTCGAGTATATTCTATGGTTCGTTTTTAATTAAAGAGAGAAACTTATGCATGTCAATGGCCATACGAAGGACGACGAAACAAAAAACAATTTTTTTTTTGGTATAAGACGGCAAATATTTTTGAATTTCTCCACCATTGTTTACAGTAAAACATGGTCATGAACCATATTAAATGAAGGAAATAACGATATAAAGGACTGGTGTTAGACATATGGTTGCATTGTGCTTCTGCTAACTACATGGATTCCGGTGTTTGCCAAATAATTAATTGGGTTCTGAAAGTTTAAATGCTACTCTCACAAATAAAAAATAGTTGGCCTTTTTATTTATTGCATTGCACCGCATCGATCAATCCATATTCATCTCGCATTGTGCAGCCAGGAATAGGATCGACCGCAACTTCCCCTTACAAACAAACGAGGGATCGCTATCATAACCTCACGCCTGGAATCAAGCATTTGACGGATACCTCAAATTAAATGAAAGAAACAGTGATTACAGTGACTGGTGTTTGATTGGTGGTTGCACGTGCTTCTGCTAACAACATAGAATCTAGTGCTCAAATATTTAATTCCGTTCACCTTCTACTACAAACAATGCTGAAAGTTTGAATGCTGCTCTCACAAATAAAACATAGCTGGCCTTTCTTAAAAGAATGACATCGATGCTTGAATGCGGTTGCTTCACAAATTGAGTTTCCGTTTTAGTTCTTTTTTCCATATTTGGAAGTTCAGTGTTTTTGATCTCTTGGACGAAAGAGAGAAGAAAAATCTATCTTGTTATATGATTAAAAATCAAATAGAAAAATGATGAGATTACGCCTAAGGTAGGAGAGAGTATTTATCTATTGCACTGCACTGGCACATCTGTAGTACCGTATCAATCTATCAATATGGGAAGGGGAGGCAGTGAATAATATCGTGGTGGAAGGAGGGATTGCTAGCATATTTTAGGAGAGGAGCCAATAGTTGAATGGGGTCTAATTGTTGTTATAGTATTTGTGGGTATAGGAACCAGTAGTTGAACACTCTATATACTAGTAAAAGCACCAAAGGTGCTATCAAATGGCCGATAGGCACAAATATTTATAGGTCTATCACCAAATAGTATACATTTATATTTTGATATGCACATTGTAATTGTTCTTTGTATGTTTTGGCCATTTTGATATGTATAGCACGTAACTATTCTTTGTAATGTATCATCATGATTTGATTAGTTGATCATTTTAATTCTAAAGCATACTTTTAAAAGGATGGAAGAAAATACTTGCAATTCAACTCTCTTATTAAAATAATACCTTTTGATGTATGCCTTAGAATCATGTGTTTGATGAATGTTTTAAATTATTTTACATGAACTCTACAATGTAGATTTATGATATCGTTCTTGCATCCTACATAATTTGAGATATCCTTATTCTAACCCTAACCATAATTCTAACCTTAATTCTTACCCTAACTTTAACTCTAACCTAATGTAATGCCCATTCAGGAAATTAATAATTAATTACAATAATTTAATAAAATATTCAAAAAAAAATAATAAAGATATGATTACGAGGGAAAATTTTCTTGAAATCAAAATAAATATCATCCGAAATAAATTACAAGATATAATTGTTTTTTATTCAAATATACATATTTTCAATGATTGTCTTAAGATCAACCTTTCACAATGTAAAGTGATACTTTTTCAATTCCACTAGAACTTGCACAACAAATAAACCTAGATATGCACATTCATTATAAACATTAGATCCAAAAAATTGAACATCAAATATTTCAAATAACATTAAACAAAATAAATATCATAAATGACAAACCTAAGGCCCTAAGGGTTGACCTAATGTCTCGGGGGCTCATCAATGATGGCCTTGCCTGTGTACATGTAGTGCAGAGACTTCATAGTTTGAGAACATAAACATGCGACCATCGGACAATATCATACAAATCGAAAACCTCAAGGATGTGATTCACAAGATAGTGACAACTTTTTAAGTTTAGAAACACTTACACATTTTATTCCATACTCTCAAAATTTCTCTTAAAATCTTTCTAAACAAAAATTCTTAATATAGAAATCAAACATAGTCTAAGCTTAAACGTGCAAGTAAGAAAAGATTACAGTTATCTCTACAATCTTGAGTTATTCAACAATTGCCATATTAAGTACCTTAATAATACAAGCATGACTAAATAGTCTCAAAGATAGATTCCTTTAGATACATAATTAATGATCTAATCAAGTTCTAATATACACTCCCTTGAATTAGCATATATCTATAAGTGTAATACAATACCTAACAAAACTAAATAAATTATAATTTACAATAGATTTGTAAGACCTAAATGATGTCGCCATCAATGAAAAATACAAAACTAAGTATCATCAAGCTAGGAAAGAAACAATTTTGCAAAAGACGTTTGTATTATAATTACACTTACAAGATCAAATTATTACATTCTTACGAAATTAACTTAATCTCTCAACTCTTGACATTTGAATATACTTTTACACATAGGAATAAACTTATTAGAACAATTCACTATACGAATCCTAGATTCATTTTTATTTCTCTATCAAGTGCAAATCTATAATATTTCTTATTTCAATTAAAGAAGGATTACTATTTGAAATACCAAATTCTAAAGTAAAATAATCCAAATCCTTTTTGCTAGAATTTTCCAAACCTCTAAATTAAGAATTCTTCGCATATGAGATAGACAAATAATTGTAGATACTTGAAGTCTTAATCTAATTGTATCGCTACTAGGAACATTATACAAATGTCAATTAAACCCCGACACTACTCTCAATTTAGGAAATCATTATAACATCACTAAGTAAGAGTTTGAACAAATTTGAAAGTTATAAACAACTAATCAACATTAGTCTACCATTAATTTATACAAGTTTTGATTGGAACGGAAGGTATCTCAGAAAAAATGAATCGGTAATGATAAATGATAAAAGAATCTATAAAAAAATATTGTAAACTGATATAACTGAAATTTCTATTATCAACGGAAAGATAGTATCTAGTTAACGATGCAGATGAACTTAATATAATTTCTAAATATGGTGACTCCATAGTGCAACCAGAGCGACCTTGATTCTAGATATCATTCAATTCTAATATGCAAACCAAGGAAAAATGACTAAGTATAAGTAAACGACTTTATATGGCTCGGCTAGACATAGCCACAACATTATATGGATCGGGTAAGAATTGGCTAAGCAGAATGAAAGAACGACTCATAGATCCATGAATAATGCCATCAAATTTATACTCTAAAATCATCATACTACTCTATATCATTCGTGTTTTTTATTTTTAAACAGAAAAAGGTGCGGAAACACCCATAGATTAGATATGGTCAAAATGTTACAGATAAAAAGTTCTTAGCCTAGTTCAGGACTGAAAACAGCAAAAGAGGTCCTTCAAAGACCAGATAAATAGAGAAATTAAACAAGAGAACCATCCCCCTTAAACGTGAGAATGCTTTTACCCGCAGCAGTTAACACTTGTCACTTCACTTTAAGAAGTATGAAGAGAAAGGATACACAATCCCCAGTTTTCCATCCAAACGGTTGAAAAACTCAAATAAGTCTCGGATCACTGAATTGTAAGAAATCTAATTACTCCTCTTCCACATACTTGTAAGCAGTTGAAGGTAAAGAATTATGCCGCAATAAAAAGAAAGGACATCTCATGTCAGAGGATCGTTGCGGGGCTAAATAAATTTCAAAATCAGTAGAACTGTCACATCACCCATCCGAACCGACTAGAGGTTTGAAAAAGTAAATGAATGCCTCCATCGGTAACACACATAACCGTTGGAGCACTGTCTCAACACTGCACCGATCAAAGAGGTCTTGCCGACGTCAACCTTCAACAATTAGCACCGGAGTACTCTATACCATTCGTTATTCATTATCCTTGTACCTAATTAGCAATTGATAACTTGACTTAATTAGTGTTAACATCATAATTCATGAATGACAATCGGTGGTAATAGCCCATCTTCCAGTTTGGATAGTTTGATGATTTCCACACTCTGTGATCGTTTGGGATTTCAATATTAGGAGATTTGATGAGCCTTACTGCTGTGAACACGTCACTAACATAGAATATGAATGGAGCTTGGATAGCCTGTAGACCCTTGACCTGCCGGCATGATGCATGTAAGTTGCATCGATGAAAAATAAAATAGTTGAATGTCTTTATTATATCAAAAGTTTGGCACCCTGAAAACTTCAAGCACATGCAATAAAAAATATAACCATATTACTCGGCACATCTTCGACGACAAGAATGCCTCGACCTAATTATGAACTTCTAGTAGATATACCCTAAAAGACAGTTGTTTGAAAGGCTTTACGAATCTCGAACAAATGTAATTGTCAGGAGTAAGGCCAAATTCGACAACCTATGTCAATGTCCTCTCCGCCTGTGCCCAAGTGGATGATTTGGAACAGGGTATGGGAATCCATCAAAGAATAATGGTTTGGGGATTCTTGTCAAATAACAAGATTGGAAATATTTTGGTCAGGTGTATGTGAAATGTTTTGACAAAAATGCCTCAAAAGAGATGTCATCTGGTGAAAAGCAATTTGACAGGAGTTACAATCTTGTTCCCAGTTTCAGTGTAAAGAGGAGATAAATTCTACTAAGGCATTAATTTTTGTCTGGTCATAAAAAGGATTTAATGCAGGATAAATAGAACTTACTATACTTAATTGATGGGCACAAGATCTAAAACCAAAAAGTAGGATATTGCATTGCATAATTCTCCTGTGCTCTTTCTCTTTAAAGAAACCGCAATTCAGGTTTTCGACAATGGTCAATTCAGTTAATAATAATATGAATTTATAGTTACGTGATAAAAAGTAGGCAAGAGCGATAATGTAGATATTCCATACGAGGGTTCTGACTTTGGCTTTCACATCATTTATGTTTTCCATTCGCCGCGCCATACCTCACTGCAAAGTCTCGGGCTCTGTACTCGAATCTACCCTTTGCAGACTGTGAACCAACGAATGGATTGCTTCTTTTATGCAAATTTCTTGTTCGTGTTCCCTATGATAATCTTTTGCGTCGTATAAGCTTGAATCTATTTATACTGTCGATGAATTTCCCTCCAGAGATACCTGTCCTACTTCGCCGAAGTTTTGGAGTATATAAAATTGATAGTATTACAACGCATAGAAACAAGAAACGTTTCTTGACAATTCTTGTATTCTTTATGGCGACAGTTAAACAAGAAGCGTCCCTTGCAATCTATTGGATGAAACAGCCAGCTGAGTAATATCACACCTTTCATAAAAAAAAACTGAAGGACTACCAAAAAATGAAAGACTACCAAAATCTGGCAGTTACAAGATGTGTGCACATATAGAATGGCTATCGGCCAAATTTATTTTTTAAAATTTTGGAGAAAAAAAAAGTGAAGGACTACAAAAAATGGACTACCAAAATTTGGCAGTTACAAGATGTGTGCACATATAGAATGGCCTATCGGCCAAATTATATATTGTCAATGATTATTCTAAGTGTCAATAAAAATTGAGCAAACATTGAACATAAGTATTTATAATTGAATGGAATTTCTAAAAAGTAATAAATCATGTGATGCCACATGGTGCACAAACAAAACATGACTTAATGCACAACTATTGGTCCAATCTTTTTTTTAGTCTTTTTGAATACCTCAACAAAAAACATGTTGATGTGACATCATATTTGATAATATGGACCTAAAACCTTAGTTATAAGCAGGGACATTGCCAAGTAAACTACTGTAAAAATTTTGAAAAAAATTGAAACTACTGACTGCTCTCCTCAAATTGATGCCTGGAATTATGAATTTGACCGATACCTCAAATTAACTGAAGGAAACAATAATGCAAATGACTGGTTTTAGACTGGTGGTTGCATGTGCATCTACTAACAACATGGAATCTTGTATTTGCAAAATAATTAGTTCGGTTCACCTTCTAACAACAACAATGTTAAATGTTTGAACGCTGCTCTGACAAAATAAAAAATAGCTGGTGTTTTTTAAGAATGACATCGATGCCTAAATGTGGTTGATTCAGCAATAGAGTTTTTTTGTATTTTTTTTTAATCATTCCATTCATTTGATCAAAACTCAAATAGAAAAATGATAAGATTACGCCTGCAGTAGGACAGTGAGTATTTATTTATTGCATTGCACTGGCAGATCTGCATCACCATATCGATCTATCAATGTTCATCTCCGAAGGCGGGCGGGCAGTGAATAAAGTTATGTTGGCGGTGATTGACACTATGTCTTTCCATTACTGCCACTAACTTTCAATGAATATGTCGTTGTTAATGTGAAAAATCTATTGCAGCTACTGATTATTAATTTCCTATCTTATAAGATTAATTGGCTGCCGAAAAATTAAATAGTTTACAGCAAATATTAAATAATAATACAGCTGCAATTTCACGGAAAAATCACGGAGATAGAAAAATAAAATGAACACAATGTTTTGGACAAATTGTCCCTGGAAAAACCCCGAAGGGAAAACCAGTCAGCAGATATGAATTTTATTCAACTACAGGAAATCAAGAGATACAAAATTGCTTGCCTCTTACTGGCAGAGCTCTGGAAATTTCTTTCCTGTAAATTCCCTTCCCTCAATTGTTCCTGCTGAAATTGCTCCAGCAATATTTTCCTTCTCCGGCAATTCCACTGCTCTCCAACGCTATCACTGCGCCCTTTGCTTTCACTGCAAATCAATTTGCTATCACCGCAAATTTATTTATTTGCTATCGCTGCAAATACTTCTTGGGTCTGTGTTTTCCAAATGCCGATTGATCCTCTTTTATAATCCCCTCATTGGAAACCAATGGCCATGATTTAATTTTAATCAATGGCTAGGATTAATTAGACTCTAAACCCTAATATCTAGAAGTCTCTCGAGAAATCAATTATCTAGGTATGGAGATAATTATTCCAGCTGTGTTTCCAGCCTCGTAATCTCCACCCGAGACTAGAACACCTGTCCAAGCTACACAAAAATTAACACTCCCTCTTAGCGAGGAAGGTGTTCTGCATAACACCCAACTTACCTCTGAAGAAGATGAATTTTGCCTTCCCCAATGCCTTTGTTAAAATGTCTGCTACCTGCTGATCTGTAGGTATATACTGTAGCTGAACAACCCTCCGCTGTACACAATCCCTGATGAAATGATATCTGATGTCTATATGTTTAGACCTATCATGAAACACTGGATTCTTAGATAATCTGATGCAACTCTGATTATCACAGTGTATCACTGTAGTCTCAACCCTCTGACCAAACAAGGCTACCAACAACTTCCGAAGCCATATAGCCTCACACATTGCCATGCTAGCTGCTATGTATTCTGCTTCTGCAAAACTCAGAGCCACGGACTTTTGCTTCCTACTGTACCAAGAGACAACTCCTGATCCCAAACTAAAGCAGCACCCTGAAGTGCTTTTCCTGTCCACCGCACTACCTGCCCAATCTGCATCAGTATAGCCTATCAACTTGATACCATCACCTCGAGCATATTTGATCCCATACTCGATTGTACCACACAAATACCGCAACACATGCTTTGCCACTATCCAATGCACTCTCTTCGGCTCAACCATGAACTGACTAAGAGAGTTTACTGCAAAGGATATATCTGGCCTAGTGTTGACCAAATACATGAGAGATCCAATCAACATCCTGTATAAGGTGGGGTCTACATCCTTTTCCTTGGATGTGTCTACCTTCTTCCAATTCGTGATCATAGGTGTAGACATGGCTCTGCAATCTTGCATCTCAAACCTCTTCAAGATTTCAATGCAGTATTTCCCTTGTCCAAGGAAAATCTCTCCATCTGTCTGCCACACTTCCATGCCTAGAAAGTAGTGCATAAGCCCCAAATCCTTCATCTCGAACTCTGCTGCAAAGTCCCTCTTGCATTCCTCTATAAGCCCCAGTGAACCTGTTAAAAACAAGTCGTCCACATATAGAACAAGAATGAGAATTTCACCCCCAACCACCAAGTAGTAGAGGTTAGCATCCGCCTCACTCTTCACAAAGCCTATTCCCTGCAAGTATCTATCAATGCACTCATACCACGCCCTGGGAGCCTGCTTGAGTCCATACAAAGCTTTTTTCAATCTGCACACGTGGGTTTCGCTGCTGTGTGCTACAAAGCCCTCTGGTTGTTCTATGTATACCTCTTCTAATAATTCACCATTAAGAAATGCCGTCTTGACATCCATTTGATGGATCTGCCATCCCATATGCGCTGCAAGTGAGATTACGGCTCGTATAGAAGTATACCTAGCCACTGGAGCGAATGTCTCCTCATAGTCTATTCCCTCCTTTTGAGAGAACCCCTTGGCCACGAACCTTGCCTTGTATTTTTCGATGCTACCATCTGCACCATGCTTAATCTTATAGATCCAACGTGATCCAACCACTGCCCTATCTGTCGGTCTAGGCACAACCTCCCACACATCATTCTGCATTATTGAGGTATATTCCTCAACCATCGCATCTTGCCACACCTGTTGCTGTGCAGCCTCTTGATAGCTAGAAGGCTCACTATCTACCAACTGACTAACCAATGCCACATAGTCATTATACCTAGCTGGTTGTTTCCGCTGTCTATTACTCGTCCTAGGAGCTCCCACAAACTCCTGAGTATCCTTATGTGTCTGTTGAACCTCACGGTTCCTCTTGTCAACTATAGAGGATGAAATATCAAACTCCATATCTTCTTGATGCATCTCTTGGATTTGCTGTATCTGTTGCTCCATACTCTGCGAACTCTCAGCACCTGAGCCTGTGCTTGTACTAGTAACTGTACTCGTGCTTCGCTGCCCCTGTTCTGGTTGAACAATCCTTGGAGCTTCTGTTGGCTGCTCATTCTGATCATCTGCTGGCAAATCTCTGGACCTCCTATATGCCTTGTCCTCCATGAATTTGACATCACGCCTGACTATAATCCTCTTGGTCCCTGGAATAAATATCCGATATGCCTTTGAGGTCTCACTGTACCCCACAAAGTACCCTCTCTCTGCAGTCTGATCTAACTTGGAACGTGTAGCCCCTGGAATGTGACAAAATGCCAAACTCCCAAATATCCTGAAGTGACTAACATCTGGCTTCTTCCCTGAGAATGCCTCCTCTGGTGTCATCTTGCCCAATACCTTATGTGGAACCCTGTTCTGTATATATACTGCTGTACTGCATGCCTCTGCCCATAAGTATCGTGGCATATCTTGGTCATACAACATAGCCCTTGCTGCCTCCGATATAGAACGATTCTTCCTCTCAGCAACCCCATTCTGCTGCGGGTTGTAAGGAACGGTCCACTCTCTCTTGATTCCTTCCCTAGTACAGAACTCCTGGAACTCTTTCCCTTTGTACTCGCCTCCATTGTTTGACCGAAGAACCTTTACCTTCCTGCCTGTCGAATTCTCCACAAGAGCTTTGAACTCTTGGAAGTGACTGAAGACCTCATCCTTGGTCTTCAAGAAGTATATCCAAGTCTTCCTGGAGAAATCATCAATAAAAGTAATAAAGTACTCATATCCTCTGAGAGACTTCGTTGACATTGGTCCACATATATCTGAATGTACTAGATCAAGAACCCCCTTGGATCTGGTGTCACTCCTTGGAAAAGCTGCTTTCACAAACTTCCCCAATACACATCCCTTACATACATCATCATGCTCTGTGCTCACGTTTGGAACACCTGTCACTGTCTCACGAAGCAATTTAAGTGCTCCATGATGTATATGGCCCATCCTTCTATGCCATAGCTCTCCTTGATCTCTAGGATTACTGCTGCTCACTAGTGCCTTAGGAGTATCAAACTGCAACCTATAAAGTCGGCCGCTCCTAACTCCAATAGCTATGGGTGATTTCCAATCCTTATGCTTGATTAAAACATGCGCCCCTCTAAAGAGTACATTGTAGCCTTTATCCTGAAGGACAGATACGAAAATTAGATTCATGCCCAAGCCTGGCACATACAACACATCATGAATGGAAATAGGCTTGCCATTCTCCCTCTGAAATAGAACAGTCCCTCTCCCAACTGGATTGCACTTGGACTTGTTTCCCATTTGAATCTAGAATCTGATGTCCTCCTCCTTGTATCTGGAGAAGTACTCCCTAACTCCTGTCATATGAAATGACGCCCCACTGTCTATATACCAAACACCCTGTGAGGTTGAGCTAGTCAGGCAAGCTATGAGTGCAAACTCATCCTCCATTCTACTGGAAAGCTCATCTACACTTGCTGAAGCTGCCGTCTGCTTCTTGCCCTTCTTTTCATTTTTCTTCCTTTGTGGGCAATCGCTGACATAGTGGCCAAACTCGTGACAGCCATAGCATTTGATCTTAGATAAATCCTTCTTCTTCTCACTTTTTGAATTTGATCCTTTGCCAGACCCCTTCTTCGCTTTCCCTTTTCCTGCTAGGGAGACGTTTCCCTGTTCCACCTCACTTTTCTGACTATTACTGCTGGTTCCATTGACAAGACTTAGTCTAAGCTCCTCCTGAGTGAAGTCACTCCATAGTCGATCCCAACTTGGTAAGGTGTCTCGTCCATTAATAACTTGAACAAAGACATCCCACTACTTAGTAAACCCATTCAGGGCTATTTGTACTAGCTCATCATCCTTTGGTTTGTCTCCAACAGCTGCCAATTCATCCTTGACAAGTCTAAGTCTGGTGAGGTAACTTGTGACGTCTTCTCCCTTATTCATCCGGGTATTCCTTAACTTTTCTCTGAGAATCAGCTTTCGGTTAAGGGTAGCATTCTGGTACAGATTCATAATGGCATCCCACATCGTCTTTGCTGTATCTAACTCTGCAATATGCGGAACAATATGATCCTTAACACCGTCAAGAATCAGCCTCCTTGCCTTGGCATCTTCCTTCTTATATGCTACGAGCTATGTTGCGTCTGTAGGTACAGGTACAACAGTGGTCACATAATCCTTGATACCATTCTCTTCCAGCAATAAAGAAATTCTAGCTTTCCAGACACCAAAATTTGAGGCTCCATCCAATCTGTCCTGATCTCTTAAACCTGCTGAGGCCATCTCAAAAGAAAATAATAATTTGAAGAGGTCAAACTGGGTTTTATAAACCCTAGATTATTTTTCCTTTCTCCCTGTGCCTGTTCTGCACTCAGATCTGCTCTGATACCATGTGAAAAATCTATTGCAGCTACTGATTATTAATTTCCTATCTTATAAGATTAATTGGCTGCCGAAAAATTAAATAGTTTATAGCAAATATTAAATAATAATACAGCTGCAATTTCACAGAAAAATCACGGAGATAGAAAAATAAAATGAACACAATGTTTTGGACAAATTATCCCTGGAAAAACCCCGAAGGGAAAACCAGTCAGCAGATATGAATTTTATTCAACTACAGGAAATCAAGAGATACAAAATTGGTTGCCTCTTACTGGCAGAGCTCTGGAAATTTCTTTCCTGTAAATTCCCTTCCCTCAATTGTTCCTGCTGAAATTGCTCCGGCAATATTTTCCTTCTCCGGCAATTCCACTGCTCTCCAATGCTATCACTGCGCCCTTTGCTTTCACTGCAAATCAATTTGCTATCACCGCAAATTTATTTATTTGCTATCGCTGCAAATACTTCTCGGATCTGTGTTTTCCAAATGCCTATTGATCCTCTTTTATAATCCCCTCATTGGAAACCAATGGCCATGATTTAATTTTAATCAATGGCTAGGATTAATTAGACTCTAAACCCTAATATCTAGAAGTCTCTCGAGAAATCAATTATCTAGGTATGGAGATAATTATTCCAGCTGTGTTTCCAGCCTCGTAATCTCCACCCGAGACTAGAACACCTGTCCAAGCTACACAAAAATTAACAGTTAAATCTTTTGAAAGTATTATGAATCAATATGTGAGTCAACTATGAAAGAGATAAGTTTGAAACATATCTTATGTTGATTGACACTATGTCTTTCCATTACTGCCACTAACTTTCAATGAATATGTTGTTGTTAAATCTTTTGAAAGTATTATGAATCAATATGTGAGTCAACTATGAAAGACAAAAGTTTGAAATATATCTTACAATCCATGAATTAAATATTTCCACTTTAAAAAAATATAATGTGTTGCTCAACCCACAACTTTATATACAATAAAATCTTAACACAATCTTAAAAGAACATAAAATTAGGAATACATTTTTGTTGGGGTGCATATAGTTTTGTTAATTGAAAAAAAATATTGTCAAATCCAACCATGCTTTTCAAATACCCTCAAATTACCACAAAAATACATCTTACAAATCATCAACTAAACTTGCGCGGATTAAAAAACACAATGTGTTGTTGAACCTGCAACTTTGACAGTAAAATGAAATTGTAACACAACAATCTAAATTTATTTTAAAACCTCGAAGAATAGTGAGAAATAAAAGAAAAACATAATTAATTCGCCTAGTTACTCACCCAACAAAGTTGTCATTGGCTAGATGTTGAATGTTTACTGTGTCCTCACCTGCAACTCTTGCAACTCCTCCCTGCTTGATTCTGTCAACTCCCCCCTTCTGCTTCAATGGAAGAATAGAAAATATGATGGAAAACTAAGTGTTTGAAAGTCTTCACAAAGTTGGGTCATTGGTGGGAAATACAGTGTTTGGTAGCATGTCATCCTCATGGGAAAGGGCAAGTGGCTGTCGTTAAACGCAACCACACTAGCGGGTGATGCATGAGCATCCGAGCGAATTGGGAATCAACATCAACCCAAAAATAATTTTAGTTTTTTTCTTCCAATTTTGGTGTGTGTTGGTCACATTTGGCATCTCTTAGCATTCTAAAAGCTCACCTATGTTCAAGGCTCTGCTGATAGTTTTCAAAAATTATTTATGGAAAAACTGTAAGATATGGAGTAAAACCCTTTTGTAGAGGCATTATTGGATGTTCTACGTCGAATGTGCAAAAAGAATCAGAGTAATATCTTTCACGGTTTGGAAAATTTTAATGCCGAAAGTTTGTCAAAAAATGTGTTGACAATTCATGGAAAGTTTAATACTTTGAAATCCTTGAAAGCTGGAGGAAAATATTTCTATAGAGGACCTTGGGATATCAATCCAAGTACCCTCACCAATTTTCGTACAAATCAGAGAAATTTTAGTTTTCTGCCTGTTGGCACCAAACTTTGCCAATTATCATAATTGTGTGAATGGATTTTCTTCCATCAAACTTCACAAGATTTCCGCATTCAACTATTAATGTTTCTTTAATAATCAAGTGGCAGATTTTAGTGCTTTATTTAAGAGATTTCTAGCGGCATATTTCATCATGAGAGATATACAAAATAAGTTTGTATTTTAATTTTTTTATTCTAGCAAGGAAGGGCACATGTAATTTAGGCAAGTGAGATGCTTCCTAAGACATGATTAAATGTATTTATTAAGTCAAAAAGAAGGTGCATGAGCATTAAACCTGAAATGGAGATGTAAGCGCCAAAATATGATATATGAGATGCCACACAAATGGTGCCATTTATTGTTTAATAACATAAATAAAAGACATGAGGAACTTGGTGCATCCAAGCACATGAATTTGAAAAAGAAATTGTAGATGTAAAGATGAAAATAGAACACCAAAAGTTTGGTTTGTTATGCAAGCATATTTAAGAGGAATCTTTTACATGTTGGACACAGATTTCGAAGAGGGAAATCTTAGCCCATGAGAGGGGCGTAGTGAAGAGCAAGTGTTGTTTGCAGATAGAGGAAGAGAGTGGTTGTGTGTGTAGATTTAAGAGAAAGGCAAAATAAGTTTCCTGTAGTTTTTGAGAGGCCATTAAGAGGCCAATTTTGTAAAATAAAATTGTTGTAGATTTGTAGCTTCATTGTGGTTTATCAATACAATAAAACATTTTTTTCTATTTTGCAATCTATTATTATTTCTTGTGTTATGAGTGTGTGTTTTCACCAATAGGGGTGAGTGTTCTTGCACCAAATGGTATAAGAGCAAGTAATCCTGAGCATGGAGAGGATCCACCAAGACCTATAGGTAGATGAAGCGTAGTGAAGAACAACTCATGTGGACTACATTGCAGGTGTGAGAGAGAAGTTTTAAGTAGTGGAAGCTAGGAAGTAACGAGGGAAATTATATTTTTAGGTTGCAGAGAGAGTTGTATGTATTGGAATAGTTTGATAGAAGGACAATGAGGAAAATGATAGGGATTGCCTTGAGAAATCTAGTCATATTGGATGGTTGGAGACAATATAAAAAGAAGATTTTGAAGATGATGGTTGATATAAATAAGAGATTGGATAGGATGGAAATGTGGTAGCATGAAGAATTTGTTGAGGATGATGAAGACCATCCTAAAGTTATAGTGAATAAGGAGAATGAGAAAGAGGATGCAAGTGTAGCAGTAGTGGCTAAAGATGGCGAAGGTAAAGAAAGTTGTAGTGAAGAAATTGTAGCTATTCATGAGATTACAGTTGTAGAGGATGTAATTGCAACAATGGAATGTGAAGAGGTTGCAAATGACAAAGACAAAGATGATTCACTTTAGAAGATGTTGGTGATAGAGGAGTCGATGGAAAAGCTCATTGTTCCAGTGAAGGGTGAAGAGAGAAAAGTTGTGGCTGATGATGATGCAGGAGATATCGTCGCTAAGGATGATGTTACAACCATGAAAAAGGATGAGGTAAATCTTATTGTATTTTTTGATGATATTGATTTCCCTTTGTTTTCTATTATGATAATTGACGAGTATGGAGAAGAGCACATGGAAATCTTTAATTTCCATGGAGTAGTAGATGCAGATTTTGGTGAGGATGTTGTAGGTGGTGATGTGGATGGTGAGAAATTTAGGATGGATCCCATAGCAGAAGAGAAAAGAGAAGTAAGCTATTGGTGGAGGTCAGGCTATGGTGGACATAGGTCAATGAGAGGAAAGAAGACTACAACACAAACTTGGTGGAGGAGGACGACAAGTGTCCTGACAAGATGCTTGAAGAGGTGGAAGAAGTCTTCTAAGCCTAATGCAACAATGGAGTTTGATGCTGGTTATTCTTAATTTGGAAAAGTAGTCCCACTACTGAACTCTATTTTGTGATTCCTACTCGCAAAAATTTTCCTACCAGACATGTCTGATGTAGGAGCATCTAGGCAGACTAGCAATTGACATCAACCCAAAAATAATTTTAGTTTTTTTCTTCCAATTTTGGTGTTTGTTGGTCATATTTGACATTTCTTAGCATTCTAAAAGCTCTCGTATGTTCAAAATTGCAAATTGTGAAATTTTGTCATTTCACTATTTTCAAGGCTCTACAAATAGTTTTCAGAAATTGTTTCTAGAAAAACCATAAGAGATAGAGTAAAACCCTTTTGTAGAGGCATTATTGGAGGTACTATGCCAAATGTGCAAAAATAATCAAAGTAATATCTTTCAAGGTTTGGGAAATTTTAATGCTGAAAGTTTGTCAAAAAAATGGGTTGACAATTCATGGAAAGTTTAATATTTTGAAATCCTTGAAAGCTAGAGAAAAATATTTCTACATGGGACCTTGGGATATCAATCCAAGCAGCCTTTCCAATTTTCATTCAAATCGAAGAACTTTTAGTTTTCCACCTGCCGGCACCTGACTCTGCCGATTGTCATAATTGCGTGAATGGATTTTATTCCATCAAACATCATAAGATTGGAGCATCCAACTATTCATGTTTCATTAATAATCAAGTCACATATTTCAGTGCTTTATTTAAGAGATTTCTAGTGCCATGTTTCATCATGAGAGGTATATACAATAAGTTTGTATTTCACTTTTTTATACCATCAAGGAAGGGCATCTAATTCAACGTTTCATTAATAATCAAGTCACATATTTCAGTGCTTTATTTAAGATATTTATAGCACCATGTTTCATCACAAGAGGTATATAAAATAAGTTTGTATTTCACTTTTTTATACCAGCAAGGAAGGGCACCTAATTCAACCAAGTGAGATGCTTCCTAAGACATGATTAAATGTCTTTATTAAGTCAAAAAGGAGGTGCATGAGTATTAAACATGAATTAGAGATGTAAGCGCCAAAATATGATAGATGAGGTCCCACACAAAGGCGGCTGCCTTTTCTTGTTTAAAAACATAAATAAAAGACATGAGGGAAGACGCATCCAAGCACATGAATTTGAAAAATAAATTATAGATGTAAAGATGAAAATGGAACACCAAAACTCTAGTTTATGCAAGCATATTTAAAAGGAATCTTTTGCAGGTTGGAGATAGATTTCGAAGAGGAAAATCTCAATGCATGAGAGGGGCGTAGTTAATAGCAAGTGTTGTTTGTAGACAAAGGAAGAGAGTGGCTGTGTGTGTAGATTTAAGAGAAAGGGAAAGGAAGTTTCATGTAGTTTTTGAGAGGCCAATGTTGTAAATAAAATTGTTGCAGATTTGTAGCTTCATTGTTGTTTGTTATCAATACAATGAAACATAATTTTGTGTTTTACAATTTCTTAATATTTTTTGTGTTGTGAGTGTGTGTTTCCAAAAAGAGGGGTGAGTCCTTTCTTACACCAACATGTCCCATCCCGAGCTCTTTTGTTAGGATTATTTCATCATTTATGCCATTTTGTATGGTGATTTGTATGTTATGATGTCATTTTGTATGGTGATTTGTATGCTATGATGTCTTAGGCATGCCATTTTTTTGGGAGAGTAGCCGCTTCCTACTTTGGGCATGCCTAAGACATCCATTTTGCATGCTTTTACATGCCACATATGCATGGGCATACTAATGCCTACTAACATACCATAAATGTATTTTCTGTCATGAGTTTCCAAGATATAGTCAACACTTTTTTGAAGTGTGTTTATATTGAGTGTGTTTTTATCTTATGATGTAAACCATCATTGTAGGAGTTGGCTATGATAGTAGCCACCCAAGATCTAGGACTTTATGAAAGTACAAGAGAGACAATATGAGAGAATAATTATATTATATCAATGAATGCAAAAATTGTTCTTACAATGTACATGAAGAGCCTTGCTTATAAAGGTAAGGATGAGAACTAAGATGTTGTAGTCATATGACAAGTGTCATATTCCTATGACATGTGACAAGATCACATGTGTATGATAAGACAACTAGAAGACAACTATCAAAAATTAGAAATATCTAGAAGACTCACTAAGTTAACTTAACAAGTGAATATGTGTGTGAATATTATTTAACTAATAAATAGTTAAATAATATAAATTATTCACACAACAAGGGGAAACTAGCTAGGAAATATCTCTATCCACACTAATAATCATGATTGTTAGTACTTTTTGAAGTGTGTTTATATTGAGTGTGTTTTTACCTAATGATGTAAACCATCATGATTGTCAACACTTCAACACTTTTTTGAAGTGTGTTTACATTGAGTGTGTTTTATGCCTACCAACATACAGTTGGTAGTTTCTATCATTTTTCAAACATGCAATTATGTTTATATTGAGTGTGTTTTTCAACATGCTATTATGTAAAGTCCCAAGATTCAAACTTGTCACTTGCATTTTATTAGGACACATATTAACAAACTATGCTACATGGGAAATGATGTTTCCACCTATAGTGACTCACATTTATGAAACTTGATATTTCATAATAAGTGGGCCTCACTAGTGTTAATCCATGATGGATGGTATGTTAAGTATGGGACACTCATTTTAATGATGTGATAGTATGTTAGAAGCATGCCCATAGGCATGTCTAGTATGTAGCTTAGCTTTTTCCCAAGTTGTAAACACATGAACAATTCTATCATAACCTATTATGTGATTCAAAAATTCATACCTAAAATTGATAATTTGATAGTAATTATTTTTCAATTTATATAAATAAGAAATTATTATAGATTGTTAAAAAGGAAAATACAATTTATAAAGATCTAATTTATAAGTTTTTTTTTTACTATTTCAAATATGTGTTTTATGGGACACTTTACATGCACTTCAAGCTCTTTGCAATCTATACCTTACATTCTCCTATTATTGGACCTCCTTTGCTGACTGCCATTTATAACTGTTAATTTTTAAGTATACATGACAATTTATATGCATTTATACATTTAGATCAAAATCAAAGAAAACCATATATTTAGATTTAGATATCTCCTATTTGTGTCAAAACCTTTTAAAAAGGGTGTTTTATTCAATCTTGTAAAAAATATAGCTAGATATTTTTAAAAGAAGTGAAGTCTATTGTTATTATTTTCAAAAATATTAAAAAATACGAATATATATTGAAAATATTTTTTATATAATTAAACAAATAATTACAATAAAAAAACTTAATTAAATATTTTGAAGATCTCTACCTAATAAACTATTAGATATATTATAAAAACTTGAAATTAAATTAAAAGTTAATTATATTTTAGGACGAATAAAAATTTCCTAAATTTAATCTAAAATGTATAAAATAAGTAATAATTAATCTAACTTAAGCAATGAAAGTTGTAGTTGTTATAATTAAGAATTAAATGTTACTTTATTAAAAAACAATGGAAATATATAAAGTGTACTTAGCTTTTTGTATAAAGATGATGTGTAGATTTATTATGGACATTAATATCTAAGTGTTTTGGATTTGGAAACTAATCTTCTTTGTTTATATTACATTTTAGATTTAACACATATCCTACAATTTGTACACCTAGATACTCTCTAGTTTGTTAAACTCACTATTATTTTCTCTACTCTAGAGACTAGAGATATTTAAAAATACATTTAGAGGGCTTCTAGTAGACCACTAGGGTATACATTCTCCTACATAAACCTTTGAAGAGAATTACATTTATGATCATGCTAAGTGTTAGGTCATATTTCAGCACAAGAAAGCTACATGTATGACATGATGCCAATGTCAAGATGAATCATGAGACATCTCATGTCTTGAAAGGAGACAATAAAGAGAGCCTCCACAAGTTTTGGTCTCAGTAGTTATTAGTGTTACACAATAATCTAGTGGCAAATGTTTGTCTATTTCACAAGGGGCTATTGTGATTGAATATTGTTTCCATGATTCATTACACACAAAGATTAGTCAAGTTTATAGTACAAAAGGACAATTATGAATAAAAGAAATTTCTTGAATTTGACTGTAATCATATGTTCTCTAATAGGAACATTTATTATTAGAGCATAAAAAAAACCTATAGTAGACCTAAACTATACTAGACTCTACCCACAAATTTTAAAAAAATGAAAACATAAGGGAAATAGAGGAAAAGAAAACAAAAAAGAGGGAAAGGTTGAGTGAGAAAATAAATCTATTATCTTAGAAGACATTCACTAACTTCAATGAGCCTCTACTACAAACATAACACAAACTAGTCAAACCACTATTAGTCAACTGGCTCAACATGAAGCATGAGTAGTTCAATCATCTAAGGAAAATAAAATCAATGAATAATAATATTTGTAAATGAAAGAGAAAATATAAACAACTACCACATGAAAAGATGTGTAGGTTGTAACCATATCTATAGATATACATTATATTACAAAATAATTGTTTATAATAGAAAGAGGTCATATAAGGCACAATGGTTTCATTTATAGACAACAAGACTTATACAAAGAAATAGAAATTATCCTTGCTAGATTATTGGTGTTGAAGGTGGGCTATTTTCAACTTTTGTCACCCAATAACCTCCAACCAAATAATTACAAAACAACCCCACATACATAGGCAAACCTAAAATATAATATACATGATACATGATTTAACTTCATCTCCTCTTAGTTGAAAGAACTTAATGCCATGAACTATATAAAATTACTAGTCTACACCAAGACAAAAACAATCATTAAATATTTTATAGGCATTCAGATTCAATAATCAATCAACTTTTAATAAGAGATTTGAATTTTACAAGATACTAAAATAATATTAAATATGTCTCTAAAACTTCATCGTGCCACAACGTTTTAACTTTTTTAGGCAAAACATGTAGTTGACCACTATTTATTTTGCTATAGTAGGTGTTCATGATTAAACAACTATCATTCATTCCATCTTAACAAAATCTTTATTTATTCTTTCCTTCAATCTCTCAAGACACTTTCCAACAATATATTGATATTAGGTTTCAATATTTATTGCTAAAGCAATTAAAATCTCATTTATAAGTTATGAAATCCAACTTATGCATTCCTTTGTGTTAATAAAAATGACTATAAAAATTCTTTATCTACGGTATCCTGACATGTCTTACATATTATGTCATAGTGTGCAATGTATACATGTATATCAACATTAAGTTCATGTCATGTAGGATGCTCAAGATAGAGAAGCATCATTTACGACCTTATCACAACTTAACAAAGGAAAGAAAATGTTTAACAATTATATTGCTAGAGGAATCTAAGTTTTAATATAGTCATCATGTTTAAATCATGCATGTTTAAATCATGCCAACAAACATATTTCATCATCATAGGGATGACAAATTAGAGACACTAAACTATGCAAATAGGATTACAAGACATCCAGGCTTAGGTTTTATCTATTTGTTATGTGAGGTGGGATTATGTTACAGTTTAGTCACTAGAATGGGTCTACAAACTCCTGGATGTATCATATTTTATACTTAGACATAAGCTACAAATTTAATTTGTATTCACCAGGTGTTTGACGTTCGCAAGATTCACACTAACTTAAAGTCTATAGTTAAAAGATAAGACATTGACATAATTCATGGGGGTCATGGGGTCTATACAAACATGGAGCAATTTTGAGAAAATTTGAGCTCACCAAGAGTTTGTAGCCACAAGAATTGGGACAATGGATTCGAAAATGACATGTTTACAAGTAGTCTACAAATGACAAGTGGTGCCTCAAAGACAAGATTTTAAACATGCACATACTAAACATGAAGATTAATAGTACAATATTGAATCTTATACTAAAGAATATTTGATAGGGATTCTAAGTCAAAAATGTCCCAAATTTAGAATCTTAATATCTTTGGATAGGATACCTTACATAATTTGGGTCTATAAGCTCTTTGGATCTAGACATTGGACAAGGATAACTAGTAGACTCAAGGACGGGTCTAAAAAAGATTAGGACTCAATATTTAGTATATTTAGGTGTGAAACCATGAATAAATTCAATCTTATAATTGTTCATGTCTAGAATGAAAGGTATGGCCATGAGGCATGAAATGTGGTGATACAAGATTTACATGGTGGAAAGAAATGGATACATGAAACCAAAAAAATAAAATGAAGCAAGAAAAATAAGAACATGGACTAGGATAAACATGGAGTATTGATGAGTGAAAAGCATGTCTCTAATTGGTTATCTTTGTGACTCAAAAAATAGCTAGAATAAAGAATAAAGGCATGCCTAGTACAAGTATGAAGTACTACAAAGATTGGATTTGAAAAGGGGGGCCTAGATTTTTGAGCAAAATTTGGGTGTTTTGCACAAGTGGTACCAATGATAGCTCTTAATGGAGAACATTAACAAATACATTTAGAATAAACAATCTCTAGTATGGAAAAAATTAAACAAAAGAAAGTTTGGTCATAGAGAGTATTATTAATATTGAAAATAAATTGGACTTATAATTAGATTGTGTTCTTATGAGTTCAATTAATTATTTCCATGTCCATAGAGATCAAAATTATAGAGAATTAAATCAACAATATAAACATAATCATCCTTAAATACACTTACCTAGATATTACTTCATTGCTATCTAAGCATATATGTACCTTTAATAATGCTAGCTTTTGTCCCACTCTAGGCAGACATCTACTACTAGTCAAGCATTTGTAGACCTAGTAGAGATACCTGAATGACCAAAGGAAATTGAGATCTTATGATATTGTTTCTTTCTCTACTTAATTCTCTTTCATTTCTCATGCTTTTGATATTATTTTAACTTCAATTTTTCTTTCTTTTCGGTATTCTTAGTTTGGAGAGCACCATTGGCATGTGGAAGGGTCAATTAAGAAAAATAACTTGATTAACAAAACCATAAGGAGTCACCCTAACAAGACTAGAAAGTCATGTATTTAGTTAAATATTTCATTTAAATAGAATTGTCATGCATAATTCACAAGCCATAACTAAATTAGATATGTGTAATATAGACTAAGAAATATTTTTAATCAATTTAAATCTTCGCTTACACTTAAAAGAGCATCTACGAGCATTAAGAAATTCTATCATGACAAAGTGCTATGAGGCTACTTAGAATATTCTTAAAAAATGGCTAGAGACAAGAAACACATGAATAAGATCTCAAAAGGGTGACAACCAAGTGGTAGGGAATGACAAAAGAGAACAACAAAAAAGTGAAAAATAAATGAAAAAAAGTGCACAAAGTTTTGTACCTAAAGAATACAATACACACATAAAGACTTAAAAATATACATTTTGAATTTACTCTCTCATTTCTTTTTCTAATCATACTATTTGGGCACATAAGTAGGAATGTACATCCTTGAATGTGGAAATGAAAAAGTTTGTCCCACCTAGGATCATATTAAGGAATCTATTAGTCTATATTAACAATTGAGATGATTCATTATTTTCATGGTCAATCTAGATGCATGTTCTACTTCTTAAATTGAATTATAATCAAAATTCATATGAGATGAACTAGATTTAGGTAAGTGGAGGTGAGAGAAGCCCTATTTATGAGTGATGGTAGCTATAAAAACACCATCTCTACTTAAAACATTTTTTCTTCTAAGTTCCTCATGGGTAATTTCACTTCATCATGCAATATATTTCCTGTGATATTCTTCCATCACACATTAAGAGACACTAGTGAACAACAAATTTGTTAGGATTTAGGGTGATATTCACCCTGCAATTCTAAGTATAATGTATGTGTTATATAAACTTATTAGAATGGGATACTTGAACATGCATAAGGAGTTGGGAGATATTATTATTATTATTATTCTCCTTAAAAATTAGAATAGTTGTTCTAAGTGGGCATTGAGTAGGGAGGTTTTGAAGAGAGGTCATAAATTTCAGTTATAGTACTTATAATATTAAGAGTACTTGAACATCTCACTCATGGAGTTCCTGGGAACCAGTTTTGTGAGAGTGGAGCATCTTATTCATTTCCATTTTCTCACATCTGTAATGGGCTTCTTCATGGAGCAATAGATTTTTATTTTCTTTCCTAATAAAATTTGATGATCAAAACTAATTATTGATGTTATTGTATATCTCAAGAATGTCATATTCAATGCATTGATGGAAATTTATTTTTCTAGTGGAGTTATGGGTGTTATTTATGAGATCTTACTCTTGTTTAGGAACAATGTGCCATGAGTGACCACCAACACATGGAAAAACTAGATGGTGTGGGATACAACTAGAAAGTCAATCTCTTAGATTAGAAGGTCAAACCCTTAGATTTCTTAACCTAAGAATAAATTAATGCGAGGAAAAGGGTGAAATAATGTAGAAAGAAAATAGTGACAAATCATGGTAAAAAAATAATATAAAAGAATGGGTAAGTGCATAAAAATGGGGGAGAAATTAGTAGCCATCCTTGATATTTTCAGCAAAACTCATTCACGTTATGAAAAACATAACATCTACGTGGTTTAACATGTACACATTTTTAATGCATTGAATTCAAATTTGTAATGATCTCTCCCATTTAGGCTTGAATTTACAAGCCTAAGGGTTGTACATCTCTTGTGGCTCCTAAATTCATGTTGTTAACATAAAACAACTTGAGTTCAAACTTAAACCTCATCAGGCTTACACATTTTTAAATAAAATTATACAAAAATAGCACCAAAATAAAGAGCTACTTCTTACCTTTCTATCCATAATATTTTATTAATATTTTGAATAAGTTAAGGTATTTATTTTTATTTTCTTTGAAGTGTATGGATATTCCTCTAGTACACATGTATTAATTTTTTTAATAATTTTTGACCTAGTCAAATTTCAAAAAATATACATAAGATTCTTCTAAACTTCATTCTATACACATTCAACAAAAAAACTACATTTTCAATTATTTTGTGTAAGTTATGTGGCATGCATGCTCGGTGATGTAATTTTCATGATGCATCTACTTCAAAAAATCACAACAAAAAAATATTCAGTAAAAAATATAAAAAAATATACTACTTGTAGTATTCGTTCTTATCTATATTTCTATCAACTACTTTTAAAAAATACCTAATGTAGAAAAAAATAGGGGGCACACACCAAACACTAGATGATACATTTTAGTGACAGAAATAGGAACACTTTTGTGTGCAGTCTGCATTTTACCCCCTTAACCTTAACAATTTTTAAAAATATTTAGTATTTTAGAAACTAGATTCAGAGTGCTACAATTCTTTTTATTGATAAATAAACTGCAGACATGGGGTTTGCTCTCTTTTCCATTAAAATTCAACTATAAAAAAAATTAACAAATTTTGAACCAAACATTCATCCACCTACACCTATCCATCTATGTAGGGTATAAACAAAAATCCTAGCTTTACCACCTATATAGTTCCTATGTAGGATTCTAACAAATCCATTTCTTTATATTCTATAGAATATCAACATAGGATATATACAAAATCCTTGGTTCTACCATCTACTAACAACAATGAAACACAAACATACTAAAACTCATGTGTTGTTGTCTTCTGCATAGTACTGGTCTAGGAAACCCTACATCTAGGCATCCTCCACATCCATCCCAATTAGTTTCTTAAGGAAACCAACTCCCCGCAATGCCTTCTTTCTTCTTGCATTGATCCTTGCCATCCAAGCTTCAGTGGCGAAAGGTTTCCAATCTGCAAAATGGCTTCTACATTAACTCTATGAAAATACTCTGGTAGAGGAATCCCCAAATCACTCCTTACCATGCCCAGAACTTCTTCATAACCACCCCTAAATTCCTTCTCCACAAACATTTTCATCATCTTCTTGATTACATCCTTGTCTTCGTCTAAGTCAAGTAATGCGACCAAGAACATTGATAAGATATCTAAGCTATCTTTGTATCTATTTTCAATCTCCATAAAACCGTGCCCCAATATCCACTCAAGTGTGAAAAGAATGATACCTCTTTTTGGTTTAAAAACTTTCTACATTCTTCTATCTTAAATTTTACCCAAGAAAGACATCTACCTCTTCCCACTGACCAATATAATGGGTGTCTCCATGCTCTTCAAAACTTTACTATAGATGGAAGGGAATGCCACTGATATAAACACCATCTTAGTTGGAAATTTCAATATCCTCTCCCTATAATTACTTCTCCACACACTTCGCCAACTTCACACAACTAAAGTGATGAGGCACTTTGTCAGAGTCATGAGGGAATGAAATCATTATCCGACATTTCCTAGAGTAATGATTGGTTAGAATCGATGGATGAATTATCCAACATATCTAACTCCCCATTAGCTTCCCGATAAATGTGGTTAACCACAATACATTTAAATTTATCTATAAATTTCAAAGATTCAATTAATAAAGCATTTAGTTTCTAATTTTGCATATCCCTTTGTCTAACCACATTAACAATGACTTGTGACACTCTCTCTATCTCTACTTTAGACACCTTGGAATGTTGACATAACTAAAGTCCCAAAACAAGGGCCTAAAGCTCTACTTCATTGTTTGATCCAAGAGTCAAGTTCTTCACTGCTTTCCCAATGATCTCCCCCTTCCAATTGAAAACTAGACAACATGCCTTGATGCAACATCAAAATTCATCTTTACCCACCCTTTCTCTAGTGGTGTCCATTTAGCCTCCATTCTTTTCTTATGGGATTACACTCCCCTACCCCATTAACAGGGGTAATTATAAGCCCTTTCTGCTCCCTTCTCATCCTATCATCATCTATTGAAAACACATGCTCTACTCCTGCTATGATTCTTCTATTAACTACTTTAGTTATTGCTACCTCAACCTTATTTTTGAAGAGCTCCATCTCCATTCCCTTGTCCTAAAAAATCCTCTTATTTCTCTTTTCCCACACTTCCCACACCAAGATGGATGGACTAACAATCCAAATGCTAGCATTTGCTACATATTATTTCACTATTCACCATGATTTGAAAAGACTTACAATGTGATTTGGGAGAGCACCTATCCATCCCAGCTTGGCGCAAAGCCATCATCAACACTATTGAGAAAATTGACATTGAAGAAGTAAATGATCTACTAATTCACTTTATTAAATGATGTACAAAACTACCCATGAGAATACTCCAGCTTTTGGAAGATAATTTTTATTCTAGCACAAATGAATTGGGAGGCCTATTTTGACTTTTTCTCCATCACCAAACACAAAACTAATTTTGGCATTATATTCCCTAGTCATTGAGCAATTCTAGTGTAATCGATCTCTGCCTGATGACAAATTAATTCACCTCTTTCACAAAATCTATTTTAATGTTCTCACTTTATTATCAAAAATTTATGGACCCTTAATTTTCTTCCATCCCAACCAATTTAGGTCATTCCTCTCTCTTTTCTCCACATAATTTGCCACCATTTAACACCATCTCTCCGTTAAAATATGCTTCACTACTGGACATACTTTTCCAATAACTGGACAAGCCATCCATGATTCCTCCCACAAGAAAGATGACCTACCATCATCAATATCCTAGGTCAAATGATCTATGATAATCCATCTACATGACTACAAAAAAATCCATAATTTAGAGCCCTTTATTGGATTCACAGTTGTCAACACTCTATCATCTTCTAGGCTGTCCAAGCATTTATTTCTAAGAATTTTTACCCAATTCATGTCTAGCCTTGAATATATATTCCATCATAGATTGGCTCCCAGGGCCTTATTTTGAACAATTTGATTCCTTAGAAACGCATCCCCAGCCATCTTCAGTCTACATATATTGTTCCAAGTGATAAGGGGAATCTTCTTATCCTCTGAAGGCCCTTGCCAAAAAATGTCCTCATTTTCTGATCTATTATGCTATTTATCTTTTTTGGTAACCAAAAGAAAAAAAGAAGAGAAACTGGAATGGTTGATATTACCTCTTTGAGCATCAATATCCTCTCAGCCCATGTCAACCATCTTTCCTTCCAAGACGACATTCTACCAATAATCTACTTTAGTAATGGTTCCCATAGCTTTGATTGATTACCTCCTGCAAATAACATAAACCCTAAATATTTACTAGGCAAGACTCCTTTTTTGAATTCTAAAATCCTTAAAATCTTCCCCTACTTCTTCATGTCAGTAAAAAAATTAGATTTTGAAGTGTTAACACATTGTTCAGAGACAGCAGAATAGGTTTCCAATATTATTTTTATGCAGCATGCCTCCCTTCTTTTAACTACTCCATAAAGCATTGTATCATTAGCAAATTGTTGATGTATCATGGAATCCACATTCCTCGTGATTTTCATCCCTTCCCATTGTCCTATTAGAATTAAGGTGTCATCAACCTTGTAAATCTTATGTAATTAATTACTCCTAATATTGTTTGTAAATCATTTATAAGGGATGAAGTATTCACCAATAGTGATCTTGTTTCAGCTGCATGTTTGAACTTGGTACTCGATGGATGTAGGTTATCTGGGGGGTTGCAGCGGGTACCCTTGTGGGATTCAGGGTTGTACGCCCCAATGGGGCTCTAGGGGAAACGGCCCCAGAAGCCACATTTTATATATAAATTACCATTGTAAATATGGACCGTTCATCATTAGGTCATAGATCTAACGATGGATATTTTGTTGGTTTGTCTTATCCTCGAAGGCAACCCATTTTATAAGGATATTGCATTATGATTGTGGATGAGAGTATTACAGGCACTAGTGGATTGAAGACTTGAGAGGAGATTGATAGTGTTTTATTGTAAACTATTTGAAATTAATATAGACTGGTGCATCTCTTCTTATGTGGAGTTTTTCTCGAAAGGGTTTCTCCATGTAAACACTATGTTATGTGTTTGATCTTCTGTTATGCTATTTATTTGTGTTCATTTCATACAATCTCCATTTTGGTTTTGCAATATATTAGAAGTTATAGTTGTAATCAGATTTCCATTCTATAGTTGTTCACCTTCAATTTTAACGTTTGGTATCATATCCTGGCCATTTTTGTGTCTTGGGCTGAAGTGTGAGGGTTTTTTGAGCCATAGTAGGAATTTTGGTTGATTTTATTTTGTAGATTTGTGTAGAATCCATGGATGCATCCTCATCTCGATTGGACATCAAAAAATTCAATGGAACAAGTTATCAGGTATGGAAGCTGAAAATAGAAGATCTCCTTGAAGAAAGAGATCAATGGTTGACTACGACAAAAGAGAAGATGCATGATACTATCAATTAGGATGAGTGGGATAAGATGGACAAAAAGGCATGAGGTACAATCTAGTTATGCCTTGTAGACTGTGTCATGTTGAATGTCTTTGCTAAGAAGATTGCACATGCATTATGGAAGTGGTTGGGTGAAATCTATCAAGCCAAGAGCCTAGTAAATAAACTATATCTCAAAAGAAAGTTATTTTACCTTAAAATGAAAGAGGGTGATTCAGTAGCTAAGCACTTGAATACATTTAATTTTCTTATGAGTCAGTTAGTTTCTATGGATGTTCAAATAGATGAGGAAGATAAGTGCATTATGCTTCTTTGTTCTTTGCCTGAGTCTTGGGAGAATTTCATTCTTGCTATCATTGTTAACCTCGAAGATCCAAAGATGGATGCCCTTGTTGCAACTCTTCTAGCATAGGAAATGAGGAAGAAGAATATGGATAGCTCAGTGGGTGCTCTTAATGTTAAGGGAAGGTCTAAGGAAAGGGGACCAAAAGGATATCATAAGGGGCCTAAGGAATCAAAAGGTCACTCTAAAACTCCTGGGAAGAAGAACAGAGTTAAGTGTTGGAACTATGGTAAGAGGAAGTATGTGAAGAAAGAATGTAGAAATCCAAAGAAATAGTGGGATTCCTCTACTGAAAAGTCCTCAAATGTAGGTGATGAAATTTTACTTTGTGCATGTAATTTATGTCTAATGAACAGTGGTTGATTGACTCAGGTTGCTCACACCATATAACTCCTCATGAGGAATGGTTTTGCACATATGAGAAATATGATGGAGGTAATGTTTACCTTGGGGACAACTCTTCATATTTGATTGTTGGCTAGGGAAAGGTACAATTATTTTTTTCAGTGATGGGAGGATTAAAACCCTCCCTAGTGTTTTACATGTTCCTAGATTAGCTAGAAATCTTATCTATGTTTCAAAGTTGAATGATTCGGGACTGCATGTAACATTTAATAAGCATGGTTGCAGATTGGTGAGAGTAATTTTGGTGGTAGCCAAGGGAACACGGATGGGAACTTTGTTTAGGATTGAAGCCACTACAATTTTTAGATCCACTAATATAATTGAAACTATAGAAAATGCATGTATGTTGTGACACCGTAGATTGGACCACACAAGTGAAAATGTTTTAAAACTAATTATGAATAAAAATTTGTTGGATGCTTTCTCCTATTCTAATGTGTACTTTGATTTATGTGAGGATTGTGTGTTTGGTAAACATAACATAAATTCTTTTCCTTTAGGAAGCAATAGAGTGAAAGAAAAATTAGAAATTATTCACTCAAATGTGTTTGGACTTGTGGATAATGACTCTATTGGAAAATCTCATTATTTTTACCTTCATTGATGATGTATCCAAACTCTCATGGATTTATTTTATGAAGCATAAATCTAAAGTTTTCACTAAGTTTAAGGAGTATAAAGTCTTAGTAGAGAACCAATCAGGACTTAAGATAAAAATATTAAGATCTGACAATGGAGGGAAATATTGCTCTACAGAATTTGATGAGTTCTATTAGCATGTAGGTATCATAAGCTAAAAGATAACTCCATATACATAAAAACAAAATGGTGTTGCAAAAAGGATGAACCGAACAATAATGGAAAGAGCTAGAAGTATGTTAAGTGATGCATAGTTGGATAAATGCTTTTGGGCAGAAGTTCTGAGTACTTCTTGTTACTTGTTAAACATATCTCCTTTTAAGGCTCTTGATTCAACACATTATGGAGTGTGGATAGGTAAAAAACCTTTATTTTCAAATTTAAGGGCTTTTGGCTGTGAGGATTTTGTTCATGTGCCTAAGGAAAAGTGATCCAAGTTGCATCCATAAGCACATAAATGCTTCTTTATTGGATACGGTGAGAATGTAAAAGGTTATAAGCTTTGGGATACTCTAAGCACAAAAGTTATTTTTTCTAGAGATGTCATTTTCAGGGAACTTAGAGTTATTTCTGATCCTGCACATTTGGAAGAAACATAAAGGAAGAGGATAGTGCATTTTGATTTATAGTAGGAAAATTCACATCAGGAAGAATAGAATGATGGATTAGAGGATGGAGAAGAATAAGAAGATTCAAGTGAAAGTTTAGATGAGGAAGACTATTGTTACAAAAGAAGTTGAGAATATAGAAGAATATGAGGAAGAATCTCTTACACCACCCTTGAGAAGACCCATAAGATAATGGAATCCAATTGATAGGTATAGGCCACCAAATTTCCACTGTATATTTACTTTGTTGTGTACTAATGATGAACCTAAATCCTACAAGGAAGCTATTGATGTAGATGATAGTGAGTCCTTGTAGCTATCCATGTAGAGGAGATTATGGCTTTAGACTCATGTGACACCTGGGATATTGTACGTTTGCCTAAAGGAATAAAGGCCATAGGATGTAACTAGGTCTTCAAGAAGAAGTTTGGTGCAAATGGTTCATTACAGAAGTACAAGGCTAGACTGGTAGCCAAGGGCTACTCCTAGAGAGAGGGAGTCAATTTTGGTGAAATTTTTTCTCCTGTTGCTAACTTATCTTCTATTAGATTTATTTGGTCCATTGTTGTAGACTGTGATTTTGAAATTGAGCAAATGGATGTTAAGACTACATTTTTACATGGAGATCTAGAAGAAGGTATTTATATGCAACAACCTACAGGTTTTGAGGTAAGACAGAAAGAACACTGGGTGTGCAAGTTTAAAAAGTCTCTTTAAATGGTTTAAAATTGTCCCCTTGAATGAGGTAATAGAAGTTTGATTCATTTGTTTTGAATTTGGGCTTTGTTAGTGTAATATCAGAAAATGTTTCCTTTGGGGCTTTTCCCTCAAAAGGTTTAGCTCCTGGGTCTCTAGTGTGCATTTAGGACATCTTGCATTATTATTCAATATCCTGGTGGAATGAACACTGGGTATCATAACAAATGGGGCCTAGGGGGATCCCTTGAACCTAACCCTACCCAAAATATGGGGGAGGACTTGGGAGCTCACTCCCTAGTCCTACCCTATTTTGGGTCAGGGCCAAATTTCTAGTGTCAATTTATGACCATTATTTGGTCCCTAGGCTGACACGGTAAGTTTGAATTTACAAAATCTTGGCGGGAATGTTTGTAGTTGCATATAAAAGCATTTTTAGACATTCATTTGTAAACTAGAAGGTCATTAGATGAGAATTGGCATTCTAGAAGTGATACAAGGCTTTCATTGTGTTGCAAGAGTAGATTTGTGTTGTCTATGTGTTTGTGTTTGTAGATTGGAGCAATCATCTTCTCATGGAATGAAGAGCTTCTTCCTCCCATGAGATCTTCACTACAAGGTTATATCTATTGTGATTATTGAGCATTTATCATTTAGTTTTTACCTCTACCTCCCAAGACACACACTCTCTATCTAACAATGGTGTTAGGAAGGCTTGAATGTCTCTCAGGGGCTTGATTGAGGCAACCCTCTAAACACCACAACCCCCTCCCAAAGTTTTCATGATTACATGTTACAGGTTGAAATTGCAAACAAAATGAAGTTGCAGGAGGGTACAATAGAGTGTCAAAATTGTAGATCAGAGAAGAAAATGGCTCCTTAGACTTGGGCTCCCGCTCATTAGTCCTCAAAGTTCCACAATGGGAAAATCTCTGATATGGTAGATACATGTTACAAACCTTGTTTCTAGATCTTGACAAAAAGTAGGGCCTTGGACTTGGGTGCCCACTCTTTAGTCCCTAACTTTTCAACCTTCAAACCCCATAAATAGGTGCATAGTTATTTGACATTTTACATCTTTCTGCAGAAGCATTTTGCGTAATTAGGTATTTAAGGTACAATTGAGCATAAGAGAAGGAAACTGTCAATCTAATCATAAAAATCTAAGTTTCCCTACATCTCAATAGTGACCTAGGGTATGATAGTACATTACAACTCAACCCTAGGTCCTTGAGGGTAAGGGTGAAACGAGGATATACACACAAAACTACCAAAAACTCAACTATCCAAATTCCACCATTTACATTTTGGTGAAACCATGTTATTGGACTTGTTTGCACCTTTCTAAGTGTTTTTATTCATATTTACAGTGATTTCACTCATTCATATAGTCATTCATCTTATTGCATTGGAAAACTTACAAAAAAAATTGAAAATTTGGAAAAAATAGAAAAAATGACATTTTAGGGTTTGCATGTTGCATGAATTAATTTGAATTTCATAAAATTTATGATTTTTAAATTGGATCTGATGTAAATTACATAAAATTACAAAAAATCATTAATTTGCATGGCATTTTCATCATAAAATTGCTACGGTTTTGTTGAAAATTATGAATTTTGCATATAACCTAGTAATTCCAAAATCTAGGGTTTGTAGGTAAAATCTTGTTTCATATTTTTCTACTAATTTTAGAGACTCATTCAAAATTTTATTTGTCTGTAGTCTTGAATTTTAGTACAAATTTGCATTTAGATTTTAAAAATTTGCATTTTTGCATTGAAAAAGTCAACAAAAAACTAGCATTTTCATTGATTTTTCATTAGATTTGCACTTGCATTTTGCATGTTTGGGTTTGGAAATAATTTTAAGATCTGAGTGTATTTAATTTTTATCATATATCATCTTGCAAAATATTCATACAACATTTTATGTCGAGTTCTCAAACCTTGGGCTCCAAAAACATTATTTTCACTAGACTTGGCCTTATCAACTCTCTAAATTTGCACCATAGGTGTGTTGTGAAGGATATTTTTGCACTAGTTGGTTTTTATTAGGGTAATAATTTGTTTCCCCTCCTAAAAATCTTCACAACACTTTTTTAACGGGCTCTTGTATTGAAAATTTGGTGAAAACCCGCACATTTTTGCTATTTTTGCCTTAGGGTTTTGCCTAGTTTGCACTCCAAGTGTGTTGTAAAAAATTTTATGGATTGAAGTGACATATATCATCAATATTATTTTATTCACCTCCTAAAATTCTTTACAAAACCTATTTTTCTAGGTCTTGGAATTGAAAAACCATGAAAAATTACCTATTTTTGCTATATTTTCACTAGGGGTTGACTTTTAGTGGCACTAAAAGTGTGTTGTGATGGATATTTTGACACTAAGTGGATGTTATTACTGATATAATTTTCTTTCCATCATCATTTTCCTCACAACACCCTTTGTCATGCTTTTTTGCATTGAGATTTGGTGAAAAATTGCATATTTTAGCATATTTTCACTATATTTTGACTTGCGTTATCCTAGATTTGCATGAGTCTAATAACTCCCTGCCCTAAGACAAACATTCCTTTAAGAAGAAGCATAAGACACATGGGATCTAGTGCTCTTGAAGAAGTTGGTACATTGAACACCTTCTTTACAAAAGGAGAGACACAAATGTTACAAAATATTACACCTATCACAAGTACAATGGAAGAGCAAACTTTTCATGATGTTGATGATACTATTGAGATGAAAAGATATGTATCTGATGAGCAAATAAATAAACTTGACAATGACCTATCTGAATTCCAAGACTATGTGCAAACTGAGAGGATAGTTGAAGAAGTTGTACCCGTGATTCACCATGTAAGAGAATTGATAAAAGAGGGACAAGATGGTATTAATGCAATCCATGGTTTAGCACATATTGTACAATCCAATATCATGCTAGTGATTGAATGTGTAAAAGTGATAAATAACACTTTGTCACCATCTCATACACAAGTATCAACACCTATACCAACTAAGGGAATATCCACTTTTACATCCGTAATCTTAGCAACTAATGTGAATGCTTGTAGTAATGCTACCATTGGTATTTGATTATCAGAATTTGGTTTCTAAGGGTACCTCTTCTATGCATAATTTTTCTCAACCACCTATTACCTACTCGCAACAATCTTCCACCTATCAATATGTCCAACCACTGTTGACATATCCTCAGGCCCCGCCTATCACATCTCAAGCTCATTCACCTCCTCACTTTAGTTCCAATTCCTCGCAGCAAACTACATCTTCCAATGATGCCATCCTAAACAAACTTTTGCAGGGCATGACCGCTTTACAACAAAAGGTAACAAACTTGACAAACTCTTTGTAACCTAATTTACAAACATATCATGCCTGTAATCGCCTTTCCTATGCAATTTTAAGAACTCCTATGCCTGAGAGGTTTGAGACTCCTCACTTTGAAAAATATGGTGGAAAAGGTGATCCTAATACTCATGTGGTAGCATTCACAACTATGTGTAGTGATTTCTATTTTGAAGAGGATTTGTTAGCAAAACCTTTCCCGCAATCTCTCAAAGATATTCCTTTAGAATGGTTTTTCTCTTTACCTTCGAATTTAATACACTTCTTTTCGCAGTTCATTGATCAAATTGTTCTACAACATTTTCAAGCAAACATCAGACTTGAAGTCTCTTTGATTGATTTAGTTCATTACAAGCAAGGTCCGAAAGAGAAGTTAACTAAGTTTATTAGTCGGTATCAAGCTTTGTATACACAAATTAAATATCAGATGAAAGATGAGGATGTTTAGAAGGTGTTTGTAACAAATTTACAACCTCATATTTGTGATAAGATCCTCTTGATGAAGTATAACTCCTTTCAACATTTATGCACTACCCTTCGTGATTACCAACTTTCATCTAGTCAGTATGAAAACCAAAACTCATCAGCTCAAGTTAGTCAATCCATGGGTGGATCATCACAAAATAACTTTAAGAGAAATAATAACAATAAGAGTTTCATCAAGATTAATGGACCAAATACAAACAACTTTTGTAATGTGTCTGCTATCACAAATCTGAAGAAGACATCATATCAACCAAGAAATTTTACTCCGATATCTGAGTCTTATCATTCTATCATGAATCAAGCTATGAGTAACAACATTCTAAAGCTTCCCTCGATTAGGCCTGTCAATCCTAGTAAAGCACAAGGACCTTACTTCGATGCTAATGCCTTTTGTCATTTTTATCGGACATAAGGACATGATAATGAATGATGTATGTGTCTTAAAAATGAGATACAAGACCTCATTGATTTGAATATCATACATGTATTGGGCATGAATGTTAATAGAAACAAATAAGTTGTTCTGCCGAATCAGAATTTACAAATCTTTACTAATCCATTCCCTAAACATATTGATACCAATATGATGGAACAAGGTTTAGTGGAAATAGATGACGATGATTATTTAGACTATGATAATATTGTGGGTATGATTGAAGTGGATAAGAAGCAAGTGGATAATCCACCTCACCAACGAAGACATAGAATTTATGATGAGGTTCCTAGTCCGTTATCCTTATATGGATCGGGAGATAACCAAAATGCACCAAAAAAGCAAGTAGAACAACTGATATAGATGAGTGAGAAGGTACAGGATAATTCCTGTTACTATGTTAGAAAGATTCAACAATGAAAACTCGGTAAAAATTAGAAAAAAGAAAGACGACTTTCACTACTTGGAAATAATAGTGGTTCTCCCTCTCATAAGCAACAAAAAGTATCACTTCAACATGGAATCACAAAAAAAGCATCATATGATAAAAAATAAGACTTTCATAAGAACAACTCAAACTTTGTACTCAACATGATCGAGTACCTCTCCAAGAGGTTCGGGAGTTCCAAAATCTAATATAAAGATCCTATAGGTAAGTATTTCTAACCCTTTATCTCTCACATTATGTGCTTCCTTCGTGATGTGTTATGTGTTGTTTAGGCCTCCTGGGATGTCCCTTGATTCTCTTGTAAGGTCTAGGATACTAGGAGACTACCTATGTTGTGACCTTCTATTTGTATCATCATTCTTCTATATTGCCTCTCTCTCTGATTTCATTGTTGTGTGTTGTGTCTTGTGGACATAGCGTTGCGGTTGGTGACCTGGGGGCACCTTCCTACGTGATTGTCCCTAAGACATTTGTTTCTCTTCTCTTATTTATTGTTTCCCTTCCTCTAGTGTTTCTATCTAGCAGGTGGATGATGAAAAACATTTATACTGATGCGGACCTAGCATCCCTTTTGCAAGAAATCAAAAATTAGACTTAGTTCCTAATATGATGATGGGGTTGTATATTTTATTTGACGCTTGGCTAGTGGAAGCACTCATGCTTTCCACGTAGTTATTTTGATGGTGTTCTATCTCATTTAGAAATCATAACAATACTGCTGCTCCGTGCACTTTATCTATCTTGAATCTTACATACCTCAGATTTCATATGCATTGATGTTGTTGTTTTATGTGGACACTAACATGTTTCTTGCAGGGATGTGTTTGTCAGAACATTTGATGATTGTAAAGTACATGTCACCTCTGGGGGCATGGACTTTGTGAAAGTTTGTGTTCCCTTGTGTGTTTTCTTCCTACCTTAATGTGCTTGATATCAATGCATGATATCAACCACATTAAGGTGGGGGCATATATAAGGTACAAGCTATCTATTCTAGATGATAGTAAAGTGTGTTTGAACAATATTGAAATATGTTTCATATACCTCCTTTTCACCATCAGGCGTCTCCGTGATACGGGCAGGGTTGTATACTTTTGAGTTCATACCTCCTTTTCACCATAAGGCATCTCCGTGATTCAGGTGGGGTTGTATGCCATGCTTCCTTTTCACTAGAAGGCATCTCTGTGATGCAGGTGGGCTTGCATTTTCAAAAGTCCTCTGCAGAGGCGGGGAGCAGTTCTATGACTAACTCAACTTTTAAGCGTGTCTTCAGTGATTGTTGTGGCGAAGCCTAATCATCGATGTGTTCTTGTAATATGCCTGAGATGGTGCTAAACCTAGAAATAGGGACACTCCATCACTTGTCTATCGTGTTTTCCTCGTGTCATCAAAATATGTGTGTTTGGCATGCTTTCTTTGTTTGACATGTTTGTTGCCCCATATGTAGTCTAAAGACCGGTGCGATGAGTGCATCCTGCATTTTGGGAGGTTTTGCATGTGTTGAGTGTGTGTTGCCCCATATATGCAGTACATCCTGCATTATGGGAGGTTTGTTTACTTTCCTGTACTTACATTTGCATTTCATATATATGAGAAAAAGAAAAGAAAATAAATCATTCCAATCTTCCATAGATTAATGTGCCTTATTTGCATTCAATATATTCTCCATGTTTTGGGTGATTGTAACTGTCTTCTCTGTGTTTTGCATGTCTTCCATTGTCTTCAATGTGCTTGGCGTGTCTTCTCCGTGCTTGGCGTGTTTGTTGCGCTTGTTGAACATACTTTAATGCATGTATTGGCCTCATGTTTATACATACATTAAAGTGGGGGCTAAATGTAATGTCAGAAAATGTCCCCTTGGGGATTTTCCCTCAAAAGGTTTAGCATCATAATTCAACATCCTGATGAAATGAACCCTGGGTATCATGACAAATGGGGCCTAGGGTGACCCCTTGAACCTAACCTTGCCTAAAATAGGGGGGAGGACTTGGGCACCCACGCCCTAGTCTTGCCTTATTTTGGGTCAAGCCCAAATTTCTAGTGTTAGTTTATAACTGTTATTTAGTCCCTAGGCCGACACGGTAAATTTAAATTTATAAAATATTGGCAGGAATGTTTGTAGTTGCATATAAAAGCATGTTTAGGCATTCATTTGTAAACTATGAGATCATTAGATGAGCATTGGCATCCTAGAAGTGATACAAGGCTTTCATTGTGTTGCAAGAGCAGATTTGTGTTGTCTATGTGTTTGTGTTTGTAGATTGGAGCAATCATCTCCTCATGGAATGAAGAGCTTCTTCCTCCCATGAGATCTTCACTACAAGGTGATATCTATTGTGAATTTTGAGCATTTATCTTTTGGTTTTTGCCTCTGCCTCCAAAGGCATGCACTCTCTATCTGACAACAGTGTTCGGAAGGCTTGAATGTCTCTTTGGGGCTTGACTGAGATAAGCCTCTAAACACTACAACCCCCTCCCAAAGTTTCCATGATTGCAGGTTATAGGTTGAAGTTGCAGACAAAGTGAAGTTGCAGGAGGGTACAACAGAGTGTCAGAATTGCAGATCAGAGAAGAAAATGGCTCCCTGGATTTGGGCACCCGCTTATTAGTCCTCAAAGTTATGCAATGAGAAAATCTCTGATATGGTAGATACATGTTGCAGACCTTCTTTCCAGATCTCAACAAAAAGCAAGGCCTTGGACTTGGGCACCTACTCTTTAGTCCCTAACTTTTCTTCCTTCGGATCGCAAAAGTAGGTGCAGAGTTATTTGATATTTTACATCTTTCTGTAGAAGCATTTTCTGTAATTCATCCGCTTACTGTCGTATTTGCATAATTAGGGTTTTAAGGTACAATTGAGCATAAGAGAAGGAAATTATCAATCTAATCATCAAAAATCCAAGTTTCCCTACATCTCAATAGTGACCTATGGTATGATAGTACATTGCAACTCAACCCTAGGTCCTTGAATGTAAGGGTGAAAGGAGGATATACACACAAAACTACCAAAAACTCAACTATCCAAATTCCACCCCTTACAGTTAGAAGTGAAGAAGGCTACTGTGTATACATTATAGGTATTCTGATTATTGCCTCAAGTATGTTGATGATATGTTATTTTCAGTAACACTAAGGGTATGATCAGTGAGCTAAAAGCTAAAATTTTAGGTGCATTTGACATGAAGGATCTAGGAGCAACTAGGAATATTATGGGAATGGAAATCAAAAGGGATCGAGGTAACAGAAAGCTTTGGTTATCACAAAGTATGTATGTGAATACTATTTTGCACATATTTGACATGTAGGATTTTAATCCAGTTAGAATTCCTTTATCGGTTGGTACTAAGCTTTCATTAGATATGTGTCCTAAGAATGAAGATGTTCTAGAGGATATGTCTGATGTGCCATATGCTAGCATTGTAGGAAGTTTAATGTATGCAATGGTTTGTACTAGACCAGATATGTACAAGCAGTGGGAGTTTTAAGTAGGTTTATGTCTAACCCTAGTAGACAACATTGGAATTATGCAAAGAGGGTTTTAAGGTATTTGCATGGTACTTCTAATTACTATTATGGTTTAGAATTTGATGGGGTGGAGACCATTGGTGTTGAAGCTTCAAGCATAATCAAATACACTTTAGATGGAGTCCACATGAAGATCAGAGTAGCGCAACATCAACATGGTGGAGTTTCCTTTTGGGTAAGTATCTATGCAAAAGATCATCTTCGTGGGATATTGGTGAGTAATAATTATGGAAGAAGCATACCATGGGAGGTTAAGAACCCAAAAAGAAATGATAATTTTGTTGTTACCTCTTTTTCAATCATCTCATGAGTTCATTTGAGCTCCTGCAAGTAGACTGGAGGGAGATTTTAAGAAAATTTTGGAGTTCTTATATGTTGGTGACTCTTGGAAGGTTGTTTTCAGCAAAGGGAATAATTAGAAAATTCATTTTGGCTAAGGTTTTATAGTGTTGCAGTAATTGTTGTTCTTTCTAGGGGATGTATTTTGAAAAATCAGATTTGAATAGCTGCATATCTAAGCAATTTCAGTCCATTCATCTCCTTGGTAGGGTTAGTTTATGGCCTCAGATGGAGGGAATGACAAGTTTAGCTAACCAAGATCGATGTTGGATGGGTGTTCAAGTGCCAAACAATTGTTATTTCTTATTATCAACTTGTACTTATGTTTGAGTAAACATATTAATTTTTAGTCACAACCATTATGTTGGACTGCAAGGTGTTGAAAATGATAGAGTTAACATTTACTTTCTCAAGGTTACTCCTATGGTGCCAAGGATTGGTGATTATGGAAAGCAATTTTCTTAGTAGTTGAACAAGATCCTACATTCTTTGATTTCTCTCCTTACAGGAGGAATTCAAGAGGTCACTTGTGCAGGTGCCCAGTAGGACAGTGCTTTGAGCAAATGAGGCTACATAGCTCCTAGATTGACTTGGGATACTGGGATCATATTTGGTTTCATTCTAGATTAGTCAGGTAATTTTGAGGTTGAGTTAGCATTACTTGAGGAAAAGAAATCTTTGAGGAGCGAGGATTGTAATGTCCCCATTTTCAGTCACTTCAACACTATAGTTAGCTCTAGGTTTCTTGATGGGTTCCATCCTTGTCAGAAGGGATGTTTGTTGCTAGCAGTGACATTAGTTGGTCTTGAGGACACTTATGCCACTTTCTAAAGTGAATTTTGGCTTCTAGTGTGTTGTCCAAGATACATAGAGAGAGTGTCTATCTATATAGAGTCACTTGGTCCACCTTGATTTTCATTATTCATCATCAGTATCCTTCGAGTATAGTTATATTCTAATTTTGATGTTGTTTGGTGGTTTCCGCAACTTGAGTGAATTATTGAGATTTAATTTAATTATTTCACTAAGGTTACTTAATTCTATAAAATAATTTAAAAAGCTAGTTAGTCTAATAGCTTGTTGGAAAGGGAATTAAAAGTTTTAAATCATAGACACTTTATAAAGTGAATAAACTGCTAGAAATGTTTAATATTTCAATAAAATCACTTTTTGGAGCAATAAGGCTTATTTATTTATAAAGTGATTTTAAATAATAATTTCCAGGAGGCTTCCAAAGAAAGATTATAAAAAGAGTTAATGGGGGTCTCATTTGGGGATTATTATGGAGAATCTTGTTTTCTCTTTGAATATTTGGAGATTTGTGTTTTCAAATACGGGACAAATCTGTGTCTATTTGTTTTAGTTAGAGAATTCAATGCGGGTTCAGTGCCAATTTGTGAGGGGGTGACCTTCACAAAATGCAGCCATATAGAAGAGCCATAGACAAAAGATAGGTACCTAAGGAATAGCCAAGGAAATGGCACCGGTGTATAAGCATAGAGTAGTTTCTATTCCAAGGGCCTTAAAAAGCTATAGCAATTGAAACAAAGTGAAGTTATAAAATAAAGGAGCACATTCCAAATAAAATCCTAGCATTTAAAAAATGATGTATTCTATAGACAAAGTCTCAGCATCGAATGATTTCACACAATCTCTAAAGGGATGTCCGAGTTGTAATTGACAATATGGCATGGTCTCTATCAAATGTTGCCGGCATCTTGGTGTAATACAATACCTTTTAAAAAATGGTGTAACTACAATCTAAAAGACATGAGGGACCCACAATGGAATTTGACATCTAGATAAAGGCTCTACTAATATGATACAGTTGCAGCCATTCATTAATGCCAGTCATGAGTCATAGGAGGAGTGTATTATATGATGCAAATGCAGCCTATCTATACATGGTGTCGCCAAGGTGCAAGTCATGACTAAAGTGCAAGTATCATATAAATCAAGTGCGCAACTCTTAATGAATGTAATGATCATAGCCAAGGAAATGGCGCTCCTCACAAGCTAAGCACAACATGGCCACCAAGACAAAGGTGTCATCAAATATGAAACACAACCAATTATTCAAAGGATCAACCTACGAAAATATAGGCACTTTAAAACGAGATCAGCATTCAAATGAGGGTAGCTCTATACATTGAAGCCGTATCATTCTTGATAGAGGGCACGGTCTCATTGATGAGTATGTAAGCTTACAGAAATGAGAAACTCACAGTAGGCCACATAATAAAGGTAAAGGCACTGGCTATAATATGCCTTGGCCTTAAAAACAAAGCCACTAACATGATCAAATAAAGTATATAGCGGCGCAGCTGAAGGAGGCTTGTTACAAAGAAGAAATATGGCATAGTCTATGTCATTAGGAACAATCTAAAGAGAGTGGCGCTGCTACAAGATGATGGCAGCTATAAACTAGATGGCTCAACCATTAAAGAAGAGGTGCAGCTTCAAAATGATGAGGCACATTCATTTTTAAAAGAGGAAACGTTGCAAATAGAAACGTGATCCCATTGTCAATAGGCAGCGTGCAAAGGATGATCCATCGAGTAAAGCAAAGAAGCATCAGTTAATATTGGCATGGCATCAATCATAGAGGTACAACACGGTCATAAAGAAGATCAGGTCATACAAGGATTCAAGGCATGGTCTCTGAAGAACAATTTAGACTTAGACACAGGCAGCTATAATCTAATAGCATTGCCGGTGTTAAAGAATTGGAAACATGGTGCCATAGCCGAGGTGTAACAATTTCAAATGAGATCAAAACACACCATAAGAAACAAGGCAAGTTCCATGCAAAACACAAGGTGCATCTTCTAGACGGTGGTTCTTAGCCATAGGAAAAAAAGCATGATGCTTGTAAAGTTTCAACAACTCACAACATTTATAATGTCACTAGCTATACAATTGGGCGTGGCAATCCGAGACTCTCGGGAATCAAATCTCAGTCATTTTTTATTAATACACGCACTCATATCAGAATAGTGGCATAAGACATGTATAAATCCTTAGTCTTGTAAAAGACACCCAGTCATGTATTATGGCACAATATCCAACATGAAGTGAAGATGGCCCCTGCAATTTAAAGGCTCTGGTATAAAGGTGAATGGAAACCATTTTTGTTAATGGCGTAGCATTTGTGAAGGCACGACATATAGACAAGCAACAAAAGCTACAGTTATCGTCAGATCCAAAACAAATCAACGATTCAAACTACAAATGGAAAGAGGCACCAGAAGCAACCATGTGACAACTGCGGTGTTGAGAAGCAAGGAGAAAGCACAGAAGCAACCACATGGCTCAAGCGGAAGAGAGATAAATCAAGTGTTTTATTTCATTTCATAAAAGGCATCAAATGTGTCATGTGAGTCTTAGAGAAGCTAGTGTCTTTTAAATAATAAGAGTCTCTATTAAATAAATGTGGGGCCCTCTCCAAATTAAAGTCAGGCTTTAATAAACAATAAGTCTCTTCTTAAACTAAGGCTATAGGTGAGGTAAAGATGGATGTAAATCTTTATTAAAATTTATGAGATACATGTGGGACCCTCAACAAAGTAGAAGCTTTATAAAATGACTCTCTTTTGACTCTATTTTACCTCATGTGAAATAAAGAATATGCAGCCCTAATTTTTTACACACAACCACTTTTATTTTAATGGAAGACATAGAGAGCAGTGAGAGGTTTTTCTCACACTCGTAGAGAATAGAGGCAGAGATGCATTTTTTCAGCTAGTTGGTAGCTCAGTTAACAACCAGATATAGTCATTTTGCCAGATTTTGTGCCAGATTTTGTGGGTAGTTACAAAGATTTTCAGTTGGAGTTTTCTGAGCAGAGATTTTCGGAGTTAGTTACAAGACATTTGCTTTGGTTTTCTGGGATATAAATGCAGATCCGGGATACATACTTAGGGAGTTCTACACAGAGAGTTTTTTAGCAGCAGACAAAATTTTTTCTTCTTTGCCTCAACAGTTGTCTTTCAATGAGGGATTCGAATGTAATATTCTGTGCAAGTTATTTTTTCCTTTGTATTTCATTCTCCTATCAAACAATGAAGAGAGATGGTGTTTTTGTGCATATTTGAGTTTATTTTCTGTTCTTGTTTCTAATTTCTCTGCTTCTTTGCCTTTATCGAATCTACTTACAAATTGGGTATCAATCATGCATTTATGCTCTTTGCTTTTCAGTTAAATTATATAGATTTTGGGACTGTGCAACTAGGTTGTTTCAAATTTGGTGCATCGCCATAGATTTAGATTTTATTTCTATTGTATCTATAATCTTGTTTTTTCTTCTGTCCTTTTTTCCAAAACCCCATTACAAAATGGAAGAGCCAGCTTCCTTAAAATCTGGAGGTCACTTTAGGGGTCAATCCTATGTCTCTAAAGTTTCCCATGTTGTTGTTGGATTAGACCCCACAAATTTATACATCAACAGTTTTAGGCATGCCTAGTGGGACTAGAATCAAATACTTGGGTCTTTGTTTTCATTGAATCTTTGCCCTGTATTTTGTGATTTTGATGGAAAATCATAGAAATATCTGCTCATAGGAGCATGAATCATCCATCTGGTGACTCTATTGAAGATTCTTTCTCAGATCTTTGTTCCTGTATACCATGTCAGCCCCTGGTATCTATGTGCATTTGTACATTCCTGAAAGAAACTTACCTTTTGTGACTTGGGATTCAAGTCCTCTTGTTCTTCAGCAACAAGATCAAGTTCCTGACATAGTATGGAAGGAACTGCCTCATTTTCTTGGGGATGGATTTGTTTGTCCTGTAGATCACATTCAAGATGTTGCAAGTTTCTACTCCATCCACAATCTCACAACAGAGAATCATGCTCTCTTGTTGCTTGCATCTTCCCTAAAAGGCAAAGCAAAAGAGTGGTACAGAAGTTTGCAACCTAGTTCAATCACTAGATGGGATCAGCTAGGAGGGCTCATCTACAATCAGTTTAAAGGGAAGACAGATGTTAGCACTCTCACCCAGAATCTCATCACTATCAAGAGCCATCTATTGGAGCCCATACATGATTTCAATTCAAGATTTGATAAGGTATGGAAGAAACTCTTCATTGATATCAGACCTCTTCCAGTTTTCACATTCTTGTATTATTTAAAGTCTTTAGACCCTGAGATCTCTATGATGATACAAGCCCTAGGAGGTGAAACCCTGCCCCAATGATGTGATCTTGCCATTAAGGCTAAAAGTAACCTCATAGTGGCTGTTAAGTTGTCTCCTTTGCCCTTAAAACCTTTAATGCCTCATGCAAATAGCCTGTCTCAGACTCTTTCTTGTGACCAAATGCATAAAGATTTCAATCTGCCCACCCTCCTTGCTGATTTGTCAAATCATGAGGAGATGAGTGTAGTAAAAGAACTTATAAAAACCCTCTCCCATGAGATCAATGAGTTAAAATGTCAAGCCTTGTATCAAGCTGATCCAAATGTCATACCTCAAGATTCTTATGAACAACATTATGAACATAGTCAGAGAATGCCCAATTATCTTGAAAATAATGCATTAAAACCATCTGTAGCTACAAATCAGTCCATAGAAGTCATAGACTAGGTTCTTTGTCACTTTGACATCAAGGAAGAGTCAAGTCTCAATGATCAAAATGCAAGCAAGAAGGTGACTCCTGTTCATTTGGTGTGTTCCTATGATCTTGAGTATCATGCACCTATGGCAACATATAATTTAGAGACTCTATCAAGTCATGAAGAAGATTCAGAAGTTTATTATGAGGTGACACTTCTAGAAGTTGAAAAGTACTGGCTAAACAGTGATGAACAATTTGTATTCCATCTTGATGAAGAAGTTGCAAAGGAAATTGCAGAGTCTATAAAGGGTGATTGCCTTTGTTTTTGTTATGAAGATAGCACAGAGATACATGAGCTAGAGCAGCAGGATGAGGATTTATTCTCAATTTTGCAACAAGGTTATGATGTATTGGATGAAGGAGATCCTACCATTGAACATGTGCATGGCTACTTTACAAAGCTTGTTGGAGATAATCATAAAGAAAATTTTGAAATAGAGGTAGATCTAAGATTTGATTTGTTCTCCATTATTGAAAATGGATATTGTCTTCTTCTTGATGAAGATTCACATCTACAAAATGATATGGTCCAAAGAGACATTTCCAAGAGTAAAGAGACACATTGAGTTACATTATACACCTTTCTTCTTGCAAGAAGGAATCCTGATTAGATTCAAGACTGTTATGGGCAGCTCTATTATCTGCACACTTGATTTTGATACTATCATGGGTCATCATTCAAATGAAGAGTCTACAAAAGAAGTTACTAAAGAAGTCTTGTTGACAAAAGTTTTCAAATACAAGCAAGGGTATGAACTCCAATAGTTGATTTTGCCATCCCACTCTCCACTAAAGCAAGAGTAGCATGCAAGATAGCCTGACTGGTATTTTTGTGCAAAAGATGAGCCTTCAGAGTGTAGAGCTACCAAAGGGTACACAATATTGTTATACTTTTTCATTTATTTCATCTGGTCAATTATCAGTGTAATGTAGATTAATTGGAGAAACATCATCAGATCCAGAAGTTATTTTGCTATCCCAGTTAATGGGCATATCCCTATGTGTCTAATATGTCAGTGAGTTAGAATCAGAAGTTCAAAATAAGCTAGAGCAGTAGCATTATTTTTCAGTTTTAGTTGTTTTATTTTCAATAAGTTGTTTCTATAAGGATGGAAGTTAGTCCTGTGGTTCAGCCATGTGTCAATTTCAAAGGTTCAGCTTTGGGTCAGTTTCAGAGGTCTGAATGATCATCAATTGGTTTCAGTTCTAGATATGTTTCAGTTTCAGAGTGAAGTGACTCTATGCCCTAGACAAGGCACTAATTTTGCAAAATCAGAGATTCTGAGGTTCTCAATGAGCAGGCTCACTTACCCAGTCAGTCGCCAAGAACTGGTGACAATTTTTACACCATTTTGAAAATTTTCAAATATGGGACAGATTTGTGTCTATTTCTTTTAGTTTAGAGAATTCAATGTGGGTTCAGTGCCAGTTTGTGAGGGGATGACCTTCACAAAATGCAATCATATAGAAGAGCCACAGACAAAAGATAGGTACCTAAGGCATAGCCAAGGAAATGGTGCCAGTGTATAAGCACATAGCGGTTTCTATTCCAAAAGCCATGAAAAGCTACAACAATTGAAACAAAGTGAAGTCACAAAATGAAGGAGGACATTACAAATAAAAGCCTAGCATTTAAAAAATGGTGTATGCTATAGACAAAGTCTCAGCATCGAATGATTTCACATAGTCTCTAAAGGGATGTCCGAGTTGTAATTGACAATATGGCATGGTCTCCATCAAATGTTACTGGCATCTCAGTGTAATACAACTCCTTGTAAAAAATGGTGCAACTAAAATCTAAAAGACATGAGGGACCCACAATGGAGTCTGAAATCTAGATAAAGGCTTTGCTGATATGACACAGTTGAAGCCATTCATTAATGCCAGTCATGAGTTATAGCAGGAGTGTATTATATGATGCAAACACAGCCTATCTATACATGGTGCTGCCAAGGTGTAAGTTGTGACTAAAGTGCAAGTATCATATAAATCAAGTGCGTAGCTCTTATTAAATGTAATGATCATAGCCAAGGAAATGGTACTCCTCACAAGCTAAGCACAATGTGGCCACCAAGACAAAGGTATCATCAATTATGATGTACAACCAATTATTCAAAGGATCAGCCTACACAAATATAGGCACTTTAGAACGAGATCAACATTCAAATGAGGGCAACTCTATACATTGAAGGTGTATCATTCTTGATAGAGGGCACAGTCTCATTGATGAGTATGTAAGCTTACAGAAATGAGAAACTCATAGTAGGCCACATGATAAAGGTAAAGGCACTACCTATAATATGCCTTGGCCTTAAAAAACAAAGTCGCTAACATGATCAGATAAAGTATATAGTGGCGCAGCTGAAGGAGGCTTGTTGTAAAGAAGAAATATGGCACAGTCTATGTCATTAGGAACAACCCAAAGAGAGTAGAGTTGCTACAAGATGATGGTGGCTATAAAGTAGATGGCTTAGCCATTAAAGAAGAGGTGTAGGTTCAAAATGATGAGGCACATTCATTTTTAAAAGAGGAAACGTTGCAAATAGAAAACATGATCCTATTGTCAATAGCTAGCATGCAAAGGATGAGCCATCGAGCAAAGCAAAGAAGCGTCAGTTAATATTGGCATAGCATCGATCATAGAGGTATAGCGTGGGTTATAAAGAAGATTGGCGGCATACAAGGATTCAAGGTACGGTCTCTGAAGAATAATTTAGACATAGACACAGCTAACTATAATCTAATAGCATCACCAGTGTTAAAGAATTGTAAACATGGTACCATAGCCGAGGTGTAACCATTTCAAATGAGATCAAAATGCAGCATAAGAAACAAGGCAAGTTCTATCCAAAACACAGGGTGCATCTTCTAGAAGGTGGTTCTCAGCCATAGGAACAAAAGCATAATGCTGATAAAGTTTGAACAGCTCACAACATTTATAATGTCACTACCTATACAATTATGCATGGCGATCTAGGACTCTCGAGAATCAAATCTCAGTTTTTTTTTTTGATACATGTATTCATATCAGTAAGGCACGACTCAGCCAAAATGAAGGCACTTCCTAGGAAGTAGATGGTGTAGTTAGAGTAATGGCGTAGCCATTAGAATAGTGACATAAGACATGTATAAAGCCTCAGTCTTGTAAAAGACACCCAACCATGTATTATGGTACAATATCAAGCATGAATTATAGACGGCCCTTGCAATTTAAAGGCACTTGTATAAAGGTGAATGTCAGCTATTTTTGTTAATGGCGTAGCATTTGTGAAGGCACAACATATAGACAAGCAACAGAAGCTACAATTACTGTCGAATCCAAAGCAAATCAATGGTTCGGACTGCAGATGGAAAGAGGCACCAGAAGCAACCACGTGGAAGCTGCTGGGTTGAGAAGCAAGGAGAAAGCACAGAAGAAACCAAGTGGCTCAAGTGGAAGAGAGATAAATCAAGTTTTTTATTTCATTTCATAAAAGGCATCAAATGTGTCTTAGAGAAGCTAGTGTCTTTTAAATAATAAGAGTCTCTATTAAATAAAGGTGGGGCCCTCTCCAAATTAAATCTAGGCTTTAAGAAATGATAAGTGTCTTCTTCTTAAACTAAGGCTATGAGTGAGGTAAAGAAGGATGTAAATCTTTATTAAAATTTATGAGATACATGTGGGACCCTCAACAAAGTAGAAGCTTTATAAAATATGACTCGCTTTTGACTCTATTTTACCTCATGTGAACTAAAGAAGATGCAGCCCTAATTTTTTACACACAAGCACTTTTATTTTAACGGTAGCCATAGAGAGCAGCGGGAGGTTTTTCTCATGCTGGTAGAGAATAGAGGCAGAGATGTATTTTTTCAGCCAGTTTCTAGCTTAGTTAACACCAGACACAATTATTTTGCTAGATTTTGTGCCAAATTTTATGGGCAGTTACAAAAATTTTTAGTTGGAGTTTTCTAAGAAGAGATTTATGGATTCAATTACAAGATATTTTCTTTGGTTTTCTAGGATATAAATGCAGATCTGAGATACATAGTTAGGGAGTTCTACACACAGAGAGTTTTTTTAGCAGCAGACAAAAATTTTTGTTCTTTGCCTCAGCAGTTGTCTTTCAATGAGGGATTTGAATGTAATATTATGTGCAAGTTATTTTTGCGTTTGTATTTCATTCTCCTGTCAAACAATGAAGATAGATGGTGTTTTTGTGCATATCTAAGTTTATTTTCTGTTCTTGTTTCTAATTTCTCTACTCCTTTGCCTCTGTCAAATCTACTTAAAAACTGGGTACCAATCATGTATTTATGCTCTTTGGTTTTCAGGTAAATCATATAGGGTTTGACACTATGCCATAGATTTATATTTTATTTCTATTGTATCTATAATCTTATTTTTTCTTCTTCCCTTTTTTCCAAAACCCCATTGCAAAACAAGACGAGCTAGCTTCCTTAAAATCTGGAGGTCACTTAAGGGGTAAATCCCATGTCTCTAAGGTTTTCCATGTTGTTGTTGGATTAGGCCCACAAAATTATACACCAACATGGCCAAACTCTTACTAGTGGGATGAAAACCCCAATGGTTTCTTGGTTAATTTGATGAAAACCCAATTCAACCCACTTGGTGGATTCACTCAGAGTTCAAAGTTGGGCATATTGGTTTGGATTTTGAGGAGTTTTCATGTTGAAAATAGACATTCTTCATAGGATTTTAATATTTGTATTTGCAGGAGTGATTGCTAGATAAATTTGTATGATTTTCTATGCAAATACAAATTTATATTTTGATAAAGATTTCATTGTTGATTGTCTGAGATTTCATGCAGGTTAATACCCATATTTATATTTATGGAGTTGAGGATTGCATTACCCATATTTATTCCTTTCTAAGATAGCCGCAACCATCCCTTGTGAACAATAACTCTTAAACAAAGGAGCTACGACCTAAGAAGTATTTGACCCACATTTGTGAAGATGGGAAGTGGTGTAGACAAAGGGGATTCCTATGTGGAGTGAAGAAAGGTCAAACGAAGTCTTATAAGGTGTTTTATAAGAAGTTGGGGATATTAGTATGTGTTACAAATATGTGCCTAAGCGGTGTTGTCATTGATGTCAACATATCCTTGTTGCCATTGGTGTCAATTGTATCTTATTTTACTGCTTGTATAGAAGACTGGATTGTTGAGGATATTAAGAAAATTAATAAGGATCAATGTATGCAGAACATATGGCTGAGTAGAGGATTGTCTAAAGAATCTCTAGTTAAGTTTTGAAGGGTTTGCATGATGATTTGAAGAAGCTATGGACATCTGAGTTGAACCAGTTGTCAAATAAGGATTTGTGGATCTAGAGGCATGTTTGGGAAGTCAGTGTGTATTGTCCATTCAAGTGGTTCATGGTTTGGAGGTCCGCAAGCAATCTTTCTAATATGACAGTCATGGCAGATAGTATTCTTGAGATCCTAGAGGAAGATGCAAGTGATTCTAATGATTTGGAGGAGTGTGGATGTTTTTGTTGAATTTAATGTGCTTGTGGAGGTCTCTGGATTGTGTGACTACTATGTTGGAGGTCTGCATTGACGTTTGAGCTTGTCAATGAAGATTTCCTTCTTGGTGTTGTTCTTCCTAGTCTTGGCCAACCAGATGATTCAAGCGTGTTGTAGATGATCTAAGAGAAATTCTATGAAGTGTTGTGTGTTGATAAATGAAGATTTGAGTCCCAGTTATGTTTGGCTGATAGCTTAGTGATTCACATTAAGTCAGATGTTTGTAGTGCTGACCTTGATGTTCATTCCAAGGTTGATGAAGCATATAAATACTTGTTGATGAGTTGTGGAAAAACATCCTTATGCGAAAATAATAAAATCCAAAGAAAGGATCAAAGGTAGAGCAGAGCAAAGCAGAAGCAGAAGAACAAGAGATGTTTAGAATGAAGAATTAGAGAAGAAGTATTTGGGGCAGAGCAGAAGTTTTGTGAGCATTCAATTAAACTAAACCAGGCATGAAGTAGATGTTATTTATCAACTTTAATTATTTCTTTATTAAACATAAATTATGTAGGCAGTGAGCCTCTCTTGAGCAGTGAGCTCTAGGCAGTGACCCCAAAGGCATGTGCCTTCTCTTTTCATCTAAGTATTTTTAACAGCGTACGAATCTTGTGGGTTAACCCCCACCGTGGTTTTCCCTTAAGCAGGTTTCCATGTGAAAATTTCGGTGTCATGTGTGCTCAATTTATTTCTTCTCTTGTGTTAGTGATTCATGCTTTAATGTTTATCTGATTGAAAGTTGTTAAAGAAGTTTAAAAGAAGAAAAGATTAATATTTGTGGGACAATTGATTCACCCCCCCTCTCAATTGTCCGGAGTAATTCCAATAATTGGTATCAGAGTGAGTTCTTCTAAAAGAAGATTAACCATCCAAAGAGATCTAGGATGTTGACCTACAAGAAGGATAGTTCGAGATTTGATGGAACAAATTACTCTATTTGGAAGAATCACATGGAGTACCATTTTCAATGCAAGGGTGATGCTTATTTAGTGATAACAAATGATGAGTATAAACCTCTGAAGAAAGGCCCTTCAACTACAGATCAAATCAAAGTTGCTGAAAATAACCTCTGAGATAAAGAAGCCTTGTTGAGTGCCCTGGCTGATTTAGAAATGACAAATGTCTTTGGTCTAAAAACTACTCATGAGATCTAGAAGAAGTTGGAGAATCTTTATGAAGGTGATGAATATGTCAAATGTGCCAAGCTAAAAATTCTAAGAGGAAAATTTGAAAATCTAAGGATGAATGAAGATGAAAACATCACAATCTACATGCCAAAGATAAATGAACTTGTGTGTGGTATCAAGTGTGTTGGTGGAACTTTGGAAGAATCAGAGATTATGAAAAAAGTGCTCAGATCTTTACCTAATTCATACAAACATAAAGTTGCTGCTATAGAAGAAATCAGGACTATCTCAAAAGTTACAAGAGATCAGCTGGTTGGCAAAATTTCAGCTTTTGAACTAAGTGAGTTTGGTGATTCTCTACCTAAGTCTGAATCTTCTTTTAAGGCTAGTGTATATGGAAAACAAAGATATGATCCAGGTGAAAGCTCTTCTGCAAGATCAAACAGATTTGTTAAGGCAAGGATGGATCTTGAAGATGAAGAAATTGAGTCTACAGAACTAGAAGCTCTTATTGCCAAAAGAATGCCAAGAGGATCTGGTAAGTATGAAGGAAAGTTGCCATTCAATTTTTTGCTTGTAATAAGATTGGTCATTTTTCCTCAAGATGTCCAGAGAAATTTTCAAAGCCAAACCCTAATAGATATAAAGGTTAGAAGAATTGTTACTATGTCCAAAAAGCTAGAGAAGGAGTCACAGATGATGAATCTGATCATGGAGGTGCCACTGAAGATGATTGGGTATTCATTGCTATCAAAGAAGAAGATCCAATGTCTATTGAATCTACTAGTTGTGTAAATGTGGAAAGTGCCTTGGCTACTCAGGTTATTGAAAATGATGAATGGGTTATTGATAGTGGATGTTCTCATCATATGACTGGTGATAAAAGTAAGTTTATAAACTTTGAAAAATATGAAGGTGGAATTGTGAAATTTGGAGACAACTCAGCGGGTAGAATCCGTGGTAGAGGATCCATATCTTTTGATGGTAAGAATAACACTAATGATGTTCTCTTTGTGGAAGGACTGAAGCATAATCTTCTTAGTGTTGGATAGTTGGTTGATAAGGGTTGTGACCTTAGATTCAAGGATGGAAAATGTAGAATCTTAGAAAGCTCTGGAATTGAAATTACATCCGGTACTTAGACTAGAGGTCACATATTTCATTTAAGTAGTTTGGGTAAAAGTTGCTTGATTGCTCATGTGGATTAGAGTTGGCTCTGGCATAGGAGAATGTGTCATGTAAATTTTGATAACATTATCAAGATAAGTTCCACTCAGGTTGTAAGAGATCTTCCAAGACTTCTGAAACCTACCGATAGCATGTGCAGAGAATGTCAATTGGGTAAATAGAATAGAATTTCATTCAAGAGTAAAGAACAGTCATCAAGTGGATTGTTAGAACTTGTGCATACTAATCTTTGTGGTCCTTCTAGAATTAGAAGTTTACAAGGAGACATATATTTCATGTTACTGATTGACGACTACTCCCGGATGATGTGGGTAACCTTCTTGAAAGAAAAATCAAAAACTCTTGACAAATTCAAAGTGTTCAAGGTCATGGTGGAGAATGAGATTGGTGTGAAGATAAAGTGTCTGAGATCTGACAGAGGTGGAGAGCTTACCTCCGGTGAGTTAGACTCATTCTGTGAGAAGCAAGGAATAAAAAGATAATTATCTGCTTCTAGGACTCCTCAACAGAATGGAGTTGTGGAAAGAAAGAATTAGACCATTCAAGAAGTTGCTAGGACCATGATGATGGAAGCAAATGTTTTACAAGTCTATTGGAGAGAAGTTGTGAGTACTGCTGTCTACACTCTTAACCAGGTATAGATCAAAGGCAACTCTGGTAAGACCCCTTATGAACTATGGTTTGGTCATGCTCCTATTGTGAAGTATTTTAGAGTTTTCGGTAGTAAGTGCTATATCAAAAGAGATCAGGATCTAGGGAAGTTTGAAGCAAGAAGTGATGAAGGGATATTACTAGGTTGTTCTACTCAAAGCAAGGCCTACCAGTGCTTTAAAAAAAGATTGAAAAAGATTGTTGAAAGTACAGATGTTAGAGTTGATGAGAGTAAAGGACATTCCAAGTCTTGTGGATATGATTAAGATGATCAAGATGAAAATCCAAGTCAAGTAAGGCAAGTGTAAACTCAGATTCAGATCCAGATTGATACGAAAAATCTAGTAATTCAAGAGGACAGTGCAAAAGTTGAGGAACTAGCTCAAGAAAAAGAAGCTCAAGCAATTCCCAAAACTCCCAGGTATGTAAGGATGAATCATCCTGTTGACACTCATTTTGACCTGGGGTTGATTTGTCATGATCAGGAGGTTTCTTCATTTGAAGCCTTTATCTTCTTGCCCATTTTTTTTTTTCTAAGTGTTGGACCTCCTCAGCATTTTTCAACTGCAGCATCATATTTCTTGAGGAGGAGGTCATCGTCATCATGTTTGTTTCGATGATGGTCATCATCATCATGTTCTCCGTCGACCGGTTTCTCATCGTCATCATCATATTGAAGTATGGGGTGATGATTGGTTTTTATCATGATGATGCTGACGAGCTACAGTGCGCCCTGATCTGCTTACGAGGGTGATTCTTCAAAGTCTCCGGTGATCTTCCATTTATCACCTTGCGCAGGCATGATGATGATGTTGCTTATTCTTTGAGTTGCTCGACCTAACTTGTTTTATCCTAAGGGTCGTCGTCATCATCATGATATTTCCAGTTTTCATCCTGCTGCGTGCGGAGGTCATCATATTTTCTGCCTTCATGATATTTCGCCGGGATGATGTTTTTATCATCGGGTGATCTTGGTTAATATCATCCTGATGATGTTGTTGAAGAGTTCTAAGTGCGACCCGATATTCACTAGGGTCATCATATTTTGAACGTCAGGATGATCTTAGTCAATATCATCCTGATGATGTTGTATCACTTCTTGTTCGTTGTTTCTTCATCCTGATGATGCTGACGTCATCCTTATCTCAGGGTGATATCTTTTTCTCTGCCTATCTGCATCATGATATTCCGAAGGAGGGGGTGATATTTTCATATCACCCGGATATATGTTTGTTTGTTCGAGCATCATGATGATGCTAATATTAAGGAGATATCCGCCTGCTAGCTTCGCGCATTATCTACTGGGGGTGATCTTTTCAAGCAGCATCATCATATTCAGTTATCGCCCCGATCTTATAGAGGAGCTACAGTGCAACCTGATATTTGAACATCAGGAGGATATTTCCAAATATCCGGTTGTCTTCCGAATATCATGATGATGTTAATATGATGATGACGTCATCAAGGTCCCGCGGGGGTCATATTTCTAACACTGATCATCTTGAAGAGACTTCCTAATATTTGCAAACATGATGATGACGTCATCCGGATATGAGGAGGTGTGCAGTAGGCAGATATGATGATGACGTCAGCAGGATATGATGATGACGTCATCAGGATGATCATCGGCCAGACTTTTGGTATAAGCTCAGCAGGAGGATGTTCCTCCGATGGATCAGGTTGTGCCGATTATCATGCAGGTTATATTTCAAATATCATGATGACGTCAGGGTGATATTTCGAACAACAGGATATCATGCTGCTGAGGGATGATGATGATGAGGTTATATACTAATGTCGTCAGGAGCAAAAGCACCGACATGATATATGCTCATGACCTAGTATATAAAGTGTTATTGAGGTCATCGCGGGGTGCATGTGGGATATTGTTATCCTGCATTTTCAAATATCATGATGATGAATCTCGGCGGGAAATGCTTGCGATAGTCTGTATGATGTTCTTCCCGAGGCCGCGGGTTGGTGCGCCATTAATGGCGAAGGTTGCAGAGGTATGGGCGATGGCGTGGGTCGATCTGGTACCCGACTGAAGGTGTCAATCAGCAGACAGTGGCGCAGGGCTCGAGATATCTTCCTGTCCCCTCCCCTACCTGCTACATTCATGTTTGGGCGCCAATCTGGTAGTGTGTTTGAGCGCCATTTTCATGATACCGTGTGTCTGGCGGGAGTTTTGGTCAACCTGGTAGTTAATGCTGAAGGCACCTTCCTGCTATATAATGCAGAGGGTGTTATTCATTCAAGGTTGTTGAAAGTTGTAGATTTTTGGCTCTGTAATCCAAAACCAGCTGATCTGGTTGCTCTGTACAGTTTTTCTTGTGAGTTTATGTATCTCCTGTTGTAGGACTTGGCATGAATCCACTGGTTTCATGGTTGATCTTATATGAGTAATGCTACCTTAGCATGTGTTGTGTTAATTCTGTCTCCAGTATTGCATGTATCCTTCTTCTGGATCTGGATGTTTGCTTATGTTTAGATTCTAGAGCATAGAATTCCTATGTTGAATGTCTGATCTTTTAACCTCTGCTCAAGGGGCAGATTAAACTGTTTTCAGGTTGAACATTGGGAAGGGTATACTGCAGTAGGGATACCATAAGTAGAGATAGCTCAACACTCTATATTGGGAGATATCTGTAGGGCAGATATCATGTGTATCCCCCTGAAATCCAGTTTTAGCTATTTATGCTGATCATTCACAGGTGTATGTCTACCGACTCCAAGCCCTGGATAGGCACCAATCATGCTGTGTTTTTGTGTTATACACCATGTCCAGCTTTGCATCCAAATTCATATCAAAACACTTCATACTTCCACCTGTTAGTTGTAGGAGTAGGATTAGGAACCCCCTGCATGCTCTCATACCCAACCAGACATCATGTCCAAGAATGTTGCCAGCCTTGTGATCTATCATACAGATCTTGGTCCATACATGAGAGTATTCTGCCTGTTGTTGTCAAGTTAGATCCTTCTATCTTTGAGCTAGTCAAGGTTACATCTTGAGTTATAGGGATACCCCCCTTGGTGCGGCAGAACCAGAAGTGAAGGGGAGGAGCTCACGCAACCTCCTGTATTCAGTTGGCCTGAATCTGCCTGTGCATTAGAAGTGGCAAACCCTAATGCTGATTCAGAAGAAATGTCAACACATCCTAAAGATAAAATCATAGGAGATAGAAATAAACGTGTTCAAACTAGGAGAAGAATTGTTGAAGACTAAGAAGAGATTTGACTGATCAAAGATTGAACCAAAAATAGTAAGTGAAGCCTGCAAAGATGAAAACTGGGTAAAGGCAATGGAAGAAGAATTAATGCAAATTGGAAAGAATCACACTTGGGATCTTGTTTCCAGACCTGATGACAAAAATGTGATTAGAACTAAATGGGTCTTCTGGAACAAACTAAATGAAGATGGTGAAGTTGTAAGAAACAAAGCAAGGTTGGTATGCAAAGGATATTCTCAAGTGGAAGGAATTGATTTTGAAGAAACTTTTATTCCAGTGGTAAGAAAAGAGGCAGTTAGATTATTTCTTGCATTTGCTGCTTATAAAGATTTCAAAGTCTATCAGATGGATGTTAAGTCAGCATTTCTAAATGGAGAGTTAGAAGAAGTCTACATTGAACAACTGGAAGGATTTAAGTTGTCTAATTAGAGAGACATGGTCTGTAGATTAAGGAAAACATTGTATGGACTCAAACACTACCCCAGAGCCTTCTATGCAAGATTAGATAGGTATTTGCTAAAGCTAGGTTATAGAAAAGGCACTGCTAATAGTAATCTCTACTTCAAGATTGATTATGAGAATATTTTGATTGTTGAAATATTTGTTGATGATATCATTTTTTGGTGGAAATGAGAGTATGTGCAAAATATTTTTTTATCAGATGCAAAGTGAATTTGAGATGTCCATCTTTGGTGAAATGAACTTCTTCTTAGGTCTGTAAATCACTCAGTCAGATAAAGGTATCTTTATATCTCAGTCTAAGTATGTGAAAAAATTGTTGAAGAAGTTTGGAATGGAAGATTCAAAGCCAGTAGGTATGCCTATGGTAACCAGATGTAAGTTGAGTAAAGATGATGACTCCCCTAAGGAAAATTAGAAAAGGTATAGATCAATGATTGGAGGACTGCTCTATCTAACTCAGACTAGACCTGATATCATGAATGCAGTTGGGCTTGTCTCTAGATTCTAAGCTGATCCTAAAGAATCCCATGTTGTAGAAGTCAAAAGAATCTTCATATATCTCAAAGGAAGAATTGATTATGGCTTGTGGTATCCAAAAGACAATGACTTCACTCTTCATGCATATACAGATGCTAATTGGGCAGGAAATGTGGATGACAGGAAAAGTACTAGTGGTGGTGCATTCTTCTTGGGAAGTAGACTAGTTTCTTGGCTAAGCAAAAAGCAGTAGGCAATATCCCTATCAACAGCAGAGGTAGAGTATATAGCAGAAGAAAATAATTGTACTCAAGTTCTATGGATGAAGCAAATGTTGAAGGACATCAAAATTGTGTTTGAGGAGCCTATCACAATCTTCTGTGATAATTCAAGTGCAATAAGCATCTTAAAGAATCCAGTGTTGCATTCAAAGACAACACATATCCATCAAGTTTCATCTCTTGAGAGAGAAGGTAAATGAGAATGAAGTCAAGTTGGATTTTGTGTCTTCAAAGGATCAGATTGCAGATATTTTCACTAAGCCTCTTCCCAAGGATACTTTTGAGTATCTCATAGAGAAGTTAGGGGTTATTACCCCTCCTGATTAGAACTAAGATGCACTAAGGTGCATCAGTTCGGTGGAATTCATAGTCATATCTTGTGATCCAAATTGATGTTAAGGAGATACTACTTAGGGAGAGTAGTCAATTTGAAAATATTGAGATTAGCCTAAAACAAAAAGGAAGAAAAGATTGAAAATATGTGCCCTTTGGCATTGATGTCAAAGGGGGAGAGAAGTTCATGTGAAAAACTAGTTGCTGATGAAAGGGGGAGCAGTGAAGAAAGTGATTACAGAAGTGATAAGAGAAAGGGGAAGAAGGTCTTGTCTTGATGGTTGAATTAGTTTTCCACATCATATGTTGCTATCAATGACAAAGAGGGAGATTGTTGCAATTATGTGCCTAAGCGGTGTTGTCATTGATGTCAACATATCCTTTTTGCCATTGGTGTCAACTGTATCCTATTTTGCTACCTGTATAGAAGACTGGATTGTTGAGGATATTTTGAAAATTAATAAGGATCAATGTATGCGGACCATATGGCTAAGTAGAGGATTGTCTGAAGAAGCTCCAGTTAAGTTTTGAAGGGTTCGCATGACGATTTGACGAAGCTATGGCCATCTGAGTTGAACTAGTTTTGTAGTGTTCAGAAGAGACAAAGTGACAGGAAAGAGGTCTGGATTGTTTCCGATATGTCAAATAATGATCTGTGGATCTAGAGGCATATTTGGGAAGTTAGTGTGTATCATCCATTCAAGTGGTTCATGGTTTGGAGGTCTGCAAGAAATCTTTCTAATATGACAGACATGGAAGATAGTGTTCTTGAGGTTCTGAAGGAAGCTGCAAGTGATTCTGATTTGGAGGAGTATAGATGTTTTTGTTGAATTCAATGTGCTTGTGGAGGTCTTTGAATCATGTGACTACTATGTTTGAGGTTCGGATTGAAGTTTGATCTTGTCAATGAAGATTTCCTTCTTGGTGTTGATGTTCTTCCTAGTCTTGGCCGATTGGATGATTCAAGCATGTTGCGGATGATCTAAGAGCAATTCTATGAAGCATGGTGTGTTGATCAAGGAAGATTTGAGTCTTAGTTATGTTTGGCCGATAGCTTATTGATTTGCAGTAAGTCATATGTTTGTAGTGCCAACCTCGATGTTTATTCCAAGGTTGATGAAGCATATAAATACTTGTTGATGAGTTGTGGAAAAACATCCTTGTGTGAAAATAATAAAATCCAAAGAAAGGATCAAAGGTAGAGCAGAGAAGAGGAGAAGCAAAAGAACAAGAGATGTTTAGGATGAAGAATTAGAGAAGAAGTATTTGGGACAGAGTAGAAATTTTGTGAGCATTCAATGAAACTGAACTAGGCATGAAGTAGATGCTATTTATCAGTTAATTCTTTCTGTATTAAACATAAATTATGTAGGCAATGAGCCTCTCTTGAGTAATGAGCTCTAGGCAGTGAACCTGAAGGCATGTACCTTCTCTTTACATCTAAGTACTTTTAACAGGGTACGAATATTTTGGGTTAACCCCCACTATGGTTTTCCCTTAATTGAGTTTCCACATAAAAATTCTGGTGTTATGTGTGCTCAATTTATTTCTGCTCTTGTGTTATTGATTCATGCTTTAATGTTTATCTGATTGAAAGTTGTTAAAGAAGTTTTAAAGTGGAAAAGATTAATATTTGTGGGACAACTGATTCATCCCCCCCTCTCAGTTGTCTGGACTAATACCAACAGTATGGATGTGGGAAGTTTCGAGGTGGCTCCAAGCTTGTGAAAGCGATGTGGAGCTGGCCACCCAACAAGGGAAATCTTGGTTTCTATGCATTCCCATTTGGTATGTGGATGAACATATTTGTAATTCCTTGTATTTCTAAAATTTCTGGTATAAGCAATAACTTTTGGGTATTTTAGTCGTATTCTTTTTGTAACATCACATTCCAATCATACTCAATAATTAACATGGGTATTCATCTTAACCAATAATTACAATACATCATGATTATTCAAATTAGAGTTAAACAAGAAAGAATCATTGTCATTACATTAATTAAACATGTTATTCTTAGCCAGAATATAACAAAACATAGAATTACAATATCCAATTACATATCATTAGTGAATAACATTCACTATGCATGTACAAAACTATGATCAAGGCATCAATTATCAAATTATACATAATAACTGACTATTAAGTCATATAATGAAAAAGCATTGCATCTAGACCTCTTGACATCTATCTTTATAAGCCTCACCTTGTCTCATGCTTGGGAAGGAGAGAATCATCTGAGTACTTTTCCTCCAACCACAGACCAACGGTCCCCCACAACTTCCTCCCTGGAAGCAGCCCTACCCTTCACAGAAGGTATAGATATAAGGAACTGTTAGATTAGCCATCTGAATATCTAGTGGTGTGTCCACTATAATGCCTCTCGGTTACACAATTATAGATCCACTCTAACTATGTATGACACTACTAGAGACATTATTCCATCTAGAGGACTGTGGACCAACAATGTATGCAGAGACAGATGCATTACTTTGGCCAAAGATTTACATACATGTACATTACATAGTGAATGTCGTCATATGTCCACCACCCTAACTCAACTTAGAAGTTGCCTCATCCTACAATATGCTTAATTTGACCTCTTTGGGCCCCGTAAAATGTGAATTCAATTCGATTCATAGTCCAATACCAGGACAATTGACCCTTATCTTAGGAGTTCATCAAATATAATAGGTTTCTTTCACAAAAAGGAACCTGTGACTCCTCATCACCTTGTTCCATTTTCCAACATGACAATAGCCAAATCAAGATGGTTACTTTCACAAAAAGGAACCTGTGACTCCTCTTCAACCTGTTCCATTTCCAAAATGTTAAGACAAGTTTTCCAACTTCTGACCTTCCTAGGTTCATAGTTTCATGTTGACCAATCACAAGGTCTACATTTAGTTCATGTCATTTAGAACTTGTATCATAATAGTCTAATAAGATGTTCTTACTATAAAACTCTATCTTAAGTATCATCATGGGTTTTAATATCTTATACCTCATTCGTGAAGTATGGCCATTCAAAAAGAGATGGATTTCATTTATGTTGCAATACAAGAGTTTCATACTAACCATACTATTTATTCTCATAAGTATATAATTATCTAGGAGAACTAGTTCCTCCGATAGACCTGACATGCACTTAATTCCGCCTACAAGGCAATAAAACTTACCTCTTATCCAGTTTCTCCTTCTTCAACAAGGAGTCAACATATATTTTAAATACATATGATGCATCATATTTATCATAATAACCGTCATTAATAATCAAGCACTATTATAGGGAATCTATGACTCCACGTCACTCTGTCCTGCACTTTCATAAAGAAACAAATACGTTTATGGTTTCAACACTTAACCCTACTCGGTTGGTGTTTACTTTGTTTAACTATTTTCAAGGTTTAAGCTCAGTTCATAACATCAATGAAATGCTTATAATGACTCATATAGTCGATCCTTTTAATAAGTTCTATTTTAAGAGTTCTTCATAATATCATACATATATAGGATTAATTGTCATTCACAAGATGGCATTCACCTTCTTTTATACCACTAGTCTATCATAAACTAGGGTAAGTTCTTGTAACTAAAGAACCTATCAAGAAAAAAATAAATGTTAATATTAAATAATTATTAATAATATCAATAGTTCAATGAAGGGCTCATGGCATCAGCTAGGGTAGGGGAAGGGCTCGAGCTGTAGGCTAGTAACACGAGGCAGATTCGAGTGGATATAAAGGAGATTGTCGCTCGTGATGCCTTGGAATTAGTTTACACAACCATTATAGGTAGGGTTTTGGGAAAAAAGTAGAGTATGGTGTAGATCCAGGAGGGGATCAGACAAAATTGGGAGTGCTTTGGGAAAATTTTCACCAACCCAAAGGACTTTTCCACTGCTAATTTCAAAGATGAAGAGAGTAGAAACAAGGTCCTGGAGGATTTTGGTTGGAACATGTATAGATGGTCACCTTGTATTCATCCAAAAATGGTGTCCCAACTTCAATCTGAGGATTATGCAACTTGCGAATGGTCCCACGTGAATTAACCTTTATAATCTCCCCCTGGAGTATTGGTCTAGAGAGTGCCTTTACAAAATTGGCAATAGCTTGGGTAGGGCGATCGATGTAGACCTTGAGGAGGGAGCATAAGTGTTTTTTACCAAGATTAAAATCATAGCAATTAAGGCAATAACACAAATTTTGGTGCTTGAATCCATAGTTGGTGATTGGATCTAGAATCTAGAAATCAAGGAAACTCATTTCCTCTACTCCAAGTGCTGGAAAAGAAACCATAATATCAGAGATTGTAGGGTGCCTCCCACGCAGCGATGGACTTAAAAAAAGCTGTTGGCTAAGGATGTGTCTCCTCCAGACAAATGTTGCTCTAAGGAATGATTTGAGGATCCTGCATGGAATGGGAGGTACCAGGAAAATGAAAGCATTGATGGCTCTTCCCCATTGAAATTGTCAGCATTACAAGGAGGTACTAACTAGATAGATGCTGGGGCATTCGTGCAAGATGTTTATTTAGGCCGTGGGGCATTGGAGCCTCTGATGGGTTATAATGCTTTCATTGAGAAACCTACAGAGCCTGTTCCAGATTGAAGTGAGGAAGGAGAATTGATGGCATCTAAGTATGATAGTGATTTCTATGCTAAGGATGATCTAGGGATTGTGGACCCAAGGTACATTAGCCAGTCAGCCTCCATCGCGTTGGGTGATGGCAAGAGATCTTTTAAGAAGACAGGAAGGAAATCCCTCAAGCAGAAGAGGGAGGAGGAGGTTGTGGAGAAGAACCTCCCCAACATCAAAACTTATTTAACTAGGTCCAAGGGAGCAGAGGCCTCCCTTGTAGGACAATGGAAACTCTATCGTGAATGTTAGGGGCTTAAACCTCCCTGACAAGAGGTGCCTAGTCAAGCATCAGTTAGAGTCTCAAAAGGTGGATATCATTATGCTTCAAGAAACTAAGATCGGCCTAGAGGAAGGGGAAAAATTCAAGAAATATTGTTATTGGTGGGAGGGGTGTTTACAGGAATCTATCAGCTCAGCTGGCAGCCTGGGAATCCTCTAGAATGCTAGAATTGTTTCCCTTAGAGTGTTGAGAAAAGAAAACTGGTGGATGATTGCTGAGGTGTATCCCTTCGGTTAGCCCTAGAGTTTTTATTTGTTTAACATCTATGGTCTGAGCAAGACTAAGGATAAAAATGCCCTATGGAATACTATTTCTAAAGAGATTACAAACCTTGGCGATGCTTTGGTTGTCCTAGGTAGAGATTTCAACGCAATTTTGGAACTGAAAGAAAAAAGTGGGGGTAGCAGTTGGATCAGAAGAACAATGTCTAATTTCAGAGACTTCATTATTAGACATTCCTTTGGTGATTTCGTCTCGAAGAATGGGGCTTTCACCTGGACCAACAGGCATGTTCACTTCACCTCCATTTCAGAATGCTTGGATAGGTTTCTCTTCTCAGCTAGCTAGTTTCAAGCCAAAATTCTCATGGAATCCTGCATACTACCAATTTATGTATTCGATCACTATCCAATTACCTTGGATTTTCTACCCCCAATCCCAAGCAGCAAAGGCCACTTCAAGTTCGATAGTATGCGGTTCTGAGATGAGTCACTACTTGGTTTGCTTGAAGAATGGTGGCTGGAAAGCAAGGCTTTCAGCAGCACTGTTAGTTTTTCCTTTGTGAAAAGGCTCAACTACATGAAAGGGAAGTTGAGGATTGGAACATCACCTCATTTAAAAACATTTTTAAGGAAAAGGAGAGGGTTGAGGCTAAGCTAGAAATTTTGAATGAAAGAGTAATCAAACAGGGCATGTTTGTAGAGGATTTTGAGCTAGAGAAGAAGTTGAAAGCAGAGCATGCTGAGTTACTGGCTAGGGAAGAACTTTATTGGAGGGACAAAGCCAAGGAGAACTAGTTGGCCATAGGCGATAGGAACACAAAATTTTTCCAAGCCTCTACCATGGCCAAGAGAAGCTTCAACATAATTTGGAGCATTGAAGACTAGGATGGGAAGATTGTGAGATCCACAAAGGAGATTGAAGTTGAGGTGGAGTGCTTCTTCAACTCCTTGCTCACTCTGGAGGGGGCTACTGACTCTTGAATCTTGAAGGGTTCTTGGATAATATCCCAACATGCATTACTATAGAAGACAATCATATGCATATTGCTCCATTTTCTTTGGAGGAGGTGAAGCAAGCAACTTTTCAACCAAACCTAGACAAGGCACCTAGCCTGTATGGGTTCACTACATTATTTTTCCAAAAATATTGGCACTTTTTAGGAAAGGATATTTGGGACCTCACGAAAGACTCCAGGATTAAGAAAAGGTTTGTCAAAGATATCAACAATACCATCATCGCCTTGATCCTAAAGAAGGATGAGTGTAAATCTTTTGTAGATTTCTACCCCATTTTGCTTTGTAACACAATCTATAATATCCTTGCGAAGGTTCTTTCTAATCGTCTCAAGCTAGTTCTCCCTGTGATCATTTCTGAGGAACAAAATGGGTTTACCCCTGGCAGGGACATCATGGAAAACATCATTTTAGCAAACAAAGTGGCTTATTCAATTGGAAGATTTATATCAGAAAGCATTGTAATCAGATTAGATATCAGCAAGGCATATGATAGAGTTAAATGGAGTTTCCTCTTATTGGTTATGAAAATGTTTGGCTTTGATCCTACATGGTTGTAATAGATCTTCATGTGAATCTCCTTGGTAAGGTTTTCCATTTTTGTCAATGACTCTCTTTGCAGGTTCTTCCAATCCTCCAATGGGCTCAGATAGGGAGACCCACTATCCCCTCCCTTCTTTGTGGTGATGTTTGAGGCAATGGGCCACTCCATTAAGGCTTGGCAAAGAACAGACACATGGAAAGGAGTTCTGGTAGATGAGGGCATTGAAAGGATGACTCACATCCAATTTTCTGATGACACCGCTCTCCCTGGACAAGCTACCATGAGGGAGGCTAAAGGAATTAAGGATTTTTGGATAGGTATGTGTGAGTCTTAGGCCAAATTCTGAACAAAGACAAATCTAAAATTTTCTTCTTCAACAGCAAGGTCACTGTCCAAAGATGGATTGCTAGTTTCTTGGGCTTTCAGATCGAGAGCTTGCCAACCAAGTACCTTGGGCCACCCATGTTCTCGATTGCAAATAGGTCCAAGTTTTGGGATGAAGTAACATCTAAGTGTAGGGCCCGTATTTATTCCTAGAAGTGCAAGTAGTTGTCACTTGCCAAAAGATTGACAATGATCAAATTGGTGTTATCAGCAATGCCAATATTTGTGATGTCTTTCTTTCTCTTCACACGGAACATCTAGGCACAACTGGAAGCAATATGGAAGAAATTTTTATGGGAAGGAGGAAAAGACCATAAAAGGACTCCACTAATAAATGGGGACAAAGCTTTCATAGGAAAGGAGGCTGGGGGCACTAATCTAAGGAAGGTTAAGTTACAAAACAATGCCCTTGCCACCAAACTGGTTTGGAAGATATACAAGGAACTTCATAAGTTATGGTGCAAGGTTATGTAGAACAAATACTTGGACAATGATGACCCAAGAAGAATTCTGACTATTCCCAATTGTGGTAGTGGCTTGGCTATCTAGGACTTCATCAAAGAGTGCAGGCCAATAATCACTGAACACTTATCTTTGAAGGTGAACAATGGTGCAAGCGCTAATTTTTGGGAAAATTCATGGGAGGGCTTTTGCTCTATGCGTGAGGCAACTGGTAATCATATGGAGATTGAGATAATAAAGGCAAACTTTGCATCAAAGGTGGTAGATTACCTTGTCATGACCAACTTGGATTTGGGTAAGGACTATGCTTGGGTAAGTATTGAGCATTTGCCAGTTTCACAAGGCTTCAAGGAGGCATTCGTACTAAAGCTGAGCAAAAGAAAAGTCCTATTGAAAGGTGGTAGTGACTCCATCTTCTAGTGTGGCTCAAAATTAGGGGATTACACTGGTAAACTCAGGTACATGATTCAACAGGCACTTAATTATGATTCCAACTGGCGAACTTGCGCTTCTTGGTACCCCTCTGTTTTGCCTAAGGCTGGTGCTTTTTTATGGACTGCTCTGCATAAATGAACATTGACTAGGGATAGATTGTACCTCAAAGGTATTCATGGACCGAGTCACTACCCACTATGCAAAGTGGCGAAAGAAAATGCTGATCACCTCCTGTTTGGATGCTCCTTTGCTTCCTTCTGTTGGGATTGGGTTCAAGAGAGAATTGGTTGGGTAGGGCCAAGGCTAAATTACATTTAAGACTTCACTGGTAGTTGGACAAGGCTGTACAAGAACTCAATGTGGTTGGGCTTGTGGATCTCAGCTCCTTCAATGGTTGCTTGGCAAATCTAGAAAGAAAGGAACATAATAGTTTGTGATTCAGAGATTTGAGGTTAGTTTGTGTGAAATACTAAATGCCATGGTTCAAGTAAAGAAAGGTAGTGTGTTCTCCTCTTGGGATAAGGATGTGCTTAAACGATGGTAGCTCTTACACACTCCCTCTTAGATGGTTGGATCCTCCTCCTGGGAGGCTCAAGATGAATGTTGATGGTGCCTCAAAAGGTAATCTAGGGAGTGTTGGCATTGGCTGCGTGGTCCGTGATAGCAATGGGAAACATCTGTGGGCTGTGTCAAGAAAGCTTGGGAATGCCACCAACAACAAAGCTGAGTTTGAAGTGTTATTCAGAGGTGTTTCTCTCTGTTGCTCTAAAGGGATTTCTGGCGTTGATATTGAGGGGGACTCCTTGTTGTGCATCAAGGTTGTGCAATCAAAGCACACTCCAAACTAGAAGTTACAAGGTTGGGTTGAGAGGATTTGGCATTGTTTGGAATGTTTGCTAGATTTCACCTTAAGGCACATTTATCAGGAGGCCAACACTATTGCTGATTTCTTAGCAAACCAAGGTACACAGTAGGCTGATATTAAACACATTGCATCTACAATGGATGGTTGGGAAGGGATGACTGATTTGCTAGAAAGGGACCAATGTAATTGATCTGCTCTTGACAGGCGACAAATCTTCTCTGCATGATGTTTGTGCCTTCCCTTTGCTTTTCCCTCACATGGTGATCGATTGGTGAGGTTGGGCCATAATTCTATCTGATTCTATTAGTTTTTTTTGCTCACCCTTCGGGGGTTGCCTAGAACAAACTAGTTTTTGGGAGTGGACCCCTTGTCCATAGCTTACTTATATAAAAAGAAACAGAACCTATCAAGAAATTGCTTCCTCATAAGGAATATGACAGGCAATCGTGGCTGCCAAGAAACAATATTATATCTATATATAATAACCTTCTCATCTCCATGAGAAGTCATTATGACTACAATATACACAATATCCATAAATAGTCGAGGCTTGACATCATTTACTATCAGCTTGGTAAGATAAAGTATCAAGTGCACATGGCACCAACTCAGTTATACTACTAAGTTTAGAGTGATTGTATCTTGTTGGCAAGAGACACTACTATGCATGATAGGTGTTGTCATTGATGGTAACTAAGTCTATCTTACACATCTGCATTACATAATTTGTTCATATCAGAAGTCAGAGTGAACATTTGTCTAAGTCTAGGTAGTCAGAAATAGAGCATGTGACAGGGCCCAATATCTTGGTCCGGATCTCTCTAGTGGTAAAACATAGTGTGTTGCGGATCTGAGGGAGTGATAATGATTGTTAGGACTATCTAACTCTAGAAATTTAGCCTCTAATGATGAAGGATTCAAAAGTTATTAGCATCCGAGTATCGGGTTCCAATTAGTCAGATAGTTAGAAGAAGAACACGCCGACCTAGCATTTGATCTTGGTCTGGATGAAGAAAAGTTGTTGGTTAGGCAATTTGTGATAATCAGTGGTATTGGATGACATGATTGATGATTTGAGAACACAAGTTTTTGGTCCACGTTGTTGATTGTGCATGGATCCAGCCGATAGAGCAGAGTTTTTAATAAATGTTCTAAGTTTTCTTGAAGCTAAATACAGTTGATTGAATTTCTTGATGCACATATATATAGCGGATGGGTTCAAGTGTTTCAATGTGTGATTATTATTTGATGATGGAGTAAGTGCAAAAAGGGAAGACAGAAGTGTGAAGGTGAAGATCTAAGCTCGAATTATTGTTGAAGAGTGAAACAGGGCAGAGTACAGATGAAGTGTGTAAGATCAGTATTTTGTGGTTAACCAGAACTAAATTTTTGCATTGGTAGATGTTATTCATTAGTTCAAACATTCTGTAATCTTCTTGTAATCATTTCTATAGGTAGTGAACCTCTTGGAGCAATGAGCTCTGGGCAGTGTGCCCTGAAGGCATGTGTCTTCCCCATTTGTAACACTTTTAACAGAGTATAATTTCTTGTGGGTTAACCCCATTGTGGTTTTTCCCTTAACAGGGTTTCCATGCAAAAATCCTAGTGTTATGTGTGTTAATTATGTTTCTTCTCATGTGTTGTTGATTTATGCCTCCATGGTTATATCATTAAATTGTTAATAAGTAATAAAGAAGATAAATTTCTGCAAGTGTTAAAGTTTTGTGACAATTGATCCACCCCCGCTCTCAATTCTTTGCTCTAATTTCAACAATTGGTATCAGTACTTGGTTCCTTAGAAGAAGTTTAACAGCTTAAGGAAGATCTGGGAAGGTATTTTCAATGGGTTCATTCAAGCAGTTTGATGGTATCAATCAACAACTACAAGTAGCCCTAGATGATCTTGACTTGTACAAAGAGGAAATTAGAGATCTGCAAGAGAACCTTAAAGATACTAAAGATTTCATTGAGACCTTAAGAGAACAATTGAGCAAATCTAATGAAAAAAGGGAGGTACTTTTTCAACTAGCAAATCAGAATGAAGACAATGACAAGGATGAGGCCCTGAAAGAGAAGACAAAGGAATGTGAGAAGTTACCAATAGAAGTTGTTGTCCTAAGATATGAGACATAATCCAGGGTGATGAGGCTAACCAAGGAAATTGAGGAAAGAAAGAAGTTTGAAGAAAAACTAAATCAATCTCTAAAATAAAGAATAGAAGAATGCTACAAATTGGATAGAATAATTGGCCATCTAGAGTCTGATCTACAAGAAAGTAGGGACAATGAGGAAGAACTTGAAAAGCAAATTGTCATTCTCAAACATGACCTAGAAGTTGCAAATGAATATAAAGAGAAATTCAAGATAAGCTCAGCTAAACTTGAGGTGTTGCTTGACAGTCAGAAGAAGGCTGACGATAAGCATGGTCTTGGGTATGAGAAAGGTGAAAGCTCCAGATCTAGACAAAGAAATTATCAATCAAGGAATGGGAGAAATAAACCTAGAAGACCTTCGGTAAGACAACCTAATGCTCAAAGGTATCCATCTTTCAATGGAAACTGTTTCAATTGCAATAAATTTGGTCATAGAGCTACTCAGTGCAAAAGTAGAGTAAATGAAAGTGGTCCATCCTTCTGTGGTCAATGCTTCAAGTGTAAGAGGTATGGTCATAGATCCAATGAATGTAGAAGTATGATAATGAATAACTCTAACAATAGAGGAAATGACAATTCTTTCAATGGCAAATGCTTTGCATGCAATAGATTTGGACATATGGCTAATCAGTGAAGATAAAGAGGAAATCAGTCAAATGGGCAAAGAAATGTTGTGTGCTTTAATTGAAACCAATCTGATCATATTGCAAGATTCTATAGGAGCATGAATAATGAAGGACGAGGTCCAATAGACAGAAACCTGGATGAGCAGAGACAAGACAAAGGCAAGGGTAAAGTTGATGTAAATGAGATCCATAATGAAATGAACAAGACATGGGTGAAGAAAAGTGTAAGAAATAATGGTGATGGGTCCGCACCAGAATCCAGTGCTGAGAATTCCTTAGGGAACTAAAATGGGAGCTCTGGCTTAGGGGGAGCTGCATTGAAAATCAAATTCCCCCAGCTAGTAAGTGGGTGCCTGAATCTGGCATGATGCATGAAGATAAAGAAGCCTATTGCAGATCTGTTGAACCAGATTTTAAAAGAAAAGAAGCAAACATGATTGATTGCGGAGCAATTGAAGATTGACTGCATACAAAAACAGTGTAACGGGATGTATTAGGGCAGAGCATTTATTACAATAATGAATTAGGTTTTGCGGAGCATAAAAAGTTATTCATTCAAGCATTTGAATCACTTTTCATTCGAAGAGAACAAGTAGAAGAGCATCTAAGCTGAAATTCTCGAGATTTGAAGTGTGAAGAATGAATTTGATTGCTAACCCTAATTCCATAAAGAAAAAGGTATTTTTCTGCAAAGCTTTTAACTTGTGATCTTTCGCAATGGCTACACCATTGGTTCTTGATATTATTGAAAGGCCCCGACCCAAATTCAAAAAGCATCTACACAAATCAGTAAAAGTCGACCTGTTAGGTGACTTTTCAAATGTTCTGTATGGTTTATTGCATGTTGAAGATATTAGGGCCTATATTCATGGTAGCATAGATGAATTTGGGGACTCAAGGTGTGTAGATTTGTTCAAGAATCATCTAAGGGATGAAATTCATGGTCTTAAACCTGAGTATAAGGCACTGCATGATAAACATTTCATTTAGATTATACGGTTTCCATCCTTTGATGAAGATGAATGGGACCGGTATGTTTTAAGTTGTATACATGATGAGTTTATGTGGCTAATGAAACCTTTCAAGATCACCAAGGATGCCATTAAGGCCATGACAGGGTTAAACTCATATGATGAACTGCCAATGTTGAAATCAATAAAGAATCAAACTATAACTGATGCTACCAGATCAAGGTTTGACAAAAGGGCAATGACTATAAATGGCATCACTATTCAAATGTCAAATTTGCTTCAATGGTGATTGGCTACAAGATTTATCATTCCAGCAGGGAAAATTCTATATTTGGTACAACTATCTATGTAGCCTATCAAATGTTGAGAAAGAATGTTGATTATGACTTGTGTGATTTGCTGCAGAACCAGCTGATGGAAAATTTGAATAAGGTTAAGAAGGATAAGAAGAACACCTTCAAATATGGTACATTGGTCTTGTGTTTATTCTTCTATTTCAGGAATGAGTTACCTAGCAATAAAAGCATGTGTTGGACCAATGATAAACCTATTGCTATATAGATAAGAGAGCACTTGAATAATATTGGTGACTCTAATGCCCAAAGGACTTCTCTTTGGGGATTTTTCAAGAATTTTTAGAACATGATGCATTCAAGGGAGGAAATTCCTACATATGTGGTTGAAAAATACAAGGATACAATTTTTTTTATGGTGGATACAGATCGATGTTTGATGGAAGTAGTTGAACCAAGAACCATGTGGATCATGCCCATGGGGTATGAAGTTGATGAGCAATGTTGGATATGTATGCTCAACACCTTCTGAGCAAACCTAAGGACACCATAGTTGGAATATTGGGGACATATAGTGAACTTAGTGTAAAACTGTATGTTGACCTCTAGAAACCTGAATCTAAGAGGAAGATTCAAAGGCAAGTAGAAATGTATGTTGAAAGCATTGGCATAATTAAGGAAGCTGTGAAGCAGAACATAGAAAGGATAGAAAAACCTTAGAAGGAGAAGCAAGATAAGAAACAAGGAAGTGCTTTGGTAGAATCCTCCTCCACATCAAGGACTACTAGGAGCTCTGTTGCTGCCCCTATTCCCCCAAAACCTGCTAAACCTGAGAAATCAGAAGGCAAACCATTCAAAAAAGAAGGGAAAAGGGTGAAAACTAAGGCTTCCTAGACATATAAAAGCATGAAAAATGATGAAGAAGAAACTAATTCTGATGTTGAGGTCAAAGAGTTGAAGGCCTCAAGTACAAAAGAAGCCAAGGTATCTAAGGAGAAGCCCTTCAAAAGCAAGAGGGCAAGCAAGAGGCAAAGACTGAAATATCTATTGAAAAGCCTACTCTTTTTGTGGATGACATCATTAAATTAGTCACTATAGATGGGAACTTAAGGCCAATGACTGAATTTTATGATGACTATAGTGATGTTGACAAGAGGGTTTTGGAGGAAGCAATAGTTAAATATATGAATATCTACAATAAGGCCTTAATTGAATAGACATTCTAGAATTGAGAAAAGAAAATACAAAGGTTAAAGACATTGAGCTTAGGGAGCACATGCTAATCAACTTGTGCCCTCAAATCTCTCTGGATCAAATGAGCATGATATTCAAAGAAGTAAAAGATGAATTTAGGAGCAAGAAAAGAATGAATAAACTCATGCTTGGTGAGATGGATAAGATAGTCAAAGAAACTCAGGAGATTCTTCTTAGAGAATTGAAAAAGCATAAGCTTCCCATTGTTGAAGAAGAGACTGATGATAGGATTGATTCTTCCATTCCGGATGTTGAAGAATTGAAGAGCAATGAGCAGCAAACTGAGAAAGATGACTCCTCTATTCTGGAAGTGGAAATGTTGGAAAAAGGAGATAAAGGGGTGGCAAAGGAAGATAATGTTGATACTACTCTAAATCAATCTAATGATGAAAAGGCTGCTGATGAGGATACTCAAAATCCTCTGAAAAAGACTACAAAAGACTCTACTAGTGTAAATGAAAAGAAGGATGTCCCTGATAATGATGTAGAGAAGGTTGAAGCAGAGAAAGAGAAAGAAATTGATAAGAAAGACAATGTGTTTGACTCCGAAAAGGAAGAAGATGTAAGCCCTAAAGAGTAAAAAATTGAAATAGCTTATTGGGCAAGAGACACTGCAAAAGTAGTGAAAGAAATGTTAGAGAAGGATAAACTAGTTGCAAAAGAGTTGCAAGGTCCAATAAGTTTGGACAGTCTCTCACCAATTCAGAAGATAAAGTGGGCCTCTCTTGCTCAAGCCAAGGCCAGAGAAGATATTTTGAAGTCTCACATAGAAGACAGTGAGCTACTTGGTCTTGCATATGGGATTTTTGAGAAAATCATGCCAACTTACTAGAAGGACTCATCAGCATCCCCTCCGATTAGTTAAAGAATTTGATAAACTCTGTAAGTACTCATTTTGAATGTCTTGAAAAGTCTGCAGAGGTAAAGGTTCAAAATGAATTCAATGGTAAAAGATTTGATGCTCTAGAAGGGATGATTGGAGTAGATAGAATTTTGCTAGATACCAGTGTAAAGAGTATTCAAAATGCTTTTACAAAAGGAGGAAATATATATAAATTTTACTTATCTTGTCCTAAAGTTATAGAGGATATTGAAGATAAAATAAAGGAGTCTAAGAAAAAACTATCAAGTGTATTCAAATCTTTTGATCCTTTGCCAACATCTGTGGCAAAAAAGGAGTGTCAGGCAATCATCTTGATTGAAGGAATAAAGAAATTGACAAAAGAAAAAGAGAGCATTGAGGCAAAGGTGATTGAGCTCTGGGGACTAATTTCCCCCAAGATGGAAGCAATGTCCAAAGCCTTGACTGAAGTCCAAGCTGCCGCTCAGTCAAGTGACCCCACTAATCTGTGGAAGGCAGAGTCACAAGCATTTCTATTCAGTGGCCACATCTCAATTTTGAACAGTATGAAGAAGAGCTAGGATAGTGAGCTGGTACTATTGAAAAACATTTTTGGTGATATACTTAAGTTTATGTAAATAGGACTTAAGGATTGTTTGTACATATGTGGCTTAGTATGTATAATTTTTTCTAGTTTGCGGATCCCACCCTTTGTGATTGATGTCAAAAGGGGAGTGAAGAGAAGTGAAAAATGAGGAATCTAGCAAAGGGGGAGTACTGGAGAACAACGAAAAGCATAAGTGTACAAAGTAAGGGGGAGTTGTTCTGACACTTCGTTATTTTTCACTAAGTGTTGCCATCAATGCCAAAGGGGGAGATTGTTGGGAAGAGACATTGCTACACATGACATGTATTGTCATTGATGGCAACTAAGTCTATCTTACACATCTACATTACATAATTTGTTCATACTAGAAGTCAGAGTGAAGATTTGTCTAAGTCTGGGTAGTCAGAAATAGAGCATGTGATAGGGTCCAGTATCTTGGTTCGGATCTCTTCGGTGGTAAATCACAGTGTGTTATAGATTTGAGGGAGTGATAAGGATTGTCAAGACTATCTAAATCAATAAATTTAGCCTCCGATGATGAAGGATTCAAAAGTTATAAGCATCTAAGTATCGGGTTCCAGTTAGTCAGTATAGCCAGAAGAATAGGCTGACCTAGTATTTGATCTTGGTCTAGATCAAGAAAAGTTGTTGGTTAGAAAATTTGGGATAATCAGTGGTATTGGCCAACATGATTGATGATTTGAGAACACAATTTTTTGGTTTGCGTTGTTGATTGTGCATGGATTCAGCCGACAGAGCAGAGTTCTTAATAAATGTTCTAAGTTTTCTTGAAGCTGACTACAGTTGATTGAATTTCTTGATGCGGATATATATAACCAATCGATTCAAGTGTTTCAAGGTGTGATTATGATGTGATGATGGAGTAAGTGTGAAAAGGGTAGAAATAAGTGCGAAGGTGAAGATCTAATCTTAGATTATGGCTAAAGAGTGAAATAGGGTAGAGTAAGGATGAAGTGTGTAAGATCAGTATTTTGTGCTTAACCGGAATTGAATTTTTGCATTGGTAGATGCTATTCATCAGTTCAAAAATTTTGTAATCTTCTTGTAATCATTTATGTAGGCAGTGACCTCTTGGAGCAGTGAGCTCTGGGCAATGCGCCCTGAAGGCATGTGCCTTCTAGATTTGTAATACTTTTAACAGAGTATAATTTCTTGTGGGTGAACCCCCATTGTGATTTTTCCCTTAACCAGGTTTTTACGTAAAACTCTTGGTGTTATGTGTATTGATTATGTTTCTTCTCATGTGTTGTTGATTTATGCCTCCATGGTTATGTCATTAATTTGTTAATTAGTGATAAAGAAGATAAATTGTTGCAAGTGTTAAAGTTTTGTGACAACTGATTCACCCCCCTCTCAGTTGTCTATTCTAATTTCAACATATCTATCATAAGTTATGGCCATAGTTATTATGGCATGCAATAGTTCTATGGTGTTGATTTCATAAGCCGATACCATCAGCCTTCCCTTAACAGGCATTTATCGCCCTATCGGGCTCCTTAATAAACACTAGGTCTTCAAGTCTTATTAATTGATAAACAATTGAAAGAAATCATTATTAAACGATTCATGGCTCAACATGGATAAACTAGTTTATCGCAGGGCCTCTTGCAGGCGTAACCATCAAGGGTGTTACAGCCTCAAGTTGGCTGAGTGTCATTAAGACATAGTAGCTTCAAAGAACATCATAAAAATAATTCAATGAGGCTTCAGGAGCCTTCAACAACAAGAGATATTCATGAAGATATACATATAATATAATTATGACTTAGCATGATGTATACATATGTTAATAGTTTCCTCAAGTCAACACTGTCGATGTTGTCCATTAACAAAAGGTTATAACTATATTGGAAACCCTTTATATATAAGCCATGAGCTCTTAAGGTTATCATACTTGTGATTATGACATAGTAGTAGGTATATTTCTTGTGGAAAGATGTTTTTACATGCTGGGCTCAAGCCTCCTTATCCTTCCTTTACTGCTGTGACAACAATGTAGCTCTAATGTTAATCGATATCTCTCAGGTTTTTCTCTTCACCAAACCCACTCTCATTTTTTTTCCATTCACACCCAAAAAAATAATGATAGACATAATACCAAGTACTCCTTTCTTGATAGCATTTGATAACTATCAAGAACATGGTTCTTTGCATGCATTCCACGCATGCCACCTCGTAGGGTCTTTTGATCCACATAGTCCACTATAGGTTGGTCCACGAGGAGGGCTCTAACAAGCCACCACTTGGCCTAAATTCTCTTTCCCCACTCCTCGTGGGTTGGATATTAGGGAGGAAACAATGTAGTTAAGATAATATAGTTATATGCATAATCAAAGATACTAATGTCATTGACATCTAAAGAGGTTCACATAAATATAATCACCCTTAACTAAATAATAAAGGTTAACTAGCTTCTATACTATCAAATATCATCATCATCATGAAAGCAAAGGATGACACACTAATAGTTTAAGGTTTTCAGGGTCGATTAACACTCCCCCTCAATCGACTATAGACCTTAGTTAAATAACAAGGAATAAAGAATTAATATCCCAGTTTGGAAAAAAGGAAATCAAGAGAATTCTTCATCTCTTCACAAGGCTAACTCTTGACTTGCAACGATGTTCTAGGAACATCAATTACTCATCATAACCATTGTCGAGATAGCACCACCAACAAGACGACTCAAAAAGGAGATTGATTTCTAGAAAGAAAACATGACTCATGACAACTTACAGAGGGTTCATAAGGACATAAAATCTAATACTCAAATGGCTATTTGGCCCATTTCCTGACATCTATCTCTTCCTCCTAGATGATACTCTCCTTCCATCTTCAAAGGATGATTACTTTGCTAATCAAACTCACTACCAGAAAATCATGATTAGTGTATCATCATATGATCGATAAATCATAATTAAATAATCATTTCAACTTGAAATTTCATATCTACTGACATTAGTCAGTTTCCTCATAAAAATAATTAATCTAATATTTTCCACAAACATCTAATCATTAAACTATGGTTAATTATCTTGATTACCTGTAATGTCCCCATTTTTGAGTCCTATTGCAGCACAGTTAGAGCTGACTTTCTGGGTTGGTGATAGCATAACCAAAGGAGTATTTTGATGTCACCAAGGAGTTTAGGTTTAGCATTGGATTGGGATTTTCAGAGTGGGGTTGAATGCGTCTCGTTGAGACCTTTCCGGCGAGCTATAGATCACTGAATTCTGAGTTCAGTTGGGCCTCCGTTTTAAAGTTCATAAATTAATATTATTATTTAATATTGGACTTTGGGTTTTATTGGTTAAGTGATGAAAAATAAAATATTTATAAGTCATTTAAGTCATTTTATGGAGCACTCACATTGGGAAATATTAAAAGTGAAATTAAAAGAAATATTTCTCTCCAAAGTAAAACATCCCTCTTGGAGAGTTATAAAAGAGGGAAAAGTGCCTTATTTGAGATATGCTTGAATATATGATTTTGTTGGCTATTTGCTCTGCTAGGGTTTTCCCTAAGAGGGTTTGAAGAGGATTCGAACCAAAGGCTATTGGGAATGAAAACTCCCTCTAGTAATGGCATTCTACAGGTGTGCAATACCACCCAACGGTGCCTATGTTGGTGGATGTATTCACCATTCACATTGTGCTGGAATGGAGTTCGTGTAATGAGACTTATGGATTCATTGTTCACATCATTTGCAAATTTTGAGAAGATTGTCTGTGCAGATTTGTATGACTGATTTCATGGTTGTTTAGAGCATATTTTGTTGAGGGTTTGGAGCTGATATTTGTTGCATTGCGGGCCATACCTCCTTATGCATGGCCGTACCACTTCTAGCAGCTATTTGGTGTAAGTTTTGACATATATCTTCCTCTATATTGGTCGCCCTATTGTGGGAACTATTGCTGATCATTCTTAGACTAGATTCCAAGAGATTCTAGTGGTTGTTATTGCATATCTTACTTGCAGCCAGCCGTACAATGCCCTTGGAGGACGTGGGTCTTTGGTGACTTATTTGTTATTTGTTGTAGCTTCATTTCTTCTCTATTGGAGGTGTTTAGAAATCTAATATCATTGTAATCCATTGTAATAACCAATACTTTTAGTCTTATGGAGATTTGAAGCATTTTTAACTATACCCATTTGTTGTTCCGGCTACAGTAGTTGTATGAAGTTGTGAATCTCAACATGGGTATGTGATAGTAATTGTTTATTGGCTATTTTACTCTCTGGGTATTTGTTAGTTTTTGTATATCTATTGTACTTTATTTGGGTTTGCATTCTATGCTCTATATTGTATGCTCTAACAACACATCTGCAAAAAAATAGGAAACCCCTTCTATATTCTTCTGTCTAGTCTGAAAGAACACAATAAAATAATAAAATAACACATAAAAAGATTTAAAAAAAATAAATAGGTATGGCACATTACATTACCATACAAAAGTAAGATTAATCTAAATCATAAGTCGGGGATGTAACATACCTTCCCCCATAAGAATCATCATCCCCAATGATTAAATGTCTTCAAAATCAACCAGTACAATAAAAAAAGTGTTTTGTATCTTTGAGAACTTCAAAGGGACCCACGTGTCTAGGTGTCAGTTTGGTTGTCTTTCCAAATTTAATGGAACTCTTCTAAGGTTTTACCGTTAGGAGAACTTTCTCTCCCACTGTGAAATGCCTTTCGATGCATTTAGCATCCACAAAACTCTTTTGTCTATCAATGGCTTCCGCTAGCCTTCTCTTAATCAAATGGACTTGCTCTTCCATCTCTAACAACATTTCTGGACCAAGGCTAACCCTATCTTCTGGCTTGTCCCATCTTATAGGGGTTCTACACTTCCATCCATATAATGCCTCAAATACAGCCATCTTAATAGCTAAGTGATAGGAATTATTATAGGCAAATTTCACCAGAGGAAGATAATCCTCCCAGTTGTATTGTTAATCCATGCAATACATCCTTAATAAATCCTCCAACACTTGGTTTACCCTCTCAGTTTGGCCATCCATTTAAGGATGATAAGCAGAGATTATATTCGTCTGGGTTCCAAGTGAAGAGAACAAGGTTTTCCAAAACCTTGATGTCATTTATGCATCCCTATCTGAGATAATTTTCTAAGGAATGTCATGCAATCTAAAAATCTCTTGAACAAATTTTTGAGCTATGAAAGTGCCCCATCTATCAAGTTCCCAGGTATAAATGAGTGGCTTTAGTGAGTTTATCCACCACAACCAAGATAACATTATGCCTATTCCAAGACATAGGAAGCCCTTGCACAAAGTTCATGCTTATAATCTACCATTTCCACTCAGAATTTCATGATGGTATAATAATCTTGCCGAGTGATGGTGTTTCACCATCAGCCTCTGGCATTCAATACACGTAACTACAAAATTTGCAGCATCCCTCTTCATTCCTTTCAATAAATATGGAGGTTTCACATCAGCAAGTAACTTTGTTATTCTAGGATGTCCAGAATATGGTGCAGAATGCACCTCCTTCCATACCATATTGTTTAACTCTATAGAGTTAAGTACATACATCATTCTTTTAAACCTTAATAACCCATCTAGTTCAAGGTTGAATCCCTCATATATTAGATTCTGATGGTTTTCCTCAAGGGCCTATTTTACCTACTCGTAAAACTCATCTCTCTTGGATTTATGTAACACCCGATTCCTAAAATTAGAATCTATGGAGATCATTAAGGAGATGTGTCTTCTCCTACTTAAAGGATCTACCACTCGATTTTCTTTTCCTTGTATATATTTAATCTCAAAATCATAATCTGAGATGAATTCCAACCATCTTCTTTGTCGACCATTAAGATGTGGTTGAGTGAATAGATATTTGAGTCCTTGGTGATATGTTTTTATCTCAAAAGGTTTCCCAAGTAAGTAGTGTCTCCACATTTGAAGTGCATGAATAACTGCTACTAGTTCCAAATCATGTGGGGCATAGTTTTGTTCATAATTTTTTAGTTTACGTGATTCATACGCAATGACTTGTTTATCTTGGACTAGTACACCACCTAATCCTTCCCCTGAGGCATCGGTAATGACTATAAATTGACCGTCTGGGTTAGGTACTTTGAAAATTGGTGTTGAAGTCAATTTTTCCTTCAATAGGTCAAAGGCATCCTAGCACATTTCTAATCACTCAAATTTCTTTCCCTTTCTCTGCAAGGAAGTTATGAGGTATGCAATTATTGAAACTTTTTTCACAAAAATGATTGATGCTCCCCAGGGTGACACACTGGGTCTAATCAACCCTTTATCCAATAATTCCTGAAATTGAGCCTTTAGCTCCATTAAGTCTGTAGTAGTCATTTTGTAGGGAGCTTTAGATATAGATTCCTACCCTAGAATTATATCTATAGAGAAATCAAAAGCTCTTTTAGGAGGTAATCCCGATAGCTCATACAGAAATACATCCTCAAAATCTCTAAGACAAAAGGGTATATGTCCATATCTAATCTCTCTCGATCTATGGACTCCTTCCCAGTTTCATTGAGTTTCTGAGATTCGTAAACATTGTATCATCTTGGAAATTGGTTTCCTCAAAACCATTTAGTATTTCCATTTTGATAGAAAAAAGATGGCATCCCTTTCTTTGAGCTCTTTTCATTTGTAGGGAAGAAATTTGTCTTAGTTTGATTTCTCTAGGGTTCCCTTGCAGAAAGACTTTGATCCCCAAGTCATCAAGTGTATTCCAAAAGGAATGTTCATATACCTAATGGTATACCATGGGTTCCATCATTTTTCCTGATTTGTAGCCAACTATGATGACCAACAAGCATCCCATAATACTTGTGGTCATCACTGGCAAGGGCTCAAGTGTGATAACACATAAAGTCCCTGGTTCACTAGTTCACATAAGCTCTCATCATTTTTCCTAGTTCACAGCCAACTGTGATGACAAGCAAGCATCCCATACTACTTGTTGTCAACACTGGCTAAGGACTAGGGTAACAACATACACATTCACAACCAACTATGATGACAAGCAAGCATCCCATACTACTTGTTGTCATCACTTGTTAAGGAGTAGGTATAACCTTTTTCATGTCTCAGGACAATTTCAAAGTCATATGGTTCCTTCTATCCACTTTTTGTCTAGCCTCATAGTTATTCTCTTTGGAATCACTTTGGGTGGTGTCATTATGATGTACTTTATCATCACCCCCATCATAGGCATCCGGCCTGGGTCATTGTCGACCCTTGAGCTCTTGTTTGAGAGTTCCTACCCTCGCTAGATTGTCTCTTCCAACAAAGCCAGGATCTGGTCAAGCTTAGATTCAGAGTTCCCTAAAGGATACTCTTCATCCTGGTTACTATTTGAACCTTTGTTGCAATCTACTTTTTCCTAAAGTTTGTAGATTAATCACGGATTAGTTTTTCCATGTCATTTAATTCATTCATAGTACAAATCTATTCTCATTCATGTACTCTTTAACAAGAAAGGGAAGATTGTCAAAAATTTTCAATGCACTATAGTTTTCCATGGATTACATATAATCCATCCAAAATTGTGTAATTTTGTTTATATCTTGCTACTGCAAGTCATTATCAAATTGGGATACCTTCCCAAATTCATTTCTCATTATTGAGATTTACCAAATTAGTTTTGGGAGGTGGACATACTTGTAGGCACTCATCCACAACCTCCCTAGTAACCTTAGGATCCTTATGATCTTTTTTCCATGTTTGGTTCCTTAGGTGCAGAGTGTTTCATTGATTCATTTTCAGAGACATGAGCAGTAATCCTAATTGCTTTCCTCATCTCCTACTTCATGCATTTAACAGCATCAACGAAGGTCTCCTCATCAATCAACCATGCTCCTACTAAGAAGCTAGACTGTTCATGTCTTCTCATTCTTCAGGCTCATTCCCTTAAGACCTTTTGTTGACGTAGGTAATGTCCATGTTTCGTTACCTTCTTTTGGGGTGTTGTTCTAATTATTACGATTCTGGAATAGAACACCCATCATTAGCATATGTTAGCATTGGATATAGAGTAACCATTAAGTAGTGAGATCATAGGTCCATGTATTGAAATTGGTAGCTCTGATGCCATGTCTAACATCACATTCTAATCATACTCAATAATTAACATAAGTATTCATCTTAACCAAGAATTAAAATACATCATGATTATACAAATCAGAGTTAAACAAGAATGAATCATTATCATTACATTAATTAAAGATGTTATTCTTAACTAGGATATAACAAAACTTAGAATTACAATATCCAATTACATCTCATTAGTGAATAACCTTAACTATGCATGTACAAAACTATGATCAAGGCATCAATTATCAAATTATACATAATAACTGACTATCAAGTCATTTAATGAAAAATCATTGCATCTGGAACTCTTGACATATGTCTTCATAAGCCATGGCTTGTCATGCTTAGGAAGGAGAACATAATCTGAGTGCTTTTCCTCCAACCACATATTGGTGGTCCCCCGCACAAATTCCTCCCTAGAAGTGGCCCTACCCTTCACAAAAGGTATAGATATAAGGAATCATTAGGTTAGCCATCTGTGTATCTAGTGTTGTGTCCTTCATAATGCCTCTCAATCACACAACTATAGATCCACTCTAACTATGTATGACACTACTGGAGACATTATGCCATCTGGAACATTGTGGACCAACAATGCATGTAGAGATGGATGCATTACTTTAGCCAAAGATTTGCATACATGTACGTTATGAAATGAACATTGTCGTATGTCCACCACCCAGACTCAACTTAGAAGATGTCTCATCCTACAATATGCTTAATATGACCTCTCTGGGTCTAGTAAAATGTGAATTTAGTTTGATTCATAGTCCAATACCAAGACAATTGACTCCTATCTTAGGAGTTCATCAAATATAATAGGTTGATTTCACAACAAGGAACCTATGACTCCTCATCACCCTATTCCATTTTCCAACATGACAATAGCCAAATCAAGAAGGTTTCTTTCATAAAAAGGAACATGTGACTCCTCATCAACTTGTTCAATTTCTAAAATGTCAAAACAAGTTTTCCAACTTCTGACCTTCCTAGGTTCATAGTTTCATGTTGACCTATCACAAGGTTTAAGTTTAGTTCATGTCATTTAAGACTTGTATCATAATACTCTAATAAGACAATCTTACTATAAGACTCTATCTCAAGTATCCTCATGGGTTTTAATATCTTATAGCTCGTTCCTTAAGTATGGCCATTCGAAAAGAGATGGCTTTCATTTATGTTGCAATACAAGAGTTTCATACTAACCATAGTATTTATTCTCATAAGTATATAATTATCTAGGAGAACTAGTTGCTCCAATAAACCCGACATGCACTTAATGCCACCTACAAAGCAATACAAGTTACCTCTTATAAAGTTTCTCCTTCTTTAGCAAAGAGTCAACATATCTTTTAAATACATACGATGCATAATAGTTATCATAATAACTATCATTAACAGTCAAGTACTGTTATAGGGAATCTGTGACTCCACATCACTCTGTCCCACACTTTCATAAAGAAACAAGTATGTTCATGGTTTCAACACTTAACCCTGCTCGGTTGGTGTTTACTTTGTTTACCTATTTTCAAGGTTTATGCTTAGTTCATAACATCAATAAAATGCTTATAATGACTCATATAGTCGATCTCCTTAATAATTTCTATCTGAAGAGATCTTCCTAATGTCATACATATATAAGATTAATTTCCATTCACAAGATGGCATTCACCTTCTTTTATACCACTAGTCTATAGAAAATTAGGGTAAGTTCTTGTAAATAAAGAACCTATCAAGAGATTACTTCCTCATAAGGAATGTGTCATGCCATCGTGGCTGCCAAGAAACAATATTATATCTGTATATAATAACCTTCTCACCTCCATGAGAAGTCATTATGACTACAATATATACAATATGCATAAATAGTCGAGGCTCAACATCATTTACCATCAGCTTGATAAAATAAAGTATCAAGTGCACATGGCACCAAATCAGTTATACCACTGAGTTCAGACTAATTGTATCTATCATAAGTTATGGCCATAGTTATTATGGCATGCAATAGTTCTATGGTGTTGATTTCATAAGCCGATATCATCGACCTTCCCTTAATATGCAATTATCGCCCTATCAGGCTCATTAATAAACACTAGGTTTTCAAGTCTTATCTGTTGTGATGATCACAACATGCCCCATTTTACTCCTTAGCAAAATGAGGATCCCTACTATGGCTATTGCTTTTGCTTGTGTGTGATTTGTTTTGTTTGGTGGTAAAGGGAAAAAGGGGGTGAAAATTGCAAACTTTGCTAAAAATAGAGAAAAAATTACATTTCAATACCAGGGCATAATATGGTTGGATTCCTTGTGAAAAATGAGCTAGGGTTGCTTTTTGAACCATCTTAAAATTTGCCATATTTTGTAAGTTATGAGCATTTTGGTAAAATGTACAAGGTAAGGGTTTGTTGTTTGTATATACAAGCCTACTTGTATATCGGGTTGCATATACAAGGCCCTTTGTATGCAAGTTCGCTTATATGCTGCAGCCTTTGTATATCGCTATTCATATACAAGGTCGTTTGTATATACAAAGAGGTCATTTTTTATACTTAGTCGCATGAGCAATCAGGATTATATACATTGTTTGCCTTGTATGCATTTGTTAATGTTATATTTGTACATACAAGGTGGACCCGAAATGGTTTTAGAATTAAAATGAATGAATGTTTAAATTCTGTTGCATGTATCTCACCCTTGTATGTTTGGCAGGATAAACATACAAGGCAAATGTGCATTTGGCTTTATATGCATTGGCGTGGAATCCAAAAGTTATAAACCAGGGTTAATTTGTTGTATATCTATGGGCTTGTATAACGTACAATGACTTATACATTGCCGCGGACCCAAAATATTATGTAACAGAGTTAATTTATTGTATGCTTCAGACTTGTATATTAATACATACATTTTGAACATGCAACGTCCATATATAGGCGCGGACTTGAAGGGGTTATTAAACAGAGTTAAGTCATTGTATCTTTTATACTTTTTATATTAGAACATACAACGAAATATACATACAGTGGACCTGAAACATTTATGAATTAGAATTAAGTCTTTGTATGTTTTGACTTGTATCTATGTTTCGATATACATACATCCGAAACATACAAAGCGGAGATACATTGCCCGAACCTAACATTTTTATGAAACAGGGTTAATTCAATGTATATCGGGCTTGTATAAAATTCAATGTATATCGGGCTTGTATATTCATATACAAGCTGATATACATTGAATTTTTTACTTAGCTGATATGCAAGGTGGAACTGGGAAGAGTTTTAAATCTGGTTAACACATTGTATCACGTCCGACTTCTAAAGTGGAGATACACTGCGATATGCATTGCTTTATACATACGGGCAGGATTTCAAAGAAGAATTCAATATGGAGAAATTATTGAATATTTTGAGTGCTTGCATGTTTGATAACATACATTGTAGAGTGCATACAATGCGGAATCTAGGAGAAATTAAAATCTGGTTAAGTGCTTGTATGAAAGTTAGAATGTATATTTAGAACATACAAGCCAATATGTATCGAAATATACATTGAGCGGAATTGAAAAGTTATAAATTGGAGTTAAGTGCTTGTATATTTTTGCATTTGTATGTTGTGATATACAAGCCGATACGCATTGCATATATACAAGCTACGGAACTGAAGGAAAATAAAACCTGATTTATATAATGTATTGCACCCGGCTTGTATATCTAAGGATATAATGATTTAAATAGAGAAAAGGGTGGGAAAGCAAGGTGATGGGTTTTTGAAGCATTTTTTAGCCCGATTGCATATTTTTTTTGTCAACGATGGTTGACCCGACCATTTTCTAAATGTTGTATATGTATTTTTGGACGTGATTTTTTCATTATTTAAGGACCCGATGTCGGCGTAAGAAATAAGATCGGCAGGGAATTTCAGACCCGCGCCGATAGTAGAGAGTTTTTCCAATGGAGAGTAGGGTTTGAATGTAAAACCAAAGTGGCGATTGGGGTTGGTGGTGCGTAAGCTCTATGACTGGGTGTCAAGTGGGGAGTGCATTAGTTGCTGCAGTTGACACACATCAGACATTCTGACTAGGTAATTAATTAGCAAGGCAACTTGATGAGGTTTTTTTTATCCAATTCATCTTTTTTGTAGGTTTGTAGCTGAAGCTTGATGGCGATGACGTCATGCAAAGGAAATCTGATCTCAGGAGTAGAGGAAGATAAGGATGAAGGGCGAGAAGTCAAAGGCCTTCAATTGATGAAAACAAAATGCAGATGAAGACATTATTGCAGCATACCACAGAAGTTATTTTTTGAGCTGCTAGGGTTTCCAGAAGGGCATATTTTGCCCAGATTTGATGTATGCTCAGAGATATTTTTGGGAGACTTGTTCTCCAACATTTATTACTGTAACTGAGAGTTTGAACCATTGCTTGACTAGGGTTTTGAGCTGTATTGAGGACAATCAAAGTCTATATATTGTGCCTCTATACACTGTAATACTTTACATAGGGGCTACATAAGGATTTGTAGCAGCAATTTTTTTGTAAAAGTAGCACTTAGCATAGCATTTAGGAGTAGAAGGAGGTCGCCTGTATCTGCAACAAGGAGTGTGTGGAACATCCTACCTCCTTGCTGTATCTGTAAAGCTTGTAAGTTTTTTGTAGTTTGATCAATGAAGTTAAGAGTCATTCAGACATTGTAAATCTTATATGACTGTCTGTTTCTAATACAATTGAATCTGGAATTCTGCATCTATCTTCTGAGTGTTTTCTTTCTCTTCATTGTGTTTGAAACATTTTCTTTTAGAGCTTGCAATTTTAATTGTATGTTTGTGAAAATGCTCAGAACTTACATTTAAGGTTTTAGTCTATGGATTTGATCAATTTACTATATGATTTACAAAGTGCATAATAGAACAATTAGATCCTTTGGTAGAATGAATGAAGTTTAGATTAGATATTTCTAACTTTTCCCAACCCATCTGAAAATACTTAGCTTGAAACGTAGAAATTTGAAGGAAATTTGTCTCATATTTGAAAAGGCATGCATAACTGAGTTTAAAGTAGACAATTTTCATAAATACTTAAGAGGAGAAAGCTGCAATAATTCAAGAATATCTTTTAAAGATTTGTAAACACAGTAATAAGTTTATACAAAAAAAGAATGAAAAACATGCTGATTTTATAATCTTTTGCATAGTTTGAGTCCAGTTAACCATCAAGAAACCCTAAATCACATAAGGCCCCTTGAACATTATAGCTTCACATCGACCAACTAAATTTGCCCAACAGGTCAAGACTTGACCATATTAAACTTGGGATTAAGCGAATCTTAACTGATTCCTTCATATCTTTCAAGTCAATTTTTGTTCATTTTATGTGAATTTTAACTATTGTTATTACTATGTTTAAACAATCATCAATAGTTCTTTGGCACTAGAAGGAGGGCCCGACTTGAGTTAGGGTTTGTTTCAAGAAAAATTGGCTAATAACAGCGATAGAGTGACTAGGTCTAGATCCAGTTCAGGGGATATATTTGTGTAATTACCTAATATAAGGCAAACTAAGAGCCCTTTGATTTGGAATCCTAAAATATTGCTAGGAAGTTCATCTGGAACACCTCCTGGGTCATCTTTTAGCATTCATAACTTTGTGAGTCCTGACAGATCTTCATTTAGATCTTTGAATCTTGGTTCTGGTCCTCCCAGAAATCCCAATCCCCTCAGAAATCTAGGTATTCCTACGGGCTCAGGTCAAGCATAAATACCTGCAATGGTTTATTTTAATACCAACTCTCCCATACGGTTCAATGATTATAATGAGATGCCCAAAAATCTGGAAAAGATATGTCCCAAATACCAGTGTTACCAAGATCTGGAAGACCACATTAGAATATTCAAGGAGGCATGCTTTAGGGCCAGATTAGAACATGAGGACCTAGTGTGTAGATTGTTTCCCTACACTTTCAATGAACAAGCCTCTAACTGGTATGTAAACTTACCCAATGGCTACGTCTCTTCTTGGTCACTTATGGAGGAAGCATTTCTATCTAGATTTAGAGGACCCGTTGATCCTTGTATCTTGTATCATAAATTGGCTACTATAAAAAGAGGTGAGGGAGAGTTGATTGATAATTTCAATGATAGATTTCAAAAAGCCTACTCTAGGTTGGTAGCCCCTTACACCGTGGATGATGATACCTTGTTAGCTATGTACTATGTAGCCTTGGATCCTTTAACTGCCATGTTTGTCAAAAAAAAACCTGACATAGATTTAATATCCAAAGCCTATAAAGAGGCAGCCTCAGTAAACCAAGAGATGAGGCATACAACCTATAGCCCATTTGTTAATGGAGGAAATTCGGGGATGCAAAATCAGGCACAACCTTGTAATGGAGCCCCTATGCATCACACTCCATTATTAAATCTGGTGCCTACTTACACACCTCTGTATAGTCCTACCCTAATCCAAGCCATAACTCCTTACACGAGTAACACTGCTAATAACAATTAAAATAGTGGTCAGCCTTTCTTCCGACCTCCTAGAGATACAACTATGGCAAAAGCACAATAAGAAAGGGAAGAAATCAAAGAGATCATTGTACACTTAAAAAGATTAACCACTGATGTGACACAACTAAGAAATGAGAATCTTTATGGAAGAGGCAACCAAAGATACAATCAAAATTAGAATTATAACCAAGGTCAAAGTTAGAACTATAATCAAGGCCATACCCAAAATAACAGCCAAGGCCAATGTTCAAATCAGAGCCAAAACTATAATCAGCATCAAGGTTATAACCAAGGGCAACCAATGCAAAATAGGGGGCTAGTGATAGACAATAGGACCTGGGGTAACAATAACAAAAATTAGAATCAACCTAGACCACCCAAGACATGGAACACTGGACCAAACAATGGTACTCTAGCTTCTCCTTTTGAGAATATAGATAATCATGATGCAAAACAAATTGCTGGCATCCAAATGGCTAATACATCACTAAAAAATTGGTGCAAATTTCACAATACCAATGCCCATGCTGAGCTTGACTATCCACAGTTCCATTTAGCAGCTAGCATTTTCAATATAGATGTGCAGCCTCCTACTTCTGAATTTCTTATTCCTAAGGGTAATGAGGTAGTACCCTCAGGGTATGATACAACTTTAGTTTTAGAAACCTTTACCTTTGCAACTACAGAAGAGAAAGAAGATGAATTGTTAGAGGATGAACCATACATTTGTGAAAATCCTTATCCTGAATCAGCCTTTGTGTTAAATGCTTTTTAGTTTCCCTTTGAGACAGAAAATGAGGTGTTGACTGAAACAGAGGAGGTGTAGGCTTTTCAACAGACAAATAAAAACCACACCTACAATTTAAGGAACAACACTAGGCTAGGAGGACCTTTTGCCACTTCTATTCCTCCTAACAACTTCAATACACCCCTAGATCAGAATGCTAGCAATAATCCCGCCATACTTAAAGCTAATCCTCATACAAATAGTGGAACAGCAATACAAAAGGGCCAAACAAGTAAAACTGAGACAGTAGAGACAACAAGATTAATGAGCTACTTGTTAGAAGAAATAAAGAAAATTAAGGTCAGTATACCTCTAAGTGAATTATTGAAAACTCTAGGGATCAAAAATGCTTTTATAAAATCTTTGGATACATCCATGATAGATAAGGTTGCTGCTGATATAATTGTTCCTAATAGAGATTCACCACCTAAAGACAAAAGTAAGAATGTTGAGCAACCTTCCAATACAAATGTAGTAATGTATGCTGATAAGAAGGATGCTCCTCCTTTCTTGTTAACTGTTAGATTGTGTGGGAAGAACATACACAATTGCATGGTAGACTCTGGTGCATCAACCAACGTAATGCCCTTAGGGATATGTAAAACTCTAGGGCTAACTCCCACCAAATCTACCAAGGTTGTCACACAGTTAGATAAAACTGAGGTTAGTGTGATAGGAGAACTAATGAACATTCAGATGCAATTAGCTTTAGACCCTAGGGTAAGCCAATTCATTAACATTCAAATAGTGGACATACCCGTGAATTATGGAATGTTGCTGAGTAGGGATTGGACCAAAACATTAAACGGATATATGGCCACTGATTTTTCACATATGTGGTTACCTTGGAGAGGTGTTCCAAACTAGATTAGAATAGAGGCAGAACCTAGGATGAAACACATGATAATAGAGTATAATTGAACGAATGAAATATTATATGATGCTGTTGAACCTAGTGTTTATAGGATTACTAACAATGGGGTGCAAATAGAAGAGGTCATGATGCTAAACCTTAGAGAAAAACATGTCAGCAAGGAGACAACATTATTCATTGAGTCTAATGGAAATTCTTTGGATAAAGAAAACAGTGCAATGGACAAATTTGGTCATGCCATTAGACAAGAGATGGAAGAATGCATTAAACAATATCTACCAGTCCAATGTAAACTGTATAAGAACAGATGTAGAGTTCACAATAGGCCACATTCTGAGGAGAGTTGTGGAATGTGCAAAGACGTCATTGAATATGAATACAAAAAATGCACGAAGAGGGTAGGGTTGCAAGAGGGAAATGTGAACCCTGATTAAACACAGAGATACTTTCAGAGTAATGTAGATGCTCTGATTTTAGATTTAGAAGAAGAAATAAAGGACAAGGGTAGTTGTCTTTCTGATTCGCAAGCTAAAAATACACATATGCAAGTTGACCAAATGGAAATACCCATGAATAAATAGACCAGCACCTCACAAGTGATAGAAAAGAAAAAGCATGCCAAGGTAAAAGGTCAGAAAAGTAAAGATGGCATGTGGACAGTAAAATGTGACGGGTCCAAATCAAAACAGGGCACGGGTGCGGGTGTTGAACTCATAGATCTTTAGGGTAAATCATATCTAGCAGGATATAGACTGCAATTTTCCTGTACTAACAATATTGCTGAATATGAAGCCTTGATTTTGGGACTTGTCATGGCCATCAAGAAAAAGGTGAAAATGATTAAGGTATTTTCAGATTCTGAACTAGTGGTCAGATAAGTAAGGAAACTATATTCTTGCAACTACAAGAAAATGATTTGTTATAGACATAGAGTATGGGTTTAATAGATTCATTTGATGCTTTCAACATAGAGCATATCCCTAGAGAGCTGAACCATAGGCCGGATGCACTAGTAGTTGCTGCTAGCACATTAGAACCCTTGACACTGTTAGGATTGAGATTATTTTCTATTGAGTTAGTCAATGTTCCTAGTATCCTAGACAATGTTACACACTTTCAGGTATTTGGACTAGATCAGCAAATTATTAATTTTCTAACTTGTAATGAGGTATTTGAGGCTCAAATCATTAATGAACAAGAAAGGCCTGAGACAACATGGGACGAAGAGGATATAATCAACTTGAAGAAAAACTTCTTACCCAAATGAGTAATTGAATTAGAACATATTTTTGACTTCAATGGAGTGATAAGACAGAAGGACTTACCCAAAATAGAGGGGGGTAAGTGTGATCCGTACAACTTAGGGACAGAGCAAAGTCCACAAAACATGCTAATTGGAAAGGCCTACTCTGAGAAAATAAGAAAAGAAATTTTAGATGCCCTGGAAGATTACAAACACGTCATAACATGGACATATGAAGACTTGAAAACATATGACCAGTCCATCATAACTCACGTGATACCTTTGAGGCCAGAGGTAAAACCATTTAGGCAGAAGCAAAGGCCTATGAACACCATCCTAGAACATTTAATCTTCAAAAAAGTTAAAAAACTATTGTCTGCTAGAATAATTTTTCTAGTTAGACATTTAGCCTAGGTAGCTAACCTAGTACCAGTAAGGAAGAAAAATAGAGACATCAGGTTATGCGTAGACTTTAGGAATTTAAACAAAGCATCTGAAAAAGATAATTATCCTCTGCCTCCAATAGACGAAGTGCTGCAAGCAATGAACGGGGCAAAGATGATGTCTTTTTTAGATGGTTTCTCGGGCTATAACTATGTTTTAATTGATAGAGATGATAGATTAAAAACCACCTTCACTTGTAAATGGGGAAATTATGCATATAGACGAATGCCTTTTGGTCTGATCAACGCAGGTGCCACTTTTCAGAGAGCCATGGACATTGCATTCCATGGGTTATCAGGTAAGTGCATTGTCGTGTATATGGATGATTTGACTGTGTATTCTAAGGATGCATCCACTCATGCCAAAGATCTCAGGAAAATACTTATGCGATGTGAGAGGTATGGAATTTCCCTTAACCCTAAGAAATGTTCATTTGGAGTAACTGAAAGTAAACTACTAGGGCATGTCATTTTTGAAGATGGAATATCAATTAACCTAGATAGAATAGAATCAATAAAAAATTTGCAAATACCAAACAGTAGGAAGGAGTTGAAATCATTTTTTTGGAAAAATTAACTTTGTTTGGAAGTTCATCACTGGTTTTGTAGAAATCCTGCAGCCGTTAAATGCCATGTTGAAGAAAGATGTGCAAATGGAGTGGACCCCTGCGGCTAGGGCTGCATTTGAAGATATCAAGCGGGTTGTTTCTGATGCCCCTATTCTGACAAGTCTGGACTATGCTAAGACATTTTATATCTACTCCTTCGCATCCTCTCATTCAGTCGTGGCTGCCCTTACACAGAAGGGTGAAGACAATGAAGAAAAACCCATTGCTTTTATGAGTGCGCCTCTGAAGGATGCATAGTTGAGATATTTGGATACCGAAAGACAAGCATTTGCGCTAATGAGGGCCATGAAGAAATTCAGGCATTATATTTTACGAAGCCAGGTCAAGGCCATAGTGCCAGATGTAGCAGTAAAGATGCTACTGATACAGAATGAACCTGGAGAAAAGAGAGCCAAATGGATCACCACGCTGCAAGAGTTTGACATAGCAATCATTCCCATGAAGCTGGTCAGAGGGTAGGTGTTAGTGCAAACAATAGCAAACACAGACTCATATTTAATAAAACAACAGTATGTACTGAATTCCTAGGACACATCAGACTGGTATGGCGATTTAAATGCTTTTATAATAGTTGGAAAGTACCCAAACAGGATGAAAGCTTCTCAGAGGAGAGCTTTGAAGATTAAAGCACAAAAATATATGGTGCAAGGAGGTCTTCTGTTCAGGAAGAACCATGATGGAATTTATTTGAGATGTCTAAACAGAGTTGAAGCAGATAAGGTGTTAACAGAACTGCATGACAAGTACAGAACTAGCCATGGTTCCCATCTAGCTACAACACACAAAATATTGAGGGTAGGCTACTACTGGCCCATGATGTTCAAAGATACAAAGAGTCACATCAAGAGTTGCCACACCTATCACACTGTAGCAGATAAGGGAAGAAATTAGGCCAATCCATTACAACCTATGATTGAATCAATACCATTTGCACAATGGGGCCTGGATTTCATCAAAGTCATCAATCCTCCATCTTCTGCAGGACACAAGTTCATACTGACGGTGATGGAGTACTGTACAAGGTGGACTAAGGCCACATGCTGCAAATTTTCCACAACCAAGGTAGTTATAAAGTTTCTTGAAGAAAACATCATAACCAGGTTTGAAAGTCCCTATTCATTGGTATGTGATAACGGCCCTACTTTCTCTTCTTTAAAGCTTTCTAAATGGGCATTTGAATACGGGATTGTTTTAAAGTTTTCTTCAAATTATGACCCTCAAGGTAATGGATTAGCTAAGTCTACAAACAAGATTTTATTAGATATAATCAAGAAGCTAATCGCAAAGAGTCCTAGAGAGTGGAATACCTTGTTAAAATGTGCACTGTGGGTAGATAAGACCAAGTTCAAAACAGCCTTAGGCAGTGCACCTTATCATTTAGTTTATGGGACTGATCCCATACTTCCAGTAAATCTGAGAATACCAATCTAGAAGTTTGCCAATGAGTATTTAGGCTTTGATAACCATAGGGAAGAGAGGGTAGTACAAATGCTACAACTAGATGAGAAAAGATGTCAAGCAATCGAGAAATTTGCCAAACACCAAGCAGTAGTTAAGAGGTGGTTTGATAAGAGGGAAAGAGTCAAAACATTTAGGATATCAGACTTAGTGCTGTGCTGGGACAAAGCACATGAAAAGAAGGGGAGTTATGGAAAATTTGACAAACTATGGTTAGGTCCATTGCAAGTCTCAGAAATAATAGGAGACAACACATTTAGACTCAAGACATTGACTGGGGAAGATGTGCCATTACCAGTTAATTGCCAATATTTAAAACACTACTTCCAGGCTTGAGGTAAAGGACAGTTTTGTGTAAAATAGTGTAAGTAGTGTATAGTTTTCTTTTTACTGTTTGCTGTTGTGGGTTGGTTGTTTGTACAGTTTTGTTTTTTTTGTTTCTTTCTCTTTTGTTGTTTTGTTTCTATTTTGTTGTTTGTGCTGCCTATTTATACAGTCTGTTGTTGGTTTATTTGTTGTCTCCTCAGCAGGGATCTTTGTTTTTTTTAAGAGTATTAAGGAGCAAGCTAACAACCATTAGAAAATAGTATAAAATTTAGAATATTCAAGTTAACCATTTGCAATTTATGCATAACTTGTTGTGACTGTCATTAATGTAGAGAGTTATTTAGCTTCTAAAATTTTGTATTTAGTAATAGTGATTGAGAATTCAAGGGAGGTTTCTCACAATGATACACCTAAAATCCTTGGGTTTGTTAAACTTACCAGTGTAGATATTAGGTGAAATATCCGAGGTCACCCTTGCTACCATTATAATTCTCAGCTTAATTTCAGCAAGTACTCATTCCTTGCATCATAAAGTTACAAATTGCTATATCTTGTGAAATTTTTATCCAACATCTAAAAAAAATAAAAATAATAATAATAATATAATAAAGCGGATTATATTGAAAATCTAGATTAAGCCATCTAATTAACTCTACTGGGGCTATGGACGTTCACTGGCAGTGGGGCTTTACTTAGGAGAATTGTAACGATAACCTTGTCGGGGCTATAGACACTCGCTGGCAGCAAGGCTCTATCTGGTTGGCTATGAGGGAATATCCTCAACTACGTAGGCTAATATCAGTCACTGGTTTGTTTAATTGATCTTCAAGATGAGGATAATTAATCACGAGCACACACTTAAACTGAAAATGAAAATTCATGCATCCTTATTGAATACCTTAGGTCTCAAGTTGAGTAATGATCTACAGGAAAGATAGTTGGAATTTATGGATTTATTTCATTTAGTTTTCTTGAATACTTTGAATTTAAATTTTTTTTGGTTGCTAGTTGTTGTGATGATCACAACATGCCCCATTTTACTCCTTAGCAAAATGAGGACCCCTGTTGTGGCTGTTGCTTTTGCTTGTGTGTGCTTTGTTTTGTTTGGTGTAAAGGGAAAAAGGGGGTGAAAATTGCAAACTTTGCTAAAAAAAAATAGAGAAAAAATTACATTTCAATACTAGGGCATAATATGGTTGGATTCCTTGTGAAAAATGAGCTAGGGTTGCTTTTTGAACCATCTTAAAATTCACCATATTTTGCAAGTTATGAGCATTTTGGTAAAATGTACAAGGGAAGGGTTTGTTGTTTGTATATACAAGCCTGCTTGTATATTGGGTTGCATATACAAGGCCCTTTGTATGCAAGTTCGTTTGTATGCTGCAGCCTTTGTATATCGCTGTTCATATACAAGGTCATTTGTATATACAAAGAGGTCATTTTTTATACTTAATTGCATGAGCAATCAGGTTTATATACATTGTTTGCCTTGTATGCATTTGTTAATGTTATATTTGTACATACAAGGTGGACCCAAAATGGTTTTAGAATTAGAATGAATGAATGTTTAAATTCTGTTGCATGTATCTCACCCTTGTATGTTTGGCAGGATAAACATACAAGGCAAATATGCATTTGTCTCTATATGCATTGGCACGGAATCCAAAAGTTATAAACTAGGGTTAATTTGTTGTATATATGTGTGCCTGTATAACGTACAATGACTTATACATTGCCGCGGACCTAAAATATTATGTAACAGAGTTAATTTGTTGTATGCTTCGGACTTGTATATTAATACATACATTTTGAACATGCAACGCCCATATATAGGCGCGGACTTGAAGGGGTTATTAAACGGAGTTAAGTCATTATATCTTTTATACTTTGTATATTAGAACATACAACAAAATATACATACAGTGGACCCAAAACATTTATGAATTAGAATTAAGTCTTTGTATGTTTCGACTTGTATGTATGTTTCGATATACATACATTCTGAAATATACAAAGCGGAGATACATTGCCCAGACCTAACATTTTTATGAAATAGGGTTAGTTCAATGTATATCGGGCTTGTATATTCATATACAAGCCAATATGCAAGGCGGAACTGGGAAGAGTTTTAAATCTGGTTAACACATTGTATCGCATCCGGCTTGTAAAGTGGAGATACACTGCGATATGCATTGCTTTATACATACGGGCCGGATTTCAAAGAAGAATTCAATATGGAGAAATCGTTGAATATTTTAAGTGCTTGCATGTTTGATAACATACATTGTAGAATGCATACAATGCAGAATCGAGGAGAAATTAAAATCTGGTTAAGCGCTTGTATGAAAGTTAGAATGTATATTTAGAACATACAAGCGAATATGTATCGAAATATACATTGAGCGGAATTGAAAAGTTTAAAATTGGAGTTAAGTGCTTGTATATTTTTGCATTTGTATGTTGCAATATACAAGCCGATACGCATTGCATATATACAAGCCGTGGAACTGAAGGAAAATAAAATATGATTTATACAATGTATCGCGCCTGGCTTGTATATCAGAGGATACAATGATTTAAATAGAGAAAAGGGTGGGAAAGTGAGGGGATGGGTTTTTGAAGCATTTATGAGCTCGATTGCATATTTTTTTGGTCAATGATGGTTGACCTGACCATTTTCTAAATGCTGTATATGCATTTTTGGACGCAATTTTTTCACTATTTCAGGACACGATGTCAGCGTAAGAAATAAGATCGGCAGGGAAATTCAGACCCACGCCGATGGTAGAGAGTTTTACCGATGGAGAGGAGGGTTTGAATGTAAAACCAAACTGGCAGTTGGGGTTGGTGGCGCGTAAACTCTATGACTGGGTGTCAAGTGGGGAGTGCATTAGTTGCTGCAGTTGACACACATCAGACATTCTAACCAAGTAATTAATTGGCAAGGCAACTTGATGAGGTTTTTTGATCCGATTTATCTTTTTTACAGGTTTGCAGTTGAAGAAGGAGCTGAAGCTTGATGGCGATGACATCATGGAAAGGAAATCCGATCTCAGGAGCAGAGGAAGATAAGGATGAAGGGCGAGGAAGTCAAAGGCCTTCAATTGATGAAAACAAAATGCAGATGAAGACACTATTGCAGCATACCACAAAAGTTATTTTTTGAGCTGCTAGGGTTTCCAGAAGGGCATATTTCGCCCAGATTTGATGTATGCTCAGAGATATTTTTGGGGGACTTGTTCTCCAACAATTATTACTGTAACCGGGAGTTTGAACCATTGCTTGACTAGGGTTTTGAGTTGTATTGAGGACAATCAAAGTCTATATATTGTGCCTCTATACACTGTAATTCTTTACACAGGGGCTACATAAGGATTTGTAGCAGCAAATTTTTTGTAAAAGTAGCACTTAGCATAGCATTTAGGAGTAGAGGGAGGTCGCCTGTGTCTGCAACAAGGAGTGTGTGGAACATCCTGCCTCCTTGCTGTATCTGTAAAGCTTGTAAGTTTTATGTAGTTTGATCAATGAAGCTAAGAGTCATTCAGACATTATAAATCTTATATGACTGTCTATTTCTAATACAATTGAATCTGGAATTTTGCATCTATCTTCTGAGTGTTTTCTTGCTCTTCATTGTGTTTGAAACATTTTCTCTTAGAACTTGCATTTTTAAGTGTATGTTTGTGAAAATGCTCATAACTTACATTTAAGGTTTTAGTCTGTGGATTTGATCAATTTACTGTATGATTTACAGAGTGCATAACATAACAATTAGATCCTTTGGTAGAATGAATGAAGTTTAGATTAGATCTTTCTAGCTTTTCCCAACCCATTTGAAAATACTTAGCTTGAAACATAGAAATTTGAAGGAAATTTGTCTCATATTTGAAAAGGCATGCATAACTAAGTTTAAAGTAGATAGTTTTCATAAATACTTTAGAGGAGAAAGCTTCAATAATTCAAGAATATCTTTTAAAGCTTTGTAAACACGGTAACAAGTTCATACAAAAAAAAATAAACAACATGCTGATTTTATAATCTTTTGCATAGTTTGAGTCTAGTTAACCATCGAGAAACCCTAAATCACGTAAGGCCCTTTGAACATTACAGCTTCACATCGACCAACTGAATTTGCCCAACAGGTCAAGACCTAACCATATTAAACTGGGGATTAAGCGAATCTTAACCGATTCCTTCATATCTTTCAAGTCAGTTTTGGTTTATTTTATGTGAACTATAACTATTGTTATGACTATATTAAAACAATCATCAACATTATCGACTGATAAACAATTGAAAGAAAGAAGTATTAAAGGATTCATGGCTCAACAAGAATAAACTAGTTTATCGCAGGTGCTCTTGCATGTGTAACCATCAAAGGTGTTACGACCTCAAGCTGGCCGAGTGCCATTAAGACATATTAGCTTTAAAGAACATCATAAAAAGAATGCAATAAGGCTTCAGGAGCCTTCAACAACAAGAGATATTCATCAAGATATACATATAATATAATTATGACTTAGTGTGCCATATGCATACCTTTATAGTTTTCTCAAGTCAACACTGTTAACGTTCTCCATTAACAAAAGATTATAACTATATTGGAAACCAATTATATATAAGCCATTAGCTCTTAAGGTTTCATACCTATGATTAGGACACAATAGTGAGGTATTACTTGTGGAAAGATGTTCTTACACACTGGGTCGAGCCTCCTCGACCTTCCCTTATGACTGTGATAGCCTTGTAGCTCCATTGTTAATTGATATCTCTTGAGTTTTTCTCTTCACCAACCCCGCTCTCCTTTTTTTTCCAGTCACACCCAAAAAAATAATGATAGACATAATACCAAGTCCTTTTTTGACAACATTCGATAACTATGAAGAACATGGTTCCTTGCATGCATTCCATGCATGCCAACTCTCAGGATCTTTTAATCCACATAGTGCACTATAGGCTGGTCTGTGAGGAGGGCTCTAACAAGCCACCACTCAGCCTAAATTTTCTCTCCCCACTCCTCGTGGGTGTTGAATAGCCAAGTGGCAACAATGTGGTTAAGATAATATAGTTATATGCATAATCAAAGATACTAATGTCATCATCCCCTAAAGAGGTTCACATAAATATAATCACCCTTAACTAAATAATAAAGGTTAACTAACTCCTATAACATAAAATATCATCATCATCATGAAAGCAAAGGATGACACACTAATATTTTAGGGTTTTCAAGGTTGATTAACACTCCCCCTCAATCGACTATAGACCTTAGTCAAATAACAAGGAATAAAGAATTAATATCGCAATTTGGAAATAAGGAAATCAAGAGAATTCTTCATCTCTTCACAAGGCTAACTCTTGACTTGCGATGATGTTCTCAGAACATCATTTAGTTGTCATAACCATTTTTGAGATAACACCACTAGCAAGACAACTCAAAAAGGAGTTCAGTTTCCTATAAAGAAAAAATGACTCATGACAACTTATAGAGGGTTCATAAAGAAATAGAATCTGATACTCAAATGGCTATTTGGCCCATTTCCAAACATCTATCTCTTCCTCCCAGATGATACTCTCCTTCCATCTTTGAAGGATGATTACTTTCCTAATCAAACTCACCACTAGAAAATCATGATTAGTGTATCATCATATGATCGATAAATCATAATAATTAAATAATCATTTCAACTTGAAATTTCATATCTACTGACAGTAGTCATTTTCCTCATAACAATGATTAATCTGATATTGGCTGGTCCACGAGGAGGGCTCTAACAAGCCACCACTTGGCCTAAATTCTCTCTCCCCACTCCTCGTGGTGTTGGATATCGGGGTGGCAAGAATGTGGTTAAGATAATATAGTATGCATAATCAAAAATACTAATGTCATCGACCCCTAAAGAGGTTCACATAACTATAATCACCCTTAACTAAATAATAAAGGTTAACTAACTTCTATAATATCAAAGATCATCACCATAATGAAAGCAAAGGATGACACACTAATATTTTAGGGTTTTCGGGGTTGGTTAACACTCCCCATCAATTGACTATAGACCTTAGTCAAATAACAAGGAATAAAAAATTAATATCCCAATTTGGAAATAAGGAAATCAAGAGAATTCTTCATCTCTTCGCAAGGCTAACTCTTGACTTGTGATGATGTTCTAGGAACGTCATTTAGTTGTCATAACCATCGTTGAGATAGAACCACAAGCAAGATGACTCAAAAAGGAGATCAATTTCCTAGAAAGAAAACATGACTCATGACAACTAATAGAGGGTTCATAAGGACATAGAATCTGATACTCAAATAGCTATTTGGCCCTTTTACCGACATCTATCTCTTCCTCCTAGATGATACTCTCCTTCCATCTTTGAAGGATGATTACTTTCCTGATCAAATTCACCACCATAAAATCATGATTAGTGTATCATCATATGATCGATAAATCATAATAATTAAATAATCATTTCAACTTGAAATTTCATATCTACTGACATTAGTTAGTTTCCTCATAACAATAATGAATCTAATATTTTTCACAAACATCTAATCATTAAACTATGATTAATCATCCTAATTACCATACAAAAGTAAGATTAAGTTAAATCATAAGTTGGGGATGTAACACTTTCTATGACGTCTCCATGGTTTCAAATTGTTCATTATAATGTCAAAATATTCTATATGTATTGGGAAACAAATGTATGCATGAGATATCTTCCAATCTACAAACTGAGTCGTTCTATGATTAAGATTTTTGAAATCATCACATGAGAAGTAGGCATTCAAAGACAAATTGTTTAACAAAATGCATGCATGAGAAAGTTAGATCTAAGTATATGTGGGGTTCGAAAAAAAATCGTGTGAAAATTAGGGTAGAACATTACAAGGAAATACATTTATGTGAATTGTAAATATAGAACTAGAAATGCATAAAATATCTCATTAGTCTAGCTATAATTTCACTAGCATGTAATTGAAAGAATCGGGACATTTCACATAACTAGACATATGTAATCATCCATTACTACTATAAAAAATCCCATATATTTCAAGTATTACAATTTTGAACTAATGAAAGATAAAAATAAACTAGCAAATGTAGCCTAGAGACATATACATTATCTCCTAATTCTCTTACTTGCTCATGGTTGCATGCAAATCCTAGAGAGGAATCTAGTATATAATAGGTCTTCTCAAAACTCTACCCAAACCTATCCCTCAGATCTCTTAGGTTTTTAAATATATAAGTCAATCACCCTATAATACACTTTAGACAGGCTTGAACAAAAATGGCAAAAAGAGCTTCTCTCCTAGGACAAACATGAATATATAACTAGACAATTACCCTAGATCTTCTTTGCTAATTACACTTGTTACAATATACATCCTTAAAGCACATATTTTATTAAATTTATTGCAATAATGTCTCTATTGGAACAATGTACTCACTATAGTCATGCAACATAGTAAATTAGATTTGATATTCTTGAACAAAGAGGGAGAATCTTCATTAAATTAGCTTCTTGACAAGAATAGCATAAGCTATTCAAATCTATATGAAAACTACCTATAAACACATAATAACATTATTCTCTGGCATTCAAATATGGTCATATAGTGATCCATACTATTAGGGCTTTATTCTCATTTAATCATTGCACATAAGTATGGCCTATATCTAATTCCATTTACTTGCTCAGCCACTCTTCTACACATAACAACATGACTTAATATCAAATTCATCCCTATAGGAAATCATTAAGTTCTTCATCTACCTACACAATCAACACTAGCATAAAGATTTTAAAAAACCATCTAGGATAAGGGTGCAAGCATTTAATGTGAGTCAAATCAATCATCACAAACTTTAACATTGTCAAGAAATTTCACCACTTTACTAACCACCCTTATAGCTATTTGTAATGTGCTATGTATTTTGTTCTCATTCATTGAAGCACCTTCTTGTACTTTTTCTTTAGTTGCCAAATTCTCATAAGAATTAGTGGCCTAGGTTGATCAATTCAAGATCAATGATAGGGATGAAATGAAATGGGTGAGACAACTATGAGGGCCCCTATATTTAGCCATTTCAATGTGGTGTTATAGAATTAAGACATATCACTGTCTTTCAACATTACTCTCAAGACATATTTGTTGAGTAGACTAAAGGGGCCACTACCTTTGTTCTAGATGACGCTTGTCAACATCCAATTCTCTTACAACATTAGGAACCAATTTGATTAAGAAATCCATTATTTTCACATTAATATAGTGTCCCAACAAATTTCTATGTGGCATATACAAACATTATACCTTAGAAAAACATGCACTAGCATATAATTTGAAAGAAGTTACCCTAATGGTCACATCACATATACCACCTTTTCCCATATGAGATGTCTCCACTAGCTTAATATGACACAAACCCACATAAAACTTCCACACAATCTCCTTCGAACCAATGTTAACTAAAAGTGGCTACGCAATCTTTTATTTCTACCACTAAGCTTGCTAAATACCTATAGATCAAATAGCAAAGGTTGACCACTAAACATCAATAATGAGGAGTTAAACATCATGTCCAAAAATGCAAGCCTTTTTGTGTGTCATTTTCTCATGGAATGATGGATATTGAACACATGGCTCCAAATTCATATTTAAATTCCATCATATAAATGGGTGGGTGCAGAAAGATGGGGGGCCAAAAAGTGGCCAAATTCTTAAAACTTTTTAAAAAGCCATAACGCGAGCGCGTTCCAAAGGCTCGGCAACACCAAGCCATAACGCGAGGGTGCTATAGCGCGCTCACGTTATGGCTTGGTGTTGCCGAGCCTTTGGCTCAGCAACACAAACCATAAAGTGCTCACGCTATAACGCGAGTGCATTATAATGCGAGCATAACTCACTCGCGTTATAACGCGAGCGCGTTATTTTTTTCTTTGCATTTTTTTTTTGTAAAAGTTTGCCCAATGTTTAAGGGTCGAGGGTTTAATGGTTGAAGGATTAGGGTTTAAGGCACACTGTTGAGGGTAGAGGGTTTAGGGTTGAAGGTTTAAGGGATGAGGGTTGAGGATTTAGGGATGAGGGTTAAGGGATTAGGGTTTAAGGTATAGTGTTGAGGGTAGAGCATTTAGGGTTTAAGTTTTAAGAGTTGAGGGGTGAGGCTTTAGGGATAGGGTTTAGGGTTTAAGTTATAGTGTCGAGGGTTGAGGATTTAGGGATAGGGTTTAGGATTTTAGTTTTAAGGGTTGAGGATTTAGGGATAGGGTTTAGGGTTTAAGGTTAAATGAGAGACCTAAATGGCTAAGGACAGATGGAGAGGTAGACAAGGAGTGACTAGGAAACTTAGAGAGGGGAGAGGTAGAGGTGAGGGGGAGATAGAAGTGAGAGATAGAGATGTGAGGGGAGAGATAGAATAAAATGAGAGAGTGAAGTTGACAACTTGAGGGAAAGATGGGTAAGGATTAGGGAGAGAGCTGGAGAGGAAGGGAAATATCTAGAGAGCCCTGAGAGATATACAAGTGAGAGACCTACAACCTAAGGAGAGAGGGGTGAGAGAGATAGAGGAGAGATGGGAGTGAGGTAGATAGGGGGGGAGAGGGGTGGATAAGGGTTGAGGGTTTAAGGGTAAAGGGTTTAGGGTTTAAGGGTTGAGGGTTTAAGGGTTGAGGTATTAAGGGTCTAAGGGTTGAGGGATTAGGGTTTAAGGTATAGTGTTGAGGGTTGAAGCCTAATCCCTCAACCCTTGACACTATACCTTAAACCCCAAGGTTGAGGGATTAGGGTTTTAAGGTATTGTGTTGAGGGTTGAGGGATTAGGGTTCAACCATCGACACTATACCTTAGACCCTAATCCCTCAACCCTTAGACCCTTAATACCTCAACCCTTAAACCCTCAACCCTTAAACCCTAAACCCTTGACCCTTAAACCCTAAAGCCTTAAACCCTTAACCCTTATCCACCCCTATCCTCCCCTATCTGCCTCACCCCCATCTCTCCCCTATCTCTCTCACCCCTCTCCCTAGGTTGTAGGTCTCTCACTTGTATATCTCTCAGGGCTCTCTAGATATTTCCCTTCCTCTCCACCTCTCTCCCTCCTCCTTACCCATCTTTCCCTCAAGTTGTCAACATCACTCTCATTTTATTCTATCTCTCCCCTCACCTCTCTATCTCTCACCTTTATCTCCCACTCACCTCTCTACCTCTCCCCTCTCTAGGTTTCTCAATCATTCCTTGTCTGCCTCTTCATCTGTCCTTAGTCATCTAGGTGTCTCACTTAGCATAAACACTAAACCCTATCCCTAAGGCCTCAACCCTCAACCCTTAAACCTTAAATCCTAAACCCTATCCCTAAACCTTCTACCCTCGACATTATACCTTTTACCCTAATCCCTTAACCCTCAGCCCTAAAGCCTCAACCCTCAACCCTCAACCCTTAAACCTTCAACCATAAACCTTGTCTCTAAACCCTCTACACTCGACACTATGCCTTAAACCCTAATCCCTCAACTCTTAAACCCTTAATCCCTCAAACCTCAAACTCTTAAACCCTATATACCCTTTACACTTAACCTTGGACACTCAACCTACCCTATACCCTAAACCCTAATCCCTCAACCCCTAATCTTCAACCCTAATCCCTCAACCCTCAACCCTAATTTTGATTTTCTTCCATTGATTCAACATCATTGTTGTTTTCCCGATCAGAAACCAATTCACTCAGCAACTTGCTGCCCATTGGTTGACTTGAACTACATATTTTGCTAGAAAAAGGGCATATTTTATTTGTATCAATGTTGGTATTCATAAGCTGAAGAACATTGATATTTTTCACACACCCTATTCTTTGAAATATCTTAACCTTAAAATATGACTTGGATATGTACTTGAACACAACAAAATCTCCAATCTCCAACCCATGATGATTCACAAAATTTTCCCAACCCTGCCTAAATTCTAGTTTATTTATTGTATACCCTCAACCCTAATCCCTCAACCCTAATCCCTCATCCCTAAACCCTAAATGCTATCCCTATTCCTAAACCCTCAACTCTCAACATTAAACCCTAATCCATCAGCCCTAAACCCTAATCCCTCAACCCTAAACCCTAAATCTATGTTTCTTGGTGTCCACCCTGCACTTAGGGGAGGTATATTGTTATGAAACAGGCAAATAATCTCCCATTGTTTACTAGATCGCATTTTGTCCTGCTGTAGATTGATCCATTAATATTTGTGCCTATCTCACCTTCGATACCACCTCTACAATATCTCACCTCTAGTTCCATTAGCTCATGTTCTATATCTCACTTATCTCTCCCCCTCACCTCTCTACCTCTCCCCTCTCTATGTCTCTTAGTCACTCCTTGTCTACCTCAACCCTAAACCCTCGACCCTTAACCCTATCCCTAAACCCTCAACCCTTGAACCTCAACCCTCAACATCATAACCTAATCCCTCAACCCTTAACTCTGATCCCTCAACCCTCAACCCTATCCCTAAACCCTAAACCTTAAAGCCTCAACCCTCAACCCTCAATGTCAAATCCTAATCCCTTAACCCTTCACTCTAATCCCTCAACCCTAAACCCTATCCCTAAACCCTCAACACTATACCTTAAACCCTAATCCGTCATCCCTCAACTCTAATCCCTCATCCCTAAACCCTAAATGCTATCCCTATTCCTAGACCCTCAACGAGCTCGATACTATACCTTAAACCCTAATCCCTTATCCCTAAACCCTCTAACCCTATCCCTAATCCTTATACCCTCGACACTCTACTTTAACCCTAATCCCTTGACCCTCAACCCTATCTCGAAACCCTTAACCCTCGAATCTCAATGTACTCAACCCTCAACGTCAAACCCTAATCCCTCAACCCTTAACTCTAATCCCTCAACCCTCAATCCTATCCCTAAACCCTAAACCTTAAAGCCTCAACCCTCAACCCTCAATGTCAAATCATAATCCCTCAACCCTTCACTCTAATCCCTCAACCCTAAACCCTCAACACTATACCTTAAACCCTAATCCCTCAACCCTCAACCCTAAACCTTATCCCTAAACCTTAATCCCTCAACCCTCAACCCTAATCCATCATCCCTCAACTCTAATCCCTAAACCCTAAATGCTATCCCTATTCCTAGACCCTCAATGGGCTCGATACTATACCTTAAACCCTAATCCCTTATCCCTAAACCCTCCAACCTTATCCCTAATCTGTATACCCTCGAGACTCTAATTTAACCCTAATCCCTCGACCCTCAACCCTATCCCGAAACCCTTAACCCTCGAACCTCAATGTACTCAACCCTTAACATCAAACCCTAATCCCTCAACCCTTAACTTTGATCCCTCGACCCTTAACCCTTAAAACTTGAACCCTAAACCCTCAACCCTCAACCCTCAACTCTCAACATTAAACCCTAATTCATCAACCCTAAACCCTAATCCCTCAAACCAAAACCCTATCCCTAAACCATCAACCCTCAACACTATACCTGAAACCCTAATCCCTATCCCTTAACCCTTAAAACTTAAACCGTATCCCTATACCCTCAACACTTGACACTATATCTTAAGCCTTAAACCCTCATCCCTAAAGCCTCAACCCTCAATCCTTAAACCTTCAACCCTAAACCCTATCTCTAATCCCTCTACCCTTGACACTTTAACCCTAACCTTGACATTAAACACTAATTTGTCAACCCTAAACCCTAATCCGTCAATCCTAAACCCTTAACCCTCAACACTATACCTTAAACCCTAATCCATCAACCCTAAAACCTAATCCCTCAACCCTCAACCCTAAACACTAGAAATAAACCCTCAACCCTTGACACTATACCTTAAACCCTAATCCCTCAACTCTCAACCCTAATCCCTCAACCCTCAACCCTAATCCGTCATCCCTAAACCCTAAACATTATCCCTATTCCTAAACCCTCAACCCTCGACACTATACCTTAAACCCTAATCCCTTATCCCTAAACCCTAAACACTATCCCTCAACCCTTAACCCTTAAAAATTAAACCCTAAAACCTATCCATAAACCCTCGACGCTCAACACTATATTTTAAACCCCAATCCCTTAACCCTCAGCCCTAAAGCCTTAACCCTCAATCGTTAAACCTTCAACCCTAAACCCTATCCATAATACTTCTACCCTCAACACTCTACTTTAACACTAATCCGTTGACCATCAACCCTATCCCTAAACCCTCAACCCTCAACCCTCAACTCTCAACATTAAATCTAATCTGTTAACCCTAAACCCTAATATGTTAACCCTAAACCCTAATCCCTCAACCCTAAACCCTATCCCTAAACCATAAACCCTCAACACTATACCTTAAACCATAATCCCTCAACCCTAAACCCTAAACCCTATCCCTAAACCCAACAAAACTGCTTTGCCTTATGTTAGGTTGTTAAACCCATCATTTTTGACACTTTTCTCTTAAAGATATTTGAGTTCCAAGAATATGTCAGAAAAATGGCTATGAAATTTTTTAATGTTAGTAATGTTATATGGCATGTTTTTCTGGCCCATCTGGGGTTCATTATGCCAATAGGTGTACACACTATGAGAAAAGCTTTGCATATGGTACATCCACAGTGAGTAATTAACAGTTGAAATCAGAAGGATGATCATTATGAGAAAAGCTTTGCATTGGGGTACATCTATGTTTCTTGCTATCCACCCCGCACTTAGGGGAGGTATATTGTTATGAAATAGGCAAATAATCTCCCAATGTTTACTGGCTCTATCCACAAGAACTACTAAACTATACCTTAAACCCTAATCCCTCTACCCTCAACACTCTACCTTAACCCTAATCCCTTAACCCTTAACCCTAAATGCTATCCCTAAAGCCTCAACCCTAAACCCTAATCCCTCAAGGTCCTAAACTCTAATCCCTTATCACTAAACTCTAAATCCTATCCCTATATGCTCAACCCTTAACCTTAAACCTTAATCACTCAATCCTTATCCACCCCTCTCCTCCCCTATCTAGCTCACTCCCATCTCTACCCTCCTCTACCCTCGACACTATACATACATACATATAGGCGTACATAGATACATACATACATATAGGCATACATACATACATACATACATACATACATATAGGCATACATACATACATGATTAATAGCCTTGAACATAAAAAAATTTAAGTTGAACATAACACGCTCGTGTTATTTCAAACATGAAAAATAGCACAAACTTTTGTGCAAAAGGAAAAATGCAAAGAAAACAATAACGTGAGCGAGTTATAACGCACTCGCGTTATGTCTTGCTTTTGGAATCCCAAGCCTTGGGCTTGGGATTTACTTTGGATTTCCAACCCAAAGGCTTGGAGTGCCTTTTGAACAGTAACAGACATGTTTTTCCATATTCTTCAAGATTTCACATAATTTCGTTCATGCTAACCCTCAGATTTGCACGTGTTTCAAGGTCAAACAAATCAAACACCTAGGTAATGTTAGGCTTTCTCTCAACTATCTGACGATGCAATTTTTTTCATATTTTAACAATGTTAAGCCTTTCATCTTTAATTTCTTTTGTTTGTGTGTCCGTTTTTGGGCAAAAACCACTGTTTAGTATTTTTTTCATTGTAAATTAACTATTCATTGAAATTTCAAAAAAATTACATATTTAGAAACTAGACTCCATTCTACAAATATTAAAAAAAGAAAAAAATAATTTTTGATTAGTTTTTAAAATATATAGGGGTAGCACGGCCAAAATTCTATTTTTTAGGATGTGTTCACTTTGAAAATTAGTAAAAAATCAAATATACATCAAAAAATTATTAGAAAAATCAGACATAAACTACATGCTATTATCTAATTTCTCACAGAAGCGATTTTAAAAATACCAAAAAAAAGTTGACCTTTTGAGGGAGCCACAAAACATGCTATGTTATGTTTTTTTGATAGAAACAACACCAATTTCTATGGCTCCCTCTTTTGAACCCCTTAATCTATGCCATTTTCAAAAAAAAATAGTAGTTTAGAAAGTAGACTGGGAGCACTGTGAACATTGTTGTGGTTGCATCTCCAAATTTTGAGTGTAACTATGCTCAATTTCTCATCCAAGGCCAATATTTCCCGATTTCAGAAAAAAAGTGGCCACTTAAGACCCCTTTTTGGCCCCCCATCTTCTTGCAGTTACCCAAAAATAGGGCCCATCACATTGACCACTAGGATCCTGTGACACACCTCCCTTCATTGTTATAGGTACAAACCCCTTTTCAGTTATATGCATTAGAAATGCTAAATGTCCCTTCACATTCCTCTTAAGTCACCACTTCAAGCCCATTATTGTTTAAGAATTATCTAGGATTCATGTTGCTCAACAAATAATCAATGGATTGAGGTTGTTGGAATGTGATGTTTAGCTCTGCTAGGGTTTTTCTAAAGCTATCCACCATTGTTCTTCCTAGGTGCCATACCGCACTCTAGGCACAGGAATTATAGCCTTCTTTCTATATGCTCGCATTTATTGCAGCATTTTGGCCATTTAAATGCCTCTTACCGCTTCTAACCTAGCACTTATTGCTAGTGTTAACCATTTCTCGGCTCTACACAATGGCTCCTCCACCAACCAAGCGTCCCTAGAAGTTTGTTCTAAAGGTGTTTCACAACGTAAGTCCTCAAACTCTCTTGCTGATGTTATTTTACCATCACAGGAATTTGATACTACTTGTTTATGGTTAGAGCAGCATACTCTCATTGGTTGCTTTGTAGGGAGAACTCCCCCTAAATCTATGCTCAAAGAATGGGTCCAAAAGGCTTGGGTCACCAATGGGGTCCCCCTTGATATGGTCCAGAATCTGACAAAAAGCTTTTTCTTTTTCCTCTTTGCGAAAGTTAGCCATGTTCAAGCAATTTTGAACCATGGTCCTTGGTATGTTTGATCTTCCCTATTGGTTTTCCAACAATGGAACCATGATTTTGTGGCTTCTGATGATACCAAACACTAGGTTCCTATGCGGATTGAATTCCCTAGCTTACCTTTTCCCTAGTTGCATTTTTTGCATGACATTGCTTCTTCTCTAGGAAGAGTCATTTGTGTTGAACCAGATAGGTTCTTTCAAGCGCGCCCTCAAAAATGCATCTGGGTTGAGGTGGATCTTTCGAAAGACCTTAGGGAATTTATTGACATTCAAATTGACCCTGTAAGGCACACTCAGAAAGTCACATGCTTTAACTTGCCCAATACTTGTTATCACTGCCAATCAACCAAGAATAAAATTAGGGACTGCCCTCTTGCTGTGCCTCGAACCCAAGTTTTACCCAGGGAGACTGTTCAGGCACGTCCAGTGGAAACTGTGTCCAAGGAGGTGGTTTCTAAGCCAATGGACACTTGGGCCATTGTTACCAATTGCAAACACAAAGTGAAAGCTTCTATCGATGCTCTTAAAGCTACTAAGTCAGCTAAGGATGTTTCAAAGCTTTCTGCGAATGGTGGAAAGGACAATTTGGGAGTCCTACTGTGCTACCTTTGTAGCAAAAGTCACTACCCAGGGCACGAGCATGTGCCACTCCATCCTTATTTCCTTGACGGTGCTCTCATAGCCGAGAGCTTCTTGAGGAGGGGGAAATTGTTTAGGAGGTAAAAAATCAGAAAATTCCTCCTTTCCAATTTGTGTCAAACCCCACCTAGTTTCTTTAGAATAGATTTGCTTCCTTTGAAAGCCTGGATTCTGGGGAGATGGTGAAGGATTTTAAATGAATTTTCTCTCTTGGAATGTTTGAGGTCTCACTGACCTTGCTAGGAAGTACTCTATTCATGATTCTCTCCATCACTATGCTTCTCTTGATGTTCTGTGCCTGCAAGAAGTTAAAGTTACAGTTTTCTCTTGTCTTCGGCTCATCGTTGTATTTGGCCAGCTAGTAAAATATTTTCCACCACCCATGAAGCTTGCAAAGGTGGTGTTGCTACCATTTTGTCCCCTTGGTGGCATGATTCAGTGATGGCTCATGTGGTGGACCCCACCAACTGTTTAGTCTGGACACTTCTTAACATTAATAATCACTCCTTTGGGATTATTAATATCCATGCTTCAAATGATGCAAAAAAAAGATCTGCTCTGTGGTGGTGGATTGCGAATTCACTGCCAGTGGCCACGTGGCTTATCTGTGGGGATTTTAATATGGTTGAAATGGCTACTGACAAGGATGGTGTTCTGCCTTTTTGCTGGCTAGTTGGCAAAAGAGAAGCATGGTTCCATATGCACAATAAATTGGGATTTTTATACTTGGTGCAATTTTTGAACTGGAACTGATAGGGTCTTTAAATGCCTTGATCGTGTTGTGATATTTGCACAATCTTTTTTAATTTTTCCATGTCATCCACCCTTCCTGTGCAGCCATTAGTGGATGTGACGTTGTCAGACCACTTTCCAATTCAGTTTTCCATTGCGTGGCAATTCACTCATCCATGTGGCATGAAATCTTAGTTTTTTCTAAACACCTTCTTGCTTGCTCATCAACCCACCCTGGCACACATTTCTACTGTATGGAATTTAGAATGTCGGCCTTTGCATTCTACTGGTTGGATTAAGTGGTGGAAGATGCTATCACCCGCATTGTGAGGTTTATTCGCATCTATGGCCGTCAACTGGCTACTTTTAGGAGAAGGGCTTATGAGGCTACTGTTACTACTTTGAAATCTACCTCAGAGGCTTTGGCTGCCGAGCCTTTTTCTCTTTCTAGGCAAATCCATGTTGCCTATTTATGGCATCAAAAAGAAATGGTTGATTGTCATGTTGCCAGAGGAGCGCAACTTAAAGCTAAGATGCACTAGCTAAAAATTGGAGACCGTATTTCTAAGGAATTCTTTCTTGCTCTTCGAGCTAGACATTCCTCACACGGCATTAAGAAAATAAAAAAGGATGATACTGTTCATACAGATTTGCCAGACATTCTCTAAGATTTTGTAAGACATTATGAAAAAGTTTTCACAACCCAAGATTATACTCCTGAGCGACAGACTACTTTGCAGGATTATCTTGCACTTGTCCCTAAAAAGCTCTCCTCAACCCAGATGCACTTCTGTGATCAACTATTGACCATTGAAGACCTTATGGAAGTGATATGTTCTATGGTTGATAGCAAAGCTCCTAGAATTGATGGCTTTCCTTGTGAGTTTTACAAAGCCCTTTGGGGTTCTTAGGCAAAGATTTGCATAATGTTTATCTTGAAGCTTTTCATTCTAACTCTTTAGGAGATATTATAAAGCAAGGAAACATTAAGTTCATATCTAAAGCTGGCGATCCAGAGGATATTTGCAAATGGCGACCCATTACGCTCCTCAATGTCTCCTACAAGATCATTGCTAAAGCCCTTTCGCTCCAACTCCGCAACCTGCTTCCTTTGATTGTCTGCCTTGAGCAAACTCGCTTTATTAAATCTAGATATATTTTAGATAATATTATTGTAGTTTGGGAGGGAATGGAATGGGCAAGAAAATCAAATCAAAAAGCAATCTTTCTAAAAATTAATTTTGCTAAGGCCTATGATCACATTGAATGACGCTTTATTCTGGCAATGCTTGCAGCATTAGGGTTCGGACCTTCTTTTATCCAATCTATTAACATACTCTTCTCAGATGCCTCTGCATGTATCACTATCAATGGTCACCAGTCTCATACTTTTGGCCTTTTTTGATCAATCCGACAAGGATGCCCTCTTGCTCCAAGCCTGTATGTTCTTGCGGCAGAAGGTTTTTGATATCATCTTGCTCATTCAGTGTCCAACAATCTTGTGCATGGAATCTCTCTGCCTAATTCCTCTAGCCAGCTGGTTAATGGTCATTTCGCCGATGACTCTTTTTTAACCTTACTGGAGGAAGAAAATTCTGTGAAAAATGCTCTTGCATGTCTGGAGACCTTTTGCATAGCCTCTGGTTTGTCCATTCAATGGCATAAAACTTTATGCTACAGGTAATCAATTCTTCCCATTCCTCAATGGCTTTAGTAATATGGCTGGAACTAGGTTGGCCATGGTGAAATTTCCAGATTCCTTGGTATTCCTTTTGCTTTCCAGGGCACTTCTGCTACTATTTGGCAAGTTGTTCTTACCTGTGTGGAACAAAAACTTGTAGTTTGGATTACTAATCCACTATCTCTAGCTGGTAAATTCCAGGTTTGTTCTAAGATCTTGGCTGCAACCCATGTTTACTACTCTTCTTGTTGGGCTCCTTTAAAAGATTCATATGCCAAACTGGAAAAAGTCTTGAGGGATTTTCTTTGGACCTCTTCTGAGACTCGCCATGGGTTTCACCATGTTGCTTGGGAGTTTTGCTGCCTTCCCAGATATTCTGGAGATCTTGGTATTCTTTCTACTCAACGCCAAGGCACTACTTTGGTTGTCAAGTGGATCATTTGTGCTCTCATGGGTGGTGAGGCATGGAAAGTTTTACTCCAGCATAACATTGAAATGGGACACCCTTTGCACAAACCTACTTGGAAAGGAATTGGGTTTTCTACTCTCCTTGTCATGAGAGAACCAATTCAGATATCAGACACATATGTGGTTAAAAGCATTTGGAAAGACTGGGAGAAAGTTAAACCTTGGCTATGCTAGTTTGGTGATGGGTTTTGCGCTGGTCTTTCCTTAAATCACCTTAATATCTGGTGGTCACCTCTCTTAGCCATTGTAGGCCATTCTTTGGCCAAATTGCTTGGCTTAAAGGCTCTGAAATTTCAAAAAAAGTGTGTTCAAACCTTACAAGATATGTTTCATTGGCCAACAATGAGCCTCTTGGCATGGGAGCCATTTCGAGTAAAATTTGGCCTTTCAAGAACTGATAAGACTACATATGATAGAGTCATCATAGTTATTCCACTAGAAATGCTTCACAAAGTTGGAATTCAATCCAACAAGCTGTGGTGGAAGGACTGGAAATGGTATCCAGAAAGAACAATGCATCACTTCAAGCCACAGATGGCTTACAGGTGTCTTTCAGCCCATTTGCCTATGGTTGACACACTTAATAAGCATTAGCTTATTCATAGCTCTATGGCTCTTTGGCATACCAGATTTCAAACAGTTTGGTCTACCATTCTTGAGCCCAAGTTAGCTCATTTTGCTTGGTGCATTCTTTTTCAAGCCCTGCCTGTGGGCACTAGGCTTTTTCATCTTGGGGTTTAGGATCCTCGTTGTCCTTTTTGTGGACAACCTGAGACAATTCAACATCTCTTCTGGTATTGCACCAGAGCTCAGCAATTCTGGCTATGGATTCATGATTTCTTTCACCCTTTTAGACCAGAGCCTTTATCTTAGCAAATTATCCTTCTAGGTGATTCTCCTAGGTTTCCTGAAAGATTTACTCAAATTTGGCATATTTTCAGGGTGGAGATTCTTTTTACATTATGGAAAGATCGTAATTCTTGTATATTTTTAGAATGTAAAATTGGAACATTTGTTTCTCTTTACATTAAAACAATTATCTGTTTTAATGTTCTTCTGTAGATTCAAGTGCAAGCTAATAAAGTTGCCTTGGAAGTGGCTCACTTACAAGAGATACTGGATCATTGGGGGAATGCTCCTTGTACTGTGGCACGAGTTCTTCCCTCTCCTTCCTCTGTCAGAGCCCGTTCACCTTCACAGGGTCACAGACGAAGAAGTGGTTCGGCCAGAGATTCTTGGCCCTGCTCCTAGCTTTCTCAGTGTCGTGGTGCTAACTGTCACAGATGCTCGGCCTCTCCACGTCAGCGTGGTTGGACCTCAGGCCGTGCTGCAAGTGTTGCAGGGGATAATGCGGGTTGGCCCACTGGAGATAATGCTAGTTTGCCTACTTTTGATAATGCGGGTTGGAATGCTCTTGGTCCTTCTGGTCCAACCAATACTGGTTGGGACAATGCAAAAGTTTTTCCTAAGTTGAATTTGGCTATCTCATCTCAACACGAGGAGCCAAATGCACCAAATGAAGAACATGAGAAAGATGATGGCTGGACACTGCCTGATGTCAACTTGGACCCTGCAAAAATTTGGGGGAAGCTAGATGACAGAGATCCGCCATCCGCAGGGGTGGCATTGGCAGCTTGAAATATGTTTTCTTCTGTTATGTTTATGATTTTATATGGGTTATGTATACCTTTGATACTTTGATCTAGAACTTTCTGGGCTTGGCCCATTTGACTCTCAGGTTGTGCCTTTTAACCACTAGCATATTTTTTGTGAAAGTGTTTTCATATTTTAATAGATAATTTCATTTCCATAAATAATAATAATAATAATAATAATAATAATAATAATAATAATAATAATAATAATAATAATCAGTGGCTTAGGGAAAAAAAGAAAAAACAAATGTGTAGGAGCTACTACCTTTAGTATATATATATATTTTTTTAAGGAGCTACTACCTTTAGTTGTAGGCTACACTTATATAACAAAAAGAGGTCCCTTACATATACAACATAGGCTAGCATGTGGCAAATTTTTGTTTAGTCGTAGAGAAAATAACCCCCCAAAAATATCCCTATGGTCATACTTCAACGAATGATGTGAAGACACATTAGACCACGTTTCTTTTAGAATGTCGCCTAGACCAAAACGTTGGACCCACCACTTGAAGGTTAAAGTGTAGTAATATCCAATAGAGCATAATGATCAACGAAGATTATTGGCGACACAAAAATGGCACAAGTCAAGATGCATGTTTCTACCTTTTGTGTTTTTCCATGGAACACTCGTGGCAAGTTTTGATCCATGCAAACCTTCACCCATTCAATTAGGACCAATTACATACTTATACCTATCCAATTTCATGCTACGTGATTATGACTAGGACTTCTTGCTAGTAAAGACAAATATTGATGCAACCGCATATATCCAATATAGTGGTCAATCATTTTTTATATAAAGAGATCCCCATTTAAATCGCATGCCACGACGAATAGTACGCCAATAAATAAATACAATAATTAGCGTGGGAAATCAACACGAGTCTTAGAAATTTTGAGGAAGGCCACAATTAATGTGAATTTGAAGCTGAATAAAGGCACAAATATTATAAAATTGAGATATTCAATCAAAAAACAATAGTCATGGAGACAAGTGATAAAGATAAATAAACAAAGGCATAAGCTTGATCCCTAATGAAAATAACTTGGATTTGTTATTAACATAGAGGAGTGAAAAATAAAAAATATATTTAGATCATTTTAAGATTAGGTGAGAATAGTGTGGTTTTTCGGAAAGGAGAAGGTTGCCCTTAATTTGACTTCAAATCTTTGATTTTATCAATCAAATATTATTAATGTGGGTTCATTTTAGATGTGAGTGAATGTGTGAACATTATCATATAAAAAAGTGCTAGGTAGAAGGTAAAGGGACATTTGTCACTAAGTAGATAGTGGGTAGAGGATATTTAGAGAGTTTGCATGCATATTAGAGTAAAGGTGTTGGCTAAAGGTTATGTTTAATTCGTGTAAGAGGAAACCCATATGTGGTTCAAAGTATGAGTGATAATGCCATTGCCTAAAATTGTGTCGATCATTTGGATTATCAGTATGAGAGAGTGGGTCTAAAGGTTTATTCTAAAAGAAGAAACATGGTGGTTGTGAGGAGGCCTATGCAACTTGTATTTATAAAAAGGGTTAAGAGAGCTTATGTGGAAAAATCTCTTGAGAAAATGAACATGTTGAGAGTAAGATTGGATTATCTTAATGAGTACAGATAGTTGACATCAGTAATAGAGGGGATGAAAGGTTGGAATCTATGAAGAATACATTTTTTGATGAAATTCCATGATGTCCAAGAACAATGATGATACAAGATAAAGGAGAAGGTCATGTCTTACCTCTATAAGGGATAAGTGTAATGGGGACTTTGTTATATAGGCATGAGCTAAAAGAAGAATGTGTGCAATTTGTAGAAAAGGAAATCATCATGATAGAGGATATAGAGTGACTAGTAGTTGAACCTAAAAGTAAGGTAGCAAAGTTATGTTCTTTATAGGTCATAGAATTGGATTTGGTGTAGATTTTTTCTTGTGAAGAATTGACAGTAGAGAATTGAAATGCACATACTAAGGAGTAACTTGAGATGGTACCAAGTGCAGAATTTATAAATATGAGATTAAGATGGTTGTAGATGATGAAGATGAGAACTTGATCAAGGAAGGAAAACAAAGTGAGGAATAATTGATATATGACTTGTAAGATTCCATCACATAGATTGAATAGATCCTAGAGGATAAATTTGCACTTAAGAAGGATGAATTACTTCAAATAATGGTAAGTGGTGTTGATGATTGTATCATATTTTAAAGAGTTGATCTAGAGTCGGCATGGGTGGTTGACATGGAAGTGTATTTGATATAGGGGTCATATACATGTTGGAAAGAATAGAAGCTATAGAGAAAGGTAAATGGATCTAGTTTTTATAGTAGAGGGAAGTGAAGTAAAAGAATGTTCGAGAGGACAATATATAGTGGTGAGCTAAAACACACAACAAGGTGGAGAGGGAGGAGAGACATAATATGGTTGAGGAGGATAGGACATTGAGCAAACAGAAGCTGGAAGAGGTGAATCAGGGCAATTAGATTTCATGAAAGCTACCTATCTCCATAGATGGGGCATATTAACATTTTCTTATAGACAAGAAAATGGTGGTTCTAGCACCAAGCCCTGTTTTGTGAATATTATTCCCACAAACACTTACCTAGTGTGTCTGATGCAAAATCATCTTATGGATCAAACCATAAACATCAACTAAAATTATTTTTTTGTTACACATTTAGATTTTTGTAGTCTAATCATGTGTTTCTAGCTACATTCTATGCCAGTCTCTACACTTCAAATTATTGTAAAATTTGAATAGTTCCTTTCTCATTTGGATATCCAATTTTGGTTGGATTAGTTTGAAGAACCCCATTCACAATTGTACACATGTTCATAATTCCCTCAAGAAATCAAAGAGTTAAAGTTTCTCATAAGGGGACTTAGGAATGTAGGCATCTTGTATATTGCTTATTTAATTTAGATGTTTGACCTTCATTTAAATTCCAATGATGTATTTTAGTGGATATTCCATGTTTGGAGGAGTTGTAGATTGAGGAGAATCTTCCATATGTTGCATTAATTCTCTTGACTAGATGGACGGAGATAAAATACGATTTCCTATATTCTTACCTTGGACCCTATTGATGGATTATGAAACATTTAAGAGAGTTATAATTATGTGAGCTAGATTTTGATATTCCTATCCTTATTGCTTATTTCTCTTGAATATGAATGTAATGCTTGGGAAGTTCTTATTTTATAATTGTAATTACTATTTCTTGGGACCCATGGAGAATCCTTCCAACCCATGAATGAGTTATATCTAATGTTACATTTACTCATCTCATAAATGTTCTCATCTTGGTGCCACAGTTGAAGAGATCCATAAAATCCCTTGTCAAGATTGGAAAATATTAACTTCTAGGAGTGAGTAGTAGGTTGCAAGAGGGAGGTTGAGAGTTTTTCTTTGATTTTAATACATTGGGAGATTAAATAAGATAACTAGGGACTAACAACAAGAAATAAGATTGGGGATAAATCATCAATGAGTTTTTATTTTAGCAAGGTTTGGAATTAAGTTTAGTAAGGGAAAACTATATCAATTTTTCTTAGGATTGTATAGAGTTGTATATGTCAAATTTTTGGATTAGGTTTTGTGTTGGGATTGATTTTATGTGAGTAGATATCGATAAATGTGGTGTCAAAGAAGGGTTTCATGTAAGGTTTAAAGATTGAGAGTGTTTATGAGATGTATTTTCATGTGGGAGAATATGATGATACTTCCAATTTGTGGATAATAAAAATCAGCAAGCCTATGTATGTTGTTGTATCAAAATTAGCAAGTGTGGGTGTGTGTGTGTTCAAATTTTTATATTCGATTTGAATGAGAATATTGGTATATCATTTGGAGGTTGAAAAATGGAATTTAAATTAGCATTGAGAGTGAAAAAGTAAGAGTTTGTGTGGACATTGGGCCTTGGGTTTGTGGGTAAGAAAATATGATTTCTAGTTCAACAAAGTGTGTGGTTTTTGGATTTTTAAATCAATAAATCTGTGTATCATAGATTGGTATTTGAGTGTGTTTAGCCCATGTGTTGAGTCAATTTTTAGTGGGGTCGTGTGGTCTTATTGCAATGAGAACATTGCCATTTATTTTGCACCCTATCATGGAGTGCATCACATTTTACCTTTTATATCGATCGCCTTGAAAATATTTGCATCTTTGTAATCCTTGTCAAATTTTTCCCATACCTCCTCAATTGGGTTATCTTGATTGGCGCATATTCTATTCAAATCATGACTTCAAGTCATACCAAGCATGCCTCTTTCTTTCTCAAGCATACCCTCCATAGCCTCTTTTGTCTATCATTTGCATTTATAGTTTGTTTAGTAATGTATTTTGTGCTAATCCTCCATGGATTATTTTCTCTATGTGTATTTGTCACAACAATATTCCAATCAACAAATTCACTTCCATTAAAGATTGGAAATTTTCCTTTTTAAGATTCTATTGATAAAAATAAAATAAATCTCCAATTCTATCAAAAGAACACTAACTTTAAACCACATTCAAAAATATACCAGAACAAATAGATATGATGTCAGATCTAAATTTTGAAGCAAAGAAATACAATTTCCTTCCTCTATTCAAGGACAATCCTACATTATCCAAAAAAAAAGAGTAACTTCTTCAAAGTCAAAAAACAAAACTCAACACTTTGGTCGTTTAATTTTAATAGAAATAAAGATTGAAGCTCATAAAACTAACCAAGATGTATTTGGATACAATATCTATATACGAACATTAAAAAATTATCTCCTACCAAAAACCATTGAAAAATATATATCACACAATTTAATTAAGAGAATGAGATATTAATACTTTAATACAGAAAAAAAAAAGAGAAAAAAAGACTAATTATCTAGCTATTAAAACAAAGGATAATATTTTTTTTCATCTTTATTATTTAAAATATATATTTCCAAATACTTAGCCAATGTATACATATCCATTTATTGAGCCTATTATGGCGGTTTAATGTTTCACAACTTTTCCTTTAAATACTGCTACATATGTAAAACTCCGTATTTAACTCCTAAATTTATATTTTCCAAGTTAACTTTGGCTTTAAATTGTGTGTTGGAAATAAACCATACTAGGATCTAAGATGGAATATTAAGTCATACCTTGATCAACAATGGAAAGGTCACAAATGAGCTAATAGTTCAGTTGATATAGCACTCCAGCAACAAATAGAAGATCCTAAATTCTGGTCTAAATGAATTGTGGGCCATAACATTGTTACATTATTTATCATTATGTACACAATATACATAGGCTTAGTTGAAATTCCAAAGAGATATGAACTCCTGATCTTGTTCCTCTGCAGTGGATTCGTTGTGATGGAAGAGAGAGGATTCAATCGGTAGACTATCTGTCATGTTGATCAGTAAGTTTTGCAAATCCAACCACCACTCGGTCATCTCAACATTATAATTTTTTTCAACAAGAGTGAATTCACCTTCATCGCATGCCTTGTGTTGGAGGAGCTCTGAGTCCACGCAATCATTCGTACTGTCATCATGGCTGTCGGTGCAGCACAACTGAGATGGCTGTGCTTCTGTCTGTTGAGAGAATGAATATGCAGCTTCCAGAGCGGTGGCCTGTATGTCTGTGGCAGATAATGTAGGGGAGCGAGGGAGGGAGCGAAACGATTTAGGAAAATTGAAATTGGCTGAGTCCCGTCTTAAGGCCAAAGCAGCTGCATCATGTGCACGAGCTGCCATCTCTGGTGTTGGGAATGAGCCTAGCCATATCCTCTTTTTCTTCTTTGGCACTCTGATTTCTGACACCCACAATCCCCACTTCCTTTTCCTTATTCCTATATATATTGGATGCTTTGTTCCTTTCCTTTCTGCACTAGAATCAGTGCCTTCTTTACCCATCACCAATGCCTAAGATTCAATCAAGTAGTACTAACAGTCTAAAAGATCAGATTATGATTTGAACTTCCTGTGATTAAATGAAATCAAAGCCTTCAGAAATCCCAGTTTAAACAATTAAAAAAACAAATCATGTATGGCACAACTAAGTTACAGGTGCCCCCAATAAGTAAGGGCTAGCACTAGACATCAAGATAAATCATGATACTAAATTAAGTGGAAAAACTTTTTGGCTGGCTGCACATAGGTGTTCAAGTATTGGAATTTTACTGTTCCAGGGGCTCAGGCCACTCAAACTATTTGGTGTGATCTGAACACGACGATGGTAGATGTTTTTAATAAAACTAAAAGAATATTTGAATGACTACAAATGATCATTTTGGGTTCATGATGGAGCAAAAGTACAGCTAGTTTAAAATAGACTAGACAGATTCTCAAATGTTTCCAATAGGTTATAAAGTAGAAGAAAGTTCATACACCATGAGAGAACGAGCAAATATATAGCCAATAAAAGAGTACAATCCAATGATGATAAAAAGGAGAACAAGTTAATCGTAATGAAAAAAAGTATGACACAATGATAATGATCCTCCAGTTTCTCTGTGACATCAATCACATTAGTCAAATATAGAGATTTTTGCTATGTCTTAACAAAATCTAGCGATAGCCTGAGCATATTGCATATCATTACCTCAAAATCAGAATCAGCTCACTGATGATATTGCCATTTCTTGTTATTTATCCAATCACTGCACCTCAATCTAATTTTAAAGAAACATAGAGAACTTCAATCAGATGAAGCAATACCCATTAATATAATTAAATAAAAATAGAATGTGCTGGCCCGTCTTGACATCATACCTGCGTAATTGTAGCGCACATGTTGAATTACAAGCAATTCTAAGCTGTAATTTTTTCACCGTATTTAGACCTTCCTTGTCATTTACCCAAAATCAAATAATTTTTGTTTCTTTGAAGGCGGCAATGAATCTTTCAATTAATTATTGAAGTACATAGCCAGTCATTGCAAATAATTCCACAAGTCCAAAATTATTATTTGTTCGTTAGCCACTTAATCAATTCCTTAATATGACATGTAACCAATCTTTGTAAGAATATGTTAATTATTTATCAAGTGGGCCCGTTGTTTTGCTGGATATATCATTCATGTGGGTGAACTCTCACTTTTAGGAAAAAAAACTAAGTGTTGTTTTTTGTTTTGGACGAACTCGAAAATCGTAAAAAAATAAAATCCACAAATAAAAGCTTAATATGGATTTATCTGAAAATTAAATTTGAGACAAAAAATAAATTAATTCAAGGATTCTCTAGGTCTTATTCTTTCAAAAATTGCTCACACGTGAATATGACATGTCCGTGACTCATTACAACACATTTAGAGTTATATAAATATATATAGTGTAAAGGAATTAACATTTCATACAAAATGGGTTAAAGGAATATAATCAATAATATAATGTAGTTAATTTAATTTAAAATAAATTTTTGAACATAAAAATTTAAGATAAATGAGTTACATAATTATTAATATATAAATATTTTAAACTTAAGATTTATGATAGATGAGAGTGTCATCTTGGCAAGAGATTCAATCTAATAGGATTCTCACCAAGTAGCCTAACACAAACTATCTAAACCCACACAACGAGACACACACAACAACGCACAAGTAGGGGTTTTCCTTATTTTGCAAGAGGGCTTGTGGTGATAGACACCACCTACATGTACCACCTTACACTTTTAATTACAATACTAAAATTACAAATTTACATTCACTTTGGTTACAAGATATATGGATAGGATTCAATCTTCTCTATTCTTAACCTCTCCTTAAAAGTTTTGTTAGTTTCCTTTTCACTGTCTTCTCTTGTTCCACATTGTCTAGATATCTTCTACCACCTCTCCACCTCACACATGGCCTCTACACCTTCCTTAGATGGTTACCACTATCTTTCCACACCTAATCTTAGCTCTCACGACATACACATGCCACTATGTGCATCACACCCCTATATGTAGCTTGCACACTTCTTTGTACTTCATTTTGACTAGCCTAGACCTCTTTTCACTTGCTCTACTTTTGCCAAGTTTCTATCATACAACCCATTTTCTTTATCACATCTTCCATAGCCTATACACACCCCTCTTTTATGCCATTTATGTCTACTCTTAGTCATTGGTGGCCAACCTTGAGATATTTAGAAAAACATGTTTGTGTTATGAGAAATATAATGTGTACATGTTTTAACATGTACATGTTTTAATTCTTTGAATTCAAATCTTTTATGATCCCAGCCATTTAGGCTTAAATTTTCAAGCCTAAGGGTTGGACATCTCTTGTGGCTCCTAAATTCATTTTTTAAACATAAAACAACTCGAATTCAAACTTCAACCTCATTAGGTTTATATGTTTTTCAATAAAATTTTATAAAACCACCACCAAAATAAAGAGATACTTCTTAGCTTTCTAGCCATGCAATTTTTTTAATATTTTGAATAAGTTAAGGTATTTATTTTTATTTTCTTTGAAGAGTGTCTTCATATTCCTCTAGTACATATGTATTAATTTGTTTTATAACTTTTAACTTGTTTATCCAAATTTGAAAAAAAAATTATATATAGGATTCTTCTTTAGTTCATTCCACACACACACTTTTTTTTTTTTGCAAGTTATATGATGTGCACGCTTAGTAATATAATTTTTAGGATGCATCCACTTTGAAAAACCCAAAAAAAGTTTCAATAAAAAATATAAAACTTGTACTACTCACTCTTAGCTATATTTACACCGATTAGTTTTTAAAAATACTAAATGTAGAAATAAAAGGGGGTGCACACACTAGACACTATGTTATATTTTAGTGATAAAAATAGGAACACTTTTGTGTGCACTCAACATTTCACTCCCTTAACTTTAACCATTATTTAAAATCTTTAGTAGTTTAAAAACTAGATTCAAAGTACTACAATTCTTTTCTTATCATATATTCAAATTTTGAATGTACATGTCTTGAATTACTCATTGAAGTTTAGCTTTAACTGATTTTTAAAAAAAAATGGCCACTTTTGACCCCTTTTTTGTCCCCCATTTCCATGCACTTACCCCATTCTATTGTCAATCTCTCTCGTACTCAAATGTTGTTACATCCCCAACTTTTGATTAAACTTAATCTCACTTTCATGTGGTAAAAAGGATAAATAATCTTAGATTAATGATTTGATGTTTGTGGAAAATATCAAGTTGAATAATTAATTATATGGATTATGACTAATTCTTAGAATAGACATGAGATTACATGTTGTTAAGATTATCTTATTATAATATTTTATGATTTAATGATGATACACTGATCATGGTTGTATGGTTGTGAGTGTAACTAGGAAAAAAATCATCCTTGAAGAGTGGAAGGAGAGTATCACCTGAGAGAAGGAAATAGATGTTGTGGAAAAGTTAGGTTGCCATTTGAGTATCAAAATTATTCTTTATGAAGTAATGCCAATTAAGGTAAGTATTGATCTTATTTGCTTGATTAAGTCAAACTCAATTTGACTATAGTAGTCATGTCATTTTACAATTTCTCGACACCACTTAAGTCGATTGACTTAATGAAGTTCTTAGAACATTAGTATAACCTAGTGTAAACGTTGTTGGTGTCATAGATTTCCTATGTTATTACTTAATATTACATTAAGTTTTATTATTAACATTAACTATTTTCCTTTAAGTCTAAAATAGCGACGTGAGGGAGTGAGTCTCAACCCCAAGTCGCATATTGATATCATCACCAACATGATTAGTAAATATCATCTTGATGATATCTTGAATATTTTAATACTGTTGTAATATCATATAGATATCTATGATACCTTTTAAGTTATAAATAAATATCCACTTATAGTGGAATCAAACACTATTAAGTTGATAAGTGTTTCTCATTCGTGGGAACGTGCCCATAATCCACAACGAGTGGAATGAGTGGGCATCTCCACAATGATAACACATGTTTTATGCCTTGTGAGAAGGCCTCAGAGGCATTTTTAGAGAGTGGACTATTATCCACATTGGTGGATAAGGGAGTCTAACGATTTTCTCAACCTAGAAGAAGAGGGAGTGATATCGTATTGTGACATACGGGAAAAGTCTCATTTTGGCAGGGTAGTTAGAGAGACCAAGAATGAATGTCAGTATTCTTAGCACAACAATCACAGTGAAGTCTAAGGAAAGACATACAATGACATAGAAAGAGTTCTACGTCGAACTCGAAGCTCAAGTAGGTACCTTTACTTTACGAATGTCATTGACATTTAGTAGTGAAAGAATAGTTATATAAACTCTTGCTGATATAAAACGATACCATGAAGTAGCGATAGCTATGAAGGTTTCTTAAGACACTGTTGAAATAAATGATAAACCTCTATTGGGCAGTTAGGCTGAAAGCATAACAACACTATTGTAGCAGTATAAAAATAAACCCATTCGGCCATAAGGCAGAGGGTATCTATTGAATGTTGCATTGATATACTTAGAGGCCATGATGTCGACCATTGTGGTATTTATTGAATGTTGTGTAGATATCTTTAGAGGCCATGATGTTGGCCAATGTGCTTGAGTTTGAACTATTTAAAACACTTGAGAACATTGTCAGTAGACAACTGTGATTGCTAGTGAAGAAAAGTAGTCATGAGAATGACAACTTAGCATCACAATGTATACAATATATTATTATAGATTGATTATGATTGTGTTGTAGCACAATATTGAAATGATTATTACCTCTATTAAACCCATAAATCTTTGTGTATTTATCTCAGGTCTGCAATCATGTGATGACAAGATAATAATGTTGAGACACATATAGTGGACTATATTAAAATATGGTTTTAGAGGAAGCTAATCTCTATGAGATACTTCTTGATATGACTATGAAAGAAAAGATAGGAAATAGTAACTTTTGTTATTATATTCCGTGAAGTGCATAATAAGTTTTGAACAGGAGGAAGGTAAATCCTGAAAGGTCATTAAACCCATCAATGGTTAAAGAGTTGATATGTCAGCAAATTGTATACTATTTTAAAATCTTTGTTTTTATTACAGCAGTAATGTATTGGGAAGGAAATAGAGGGTGATGTAACCCTTCTTGAACATTCATATTTTAAGTCTATTTTATACAGTTCAATAATAATATTGTCAAATATAATGGAAGGATGTTATATTCAATGTCGATTTGTGAAGATCTTTGGTATAAGATGGTCATAGAGCCTTAGACCAGAAAAGGTCTTAAGACATGAAACCATGAACTTTTAAATAAATCTTTATAAGAAAGAGTAGGAATAGAGTGACGTGGAGGTCACAGGTTCATGGTTGCTTCAGGGATAAAATAATTTTTGAGAACACACTCCTTGAAACGGAGTTAGAAATCTAAGATAAGTGGATAAAGGGTGTATAGCACCAATATTTACTGTGACCTAAAGGGGTCAAATGTTAAACATTATAGGATGAGATAGCTTCTAAGTCGAGTCGAGGTGTGTGAACATTGACTAGATTCATTGCGAAACATTTATGTATATAAATCTTTGGCCAAAGTAATGCATTCATCTTTGTATGCATTACTCGGTTCACTATGCTCTAGATGGCATAATGCTTCTAGTAGTGTCATACATAGTTAGAGTGGATCTATAGTTGGATGTGTTGTCAATCAAAGTATGAACCCATTTCTAAGATATCAACTTAGCTACTTGTTGACACATGGGAACACTCCTAGGCCTATGGATTGCCTAAAACTTGGAGTGAACCTCCAGAGTGAGCTGGTTCTCTTGATAACTTCACATAATCTAAATGACTTTCTAAGGGAAACGGATATAAGGTAACTGAAAATGAAATTCTAAAATCTAAGGATGATTCAATAGCATTCTAACTTATTTTAATGCTTTTACTCTCAATCAGACTCTTGAAACATTTATTTTCACAATCCCACTTGTGCATACAACACAAAAATGATTTGCATGAAGGTTTGAAATCAAACACAACATGCAACCTGGATCATATGAACTTTCTGTACTTGCAATAATAGGACATAAAAATGATTTGAAAGACAGAATCACAGTGACAACATCTAACTATTACTGGAAAATGAGACAAAAGATGGGAAAGAAAACTCTGCTATCTTATTAAACTGAAAGGAGCATGCAAAATGAGAATCTGAGTACCAAGTCTACAAAACTCTTTGCAAGTGAGCCAAAGAGAAAGAAAAAGATAATCACGATTGCTTAAAACCAAGTCTTTCTAAAATGAGAATGGAAAGAAAACTGAGCAAAACTCTCAAAAAGGCAACTTTCCAATCCATTTTCAAGATCCAAAGGAAAGCCTCCAAAATGGTGCCCAAAATTCCTCTAAACTGAGTGAAACAACTATCAAGATTCTCTTATCAAGTGGCCTAACCAAAAAGATGCAAAAAATAAGCCTTATCTGACTAGAAACTAAAAACAGAAACTCCCAATTGCCTGGCTTTTTCCAACTCACCCAAGGAGATAAAATAAGGAAACTTTTATCTTTACTTTTCTAACTACATTAAATAACAATTATTTAAAAGCAATTTATAAGTTATTGCTTTAAATATTATTTTACAAGATTCGTAGTTTTATCTCCTACTTTATCTTGATTTGATTTTTGCAAAAAATAATAATACAAGGCCTTTGGTTTTATCTTTCCAAGTAAATTACATTCTATGGACCTTTCATTTGCTATAAAAATCATAAAAATCTCAAGGCATATTAAATAGTTTGCAAAAAATTAAAAACCTCTAGGGCTGCCCTCCATTTGGCTTGCAGAAATATTCTAACCTGCATATGGGCGTATGTGGAAAAGGGACCCAAGGCATATTTACCATGTTATGATCTTACCTCCAAATGGCAAAGGGGCCATCGAGGTCTTAAGGCATACAACCTAGGCTTCGAACATTTCTAAAGGGACATTGATGCCCTCGATGGTATTAACTGAGATAATATTTTTTAATTCAATGTGACGAAAGTCACAATCGAATTAGGGCTAAGATGAATACCCTAACACAAAACCATCAATGCGCTATCTTTTCGGGCTCATTTCACACTTTGCAACTTTTGAAGATGAGGCTCTGCTGCCTAGCCCTAGCCATGAGGTTATAGTTTGAAGCAAACCCTTGTTTTTCTGCATCTCTGATGGATTTTCTTGATGATTCCCCACTAAAAGTGGAAGGTAAGACTCTCTGTCACTGGTTTGATTCATTTTCTTTCATTCTAGAGGTAAAACTTGGCCTTAATGGCTGCAACTGTGACTATATTTTCTGATGCACTTTTTATCTCTACTTTATTGTTATTCTTCCCTATGTTTTGGGCCTTCATGGATGATTTATCTGATCTTACTTGAGGGCAATATAATGGCAAAAATGGGTGAAAAGCCACGGCCCTATGCACATGTCACTACTTAGAAACAAAGGGGGGTAAGGTCTCTTCGAACTCTCTATGACTGTTTGTTTCTTCTTGACATATGAGGCTTCATATAGAATTTAGAGGGACCACAGCCCAAGATTGAACTTCTGAGTGTTTTTTTGCCAAAGATGAGTTTGAAACTTTATATTTTCCTTTTGTATCTGCCATTTTTTTGCTTGAAACCCAAATGGGTTTAACTTGTTGTGAGAAAAGATGTTCTCTCTCTATCACTGCCCGCGGCCATATACTTACTAGTTGTTTTATTTCTAAGCATTCTGTGTGTCTGTGTGTTTGAACCTCTCCATTGTTCTGTTTCTATGACTTTCTATTCAAAACTCTCAAGTGGGTTTTAATTTGCTTACGAAGAAAAGGTCTCTCCATTATAGGCCGCAACTATTATCTGGTATAAAAGTAGGTTCTTAAATCATTTTCTGTATGTTGTTAACAAACCCTCATAAGCTCAAACTAGCTATCTCCTTCTATGTTTGATCTTCACTGTAGATGCTTTTTCTTCTGCAATTCGATGTGTTCTTTGACTTTTTGTGTAGAAAATCACATTCCTGGCTGTGGCCTAAGAACTCATATATGAATATGGTATATTGTTTTCCTCTTCCTTGAAAGAAACTTGATCCCTTTGTTTTGAATAAAAAGAAAGGTTTGAACTTGATCCACAACAAAATAATATTATTCTTGTGAGACATGACCATGATCTCAATCTGAATATTATCTTTGTATAGGTAATGTCTTTGGCTGTAACTCTTGGTGCTCAAACTTTTATTTGTATAGCATCATAAGGATTACTACAAGAAGAATGTATGATGAACATGTTACAAGTATGAGGATAACCAATGTTGTCATTGATGTCAACATACTCATATTGCATTAATGAGAAGGATTGGACGAGTTGTGTGCTGAGGATATTGAGGAAATTAGTCTCAATCAGGAATAGTGAAGAACAGTGATGACATTAAGGTAAAAGTCCAAGATAACATGAAGATCAGAGGATGTGGTTTAAAGGGTTTCCAAATATGAGTCTCGAGATGATTCAGTCAAGTTTTCAGAGGTCTGCATAACGATCTGAAGAAGTTATGATTGCTCTAGTAGAACCGGTTCCAGTAGATGTTCAGTGGTGACAGAGTGTCACAGATTGGTCCGGTGAGCTCCGGAATTGCATTATCTCATTCTACAGATTGGAGAGAGTGTTGAAGAAGTTTGTTTGAAGTGACAACTAGATTTGTTCATGGTTTGGAGGTCCAGAAGCACCTTTTTCATTGTGACAGTAATGACAGACTATGTTCTTGAAAGTTGAAGAGAAGAATTCCAGTAAGCTGATAAAGTGCGGATGTTCTTGGTGACTTAGGAAAGGTTTTGGTGATCTTTGGATTGTGTACAATTCTTATTGGTAGTTTACATTGAGGTTAGAGTTTGGATTTGATGTAAAAACCACCGGATGTTGATGTTCTTCCTGAGACAGGCCGATCGGATGTATTACACGTCTTCCAGATGATCTAAAAGTGTTTGCTGACTTAGATGATTGTTCCTAAGTTGATGCCTTGTATAAATAAAGGATTGTGAAGTCATTCCAAAGTGTGGAGTGTTCGGATAAGTGTGGCATAGTGAAGAACAAGAGTGAAAGGTAGAGTAGGAATCTTTGGGCTTAAATGGAACTGATCCAGACATGGTAAAGATGTCAATCTCTAGTTCAAGTTTGTGATACTTTTTATTTTGTAGACTGTGTGTCTCTTGTAGGCAGTGTGCCTCTTGTGAGCAGTGTGCTCGGTTAGTGAGCCCTAATTAGCATGTGCCATCTATTTTTCTTATTCTTCTAACATAGAATAATCCTTGGGTTAATCACCCCGTGGTTTTTCCCTTGACCAGATTTTCCACGTCAAAATCTTGGTGTCTCATGTGTTGATGTGTATCTGCTCTGGTGTTTATGCTTTATGCTTTCATGAGTGACTAATTGATATGCTATTAAATAACAAAGTGGATTTAAGTGTTTGAATTGTAAGTAAGTTTTGGACAACTGATTCACCCCCCCTCTCAGTTGTCTATCCTGAATCCAACAATTGGTATAAGAGCCAAGTTCCTCTAAAAGGAGCTTAACTGCTTGAGGAGATCCAGGATGTCATCATACAAGAAGGATAGCCCGAAGTTTGATGGAACCAACTTTGCTCTTTGGAAAGCTCGCATGAAATGTCACCTACAGTGTATGGGAATGGCATACTGGTCCATGGTCACAAAACCATATGTACCTCCATAGGGTGGTCCGACAACCCTAAATGAAATCATTGATGCTAAGAACAATCTGCAGACCAGAGAGGCTCTTCTAAGCGCATTAACTGACTCAGAGCTCTCAAATGTTATTGACCTATCAATAGCCTATGAGATCTAGATTAAATTGGAAGTTTTGCATGAAGGAGATTAGTATGTTAAATGTGCAAGGTTACAGAGTCTAAAAGGGAAATTTGAAAGACTAAAGATGAGAGATGATGAAATTATTACCACTTTCATGCCAAGAGTAAATGAGTTGGTTTATGGAATCAGAAATGTTCGTGGAGTCTTGGATGAAAATGAGATTGTTGGCAAGATTCTCATATCCCTTCTTGCTGCCTACAAAATCAAGGTTGTTGCCATTGATGAATTCAGAGCCCATACAACTATCACAAGAGACCAATTGGCTGGCAAACTGGCTACATTTGAAATGACCAAGTTTGGAGATGATCCCCCCAAGACTGAATCTGCATTCAAAGCCAATGCCTCTATGAAAGGTAAACAAAGATTTGATCTGGGAGAAAACTCTTCAAGGAAACTGTCATTGTATGATCAAGCAAGAAAAGACATGGAAGTGCAAGATGCAGAAACAGCTCAACTTGAAGCCCTCATTGCAAAGAGACTGCCAAGAGGATCCGGTAAGTATGAAGGAAAATTACCCTTTAAGTACTTCAACTATAATAAGATTGGTCATTTTGCCTCAAGATGTCCAGAAAGATTTACAAGGTCAAATTCTAACAGACAAAGGTTCCAAAAGAATTGTTATTATGTTCATGAAGAAGATGATAATGAAGGAGTAACAGATGATGAATCAGAGATATGAAACAAATCCAGAAATGAATGGGCGTTTATTGCCATCAAGGAAGAAGATCCATTGTCCTCTGAATCTGTCAATCATAAGGTTGTAGAAAGAGCTTTGGCTGCCCAAGTTAAAGAAAAGGATGATTAGTTTATTGACAGTGGATGCTCTCACCATATGACAGGTGACAAGAACAAGTTCTTAGATTTGGAAAGGTATGAAGGAGGAATGGTAAAGTTTGGTGATAATTCTGCTGGTAGAATCAGAGGTAGGGGAACTATTTCTTTTGATGGAAAGAACAAAACTGGTAATGTACTGTATGTTGAAGGATTGAAGCACAATCTTCTCAGTGTTGGATAGTTGGTGGACAAAGGTTATGATCTCCGGTTCAAGAATGGAAAATGCAGGATCTTTGAAAGCTCTGAAACTAAGATTGCATCCGGTACTCAAACAAAAGGTAATATCTTTCATCTAGTTGGTACTAATAAAAGTTGTCTATTTGTTCAAGTTGATCAGAGTTGGTTATGGCATAGAAGGATGTGTCATCTAAATTTTTATAACATCATCAAGCAATACTCAGGCTATAAGAGATCTTCTAAAATTGGTAAAACCTACAAATAGTTTGTGCAAAGAATGTTAGCTAGGTAAATAGAGCAGAGTCTCATTCAAAAGCAAGGATCAGTCCTCTACCAGATTATTGGAATTAGTTCATACTGATCTATGTGGTCCGACAAGAATCAAGAGTATGCAAGGTGATAGATATTTCATGTTACTAATTGATGACCATTCCCGGATGATGTGGGTTACCTTTCTAAAAGAGAAATCAGAAGCTTTTGAGAAATTTAAAATCTTCAAGGCTATGGTAGATAATCAAACCGGATTAAAACTGAAATGTCTAAGGTCTAATAGAGGTGGTGAATTCACATCCAGTGAATTCATAGATTTTTGTGAGAAGCATGGTATAAAGAGAGAGTTGTCTGCTCCTAGGACTCCACAGTAGAATGGAGTAGTGGAGAGAAAGAACTGGACCATCCAGGAAGCATCCAGGACAATGATGATGGAAGCAAATGTTCCCCAGATGTTTTGGAGAGAAGTTGTCAGCACTGCAGTCTATACTCTCAATCGAGTTCAAATCAGAAGCAATACCGATAAGACTCCTTATGAACTTTGGTTTGGCATCACCCCTACTATGAAATATTTCAGAGTATTTGGTAGCAAATGTTGTTGGCAAGAGACACTATATGGATTCATGGTTGTTGTCATTGATGGCAACAAAGGTCATCCCACATATCCGCAAGTCATGGTGTGTCTCTACCGGAAGTCAGAATGAAGATTGTTGTGGTCCGGTGAACAAGAACAGAGCATGTGGCAAGGTCCGACAGATTGGTCCAGATCTCTCAGAGGAAGTGTCTTGGTGCAGTGTGGATTTGGGGAAGTCAAGTGGACTACCTTGAGTAGTATATTCCAAGGATTTAGCCTCCGGTGATGAACAACGAAAAAGATATGAATAGTTGAGTACCGGATTCCTGAGAGACAGTGAGAACAGAGGAAGAACTGACTGACAGAGTATCAGACTATTTTCCGGATGTGTTACTGTTTATGGTAAAGGTTGTGAAGGCATGAATCATGTTTGGCCGACATGATTAATGATATCTACAAGTATATGCTTGATCCGCATTACTTGATATGCAAGGATTCAGCCGACAGAACAGAGTTTGTGAGAAGATAGATTATTCCGGGTGCCGACTAGAAAGATAATGAAATCACTAGTGCGGATATATATAGAGGATGGATTTAGTTGTGAAAATTGTAATGGTGTGAAGGTGTATGCGAATAAATACAGAGCAGAGCAGAAGCAGTAAGAAAGATCTGGTATGTGAAAAGATAGCAGAATAAAGAACAGAGGAAATATGAAGTGCAGCAGATCAGTGTACTGAGCCTAACCGGACCTGAACTCCAGCATATGTAGATGCTTCCAATCAGTTCAAGACTGTGATTCTTATCACTTTGTAGACAGTGTGTCTCCTTGTAGGCAGTGGGCCTCTTTGTGAGCAGTGTGCTTGAGCAGTGAGCCCTAATTGGCAAGTGCCATTTTGTAATTCCTTATTCTTCTAATAGAGAATAATCTTTGGGTTAATCACCCCGTGGTTTTCTCCCTTAACAGGGTTTCCATGTCAAAAATACTGTGTCATGTGTTTTTCATTTCATGGTAATGTTTGTTTGTTTGATTCAATGCTGCATTGATTAATAAGAAAGTTCAAAAGAAGAAATAATTAGGATAACTGATTCACCCCCCCTCTCAGTTATCAACAATTGGTATCAGAGCAAGGTTCCTCCTAATAGAGCCTAACAGCTTGAGGAAGATCTGGGAGTTTAAATGGATGCATATGGTTTAAGGGAGCAACTCAAGACTGCCCTTGAGGATCTTGAACAGTCAAATTCTGAAGTCAATGAATTAAAGGAAAGACTCAAACAGGCTGATGAATTCATAAGAGAATTAAAGGACAAATTAAGTCTCTCTATGAAAAAGAGAAAGGAGCTGCTCCAACAATTGGCAAGACAAAGTGAAGAAAGCAATACAGATGAAGAATTGACTGAGAAAACCAAGTTATGTGAAAAATTATCAAAAGAAGTCATTATGTTAAGACATGAAATGGAATCAGGAACTATAAAGTTTACTCAAGAGATTGAAGAAAAAAGAAAAGCTGAAGACAATATAAGACAATCTCTTAAAGAGAAATCAAAAGAATGCCACCAGATGGACAGGATTATCAGACATCTTGAATCTGATCTTGAAGATGCCAAAGATAATGAAGAAAAACTTGAGGATCAAATTGTCTCTCTCAAAAGAGATCTTCAAACAGCAAATGAATATAAAGAAAAATTCAAGATAAGTTCTGCCCAACTTGAAGTACTTCTTGGAAGTCAAAAGAGGACAGATGACAAGTATGGTTTGGGATATGAGAAAGGAGAAAGCTCCGAATCCGGTCAAAAGAATTTTGGATCAGAAAATCCAAGGAATAGGCTTAGAAGACCTCCGGTAAGACAGCCCAATGCTCAAAGATATCCATCTTTCAATGGATACTGCCACAGCTGCAATCACTTTGGTCACAAAGCTAATCAGTGCAGAAAAAGGATGAATCAAACTAATCCATCCTTCTCCGGACAGTGCTTTAACTGCAAAAGGTATGGACACAAGTCTCATGAATGCAGAAATATGCAAGTAAACAAATCATTCAATGGTAGATGTTTCACATGCAATAGAGTAGGTCATATGGCTAATCAATGCAGATCAAGAGGTTATCAGTCAAATATGCAAAGAAATGTTATTTGCCAAATCTGTAATAGGTCCGGTCATAATGCTAAAGTCTGCAGAAGCAAGAGTCAAGACAAAAGAGGTTTGGTGTATAATCAGAATCAAGACAAGGGTAAACAAAAGATGAATGCGGATGAAGTTAGGAATCAGATGAACAAGATTTGGGTGCTGATATTTCTTCCGGAAATTAAAAAGTGAGCTCTGGCTCAGGGGGAGACTCAAAGAAAATCCTGTTCCCCCAGCCAATCAAGTGGTACTGGATGTGATACAAGATGCAGAGTAAAGGGTTTGAAGATATAAGTCCTGAGATGATCCAGACAAGATGTCAGAGGTCCGCATGAAGATGCAAAGAAGTTGTGATCGATCAAGTAAGACCTATTCCGGGAGATGCTCTGGAATGACAGAGGACTACAAAAGGGTTCGGAGAGATCCAGAAGTACATTATTTTGCTCTGCGGACTGGACAGAATGTTTGGGATGTTCTTGTAATGTGTCATCTCGATTTATTCATGATTGAAAGATCCGCATGATGTTCATAGATCAGAACTGATCCGGGATACTCCAAGCTATCCGGATAAGGCAAACTGGAACAATATAGGTGGAGCATTTATTGCAAACAGATATTAGGGTTTGAGAAACGATATAAGGGATTTCTCAATAATCATTTGATCATTCCACACCCAAGAAGAAGCGAAAAGCGGAGCTCTGCGACAAAATTCATCAAGTTCACTGAAGATCACTTACAGAAGTTACTGCATAAAGAAATCAATCCAAATAACCGAAGGCGCATAAGGTATTTTTCGTTTTCAATATCTCCCTACAAATCTTTGAAAAATGGCTACTCCGAATATAGTTAAGATCTCTGATAGACCTTGTCCCACATTCAAGAAACATCCTTACAAATCCTTGGAGGTAGATCCACTAGGAGCCTTCTCTAGTGTTCCACATGGTGTATTGCATACGAAAGACATTAGGGTTTACATCCATGCAAATTTTGAAGACTTTGGAGAATCAAAACAGATGGATATCTATCACAAACAATTGATAGATGACTCCTTCGAGATCAGACCTCAGTACAAAGCCATCCGGGACAAACACTTTGCATAATGCATTCATTTCCCCTGTTTTGAAGAAGATGAATGGGTCCGGTATGTACTAAGTAGAGTACATGACAACTTCCTATGGTTGAACGAGCCCTTCAAGATTACCAAAGATGCAATTAGGGCTGTAACCGGTCTACACTCATCTAGTGGATTACCTGTTCTCAAGTCTGTCAAAAATCAGACAGTTAGTGATGCAACCGGATCCAAGTTTGACAAGAGAGCTATGACAGTTGATGACATCACTGAACCGGATGTCAAATTTGCATCTATGATAATTGGTTACAAAATCTATTACTCCAGTAGGGAAAATTCAGTACCGGGAACTGCAATCTACACAGCTTATCAAATGTTAAAGGAGAATGCAGACTATGACTTGTGTGAGCTTCTTGTAAACCAACTTTTTGAAAATCTGCAGAAGATTAAGAAGGACAAGAAAAACTCCTTCAAGTATGGCAATCTGATCCTTTGTCTCTTCTTTTACTACATGAATGAGCTTCCCAGATCCAGTGGATGGATATGGCAGAATGACAAACCGGTTGCCATCCAAATCAGAGACTATTTGCATGGACTTGGGGATGCTAAAGCAAGAAATACAGCTCTATGGGGATATTTCAAGAACTTCCAAAGCATGATGCATGCAAGAGAAAGAATACCCCAATCCCTTGTTGAAAAGTACAAAGACACAGTATGCTTCATGGTAGAAACATATCAGTGTCTAATGGAGGCAGTAGAACCAAGAACTGTGTGGATCATGCCCATGGGGTATGAAGTGGATGAACAAATAGTGGAGCTGCATGTTCAACACATGCTAAGTCAGCCCAAAGATCCAAAGGCAGAAAGGTTTGGAACCTTTGAGGAGCTGAGTGTAAAGATACATGTAGAACTCAGGGAACCTGAAATAAAGAGGAAGGTGAGAAAAGAAGTAGAGCATATTGCTCAAGGCCTAGGCATCTCAAAAGAGGCACTTGATGCTAGCTGGGAAAAGAGGAGAAAGGCTGAGGAAGAAAAGAAAAGTAAAGAAAGTGTTCCGGTTGAAAACTGGAAGTCCAGGCATCCGGTAAAAGATCTAAGACAAAAGCCACAAGGGCTTATGAAAGCCAAAAGGATGAAGAGGAAACTGAGTCAGATGAGGGAGTAAAAGAAATAAAGAAGCAGAAGAAGAAAGGATCTGGGAAACCCTCCACAGGCCAAGACAAGGAAGAAATGGCAGAGGAATTTGCTGAAAAGCCCACTCTGTCTCTAGACAGTGTAGTCAAATCAGTCACTATGGATGGGAACCTTCAACCGGCGGCTGAATTCTATGATGACTTCAATGAGGCAGATCAAAAGATCCTGCAAGAAGCTATAATAAGGTACTTGAACATCTACAATAAAGCTTTTATTGAGATTATCTCTGAAATCCCAAAGAGCCTAGAGATGGAATTAGAGATAAGAAAGAACAATGCCATGGCAAAAGACCTTGAGATCAGGGAACATATAGCTATTCAGCTATATCCTTCAATTAATCACAAAACAATGAACATGGTATTCAAAGACTGCAAGGATGAATCAGCTTATGCTTGGTGAGACCGACAAGGTAGCCAAGGACACTGAAGAGATTCTCCGGAAAACCTTCAAAAGGTTTAATCTTCCTGTTGTAGAGGACTTAGGTGCAGAAACAACTGTGGACTTGGAATCATCTGCTCCGGAAGAAGTGGCCCTTGAATAGACTAACATCTCTCCTCCGGTTTCCCCTACAGTCTCCGGATCCCAAGAAGAAGAGAAACTACAGGAGAAAGAAGTAGCAGTTAAAGAAAAAGAGGTTGACAGCACCAAGGATGCAGAGAAAGAGAAGATCCCAACAGAGAAAACCACAACTGAAAGTGGCAAGAGTAAGGAAGGAGAAAAGATTCCAAAGGACAAAACTGCAGAAGAGAAGAAACATCTGTCTCTGGCAAGAGACACTACACAAACTATTCAAGAATTCTTGACAAAAGCCACTATAGAAATTGATGAACCGGACCTGCTAAAAGGACCATTAGATTTTGACTCTTTGTCACTGGTACAAACAATGAAAATAGCCTCATTTGCAAATGAGAAAGTCAAAGAGAAACTACTGAAATCTCACATGGAAGACTGTGAGCTTATGGAGGTAGCATCTGGAGTACTGGAAAAGATCATGCCATCTTTTCAAAAGGATCCCACAGCCTCCTCTTCCGGTAATCTCAAAACCTTAGTCAGCATTGTTAGTACACATTCTGAATCTCTAGAAAAATCAGCTGAAGAAAAGGTCCGGAAGGAGTTTTTGCATAAAAGGTTCTCCGAGGTTCAGGGTTTGATCATTAATGATAGGAGAAACATGAACATTGGGATAAAGAGCTTAGAAAATGCTCTTAAGGATGGCGGTGAAATATACAAATTTTGTATCTCCTGGTCCAAGGTAACAGTGGACATTGAGAAGAAAATAAAAGAGCAAGAGGACACACTACTCAGCTTGTCTCAAAGTTTTGATCCTCTTTCTTCCTCTATAACAAATCAAGAATGTCAGACTATTGCAGTCTTGAGTGAAATCAAGAAATTGGAGAAGGAAAGGAAAAATAGAATAAGCAGGTTGAGTGAGCTCAGGGGGTTAATTGTCCCTAAGCTAGAGGCCATGCATGAGGCCATAGCAGAAGCTCAAATCACAGCCCAGACAAGTGATCCGAAAGATCTAAAAAGGGCAGATGCATTTGCATTTTTGTTGAGTGGTCACATTTCAATTTTGGATAGAATGAAGAAAAGTTGGGCTACAGAATTGATCCAACTGAAGACATCTTTTGCAAACATTCTTCAGTATATGTGAGTATGTAAATATGCGGCTATGTATAGAAATGTTTTGAAAATTTTGGTGTGTGGACCCTACCCTTTGCCATTGATATCAAAGGGGGAGTGAGGAGTAGTGAAAAATGAGGAATCCAACTAAGGGGGAGTTCCGAAAATTGTATATAAAGATAGAGCATCAGCCAAGGGGGAGCATAGTGTAAACACTTAGTCATTTTTCACTAAGTGTTGCCATCAATGCCAAAGGGGGAGATTGTTGACAAGAGACACTATATGGATTCATGGTTGTTGTCATTGATGGCAACAAAGGTCATCCCACATATCCGCAAGTCATGGTGTGTCTCTACCGGAAGTCAGAATGAAGATTGTTGTGGTCCGGTGAACAAGAACAGAGCATGTGGCAAGGTCTGACAGATTGGTCCAGATCTCTCAGAGGAAGTGTCTTGGTGCAGTGCGGATTTGAGGAAGTCAAGAGGACTACCTTGAGTAGTATATTCCAAGGATTTAGCCTCCGGTGATGAACAAAGAAAAAGATATGAATAGTTGAGTACCAGATTCTTGAGAGACAGTGAGAACAGAGGAAGAACTAACTGATAGAGTATCAGACTATTTTCTGGATGTGTTACTGTTGATGGTAAAGGTTGTGAAGGCATGAATCATGTTTGGCCGACATGATTAATGATATCTACAAGTATATGCTTGATCCGCATTACTTGATATGCAAGGATTCAGCCGATAGAACAGAGTTTGTGAGAAGATAGATTATTCCGGGTGCCGACTAGAAAGATAATGAAATCACTAGTGCGGATATATATAGAGGATGGATTTAGTTGTGAAAATTGTAATGGTGTGAAGGTGTATGCGAATAAATATAGAGTAGAGCAGAAGCAGTAAGAAAGATTCGGTATGTGAAAAGATAGCAGAATAAAGAACAGAGGAAAGATGAAGTGCAGCAGATCAGTGTACTGAGCCTAATCGAAACTAAACTCCAGCATATGTAGATGCTTCCAATCAGTTCAAGACTGTGATTCTTATCACTTTGTAGACAGTGTGTCTCCTTGTAGGCAGTGGGCCTCTTTGTGAGCAGTGTGTTCGGGCAGTGAGCCCTAATTGGCAAGTGCCATTTTGTAATTCCTTATTCTTCTAACAGAGAATAATCTTTGGGTTAATCACCTCGTGGTTTTCTCCCTTAACAGGGTTTCCATGTCAAAAATACTGTGTCATGTGTTTTTCATTTCATGGTAATCTTTGTTTGTTTGTTTCAATGCTGCATTGATTAATAAGAAAGTTCAAAAGAAGAAATAATTAGGATAACTGATTCACCCCCCCCTCTCAGTTATCAACAAATGTTACATTAAAAGAGATGAAGATCTAGAAAAGTTTGATGCTAGAAGTGATGAAGGAATTTTCTTGGGTTACTCCACACAAAGCAAAGCATAACAATGTTACAATAAGAGACTGAGAAAGATGATAGAAAGTACAAATGTGAAGGTTGATGAAGGAATTGAGAAACCCTCAAGGTTTTATGAATATGATGAAGATGATCAGAATGGTGCTCTAGTTCAAGGAGCTCAATCCTCTTCTGAAAGTTAGATTTAGACTGATCTGGTAAATCAAGAAGAAGAGATAGGTCTGCATGAGCCTGATCAAGAAATAGATATGCAAGAAACTCCCAAAGTTTTAAGGTATGTAAGACTGAACCACTCTGAAGATCAAATCATAGGTGACAAAAGCAAAGGTGTGCAAACTAGAAGGAAAATTGCTCAAAATTTAGATGAATATTGTCTGATTTCAAAGATTGAACGTAAGACAATAAATGAAGCCTGCAATGATGAAACCTGGACGAAAGCAATGGAGGAAGAGTTGATGCAAATTGAGAAAAATCACACTTGGGATCTTGTTCCTAGACCTAGAAACAAGAATGTGATTGAAACCAAATGGGTCTTCCGAAACAAACTAAATGAAGTTGGTGAAGTAATCAGAAATAAAGTCAGATTGGTCTGCAAAGGCTACTCTCAAATAGAAGGAATTAATTTTGAAGAAACCTTTGCTCTAGTGGTAAGAATTAAAGCAGTCAGATTATTTCTTGCATTTGTTGCCTTCAAGTATTTCAAAGCGTATCAGATGGATGTCAAATCTACCTTCCTAAATGGTGACATAGAAGAAGAAGTGTACATTGAACAACTGGATGGATTTCAATTATCTGAGGATAGTGATATGGTATGCAAATTAAAGAAGGCACTGTATGGACTAAAGCAAGCCCCAAGAGCATGGTATGAAAGATTGGACAAACATATTTTGAAGATTGGTTTCAACAAAGGTACTGCTGACAGTAACTTATATTTCAAAATTGACTATGAAAACATCTTGATTGTTGAAGTATTTGTTGATGATATCATCTTTGGAGGAAGAGACAGTATGTGTAAAACCTTTGCAAATCAAATGAAAAGTGAGTTTGAGATGTCAATGCTTGGTGAAATGAATTTCTTCTTGGGTCTGCAAATTTCTCAATCAAAGAAAGGAATCTTTATTTCTTAGACCAAATATGTGAAAGAATTGCTGAGGAAATTTGAGATGGAAGATTCAAAGCCAATGAATACTCCCATGGCAACCGGATGTAAGCTGAGTAAAGATGATGACTCTCCTAAAGTAGACCAGACAAAGTACATATCAATGATTGGAGGATTGTTGTATCTCACTCAAACTAGACCAGATATAATGCAGGCTATTGGTCTTGTTGCTAGATTCTAGGCTGATCCCAAAGAATCTTATGTCATGGCAATCAAGAGAATTTTTAGATATCTAAGAGGGATAGCTGAGTATGGTTTGTGGTATCCTATAGATCATGATTTATCTCTTCATGCATATACAGATGCAGATTGGGTAGGAGATGTGGATGACCGGAAGAGTACCAGTGGTGGAGCCTTCTTTTTGGGAATGAGATTGGTTTCTTGGCTAAGCAAGAAACAAGAAGCAATATCTCTATCTACAACTAAAGCAGAATACATTGCAACAGCAGGTAGTTGCACTCAAGTTTTATGGATGAAGCAGATGCTAAGAGATATTAAAGTAGAGTATGAGGAGCCTATCATAATTTTCTGTGATAATTCAAGTGCAATAAATATTTCTAAGAATCCCATGGTGCAATCTAAGACTAAGCATATATCTATCAAGTTTCACTTTCTGAGAGAGCAAGTGAACAAGGATGAAGTTAGACTAGAGTTTGTGCCCTCTAAGGATCAGATTGCAGATATCTTTACTAAACCTCTTCCCAAAGACTCTTTTGAGTTTCTTAGGGAGAAGTTAGGGGTTATGGCCCCTCTAGTGATGAACTAGGATGCACTAATGTGCATCAGTCTGGTGGATATCACAGTCATATCTTGTGATCTGGATTGGTGATGGGGAGCTACTACTCAAGGGGAGCAGCTGGTATGATTTTGATGTGTTAAAATTGCAAGTATGAGCCCTTTGCCATTGATGTCAAAGGGGGAGAGAAGACATGTGAAAAATAAGTGGTTGATGATCAAAGGGGGAGCGGTAAAGAAAGAGAAGACATGTGAAGAGTTGTTGCCGATAGGGGGAGCTATGACAAAAAGGAGAAGTTCTTGTCTTGATGGTTTTTCACATCATATGTTGCCATCAATGGCAAAGGGGGAGATTGTTGCAAGTATGAGGATAACCAGTGTTGTCATTGATGTCAACATACTCATATTGCATTAATGAGATGGATTGGATGAGCTGTGTGCTGAGGATATTGAGGAAATTAGTCTCAATCAGGAACAGTGAAGAACAGTGATGACATTAAAGGAAAAGTCCAAGATAAGATGAAGATTAGAGGATGTGGTTTAAAGGGTTTATAGATATAAGTCTTGAGATGATTCAGTCAAGTTTTCAGAGGTCCACATAACGATCTAAAGAAGTTATGACTGCTCTAGTAGAACCGATTCTGGCAGATGTTCAGTGGTGACAGAGTGTCACAGATTGGTCTAGTGAGCTCTGGAATTGCATTATCTGATTCTGCAGATTGGAGGGAGTGTTGAAGAAGTCCGTGTGAAGTGACGACTAGATTTGTTCATGGTTTGGAGGTCTAGAAGCACCTTTTTCATTGTGACAGTAATGACGGACTGTGTTCTTTACAGTTCCAGATGAAGAAGAGAAGAATTCTAGTAAGCTGATAAAGTGAAGATGTTCTTGGTGACTTAGGAAAGGTTTTGGTGATCTTTGGATCGTGTACAATTCTTATTAGTGGTCTGCATTAAAGTTAGAGTTTGGATTTGATGTAAAAACCACCAGATGTTGGTGTTCTTCCTGAGACAGGCCGACTAGATGTATTACACATCTTCCAGATGATCTAAAAGTGTTTACCGAATTAGATGATTGTTCCTAAGTCGATGCCTTGTATAAATAAAGGATTGTGAAGTCATTCCAAAGTGTAGAGTGTGCAGATAAGTGTGGCATATTGAAGAAGAAGAGTGAAAGGTAGTGCAGGAGTCTTTGGACTTAAATGGAACTGATCTAGACATGGTAAAGATGTCAATCTCTAGTTCAAGTTTGTGATACTTGTTATTTTGTAGACAGTGTGTCTCTTGTAGGCAGTGTGCCTCTTGTGAGCAGTGTGCTCAGGTAGTGAGCCCTAATTGGCATGTGCCATCTATTTTTCTTATTCTTCTAACAAAGAATAATCCTTGGGTTAATGACACCGTGGTTTTTCCCTTGACCGAATTTTCCATGTCAAAATCTTGGTGTCTCATGTGTTGATGTGTATCTGCTCTGGTGTTTATGCTTTATGCTTTCATGAGTGACTAATTGATATGCTATTAAATAACAAAGTGGATTTAAGTGTTTGAGTTGTAAGCAAGTTTTGGACAACTGCTTCACCCCCCCTCTCAGTTGTCTGTCCTGAATCCAGCAGAACAACAACCTTCATTCAATTTTTACTGTAGCCACACGATATCTCTTCTATTTCATTTATAGATTACTGGTTGTAAAAAACACTATTTGATGAGTATGGTATTATAAAAGAAAGATTCCAATCTCATTTCTGTTGCTCCATAAGAACTCTGTAATGACAATATTCATGTCATTTATTTCATCTCCTCTGTCTAGTTCACTGCATCACATCAAATGTATCCACATACACATCATATTCAATGGTAATGGCCCCTTTACTTTCTATGTAGCATGGCATAATTCTGTGTACAACTTGCAAATGTATCAGTTTCACTATCCTTTCATCTGATAATGATACTCATTTCTTACAATTGCTTCTACTCATATGATTGAAGAATTATGTATCATGGGGTGATGTAGTTCAAGATTGAACTTATTTGGCATAAGTACTGTAGCTATATATACTCTAATGATCTTTATTGGTTGTTCCAGTGCATTTGAACATTAACTTCATATGCCTACTATAGGCTCTTTCACTTCTTGTTCAGTTGTATTGTATCTTTTCAAGATTCAGAAACATGCTTAATGTGGCATAAGCTATCCTTTCATTTGATACTTGTACTATATGGCTCTTGATGTTCTAATATAGTGATTTGAATGCATACAAAAGAAAATATATGATATTGTAACAATAAATCGATGTAATGACAATGTAATAGATATTCTGATGTTCAAAATACCTTTCACCCAGTTTCACACCTCATTGGGTAGCCTTGAATGAGCTCACTGCTCATTTGTGATTCTCATCTCATCTTGTTTGAGCTGACAGTCATGAATGAACACTGATCTTGAGGATCCTATAAACATTTTATGAATTACTCCTTCAGTTGAAATGTTTCTATTTGCACAATATGAATAAGCATTCCTATTCCATCCCCTTGAGATTTAGGGGCAGCATGCTGGGGTTTACCCTTGTGGGAGCCCACTTTACACCACATGCTGAAATGTCTTCAAATAGAAACATAACTTCTTCTATACCTACATAGGAAACAAACATATTAGTTTAAAAAAATAGTGAAGCTCAATGATGTTTCATCTCTTCGAGTTCTCTTGCATATGGATGATTTGATCTTTTGACTCAGTGCATCATAAAGAATGTATTATGTCTTTGTTTGATGAAGTACATAGGATACACCATATCTGGAGCTCTAACATATCTCTCTCCATCCCTTGCAAGCTCATTCAAAGGTTGGGAGAAAAGGGCAAGCTGTAATAGGGATCAGTTCAAGACCTCCACAGGCAATGATAGATATCCTCCATCTTATTTGCTTCATTACTTTAGTTTTTTGTAGATGCATAGTATATTCTTTTTGATGTATTGATTCAGCTATTCCCATGGCTTGTGTGGGACATTTGATATTTCTTTCTTTCATTCAATGCAATACTTGTTTAGCTTGTGTACATCTCATTTGTCAAATGAATGAACATTGTAATGTACAATGAAATAACTGATGAATATTCTACAAGGCATTAAATGATTCACTGGTTTCCTCTCTTCTGGCATAACAAAAGCATGATAAAACTAAACCTTTTCCTTTCAAGCACTCTAAACCAGCTATGCAAACTAACATAGAAGACAAATGTTAAGAACTTTTCATCATAAAATGAACTTAATGAATCAGCTCTGCCAATTTGAGTTGTAGGTGAAAAACTGGTAATAGTATGACCACGAAGTATTATGAAGGACACAACACTAGATACTCATATGGCAAACCTAATGTTTTCTTACATCTATTCTCTTCATGAAGGGTAGGCCCACTTCTAGGAAGGAAGTTGTATGGGGATCGTCAGTCTGTGGTTGAAGGAAAAGCACTCAGGTGATGCTCTCCTTCCCAAGTAGATGACAAGTTGAGACTTATGAAGATAGATGTCAAAAACTCTAGATGTAGTACATTCTTTCATATGACTTGATAGTCAAACATTATGGGTAAACTTATCATTGATGCAATAAGGAAAACATTGTAAATGTATAGTGAAAGGATTCACTAGTATGTTATCTTTGGAATTTGTTGTAAATTTCAGTTTTGAATTATCCAAAAAGATATGCGTATTGATTACTGTTTAAGATATTGATTTTTAATATGCCTAATTGTGATTATGTTAATCATGACCTTGTACTTAATGGTAATTATGTTGATTAATGTTGGGTATTAAGAGGTGGTATGTTACAAATGCTAAGAACATGGCTTTAAAATTTTTCTCTTCACCCATGTTGGAATATTTTCCTTCTTGGCAACTCTTTCCATCTAAAAATCCCTCCAAAACTAGGTGTTTCAATTTGATGAGCTACCCTTTTAGCACCAAAACACCTACATTTAATGCTAGATGCACCCCCTTTAGTTTCAAAATCACCAACACCTACTCCTAATCAAATCTAACATTTCGAGGCATTAGTGAGTATCATTGGTAAATTAAATAGATCCTTCATCCAATTTTTTGGTTCTAATATAAAGTTTGAATTACATATTCTAGCAATAAATGCAATCTCCCTCTTTCATTGTCATGGCTTATTGCCAACCATGACAACTAAGGAATTTAATGTCAATCCAACACAAGGCATGGGAACACACATTCCTACCCAAACCTATTGCAATGAATATTTTCCCACCATTTGATTCCTTTGTGACATCATCTATTAGTCATTTTCACTCTCGACCAACCTGCAACCATTTCTTTCTTGACGTCCTTTACATTCCTACAATCCATTGAACTTCTTCTATATTTGAACTCATGTCTACATCAGCAACCAAACTATCTTTCTTGCTTCATTTTCAGTTGTCCATCTTGTCTCATTCACATATCCACTCTCCAAATCCATCAATAACCTCTCGTGTACATGTAACAATGTATTGTACAACTCTTGTGACAACTAATCATATACATAGTTGTTGAGAAACTAGTGATAAATATAGTGAATATATATGAATTAAGTGTACAAGTCTAATTAAATGACAATGTGATTAACTTGTTAAATCTTGGCATCTTCTAGTGATGATGTCATCATGATGTCATGTTGACATTAGCAAGCCCTTCAATTACAAATTTTGACTCCCTCACCATTATAGATTTTTATTTTGTAATTCAACTTCAGAGGCCAATATCACGAGTTTACAACCTTTTTTAGTGCACTTTGCTTTGATTTGAGGTACAAAATTTTGTGCTCTTCGTAGTTGTGTAATTATTGTTTTCTCAAGTGATCCATTTTTTCTAGAAAACAAGTTCTCATTAGATCGAGTAGATAGTTGTAGTTTTCTAAACTTCAAATCCTTGTAAGTTTTGTATATGATATCAAATTGAGGTGATTCTTTTAAAAAAAATATTTTTCATGAACCACATAATGGTGCCTTTTTAAGTTCTCATTCTAATCTTAGATCATACATTCAATATTTGGTATAGTTTGGACATTATAAAACTTTAGAAATAACTCCAACATTCCACACCATTGATCAATAAATTTCCAAATGATATTTTTTGGGACAGGGATTCTTTGATTGAGGGAATTTGGAGGGTATCTTGGTATGTTTGGTGCTTATTATTTTTCCTCTTGTTCTCTACTTTTCCTCCACAAATGGGTCATTAAGTTTCTATTACTAACTCCATACAACTATAATTCATGACATCAAAATGCTTCGAATGCCTTAATGCAAGAAGGATATACTCCCTATGTTGGACAAAAGGTAGATGAATCGAAAGATGATAAGGAAAAGATACAATGGATTCTTGAACATACTTAAGTTCTTGGATGTCTTTGTAGTTACATTTACCTTGATCTTATGTTTCAGATTAAAGCATGTACAAATTCACATAATGCTTGGGAAAAACTTAAAACTCTCTATGGTAAACTTGATGAAGATAGAGGTTATCATATTAACATTGTATCGATGGGCCTTGATCCAAAATACTTTTATAACATATAGGATTATATCACAAAGGTTAATGACCTTAGAGAACAATGTAAAGCACATGGCATTGAGGAAAAGGACATTCAATAGGTATTTATTTCCCTTAACAAACTTGGCCCTAAATATGTAAGTTTTGTTTCTATCTCTCACACTCACAAGTTGACTATGGGCTCAACATATATTTTGCCTTCATTCACATCCTCCCCTAAGATGTTGATGCATGGATAGGGGAAGATACTCTCCATGGGTCTCATAAAGATGGATCTCAGTCTCAAGATTTCTTAGTTGGTCAGCTGAAGGAACAAAAAAAGTCAAGTTAATTTTCAACAAGCAATAAAAGATGTCCAAGAAGAAGCCATAAAATTGTCAAGCACAATCCTCATTTGCCTCTAAAGTAGACTCCAAATCCTCTTCACCTGAGAGGAATTATTAGAGGAAGGAAAGGTCAACTTGTAGATACTACAAGAAGGTTATTCATGAGGAACATTCGTGTCATGGGAAGTAGATCAATGAGTTGAAGAATCTTTTGAAAAAGAACAACATTAATCTATCCTCTTTTATCTCACAAAAATCCTTATAACTCCTTCAAAATCAAATAAAGCAAAAGCAACTACACTTGTTGCTTCTACAAATTCTTCCAACTAGTTGATTCTTGACTTGGGTGCTTTGTACCATATGGGTAACAAATTTTTCTCTATTAGAGCCTTGTTCAATGCCTCACATTCTCATTGGGGATAATTCTCCTATGGATGTCATCAGGAAAGGTATAGTTGATGTTGGTACTGGTACATTTGAGGATGTTCTCTATGTGCCTAACTTGTAATCCAACCTTCTCTCTATCTACCAAACCACTCATCTCTAGAATGACAAGAAAGTTGAATTCACTGCAAATTTTGTCACCATCAGGGATCTTGAAGATGATGTGCACTCCTCATAGTGGGAAAGGTTGACCATCATTCCTGCCATTATGCTTTCTCTCACTTTGTACCTCTAAGAACTAAAATTGCATCAAGCCTACATGGCAGTCTAATGTTGATATGGAAGTCATAGCTCATGACCCTTGAAGGTATGATAATACTTCTTCTAGAAATTTCATGTATTTATGACTTAGCCTCTTGTCTTTTTATTTTTTTGTCCCCCTCATTCAACCTCCTAGCCAACTTTCCCTACCTCATATTTTTCCTAGCTAACCCTCCCAAATCTCTTCTATATGATAACCCCTTATGCCTTCTAGGTTGCCTAGGCAACTTTTCTTTGTGTTCTAGGGTGTCCCAAGCAACCATCCATAGTAAAATAGGTGACACTTCTTTTGAAAGGGGCAACCTTGTCATTTTTCAATGCAAAAAATAACTCTTTGTTATAGCTTTTCTTCTTGACTTTTAGCTCATTTTAGCTCATGTTTTTTCCCATCTCATCCTCTTCTTTCTCTCTTTCCTTTTTCAACTCATGATCAAATCTCATCTCTTCTAAATTATTTCCATTTTATCCTTTAGTTCACTCTTGTTTTCTTTTAGTTTTCTCTACTTTTCTTTTTATCTCTTCACCTATTATTGGCATTGTTTCTATTTCTTCTTTAGTTAACTAGTTCATTTGATCTTATCTCTTCTTCCCTTCCCTCAAATTTATACCTATAAATACCCCTTCTTTCTCATTGATACTTTAACACATGTAGAATTTTCTAATCTTCTCATAACACAAGTTTCTTCATAAGCTTTGACCCTTTTGGTTTGAAGTTTTAGTTTAGATATCCATAGCCTAGATATCTCATAGAAGCTCTATTTTCTTCCAAGTTTAGTTTAGGATAGAAACTTCCAAGATTCTCAAATAGGTTGTTGAACCTTTTTCTTTTTAAGGCTCACAAGCCTTTGTGCTTCATTTTCACTTTGTAAATCTCCTCAAATCCCTCACCCTCTCCCTATCCTCAAGTAGAGGACCTAATTGATGTGGACAAGGTGACCAAATAGCTAGACCCTTAGGTACTTATTCCTAGTACTGATGCCATCATTACAGGTTCTTTTATTAATTTTTAGAATAGAATTAGTAATTAGCAGAAACCACTACTCTTAAGGATGTAAGCGTCATCTTTTTTTTCTCTTGATTTTTAATCAAGCATTTTCTACTTCTAGTTAAAATATCATTGTACTTATTAGATTAAATTGCAACTTTACTTTCTTAGATTAAATCAATGCAATATCAAAACCTTGAAAAACACAAAAACATAGAAGACTTCATTTAGGAAAATACATATAGTTTGCATACATATTTCATTTTATAGTAATTAGATCACTAAAAAAAAGAAAAAGAACTATAAGTTCATGCATTCATATTGGTTTAGTTGTATTTAAACAGTCCTCTTAAACAATAAAAAACATATAACTATCAAGACCTTAGTTTAACTATGAGGCATTAAAATTTAAACATTTCAGAACAAGCCCTTAGTTTCATCTAAAGGCACAAAACATTGAAAACATCAATCTAAAATTTCAAACATTCATACATCCAAATATTCTCTGCAAAGCACTTGATGTGTCCTACTGTGAGAGAAGACTAGATTTAAAATAATTTTTGGAGGAATTCAGAGATAACCTCTTGAAACAAGAAAGCCCAATTGAGGAGAACAGTTAAGAGAAAATTGAAATTTTAGATCAAATCAGACTAGAAATAGTTAGAACTGACATCTTCAAAATATTTCAAATCCAAGACCAAATCTTCAACAAAATACATCAATAATTTAAACATGACTTTTAGATCATAAGAGAAGAAGGTAATGAAAACCTTATCTTAAATCACAAATTAGCCTCTCAATTGCATTATTTAAACACAAACAAAACCAAACTAGTGAGATCAATGACACCAACATAAATTCCCAACAAATAGGTGTGATCAACCTTACTGTAATTCACAACATCCTCCTCTTGAGAAAAAAATTTTATCCCCTTAGAGTCACAACCACTCAACTAGCTCTTTCACGAGAGTAGGAGTGACTGGGAGGTCACATTTGCAAGGGTTCTAGTCCCATGTGCTATGTCAAGTTCTAACTCATTCATGTGTTTTTTGAGTCATATACTAAACAACATAGTACTTGATGCCCCCACTACTACATTGTTCACCCATTCAAGTATTCTAAGCAAACTATGGCATGCCTAGTTTGGCCATCTCAACTAGTGTTTTCCTTAGCAAATCAACACATAAGACATGGTGATAAGTCTTCCCTAAATTAGTTTTTCAGATGGTGTTTGTTTGGGTTGTGCCTTGGGAAAGGATCTCAGTAGAGAATAGAGAATATGTGAACCATCACTTCAAACAATTATGTACTCTTGAAGGGATTGATGTTCAATGTTCAAATGCCTACACACCTATATAGAATGGTATTACAAAGAGGAAAAGTAGATCCCTAAAAGAGATGGTTGGATGCATGATCCATACTCATTACCTTGCACTTGAATATTTGATCTAGAATCTATCAACTATGATATTAACATCCAAAATAGGGTTCCCCATAAGGAATTCAAGTGAATCACTCCATTTAAAGTGTGGCATTTTAGGAAACTTATTGTGCGATGCTTTCCAATTTTTGGATCTCTTACATGGCCTCATATTCCTTCAAAGAAATGTATATCTTTGGAACCTCAAAGTTGGCCCCTACATCTTTATTGGATACCCCAATGGTGTCAAAGGATATCAATTTTTAGATCCTAAGACACACGATATCTTCATTGAGTGAAATGTGCATTTTGAGGAAGGCTCTCCTAGCTCATCCTCTCACATTCTTCCTCCCTCCATAGTGGATTAAGATGAAAGTGATATAGAGGATTTTCCTCTAGCTTCTTCTACTTTCATGGTTGATCATGAGGTTCCACCTCCCCTGTGGATCCCCTTCTTCTTTTATGCCTCGATGTTCTCAATAGATTCTCTAGTCTGCATACACTCTTGTTGTGGGTCCTTCAGACACTTGAAGTATGTGGTCATAGCAATAGGAAATTTTGCATTCCTACATTTCCATAGCTTCAAATCCACTGTATTTTAATGAAGCATCAAGTATTGCTTCAAGGGAGATTCATCCATGGAGGAAGAGTATAACTCTTTAATTAGGAACAACACATGGGAGCTTGTTTTTCACATCTTAAGGAAAGAAAACTAGTTTGGTGTAAGTGGGTTTATTGAACCAAATTATAGTGAATGGATTAGTTGACAAGTACAAAGCATAGCTTGTGGCCAAAGTTTTCTTCAAGGTTCCTAGTGTTGAATACACTAAGACCTTTTCCCCCATCACCAAGAAGAATTCTATTTTCCTGACTCTTTCTATTGATGTAGCTCATGGTTGGGTTGTACATTAGATGGATGTGGAGAGTTCATTTCTTCATGAGGGTCTACATGAGGAAAGTTACATGGAACAACCAAAGGGATTCAATTAGGATTCTTCACTAGTTTTTAAACCAGGGAAGTCATTCTATGGACTCAAATAGGCCCCATGGGCTTGGTATGGCAAGATTGACCCTTTCTTCTCTCAGTTAGATTCTGTTGATGCAACTCAAATCTAATTGTCTACATCTTGAGATAGGAGGATGCTCTTCTTTTCTTGGTTCTCTATGTTGAGATTTGACTATCACATGGAGCACCTCATCCATCACTACCAAAGTCAAGATTATTTTTCATGATAGATTTTCCATGACTAACTTAGGTCTCTTCCACTAGTTTCCTAGGGTTTAGATCATTCAAAACTCTTATAAGTTTTCTCTTCTCTAACCTAAGTATGCTATTGATCTTCTTACTCATTTTTGCATGGCTGATTGTAATCATGTACAAACTCCCTTTCTATCTAGAATCAAACTTGAGGTGAGGGATTCTACACCACTTGTTGATTCCACTTTGTATCATCAACTTGTTGGTAGCCTCATGTACTTGACCGGTCCTCACCCTAACATTTATTTTGTAGTTGGCATGGTTTCTCACTTCATGATGGAACCACATGAGCTTCATTGGAAGCCTACTAAACACATTTTACACTACATTCAAGGTACTCATATAGAATAATTCTTATGAACTAGGTACAAGTTTAGATCTGACTGGATATACAAACTCTAATTGGGATGGTGATCTCGATGATCGTAAATCCACATTTGGCTACAAATTTGAACTTGGTTTTGGGCCTATTTATTGGAAGAGAAAGAAGAAACACATTATTTGTCCCTCATTAACAAAGGATGAGTACCAAGGGTTGTTAATGTAGCCACTAGGAATATTTAGCTTCAAAATATCATAATTGAGATTGGAATTCCTTTTTCAAATCCATCAGTCATCTACTATGACAACTAAAGTTCTATTTAGATCTTAAAGAATCTGGTCCATCATTAGCAGACCAAACAAATTGAGATCCACATGCACTTTCTTTGGGAGATGATATAGCAGTAAGTCATTTATTTGTACTATTGTCCTACAACTGAGTATGTTGTAGATATTTTCACCAAAACCTTCATTGAGGGAAAGTATCTTCATATTTGGGCTCTCTTGGGGGTTAGGGACATCATTCCTTCAGGGGGTTATGTAGCCATTATCGATTCTTCCTCTAATGGGGGGAATTTTTTTCCCACTAGGTTTTCTCCTTCTCTTCTTTTTGGGGGATTTTGTTTACATTAGTACCTCATTAAGCCTTGTTGGTAGGACCCACCTTTTCTTTCCCCCCTAAGCTACACTTAACAAGGGGTGTTAGTGTGAATAGGGTATATTTCCTAACTAGTATATTTCCTTTTCACACTAGGTTAAGTTTACTTAGGACATTTTACACACTAGCCCACATTTGTTGTGTTTTTAGTCTCCTAGATTGTATATCCTATATATACTCACCTATACCTCACATTGTAATCACTCATTGTTGTATGCTTTGCATTCTTATTGAATAGAACATAATTTATTCTATCATTCTTATTTCATATTTATGATTTATTTCAATCATTTGCAAATTCTAGGTGGCTTCACAACCAAACTTTACACTTTATGATTTGAAATTATTCTAACCCTTGTACTCTTAACATGACACTAGATAATATTAAATTTTGATCTAGAAACCACAAAAAAAAATAGATCTCTCTATGTTCACATGCAAATAAGACAATTTAACTTTTATTTTTTATCTAATCTATCCTTTTTAACACTTTTGTTTTTAGAAAAGAAAATCAAAAGAGATAAGGTTGAAAAGAATTGAGCTTGAGTTTACCAAATCAAGTAATTATTGATTCACAATGTGAATGAACTAGCCATGTAACCTCAAGAGATAGAGCTCATTATCATGCAAAACTTAATTATTAAGGTGCAAGATTTGAAGGAATCATGACAGGCCGAATTCTCAAGGATAGACCACCATAAGTCATGTAGAGGTCTAGACACATAATTTATAAATATAACTTACATCATTAAGCAAGCTATTAAATGCATACAATGAATTATGGTAATATTTACTTAGTTGTCGATACTTGTAATAAAACCACAAGAAACATGATGGTATAGTTCCTTTCTATTAAAAACAAAAGAATATATAAAATGCTGGAAAAGTGTCCAACTTCTACTAAATCTCTATGTATCAATTCATTAATAATATATAACAATTCAAACCCTAGGTGATATAGAACCAAATTTTCAAGAAACAATCTAATAAAGAAAATTAAGCCTAATAAAATATTTGAAATAGATTCATTCAAAATATAACAGAAGTAATAACATCAAAGCCTTGTTTCTAGCAAGATGTATTAATGCATGCCTCCTTATTCTTGTTATCATATTCCAATAATATAACCAAGTATCAATGGGTCACTCTAGAGATTTAGGTAACAGATTAATCCTATAGGTTCAAATTTTGGCCAAAATAACATTGTCATTAAGTACTCTCAATTGCACACTAGCCTCTACTTCTTCCTTCAACTCCACATAACAATGGTTTATTCTATCCCTAGAAATGTGAGTTACATCACACATTCTCTCTAATTAGGCTCTAGTTTGTAACATGAATTTTATGATAGCTTTTTCATCCTCACGTGATAGAGATTCTATCTTCTTGATAAAAGCCTTTTTAAATTTTCTAACCATGATATCAAACATACCTTTTTCAACCAACTCATCCTTGTCATTTAAAACTTATTTGTATCCAATATCCTTAAAAAAAACCATGAAGATTTTTGACTTCCTTATCCACTTCTTCTTATTGCATTTGAAGTTTTCAATATGTTTTCCAAATTTCTTAACAATACCCTAGAGAAATTAAGAAGCATGTACTAGAATTCATCATCAAGCATAACCTTAATATTCTTACATCAACCATCATCTTTCACATTCCTAATAAGTTTAACATTTCATAAGACATTTTAATCTTCCATTTTTTCTCATTCAATTACCCTAAGGCTTTACCAATGTATTTCTACATTTTCTTGGTAAACCTTAATTATTGATACACTTTCTTTAATTTTAGAGTGATATCTTTTCCTTAAATACTCAATCACTTTTATGACAACTATTTTCTTCAATTTATTTTCTCTCTAATCAAATGTTGGACTTCATCCATGCCAAATCTAGCATTGCCTTGATCACCAAAGGTATTTTTTCAAGTCCTTTTTTCTTCCTAGATACTAAGAAAAATTCTTTCTCTATCTCCACAATTACCCCTTATCATAATGAACATTTTTTGTTAAGCACTCTTTTTACTTTCCTAGTACTTTTTTCATAATTAACCTCTAAAGATATGTCTTCTATAGTTGACTTTGAGATTGAATTGATTATCAAATTATGGCTTAAGGCTCTTAGAGTCAACATTTCTTATCTAGAATTCCTTAGAGTTGGCTTATCATTGCTATTAGAAAGAGGCCACTCAATAATTACTTGAAGGTAATCAAGTGTGGATAACTTATAGTGGTAACAATAGTTAATCTGGTAGGTAAAAGAATATATGCAAACTCTTAATAGGGTAAAAAGGGGGGATAATGAATCAACCATTAAACTTGAAAGACTAGATACATTAGAAAATAAGACTATAATGTCCCTTAACATGCCTAGAAGACAAAACTAAGACTAATATCAATGGACATCATACCTTGAATTTAGTCACCTTCACAGACAATAGGGTTAACTCTCATAGTGGCAATAGAGGGATCATAATCCTTGAATGAAATTACCCTGCTGACTTGACTTACAACCTTAGAAACATCAATAATATTTGAAATACTTTGAACACTAATTAAGAAAGTAGAAACATCATCACTCTAAGAAATAGGGGAAGCCATAGAACTTGCAAAAACATTTCATAAAACGTCCATACTTAAGCTTGATAAATCTTCCACTATACCTTTGAAAATTAATACATGAGCATCCACTTGTGAAATTTTTAGAGTAATTCTAGTTGGAGTCCTAAAAGCTAAAGCAACTCTTAAAGACTCCTCCCCAACTTCAGTTTCACCTTGATCTAAGAAAGCCTCAAAATATAATAATCATCTTCTTCATCTTCAAAATGTAGCCTTATATGCCAACCACTCAACCTATAGCCTTATATGACAACCACTCCTTTGTAGATATTTTTATGTCTTTTAGAGGAATCTTATCATCCAATTCATCAAGAAAATTCCTCATGTCAATGTGACAGATGTCATTTGGTTCCTTATCCATAGTTGGAAATCCATTATCCCTAAGCTTACTCATGGCATCTTCATCATATAACCCATATATATTATACTTATCATTAGATGGATTTTCATCATCCTTATATGAGATACTTTTGACTATTTTTTTCTATAGGAGGAATTTATTAATTCTACCCTATAGGTTATAACAACTCTAGGGTGCTTGATTAAATCTAAGAGATTTAATTCTATATCTAGTGCTTAAAATTGACATGAAGTTGTAAGTTTATCCCATAACATTAATTACAGAAGTATGGCTACTCCCTAGCCTTCTTTGACTCAAAATGAAAGCAATTGAATTAGATAACTAAAAGTAGATTTCATACTTATCAATTTTGCAAAGAACATACTTAGGTAGAATGTGAGGATCAATGAGAGTAACTTCAACTGTCATGAGAGTGTGTCTAGAGTAGATCTACCAAGATACCTACTTACATGCTCTAAGTTCTTCTCTTAGTGTTGGATTTATTCAAGACATAGGGTTCTTGTTCACTTTCTCAGACACTATGGAAAAAAATTGTTCATTTATCATGACAATCTTCCTCCCATATATGTTATCGTGAAGCTCTTTGATATTACATGGATTGGGATTTTGTAGCCTAGCCTCTATTTGGTTAGGTGAATAGTGAATGATGTGGAAGCACATATTGCATCAGTGAGATATGCCATCATATAAAGTCTTCCCCAATTTTTCGCTTTCAAATTGTTTAAGAGTTGAAAAAATAAAATTCCCATAGTTTGAGACCATTTATTTTTATAATGTAACAATGGGAACCAATATACATTCAAATTGGTCAAATCCTTGTCACCAAAAAAATTGCATATTAAAACCATGGTATCCTTCACATGGCACCTAAACATATTGGTTGAGTACTTTGTGAGCCTACTATGTTGGGGTAGATCAACTTTGAGTCTAACCTGGTCCTACAAATTTTCTATTACATCATTTTCCTTTAACCATTACTTAGGAATAACAACATCACATCACAGAGTAGTGTTTCATAGGTGCAACATGTCTTGGAAATATTTTGAACTAATATTTATAAAAGGTTTCTTATCTACATTGTAAATAGCATCCCTTTAAATCATGCAATAAGAAAATACATCCACTAATAAGTCCCAACATGAAAATGTATTAAACTCACTGGTAGCTTTGTGTAGGAATGACATCCTAATCATGTCTAGCACATTCACTAATATTCATCCCTTGGCCAATTCTTGAAGAACTAGTATAATGCATTAAAATGAAAGTCCTTATATGGATAGTACATGGTATTACTATACTCAATTAGTCTAGTCACCATGTTTCATTACTTTTGAAACCCTTGACTACAACTAGATTGCATTTACCAATTTCCTAGATCCTTCCTATGCTAAAGCTCAAAGATTTTTTATAACTTTAAAAAATTCACCTAGAAAAATGTAGTAAGAAACATGATCATTACATTCATGCCTAGCCAATAAGTACAGTTAATTATAATTCAATCCTACTTAAACCAAGAAATACTCATAAATATTTGTGTCATTTATTCATGATACATGAATAAACTTCCATTAATATAGCTAGAGAATAAAGTATTGATAGCTACTCTCAAATAGTCTGGTCATCATCATTTTATTTGGATTTTGTATTCATGTGTCCAACTCTAACTTGCACTTGCAATCGTTGTCAATTTAATTTTTTGTATAGGCATCAACTTTAATTTGGGTTATCACCCTTTTTCTTTTTCTAACTTCAAGTTTCAATTAATGTTTTAATTAGGCTGCAAATATAAAACCCTTATAGGTTGTGTTTCACAAGGGTGTCAAGTTCCAAAAATACTCTAGAGTTTAAAATTGATCTTTCTAGTTGTGAGGATGTGACTAAATTGAGCATTAATAATTTATAAAGTCCATCAAGATATCTTATAACTCACTAGCAAATGTAAAGTACATTTTTACACCTTTAAATAAGGCTTCTAAGATTTGAAGTTTCATTGGTAAGGGTAAAAATTAAAATGTGAATGTGAGACTATGAATACATTTTTCCTAAGATATTTTTTCATAAATAAAATACCCCCTTTTACATTGATCAATCTAATCTATGAGGCATAGACAAAAGAGATCGGATTAATCAAAAGGGTTAGTGGCTCAAAGGTCCAAGAATACATAAAAAGTGAAATCTTAAGATTGTGGATATGAAAGGCCAAGTAAATTAAATTTTAAAGAAAATTTGTGTCTAAACAAAACTACTAAAATAGTTCTTCCTATTTATTTACTTCATCTCCTCTTAAATTTCAAAGTTTGGGTAAATAACCATATATAGAAAACGAATTCTAATTAATGACCTAAACCATATTTATTTATCTCCATGCATGTACAACCCATCTATAAACCTAATTTATCAATGGGTCATGACTCTAGAAGTCATATAAATTTAAGACCATAATATTTTAGATAGGGGATAATGAATGAATTTTGATTTGTAATCAACTCCTATACAAACTATATTTGAGGAAAAAAATTTCTCGGTCTTCCAACTATTCACTAGACATTAAACTTGGTATGTATAAAATTCTATGAGCTAGCCAACTGGTGCACATAAAGACATAAAAACATGCACAATTATTCAGGCTAAGAATAGTGATATATAGGGATCCTTAGTTAAAGTAGAGCATGTTGTTCAAGGGACAACAAAGCTAGATTAGGCCCCACTTCCAAAGATAGATTGTTTCAAGGTTAAAAATCTCACGAACATCAAAAGTTGGCAATGGTACCCTTTCTCTTGAAAAGAGAAAATCTCCCCAAGTTCATGTATGATGTCTTGGTATACTAAGATAATTATACCAAGTGAGCCATTAAACAACACACAAGAGGCCTACTGGTGACTAATAAATGTTCCTAGTTAACTATGTTATTCTCTTCCCTTATACTAGGATAGTCATGCATAAATAAGAAAATCCTTGAAATAAATAGTAATGTTCACTAAGCCTAGAAAAGGTGTTTAATGAAGCTCAAATTAAAACTAACCTAGTCATAAAATAGTGTTAGAAAAGGTGTCTCAAATTTTCATCCTAGTGTTAATCACAAAAAATGTAATTTTGGGGGCATAGAACAAAAAAATGTAATTTTGGGAAATTTTAGAGCACTAGAGATATATTTCTATCCCAAAAATGTTAAAATGGGCTTTTACTAGATAAAGTAGGTGACAACAACATGGATCTCTTCAAGATCCTCAATTTTAAAAAATGAGCTCAATCAACTTCCTAGATCAAAAGCTATGACCTTCATATGTTGTGCCTCCCACATAAAAAATGTAAGTGCATATATGATGTATAAGAAAGCTATAGGAGGGAGGAACACTTATTGACCAAATTATGATACATCCTAAGTAGATGAAATGTCACAAAGAATTTTTGAATGGATATAGTGAAGACAAAATTGAGCACCTAAGTTGGTGAGTGGATTTTGATGAGCCTGTGACAAGTGTAAGGAAATGAGCTATTTTTATCTTATGAATTGATCCTATGATTTGAGCATTGAATTTTGACTAGTTATTTGGGTGCCACATTTTGATTGGTTTTGGCTAATGGTTTCCAAATTACCATTTCATTGTTGAATGAATTTATTCCCCTATTTATTAGGTGCTTGAAATGGGGATTACATAGTGAGTTTTGTAGGTACTATTATGTTTCCAAAATTTCTCTAGATCTCTTGTTGGTGATACTTATGTAAAGTATTATAATTTACAAATGTATTCAAACCATTTGGTTACTGAATAATACATTGCATTTTTCTCATGAAAGAGTTTTTGCCATAGAAATCACTATGTTATGGTATGTTTCTTTTACAGTGTTTATTTCCATGTAATTCTATGATTAATTTAATTTTTGGAAATACCTCCCCTCCTAGATTAGTGTAAGAAGTGTATTATACACTTCAACCTACTTTCAACTACTCCTAACTAAGAGGAAAGTAATAATACAAGAACATAGAGGGAGACAAAGAATAACAAAAAACAAAAATCAACATCAATTATGGCAAGAAACAAACACATCTAAATGCATGAATGTTTTTTGTTGGTTAGATTCAGAGTCTTGATTTATGCTATCATGCCTTTCTATGCTACTCAAGGATGCCAAAAGCTAGAGATGCTATGATGGGAGCATGATTATTTTCTTTGTCTGCTTCTTGTGGATTAAACTCTAGTAATGTGACGACTTCTATCTAACGACATGATTGGCAAAAGATCATCGAGGAATCCGAGGTCTAAACATGAAAAGGGGCAATCCTTGTCTGTTAAAATGCAAGAAGTACTCAGGTCATCTAGATTCAATTTTGGCTAGATGCTTGCATTAACTTGCTAAATCAAAAATACATGTAAGTAATACACAGGTCATCTCGGTTCAATTATACCTAGATGCTTGTATTTTCTTACAACATAATAAAGCCCAATGATGAAAGTGCTTCAAAATACTTACTATCTCAAGGTGACAAATATCCACATACATATCACTCTTCTCCTACCAGTTTCCTTTCATACCATTTCCTATCCTGTCCCATCCATCCATCCAAACTTGCTTTCCGCTATTCTTTAGTCTTGATAAAGATTGGGCACAATGATTGACAAATGTTCTAGATGTCTCTTGACATACCTTACCCCTCCAAAACATGCAAATCCTTCATCCTCCTATCATCCTAAACATTGCCATAAAAAATCCTAAGCATTCTACCTACAATGGGGCATGTTATACTTATGCAACATAGTCCTTGGAGATCACATCCTTGGTTCCTTCTACCTACCTGTTCCATTCACCCATACATCTACCTATCCATGGTGGTTCCTTGTAATTAGTCCTACCTGTTCCATATCTGATCCATATCAGTTCCATACCATGTCTCATCCGATCCATATCTTAGGTCCATTAGGGTTCTTGTCGAAGTATGTCACCTTTGAGCTATCATGTAGGCAAGGCCATTATTCTCATGTGCCCCCGAGGCTCTGCTTCCCTGTCCATCTCATATCTTGTCGTCTATCCTCTAGTCCATCCATGGTCCAAGTCCTGAACTACGTCGCCTCTGAGCTATCATGTAGGCAAGGCCATTATCAATGCACCCCCAAGGCTCTACTTCCCTGTCCATCTCATATCTTGTCATCTATCCTCTAGCTTTTGGCATCCTTGAGTAGCATAGGAAGACATAATAGCATAAATCAAGACTCTTAATCTAACCAACACAAAACATTCTTGCATTTAGATGTGTCTTTTTACCATAATTGATATGAGATTTAGCTTGAGTGTTTCAGTATGGTGCTCTATTTTGCCTTGGATAGGTTGATGTGTTGTGTCATGATTTTTACTGTTTTGAGAAGCATGCTTTGCTGCATGCGCCTAGCTAGAGAAAGGTGCAGATATTGATAGGTAGAGGAACGGATGACAAGACATGGGATGGACAGGAAATGGAGCAAACTTTGATATATAGAAGGACTAGACATGGAATGGACAGGAAAGTGAAGCCTCAGGGGTGCATTGATAATGGCCTTGCCTACGTGATAACGCAGAGGCAGCGTAGTTCGGGAAGAACCCTAATGGACCTAAGATATGGATCGGATGAGACACGATATGGAACCGATATGGAACAAACAATACTTATGACAAGGAACCACCACGGATATGTAGATGGATGGAAGATAGTAGATACAGAGGTAGAAGTTACCAAGGATGTGATCTCTAAGGACTATGTCGCATAAGAATAACGTGCCCCGTTGTAGGTAGAATACTTAGGATTTTTCATAACAATGCTAATGACAAAGGAAGATGAGAGGATAATGAAAGATTTCTATGTTTTGGAGGTATAAGGTATGTCAAGAGACATCTAAAACATTGGTCAACATTGTACCCCCAATCTTTATCAAGACCAAAGAATAGAGGAAAGGAAGTTTGGATGGATGGACGGGGCCGGATAGGTATGTAATGGATAGAGGATAGGCTAGGAAATGTAATGGAAGAGTGATATGCCGATGAGACAAGGTGCCCCCAAGTGTAGGTGACATACAAGATCAACTTACACATGATGCCTGTTTGCCAGGTTTTCATCATGGTACTTATCCAAGGCACCTGTTTGCCAAGTTTTCACCATTGGATGAAGGGATTTTTCTTTACTTTTTTCTTTTTTTCTTTTGAATATTTAGATAGGCAAAGGTGGATATGGAAAGACTCAAGTATATAGTTCCTTGAAAGGTGAGAGTCCTGCTAGATAGATACTGTCGCATGGACCATGTCAAGTGTTCTCACAGACGTTGGTAGGGGATCATATGAAAGTGATATGGCGTAGGTAGATAGTGGATTTTGATGCAAAATATGGAGGGAAGGCTTATGCAACAGCATGGACCATAGGCATAGGATGAGGAAGATGTATAGGATGATAGTGGAAGGAAGGAAATCATGACCAACGGTTGCACATACCATGGTAAACATTGAAGCTGGTGATGGGAAAGTAGTTTAGGAAGCAACGGAGACTTTTGCTCGTGGATGAATGACGTAGGTATGTAGGGTTCCACATAGACTGAGTATTGTCCTAATTTTTGCTTGCCATATGGGATGGCAGAATTTTAGACTTATGTATGGAATGGGAGAAAGTAGATGGTTGGAATTCTTGAGAGGTGGATGCCTCATGTAGCTTTAGGGCTTTTTCCTTGGGTACCCAAACCATTTTGTTTGTAGATAGTACCTGTGAAGGTATGGGTTTGGATGTATGCAGCTTTTGTGCAGCTTTTGGAGTAATCATTTGTTGCTTGGGGATCCACACCTGTTTCAGTTTGGCATTGAGGTGTATGGGTGTAGGCAACTTTTGATATGGATAATGCTTTGATTCTTGGCTGTTATGTCCTAGGTCATGAGGACTCTTAGGATTTTTTACTTTATAGGTAGAGGCATCCACATATTTGTCATTGAATCCCCATGGGATGGTAGAAGTGAGGTTGGTGAAAGCTCCTTGTTTAGACCATATGTGCGTTTGTCGGCCATGATTGGGGTATTAAAAGGATTTATAGATGGATGGATAAGGTGTTGGAAGTAGTGGTGGTAAACGGCATGAGGGGATATTAGGAGTTGGAAGTAGCGGAGGTAGATTGGATGGTGGAATATTAGGAGTTGGAAGTAGCGGAGGGAGTTTGGATGGTGGAATATTAGGAGTTGGAAGTAGCGAAGGTAGTTTAGATGGTGGAAGGTGTATGGTCACATGCTTGTGGGATGTGTATGATAAGGGAGGTGGGATGGTGACATATGTTTTGGGGATATGATAGTGTTTACGATGGAAAGTGGTAGACTTAGGAGGAGTGGAGGAAGTACCAACATCTTGAGTTTGTGCAACTTGGGGTATGTATCCAAGGCTGTATGAAGGTGGAGGAACATTGACATGGATAGGTTCCAAAATACCTTGTTCATGAAGGCCTAAGCCTTTACATTGATAATTCATACGTTGGAGTATATGGTGGATAGCGGGGTTATGTGTAGGTGGAACACTAGACACAAGTTCTTTATTGGATGGAGAAGGCGAGATAGTGGGTAATGGTTGCTGGTGTTCTAAGAAAGAACATTCATGCATGAAGGTGGTACGACCAAGGATATATGGTGGAGGCTTTGTAGCATGGTCAATAATAGATGGTGAAGGAGAATCATTAGGATTGTGATTAGCATTGTGTTCACTAAGATCCAAGTTATTTGTGTGATCTTTTATGCTTACTTGGGGGACAAGTGTCTAGTCCATTCACCCATACATCTACCTATCCGTGGTGGTTCCTTGTCATTAGTCCTACCTATTCCATATCTGATCCATATCAGTTCTGTACTGTGTCTCATTCGATCCATATCTTAGGTCCATTAGGGTTCTTGTCAAACTACGTCGCCTCTAAGCTATCATGTAGGCAAGGCCATTATTCTCATGCACCCCCAAGGCTCTGCTTCCCTATCCATTTCATATCTTGTCATCTATACTCTAGTCCATCCATGGTCCAAGTCCCGAACTACATCACCTCTAAGCTATCACATAGGCAAGGCCATTATCAATGCGCCCCCGAGGCTCTGCTTCCCTATCCATCTCATATCTTGTCATCTATCCTCTAGTCCATCCATGCTCCAAGTCTCGAACTACGTCGCCTCTGAGCTATCACATACGCAAGGCCATTATTCTCATGCACCCTCGAGGCTCCACTTTCCCTATTCATCCCATGTCTAGTCCTTCTATCTGTCTAAGTCCGCTCCACTTCCCTGTCCATCTCATATCTTGTCATCTGTCCTCTATTACATCCATGGTCCACATCCCCGAGCTACGCTGCCTCTGCGTTGTCACGTAGGCAAGGCCATTATCAATGCGCCCAAGAGGCTCTGCTTCCCCATCTGTCCCATTTCTTGTCGTCTTTCTTGTTGTCTTTCTTCTAGTCCATCCATGTCTTGTCGTTTGTCCCACCAATAAGGATTGTGATACCTTCTGCTAGATAAACAAGAGCAACAAAGTCTGCTTTCAAACAAAAATCCCTCATCATCTTCAATTGATACATGGTTGTGCATTCAGAAACTCTCAAGTTAATTGAGCTACCAGTTGTCGATGTCTTCCGAGATCTCTTTGATGTGCACCATTCAACATCAGATAAATACCCAGAGGAAGCTAAAATGGACCTAGGAGGTTCTTTACCTTGAAAAAGATGCATACAAATCTCCTCATTTCTATATTCTAATTTACGCATAAATTCATAGCTTTCTCTGTCCTATATGCACTCTTTACAGATCTCTAGTTGTGTTCTTAGAGTACGGATTTTACTCATCTTACACTCCTGATCATCAACATTTAAGTCCTCCTCTGTTATTGGCACTCCCTTGCGGCTTCCATAAATATCATTTGCTTCTGAATTACATCCAAACAAAAATCTTGATGAAAAACATCAACCTATCCAAGGCAAAACAGAGCACCATACTGAAACACCCAAGCTAAATCTCATATCAATTATGGCAAGAAACAAACACATCTAAATGCATGAATGTTTTGTGTTGGTTAGATTCAAAGTCTTGATTTATGCTATCATGCCTTTCTATGCTACTCGAGGATGCCAAAAGCTAGAGATGCTATGATGGGAGCATGATTGTTTTCTTTGTCTGCTACTTGTGGATTAAACTCTAGTAACATGACGACTTCTGTCTAACGAGATGATCAGCAAAAGATCATCGAGGACTTTGAGGTCTAAACATGAAAAGGGGCAATCCTTGTCTGTTAAAATGCAAGAAGTACTCAGGTCATCTAGATTTAATTTTGACTAGATGCTTGTATTAACTTGCTAAATTATACCTAGATGCTTGTATTTTCTTACAACATAATAAAGCCCAATGATGAAAGCGCTTCAAAATACTTGCTATCTCAAGGTGACAAATATCCACATCTATATCCATACCATATCCAATCACATCTCATATCCATACCGTATTCAATTGCAAGTCTATCCTTAATCCATGCCAATCAAGTCAGGTCAATCTTGTCACATGATCCAATCACAATTAGTGGTCTTGATCCTTGTCCGGTCGTAAACCAACTCGATCAGTTAATCAATCAATGGTCTTATACAGGATGTTGCATTGTCAAAATTAGACCAACACACGCGTCTTACCCGACATGCTTCATTTCCTGAAACTAGCCACTATCCTTCGTGTTGCTCTAGGGATATATCATTTCTTGCCATAACAACACTGTCATATCAAATATCTTAGATAGGATGTTATATTGTTGAAACCAGACCTGGAGTCTTATACAACACATTTCATTCTTGAAACCAGACATCATCGATCCATATCATTGGTTTACCGCTCGACAGGGGCAATACCTTGCTTGTGCTTGTATCATTTATGCATACTTGCTTACTTACTTTTGTGTCATCTTTTTAGCTTGCATTCCATATCATTCATCCCTTTCTTCTGGATTCAACCATTTCATTCTTGTCAACATATCTTATCGTGAGATTGTCCATCTCACGCCTGCTACCTTCTGCCCGTCCAATCTCCCGAGGGGGCATCCTATCGTCATAACCTATACCAAGGCCAAGTCTAGGCATCAGACCTCTACCCAAATCTCTCCAAGAGACCACTTCAGGTACCAAACCTTTGCCCAAATCTTCCCATATCATCATCCATCATTAGTGTGTTGAAGCTCATCTTCAATCACACAAAGTATCATAGCCATTTCTCCTTGTCATCTTGAGGAATCGAAGCAAGGCATCTAGCCAAAATTGAATCTAGATGACCTAAGTACTTCTTGTATTTTAACAGACAAGGATTGCCCCTTTTTATGTTTAGACCTCAAAGTACTCGATGATCTTTTGCCGATCATGTCGTTAGATAGAAGTTGTCACATTACTAGAGTTTAATCCACAAGCAGCAGACAAAGAAAATAATCATGCTCCCATCATAGCATCTCTAGCTTTTGGCATCCTCAGGTAGCATAGAAAGGCATGATAGCATAAATCAAGACTCTGAATCTAACCAACACAAAACATTCATGCATTTAGATGTGTTTGTTTCTTGCCATAATTGATATGAGATTTAGCTTAAGTGTTTCAGTATGGTGCTTTGTTTTGCCTTGGACAGGTCGGTGTTCTTTATCATGATTTTTGTTGTTTTGGGAAGCGTTCTTTGTTGCTCTTGTCTGTCTAAAGAAAGGTGTAGACATGAATAGATAGAGGGATGGATGACAAGACATGTGATGGATAGGAAATGGAGTAGAGTCAGATAGATAGAAGGACATCAACAAAACAAAAAAAGGTAAAGAGAAATTCCTTCATCCAATGGTGAAAACTTGGCAAATAGGCACCTTGGATAAGTACCATGATGAAAACTTGGTAAACAGGCGTCATGTGTAAAGTTGATCTTCTATGTCACCAACACTTGGGGGCACCTTATCTCATCAACATATCACTCTTCTCCTACCAGTTTCCTATCCTGTCCCATCCATCCATCCAAACTTCCTTTCCTCTATTCTTTGGTCTTGATAAAGATTGGGGGCACAATGATTGACAAATGTTCTAGATGTCTCTTGACATACCTTACCCCTCCAAAACATGAAAATCCTTCATCCTCCTATCATCCTAAACATTTCCATAAAAAATCCTAAGCATTCTACCTACAATGGGGCATGTTATACTTATGCAACATAGTCCTTGGAGATCACATCCTTGGTTCCTTCTACCTACCTGTTCAATTCACCCATACATCTACCTATCTGTGGTGGTTCCTTGTCATTAGTCCTACCTATTCCATAGCTGATCCATATCGGTTCCATACCATGTCTCATCCAATGCATATCTTAGGTCCATTAGGGTTCTTGTCGAACTACGTCGCCTTTGAGCTATCATGTAGGCAAGGCCATTATTCTCATGTGCCCCCAAGGCTCTGCTTCCCTGTCCATCTCATATCTTGTTGTCTATCCTCTAGTCCATCCATGGTCCAAGTCCTGAACTATGTTGCCTCTAAGCTATCACGTAGGCAAGGCCATTATCAATGTGCCCCTGAGGCTCTGCTTCCCTATCCATCTCATATCTTGTCGTCTATCCTCTAGTCCATCCATGGTCCAAGTTCCAAACTATGTCGCCTCTGAGCTATCCCGTAGGCAAGGCCATTGTTCTCATGCACCCCAAAGGCTTCACTTTCCCTATTCATCCCATGTCTAGTCCTTCTATCTATCTGAGTCCGCTCCACTTCCTTGTCCATCTCATATCTTGTCATCTATCCTCTATTACATCCATAGTCCACGTCCCCGAACTACGTTGCCTCTACGTTGTCACGTAGGCAAGGCCATTATCAATGCACCCCCAAGGCTCCGCTTCCCCATCCGTCCCATTTCTTGTCTTCTTTCTTGTTGTCTTTCTTCTAGTCCATCCATGTCTTGTCGTCTGTCCCACCAATAAGGATTCTGATACCTTCTGCTAGACAAACAAGAGCAGCAAAGTCGCTTCCAAATAAAAATCCCTCATCATCTTCAATTGATACACGGTTGTGCATTCAGAAACTCTCAAGTTAATTGAGCTACCATTTGTCGATGTCTTCGGAGACCTCTTTGATGTGCACCATTCAACATCAGGTAAAGACCCAGAGGAAGCTAACATGGACCTAGGAGGTTCTTTACCTCGAAAAAGATGCATACGAATCTCAATCGGATGATGGACCTGATTCATTGATGGTATGAATGGAAAAGTTGGGAACATTGGTGGGGATTGTGGTCAGGATGGTACTCTCTTCCAAGTTGTTTATTGCGATGGAATTTGAACCTTCCTCAAAAGGCATAATCTTGGAGATGGGCACATCAGACTTTAGTGGTCTGTTCCGTTGCTTTTGTCACTCATGGCGGGGGTTAAAAGTTTGGATGATATTGACCTCTTTGTCATCATAGGAATGCTCTGTTAGCTCATCCCACTCATATTCATTGGAATCTGTGTCACTATCTTCTTGGAGTGTTTGGATCATTTCTACAAGACAGGCATTTTCCTTGGCTTTACCCTTGCCTTTGTATCCTAGACCATTTGTGTTTCTAGCCAATGAGGATGAAGAAGGTTGTATAGGTTCAATGATTCCTTCTCTGTGAGTGGGATATGATTTCCATAGGTCAAATATTTATTAATTAATAATATTTCTATTTAATTAAGAATATTTCTATTTATTCTTTGAAACAACGTGATAAAACACATTGCTTCAAAGAGGGGCAAAATGTAATAGCCTAAAATTGGCACAGGTTGAATTAAGTAAATATTCTGATATTTATCTTAATTCTTATTTTCCTCTATCAATCAAATAAATATTCAATGTTTATTTGATTGGTTCATTTAATTGAAATCCCTAAATTCTTCTAATGTCTCAAATCCCAAATCCACCTCACAAAATCCACCTCATCAATCTACCTCATCCTTCCACCTCATCCCTTCCACCTCACCATGTTGCACATACAATTAAATATTCCTAATATTTAATTAGCTAATATCCTCCAAAATCTAAAATTGAATTCTTAATTCAATGTTCCCCATTATCCTCCACTTTGAATTTTTAATTCAATTATCATAACCCATTGTCCCCCACTCTGAATTTTCAATTCAATTGTCATAATCCATTATCCTCCACTTTGAATTTTCAATTCAATTATCATAATCCACTATCCTCCACTCTGAATTTTTAATTCATCCATTATGAATTAAAGATTCACAATTAATGAGGGCCATTGATCTCATTAGATGAATCCTGACCCTCCATTCTCATCTCTAAAATCCTATAAATAGAACCCCCTTCTAAGCCAATGAGAGAGACTCATTCTGGCATCGAATCTATACCCAAATTCCTCTAGGAAATCATTCTAGCCATTCTCATATCATCATCTTCATACCATCATAATGCAGAAACCATCATAGCCATTTCTCCTTGTCATCTTGAGGAATCGAAGCAAGGAAGCAAGCTCCCTGAGGGCCCATTTGCATCATCAGAGATCGAGAGAGAATAGACGACCAATGGAAGCCGACAGGTAAAGGTTGTAAGTATCACTTGCTAGTTCTTTATATCTCCTTTGCTTGCACATTTCATTATTGTTTGGGTTAATTCATCTTAATTGATTTATCTCATTTTCCCATTCACATTTTGTGTTGGTTTCATGAACAAGGTATTTTGGAACCTATCCATGTCAATGTTCCTCCGCCTTCATACGGCCTTGGATACATACCCCAAGTTGCACAAACTCAAGATGTTGGTACTTCCTTTACTCCTCCTAAGTCTACCACTTTCCATCGTAAACACTATCATATCCCCAAAACATATGTTGCCATTCCACCTCCATCATCCTACACATCCCACAAGCATGTGACCATACACCTGCCACCATCCAAACTCCCTCCGCTACTTTCAACTCCTAATACCCCACCATCCAAACTCCCTCCGCTACTTCCAACTCCTAATACCCCACCATCCAAACTCCCTCTGCTACTTCCAACTCCTAATATCCCACCATCCAATCTACCTCTACTACTTCCAACTCCTAATATCCCCTCATGCCATTTACCACCACTGCTTCCAACACCTTATCCATCCATCTATAAATCCTCTAAATACCCCAATCATGGCCGACAAATGCACATATGGTCTAAACAAGGAGCTTTCACGAACCTCAATTCTACCATCCCATGGGGATTCAATGACAAATATGTGGATGCCTCTACCTATAAAGTAAAAAATCCTAAGAGTCCTCATGACCTAGGATATAAAAGCCAAGAATCAAAGAATTATCCATATCAAAAGCTACATGTACCCATACACATCAATGACAAATTGAACAAGATGTGGGTCCCCAAGCAACAAATGATTCATCCAAAAGCTACACAAAAGCTACATACACCCAAACCCATACCTTCACAGGTACTATCTAAAAGAAAAATGGTTTGGGTACCCAAGAAAAAAGCCCTCAAGATACATGAGGCATCCACCTCTCAAGAATCTCAACCATCCACTTTCTCCCATTCCATCCATAAGTCTGAAATTCTTCCATCCCACATGGCAAACAAAAATTAGAAAAATACTAAGTTTATGTGGGTCCATAAATTCCTAAATCATTCATCCACAAGAAAAAGTCTCTATTGCCTCCTACACTACTTTCCCATCACCAACTTCAATGTTTACCATGGTATGTACAATCGTTGGTCACGATTCCCTTCCATTCCACATAACTACATCTCCCCATCTTACATCCATTATCCTACACATCTTCCTCATCCTATGCCTATGGTCCATGCTTTTGCATAAGTCTTCCCTCCACTATCGCACCTTCCATAATCCACTATCTACCTACGCCATATCACTTTCATATGATCCCCTACCAACATCTGTGAGAACACTTGACATTGTCCATTCGACAGTATCTATCTAGCGAGACTATCACCTTTCAAGGAACTCTATACTCGAGTCTTTCCATATCCACTTTCTCCTGTCTAAATATTCAAAAAAACAAAAAAAAAAAAAAGTAAAGAGAAATTCCTTCATCCAATGGTGAAAACTTGGCAAACAGGCGCCTTGGACAAGTACCATGATGAAAACCTGGTAAACAGGTGTCATGTGTAGAGTTGATCTTCTATGTCACCTACACTTGGGGGCACCTTGTCTCATCAACATATCACTCTTCTCCTACCAGTTTTCTTTCATACCATTTCCTATCCTATACCATCCATCCATCCAAACTTCCTTTCCTCTATTCTTTGGTCTTGATAAAGATTGGGGGCTCAATGATTGACAAATGTTCTAGATGTCCCTTGACATACCTTACCCCTCCAAAACATGCAAATCCTTCATCCTCCTATCATCCTAAACATTGCCATAAAAAATCCTAAGCATTCTACCTACAATGGGGCATGTTATACTTATGTGACATAGTCCTTGGAGATCACATGCTTGGTTCCTTCTACCTACCTGTTCCATTCACCCATACATCTACCTATCCGTGGTGGTTCCTTGTCATTAGTCCTACCTATTCCATATATGATCCATATTGGTTCCATACCATGTCTCATCCGATCCATATCTTAGGTCCATTAGGGTTCTTGTCCAACTACGTCGCGTCTGAGCTATCACGTAGGCAAGGCCATTTTTCTGATGCGCCCCTGAGGCTCTGCTTCCTTGTCCATCTCATATCTTGTCGTCTATCCTCTAGTCCATCCATGGTCCAAGTCCCAAACTACGTCACCTCTGAGCTATCACATAGGCAAGGCCATTATCAATGTGCCCTCAAGGCTGTGCTTCCCTGTCCATCTCATATCTTGTCATCTATCCTCTAGTCCATCCATGGTCCAAGTTCTAAACTATGTCGCCTCTGAGCTATCACGTAGGCAAGGCCATTATCAATGCGCCCCTGAGGCTCCACTTTCCCTATTTGTCCCATGTCTAGTCCTTCTATCTAACTAAGTCCTCTCCACTTTCCCATCCATCCCATGTCTTGTCGTCTGTACCTTTCTCTAGACAAGCGCACGCAACAAAGCCTGCTTCCAAATAAAAATCTTGATGAAAAACATCAACCTATCCAAGGCAAAATAGAGCACCATACTGAAACACTCAAGCTAAATCTCATATCAATTATGGCAAGAAACAAACACATCTAAATGCATGAATGTTTGTGTTGGTTAGATTCAGAGTCTTGATTTATGCTATCATGCCTTTCTATGCTACTCGAGGATGACAAAAGCTAGAGATGCTATGATGAAGGCATGATTATTTTCTTTCTCTGCTGCTTGTGGATTAAACTCTAGTAATGTGACGACTTCTATCTAATGACATGATCGGCAAAACATCATCGAAGACTCCGAGGTCTAAACATGAAAAGGGGCAATCCTTGTCTGTTAAAATGCAAGAAGTACTCAGGTCATCTAGATTCAATTTTGGCTAGATGCTTGTATTAACTTGCTAAATCAAAAATCCATGTAAGTAATACTCAGGTCATCTCGGTTCAATTATACTTAGATGCTTGTATTTTCTTACAACATAATAAAGCCCAATGATGAAAGCACTTCAAAATACTTGCTATCTCAAGGTGACAAATATCCACATCTATATCCATACCATATCCAATCACATCTCATATCCATACTGTATCCAATTGCAAGTCTATCCGTAATCCATGGCAATCAAGTCAAGTCAATCTTGTCACATGATCCAATCACAATTAGTGGTCTTGATCCTTGTCCAGTCGTAAACCAACTTGATCAGTTAATCAATCAATGGTCTTATACAGGATATTGCATTGTCAAAATCAAACCAACACACGCGTCTTACATGACATGCTTCATTTCCTGAAACCAGCCACTATCCTTCGTGTTGCTCTAGTGGCCCCAGTTTGGCCTTGGTATAGGTTATGACGATAGGATGCCCCCTCGGGAGATTATACGGGAGAAGGCGGAAGGCATGAGACAGACAATCTCATGATAAGATATGTTGACAGGAATGGAATTGTTGAATGCAGAAGAAAGGGATGAATGATATGGAATGCAAGATAAAAAGATGACACACAAGCAAGTAAGCAAGTATGCACAAATGATACAAGGACAAGCAAGGTATTACCCCTATCGAGCGGTAAACCAATTATATGGATCGATGATGTCTAGTTTCAGGAATGAAATATGTCGTATAAGAGTTCGGGTCTGGTTTCGACAATATAACGTCCTGTCTAAGACATTTGATACGACAGTGTTGTTATGGTGGGAAATGATATATCCCTAGAGAAACACGAAGGATAGTGGCTAGTTTTAGGAAATGAAGCATGTCATGTAAGACGCGTGTGTTGGTCTGATTTTGACAATGTAACATCCTGTATAAGACCATTGATTGATTAACTGATCGAGTTGGTTTACGACCAGACAAGAATCAAGAACACTAATTGTGATTGGATCATGTGACAAGATTGACTTGACTTGATTGGCATGGATTAAGGATAGACTTGCAATTGGATACGGTATGGATATGAGATGTGATTGGATATGGTATGGATATAGATGTGGATATTTGTCACCTTGAGATAGCAGATCCATTTCGGTTCCATACTGTGTCTCATCTGATCCATATCTTAGGTCCATTAGGGTTCTTGTCAAACTACATCACCTCTGAGATATCACGTAGGCAAGGCCATTATTCTCATGTGCCCCCGAGGCTCTGCTTCCTTGTCCATCTCATATCTTGTCATCTATCCTCTAGTCCATACATGGTCCAAGTCCTGAACTACGTTACCTCTAAGCTATCACGTAGGCAAGGCCATTACCAATGTGCCCCCGAGGCTCTGCTTCCCTATCCATCTCATATCTTGTCATCTATCCTCTAGTCCATCCATGTTCCAAGTCCAGATCTATGTCACCTTTGAGCTATCACGTAGGCAAGGCCATTATTCTCATGTGCCCCCGAGGCTCCACTTTCCCTATTCATCCCATGTCTAGTCCTTCTATCTGTCTAAGTCCGCTCCACTTCCCTATCCATCTCATATCTTGTCATCTGTCCTCTATTACATCAATGGTCCACATCCCTGAACTACGCTGCCTCTGCATTGTCACGTAGGCAAGGCCATTATCAATGTGCCCCCGAGGCTCCGCTTCCCCATCCGTCCTATTTCTTGTCATCTTTCTTGTTGTCTTTCTTCTAGTCCATCCATGTCTTACCGTTTGTCCCACCAATAAGGATTGTGATACCTTCTACTAGACAAACAAGAGCAACAAAGTCCGCTTCCAAACAAAAATCCCTCATCATCTTTAATTGATACATGGTTGTGCATTCAGAAACTCTCAAGTTAATTGAGCTACCATTTGTCGATGTCTTCCGAGACCTCTTTAATGTGCACCATTCAACATCAGGCAAAGACCCAGAGGAAGCTAAAATGGACCTAGGAGGTTCTTTACCTCGAAAAAGATGCATATGAATCTCCTCATTTCTATATTCCAATTTACGCATAAATTCACAACTTTCTCTATCCTCTATGCACTCTTTACAGATCTCTGGTTGTGTTCTTAGAGTATGGATTTTACTCATCTTACACTCTTGATCATCAACATTTAAGTCCTCCTCTGTTATTGGCACTCCCTTGTAGCTTCCATAAATATCATTTGCTTCATAATTACATCCAAACAAAAATCTTGACGAAAAACATCAACCTGTCCAAGGCAAAACAGAGCACCATACTGAAACACTCAAGCTAAATCTCATATCAATTATGGCAAGAAACAAACACATCTAAATGCATGAATGTTTTGTGTTGGTTAGATTCAGAGTCTTGATTTATGCTATCATGTCTTTCTATGCTACTCGAGGATGCCAAAAGCTAGAGATGCTATGATGGGAGCATGATTATTTTCTTTGTTTGCTGCTTGTGGATTAAACTCTAGTAATGTGACGACTTCTGTCTAATGACATGATCGGCAAAAGATCATCGAGGACTCTGAGGTCTAAACATGAAAAGGGACAATCCTTGTCTTTTAAAATGCAAGAAGTACTCAAGTCATATAGATTCAATTTTGGCTAGATGCTTGTATTAACTTGCTAAATCAAAAATCCATGTAAGTAATACTCAGGTCATCTCGGTTCAATTATACCTAGATGCTTGTATTTTCTTACAACATAATAAAGCCCAATGATGAAAGAGCTTCAAAATACTTGCTATCTAAAGGTGACAAATATCCACATCTATATCCATACCATATCCAATCACATCTCATATCCATACCGTATCCAATTGCAAGTCTATCCTTAATCCATGCCAATCAAGTCAAGTCAATCTTGTCACATGATCCAATCACAATCAGTGGTCTTGATCCTTGTCTGGTCGTAAACCAACTCGATCAGTTAATCAATCAATGGTCTTATATAGGATGTTGCATTATCAAAATCAGACCAACACATGTGTCTTACACGACATGCTTCATTTCTCCTTGTCAATTTCTCTTTAGTGAAATGTTATCCATGCTTTTGCATAAGTCTTCCCTCCACTATCACACCTTCCATAATTCACTATTTACCTACGCCATATCACTTTCATACGATCCCCTAGCAACATCTGTGAGAACACTTGACATTGTCCATTTGACAGCATCTATCTAGTGGGACTATCACCTTTCAAGGAACTCTATACTCAAGTTTTTCCATATCCACCTTCTCCTATCTAAATATTCAAAAAAAAAATAAAAAAAAAATAAAGAGAAATTACTTCATCCAATGGTGAAAACTTGGCAAACAAGCGCCTTGGATAAGTACCATGATGAAAACCTGGTAAATAGGCATCATGTGTAAAGTTGATCTTCTATGTCACCTACACTTGGGGGCACCTTGTCTCATCAACATATCACTCTTCTCCTACCAGTTTCCTTTCATACCATTTCCTATCCTGTCCCATCCATCCATCCAAACTTCCTTTCCTCTATTGTTTGGTCTTGATAAAGATTGGGGGCACACTGTTGACAAATGTTTTGAAAGGCTCTTGACATACCTTATCCCTCCAAAACATGCAAATCCTTCATCCTTCTATCATCATAAACATTGCCATGAAAAATCCTAAGTATTCTACCTACAACGGGGCATGTTATACTTATGCGACATAGCCCTTGGAGATCACATCCTCGGTTCCTTCTACATACCTATTCCATCAGTCCCATATCTGGTCTTCCTATCCAAGTCCCTACTAATTCTGCAGATCCACCATCACCCAGGTCTTAGGTCCATCAGGGTTCATCCCGAACTACGTCGCCTTTGAGCTATCATGTAGGCAAGGCCATTTTCAATGCCTTTGAAAGACGACAAGAAATGGGACGGATGGGGAAGCGAAGCCTCGAGGGTGCATTGATAATGGCCTTGCCTACGTGACAACGCAGAGGCAGCATAGTTCGGGGACATGGACCATGGATGTAATAGAGGACAGATGACAAGATATGAGATGGACAGGGAAGTGGAGTGGACTTAGATAGATAGAAGGACTAGACATGGGATGAATAGGGAAAGTGGAGCCTCGGGGGCGCATTGATAATGGCCTTGCCTACGTGAAAATGTAGAGGCTGCGTAGTTCAGGACTTGGACCATGGATGGACTAGAGGATAGACGACAAGATATGAGATAGACAGGGAAGTAGAGCCTTAAGGGTGCATTGAAAATGGCCTTGCCTACGTGATAGCTCAGAGGCGACGTAGTTCAGATGAACCCTTATGGACCTAAGACCTAGGTGATGGTGGATCTGCAGAATTGGTAGGGACTTGGATAGGAAGACCAGAAATGGGACTAATGGAACAGGTATGTAGAGGGAACCAAGGATGTGATCTCCAAGGGCTATGTCGCATAAGTATAACATGCCCCGTTGTAGGTAGAATACTTAGGATTTTTCATGGCAATGTTTATGATGATAGGAGGATGAAGGATTTGTTGGATCTAGGGCATACAACTGAGAGGGGGGGGGTGAATCAGTTGTATAGAACTTGTTCTATTTCAAACACTTTATTCTCTGTTGTTTAGTTAGCAGCATATCAAATAATCATTCATGGAAGCACAATACATAAACACAAGAGTAGATAAGCATCAACACATTGAACACCAAGATTTTGACGTGGAAAACCCGGTTAAGGGAAAAACCACGGGGTGATTAACCCAAGAATTATTCTCTGTTAGAAGAATAAGGAAAAATGAATGGCACATGCCAATAAGGGCTCACTGCCCGAGCACACTGCTCACAAAGAGGCCCACTGCCTACAAGGAGACACACTGTCTACAGAGTGATAAAAATCACAGTCTTGAACTGGAGAATGACATCTCTACCATGTCCGGATCAGTTCCAATTAAGCCCAACAATCTCTGCTCTGCCTTTCGCACCTTTCTTCGCTACACCATACTCATCCACATGCTACACACTTTGAAATGAACTCACAAACCGTTATTTATACAAGACATCGACTTAGGAACAAACATCTAAGTCGGCAAACAACCATAGGAGTATCCACAAGATGACTAACACATCCGGTCGGCCATCACAAGAACATTCGCAGGATGAACAACTCATCCGGTCGGCTAAACAGAGCAATAACTTCATCCGGAAGAATAACTTCAATTCCGGGCTCTACCATCAATGCGGGCCAACAACACAACCTAAACATGATTCAAGAACCTTCACAAGTCTGTCTGAATGTCCGGATACATCCGCACTTCCTCTACTTACTGGGATCTCTTGTCTTCCTCATCCGGAACTTCAAGAACACAGTCTGTCGCCACTGTCATAATGCAAGAGGTACTTCCGGACCTCCAAATCACACACAAATCCGGATGACACATCACAAGGACATCTAAAGCACTCCTTCCAATCCGCAGATTATGATAATACAATTCCGGACCTCACCGGACCTTTTTGTGATCCTCTGTCACCTCCGGATACTTGCCGGACCCGGTTCTATACCGGCAGCCATAACTCCTTCAGATCTTCATGCGGACCTCTGAAATCTTAACTGTAGCATCTCAAGACTCATATCTACTAACCCTTTAATCCGCATCCTCCGGTTCTCATCCTATACAGTATATTTACCTTCTTCTCATCACTGTTCTTCACTGTTCCTGACTGAGGCTAATTTTCTCAATATCCTCAGCACAAAGCTCATCAAATCCTTCTTGTCAATGCAGTATGAGTATGTTGACATCAATGACAACAATGGCTCACCTCATACTTGCAACAATCTCCCCCTTTGTCATTGATGGCAACATATGATGTGAAAAACCATCAAGACAAGAACTTCTCTTTTCTGTCACAGCTCCCCCTATCAACAACAACTCTTCACATGTCTTCCTTTGCTGCTCCCCCTTTGATCATCAACCACTTGTTTTTCACATGTCTTCTCTCCCCCTTTGACATCAATGGCAAAGGGCTCATACTTGCAACTCTCATGCATCAGAATAATACCAGCTGCTTCCCCTTAGTTGCAGCTCCCCATTAGTCCGGATCACAAGATATGACTGTGATAGCCACTGGACTGATGCACATCAGTGCATCTTAGCTCATCACCGGAGGGGCCATGACCCCTAACTTCTCGCGGAGATATTCAAAAGAGTCCTTGGGAAGAGGTTTTGTAAAGATATCTGCAATCTGATCCTTGGAGGGAACATACTCCAATCTGACTTCTTCCTTGTTTACTTGTTCTCTTAAAAAGTGAAATTTGATAGATATGTGCTTAGTCTTGGAATGCAATACCGGATTCTTGGAAATATTAATTGCACTTGAATTATCATAGAAAATTGTGATAGGCTCCTCATATTCAACTTTGATGTCTCTTAGCATCTGCTTCATCCATAAGATTTGAGTACAACTACCTGCTGCTGCAATGTATTCTGCTTCTGTTGTAGACAGAGATATTGCATCTTGTTTCTTGCTTAGCCAAGAAACCAATCTCTTCCCCAAAAAGAATGCTCCACCACTAGTGCTCTTCCGGTCATCCACATCTCCTGCCCAATCTGCATCTGTGTAAGCATGAAGAGAAAAATCCGGATCTCTAGGATACCATAGACCATACTCAACTGTCCCTTTCAAGTATCTAAAAATTCTTTTGATTGCCATAACATGAGATTCTCTAGGATCAGCCTGGAATCTTGCCACAAGACCAACAGCTTGCATTATATCTGGTCTAGTTTGAGTGAGATACAACAATCCACCAATCATTGATCTATACTTTGTCTGATCTGCCTTTGGAGAATCATCATCTTTGCTTAACTTACATCTGGTTGCCATAGGAGTGTTCATAGGCTTTGAGTCTTCCATACCAAATTTCTTTAACAATTCTTTCACATATTTGGTCTGAGAAATGAAGATCCCTTCTTTTGTTTGAGTAATTTGCAGACCCAAGAAGAAATTCATTTCACCAAGCATAGACATTTCAAACTCACTTTTTATCTGATTTGCAAAAGTTTTACACATACTATCTCTTCCTCCAAAAATGATATCATCCACAAACACTTCAACAATCAGAATGTTTTCATGATCAATTTTGAAATATAAGTTGCTGTCAGCAGTACCTTTGTTGAATCCAATCTGCACAAGATGCTTATCCAACCTTTCATACCATGCTCTTGGGGCTTGCTTCAATCCATACAAAGCTTTCTTCAACTTGCAGACCATATCATTATTATCAGACAATTGAAATCCATCCGGTTGTTCAATGTAGACTTCTTCTTCCAGATCACCATTTAAGAAGGCAGACTTGACATCCATCTGATATACCTTGAAATCTTTGAAGGCAGCAAATGCAAGAAGTAATCTGACTGCTTCAATTCTTGCTACCGGAGCAAAAGTCTCTTCAAAGTCAATTCCTTCTATTTGAGAGTAGCCTTTGCAGACCAATCTAGCTTTGTTTCTGATTACTTCACCAGCTTCATTTAGTTTGTTCCGGAAGACCCACTTGGTTCCAATTACATTCCTGTCTCTAGGTCTGGGAACAAGATCCCAAGTATGATTTTTCTCAATTTGCATCAGTTCATCTTCCATTGCTTTGGTCCAATTTTCATCATTGCAGGCTTCATTTATTGTTTTAGGTTCAATCCTTGAAATCAGACAACATTCATTCTGATCTTGAGCAATATTCCTTCTAGTTTGTACACCTTTGCTTCTGTCACCTATGATCTGATCTTCAGAGTGATTCAGTTTTACATACCTTGGAATTTTGGGAGTATCCAGTACTGCTGTTTCTTGATCAGACTCATTTAAACCTAACTCTTCTTCCTGATTTACCGGATCAGGCTGACTCTGTTTCACCGGAGAGGATTGAGTTCCTTGAACACTATCTTGGTCATCTTCATCAAATTCATAAAATCTTGAAGGCTTCTCAATTCCTTCATCAACCTTTACATTGGTACTTTCTATCATCTTCCTCAATCTCTTATTGTAACACCGATATGCTTTGCTTTGAGTGGAGTAGCCCAAGAAAATTCCTTCATCACTTCTAGCATCAAACTTTCCTAGATCTTCATCTCTTTTAATATAACACTTGCTACCAAATACCCTGAAATATTTCACAGTAGGAGTGATGCCAAACCAAAGTTCATAGGGGGTCTTACCGGTGTTGTTTCTGATTTGAACTCGATTGAGAGTGTAGACTGCAGTGCTGATAGCTTCTTTCCAAAACATTTGAGGAACATTTGCTTCCAACATCATTGTCCTAGCAGCTTCCTGGATGGTCCGGTTCTTTCTCTCAACTACTCCATTCTGCTGTGGAGTCTTAGGAGCAGACAACTGTCTCCTTATACCCTGTTTCTCACAAAAGTCAATGAATTCACCAGATGTAAATTCACCACCTCTATCAGACCTTAGACACTTTAGTTTCAATCCGGTTTGATTCTCCACCATAGCTTTGAAGATTTTGAACTTCTCAAAAGCTTCTGATTTTTCTTTTAGAAAGGTAACCCACATCATCCGGGAATGATCATCAATTAACAACATGAAATATCTATCACCTTGCAGACTCTTGATTCTTGTCGGACCACATAGATCAGTATGTACTAATTCCAACAATCCGGTAGAAGACTGATCTTTGCTTTTAAAAGAGACTCTGCTTTGTTTGCCTAACTGACATTCTTTACACACACTGTTTGTAGGTTTTATCAACTTTGGAAGATCTCTCACAGCCTGAGTATTGCTTATTTTGATGATGTTATCAAAATTTACATGACACATTCTTCTATGCCATAACCAACTCTGATCAATTTGAACAAACAAACAACTTTTATTTGAACCAACCAGATGAAAGATGTTACCTCTTGTCTGAGTACCGGATGCAATTTCAGTTCCGGAGCTTGTAAAGATTCTGCATTTTCCATTCTTGAACCGGAGATCATAGCCTTTGTCCACTAACTGACCAACACTGAGAAGATTGTGCTTCAATCCTTCAACATATAGTACATTACCTGTTTTGCTCTTACCATCAAAGGAAATAGTTCCCCTACCTCTGATTCTGCCAGCAGAATTGTCACCAAACTTTACCATTCCTCCTTCATATCTTTCCAAGTCTAAGAACTTATTCTTGTCACCAGTCATATGGTGAGAGCATCCACTGTCAATAACCCAATCATCCTTTTCTTCCACTTGAGCAGCCAAGGCTTTTTCAACAACTTTGTGATTGACAGATTCAGAGAGCAAGGAATCTTCTTCCTTGATGGCTATAAACACCCACTCATTTCCGGATTTGCTTCCTGGATCTGATTCATCATCTGTTACTCCTTCATTGTCATCTTCTTCATGAACATAATAGCAATTCTTTTGAAACCTTTGTCTGTGAGTATTAGATCTTGCAGATCTCTCCGGACATCTTGAGGCAAAATGACCAATCTTATTGCAGTTAAAACACTTAAAGGGTAGTTTTCCTTCATACTTACCGGATCCTCTTGGCAGTCTCTTTGCAATGAGGGCTTCAAGTTGAGCTGTTTCTGCTTCTTCTTCTTCCATGTCTCTTCTTGCTTGATCATACCATGACATTTTCCTTGATGAGTTTTCACCCGGATCAAATCTCTGTTTGCCTTTCACATAGGCACTGGCTTTAAAAGCAGACTCAGTCTTGGGTGGATCATCTCCAAACTCGGTCATTTCAAATGCAGCTAGTTTGCCAGCCAATTGTTCTCTTGTGACAGTTGTGTGGGCTCTGAATTCATCAATGGCAGCAACTTTGATTTTGTAGGCAGCAGGAAGGGATCTTAGGATTTTGCAGACAATCTCATTTTCATCTAGAGTTCCACCAGCATTTCTGATTCCACATACCAGCTCATTTACTCTTGGCATAAAGGTAGTAATGTTTTCATCATCTCTCATTTTCAATCTTTCAAATTTCCCTTTCAGACTTTGCAACCTTGCACTTTTGACAAACTCATCTCCTTCATACAGAAGTTCCAGTTTAGTTAGGATCTCATATGCAGTTGGTAGGTCAATGACATTCGAGAGATCTGAGTCATTCAATGCGCTTAGAAGAGCTTCCTTGGTCCGCAGATTGTTTTCAGCTTCTGTGGTTTCATCAGGAGTTGTCGGACCACCTTGTGGGGGTATATATGGTTTTGAAATCATAGCCAAGTATGCTTTTCCCATACATTCCAAATGACACTTCATGCGACCTTTCCAGAGAGTGAAGTTGGTTCCATCGAACTTCGGACTATCCTTCTTGTATGACGACATCCTGGATCACCTCAAGCGGTTAAGCTCCTATCAGAGGAACTCAGCTCTGATACCAATTGTTGGATCTAGGGCATACAACTGAGAGGGGGGGGGGTGAATCAGTTGTATAGAACTTGTTCTATTTCAAACACTTTATTCTCTGTTGTTTAGTTAGCAGCATATCAAATAATCATTCATGGAAGCACAATACATAAACACAAGAGTAGATAAGCATCAACACATTGAACACCAAGATTTTGACGTGGAAAACCCGGTTAAGGGAAAAACCACGGGGTGATTAACCCAAGAATTATTCTCTGTTAGAAGAATAAGGAAAAATGAATGGCACATGCCAATAAGGGCTCACTGCCCGAGCACACTGCTCACAAAGAGGCCCACTGCCTACAAGGAGACACACTGTCTACAGAGTGATAAAAATCACAGTCTTGAACTAGAGAATGACATCTCTACCATGTCCGGATCAGTTCCAATTAAGCCCAACAATCTCTGCTCTGCCTTTCGCACCTTTCTTCGCTACACCATACTCATCCACATGCTACACACTTTGAAATGAACTCACAAACCGTTATTTATACAAGACATCGACTTAGGAACAAACATCTAAGTCGGCAAACAACCATAGGAGTATCCACAAGATGACTAACACATCCGGTCGGCCATCACAAGAACATTCGCAGGATGAACAACTCATCCGGTCGGCTAAACAGAGCAATAACTTCATCCGGAAGAATAACTTCAATTCCGGGCTCTACCATCAATGCGGGCCAACAACACAACCTAAACATGATTCAAGAACCTTCACAAGTCTGTCTGAATGTCCGGATACATCCGCACTTCCTCTACTTACTGGGATCTCTTGTCTTCCTCATCCGGAACTTCAAGAACACAGTCTGTCGCCACTGTCATAATGCAAGAGGTACTTCCGGACCTCCAAATCACACACAAACCCGGATGACACATCACAAGGACATCTAAAGCACTCCTTCCAATCCGCAGATTATGATAATACAATTCCGGACCTCACCGGACCTTTTTGTGATCCTCTGTCACCTCCGGATACTTGCCGGACCCGGTTCTATACCGGCAGCCATAACTCCTTCAGATCTTCATGCGGACCTCTGAAATCTTAACTGTAGCATCTCAAGACTCATATCTACTAACCCTTTAATCCGCATCCTCCGGTTCTCATCCTATACAGTATATTTACCTTCTTCTCATCACTGTTCTTCACTGTTCCTGACTGAGGCTAATTTTCTCAATATCCTCAGCACAAAGCTCATCAAATCCTTCTTGTCAATGCAGTATGAGTATGTTGACATCAATGACAACAATGGCTCACCTCATACTTGCAACAGGATTTGCATGTTTTGGAGAGATAAGGTATGTCAAGAGCCTTTCAAAACATTTGACAACAGTGTGCCCCCAATCTTTATCAAGACCAAAGAATAGAGGAAAGGAAGTTTGGATGGATGGATGGGACAGGATAGGAAATGGTATGAAAGGAAACTGGTAGGAGAAGAGTGATATGTTGATGAGACAAGGTGCCCCCAAGTGTAGGTGACATAGAAGATCAACTTTACACATGACATCTATTTACCAGGTTTTCATCATGGTACTTATCCAAACAACAATGAAATGTGCAAGCAAAGGAGATATAAAGAACTAACAAGTGATATTTACAATCTTTACCTGTCGGCTTCCATTGGTCGCCTAGTCTCTGTCAATCTTGGATGATGCAAATGGGCCCTCAGGGAGTTTGCTTCCTTGATTTGATTCTTCAAGATGACAAGGAGAAATGGCTACGATGATTTCTGCATTACGATGGTATGAAGATGATGATATGAGAATGGCTAGAATGATTTCCTAGAGGAATTTGGGTATAGATTCGATGCCAGAATGAGTCTCTCTCATTGGCTTAGAAGGGGGTTCTATTTATAGGATTTTAGAGATGAGAATGGAGGGTCAGGATTCATCTAATGAGATCAATGGCCCTCATTAATTGTGAATCTTTAATTCATAATGGATGAATTAAAAATTCAGAGTGAAGGATAGTGGATTATGACAATTGAATTGAAAATTCAAAGTGTAGGATAATGGATTATGACAATTGAATTGAAAATTTAGAGTGGGGGACAATGGGTTATAACAATTGAATTAAAAATTCAAAGTGGAGGATAATGGGGAACATTGAATTAAGAATTCAATTTTAGATTTTGGAGGATATTAGGTAATTAAATATTAGGAATATTTAATTGTATGTGCAACATGGTGAGGTGGAAGGGATGAGGTGGAAGGATGAGGTGGATTGATGAGATGGATTTGGGATTTGAGACATTAGAAGAATTTAGGGATTTCAATTAAATGAACCAATCAAATAAACATTGAATATTTATTTGATTGATAGAGGAAAATAAGAATTAAGATAAATATCAGAATATTTACTTAATTCGACCTGTGCCAATTTTAGGCTACTACATTTTACCCCTCTTTGAAGTAATGTGTTTTATCACATTGTTTCAAAGAATAAATAGTCTGATAATGATGCATGCCCTAGTTTTGGCCCTGGTATAGGTTATGACAATAGGATGCCCCCTCAGGAGATTAGATGGGGAGAAGGCGACAGGTGTGAGACGGACAATCTCACGATAAGATATGTTGACAGGAATGAAATGGTTGAATGCAGAACAAAGGGATGAATGATATGGAATGCAAGATAAAAAGATGACACACAAGCAAGTAAGCAAGTATGCACAAATGATACAAGCACAAGCAAGGTATTGCCCTTGTCAAGCAGTAAACCAATGATATGGATCGATGATGTCTGGTTTCAGGAATGAAATATGTCATATAAGACTCTGGGTCTGGTTTTGACAATATAACATCCTGTCTAAGACATTTGATATGACAGTGTTTTTATGGCAGGAAATGATATATCCCTAGAGCAACATGAAGGATAGTGGCTAGTTTCAGGAAATGAAGCATGTTGTGTAAGACACGTGTGTTGGTCTGATTTCAACAATGCAACATCCTGTATAAGACCATTGATTGATTAACTAATCGAGTTGGTTTATGACTGGACAAGGATCAAGACCACTGATTGTGATTGGATCATGTGACAAGATTGACTTGACTTGATTGGCATGGATTAAGGATAGACTTGCAATTGGATACGGTATGGATATGAGATGTGATTGGATATGGTATGGATATAGATGTGGATATTTGTCACCTTGAGATAGCAAGTATTTTGAAGCGCTTTCATCATTGGGCTTTATTATGTTGTAAGAAAATACAAGCATCTAGGTATAATTGAACCGAGATGACCTGAGTATTACTTACATGGATTTTTGATTTAGCAAGTTAATACAAGCATCTAGCCAAAATTGAATCTAGATGACCTGAGTACTTCTTGCATTTTAACAGACAAGGATTGCCCCTTTTCATGTTTAGACCTCAGAGTCCTCGATGATCTTTTGTCGATCATGTCATTAGACAGAAGTCGTCACATTACTAGAGTTTAATCCACAAGCAGCAGACAAAGAAAATAATCATGCTCCCATCATAGCATCTCTGGCTTTTGGCATCCTCGAGTAGCATGGAAAGGCATGATAGCATAAATCAAGACTCTGAATCTAACCAACACTAAACATTCATGCATTTAGATGTGTTTGTTTCTTGCCATAATTGATATGAGATTTAGCTTGAGTGTTTCAGTATGGTATTCTGTTTTGCCTTGGACAGGTTGAAGTTTTTCATCAAGATTTTTGTTTGGATGTAATTCTGAAGAAAATGATATTTATGGAAGCTGCAAGGGAGTGCCAATAATAGAGGAGGACTTAAATGTTGATGATCAGGAGTGTAAGATGAGTAAAATCCATACTCTAAGAACACAACCAGAGATCTGTAAAGAGTGCATAGAGGACAAAGAAAGTTGTGAATTTATGCGTAAATTGGAATATAGAAATGATTTGTATGCATCTTTTTCGAGGTAAAGAACCTCCTAGGTCCATTTTAGCTTCCTCTGGGTCTTTACCTAATGTTGAATAGTGCACATCAAAGAGGTCTCGGAAGACATCGACAAATGGTAGCTCAATAAACTTAAGAGTTTTTGAATGCACAACCGTGTATCAATTGAAGATGATGAGGGATTTTTGTTTGGAAGCGGACTTTGTTGCTCTTGTTTGTCTAGCAGAAGGTATCACAATCCTTATTAGTGGGACAAACGACAAGACATGGATGGACTAGAAGAAATACAACAAGAAAGACGACAAGAAATGGGACGGATGGGGAAGCAGAGCCTCGGGGGCTCATTGATAATGGCCTTGCCTACGTGACAACGCAGAGGTAGCGTAGTTCAGGGACGTGGACCATGGATGTAATAGAGGACAGATGACAAGATATGAGATGGACAGGGAAGTGGAGTAGACTCAAATAGATAGAAGGACTAGACATGGGATGAATAGGGAAAGTGGAGCCTCGGGGGCACATGAGAATAATGGCCTTACCTACATGATAGCTCAGAGGCGACGTAGTTCAAGACTTGGACCATGGATGGACTAGAGGATAGATGACAAGATATGAGATGGACAGGGAAGCAGAGCCTCGGGAGTGCATTGATAATGGCCTTGCCTACGTGATAGCTCAGAGGCGACGTAGTTCGGTACTTGGACCATGGATGGCCTAGAGGATAGATGACAAGATATGAGATGGACAGGGAAGTGGAGTAGACCCAGACAGATAGAAGGACTAGACATGGGACGAATAGGGAAAGTGGAGCCTCGGGGGCACATGAGAATAATGGCCTTGCCTACGTGATAGCTCAGAGGCAATGTAGCTCGGGACTTAGACCATGGATGGACTAGAGGATAGATGACAAGATATGAGATGGACAGGGAAGTAGAGCCTCGGTGGCACATTGATAATGGCCTTGCCTACGTGATAGCTCAGAGGCATCGTAGTTCGGGACTTGGACCATGGATGGACTAGAGGATAGATGACAAGATATGAGATGGACAGGGAAGCATAGGCTCGGGGGTGCATGAGAATAATGGCCTTGCCTACGTGATAGCTCAGAGGCGACGTAGTTCGACAAAACCCTAATGGACATAAGATATGGATCGGATGAGACACGGTATGGAACTGATATGGATCAGATATGGAATAGGTAGGACTAATGACAAGGAACCACCACAGATAGGTAGATGTATGGGTGAATGGAATAGGTAGGTAGAAGGAACCAATGATGTGATCTCCAAGGACTATGTCACATAAGTATAACATGCCCCATTGTAGGTAGAATGCTTAGGATTTTTTGTGGCAATGTTTAGGATGATAGGAGGATGAAGGATTTGCTAGTTTTGGAGGGGTAAGGTATGTCAAGAGACATCTAGAACATTTGTCAATCATTGTGCCCCCAATCTTTATCAAGACCAAAGAATAGAGGAAAGGAAGTTTGGATGGATGGATGGGACAGGATAGGAAATGGTATGAAAGGAAACTGGTAGGAGAAGAGTGATATGTTGATGAGACAAGGTGCCCCCAAGTGTAGGTGACATAGAAGATCAACTTTACACATGACGCCTGTTTACCAGGTTTTCATCATGGTACTTATGCAAGGTGCCTGTTTGCCAAGTTTTCACCATTGGATGAAGGAATTTCTCTTTACTTTTTTTCATTTTTGTTTTTTTTTAGTTACACGACATGCTTCATTTCCTAAAACTAGCCACTATCCTTCGTGTTGCTCTAGGTATATATCATTTCCTGCCATAACAACACTATCGTATCAAATGTCTTAGACAGGATGTTATATTATCGAAACCAGACCCGGAGTTTTATACGACATATTTCATTCCTGAAACCAGACATCATCGACCCATATCGATGGTTTATTGCTCAACAGGAGCAATACCTTGCTTGTGCTTGTGTCATTTGTGCATACTTGCTTACTTGCATGTGTGTCATCTTTTTATCTTGGATTCCATATCATTCATCCCTTTCTGCATCCAACCATTTCATATCCTATCAACCTATCTTATCGTGAGATTGTCCATCTCACGCCTTACACCTTCTCCCTGGCCAATCTCCCGAGGGGGCATCCTATCATCATAACCTGTACCAGGGGCAAACTGGGGCATGCATCATTATCAGACTATTTATTCTTTGAAACAACGTGATAAAAACATCCTAGCATCTCTAGCTTTTGGCATCCTCGAGTAGCATAGAAAGGCATGATAGCATAAATCAAGACTCTTAATCTAACCAACACAAAACATTCTGGCATTAGATGTGTTTGTTTCTTGCCATAATTGATATGAGATTTAGCTTGAGTGTTTCAATATGGTGCTCTATTTTGCCTTGGACAGGTTGATGTTTTTCATCAAGATTTTTGTTTGGATGTAATTCTAAAGCAAATGATATTTATGGAAGCTGCAAGGGAGTGCTAATAACAGAGGAGGACTTAAATGTTGATGATCAGGAGTGTAAGATGAGTAAAATCCATACTCTAAGAACACAACCAGAGATCTGTAAAGAGTGCATATAGGACAGAGAAAGTTGTGAATTTATGCATAAATTGGAATATAGAAATGAGGAGATTCGTATGCATCTTTTTCGAGGTAAAGAACCTCCTAGGTCCATTTTAGCTTCCTCTAGGTCTTTATTTGATGTTGAATGGTGCACATTAAAGAGGTCTCGGAAGACATCGACAAATGGTAGCTCAATTAACTTGAGAGTTTCTGAATGTACAACCGTGTATCAATTGAAGATGATGAGGGATTTTTGTTTGGAAGCGGACTTTGTTGCTCTTATTTGTCTAGCAGAAGGTATCACAATCCTTATTGGTGGGACAAATGACAAGACATGGATGCACTAGAAGAAAGACAACAAGAAAGATGACAAGAAATGGGATGGATGCGGAAGCGGAGCCTCGGGGCCGCATTGATAATGGCCTTGCCTACGTGACAACACAGAGGCAGTGTAGTTCAAGGACATGGACCATGGATGTAATAGAGGACAGACGACAAGATATGAGATGGACAGGGAAGTGGAGTGGACTTAGACAGATAGAAGGACCAGACATGGGACGAATAGGGAAAGTGGAGCCTCGGGGGCGCATTGATAATGGCCTTGCCTACGTGACAACGCAGAGGCTGCATAGTTTGGGACTTAGACAATGGATGGACTAGAGGATAAACGACAAGATATGAGATAGACAGGGAAGCAAAGGCTCAAGGGCACATTGAAAATAATGGCCTTGCCTACGTGATAGCTCAGAGGCGACATAGTTCGACAAGAATCCTAATGGACCTAAGATATGGATCGGATGAGACATGGTATGGAACCGATATGGATCAGATATGGAACATGTAGGACTAATGACAAGGAACCACCATGGATAGGTAGATGTATGGGTGAATGGAACAGGTAGGTAGAAGGAACCAAGGATGTGATCTCCAAGGACTATGTCACATAAGTATAACATGCCCCATTGTAGGTAGAATGCTTAGGATTTTTAATGGCAATGTTTAGGATGATAGGAGGATGAAGGATTTGCATGTTTTGGAGGTGTAAGGTATGTCAAGAGACATATAGAACATTTGTCAATCATTATGCCCCCAATCTTTATCAAGACCAAAGAATAGAGGAAAGGAAGTTTGGATGGATGGATGGGACAGGATAGGAAATGGTATGAAAGGAAACTGGTAGGAGAAGAGTGATATGTTGATGAGACAAGGTACCCCCAAGTGTAGGTGACATAGAAGATCAACTTTACACATGACGCCTGTTTACCAGGTTTTCATTATGGTACTTATCCAAGGTGCCTGTTTGCCAAGTTTTCACCATTAGATGAAGGAATTTCACTTTACTTTTTTTTGTTTTTGTTTTTTTAAATATTTAGATAGGAGAAGGTGGATATGGAAAGACTCGAGTATAGAGTTCCTTGAAAGGTTATAGTCTCGCTAGATAGATACTGTCGAATGGACAATGTCAAGTGTTCTCATAGATGTTGGTGGCGGATCGTATGAAAGTGATATGGCGTAGGTAGATAGTGGATTATGGAAGGTGGGATAGCGAAGGGAAGACTTACACAAAAGCATGGACCATAGGCATAGGATGCGGAAGATGTGTAGGATAATGTATGTAAGATGGGGAGATGTAGTTATGTGGAATGGAAGGGAATCATGACCAACAATTGCACATACCATGGTAAACATTATATATTCATTCAAGCAAGGCCATTGATCTCATGCACCCCCGAGGCTCCACTTTCCCTATTCGTCCCATGTCTAGTCCTTCTATCTGTCTGAGTCTGCTCCACTTCTCTATCCATCTCATATCTTGTCATATGTCCTCTATTACATCCATAGTCCACATCCCCGAACTACGCTGCCTCTGCGTTGTCACGTAGGCAAGGCCATTATCAATGCAGCCCCGAGGCTCCGCTTCCCCATCCATCCCATTTCTTGTTGTCTTTCTTGTTGTCTTTCTTCTAGTCCATCCATGTCTTGTCATCTATCCCACCAATAGGGATTGTGATACCTTCTTCTAGACAAACAAGAGCAACAAAGTCCACTTCCAAACAAAAATCCCTCATCATCTTCAATTGTACATGGTCACGCATCCAGAAACTCTCAAGTTAATTGAGCTACTATTTGTCGATGTCTTCCGAGACCTCTTTGATGTGCACCATTCAACATCAGATAAAGACCCAGAGGAAGCTTAAATGGACCTAGGAGGTTCTTTACCTCAAAAAAGACACATACAAATCTCCTCATTTCTATATTCCAATTTACGCATAAATTCACAGCTTTCTCTATCCTATATACACTCTTTATAGATCTCTGGTTGTGTTCTTAGAGTATGGATTTTACTCATCTTACACTCTTGATCATCAACATTTAAGTCCTCCTCTATTATTGGCACTCCCTTGCAGCTTCCATAAATATCATTTGCTTCAAAATTACATCCAAACAAAAATCTTGACGAAAAACATCAACCTGTCCAAGGCAAAATAGAGGACCATACTGAAACACTCAAGCTAAATCTCATATCAATTATGGAAAGAAACAAACACATCTAAATGCATGAATGTTTTGTGTTGGTTAGATTCAGAGTGTTGATTTATGCTATCATGCCTTTCTATGCTACTCGAGGATGCCAAAAGCTAGAGATGCTATGATGAAGGCATGATCATTTTCTTTGTTTGCTATATGTGGATTACGCTTTAGTAATGTAACACCTTGTCTAAAGATATGATCAGCAAAAGATCATCGAGGACATCAAAGTTCTAACATGAACGGGGACAATCCTTGTTTGTTGAAATGCAAGAAGTACTCAAGTCATCTAGATTCAATTTTGGCTAGATGCTTGTATTAACTTGCTAAATCAAAAATCCATGTAAGTAATACTCAAGTCATCTTGGTTCAATTATACCTAGATGCTTGTATTTTCTTACAACATAATAAAGCCCAATGATGAAAGCACTTCAAAATACTTGCTATCTCAAGGTGACAAATATACACATCTATATCCATACCATATCCAATCACATCTCATATCCATACCGTATCCAATTGCAAGTCTATCCTTAATCCATGCCAATCAAGTCAAGTCAATCTTGTCACATGATCTAATCACAATCAGTGGTCTTGATCCTTGTCCAGTCGTAAACCAACTTGATCAGTTAATTAATCAATGGTCTTATACAGGATGTTGCATTGTCAAAATTAGACCAACATGCATCTTACATGACATGCTTCATTTCCTGAAACCAGCCACTATCCTTCGTGTTGCTCTAGGGATATATCATTCCCCGCCATAACAATAATGTCGTATCAAATGTCTTAGACAAGATGTTATATTGTTGAAACCAGACCCGGAGTCTTATATGACATATTTCATTCCTAAAACCAGACATCATCGATCCATATCATTGGTTTACCATTTGACAGGGGCAATACCTTGCTTGTGCTTGTATCATTTGTGCATACTTGCTTACTTGCTTGTGTGTCATCTTTTTATCTTGCATTCCATATCATTCATCCCTTTCTTCTGCATTCAACCATTTCATTCCTGTCAACATATCTTATCGTGAGATTATCCGTCTCACGCCTACCGCCTTCTCCCCATCCAATCTCCTGAGGAGGTATCCTATCGTTATAACCTATACCAGGGTCAAACTGGGGCATGCATCATTATTAGACTATTTATTCTTTGAAACAACGTGATAAAACACATTGCTTCAAAGAGGGGCAAAATGTAATATTCTAAAATTGGCACAGGTCAAATTAAGTAAATATTCTGATATTTATCTTAATTCTTATTTTCCTCTGTCAATCAAATAAATATTCAAAGTTTATTTGATTGGTTCATTTAATTGAAATCCCTAAATTCTTCTAATGTCTCAAATCCCAAATCCACCTCACAAAATCCACCTCATCAATCCACCTCATCCTTCCACCTCATCCCTTCCACCTCACCATGTTGCACATACAATTAAATATTCCTAATATTTTATTGGCTAATATCCTCCAAAATCCAAAATTGAATTCTTAATTAAATGTTCCCCATTATCTTCCACTTTGAATTTTCAATTCAATTGTCATAACCCATTGATGAAACCTAGTAGCTTACCTGAAGTGACTCCAAACACACATTTCTTTGGGTTCAACTTGACTTTGAATTGGTCTAATCTCTAAAAGATTTTTTCTAGCACATCCAGGTGTGATTCTCTTGTGAGTGACTTTGCTAGGATGTCATTGACATAGTCCTCCATGGTTACATGCATCATATCATGGAATATAGTTGTCATAGCACGTTGATATGTGGCCCCTGCATTTTTTAGCCCAAATGGCATGACGTTCCAACAAAAAGTGCCCCACAGACAGGTGAAGACTATCTTGTGTTGGTCTTCTGGTGCTATCCTAATCTGATTATACCCTGAGAAACCATCCATGAGAGATAACATGGTATGCCTTGCTATCAAGTCGACTATGATATCTATATTCGGCAATGGAAAATCATCCTTGCAGCAAGCTTTGTTTAGGTCTCTGAAATCATTGCATAGTCAGACTCGGCCATCTGGTTTAGACACTGGCACAATGTTGGATATCCACTTCGGGTAGTCTATAGCTCTGATGAACCCTACATCCAGTAATTTCTTGAGTTCTTCTTTGACCAATAGTGCTATGTGTGGATGCATTTTTCTAAGCTTTTGTTTCACTAGTTTTACTCCTGGGTCTAACGGAAGATGGTGTAGAATCAAGTTTGGATCTAGGCCTGGCATGTCTGCCTATGACCACGCAAAGCTGCCCCTCTTTTCCTCGAAGAATGGTACAAACCTAGTCTTTTCTGGTGGAGTAAGAGCTTTAGCAAAATGGATGATTTTAGGCTGTTCCTCTGTACCAATGTTGACTGGCTCTGTAGGTTCCACAACAATCTGAGACTTCTCTTGTTGCATGTCATTAGGGAGAGTGTCAAGCTTTCCATCATCAGGTGCCATAGTTGGGTTTTCACCTTCAGGTGCATTTTTTCTTTTTATTATTTTGGGATTTAACACTGCCGCAGAGCGGTTTTCACTGTCAGATCTAATTTTTATCTTGACATTTTTGTGACTGGAAGGCTTGGCACTCTCCCTGAAGTAAGCCATGGTGAATATATTTTGTGCACCGTTCAACATCAGATAAAGACCCAGAGGAAGATAAAATGGACCTAGGAGGTTCTTTACCTCAAAAGAGATGAATACAAATCTCCTCATTTCTATATTCCATCTATCCTATAAATTCATAGCTTTCTCTGTCCTCTATGCACTCTTTACAGATCTCTGGTTGTGTTCTTAGAGTATGGATTTTACTCATCTTACACTCCTGATCATCAACATTTAAGTCCTCCTCTGTTATTGGCACTTCCTTGCAGCTTCCATAAATATTATTTGCTTTAGAATTTTGAAATTCAACCAAAAAACCATCATAATAAATCATGCCCTTTCTACAAACATAAAAAAATCCAAACACATCACAAACATTAAAAAATCTCAAAATAATATATTCATCACAAAAATCAAACTTGCTCCATCACACTCTCATCATCGTCACATTTATCCTCAATAAGCTTACACTCGATCCAAGCTTCGCATCACCTATCAAAGCATTGTCCTTAATCAAAATCCTCAACTATCAAATCAGCATCAATCAAAACTTGTCATCCTATCATCAAACTTGTACCAGGGGCAAACTGGGGCATGTATCATTATCAGACTATTTATTCTTTGAAGCAACACTGTAGACTGCATTGCATCAAAGAGGGGCAAAATGTATATGCCTAAAAATGACACGATTCATCCTAAATAAATATTCTAAATATTTATTCCATTCTTCTATCAATTAAATAAATATTCCAAATTTATTTAATCGATTCACTATCCTACAATTAAATAAAATCATTTTATTTAATCAAAATCGCTAAATTCTTCTAATGTCTCAAATCACAAAATCCACCTCATCTTTCCACCTCATCTCTTCCACCTCACCATGTTGCACATATAATTAAATATTCTTAATATTTAATTAGCTAATATCCTCCATTTTCCAAAATAAATCTTTAAATCCATTATCCTCCATTGAATTTTTAATTCAATGTTCTCCATTATCCTCCACTCTAAATTTTTAATTCAATTGTCATAACCCATTGTCCCCCACTCTAAATTTTTAATTCAACTGTCATAACCCATTGTCCCCCACTTTGAATTTTTAATTCAACTGTCATAACCCATTGTCCCCCACTCTGAATTTTTAATTCAAATGTCATAATCCACTGTGAATAAAAGATTTACTTTTATTCCTAGCCATTGATCTTCATATCTTCTCTCAACCATTGATCCTCATTCTTCCAAGTCTATAAAAGAAGCTTCATCCCTCCATTCTACTCATCTAGGTTATTTGTATTGTTACTCTGTAGGATTCTACTCACACACCTTTGCCATCCCAATACTATTTGCTTGAGATCACCCTCTTGCTTTGAAGCTCTACTTCATAGCAATACCTATCCACGTAGCCATTTACCATCGACATCCTACAACACAGCTAAGAGAGTGCACTCACTAAGGGCCTACTTCATCAGCAAAGGATGGTTGTAATAGGCAAACAATAGAAGCTTTGAAATAGGGAATGTTTGCATTGTTATTCATTTGCTTCATTTCCTTCTATCTTTCTTGTTTTCATTATTTTGTTGGTATTTGGTCGCCTATCCTCTCTTGATCTTGGATGATGCAAATAGGCCCTCAAGGAGCTTGCTTCCTTGCTTCGATTCCTCAAGATGATAAGGAGAAATGGCTATGATGATTTTTGCATTACGATGGTATGAAGATGATGATATGAGAATGGCTAGAATGATTTCCTAGAGGAATTTAGGTATAGATTCGATGCCAGAATGAGTTTCTCTCACTGGCTTAGAAGGGGGTTCTATTTATAGGATTTTAGAGATGAGAATGGAGGGTCAGGATTCATCTGTTGAGATCAATGGACCTCATTAATTGTGAATCTTTAATTCATAATGGATGAATTAAAAATTTAGAGTGGAGGATAGTGGATTATAACAATTGAATTAAAAATTCAAAGTGGAGGATAATGGATTATGACAATTGAATTGAAAATTCAGAGTGGGGGACAGTGGGTTATGACAATTGAATTGAAAATTTAGAGTGGGGGACAATGGGTTATGACAATTGAATTGAAAATTCAAAGTGGAGGATAATGGGGAACATTGAATTAAGAATTCAATTTTGGATTTTGGAGGATATTAGATAATTAAATATTAGGAATATCGAATTGTATGTGCAACATAGTGAGGTGGAAGGGATGAGGTGGAAGGATGAGGTGGATTTTGTGAGGTGGATTTGGGATTTGAGACATTAGAAGAATTTAGGGATTTTAATTAAATGAACCAATCAAATAAACTTTGAATATTTATTTGATTGATAGAAGAAAATAAAAATTAAGATAAATATCAGAATATTTACTTAATTCGACCTGTGCCAATTTTAGGCTATTACATTTTGCCCCTCTTTGAAGCAATGTGTTTTATCACATTGTTTCAAAGAATAAATAGTCTGATAATGATGCATGCTCTAGTTTGGCCCTTGTATAGGTTATGACGATAGGATGCCCCCTTCGGAGATTGGACGGGGAGAAGGCGGCAGGCGTGAGATGGACAATCTCAGGATAAGATATGTTGATAGGAATGAAATGGTTGAATGCAGAAGAAAGGGATGAATGATATGGAATGCAAGATAAAAAGATGACACACAAGCAAGTAAGCAAGTATGCACAAATGATATAAGCACAAGCAAGGTATTGCCCCTGTCGAGTGGTAAACCAATGATATGGATCGATGATGTCTAGTTTCAGAAATGAAATATGCTGTATAAGACTCCAGCTCTAGTTTTGACAATATAACATCCTGTTTAAGCCATAAACAAGACACCCAAGACCTACATGCTTTATCCAATGAAAGTCTTGTTGACCTACTTCAGCATTCACCTCGTTTAATAGCCTTCCTTCAAAGCAAAGAGATCTCTTCCTCTAGTCATGATCCCACAACATCCACTTGTCATGATGAGACACTTGTCCCCCAAGTAAGCATAAAAGATCAAACAAATCACTTGGATCTTAGTGAACACAATGCTAATCACGATCCTAATGATTCTTCTTCACCATCCATTATTGACCATGCTACAAAGCCTCCATATATCCTTGGTCTTACTACCTTCAAGCATGAATGTTCTTTCTTAGAACACCAGCAACCATTATCCACTATCTTGCCTTCTCCATCCAATAAAGAACTTGTGTCTAGTGTTCCACCTACACATAATCTTGTTGTCCACTGCATACTCCAGAAGATGAACTATCAAAGTAAAGGCTTAGGCCTTCATGAACAAGGTATTTTGGAACCTATCCATATCAATGTTCCTCCACCTTCATACGGCCTTGGATACATACCAAAAGTTGCACAAACTCAAGATGTTGGTACTTCCTCCACTCCTCCTAAGTCTACCACTTTCCATCGTAAACACTATCATATCCCCAAAACATATGTCGCCATTCCACCTCCATCATCCTACACATCCCACAAGCATGTGACCATACACCTGCCACCATCCAAACTCCCTCCGCTACTTCCAACTCCTAATACCCCACCATCCAAACTCCCTCCGCTACTTCCAACTCCTAATATCCCACCATCCAATCTACCTCCGCTACTTCCAACTCCTAATATCCCCCTATGCCGTTTACCACCACTGCTTCCAACACCTTATCCATCCATCTATAAATCCTCTAAATACCCCAATCATGGATGACAAATGCACATATGGTCTAAACAAGGAGCTTTCACCAACCTCAATTCTACCATCCCACGGGGATTCAATGACAAATATGTGGATGCCTCTACCTATAAAGCAAAAAATCCTAAGAGTTCTCATGACCTAGGATATAAAAGAAAAGAATCAAAGAATTATCCATATCAAAAGCTACATGTACCCATACACATCAATGCCAAATTAAACAAGATGTGGGTCCCCAATCAACAAATGATTCATCCAAAAGCTGCACAAAAGTTGCATACACCCAAACCCATACCTTCATAGGTACTATCTAAAAGCAAAATGGTTTGGGTACCCAAGAAAAAAGCCTTCAAGATACATGAGCCATCCACCTCTCAAGAATCTCAAGAATCCACTTTCTCCCATTCCATCCATAAGTCTGAAATTCTTCCATCCCACATGGTAAACAAAAATTAGAAAAATACTAAGTCTATGTGGGTCCATAAATTCTTAAATCATTAATCCACAAGAAAAAGTCTCTGTTGCCTCCTACACTACTTTCCCATCACCAGCTTCAATGTTTACCATGGTATGTACAATCGTTGGTCATGATTCCCTACACATCTTACTCATCCTATGCTTATGGTCCATGCTTTTGCATAAGTCTTCCCTCCACTATCATACCTTCCATAATCCACTATCTACCTACGCCATATCACTTTCATACGATCCCCTACCAACATCTGTAAGAACACTTGACATTGTCCATTCGACAGTATCTATCTAGCGGGACTATCACCTTTCAAGGAACTCTATACTCAAGTCTTTCCATATCCACCTTCTCCTATCTAAATATTCAAAAAAACAAAAAAACAAACAAAAACAAAAAAAAGTAAAGAGAAATTCCTTCATCCAATGGTGAAAACTTAGCAAACAAGCACCTTGGATAAGTACCATGATAAAAACCTGGTAAACATGCGTCATGTGTAAAGTTGATCTTCTATGTCACCTACACTTGGGGGCACCTTGTCTCATCAACATATCACTCTTCTCCTACCAGTTTCCTTTCATACCATTTCCTATTCTGTCCCATTCATCCATCCAAACTTCCTTTCCTCTATTCTTTGGTCTTGATAAAGATTGGGGGCACAATGATTGACAAATGTTCTAGATGTCTCTTGACATACCTTACCCCTCCAAAACATGCAAATCGTTCATCCTCCTATCATCCTAAAAACTGCCGTAAAAAATCCTAAGCATTCTACCTACAATGGGGCATGTTATACTTATGCGACATAGTCCTTGGAGATCACATCCTTGGTTCCTTCTACCTACCTATTCCATTCACCCATACATCTATCTATCCATGGTTGTTCCTTGTCATTACTCCTACCTATTCCATATCTGATCCATATTGGTTCCATACCGTGTCTCATCTGATCCATATCTTAGGTCCATTAGGGTTCTTGTCGAACTACGTTGCCTCTGAGCTATCACGTAGGCAAGGCCATTATTCTCATGCGCCACCGAGGCTCTGTTCCCTATCCTTCTCATATCTTGTCATCTATCCTCTAGTCCATCCATGGTCCAAGTCCTGAATTATGTCGCCTCTGAGCTATCACGTAGGCAAGGCCATTATCAATGCGCCCTCGAGGCTCTGCTTCCCTGTCCATCTCATATCTTGTCGTCTATCCTCTAGTCCATCCATGGTCCAAGTCCCAACCTACGTCGCCTCTGAGCTATCACGTAGGCAAGGCCACTATTCTCATGCGCCCCCGAGGCTCCACTTTCCCTATTCGTCCCATGTCTAGTCCTTCTATCTGTCTGAGTCCTCTCCACTTCCCTGTCCATCTCATATCTTGTCATCTATCCTCTATTACATGCATGGTCCACGTCCCCGAACTACGCTGCCTCTATGTTGTCACGTAGGCAAGGCCATTATCAATGCGCCCCCGAGGCTTCGCTTCCCCATACGTCCCATTTCTTGTCATCTTTCTTGTTGTCTTTCTTCTAGTCCATCCATGTCTTGTTGTCTGTCCCACCAATAAGGATTGTGATACCTTCTGCTAGACAAACAAGAGCAACAAAGTCCGCTTCCAAACAAAAATCCCTCATCATCTTCAATTGAAACACGGTTGTGCATTTAGAAACTCTCAAGTTAATTGAGCTACCATTTTTCGATGTCTTCCGAGACCTCTTTGATGTGCACTGTTCAACATCAGGTAAAGACCCAGAGGAAGCTAAAATGGACCTAGAAGGTTCTTTACCTCGAAAAAGATGCATACGAATCTCCTCATTTCTATATTCCAATTTACGCATAAATTCACAGCTTTCTCTGTCCTCTATGCACTCTTTATAGATCTCTGGTTGTGTTCTTAGAGTATAGATTTTACTCATCTTACACTCCTAATCATCAACATTTAAGTCCTCTATTATTGGCACTCCCTTGCAGCTTCCATAAATATCATTTGCTTCAGAATTACATCCAAACAAAAATCTTGACAAAAAACATCAACCTGTCCAAGGCGAAACAGAGCACCATATTGAAACACTCAAGCTAAATCTCATATCAATTATGGCAAGAAACAAACACATCTAAATGCATGAATGTTTTGTGTTGGTTAGAATTAGAGTCTTGATTTATGCTATCATGCCTTTCTATGCTACTCGAGGATGCCAAAAGCTAGAGATGCTATGATGGGAGCATGATTATTTTCTTTATCTGCTGCTTGTGGATTAAACTCTAGTAATGTGACGACTTCTGTCTAACGACATGATCGGCAAAAGATCATCGAGGACTCCGAGGTCTAAACATGAAAAGGGGCAATCCTTGTCTGTTAAAATGCAAGAAGTACTCAGGTCATCTAGATTCAATTTTGGCTAGATGCTTGTATTAACTTGCTAAATCAAAAATCCATGTAAGTAATACTCTGGTCATCTCGGTTCAATTATACCTAGATGCTTGTATTTTCTTACAACATAATAAAGCCCAATGATGAAAGCGCTTCAAAATACTTGCTATCTCAATGTGACAAATATCCACATCTATATCCATACCATATCCAATCACATCTCATATCCATACTGTATCCAATTGCAAGTCTATCCTTAATCCATGGCAATCAAGTCAAGTCAATCTTGTCACATGATCCAATCACAATCAGTGGTTTGATCCTTGTCCGATCGTAAACCAACTCAATCAGTTAATCAATCAATGGTCTTATACAGGATGTTGCATTGTCAAAATCAGACCAACACACGCGTCTTACATGACATGCTTCATTTCCTGAATCCAGCCACTATCCTTCGTGTTGCTCTAGGGATATATCATTTCTTGCCATAACAACACTGTCGTATCAAATGTCTTAGACAGGATGTTATATTGTCGAAACCAGACTCGGAGTCTTATATGACATATTTCATTCCTGAAACCAGACATCATCGATCCATATCATTGGTTTACCGCTCGACAGGGGCAATACCTTGCTTGTGCTTGTATCATTTGTACATACTTTCTTACTTGCTTGTGTGTCATCTTTTTATCTTGCATTCCATATCATTCATCCCTTTCTTCTACATTCAACCATTTTATTCCTGTCAACATATCTTATCGTGAGATTGTCCATCTCACACCTGCCGCCTTCTCCCCGTCCAATCTCCTGAGGGGGCATCCTATCATCATAACCTATACCAGGGCCAAACTAGGGCATGCATCATTATCAGACTATTTATTCTTTGAAACAACATGATAAAATAGATTGCTTCAAAGAGGGGAAAAATGTAATAGCCTAAAATTGGCATAGTTCGAATTAAGTAAATATTCAGATATTTATCTTAATTCTTATTTTCCTCTGTCAATCAAATAAATATTCAAAGTTTATTTGATTGGTTCATTTAATTGAAATCCCTAATTCTTCTAATGTCTCAAATCCTAAATCCACCTCACAAAATCCACCTCATCCTTCCACCTCATCCCTTCCACCTCACCATGTTGCACATACAATTAAATATTCCTAATATTTAATTAGCTAATATCCTCCAAGATTGAAAATTGAATTCTTAATTCAATGTTCCCCATTGTCCCCCACTCTAAATTTTCAATTCAATTGTCATAATGCATTATCCTCCACTTTGAATTTTCAATTCAATTGTCATAATCCACTATCCTCCACTCTGAATTTTTAATTCATCCATTATGAATTACAAAGTCACAATTAATGAGGGCCGTTGATCTCATCAGATGAATCCTGACCCTCCATTCTCATCTCTAAAATCTTATAAATAGAACCCCCTTCTAAGCCAATGAGAGAGGCTCATTCTGGCATCGAATCTATACCCAAATTCCTCTAGGAAATCATTCTAGCCATTCTCATATCATCATCTTCATACCATCGTAATGCAGAAATCATCATAGCCATTTCTCCTTGTCATCTTGAGGAATCGAAGCAAGGTAGTAAGCTCCCTGAGGGCCCATTTGCATCATCCAAGATTAAAAGAGAATAGGCGACCAATGGAAGCCAACAGGTAAAGGTTGTAAGTATCACTTGTTAGTTCTTTATATCTCCTTTGCTTGCACATTTCATTGTTGTTTGGGTTAATTCATCTTAGTTGATTTATCTCATTTTCCCATTCACAGGTAGAATGAAGATAATTGGCTTCAAAGCATCCTTTATGAACCCATCAAACTACTCAAACAACAATCAATCCAAGAAAGACTTGAATCTATGAACAATGCAATCATTTAAGGAAATTAATCTCTTGCAACCAAAAGTAACCACAATAGAAACATGTGTATATTACAATTTAGTATTTAGAGAAATAGATTACAATAAGTATCTATATGTTAAAAGGAGACAAATAATGAAATCACCATATACATATGCAAATTGTAGCAAGAAATATTACACATATATAAATTAAATTCTTAAAACTATTTTCTCATAGAAAATAGACTCAAATAAGCTATAATAGTTACATTCTGTAGTTAATAGAACTTAAAAAAATAGAAAATAGATAAACTAGATATGCAAAAGGAGCTCCATTTCCTAATTTCCCAACAAACCTTTACAAATGGCCAACACCCAGATATAAATAGAAATCCAAGGCTCAAGATACAATAGATTTCATCTCTCTTGGTTAGTGGCAAGAAGAAACACCAAATGATTATGAAGGACTCAATTCTAGGGTCAATTTGTACATGAACATTCAATTCATTAATCTTTGATAATTACATCATATTTTAAACTTGTTACAAAAACTTCATAAATAATTGTACTCTTTGTGCATATAAAGATAATTCACTTAATTGGATGTATTTTCAAAATAGGGAAAAATTGCCTACAAACATGCATGCATGGTTTCTACCATAACATGATTTAATCTACTTTAGGTACCAACTAAATGTTGGAAGGTAGCCTGTAATCCATTGAATTAGGTTCTCTTGACATTTATAATGAATTTGGACTTGGTTAGATTTTTGTTTACTCCAACTACCTACACTACCATCAGCAACAAATCTTCTTGAAGTGCATCAAATTAGCACCAAGCAAATATAGTTTTGCACACCAAGAAAGAGCATCAAATTTTGATAAAATGCCCCAAATGCATTTAACACCACTTTCTATGTTACCAACTAAATTCAATATGCAAATTATCTAAGGAAAAAATAATTTATTCCCTTTCGATTTGGTGAAAAAGTCAAAATTCTAAGTTTACAAACAATTTTCCCTCTAATTTTATGGTCCCTCTTTTTTTTGTTACAGTTATGTCATTGTGAACTCATTATGTGGGCTTGGGTTGGTTCTTCCAAGCCTTAGAATTTAGAGTCAGGGTCATACTTTAGATATGTTTGCATTATACTAGATGCAAGAGCAGTTCTTTAGAAATGGACCATAGGGTAATTATATTATATTCACAACCATAGGGCACTCCTACTTGGAAATGGATGTCAAGTTAGATCAAGCTATAAACATGCATGCCATCCCTACAACAAGACATGGTAGTGCATAATGTGGATGAGGTGATGAGCACACATTTCATATTTTACACACTAGTAGGGATCAATAGGGATCAATGGTGCTAAATCAATGGGTTCAAATTCAACAACATCAATGAAATGACAAAAGAAAAAATAAAAGATTACAAAGGAGAAATTAGTGCTCAAGTTGGACAAATAAATAGCAATATGAACAAACTAATAGAGACAATGAACCGAGGAAAAATAAACCATAGTATATGGCACTTCTTTTACTATTTAGCTAGGGTGGGTGTTAAGATCTTTGTAAAACCATACACATTTGACATCTCGCAAGAAACAAGTGAGATCAGATGACATAAGGCTAAATGCATTAAGTAAGTCACTTGTAGTTTAATATGGTGACTTGGGCCCACATGCAATGAATGTCTTCACAATGAGACCTCCCTTGGATAATACCAAGATGCTTTCAAAAACAACCCAACCCACCTCGGTCAACTTTTTTTTGGTATTGAAAGAATATTAATTTACAAATAAAAACTAGTCCATAGTGGACTGAAAATAGATAATGTCAGCACAATACATCTATATAGACATAACACACAGTAGTCAAAGGACCACTAGAAAAACAAACCAACATAAATAGTTACATAGCAAACATCAAGCTATAAAGACATCAGATATAGACAACTAGCATACATAAATTTGTCTAGAAATAAACCAACATCACTATGCACAGGAACCTAGTTGCCGATGAAGATTGAGATAAAACAACAACCTCTGTGAAGAACAATACAAGTGCCTCACCAGATATGTAGAGCCACAATACCAACTAGAATGAATGGCAAGGAAGCTGCTCCATTGAACCAAAAGAGAACACCCTCAGCCAATGCATTAAGTCTTGTCCTTTTACAAATATAACATTTGAAACTTGATATGCTAAAGTTGACTGTCTATTTGTGCATTTTTTGCCACCTTCTGTAACTGCACAAATAAACTTAATCGATTCTTAGAAATACATCTGAGTAAAGCCTTACAGTGCTTCCTTCCTGAGGATATATGGAGTTAGAAAAAATGCCTTACACCTTTCTTTTCCAAATATGCATGAGGACGACTTATCTAATAGACTTAGCAATAACATTACGAACACCCAGGCCCAACATAGCCTCTTTCTAGTTCAAATGATGATAAAAAATGATAGGCAAACCATTAAAAATAGCTTTCCATTGGCTCTGAGAAAAAGAACATTCCCAAAAAATATGTTTCATACTTTGTTGAGACTGACAGAACGAGGATTTAAGAGCTTGGATCCTGAAATACTTTAACTTATTATCAATAGGTAATTCACAATGCAAGATTTTCTGAGACAAAACCTAAATATTCGAATCTAGCTTAGATTTCTAGATTTGAGTGCTCAATAAATACCAAAATTTCTCACCGAATCTGCATTTCCATTTAAGATTCAGATGAGGATTAAGGGGTAGAGAAGGAAGAAGTTGTATGTAAACTTTCTTCAAGGGAAAAGTATTGAAATGATAAGCTGATAACCATCACCAGTCCTTAAAAAAATTACGTACAGTAGGAGTACAAATTTTCATAGATAGTTCAACAGGAACCAAGGATTGAACAAAGATAAGAAATTGCTTATATTTACTAGTAAGACCAAAATGAGATTTAACATCAGACCACGGAAACCAATCCATCTCCTTGGAATCCCAAATGTCGCTAAATTGATGGATCCCTTTCATAAACAAAAAAAAAATGCCTGGGAAAGCTTATAGCCAGGAGTTGGTTGTGGTATTAAATAAGTTTATTCCACCAAATAGTAGATGTTGCAAAGTTGAACCCATGTTGAAGAGATTCTTCCATCCACTCAAGAAGATGACAAACACGTTGCCATGCCTTCCAAACAGTTTGTAATGGGGATGAGGCTCTGATCTGAAGAAAGGGTGCCAAGAGAATCTTATCCCACAATTAGTAGACTGCCATTTACCTTTAGCAGAAGCAAAATTGATTCTATGCTAGACCAAAACTTTCCAAGGTTCCTCTCCATGGATTTCTCTAATAATCCACTTAGCTGACAAGCAAATACCTTGGGTTTTTGGATCAATGAGACCAAGATCTCCTCTACAATTAGGTTGAATACAATGTAACCAAGAGGTAGCTTTAAACCCAACACTACCATCCCATTTAGACCACAAAAATTGGCAAATAATTTTATTCAAATCTTTATAGCCTTTGTTAGAAGGCATCCAACAGGAAGAATAGTCTACATGGGTGGCAATAAAAATTCTATTTGCAACTTGAATTTTACCAGCCAATGGTAAAAACTTGTTTCCCCAATTAAAGAGTTTGTTCTTAAGCCTGCCAATGAACCATTGCCACATATCAGATAAATGTACCCCTATACCAAAGGGGATTCTGAGGTATCTAGAAATCTCACCATGTTTAGTTTGTTACCACTCCCTGGGATCCAATGGGGAATGGGCCCAGACTGAACCATCTAGAACTCAGTTTTGTTATGAGCAAGCTGAGAACATGAAACACAATAGTATAAATCCAAAATTTCCATGGTATTATTGATTTCTTCTTCAGAGTTCTACAGAAGTAGCAGTCTATCGTTAGAAAAATGAGAGTTAATAACCACACCATCTTGAGGAATGGAAATGCCTGATATAAGCTTTAGCTAATTAGCTTTCTGAAGCATATATCCCAACGCATCAACTGTAAGAACATACAAGAATGGTGATAATGGGCATCCTTGTCTGATGGATCGATGTAATGAAAAAACTTCAGTCATAGAATTATTAATCACCAGTTAAGAATTGACATCCTTAAATAACATCTAAACATGAGCTCAAATTTTGGGCCCAAACACAAGCCATTGCATCATTTTTAGAATAAAACTCCACTTAATTCTATCATAGGCTTTATCAAAATCTAGTTTGATTAAAAGAGCATTTTGTTATGATTGTTAGACCCATTCAGCGGTTTCCTAGGCCAAGATAATTTTATCAAGAATAAATCTGCCACGAAGGAAACCAAGTTTTTCAGGTCTTACAATGATTTGTACCACAGGTTTAATATGGATGGCCAATGCTTTAGCAATGATTTTGTAGGAAGTGTTTAGAGGAGTAATTGGTCTCCAACTAGAGATACTATCCTCTTTTCTCCCCTTAGGTAATAATTTAATCATCCCTCTATTTATAATGGGACCCAATGAGCCTTTCTTTAAGGCTTCCAAATATAAAAGATAAAAATCATCTCTGATGTGTGGCCACATAGCTTGGTAGAATTCCACTGGAAGCCCGTCAATACCTGGACTCTTATTAGAGGCCATTGAAAAAACAACATGTTCAAGCTCCTCTATGGACAAGGGCCTATCTAGTTACCTTCTATAACTAGAGTCAATTATAGTAGGAATATAATCTGCAACGATCTCCTCCAATATAGAGTGAATATCATTCCAGGACTCATTTTCTTTGAAGAAATTCTAAAAAATTAGATTAATATCAACTGGATTCGTATGAAGAGCACCATTCTCATCCATTATGGCAAAAATCCTTTCCTTTTTATGCTTATACTTTAGATAGTTTTAAACAAGTATTTAGATCCTCTATTTCCTTCTTTTATCCAGTGAAGTCTAGCCTGAATCTTAGCACCATGTCCTCTATAATGATCAAGATGACATAGTTGTGTCTTAGTGGTAGTTGATAGAAGCTTATAGCTAAGAATTATTTGGGTCAGTGTTTAATTTCCTTCTATCCTGCTCTAGTTTTCCTTGGAGAGTGTTTTCCCTTCTTCTACGTTGCTAGACCATTCTTCTCCCAAAATCACGAAGAAAGGTGGTCCATTGCGAGACTGAAGCACACCACCAATCAATCCAAGACTCACCGTCCTGTGGTTTTAGAATAGAATTCCAAATCCCCACAAGGGTATTCATACAAAACTAATTTTTTAGATGGGAGATGTTAAGTTTATAGGGTAGTGGAGAAGTAGTAACATTGTGTTGAGAGGCAGAGACATTGTAGAAAATAGGAAAATGATCTAATATAGTGGTGGAATAATCAACTTGAATACAATCACTAGATGCATTGTGGACCAACTGAAGAATAGGCAATAAATATAATCTATCCAGTATGCTAAGCTTTCTATCATCACCCAATCTACAATTAGACCATGTAAACCAATTGTTAGCATGACTAGTATCATGCCCCATGTTCATTAAAAGTTGACCCAGGTAGATTTGCTCTGACACTTAGGGAATCTACCTCAGTCAACTTTTAATGAACATGGGGCATGATACTATTAGGTCCTCCACTATATAGTTCTATGTCACATTTGTACTTGGCCAATGGGGTCAAGCCACCTTATCCTTCCTATTCTTAAATTAAAACAAATGTGGGTGCCTAAATTAAATTAAAGGAGTCATATGCACCCATCCCTTTAAATAGTGACATAAATCAAGGGCTCAAACGAAGCCATTAAGATCGGAAGGCAAGGATTTCAATGGTGAAAATAAAGTTGCACAGTGTTACATTAGTTATTTCACAATGTAGATAGCATGTGGCTTAACCTTAGATGCATATCAATATACCATGACCAAACAAGTTGATTTCCATGGGATCAGTATTGTTGTCAGTTACCTTTGTAACGTTAGGAAACAAATTAAGTGATATGGGAATTGGTTATCACAAGTAATTGAATAATTATAATGAAGAGCACATAGGCTAAGGCAAAACCCCATAAAATATGGGGGACCCAAAATCATGGTAAAGCTTAACCAGCTGACACATTGTAAATAGTTGGCTGGTCAAAAATCTGAAAGAGAACAAATGTTTCAATTTTAAATTTTAAAATTTGGGGTTTAGATCCATGAGCAAGTTGATAGGAATGATCTTAATCAATTTTGCACTTGTAGGCCTGAACCAAAGCAACAGAATGGAATATTTAGGTTTGATGGATGATTTCTAAGGATGAGTGGTGATGGTATAGGGATTGACTAATGTCATTTGTTACTGTTAATGTGAAAAACACTATCTTATAGATTAGTCAATATTTTTAGGGACAACCAAATGGTCATGTGCTTAAAACATAAAGAAAAAGGGTATGGATATGGCACCATTACAAAAATTAACATTAATAAATGAAAGTAATCTTACAAAATATACGTTGCACAATAACATTATACTATGTTTACGAACCTATTGGATATATACATGATAAATATTTAATATATATTTATTAAATGTAAAATATAAAAATAATAATAGATTCCTCAAGGTGGGTGAATATGATAATAAGTTATTTGTATCAAATTAAGGGACATGTTCTATAGTTAATCAAGCTTAATTAGTTTTATAAGAATATCTAGTGTTGATGTGTGATGTGTTTGAGTAATCATGTTATCAAATATGTGTATTGGAGGGTCAATTTTTTATGTGACTCTATACCCTCTCAAAAAGATATTCAACCTAATTAAATTATTGAAATGATATTTAATTTTATAGTGACGATTAATGCGACTCTACACCCATCAAAAAGGATATTGAACCTAATTAAATTATTAAAATGATATTTAATTTTTACAATCTAAAGGATAATAAAATAAATTATACTAGTTTAAGTATAGCCAACACATTTTATAACATGAAATTTATTCCCACATATAGAAAATTACCCCTCCACCTATCACTTGGCCTTATTTGCTAGGTAGTCAGGTTCCTTTTGCATGATTTTCGAGTATATTATATGGTTCCTTTTTAATTAAAGAGAGAAACTTATTCATGCCATACGAAGGACAACGGCGAAAAAAAAAAAAAACCTTGTATAAGACGGCAAATAGTTTTGAATTTCTCCACCATTGTTTACAGTAAAACATGGTCATGAACCATATTAAATGAAGGAAATAACGATACAAATGACTGGTGTTAGACTTGTGGTTGCATTGTGCTTCTGCTAGCTACATGGATTCCGGTGTTTGGGAAATAATTAATTGGGTTCACCGACAATGCTGAAAGTTTGAATGCTGCTCTCACATATAAAAACTAGTTGGCCTTTTTATTTATTGCATTGCATTGGCAGATCTGCAGCACCGCATCGATCTATCAATATTCATATTGGAGGTGGTGCAGGCAGTGAATAGGATTGTGGTGGTGATTGACCGCAACTTCCCCTTGCAAACAAACGAGGGATTACAGTGACTGGTGTTAGATTGGTGGATGTACTTGCTTCTTCTAACAACATGGAATCTGGTACTGGCCAAATATTTAATTCGGTTCACCTTCTAGTACAAAAAATGCTTAAAGTTTGAATGCTGCTCTCACAAATAAAACATAGCTGGCCTTTTTTTAAGAATGACATCGATGCCTGAATGCGGTTGCTTCACAAATTGAGTTATCGTTCTAGTTCCTTTTTTCCATATTTGGAAGTTCAGTGTTTTTGAACGGTTGGATGAAAGAGAGCAGAAAAATCTGTCTTGTTATATGATTAAAAATCAAATAGAAAAATGATGAGATTAGGCCTGGGAAAAATGAGTGAGGTTTATTTTTTACTTCTTTTTGGACACCTCAAAAAAAACATGTTGATGTGGCATCATATTTAATGATATGGAACTGAAATCTTAGTTATAAGCATGATCCTTGCCAAATAAACTGCTGTAAAAATTTTGAAAAAATTGAAATTGACACCTATGATTTTGAGAGAAGCGAAATTAACGGCTGGGCTTAAACAGCACACTCTAAGCTTTGACTTAGACGTGGCTGGTGGGCCCTCTCCAACTCCGTTTCATCAGTTCCATTTGTCCAAAACATACTGCAGGTTTCAACTAACTGTGACTGCGCCACCTGCTGCCGCCCACGGTTATGGATGATTTTAATTTGAATTTCTCTCCTCCCGCTCAATTAAGTCTAATCTCACGAGCTCTGTTTTTGTTGGTGCACTGTGAACTGTTCACCGAATGCCTCAAAGAAATGTGCTCTCATGAAATACCATGGTCGCAGGATATGCACAAAATGGATTTGTTGAAAAGGCTTTAGAAACTTTCGAGGAAATGAAATTGGCAGGTGTAAAGCCAAACTCCGCAACCTTTGCCAGCATCCTCCCTGCCCGTGCCAAAATGGGACCTTAAGAACAGCGTATGGTAACCATCGAAGGATAAAGGATAGAGGAATTGTGTCAGATGTTGTAGTTGCAACTGCCCTGGCAGACATGTATGCAAAATATAGAAGCATAGACAAGGCACGTGACTTGTTTGACAGGATACCTCAAAGAGATGTCATCTCATGGAATGCTATGATGGCAGGATATGCAAAATGTGGAAGTGTAGACAAGGCACATGAACTGTTTGACAGAATGACTCAGAAATATGTTCTCATGGAATCCCCTGATTGCAGGATATTCACAAAATGGATTTGTTGAAAAGGCTTTAGAAACTTTCAACCAAACGCAATTAGCTGGTGTAAAGCTAGAAACCATTACCAGCATCCTCCCAGCCTGTGCCAAATGGGAGCTTTGGAATAGGGTATAATCATCTATCAAAGCCTAAAGGATAGGTGAATTTTGTCTGATGTTATTGTTGTATGCAAAATGTGGAAGGATAGACAAGGCACGTGAACTGTTTGACAGAATGCTTCAAAGAAATGTTGTCTCATGGAATGCGATTATTGCAGGATATGTAGAAAATGGATTTGTTAACAAGGCTTTAGAAACTTTCAAGCAAATGAAATTGGCAGTTGTAAAGGTAGAATCCTCCTTGCCTGTGCCAAAATGGGAGCTTTGGAAGAGGGCATGGACATCCATCAAAGCATAATGGAAGGGGGGTTTTGTCAGATATTATAGTTTGAAATGTTCTGGTAGACATGCATGGAAAACCTGGAAGCATAGAAGCATAGACAAGGAACGTGAACTGTTTGACAAAATGCTTCAAAGAAATGTGATCTCATCGAATGCAATGATTCCGGGATATACACAAAATGGATTTTGCAAGGATGTTCTCAAAATCATTGAATAAATGAAGCACTGGAACATATCTTGACATTATAAGCTTTGCTTGTGTTCTATGTGCATGCAGGTTTAGTGGATGAGGGCTGCACATGCTTTAATCACATGAGTAACCCTTACTGCATTACACCTACAATTGATCATTATGTGTGCTTGGTTGACCATCTTGTCCAAGCTAGCTATCTTGAGGACACTGTAAACTTTATCGTTAAGATGCTAGTTAAACCTGTGGTGGTTGTGTGGATGTGTTTTCTTGGTGCTGCAAATCACATATGAATATACGCTTAAGAGTATTTACAGCGACGTTGCTTTTTTATTTGGACCCTAAAAATATATTGTGACTTAGGGGAGAGGACCCAATAGTTGACCACCCTAACCATGCCTCTAAAAATCATACTTGGCAATTTCGAATCACTCTGAAAATTTCATTGCATCTTACTTGGCAAGGCCCCTGCTTATAACTAAGGCTTCAGGTCAACATCATCAAATATGATCCCACATCAACATGCTTTTTGTTGAGGAGTCCAAAAAACCCAAAAGAAAGGGTGGACTAATAGTCGTGCATTAAGTCATGTTTTGTTGGTGTGCTAATGTGGCATGACATGATTGGTTGCTTTTTAGATCTAAAGAGAACATTTCATTCAATTATTAGTACTTATAGTCAACAGTAACAACCTTAAAATCACAACTACTAGTGCTAAACTTTTAAAAATATTGGGCCTTAAATCCACAAATACTATAACAAAAATTGGGTCCTCTCCCCTACGCTCTCTCAAACATCCATGAAGAAGTGGGCAGGTGGTGTGAGGCTCAAATGGAAAGGAAATTGATGAAAGATAAAGGAATTATAAAGATCCTTGGATGTAGTTGGATTTAAAGCCATAAAATGGTATGTGCTTTTTGTGTAGGAGACAGATCACATCCATAGACATACGAGATCTATGCAAAGTTGGAGAAATTAGCTTGGGAGATTAAGGTAGCAAGGTATTTTCCATATTCAAGACATTTATTTACTGATGTGGAAAATGAGAAAAAATAATTATTTCTCTAGAACCATAGTGAAAGTTGGCAATTACTTTTGGTTTGTTAGACACCCCCTAGAACAACTATTAGAGTTTCTAAGAACCTTCAAGTATGTGTTGATTGTCACAATGCATTGAAGTTTATCTCCAAGATTGTTGCAAGAGAAATTTTTGTGAGAGATGTGAATTGTTTGCATCATTTAAGACTAGGAGAATGTTCTTGTGCAAATTATTGGTGACACTAAATGAAGTGATTGAAAAAATAGGCTCCCACTATAATAATGTGCACCATGTTAGACTTGCACTAATAATGAAGGAACAGGGTTGTATTTTTAGTTACTAGAAAAAAGGGGTTTATTTTTGTTTTGAGTATTTGGCAATCTAGACTATGATGTTGGCTTCATAAAATTAGATGCATAGAGTGCAATGGAGATCACTACTTATATACAATATTGGGGAATCTATCAAACTTATTTTATGATAACATGGACATTTAAAATTGAATTGTTTTCATAAAACCTACATATGTCTGAAATGAAAAGTTGGAGGAGGTGGTGGAGAAAGAGTGAAAAACAAAAGGTGAGGAACACTTCAAGTAAATGGTAAGTGCTTGAGCAGTAGGAAATGGGAGAGGAGGGCTCACAATTACCCTTGCCATTTTGTATAGTTATTTTGTTTCGATTAATCATATTGTCTTTTGCCTATGTTAGATTAAGCGTTTAATTACGCATTCTAGAGTCAATATGTAACTTTATATAAGTGTATGTAGATTTTGTGTCATTTATGGTTTGATATTTCTAATGTTGTTTCACATACTTTTGCTTGATGAGATAACTAATAGATTTGTAAATTCATGGATTTTTTTAATTTAATTTGATTTCAATTAGATAGAAACTACTATAATTTATAATGAAGAAGTACAAAAAATTACAAGTGTGTTTATGTTGTAATTAGTAGTTATGCATGGCACTTGAAAAACTCACATAAAGAGGTTTATAGATTGATGTTATAGAAAAGAGAATAACATTTGTAGATGTAAAAATAAACTAATGATTTATATTGCATTGTAATTGCACATTCATGGCATTACAAAATTGTGCATGAGATTTATAAATTAATACTAATAAGAGGAGCGTTTTAAGGTAGTTAGGAGAGAGCTACATAGGGAATTTTATAAGTGTTTGGAGTGACAATAGGATTTAAAACATGAGGAACTCAAAGGGATGAGGGGAATTATAGAGAAACACAATGGAATACATCATATATTTGAAAGGAATATTATAATTATATTCATAATATGGTCAAATTGACTACTTTATTCACTTGTGCAAACCTAACAAATGGTAGTAAAGTTAAATTTTGTTTGGTAAGATAGGACTTGAATAATTTTGCACTTATGGTGCCCCGTCATGCAACCCTAGAGTGCTAGACTGAAATGCAACAATAAAACAAAAATCTATATTTTTTTGAAACAAGGAAATGCATTAATCATTATAAATATCCGCACTAATAGTAACATTCAAAGAAAAGATCAGCTAACACTTCTAAGGAACATAACCGCATCAGATAAAATTAAAATCATACAAGAATCTGCATCCCAATGCAACAGAAAAATAATACATCTTACATTATCTGGGATGAATAATTCAGTAAAAGATTACAAAACTGATTACATCAGTTTACAATTAGTACAATAAAGAATGTATACAACAACTTGAAGATGAAGAACAAGCTAGAACTGGAACACTCCTACTTTGATCTCGAACCAAACATCCGAGAAGACCACTAGATAGCTCTGCCTCCCAACCATGTGGAACCCTGAGGTCCACCCCACCGAGCTAGGAGATAACAATGAGGTTCTGCTAGGACAAGGTTACAACCATGAACACAATCACAAGATCTAGACTCCATGTAGACAAACAAGATAGCCAAACTGCACAGACCCGATAGTACACCACAAGAAAAAACAAACACCAAGCTAAGATCAAACAAGGAGACAAGACTACACTCCAGAGGTATCAACAAAGATAAAGAGAAAGTAACTGGGTTGCATAAGGAGAGTGTCATCGCATGGTCCTAGCATGGGTTACCCAGGCTATCTCTCACAAGAAGCCAGCCCCCATCTATGGTTACCTTGGCAGCCTCTCTCTAGGCACCGGTCCCATAGGGTGATACATGCGGAGCCAACATGTCCTCTCATGGAGACAAGGAGGTCAGCCTTGCCAACCAGGCCTTCTCATCCCATCCTTAGCCTGTGAGAGCACTCAAGGCATGGGTGAGGTATCTTACTTACCTTGTTATGTGTTTTACTACCCCAACCCTCCTAATTAAGTTATTAAGTTTCCACTTTCTTACAACTTCCATGGGGTTACCCAGGTGGCTTCTCACTAGGCATCGGCCCCACCATGAAAGCCACTCCCTTAGCATTCTCTGACCAATCATCCAAACCACAACATGCAAGGATAAAAGTTACAAAATGATTCTGTTCCAAAACATATGCCATTCACTTAGCCACAATACTGTAAATCCCATTACCCTCCTCAAACTCATACAATACATCATGAGATAGTATGACCCAAGTACCAATGCCGAAGACCAAATAGTAAGACCTCTGGAGTTAATGACTAAGTTCTTTACCAATTTACTACATCACCTTTCCCGTTAAGGATACTAGGTTCCACGACCATGATTTATTGCAAGATCGACAAGGGGGTAAATAACTCAATACATCCTTAACAAAGTTGATAAACTAACCAATTTAATCCCAAGGACGACTTCACACTATCACCGGACAAGGTTAACATATTGAAATCATAACACAAAAAGTGGTAACTACAATGCTAAATTCTATACCCAAAAGTTCTTACTTCCATGCATTAGAAATAATTACATTTGACACTTTAGCCAATAACCTTTCACATGATTTATTAGCAAGTTCAACATACTATACTTCCAAGAAATGATAATTTTCCTTTTGTTTCATAATCAACCAAAGCTTCACTAAAGATTTTACTCAAAAGTATAAGGCACTAGTAATCATACAAAACCTAGCATATCACTATTGACCCATTTAATAAACAAGATGGTACTAAGAGAATTTAACTTCCTTGTAAATAAAATCCTAAGAAGATAATTAACTAATTTCCTAAAATAGATACAATTTTATGAAAACCCTAAACTCCTACCTTACAAATCTCAAGACTTCAAGAACTCCATGAAGATCATTAGAACAAGAATGTTTTCATATCGAATGGGTTACTCAACTTAAATTAAACCACTCTCTAGATGATTGAACTTCTAGTCTAACTAGATATAAAGAAAGCCAAACTTTATTAGCATAATCCGATAGGTAAACTAGTATAATCTATTAGTAGGTGGATCCATACCATTAAATAAACCTAAAAGCCTAACATGAAGCAAATAGAGGAATGCTTAAGTCTCAAAATATATATTAAATATCTAAATTAGCTAAATTTCAATTATTGAGATGGACAGTAAACATAACAAAGAATTACTATTGTCGTAATAATAACTTTATTACATTCTAATGACTAGTTAAATATAAACAAATATATTAATAAGGAAGGTGACTTAAGTTACAAAGCCTAGGCTAGGCTTGATTGACATTGGATTTCCCCTAAGGACCTCGTCACAGCTTTCTTGATGGATAACTATCTTATTTAAATAATTCACTAACAAACTAATCGTACTCGCACATAGAAGAAAGGTCATCAGTTTAGGATCAAACTTAAGTAAGGTGGTTGCTGCCAAAAACTTGGCTAAGGATAAACGTGAGAGGCAACCTTACTATTCAAGTCAACGGCTGCACATCATCATAAAAGATGACTCAAGAAAGGAAGGCCACGCCATCTTACTAACTCCCTCAAAAACTTAACACAACAAACAAGTAAGCTTCTAAATCAACTGGCTGTCTACAAACTGACATAGGTCGAAAGGATAGAAAGACATCATAACAGAAAGCATTCAATTGAACTTAACCATAGGACACAGACTTAAAAGATTTCAAACTTGAGAAAGGTGATGACAAAGGGTTCGACGGAGAGGCCAAGCAAGATTGCCGGTAAAATGACCACGATGCCATTAGTCCAACGAAGGGGAAGGACGTCAAGAGTGGAAGATACCATGGTCAAGATGCAGAGGTCGACAGGGGAACATTGTAGGGTGCTGAGAGCACCGTCGAAGGGCATGAACAGGCAAGGGTTTGGAGAGAGAGAAAATGACTTCAAAGGATGAACACTTGAGTTTTGGGTAGAAGCAAAAGCGATGGCCGCACTAACATCTAAGCTACCCCAAACACAGACACTCACAGCACTGAGACTAAAATGACAAGCATAAGGAGAATAATGATGAGAAGTGTCTGCAGTCCAAAGAAAAACATGAGTCAATGCCTCAAGAGGATTACATATGACTATTGTATCAACATGTGACACAAGAGTTGCCAATCATGAAAAGGTGGCAAAGTGATAAAGAGTGAAACGATGATCCCGTAGAGAGAAAGAATAGGCAGCAATTATGTTATGGCACCTACCTTGGAGAAAGGTGACAAGGAAATAACTAAAATAGAGAACAATGACTTCATTACAACCTAGGGACACTAATTTGAGCTTGGAGAAAGGAATCCATTGTGACAATGAGCAGAAATGCAAGAACGGTGAGTCCAAGAGGATAAGACTTCAAGGAAGACGACCCAAGGAAGGTAAGAGAAATTTTGTTTTGATTTTAACGAAGAGGTATACAATTTTTCCAAACCTTGGTTCCTTCTAGGAGTTACACTGATTGTAGACAAAGATTAAAGAGGCTTTGCCATCAAGATTGCATGTACCTCAACAAATTTAATGTGGGATGCTACAGAAGGTTAGAACAATTATGCAGGCAATGTTTAAAACTCATGGATTAGGTCATAAGAGAGAAATATCACAAATGAGGAAAAGTTCAAATTAATCTACAGGCAAAAATTGCATTATTCCATTTGAGAAAGAGGTTGAGGTTGAGAAGATTATTTGCAGAATTAAAAGTTTTGCCAAACCTTCCAATGAGCAACCAACAAAAGCAAGGAGTTTACAAACGTGACAAGGGTGAATATCATATCAATTCCATGCCAGAATAACCTTCAAAAAGAAATCTAATTCTTCAGAGAAAACAAAGATAAATAAAATATAGAAATTCACAAGACATACCCGTAAATTTCATGCTCCAGAGTCAAATCCTCTTTTAGAACTTCCCTTTCCTTTTCCCAAACAATCCTCTAAAAACCTCCTTTCCAAGAAAACTTCCCTTTTAACCAAAAATAACTTTAGACATAAAAACCCACCAAAACCTCCTCCGAGACCCAAAATAGCCAGCAACCATTAATTCTAGAAACCCCCCAAATCTGATACACAATCCCCTTCATTAAGAGAAATTTGAATTTTTACTTAACATAAAATTTTTCGTTTCTCCCACAGATACGGCAACTAGACAACAATAAATGATTATTCAAAAATCATTAAACTAGCATCCAATACTATTTTTCAAAATACGATATACTAATTAATCATATTAACTTATGACATAGATACTGATAAAATCATTAACATAATCCATTTAATCTATAATAGACTTTACTTAAATAATATTCCAATTTAAACACAATACCATAACATTCGACAACAATTAATATTCATAATATAATATTACCTCATTAAGCATTATGAAGACACACATGGCTAACTACCCAAACTCAATAGCAAACATTCTAACCCCATGACAACTAACCAACTGAAGGTTGAACTTTCCTAGGGAATAAACCTCAAGTTATCTCTGTCAACATTATCCATGGTGTAGGGCCTGCTCAGACCTCCTAAGTCAGGTGGAGTCAAGGCCCGGTACCTGCAACCTACGTGAAAACCAATGGGTTGTATATGATCAACTGTATATGTATAAATCAACACACATCAAGATAGAGAATCACGGCATAGTAGGGTGCTCGATCCAAGCAGTACTACACCATCCGCACTCTGAAACAAGACTATAACTATTTCTATTTAGAATCAGATGCATAAACATGATATTATCAAACCATCACTAAACATGTCCATCTCATCATAACTAGAAAAACAACAATGTCATCATAAACTCACTCCACATGTCAGAATTAGATCAGTCAAATATAATCCATCACAATCAAAATAAGCATAAACCATAGTCTCAATAGCTCAAATGTCTCAAAATTGTCTAGATGCAAAGAAAAAACTAACAACTGTCTCAGATCAAGCATAGAGTAATGCAAAACTAACAACTATCACATTTCAAAAATGAGGGGGCATTAAATCCTCCCCCCTGGAGTCAAGCTTACTCCTAGAAGCCTACAAACAAATAAGGGTATAACTCTCTCATCTTGGAAGCATCCTCCTAGGTAGCAGAAGTCTCGTCATTATGATCCCACTAGACCCTGACCTGGCCTACATCTCTACCCCTGAGAGCAAGTCTTTGTGCTATAGAATGCCTATGGGCTCCAAAGCTAGTTGCCCATCCTCTACCTGTAGAGTAGTCTAATCAAGAATATGAGTAATATCTGGATGATAAGGACTAAGTACAGAAACATGAAACACATCATGGATGCGTGAAAGGCTAGGTGGAAAAGTAAGACAATAAGCAACAGGACTGATCCTCTCCAATACCTCAAAAAGTCCAACAAAGCATGGTGCTGGCTTAGAGCCCTTTCCGTAATGGATTGGACTCTTTCACGATCGCACACGCAAGAACACCCGATCATCAACTGAGAAATGTCGATCGATCGTATGAGCATCTGCATACTTCTTCTGTCTGTCCTGAGCTGCCACCAAATGCTCTCTAATCCTCTCATCCTACTGCTCCATATCTCTAAACATATCAGGAGTAAGAAGAACTCTATCCTCGAGACAATCCCAACTCAACGGGGTCCTACAAGGATGGCCATACAAAGCCTGAAATGGAGACATGCTAATAGAACTGTGATATCCATTATTATAAGCAAACTCCACTAGGTATAGGTAGTCCTCCCAATGACTCTGCTGATCCATCACATACATCTTAAGCATATCCTTGAGAACCTAATTAACCCTCTCGGTCTGACCATCAGTCTTAGGATGGTAGGCTGAACTAAAGTTCAGTCGTGTCCCTAAGGCCTGCTGTAGAGAAGTCCAAAGAGCGGATGTGAACATTGGATCCCTATCAGAGATGATCCTACGAGGAATCCCATGAAGTCTGACGATGTCCTCCATGAACACTCTGGCCACTGTAGAAACATTATAAGAAGAGCAGAGAGGAGAGAAATGAGCTACCTTCATCAACCTATCCACAGTGACCATAATAGCATCGTGCTGATGAGAGGATATCGGCAAACCAACAATGAAGTCAATCGAAATGATGTCCCACTTCCACTCTGGAATCAAATGAGGCTATAAAAGACCTACAGGGTGCTGATGTTCCGTCTTCACCCTTTGACACTCAAGACACCTCGACACAAAATCAGCAATATCTCAATTCATGCCACTCCAAAAGTATAGCTGACACAAATATGCATGCATCTTCTTGACACCTAGACGAACAAAATAAGGTGCCCGATGCGCCTCTGACAACACTAGGGTATGAAGACCCTCAGAACTAGGAACATAGATATGACCCAAATGTCGTAAAAGACCATCTAACTCAAGAGAGTAACTGGAGAATCTACCCTCTAAAGGTCTACTAGAGTCAATCTCGGATCTCACCTCCTTGTACCAACTGTCGGTAGGAAGTGCTGCGAGGATCTGACCTCTCAAATCAACTGTGAGAGAGACCGCTAAGATCTCATGTCACCGATGACTAAGAGCATCTGCTACCACATTCTCTTTGCCCTGAATATACTTGACCTCAAAGTCATATTCGCACAAGAACTCCATCCAACGCCTCTGCCTCGCATTCAAGTTTGGTTGTGTAAAAATATACTGCAAGCTACAATGATCACTATGCAGCTCAAACCGATGCCCTAAGAGAAAATGCCTCCATCTTACCAAGGCATGCACAACTGTGGCTAACTCCAGATCATGAGTGGGATAGTTTAATTTGTGATCCTTGAGTTTTCGAGACTCATAGGCAATCACATGACCATCCTACATCAGTACTGCTCCTAAACCCTCCAAAGAAGCATCTGTACACACAACAAAGTCCAGGGTAGGATCAAGAACTGCTAAAATAGGTGCATTGGTCAACTGCTCCTTAAGGGTCTGGAAACCTACCTGACACTGCTCTGACCAAACAAACTTCTTACCTTTCCTCTGAAGAGAAGTGATAGGATGAGCAATCCTCAAAAACCCCATAACAAAATAGTGATAGTAGCCTGCCAAACCCATAAAACTGTGGACCTTAGAAACATTAGTAGGTGCAAGCCAATCCATAATATCTTGGATCTTCAAGGGATCCACCATAATACCCTCTCCAGAGATGACATGACCCAAATACTTCACCTCTATCTAAAAGAACTCACATTTCGACAAATTAGCATAAAGTTGATTTTCTCTCAGACACTACAACACCTGACGCAATTGCTCCTCATGCTCCTCCATAGTCCTTGAATAGATCAATATATCATCAAGAAACACAAGGACAAATCTATTGAGATAAGTGTGAAAAACACCATTCATCAGGCTCATCAAAACTGAAGGTGCATTCGTCAACTCGAATGGTACTACTATGAACTCATAATGTCCATAACAGGTACGAAATGCCATTTTGTGAATGTCTACCTCAAATATATGCAACTGATGATATCCTAACTTAAGGTCAATTTTAGAGAACACCTTGGCTCCCTTAATCTGATCAAACAAATCATCGATTCGAGGCAAGGGATACCTATTCCTCACTGTCACCTTGTTGAGTTGTTGATAATCGATACATAGCCTCAAAGATCCACCCTTCTTTTTCACAAAGATCATAGGTGCTCCCCAAGGAGAGACACTAGGTCAAATGAATCCCTTGGCTAACAACTCCTCCAACATCAGTCGGAGCTCCTTAAGCTCCTGAGTGATCATCCTGTATGGATCTCATGAGATGGGCTCTACAGTGGGTATAAGATCAATCCTGAAGTCAATGTCATGCTTAGGTGGCATCCCTAGAATTTTAGAAGGAAAAACATCAGCATACTCTCTCAATAGAGTATGATTGTTAAGAGATGCCTCTTGACTCTTCTCCATATCCAAGTCACTAACAGAAACTGCAAAAAGCTGACATCCCTAACGCATGCATCTTTTAAGCTGCATAGCGGAAATCATATGTAGGGAAATAGGTCTCTGAACTCCTACCACCTCCACCTCTGCACCAGAATCATCCACACATCTAATAGACTTATGCCAACAATCGATCACTGCCCAATGGGCCTCTAACCAATCCATCCCCAAAACTGTATCATATGAACCAAGGGGTAGAATGTGAAGGTCTACAGAAGTAGATAGAGATCCAATCCTCAAATCACACCCTAAAATTAGAGACTCAACTGCTATCCTAGCTCCAGAAGCTAACTCAACCTACCACCTATCATCCTACTTTATTGCCACTAAGCCACAACGCTCCACAAGAGAAGGAGATATAAAAAAGAACAGAAAAAGAACAGAAAAACCAATACCTCGCATAAGACCAGAAGTCTCCACCACGGTGCCCTGATGCACTTCCTGTTGGTTATCCACCACTACAAAGACTCTGTGGGATCTACCTGCATCACCAACCATTGCCTCAGATGCTGTCAATCGATGTCCAAACCCTGATGCACCCTTCTGCGGGCTCTGCCTAGTAATATGGCCCTGTTGGCCACAAGAGAAGCACCCAGTGCCTCTACCAAAACCACCGTCACCCTGGAAAGCACTAGACTGCTGGAAACTGCCTCTGCTCACTATGGACTACATACTTTGGTTGGCTAATCAAAATGATTGCGCTTGTTGCGCTGCCAAGACTGGTCTTTCTTAGCCTGAAATCTATTAGCTTATTGCGGCTGAAAATTCTTTTGTTTGGCCTAAGAGTGCTGCTACCGACCACCCCTTGAGGGTGCATGAGATCTTGAAGCCTAAGTATGTCCACCATGTGAACCAAAACTTGAAGAAGGTGCACTACCAATATGCACACCTGTATGTCCACCGAGTGCCATAGCCAAATTCTCTTCCACTAACCGGGCTTTCTCCACTGCTATCTTCATAGACTTAGGTTTGAATACATGAACCCCTCCACTAATCTGGGCATTCAAGCCCCTGATAAAATGCTGCACCAACATAGACTCGTCATCTCTGATACCTACATACTGCTTGAGCTCATAAAATCTGCGCTCATACTGCTCAACTATCATGGCCATCTACCTCAGCTCGTGGAACTCATCTATGCGACGCTACCTCCAATGGTTAGATAGAAAATAGGCTCTGAATCTCTCTAAGAACAACTCCCAAGACACAGTGCTAATTTCCAAATGTAGCTTCTGCTCCTCTAACCACCACCAAGTTGAAGCAAACCATCAGAGATGCAAAATAGCACATCTGGCTTTGGTGTTGCATCTACCAAAGGATGCATGGTGAAACACTTGCCTAAGTCCAATAACCAAGTCTCTGCCTAAAGTCCTATACCAGCTCCATCAAAAATGGGAGGGCATGCCCTCAGAAGATCTCTCATATGGCTAGCTAGTGTGGCCTCCTACTTGGCTATCAACTCTTTATGCCTGGGTGATCTCTCTCTCTCTCTCTTGAGGCTCTGGCTGGTCTACCTCCTGACCCCCTCTAGGTTGCTCAACCTCCTATTTAGGACCCAATCGAGCAAGAGCCTTCTCAAGTAATTGTCGTAACTAGGCTCCCTCAGGCTAGCCCTAACCCTCCATATTCTGACCTCCACCTTCATGGGCACTCTCATGAGGAGAACAAGGAGGAGGTGTACCACCACCACCTCTCCCATGACCCCTACCTCTGCCATGACCTTGGCCCCTACCTCTAAGCATCTACCTACAACACCAAAAGATGATTTATTACACACAGAATGGAAAACAACAGTTAATCTACAGAGTTTAGGCACTAGGTCACATAATGGGATCAATCATAACCAGAGTACCTAGTGTTTAAACCTAGCTCTGATACCAAATGTGGTACCCCATCATGCAACCCTAGAGTGCTAGACTGAAATGCAACAATAAAATAGAAATATTTTTTTTTTGAAACAAGGAAATGCATTAATCATTATAAATATCCGCACTAATAGTAACATTCAAAGAAAAGATTAGCTAACACTTCTAGGGAACATAACCGCATCAAATAAAATTAAAATCATACAAGAATCTACATTCTAATGCAACAAAAAAAAATACATCTTACATTATCTGGGATGAATAATTCAGTACAAGATTACAAAACTGATTACATCGGTCTACAATTAGTACAATAAAGAATGTATACAACAACTTGAAGATGAAGAACAAGATGGAACTAGAACAATCCTGCTCTGATCTTGAACTGAACATCTGAGAAGACTAATGGATAGCTCTACCTCCCAACCATGTGGAACCTTGAGGTCAACCCCACCGAGCTAAGAGATAACAATGAGGTTCTGCTAGGGCAAGGTTACATCCATGAACACAATCACAAGATCTAGACTCCATGCAGACAAACAAGATAGCCAGACTGCACAGACCCGACAGCACTCCACAAGACAAAACAAACACCAAGCTAAGATCAAACAAGGAGACAAGACTACACTCCAGAGGCATCAACAAAGATAAAGAGAAAGTAACTGGGTTGCATAATGAGAGTGTCATCCCATGGTCCTAGCATGGGTTACCCAGGCTATCTCTCACTAGAAGTCAACCCCTATCTATGGTTACCCTAGCAGTCTCTCTCTAGGCACTGGCCCCATAGGGTGACACATGCGGAGCCGACATGTCCTCTCATGGAGACAAGGAGGTCAGCCTTGCCAACCAGGCCTTCTCATCCCATCCTTAGCTTGCGAGAGCACTCAAGGCATGGGTGAGGTATCTTACCTATCTTGTTATGTGTTTTACTACCCCAACCCTCCTAATTACGTTATTAAGTTTCCACTTGCTTACAACTTCCATGGGGATACCCAAGCGGCCTCTCACTAGGCACCAGTCCCACCATGAAAGCCACTCCCTTAGCATTCTCTGACCAATCATCCAAACCACATCATGTAAGGATAAAGGTTACAAAATGATTCCCAAAACATATGCCTTTCACTTGGCTACAATACTGTAAATCCCATTACCCTCCTCAAACTCATACAATACATCATGAGATAGTATGACCCAAGTACCAATGCTGAAGACCAAACAGTAAGACCTTTGGAGTCAGTGACTAAGTTCTTTACCAGGTTACTACATCACCTTTCCCGTTAGGGATACTAGGTTCCACGACCATGATTTATTGCAAGATTGACAAGGGGGTAAATAACTCAATACATCCTTAACAAAGTTGATAAACTAACCAATTTAATCCCAAGGACAACTTCACACTATCACCGGACAAGGTTAATGTAATGAAATCATAACATAAAAAGGGGTAAATACAATGCTATGTTCTATACCCAAAAGTTCTTACTTCCATACATTAGAAATAATTACATTTGACGCTTTAGCCAATAACCTTTACACATGATTTATTAACAAGTTCCACATACTATATTTCCAAGAAACAATAATTTTCCTTTTGTTTCATAATCAACCAAAGATTCACTAAAGATTTTACTCAAAAGTATAAGGCACTAGTAATCATACAAAACCTAGCATATCACTATTGACCCATTTAATAAACAAGATGGCACTAAGGGAATTTAACTTCCTTGTAAATAAAATCCTAAAAAGATAATTAACTAATTTCCTAAAACAGATGTAATTTTATGAAAGCCCTAAACTCCTACCTTACAAATCTCAAGACTTCAAAAACTCCATGAAGATCGTTAGAACAAGAATGTTTTCATATCGAATGGGTTACTCAACTTAAATTAAACCAGTCTCTAGATAATTAAACTTCTAGTCTAACTAGGTATAAAGAAAGTGAAACTTTATTAGCATAATTCGATAGGTAAACTAGTATAATCTATTATTAGGTGGATCCATACCATTAAATAAACCTAAAATCCTAACATGAAGCAAATAGAGGAATGCTTAAGTCTCAAGATATATATTAAATATCTAAATTAGCTAAATTTCAATTATTGAGAAGGACAATAAACATAACAACATAACAAAGAATTACTACTATCCTAATAATAACTTTATTACATTCTAATGACTAGTTAAATATAAGAAAATAGATTAATAAGGAAGGTGACTTAAGTTACAAAGCCTAGGCTAGGATTGATCGACGTTGGATTTCCCCTAAGGGCCTCGTCACACCTTTCTCGATGGATAACTACCTTATTTAAATAATTCACTAACAAACTAATCATACCCACACATAGAAGAAAGGTCATCAATTTAGGATCAAACTTAAGTACGGTGGTTGCTGCCAAAAACTTGGATAAGGATAAATGTGAGAGGAAACCTTACTATTCAAGTCGACGACCGTACATCATCATAAAAGATGGCTCAAGAAAGGAAGGCCACGCCACCTTACTAACTCCCTCAAAAACTTAACACAGCAAACAAGTAAGCTTCTAAATCGACTGGCTGTCTACAAACTGACATAGGTCGAAAGGATAGAAAGATGTCATAACAGAAAGCATTCAATCAAACTTAACCACAACATGCAGACTTAAAAGATTTCAAAGCTGAGAAAGGCGATGACAGAGGGTTCGATGGAGAGGCCAAGCAAGATCACTGGTAAAATGACCACGATGCCATCAGTCCAGCGAAGGGGAAGGACGTCAAGAGCAGCAAATACCATGGTCAAAATGTAGAGGTCAGCGGGAGAACATTGCAGGGTGCTAAGTGCACTATCGAAGGGAATGAATAGCCAAGGGTTTGGAGAGAGAGAAAATGACTTCAAGGGATAAACACTCGAGTTTTGGGTAGAAGCAAAAGTGATGGCCCCACTAACATCTAGGCCACCTCGAACATAGACACTCGCAGCACTGAGTCTAAAATGACAAGCATAAAGAGAATAATGATGAGAAGTGTCTGCAGTCCAAAGCAAAAATGTATGAGTTGATGCCTCAAGAGGATTACATATGACTATTGTATCAACATGTGAGGCAAGAGTTGCCAATCATAAAAAGGTGGCAAGGTGATAAAGAGTGAAATGATGATCCCGCAGAGATAAAGAATAGGCAGCCATGATGTTATGGCACCTACCTTGGAGAAAGGTGACAAGGAAATAACTAAACTAGAGAACAATGACTTCATTACAACCTAGGGACACTAATTTGAGCTTGGAGAAAGGAAACCATGGTGACAATGAGTAGAGATGCAAGAACGGTGAGTTCAAGAGGACAAGACTTCAAGGAAGATGACCCAAGGAAGGTAAGAGAAATTTTGTTTTGAGTTTAATGAAGAGGTATACAATTTTTCCAAACCTTGGTTCCTTCCAGGAGTTACTCTGATTGTAGACAGAGACTAAAGAGGCTTTGCCATCAAGATTGCATTTGCCTAAACAAATTTAATGTGGGCTTCTATAGAAGGTTAGAAGAATGATGCAAGAAATGATTAAAACTCATGGATTAGGTCAGAGGAGAGAAATATCACAAATGAGGAAAAGTTCAAATTAATCTACAGGCAAAAATTGCATTATTCTATTTGAGAAAGAGGTTGAGGTTGAGAAGATTATTTGCAGAATTAAAAGTTTTGCCAAACCTTCCAACAAGCAACCAACAAAAGCAAGGAGTTTACAAATGTGACAAGGGTGAATATCAGATCAATTCCATGCCAGAATAACCTTCAACAAGAAATCTAATTCTTCAGAGCAAACAAAGACAATGAAAATACAGAAATTCACAAGACATACCCAAAAATTTCATGCTCCAGAGTCGAATCCTCTTTCAGAACTTCCCTTTCCTTTTCCCAAACAATCCTCTGAAAACCTCCTTTCCAAGAAAACTTCCCTTTTAACCAAAAATAACTTCAGACATAAAAACCCACCGAAACCTCCTCCAAGACCCAAAATAGCGAGCAACCATTAATTCCAGAAACCACCCAAATTTGATACACAATCCCCTTCATTAAGAGAAATTTGAATTTTTACTTAACATAGAATTTTTTGTTTCTCCCACAAATACAACAACTAGACAATAATAAATGACTATTCAAAAATCATTAAACTAGCATCCAATACTATTTTCCAAAATATGATATACTAATTAATCATATTAACTTATGACATAGATACTGATAAAATCATTAACATAATCCATTTAATCTGTATTAGACTTTACTTAAATAATATTCCAATTTAAACACAATACCATAACATTCAAACATAATTAATATTCATAATATAATATTACCTCATTAAGCATTATCAAGATAAACATGGCTAACTACCCAAACTCGACAACAAGCATTCTAACCCCATGATGACTAACCAACTGAAGTTTGAACTGTCCTAGGGAATAAACCTCAAGTTATCTCTATCAACATTATCCATGGTGTAGGGCCCGCTTAGACCTCCTAAGTCAGGTGGAGTCAAGGCCTGGTACCTGCAACCTATGTGAAAACCAATGGGTTGTATATGATCAACTGGATATGTATAAATCAACACACATTGACTATAACTATTTCTATTTATAATTAGATGCATAAACATGCTATTATCAAACCATCCCTAAACATGTCCATCTCATCATAACTAGAAAAACAACAATGTCATCATAAACTCACTCCATATGTTAGAATTAGATCAGTCGAATATAATCTATCACAATCAGAATAAGCATAAACCATAGTCTCAATAGCTGAAATGTCTCAGAACTATCTGGATGCAAAGAAAAAACTAACAACTATCTCAGATCAAGCAGAGAGTAATGCAAAACTAACAACTATCACATGCCAAAAATGAGGGGGCATTACAACACTAGTCACATATCTAGCAAATGCTAGTGAAGACTAGATTCCCAAATGCCACATCTAATGTTCGTTTACAATCCTTAATCACAAATAGATTAAGAATCTTGAATTCTTATACTTGATTCATGTCAAAATTTAATAATGAGGGATTCATTTCATAATATCCAAAGACTTATGAGTCGTGGCTAACAATTTTTTTTAGTTGATTTAAAAATGGAATGTTATCATAAGCATACATGTTTGTATACAATGAAAGTAAGAAAAATAGTTTTTGGAAAGAATCTAGAATGATGAACTTTAATTTTTCATTTGATGCAAATGCATTTGACATTTTTATGATCCCATAGATTACATTACAAAAGTGAGCAATATGGTAGTGGTTCTTTAAGTCATGTGATATAAATGATCCCATAGATTGGACCTTGCATCACAAAGGACAACAACAATTATTTTTACATGATGACATGAAGTACATTGATTAAGAGCCTTTCTTGATAGGTTGGATTAAGCTCTTAGCCACAAATTTTAGGACACTATAATATCTTCTCGCTATGGTTCACCATTTTTGTTTTGTGGCTATGCTCTATCTAGAATGGTGAATTTGTTCCTTCTTCATTATTGGTGAGTGCTTTGGTCTAGGTGCAATGGCCTTTGGAAATAGCTTAGGGAAGAGGAAATGCTAGGATTGTAGGGTGGAGGGCCAGGCATCAAAACAAGATGGTAGGAGGTAAAAGGAGAGGGTGGAGAGCACCAAGATGGTGGACAATTTCATATCATGTCTTGAAAGGGAGATTACAAATCTTGATCTTTGCTCCTAGTTCTATGTATCTAGAAATTGACCAAGGAGATGGATGGGGCTTCATGTGTGGGCATTAAAGAAGCCCCAAACAAGTTGCTATTGGATCCTAGACTATCCTTGAGAAGGTCAAACATGTTTGATGTGGCTCAGCCAGTTAGTTGTGAGGCCATGTTCTCCTTTGTTGTAGGTACTTATCTTCTCCATGATGACATTGAAGGTATCATTCACAAATCTAAGATCTTATTTAACTATTATATTGAGCATTTCCATTGTTTGAAAATAAGAAAAACTAAGATGTACAAAGGCACACAATGTCAAACTATCATTGGAAAGTAAGTTTAAATTTTCCATTTACTATGAGGAGGAGGATGACCTAGTTGAGGTCCCTCCACCCATGAAATTAGAAAAATATGTTAAGTGTAAATCTTATCATGGGGCCTTAGTTAGACTTGCATATTTTTCTTGGCCACCCCCACAAGACTGTCAACATTATCACTAATTGCATACATATTGGAGAAAGGGTTGTGGCCATTTGCCCTTCCCTCTAGATATATGATTTCTTTTTGGTAATCTAGGTTTTTTGTTGTGATGGTGTTATATGCTTTGAGGCTTGATAGGGCATTTTGTGTGGGTAGGCTTCTTCTTGCATAGAAGGTCTCAAAGGGTACTATTACATGATGGATTATCATTTTCTATGTAGGTCTCAAGTGATTGTATAGAAATGGTTTATCATGTTATAACATAATTCAGCTCTTGGCTAGCTATTAGTGTAATTAGTGTAATTCTTTTCTTTTTTATATATTTGATGGCACTTGAAGTTGGTGAGGAGGGGCATCATGTATTCTATTGTGTGAGGTTAGCTCTACATTAAAGATTTTATTTTAGTTAGCTAGATCTCTAAATGATAAGATTAGGATGGATAATTTCAAATTTGGATGGATCTAGTGAGCTCATTTCTACAATGAGCTTAGAATTTTAATGCTCATCTTTTGTGGTTCTTGGTGCCTTACCCGAGTATATACATGAAAAAATATCAATTAACATCAAATAGTATATAAAATTTATCAATTTTATATATTTTTTAAATCTAAATTTTATTTAAAATTGATCCTCAATAAGTACAACGTGCACATGTATGGCCCACAAAATAAGCAGTAGATGATCAACAAGATTGCCATAAAGTCACAAAATAAAAAGGTGTCCTTAGGATAGCACTCCAATAATTCCATTATCGCCAACATGTTGGCACCATTTATTTGGTCCCATGAGGAGTACAATAAAAAATATGACTATTGGAACCCTTACACTAAACATAATTCAAGTGTTTTGCAAGAATGCATTAATTGTCAACATGGTCAAACAGTTTGGAGTTGTTGGAAATTGAGATAGGTTATTATAGATGGACATGAAATCCATCTTTAGGTGCAGATAAAACATTCCTAAGTGTCATAGATTATAATAATCTTAGCATCAAAGTTTGAGACATTTTTACTCTTAAGGCTCTTAAGAGACTTTCTCAATCTGATGTATCTCGAAAAGATTGGGACACCTAGGGAATGAAATGAGGCCTCCACTAGAATTCACCCACTCACCCAACATATTGGCACCATTGATTTATTCCCATTAGGTGTAGAATGAAAAATATCACTATTGGCACCCTTACACTAAATGTAATTCAAGCATTTTGCAAGAATTCATTCATTTTTAGCATAGTCAAATGTTTTATAGTTTTTGGAAATTGAGATAGGTTATTGAAGATGGACCCAACATCCACCTATAGGTGCAAATAAAACATTACTAGGTGCCATGGATTATGAGAATCATTGCATCAAAGTTTGACACCTTTTTGCTCTTAGGGTCTTAAGAGACTTTCTTGGTCTCATGTAGCCTAAAAGGATTCAGACACCTAGGGAATGAAATGAGGCCTCCTCTAGGATTCACTTGCCCACCTTGATGTGTTAGAAATGTCAATTAGGTCCCACAAGGTGTAGAATTAAAAATATGACTATTCATACCCTTACATTGAATGTAATTCAAGTATTTTGTAAGAATGCATTCATTGTTGGCCCAAACAAATGGTTTTAGAGTTGTCAGAAACCAAGATAGGTTATTTTAGATAGACTCAACATCCACCTATAGGTGCCACAAATTCCAAGAATCACTGCATTAAAGTTTGACACATTTTTTCTTTTAGGGCTCCTAATAGACTTAGTTGATGTAGCTCGGAAGGATTGAGACACCTGGGGAATGAAATAAGGCCTCCACTAGAATTCAACCACCCAACATGATGTGTTGGCACCGTTAGTTTGGTCCTACAAGCTATAGAATGAAAAAATATGACTATTGGCAATCCTTACACTAAATGTAATTCAAACCTTTTACAAGAATGCATCATTGTCAGCATGATCAAAAAAATTGGAGTTGTAAGAAATTGAGATAGGTTATTATAGATAGACTTGACATCCACTTGTAGGTGTAAACAAAACATTCCTAGGTTCCAAGGATTTTTAAAATCATCGCATCAAATTTTGGCACCTTTTTGCTCTTAGGGCTCTTAAGGGACTTTCTCAATTTGATGCAGCCCGAAAGGATCAAGACATCCAGAGAATGAAATGAGGCTTCCATTAGCATTCACCCACCCACCCTGATGTGTTGTCATCATCGGTTAGCTCTGATGAGGTGTAGAACAAAAAATATGACTATTGACACCCTTACACTAAACACAATTTTGAGACATTTTGCAATAATGTATTAATTGTTAGTGCATGCTCAAATGGTTTGAAGTTGTCAGAAATTGTGATACATTATTAATCCCATGATAGTCCACTTGATTTTCATGACTTCCTTTGAAGTGATTTTGATAATATTTTGACTCATGAATGTATCTAAAAGATAATGAGACTATCTTAATGCTACAAGATGACCATTTTCTTGCAAGGTAACATCCTTATTGGCATAGTATGACTAATAGTCCTTTTATTGATTACAATGTTTAGTTACATGTTTCATGGTTTAGTTGATAGGTGAGTCCATTTAAATAGTTTTCTTTCATGACACTTCTCTTCTTGTTTTGATAGTTCAAATGACTTGTTGACAACCCCTTGCTTGGATATAATGTTCTTTTTTTCTTATTTATGCAACCCTATCCAGCATTGGGACAATATTTCATAATCACAACAATCATTTTTATTGCATCCTAAGACTAATTTGACAACACTTTAGGTGGGTGAGGCACTCCCAAGATTGTGAGCGATGTATATGACTATCTATAGCTTATTAGGACAATCCTTACAACCATTTAACTATCCTATTTTAGCAAGACTATTTTATCAATCTAAGCAACATGGCAATCCTCTTGAGCGTTGGGTGATTGTACTCTTACATAGTATTGAAACTTAAGGATGAAATCAAGAGTTTAGTAAAATAGGTCATCAATCTAATGTTTATGCCTCAACTTCTTTGCCAACCTAAAGTTACCATGAAGGCCTTTACACATCTTTGAATGAATGGATTTTTCAGTCAACTAAGAGAATAAATTCCTTTGAATTTTTCATCCTTTTTAGTACCACTTAAGGTCAGATGTTATATCAATTGATTTGTTGTAATTTTAAACTAATTTGCTAAAAATATGCTAATGAATATAACTTTTGATCTATAACATTATTGTTCATAAATAAAATCTATTCACGTACAAATCTGACTCAAAGAGGTAAGATACATAATATTCTCAAATCCAACCATATTCTCTTTAGGAAAAAATAATTTATCATTAATTCTCATGATTCGCATTACATGACCTTATGATACCAATACTTCTGAATAGGGTGCAATATTTTCTTAAATAGCTTATATTGTGAAAAAGAATTATACATGCAACATCATCTTAAATTCTCTATAATGATTACACATGGATCATCTTATAGCCTAAAAAAATTATACATTCAAATTTTAAGTTTCAAAGTAGGAATACATGCACACAAGGAAAACATGTGTGGACAAGGAAGGTCTACTAATATCAAGTGATCCACTATGACCATCTATTTCATGTGGTTGTACTAGTTGAGAAGTGTGTGTAATCAAATGCTCTGTCAAAGCTATTATTCAACTATGTTACATAGAACTAGGAGTAGAGATCAAGATTTGTAATCCCTCTTTCTAGACATGAGATGAAATTCTCCACCATCTTGGTGCTCTCCACCCTCTCCTTCTGCCTCCTACCTTTTTATTTTGATGACTCCACCTTGCAATCCTAGCATTTCCTCTTCCCTAAGCTACTTCCAAAGGCCATTGCACCAAAACCAAAGAACCCACCAATAATGAAGAGGGAACAAATTCACCATTCTATATAAAGCATAGCCACAAAACATAAATGGTGAGCCATAGAGAGAAGATATTATAGTGTCCTAAAATCTGCCGCTAAGAGCTTAATCCAACCTATCATGCAAGGCTCTTAGTCAATATGCTTCATGTAATCATGCAAAAACAATTGTTATTGTCCCCTGTGATGCAAGAGCCAATCTATGGGATCATTTTATATCACATGATTTAAAGAACCACTACCATATTTCCCACTTCTATAATGTAATCTATGGGATTATTTATAGTTAATTTTATTTTTAATGACAATGGAGTTTCTTCCATTCAAATGTTGCCTACTATTATAATGCATACACAAAAATACTCGTTTATAATTTTAGATGTCCCTTGGGACCTCAAGTGAGATACTATTAGTGATAGTTACAAAGTGATTTAGCTTTTATAAGAATAGAAGGTGCTTCATAACAAATTCCCTTCTTCTATTGTAAACATTAAAAATACGCTCATTAGACAGACTTATAATAACTTAGAAATGTATGTTTTCTTATAATCATAAAGTTGTCAAATGCATTTGCATGAGATGAAGAATGGAAGTTCATCATTCTAGATTCTTAAAAAAAAAACTATTTTTCTTGCTTTCATTGTATACAAACTTGCATGCTTATGATAACATTCCATTTTAAAATCAACTAAACAAAGTTTGTTAGCCACAACTCATAAGTCTTTGGAAATTATAAAATTAATCCCTCATTATTAAATTTTGACATGAATCAAATACAAGAATTCAAGATTCTTAATCCATTTGTGATTAAGGACTGTAAACAAACATCAGATGTGGCATGTAATTTAGTCTTCACTAGCATTTTCTAGATATGTGACTAGTGCAAATTATTCAATTCCTATATTACCAAATGAAACTTAACTTTATACCATTTGTTAGGTTTGCACAAGTGAATAAAGTAGTCATTGTCTAACCATATTATGAATATAATTATAATATTCCTTTCAAATCAATGACGTCTTCCATTGTGTTTCTCTAAAATTCCCCTCATCCCTTTGAGTTCCTCTTGTTTTAAATCATATTACCACTCGAAACACTTATGAGATGCCCTATGTAGCTCTCTCCTAACCACCTTCAAACCCTCATCTCATTAGTATTAATTTATAAATCTCATCGTGCACAATTTTGTAATGCCACAAATGTGCAATTACAATGTGATATAAATCATTATTTTATTTTTACATCTACATATGTTATTCTCTTCTCTCTAACATCAAAATATAAACTTGATTATGACAGTTTTTTAAGTGCCATGCATAACCACTAATTACAACATAAACACACTTGTAATTTTTTTAATTTCATTATAAATTGTACTGGTTTCTTTTTAATTGAAATCAAATGAAATTAATAAATATCTGTGAATTAACAAATCTATTAGTTATCTCATCAAGCAAATCTATGTGAAACAACATTAGAAATATCTAACCATAAATGACACAAAATCTACATACACTTATATAAAATTACATATTGAATCTAAAATGTGTAATTAAATGCTTACCCTAACATAGCCAAATGATAATACAATTAATCGAAACAAAAGAACTATACAAATAGCAAGGGTAGTTATGAGCCCTCCTCTCCCATTTCCTACTGCTCAAGCATCTTTCTGGATTTACTTGAAGTGTTCCTCACCTTTTGTTTTACACTCTTTCTCCACCACCTCCTCCAACTTTTCATTTCATACATATGTAGGTTTTATGAAAATAGTTCAATTAAACATCCATGTTATCATAAAATAAGTCTTTGACAGACACACCAATAGAGTATATAAGTAGTGATCTCCATTGCATTATATGCATCTAATTTTATGAATCCAACATCATAGTCTAGATTGCTAAATACTCAAAACAAAAACAAAAAACCATTTTTTTTCTAGTAACTAAAAATATAACCTTGTTCCTTCATTAGTAGTGCAATTTTAACATGGTGCACATTATTATAGTGTGAGCCTATTTTTCATATCACTTCATTTAGCGTCACCAATAAGCTTCACAAGAACATTCTCCTAGCCTTAAATGACACAAACAATTCACATATCTCACAACAATTTATCTTGCAATAATCTTGGAGATAAACTTCATTGCATTGTGACAATCAACACATAATTGAGGTTCTTAACAACTCTAATAGTTTTTCTAGGGGCGGTGTCTAACAAACCAAAAGTAATTGCCAACTTTTGACTATGGTGGTAGAGAAATAATTCTTTTTCCTCCTTTTCCACATCACTATGTAAATGTATTGAATATGGAAAATACCTTGCTTCCTTCATCTCCCAAGCCAATTTCTCCAACTTTGCATAGATCTCCTATGTCTGTGGATGTGATCTATCTCCTACACAAAAAGAATGTACCATTTTATGGCCTTCAATCCAACTACATCCAGGGATATTTATAATTCCTTTATCTTTCATCAATCTCCTTTCCATTTGAACCTCATACCACCTGCCCACTTCTTCATGGATGTTTGAGAGAATACAGGGGAGAGAACCCAAATGCTATGATAGTATTTGTGGATTTAAGGCCCAATAATTTTAAAAGTTTTGCACTAGTAGTTGTGATTTTAAGGTTGTTAGTGTTGACTATAAGTACTAATAATTAAATGAAATGTGCTCTTTAGATCTAAAGAGCAACCAATCATGTGATGCCACATTAGTCCACCAACAGAACATGACTTAATACAAGACTATTGCTTCACCCTTTCTTTTGGGTCTTTTTGGACACCTCAACAAAAATCACGCTGATGTAGAAGTTACTGTAATTTTTTTGGAGTGATTTGAAATTGCCACGTATGATTTTGAGAGGTGTGAAGTTAGGGTGCTCAATTAATAGGTCCTCTCCACTAAGTCATGGTATATTTTGAGAGTCCAAATAAAAAAGCATCATCACTATAAATACTCCTAAGCCTATATTCATAGGTGATTTACAGCACCAAGAAAACACATCCACACAACCACCACATTTTTAACTGGCATCTTAATGATAAAGTTTAGGGTGTCCTCAAGATAGCTAGTACGAGAAAGAAGGTCAACCAAGCAGACATAATGATCAATTGTAGGTGTAATGCAATAAGGCTTACTCATGTGGTTAAAGCATGTGCAACCTTCATTTTCTATACCTACATGCCTGCATGCACATAGAACACAAGCAAATCTTATAATGTCAGGATATGTTCCAGAGTGCTTTTGTTAATTCAATAATTTTGAGAACATCCTTACAATATCCATTGTGCATATCCTGGAAACATTGCATTCCATCAAACCACATTTCTTTGAGGCATTTTTTCAAATAGTTCACATTCCTTGTCTATGCTTCCCGATTTTCCATACATGTCTACTAGAGCATTTCCAACTATAATATTTGACAAAAACCCCTCTTCCATTATGCTTTGATGGATGTCCATACCATATTCCAAAGCTCCCATTTTGGTATAGGTAGGGAGGATGATGAATTTACACCAAGGAATTGCATTTGCTTAAAAGTTTCTAAAGCCATTTCAACAAATCCATTTTGTGAATATCTTGCAATCAGGGGATTCTATGAGAACACATTTCTTTGAGGCATCATGTCAAACAATTCATGTGCCTTGTCTACACTTCCACATTTTTCATATCCTGTAATCACAGTGTTCCATGAAATGACATCTCTTTCAGGTATTCTGTCAAACAGTTCACGTGCCTTGTCTATGCTTCCAGATTTTGCATACATGTCTGCAAGGGTAGTTGCAACTACAACATCTAACAAAATTCCTCTATCGTGTATCCTTTGATAGATGCCCTACGCTATTCCAAAGCTCCCATTTTGGCATAGGCAAGGAGGATGTTGGCAAAGGTTGTAGAGTTTGGATTTACACCTACAAATTACATTTGCTTGAAAGTTTCTAAATCCTTTTCAACAAATCCATTTTGTACATGTCCTGTGATCATGGTATTTCATGAGATCACATTTCTTTGAGGCATTCGGTGAAAAGTTCATAGTGCACCCAAAGAAACAGAGCCCATGAGATTGGACTTAATTGAGCGAGAGCAAACTCAAGGAGAGATTCAAATTAAAATTATCGGTAACCGTGAGAGGCAGTAGTCACAGTTAGTTGAAACCTGTAGTATGTTTTGGACAAATAGAACTCCTGAAATGGAGTTCAAGACTTAGAGTGTGTTGTTTAAGCCCAGCCGAAATGAAGATATTCAACTACGAACTACTCTCCTCAAATTAACGCTTAGAATTATGAATTTGACTGATACCTCAAATTAACTCAAAGGAAACAATGATACAAATGACTGGTTTTAGACTGGTGGCTGCATATGCATCTGCTAACAACATGGAATCTAGTATTTGTAAAATAATTAATTTGATTCTCCTTCTAACATCAATAATGTAAAATGTTGAATGAATGAATGAAAGGTTTTAATAACATCCACGAGGCCAAATAGCCTATGGGACTAGCGGAAATGAAAACACCCAACAAAGAACCAAATCACGCAGATCCCACACTGCTCCTAACTAAACCCCCTTTATTTTGTATCCTAGACCTTCTACTATGAATCTTGGTCAAATAGACTACAAATTTAGCTATCCTCTCTTCTTCAAACAAGTTGGTCAAAGACCCCACATTCAAGGTATCACAATAATTGGCCCTTATATCCTTGTATGCTAGGCACTCCATGATGTAGTGCCATTCCATCTCCACTAACTCCAAAGTGTAGAGACAACATATTCTCTCTTCCCACTCTTCTTTTGGTCACTCCCACCTTCCGGTTTTGCATCTAAGTTGATGTGAACTAGTCCTTATTTGGGCAATTAGCATTTTTGCTTTCCATTTTATTTCTGCTCCTATGTAATTCTTTTGCGTGTGGTCATAATAAGGATTAAAATGCTTTATGTAGTATTCTCTTTTCCTCCCCCATTGGTTTGTCCACATGTTTACTTTGAATTTTTCTTGCACATACTTTTTAATATCCTCTTTAGTATTTGGGCACTCTTTCATGCTTATGCCCCACTTATTCATCCACCTGTAATTTTGTTTCATTCACGTACTCTTTCTTCTTGTTAAATTTTTTCCTCTAAAACCATTCTGGGCCATCGGATCAGCTCCATGTTCTCAAGTCTCTTTAGGTAACTTAGCATCTGGGTCAGCGCTGATGTCTCAACAAGAAAGGCACCAGCCTTAGCTAGCGTAATCTCATAAGGAACCGACGCTGCTCTAACAAATGGAAAATAGCTGGTGTTTTGTAAGAATGACATCGATGCCTAAATGTGGTTGATTTAGAAATAGAGTTTTCAGGTTTTTTTAATCATTCCATTAATTTGATCAAAACTCAAATAGAAAAATGATGAGATTATGCCTATGGTAGGAAAATGAGTATTTATTTATTACATTGTACTGGGAGATCTAGAACACTGTATCAATCTATCAATATTCATCTCGGAAGGTGGGTAGGTAGTGAGTAAAGTTATGTTGGTGGTGATTGACACTATGTCTTTCCATTACTGTCACTAACTTTCAATGAATATGTTATTGTTAAATCTTTTGAAAATATTATCAATCAGTATGTGAGTCAGCTTTGAAAGACATAAGTCTAAAACATATCTTACAATCTATGAACTAAACTTCTCCACTTTAAAAAATACAATGTGTTGTTCAATCCACAACTTTATATATACAATAAAATCTTAACACAATCCTAAAACAACATAAAATTAGGAATACATTTTTGTGAGGTGCACATAGCTTTGTTAATTGAACAAAAAGGCTGTCAAATCCAAAAATGGTTTTTAGAGAACCTCAAATTACCACAAAAACACATCTTTCAAATCATCAACTAAACTTGCGCGGATTGAAAAAACATAATGTGTAGTTGAACCCCCAATTTTGACTATAAAATGAAATTGTAAGTCAACAATCCAAATTTATTTTAAAACCTCAAAGAATAGTGAGAAATAGAAAATAACAGAATTAATTCACCTAGTTACTCATCCTACAAAGTTGACATTGGGTAGATGTTGTTTGTTTATTGTATCTTCACCTGTAACTCCTAAACTCCTCCTTGCTCGATTCTGTCAACTCTCCCCTTCCACTTCAATGGAAGAGTAGAAAATACGAGGGAAAACTAAGTGTTTGAAAGTTTTGACAAAGTTGGTTCATTGGAAGGAAATACAGTTTTTGCTAGCATGCCTTCCTCACAGAAAAGGGCAAGTGGCTGCCATTAAACGCAATGACACTAACGGGTGCTGTAGGAGCATCCGGGTAGATTGGCAATCGGCATCAACCCAAAACCAATTTCAATTTGTTTCTTCTATTTTTGGTGTGTGTTGGTCACACTTGGCATCTCTTAGCATTCTAAAATCTCTCCTATGTTCAGAATTGCAAAATTTGAAATTTTGTCAGTCCATTGTTTAGGCTCCACAGGCAGTTTTCAGAAATTATTTTTGGAAAAACTGTAAGAGATGGAGTAAAACCATTTTGTAGAGGCATTATTGGAGGTACTACGCTGAATGTACAAAAATAATCAAAGTACTATCTTTCATGTTTTGGGAAATTTTAATGATGAAAATTTGTAAAAAAAATGTGTTGATAATTCACGAAAAGTTTAATATTTTGAAATCCTTAAAAGATGGAGAAAAATATTTCTATAGGGGACCTTGGGATATCAATCCAAGTATCCTCACCAATTTTTGTGCGAATCAGAGAAATTCATTTTTCTGCCTACTGGCATCCGACTACTGATTGTCGTAATTGTGCGAACAAATTTTTTTCGGTCAAACTTCATAAGATTGGAGTATCCAACTATTAATGTTTCATTAATAATCAAGTGGAATATTTCAATGCTTTATTTAAGGGATTTCTAGTGCCATATGTCATCATGAGAGGTATATAAGATAAGTTTGTATTTCAATTTTTTTTTCCAACAAGGAAGGGCACGTAAATCAGCCAAGTGAGATGCTTCCTAAGACATGATTAAATGTATTTATTAAGTCAAAAAGGAGGCTCATGAGAATTAAATATGAAATAGAGATGTAAGTGCCAAAATATGATATATGAAGTGTCACACAAAGGCTACCTTTTCTTGTTTAAAAACATAAATAAAAGACATGAGGGAAGGCGCATCCAAGCACAGGAATTTGAAAAGGAAATTGCAGATGTAAAGATGAAAATGGAACACCAAAAGTTTGGTTTGTTATGCAAGCATATTTAAGAGGAATCTTTCGCAAGTTGGAGGTAGATTTCGAAGAGGGAAATCTCAACCGATGAGAGGGACGTAGTGAAGAGCAAGTTTTGTTTGTAGACAGAGGAAGAGAGTGGTTGTGTGTGAAGATTTAAGAGAAAGGGAAAAAACATTTCCTGTAGTTTTTGAGAGGCCATTGAGAGATCAATGCTATAAATAAAATTGTTGCAGATTTGTAGCTTCATTGTGGTTTGATATCAATACAATAAAACATAATTTTTGTTTTGTAATCTTTTAATATTTCTTGTGTTGTGAGTGTGTGTTTTCAGCAAGAGGATGATTCCTTTCTAGCACCAGTGGGTCCCATCGCAAACTCTTTTGTTGGGAGTATTCTGTCATCGATGTCATTTTGTATGGTGATTTGTATGTTATGATATCATTTTGTATGGTGATTTGTATCCTATGATGTCTTAGGCATGCCATTTTGTTGGGAGAGTAGAATCTTCCTACTTTGGGCATGCTTAAGACATCCATTTTGAATGCTTTTACATGCCACATATGCATGGGCATACTAATTCCTACTAACAAACCATTTGTATTTTCTGTCACAAATTTTCAAGATATTGATGCAAATGCAAAACAACATACTCACACATAGCTCAAAACCATACATTTAGGAACATAAAAAATTCAACACAAAGATTATACAACAATTTATCATTAAATCAAACTTATTTCAATTTGATTTCATCAGAAGAAAATGACTACAAGCATCTGCAATAAAATTACAGAATTAAATCACAATGATTTGCAACAACATTATATAGAAATGGCCTTCATGGCCTCCTCTCACATACAAAAACAACTTTCTTTCTACCATACCTTCTATTCTCTCTCCAATCAAAGAAATCTCTTTGGTGTTCCATTCTCACACCCCTCTTTGCCATCATTCTCCCATTTTTTCTTTGGCATCCCCTTCCTGGGAAGTATACCTACTAAATCCACCCCAATTCTGCAATAAGATTTCTACCTTATGCCTCTCTGTCAAGCGTCCCAATCTACAATAAAAATCATATTTTACCAATTAAAAATCTGCATTACCCTTCCATCATATTAAATGTCTCTCCTTATTCCTTCTTTCCACATCCATCCTCTATCATATTTCAATCTAGTTTTTCTATTTTAATTTCATCCTTCTATTTTCCTCATATTCTATTCATGAGATCTCCCTATTTTTATCATGAATTTCAGCCTCAAAAACATTGAAGAATCTTTCATACATGGTGCTTTACCTAACTGAAATTTGTCACATCATAACTTCTTTTGGATCTTTGTTGTTTTTAGCCTCTGAGTGAGGCATTAGAATTCATATTTCATATGAAATAAAACCCAATAACAGCCCACCCACAATTCTATTTCACCCTCACTAAAACATTTAATAATATCTTCCAAAACAAGTTTCAATGCCTCATTGGAGAGTGGTGGACTGTTAGATTTTAGTCTGATGATTCTATCCTTTCAAAAATAGGCGTGATGTTCCTGCATCTAACATACCAGGTAAGAAGTTTGTGACCATACACTCACAAATGTGGAGTTGAATGGTAGGACCATCCTTTCAGATTGCAAGCAATCTGTAGCAAACTCCAACACTAAAATATTTGCACAAAAATGTTATCTCTTTTTCCTCTTTTCCCAGCATCTTTCCGGAACAAGATTTACTCTCCTCAAACAAATCTACACTTCATTCTTCTCTCCTCTCATGGAGTTACATCCACCATATACCAACCACCTCCGCCAATGTCTCTCTTCTCTTCTTCCAACTAGTCTCTTCTCTTTCATGGGATACAACCCACCATAGACCGACCATGTCCACCAGACCTCTCCTATCGCTTCCTCTACAGCCTATCCCTGCAAGTATACATCTATATATCACTTTACATCTACATAATCCTCTTTCTTCTCTAACTCTTTACTCATCTCAAAATGTAAATCCTTGGCAAATTCAACATTACAAAACTCATAAAAATTAGATTTTAGCTCAATGACTTCTTCTGTCATAACATCCTCTTCCTTGCTGCTGAATACTCTTGTCTCTATTGTTTCTCTCAACAACTTCTCTACCTACATGATCTCTTCTTCAAGAAACTCTTGGTTTTCATCAGGTTCCTCATCAAACACTTGATCCTCATTCATAACTGCATACTTTATTTCAACTGCAATATCCCCAACTGTTGCAACTTTACTCACATCTGCTCCTATACTTTGTACAATCTCCTCAATGATCATTTTTGGAACCCCTCCATCTTCAGCAAATTCTGCAACAAATTTCTCTTCTTCACTTTTCTACTCCTCTTCCATGCTTTCATCCAAGCATAATGTTGTAACTTCTTCAGTTTTTTCATGAATAACCTGTTCATCTTTATCTTCCTTAGTTGCACACAAAGAATCATCTACAAACAAATTTTTATTAGAGGAAACATGGTTCTCTTCAACTTCCTCTTGATCCTTCAACATAAGGATTCTTTCATCTTCCATGCCTTCAACAAGACATGTTTCCATAACCTTTTCTTCTAGTTTATCCTCTTGCATGAGGATATCATCTTCAATGTCTATTGCACCTTCTCTTTTACCTACAAACAAAACAATGTTAGCATAATCATGAGATTTATCTTCTCCCATTTGCACCTTCTCCATTCCCTTATCACATTCATTTGACATTTACCCTTCAAATAAGATGTCTATCTTTCTCATCTCCTCTTTGAGTAGGAGATCTTCTTCATCTTTCCCAAATTCTTCATCAAACATAGGACCCTCAAAATCTATCATCTCATCTTTCATATCTTCAGTATCTTCTTGGCTTGTCACAGGAACTTCCATGTCTTCTATACCTTCACCTTCTTCAGGAATGTCTTCAATCACATCTCCATCTTCAATATCTTCCTCTTCAAACTTATAACCAAATATTGTACCTCTATCAATCTTTATTGCACATCTCATATCAGCAATACTCAAATTTATTTCCTCTTCAACATAACTATCACTTTCCTCATCAGGTTCATCTAATTTGAACTCTAAACTTCTATTTTTATTTCTAAACATTCTGGTCAATATTGCTACCTTGTTCTTGAGATCCATCATCCCATTCTGCACCATCTCTCTCATATCAACAATCTTATTCTTTCCTCTAGTCTTCTTCTCCTCTTTTCCAACATTATTCTTTCTTTCAATTAAATTTCTAAAGACCTCTTTCCTTAGCTCATCAACTATACATGCCAATTCTCTTATCCCTATCATTTGCTTTTGAAGTTTAGAGAAATCAATTCTTTCTTCTAACTGGACAATCCAGACTCTTGGTCTTACATTTATTCCCTTCATTTTCTTTTCAACACTCAGAGACTTCTTCTTTACAACTCGATCCTCAAGTCCTCATATAGACTACCTCCAATCGGCTGGTTCTATCCACACACTCAGGAGCTACTACTCTAATTTCTACCCCTACCTCACAGGGCCACTCTCAGAGGCACTTTCTCACAACTCACATGTCCTGCTACAAGTTGTCTCACATTCGGTGATATGCCTGTAGACTTAGGAGTTCAACCCTCTCTAATACCACTAATACAAATGCAAAACACCATACTCACACATAGCTCAAAACCATACATTCAGGAACATATCAAATGCAACACAAAGATTATACAACTTATCATCAAATTACACTTATTTTAGTTTGATTTCATTAAAAGAAAATGACTACAAGAATCTGCAACAAAATTATAGAATCAGATCACAATGATCTTCAACAGCATTACACAGAAATGGCCTTCATTGCCTCCTCTCACCTACCCAAACAATTTTCTTTCTGCCATACCTTCTATTCTCTCTCCAATCAAAGAACTCTCTCTGGTGTTACATTCTCACACTCATCTTTGCCATCATTCTCCCTTTGTTTTTTTCTTTCGCGTCCCCTTCCTAGGCAGTTTACTTACTAAAACAACCCCAATTTTGCAATAAGATTTCTATCGTATGCCTCTCTATGAGGTGTCCCAATCTGCAAAAAAAATCATATTTTACCAATTGAAATTCTGTAGCACACTTCCATCATATTAAATGCCTCTCCTTGTTCCTTCTTTCCATGTCCATCCTTTGTCATATTTCAATTTGATTTTGCTATTTTAATTTCATCCTCTTTATGAGGTGTTTCATCCTTAAATTTTCCTCATATTCTATTCATAATATCTCCCTATTTTTATCATGAATTTCAGCCTCAAAAACATTGAATAATCTTTCATAAATGGTTCTTTACCTAACTAAAATCTGTTGCATCATAACTTGTTTTGGATCTTTGTTTTTCTTAGCCTCTGAGTGAGGTGCTAGAATTTAGATTTTGCATGAAATAAAACCCAATAACAGGTCGCCCACAATTCTATTTCACCCTCACTAAAACATTTAATAATATCTTCCAAGACAAGTTTCAACACCTCATTGGAAAGTCATGGACTATTAGATTTCAGTTTGAAGATTCTATCCTTTCAAAAATAGGCGTGCTGCTCCTACATCAAATATAGTCAACTTTTTTTAAAGTGTCTTTATATTGAGAGTGTTTTTATCTGATGATGTAAACCATCATTGTAAGAGTTGGCTATGATAGTAGCCACCCTAGATCTAGGACTTCATGAAAGCACAAGAGAGACAATATGAGAGAATAATTCTATTCTATCAATGACTACAAAAATTGGTCTTACAATGTACATGAAAAGCCTTACTTATAAAGGCAAGGATGAGATCCAAGATGTTGTAGTCATATGACAAGTGTCATATTACTATGACAAGTGACAAGATCACATGTGTAGGATAAGACAACTATAAGACAACTATCAACAACTAGAAACATCTAGAAGACTCACTAAGTCAATGAATATGTGTGTTAATATTATTTAACTAATAAATAGTAAAATGATATGAATTATTCACACAACAATGGGAAACTAGCTTGCAAATATCTCTATTCACACTAACAATCATGATTGTTAGTACTTTTTTGAAGTGTGTTTATATTGAGTGTGTTTTTACCTAATGATGTAAACTATCATGATTGCCAACACTTCAACACTTTTTTGAAGTATGTTTACATTGAGTGTGTTTTATGCCTACCAACATATAGTTGGTAGTTTCTATCAATTTTCAAACATGCAATTATGTTTATATTGAGTGTTTTTTTCAACATGCTATTATTTAAAGTACCAAGATTCACACTTATGACTTGTATTTTATTAGGACACACATTAACCAACAATGTTGCATAACAAATGATGTTTCCAACTATAGTGACTCACATTTATGAGACTTTCTATTCCATAATAAGGGGGCCCTGCTAGTGTTAATCCATTATGGATGGTATGTGGTGCAAGTGGGTACTCCCCTCTTGCAAACACAAGAACCCTCCACACAAACTCACAAAATCAAATACACACATTCACATGGGCATCCTCTACCTCAATTCCAATTCTTAACTATGGAAAGATTGCAACACAAACTTGATTTGTTTTATTGGATTTAATTCAAAAAATAAAACAATTCTATTAGGAAATTTATTTACATACACTTGGCCATCGTTCTCTCCAATATTTGGTTATGTTCTGTGATATGACAGTTGCATTCCTTCTCTTGATAGAAAACTTAAAAATTTTCATACTATCTCCTCCTTTGGTAGTGAACCATCCTTTCAATTCCAATTCATTATGTGTTTGGGCAATGAACCCCTTATACCTAGCAGCAAACTCTCTCAATTCTTCCTTTTCTCTATTTTCTGGTGGTAGCGATCCATGTTCTTTCCACATATTAAAAAACACATATTACAAATCAAATCAGCCTCAAAGAGATATTTCCAACACCATGGCATCCACTCCTCTCCCAGGGTCCTTTTTTTTCCTCAATCTGAAAGAAAAAAATGCTTGTATGGCCTCATGAGAGGCGTTTCAACTTTCCCAATGCAACATCTTCTCCTCTTTTTATTTATTATTAAATTCCAACCTTAATTTAGGCATTGAAATCTTCCATATGTTTTTTCTTGAATTTTTTGCCCATTAATTGATTTTCTTTTTGTTTTGCTAGGGAACAATATATAGTGAACAAGTGAAATTACGGCAAGAATAGAAAATCCTCTGCAACTGCCCATTTTTTAACTTTCAATTTGCTTCAAAAGATGAATATGAGATAAATAAAGTCCACCAAACAGTACCTTGTGAGGCTGCATATACGTTTTGTCTCTGTGTGTCAGGGTGCCAGAAAACTAACTTTTTGCATAACTCATACCCAAAAGCTCCTTTTTACACAAAAAGCTTGCTAAGATGTGCTTTATGACAATATTGAGAATTTACAATTCCCGTAAAACCATCGACATAAACTTCTTCCACTAAAATATCCCAAACAGTTGAGAATTTGGCTGACACTTTTTGAAATTTAGGAGAAATGTAATAAAAAATATTCCACTAAAAGGATTTTCACCCCGCTCTTATAGATCTCTGGAAACAATTATTTCCGTGAAACTACCTGTAAGACCTTTAAAACTGCCAACCGACAAAATTTCAAATTTCACAAATCTGATCACGTACATTGTTTCCTAATGCCGAGAGATGTCAAAAACACCAAAACAAACCAAAATTGAAACAAAACAATTCTAGTCCACTCGAATGCTCCTGCATTAGACACGGTGGGTAGGAAGTTTGTGAGCATACACTCACAAATGTGGAGTTGAATGGTAGACCCATTCTTTCAGATTGCAAGCAATCTACAGAAAACTCCATCACTGAAATATGTGCACTAAAAAGTTTTTTTCTTTTCCTCTTTTTCCAACATCTTACCGAAACAAGCATCATGCTCCTCCAACAAATCTGCACTCTCTTCCTCCTTCCTCTTGTGGACTTATGTCCACCATGAACCGTCCTCCTCCTCCAATGATTCTCTCCATTCCTATCCTCCTTCGTGGGATCCAACCCACCATTATCAACTGGCTACCTCCACTAAACAAACTCACTATTCTCCTCTTCCATGGGTTTTGAGCCACCAAAATCTGACTACCTCCACCAAATTCCCTCATCATACACATCACAATCTATAGCATATAGATACAAATCTGCCCCTACATCTTCATGGAAACTAACAATTTCCATCTTTTCTTTTTCATACTCCTCAACCCTCAACATTACAAATGAATACACAACAATATCATGACAAACTGCAAACAAGTTTACCTCTTTCTTCACTACTGTAATATTTCCTTCACTACTGTAATATTTTCTTCACCATCTTCAGCTGCAATCTTCATCCACTCATCTTTCACTATGAGGTTTTCATACACCCCATCTATTCCCATCATCATTCCCATATCATCAATTGTTGTACTAAATTTCCCAACTGTAGCATCTTCTACAATATCCTTTTCACATAAACATACTACATACAAATATGCATCTTCATTTGTTTTCATCCCATCATTTTGAAACTCCTTGTCCATCTCAGCAACAAATAAATCTCCATCAATTTCTTCTTCATAGAATTTAGAAAAATCAAAAGTTACCTCTCCACTTTTTTCTATCATGACATCACTCTTAGCTACCCCCATTCATCTTCATCAAGCGCTCACTCAAACTAAACAATTCTTCCATCTTTTCACTTCCTTCTTCATACAAATTATGATTCTCTTCAATAATCAAATCTGCAACATCCTCATGGAAATAGAAATCTTCCATGTATCTACCTCCTTTTTGTCATTTATCCTCTACTATATTCATCATTTGAAACAAATCAAACTCAAAATTATGAAATTTTACCTCATTTCTTTTTGTTGTTCCAATTCCTTTGTCTTCATTTTCTACTGCATTGTTCATCTCTTCATGGTCTCCTATCCAATCTCCTTCAAGCATCTGGTTTTTTCTCTTCATTTCCTCTTTCCATAGGAGATCATTCTCTTCTTCATCCACTTGTTTATTAAATCTAGGACCTTCCAACTTTATGATTTCTGCCTCTACATTTGCTACAAATTTCTGCTCATCAGTAGCTAGTTTGTTTCCTTCCACTTCTACCTCCTTATCCTCCAAAGGAGATGTTGTCACTGCTGCTACATCAACTCTATCTTCTTCAACCTTGTCTTTCAAAAGACCTATCTCTATTGCAATGTTTAATGCTTCTATTCTTTTCATTTGTTTATGAATTGTATCTTCATCACCTCGTTGTCCCACATTTTTCATGTCTACCCATGGATCCTTTACCGCTTCAATTTCATGTTTTACCTCTTCTTTTCTTCAAAAATAGCATGCTACAGCTGAACATTCTTTCTTTTTCCACTCTTTTCTTTATTTGTTCTTTCTCTTTTCAATTTTTTTTTCATTTTGAAATGTATGGGCTGCTCCCATATGTACTTCTTCCCATATGCCTTCTACCAAAGGGTTGCAACTCTTCTTCTTCTCCTTTGCTACCTTGATTGCAATCTTTTCTCTTCCCTCTCGATCATTTTGCACAAGGATCTCCTTTTCTTCATTCTTCATATCTGCTGCCACTTCTTCTTTCTTCTTTTCATCTTTCTCTTTCATGACGTCTTCATGACATGTTTTCATTGCAAACTCATTCCTCTTGGCTTTGTGTTGCTACATAGCTTCCAACTGGTCACATTTTTTTAACATCCTGTGAATCCTGTCAATCTTTTATGTCATCTCTCTAAGGAATTCCTTCCTTTTGTACCTTCTACATCCATCCCATATGACTAGATTCCACACATGTATCTTCATCCTACTCATTGCTACAATCTTCTACATCCACATTCACTTACCTTGCAACCTGTAAGGACAAATCTTCCACAGTACTAGCTCTCACTGCTTAGGACTTCTCTCTCACACCTGCAAGAGTCCACTTGAGCTCTTCTCTACCATTATCTCTACCCACATGTCCTGGTGTATCCTCTACACTCTCAGCACCTTCAGGCTCTGATACCACTTGGTACAAGTGGGTAGTCCCCTCTTGCAAAAACAAGAACCCTCCACATAAACTCACAAAATCAAGTACACACATTCACATGGGCATGCTCTGTCTCAATTCCAATTCTTAACTATGGAAATATTGCAACACAAACTTGATTTGTTTTATTGGATTTAATTCATAAAACAAAATAATTGTATTTTGAAATTTATTTACATCCACTTGGTCATCGTTCTCTCCAATATTTGGTTTTGTTCTATGATATGACCATTACATTCCTTCTCTTGACAGAAAAAAACAATTTTTTCATTCTATCTCCTCCTTTGGCAGCGAACCATCCTTTCAATTCCAATTCATTCTATGTTTGGGCAATGAACCTATTGGGTCTTTCTCTCTGAATCGGCAAAGGGTTTGCCAGTTCTAATGTATAGGTAGATTTGGCCAACAAATCTAGGAGGTTACGTGAGCTACCTCCCCTTCACTTCTAGTTTTGCTGCACCAAGGGGGGTATCCCTATAGCTAAAGATTTAACCTTAACTCTCCCAATGATAGAAAGATTTAGCTTTACAACAACATGCAGAATACTCTCATGTTTGAAACAAGATTTGGGTGATAAATCACAAGGTTGGCAGTGTTCTTAGACATATCTAACTGGTTAGGAATGAGAGTATGCAGGGGTCCTACTTCTATTCCTACAAACTAATAGGTTGGAAGTATGAGATGATTTGTTTTGTATTTTGGATGCAAGATAGGGGGTTTTGGATCATAACTACTACACAAGAATCAGACGGGTGCCTATCTCAGGGCAAGGAGTCAACTAGACATATGCAAAAGAATGATTTGTACCAGAATTCAAGTTTCATGGGGTTAGGACTGGTATTTACCTTACAAACACCACCCAAGACTAAGTATTTAGCTAACTCTACCTACAAATATCCTAGCTGACATACATTCTTCTTCATACTTAACCTAAAATAGTTTAATCCACTCCTTGAATGGAAGTTAGAGATCAAGCATGCAATACATAAAGTCTATATTCTAGAATCTGAGGAACCCTTAGAAACCAGATTCAAAAGAAGGGATGCATACAAAAAATAGAGACAAATAGCTAAACAAATGCAAAGAAGCATTTTTCATATAAACATGACATGAAACTGAACATATGTGCAAGGTGCACTCAAATGCAACTCATAAACTCCAAAATAAGACAGAACAACCAAGAAATGCTCTATTTTTTCATTATTTTCTCCAAAAAATTGCCCAAGTCTTCAACAACAAAAAATGAGTGACACAGTTCTGATATACTCAGAACGTGTACTCAACAATTAATTACATGGTCATCTAAAAATGCTACCAGATACAATGCACCATCTGAATGGCACCCAAAACATTCAATGCAGCTGAGAGAAGAAGAGGAAAGAAGCAGGTGAGATTCAGGGATGTGCCGCCATCTGAAGATTTTCCTCATGAAGAAAGTAGCTAGCCTATCAATCAAGACCCATACCCCTGTAAATTTGCCATTAATACCAACCTACCGATTTCAGGATGCAGCAATGGTTCGTGTGTTTTTGAAGTTCTTCCCACTTGAAATGCAACTACAGATACAAAGAAATCCTTCCTTCCTCGGGCATTCAAAATAGGGCCGTCAATTCATTCTCATCGCCAAAATCAATGGCTTCATATCATGCTGAAAAGTCCACAACCAATGAAAACATGCCACCCAGGCGCATTATCCCCTTTGACTTTTCACATCGCGAACACACATGTTGCCTTTTTGCCCTTTTCTGCCTTCAAATCTTTGCATATGCAGTTGTATATACATACAACTGACTTGGACACGTGGCAGCCTTTGATTGGTTCTTCATCGCTAAGCACTTGCATCTCCATTAGCAGCCGAAAACACCCCAGAAGTGTCCATCGATAGGCATTGTCCTGCCGATGAGCCAATGTATCCATTCTTGCTATCAGACCATTGCATCAACCTTTGTATCTTGCATTTGTATATGTAATTGTATATACATACAATCGCCATGCATACAAGGGCGGACCAATCAATTTGAAATAGCAGTTGGGTCCGGGCCTTGTATCTTCCCTTTATATATTTCCTTGTATATTGCACATACAAATGCAATATACATACAATGTGGATTTCAACACACTTATGAGGCAGATTGGAACAATTTTCAAATCCAGCATTGTATCTTCACCTTTACATCTTTCATTGTATATCGCACATACAATGTACAACCCACAAACCGCAGCCATTTATCTGCCATAACAAACTTTTCATTCACGTCTGGGTTGTATCATGTGCTTCATATTTTGCATTGTATATCGCACAAACATACAACCCACGGAACATACAACCGCGTGGGCCCCACCATGCTTTTGAAACTTTGACTTTGACCATACCCACTTTGCATATTTCTTTGTATCTACTGCTTGTATGTTCGATTGTATATTGGGAACATACAATCCCAATATACAATGGCAGACTTCACCCATTTCACAAATACAGTTAACTCCTTGGCCGCGTCCGCCCCTTGCACATGCCTACTTGTATATTCCTTTGTATATGCTCGTTGTATGTCTAAACATACAATGCCAATGTATAGGCAAAAGATGCATACAAACATGTCAGCCCTGTTGATGACTGTTTTGATGCAATCATAACAATAAGTTAAAATTCACATAAAATGAACTGAAACTATACTTGAAAGACAAGAAGGAATCATTTGGTGATTCAACTAATCCCAAGTCTACAATGGTTCGGTTGGTCAAGTTCAGTTGGTCAATGTGAAGCTGTAATGTTCAAGGGGCCTTACGTAGTTTAGGTTTGTTTTGTGGTTTACTGGCCTAAGAATATGCAAAAAGGTCATGAGATATGTCAATGCTTTTCATTCCTTTGCATAAGAGTGATACTGGGCTGCAAGTTTCAGAGGGTTTTCTTGGATTTTTGCAGCTTTCTTCTTGATCTGTTTATGAAAACTATCTACTTATAGCTCTGTTATGCATGCTTCTTCAAATTTGAGACAATTTCCTTTGGATTTCTACATTTTCAGCTAAATATTTCAGATGGGTTGGGAAAAGTTAGAAAGATCTAATCTATACCTCACTTAATCTACAGAAGGATCTAAGTGTTTCTGTTATGCACTATGTAAATACCACAATAGTTTGATCAAATCCACAGTAAAAACCCTAAATGTAAGTCCTGAGCATTTTCACAAACATACATTTAAAATTGCAAGCTCTCAAAGAAGATATTTCAAAACACAAAGAAGAGAAGGAGAACACTCAGAAGATAGATGCAGAACTCCAGATTCTATTGTATTAGAAACGAATAGCCATACATGATTTACAATGTAAGAATGACTCTTAGTTTCATTGATCATACTACAGAGAACTTACAAGCTTTACAGATACAGTAAGGCAGCCAGACATTCCACGCGCACCTTACTGCAGACAAACAGGCGACCTCCTTCTTCTACTTCTAAACTATGCTAAGCTATCCTGCTGTGTTTTCCTAGAATCTCTGTGTGTAGCCCCTGTTGTAAAGTATTACAGTGTAGAGAGGCACAATATAAAGACATTTTGATTGTCCTCACTACAGCAAAAACCTGACTGAACCCCTGGTTCAAACCCCTAGTTACAGCAATAAATGTAGGTGAACCAGTTCTCAAAAATATCTCTGAGCAGTGGTCAAATCTGGGCGAAATATTGCCCCTTCTGAGAAGTTCCGGCAGCTGGGCAATAACTTCTGTTTGTCTTTTGTGATAATACCTTCAGCTGCGACCTTCTTCTTTACTTGAATGGCCTTGACCTTTTGCATTTCATCTCTATCTTCTTGCTCCTGAGATCAGATCTTCTGCCTCCATGAGATCACAGTGTTGACTTTCCAGCTGCTTCCTCAACTGCAAGCCTGCAAGACAAGACAAGCAATAAGTATTCCATTTATCACATAAAAACAACATGAAATTAAAATAAGTGTTCAAATCATGGTGACTGCGCAAGATGGAGAAAATCGGATCAGAAAATCGCTCAAAAACGCGTCAAAACACATTCAGACTGTTCAAAATTGACCAGGTCAACCATCGCTGACCGAAAAAATGCCAGAGGCACCAAAAAAAAACACTTTAAAATGTCCACCGCCTCATTTCCCGCCCATCGGCATGATCATCCCTGTCGGCGTGTAAAAAAAAACATGTTGGCCGACATACTTCATCATCATGATAATATTCAAAAAATATGATGCTCTCCCTCCTGAAGGTTCAGATGAATGTCATCATGATATTTGACTTCTGCATATGGAGAAACGAACAACATCATCATCATCATGATGAAGGATAATAGGAGGATATGAAGATAATCCTGCTGCCGAAGAAAGGAAGATGACGGTGACGTCATCATGATATTCGGGCTTCATTGAAATGCTAAGGATGACGTCATCATCATGTTCGGTTAAGATCAGGGGGATATTTGTGATATCGGGTCACCTAAGGAGCATGATCAGGATGATGAAGTGAAATATGATCCTTTTGCGGCCAAGGTAACCCTCTCGAGAAAAATCAGCATGATGAAGATCATCATCATATTTCGGGCTTTTGTCGAACTTGGAAGAAGACATCATCATCATATTCGGGAACCGGATCGTGCTTTGGAAAATATCCTGTTTGAAGAAAAAAATGATGATGATGATCATCAGGATATTTACCTCTTCGTTTATTCAGATCGGGATGACGTCATCATGATATTCGGAGCCTTCGTTAAACTTAAAACATGACGTCATCATGATATTTCGCCAACCGGATCATGTTTGAGAAATATCCTGCCGAAGGGAAAATATGATCATGATGAGGATCATCAGGATACTTGCAAAAGGTTGTATTTCATCGGCAGGAGGACTTTGCGAAATATCAGGTGGACAAACAAGATCATGATGATCTTGACAATATGACAGGATAAAAATATGATGATGATGTCATCATCATATTTTGTTTTCGGAGCACAAGGATGAGTTGGTCATCATGATATTTGCGCTAGGGTGATATATGATGATGCTGTTGAGAAATGTAATATCGGCCTCTTCTTAATAGATAGGGTGATCGTCATGATATTCGCTAACCGGAGATCAGGAGGATATGAAGATGATGATCCTCTTAATCGAATTATGATGATGATGTTTCCAGCACTTAGCGAATTTCAGTGAATGACCCTCTTGAAAGACCAGGATGATATGAAGTCGTCATCATCATCTTCGTGAAGTTCAGCAAATATCATGATGATGACCTTGCGATAGGTTTATAGCACGCGCATGCAAATATGCCGAAGGTGGATTTTTCTAAGTCTGGGTGATCAGCATGATAATATAAGATCAGGTAATGTTGAATTATCATGATGATGCTTGCGATACAAAAGACCACTTCGACGGGGAACTTACCTTGACTTAAAGCCGATGTCATCATGATATTTGAACCTTAGGATATTGTCGGGGGGGTGCGTTTCAAATATGATGATGATGTCCTCATACAGCAAAACCAAGTTTATAAAATATGATGCTCCTAAGAAAATCATGATGCTGATGATGCGCATAAGGTCATTTGACGGGTAAAGGGAACTACCACCTAAAATTGACGTCCGGATATTGCGACTGCATGATTTTTAGCGGGTGATAGACCAAGATCATGATGATCCTGTCAACATGACTTAGGATAAAAAAATGATGATCCTCCTGCGAATATCAGGTTTGACCAAGACTTTGACCGTGCATAACTTTCACATATGGACGAATTTTTAAGTGAAGTAAAAGGCAAACCTGCATGAAATTTCAAGCTTTTTCTAAGTATGAAGTCACAGCAACAAAATATGAACTTTGACAAACAGACCTCATGATGATGACCTACCTTATCATATATCATGATGATGATGCACCTGACCTTCATTTTTACCAGACCGCCAGGAAGCAGAAAAAACACAAGCAGAAGCAAAAAGCAAGACATCAGCAGGGGTCCCCATTTTGCTAAGGAGCATAATGGGGCGTGTTGTGAACATCACAACAACTAGCAACCAAAACAAAACAATTAAATTCAGAGTGTTCAAGGAAACTAGATGTAATGAACTCATAACTTCCAACTATCTTTTCCTGCAAATTACTATTCAGCTTGAGACTCAAAGTGTTCAATAAAGATGCATGAATTTCCATTTTCAGTTTAGTTGTGTGCATGTGATTAATTATCCTCATCTTGAAGATCGGTTGAACAAACCAGTGACTGACATTAGCCTACGTAGGTGAGGATATTCCCTCATAGCCGACCGGATAGAGCCTTGCTGCCAGCGAGCGTCCATAGCCCCGGCAAGGTTATCGTTACAATTCTCCTAAGTAGAGCCCCACTACCAGCGAGCGTCCATAGCCCCGGTAGAGTTACTTAGATGGCTTAATCTAGATTTTTAGTATAATCCGCTTTATTTATTTATTTATTTATTTTTTTGTTTTCTAATTTGGAAAGATTTCACAAGATATAGCAATTTGTAACTTCATGATGATGCAAGGAGTGGACACTTGCTGAAATTAAGCTGAGAATTGTAATGGTAGCAAGGGTGACCTCTGATTTTTCACCTAATATCTACACTGGTAGGTTCAACAAACCCAAGGATTTTAGGTGTGTCATCGTGAGAAACCTGCTTCGAATTCTCAATCACATTTATTGAATACGAAACTTCAGAAGATGAACAACTCTCTACATTCATGACAGTGACAAGTTATGTGTAAATTGCAAATGGTTAACCTGAATATCCTAAATTATATAGTGTTTTGAATGGTTGCTAGTTCTGCTCCTTAATACTCTACAGTAAAATAAAGATCCCTGCTGAGGAGACAACAAACAAACCAAACAAACAGGCTGTACAAACAACACAACAAAAGAAAAAACTGTACAAACAGAAAGAAACAAAAAGAAGACAAGCTATACAAACAACCAACCTAAAAAGAAAACAGCAAAAGAAGAACACAGAAACAAAAACAACTACCCTACCAGACTATATACAAGCCTCTACGAGGCAATTTAGAAACCCAGGAAATAGACCCAAGAACACCCCTACTTGCATATTTCTTTAAGTTGTGCAGGAGTAACAGGGTACTAGTCATGGTCCTCATTATAGCAGATTTATCTTTGAATTCTGAAAAAAATTCTGATATTCTAGATTCATTGTGTTTATCAGAATAGCTCTTAATGACTAGTAACTGAGGCAGCTCATCAGGGTTATGATTAATCCATAGGCATGTCCTATCTCTTGAATTTGCATAATCAAAATAGCATTTATTATCATTTACTAAGGAAAGGAAAGAGACAACCTGATGCGCCTTTAGCTCTGTGGAACACACTTGTTTATTAGTAGCTGGCTCTTCATTTAGCTCTGCATTTTCATTGCCCAGCTCTATGTCTAGTCCTTTTTCAAGTTGAAAGAAGAATGACTCTAGATGTATCATTTCTTCATCTTCATCCAGCTCTGTTCCTTCATTCTGGATGTTCAGTTTATCCTCAAATTTAGTACACCTCTCAATGTTCTCATTAGTTTCCTGCACATCAGCACTTAAGTAAGTATCTTCATCATCATCTGATATATAGAAATTAATCATTTCTAAATCACTTGAGAGTAAAGGTGGGACAACATCTTTTGATTGACAGGAGTACTCCCCTGTTTTATTTTCAACATGGCATGAGAGGGATGTCTGATTATGCACAGCAGCTCCATGATCTTCTGTATTTTCAATTTTCAAGAATTGTTCATCAGATGACTCACAGTTATCATCCAGTGTGGAGTCTGCTTCTATTGACCTGCAACAATCTTGATTTTGATCATTTAATTTAAAGAAGTCAGGTGTAACACTAGGATTTACTTTCTTTTCTATGACTTCATTAGTTTCTATAGTAGGGATCTTACCAATTTTAGTGCATTTTAATTCTGCCAATGCTTGTTTACATTTCTTTGCCAAATCATGTTCGTTAAAACTTTTCAGGTCAGACCCAGAGGCTTCTTCTTGACAAATATTCCTTAGTAGTTCCATATATTTATCAAATGTATCAAGATGAACCTCACTTTTCCTTTTCCTTTTCATTAAATCCTTTTTGCTTATTATCTAGAAAAGAGACAGGAGCTGTGATTTCTTCTCTGCATTTTTTAGGATATTTATACTTTTCAGTAACTTTAATCACAGCCGGATCCTGACGAAAAGACAGATTTTTTTTCTTACCATCACATGATTCCTGCCAAGAGATCTTATTACCCTTTATTCTTAGCATTGGTTCCATCTTTGTATTCTCTGTACATTTAATGACCATTGATGCTGCATCCTTCTGTCGCTCAATAATCTCCTCACTTCCCTGCCAACTTTCAGCCTTATACACATCTGAGAGAGAGATTAGTCCTTTCAAATATAAATCTAATCTTGTAAGGAAAGATAGACAATTAAGCTCACCATGCCCTATGGACTTATGTATCCTACACCTTCCAAATAAACCATAGCTATATAAATTTTTGGGATAAAGCTGGTTATTCAAAGCTTTCTGAAATGAAGGAATGTCAACTTGAAAACTGCCCCTATATGAGTCCATTAAAAAAAATGGGACCTTCTTTTAACTTTTTAGGCCTTTGAAATTTTATGAGATCTAACATATCTCAGAATATAGCATTTGAACTCAGAAAATTAACCCTAAACCAAATCAGGCCTTCCTTCTAGCGCCAGAAAACTGTTGATGACTGTTTTGATGCAATCATAACAATAAGTTAAAATTCACATAAAATGAACTGAAACTATACTTGAAAGACAAGAAGGAATCATTTGGTGATTCAACTAATCCCAAGTCTACAATGGTTCGGTTGGTCAAGTTCAGTTGGTCAATGTGAAGCTGTAATGTTCAAGGGGCCCTACGTAGTTTAGGTTTGTTTTGTGGTTTACTGGCCTAAGAATATGCAAAAAGGTCATGAGATATGTCAATGTTTTTCATTCCTTTGCATAAGAGTGATATTGGGCTGCAAGTTTCAGAGGGTTTTCTTGGATTTTTGCAACTTTCTTCTTGATCTGTTTATGAAAACTGTCTACTTATAGCTCTGTTATGCATGCTTCTTCAAATTTGAGACAATTTCCTTTGGATTTCTACGTTTTCAGCTAAATATTTCAGATGGGTTGGGAAAAGTTAGAAAGATCTAATCTATACCTCACTTAATCTACAGAAGGATCTAAGTGTTTCTGTTATGCACTATGTAAATACCACAGTAGTTTGATCAAATCCACAGTAAAAACCCTAAATGTAAGTCCTGAGCATTTTCACAAACATACATTTAAAATTCCAAGCTCTCAAAGAAGATATTTCAAAACACAAAGAAGAGCAGGAGAACACTCAGAAGATAGATGTAGAACTCCAGATTCTATTGTATTAGAAACGAATAGCCATACATGATTTACAATGTAAGAATGACTCTTAGTTTCATTGATCATACTACAGAGAACTTACAAGCTTTACAGATACAGTAAGGCAGCCAGACATTCCACGCGCACCTTACTGCAGACAAACAGGCGACCTCCTTCTTCTACTTCTAAACTATGCTAAGCTATCCTGCTGTGTTTTCCTAGAATCTCTGTGTGTAGCCCCTGTTGTAAAGTATTACAGTGTAGAGAGGCACAATATAAAGACATTTTGATTGTCCTCACTATAGCAAAAACCTGACTGAACCCCTGGTTCAAACCCCTAGTTACAGCAATAAATGTAGGTGAACCAGTTCTCAAAAATATCTCTAAGCAGAGGTCAAATCTGGGCGAAATATTGCCCCTTCTGAGAAGTTCCGGCAGCTGGGCAATAACTTCTGTTTGTCTTTTGTGATAATACCTTCAGCTGCGACCTTCTTCTTTACTTGAATGGCCTTGACCTTTTGCATTTCATCTCTATCTTCTTGCTCCTGAGATCAGATCTTCTGCCTCCATGAGATCACAGTGTTGACTTTCCAGCTGCTTCCTCAACTGCAAGCCTGCAAGACAAGACAAGCAATAAGTATTCCATTTATCACATAAAAACAACATGAAATTAAAATAAGCGTTCAAATCATGGTGACTGCGCAAGATGGAGAAAATCGGATCAGAAAATCGCTCAAAAACGCGTCAAAATGCGTTCAGACTGTTCAAAATTGACCAGGTCAACCATTGCTGACCGAAAAAATGCCAGAGGCGCCAAAAAAAAACACTTTAAAATGTCCACCGCCTCATTTCCCGCCCATCGGCATGATCATCCCTGTCGGCGTGTAAAAAAAAACATATTGGCCGACATACTTCATCATCATGATAATATTCAGAAAATATGATGCTCTCCCTCCTGAAGGTTCAGATGAATGTCATCATGATATTTGACTTCTGCATATGGAGAAACGAACAACATCATCATCATCATGATGAAGGATAATAGGAGGATATGAAGATAATCCTGCTGCCAAAGAAAGGAAGATGATGGTGACGTCATCATGATATTCGGGCTTCATTGAAATGCTAAGGATGACATCATCATCATGTTCGGTTAAGATCAGGGGGATATTTGTGATATCGGGTCACCTAAGGAGCATGATCAGGATGATGAAGTGAAATATGATCCTTTTGCGGCCAAGGTAACCCTCTCGAGAAAAATCAGCATGATGAAGATCATCATCATATTTCGGGCTTTTGTCGAACTTGGAAGAAGACGTCATCATCATATTCGGGAACCGGATCGTGCTTTGGAAAATATCCTATTTGAAGAAAAAAAATGATGATGATGATCATCAGGATATTTACCTCTTCGTTTATTCAGATCGGGATGACGTCATCATGATATTCGGAGCCTTCGTTAAACTTAAAACATGACGTCATCATGATATTTCGCCAACCGGATCATGTTTGAGAAATATCCTACCGAAGGGAAAATATGATCATGATGAGGATCATCAGGATACTTGCAAAAGGTTGTATTTCATCGGCAGGAGGACTTTGCGAAATATCAGGTGGACAAACAAGATCATGATGATCTTGACAATATGACAGGATAAAAATATGATGATGACGTCATCATCATATTTTGTTTTCGGAGCACAAGGATGAGTTGGTCATCATGATATTTGCGCTAGGGTGATATATGATGATGCTGTTGAGAAATGTAATATCGGCCTCTTCTTAATAGATAGGGTGATCGTCATGATATTCGCTAACCGGAGATCAGGAGGATATGAAGATGATGATCCTCTTAATCGAATTATGATGATGATGTTTCCAGCACTTAGCGAATTTCAGCGAATGACCCTCTTGAAAGACCAGGATGATATGAAGTCGTCATCATCATCTTCGTGAAGTTCAGCAAATATCATGATGATGACCTTGCGATAGGTTTATAGCACGCGCATGCAAATATGCCGAAGGTGGATTTTTCTAAGTCTGGGTGATCAGCATGATAATATAAGATCAGGTAATGTTGAATTATCATGATGATGCTTGCGATACAAAAGACCACTTCGACGGGGAACTTACCTTGACTTAAAGCCGATGTCATCATGATATTTGAACCTTAGGATATTGTCGGGGGGGTGCGTTTCAAATATGATGATGATGTCCTCATACAGCAAAACCAAGTTTATAAAATATGACGCTCCTAAGAAAATCATGATGCTGATGATGCGCATAAGGTCATTTGACGGGTAAAGGGAACTACCACCTAAAATTGACGTCCGGATATTGCGACTGCATGATTTTTAGCAGGTGATAGACCAAGATCATGATGATCCTGTCAACATGACTTAGGATAAAAAAATGATGATCCTCCTGTGAATATCAGGTTTGACCAAGACTTTGACCGTGCATAACTTTCACATATGGACGAATTTTTAAGTGAAGTAAAAGGCAAACCTACATGAAATTTCAATCTTTTTCTAAGTATGAAGTCACAGCAACAAAATATGAACTTTGACAAACAGACCTCATGATGATGACCTACCTTATCATATATCATGATGATGATGCACCTGACCTTCATTTTTACCAGACCGCCAGGAAGCAGAAAAAACACAAGCAGAAGCAAAAAGCAAGACATCAGCAGGGGTCCCCATTTTGCTAAGGAGCATAATGGGGCGTGTTGTGAACATCACAACAAGCCCTTATCAACTAAACTGCATACCTTTTCATGTTCGGGCCTTGTATATTTTGCATTGTATATCAACCCATTGTATGTCGAACATACATACAATCCCCTTTGTATCTCTGCGGGCCCGACCACTGTTTTTAACCTGATTGGAACCTTTTTGAGATCTGCCACTTGTATATACCCATTGTATATCAAATATACAACAATATACATGCAATCCTTTTACATACAAATGCAAAATATTCCAGGAATCTACAATATACAACCAATTTTTCATGCCTGGAACTGTATTTAAATGCCATATACAAACCCGATATGTATGCAAAGATGTATACAACTATTTTTTCACTTTTCTGAAACCAATTGAACTTCTTTCTGAGGTCTGCCAATGTACAACTACACTTGTATACAAAGACACATACAAGTGGCCAACGATACAAAGATGCATACATGCAATGTGAAGGCCAACGGACTTAGGAAGTTTTTGGGTTTTTTCTGAAAATGCCTGCGGATGAATGTTTGAAACGTTAACTTGTAGCAGGCACCAACATTGGCTCTATCTGGGGATGCATGCCTCTTGCAGGCATGGCGAGAACTCCAGATCTCTGCGATGCAGACTAGTGCTATATCCATTGGGCAACATAGTCGAACACCACATCAACCTGCATCACAAATCACATTTTTTAAATATACTTGGTGGCCTAGGGCCACCAAAAAGGAAGAACCAAAATTTTCCTTTGTCAAATACTTGATTTTCATCTGCTTTCACTGGATCAAGCCTAAAGATATTGCCTCTGTCAAACTGCACTTTAGAATCAAGCATTGATCTACATACATTGTCATACCCTTCAGCATCAGGCAATGTGTGAATGTTATATTCATCAAACAATGCACCTTCATATGACATATAACACTTATCATCATCTATATCAGCAATATGCATTGTAAAATGACCTCCTAGCTGGACTGAAAACTAAAAGCACTCACTATCCATCATATAGCTAGGATCATCAGGTCTCATTTTATCATAAGCTGGCATATCAAAGAAGAAGCTTTCACATTCATATTTGCGCACATCATGCAAACAATCATTAGCTGCACCAAACTGGAAAGGCTCAGACTCAGGCATCTCTCTGCAATAACCTTCATGATATATGTTGGTGTCTCTTTCATCAGGATGAAATTCAGAATCCTCATCAATAACAATGCTTGGATTTTCACCATACTTAAATAGATCCTCCTCAGTATATGTATCATTTGCATGGAAGAGGGTTGATTCAAGTGTTTCAGCTTCATCATAGTATGCCATTGGTTCAGGGGCAACCAAACATGCATCTTCATTACCAATGAATACCTTGTGTGGAGGAGTATCATCCTGTGTGTCATAAACAAAACTATAATCAAATAAAGAACAATCATGCTCAACACTACTACTTGTTTCAATCTCTGATTGCTTTTCATCATCTCCATGTGTTTGAATAAAAGGTAATGATTCAAACATGGAATTGCTCCTTTGTTTTCTTATTTTTTCTCTATCTTGCACACAATACTCACAATCATCTCCACAAACCCACTTAAAAAAGTATTCATTGATGTCCATAGCCTCATCATTGTTTTCAGAACCAGATACCTCAACCTTGAAATGGGAGTCACCACTAATCCTCTTGCCAGCATCCTTAAATGGTGAAGAATCCAATTGAGCATTGTTGCCATCACTATGTTTAGACACAACATTCTCAACTTTTATATTTTCATTTGCACATTTATCTTCAAATGATGCCATGATCACTTGGTCATTTGTAGCTACACAACTGTTATTCATACCCAAGCCTGTGGACAGGGAATTATATATGTGCTCATTCATCAATTTTTCTATATTTTCTAAAAACTTGTATGCCATCTGCACACTTGTTATCTTGAATTCCCTCAACATTGCACTAGAACCCTTTTCAAAAGCTTCAAAATATATGCCAATTCAGGCTAGAGTATCAGGTCTGAAGTCTTCAGGGATTGGTTAAAGGGAAATTGTAAATCTATGATTGAAATCAATACTAGGCTCTTCATCTTGTCTTTTAATTTCCATTAATCTTGGAACAAGATCAGCAGGTTCTTTTGCAAATTTTTTTTTAAAATAGTCAACAAGTTCATCTCAACAGGCAAAGGATCTCTTTGGAAAGCTCAAATACCAATCTTTAGCTCTTGCACCAAAGGATCTAACAAAAAACCTCATCCACATATCCTCATCTCTAAATGAGTGTTTCTTCATGAAGTTGTGAAAGTTTTAGATACGTGCACCCCCATCACACACACTGTGTCCACTAAATCTAGGCATCTAAATGTAAATCTGAGCAGGCATACTTTCAACTTTATAGTCAACCCATGACAAATCTAGTTGGTCATATAAGGGATCCAAAGAGATGACAAGAGGTTTAGCATTCTGACTGGCAGACACAACAGGGTTATTATTTAACTAAGCCTGTCGAGACTCTAAGGATATCAACCTATTCTTTATCTCTTCAATTTTTTTACACAACACTTCATCCCCCTCTTGGCTGAGTATGGGTGAATACATACTTGGATTCATATAAATTTCACTTTCAGACATTCTATGTCTGCCTAAGACCTAAGGCTTCCCCTTGGCATTTAACTTATGTAATAAAACAACAACTACAAGTGGGAAGAAACCATGTACATTTTCTCATCCAGATGCTCAAGTCTTGAATAGAATATTTTTAGATCACAATAACATACATCGGCCTTTCATGTGCACTGAGAACTTTTTTGCAGAGTTGCCACCTCTCCAAAGGGGATAAAATTTTCAAACAACTGAAAGCTCATCATAGAAGAAATATTTTTCTGAGTTCATTCTGCCAGCAGAGCACCATTATTTACATGAAAGATCTAGATATATAGCAATGATTTCACACTATTCAACTCTTCCCCAGTAGAGTCGCCACTTTGTTGGTGACTCAGATGGGCAAAAATAACACTTTTCAAATCACATCCCCAGCAGAGTCGCCACTTTGTTGGTGACTCAAATGGGCAAAAATAATACTTTTCAAATCACATCCCCAGTAGAGTTACCACTTTGTTGGTGACTCAGATGGGCCAAAAAAATAACACTTTAATTCAACTCCCCAGTAGAGTTGCTACTTTGTTGGGTCTTTCTCTCCAAATCGGCAAAGGGTTTGCCAGTTCCAATGCACAGGTAGATTCGACCAAGAAATATAGGAGGTTGCATGAGCTGCCTCCCCTTCACTTCTGGTTCTACCGCACCAAGGGGGTATCCCTATAGCTAAAGATTTAACCTTGACTTGCCCAATGACAGAAAGATTTAGCTTTACAATAATAGGCAGAATACTCTCATGTTTGGACCAAGATTTGGGTGATAAATCACAAGGTTGGCGGTGTTCTTGGACATATCTAACTGGTTAGGAATGAGAGTATGCAGGGGTCCTACTTCTACTCCTACAAACTAATAGGTTGGAAGTATGAGATGATTTGTTTTATATTTTGGATGCAAGACAGGGGGTTTTGGATCATAACTACTACACAAGAAGCAAACCCATACCCCTGTAAATTTGCCATTAATGCCAACCTACCGATTTCGGGATGCAGTAATGGTTCACTTGTTTTTGAAGTTCTTCCTGCTTGAAATGCAACTACAGATACAAAGAAATCCTTCCTTCCTTGGGCATTCAAAATAGGGCCATCGATTCATTCTCATCGGCAAAATCAATGGCTTCAAATCATGCTGAAAAGTCCACAACCAATGAAAACATGCCACGCAAGCGCATTATCCCCTTTGACTTTTCACATCGCGAACATACATTTTGCTTTTTCACCCTTTTCTACCTTCAAATATTTGTATATGCAGTTGTATATACATACAACTGACTTGGACACGTGGCAGCCTTTGATTAGTTCTCCATCACTAAGCACTTGCATCTCCATCGGCCATTGGAAAGACCCTGGAAGTGTCTGCCGATAAGCATTGTCCTGCCGACAAGCCAATGTATCCATTCTTACTATCAGACCATTGCATCAAACTTTGTATCTTGTATTTGTATATTCAATTGTATATACATACAATCGCCATGCATAAAAGGGCGGACCAATCAATTTGAAATCATAGTCAGGTCTGGGCCTTGTATCTTCCCTTTGTATATTTCCTTGTATATTGCACATACAAATGCAATATACATACAATGTGGATTTTAACACACTTATGAGGCAGATTGGAACAATTTTCAAATCTGGCATTATATCTTCACCTTTGCATCTTTCGTTGTATATCACACATACAATGTGCAATATACAACCCGCGAACCCCAGCCATTTATCTGCCATAACAAACTTTTCTTTCACGTCTGGGTTGTATCATGTGCTTTGTATTTTTCATTGTATATCACACATACATACAACCCATGGAACATACAACTGCACGGGCCCCACCATGCTTTTGAAACTTTGACTTTGACCATACCCACTTTGCATATTTCTTTGTATCTATTGCTTGTACATTTGATTGTATATTGGGAACATACAATCCCAATATACAATGGCGGACTTCACCCATTTCACAAATATAGTTAACTCCTTGGCCGCGTCCGCCCCTTGCACATGCCTACTTGTATATTCCTTTGTATATGCCCATTGTATGTCTAAGCATACAATGACAATGTACAAGCAAAAGATGCATACAAACATGTTGGCCCTTATCAACTACACTGCATACCTTTTCGGGTCTAGGCCTTATATATTTTGCATTGTATATCAACCCATTGTATGTCGAACATACATACAATCCCCTTTGTATCTATGCAGACCCGACCACTATTTTCAGCCCGATCGGAACCTTTTTGAGATCCGCCACTTGTATATACTTCTTGTATATCAAATATACAACAACAATATACATGTAATCCTTTTACATACAAATGCAGAATATTCCAAGAATCTACGATATACAACCACTTTTTCATGCCTAGAACTGTATTTAAATGCCATATACAAAACTGATATGTATGCAAAGATGCATACAACCATTTTTTCACTTTTTTGAAACTGATTGAACTTCTTTCTCAGGTCCGCTAATGTACAACTACACTTGTAGATACAAAGACACATACAAACGGCGAGTGATACAAAGATGCATACATACAATGTGAAGGCCGACAGACTTAGGAATGTTTTGGCTTTTTTCTAAAAATGTCTACAGATGAATGTTTGAAACCTTAACTTACAGCAGGCACCAACAGAACCCCTTATACCTAGCAGCAAACTCTCTCAGTTCCTCCTTTTCTCTATTTTCTGGTGGCAGCAATCAATGTTCTTTCCACAGTCCTCCATGGACAGTGTAAAAAACACATATTACAAATCAGATCAGCCTCAGAGAGGTATTTCCAACACCATGGCATCCACTCCTCTCCCAGGCACCTTCTTTTTTTTCACCCAATTTGAAAGAAAAAAATACTTGTACGGCCTCATGAGCAGCGTTTCAACTTCCCCAATGCAACATCTTCTCCTCTTTTTTATTTATTATTAAATTTCAACCTTAATTTAGGTGTTAAAACCTTCCATATTTTATTTTTCTTGAATTTTCTGCCCGCTAAATGATTTTCTTTTTGTTTTGCCAGGGAACGATTATATGGTGAAAAGGTGAAATTACGGAAAGAATAGAAAATCCTCCACAACTCCCCATTTTGACATTTCAATTTTCTTCAAAAGATGAATATTAGATAAATAAAATCCACCAAACATTATCTTGTGAGGGTGCATACACGTTTTGAAAACATTCCAAATATGTGACTTTGACTCTACGTGTCAAAGTGCCAGAAAATTGACTTTTTGCATAACTCATACCTAGAAGCTCCTTTTTGCACAAAAACCTATCAAGATGTGCTTCATGACCTCCTTGAGCTTCCCTTAAAATTTATTTTCTCCATCTCTTAAAAATATTAAGAATTTAAAATTCCTGTAAAATCATCGACATAAACTTTTGGCATTAAAATATCCCAAACAGTTGAGAATTTGGCTATAATTCTTTTTACACTTTAAGAAAAATGTAATAAAAAATATTCCACTGAAAGAATTTTCACCTAGCTCTTACAGATCTCAGAAAACAATTGTTTCTATGAAATTGCCAACCAATGAAATTTCAAATTTCACAATCTAATCACACATGTTGCTTCCTGATGCTGAGAGATGTCAAAAACACCAAAACAAACCAAAAACTAAAACAAAACAAACTATGAATTTTTTTGGTTGATGCCGATTTCTAGTCCGCTTGAATGCTCTTGTATGAATATGTTAAGTATGGAGCAGTCATTTTAATGATGTGATGGTATGTTAGAAGCATGCCCATAGGCATGTCTAGTATGGATCTTAGCTCTTACCAATTTGTAAACAAATGAGCGATTCTATCATAACCTATTATGTGATTCAAAATTTCATACCTAAAATAAATAATTTGATGGTAATTATTTTTCAATTTATATAAATAAGAAATTATTATAGATTGTTAAAAAGAGAATACAATTTATAAGGATCTATTTGTATCTCTGCGGATCCGACCACTATTTTCAATCCGATTGGAACCTTTTTGAGATCCGCCACTTGTATATACCCGTTGTAATCAAATATACAACAACAATATACATGCAATCCTTTTACATACAAACGCAGAATATTCCAGGAATCTACGATATACAACCACTTTTTCATGCCTGGAACTGTATTTAAATGCCATATACAAACCCAATATGTATGCAAAGATGCATACAACCATTTTTTCACTTTTTTTAAACCGATTGAACTTCTTTCTTAGGTCTGCCAATGTACAACTACACTTGTACATACAAAGACACATACAAACAGCCAGTGATACAAAGATGCATACATGCAATGTGAAGGCCGATGGACTTAGGATTTTTTTGGGTTTTTTCAAAAAATGTTTGCGGATGAATGTTTGAAACCTTAACTTGTATCAGGCACCAACATAATCCCTTATACCTAGCAGCAAACTCTCTCAGTTTCTCCTTTTCTCTATTTTCTAGTGGCAGCAATCAATGTTCTTTCCACAGTCCTCCATGGACAGTGTAAAAAACACATATTACAAATCAGATCAATGTCAGAGAGGTATTCCAACACCATGGCATCCACTTCTCTCCCAGGGGCCTTCTTTTTTTTCCCTCAATTTGAAAGAAAAAAATGCTTGTACAGCCTCATGAGCGGCGTTTCAACTTCCCCAATGCAATATCTTCTCCTCTTTTTTATTTATTATTAAATTTCAACCTTAATTTAGGTGTTAAAACCTTCCATATTTTATTTTCTTAAATTTTCTGCCCACTAAATGATTTTCTTTTTATTTTGCCAGGGAACGATTATATAGTGAAAAGGTGAAATTACGGCAAGAATAGAAAATCCTCCACAACTCCCCATTTTGACATTTCAATTTTCTTCAAAAGATGAATATTAGATAAATAAAATCCACCAAACATTATCTTGTGAGGGTGCATACACGTTTTAAAAAAATTCCAAATATGTGACTTTGACTCTATGTGTCAAAGTGCCAGAAAACTGACTTTTTGCATAACTCATACCTAGAAGCTCCTTTTTTGTGCAAAAACCTGCCAAGATGTGCTTGATGACCTCCTTAAGCTTTGCTTAAAATTATTTTTCTCCATCTGTTAAAAATATTAAGAATTTAAAATTCCCGTAAAATCATCGACATAAACTTTTGGCATTAAAATATCCCAAACAATTGAGAATTTGGCTATAATTCTTTTTACACTTTAAGCAAAATGTAATAAAAAATATTCCACTGAAAGAATTTTCACCTAGCTCTTACAGATCTTAGAAAACAATTGTTTTTTGTGAAATTGCCAACCAATGAAATTTTAAATTTCACAATCTGATCACACATGTTGCTTCTTGATGCTGAGAGATGTCAAAAACACCAAAACAAACCAAAAATTAAAACAAAACAAACTATGAATTTTTTTGGTTGATGTCGATTTCCAGTCTACCCGAATACTCTTGTATGAATATGTTAAGTATGGAGCACTCATTTTAATGATGTGATGGTATGTTAGAAGCATGCCCATAGGCATTTCTAGTATGGATCTTAGCTTTTACCAATTTGTAAACACATGAGTGATTCTATCATAACCTATTATGTGATTCAAAATTTCATACCTAAAATAAATAATTTGATGGTAATTATTTTTCAATTTATATAACTAAGAAATTATTATAGATTGTTAAAAAGAAAATACAATTTATAAGGATCTAATTTATAATTTTTTTTACTATTTCAAATATGTGCTTTATGGGATACTTTACATTCACTTCAAGCTCTTTGCAATCTATACTTTACATTATCTCATTATTGGAGCTCCTTTGCTGACCACCATTTATAACTATTAATTTTAAGTATTCATGACAATTTGTATACATTTATACATTTAGATCAAAATCAACGAAAACCATATATATTTATATTTAGATCTCTCTCATTTGTGTCAAAACCTTTTAAAAAGGGTGTTTTATTCAATCTTGTAAAAAATATAGCTAGATATTTTAGAAACAAGTGAAGTCTATTGTTAATATTTTCTACAAATATTAAAAAATACAAATGTATATTAAGAATATTTTTATATAATTAAACAAATAATTAAAAATTAGAAAACTTAACTAAATATTTTGAAGATTTCTATTAATCTATTAGATATAGAAAAACGTAAAATTAAATTAAAAGTTAATTAATTTTTTTCGACGAATAAAATGGTCCTAAATTTAATCTAAAATTCATAAAATAAGTAATAATTATTCTAACTTAAGAAATGAAAGTTGTAGTTATAACTAAGAATTAAATGTTATTTTATTAAAACAATGGAAATATATAAAGTTTACTTAGCTTTAGGTATAAAGATGATGTGTAGATTTATTATCGACATTAATATCTAAATGTTTTGGAATTGGAAACTAATGTTCTTTGTTTATATTTCATTTTAGATTTAACACATATCTTACAATTTGTGCACCTAGATACTCTCTAGTTTGTTAAATTCACTATTGTTTTCTCTACTCTAGAGACTAGAGATATTTAAAAATACCTTTAGAGGGCTACTAGTAGACCACTAGAGTATACATTCTCCTAGGTCAACCCTTGAAAAGAATTAACTTTATGATCATGCTAAGTGTTAGGTCACATTTTAGCACAACAAAGCTACATGAATTACATGATTCCAATGTCAAGATGAGTCATGAGACATCTCATCTCTTGAAAGGAGACACTAAAGAGAGTCTCCAAAAATTTCTATCTCACTAGGTATTAGTGTTGCACAATAATCTAGGGGCAAATGTTTGTCTATTTCACAAGGGGCTATTGTGATTGAGTTTTGTTTCCATGATTCATTGCACACAAAGATTAGTCAAGTTTATAGTACAAAAGGATAACCATGAATAAAAGAAATTTATTGAATTTGACTGTAATTGTAAGTTCTCTAATAGCAACATTTATTATTGGAGCATAAGAAAAACCTATTCTAGACCTAAACTTATACTACTCTACCCACAAATTTTTAAAAAATGAAAACATAAGAGAAATAGAGGAAAAGGAAACAAAAAAGAGTGAAAGGCTGAGCAAGAAAATACATCTATTATCTTGGAAGACAATCATTAACTTCAGTGAGCCTCTACTACAAACATAAAAAAAACTAGTCAAACCACTATTAGTCAACTAGCTCAACATAAAGCATGTGTAGTTCAATCATCTAAGGAAAGTAAAAGCAATGAATAATAATATTTGTACATGAAAGAGAAAATATAAACAACTACCACATGAAAAGACGTGTAGGTTGTAACCATATCTATAGATATACAGTATAGCACAAAATAATTGTTTATAAGAGAAAGAGGTCATATAAGGTACAATAGTTTCATTTATAGACAACAAGACTTAGACAAAGAAATAGAAATTCTTGTTGACAGATTATTGATGTTGAAGAAGGGCTATTTTCAACTTTTTCTCCCCTAATAACCTCCAACCAAATAATTACAAAACAACCCCACATACATAGGCAAACCTAAAATATAATATACATGATACATGATTTAACTACATCTCCTCTTATTCAGTGGAAAACCCATAATGTCATGAACTATATAAAATTACTAGTCTACACCAAGACAAATAATCATTAGATATGTTATAGGCATTCATATATATATCAATCAATCAAATTTTAATAAGGTACTTTGACTTTTACATGATACTCAAATAGTATAATTCATGTCTTTAAACACTTCATCGTGCCATGACTTTTTGACTTTTTTAGGAAAAATATGCAGTTGACCACCATTTATTTTGCTACAGTAGGTGTTCATGATTAAACAACTATCATTCATTACATCTTAACAAAATCTTTATTTATCCTTGAATTCAATCTCTCAAGCCACTTGCTAACAATAAATTGATATTCGGTTTCAATATTTATTGCTAAAGCAATTAAAATCTCATTTATAACTTAAGAAATCCAACTTATGCATTCCTTTGTGTTAATAAAAATGACTATAAAATTCTTTATCTAAGGTATCTTGACATGTCAAGTAAATATTATGTCATAGGGTGTAATGTATACATGTATATGAACTTTAAGTTCATGTCATGCAGGATGCTCAAGATAGAGAAGCATTATTTCCAACCTTATCACAACTTAACATAGGAAAGAAAATGGTTACCAATTATATTGATAGAGAAATCTAACTTTTAATATATTCATCATGTTTAAATCATGCCAACAAACATATTTCATCATCACAGGGATGAAAAAGAAGAGACACTAAACTATGTAAATAGGATTACAAGACATCCAGGCTTAGGTTTTATCTATTTGTATAAGTGATGTGGGATTATGTTAGAGTTTAGTCACTAGAATGGGTCTACAAACTCCTGGATGTATCATATTTTATACTTAGACATTACCTACAAATTTAATTCGTATTCACCAGGTGTTTGGAGTTCACAAGATTCACACTAACATGAAGTCTATAATCGAGAGATGAGACATTGACATAATTCATGGGGGACATGGGGTCTAAAAAAAATTGGAGCAAATTTGAGAAAATTTGAGCTCACCAATAGTTTAGAGCCACAAGAATTGGGACAAGGGATTCAAAAATGACATATTTACAAGTAGTCTACAAATGACAAGTTGTGCCTCAAAGACAAGATTTCAAACACACACATATTGAACATGAAGATTAACACTATAAAATTCAATCTTCTACTAAAGAAGATTTGATAGGGATTCTAAGTCCAAAATGTCCCAAATTTAGAATTTTAATATCTTTGGACAAGATACCTTACATAATTTGGGTCTATAAGCTCCTTGGATCTAGACTTTGAAGAAGTATAACTAGTAGACTCAAGAACAGGCCTAAAAAAGATTAGGACTCAATATTTAGTGGACTTGGGTGTGAAACCATGAATACAGTCAATATTATAATTGCTCATGTCTAGAATGAAAGATATGGACATGAGAAATGAATGGGCTAGGAATACAGGCAAGTAAGAGCATGACATGTGGTGATTCAATATTTACATGGTGGAAAGAAATGGAGACATGAAACCAAAATAAAAAATGAATCAAAAAAAAAAAGAACATGGACTCAGATAAACATGGAGTATTGATGAGTCAAAAACATGTCTCCAATTGGTTGTCTTTCTCACTCATAAAATATATAGAATAAAGCATAGGGGCATGCCTAATGCCTGTATGAAGTACTACAAGGATTGGATTTGAAAAGGGGGGCCCAAATTTTTGAGGAAAATTTGAGTGTGTTGCACAAGTGATAACCAATGATAACTCTTAATGGAGAACATTGCCAAATACATTTATAATAAAGAATCTCTAGTAGGGAAAACATTAAACAAAAGAAAATTTGGTCATAGAGAGTATTATTCATATATGAACTAAATTGGACTTATAATTAGATTGTGTGTGCTCATGAGTTCAATTAATTATTTCTATGTCCATAGAGATCAACATTATAGAGAAGTAAATCAACAATATAAACATAATCATCCTTAGATATACTTACCTAGACATTGCTTCAATGCTATCTAAGCATATATACCTTTAACAAAGCTAGCTTTGTCCCACTCTAGGCACATGTCTTGTTGATATTTATTGGAGAACTGAGAGGGGGGGTGAATCAGTTGTCAAAAAACTTAAACACTTTTTAAAATTCAAACATTCATCACTTATCCACAATTATTATGATTTTACAATGAGAGAATGAATTCAAAAACTTAACCACAGATACAACATCAAACACAAGAGACACCAGATTTACGTGGAAAACCCCAAGGTGGGGAAATACCACAGAGAGGATTAACTCTCAATATATATTGCAATCTTGAAATAGTGATGTTCAGGCTTGGTCACTCCATAGGCCTAAACATACTGGCTTACTGCCATGAAGAACAACTGGGTCTAGCAGACTCACTGCCTCAACCCTAAACCTAGAAAGATTACAATAAGGGTTGTTCAACCCTGAGGGTTGTTAAATCCTACTGGTGACTTATTGCCAGACTCACTACCATGATCAAAACCTTTCTTTATTGTGAATAAACAATTCCTCAGCTCTGCTCTTCCTCTTCTCTACTCTTCACTTCCTCTTCTTTCCTCTACCTCTTCTCTGCTCTGCCTCTGCTCTGCACTTCCTCTTCTTTCCTTTGCCTCTTCTCTGCTCTGCCTTTGGACCTTTCTTAATATCTTATCATTTCTACTCAAGGACACCTTTTCCATGACTCAACTACAAGTATTTATACACTACATCAACCTTGGAATGATCATCAAGGTTGGCATCACAATCATCAACCATTGGAACAACCTCTAAGGTCAGTATTACAAACAATTACAAAATAGGTCCTGACCTATTGCAATATCATGCAAAGGGAATGAAATGCATATCACACCACACTTTAGGTAAGATTCAAACATGATCTTCCATGCCACAACACGCTTCCACAATCTTCCAGAGATCTCCGCAATTACTAGGATCAACCAGGTCAGCCAAAACTGGTTACATGCTACATTAACTTGGAACAATCTTCACACACCATCACAATTTTTTAACACAGACCAAAGTCTAGATAGGAACATGATTAGGAGACATCCACAAGCATGCTATAATCATCAGAAGCAACCACACGAACCTTAACCACTTTATCCAGAGGAATCTTTTCATTGGAACACATGAGCTTCACTGTCTTCAACTGGACACATAAAACAAAGATAGATTCTGGACCACCAAACCATGAACCATTACAACTATAGGCACTTATCATCATCCCAGACTTCCCTCTAGCACCACAGAACAAACTACTTTATTGCGGAGGAATGCGGAGCCAAATACTATCTTCCTGTCTCAACTGAACTTACAGAAAAAGCATGTTTCACTCTGGTGAACACAACTCACTCAGATCTTCATGTGAAGGACTCAGACCTAGAATGTAGAATCCTCAGACATACTTCTAACTTACTTCCAATCTTCAGACCATGATCTTCAAGTAGGAATAAATGCAGAGTAGTTTCCCAGACTGTTCTTCAGCATATAACTCAATGTCTGTACTGTACTTCTCTATAACTCACTTGTTTCTTCTGAAGAGGCTAATTTTCTCAATATCCTCAACATACAATTCCTCTAAACAAGTGATAGAATAAGATACAGTTGACACCAATGACAACAATAATATGTTGACATCAATGACAACACCGATTAGGCACATACTTGCAACAATCTCCCCCTTTGTCATTGATGGCAACATATGATGTGAAAAACTACAACCATCAAGACAAGATTCTCCCCTTTTCTCTTTACACACCTACACTCTTTCTTTCTCAAAACTCTCCCCTTTTCTCTTACACATCTGCACTCTAAGTTTTTCACATGACTTCTCTACCCCTTTGACATCAATGGCGAAAGGCACATACTTGCACTCTTCTACTCTTATCTAATCTCTCTTCTGAACTCTCTAACTACTCCCCCTTAGGAGTAGCCCTAAGAAGCATCAATCCAGACCTCTGAACACCTCCAGACTGATGCACTATTGTGCATCTTAGTTTAGAGCAGGAGGGGTGATGACCCATAACTTTTCTCTGAGATACTCAAAAATATTTTTATTCAAAGGCTTGGTAAAAATGTCTGCAATTTGATCCTTGGTAGAAACATACTCCAACTTCAATTCATTCTCTATTACCTTTTCTCTCAAAAAATGATGCCTAATGGATATGTGCTTTGTCCTTGAATGCATCACTGTATTCTTTGATATGTTGATGGCACTTGTATTGTCACAAAATATTGTAATTAGATCTTCATACACAACTTTAATGTCCTTCAACGCCTGCTTCATCCAGAACACTTGAGTGCAATTACATGTTGCTGTAATGTATTATGCTTCTGCAGTAGACAGGGATATTGAATCATGTTTCTTGTTCAACCAAGATACTAATCTTTTCCCAAGAAGAATGCACCTCCACTTGTGCTTTTTCTATCATCCACATCTCCAACCCAATCTACATCAGTATGTGCACTGGGAGCAAAATCGCTATCCCTAGAGTACCACAAACCATAATCTATTGTGCCTTTTAAATATCTCAAACTTCTCTTGACTGTCATCACATGTGATTCCTTGCGTTCTACCTAAAATCTTGCCACAAGACACACTACATGCATTATGTTAGGTCTGGTTTGAGTCAGATAAAGTAATCCTCCAATCATAGATCTATACTTTTTCTGGTCTACCATGGGTAAGTTATTATCTTTTCTCAACTTACAACTAGTTATCATAGGTGTGCATACTGGTTTAGAGTCTTGCATTCCAATTTCTTTAACAACTCTTTCACATACTTAGATTGAGAAAGGAAGATACCCTTATCTGATTGACTTATTTGCAGACCTATAAAGAAGTTCATCTCTCCAAACATTGACATTTCAATTTCACTTTGCATTTCTCCGGCAAACACTGAGCACATACCTTCATTGCCTCCAAAAATAATGTCATCAACAAAAACAACAACAATAAGGGTTTGTTCATCATTGATCTTGAAGTAGAGATTACTATTTGTCATACCTTTACTGAACCCTATGTGTATCAGGTACCTATCCAACTGTGTATACCATGCCTTGGGAGCTTTTTTTAATCCATACAATGCTTTCTTCAATCTGCATCCGATGTCCCCTTGCTTTTATGACTGAAATCCTTCTGGTTGTTCAATAAAGACTTCCCCTTCTAACTCTCCATTTAAGAAGGTAGATTTCACATCCATTTGATAAACCTTGAAATCTTTGTACACTGCAAAGCCAGAAACATCCTTATTGCTTCAATCCTTGCTACTGGAGCAAAATTTTCTTCAAAGTCTATTCCTTCAACTTGAGCATATCATTTGCATACCAATCTTGCTTTTGTTTCTTACCACTTCACCATTCTCATTCATTTTGTTTCTGAAGACCCACTTTGTACCAATTACATTCTTGTCTGTTGGTCTAGGAATAAGATCCCAAGTCAAATTCTTCTCTATCTACATCAATTCTTCTTCCATGGCCTTTATCCAATCCTCATCTTTACAAGCCTCATCCACAGTTTTAGGTTCAATCTTAGAGATCAGATAGAAATTTACTTGTTCTTCTGTAGCTTTTCTTCTAGTTAAGATCCCTTTCCTCTTGTCTCCTATGATTTGATTTTCAAAATGATTGATTCTTACATATCTTGGAGTTTTGGTAGCACTTACCGGAGCTTGTTCTTCTTCATCTGTGTTGTCTTTATGTTGCACCACTTCTGAAACATCTGGATCATCTGACTCATATCAAGTTGATTTTGAATATTTTTCCTTACATTCATTAACTTTGACATTTGCACTTCAATGATCTTATTTAACATCTTATTATAGCACCGGTAGGCCTTGTTCTTGGTGGAGTAACCAAGGAAGATTCCTTCATCACATCTAGCATCAAACTTGCCTAAATCTTCTTCTCTTTTGATATAACATCTGCTACCAAAAACTTTGAAATATTTCACAGTAGGAACTCTACGATGCCACAATTAATAGGGAGTTTTTGAATTGTTACCTTTTACTTGAGCTTCCTTCACCATGGTTCTAGGAGCTTCTTGAACTATTCTATTTTTTCTTTCAACAACTCCATTTTGTTGTGGAGTTCTTGGTACAGACAGCTATCTCTTTATTCCATGCTCTTCACAAAACAAATTGAATTCATTTGATGTGAACTCTCCTCCTCTGTCAGATCTCAAACATTTGATTTTTAGATCCATCTCATTTTTAACCATTGCCTTAATGCCTTGAATTTATCTAGATCTTTAGCTTTCTTTTTTAAAAAGGTGACCCAAGTCATTCTCGAATAATCATCAATGAGCAACATGAAATACCTGTCTCCTTGCAAACTTCTTACTCTGATAGGTCCACACAAATCTGTATGCACTAGTTCAAGTAGTCCTCCAATTGATTGATCCTTCCTTTTGAAATTTGTTCTTGTTTGTTTCCCAAATTGACACTCCTTACAAACTGGATTAGTAGGCTTCACAAGCTTAGGTAAATCTCTAAAAATCTGTGCAGTACTTATCTCCATAATATTATCAAAATTTATGTGACACAACCTTCTATGCCATAACCAACTCTCATCAATCTCAGTCAACAAGTAATAGTTCTTAGTTCATTTCAAATGATAGACATTACCTTTGGTCTTCTTACCAGTTGCAATGACTATTCCGGAGCTTTCCTTGATCTTGCATCCATTATCCTTGAAGCTAAAGTCATAGCCCTTGTCACACATCTAACCCACACTTAGAAGTTTATGCTTTAATCCTTTCACATACAAGACATCTTCAGTATTATGCTTGCCATCAAAAGAAATAGATCCTTTTCCACAAATCCTACCAGTTGTATCATCTCCAAACCTAACCAGTCCACCATCATATATTTTTGAACTTACAAACTTACTTTTGTCACAAGTCATGTGCTGAGAGAAACCACTATCAATAACCCATTCATCTTTGTCCTTAATGACCTGAGCAGCCAAAGCACTTTCCACTAGTTTTTCTTCCTTCATACAGCTAGAAGAATTAGTAGACACAAGATCTTCCTTAATAGCAATGAACAAGCATTCATTTACAGGGGGATTAGCATTATTTGGTTCACCATTATCTGATAATCCTTAATCATCATCGAAATCTCCATTGACATAATAACACTTCTTTTGGCTCTTAGGCCTGTTCTAATATTTGCTTCTATTTCTTTCAATTCTTTCAGTACATTTGGAAAAATATTTGAAAGGTAATTTGCCTTTATACTTACCAGATCCTCTTTGAAGCATGTCCACAAAGTTGGTTTCAACTTCATCTATCTCATCATCAGATTCTACTTTATACTTTTCTGATCTGGAAGTACTGGCTTTGAAGGTAGCCTCAACTTTTGGCAGAGCATCATCTAACTCCCTCATTTCAAAAGCAGTAAGCTTACCAAGCAACTGATCCCTATTAACTATTTTTACTTGCATGAATTCTTCAATCATAGCCACCTTGTGACAGTAGGACTTGGGCAGAGATCTAAGTATTTTCATGACAATTTCCTTTTCTTAAAGAGTTTCACCTATGGCTTTTATCCCTATAACAAGTTCATCAACTCTTTGCATAAAGGCTGATATATTTTCATCATTGTTCATCTTCAAGCTTTCATATTTCACTTTTAGACTTTGCAACTTGGCTTCCTTCATAGAGTCAGCTCCTTCATACAGATTTTTCAACTTTTCCCATACTTTATTTACAATTTCAAGATCCACCACTTTGTCAGTATTGATTTGGTTAATGAGATTAGTAGAGTATCCCTTTCCTTGATATCTATCTCATATTCTTTGATTTCATATTTAGTTGTCAGACCATTTTAAGATATGCTGTATTCTGTTTCTGCAACTTTCCAAACATTGACACCAAGAGAAAGAAGATGGCTTTTCATCCGAGCCTTCTAGAGAACATAATTTGTTCCATCAAAATGTGGCACTTCCTTCTTGTAAGACATTTTGGACCTTCCTCAACTTGTTAAAATTTCTTCAGAGGAACCTTGCTTTGATACCAATTGTTGATATGTGTTGGACAACTTAGAGGGGGGGGGTGAATCAGTTGTCACAAAGCATAAATACTTTCTGGAATTCAAACATTCACCACTTATCGACAATTATTATGATTTAACAATGAGAGCATGAAATTTGAAAATTACCCACAAATAAAACATCAAACACAAGAGACACAAGATTTACGTGGAAAAGCCCAAGGTGGGGAAAAACCATGGAGAGGATTAACTCTCAATATATATTGTAATCTTGAAATAGTGATGACTAAGCTTGGTCACTCCACGAGCCTAAATATACTGGCTTACTGCCATGAAGAACAATTAGGTCTAGCAGACTCACTGCCTCAACCCTAAACCTAACAAGATTACAATAAGGGCTATTAAACCCTAAGGGCTGTTAAACCCTTCTAGTGGCTTACTTCTAGACTCACTGCCACGATCAACACCTTTCTTTTTTGTGAATAAAAAATTCCTCAGTTGTGCTCTTCCTTTGCTATGCTCTTCCTCTTCTTTGCTCTTCCTCTGCTATGCACTTCCTCTTCTTTCCTCTACCTCTTCTTTGATCTGCCTTTGCTCTTCATTTCCTCTTCGTTCCTCTGCCTCTTCTCTGATCTACCTTTAGACCTTTCTTAATATCTTATCATTTCCGCTCAAGGACACCTTTTCCATGACTTAACTACAAGTATTTATACACTACATCAACCTTGGAATGATCAACAAGGTCGGCATCACAATCATCAACCATTGGAACAACCTCCAAGGTTGGTATTACAAACAATTACAAAATAGGTCCTGACCTATTGCAATATCATGCAAAGGGAATGAAATGTGGATCACACCACACCTTAGCTGGGACTCAAACATAATATTCCATGCCACAACATGCTTCCACAATCTTCTAGAGATCTCCACATTTACTGGGATCAACTAGGTCGGCCAAGACTGGTTACACGCTACATTAACTGGGAATAATATTCACACACCATCACAATTTGTTAATGTGGACCAAAGTCTAGATAGGAACATGATTAGGAGACATCCACAAACATTCTGTAATCATCAGGAGTAACCACACAAACCTTAACCACTTTATCCAAAGGAATCTTCTCACTAGAACACATGAGCTTCACTCGACTGTCATAAAAGAAAGATAGGTTGTGGACCACCAAACCATGAACCATTGAAAATGTAGGAACTTATCATCATTCCATACTTCCCTCTAGAACTGTAGAACAAACTACTTTATTGCGGAGGAATGTGGAGCCAAATACTATCTTCCTACCTCAACTAAACTTACAGAAAAAATAGGTTTCACTCTGGTGAACACAACTAACTTAGATCTTCATCTAGATGAATTAGACCTGGAATGTAGCATCCTCAAACATACTTCTAACTTACTTCCAATCCACAGACCATGATCTTCAAGCAAGAATAAATGCATAGTTTACCAGACTATTCTTCAGCATACAACTCACTGTTTGTACTGTACTTTTGTGTAACTCACTTGTTTCTTCTGGAGAGGCTAATTTTCTCAATATCCTCAACATACAAGTCCTCTAAATAATTAATAGACTAAGATACATTTGACACCAATGACAACAAGAATATGTTGGCATCAATGACGACACCGATTAGGCACATACTTGCAACAACGTCTACTACTAGTCAAGCATCTATAGACCTAGTAGAGATACCCGAATGATCAAAATAAATTGAGATCTTATGATATTCATTCTTTCTATACTTAATTTTGTTTCATTTATTATTCTTTTGATATTATTTTAACTTCCAATTTTCTTTCTTTCTGGTATTATTAGTTTGGAGGTGACCATTGGCATGTGGGAAGGTCAATTAAGAAAAAATAACTTGATTAACAAAACCATAAGGAGTCACCCTAACAAGACTATAAATTCATGTATTTAGTTAAATATTTTAATTAAATAGAACTTTCATGCATTATTCACAAGCCATGACTAAACTAGATGTGTGTAATATAGACTAAGAAATACTTTTAATCAATTTAAAGCTTTGCATACACTTAAAAGAGCATCTATGAGCATTAATAAATTCTCTCATGACAAAGTGCTATGAGGCTACTTAGACTATTATTAGAAAATGGCTAGAGACAAGAAATATATGGATAAGATCTCAAAAGAGAGACAACCAAGTGGTAGGGAATGACAAAAGAGAACAACAAAAAAGTGAAAAATAAATGAAAAAAAGTGCACCAAGTTTTGTACCTAAAGAATACACTACACATGTAAAGACTTAAAAATATACATTTTGAATTTACTCTCTCATTGCTTTTTCCAAGCATACTATTTGGGCACATAGGTAGGAAGGTACATCCTTAAATGTGGAAATGAAAAGTTTATCCTACCTAGGATCATACTAAGGACATCTATTAGTCTATATTAATAGTTGAGGTGATTCATTATTTTCGTGGTCAATCTAGATGCATGTTCTACTTCTTAAATCATTATAATCAAAATTGATATGAGATGAACTGGAATTAGGAAAGTGGACATGAGAGAAGCCCTATTCATGAGTGATGGTAGCTAGCAAAACACCATCTATACTTGAAACTTTTTTTCTTCTAACTTCCTCATGGGTAATTTCACTTCATTGACGAGTGCAAAATATTTCATGTTACATTTTCTACATGCAACATGAGCCTTATTAGTGGTTTTCACCTCACCCTATACATTAGATTCTTCCATCACACATTAGGAGACACTAGTGAACAACAAGTTTGTTAGGATTTAGTGTGATATTCACCTTGCAATTCTAAGTATAATGTATGTACTATCTAAACTTATTGCAATGGGATACTTGGACATGCATAAGAAGTTGAAAGATATTATTTTATTATTATTATTCTCCTTCAAAATTAGAAAATTTATTCTAAGTGGGCATTGAGTAGGGAGGTTTTGAACAGAGGTCATAAATTTTAGTTATAGTAATTATAATATTAAGAGTACTTGATCATATCACTCATGCAGTTCTTGGGAGTCAATTTTGGGAGAGTGGAGTGCATCTTATTCATTTCCATTTTCTCACATCTATAATGGGCTTCTTCATGGAGCACTAGATTTTTATTTTCTTGCCTAATAAACTTTGATGAACAAACATGATTATTGATGTTATTTTCTATCTTGAGTGTCTTATTCAATGTATTGAGGGGCATTTAAGTTTATAGGGGAGTTATGGGTGTTATTGATGGGATCTTTTCTCTTGTTTAGGAACAATGTGCCATGAGTGACCACAAACACATGGAAAAACTAGCTGGTGTGGGATGCAACTAGAAAGTCAATCTCTTGGATTAGAAGGTCAAACCCTTAGCTTTCTTAACATAAGAATAAATTAATACGAGGAAAAGGGTGAAATAATGTAGAAAGAAAATAATGACAAATCATGATAAAGAAACAAAATAAAAGAATGGGTAAGTACATGGAAATGGGGGACAATTAGTAGCCAACCTCAATATTTTCAGCAAAACACATTCACGTTATGAAAAACATAACATCTACGCAGTTTAACTTGTACACATTTTTAATGCCTTGAATTCAAATTTGTAATGATCCCTCCCATTTAGGCTTGGATTTCCAAGACTAAGGGTTGGACATCTCATGTGGCTCCTAAATTAATGTTGTTAACATAAAACAACTTGTATTTAAACTTATACCTCATCAGGTTTACATGTTTTGCAATAAAATTATACAAAAACACCACCAAAATAAGGAGTTGCTTCTTACCTTTCTATCCATAAATTTTTTTAATATTTTGAATAAGTTATGGTATTTATTTTTATTTTCTTTGAAGTGTATGGATATTCATGTAGTACACATGTATTAATTTTTTTAATAACTTTTGACCTAGTCAAAATTAAAAAAAAATACATAGGATTCTTCTACACTTCATTCTATACATATTCAATAAAAAAATTACATTTTCAATTATTTTTGTGTATATTATGTGACACACATGCTCAGTGATGTAATTTTCAGGATGCACCTACTTCAAAAATCCACCAAAAAAAATATACAACTTGTATTATTCACTCTTATCTATATTTCTATCAACTACTTTTAAAAAATACCTAATGTAGAAAAAAATAGGGGGGTGCACACTAGACACTATACATTATATTTTAGTGATAGAAATAGGAACACTTTTGTGTGCTGTCTACATTTTACCCCCTTAACCTTAACCATTTTTAAAAATATTTAGTATTTTAGAAAATAGATTCAGAGTGAGATAATTCTTTTTTTTTTTGATAAATAAACTCCAAACATGGAGTTTCCTCCCATTTGTATTAAAATTCAACTATAAAAAACATTAATAGAGTTTGAACCAAAAGTTCATCCACCTACACCTATCCATCTATGCAGGGTATAAACAAAAACCCTGGCTTTACCACCTTTACAGTTCCTATGTAGGATTCTAACAAATCCCCATCTTTTCATTCTATAGAATATCAACATAGGATATATACAAAATCCATGGTTCTATCATCTACTAACAACAATGAAACACAAACATACTAAAATTCTTATGTTACTATCTTCTACATAGTACTAGTCTAGGAAACCTTACATCTAGGCATCCTCCACATCTATCCCAATTAGTTTCTTAAGGAAACCAACTCCCCACGCTACCATCTTTCTTCTTGCAGTGATCCTTTCCACTCGAGCTTCAGTGACGAAAGGTTTCCAATCCGCCAAATGGATACTACATTAACTCTATGAAAATCCTCTGGCAGAGGAATCCCTAAATCACTCCTTGCCACTCCCAAAACATCTTCATAACTACCCCTAAATTCTTTCTCCACAAACATTTTTATCACCTTCTTGAATACATCCTTGTCTTCATCTAACTCAAGTAATGCCACCAAGAACATTGATGAGATATAAGATCTATCTCTATATCTATTTGCATTCTCCATGAAATCATCCCCCAATACCCACTCAATTGCGAAAAGAATGATACCTCTTTTTGGTTTAAAAACCTTCAGCATTCTATTGTCTCAGAGTTTACCCAAGAAAGACATTTGCCTCTTCCCACTGACCAATCTAATGGGCGTCTCCATGCTCTTCCAAATTTTACTCCAAATGAAAGGGAAGGCCACCTGTATAAACACCCTCTTAGTTGGAAATTTGAATACCCTCTCCCTATAATTACTCCTCCACACAGTTAGCCAACTTCACACAATAGAAGTGATGAGACACTTTGTCAGAGTCATGAGGGGATGAAATCATTATCCAATGTCTCCCAGAGTAATGATTGATTAGAATTTATGGATGAATTAGCCAACGTATCTACCTAAGCCTCATTAGCTTACTAGTAAATGTGGTTAACCACAATACATTATAATTTATCTATAAATTTCAAAGATTCAATTAATAAAGCCTTTAGTTTCCAATTTTGCATATCCCTTTGTCTAATTGCATTAACAATGACTTGTTAATCTCCCGGGTTAGTGCAAGAAGTTGGGTCCACCTTTTGGCAAAAAATTGGAAGTGTTTTCCTTGGAAATTAAAATTTCTCCCAGTTGGAGTCAAAATTTGAAGCACTTACACATAAAATCGTATTTTGAATCTAGTTTTCAAATATGTAATTTATTCCAATACCGAGATGATACAAATTAATTTTTCATAGGCTTGAACAAAACAACTTTTTAAAAGTCACTTTTTTAGGACCATACCATACATGTGTACGACCAACATAATTTTACCTAAATAAAATTATTTTTATAAATCGTTTTGGAGAAAGATGTATAGTATAGTGAAGTTTGATGAGGATATTTTTTGATAATTTTTTTCCAAATATTTTTTTATTAATTTTTATTGGCCCTAATTGTCATTTTTGAAAACCCCTTGTGTATGACCAACATAATTTGAGAAAAATTAATCATAAAATGATCTTTTTTTCATTGTGTAAAGAATGATGTGTAAATTGATGACATATAATTTTTAAAAATACATATAATTAAAAGTTATTAAAAAATGCAAACACCCGTCATTTCAAGTTTTTGGACCAGTTTGCTCTTAAATTAATTAATAAATAGAAAAACAAGTCGAGTAAAAAAAATTACATATTTAAAAAATACACATTGTCATCTATAATGGGTTTTAATTTTCTAAAAAAACTCAGAAAAAACATCGTCATCCATATTGATAAAGCTGGTCTTTTTCATTCTTTGAACATGGACTTGTACTTGCAGGTCCAAAGCAAGGCGTTGGCTTACCATGCCTTTCCTGAGCCTAAGCTTTTCTATGGGAAAAAAAAGTGCGCAGGGATTTTTTAAAAATTCAAATACCTATTTAATAACGGGTACTCGTTCCTAAATGGGTACCCGTTAAGGCTCGAACACCTTTCCTAAATGAGTATCCATTCCTAAATGGGTACCTGTTCCTAAGCGGGTACCTTTTTAGGCTTGGGTGTCCATTCCTAAATGGGTACCTATTTCCTTTAAAATGGGTACCTGTTTCTGTCGATATTTTTTCTTTGCCCATGACTTCCCCTATATATGGACCCAACTTCTTGTGGAAACCCTCCCTCTATCTCCACTTTAGACACGTTGAAACATCGATATAATTTAAGTCCCAAAACAAGGGGCTGAAGCTCCACTTCAGTGTTTGATTCTGGAGTCAAATTCTTTGCCACTTTCCCAATGACCTGTCCCTTCTAATTTCAGACTAGACAACCTACCCCAGACTCTCTAGGGTTTCCCCTAGACGTTCCATCAAAATTCATCTTTACTCACCCTTTCTCTGGTGGTGTCCATTTAGCCTCCATTCTTTTATTTTAGGATTGCACTCCCTGTACCCTATTAATAGGGGGAATTATAATCCCTTTTTGCATCCTTCTCATCAGGTATCATTGTCTGTTGAGAACACATTCTTTACTCTTTCTATGATTCTTCTATTAACTACTTCAGTTATTACTACCTCAACCTTATTTTTGAAGAAATCCATCTCCATTCCCTTGTCCTAAAAAATCCTCCTATTTCTCTTTTACCACACTTCCCACACCAAGATGGATGGACAAGCAATCCAAATGCTAGCATAAACTATATATTGTTTCACTATCAGCTAGGATTTGAAAAGACTTACAATGTCATTTGGGAGAGCACATATCCATCCTAGCTTGGCCCAAAGTCATCATCAACACTCTTGAGAAAATTGGCATTGAAGAAGAAAATGATCTATTGATTCACTTTATTTCAAATAGATCACTCATCTAGACAAACCTTTGAAACCTAGTTTCTTTAATCTATCTCCAATCATAATTTTTTTCTACAAAACTTCCCATGAGAACACTCCATATTTGGGAGGACAAGATTTATTCCAGCACAAATGAATTAGGAGGTTTGTTTTATCTTTTTCCCCATCACCAAGCACAAAACCAATTTTGGCATTATATTCCATAGGCATTGATAAATTCCAACATAATCGATCCCTGCCTACTAATTAATTAATATGCCTCTTCTACAAAATCTCTTTTAATGTCCTCACTTCATTATCACAAAATTTCTCGACCCTTAATTTTGTTCCATCCCCACCAGTTTAGGCCATCCCTCTCTCTTTGCTCCACATAATTTGGCACCATTGAACCCCATCTCTTCGTTAAACTCTGCTTCACTATTGGACATACATTTCCAATAACTAGACAATCCATCTATGATTCCTCCTAGATTAAATTTGACCTACCATCCTCAATATCCTAGGTGAAATGATCTGTGATAATCCATCTATAAGATTGTAAAAAATTCCATAATTTAGAGCGCTTTATTGGATTCATAGTTGTCAACACTCTATCATCTTCTAGGCTATCCAAGTATTAAATTTCTATGAATTTTTACCCACTTCATGTTTGGCCTTGAATATATAGTAGTCCATAATAGATTTCCTCCCAGGGTCTTATTTTGAACAATCTGATTCCTTAGACCCACACGCCCAACCATCTTCGGTCTACATATATTGTTCCAAGTGATGAGAGCAATCTTCTTATCCTCTAAAGGCCCTTGCCAAAAGAATGTTCTAATTTTTTTATCTATTATGCTATTTATCTTTTTTGGTAACCAAAGACAAAAAAGAAGAAAAATTGGAATGGCTGATATTATCTCTTTGAGCATCAATATCCTCTCGGCCCATGACAACCATCTTCCCTTCCAAGAGGAAATTCTACAAATAATCTGCTTTAGTAATGGTTCCCATAGCTTTGATTGATTACCTCCTTCAAATAACAAAAACCCTAAATATTTACTAGGAAAGACTCCTTTCTTGAATTCCAAAATCCTTAAAATCTCCCCCTGCTTCTTTATGTCAATAAAAAAGAAAAAATTTCAGATTTTGAAGTGTTAACACACTGTCTAGAGGCCGCAGAATAGATTTCCAATATTATTTTTATGTAGCATGTCTCCCTTCTTTTAAATACTTCATAAAGCATTGTATCATCAAAAAATTGATGACATATCATAGAATGCACATTCCTTTTTGTTTTCAGTTGTTCACATTCTCCTGTTTGGATTTATGTGCCATCAACCTTGTAAATCCTATGTAATTAATTACTCCTAATATTGTTTGTAAATCATTCATAAGGGATGAAGTATTCACCAAGTAGAGATCTTGTTTTAGTTGCATGTTTGATCTCGATACCTGATGGATGTAGGTTATCTGAGGGGGTTGCACAGGGGTACTCACCTGCAGGATCTAAGAATCGTGCATCCCATGGGGGTCCAGGGGAAACAGCCCCAGAAGCAACATTTTATAAATTTAAATTACCATTGTAAATCTGGACCATTCATCATTAGGTCACAGATCTGATTGTGGATATTTTGTTGGTTTGTCTTGCCATAGAAGGCAACCTGTTTTACAATGATATTGTATTATGACTATTGATGAGAGTATTACAAGCACTTCTAGATTGAATACTAGAGAGGAGATTGATAGTGTTGTATTGTAAACTCTATTTGAAATTACTACAGATTGGTGCATCTCTTCTTGTGTGGAGATTTTTCTAGAAAGTGTTTCTCCATATAAACACTGTGTTATGTGTTTGATCTTCTATTCTACTATTTATTTGTGTTGATTTCATACTATCTTCATTTTAGTTTTGCAATAGATTAATAGTTATAGTTGTAATCATATTTCCATTCTATAGTTGTTCACCTTCAGTTCTAACATTAGGTATCAGAGCTTAGTAAGTTCTCTATCTTGGGTGGAAGTGTGAGGGTTTTTTTGAGCTATAGTGGGGGTTCTGGTTGATTTTATTTTATAGATTTGTGTAGAAGCCATGGCTGCATCCTCATCCTGATTAGACATAAAAAAATTCAATGGAATGGGTTATGAGCTATGGAAGCTAAAAATGGAGGATCTCAATGAAGAAAGAGATCAATGGTTGGCTACGACAAAAGAGAAGACCCCTGATACTATTAGTCAAGATGGGTGGGACAAGATGGACAAAAAGGCATGAGGTACAATTTGTTTATGCCTTACAGACTCTGTCCTATTGAATGTCTCTACTGAGAAGACTACACATGCTTTATGGAAGCAATTGGGTGAAATCTATCAAGCCAAGAGCCTCGTAAATAAACTATATCTCAAAAGAAAGTTATTTTTCCTTACAATAAAAGAAGGTAATTTGGTAGTCGAGCACTTGAATACATTTAATTTGATTTTGAGTCAGTTAGCTTGTATGGATGTTCAAATATATGAGGAAGATAAGTGTATTATACTTCTTTGTTCTTTTCCTAAATCTTGGGAGAATTTCATTATTTCTATCACTGCTAACCTGGAAGATGTAGAGATGGATGCCCTTGTTGCAACTCTGCTAGCACAGGAAATGAGGAAGAAGGCTATGGATAGCTCAATCGATGCTCTTAATGTCAGGGGAGGTCTAAGGAAAGAGGACTAAAATGAGATCACAAGGGTCCTAAGGAATCAAAAGGCCAGTCTAAAACTCTTAGGAAGAAGAACAAAGTTAAGTGTTGGAACTATGGTAAGAGGGAGCATGTAGAGAAAGAATGCAGAAATGCAAAGAAATAGTGGGATTCCTCTACAGAAAAGTCCTCAAATGTAGGTGATGAAGTTTTACTTTTTGCATGTAATGTTATGTCTAATGAACAGTGTTTGATTGACTCAAGTTGCTCATATCATATGACTTCTCATGAGGAATGGTTCTCCACATATGAGAAATATGATGGAGGTAATGTTTACCTTGGGAACAACTCTACATATCCGATTGTTGTCCAGGAAAAGGTACACTTGTGTTTCAGTGATGGTAGGATTAAAACCCTCCATAGTGTTTTACATATTCCTAGATTGGCTAGAAATCTTATTTATGTTTCAAAGTTGAAATATCTGGGAATGCATGTAAAATTTAATAAGCATGGTTGCAGGTTGGTGAGAGAAAGCTTGGTGATAGCCAGGGGAACAAGGAAGGGAACTTTGTTTAGGATTGAAGCCACTATAGTTTGTAGATCCACTAATATAACTAAAACTAATGAAAATGCATGTATGTTGTGGCACTATAGATTGGTCAACACATGTGAGAATGTTTTAAAAAAATTATGAATAAAAATTTGTTGGATGGTTTCTCCTACTCTGGTGAGCACTTTGATTTTTGTAAGCATTGTGTGTTTGGTAAATATAACAAAAATTATTTTCCTTTAGGAAGCATTAGAGTGAAATATAAATCATAAATTATTCATTCAGATGTGTTTAGACCTGTAGATAATGATTCTATTGGAAAATCTGATTATTTCATTACCGTCATTGATGATATATCTAGACTGATGAAGCATAAATATGAAGTTTTCACTAAGTTTAAGGAGTATAAAGTCTTAGTAGGGAACCAATTAGGACTTAAGATAAAAACTATTAAGATTTGACAATGGAGGGGAATATTGCTCTAAGGAATTTGATGAGTTTTGTAAGCATGTAGGTATTACAAGATAAAGACAACTCCAGATACATCACAAAAAAATGGTTTTGTAGAAAGGATGAACTGAACAATAATGGAAAGAGCCAAAAGTATGTTAAGTGATGCACAGTTAGATAAATGCTTTTGGGCAGAAGCTGTGAGTACCGCTTGTTACTTGTTTAACATATCTCCTTGTAAGGCTCTTGATTCGACACCTTATGAAGTGTGGATAGGTAAGAAACCTTCTGTTTCAAATTTAAGGGTTTTTGGCTGAGGATATTGTTCATGTGCCTAAGGAAAAGTGATCCAAGTTGGATCCAAAAGAATAGAAATGCATCTTTATTGGATATGGTGAGAATGTAAAAGGTTATAATCTTTGGGATCCTCTAACCAGAAAAGTTATTTTTTTTAGAGATGTCATTTTTAGGGAAGGGTAAAAGCATGAAGTTGAGTCCACTTCTCGTGGAAGTTTTGGAGTTAGCCAAAAACCTGAAATCAGGCAAAACTAAATAGGATCTCGTTATTTATAAAATTGGATCCTATTATGGATTAGGATCTCGAGCCTAAATTTAAAATGGGATCTCATTCCTTAACGGGATCTTGAGCCTGGGATAATGAAACAAGTTCTCATTTAGAATGGGATCCCATTTCGTAAAAGTATTTAATTTTAAAAAAATGAGCTACAACCTCATTTTCACCAGCGGCCAGAGCAAAACCAAAATAGGATCTTGAGTTTGAGAGAGCCATTTCTAGCCATCCAACAATCTAGGTCAATTATTTTTTCCTTTTTTTTTTCATTTTCTATATTTTGTTATTTGTATTTAAGTTTATCTTGTGTATTTTTGTAAATTAGGTTTTTATATTTGGTTTGAATCTTCGTGCAAAACATATATACCCTACATTCAATTGAAACAAAAAAATTTACCCTACACACAAAAAAATTACCATAAACTGAATTGAAACAAAAATATTTACCCTTCAAACAAAAATATGAATCCTAAACTAAGATTCAATCATGCCTTCAAATGGAGAAACAAGTTTTAGTTACCGTTTAATGGTAAACTGACTGCCATTTTAGTTTTAGTTTTAATTTTTGATTTGCATTGCTTTATGTTTTAAATCTATATGCAAATATTTCAAAATCAGAGAATACTTAATTTATTTGAGAAAAACATTCAGATTTGTCTAAGTTTATTTTATTATTTAAAATTTAGATTATATTTAAAGTCAATTATATTATACATTGTGAATGACTTAAAGTAAATTTCAATTGAATATATGTTCATGTGTTAAATTTTTTTCTTCAATAGCATGAGATAGGTCCTGTCGCAGAGCATGCAGAGCAAGTCATCAGAGGAGATGAGCAGCCTCATATGGTAATTTTTATGATTTTATAAATTAAAATGAATTAAATTATTTTTAAACATTTTAAATCTAATTTCAAGTTTCTTTCTGTTGTATAGATTGATTCAAATCATCCTAGTCCGTGTGGAGTGAAGAGGTCTCTTGATTATAGGGATGATAGGAGTTAGACATATATATGTTTTAGTACATTCCATGGACTCTATATATGTTTCAGTACATTACATACATACTCTTTATACATGTTTTAGTATTTCAGTATTTCATGGACTAGATAGATTATATATGTTTTAGAATTTCATGGACCCTATATGTACATGTTTTAGTATTTTAGTATTTCACATGTGGACTAGATCTATATATATATATATATATATGTTTCAGTATTTTCATGGACTTTATATATTGTTTCATGGACTTTATTAATTTCACTATTTTATGGACTATTATTGTTTTAGTAATTTACACATGTACATTTATGCATTTTAACTTACATAAATTAGTTATCCTTATGAGGCCATATTTTATCAATAAATTTCAATACTTTCATACATTATTTAAATTAGGAGTTAAAAAATAATTTAACACTAATGTTATCAAAGGTACTTATAGTTAGATTTATGAAATTTAATTACTTATAATAGTGATAACAATAATAAAATATTCACAAGTTAGCAAAAACATAAGCATTTTAAATATTTTTACTTTACATTTGTAGTAGTGATAACAATAATAAAATATTCACAAGTTAGAAAAAACATAAGCATTTCAAATATTTTTTCTTTACATTTGATTCATAGTCAAAACATTCTATAGTATTAGAATAGGAATAGGGAATTATACAAATGTGAAGCACATTATATATCATTACTTTTGATGCTATACATATATTATTTTTTATATATAATCATTAATAAGACATGCATTAATGTTACATATATGTGTAAGTATATAAACCATTCATTAGACCAAAAACTAACCAAAACCATTCAAGATCATGATAATCAACAATATACAAGAATTCAAAATTTGCTTAAGGGGATCAAAAAATTCAAAGTATGTCTCATGTTTGATCACAATTGATATAATTAATTAGGATATATATGAATTAAGGGGTCCTAGGAGAAATGATCGCTTAAGGGATCCTCATAGGATGGCTTAAGGGTCCCTAATAGGATCTCTTAAGGGGATCAAAGAATACAAAATTTTTTAAGGGGATCAAAGAATTCATAATTTGCTTAAGGGGATCAAAGAATTCAAAGTATGTCTCATGTTCAATCACAATTGATATAATTAATTAGGATATATATGAATTAAGGGGTCCCAAGAGAAATGATGGCTTAAGGGGTACTCATAGGAGAGCTTAAGAGGTCCTAATAGGATGTCTTAAGGGGATTAAAGAATTCAAAATTTTCTTAAGGTGATCAAAGAATTCAAAGTATGTCTCAGGTTCAATCACAATTGATATAATTAATTAGAATATATATGAATTAAGGGGTCCTAAGAAAAATGATGTCTTAAGGGGTCCAAATTTAATAGTAATATACATGACAAAGTGATTATACATTCAAATTTTAAGTTTCAAAGTAGGAAAACATGCACATAATGAACAAAATATATCAAATATCAATTTTTATATAAAAAAGTGTAGAGTAATTGTATGTACATATACAAATTTGGCATATATGCCAACTCAAAACAATATTTAGAAAATGTGGATATGCCATCTCAAGGAAATCCAAAACTTGTGGCGGATCATCAAAATGTAGCCTCTTCACTCCACCTCATATCAAAATGATAATAAATCAATTTTAACTATGTATATAAGCAATATTATTATATCATCAAAACATATATTTAAATTTATATAAAACTATATATATACTTACCTATATTTACAAGTATTCCATGTTGTAGGTTGAATCTGCATCCTCTCTTTTTTGTCTCAAAGTATGTGATGAATGTGATGATGGCTTAAGGATACAAAATGACAATAAATAAATTTTATCTATGTATATAAGCACAAAATACATGAGTCGATACAAATTTTAAGATAAAAGGAATAATATAGAAGGTGAAATGAGAATGAAAAAATATATCAAAAAAACAAAACATTGATGCAATATGTAACTAGATAACATGTGATATGAAAGATATCAGTATATATACAATTACCTAATGCATTCACTTTTAGTTGAAGACTACAAAATTGATCGAACAAATTTGTATGGTTAAAACTTGTAGTTACAATGATGCAAAAATCTACTTGTAGCATACAACTGTAAAATAATGAATGTAAGTAAATTAACTATATATATACATGAGTCGATACAAGTTTTAAGATAAAGGGAATAATATAGAAGGTGAAATGAGAATGAGAGAATATATAAAAAACACAAAACATTTATGCAATATGTAACTAGATAACATGTGATATGAAAGATATGAGTATATATACAATTACCTAATGCATTTAGTTTTAGTTGAAGACTACATTTGAAATTGATCTAAAAATTTTGTATCATGAAAACTTGCAGTGATAATCATGCAAAAATCTACTTGTAGGGTACACCTACAAAAATAATGAATGTAAGTAAATTAAGTATATACACATGAGTCAATACAAATTTTAAGATAAAGGGAATAATATAGAAGGTGAAATGAGAATGAAAGAATATACAAATATTCATCGATACAATCATACAGGATCTAGACTTGTAGGGGACCTACAAAAATAATGAATGTAAGGGGATGTAAGAGGATGGCTTAAGGGGAGCTAAGATGATGAATTAAGGGGATGTAAGAAGATGTCTTAAGGGGAGATAAATGAGTCAATAAAGATTATAAGATAAAAGGAATAAAATAGAAGGTGAAATAGGAGGATGACTTAACAAGACATAAGAGAATGGCTTAAGGGGAGCTAAGAGGATGACTTAAGGGGATGTGAGAGGATGGATTAAGGGGATGTAAGAGAGGGGGTGAAAGGGGAGATATACGACTAAATACAAATTATAGGATTAGCATTTTCATGATTTGAATCATGGTGATTAACCTAGCCACTCAAACTATGTGTAATGTGAGAAAATTAGTTCTATATTTATAGGAAATTTCTTAAGGGTAGGTAAGAGGATGGAGTAAGGGGAAATAAGGGGATGAATTAATACAACTATATTAACTATCAATTAAATATATACAACTATATACATACCTGAAAATTTATTCCATTGTACCATCTGCATCCTCTCTTTCTTGCAATGCATCTATGATTGTCTCATGCTCTTCCATAGAAATTGTCCATAACTCTTTATTAGTAGGTCTTCCATGATACCTCACTAGTTTTATATTTGTTGCCAGCACCAAATGTGAGTAGTGTATAATCTTCTTATGTGTTTCATAATCTTTGAACAGAGGAAAACCATTATTCCTTTTTGGGTATTTTCGTAGCCAAGTGCCAACAACCACCATCGAACCTATTGGATAATGAAAGCCATCATCATATTCTTGAGGTGCTATTAACTTATGTTTAGTCTCCACACATCGAGCCAACCAATATTCTCTTTCCTTTTCAGTATCCTCAGGTGCAACAACAACATACACATCTCCTGCAAACAAAATTTAATTCAATAAATTGTGTGACATATAATTTGACCAATTTCTACATATAGTTACTATTATCATTTGATTTCTATGTTTATTTTGTGATCTATTTCTAGGTTAGGGTTTTGTGATTGCTATTTTATGATTCATGCATTGTTTCTCGATTTTCCCTGATCTACATTGGTGAACCTGACGTGAACTCACCATATTTTGCATAGATTTGACAAAATTAGGGTTTTGTAGGCAGTGCAATGCATCTACTAAATCCAGAACCACAATCGATGAATCCTACACTACAATCATCAACTTATGTGCCACATCTAAACATTCCTGTGTCTCTATAGGCAGCCACATTTGTCACCTACAGTGCCACACTTGCCTATTGTTTGACATGGATCATTGTTGTTTAACTTTGTTTGCAGTGTTCTGTTGGTCTTTCTGATTAGTTTCCAGTGTGTTTGTGTTTCTCTGATACCCTAATAGTGATTATACAACATTAGGGTTTTGTGCTTATCATTAGGGTTTTTTCCTAGGCTAGTTTGTATCAAGCTTTTATGTGTTTTGATGTCAAGGGAACAATACACCACACTCATCTAATTCGCCACTGCAATCATCATGTTTTGTGATGCACTTGCAGCTTCCAACAACGCATCTGACTGTTGATTAGGGTTTTCTAATCTTCTTGGGACATTTTTTGTTTAAATCTTATTTATAGCGGGTTTACATTGCTTTTCTGATCAGTTTATAATTCTTTACCTACTTCTCTAACACACTGATAATCAATTTACAACATTAGGATTTTAGGGTCATCATTAGGGTTTTAATGTTTGGATGGTCTTTTGGAAGATTTCAAGTGCCCTTTAATCATTGTTGTTTTATTTACAAGAATCTAATTGTTTTGCAGTGATTATTTACTTTTCTAGTATCTTGACAGTGACTGTACATGATTAGGGTTTCATACTTATCATTAGGGTTTCGTATTTAGGCTACTATTTGACAAACTTCCTATGTTTTGGCTTTTACGATACAATACAATGCATCTGAGGCATCCTGCACTGCAATCATTGAGTCCTGTGATGTAGTCACCAGTTCTTGTGCCACAGTTGCAGTATCCTACAATACATTTACCTGATAGAGTGACATAGTTGCCAGATCTTGTGATGCAATTGATAGGTTTTGCACTACATTTGAACCTTTCAGCACTGCATCTAACTTCCATATAGAAAGGAAGTTTTTAATCTGTCATTTTTCATTCTTTTCTGTTACATGCATTAGAGAAGAGGCTTCTTGTTATTGATATTTGGTCTGCAGCTGTGTGGCAACCATTGGAGGAAGACATTGAATCAAAACTACTAATCTATTTTTTGCACGGATCAATTTGTGTGTTTTTTTTAAATAGGAACATTTGGATTTGGTGCACTAAAAAGAACTTGTGTGTTTGTAATAGGAACATTTTGATTTGGTACTCTAAAAAGAACAAGTTTTTTCTATGCTTGGTACACTTGCACATATGTGAGTCATGTTTTCCGAAAGCGTGTCCATCTATAGTTTCCTCTTCCATTGTATGCGAGTCTAGGGTAATGGAAATAGCTCATTGTGTTGTCTAAAGTATCCTCTCCCCATGCTATATGCACTCTTGGGGATGCTAAATAGCAACACCATGTTGTCTTGAGTACTTCCCTTGTGCTACGATCTTTGGTCCAAGAGAACATAGCGGCACAATATTATTTGAGTATCCTCTCCCCTTGTACTATGTGTGATATTGGGTGAAGAGAAAGAGAAATACACAAGCTTTCTTTTTTATTTTAGTAGGTGGCCTTCCTGGGAGTTCACCCTAGGGTTTGACCACAAGCACATATCTCCAAAGGGCTATATAAAGGAGCAAAAAATTGAAAGTTGAGCTCAATCCACTTGTGCAATAGGGGGGGGTCCTTGCGGTCCTGGGTGATTCTAGGTGTGGGTTTGAGATTTTGGTCTCCCATCGCTACTATGCCATGGTGTTTTTAGAAGTTCCCCCACTATGAACCAATGTTGTTAAGACCTATTCACCATTTATTATAGTAGTGCAAGGAATGCGGATGGTACCTTGAAGTTACTTACCATGTAGGGTTCTTGGTTGAGGTGACATGGTTCCTTGTTGGGTCTCATCCTTTCAAGGCAAGAGGTGTCAAGATGGTCCAGGATCTTGGCATACTCTAGTTACCCACCCCATTTACTCCTATCTAAAATCACCAAAAGGTGAGGTAAGGCCACTATAGTAGACACTACTAGCTAGGGTGTGCTGGCTTTATTGTTTGTGAACCAAGGCTAAGAGAGTTATATGGGAGAAAACTTGCAAAACACCATATCTCCTAAAAGTCAAGAGTAAAAAATAGCCAAAATCTGTATGCCAAGTGTTTGTTGTGTTTTCTAATCATCAAAACAAACTACTCAAAAATAGAAAAAAATCACTTAGAAAACTTGATCTTAGGTCACAAACAACAATACACCATAACTGTAGGTTCCTGAAATGCAATTGTAACATGCTATTATGCAATTGACACATTCTATAATGCATCTGTTAAACAATACACCACAACTGAAACCGTTGGCAAGAGAAACTATATGGATTCATGATTGTTGTCATTGATGGCAAAAAAGTTCATCCCACACTTTCGCATGTCATGGTATGTCTCTACCGGAAGTCAGAGTGAAGAATATTGTGGTCCGGTAAACAAGAACAGAGCATGTGGCAAGGTCCGACATATAGGAACAGATCTCTTAGAGGAAGTATGTTGGTGAAGTGTAGATTTGGGGAAGTAAAGAGTACTACCTTGAGTGATAGATTCCAAGGTTTTAGCCTCCGGTGATAGATGAGGTAAAAGATAAGAATACTTGAGTACCGGGTTCTTGAGTGACAGTGTGAACAGAGGAAGAACTAACTGACTGAACATCAGACTATTTTCTGGATGCATTTCTGATGGTGGTAAAGGTTATGAAGACATGAATTATGTTTGGCCAACATGATTAATGATTTCTACAAGTATATGCTTGATCCACATTACTTGATGTGCAAGGATTCAGCCGACAGAACAGAGTTTGTGAGAAGATTGACTATTCCGGGTGCCGACTAGAAAGATAATGAAATCACTTGTGCAGATATATATATAGGATGGATTTAGTTATGAGAAGTGTTGTGGTGATATGTGATATGCGATTAAAAGTAGAGCAGAGCAAAAGCAGTAAGGAAGGTCCGGTATGTGAAAGGAAAGCAACATAAGAGAAGAGGAAAGATGAAGTGCAGTAGATCAGTGTACTGAGCCTAACCGAAACTGAACTCCAGCATATGTGGATGCCTCCAATCAGTTCAAGTATTGTATAACACTCTTTTGTAGATAGTGTGTCTCTTGTAGGCAGTGTGCCTCCTTGTGAGCAGTGTGCTCGAGCAGTGAGCCCTAATTGGCAAGTGCCATTTTTGTATTTCCTTATTCTTCTAGCAGAGAATAATCTTTGGGTTAATCACCCCATGGTTTTCTCCCTTAACACAGTTTCCACATCAAAAATACTGTGTCGTGTGTTTTTCCATTTCATGGTAATGTTTGCTTGTTTGAATTAATGCTGCATTGATTAATAAGAAAGTTTAGAAAGAAGAAATAATTAGGATAACTGATACACCCCCCCTCTCAGTTATCAACAATTGGTATCAGAGCTAAGTTCCTCCTAACAGAGCCTAACAACTTGAGGAAGATCTAGGAGTTCAAATGGATGCATATGGTTTAAGAGAGCAACTCAAGACTACCCTTGATGATCTTGAACAGTCAAACTCTAAAGTTAATGTATTAAAGGAAAGACTCGAATAGGCTGATGATTTCATTAGAGAACTAAAAGACAAATTAAGTCTCTCTATGAAAAAGAGAAAGGAGCTGCTTCAGCAATTGGCAAGACAAGGTGAAGAAAATAATGCAAATGAAGAGCTGACTGAGAAAACCAAGTTATGTGAAAAGTTATCAAAAGAAATCATTATGGTAAGACATGAAATGGAATCAGGAGTTATAAAGTTTACCCAAGAAGTTGAAGAGAAAAGAAAAACTGAAGATAATCTAAGACAATCTCTCAAGGAGAAATTAGAAGATTGCCACTAGATGGATAGAATTATTAGACATCTTGAATCTGATCTTGAAGATGCTAAAGATAATGAAGAAAAACTTGAGGATCAAATTGTCTCTCTAAAAAGGGATCTTCAAACAACAAATTAGTATAAAGAAAAATTTAAGATAAGTTCTACTAAACTTGAAGTTCTTCTTGGAAGTCAAAAGAAGGTAGATGACAAGTGTGGTTTGGGATATGAGAAAGGAGAAAGCTCTGGATCTGGTCAGAAGAATTTTGGATCAGAAAATCCAAGGAACAGGCCTAGAAGACCTCCGGTAAGACAGCCTAATGCTCAAAGATATCCATCCTTCAATGGACACTGCCATAACTGCAATCACTTTGGTCACAAAGCTAATCAGTGCAGAAAGAGAATGAATCAGACTAATTCATCCTTCTCCGAACAGTGTTTTAACTACAAAAGGTATGGTCACAAATCTCATGAATGCAAAAATATGCAAATGAACAAATCATTCAATGGTAGATGCTTTGCATTCAATAGAGTAGGTCATATGGCTAATCAATGCAGATCAAGAGGATATCAGTCAAATATGCAAAGAAATGTTGTTTGCCAAATCTGTAATACGTCTGGTCATAACGCAAAAGTCTGTAGAAGCAAGAATCAAGACAAAAGAGGTCTGGTATATCATAATCAGAATCAAGATAAGGGTAAACAAAAGATGAATGCAGATGAAGTTAAAAATGAGATGAGCAAGATTTGGGTGAAGAAAAGTACTGAGAATGTAGAGGTTAGATCCGCACCAGACTCTGGTGTTGATATTCCTTCCGAAAACTGAAAAGTGAGCTCTGGCTCAGGGGGAGACACAAAGAAAACCTTGTTCCCCCAGCCAGTCAATTGGTGCCGGAACTGGCACAAGAAGAGTTACGGATTGAAGGAGTCATAAGGGATATATTCAAACAAACTATGGTTAAGATTTGGAAGATCCGCAAGATGTTTAAAGATCAGGGTTGATCTGGTTCTTCAAATCACCTGAATAAGGCAAACTGAAATATTATAGGTCAAGCATTTATTGCAATCTAATATTAGGGCTTGCAGAGCAATATAAGGGTTTTTTATTAATCACTTGTTCATTCTGCACTCAAGAAGAAATGAAAAGTGGAGCTCTGCAATGAAATTCCTCAAGTTCATCAAAGATCACTTATAGAAGTCATTACTTCTAGAGATCAATCCAACCAACTCCGTGAAACTGATAGGTGCAAAAGGTATTTTCCGTTTTCAAATATCTCACTACAAATCTCTTGATAATGGGTACTCCAAATATTGTAAAGATTTCTGATAGACCTCACCCTATATTTAAGAAACATCCATACAAATCCTTGGAGGTAGACCCCCTAGGTGCATTTTCTAGTGTTCTGCATGGTGTGTTGCACACCGAAGATATTAGGGTTTATATACATGCAAATGTTGAAGAGTTTGGGGAATTCAAACTAAGAGATATCTATCACAAACAACTATTAGATGATTCATTTGAGCTCAAACCCCAATACATAGGCCTCCGAAACAAGCACTTTGCACAATACATACATTTCCCCTATTTTATGGAGGATGAATGGGTTAGGTACATTCTGAGCAGAATACATGACAATTTCATGTGGTTAAATGGACCATTCAAGATCACTAAAGATGCCATCAGGGCTGTTACTGGATTACACTAATCCAGTGAGATTCTTGTTCTTAAATCTATAAAGAACCAAACTGTGAGTGAGGCTACCGGATCTAAGTTTGACAAAAGAGCAATGATAGTAGATGACATCACTAATCCAGATCTCAAGTTTACTTATATGATCATTGGATATAAGATATATCATTCTAGCAGAGAAAATTCTGTACCTGGAACTGCCATCTATACCGCTTATGAAATGTTAAGAAAGGATGCAAACTATGATCTTTGTCAGCTTCTCTTGAACCAACTCTTGGAGAATCTACAAAAAATCAAGAAAGACAAAAAGAATTCATTCAAGTATGGAGGATTAATATTGTTCTTATTCTTCTACTTTATGAATGAGCTTCCCAGATCTAGTGGCTGGGTGTGGGAGATTTATAGGCTAGTAGCTATCCAAATCAGAGATTATTTGCATGGACTTGGTGACAACAAAGCACAAAATATAGCTATGTGGGGATACTTCAATAACTTTTAGAGCATGATGCAAGAAAGAGAAAGAATTCCTCAGTCTCTTGTTGAAAAATACAAAGACATAGTATGCTTTATGGTAGAGACAGATCAATGCCTAATGGAGGTAGTAGAACTAAGAACTGTGTGGATCATGCCCATGGGATATGAGGTCAATGAACAAATTATGGAGCTGCATGTTCAACACATGCTAAGTCAGGCAAAGGATCCAAAGGCAGAAAGGTTTGGAACCTTTGAAGAACTGAGTGTAAAGATTCATGTTGAACTCAGAGAACCAAAGATCAAGAGGAAGGTGAGAAAAGAAGTAGAAAATATTGCCCAAGGCCTTGGCATCTCAAAGGAGGCACTTGATGCCCACAAGAAAAGGATGGAAAGGGCTGAGGAAGAGAAGAAAGATGCAGAAAAGAAAAGCAAGGAAAGTGCTCCGGTAGAAACCTCCACCCGGACTAGATCATCAAAAAGATCTACACCTGTCACAGCTAAAAGCTCAAAATCAGAAATCCAGGCATCTGGCAAAAGAGAGAAAAGATCCAAAACAAAAGCCACAAGGGCTTATGCAAGTCAAAGAGATGAAGAGGAAACCGAATCAGATGAGGGGGTAAAGGAAATAAAGAAGCAGAAGAAGAAAGGATCCAGTATACCCTCCACAGGCCAAGACAAGGAAGAAATGGCAGAGGAATTTGTTGAAAAGCCCACCCTTTCTCTAGAAAGTGTAATCAAATCAGTCATTGTGGATGGAAACCTTCAACCAATGGCCAAATTCTATGATGATTACAATGAGGCTGACCAAAAGATCCTGCAGGAAGCTACAATCAGGTATCTGAACATATACAATAAGGCTTTCATTGAGATTATATCTCTAATTCTTAAGAGCCTAGAAAAGGAGTTAGAAATAAGAAAGAAAAATGCCATGGAAAAAGACATTGAGATCCGCGAATAGATAGCTATTCAGCTATATCCTGTAATTGATCCCAAAACAATGAATATGATATTCAAAGATTGCAAGGATGAATTTAGGAGCAAAGCAAGGATGAATCAGCTCATGCTTGGTGAAACTGACAAGGTGGCAAAAGAGACTTAAAAGATTCTCTGGAATACTCTTAAAAAGTTCAACATTCCTATCACAGAGGACTCCGGTAAAGACAAGAGCTCTGAATCCCCTATTCCAGAAGAAGTGGTTCATGGACAAACAAATATCTCTCCTCCAATTTCCCCTACAACTTCCGGATCTAAAGGAGAAGACACAATACAGGAGAAAGAAGTAGGAGTGAAGGAAAAAGAAGCTGACAGTACCAAGGCTGCAGAGAAAGAGAAGACCCCAATAGAGAAAACAACAACTGATAGTGGTAAGAATGTAGAAGGAGAGAAAGCTCCAAGGGACAGCCCTAAGACTATAGAAGAAAAGAAAAATCTATCTCTGGCAAGAGACACTGCACAAACTGTCCAAGAATTCCTGAACAAAGAAACAATGGAGATTGATGAACTGGAGCTTCTACAAGGTCCATTCAATTTTGATTCTCTTTCTCTGGTACAGACAATGAAGATAGCTTCATTTGCTAATGCTAAGGCCAATGAAAAACTCCTAAAGACTCATATGGAAGACTGTGACATAATAGAAGCTACTTCCAGAGTGCTAGAAAAGATTATGCCATCATTTCAAAATGATCCCACAGCCTCCTCTTCCGGTAATCTCAAAACCTTAGTCAGCAGTGTTAGTACACATTTTGATTCTCTAGAAAAATCAGCTGAAGAAAAGGTCTCGAAGGAGTTTTTGGATAAAAGGTTCTCTAAGGTACAGGGTTTGATCATTAATGATAGGAGACACATGAACATTGGGATAAAGAGCTTAGAAAATGCTCTTAAGGATGGCGATGAAATATATAAACTTTGTATCTCCTAGTCCAAGGTAACAGTGGAAATTGAGAAGAAAATAAAAGAGCAAGAGGACAAACTACTAAGCTTGTCTCAAAGTTTTGATCCTCTTTCATCCTCCATAATAAATCAAAATGTCAGACTATTGCAATCACAAATGCAATAAAGAATTTTGAGAAGGAAAGAAAGAACATAATTAACCGGATGGGTGAACTTAGAAGGATTATTATCCCTAAGTTAGAGGCCATGCATGAGGCCATAAGTGAAGCTCAAATCACAACCCAGACAAATAATCTGAAAGATCTTAAGAGGGCAAAAGCTTTTACATTTTTGTTGAGTGGTCACATTTCAATTTTGGATAGAATGAAGCAAAGTTGGGCTACAGAACTCGCCCAATTGAAGACATCCTTTGTAGACATTCTTCAATTTTTGTGAGTATTTAATATGCGGCTAAGTATAGTTAAATTTTTGAAAATTTTGGTATGTGGACCCTACCCTTTGCCATTGATGTCAAAGGGGGAGTGAAGAACAATGAAAAATGAGGTATTCAACTAAGGGGGAGCTCCAGAAAATATATATAATAACAGAGCATCAGCCAAGGGGGAGCATAGTGTAAACACTTAGTCATTTTTCACTAAGTGTTGCCATCAATGCCAAAGGGGGAGATTGTTGGAAAGAGACATTATATGTATTCATGATTGTTGTCATTGATGGCAACAATGTTCATGCAACACTTCCACATGTCATGGTATGTCTCTACCGGAAGTCAAAGTGAAGAATATTGTGGTCCGGTAAACAAGAATAGAGCATGTGGCAAGGTCCGACAGACAGGTCCGGATCTCCCAGACGAAGTATGTTGGTGAAGTGTGGATTTGGGGAAGTAAATAGTACTACCTTGAGTGATAGATTCCAAGGTTTTAGTCTCCGGTGATAGATGAGGTAAAAGATATGAATACTTGAGTATCAAGTTCCTGAGTGACAGTGTGAACAGAGGAAGAACTGACTGACTGAACATCAGACTATTTTTTAGATGCGTTTCTGATGGTGGTAAAGGTTATGAAGACATGAATTATGTTTGGCGGACATGATTAATGATTTCTACAAGTATATGCTTGATCCACATTACTTGATGTGCAAGGATTCAGCCGACAGAACAGAGTTTGTGAGAATATTGACTGTTCCGAGTGCCGACTAGAAAGATAATGAAATCACTTGTGCGGATATATATATAGGATGGATTTAGTTGTGAGAAGTGTTGTGGTGATATGTGATATGTGAATAAAAGCAGAGCAGAGCAGAAGCAATAAGGAAGGCCCGATATGTGAAAGGAAAGTAGCATAAGAGAAGAGGAAAGATGAAGTGCAGCAGATCAGTGTACTGAGCCTAACCAGAACTGAACTCTAGCATATGTGGATGCCTCCAATCAGTTCAAGTATTGTATAACACTCTTTTGTAGATAGTGTGTCTCTTGTAGGCAGTGTGCCTCCTTGTGAGCAGTGTGCTCGGGCAGTGAGCCCTAATTGGTAAGTGCCATTTTTGTATTTCCTTATTCTTCTAGCAGAGAATAATCGTTGGGTTAATCACCCCATGGTTTTCTCCCTTAACAGCGTTTCCATGTCAAAAATATTGTGTCATGTGTTTTTCCATTTCATGGTAATGTTTGCTTGTTTGAATTAATGCTGCATTGATTAATAAGAAAGTTCAGAAAGAAGAAATAATTAGGATAACTGATTCACCCCCCTCTCAATTATCAACAGAAACATCCTGAGTCGCAACTATCATGTTCTACAATGCAACTATAGCTTAAATTAGTACCGTAATTGAAGCCTATAGCAACGCATCTGCTAGAAATAATTTTTTTAGGGGAATATCTGAGTATCCACATTCCTGAACTTATCTGAATAGAGACCATATGTTGATACCTGAGACTTGTTAGTTTTATTCATCTCATCCATTGCATTTTGCTTACGATAGTATGCATTGCCTAGTTTCTCTTCCCCATCCATTGCATTTGCTTAGCTTACCTTGCATTGTCTAAATTAGCCTTCCTCATTTTAGATCATCCTTAGTTTTAGTCCACTTTGAGACTTGAAAATAGGAAACTTGTCATACTTGATCATACCTTGGTTACAAACTTGAATTGTCTAAGACCTTGTCATTCTCTACCAAAAATCAACCAACAAGTTGGACCTCAAACTCATGTGTCTAGTTTAGGTTCACTTTCCTCAATCAAAATGTTGAGTCTCAAACTCATGTGTCTAGTTTAGACTTACTTCAATCAATCATCATTTAGCACTATACTTTCAAGGTCTTGACATTGCAATTAGTCACTTTGGTATACCATTGTTTGCCTTAGTATCCTCTTTTTCAAATCTTCAAGTTGCAAATCCAATAGCTTCAAGCTTTATCATAGCTTCATTGTCACCTTTCATCCAACAATTTGGTCATAGTTGCATTTGTCATTCTTAAACCCAAAAATACCAAAAACATAAGTATACTTGCATTATCATCCTTAGTTTGTGTCCATTCCAAAACTTACAAGTCTTATATGGTTGAAACAAGGTCCCAAAGGAAAACAAAGGGAGTGGATTCCTCAAATCATCCCAACAACAATCCCACTAGCACAATGAGATTTAGATCTTTCTCCAATGAACAACCCGAGTCAAATTCTTGCATGGAGAATCATTTTGAAAATCCTACATTACATGAGGTAGACCAAGAAGTGACACAACAAGAAATAGATGAAGCCACCCAATATCCTAGGCTATTAAGTATTTTAGATGAGATGATAGTTGTAGACCCACAAACCTATCTCATGTGACTTTTACAAAATAGAACCAAACTCCCTCTGGGTGTTGACATAAACATGATTATAGGATCATCTTCAAACAATGAAACACAGAGTCAAGGTCATGCGACATCTTCAGCTAGTCATACCAATCCAAGACAAGAGCACACTAACATACCATTTGGTGAAAATTAATATGATACCACAACTATCAGCATACCTCTACCATTTGGAGCAAACAATACAAATGCCATGTCCCAACCATTAGACTTTGAAAATCCATTTTCTTCAATGACATTTCAAAACAATACCTTCCCCATAGGTCAAAACATGAATTCACATGGATCAAAAAGAGAATGAAGGATACATAGAGTGACTCCACGAACACAATCACAAGGGACTAATACCATACCAAATACAAACATGAATCTTGGGTCTCAACCAAACAACAACTTGAATCATCAAAACATGGACCCACTTTATCAAAACAATAATGTGTCTCATCAAAACACTAACCAAAGTGCTAGTTCATCTCATCAAAATACCCATTCAAATCCCATGCAACAACCAATTGACCCAAATTCAAACCCTAATCAATACCGAAACAATATGAATATCGCATCTCATTTTCAAAACACCAAAACAAATCCAAATACCACTTACATACCAAACATCCAAAACTTGTCTTCATCACATAACCACCCTAACACAAACACCAACCCTCTTGTTGCAAACATGGGATTTCAAAATGCATCTAGTTCAAACATAGATAATCCCTATCACAATGCACTTGCAAACACTGCGGACACATCACTATCCTCCATGGAGATTCTAGCACATAAAATGCACTCATTAGAACAAAGATTTTCCAACATGCAAGTATCCACTACAAATAAGGCTTACTCCATGGAAGATTTATGCCCATATCCATTTGATAGGAGTATCTACATGCCTCCTTTTCCCCAAAACTACAATGTCCCAAACTTCAATAAGTATAGAGGAAAAGGGAGTCTCATAGAACATGTCTGTGAATTCTATACCGCATTTCTAGAACTTGCATTTGATCAAACATATCTAATGAGATTATTCCCATGAATCCTCGTGGGTTTAGCACTCGAGTGGTTTGCACATCTTCCCACGGGGATAAGAACATGGATTGAATTAGCAAACTAATTCATAGCCCACTTCTCCTGTAACATTGAGACTTATGTGAGTATTGCAACATTATGTCATACAAAACAAGATGATGGAGAAACACTCCTCTCCTTCTTCCAAAGATGGAGGAGCATGGCTAGAAAATGTCCATGTCACATACCTAAAAATTAATTGGTCCCAATCTTTGTGGAAAATCTAAACACAGAACTAATGCACCAACTACAAATTCATTGTTGCACTACCTTTTGGGATGTTATTGAAAAAGGGATTGCCATTGGGAAATCTATCATCACCAAAGGCATGATCAAAATATTTAACAAGAATCAAAGCAATCCAAACACTTCCTATGACAAGAACAAATTTTGGTCTAGGAATAAGAATGTCACAAACAATGGGGTAGTTGATGCAAAGGTAGTAAGCAAGGCTGGCCCTATTCTAACTCTTAAGGCACCAACTATAGAAAATAATCCACTGCCTATTCAACAACAAGCAACCAATGCTATCCAAAACAACTAACGATGAGATCCCTTGAGAAACAATCCCCCAAGATAGAATTACACACCATTGCTGGAACCCATTGAATCAAATTTGAAGAAGCTATTATAATCCAACATTATCCACCTTCTAGAAGTCAAACAATATGATCCAACATTCAAACCTCCTTCGTGGAATGATAATGACTTTTGTGAATATCATAGGATAAAAGAACACAAAATGTCAAACTATTACCAATTGAAAAATACAATCCAAGACTTTATTGAATAAGGAGACATAGTACTAGATAACCCGTAAGGGTCCTCCAATGCCGATCATATTGTTGGCACCTACAAAATTTTATTTCCATTATGTCCATTTTATCCCCAAATATCCAAAAAATCATGTGAATATTGCCTAGCCAATGTCACCATTGGATAGAGAATCTAATTCTAAGCAACTTTACCTTTTGAAACACCTCAAAATTCCTTAATATGAAAAAGTTATGCTGGTTCAAAGTTGGGTTTTCATGTTTTGCCTTGGTCAAAATCCTCATATTTGGCTCATTATCGGCAAGTTGACAAAAGCTCAAACTTTCGAACTAGTTTCCAAGTTCCTTTCCTTGCCAATTAGCCGATATTTGCATTCATCGACAATATAAAAGGGAGGCACACTCTTCATCTGCAAAAGGTATGTTTTAAAGCTCTTTATCGACGATCTTTTGAGTTCACGGAGTCGAACATTCACTGATGGAAAACTTTACCAATAAAGAAAAGCCATGAGAAGATTTTGACAAAGTTATTTTGGTTTAGATTTCTGGTGGATTGTCGATAGCTCATTTGGCCGACAGAGTAAGATACAAGCAAAACTGAGAAGAAGAAAAAGTTCAAAGAATGTAGATTTTGCCGACAAAATGGCAATCAATAGGATAGCTCAGCATAGTTCATTTTTGCTAATAAAATAAACATTGGCAAAGCAAGATAAAGTGGCAAAATACAAAGTTTAAAACCCTTATGGTTCGCCGATAAGGAGTTCTCCTGATGACAAATTCACCAACAAAGGTAAAGGAGTTGACAATGTAAGAAGAGTTCAGAAAAAAATGTAAGAAGAGTTAAGAAAAGTTCATAAAACAAATTTGCCAATGAAGGGAGTCAAGGTGCTTGGTTCAAAATGTGTCCAGTTTACTGATAAAGGAAAAATAGATTGAAGTTTTGCAATGGTGAAAGTTGTCGATAAGGTATAAAAGATGATCAAGTTCAGGATGTTAGATTTTGCCAATAGAAGCAAAATGGTTTTGGTTTCTCAAATCAAAGATTTGCCGATAAAGGAAAATAAGTGGCAATTGTGGGTAAAGTTCAGAAAATTGTAAAATTGCTGATATAGCTACTAAACTAACAAGGAGGGCAAGGAAGAAAAGTTTAGAGAAAGTTATTTTTTTTGACTAAATGAAAAGAAAAGAGGAGAAGGAAAACTAAGAAATAAGACCAATTTGGAAAAACGTGTTTTTGCTGATATGGTCATATGATGATTTGGATAGTCAAGAAAAGTGGTCAGATGGATTGAAATAGAGAATGAGGATGACACATTGGAAATGCTATCAATACTTGAAGTAGATAATTCCCTGAACAAATGCCATGATTGCAGGGATACATAAATGCAGATTTGTACTCAACATTAATGAGTTGTAAGACATAATTGTGTAGGTTGTTCAATTAATGAAAGTTTTCAATTCACAAAGGATAGATAAGATAAGTCAAAGGCTATATGTGGGAAGGAGAGGATTAGAACCTTCCCTCTTTATTGCTCAGAGTACAATTGGAGTGCAAGCAATCTTTTTCTGATTGTTTGCAGAGATGGTAGAGCATGGGTTTTGCTTCCCCAATGTGCAAATCTTCTAACAGATTGGGATTGGAGTTTATTGCATCATGGTGTGTACTCATTGACTAAGTGTTGTACTGGGAATGGGTGCACTCAATTTGAATTGAATTTCTATATATGGAGGGTTGAGATTTGTATTAAGGGTTGGTCATTTTGGCATTTCTCAATAGGGTTGTGAGCTCTAGAAGGTAGATTAAGAAAAGATATTTCGCAGGATTTGTTTATACATAAATCACTAATGAAATGTATGTAATATGATTCAAATATTTGTATTAGATTGTTTTTTCCTCCAATGTTGTAGGTGTTTTTCTTAGTAAATTGTAATTGCAGTTACAATTTTCTTTTACCACATTTAGTGGTATGATTTTAAGCTCTGATTTGATGAATGTGATAGTTCTTAATTCATTCCCAAGCTTTGTGAATAATCATTTCAGTATTGCATAGGGAATAACATGGTATGGTGTGGGATTTTTAAGTATTTTTAGTAATCTGGTATTGATTTCTTTGCATTTGATTTATCAAGTAGGCAATTATACACTTCAATGTGATTGTTTTCCTTTGTTTCACATTAGACTCTATAGCCCAATAGATAGGCACTAGTCTGAGTAGCTTTAGATCACCCATCTTCAAAACAAAAGCTTTAAATCTTAATTTTAGAATTAGAAGTAGTTTCTATGCATCGTCATTGCATATGATTGCATTTATCATCTATATAGGGGTCATACAATAGCCATCTTTTCTTGGTTTAGTGACAAATTTGGGATTGAGAAAGTAATCTCAGTTTAGTTGTTATATTTGTAGTTATTCATCTAGTTTTATTTTAATGCCTAATTAGGTATAACACCCCTTGGAATATCCCTCTAGAGTTTAAGCTCAGCTCGAAGAGAAAAGGATCTTACCCATCTCCTATAGTAGGCCCAAATTCCCCTTCATTGTTGACAAACCTCTTCCTTTCACCTACATGACAATCCCTGGCCTTGGTGATTTAGGAATGTTTTAGATTTTTGTTTTGTAGTTATTTTGGGACCAACACATACCATTTTCAAAGATCCTCTACAAAATCACTGATCGGGAAAGGCCTCCAGTTTAGGGACTAAGACAAATGACCAACCCAATTACAACCATGTTGCCTATGAATACACTGTCAATAACATCTAAGCATATGATAATAATGTCTCCATGATTACCATCAAATCCCTTCCTAAGTGTGTCATTACCACACAAAGACCTAAGTTGACCTTGTGAGGTAGTCCATCCGATCCCCAACCAAAGTCCTAATACAATCTCTTAGACCATCTAAAGAAGACCACTACACAGATATCCATCTTTGATTTTCTTCATCTATCTCCTGAGCACAAGGCCATCTTGGATAAAGCCCTACTAGAATCATCCATCCCTACCAACCTGAATGTTAATCAATTTCAGGCCATGGTAGGACACTTAGCTACCACCAATCACGTTACATTCATTAAGCATGACCTTCCTTCACAAATACCGAACCATAATAATCCATTGCATCTTGAAGTGTTCATCAATAAGCATAAGATTAGACAAGTCTTGGTAAATGGTGGAGCGGGATTGAACATATGTCCTTTGAAATTGGTCATGATACTGGGATACTCTGAGGCTTGTGTAGATCCATCTAAGAAAATTGTTATAAAGGCCTATGATGATGCATAATGCTCTTCTAAGCGTGTGATATCACTTTTGCTGAGATTTGGGTCTGCTACTCTAGATACCGTATTTCATGTCTTGGATCTAGACCTCCCTTATAATCTTATCCTTAGTCACCCATGGATTTATGCCATGAAGTTTGTGCCATCCACCTATCATCAATGCATCAAATTTGCCTATAATGACACAGAAATCACCATAGCAGTTGATCCTAATGATTTTCAATATTGTAGCCACTTAAGAGAAACACCTCAAAGTCAAGTGTCTATTAACAAGGGAATAGATCATCTTCCATTTCATCTCATTATATTGATCCTTCCACACTATCAAAATCCATCACTACATTCATTCCACCCCTTAAACCTAAGGTCAAGATCCATGACACAAGATATGAAGAATACGAGATGGAGAGTTCATATTGAATTGGTAAGCTACCAAGATCACCTAAGTCTCGTGGAAAACCCAACCTAATCAAACCTAAAGATACTATTTGTGTTTCCCCCACCTCTTTCACCAAATGGGGTGAACTAAGCAAAGCAGACATAGTAGAGGATGTCTCTACATGGCTCTATAGAGATGAAGAAGTCAAACCTGTGCAGCTACCAATTGAGTAGTATGGAAAAGGTTATGAATTTTTAAAACAACAAGGTTATGACAAACATAGTGGACTCAGTTTGAACAAAAATGGAAGGACAAAACCCATACAACCAACTAGGCTACCTAAGAACAAAGGGTTAGGGTATGCACATTAGGAGGGAACACTCCTCGTAAAAAGTTGCTATTGGGTTAGGACACAAGTTCTTCTAAGGACATCAAGACATCAAAGGAAAATCTCAAGACTGACCCCACCCAAACCAAATTACTCAATGGCTCTACCTAGATTAGAATCTTTTGGGACCCTGATGATACCTCTGTATGCACCATAACCCCTCTATCCTTGAGCTACACCAATGCCAATGCTGACATACCTTTAGTCCACCCTCAATTAATGGACTGGGTCTAGCATGTACCTCCAAGATTGGATTTATTTGAAAATGATGAAGTTATTGCTGAGTTCACGGGACTGCGAGAAGGCATACCTCGCGGGGATTACAAAGTTGGATACATCATGGATATTGACAGTTTAGACTACTTTGGAGAGTCCACTCCACCCTTCAGTCACAAAAGTGAAAATGAAAAGAACAAAAATAGGGCTCTAGGTGAAAACCAAAGGGCACCTTTAGACAATGAAAAATTAAAACTAAAGGACGTATCCGAGGGTGAAAGCCTCTTTGAGGCACCCAAGAATGGAGGGTTGGATGTGCTCCCTATGACTCAAGAAGGATCACCACAACTGGTGGAGAAATCAGTAGAAACAAACATTGGAACTTATGACAATCCCAAAATTGTACACTATGCAAAATCTTTAACAAAACAAGAAAAACTAGAGTTTAAAACTTCTTCTCGCAATGAAAATCAATTTCTCTTAGTCATACACTAACATATTTGGAATTGATCCTCAGTTGGTTCTACATCATTTACCGCTACTTCCAAATGCAAAGCTAGTTAAGCAAAAGTTAAGAAAAATGCACCCACAGATTGTGTTGGTGTTTCTTAATTCCCAACCTGATCTCACTAATAACCTATGATTTAGCCATTTTCAATACTTAGTTATTATGGGGGTTGGCCAATGAATAGGTGGAAGTTAAACTAACTTTTTCTTTGCACTTGAGGCTCTGTAAAACTTGGGAGGGTGATCCTAGACAATATTTAAAATATCCTATGCCAATTATTACAAATACTATGAATAAAAAATGTGTTCTATGCAGATTTGCCTGAGGATTATTAAAATAATTAGATCTAACTTATATCATTCAATATTTTGCATTCAAAAGACCATAGAACAAAATGATACTTCATTTCAACAAACACTTACAACTGAATTTAAATGTTTAAAAGTATTTAGGTGCATGTTTGATCCTAGGGTTTGAAAACTAGACATAGAGGTGAGAGATCGGTGCCTTAACCTAGGGCGATGGAGTCAACTAAATGTGGCTTGGAAATTAATAATAGCATTCCATCTAAGAATCAAAGAGCTTTATAACACTACCTTACAATATTATACTCAACCTTAACAAATCATACTTATCAAATCCTCGTATTCATTTTGTTTTGTACAAAAAAAGAGGATGGTGTGTGAAGGAGTTGATTTTGTTTTCGATGGGTTTAGATCATCTTTTCACTACAAACATTCAAGGTCATATCAGCTGAGTTGAATCTCCACTAAGCGAGAGCATTCACCTAATAGGTTGGGCTGCCACTTGGAATGATGTAGAAACTCATATGTTATCAATCAATATCTCAATTTAATGCTCAAGTACTCTTAAAACCCTAATTATGCAAAATAGTGAATAAACTAGTAAATTCTAATAAATATTTACATATTAAGGGAAAGGACAAAGATTAATAACTGACCATTCTTCAAAGCTCATAATTCACAATATTTGAGGACAATGCCCTGGGTGCCCAATTCTGAGGCACTATTTTCTTCGTGGAATGCAGAATTCCTTCCGACACTGATAATCACTACATTTCGTCTATTTTCATCACCCAAAATGTGAAGGACACTGCCCTGGGTGCCCAAGTCCAAGGAAGGATGATTGTCGAGATGTAGAAGCTACTTCGAATGTAGAATTTCCCTATAACTTTGATTCATGTCTCTAAAACTCTGGAGGACATTCCCCTAGGTGCCCATGTCCTGAAAATGCTCCATTTCACTTCTTTCTTTAAGGCCCTGAATCTTTGTCATCTACAACCTTCCTCTGCAACTCCACTCCATGAAACTCAGTACTTATAACCTGCAATCATCAAGGAGTGTGGTTGGGGGTTGTAGTGTTTAGAGGCTTGCCTCAGTCAAACCCTGGAGAAACATTCAAGTCTTTCAAACACCGTTATCAGATAAGGGTGCATATCCCTGTGAGATAGAGGCAAAATCCAAATGATAAATGATTAAAAACATAATAGATGTGACCTTGAAGTGTAGATCTCACATAAATGGAGGATCTTCAATCACATGAGAAGATGAAGTCAAATTTGCAATCACAAACACAATAACAATGCTCTGCTCTACAACAATCAATATCTTAAAATCACAAATATACCTAAAGTTTGCAATCATCTTCTAGTTTACAAATGAAGTCCTAAACATGCTTATATATGCAACTACAAACATTCTTGCTACGAATTTCATAATTCAAACTTTTGTTGTTGGCATAGGACCTAACAACGGTCATATAACCGACACTTCATATTTGGGCCTGAACCAAAATAGGGCAGGACTAGGGCACAGGCGCCTAAGTCCTCCCCCTATTTCAGGTAGGATTCATCAAAATAGCACTCCCTAGGTCCTATTTGTCACAACACTTTAGGGTTTTATCATAGGGATTCACAGATAACACTCAAGATGCTCTAAATGCATTCTAAGGACTTGGGAGCTAAACCTTAAGAGGGAAAACCCCCCAAGGGGACATTTTCCAACATAACATTTAGCCCCCACTTTAATGTATGTATAAACACAATGCCAATACATGCATTAAAGTAAGGTCAACAAACACAACAAACATGCCAAGCATGGTGAAGACATGCCAAACACATTGAAGATAGTAACAGGCACACAAAACACGAAGAAGACAGTTGCAGTCTCACAAAACATGGAGAAGACAACATTGAAGGCATGCAAAAATTAGAGAACATAGTGAATGCAGTGATTATTTCTTTTTCATTCTCTCATATATGAAATGTAAATGCAAGTACATAAAAAGTAAACACACAACCCAAATGCAGGAGGAGCTCATTGCCACCAGTCTTGAAACTACACTAGAGAACAAACATGACATACAAATCCCAAAGCATAGGAGGAGGTCATCGCCACCGATCTTGAAATTATGCTTGGGAACAAACACACCATACACACACACATGGAAGACACAGAGAAAATACAACAAACAAGTGATGGAAGGAACCTATTGCTAGGTTCAAAGCCATCTCAGGCACATTATAGGCACACACCGATGATTGGGCTTCACCACAACAATCATTGAAGACATGCTTAAGGCTTAGGATAGTCTCAGATCTACCCTGCCTACTCAGAGGACTTTTTAGAAAATGACAGGATTTGCAATCTCTTCAAGAAATACACCATCCCCACCTCCACAGAAGGGTTTAAAATAAAAGGATATGCATGATATCCCACCTCCACAGAGGGCTTAAATGATTGCAATATAAAATAAAGATGTGCACTCATTCAGAGATACAACATTCTACCTCCACAGAGGGCTTCAAACACACTTCAAAGTTAGTACCAAAATTGTCAAACAACTTACCTTATATATGCTCCCACCTTAAGGTGGTTGATATCATGTATTGATATCAAACACATTAAGGTAGAGAGAAAACACATAAGGGAACACGAGCTCTTGCAAAGCCCATGTCCCCCAGAGGTGACATGTACTTTACAATCACCAAATGTTCCCACAAATACACAATTCCCTACAAGAAAAGGTGTTATCATCCATATAATCATGATAAACAACATGTAATCATTCACATCAAGAGCCAAGCAAGGCGAGATCCAAGATAAACAAAGTGCATGGAGCAGAAGTATTGTTATGTTTTGTAAGTGTGATAAGACAACATCAAAATGTCACACAGAGTGATTCTACTAGCCAAGCATCGGATAATATATATATCAACCCTGTCGTCATGTATGGACTAGGTCCATTTTTTATTTCTTTCTGAAGGAACACTAGGTCCGTATCAGTATTATATGATTTTCGTCATCCAACATCTAGGTAGGACCACTAGAAGAAGGTAAACAATAAATCAAGAGAGGAGAACAAGTGCCTTAGGGACATTCATGTAGGAGGGTGACCCAAGTCACCAACTGCAACACTATGTCGCAAGGACACAACACACAAAAATGAAAATAGAGGAGAAGATCAATATAGAAGAATGATGATACAAACAGAAGAAGCGTCACAACAGAGGTAGTCTCCTAGTATCCTTGACCTTACAAGAGAATCAAGGATCATCCTAGGAGACCTAAACAACACATAACACATCATTGGGGGGACACAACATGGAACTAAAGGGTTAGAAATACTTACCTGTAGACAGGCTCATGCTAGAGTTTATCAATGATAAAATCATCCTCCTCCCAATCTTGAATGCTAGAGGAAAGAGGTGTGTAAGGTACCATGGCCTAGCTTTTGTTCTTGTCTTCAAATTGATCATTGTTAAGTTTGTCTAGGTTTGATTCAATCTTAGGTTGAATGTTTTCTTGTTGATGTACATTTGTATACTTATTCATTATGCTTTTAAGGGATGGAAAAAGTGATTTTTTTTTAGTGATCTTAGCATCCATCCATGAGGGTATTAGTGTAGGAGACCTTTCCTCATCCATTAGTGCTACATCTTGTGAAGAAATAGCATAGGATTGAGAGGAAGGTAAGGTGTTGTGAGGGTAATTGTTAAAGTTTGTATATGTAGTGATGCTCAAAGAATATGTAACTAACGAAGAGGTAGTTAATGTTTTTAAATCCTTGGTGGTATCCAAATGATGTGAATATTCCATCAAAGGAGGGCGGTTAAGGTTCTTCTCTTCCTTAATGATATCCAAGTGTGTGAACAATCAACTAAAGGGAAGTCAATGGGATGGTCCATAGAGGTTTAATGCACTATAGTAGGGGTAGGATTTGTAACATTGTTACATGAATGCACATTATCTAGCCATGGAATGTTCTTTGTTAAAGGGAGATCTTCATTCACTAATGCTTCATCTTAACCAGGGAGAGCATTGGAATGGAATGTGGTGGTGGCTCTTCATTTGCTGATGCTTCATCTTGGCTAGAGAGAGCATTAGAATGAAGTTTTTGTGGTATGATGTTAAGGGACATGTCAATGAATTCATCCTTTTTCACCAAAGTGTCCTCATTAGTGAGAGCAACATTGGGAGAGAGATGATAAGATAGAACTAAGTTGTCACATGTTTTAGCAATAGGAGTCATAGTGGAATGTTCAACATAGATAAAGTCATCTAATGTTTCATCTAATATATTGAAGTCATCACTAATAAATGTATGTTTGGCTATGAATTTAGTGAGATCATCTAATATCAAAGGATATGTTCCCATGAGATTTGTGAAGCTATCAAAATCAGATATAGAACAAAGGATTTCATATGTGGAACACAAAGAAAGACCAACATCATGTATGTATGCTATTTGTTCCAAGACTTGAGGATATTCATGAGTAGATTAGAGAAATGATCAATGTCTATGATTTATGCAAACAGAGCTTCCAAGGAAGTATTATGTCAGAAAAATGCACCCTTGGGGGCTTTTTCCTTTTAAGGTTTAGCTCCCAGGTCCTTAGATTGCATTTAGAGCATCTTGCATGATAATTCAGACTCTCAATGAGAAAACCCTTGGGGATTGTGACAAATGGGACCTAATGGGGACTATTTTGATGATCCCAGAACAAAGATAGGGGGTGGACTTAAGTGCCAGTGCCCTAGTCTAGCCCTATTTTGGGTTTGCCCTAAATTCAAAAGTTAGGTTTGTGACCATTATTTAGGTCCCAGGCTGACATCATAAGATTTAATTATGAAATTATTGGCAGGAATATTTGTAGTTGCATACATAAGCATGTGTAGGTTATCATTTAGAAACTAGAAGATATTTATGATTGTGAGCTATTGGCATACTTGTGATTTTCATTGTGTTGCAGAGCATAGCATGTTATTGTGTTTGTTTTTGTAGGTTGGATTACATCTTCTCCTCATGGCATTGAAGAGAATCTTCCTTTCATGGGAGCTTCATCATCAAGGTGACATCTATTGTGTTTTATCATCATTATATTTTGTATTTTTACCTCTATCTCATAAGGATATGCACTCTCTCTAACAACGGTGTTTGGAAGACTTGAATATCTCTTTGGGGCTTGACCAAGGTAAGCCTCTAAACACCACAACCCCCTCCCACACTCCTTGTGATTGTAGGTTATAGGTATTGGATCTGGAGAAAGTGGAGTTGTAGGGAAAGATTGGAGGACATTGAAGATTCAGGATATGAAAAGAAGCAAACATTGTGCAAGATTTTGGGACATGGGTGCTATCAACATTGTCCTTTGCATCTGAAGCTATAGAAACAACATGGATAGTGCTAATCAGGGTTTGCAAAGCTTTCGACATCTGGCAGAAGATTCCTCAGTGGACTAGGGTGCCATCAACAGTGTCCTCCACATCTGAATTATTAGAAACTAAAGGTACAGTGGAGATCACTATCGAAAGGAGATCATGATTCTATAGAAAAAGTTGCATCTTGGATTTGGGCACTATCACCATTGTCCCTGACATTTCTATTTTCTAGACTGCAAAAAATGCTGAGTTAAGATTCTCTACCCTTTGTCTTATTTCAATAGCATCTGTTGTAATTTATAGATTTACTTACTATTTTGCTTAAATTAGGGTTTCAAGAGCATTAAAACATTACTTAGATATATTGTGTGACAAATTGTAAATTTCCTACCTTCCCTTGTGGCAACGCAACTTGATAGGTGACTCTCCTCTCAAATGGAGAGGCAACTTGGTTGAAAAGCCCTTGAAATGTTTGTGGGAAAGGAGGATTTAACATAAACCCCCAAATCAAAATATAAAACAACCACCTCATTTTTCTATTAAACATTTTGGTGAACCCATGTTTTTGAACTTTTTGGCACCTTGCTGAGTGTTATTTCATAGATTTACATTCATTCATTTGAAAAATTACAAAAAAATCAAAAATCTTTGAAATTTTTGAAAACCTGGCATATTAGGCTTGTATTTTTGTAAAAATTGAAGTAATTGGCATTTAATTTAATTTAATTTCTGTTATTTTCATTGGATCTAATTCAAATTATAGTAATTCATCATTTACAATTCATTTACATTGCATTTGCATGCTTGATTTGTTAAAAATTGCTTGAACATTATGCATTTTTCACGAAAACCTAGTTTTGCATAAGCTAGGGTTGTAGTTAAAATCTTGTTTCATATTTTACTAACTTGTCAAAATAATAATTAGGTCTGATTTATAATTGTAGTGTTCCATCATAGTGGCCTCCTTGCAAAATTTCATGTTTAGGGTTTGAAAACTTGCATTTTTCACTAGATTTGGCCTTATCATCCTATTAGATTTGCACTCCAAGCATGTTGTAAGGGATTTTTATGGACTAATTGGATATTATTAGGGTTATTATCTGCATCCCATTCTCATTTTCCTTACAACACCTATTCTTTTGGGCCTTTGCATTGAAATTTTGTGAAAATTTGCATATTTTTGTTATTCTTGCACTAGTGTTTGATCTAGAGTGGCACTATATGTGCGTTGTAATGGATTTTTTTTTTCATTAGGTGGCTATTATTACTATTATAAGTTTCTATCCATCATCTTTTTCCTTACAACACCCATTGCCCAACTCTTTTGCATTGAGATTTGGTGAAAAATCACATATTTTGGCCTATTTTCACTAGGTTTTGTCTTATCGACTCTCTAGAGTTATTTCAAAAGTGTGTTGTGAAAGGTAATTTTGCATTAGTGGACTATTTTTAGGAATATCATGTGTTGTCTCTCTTGAAAATATTTACAACACTTCTTCTTTCTTGAAAGGAAGCTACGTGTGCAGAAATTGCTTCCTACACTAATCTAATGACGAGAGATGAGTGAAATTCTTTTTAACCTTTACAATTATAGTGCTATTAACCCAACAACAGAGATATTGTAGCAATACACATACACATAGAAAGTAGATAGAAGAGAGAGAGACAAGATATACGTGGGGAAAACCCTTGCAGGTGAAAAACCCCACACTCCAAAACACAGCTCAAATGTATTATCTAAACAATGAAGTTTACAATATAGTTACAAAGCAAATGCTCTTGTAGGAGTCTTCGACACTCGTATCTAGAGATAATCTAGAAGTATAATAGTACCTGTCAATCACATAATACATCTCCTCTCAAAGCACCTGTTTAAATAGAAGTTACAAGGCAAAAATGGACCTTTCTTGAGATGGGTGTCCAACTTGGTCTCATGGCCCAAAACCCACATCTAGGGACACTTGTCCAACACTGCAGCATGGCCATGACACTTGTCATAACACCCCATCCCAATATGCTTTCCTATTCCCAAGTTGGGCAATGATAGATGCTCTTACGCATCTTATGATTGTCATAGAATCTGTCATATTGACAGTACTTATAGTTGTAAGAGAATCTGTCATACACTGACTAAAAATAGTATATTCTCTTACAACATGTCATAACACTCCTTGGGGAGCCCAAATATGCCTTCTTCCAATATGTCTTCTGACACATGTCTTCACCTATCATAGAACATTACATTTATGACTCTTACACATCATAGATTCTGTCATAGGAATCTGTCATAACCGTTTCGGTCAAGATTCACTTACACACTAGTCAAACTACCGACACATGGAAAAAAAACTATACCACTAAGTGGGATGCCTATCTCATCATGTGAGGACAAAATTACATGTGGTCACCTTCCATGTAGGATGACACATCACCGTGCCAACTCCCACAAGATGAAAAAATAGGATTTGCATCCTAATTACATAATAGGCAATAAATAAATATATTACAATAAATAAATGCAAAGAATTACCAAATTTGAGACACCTTAATTCCCAACATTCTCCCACTTGTCGAACACCTTGTAAAAGCTAATAGAAATAACAGGATTTAACTACTATAGACCAAGAGGCCCATAGGCTCCGAACACCATCTAAACTTCTCTGTGCCCACTGGTTTCGTCAATGCATCCGCAACATTCTTCAAAGTGTCTACCTTCTCCAAATTTACCTTCCCATCATCTACCATGTCTCACACGAAGTGAAACTATACATCAATATGCTTTGTTCTGGCATGGAAAGTTGGATTTTTTGCTAGGCAAATCGCACTCTGACTATTACAACAAATCGTAATTTGTCCTACATCAACACCAACATCTGAACACAATCTCTTAAGCCAAATGGCTTCCTTACAAGCATGAGTTTCTACCATATACTCAACTTCTATCATGGACAAAGCAACCATAGGTTGTCGCTTACTCATCCAACTAATTGCACCACCAAACATAGTAAACATGTAAGGACTAGTGGATCTCCTGCTGTCAATGTCACTTGCCCAATTAGAATTGACAAATCCATGAATACAAAAAGAAGGTGAAGGTCCTATAGGATTACCATGATAGCGTATGGAATACTAGAACTACCCCTCAAATATGTGAACACTCGCTTTATTGTATCCCAATGTACTCGTTTAGGATTAGCCATAAATCAACTAAGGACTCCCATTGCTTGGGTAATATCTAGTCTTGTGTAGACCATAGCGTACATCAAACTACCAACAACACTAGCATAAGGTACTATGCTCATGTCCTCCACCTCAGAAGGCAATTTTGGACAATCATTAATAGATAACTTTGTTCCCAAAGATACAGGAACACACAATGGTCTACAATTCAATGCCATACTGAACCTATCCAACACTGTCTTCACTTACTTACTCTAGCTTAACCAAAGTTTTCTGTTAGCTCTATCTCTTCTAATTTCCATTCATAGAATGTACCTAGCTGCCCCTAGATTTTTCATCTCAAACTGTGCTAACAACTGAGACTTCAAAGCAGAAATCATATTCTTACCATTCGCAATTAAAAACATATCAACAACATACAATGCAATAATGAGAATGTGATCATTTTCAAATTTATAATACACACAATGATTTGATTTTGATTTCAGAAATCTAATCGACAACACAAAGGTATCAAATTTCATATACCACATCCTAGGAGACTGCTTCAAACCATACAAAGACTTCTTCAGTTTGCAAACCAAATTTTCTTTACCTTTCTCTATGTAATGCTCTGGCTGTGACATGTAAATCTCTTCCTCCAAGTCACCATGAAGGAAAGTTGTTTTCACATCCATCTGATCCACCTCTAAGTCATAAGTTGTTGTAAGAGATAATAAGAACCGAATAGATGTTAGCTTTACAATGGGAGAGAAAATTTCACCATAATCAATTCCCTACACTTGTGAGTACCCCTTCGCAACCAATCTGGCCTTGTACTTTTCAACATTGCCATCTGCACCAAATTTCTTCTCGAACAACCATTCGGATCTAACATGTTTCCATCCTTCAGGCAAAGGCACCAAGTCCTAATTTTTATTCTTCTCCAAAGAAGCCATCTCATATTCCATGGCCTCCTTCTAGGAACCTGCATCTTTCATGCCCATAGCCTCTGTCACAGTTCTAGGCTCATTAGTGTTAGTAAGCAAGGAAAAAGCACAACTAGAATCAAGCAATGAATAACCAAACCTATTAGGTTGCTTCTTTGTTCGTGTAGACCTCCTCAAGGGTTGTGGTTGAGGTTCTAGTTTTTCTTCTAAGCTTTCAGAGCTGCTAGAGCTCTCCTCATCATCAGGTCTCACAGGGTCTGTTGGTTCAGTCTTCTCAGGGGTTGAAGGAAACTGAGCCACATCCTCTTTATTTTTTGTCTATTCTGGCTGTAGAACAATGGAAGAAGGTGTTAACTCTATGAAGATACCACTTCTTCTATACAACACTTTTTCAGCCATAGGATCCCAAATCTTGTATCCTTTCAAACTGACACCATAGCCAATGAAAATACACTTAACAACCTTATTCTCTAATTTTGACCTTTCTCCCTAGGCACATGTGCATATGCCTCACAACCAAAAACATGAAGATGTCTAACTAAAGGCTTCTTACCAATCTGAACCTCCATAGGTGTCCTACCAACAAGAGCTGATGTAGGAGACCTATTTACCAAGTAGCAAGCAATGGCTACAGTTTCAGCCCAAAACTTTTGTTCAAGGCTTGCTCCACTAAGCATACTTCTAGCCTTCTCCATCAGTGTGGATTGTTCATCCTCTCTACAACTCCATTTTGCTACGAGGTGTATGGAGTTGTCGTATGTCTTTCAATCCCTTACTCTTTACAGAACTTATCAAATTTTGTCGAACACAACTCACCACCGTTATCAGTCCTCAAACACTTAATCTTTTTACTAGTCTAATTCTCAACAAAAGCTTTACACTCTTTGAACTGACTAAAGACTTCAGACTTGCTTCTGAGAAAATAAACCCATGTCCCTATACTGTAATCATCTATGAAAGATACAAAATATACAGATTTGGAAATCAAAGGAACACTAACAGGACCAAACACATCAGAAGACTTGTGAGAACTAGTGTCAAACTGAACACAATTTTTCTTTCCATATATACAATGTTCACAAAAGTCAAACTTGAAATTACAATCATTTAACCCCTCAATGAGATTTTTAATTTTTAGGGTTCTAAGACCCTTCTCACCAATGTGGCCAAATCTCATATGCCATAACATTATCTTTTTAGTAGGAAGCTTAACTTCCAAAGCATGAGCACCCTTGGATACCCAAGATGCACTACCATCAGAATTTGTTATAATCAATTTCTTCACTACTAATTCAAATGGTGGGCATGAAGTGACTGCATCTCTTTTCTTCGAGTTAGAAGAACTATTGCACTATGAAGTGCATGCCTCCAGCTGAAACAAAGTACCTCTTTGAGTACCCTTCACAAGTACCATAGATCCTCTAGTCATCTTGCATATGTCCTTCGAAAAGACAACCTGCACACCTGTATCATTCAACTTACTTACAGAAAATAGGTTCCATGCCAACCCTAGGATGTGCATGACCCCAGTGATCCCCTTCACTCATCCATCAAGGAATTAGATTGAGACTCTTCCACAACCAACAATCTTCAGATGAGAATCATCGCCCAAGTATACTCTTCCACCATCAAACTCTTCATACTTCATGAACCAGCTTCGATGTGAGTTAATGTGAAATAATGCACCAGAATCAATCAACTGCACATCATCAGATGCATGGGTGGCCAAGGCTATGATAAAGGCATCACCATCATCTTGTGACTTGTTAGAATCTCAGTCTAGTACATTCTTCTTCTTTTTCTTTTCCACTTTGCATTACATTCTGAAATGCCCAATTTTTCCATAGTTCCAATAGAGAGCCTTGGACTTTCCAGGAGATTTGGATCTCCCATGGGATTTGGATCTACCCTTCTTAGCTTTCTTGTCCTTCTTTTTCCCTTTCTCTTTGGGTCTTCCTTGAACTACAAGAGCCTCTTTGGTTGCTTTAGAAGACTTTGTCCGCATTTCTTCAAATAACAACAAAGATACCACTTCATCCATTTTGAAAGTGGATGTGGTGCTCCCAATAGCCATAATAAGATGATCCACGAGTCCAACAAAGAACAAAGCAAGGTCATACAACGGTCCTCCTCCATCTTCACACCAACAAAAGTCAATTATGCAACTAACATGTTGAAAGCATTCAGATGATCTGCAACAGATCTTCCATCCTCCATCCTCGGAGAATACAACTTCTTTCTCACAAAAAGCTTATTCACCAGGGATTTGGTCTAATAAACATCTCCCAAAATCTTCCAAAGAAATTTCGTGGTCTTCTCCTCATGGGCATTTAACAGGACGGAATCAACTAGAATGAGTCTTATAAGACCCTTAGCCTTCTGATCTTTGGGATCCCAATCAACTTGTGCCATTATGGTTGTTTTTGCACTGGAAATAGTTTCCCATAGGTCTCGATCAACAAGCATGTCTTCCATCTTAAGTTTCCATAACTCAAAATTTGTGCCATTAAACTTCTCCACCTCTAATCTTCTGGATGTCCTTGCCATCTGTTTCCTGCAACAAGATTATAGAATACTCTGCACAGACCCCCACTCAATCTAAGATCAGCTCAAAAATCCCTACCCAAAACTAGGACCAAAGGTGATCAAGCTTTGATACCAACTGAAAGGAAGCTAGGTGTGCAGAAATCGCTTCCTACACTAATCTAATGAGGAGAGATGAGTGCAAATTCTTTTTAACATTTACAAAATTATTGTGTTATTAACCCAACAATAGAGATATTACAACAATACACATACACATAGAAAGTAGACAGAAGAGAGAGAGAGAGACAAGATATATGTGGGGAAAACCCTTACGGGTGAAAAACCCCACACTCCAAAACACAGCTCTGTAACGTTGGAAAATGTCCCCTTGGAATGAGACCTTAGTTCCATGGCAAATTGGACCTAGGTGGACCCCTTGAGCTATACCCTGCCCAAAATAGGGGGGAGGACTTGGGTGCCTACACCTTAGTCCTGCCCTAATTTCTAGGTGTCAGTTTATGACTGTTATTTGGTCCTTTTGCCGACATGGTAAGTTTTGATTTTTAAAATCTTGGCAGGAGTGCTTGTAGTTGCATATATAAGCATGCTTAGGCATTCATTTAGAAACTAGATTTCAATTAGATGGCAATTGTGATGTTCAAGTGTTCTCAAGGTGATTCAAGGCTTTCCTTGTGTTGCAAGAGTAGACTTGTGTGTTTTGTGTGTTGATATTTGTAGATTTGAGCATCAATTTCCTCATGGAATGAAGAGCATCTTCTTCTAATGAGAGATTCACTACAAGGTGACATTATATTGTGTTTTCATCATTGATTTCTTTGGTTTTTGCCTCTACCTCACAAGGGCATGCACTCTTTATCTGACAACGATGTTTGAAGACTTAAGTGTCCTCTGGGGCTTGACTGAGGCAAGCCTCTAAACACCACAACCCCCAAACCAAGTCTTGTGATTGTAGGTTATAGGTGTCATATTTGGGAAAAGTGGAGTTGTAGGAAGGATTGGCAGACATCAAGGATTTAGGATCTAAAGAAAAGTAGGACACAGGAGCACTTCCAGGACTTGGGCGCTTGCTCTAGTGTCCTCCGCATCTAAGTTTCAGGAAATAGAAGTTACAGGGCTGATCAGTGTAAAAAGGAGGTTTAGATTCCATGAAGAAACTGGTACCCTGGACTTGGGCACCCGCTCCAATGTCCCTGACTATTCTGCTTCGGAACCCTGAAAATAGGTACTCTGTGATTTGGTATTTTAGTCCTATTTGCAAGAGCTTTTTCTGTTATTCGTAAATTTGTTGCCGCATTTGTATAATTAGGGTTTTAATGGTCAATTGGGCATAAGAAAAGGAAAATTGATAATTAAATTCCCTAATCCAAGTTTCCCTACATTTGCAAGTGACGTAGGGTATGATAGTGCTCATCACTCGACCCTAGATCCTTGAATGTATAGTGGAGAGGCGGATTTAAACATCTAAAATCTAGAACATTAACAAATGCAATTTTCCCCTAAACATTTTGGCGAACCCATGTATTTGGACTTAAATTACAACTTTCTGAGTGTGTGTCTTTAGATTTGGATTGATTTCATTCATTCATATAGTCATTCATTTTATTGCATTGAGAGAAATTTAAAAAAATTGAAAAATTTAGAAAATACAAAAAAAATTGAATCGTTTGGCTTACTAAATTGCATCAATTCTTTATAAATTTTCCTAATTAATGATTTTTACATCAGATATGATATAAACTATAGAAAAATTCAAAAATTTGCATTGCATTTTCATTATTAATTTGCCAAGGTTTTGTAGAAATTTTGACAATTTTCATATAACCTAGCAATTCCAAAATCTAGGGTTAGTAGGCAAAAATTTTTTTTTTTCATATTTTTATACTAATTTTAGAGGCTCATTCAAATTTTAATTTGGCTGTAGTCTTGCATTTTAATGTAAATTTGCATTTAGAGTTAAAATATTTGCATTTTTGCATAGAAAATTTCAACAAAAACTAGCAATTTTCATGCATTTTCATTAGATTTGCATTGGCATTTTGCATATTAAGGCTTGGAAATTATTTTCAGATCTAAGAGTAAGTCATTTTCATCATAACTTAGACTTAAAAATATTCATATAGCATTTTGTCCCAAGATCTCAAACCTAGGGCTTCAAAAACAACGATTTTCACTAAATTTGGCCTTATTGACTTTAGAAACTTGCACCATAGGCATGTTGTGAAGAGTATTTTTGCATTAATTTTCTTTTATCAGGGTAATAATTTTCTTCCCCTCCTAAAAATCTTCACAACACCCTTTTAATGGGCTCTTGTAGTGAAAATTTGGTGAAAAACTACACATTTTGGCTATTTTTGCCCTAGGGTTTGACCTAGTTTGCACTCCAAGCGTGTTGTGATCAATTTTATGGATTGATTTGACTGATATTATTGATATTATTTTCTTTACCTCCTGAAATTCATTACAACACCCCTTTTGCTAGGTCTTGGAATTGAAAAACTGTGAAAAATTACATATTTTGCTATATTTTCACTAGGGTTTTACCGTAAGTGGCACTAAAAGCATGTTGTGTTGGGTATTTTGTCACCAATTAGATTTTATTAATAATATTATTCACTTTCCATTATCATTTTCCTCACAACACCCTTTGTTATGCTTTGTTGCATTGAGTTTTGGTGAAAAAAGTGCCTATTTTGACATATTTTCACTATAATTTGACTTGGCATTATCTTAGATTTGCATCAAGAGTGTGTTGAGAAGGAGCTTATTTCTGTTTTGGACTTATATCAAACATATAATTTCCTTCCCCTGATAAAAATCCTTACAATGCCTTTTGTTTCATTCATTTGCATTGAAAAAAGTACAAAAAAACAAACATTTAGGTCATTGTTGCATATAACTTTACAATTGTCCTTTGCATGATTTTAAATCTAATTTTGCATCTCATTATGGCCTCTTCATGTTATTCATCTCTAAAATCTTTGCATGAGTATATCCTAGATTTTGAAAATTTCTCTAATTTCACTAATGAGAATCCTCATGTTCTAGAGCACATAGCTTCTGCAAGTGGTATTGATGCTTCTATATGTTCTACAATGAGCTGCAATTACTTTGTTATACACATGATTTTAATAGCTTCACACTATTCATAGGAGCATATCCTTTGATATTAGAAGATTTAACTAAATTCATCTCTAGGAATACTCATGAGAAAGATGAGAGTGAAAAGCCTTTTTCTGCCACAGAGTATGATGATGATGATGTACTTTCCTCTCATCCCATTTCTCTCCCTAGCCAAGATGTAGCATTAGTGGATGAGAAAGGGTCTCTCACATTAAATCCTTTGGGGATGGATATTGGGCACAATCAAGAGGAAAACAATGTTAATTCAATAATCATTAATAGACTTCATAGAAATATTCCTAAAATGATTGTCCGAGGGACACTTAGTGCACCCTCTTGCTTAAAACTGGTAATTATGGTTCAAGGTGTTCAAAATGCATTACAAAAACCAGACCACAATGTGATTTCTCACACATACAACACCCATAATAACAAACAAAGTAACCAAGCACTACATGTGCCTATCTCTCTTCCATGTTCTCAACCTATGCTCCCTCCACCACCTCGTCTTACTCATAAAAGTGGTTAAGAGTATGATCTTTGTCAAACAGCTTCGCACTACTCCAGCTAAGATCTCTCTTTGGGATTTAATACAAACATCGCCTACATACCATGGAATGGTCCAAGAAGCTTTTCAAAAGGTGATTATCCCACCTACTGCTAAGCCTAATGATGTAGCAGCCGTATTGGATAGTATGGATGTGACAAAAATAGATATTCTCTTTCAACCACAGGAATTACCATCAATTGAACTTCAAAACCAATATGATCCACTTATGATCTCTGTCCTAATAAATAAAACATTGGTAAAATGAGTTATGATTGACAATGGATTAGCTCTTAATGTTTGTAGCATTGACCTACTAAACAAAATCAAAGCTGACACATCACAAATCAAACCAAATGGCATTAGAATTCGTGGATTTGATAATGTTGGACGACAATCCATGGGCACTATAACTCTACCTATACAAGTAGGATATGTGCTAGCACCTACCCTGATTCATGTCATGCCTTGTTCTTTATCTTACAACATGATTCTTGGTAGACCTTGGATTCATGCATTGGGGGCAGTCCCTTCCACTTTGCATCGTTCAATCAAATTTATATTCAAAGGTAAACTTCATACTATTCATGCCGATCCTAAACCAAATAACTGCTTACACATTGAAAAGCAAAAACTAGTGTACAATCATTTACGAGTTGTTTCATCAATGCCTCTAGCCACGAATAATGTTGTGCAAAACTCTCAACCATCAAATGCACTTGTTGGTGATGATTGGGGTTCATTAGATTTTAATCCTTGCAGTATAGGGGAATATAAAATTAATAGCCTTGATAAATCAAAAGTAGCATCAATCTCACCTAAGCACTCTTTTAAAGCATCTAAGAAATCTAAAGTCCCCTGGGTAGAAAATAAAAAAAATACTCTCACTTATACCACAAATTACGACACCTATGAGGCTTCACCATCTTCTAAGGAAATGACATCCCTTTATGGTCAAGGATTTAAAATCATTTATAACAATTGTGAATATGAAGGTAAGGGATGTGGTGTAAATCAACAAGGGATCAGAGTACCTATAGAATCTGCTTCAACACATTAGTCAAGTAGCATTGGATATAATCCTTTCAAAGAAAAGAAAGCCTCCCATCATCCTACACTTAATGTCAATTCAACAAGATCAAAACAACATGACAGATATCCTAGATATGTAATAGATATCCTAGATATGTAGGTTCCTAATGATGGTGCTACCAAGTAAGTATATCTAACCCTTTATCTCTCTTGTGATGTGCTTCCCTCATGATGTGTTATATGTTGTTTAGGCCTCCTGGGATGACCTCAAACTCTCCTGTAAGGTCCAGGATACTAGGAGACTACTTCTATTGTAACCTTATTCTATTTGTATCATCATTATTCTATATTACCCCTCTCTTTGATTTTATTTTTGTGTGTTGTGTCTTATGGACATAGCGTCATGGTTGGTGACCTGGGGGTACCCTCCTATGTGACTGTCCCTAAGACATTGGTTTCTCCTCTCTTATTTATTGTCTCCCTTCCTCTAGTGTTTCCACCTAGCAGGCGAATGATGACAAAAAAGTATACTGATGCGGACCTAGTGTCCCTTTCAAGAGCAATCAAAAAATTGACTTATTTCCTAATATGATGATGGAGTTGTATATTTTATCCGACGCTTGGCTAGTGGAAGCACTCATGCTTTCCACATAGTGAATTTCATGATATTTCTATTGCATTTACAAACCTTAACAATACTGCTGCTTTGTGCACCTTTGTTGCCTTTGAATCTAGCCTTGGTGGTACTCAATTCAGAGAGCTTTGTGATATAGCCCCATGATTATCCTCAAACTCTGAATTCATTGTATAACCTTGGTTCTTTGTGTGGTTAATCATATGCATTGATGTTGTTGTTTATCATGATGTTGTAGACACTAACATGTTTCTTGCAGGGATGTGTTTGTGGGAACATTTGGTGATCGTAAAGTACATGTCACCTCCGGGGGTGCATGGGCTTTGCAAAAGTCAGTGTTCCCTTGTGTGTTTTCTTCCTACCTTAACATGCTTGATATTGATACCTGATATCAACCACCTTAAGGTGGGGGCATATATAAGGTAAGATGTTTGTTGTAGATGTTAGCTATGTGCTTGTCCTCAGTTGTAGTCTAAAGACTTGCTCGATGAGTGCATCATGCATCCTGAGTTTATTTGCAATCAATCAATCAATCATGTAGTCCATTTGTAGAGGTGGGATATCACGTATATCCTTTTTATCCTAAGCCCTCTATGGAGGCAAGGATGGTGTATTTCTTGGAGTAAATTGCATCATCTTGTCATTTTCAAAATTCTTATGTGGAGGTGGGGAGCGGTTTTATGACTAACTCAACCCTTAATTATGTTTGCAGCAATTGTTGTGGTGAAGCCCAATCATCGGTGTGTGTTTGTAATGTGACTGAGATGGTGTTGGACCTAGAAATAGGTACACTCCATCGCTTGTTTGTCGTGTTTTCTCTGTGTCTTCAAATGTGTGTGTTTTGGCGTGCTTGTTTTGTGTGGTGTGTTTGTTGCCCCATATGCAGTCTAAAGACTTGTTCGATGAGTGCATCCTACATTTTAGGAGGTTTTACATGTCTTGCGTGTGTGTTGCCCCATATATACAGTCTAAAGACTTGCTCAATGAGTGCATCTTGTATTATGGGAGGTTTGTTTACTTTCCAGTACTTGCATTTGCATTTCATATATATGAGAAAAAGAAAAGAAAAGATATCATTTATGTCTTCCATGCATTAATGTGTCTTCTATGCATTGACTGTCTTCTCCATGTTCTACATGACTGTAACTATTTTCTCCATGTTTTGCATGCCTGTTACTATCTTCTATGTGATTGGCATGTCTTCTCCCTGCTTAATGTGTTTGTTGTGTTTGTGACCTTACTTTAATGTATGCATTGGCCTCGTGTTTATACATACATTAAAGTGGGGGCTAAATGTAATGTTGGAAAATGTCCCCTTGGGGTCTTTTCCCTCATAAGGTCTAGCTCCCGGGTCTTTAGTACGCATTTAGGACATCTTAGTTCATATTTTGGCATCCCAATGGAATGAGACCTAGGTTCCAGGGCAAATTGGACCTAGGTGGACCCCTTGAGCTGTACCCTACCCAAAATAGTGGGGAGGACATGGGCACCCATGTCCTAGTCTTGCCCTATTTTGGGGTAGCCCTAATTTCTGGGTGTTGGTTTATGACTGTTATTTGGTCCTTTTGCCAACACAGTAAGTTTTGATTTCTAAAATCTTGGCGAGAGTGCTTGTAGTTGCATATATAAGCATGCTTAGGCATTCATTTAAAACCTAGATTTCAATTAGATGGCAATTATGATGTTCAAGTGTTCTCAAGGTGATTCAAGGCTTTCATTGTGTTGCAAGAGCAGACTTGTGTGTTTTGTGTGTTGATATTTGTAGATTTGAGAATCAATTTCCTCATGGAATGAAGAGTGTCTTCCTCCCATGAGAGCTTCACTACAAGGTGACATTATATTATGTTTTCATCATTGATTTCTTTAGTTTTTGCCTCTACCTCACAAGGGAACGCACTCTTTATCTGACAATAGTGTTCAAAGACTTAAGTGTCCTCTGGGGATTGATTGAGGCAAGCCTCTAAACACCACAACCCCCAAACCAAGTCTTGTGATTGCAGGTTACAAGTGTCATATTTGGAAAAAGTGGAGTTGCAAGAAGGATTGGCAGGCATCAAGGATTCGATATCTGAAGAAAAACGAGAAACAGGAGCACTTCCAGGACTTGGGTCCTCGCTCTAGTGTCCTCCGCATCTAAGTTTCAGGAAATAAAAGTTACATGGCTGATCAATGTCAGAAGGAGGTCTGGATTCCAAGAAGAAACTGGTACCCTAGACATGGGTACCCGCTCCAGTGTCCCCAATTATTCTTCTTCAGAACTTTGAAAATAGGTACTCTATGATTTTGTATTTTACTCCTATCTGCAAGAGCTTTTTCCGTTATTCACCAATTTGTTATCGCATTTGCATAATTAAGGTTTTAATGGTCAATTGGGCATAAGAGAAGGAAAATTGATAATTAAATTCCCTAATCCAAGTTTCCCTACACTTGCAAGTGACCTAGGGTATGATAGTGCTCATCACTCAACCCTAGATCCTTGAATGTATAGTGGAGAGGCGGATTTAAACATCTAAAATCTAGAACATTAACAAATCCAATTTTCCCCTAAACAAGCTCAAATGTATTATCTAAACAATGAAGTTTACAACATAGTTACAGAGAAAATGCTCTTGCAATTGTCTTTGACACTCATATCTAGAGATAATACGGAGGCATAATAGTACTTGTCAATCACATAATACATTGCCTCTCAAAGCACCTGTTTAAATAGAAGTTACAAGGAAAAAATGAACCTTTCTTGAGATGGGCATCCAACATGGTCTCATGGCCCAAAACCCACACCTAGGGACACTTGTCCAACATTGCAGCATGGTCATGACACTTTTCGTAACACCCCATCCCAATATGGTTGTCTATTCCCAAGTTTGGCAATGACAAATGCTCTTATGCATCTTACGACCATCATAGAATCCGTCATACTGACAGTACTTATAGTTGTAAGAGAATCTATCATACACTAACTAAAAATAACAAATTCTCTTACATGTTGTAACTCTCCTTGGGGCACCCAAAGATGCCTTCTTCCAAGATGCCTTGTGACACATGTCTTCACCTGTCATAGAACATTCTATTTACGACTCTTACGTGTCATAGATTCTATCATAGGAATCTGTCACAACCGTTTTAGTAAAGATTCACTTACACACTAGTCAAAGTGTTGACACATGGAAAAATACCTCTACCACTAAGTGGGATTCCTATCTCCTCATGCAAGGACAAAATTACATGTGGTCACCTTCCACGTAGGATGACACATCACCATGCCAACTCCCACAAGATGAAAAAATAGGATTTGCATCCTAATTACACAATAGGAAATAAATAAATATATTATAATAAATAAATGCAAGGAATTACCAAGGTTGATACACCTTAATTTCCAACATTTCATTCATTTACATTGAGAAAAGTTCAAAAATCAAGTATTTTAGAGCATATTCAACATCACTTTTGCATTTGCTTTTTGCATTTAAGTTTGGGAAGATCTTGAAAATATAATGATTTGATAGTGATTTGCAAACATACAAATGGCTTCTCAATACAATAATAATGCTATGTTTGTTCTTAGGCCTCATTTGAAAAGAAGAGCCCCTGAGCTTGAAATAACATTCACACCTCATGACAAAGAAATGGTAGAAACTGAAGGGCCTCTTTATATCATCATAAATATAATGGAACAAATTGTGCATGGAACACTCATAGATCCTAATTGCATGACAAATGTGGTGATGGAAGATTTCCTCCTTAAACATGAAATGGTACAAGAATCTTATGACCCATCAAATTTGAGAATTAAAACACATAATGGAGCTTTAGTGAAACCAATTGGCAAGATAACCCTAATGGTCTCGGTCTATGATAAAGCTATGGATCAGTCATTTGATATAATCCCCTTATCTGACCTCTTCCATGTAAAACTTGGACATCCTTGGCTTAAAGCTATGAATGTTATACCTTCTTCCATTCACAAATGTATAAAATTTCCTTTGCGTGGAGAGATCTGTACTATCTGTCGTAATGATTATCAACCTCCAAATAAGGAAAAAAAATTTATTCTTGATTACTTTTGGCCACAACCTAAGATAGATCCTGAGCCATGAAGAGATAGAACTTTCATAGAATATAGAAAATACAAAGCAAAATAACTAGCTCAAGTGGCCAGGTCTCCTTTGCAACCAATAAGAGAAGAACAAGAAGCAAGCATAAAATAGGATTATTATGGCTTTGATGAAATTTTTGGCATGAGAAATTTGGATAAGGAAAGGTTCCATAACTCGCCTCGTCTATGGAGAGATGGCATTTATGCTGAGGTCCCTCCCCAGTCATCCTTATAGGGATCAGGAGGCTTTCATCAACAACAAAATATTCCACCAAGACCAATGGGATTTTAACATGGTGCTTCCTCCTCTACTGTGCAAACTATGGAAAAACACAACAATGGTGAAATAAGCAATAAGACAAGAAGAAATAGACTAGCAAAATAAAGGAGGAGGAGGAGATAGGTGTTTGCCCAACGGATCACAAATGAACAAGAGAACATTCAACCTAATGTTGAAACAAATCAAGAAGACCTTAAAAATGAGCAAAACAAGAACAACAGTTGGGCTTTAGTTCCTTATACACCTCTTTCGTCTACAATTCAAAACTGGGAGGATGACATGACCTCCTAGATAATGACTTCTAGCATGACCCTCTCTACAAGTAAGTGTATCTAACCCTCTACCTTCGTGTTGTGTTTCCCCCATGATGTGTTATGTGTTGTTAGGCCTCCTAGAATGACCCTTGATTCTCTTGTAAGGTCAAGGATACTAGGAGACTGCGTCTGTCATGACCTTCTATTTGTATCATCATTCTTATATATTTCCTCTCCTCTGATTTCATTGTTGTGTGTTGTGTCTTATGGACATAGTGTTGCGGTTGGTGACTCGGGGGCACCCTCCTACGTGACTGTCCCTAAGGCACTTGTTCTCCTCTCTGATTTATTGTTTACCTTCCTCTAGTGTTTCTACCTAGCTGGTGGATGACAAAAAACATATTATATTGATGTGGACCTATTGTCCCTTTCACAAGTAATCAAAAAATGGACCTAGTCCATACATGATGATGGGATTGTTACATATTATCCAACACTTGGCTAGTGGAATCACTCTATGTGATTTCTCTATCTTGATGTTGATGTCAATGTTATCTTATCTTTCTAACAATACCTTAACAATACTGCTACTCTATGCACCTTGTCTTTCACCTTGCATGGCTCTTTCATGTAGTTGATCATATGCATTGTTGTTCATCATGATTATTTGGACACTAACACCTTTCTTGCAAGAAATTGTGTGTTTGTAGGAACATTTGGCAATAGTAAAGTACATGTCACCTCGGGGGAGCATGGGTTTTGAGAGAGCTCATGTTCCCTTGTGTGTTTTCTTCCTACCTTAATGTGCTTGATATCGATACGTTATATCAACCACCTTAAGGTGGGGGCATATATAAGGTAAGTTGTCTACTTTAGATGATAGTAAAGCATGTTTGAACAATCTAAAAATAAATCACAAGCATTTAAGCCCTCACCGCAAGGTGGGGATATCGAATCCTTTTTCTATCTTAAGTCCTCATCGTGAGGTAGGGATGGTGTAGTTCTCATGGAGAGTGCACATCATGTCATTTTCAAAAAGTCCTCATCGCGAGGCGGGGAGTAGTTATGTGACTAACTCAACCCTTAAGCATGTTTTCAGTAGTTGTTGTGGTGAAGTCCAATCATCGGTGTGTACCTATAATGTTCTTGAGATGGTGATGAACCTAGCAATAGTTTCGCTCCATCGCTTGTTTTCTGTGTTTTCTTCGTGTCTTCCAAGTACGTGTGTATGGCATGTTTGTTCTCAAAGTGAGAGACCGATGGCAATGAGCTCCTCTACACTTTGGGATTTGTTTGGCATGTTTGTTCTCAAGGTGCAAGAGCGGTTGCGATGAGCTCCTCTACACCTTGGGATTTTGTTTGGCGTGTCTATTCTCAAAAGGTACAATATCGGTGGCGATGAGATCCTCTAAACTCTTTTGGGATTTGTTTGTTTGCTTTCCTTGTACTTGCATTTCATATGGGAAAATCAAAAAGAAAATAATCACAGCATTCACTATACTATCTGTGCTTTGCATGTCTTCAATGATGTATTCTCTGTGTCTTGCGTAACTGTAACTTTCTTCTCCATGTTTTGGGTGCTTGCTATTGTCTTCAATATGTTGGCGTGTCTTCTCTGTGCTTGGTGTGTTTCTTGTGTTTGTTGACCTTACTTTAGTGCATGTATTGGCCTTGCGTTCATACATACATTAAAGTGGGGGTTAAATGTTATGTCAGAAAAATGCACCCTTGGGGCATTTTTCTTTTAAGGTTTAGCTCCTATGTCTTTAGATTGTATTTAGAGCATCTTGCATGATAATTTAGACTCCTGATGAGAAAACCCTTGGGCATTGTGACAAATGGAACCTAAGGCAGACTATTTTGATGATCCCAAAACAAAGACAGGGGGTAGACTAAGGCGCTAGCATCCTAGTCCAACCCTATTTTGGGTCTGCCCTAATTTCAAAAGTTGGGTTTGTGACCGTTATTTGGGTCCCAGGCTGACATCATAAGTTTTAATTATGAAATTCTTTGTGGGAATCATTGTAGTTGCATATATAAGCATGTGTAGGTTATCATTTAGAAACTAGAAAATGTTTATGACTATGAGCTATTGGCATACTTGTGATTTTCATTGTGTTGCAGAGCATATCATTGTTATTGTGTTTGTTTTTGCATGTTGGATTGCATCTTTGCCTCATGGAATTGAAGAGCATATTCCTTCCATGAGAGCTTCATCATCATGGTGACATCTATTGTGTTTTATCATCATTATCATTTGGAATTTTGCCTCTATCCCACAAGGATACGCACTCTCTCTAACAATGGTGTTTGGAAGACTTGAATGTCTCTCTAGGGCCTAACTGAGGCAAGCCTCTAAACACCACAACCCCCTCCCACACTCCTTGTGATTACAGGTTATAGGTATTGGATCTGGAGAAAGTGGAGTTGCAGGGAAAGATTGAAGGACATTGAAGATTCAAGATCTGAAAGAAGTGGACACTATGTGAGATTTTGGGACATAGGTGCTATAAACATTGTCCTCTACATTCAAAGATACAGAAATAGACTGGATAGTGATAATCAGGGTTTGCAGAGCTTCCGACATCTGGCAGAAGATTCCTCAGCAAACTAGGGCACCATCAACAATGTCCTCTGCATCTAAAATGCTAGAAAATGAAGGTATAGTGGAGATTAGTGTTGGAAGGAGATCAGGATTCTATAGAAAAAGATGCATCTTGGACTTGGGTGCCATCACCATTGTCCCAGACATTTCCATTTTTTAGACTGTGAAAAATAGTGAGTTAAGGTTCTCTGCCCTTTGTCTTATTTCAATAGCATCTGTCATAATTTGTAGATTTAATTACTATTTTTCTTAAATTAGGGTTTCAAGAGCATTAAAGCATTAATTAGAGATATTGTGTGAAAACTTCTAAATTTCCAAGCTTCCCTTGTGGCAACCCAACTTGATAGGTGACTCTCCTCTCGAGTGGAGAGGTAACTTGGTTGAAAATCCCTTGGAATATTTGTAGGAAAGGAGCATTTAACATAAACCCCCAAATCAAAACACAAAAAAAACACCTCATTTTCCTATTAAACAGGAAGTATCCATGATATATACAAGAAAATGAATGCACAACTATATACGAATATGACCTAAAATGCTTGATTTTTCAACTTTTTTCAATGCAAATGAGTGAAAGAAGAGGTGTTGTAAAGAATTTAAAGAGGGACAACAAATAATATTCCTAAAACCTATCCAATGATGCAACAATATCTTTCACAACATGCTTTTGATGCAATTCTAGAGTGATGACAAGTCAACACCTAGTGAAAATACACCAAAAATATGTAATTTTTCACCAATTTTCAATGTAAAAGCCTAATAGAAAGGGTGTTGTAAGGAATTAGAGGAGGGGAAGAAGATTATAATCCTGATATAAGTCAATTAATGTAGCAAGATCCTTTACAACACACCTATAATGCAATTCTAGGGAGACAATGAGGCCAAATCTAGTGAAAATGCAAGGTTTACAAACCCTAGACATGAAATTTTGCAAGAATGACATTATGATGCAACCATGAAATTAGAAATCAGTCCTAAATTAGTGTTTGCAAAGGGTAGTAAAATCTAAAACGAGATTTTAACTACAAACCCTTGCTAATGCAAAACTAGGTTTTATGAAAAATGCACAATTTCAGACAATTTTTAACAAATTAAGCATGAAAATGCAATGCAAGTGAATACTATAGGATGAATTTCTATAATTTAAATCAGATCTGATGGAAATGAGAGAAATTAAATGAAATTAAATGCTAATTAATTCAAATTATGCTAAAATGCAAGCCTAAGATGCCAATTTTTTCAAATTTGTCAAATGTTTCATTTTTTTTTAATTTCTCAAATGCAACATGATGAATGAATGCAAATCTATCACACAACACTCAGCAAGGTGCAAAATTTTCAAAAACACAGGTTCACCAAAATGTTTTGTATGAAAAAGGAGGATGGTGTGTGAAGGGGTTGATTTTGTTTTTGATGGATTTAGATCCTCCTTTCACTACAAACATTCAAGGGCATATCAACCAAGTTGAATCTCCACTGAGCGAGATCATTCACCTAACAGGTTGGGCTGCCACTTGGAAAAATGTAGAAACTCAGATGTTATCAATCAATATCTCAATTTAATGCTCAAGTACTCTTAAAACCCTAATTATGCAAAATAATGAATAAACTGGTAAATTTTGATAAATGTTTACAAATTAAGGGAAATGATAGAGATTAATAACTGACCATTTTTTTAAGGTAGGAATTCAGAATATTCATGGACAATGCCCCAGGTGCCCAAGTCCAAGGCACTATTTTCTTTGCGGAATGTAGAACTCATTCTAACACTGATAATCACTATTCCATCTATTTTCATCACTCAAAATCCAGAGGACACTGCCCTAGGTGCCCAAGTCCAAGGCAGGATGATTCTTAGGATGTAGAAGCTCCTTCAGATGCAGAATGTCCCTGTAACTCTAATTCCCATTTCTGAAACTCCAGAGGGCATTACCCTAGGCACGCATGTCCCAAAAATGCTCTATTTAACTTCTTTCTTTCAGATCCTGAATCCTTATCATCTGCAACCTTCCTCTACAACTCCACTCTGTGAGACTCAGTACTTATAACTTGCAATCACAAAGGAGTGTGGTTAGGGGTTGTGGAGTTTAGAGGCTTGCCTCAGTCAAGCCTCAGAGAGACATTCAAGTCTTCTAAACACCGTTGTCAGATAAGGGTGTGTATCCTTGTGGGATAGAAGAAAAATCTAAATGATAAATGATTAAAAACACAATAGATATCACCTTGAAGTGTAGATCTCACATAAATGAAGGCTCTTCAATCACATGAGAATATGAAGTCAAATCTGCAATCACAAACACAATAACAATGCTCTACTCTGCAACAATGAATATCTTGAAATAAAAAATATGCCTAAAGTTCACAATCATATTCTAGTTTACAAATCAAGTCCTAAACATTCTTATATATGCAATTACAAACATTCTAGAGCTAAAAATTTCATAATTCAAACTTTTGGTGTCGGCATAGGACCTAACAACGGTCATATAGCCAATGCTTCAAATTAGGGCCTGACCAAAAATAGGGTAGGACTAGGGCACAAGCGCCCAAGTACTACCCCATATTTCAGGTAGGAGTCATCAAAATAGCACCCCCTAGGTCTTATTTGTCACAAGACTTAAGGGGTTTCTCATCGGGATTCATAGATAACACACAAGATGCTATAAATGCATTCTATGGACACGAGAGCTAAACCTTAAGAGGGAAAAGCCCCCAAGGGGACATTTTCCAACATAACACATTCACACAAATCTAAATTTCCATTAAAGCATTTAACCTATTCTTTGAATAAGAGCCTTAATTAGAAAGATACATCCATATGGTTTTCATGGAGACAAAATCAATAGTCCTTGACATATTTATTCATAATTTGTGCAAACCATACATCAAGAGACAATTTGCTTTAGAATTCTACTACTGTATTCAATCAAGATGCTAGTACCACTATCAGTTTCACAAAAAAAATAATACAAGCTCAAAATCCTAGAACAAGACAAGATTTCTATTCCCTGTACTTTTGCTACGAATGTTTCCCAGAGATCAACCAACCACATTTGTAAATGGCCTTGAAATCCCTTTTATAATGCAAGGGAGCAACAAGAATCAGGCCATTTACACATGTCACTAGTTCATTTGACAAATGATACATCAATTGGAATGCAAATATAATCATTTTTACCCAGTAAGAGATGCCTTTGTGACAAATTATCTCTTCCAATAGGCAAAGATATTTTTTTATATCCTTTATGCTTCTTTACTTTTGGCATGGGAGAAGGCAATGATACTAACAGAAGGTAGTTAGATAGATGCTCTTTTGGTTCTGCCACCTTTGATTTCTAGATACTTGTCAATAAGACAAGAATCCACTGCTTTGCCTCTCTACCCCTGCACACAAACATTGGAATCCTTGCCAGGACCGAATAAATAAGGAAATTAGAATTCCCTCCATTCTCTCATGCTCTAGGCATAGGAAAGTGGCTTTCTAAGGGGAAGTCTTTAACCATTTCAACCCTCAAGAAAATTAGGGAGGGCACATACAGCGGGCGCTGAAAACACCAATATCCCAGTCGAGGAGAAAAAAGTAGAAAGTGTCTATTTAAGTTAGACAAAGAACTAACCATTCTTGTAAACTCAATTCCCCCCAACCCCCACAACTTCCACTTGTTTCATCAAGAGGGGCAATAATCCCTCAATTGTAGCTGAGCCTCTGTTAGAACCCATCATGCAAAGGGAGGGGAAGAGGGAAAAATAGGTCCCTATTTCTTCCAATCCCAATAGGGAGTTACTAGAGTTGGCAGACTGGGCCTCAAATCCCTCATCTGGATAAAAGCATAGGGAAACTAGGGGCTGACAAGAGATTAATGTTTCCTTCTTTGCTCCTTGAAATTTACCAGAACCACCTATACCTTAGAAGAAAACATCTCTAATTCCTTTACTCTGTAAGAAGACAATATCAACCATGAGAAAAGAGAGAAACCTCTAAAGGAAAGGGGTGGTAAAGACAATATATTACACATAAAACCTTCCATTTCACCCACACAGAGAGAAAGATAGAAATAAATAGTAACATAGATAGCTATTTATAATTGAATTGCAAGGCTCCCATATTCTTGGTACTTTTATGATCAATTTGGTTCAACACGTACCAGGGCATATTGGTCATAAATGGAAATCATTGAATAATGTACCAATGTTGCTAGAAGTAGAATTTGGAGGCTGTACTTCATTACCATATTTATGTCACATAACCCATGGCACCTGCAAATGTCAACTCCACATGGTGGCTTCCATACTTAGTTTTTCAACCTCAAGATTTTACTCATTTTGAAAAGTGAACCTAGGCAGATTCTACCACGATGTCCAGCAGGGCATCCCATCAAGTGTGCACAGAAATGTTAAGGACTCATTCCATGTAAAATGACAGTGAGGAAATCTCAGTGCATGCTTGAAAAAGCCACTGTTGCATAGGTTCATTGTTTATTGCGTGCCACCACCCTACCTTTTTCCTTTTGAAAACGAGCCATCAATCGTAGCACATATCACCTAGATCAATGGTCTATATAAGTTCATTGAGATGAGAATGCCCGTCACCATGAAGAAAAGGTGCAAACCAATAAGGAAGTACACTTGGACTGCCACATCAGCTACACTATTAAAAAGATGAGCCCAATGAGTCCATAGAGTCCTCAGAGTCCACATGGTAGGCTCTTGCACTTCTGCAAGCATGAAATCAAACTAAAGATGAAAATCTGTGGGATGATAGAAAAATTCCCATATGATGCCGCATCACATAGAATGAATCATCTTTTAAAATACCCCTTTGTATTAAAAAAATGTGCCACAAATACAATCCACCTCAGTTACTAGCAGACCCTACAACAAAGTACGATAGAATAACATGACAAAACTGACACATGGAACTTTCTACTATCTTTGTACGCTACAAAAATAAAAACATACCTTCTCCCAACAGAAGATGGGCTAGAACATGTGGAGTGATGGTGCAATGCAGAAGAAAACTCTCTTTCTTTTGTTTAGAATTTGTGTCAAGCTGCCACATGGAGCGAGGGTGTAACATGGGGACAGTCTTGCTTTAGTCTTCATTAGGAACTGCGTCGGTCAAACACATGGAGGATTCGTTGCTAGCTATAAGAAGAAAAGTTTTAAAAGGCACATTCCTTTAAAACACCATTCACTCTACTAGGTAAGAAGGGGCCATGACCTCATTAAAGGGCTCAAAAAAATCTTACCTTCACATGAGTAAAATCTTAAGCACACTTGCAATAAGCAGTGATCCAAAAGGAGGGGGCCGACTGGTAAAAGGATGACACTCCTAGACATCAAGTTGAGACTTAAAGGATCTGCATGGGCAATAGGCAGTCAACTCAGAATTAGAGAAAAAGGTATTTTAGTGCTTTGCATAAGACTCTAGGGTTTAGGGTTTTATACCTTAGGGACAAGATTTTTTTCAATATTTTCAATGCTAAACTCTAACCAAGGATCTACAAGTTTTGATGCTTGGAACAAGGCCAGGAAAATTTATCAGAGTCCTAGCAGTGGCTCATGTTCGGGGACACTTGTTCAACATGAATAAAGTGAGATCTTAGAAAAACTCCTAATGAAGTAGACCAAACCAAATGTAAAGAATAGCACCCAACCAAACAAGACACAGAGAACTAGACAAAAGAGACAGACACACTAAATACATATGGTACATTGTACATGGAATATAACATACCTCAAGAAGTATGGCTTAAGGAATTGTCCATGTACTTGTAATTCTAGAAGTTCTCCTATTAGAGACCGCAAAAAATATGAGTCTTCTCCATGGGTGTTGCTAACTAAATAAGGGCCTAACTATAAGGCATCAAATTTTCCTTGGTTTTCCTTATCCTTAGCCTTGATGCTCCACATCAGGACCATGTTTCCATTTTCAAACTTCCTATGAGAAGACTTCTTGTCATACAATTTCTTCACTTGCAACTACAACTTTAAATTTCTTTCCTGTGCATCTCTTTTGACTTCATCTAGCTCTATTAGAACATTGATTCTTTGTTGCATTTCATCTATAGTATTTTCATCATACTCCTAGATGAACTTATACACTTGCAACAAGTTGTTAGTTGGTATTCTAGATTCCATGCCATAGACTAATTTAAATGGAAGTTGTCCTGTTGCCTTCTTGATAGTTATTCAATCAGCCCAAAGGGCTTGTCTCAACTTTGAATCCCAAGCCTTCTTGTTTTTGTCTATCACCCTTTTGATGATCTTCATTAAACTTTTTTTACTAGATTTAACCTGTACATTACCTTGTGGGTGATAAGGGGTCAAGTAAGAGACTTGTATTCCATACTTATTACAGAAACCTATGAGTTCTTCTGATCTAAAGCATGTATCATTATCTGATACTACCTTTTATACAACACCAAATCTGATCCGAATGTTGCTCATTAACAAATCAATCACCACCTTCCTGGTAGCCTTCCTTGTTGGAATGGCTTTAACCCACTTTGTAAAATAATCAGTGGCTACTATGATCCAGGAATGTCCACCACTGGATTTCTCTACAATTTCTCCTATAAAGTCAATTCCCCATTATTGAAATGGTTCTTGCACTGTGACTGGTCTAAGAGGAAAATTTCCTAAGAAATTCAACTTCCTTGAAAATCTTTGACAAGCATCACATGTCTTTACCAATCTGTGTGCATCCTTAAATAATGTGGGCTACCAAAACCCAACCTTCAATATTTTATGTGCAGTTGTTTTGGCCATATAGTGGCCACCACAAGCACCACTATGCATCTTAGTCAAAATTCCTAGTTCTTGCTCCCCATTTATGCACTTCAATAACACTCCATCTACATTTCTCCACCACAACTCATTTTCAATTATCACATACTTCATAGCTTGTAGCTTGAGTATCCTTTTTTTATTATTAGTCATCCCTTTAGGGCATGACATATTTTATAGGTAATACACAACATTCATATACCACCCTATAGTCTACATATCACAAACAAGAGATACATCAACAACATCAACATTGTTTATCTGGTTGGTCTCTAAATTTCTCTCTGCCATCAACTTAGCCAATTCTTGTCCTCTAACCAGTTTAGTAATTTTCACATCAATTTTGAATTCCTAAAACCTATTAATCCATTTGTATCTCCTTCCAATGATCTCCTGCTATGTAAAAATGTCTTTCACAACAACATTTGGAACATAAGCAACAATTGTTACACCAACTAAGTACGGTCTGAAATTCTTAACTACCTTCACCAAAGAATAGGCCTATTTTTTAGTCATGTCATACCTCAACTCAGTTTCTTGTAAAGACTTACTGAAAAAATCAATAGGTTGTTCATATCCTTCCTCGCTCTTTTGGAATAAAACTGCAGCAATTGTGTGAAAAGAAGCAAAAGAGAAAAAGTTGGAATGGTTTTGAAAAGTCCAAAGACTTCAAAATTGGGGCCTCCTTGATGGCTTGCTTTATACTTTTGAAAGCTTCACTTGGTTCCTCACTCCAAGATACCTTTTTCTCCTTTCTTTAGCATTTTTGAGATTGGCCTTGTAATCTTTGCAAAATTTGTCACAAACCTTCTCAAGAAATTAACTTGTCCAAAGAATGATTGAATACCTTTGACATTTTTTGGTTGTGGTATTCTATCAATGGCAAAAACTCTTTCAGGGTCAATCCTTACTTCTTCTTTGTACACAATATGTCCCAACAACTTCCCTTCAGTGACCCCAAAAGCACACTTCTTTGGATTAAGAGATATTTCATATTCTAGGGCTCTGATAAAAATCTTCTCTAGGTGCATAAAATGGTCCTCTTCCTTCTTGGAGACTATAGTAAGGTCATCCTTATATACTACCATGATGATATTAATTAGGTCAGAAAAAGCTAAAGTTACATCCATAGCTCTTTGAAATGTAGTGCCCACATTAGTCAAGCCAAAAGGCATCCTCGCATAAACATAAGTACCCCAAAGAGTTATGAATTCTATTTTGAACTGCTTAGACTCCTTGACTTTTACCTGGTTGTAGCCTAAAAAACCATCCATCATAGACATTAGCTCACAACCAGTGACTCTTTGCAGCATTGCCTCCATATTTGGCAATGGGTAATTATCATTCAACGATGATATGTTGAGATTTCTGAAATCAACACAAAGTCTAATATCACTGTTCTTCTTTCTAATAGGTACAAGGATAGACACCCAAGTTGAATGCCTGATTAGCTTTATAATTTTTCCCTCTCTTAACTTGGTTAGTTCTTCCTGTATTTTAGGCACTAATGTTGGGTTTATTGGTCTTTTCTTCTACTTGAAAGGCTTTGCATCTGGTTTAGACGTATCTCATGCTAAAACAAATCCTCTTTGCATGCCTTCAGATCATCATAAGACCAGGTGAACACACACCTATATTTTCTCAATAAAGCAATCAACATTTCTTTAACTTGAGGCTTCATTTTCTTTCCTATATATACTTTCTTTGGAGCATTATTAGTTCCCAGATTTATTTCTTATAGGTCATCTAGATGTGCTAAATTTTGCTTAACAACACTTTTATCAGGGCCATCAAAGACCCTTTCGAAAGACATAAGAACCCTAGGAATTTTATTAGTCTTGAGCTAGATCACCTCACATCCAAATATTGTTTCTTTTTCATCCTTTTCCTCTACAAATTCTCCAAATTCTATCTCCTATCTTTCATATTGGTCTACGCATTGCATGAACTTCAATATATCCTAATCATTATTAAACACCTACAAATTTTGAATGTTGTCAGGGATAGAAGGCCTTGTTTGCATCTCAACCTTTGAGATACCGGCAAAGATCATATCATTAGGTCTTAATGCTATGTTCGCCAGTAGATTTTCCATAGCATTTTTGTTCCTTTCTACCCACTCAATGTTAAAAGCATCAAACATTTGTATTGTGTCTGAAATAGCATTTCTGTATTGCCTTAATCTACTATTCTTAGACATAAATATTAATCTTACTTGAGACACAATTAGTTCTGAGTCACCTAAGACTCTTAACTTTTTTATTCCATGTTTGTATGATACTTTCAACCCAAGCAATAAAGCCTCATGTTCAACAACATTGTTTGTGCAAACAAACATCAGTGAAAATGAGAACTTAAAAGTTTTTCCACTGGGAGAAATAAGAATAACACCCACACCATACCCTTTCTTGGAACAAGCTCCATCGAAATACATTGTCCACAATTCATCATTGTTTTCTTGTCTCTTTACCTCTTCTTGCATGGGTGTAGGTTTCTTATGTTCTTCTCTTCTTGAAGCTCTTCTACCCTGAAGTTATCAATGTCTACATCAACAAAGTGAATATGTTCTTCAGGTTCATCTTCCACAATTATATGTGGAACCAGAGGTTCCCTATCAAGATTAACATCCTTGCCATCAATGGGATTAGTGGCAAAGGACATATCACATTACATGCTTCCTCCAATGGTAGCAGACTACTTTCTAGAAAGAAGCATCCCATAAGTGGGAGGGATATCTACCATAGTAGCACTCATCACAGACTCTTTATCCAGATATGCTGATAATCTATAAGGTATTTCCTTTATGATCCCTATGATCAAGACCTCTCTATTATCCATTGCATAACATTTTCCGTAGGCCTTAGTGATTTTCAAACCTAATGCTTGCATGACTTTGACTGGCATGATATTAGAAGATACCCCTGAATCAATCATACAGTTCTTTAGCACCTTGTCATTTATGATCAAGGATACATAAAAAGGGTCCACTTGATTAGGGCATGCAGTAACTGTGGCACCCTAGAATACCTAAGGGTTATCATTGTTCTTCCCCTCAACATCCTTCTATTTGTCTTCACCATGCTCTCTTCAGGCTGAATGTCTTCTCTTTTCTCATTGCAAGTTGTATCTACACCATTGATGAAGGCTACTACCATATTTTTATGCTCTTCAATCCTCATTATCTCAAGAAGTGGGACTGACCCTTTTACTTGTGATAATAATTGGAACATGTCAACCAAAGTATACTTGGGCACATCATATGCCACCACAAGGTTGCTTTTAGATTTCCTTTTCTTTGTGTCAGATATTCCATCTTTTTGAATCACACTCTCTTTCTTTTCTTCATCATTTTTCAACTTTTGAAGCTTTCTCAAAGTTGATGAAGAAATCAATGCTTCATTAGTATGTATCCCACTAGACTGCTTTCCCCATACTTTTGTGTTTTTTGATTTTGGCTCCTCCTTTTTCTTATTTGATCGAATTTCCTTAATGAACACACTGCCATCCTCGCCTTGATCATTGTTTACAACTTTATTTCACAAATGATAATTACTCTTAAAATTTTCTACAGCAACAATAGTTAGTTCCTTAATTTCCTCAGCTAATGGTCTTCTTCAAATCACATCAATTTCTTCAATTTCAAGAGCATTCAAAACACAACTCTTCATCATCTTCATCAAAAAATACTTTTTGTTGATGTGCATTCGCTATATATCTCTGATTATCAACATCAAACTCACTACTCTCTTCATCAAAGGAACATTTTTCATTAGTGAACAACATATTAATTACCCCATCTTGTTCATGAGACAAATCATAATCACCACATGTGTGTTGGCAAGAGACACTGCTATGCATGACAAATGTTTTCATTGATGGCAACTAAGTCCACATTACATATCCGCATTTCATGATTTGTTCATACCAAAAGTCAGAGTGAGGGTTTGTCTAAGTCCAGATGTCAGAAACAGAGCATGTGACAGTGTCCGATATCTTGGTCCAAATCTCTCTAGTGGTAATTTATAGTGTGCTGCAGATCTAAGGGAGTAATAAGGATTTTTAGGACTATCTAAATCTATAGATTTAGCCTCTGATGATAAGGATTCAAAAGTTATAAGGATTTGAGTATCGGGTTCCAGTTAGTCAACACAGTCAGAAGAACAGGGTGACCTAGTATTTGAGCTTGGTCCAGATGCAAAAAAATTGTTGGATAAGCAATTAATGATAATTAGTGATATTGACCGACATGACTGATGTTCTGGGAACACAAGTTTTTCGTCCACATTGATATTTTTGAAGAGATTCAACCCATAGAATAGAATGCTTAATAAATGTTTTAAGTTTTATTGAAGCTGACTACAGTTGATTGAACTTCTTGATGCAGATATATATAGCCAATGGATTTGAGTGTTTTGGTGTGTGGTGTGATGGAATAAGTGCGAAAAGGTAGAAAGAAGTGTGAAGGTGAAGATCTAAGCTCGGATTATGGCAGAACAATAAACATGGTAGAGTAAGGATGAAGTGTGTAAGATTAGTATTCTGTACTTAACTAGAACTGAATTCTTGCATTGACAGATGTTCATCAGTTCAAACATTCTATAAGCTTCTTGCAATCATTCATGCAGGTAGTGAGCCTCTTTGAGTGGTGAGTTCTGTGTAGTGAACCTGAAGGCATGTGCCTTCCCCATTTGTAATACTTTTTACAGGGTATTAATTCTTGTGGACTAACCTCCATTCTGATTTTCCCTTAACCAGGTTTTCACATTAAAAATCTTGGTGTCAAGTGTGTTGTGTTTCTGCTCATGTGTTATTGATTCATACTTTCATGGTTATAATAATCTCTAAATAAGTGGTAGAGAAGAATTAATTGTAGCAAGTGTTAAAGTTTTGAGACAACTGATTCACTGCCCCTCTCAGTTGTCTGCCCTAATTCCAACAATTGGTATCAGAGTGAGGTTCCTTGGAAGAAGATTAACATCTTGAGGAAGATATGGGAAGATATTAAAATGGCTTCATACAACCTCCAGGAACAAATTAAAATTGCTTTAGAAGATCTTGATCAGTCTAGAGCTGATGTCAAGGAACTGCAAGAGAACCTTAAAGATGTTGAAGACTTCATTGAGACCTTAAAAGAAAAATTGAGCAAATCAAACGGGAAAAGGAAAGATCTACTTCTTCAACTAGGAAATTAGAATGAAGATAAGGACAAGGATGAGGCCCTAAAAGAGAAGACAAAGGAATGCGAGAAGTTAGCTAAAGAAGTTATACTAAAACATGAGATAGAATCTGGGGTGATGAGCTTAACCAAAGAAATTGAGGAAAGAAAGAAGACTGAAGAAGACCTGAAACAAACTCTGAAAGAAAGAACAGAAGAATACTTCAAATTGGATAGGATTGTTGGCCATCTAGAGTTTGATCTACATGAAAGTAGAGAGAACGAAAAAGAACTTGAAAGGCAAATTGTCATTCTCAAACATGACCTAGAAGTTGTAAATGAATATAAAGAGAAATTCAAGATAAGCTCAACTAAACTTGAGGTGCTGCTTGATAGTCAGAAGAAGGCAGATGATAAGTATGGTCTCAGATTTGAGAAAGGTGAAAGCTCTAGATCTGGTCAAAGAAATCCTGATGTAAGAAATCCAAGAAGGAATCCTAGAAGACCTCTGGTAAGACAACCCAATGCTCAAAGGTATCCAAACTTCAATGGCAGTTGTTTCAAATGCAATAAATTTGGTCATAGAGCTACTTAATGCAGAAGTAGAGTGAATCAAAGTAGTCCATCCTTCTCCAGTCAATGCTTTAATTGTAAGAGGTATGGTCATAGATCCAATGAATGCAAAAGTATGATAATGAATAACTCTAACAATAGAGAAAATGGTAATTCCTTTAATGGCTTCTATTTTGCATGCAATGGATTTGGACACATGGCCAATCAGTGCAAATCAAGAGGGAATCAAGTAAATAAGCAAAGAGATGTGTGCTTTAATTGCAATAGATCTAGTCATATTGCAAGATTCTGCAGAATCTGAAATAATAGAAAAGGTCTGGTAAATAGAAATCAGAACATGTAGAGACAAGACAAAGGCAAGGGTAAAGTTGATGTGAATGAGGTCCAGAATGAAATGATAAAAATCTAGGTAAAAAAGGTGAAATGAATGTTAATAATAGATCCACACTAGAATCTGGTGCTGATAATTCCTCTAGGAATTGAATTAGGAGCTCTGGCTGAAGGGGAGCTGCTTTGAAAATCTAATTCCCCCAGCCAGTAAGGGAGTGCCTGAATTTGGCGGGTGCTGCTACAATAATGGGTTACACTTTCTAGGACATCCTGATTTTTACTAAAATCACATATTTTTAGAAATTATAATGATTTAAGCCTTTAAAGGTTCCATTTAAAGGATTTTAATTGAAGAGGGTTTGATCAAACCCCCTTAGATTCAAACCCTCTTGGATAGAACCTCGCTAGTTTTAAATCATACATATAATGGAGTCTCCTCTACACCTATCAAAATCTTAATAAAAAATCACTTTTGATTTACCTTTTGGGGGATCAAATGAATTCATTTAAAATTTATGTTTTGTAAGTATGTAGTCCTTATTATAAGCTTCTCAAAAAGTATAATTTTAAATATATTTAATTTGATTATTATTTTTATTTTTTATTTCTTGTGAATGTAGGTTTTTCACCGAACATCAAGTTATCTGTTCTACACATATGGAAAATTAGTAAATTAGTGAAAAATAATTCTAAAAAATATCTATGCCCTAGGTATTGATGTCCTTGTTTCAACAAAAAAAAGAAAAAATGAATTTTGTTAAATACAAAAAAAGTTATGTTTTACGGAATACACCTATGTTTAAATTATAATTGGTTTGACTTCAAAACTTAATTTAAAAAATATATATTGAACAAAATATTATGACACCAAATGCATGCCCTATATATTGGTGTTACCTATCTAAATTCAAAAGAATCAGAATTTTATCCTTTGTATAAAAAAAGTTATGTGCTACATAATACATATCACTTTAAAAAAATGTTGTTTACTATTAAAAACTAGTTATCAAAGGAGATACAAAAAAAAAAGTTACAATTTAACTCCAATTTTTTTAAAAAAATTATATATAGAATCTACAAGAAAAATCTCACAAATCACTAGTTCACATCATCTTCAAATTCCTAATGGTTTAGCAGCTATAGGTGTCAGAAAGTGAAGATTTAGTTCAAAATGTTGATTTCAATGTCATGTTTGGCTAAAAAGTGTAACCCATTATTGTGGGATGACCCTGGCACAATGAATGAAGTTAAAAAGGGGCTATTACAGATCTATTGAAGCTAATTTTGGAAGAAAAGAAGCTAATGTGACTGACTGCAGAACAATTGAAGATCGACTATATGCAAAACAGTGTAACTGGATATGCTAGGGCAGAGAATTTATGAAAATGAAGAATGAGGTTTTGTGAGGATAAAAGCTCATTCATTCAAGCATTTGGATTACTTTGAATTTGAAGAAAGCAAGAAAAAGAGCACATGAGCTAATATTTCAAGGATTCAAGGTGCAACTAGTGAATTCATCTGTTAACTCTAACTCCATGAAGAAAAAGGTATTTTTTGTGAAACTTTAAACTTGTGATCTTTTGGAATGGCTACATCATTGGTTGTTGATATTAATGAAAGGCCCCGACCCAAATTTAAGAAGCATCCACACAAATCAGTAGAAATTGACCTGTTAGGTGCATTTTCAAGTGTTCCGTATGGTGTATTACATGGTGAGGATATTAGGGCCAACATTCATGCCAGCATAAATGGATTTGGAGACTCAAAGCTTGTAGATTTGTTTAAGAATGATCTGAGGGATGAAATTCATGGACTTAAACCTGAGTATAAGGTGTTGCACGATAAACATTTCATTCAAGTTACAGGGTTTCCATTTCATTGAAGATGAATGGGTCTGGTATGTCCTAAGCCATATACATGATGAGTTTATGTGGATAATGAAATCTTTCAAAATCACCAAGGATACCGTCAAGACCGTGACAGGGTTAAACTCATCTGGTGGATTGCCAATGCTAAAGGCTATAAAGACTCAAACTGTGATTGATGCTACCGGTTCAAGATTTGACAAAAGGGCAATGACTATCAATGATATTATTGATCCGGATATTAAGTTTGCTTCAATGGGGATTAGATATAAGATTTATCATTCTAGTAGGGAAAATTCTTTATCTGGTATAGCTATCTATGCAGCTTATCAGATGTTGAGAGAAAATGTTGACTATGACTTGTGTGAGTTGTTGCAGAACCAGCTAATGGAAAATCTGAATAAGGTAAAGAAGGATAAGTAGAACACCTTCAAGTATGGTACATTGGTCTTATGTCTGTTCTTCTATTTCATGAACAAGTTACCTAGCAAGAAAAGCATGTGTTGGACTGGTGACAAACCTATTGCTATTCAGATAAGAGAGCACTTGAACAATATTGGAGATGCCAATGCTCAAACGACAACTCTTTGGGGATTTTTCAAGAATTTTCAGAGCATGATGCATTCAAGGGAGAGAATTCCTTCTTCTATAGTTGAAAAATACAAGGATATAGTGTGTTTTATCATAGATACAGATCAGTGCTTAATGGAAGCTATTGAACCAAGAACGGTATGGATTATGCCTATGAATTATGAAAGTTGATGAGCAAGTATTAGATATGTATTCTCAACATCTTTTGAGAAAGTCAAAGGATACCAGAGTTGAAAGATTTGGAATGTATAAGGAGTTAAGTTTGAAATTGCATGTTGAGCTCAGAAAACTAGAAATCAAAAGGAAAGCTCAGAAGCAAGTAGAGATGTATGCTGAAAGTATTGGCATAACTAGGGAAGCTGTGAGGTAGAACAAAGAAAGGATAGAAAAAGTTGACAAGGAGAAGAAAGATAAGAAACAAGGAAGTGCTCCAGAAGTCTCCTCCAGCTAGCCTAGAAAAATCAGAAGCTCTACTGCTTCCCCTGTTCCCCCAAAACCTGCCAAACCTGAGAAACCAAAAGATAAATCATCTGGAAAAGAAGAGAAAAGGGTGAAAAATAAGGCCTCCCAGACATAAAATCATGAAGAGTGATGAAGAAGAAACCAACTCTGATGTTGAAGTCAAAGAGTTAAAGGCATCAGGTACAAAAGTAGCTGAGGTGTCTAAGGAGAAGCCCTCTGAAAGAAAAAGTGAAAGCAAGAGGCAAAAGGCTGAAACATATGTTGAAAAGCCTACTCTCTCTATGGATGAAATCATCAAATCAGTCACTGTAGATGGTAACTTAAGGCCAATAACTAAATTCTTTGGTCATTACAGTGATGCTGATAAGAGGGTTGTAGAAGAAGCAACAATCAAATATTTGAACATCTACAATAAGGCTTTGATTGAAATAACGTTTGAATTTCCAAAAAGTCTTGCAGATATTCTGGATTTAAGAAAAGATAATGCAAAAGGTAAAGACATGGAGATTTGGGAGCATGTGTTGATAACTGTGTGCCCTCAGATTACTCGAGATCAGATGAACATGATATTCAAGGAAGTGAAGGATGACTTCAGGAGTAAGAAGAGAATGAATAAACTCATGCTTGGTGAAATAGATGAGATAGTCAAAGACACTTAGGAGATTCTTTTGAATGCACTAAAAAGACATAGTTTTCCTATTGTTGAAAAGAAGATTGATGATGGGATTGACTCCTCAATTCTGGATGTTGAAGAACTGAAGATCAATGAGCAGCAATCTGAGTTAGATGACTCCTCTATTCTGGAAGAGGAAGCAATAAACAAGGAAGATGTAAAGATGACAAATGAAACTTATGATACTGGAGGTATTCAAACTCCTCTAGATCAATCTTCCAAAGCAGATACAAAGATGAATGTTGAAGTAGAAGATCAAATTGAAGATGATTCATTGAATAACAAAAGGCATGAATTAGAAGAAGGAGGACCAAGAAGCAGAAAAGGCCAAGGAAAAAAATGAAAATGAAGTAGACATTGCAAAGGTTGATGAAGAGCCCAAGCAGGACAATCCGGTTGATAGTACCGGTAAGGATCAAATAGATACATCATCATTTTGGGCAAGAGACACTGCAAAAGTAGTAAGGAAATTCTAGAAAGAGAAACAAATTGATGAAGATCAGGACATTATACAAGGTACAATCAATTTTGATACGTTATCTCTGGTGCAAAAGATCCATTGCTCAAGATAAAGCCAGAGAAGACATTTTGAAGTCTCACATAGAAGACAGTGAGTTACTTGGCCTGGCATCAGGAATTTGGAGAAGGTCATGCCCACTTTTTAGAAGGATTCTTCAGTATCTCCATCTGGCCAATTGAAAAATCTAATAAACTTGGTAAGCTCTCATTTTGAATCTCTAGAGAAGTCTGCAGATGACAAGGTTCAAAAGGAATTCAATGATAAGAGATTTGATTCTCTAAAGGGGTTGATTGGAGTAGATAGAGTGGTGTTGGATGCCAGTGTAAAGAGTATTCAATATGCTCTTATAGAAGGAGGAAATGTATATAATTTTTTCTTATCTTGTCCTAAAGTTATAGAGGACATTGAAGATAAAATAAAAGTGTCTAAGAAAAAACTATCTAGTGTATCCAAATCCTTTGATCCTGTGACTGCATCAGTGACAAGCAAGGAGGGCCAGGTGATCATCTTGATTGAAGATATAAAGAAATTGATAAAAGAAATGGAGAACATTGAAGAAAGGATGAGTGAGCTTCGAGGACTAATTTCTCCCAAGAAGGAAGCAATGTTTAATGCTCTGACTGAAGCCCAAGCTGCAACTTAGACAAGTGACCCAATTGATCTGCGGACAACAGAATCACAAGCATTCCTATTTAGTGGCCACATATCAATTTTGAACACTATGAAGAAGAGCTGGGATAGTGAACTAGAATAATTGAAGAACATTTTTGGTGATGTACTTATGTTTATGTAAATAAGACTTAAAGGACTATTTGTACATATGCAACTTAGTATATAAGATTTTGTGTGCAAATTTTGGTTACGGATCCCACCCTTTGCCATTGATGTCAAAGGGGGAGTGAAGAGAAGTGAAAAATGAGGAATCAAGTAAAGGGGGAGCTTTGGAGAATAGTGAAGAGCACAAGTGTACATCGAAAGGGGGGGTTGTTCTGACACTTAGTCATTTTTCACTAAGTGTTGTCATCAATGCCAAAGGGGAGATTGTTGGCAAGAGACACTGCTATGCATGACAGGTGTTGTCATTGATGGTAACTAAGTCTACATTGCATATCTGCATTTCATGATTTGTTCATACTGGAAGTTAGAGTGAGGATTTGTCTAAGTCTGAATGTTAGAAATAGAGCATGTGATAGGGTCTAATATCTTGGTCCAGATCTCTCCGGTGGTAATCCATAGTGTGTTGTGGATCTAAGGGAGTGATAAGGATTGCTAGGATTATCTAAATCCAGAGATTTAGCCTCTGATGATAACAGATTCAAAAGTTATAAGGATTTGAGTATCTAGTTCCAGTTAGTCAACACAGTCAGAAGAAGAACAGGGTGACCTATTATTTGATCTTGGTCCAGATGTAGAAAAGTTGTTGGATAAACAATTAATGATAATTAGTGATATTGGCTGATATGATTGATGATCTGGGAACACAAGTTTTTGGTCTGCATTGATATTTGTGTAGAGATTCAGCTGACAAAGAAGAATACTTAATAAATGATTTAAGTTTTATTGAAGCTGACTACAGTTGATTGAACTTCTTGATGCAGATATATATATAGCTGATGGATTCAACTATTTTTGTGTGTGGTGTGATGGAATAAGTGCAAAAAGGTAGAAAGAAGTGCAAAGTTGAAGATCTAATCTTAGATTATGGTAGAACAGTAAACAGGGGAGAGTAAGGATGAAGTGTGTAAGATTAGTATTATGTACTTAACCGGAATTGAATTCTTGCATTGACAGATGTTGTTCATTAGTTCAAACATTTTGTAATCTTCTTGTAATCATTCCTGTAGGCAGTGAGCCTCTTTGAGAAGTGAGCTCTGGGCAGTGAGCTCGAAGGCATGTGCCTTCCCCATTTGTAATACTTTTAACAGGGTATTAATTTTGGCAAACTAACCTCCATTGTGGTTTTCCCTTAACCGGGTTTCCATGTTAAAAATCTTGGCATCAAGTGTGTTGTGTTTCTATTCATGTGTTATTGATTCATGCTTTCATGGTTATAATAATCTATAAATAAGTGGTAGAGAAGAATTAATTGCAGCAATTACTAAAGTTTTGAGACAGCTAATTCACTCCCCCTCTTAGTTGTCTGCCCTAATTCCAACAATTGGTATCAGAGCAAGGTTCCTTGGAAGAAGCTTAAAAGCTTGAGGAAGATCTGAGAAGATATTAAAATGGATTCATACAACCTCCAAGAACAACTTAAACTTGCTTTAGAAGATCTTGATCAGTCCATAGCTAATGTCAAGGAACTGCAAGAGAACCTTAAAAATGCTGAAGACTTCATTGAGACCTTAAAAGAAAAAATGAGAAAATCTAATGGGAAAAGGAAAGAGCTACTTCTTCAACTACGAAATGAGAATGAAGATAAGGACAAGGAAGAAGTCCTGAAAGAGAAGACAAGGGAATGTGAGAAGTTAGCTAAAGAAGTTGTTTTACTGAAACATGAGATGGAATCTGGGGTGATGAGGTTAACCAAAGAAATTAAGGAAAGAAAAAAGAATGAAGAAGACCTGAAACAAACTTTGAAAGAAAGATTAGAAGAATACTGTAAATTGGACAAGATTGCTGGCCATCTAGAGTCTAATCTACATGAGAGCAGAGACAATGACAAAAAACTTGAAAGGCAAATTGTCATTCTCAAACATGACCTAGAAGTTGCAAATGAATATAAAGAGAAATTCAAGATAAGCTCAGCTAAACTTGAGGTGTTTCTTGACAATCAAAAGAAGGCAGATGATAAACATGGTCTAGGATTTGAGAAAGGTGAAAGCTCTGGATCTGGCCAAAGAAATCTTGATTAAAGAAATCCAAGAAGGAATCCTAGAAGACCTCCAGTAAGACAAGCTAATGCTCAAAGGTATCTATCCTTCAATTGCAGTTGTTTCAAATGCAATAAATTTGGTCATAGAGCTAGACTCAATGCAGAAGTAGAGTGTATCAAAGTAGTCCATCCTTCTTCGGTAAATGCTTTAATTGTAAGAGGTATGGTCATAGATCCAATGAATGTAGAAGTATGATAATGAATAACTCTAACAATAGAGGAAATGACAATTCCTTTAATGGCTACTATTTTGCATGCAATGGATTTGGACACATGGCCAATTAGTGGAGATCAAGAGGGAATCAAGTCAATAAGAAAAGAGATGTTGTGTTCTTTAATTGCAATAGAACTGGTCATATTGCAAGATTCTGCAGAAGCAGAAATAATAGAAAAGGTCCGGTAAACAGAAATTAGAACATGAAGAGACAAGACAAAGGCAAGGGTAAAGTTGATGTGAATGAGGTCTAGAATGAAATGAGAAAAATGTGGGTAAAGAAAAGTGAAATGAATGTTGATAATGGATCCGCACTGGAATCCGGTGCTGATAATTCCTCTGGGAATTAAATTAGGAGCTCTGGCTCAGGGGGAGCTGCTTTGAAAATCTAATTCTCCTAGCTAGTAAGTGAGTGCCTGAATTTAGCACAATGAATGAAGTTAAAAGGGGTTATTGTAGATCTATTGAAGCTAATTCTAGAAGAAAAAAAGCTAATGTGACTGATTGCAGAGCAATTGAAGATCGACTGTATGCAAAACAATGTAACTGGATATGTTAGGGCAGAGAATTTATTACAATGAAGAATTAGGTTTTGCGGAGGATAAAAGGTCATTCATTCAAGCATTTGGATCACTTTGCATTTGAAGAAAGAAATTAAAAGAGCACATGAGCTAAGATTTCAAGGATTTGAGGTGCAACTGGTGAATACATTCGCTAACCCTAACTCTGTGAAGAAAAAGGTATTTTTTGTGAAACTTTGAACTTGTGAACTTTTGCAATGGATACACCATTGGTTGTTGATAGTACTGAAAGGCCTCGACCCAAATTTAAGAAGCATCCACACAAATAAGTAGAAGTCAACCTGTTAGGTGCATTTTCAAGTGTTCTGTATGGTGTATTACATGTTGAGGATATTAGGACCTACATTCATGCTAGCATAGATGAATTTGGAGACTCAAAGCTTGTAGATTTGTTTAAGAATTATCTGAGGGATGAAATTCATGGACTTAAACCTAAGTATAAGGTTTTACATGATAAACATTTCATTCAAGTTATAGGGTTTACATGCTACATTGAAGACGAATGCATTCAATATGTCCTAAGCCATATGCATGATGAGTTTATGTGGATAATGAAACCTTTCAAAATCACCAAGGATGCCATCAAGGCCGTGATAGGGTTAAACTCATCCAGTGGACTGCCAATCTTGAAGGCTATAAAGAATCAAACTGTGACTAATGCTACTGGTTCAAGATTTTACAAAAGGGCAATGACTATAAATGATATTATTGATCTAGATATTAAGTTTGCTTTAATGGTGATTGGATACAAGATTTATCATTCCAGTAGAGAAAATTCTATATCTGGTACAACTATCTATGCAGCTTATCAGATGTTGAGAGAAAATGTTGATATGACTTATGCGAGTTGTTGCAGAACCAGCTGATGGAAATTTTGAATAAGGTAAAGAAGGATAAAAAGAACACCTTCAAGTACGGTACACTGGTCTTAGGTTTGTTCTTCTATTTCATGACCGAGTTACCTGGAAAGAAAAGCATGTGTTGGACCAGTGACAAACCCTTTTGCTATTTAGATAAGAGAGCGCTTGAACAATATTGGAGATGCCAATGCTCAAAGGACAGCTCTCTACAGATTTTTCAAGAATTTTTAGAGCATGATGCATTCAAGGGAGAGAATTCCTTCTTCTATAGTTGAAAAATACAAGGATACAATGAGTTTTATTATAGATACAGATCAGTGCTTAATGGAAGTTATTGAACCAAGAATGATATGGATTATGCCTATGGGTTATGAAGTTGATGACCAAGTATTAGATATGTATTCTCAACATCTTTTGAGCAAGTCAAAGGATACCACATTTGAAAGATTTGGAATGCATAAGGAGTTAAGTTTGAAATTGCATGTTGAGTTCAGAAAACTAGAAATCAAAAGGAAAGCTCAGAAGCAAGTAGAGATGTATGCTGAAAGTATTGGCATAACTAAGGAATATGTGAGGCAGAAAAGAGAAAGGATAGAAAAAGATGAGAAGGGGAAGCAATATAAGAAACAAGGAAGTGCTCCGAAAGTCTCCTCTAGCCAACCTAAAAAAATAACAAGCTCTTATGCTTCCCCTGTTCCCCCAAAACCTGCCAAACCTGAGAAACTGGAAGATAAATCATCTGGAAAAGAAGAGAAAAGGGTGAAAACTGAGGCCTCCTAGACATATAAAAGCATGAAGAATGATGAAGAAGAAACTGACTCTGATGTTGAAGTCAAAGAGTTAAAGGCATCGGGTACAAAAGTAGCCAAGGTGTCTAAGGAGAAGCGCTCTGAAAGCAAAAGAGCAAGCAAGAGGCAAAAGGCTGAAACATATGTTGAAAAGCCTACTCTCTCTATGGATGACATCATCAAATCAATCACTATAGATGGTAACTTAAGGCCAATAAATGAATTCTTTGATCATTACAGTGATTCTGATAAGAGGGTTCTAGAAGAAGCAATAGTCAAATATTTGAACATCTACAATAAGGCTTTGATTGAAATAACTTCTGAAATTCCAAAAAGTCTTGCAGATATTCTAGAGTTAAGAAAAGATAATGCAAAAGGTAAAGACATGGAGATTAGGGAGCATGTGTTGATAAATTTGTGCCCTCATATTACTCGAGATCAGATGAACATGATATTCAAGGAAGTGAAGGATGACTTTAGGAGTAAGAAGAGAATGAATAAACTCATGCTTGGTGAAACCAATGAGATAGTCAAAGACACATAGGAGATTCTTCTAAATGCACTGAAATGACATAATCTTTTTATTGTTGAAAAGAAGATTGATCATTGGATTGACTCCTCAATTATGGATGTTGAAGAATTGAAGATCAATGAGCAACAAACTGAGTTAGATTACTCCTCTATTCTGAAAGAGGGAGCAATAAGAAAGGAAGATGTAAAGATGACAGATGAAACTGATGATACTGGAGGTATTGAAACTCCTCTAGATCAATCTTGTAAAGAAGATATAGAGATGAATGTTGAAGAAGAAGATCAAATTGAAGATGATTCATTCAAGAATAAAAGGCATGAATTAGAAGAAGGAAAGGACCAAGAAGCAGAAAAGGCCAAGGGGAAAAATGAAAATGAAGTAGAGATTGCAAAGGTTGATGGAGAGCCCAAGCAGGACAATCTGGTTGACAGTACCGCTAAGGATCAAATAGATACATCATCATTTTGGGCAAGAAACACTGTAGAAACAATGAAGAAAATTCTGGAAAGAGACAAACAAATTGAAGAAGATCAAGACATTATACAAAGTCCAATAAATTTTGATACCTTATCTCTAGTGCAAAAGATAAAGTTGGCCTCAATTGATCAAGCAAAAGCTAGAGAAGACATTTTGAAGTCTCACATAGAAGACAGTGAGTTACTTGGCCTGGCATCAGGAATTTTGGAGAAGATCATGCCCACTTTTCAGAAGGATTCTTTGGCATCTCCATCCAGCCAATTGAAAAATCTACTAAACTCGGTAAGCTCTCATTTTAAATCTCTAGAGAAGTCTGCAGAGGACAAGGTTCAAAAGGAATTCAATGATAAGAGATTTGATGTTCTAAAGGGGTTGATTGGAGTAGATAGAATGGTGCTAGATGCCAGTGTAAAGAGTCTTCAAAATGCTCTTACAGAAGGAGGAAATGTATATAAATTTTTCTTATCATGTCCTAAAGTTATAGAGGACATTGAAGCTAAAATAAAAGTGTCTAAGAAAAAACTATCTAGTGTATCCAAATCCTTTGATCCTATGACTGCATCAGTGACAAGCAAGGAGGGTCAGGTGATCAACTTGATTGAAGATATAAATAAATTGACAAAAGAAAAGGATGAGTGAGCTCCGGGGACTAATTTCTCCCAAGATGGAAGCAATGTTTAATGCTCTGACCAAAGCCCAAGATGCAGCTCAGTCAAGTGACCCAATTGATATGAGGCTAGCAGAATCACAAACATTCCTATTCAGTGGCCACATCTCAATTTTGAATAGTATGAAGAAGAGCTAGGATAGTGAGATGGCACGATTGAAGAAATTTTTTGGTGATGTACTTAAGTTTATGTAAATAAGACTTAAAGGACTGTTTGTACATATGCAACTTGGTATATAAGATTTTTTGTGCAAATTTTGGTTACAGATCCCACCCTTTGCCATTGATGTCAAAGGGGGAGTGAAGAGCAGTGAAAATGAGGAATCGAGCAAATGGGTAGCTTTCGAGAATAGTGAAGAGCACAAGTGTACATAGAAAGGGGGAGTTGTTCCGACACTTAGTCATTTTTCAATAAGTGTTGCCATCAATGCCAAAGGGGGAGATTGTTTTCAAGAGACACTACTACACATGACAGGTGTTGTCATTGATGGCAACTAAGTCAACATTACATATCTGCATTTCATTATTTGCTCATACTAGAAGTCAGAGTGAGGATTTGTCTAAATCTGGATGTCAGAAATAGAGCATGTGACAGGGTCTGGTATCTTGGTCTGGATCTCTCTGTTGGTAATTCATAGTGTGCTATGGATCTGAGGGAGTGATAAGGTTTTTTTAGGACTATCTAAATCCAGAGATTTAGCCTTTGGTGATAAAGGATTCAAAAGTTATAAAGATTTGAGTATCAGGTTCTAGTTAGTCAGCACAGTTAGAAGAAGAACAGGGTGGCCTAGTATTTGGTCTTGGTCCAGATCCAAAAAAGTTGTTGGATAAGAAATTAATAATAATCAGTGATATTGGCTAACATTACTGATGATCTGGGAACACAAGTTTTTGGTCTGCATTGATATTTGTGCAGAGATTCAACCGACAGAGCAGAATGCTTAATAAAATGTTTTAAGTCTTATTGAAGCTAACTACAGTTGATTGAACTTCTTGATGCATATATATATATAGACGATGGATTCGAGTGTTTTGGTGTGTGGTGTGATGGAATAAGTGTGAAAATGCATAAAGAAGTCTGATGTTGAAGATCTAAGCTCAGATTATGGTAGAACAATAAACAGGGCAGAGTAAGGATGAAGTGTGTAAGATTAGTATTATGTACTTAACCGAAACTAAATTCTTGCATTGACATATGCTTATCATCAGTTCAAACATTCTATAATCTTCTTGTAATCATTATTGTAGGCAGTGAGCCTCTTTGAGCAGTGAGCTCTAGGCAGTGAACCCGAAGGCATGTGCCTTCCCCATTTGTAATACTTTTAACAGGGTATTAATTCTGGTGGACTAACCTCCACTATGGTTTCCATATTAAAAATCTTGGTGTAAAGTGTGTTGTGTTTCTGCTCATGTGTTATTAATTCATTCTTTCATGGTTATAATAATCTATAAATAAGTGGTAGAGAAGAATTAATTGTAGCAAGTGTTAAAGTTTTGAGACAATTAATTCACCCCCACCTCTCAGTTGTCTACCCTAATTCCAATAATGTGTTCTGATCTTCTTCTAAGAATTGTACTACTACACATTGATGTGGTGAATGGGGTAGCTAACAAGCTAGACACCATGGAGTATCATCCACAAAATTTGTAGAAATTCTCTTCAATGGATCAGGGGGATCTTTACTCAGCAAATTTCTTTGGTTATTAAGAACAAGCTTACCATTATGCCAATTGGTGTTATATCGGTGATAATGCAAGCTTGGTGCCCTTTCATTTCTTTAGAAATTGGGCCTCTCATTTATCAGACCCTTTTCCTATCTAGCAATCTTATAATTCAAATCTTTCATGGCATTCATAACCTAATCAATCTTATCTTCTTGTGCTGGCAACTTTTACATATTCCCTTTTCCCTACTTTCCCTGAGGCCCTTCTGTTACTTTCAATGTGTAGAGAAATCTTAAAATCCTCTCTAAGACATTGAGGTTCTTTGTCTCTTAGACAATAACACAACTTTGAACCAAATGCATTGCAATACAAGACAAGGCAGATTTGTTCACTTTGTCTCAAACCAACAGGAAGCTTGAACATTGCCTTTTGGAACCTTGTGTTGAAATTAGAGACCATTTCAATATGTCCTTTGGAAATGTTATTAAACTCATTTAACATAAACAAGGGGTTTGTTTTATCACCATATTGTTCTCTGAACACCCTCTTGAATTCCTCCCAAGAACCAATACTAGCCTTAGGCAGACCTCTGTACCAGTCTCTAGCATCCTTAACTAGTGACTATATAAACAATCTCATGACTGCATCTTCATTCTCTACCTCATAATCATCTAAAAAGTTTAGGAAAGCCTTTAAATGATCTTCGCTAGACAATGCATTGTTTCTAGTAAACTTATCTAACATACTTCTAACATCATTGGGAATAGGATTAGGAAAACCAAGTATCCCATCAAAATACAGTTGTCTATACTTCTCCATTTGTAAGGATCTCCTCTAGAACTGATCTCTTTGATTGTTATGTTGTCTATTGGCACCACTTCCCCCTGCACCTAGACTTCCTTGTTGTTCCATATTCTAGCCTTCAGACAGAGTAGGTTTATGAGAACTAGGGTTGGATGATAGTAAAGGATGAAAATTTTATATCAATGGGTGAAGAAGTTAATGGGTTGTGAGAAACATCTAAGTTATAGGATTCCCAACAATAGATTTCAAAAATTTAATCTTCCTCTGCACTTCAGCATTTGCAGTGAATATCTCTATTCTTTCCAACTCCTTTTGTAATTGTTCATTTTCCTTTTTCAACTTAAGATCTAGTGAGTCAGATCCTTCAGAGGTAGAAATTTTTTGATGTGATCTACCTTCATTGATACTTATTCCTTTTAAAGGATTCTTCCCTTTGTCACCAAGCTAAAAAGAAGGCTTGGAGGAAGTAGGGGCTACAACAGTGGTAGTAACAATAGAACTAGTCCATGTATTTGTAGGGGTAGTGTTCAGTGGGACATTTATGGTATTTCAGCCAAGTATTTTGGAAACTATTGGGCTAGTAGATGCGATGGACATAGGTTTAGGTTCCTCTTGGCTCAACAACTTCATTCATTATAGTCTTCTCTTCATCATATCCCTCTCATCCAAAGCATTCCTAATCTTTTCCTCTCTTTCCTTAGCCCTTCTCATGTTCAACTCTTTAACTCTTTGAGTTTCTCTATGCAACTTGTTAATCTCATTCATTAACTTTTCTTCATTAAGTAATGTAGTATCTGAATCAGAAGTTTCATGGGCACTATCCAAAATATTTGTAACATTCATATGGAAAGCAGGAGTAGGTGACCTACTAACAAGATTACAAGGTAGATCATACTCTATGGGATTAGAAGGGATTGTCACTCTAGGAATCAACTTCTTGTTAGCCAGGAGATTTGAATGGGCTTGTTCTCCTTCAACAAGATCTCTCAAAATGGAGTTATCCTCATTTGTAGTAGGCATACCAAACTCATATGATTTTAGAAAATTTTGATTGTACTACTAGAAAGAAGACGCCTAGATCCTACTAGAGGAGGGAAAATATCAAACTTACCAGTATCTATAGTCTTCTTCCTATATTATTGAGTGTTTTGTGGCAATTCACCTTCCAGCTTCTGCTTAAGATGACTCTTCATTTGCCCTCTGGTTCTTCTCATCTTTCTGCAGTTTTCCTTTACTTTCCTTTTTTATCTCTTTGAAATAATCTTTACACCGGCACAGGAGACTTAAAGTCACCACCCAAATTATGGGAATATGAAAATATTTAATCAATCTTTTTAGAAATTGTAGATATAGAGAACTTTGACAAGACCTATGACAAACTGAAGGGCAAGTTACACAAATATAAACAAATGATTCAAGACCTCAAGGCTTTAACACCTCTTAACTCTGACTTCTACAAGAGGTTTGTGTATTTGTAAATAGGGATTATAAGACTCAGGATAAGACACAATTCTACTCAAATTTCCACAGTAGAGTCACCAATCTGTTGGTGGTTTTTAATTCCCAACCTGATCTCACTAATAACCTATGATTTAGCCATTTTCAATACTTTGTTATTATGGGGGTCGGCCAATGAATAGGTGAAAGTTAAACTAACTTTCCCTCTGTACTTTAGGTTTTGCAAAACCTAGGAGGGTGATCTCTGACAATATTTAAAATATCATGTGCCAATTATTACAAATACTATGAATAACAGACATGTCCTATGCATATTTGCTTGAGGATTATGAAAATAAGAAGATCTGGATTATATCATTCAAGATTTTGCAATCTCAATACCATAGAACAAGATGAAACTTCATTTCGACAAACACTTACCACTAAATTTAAAGATTTAAAAGTATTTGGGTGCATGTTTGATCCCAGGGTTTGAAAACTAGAGGCAAGAGATCAGTGCTTTGACCTAGAGTGATGGAGTCAACTAAATGTGGCTTGGAAATCAATAACAACATTCCATCTAGGCATCAAAGAGCTTTACAACATTGCCTTACAATATTATACCCAACCTTCTTAACAAATCATACTTATCAGATTCTCGTATTCATTCACACAAATCTAAATTTCCATTAAACTAGTTTACCTATTCCTTGAATAAGAGCCTTAATTAGAAAGATACATCAATAAGATTTTCATGGAGAGTAAATAAACAATCCTTGAATTATTTATTCATAATTTATGCAAACCATACATCAGGAGATAATTTGCTTCAAAATTCTACTACTGTATTCAATCAAGATGCTAGTACTGATATTAGTTTCACAAAAACAAATAATACAGACTCAAAATCCTAGAACAAGACAAGACTTCTATTCCCTTCATTTTTGCTACAACATTTTTCCAGAGATCAACCAACCACCTTTGTAAATGGCCTTGAAATTCCTTTTATAATGCAAGGGACCAACAAGCATCAGGCCATTTACACATGTCACTAATTCATTTTAGAAATGTTGCATCAATTGGAACACAAATATAACCATTTTTAACAAGTAAGAGATGCCTTTGTAACAAATTATCTCTTCCAGCAGGCAGATATAACTGTTTTTGTCCTTTATGCTTTTTTAATTTTAGCACAGGAGTAGGCAATGATACCAACAAAAGGCAATTTTCTAGATGCTCTTCAGTTCCACCACCTTTGATTTCCAAATACTTGTCAATAAGACAAGAATCCGCTACTTCACCTCTCTACCCCTGTACGCAAATATGGGAATCCTTGCCAGGACCGAATAAATAAGGAAATCAGAATTCCCTCCATTCTCTTATGCTCCAAGCACAGGAAAGTGACTCCTTAACTTCTAAGGGGGAGTCTTTAACCATTTCAACTCTCAGGAAACTCAAGGAGCCTAGATACAGTGGGCGCTGGTAGCGCCAAAATCCCAGTCAAGGAGGAAAAAGTAGAAAGTGTCTGTTTAAGTTAGACAATGAAATAACCATTCTTGTCAACTCAATCCCCCCCAACTTCCACTTGTTTCATTGAGAGGGGCAATAATCCCTCAGTTACAGCTAAGCCTCTGTTAGAACCCATCATGTAAAAGGGAGGGGAAGAGGGGAAAATAGGTTCCTGATTCTTCCAATCCAAATCTGGAAACTTATAGTAATAGGGAGTTACTGGAGTTGGTAGATTGGGACTCAAATCCATCATCCAGATAAAAGCACAGTGAAACTAGGGGCTAACAAGAGCTTAATGCTTCATGCTTTTCTCCTTGAATTTTAGTAGAACCACCTATATCTTAGAAGAAAAAATCTATAATTCCTTTACTCTATAAGAACACAATATCAACCAGGAGAAAAGAGAAAATCCTCTAAAGTAAAGGGGCAGTAAAGACAACATATTACATAGAAAACCTTCCATTTCAACCACATAGAAAGAAAGATAGACACAAATAGCAAAATAGATAGCTATTTATAGCTAAATTGCAAGGCTCCCACATTCTTGGTACTTTTATGATCAATTCAGTTCAACACATACTAGGGCATATTGGTCATAAATGGAAATCATTTAATAATGCACCAATGCTACCAGAAGTAGAGATTGGAGGTTGTACTTCATTACCATATTTATGTCACATAACCTATGGCACCTGCAAATGTCAATTCCACACGATGGTTGCCAAACTTAGTTCTTTGACCTTAAGATTTTATTCATTTTGAAAAGCAAACCTCAGCAAATTCTGCTCCGATGTCCAACAGGACATCCCATCAAGTGCACACACAAATCTCAAGGACTCATTCCATGTAAAATGGCAGTGAGGAAATATTAGTGCATGCTTGAAAGAGCCATTGCTGCACAAGTTCATTGTTTATTACGTGCCACCACCTTGCCTTTTTCCTTTTGAAAATGAGCCATCGATTGCCGTACAGATCACCCTAATCAATGGTGTATATAGGTTCATTGAGATGAGAATCCTCGTCATCGTGAAGAAAAGGTGTGAACCAATGAGGAAGTACCACCTAGACTACCACCTCAGATACACTATTATAAAGATGATCCCAAAGAGTCCATAGAGTCCTCAAAGTCCACATGGCAGGCTCTCTCTCTTCCACAAGCATGAAATCAAACTGAAGATGAAAATCTCTGGGATGGCAGAAATATGCCTGTATGATGTCGTGTGGCATAGAATGAGTTGCCTTTTAAAATACCCCTTTGTATTACAAAGAATGTGGCACAAATACAACACACCTTAGTTACCAGCAGGACCTACAACAAAGCATGACATAATAGCACATCAAACTGATACATGGCACGTTTTGCTATCTCCATACACTATAGAAATAAAACATACCTTCTCAAAATAGAAGATTGGCTAGGACATGTGGAGCGATGGTGCAACACGGAAAGAAACTTGCTCTTGCTTTTTTTTTAGAGTTTGCACCAAGCTACCATGTGGAGCGAGGGCACAATGTGGGGAGAGTCTTGCTTTAGTCTTCGTTAGGAGCTACGTTGGGCCAACACATGGAGCAATCTGCTGCTAGCTACAAGATGTAAATTTTTAAAAGGCACATGCCTTTAAAACATCATTCACTCTAATAGGTAAGAAGGGGCCATGACCTCATTAAAAGGGCTCGAAAAAAGATTAGACACATGATTAAATTCTTAAGCATAGGCAATAAGTGGTGATCCAGAAGGAGGGGTCTAGTAAAAGGATGACACTCCTAGACATCAAGTTGTGACTTAAAGGATCCACACGGGCAACAAGTGTTCAACTCAGAATTAGAGCAAAAGGTATTTCGGCGCTTTGCATAAGACTTTAGGGTTTAGGGTTTTATACCTTAGGGACAAGATTTTTTTCAATATTTTGAATTCTACACCCTAACTGAGGATCTACAAGTTTTGATGCTTGGAACAAGACCAGGAAAATTTATCAGAGTCTTATATGATTGCACGCTTGGTCAAGGCAGAGTTGAAGAAGCTAATGGATGTTGGTTTCATTCATTCTATAGATAATCTGGAATGGGTCTCTAATCTTGTGCTAGTCACTAAGCCAAAAGGTGGAATAAGAATTTGTGAAGACTTTTGAGATTTCAACAATGCTTGTCCTAAAGACGACTTCCCACTACCCAATATTGATATCATAGTTGACCTAACAGTGGGATATGAAATGCTTTTTCTCATGGATAGTTTTTCAAGATAAAATCATATCAGAATAGCCCCTAAAAATCAACACATGACAACTTTCACTTGTCCTTGGGGTACTTATTGTTGGAATGGCATGCCCTTCGGCCTTAAAAATGCTAGAGAAACATATCAAAGAGACCTGACAATAATCTTTCATGACTACATGCACACACTTATGGAGGATTACGTTGATGCCCTGCTAACAAATTCAGTTATTGTTGGAAACAAGGTAGATAACTGAGAGGGGGGTGAATCAATTATCTCAAAATTTCTTTGACTTTCTTTTCTTTTGTTATCTTAATATTCAGTGTTGTATTAAAACATGAAAGCATATGTAATCATAAGAACAGAAATAAAATCAACACCCATAACACAAGGATTTTTACATGGAAACCCTGTTAAGGGAAAAACCACCAGGTGACTAACCCAAGATTGTATTCTCTGTTAAAAGAGTAAGGAGTACAAAAATGGCACTTGCCAATTAGGGCTCACTGCCTGAGCACACTACTCACAAGAGGCACACTGCCTACAAGAGACTCTCTGTCTACAAATCTTACAGAAGATAATCAAGTGTTTGAATTGATGAGAGGCATCTACAAATGCATGAGTTCAGTTCTAGTTTAGGCATAATATACTGATCTGATGCACTTCATTCTTCCTCTATTTAATGATGTTGTTCTATCACATACCGGACTTGAATTGCTGCTGTCACACTTCTCCCTGCTTTTCTTCGCACTTTATTTTGTCACTTGTATGTCACACACACACTTACATGCTGAAATCTATCTGGTATATATATATCCGCATACAGGATTTTTATCAACTTTCTAGTCAGCAGCAAGAATACTAGAAGTTATTAATCTGTCAGTTGAATCCGTTCTTGATTTGTGATGCGTATCAAAAACATAGGCATAGAAGTCATTAATCATGTCATCCAACAATGTATAATCCCACAAATTTCTTGATCAACACCTTTTACTCATCTGGATTGAAGTCTGATACTCTACCGGTCAGTTCTTCCTCTATCTGCTCTGCCTAACTGGAACCCAACACTTAGATGCTCATATCTTTTTCTTGCTTTATCACCGGAGGCTAAATCTTTGGAATACAGTAGTCATGATACCCCTATTGACTTGTCCAAGTCCACAACTTACTGAGTTACACCATCTAAGAGATCCGGACTTGATTGTCAGACCTTGTTACATACTCTATTCTTGTTCACCAGATCAAAGCATTCTTCAATCTGACTTCTGATAAAGGCATATTATGTACTACGGATGTGTGGGATAGACTTTGTTGCCATCAATGACAACACTTATGAAGCCACACAGTGTCTCTTTCCAACAATCTCCCCCTTTGGCATTGACCTAGAAACATTTAGTGAAAAATGGCTAAGTGTCACAGTAACTCCCCCTTGGCTGATGCTTTGTCTTTTGCGCTATTTTACTAGAGCTTCCCCTTAGCTGGATTCCACATTTTTCACTACTCCTCACTCCCCTTTTGACATCAATGTCAAAGGGCGCAATCCATATACCAATTGTTTTGCAAAAATTGTCCTATACATGGCCGCATAAGTATATATAAATCATATGTTATACTTACATATACTTAAGTATATCCGTAAAAGTAGTCTTCAACTGTACAAATTTTGTGGCCTAGCTCTACTTCATCCTATCTAAGAGATGGAGATGTGACCACTCAACAAAAATGCATATGCTTCTGCCCTTCTTAAATCTGCTGGATCACTGGTCCAGGCTATGGTCTGAGCATCTATCAAGGCCTCATGCATTGCCTCTAGCTTAGGGATAATTATCCCTTTGAGTTCACCCGTTCTATTCATTATGTTCTTCTTTTCTTTGTCTAGCCTCTTTATTTCATTTATGATAACAATAGCCTAGCATTTTTGACTCATTAGAGAGGAGGAAAGAGGGTTAAAATTTTGAACGAGGCTTGATAGTTTTTCTTCTTGTTCTTTTACCTTCTCTTCAATATCTTTTGTCACTTTGGGCCAAGATAAACAAAATTTATATATATGTCCCCACCATCTTTAAGAGCATTTTCAATGCTCTTTATTCCAATGTCTAGGGTCCTCCTATCATTAGTAATAAGTCCTTGAACTTCAGTGAATCTTTTTTCCAGGAACTCCTTCCGGACCTTTGCTTCTGCTGATTTCTCTAGAGATTCAAAATGAGTGTCAATAGAGTTTACTAAGTTTTTCAAGTTACTGGATGGTGAGGCCGAAGGATCCTTTTGATAGGATGGCATGATCTTTTCCAACATCCCGGATGCAATCTCCAACAGTTCACAGTCCTCCATGTGAGATTTCAAGAGTTTTTCTTTAGCCTTGGCTTGGGCAAAAGATGCTATCTTCATCATCTGTACTAGAGAGAGAGTGTGCATATTTAGGGGCCCTTGAAACAGCTCCAGTTCATCTAACTCCACCACCTCTTTGTCTAAGAAGTTCTTCACTATCTCTGTAGTGTCTCTTGTTGGTGATTGAGTCTTCTTTGAAATATCAGAAGAGTCATCATTAGTCTTTTCTGCTTGTTCTTCTTCTTTTCCCTTAACCTCTTCTTCTTGAATCTTCTTCTCCTCTCTTCTACCTTCTCCTTTAGCTTCAGAGTCTAGAATGTCTATCATAGCTATAGTGGGATCTGGAGGAGAGATGTCACCTGTGTTTACTGCTTCATGAGCTTCATCTTCTGGAACTAAAGAGTCTAAGTTCTCATAGATCTCTTCATTTATTTTCTTTAATCCTTTGACATCCTTGTCAGAAGTTTCTTCATTGATTGCATTTAATCCTTCAACATCCATGGTAGAAGGTTCTTCATCTATTTCTTCTACAATGGGAAGATTGAATCTCTTCAAGGCATTCCAGAGGATATCTTTTGTTTCACCTGCTACTTGGTCTGTTCTCCAAGCATGAGTTTATTCATTCTTGCCTTACTCGGGAACTCATCCTTACAATCTTTGAAAAACATGTTCATTTGTTTTGGAGTGACGGAAGGATAAAGCTGAATTGGTATCTACTCCCGAATCTCTAAGTCTTTTGCCTTTTCATTCTCCTTTCTCAGCTCAAGTACTTTTTCTAGACTCTTAGGAATTAATGATATAATTTCAATGAAAGCTTTATTGTAAATGTTCAAGTACCTGATAGCAGCTTCTTCCAAAATTCTCTTGTCAACATCACTTTATTCATCATAGAACTTAGTCACCGGCTGCAGGTTCCCATCCATAGTGACTGCCTTGATGATGTCATCAATGGAAAGAGTGGGCTTTTCTACAAATTCCTCTGCCTTTTCTTCCTCCTTTTTGCTAGCAGAGAACTTCCTGGATGTTCTCTTTTTCTTTATTTCCCTGATTTCTTCATCTAATTTTGTTGGCTCATCATCTTTATGGCTTGTATACTTCCTTGAGCCTTTGGTCTTCATCCTCTTTTCTCCTTTTCTAGATGTCTTGACTTCCTGTTTGCTAGACTTTGAGCTTGTGGAAGTGACATGAGCATAACTCTTGGAGGATCTAGTCCTAGAGGAGGTTTGTGTAGGGGCTTTCTGTTGGCAAGAGACACTAAGTAGCTTCATTGGTGTTGTCATTGATGGCAACAAAGACCATCCCACACATCCGCAGGACATGGTGTGTCTATACTGGAAGTCAGATTGAAGAGTGTTGTGGTCCGGTAAGCAAGAACAGAGCATGCAGCAAGGCCTGACAATAAGGTCTGGATCTCTTAGAGAAAGTATCTTTGTAAAGTGCAGACTTGGGGAAGTAAAGAAGAACACCTTTACTAATAGATTCTAGGGATTGAGCCTTCGGTGATGAAAGAGTGAAGGATTCAGCTGACAGACTAGAGTTTGGGAAAATATTGACTATTTCGGATGCTGACTAGAAAGATGATGAAATCCTTGGTGCGGATATATATAACAAATAGATTTTGATGAGAAGGTGTGTGTTGAGAATTGTGTTGTGTGAAGAATAACAGAGAGCAGTGTTGTAGCAAAAAGAAAAGTCTGGTATGTGACAGAACAGCAGTCTAAGACAGAGGAAGAATGAAGTGCAGCAAATCAGTTTATTGAGCCTAACCGGAATTGAACCTTAGCATATGTGGATGCTTCTCATCAGTTCAATCACTTGGTTACTTTCATTATAACTTGTAGATAGTGAGTCTCTTGTAGGAAGTGAGCCTCTTGTGAGCAATGTGCTTGAGCAATGAGCCCTAATTGGCAAGTGCCATTTTGTATTTCTATTCTTCTAACAGAGAATACTTTCTTGGGTTAGTCACCTCGTGCCTTTTCCCTTAACAGGGTTTTCCATGTCAAAATCATTGTGTTATGTGTCTTGACTTTGTTTCTGCTTTCATGATTATGAATGCTTATTTGCTTTGATGCTGCACTAGTTGTTAAAGAAGAACAAAAAGTTAAATTAATTAAGATAATTGATTCACGCCCCCCCTCTCAGTTATCAACAATTGGTATCAGAGCTAAGTTCCTCCAAACAGAGCCTAACAACTTGAGGAAGATCTAGGAATTCAAATGGATGTGTATGGTATGAGGGAACAACTTCAGTCTGCCTTAGATGATCTTGACCAATCTAACTCTGAAGTCAATGAATTGAAGGAAAGACTCAAATAGGCTAATGATTTCATAAATGAACTGAAAGGGAAACTAAGTATCTCTATGAAAAAGAGAAAGGATCTACTTCAACAATTGGCAAGTCAAGGTGAAGCCAATGATACAAATGAAGATCTGAAGGAGAAAACCAAGTTATGTGAAAAGTTATCAAAAGAGGTCATTATGGTAAGACATGAAATGGAATCAGGAGTTATGAAATTTACCCAAGAAATTGAAGAGAAAAGAAAAACTGAAGATGATCTAAGACAATCTCTCAAGGAGAAATCAGAAGACTGCCACCAAATAGATAGAATAATCAGGCATCTTGAATTTGATCTTGAAGAAGCTATAGATAATGAAGAACAACTTGAGAATCATATTGACACTCTTAAAAGGGATCTTCAAACAACAAATGAATACAAAGAGAAATTCAAGATAAGCTCTGCTTAACTTAAAGTTCTTCTTCAAAGCCAAAAGAGGGTAGATGACAAGCAAGGCTTGGGGTATGAAAAAGGTGAAAGCTCCGAATCCGATCAGAAGAACTCCATATCAGAAAATCCAAGAAACAGGCCTAGAAGACCTCTGGTAAGGCAACCAAATGCTCAAAGATATCCTTCTTTCAATGGATACTACCACAATTGCAATAACTTCAGTCATAAAGCAAATCAGTGTAGAAGAAGAATGAATTAGACTAATTCATCCTTTTCCAGACAGTGTTTCAACTACAAAAGGTATGGTCACAAAACTCATGAATGCAAAAATATGCAAATGAACAATTCATTCAATGGTAGATGTTTTGCATGCAATAGAATGGGACATATGGCTAATCAATGTAGATCAAGAGGATATCAGTCAAAAATGCAAATAAATGTTGTTTGCTACAATTGCAATAGATCCGGTCATATTGCCAAATTCTGTAGAAGTAAGAATCGGGACAAAAGGGGTCCGGTGCATCACAATCAAAACCAAGACAAAGGAAAAGGAAAAGTGAATGCGGATGAAATTCAAAGAGAGATGAACAAGATATGGGTGAAGAGAAGTACATAAAATGATGGGGATGGATCTGTACCAAAATTTGGTGCCGATATTCCTTCCAGAAATCAAATGGTGAGCTCTAGCTCAGGGGGAGACACAAGGAAATTTTTTTCCCCCCAGCTAGTTAATTGGTGCCTAAAATTGGCACAAGGAAAGTTGCGGATTAAAGGGTTCACAGAGGAACATCTAAATAATCTTTGGTAAAGAGATGAAAGATCTGCAAGAAGTTTTGAACAAGTTAATCTTCCAAGACTAATGTGGTTCAACAGTCATCCGATAAGAAGTAGGTTTTTCACAGTTAGATTCGATATGATTCAAACTAAGGAATCTTGATCTGCGGATAGATGAAATGTTTGGAGAAAGGAAGATAGATTGTCAATCTTCACCAAGAACAACTCTAAATGCTTCTCAGTAATCTGGAAAAGATTTTTCTCAGAACAAGGAGAACAAGGCAAACCGGAATGACTTAAGTTATGCATTTATTGCAATATAGAATTAGGGTTTGCAGAGAATTATAAGGGTTCTCTTATTGAACATTTGCTCATTTTGCATTCAAGAAGAAGAGAAAAGGAGCTCTGCATCAAATTGCCTCAAGCCTATCAAAGATCAACTGCAGAAGCCGATTCATCCAACAATCTGATTCGGTTCATATCGTGAACCCTAGAAGCGTAAAAGGTATTTTTCACTCTTGAAAATCTCTCTGTGAATCTTTGAAAGATGGCTACTCTGAATGTGGTGAAGATCACTGATAGGCCACGCCCTAAATTTAGAAAACATCCCTATAAATCCCTAGAAGTTGATCCCTTAGGTGCATTTTCTAGCATTCCACATGGAATTCTGCATGTAGAAGGTGTTAGGGTTTACATTCACGCAAACATTGAAGAATTTGGTGAATCCAAGCTGATGGATATCTACCACAAGGAACTGGTAGATGAATCATTTGAAGTAAAACCTTAGTATAAGGCCATCCGGGATAAACATTTTGGACAGTGCATTCATTTCCCCTATTTTACTGAAGATGATTGGGTACGGTATGTTTTGAGCAGAATGCATGACAACTTTATGTGGTTGATGAGGCCATTCAAGATAACCAAGGAAGCAATTAGGGCAATAACTGGATTGCACTCATCCGGTGGGTTACCTACTCTAAAATTAGTAAAAAACCAAACTATAAGTGAGGCTACCAGATCTAAATTTGATAAAAGAATAATGACAGTTGAGGATATCATAGATCTGGGCATCAAGTTTGCCTCCATGATTATTGGCTACAAGATATATCACTCCAGCAGAGAAAATTCTATATCCAGAACATCAATCTACACTGCTTATGAAATGTTGAGGAAGAATGCAGATTATGATCTTTGTGAACTCCTTCTGAGCCAACTGATGGAAAACCTACAAAAGATCAAGAAGGACAAGAAGAACTCTTTCAAGTATGGTGGGTTGATACTGTGTTTGTTCTTCTACTTTATGAATGAGCTGCCTGGATCCAGTGGTTGGGTATGGTAGAATTACAGACCTGTTACAATTCAAATTAGAGATTACTTGCATGGGCTTGGTGATGCCAAGGCACAAAACACAACACTATGGGGTTACTTCAAAAACTTCCAAAGCATGATGCAGGCTAGAGAAAGAATTCCCCAATCCCTAGTTGAAAAATACAAGGATACAGTGTGCTTTATGGTAGACACTGATCAATGTCTGATGGAGGCAGTAGAACCAAGAATAGTATGGATCATGCTAATGGGGTATGAGGTTGATGAGAAAATCCTAGAACTGCATATCCAACATATGTTGAGCCAACCTAAAGATCCTAAGGCAGAAAGGTTTGGAACTTACCAAGAATTAAGTGTAAAAGTTCATGTTGAACTGAGACAACCTGAGATCAAGAGAAAGGTAAGGAGGGAAGTAGAAGATTTTGCCAAGAGGCATGGAATTTCAAAGGAGGCACTTGATGCAAATAGAGAGAAGATACAAAGGTCAAAGAAAGAAAAAGAAAAAGCAGAGAAAGAAGGTGCTCCGGTGGAAGTCCCCTCTTGGACCAGATCCTCTAAGACCTCTGCACCTACCATTGCTAAGAGCTCAAAGGCATAAAAAATGGAAGCAAAATCATCTGATATAGCAGAGAAGAGAACTAAGACAAAGGCAACAAGATCCTATGTAAGCTAGAAGGATGATGAAGAGACAAAATCTAATGAAGAAATCAAGAAAATGAAGAAGAAGAAGAAGAAAACATCCAGTGAACCCTCTACCGGTGAAGGCAATGAAGAAAAGGTAGAAGAATTCATTGAAAGGCCTACTCTTCACATTGATGATATCATCAAATCAGTTACTATAGATGGGAACCTCAAACCAATGACTGAGTTCTATGATGAGTATAATGAAGCTAACCAGAAGATCTTGCAAGAAGCTACAGTCAGGTATTTGAATATCTATAATAAGGATTTTATTGAAATCATATCTCTCATTCCCAAAAGCCTAGAGAAGGAATTAGAAATAAGAAAGAATAATGCTAAGGCAAAGGATCTTGAGATCCAGGAACAGATAGCTATTCAGCTCTATCCTTCAATCACTCCAAAACAAATGAATATGATCTTCAAATATTGCAAAGATAAGTTCCAGAGCAAAGCTAGAATGAATCAGCTTATGCTTGAAGAAACTAAAAAAGTAGTGAAAGAGATAGAAGAGATCCTCCGGAATGCATACAAAAGATTCAACATTCCCATTATAGATGGCATGAGTGATAAACCTTCTGATGTTGAAGGACAAAGTGCATCAAAGGAAGATCCTACAGAAAAGATTGCAGAAGATACAAAGGAGATAGGTGAGGAGAAGTCCAAGGACCAAGATTCCTCTATTCCGGAAGAGGAAGTCCATGAAGAAGCACACATCTCTCCTCTGGTTTCCCTAGTAGACTCTAGATCTAGAGGAAAAGAAAGAACAGAAGAGAAAATCAGTCAAGAAAAAGAGGTGAAGGAAAGACAAGAAGGTCAAATAGAGAAGACCACAAGTGACAGTGCTGAAGCTGCTGAAGGAAAGAAGACTCTGTCTCCGGCAAGAGACACTGCAGAAACTGTCAAAGATTTCTTGACTAAAGAAATGATGCAGATTGATGAACCGGAGCTACTTCAAGGACCGTTCAACTTTGATTCTCTCTCCCTGGTTCAAACAATGAAGATAGCATCCTTTGCCCAAGCAAAGGCAAAAGAGAAACTTCTAAAGTCTCACATGGAATACTGTGAGCTACTAGAGATAGCATCCGGTGTGTTGGAAAAGATCATGCCATCCTTTCAAAAGGATTCCTCAGCCTCTTCATCTGGTAATCTCAAGTCTCTTGTTAGTTCTGTCAACACTCATTTTGAGTCTTTGGAGAAATCAGCTGAGGAGGAGGTCCAGAAAGAGTTTTTGGATAAGAGATTCTCTGAAGTATAGTGTCTAATATCAAATGATACGAGAGTTATGGATATTGGGATAAAGAGCTTAGAAAATTCTCTCAAAGATGGCCGAGATATATATAAATTTTGTTTATATTGGCCTAAAGTGACCAAGGATATTGAGAAGAAAGCAAAAGAGCAAGAGGATAAACTGCTAAGTTTATCCCAAAGTTTTGATCCTCTCTCCTCTTCCATAATGAATCAAGAGTGCCAGACTCTTGTAGCTATAAATGCAATAAAGAAGCTTGAGAAGGAGAAGAAGAATAGGATAAGCAAACTAAGTGAACTAAGAGGGATTATTATCCCTAAGTTAGAGGCCATGCATGAGGCCCTAACTAATGCTCAGACCATAGCCCAGACCAGTGATCTGACAGATCTAAAGAGGGCAGAAGATTTTGTATTCCTGTTGAGTGGTCACATCTCAATCTTAGACAAGATGAAGTAGAGTTGGGCAACCGAACTTGTCCAGTTAAAGACAACTTTTGTAGATATACTACAGTATATATAAGTATAACATGTATATATACTTATGCAACTAAGTATAGTTGGATTTTTGGGAGTTTTGGTGTGCGGACCCTACCCTTTGCCATTGATGTCAAAGGGGGAGTGAGTAGCAGTGAAAAATGTGGAATCTAGCTAAGGGGGAGCTCCAAAAAAGTGTACATTAGAACAGAGCATCAGCCAAGGGGGAGTGTAGTGAGACACTTAGTCATTTTTCACTAAGTGTTGCCATCAATGTCAAAGGGGGAGATTGTTGGCAAGAGACGCTATGTAGCTTCATTGGTGTTGTCATTGATGGAAACAAAGACCATCCCACACATCTGCAGGACATGGTGTGTCTATACCAGAAGTTAGATTCAAGAGTGTTGTGGTCCGGTAAGCAAGAACAGAGCATGTAGGAAGGCCTGACAATAAGGTTCGGATCTCTTAGAGAAAGTATCTTTGTAAAGTGCAGACTTGCGAAAGTAAAGAGGAACACCTTTACTGATAGATTCTAGGGATTAAGCCTCTGGTGATGAAAGAGTGAAGGATTCAGCCGACAGACTAGAGTTTGGGAAAATATTGACTATTCCGAATGCCGACTAGAAAGATGATGAAATCCTTGGTGCAAATATATATACCAAACAGATTTTGATGAGAAGGTGTGTGTTGAGAATTATGTTGTGCGAAGAATAGCAGAGAGTAGTGTTGTAGCAGAAAGAAAAGTCTGGTATGTCATAGAACAACAGTCTAAGACAGAGGAAGAATGAAGTGCAGTAGATCAGTTTATTAAGCCTAACTGGAACTGAACCTCAGTATATGGGGATACTTCTCATCAGTTCAATCACTTGGTTACTTTCATTATAACTTGTAGACAATGAGTCTCTTGTAGGTAGTGAGCCTCTTGTGAGCAGTGTGCTTGGGCAGTGAGCCCTAATTGGCAAGTGCCATTTTGTATTTCTATTCTTCTAATAGAGAATACTTTCTTGGGTTAGTCACCCCGTGATTTTTTCCTTAACAGGGTTTTCCACGTCAAAATCATTGTGTTATGTGTCTTGACTTTGTTTCTACTTTCATGATTATGAATGCTTATTTTCTTTGATGTTGCACTAGTTGTTAAAGAAGAACAGAAATTCAAATTAATTAAGATAACTGATTCACCCCCCTCTCAGTTATCAACACTTTCTTTCTTTGCTTCTTCTCTTTCTTTCTTTGCCTTCTCCATTTTCTCTATGTTAGCATCTAGAGCCTCCTTTGATATACCAAATCTTCTGGCAAATTCCTATACTTCCCTTATTACTTTCCTCTTTATCTCCGGCTATCTTAACTCAACATGTATTTTTACACTTAGCTATTGAAAGGTGCCAAACCTTTCTACTTCAGTGTCCTTAGGCTAGCTCAGCAAGTGTTGAATATGTAGCTCCAAGATTTTTTCATCAACCTCATATCCCATAGGCATTATCCACATAGTTCTTGGCTCAACTGCCTTCATTAGGCATTGATCAGTGTCAACCATGAAGCACACTGTGTCCTTGTTTTTTTCAACTATGGATTGAGGTATTCTCTCTCTAGCTTGTATCATGCTTTGGAAGTTCTTAAAGTAACCCCAGAGGGCTATGTTTTGGGCTTGAGCATCACTGAGTCCATACATGTAATCTCTGATCTGAATTGCAACCAGTTTATCATTTTACCAAACCCAGCCACTTGATCTAGGTAGCTTATTCATATAATAGAAGAATAGACACAGTATTAGACAACCATATTTAAAGGAATTCTTCTTATCCTTTTTGATCTTCTGCAGGTTTTCCAACAATTGATTTAGAAGAAGTTCACACAGGTCATAATTTGCATCTTCCCTCAACATTTGATATGTTGCATAGATTGTTGTCCCAGACATAGAATTCTCCCTACTCAAATGATAGATTTTGTATCCAATTATCATTGAGGCAAACTTGACATCTGAATCTGTGATGTCATCTATGGTCATTGTTCTTTTGTCAAATTTAGATCTAGTGGCTTCAGTTACTATTTGGTTGTTCACAAATTTAAGTGTAGGTAACCCACCAGATGAATGCAGTCTGGTCACTGCCCTGATGGCATCTTTAATTATCTTAAAGGGCCTCATTAGCCACATGAAGTTATCATGCATCCTGCTTAGAACATACTGGACCCAATCATCTTCTGCAAAACATGGAAAACTGTATACAATGTCTGAAGTGTTTATCCCAGATGGCCTTGAATTCAGGTTTGAGTTCAAAATTCTCATCTATTAGCTGTTTGTGGTAAATGTCCATCAATTTTGAGTCTCCAAATTCCTCAATGTTGGCATGGATATAAACCCTAACATATTCTACATGCAATACTCTATGCGAAATGCTAGAAAATGCACCCAAAGGATCAAATTCTAGAGATTTATAAGGGTGTTTCTTGAATTTAGGATGCAACCTATCACATATCTTGACAACCATTGGAGTATCCATTTTGCAAGAGATTTTGAGAGAGATTTTCAGAATGGAAGTACCTTTTTACTCTTTAGGGTTTGAAACAAGAGCCGGAACAAATCGCTAGTTGAATTCATTTTTCAGTTGATCTTTAGTGAATTGTAGAATCTTTGTTGTAGAGCTCTTCTTTTCTTCTTCGTGAGTGCAAGTGCAAATAATGAGTGAAAGAACCCTTTTATCCTTGCACAAACCCTAATTTTCTTTTGTAATAATTGCACAACTTGAGTTATCTGGTTGCCCTGTTTTGAGGGAGATCTTCTTGAATCACTGCTCTGAACTTAGAATCATTGTCAGTGAGGATTGAAAACGTATCTTCTTTTCTTCAATCATGCCATGGGTCTGCAGATCAAAGCATTTCAATTCTGAATCATACTAGACCTGTCTATGAAATTCTGCTTTACCAGATGGCTGTCAGAATCGGATTAACTTGAGCAGTTATAAGTCTTTCAAAACTCCATGCAGATCTTCCACATTTTGATTGAAAGTTATTTGGATGTTTTTCTAAGAACCCTTTAATCCGTAGTGTCAGATGTTTACTCAATGTGCTGAATTTAGGCACTAGCTGACTGGCGGGGGAAATTGTTCTTCTCTGTGACTCCCCCTGAGCCAGAGCTCACCCTTTTAGTTTTCAAAAGGAATATCAGCACGGATTCTAGTGTGGATCCATCCCCAATATTTTATGTACTTTTCTTTACCCAAATCTTGCTCATCTCCTTTTGAACTTCATCTGCATTCACTATACCTTTGCCTTTATCTTGTTTCTGATAATGTTCCATTGTACCTTTTCTATCCTAATTTCTCCTTCTATAGAATTGGCAATATGACCAGATCTATTGCAATTGTAACATACAACATTTCTTTGCTTATTTGAATGATATCCTCTTGATTTGCATTGATTAACCATATGTCCCATTCTATTGCATGCAAAGCATCTACCATTGAATGAATTGTTTATTTGCATATTTCTGCATTCATGAGATTTGTAACCATACGTTTTCCAGTTGAAACATTGTCCAGAGAAGGATGGATTAGTCTTATTCATTCTCCTCCTGCACTGAGTTACTTTATGACCAAAATTGTTGCAATTGAAGCAGTATCCATTGAAGGATGGATATCTTTGAGCATTTGGTTGCCTTACCCAAGGTCTTCTAGGCCTGTTTCTTTGATTTCCTGATCCAAAGTTCTTCTGATCGGATCGAGATCTTTCACCTTTCTTATATCCCAAGCCATGCTTATCATCTACCTTCTTTTGGCTGTCAAGAAGCACTTCAAGTTGGGCTGAGCTTATCTTGAATTTTTCTTTGTATTCATTTGTAGTTTGAAGATCTTGTTTAAGAGTGTCTATCTGATTCTCAAGTTGTTCTTCATTGTCTCTAGCTTCTTCAAGATCAGATTCAAGATGCCTGATTATTCTATCCATTTTGTGGCAGTCCTTTGTTTTCTCCTTGAGGGTTTGTTTTAGATTATCTTCAATCTTTCTTTTTTCTTCAATTTATTGGGTGAATCTCATAACCCCTTATTCCATTTCATGCCTTACCATAATGACTTCTTTTGACAGCTTCTCACATAGCTTATTTTTCTCATTCAGATCTTCATTAGTATCATTGACTTCATTCTAATTGGCTAATTTTTGAAGTAGTTCCTTTCTCTTTTTCACGGACATACTAAGTTTTTCTTTTAGCTCATTTATGAATTCATCAACTTGTTTGAGTCTTTCTCTAAAATTATTGACTTTAGAGTGAGATTGTTCAAGATCATCCAGGGTAGACTGAAGTTGTTCCTTCATACCATATGCATCCATTATGATTCCCAGATCTTCCTCAAGTTGTTAGGCTTTGTTTAGAGGAAATTAGCTCTGATACCAATTGTTGGAAACAAGGTAGATAACAGAGAGGGGGGGTGAATCAGTTATCTCAAAATTTCTTTGAATTTCTTTTCTTTTGTTATCTTAATATTCAGTGTTGTATTAAAACATGATAGCATATGTAATCATAAGAACATAAATAAAATTGACACCCATAACACAAGGATTTTTACGTGGAAACCCTGTTAAGGAAAAAACCACGGGGTGACTAACCCAAGATTGTATTCTTTGTTAAAGGAATAAGGAGTACAAAAATGGCACTTGCCAATTAGGGCTTACTACTCGAGCACACTGCTCACAAGAGGCACACTGCCTATAAGAGACTCATTGTCTACAAATCTTACAGAAGATAATAAAGTGTTTGAACTGATGAGAGGCATCTACAAATGCAGGAGTTTAATTCCAGTTTAGGCACAATATACTGATCTGATGCACTTCATTCTTCCTCTGTTTAATGCTTTTGTTTTGTCACATACCAGACTTGAATTGTTGCTCTCACACTTCTCCCTGCTTTTCTTCGCACTTTATTTCATCACTTATTCACACACACACACACTTACATGTTGAAATCTATCTGGTATATATATATATCCACATCAAGGATTTTTATCAACTTTGTAGTCGAAAGCAAGAACACTGCAAGTTATTAATTTGTCAGCTGAATCCGTGCTTGATTTGTGATGCATATCAAAAACATAGGCATAGAAGTCATTAATCATATCGGCCAACAATGTATAAACCCACAAATTTCTTGATCAACACCTTTTACTCATCTGGATTGAATTCTGATACTCTGTCGGTCAATTCTTCCTCTGTTTGCTCTACCTGACTGGAACCCAACACTTAGATGCTCATAGCTTTTTCTTGCTTTATAACCGAAGGCTAAATCTTTGGAATACAGTAGTCATGATACCCATCTTGACATGTCCAAGTCCGCAACTTACTGAGTTACACCATCTGAGAGATCTGGACCTGATTGTTGGACCTTGTTACATACTCTATTCTTGTTCACCGGATCAAAACATTCTTCAGTCTGACTTCTGATAGAGGCATATTATGTACTGCGGATGTGTGGGATAGACTTTGTTTCTATCAATGAGAACAATTATGAAGCCACACAGTGTCTCTTGCCAACAGTTACAAGAGGCAGTCATCTGGATATATTGGACAAAGTTTTCACAAGATTAGAAGAGTATAAGGTTAGACTAAATCCCAAGAAATGTGTTTTTAGAGTTATATCCAGCAAATTACTAGGCTACATAGTCTCTCACAGAGGAATTGAAGTTGACCCTGCCAAGGTAAAAGCTATCATGGATATGCCTCCAATGATAAATTTTAAATAGTTACACAGTTTACAAAGGTAGCTGCAGTCAATCTGAAGATTCATAACTCAACTAGATGATAAATGTCATCAGTTTCACCATCTTCTTTGTAAGGGAATTCCATTCATCTGGTCTGACCAATGTCAAGAATATTTTCAGCAAATCAAGGATCATCTATTGTCTCCCCCAGTACTTATGCCACCAATTGATGGAAAACCTCTCCTAAAGTATATCTCAGCTACCTCTTTAGCATTGGGGGTACTCCTGGCAAAAAATGATGAATAAGGAAAGGAAAGAGCTATCTACTACATCAGCATAACAATTGTAGGGTGTGAGCTTAACTATAGTCTGTTGATGGTGGTTTTAGTACACAATAATGCAGGTGTGATTCCTAGTTTCAAACCTCTCTTGAAAAGTATCTTACCCTAGGTAAGACTACTCCAAGGTTTCTACAGCTAGGTCTTAGCTTGCTTGAAATCCTTCAGTTGGAATGTTCTAGATGTACCGACAAGGGGTCTTTCATGTGATCTACATATTTTAATCGTTGGAATAGCAATTCTTGCAAACCCTTTGTGATTTCAGCTGATAAGACAATATGAAATGTTGCTAAAGTTCCTAAAATAACAACTATTTTCAAAAAAATGCAAAAGGGAGTAGGGTTTTAAGGAAATCCTAAGTGACATTCACAATATGTGGACTGCTGCAAGTAGACAAACACCCTAAAATTTAACCAGTTTTATGAGTTACCAAAATAAAAATGAATGTTACAGTACTACATAAAATGATGATATCTTCAATGGAAATCAAGAAATTTTTAGATCACATTCATTCATCAAATACCCAATAAATGGCACAATTTAATTTTTGAAATGCAATTGAACTTAAGCACAATTGATCAGCCTAGACTAACTTTGCATAGTTACCTACCATCAACAAATAACTAAAAGTATGGACTAAGAGCATTCATCAGATAGTTTCAACAAACTATGAACATTGCAAAAGCACAATTAATTAACTATTGGAGATAAAGAAGCGAACCATGAAACAAGATAAGCAAATACAATAAACAAATTCTCAAGGTAACTACAAAAACTTGCTTTGTATTACTTCAAATGGCAGACTGTCAACAATGCGGCATCAAGAATTCTCTCTCACAATGGAAATGGCAACCCCTTTATATAGGAGAGGAACCATACCAAGTTTTTGAGTGTATGGTGGAGATTAACTCAACACCAATGGTCTAGATTTACATCATTAAATGCATTCATGATAGCTCATAAAAAATCTCAGATTACATTTTGTCTCTTATGAAAAAGATGAAAAACAAACCCCAGGTACATTGAATGTAGACAATTTGACTAGTCAACTAAATATATATATATATATAGAAAAGGTTAATTTTGAGGCATAATGAAGACAAAATAGTGTCATATGTCACTCTAAATATAGGAGTTTATAATAGTGATGGGATTACATTTCAAAAATGTTCAAAAAGAGCATATCAAGACTGTCCATCCAAGTCTACTTTGTCTTCTTCTATAGCATGTTGCAGTAGTTGACCTAGGCTAAAAGTGCCAGATTGATATCTGTGGGGTCTGGGTTCTTAGGATGATTGACCTGGTATCTGAACATCTCCAACTCTTGGCTGTACCAATTGTATATTATTTCTATCTCTACCTTTGCCTTATGAAATGCATTAAACTCAGCTTTGAGGTCACTGACTCTATCCAGCCTAGCTTCCACATCTAACTCAGCATCTTCAAAAACTATCTTGTGTAGTTTATCTTTACATCCCTTCACATCATATGGCACCAAGTCATTATAGTCCATTACCAGACAATCTCTCAAAGTATCATTTATATCATATATGAGAGCCAATATGTTCTCATCTACTATTTTGCAAGCTTCCCTTGTGCTGTCAAAAAATTCCTTCCTCAGTTTTATTTGTTGATACCATTCATTGGCTTTATACAACCTGTCCTCGGTTAAGATATTTTCAGCCAATAACATCTAAGCTGGAAAGTTTCTGATTGCTTACACCCAAGGAAACATCTGTGAATAATATTCATGAAAAGAGTCACCTTCTTCATGCAAGTCTTTCCATTGTTCTCGAAGTTGAACCAAACTCTTATGGGATTCGGTTGCAGCGTCAATTATCTCACATCCCTTTTCATAGACTCTGATCATCCATTTTTGGGCACCTTTTGATAGAGTATGAACTTCACCAAGCTTAGACATTTCATCTCTTGACAAAAATGTAGGTACTGTCCTTATCTCTCCTTCAGAATCTAGTGGTTTTATCAGAAATTGAAGGCGTGCTCGGAGCTCCTCATTTTGTTTCTTTAATTCTTTCTTTGAAAGTTCATCCTTATTCAGCTACTCTAGGATTGAAGTAACAAACCCTTTGAACTCATCAACCCTTTGTGCTCATGTAGTTGGTCCCAAATTTACAGTTGTTAATAATCCTCAGCTCTAACCTATTCTCTATTTGTATCGAGCGGTGGGACAACTACCTCAACTATTTTAGATCCAGTTTCATCCTTGTAAATCCTAGATTGTACCTTTGCTTTCTTCTATTTCTTTGGCTTTTCATCTTGTGACAAAATTGTGCTCAAGTTTAATTTCATTATCTCCACCTAAGTCTCAAGATATGCTATTCTGCTTTGAAACCAATCAGGTGCTGAGGAAGAAAGCTTTCCAGATCCATCAAGATTTTCACTGTCTGTATTTGGGGACCCTTCAAGTAATCCATGTTTTTGTTCTGATTATTTATCTACATCTTTGTCTTCCTCATCTCCAAGATTTCTCCAATTTATCATTACATTTTCCCAAGCTCCCTCAAGGCCTTCCTCTATTTGGTCCTTCTCTGGAGGACTATCTGATATTTCAATTATCTCTACATTGACTATCTCATCCAATGGCTAATCAAGTACCTCATTATCTACCTCGTCAAATGCATCTTTCTCTAGTTCTTGCTCCTGAAGACCTAGTTCGGCACATACCTTCTCAATACCAGGTAGCAATGGCACATCCAAGGGAGTTGAATTTTGGTCCATGGGTATTTGGGAGATAGGAGTAACAGAGGATAAAGACATTGCAATTGAAGACAAGTTCACTTGTGTCAATTCGGTAAGCATAGTCAACCCCAAAGCTGGTGGGATGGAAGAAGCTGGCAAGATGGACGAAATGACTATGGGGGAAGTAATGGAGAAAGAGGGCAGAGAAGGTGAAAAAATAGTAGAAATGGGAGGTAATGTGGGGGAAGTGGTAAGTGAAGTAGAAGATATGGAGGGTGAGGATGTAAAAGTAGTGGAAGAATATGACAAGGTAGCAATGGATGGAACAAGACTACTTGGAGCACTGGAGGCTACTACTAATGAAGAAGAGATAACTGAAGCAGCAATTACAGGTGAAGAGGTAGTAGAGACATTGTTCTAAATAATGGTTGCTGAGGAAGAAGGAGAAACAACACAAATAGTAGCAGTGGTACTGACATTTAGAGCAATATGAGGTGGAGAAGCTAGCAGACTAGTATCATTATGAGTAGCAGCAGCCCCCGTAGGTTGTCTAACAGCCTTCACCTTACTCTTCTTCAACTTAGATCCTTCTTTGGGACCACTAGGAATATCTCTTTTCTTCAAAGCTCTTGTCCTAGTAGAAGGAGGCATTTCTTTCTTATTAGTCTTTGTAGTGACCTTCTTACTTTTTTGTGCTTTGCCTTTTCTGCCAAGGTTATATGGTCTTCATTGTCTGATCTCTGTCCCTAGGCCAGTTATGCCTCATAAGTGATTTCAATGGGTTCATCCTCTTCTCCTCCAGACTCTTTTTCTGATTCAAGTGCAGTGTATGTGAGCTATATTCCTTGTCCCTCCTCACCTTACTCTTCTTCGCCTTAGATCCTTCTTTGGGACCACTAGGAATATCTCTTTTCTTCAAAACTCTTGTCCTAGTAGAAGGAGACATTTCTTTCTTATTAGTCTTTGTAGTGACCTTCTTACTTTTCTGTGCTTTTCCTTTTCTGCCAAGGTTATATGGTCTTCATTGTCTGATCTCTGTCCCTAGGCCAGTTATGCCTCATAAGTGATTTCAATGGGTTCATCCTCTTCTCCTCCAGACTCTTTTTCTAATTCAAGTGTAGTGTATGTGAGCTATATTCCTTGTCCCTCCAAGGCAACAGTTTGATCCCTTACCCATGCTTTACTTAATCTGATCGGTTCCTTCATTATAACATCAAGGGAGATTTCTTCAGTGTTTGCCCAATTAGGTAGGGGAATTGGCTAGTGATATTGTTCCTCCCAAGCTCCTTTGTGCATTACATTGTCATCATCTTCTAATTGGTTAGGAACTGCAATAATATGGAATTTCCTTATAAAGGCCAGAGATAATCTAGAAAGGGATTTCTTCATGACCTCATAGTCATCCATACAATTTACCCAAAAGTCTTTTATATGCATCTTATCGAATAACTTCTTACTTACAAGCCTCTCCATCACCTTATTAGGATCAAAATGATCTCTTCCATTGTAGTAATGAAGATTGAGAAGTTGGAGTTTTTTGTCAGAATGCTCAGCTGACCCCAATGAAGGACATGCATAATTTCCCCTACCCAATAGGATGGGAAATTGGATGTTTGTTCTATGCAGATGCTTGAGTTTTTCAGCACAAGTTAGCAATTGTCTAGATAGTTCCAGGAGCACTACTTTGTTTCTTGGATACTTAGGGAGTTTGTAAGCCATCCCCATGAAGCCTTGTATCCTCAAATATGTGAACTTCTCAAATTGAATATACCAACTTCCATACTTGGTGACTTCTATCATAGCTTCGGTGGATATTCTTAGAATTGTGTTGCCTTGCAATAAACTAGTTATGTACATAGTAAAGGCATTGTTTACCCTCTTATAATGCCTAAGAGATTGTGTCAATTTGAGTTGTGTGTAGCATTCATAAACCTTAATCTGGGTTTTCTCATCATTTCCCACTTCCCCCACCTTGGATAGTCCAGCATAATGATTTTTCCTCACCAATTCATAAACTACGTAAGATGTCCATCTGAAGAAATACTTCTCTTTGAAGTTGTTGAATGCCTCATGGATGTTGTCACTTAGGATTTCTACCCAGTGGAACTTAGTTCCTTTTAATATCTCCTCAATTATAACAAACATCCATCCTTCATAGGTCGATGCTACAGGTAACCCATATATTCTGCTCAATAAGGTTATTAAATCTCCTATTTCATCATGAAAGTCACTCCGGTACAACACTTAAGGAAACTTGACTAAGGCAGATCTTTTACTTTTTGCCTATTATTCATTCATATGTTTTCTACATCCATTTTCATCTTTCTTATAGGTGGCTTCTGATCCTCCCTTTTCTAGCATAGTCATTACTGAATGCCATGGAATGCCAAAAATTTCAGCCAAGGATGGTGGACTTAGATTAGCTAACACTTTTCCAGTGGTAGTTTGGACTGTTCTTGTCATAATGCCATAGCTCTCTGCACAGGTGACAATCAGCTCCACACATTGAGCAGATGTGGGGAAAGCAATAGCTTCTGCAATCCCATTATCTTTTACCTTCTTAGCTCTTGGGGTTGGATTTGAGCCAAATATTCTGAGTCTGAAATCATCTAGGGCAATATGACCTAGGTCTGTGTCTCCTACATTCTTCCACCCAATAGCAATCTTGGTTTCTGGGGGAATACCTTTGAACTTGCACCTCATGAGTTGAACTCGTGGAGTCATCTAACCTGCAGGACTGGACCTTATAAGTTTTGAAGCCTTTGAGGTGTCTTCTCTAACTCCTACGTTTAAAGTCTATGATTACCAAATTGATTACTACATTATTAAGCCATGCTATAATAAATGAGTCTAAAATAAATCTACCAAGCAACCATCATATGCATATGAGAACAGAAGTCTAAAATCTTCTATCCATTGCATTTCACCCATTATCAAATAATGGAGCAATCTTACACTAATGCATGTAATAAATACTCTAATGCTTCAAATTCCTAATTAAAACATGTAAAACATCATAATTTACCAAGTGCAGTCATTATTTTACCTGACAAACATTTCTCCTTTTGAAAATTTCTTCTAAAATAGTCATTTCACTCAGTTTGTGCTAAATTTGGGGTTAACTGACCTACATAAAAAAAAACACTAAATTTGAAGTCAATCGACCTTAGTGGAGAAATTGGGGTAGTCCAACCAACTAGTCTGTCTATGCTCATGTCATCATACTGCCTTGCACAGATTTTTTGGTCAACGGACTTTCGCGGGCTTGGGCTAAGACTAACTTATGTTAGTCATTTAGGTTGGTCGGTTGTAAGTTCAGCGTAAGTTGATCAAAACAAACTTTACTACTTTTGTGCGGAATTGGGTATCGCTCAACCTTGCGGGGTTTTTAGAGTCAACCAACTAAGTCAGTGATGGTGCGTTTTGGTGCAAAGTGAGAGGGAGTTGATTTTGGTACAAAGTTGCTTTCTTATGGTTTGTAGGGGTTTTGGGCATGACAGATTTGCAGGACATTCTCGTACATCCGACCTGAGTCAGAGAAGTGATCTTTTAGCACTGAGTTGGAGCATCAAACTTTTAGCACAAAATTAACTTAAAGTTTTAGTGGGGATTTTCAAGGCCACTGACCGACCAGATTGATCACGAAGTTTAGAAAGTCAGTCAGATATGCTCTTAGCGCAAACTCTATTTCTCATTTTTTTTTGCAAATTGATTCAATGTGCTAAGGCAAAAATTCTTTGTCTCATTAGGGTTTGGCAAAATATTGGTTTCATTTTGTCTATGGGAAGGACCTTGGACGAAGCTCAAAAATATGCTGCCTTCCTCCTATTCGACATTAGGGTTTCATGATAATAAACTTACTTCAGCAGAGAAACCCTAACATGCATGCCCTAACCCTATCATTTCTATGTTTGGTGTGCTTTTGGAAGAAAATGCATTTGATTTTAATTGAAACCTTAATTACAAAAAACCCTGAACAGTGGAGTCGAACACCTACATGGTCCACGAGAAATGAGGTGAGTTGAAGCGTGCAGGTGGGGAGGAAGTCTCTGGGTAGAATCCATGGGTTGCACAGGGTAATCAATCACAACATCACCAAAGAGCTCTCCGAGTGTTTGTTCAATGCAGAATGAGGTTGAAAACCACAAAAATCCCTTTTGTCCCCTCAAATCAATTGCCATTAATGTAGAATGTACGAAGTGTCAATCAGGAGATTCGATAGAATATTAGGGTTTGCGCAGATTAAGGTTGCTTCTGACTTGGTGAGGTTTTAGAGTGTCACAGACCTAGTCAGATGATGTCGTTCTCAACACAAAAGTGATTAGCTCCATTGTGAGTGCTTTGCAGGATTTTAGGGATCCTCAGACCAGCAGGCGATTTGCCACTCTCTAACAAAGTCAGTGAATAAACATTGCAATGTGAAGTCAGTGACAATCAGTTTTAGCGCTAAGGTCAATGGATGTGAAAAATGGTGCTAAGGTTAGTCAGGTAGAAATACAGTGCTAGGGTCGAAGGCAAAGGATTCTAGTGCAAAGGTCAGACAAAGGGCATTTTAGCACAAAGGTCGGTTGGCAGCAAATTTAGCGCAAAAGACAGTCAGTCCTAGTTTAATGAAATGCAGGGACTTGGACTCAGCAGATTTTGAACTGACCTATTAACATTAGATTTCTACCATGGCAGGGAAGTGCATTTTGACCACTTTGACAACTTAGGAGATGGAAAACCCACTTGACACTCTAAGCCAAGATTTTAAACAAAGGGGGTCCCTATGTTTGAAATGGGGCTTGTGTGTGAGGCACAACAAATGGCAACTCTGCTGGGAAATGCTCCAGAGCATTTCAACGATAAACTTTCAGTTCGAACCCAGAATCTCTATGTTTTCCACACATTAGATGAGAAACCATGATATCATATCAAAGAATCAAAGACCACTAACCAGTGCAACCATCCATATCTCAAAAACCTGACTGTGTGTAACTACATTCATTCCCATCCCTTGGTGACTAGTTCACCCAAGATCCTTTGTGTTAAGCTATAAAGTTGAGATCATTTTACCACCAAGAAAATGCTCCAACATTTGAGAAATAATGAACCTTCAAGTAGTAATCCTTCTGCAATGATGTCCTTGATAAGACCTTTGAGGATCTTTGATGCTAATACTCTTCAGATAATAGCCTTCATATGAGAATCCTCAAATGATGATTTATATATTGATCCTTTGTAGTGGGTCTGGTGTTGAAAAACACCTTTTATTTTTACCCGATAGGCTAGCAGTACTCAGTACTACCTGCCACTCTCATTTGAATTTGTAGAATTGGTGTTGGTGGTAAAATTGGGTAATCCAAACTCTTCACTTAACATGAGATCACCTAGGCATACTTAGCTACTTCAGGATTATTTAAAGTGTAAGAGATATATGGTTAGAAAATACTTTAGGTGCACCAACTAACGACTCCTTTCCAATGAATAAACATCATACCTCTTGATATAAAAGTGGAACCCACAGGAAGACCTAAGCAGAACCTAGGCTTCTCAAAGAAAGACCACATAAAATTTACCCAACAAGGAAGCATCTGCAGGTCTGTATAACTGCAACCACATTCTAGAAACAAGAACCCTATGCAAAAGAAAGCACCACAAGCAAAAGTAAAGACAAAAGGACAACTAACTAAGAGAAAGCAAGAACACCTAAAAACTACAGAAAGTGAAAGTAGGAAAGCAAACCTAATTTAACGACAAACTACTCTAACCAAAGAAAACAAGAAATCCTAATTATGTACACTGAAGGGAGGCATGAATGCCTCTCAAGCCTAGAAGTAGTGTTTTAGAAACTGGCCATTGACGGGCAATGGGAGCTCCTCACCAGTAAGGCTATTGAGTCGATATGTGTTGTCACTAAGGATCTCATAGATCTAATATAGACCCAACCAAAGTTCATCAAACTTACCATGCTCACCTTTCTTCTCATGAGCTTTATCCCAATACAAGACTAAATCAAAAATGTGGAAGGCTTTCACCTTGGCTTTCTTGTTGAACCATTGCTTCACTACGTCTTGGTGTTTAGCAAAGTTTTCTATAGCAGCATTGTGTTTCTCTTCAAGGTGCAACAATTGAGCTAATCAGGAAGACAACTGATCATCAGTTCCAAGATAGTCTTGCATGAATTGTAGGATGGGGATCCTTAAGTGAATGGGAAAAATTGGCTCAATCCCATAGACTAAATGATAGGGCCATGTTCCCAATGCAGCCTTGTGTCAAATTCTATCAGCCCATAAGGCAAATTTGAGTTGAGTGGGCCATTCCTTAGGGTTTTTGTCTAGTAGTTTCTTAATTACCTCAAGCAAGTTTTTGTTCGTGGATTTAGCTACCCCATTCCCTTGTGGATACTAATTAGATGAGAATTTCAAGATGGTCCCATAATCAAATGCCTAATTAGAGAAACATACTGATGAAAAAGTAGGACCATTATCACAAACTAAAGAAAATGGGCATCTAAACCTAGTGATAATATGCTTTTCAATAAATTCAATGACTACCTCTGTGGTGCATTGTTTACAATCTATTGCCTCAGACCAATGGGTACAGTAATCAGTAGTAGTCAGAATATACCTATGGCCTGTAGAGGAGGGCAGATTGATCATATCAATAAAGTCGAGACCCCACTGAGCGAACGGTCGTAGCTCCACAACTGGTTGTAATGGCATGGTGGCATTTTACTCTATGTGTGTAGTAGTTTGATAGGTGTGGCAGGTTCTTACATGTGAGTAAGCATCTTTGAATAACGTAGGCTAGTAGTACCCAACCTGAAAAATTTGATTGGCCTTTGAATGGGCTAATCCGTGGCCTATCCCAAACCTCTCATGAAAACTGGTTAACACCTGATTTACTTCTGTCTTGTCTAGACATCTCAAATAGATCCCCTTGTGATTCTTCTTGTAAAGTATTGATCCCTTTATCATATAGCTGTTGCTTTTTAGTCTAAGTGCTCTTCTTTGAACCAAATTCAACTGTGGCAGGCAGCGCTGATTAAGTAGGTAAAATATGATGTCCTAATACCACTCATCTTTTGAGATATCCTCTAACATGTACTGCTGGGAGACTATGCCTGGCTCTACCTCTGCCATAGATTTGGTCAATGCTTACCCTCTAACCAACTTCATGGGCTGTATATCTATATCAAATTCTTGTAGGATAGTAACCCACTTGCCTCTCCTTTCTCCAAGTTCACTTTGCATCAATAGTACTTTAATTGCTGCATCTGGTACTATTGCAATTACTTGACTCCTTAGAATGTAATGATAGAACTTATTGACTACCTTTACCAGAGTGTATGCTTTCTTTTCCATGTTGGGATACCTTAACTTTGCGTCTTTTAATGGAGTACTCATGAAAGTGATGGGCCTTTCATCATTGACTGCTCTCTTCTGGGTCAACATTGTTGCACAAGTGTGTTCGGATGCAAATAAATAAATTTAGAATGGTAGTGTGTAATCTAGACTTACCAATACTAGAGCATTAGCTATGGCTTGCTTAATTTCTACATAGGCAGTATTGGCTTCTAGATTCCAATCCATTTTAGCGTCCTTTTTCAACATGGCATTGAGAGGTCGAACAATTTCAGCAAAACCTGTGATGAATTTGCGTACAAAGTTAATCTTACCAAAATAGGATTTAAGTTCCTTCTTGCTAGCTGGGGGTGGTATTTTGAGGATTGTGTTGCAAGTATGGGCCTAACCAGTGTTGTCATTGATGTCAACATACTCCTGTTGTATTGATGTCAAGGATTGGATGAGCTGTGTGATAAGGATATGGAGAAAATTAGTCCTATCAGAAATAGAGAACAGTGAAGCTCTATGAAGTGAAGATCCCAGATAGATGAAGATCAAAGAATGCATATCAAAGGGTTTGTATATATGTATCTAAAGATGATTCAGTCAAGATTTGAGAGATTCGCATGAAGATTTGAAGAAGTTATGGATGTATGAGTAGAACGGGTTTTGGTAGCTATTCAGAGGTGACAGATTGACACAAATAGGTCTAGTGAGATCTAGAAATGAAATATCTTGTTATGCGGATTTGGTGGAATGTTTAGGAAGCTAATGTGAATTGACAACTTAATTGGTTCGTGGTCTGGATGTCCGCAAGCATTTATTCTAATATGACAATGACAACAGACTGTGTTCTTGAGGTTCTAGATGAAGATGCAAATGATTTTAATAAGTAAAAGTGGTGTGGATGCTCTTGGTGACTTTGGAAAGTTTGTGGGAGTCTCTAGACAGTGTCTAGCTCATGTTGGTAGTCCGCATTGAAGATTGAGCTCGTAATTGAAGATTTACTCTTAGGTGATGGTGTTCTCCCTAATCATGGCCGACCGGATGTTTTACACATCTTGCAGATGATCTTGAAGATGTTATGTGAAGCATGGCATGATCCTTAAAGAAGATTGAAGTCCCAGATATGTGTGTCCAATAGTGTGGTGATACGCATGAAGTTTTGTAATAAGTCAAGTTGTATTTGAGTAATTGCTCTATTATAAAATGATGCATGTGTTGTGCCGACTTGGATGTCTATCCCTAAATTGATGTCTTGTATAAATAAGATTTGTGAAGTCATTTCAAAGTATCCTTTGTGAAGATGAGAGTATGGTAGAAAGGAGAAGAGCAAAAAATAGAGTAGAAGTGTTGAGCTTAAATGGAATTGTCTCAAGAATGGTGAAGATGCTAATTTCTAGTTCAAGTATGTAATATTTATATTATCATTCTGTAGATAGTGTGTCTCTTGTAGGCAGTGGGCCTCTTGTGAGTAGTGTGCTCGGGCAGTGAGCCCTAATTGGCAAGTTCCATTTTGTTCTTCTTATTCTTTTAATAGAGAATACAATCTTGGGTTAGTCACCCCGTGGTTTTTCCCTCAACTGGGTTTTCCACGTTAAAATCTTGATGTCATATGTGTTAATTTGTTTCTGCTCTTGAATTATTGTATTGTGCTTCCATGATTGAATTATTATTATACTGTTGAAACACACGAAGGATTTAAGTGCTTAAAGAAAACAAAGTTTTGTGACAACTGATTCACCCCACCTCTCAATTGTCTGATGTAAAACCAAGAATTGGTATCAGAGCCAAGTTCCTCTAAAAGGAGCTTAATCACTTGAGGAGATCCAGGATGTCTTCCTATAAGAAGGATAGTTTGAGGTTTGATGGAACTAATTACACTCTTTGGAAAAACAGCATGGAATGTCACTTGCAATGTATGGGAATGCAATATTGGACCATAACTTCCAAGAAGTATGTTCCTCCAAAGAATGTTTTGACAAATGTAGATGAATTTAGAGATACTGAAGATAATCTTTGAGCTAAAGAAGCCTTACTAAGTGCCTTATCTGATTCAAAGCTGACAAATGTTATGGATTTAAAAACTGCATATGAGATTTGGGCAAAGCTGGAACTTCTGCATGAAGGAGACAAATATGTTAAATGTGCCAAGCTACAGAGTTTGAAAGGAAAATTCAAATACCTGAAGATGAATGAAGATGAGAATATCACTACATTTATGCCAAAAGTAAATGAGCTTGTTTGTGGCATTAGGTGTGCTGGTGGAACCTTGGATGAAGATGAGATTGTTACCAAAGTTCTCAGATCCCTACCTCCTACTTATAAACACAAGGTTGCTGCTATTGAAGAATTCAGATCTTTATCAAATATCACAAGAGATCAATTGGTTGGAAAATTGGCTGCATTTGAATTGGCTAAGTTTGGAGATGCACCCCCCAAGACTGAATTTGCATTCAAAGCTAGTGCCTCTGTAAAAGGTAAACCAAGGTATGATCCAGGAGAGAACTCCTCAAAGAAACTATCATGGTATGAAAAAGCAAGAAAAGATCTGGAAGGAGATGAGGCAGAAGCTGCTCAACTTGAAGCCCTTAACGTAAAAAGACTACGTAGAGGTTTTGGTAAGTATGAAGGAAAATTGCCCTTCAAATGTTTCAATTGCAACAAGATTGGTCATTTTGCTTCAAGGTGTCTAAAAATATTTTCAAGGACAAATCCAAATAGATCAAGATTCCAAAAAAAATGTTACTATGTTCATGAAGATGATGATGATGAAGGAGTAATAGATGATGAATCAGCGACAGGAAACAAATCCGGAAGTGACTGGGTGTTCATTTCCATCAAGGAAGAGGATCAAATGCCCATTGAATCTATCAACCATAAATAGGTAGAAAGAGGTCTGGCTGCTCAAGTTGAAGAAAAAGATGAATACGTCATTGACAGTGGATGCTCCCACCATATGACTGGTGACAAAAATAAGTTCATAGATCTAGAAAGATATGAAGGAGTTGTAAAATTTGGTGATAACTCTGTTGGTAGAATCAAAGGCAAAGGAACTATTTCTTTTGATGGAAAGAATAAAACTAGTGATGTACTGAATGTTGATGGCCTAAAGCAGAATCTTCTCAATGTTGGATAGTTGCTAGACAAAGGCTATGATCTCCAATTCAAAAATAGAAAATGTAAAATCTTTGAAAGTTCTGGAATAGAGATTGCATCTGGTACTCAAACAAAAGGTAACATCTTCCACTTAGTTGGTACTCGCAAAAGTTGTTTATTTGTTCAAATTGATCAGAGTTGGTTGTGGCATAGGAGAATGTCTCATGTAAATTTTGATAACATCATCAAGATAGGCAATACCCAGGCTGTAAGAGATCTTCCAAGATTGGTGAAACCTACTAACAGTTTGTGCAAAGAATGTCAGTTGGGTAAGCAAAGCAGAGTCACATTCAAAAGTAAGGAACAATCTTCTACCGAATTGTTGGACTTAGTACATACTGATCTATGTGGACCAGCAAGAATCAGGAGCTTCCAAGGTGATAGATATTTCATGTTACTAATTGATGACTATTCCCAGATGATGTGGGTGACCTTCCTGAAAGAGAAATTTGAGGCTCTTACAAAATTCAAAATATTCAAGGCTATGGTAGAGAATGAAACCAGGTTAAACATAAAATGTCTTAGGTCTGATAGAGGTGGAGAATTCACATCTGGAGAGTTCATAGAATTCTATGAGAAACATGGGATAAAAAGATAGTTATCTGCTCCAAGGACTCCACAACAAAATGGAGTAGTGGAGAGAAATAACTGGACCATCCAGGAAGCATCTAGAACCGTGATGATGAAGGCAAATGTTCCTCAGATCTACTGGAGAGAAGCTATAAGCACTATTGTCTATACTCAATCGAGTACAAATCAGAAGCAATACTAGTAAGACCCCTTATGAATGCTAGTTTGGCATCACTCCTACTGTGAAGTATTTCAAAGTCTTTGGTAGCAAATGTTACATTAAAAGAGATGAAGACCTTGGAAAATTTGATGCTAGAAGTGATGAAGGAATATTCTTGGGTTATTCTACTCAAAGCAAAGTGTACCAGTGTTATAACAAGAGATTGCGAAAGTTTATAGAAAGTACAACTGTGAAAGTTGATGAAGGCATTGAAAAACCCTCAAGGTTTTATGAATATGAAGAAGATCAAAATGATGTTTTGGTTCAAGAAGTTCAAGTCCCTTCTGAAATTCAGATCCAGACTAATCTAGAGAATCCTAAAATATAGGAAGAAGAGATAAGCTTGAATGAACCTGTCCAAGAAATAGAAGTGTAAGAAATTCCCAAAACTCCTTGGTATGTAAGACTGAATCATTCTAAAGACCAGATCATAGGTGATAGAAGAAAAGGTGTTCAAGCAAGAAGAAAGATTGCTCAAGATTCAGAAAAGTATTGTCTGATTTCAAAGATTGAACCCAAAATAGTAAGTGAAGCATGCAATGATGAAAGCTAGGCCAAAGCAATGGAGGAAGAGTTGATGTAGATTGAGAAAAAACACACTTGGGATCTTGTTCCTAGACCTAGAAACAAAAATGTGATTGGAACCAAATGGGTCTTCTGGAACAAACTGAATGAAGATGGTGAAGTAGTCAGAAACAAAGCCAGATTGGTCTCCAAGGGTTATTCTCACGTAGAAGGAGTTGATTTTGAAGAAACTTTTGCTCCGGTAGAAAGAATTGAAGCAGTTAGATTATTTCTTGCTTTTGTTGCCTTTAAGGATTTTAAAGTATATCAAATGGATGTCAAGTCTGCCTTCCTGAATGGTGACTTGGAAGAAGAAGTATACTTTGAGCAACTAGATGGATTTCAGTTGTCTGGTCATGATGATATGGTCTGCAAGTTGAAGAAAGTACTATATGGACTCAAACAAGCCCCAAGAGCCTAGTATGAAAGACTAGATAAACATCTTTTGAATATTGGGTTCAACAAAGCTACTGCTGACAGTAACTTATACTTCAAGATTGAACATGAAAATATCTTGATTGTTGAAGTATTTGTTGATGATATCATTTTTGGAGGAAGAGATAGTATGTGCAAGACTTTTGCAAATCAAATGAAAAGTGAATTTGAGATGTCTATGTTTGGGGAAATGAATTTCTTCTTGGGTTTGCAAATCACTCAAACAATGAAATGAATCTTCATATCTCAAACCAAATATGTGAAAGAATTGTTGAAGAAATTTGGGATGGAAGATTCAAAACCAATGAATACTCCCATGGCAACCAGATGTAAACTAAGCAAAGATGATGAATCTCCTAAGGCTGATTAGAAAAAGTATAGGTCAATGATTGGAGGACTACTGTATCTTACTCAAACTAGACCTGAAATTATGAATGTTGTTAGTCTTGTTGCCAGATTCCAAGCTGATCTTAGAGAATCTCATGTCATGGCATTCAAGAGAATTCTTAGATATCTAAAGGGAATAGTTGAGTATGGTTTATGGTATCCTAGGGATCATGATTTCTCTCTTCATGCATATACAGATGCGGATTGGGCAAGAGATGTGGATGACTGGAAGAGTACCAATGGTGGTGGATTCTTTTTGGGGAAAAGATTAGTTTCTTGGCTAAGCAAGAAACAAGAGGCAATATCTCTATCCACTACAAAAGTAGAGTATATTGCAGTAGTAGGTAGCTGCACTCAAGTATTATGGATGAAGCAAATGCTAAGAGACATCAGAGTGGAGTATGAGGAACCTATCACAATCTTCTGTGATAACTCAAGTGCAATAAATATATGAAAAAAATCTGGTGTTGCATTCAAAGACAAAACATATATCCATCAAATTTCACTTTTTGAGAGAGCAGGTGAACAAGAGTGAAGTCAGATTGGATTTTGTGCCCTCTAAGGATCAGATTGTAGACATTTTTACTAAACCTCTACCTAAGGAATCTTTTGAGTATCTCAGGGAGAAGTTAGGGATCATTACCCCTCCAGTTTTGAATTCAGTTGCACTGATGTGCATTAGTCCAGTGGATCTCACAGTCATATCTTGTGATCTGGATTGATGATAGGAAGCTATTACTCAGGGGGAGTATTCTGTATAATTTTGATTGATACGAGTATGTGCCCTTTTCCATTGATGTCAAAGGGGGAGAGAAGACATATGAAAAACAAAAGTGGTTGCTGATCAAAGGGGGAGCAATTGCTATTGATAGGGGGAGCTATGTCAGTTAGTGAGGAGAAGTTCTTGTCTTGATGGTTAAAACAATTTTTCACATCATATGTTGCCATCAATGATAAAGGGGAAGATTGTTGCAAGTATGGGCCTAACCGGTGTTGTCATTAATGACAACATACTCCTATTGCATTAATGTCAAGGATTGGATGAGCTGTGTGCTGAGGATATTGAGAAAATTAGTCCTATCAGAAACAGAGAAGAACAGTGAAGCTCTATGAAGTGAAGATCCCAGATAGATGAAGATTAGAGAATGCGTATCAAAGGGTTTGTACATATGTGTCTAAAGATGATCCAGTCAAAATTTGAGAAGTCCACATGAATATTTGAAGAAGTTATTGCCGTATGAGTAGAACTAGTTCTGGTAGTTGTTTAGAGGTGACAGAGTGACACAAATAGGTCCGGTGAGATCTGGAAATGAAATATCTTGTTATGCAGATTTGGTGGAATGTTTAGGAAGCTAATGTGAATTGACAACTCAATTGGTTCATGGTCTGGAGGTCCACAAGCATTTATTCTAATATCACAGTGAAAAAAGACTATGTTCTTGAGGTTCCAGATGAAGATACGAATGATTTTAGTAAGCAGAAGTGGTGTGGATGCTCTTGGTGACTCAGGCAAGTTTGTGGGAGTCTCTAGACTGTGTCCAGTTCGTGTTGGTGGTCCGCATTGATGATTGAGCTTGTAATTGAAGATTTACTCTCAGGTGATGCTGTTCTCCCTAATCATGGCCAACTAGATGTTTTACACATCTTGCAGATGATCTTGAAGATGTTATGCGAAGCATGGCGTGATCCTTAAAGAAGATTGAAGTCCCAGATATGTGTGGCTGACAGTGTGGTGATACGCACGAAGTTTTGTAATAAGTCAAGTTGTATTTGAGTAATTGCTCTGTTATAAAATGAAGTATGTGTTGTGCCGACTTGGATGTCTATCCCTAAATTGATGTCTTGTATAAATAAGATTTGTGAAGTCATTTCAAAGTATCCTTTGTGAAGATGAGAGTGCGGTACAAAGGAGAAGAGCGAAAAGCAGAGCAGAAGTGTTGAGCTTAAATGGAACTGTCTCAAGCATGGTGAAGATGCTAATTTCCAGTTCAAGTATGTAATATTTATATTATCATTCTGTAGATAATGTGTCTCTTGTAGGTAGTGGGCCTCTTGTGAGCATTGTGCTCGGGCAGTGAGCCCTAATTGGCAAGTGCCATTTTGTTCTTCTTATTCTTTTAACAGAGAATACAATCTTGGGTTAGTCACCCCGTGGTTTTTCCCTCAACCGGGTTTTCCACGTTAAAATCTTGGTGTCATATGTGTTAATGTGTTTCTGCTCTTGAATTATTGTATTGTGCTTCCATGATTGAATTATTATTATGCTGTTGAAACACAAGAAGGAATTAAGTGCTTAAAGAAAAGAAAGTTTTACAGTGACAACTGATTCACCCCCCCTCTCAGTTGTCTATCGTAAAACCAACAGATTGTTTGTATTCGGTCTGGATCAATGGATATGCCTCATTTAGATATCACATGCCCCAGCAACTTACCTTCAATTACTCCAAAGATGCACTTCTTAGGGTTGAGTGAGATACCATAATCTTTGCACCGTTGTAATACTTTCCTTAGGTTAGCCACATGATCCTCTCGCCTTTTTGAAAACGTTGTAAGATCATCCATATAGATTATGATGTATTTTCCAATTAATCCCTTTAAGGAAATGTCCATTTCTTGTTGGAAGGTGGCACCAACATTTATCAACCCAAATGGCATTCGGCAATATGCATAGATGCCCCATTTACATGTAAAAGATGTTTTCAATCTGTCCTCATGGTCAACCATTACTTGATTGTAACCTGAATACCCATCTAGAAAAGACATCATCTATGATCCGTTAACAATATGCAATACTTCGTCTAATGAGGGCAAAGGAAAATTATCCTTTTTAGATGCTCGATTCAAATTCTGAAAGTCGACACAAAGTCTAATTTCACCATTTTTCTTTCAGACCTGAACCAGATTTGCTACCCAAGCAAAATGTCTGACGGGAAATATTATTCTTGCTGATGGCAGTTTTTGTCCTTCTTTGAAGATTAGAGGCTCCAACAAGGCATTCATCAGCCACTGCCTTTGCCTAAATAGTTTGCTCCTGGTTTCAGTGGAATGGTATGAGTAATGATCAATGTGTCATACGTCTTGAGGTCTTCATAGCTCCATGCTATAACTTCATGATAGTCTCTTAATGCATGAATGATGCCAGCCTTTTCTTTTTCATTACTAGCCTTTCCAATAAACACATTCTTAATCTCTTCATCTATCCTCAAATTGAAAGGATCACACTGTCCTCCGGTAGATTCTCCCTCTTTCCTCTGGGTTCCTAGGTTGTCTAAATTGAACAATCTTTCCAACTCTACCATCCCCTATGGAATTGTGTTGGTCTTTAGATTTAGGACTCCTTCTAAATCCATCTCAGTAGGTTCCATTTCCTCTTCATCTATTATTTGAGTGGTGAAGACATTTGATGAAGTGAGGAAGTTGATTATATTCTTGTCGTCCTCAAAGACTTGAAAATTCATGACATTATTTGATATAGACGGAGTTGTGACAAATTCGACAGTAAACTTCTTTAACCCTACCATGGCTGTTGGCTCTAATGTGCTTGCTATTTGAGCTAGAGTATTTGCAACATGATTTTGTCTTCGAGGAATTAACTGGATATTGAAATCGTCAAATCATTCAATCAGATCCCACACTTGGTTTCTATACCTATTTAATCTCTTATCATTACACGAATACTGTTTCCTCACTTGTTTCACAACCAATTCTGAATCTCTGAATACTTGAAGAACTCTGGCTTTCTTCTAAAGAGCCATCAACAATCCTTGCACCAAAGCTTCATACTCATTTATGTTATTTGTGCAGGGAAATTGTAATCTGTGCGACGCTAAATATGAGCTTCTAGTAGGACTGATCAACTCAATGCCTGTCCAGGACCCTGTTGCAAGTATGGATCTAACTGGTGTTGTCATTGATGTCAACATACTCATGTTGCATTAATGAGAAGGAGTGGATGAGCTGTGTGCTAAGGATATTGAGAAAATTAGTCTCAATCAGAAACAGTGATGAATAGTGATGACAATAAGGTAAAAGTCCAAGATAGGTTGAGGACCAGAGGATGTGGTTTAAAGGGTGTGTAGATATGAGTATGGAGATGATCCAGTCAAGTTTTCAATGGTCCACATGAAGATCTGATGAAGTTATGGCTGCTCAAGTAGAACTGGTTCTAACAGGTGTTCAGAGGTGACAGAGTGTCACAGATAGGTTCGGTGAGATCCGGACATGCATCATCCCATTCTATGGATTGGAGGGAATGTTTAGGAAGTCCTTGAGAAGTGTCAAATAGATTTGTTCGTGGTTTGGAGGTCCAGAAGTGCCTATTCCTTTGTGACAGTGATGACAGACTATGTTCTTGAAGCTCCAAATGAAGGAGAGAAGAATTCCTATAAGCTGATGAAGTGCGAATGTTCTTGGTGACTCAGGAAAGGTTGTGGTGATCTTTGGATCATGTCTAGTTCATGTTGATGGTTTGCATCGAAGTTAGAGTTTGGATTTGATGAATAACCACCAGATGTTGGTGTTCTTCCTGAGACTAGCTAACCGGATGTATTACACGTCTTCCAGATGATCTATAAGTATTTGCCAACTTAGATGATTGTTCCTAAGTCGATGCCTTCTATAAATAAGAGATTGTGAAGTCATTCTAAAGTGTTTTTTTTTGGAGATGAGAGTGTGGTAGTGAAGAAGAGAGCGAAAGGCAAAGCAGAAGTATTGGTCTTTAATGGAACTGATTCAAGCATGGTGAAAATGCTATTCTCCAGTTCATGTATGTGATACTTATTTCTTTGTAGATAGTGTGTCTCTTGTAGGCAGTGAGCCTCTTGTGAGTAGTGTGCTTGGGCAGTGAGCCCTAATTGGCATGTGCCATTTTGTTCTTTCTATTCTTCTAACAGAGAATACATTCTTGGGTTAATCACCCCGTGGTTTTTCCCTTAACTAGGTTTTCCACGTCAAAATCTTGGTGTCTTATGTGTTGATGAGTTTCTACTTTTGATTTGAATGCATTATGTCTCATGTTTAATATACTGCTAATCACCAAGAAGTTTTAAGTGTGTAAATTGGAGAAAGTTTTGCACAACTGATTCACCCCCCCTCTCAGTTGTGTGCACTAAGTCTAACAATTGGTATCAGAGCCAAGTTCCTCTAAAAGGAGCTTAACCGCTTGAGGAAGATCTAGGATGTCGTCTTACAAGAAGGATAGTCTGAAGTTTGATGGAACCAACTTTGCTCTTTGGAAAGGTCGCATGAAATGTCACTTGCAGTGTATGGGAATGGTGTACTGGTTCATAGTTACAAAAGTGTATGTACCTCCACAGGGTGGTTTGACAATGCTAAATGAAATCACAGATGCTAAAAACAATCTGCGGACCAAAGAGGCTCTTCTAAGTGCATTATCTGACTCAGAGCTCTCAAATGTTATTGAGCTACCAACTGTTGTTGAGATTTGGAATAAACTGGAACTTTTGCATGAAGGAGACCAGTATGTTAAATGTGCAAGGTTACAGAGTCTAAAAGGGAAATTTGAAAAATTGAAGATGAGAGATGATGAAACTATTACCACTTTTATGCCAAGAGTGAATGAGCTGGTTTGTGGAATTAGAAATGTTGGTGGAGTCTTGGATGAAAATGAAATTGTTGGTAAAATTCTCAAATCCCTTTCTACCTCTTACAAAATCAAGGTTGCTACCATTGATGAATTCAGAGCTCATACAACTGTCACAAGAGACCAATTGGCTGGCAAATTGGCTGCATTTGAAATGACCGAGTTTGGAGATGATCCCCCCAAGATTGAATCTACATTCAAAGCCAGTGCCTTTGTGAAAGGTAAACAAAGATTTGTTCCAGGAGAGAACTCATCAAGAAAACTATCTTAGTATGAAAAAGCAAGAAAAGACCTGGAAGAAGAAGAAGTAGAGACTGCTCAACTTGAAGCCCTCTTTGCAAAGAGACTACCAAGAGGATCCAATAAGTATGAAGGAAAATTACCTTTTAAGTGTTTTAACTACAATAAGATTGGTCATTTTGCCTCAAGATGTCCGGAAAGATTTTCAAAGCCAAATCCTAACAGATCTAGATTCCAAAAGAATTGTTACTATGTTCATGAAGAAGATGATAATGAAGGGGTAACAGATGATGAATCAGAGACTAGAAATAAATCAGGAAATGAATGGGTGTTTATTGCCATCAAGGAAGAAGAACCAATATCCTCTGCATCTGTCAATCATAAAGTTGTAGAAAGAGCTCTGGCTACCCAAGTTGAAGAAAAGGATGATTGGGTCATTGACAGTGTTTGCTCTCACCATATGACAGGTGACAAAAATAAGTTCATAGATATGGAAAGGTATGAAGGAGGAGTGGTGAAGTTTGGTGATAATTCTGCTAGTAGAATCAGAGGAAGAGGAACTATTTCTTTTGATGGAAGAAACAAAACTGGTAATGTATTGTATGTTGAAGGCTTGAAGCACAATCTTCTCAGTGTTGGACAGTTGGTGGACAGAGGCTATGATCTCCGGTTCAAGGATGGAAAATGCAAAATCTTTGAAATTTTCAGAACAGAGATTGCATCCGGTGCTCAAACTAAAGGTAATATCTTCCACTTGGTTGGTACTGGTAAAAATTGCTTATTTGTTCAAGTTGATCAAAGTTGGCTATGGCATAGAAGGATGTGTCATGTGAATTTTGATAATATCATCAAAATTAGCAATACTCAGGTTGTAAGAGATCTTCCAAAATTGGTGAAACCTACTAACAACTTGTGCAAGGAATGTTAGTTGGGTAAGCTGAGCAGAGTCACATTCAAAAGCAAGGAACTGTCCTCTACCAGAATATTGGACCTAGTTCACACTAATCTTTGTGGTTCGACAAGAACTAGGAGTGTTCAAGGTGATAGATACTTCATGCTGCTAATTGATGACTATTCCCAGATGATGTGGGTAACTTTTCTGAAAGAGAAATCTGAAGCTTTTGAGAACTTCAAAATATTCAAGGCTCTGGTAGAGATTGAAACCGGATTGAAGTTGAAATGTCTAAGGTCTGATAGAGGTGGAGAATTCACATCCGGTGAGTTCATAGAGTTCTGTGAGAAACATGGAATAAAGAGACGGTTGTCTGCTCCTAGGACTCCACAGTAGAATGGAGCAATAGAAAGAAAGAACCAGACCATACAGGAAGCTTCTAGGACCATGATGATGGAAGCTAATGTTCCTCATATCTATTGGAGAGAAGCTGTCAGCACTACAGTCTATCCTCTCAATCGAGTTCAAATCAGAAGCAATATCGGTAAGACTCCTTATGAACTTTGGTTTGACATCACTCCTACTATGACGTATTTCAGAGTGTTTGGTAGCAAATGTTACATTAAAAGAGATGAAGATCTAGGCAAGTTTGATGCTAGAAGTGATGAATGAATTTTCTTGGGTTACTCCACTCAAAGCAAAGCATACCAGTGTTACAATAAGAGATTGAGAAAGATGATAGAAAGTACAAATGTGAAGGTTGATGAAGGAATTAAGAAACCTTCAAGGTTTTATCAATATGATGAAGATGATCAGAATGATGTTCTGACTCAAGGACCCCAAACTTCTTCCGGTACTCAGAATCAAATAGATCTGGTAATTCAGGGAGAAGACATGAATCATAATGAGCCTGATCAAGAATTAGAAGTGCAAGAAACCCCCAAAGTTCCCAGGTATGCAAGACTGAACCACTCTGAAGATCAAATCATTGGTGATAAAAGCAAAGGAGTTCTAACAAGAAGGAGAATTCCTCAAGATTCAGAAGAGTATTGTTTGATCTCTAAGATTGAACCTAAGACAGTGAATGAAGCTTGCAATGATGAAAATTGGACTAAAGCAATGGAGGAAGAGCTGGTGCAAATAGAAAAAAATCACACTTGGGATCTTGTTCCCAGACCTAGAAACAAGAACGTGATTGGAACCAAATGGGTATTTTGGAACAAACTAAATGAAGTTGGTGAAGTAATCAGAAATAAAGCTAGATTGGTCTACAAGGGCTACTCTCAAATAGAAGGAATTGATTTTGAAGAAACTTTTGCTCCGGTGGCAAGAATTGAAGCAGTCAGACTATTTCTTGCATTTGTTGCCTTCAAGGATTTCAAGGTGTATCAAATGGATGTCAAGTCTACTTTCTTAAATGGTGACTTAGAAGAAGAAGTGTACATTGAACAACTGGATGGATTTCAATTATCTGAGCATGATGATATGGTCTGCAAGTTGAAGAAGGCACTGTATGGACTAAAGCAAGCCCCAAGAGCCTGGTATGAAAGATTGGACAAACATCTTTTGAAGATTGGTTTCAACAAAGGTACTGCTGATAGTAACTTGTATTTCAAAATTAATCATGAAAACATCTTGATTGTTGAAGTATTTGTTGATGATATCATCTTTGGAGGAAGAGACAGTATGTGTAAAACTTTTGCAAATCAAATGAAAAATGAGTTTGAGATGTTAATGCTTGGTGAAATGAATTTCTTCCTAGGTCTGCAAATTACTCAAACAAAGAAAGGAATCTTCATTTCTTAAACCAAATATGTGAAAGAATTTTTGAGGAAATTTGGGATGGAAGATTCAAAGCCAATGAATACTCCCATCACAACCAAATGTAAGTTGAGCAAAGATGATGACTCTCCTAAGGTCGACCAGAAAAAGTACAGATCAATGATTGGAGGATTGTTGTATCTCACTCAAACTAGACCAAATATAATGCAGGATGTGGGTCTTGTTGCTAGATTCTAGGCTGATCCCAGAGAATCTCATGTCATGGCAATCAAAAGGATTTTTAGGTATCTAAAAGGAACAATTCAGTATGGTTTGTGGTATCCTAGAGATCATGATTTCTCTCTTCATGCATATACAGATGCAAATTAGGTAGGAGATGTGGATGACCAGAAGAGTATCAGTGGTGGAGCATTCTTTTTGGGAAAGAGATTGGTTTCTTGGCTAAGCAAGAAACAAGAGGCAATATCTTTGTCTACAATTGAAGCAAAGTACATTGCTGCAGCAGGTAGTTGCACTCAAGTTTTGTGGATGCAGCAGATGCTAAGAGACATCAAAGTAGAGTATGAGGAGCCTATCACAATCTTCTATGATAATTCAAGTACAATAAATATTTCTAAGAATCTGGTGTTGCATTCTAAGACTAAGCATATATCTATCAAATTTCACTTTCTAAGAGAGCAAGTGAACAAGGATGAAGTCAGATTGGAGTTTGTGCCCTCAAAGGATCAGATTGTAGATATCTTTACTAAACCTCTTCCCAAGGACTCTTTTGAGTATCTTAGGGAGAAGTTAGGGGTTATTGCCCCTCCAGTGATGAACTAGGATGCATAGATGTGCATTAGTCCAGTGGATATCATAGTCATATCTTGTGATCTAGATTGATGGGAGTTGCTACTCAGGGGGAGCAGCAGGTATGATTCTGAAGTATTGAAGTTGCAAGTATGAGCCCTTTGCCATTGATGTCAAAGGGGGAGAAAAGACATGTGAAAAACAAGTGGTTTCTGATCAAAGGGGGAGCAGTAAAGGAAGAAAAGACATGTGAATGGTTGTTGCTAGGGGGAGCTGTGATAGTAAGGAGAAGTTCTTGTCTTGATGGTTTTTCACATCATATGTTGCCATCAATGACAAAGGGGGAGATTGTTGCAAGTATGGGTCTAACTGGTGTTCTCATTGATGTCAACATACTCATGTTGCATTAATGAGAAGGAGTGGATGAGCTGTGTGCTGAGGATATTGAGAAAATTAGTCTCAATCAGGAATATTGAAGAATAGTGATGACAATAAGGTAAAAGTCCAAGATAGGTTGAGGACCAGAGGATACAGTTTAAAGGGTGTGTAGATATGAGTCTTGAGATGATCTAGTCAAGTTTTCAGAGGTCCACATATGGATCAGAAGAAGTTATGGCTGCTCAAATAGAACTGGTTCTGGTAGGTGTTCAGAGGTGACAGAGTGTCACAGATAGGTCCAGTGAGATCTGGACGTGCATCATCCCATTCTATGGATTGGAGGGAATGTTTAGGAAGTCCTTGAGAAGTGTCAAATAGATTTGTTCATGGTTTGGAGGTCCAGAAGCACCTATTCCTTTGTGATAGTGATGACAGACTATTTTCTTGAAGCTCCGGATGAAGGAGAGAAGAATTCCTATAAGCTGATGAAGTGCGAATGTTCTTGGTGACTCAGGAAAGGTTGTGGTGATCTTTGGATCATGTCTAGTTCATGTTGACGGTCTGCATCAAAGTTAGAGTTTGGATTTGATGAATAACCACTGGATGTTGGTGTTCTTCCTGAGACTGGCTGACCGGAAGTATTACACGTCTTTCAGATGATCTATAAGTATTTGCCAACTTAGATGATTGTTCCTAAGTCGATGCCTTCTATAAATAAGAGATTGTGAAGTCATTCCAAAGTGTTTTTTTGTGGAGATGAGAGTGTGGTAGCGAAGAAGACAGGGAAAGGCAGAGCAAAAGTATTGGGCTTTAATGGAACTAATTCAAGCATGGTGAAGATGCTATTCTCCAGTTCATGTATGTGATACTTATTTCTTTGTAGACAATGTGTCTCTTGTAGGCAGTGAGCCTCTTGTGAGTAGTGTGCTTGGGCAGTGAGCCCTAATTGGCATGTGCCATTTTGTTCTTTCTATTCTTCTAACAGAGAGTACATTCTTGGGTTAATCACCCTGTGGTTTTTTCCTTAACTAGGTTTTCCATGTGAAAATCTTGGTGTCTTATGTGTTGATGAGTTTCTACTTTTGATTTGAATGCATTATGTCTCATGTTTAATATACTGCTAATCACCAAGAAGTTTTAAGTGTGTAAATTGGAGAAAGTTTTGCACAACTGATTCACCCCCCCTCTCAGTTGTGTGCACTAAGTCTAACAGACCCTTGTCTGCATCTTGATCCATCGAACCTCAGAGTCCAGAGGCCGAAATCTTTACTACTATCATCCCGTTTTGCTGATCTTTTCTCATTAATTGGAAGCTTTGGTTCTTCTTTCTTTGTGGCAGTTAGAGCTTTCTTCAGAATAATAGGAACTTTTAGTTGTCTCTATACTTGCTCCACTACCTCCTAATAGAGTAGACATGTAAACTCAGAATGCGATGCATCATGTATACATCACCAATTTGGAAACAGTAACTCCTCCATCTAAACTTGCTTCCCTACAACTACTTGATCGCTTACAAATTTGGTTACAAAATCCCAGAATCCTTCGAATATCCCTGGTTCATCCTCTTCTGAGGAATTTCCTGAATCTGATTGTACATATGCTTCTATGCTTTCTAGTTTTTCTACAAGTGGAGGATTAGGAAATCTGTTGCATCTTAGCATAAGAATCTCCTCTGTTTGATCAACATGGGGAAGGGATAGCCCCAAATCAACTTCTAAAAATAAGATTTCATTTGTCTGGTTATACTCTGTAATCATATGTTTCATTTTTGGTTTTCTTTCAATGCGTATCTAGTTTGTCAATCCCTTCGATGGAAGCCACATATGAGAAAAGTCAGTGGCCATGTAGTTGTTCAATGTTCTGGACCAATCCTGACTTAAGAGCATGCTGTATTGATCTAGGATATCTACCACTTGTATGCATATGTACTACTACACCCTAGGATCAAAAGCCAGCTACATGTGTATCCTATTCAATTCACCCATCACATTTACCTTAGTCTTATCTAACCGTGTAACTTTCCTGGAAGATTTGGCTAGAGTGAGACCCAGTGCCTTGCATACCGACAAAGGCATCACATTTGTGGAAGCACCTAAATCCAACAAACAATTGTGAAGGTTTTTCCAAATATTCTATGTGTTAAGAGAAAAGGAGGACTTTCTCTCCTATCTTTGTAAAGTGTCATCTTCTGTTCAATATTTGTTACATGGATTCTTTCCTTTCCTTTGTCAGTGTTATCCTTCATAAGAACTTCCTTTTGAGAAGAATCTATTCTGATACCTACACTCACATCTTGGAAGAAGGTTGTCCTAACCTCATGTATTTTTAGCAACTCATAAACAGATAGACTAACCTTCATCTTCTTGAGTTCTTCTGCAACACACTGCCCCATTTTTTCTACATTAGATTGTTGAAAACTCTTGGTAGTAACCCCCTGATGTACTAACTGAGGTGTGGCTTTTGGGGGTTTAGGATTATTAGAAGCTTTTGGATCTGGGGGAATTTGGTAGTTGTTTGGAGGAATAGAAGTGGTGAAAGGGCCTTTGGTTTTATTACTTCTCAGGTTGTATGGAGCTTTATTATATTGATGATAAGCATTTACCTCATCTGACTCCTCTTCCTTAGGCTAATTATCATCTTGAAATGGAAATGTATAACTATCAAGAACTAGGGCAGTATCATACTTTTGTGATGGGACAAGTTCATACCCTATGGGTAGATTCTCTTGAGTTTCAACGTTTTGAATTTCCATTTGGAAGATGTTGGATCCTATCTGAAATTTTGGATAGTTTAGCTCAGATTGAGCATTTGTATTATGTAGCCTACACTAGGTAGACAAAGCTGCCTTATCTAACATCACGCGGCCAAGACATTAGGTATTGTTGTTCTAATTTTCAAATGGCAATGGCACTCCTCCATTGTTAGGCCTGGTGTTCCAAGACCAATTTGATCGCCGCTGAAAATTCTAATTTTGGTACTGATCCTGGTTCTAACTTTGGAATTGATGTTGATTTTGATTCCTCTGCTGCAGATAAGCATTTTGATTCCTTAGGTGAGTGACTTCTACAGTGATTTTCTTCATCTACTCAACTAACTCCCTAATATCATCTCTATCTTCTTTTGCTTTAGCTGCTTCTAAAGATTGGAGAAAAGGCATTTGGGTAGGAGGCATTTCAGCTACTGGATTTCCTGGGTGAACTACCAAATCTTGTGTTGTAGCTAGGTTAGGAATCAGATTCATTACAGGGGTATGATTGGCCAAGGCTTGGTTAATCATGGGTATTTGATTTGGCATGGCTACAGGGCCCATGTGGTTTAGTGGACCAGTGGCTATTTGTCCTAGCTAAGTGCTTATGGTAACAACTTCGGTATATGCTTTAGCTAGAGTAGTGGGAGCTGGATCTGCTTTTCTCACGAACATGGATGTAAGTTTGTCCAAGGCTACATAATAAGTAGGCAAGGCTACATCTTTCCCTATGGCATAAGGATCTTATAAATGACTAAAGGCTTTCTAAAATCTATTGTTAAAAGAACTTATCAGCTCACCTTCACCCCAACGAATTTCCACAAAGGATAGATAGAGAATAGTTGGAGTAGTGGGCATTCAAAATTGATTCAAAAATGCATTTTTTAGATTTAGCCATGAGTTTATGGATGCTGCAGGAAGGTTAGTAAACCAATAATATGCCTCATCTTGTAAAGAATAAGTAAACAATCAGCATACCACATCTTTGTATTGTACTTACAGCATAAACATGCTACTCTCAAAAATTTTAATATGCTCATCTACAGTCCTGTTTGGATCATTCACCCTAAACTTGGAACAAAACTTATTGGGGTTTTTTGGCATATCATGATAGTCATTAAACTGAAATGGCGACTGGTTGTTTACTGTGAAGAAAGCCATGACTGGAGGATTGACAGGAGTTGCAGCTATGTTCCTTGGGACTGACGGGGCTCTCGGTGCTCTAGATACCCCTTGATCTCTTCTTGTTCGTCTAAATACTGTTAGGGATAGCAACTCTTCTCTAGCTAAGCTGGATCTGGTATGTCTCTGTCTAGTCCCCAGACTTGCAGATTTCTGTGGAGGGGGGGTAATTCCTTGTTTTCCCTCCTTCTAGCACCAATTCTGTTGATGGTGGTTTTAGCACACAACAATGCAGGTGTGATTGCTGGTTTCACACCTCTCTTGAAAAGTACTTACCCTAGGTAAGACTACTCCAAGGTTTCTACAGCCAGATCTTAGCTTGCTTGAAATCTATCAGTTGGAATGTTCTACCTATGCCGATAAGGAGTCTTACATGCGATCTATAGATTTTAATGGTTGGAACAACAATTCTTGCAAACCCTTTGTGATTTTAGCTGATAAGATAGTATGAAATGCTGCTGAAATTCCTAAGCTAACAACTATTTTAAAAAAAATGCAAAAGCGAGTAGGGGTTTAAGGAAATCCTAAGTGTCATTCACAATATGTGGACTAATACAAGTAGACAAACACCCTAAAATTTAATCAGTTGTCTGAGTTATCAAACTAAAAATGAATGTTACAGTACTACAGAAAATGATGCTACCTTCAATGGAAATTGAGAAATTTTTAGATCACATTCATTCATCAAATACCCAATAAATGGTACAATTTAATTTATGAAATGCAATCAAACTTAAACACAATTGATTAATCTAGACTAACTTTGTACAATTACCTACCATCAGCAAATAACTTTAAGTATGGACTAAGAGTATTCATCAGATACTTTCAGCAAACCATGAACATTGTAAAAGCACAATTAATTAACTATTGGAGATCAAGAAGTGAACCATGAAACCAGATAAGCAAATATAATACACAAATTCTCAAGGTAACTGCAGAAACTTGCTTTATATTACTTCAAATGGTAGAATGTCAACAATTCGGCATTAAGAATTCTCTCTCACAATGGAAATGGCAACCCCTTTATATAGGAGAGGAACCATACCGAGTTTTTGAGTGGATGGTGAAGATTAACTCAACACCAATGGTTGAGATTTACATCATTAAATGCATTCATGATAGCTCATAACAAATCCCAGATTACATTTTGTCTCTTATGAAAAAGATGAAAAACAACCCCCAGGTACATTAAATCTAGATAATTTGACTACTCAACTGAATATATATATAGAAAAGGTTAATTTCGAGGCATAATGAAGACAAAATAGTGTCACATGTCACTCTAAATATAGCATTTAATCATAGTGATGGGATTACATTTCAAAAATGTTCAAAAAAAGCATATCAAGACTCTCCATCCAAGTCTACTTTGTCTTCTTCTACCAGCTTGTTGCGGTAGTTGACCTAGGTTGAGAGTGCTAGATTGATATCTGTGGGGTCTGGGTTCTTAGGATGATTGACCTGGTATCTGAACATCTCCAACTCTTGGCTGTACCAATTGTATATTCTTTCTATCTCTGCCTTTGCCTTATGAAATGCATTAAACTCAACTTTGAGGTCACTGACTCTATCCAGTCTAGCTTCCACATCTAACTCAGTATCCTCAAAAACTATCTTGTGTAGTTTATCTTTACATCCTTTCACATCATATGGTGCCAAGTCATTGTATTCCATTACTATACAATCTCTCAAAGTATCAATTATATCCCATATAAGAGCCAATATGTTCTCATCTGCTATTTTGCAAGCTTCCCTTGTGCTGTCAAAAAACTCCTTCCTTAGTTTTATTTGTTGATACCATCCATTGGCTTTATACAACCTGTCCTCGGTTAAGATATTTTCATCCAATAGCATCTGAGCTGGTAAGTTTCTGATTGCTTGCACTCAAGGAAACATCTGTGAATAATATTCATCAAAAGAGTCACCTTCTTCATGCAAGTCTTTCCATTGTTCTTGAAGTTGAACCAAACTCTTATGGGATTCAGCTACAGTGTCAATTGTCTCACATCCCTTTTTGTAGACTCTAATCATCCATTTTTGGGTGCCTTTTGATAGAGTTTGAACTTCACCAAGCTTAGACATTTTGTCTCTTGACAAAAATGTAGGTATTGTCTTTATCTCTCCTTTAGAATCTATTAGTTTGATTAGAAATTGAAGGTATGCTCGGAGCTCCTCATTTTGTTGCTTGAATTCTTTCTTTGAAAGTTCATCCTTATTTAGCTGCTCTAGGATTGAAGTAACAGATGCTTTGAACTCATCAACCCTTTGTGCTCGTGTAGTTGGTCCAAAATTTATAGTTGTTATGACGTAATCCTCTTCTCTGACCTATTCTCTATTTGTATCAGGCGATGGGATAGCTACCTCAGCTATTCTAGATCTAGTTTCATCCTTGTAAATCCTAGATTGTACCTTTGCTTTCTTCTATTTCTTTGGCTTTGGGTCTGTGACAAAATTGTACTCAAGTCTAATTTCTTTATCTCCACCTGAGGCTCAAGATATGGTATTATGCTTTGCAACCAATCAGGTGCTGAGGAAGAAAGCTTTCCAGACCCATCAAGATTTTCACTATCTGTATTTGGGGGCCCTTTAAGTAATCCCTATTCTTGTTCTGATTCTTTATCTACATCTTTATCTTCCTCATCTGCAAGATTTCTCCAATTTATCATTTCATTTTCCTGAGCTCCCTCGAGGCCTACCTCTATTTGGTCCTTCTCTAGAGGACTGTCTGATATTTCAATTATCTCTACATTGATTATCTCAGCCAATGGCTCATCAAGTACCTCATTATCTGCCTCGTCAAATACATATTTCTCTAGTTCTGTCTCCTGAAGACCTAGTTCGGCACATACCTTCTCAATACCTGGTAGCAATGGCACAGCCAAGGGAGTTGAATTTTGGTCCATGGGTATTTGGGAGATAAGAGTAACAGAGGATAAGGCATCGCAATTGAAGACAAGTTCAATTGTGTCAGCTTGCAATGACTATGGGGGAAGTAATTGAGAAAGAGGGCAGGGAAGGTGAAAGAATAGTAGAAATGGGAGGTAATGTGGGGGAAGTGGTAAGTGAAGTAGAAGATATGGAGGGTGAGGATGTAGAAGTAGTGGAAGAATATGACAAGGCAGCAATGGACAGAACATGATTTCTTGGAGCACTGGAGGATACTATTAATGAAGAAGAGACAACTAAAGTAGCAATTGTAGGTGAAGAGGTAGTAGAGACATTCTCCTAAATAATGGTTGCTGAGGAAGAAGGAGAAACAAAAGAAATAGTAGCAGTGGTACTGACATTTAGAGTAGTAGGAAGTGGAGAAGCTAGCAAACTAGTATCATTATGAGTAGCAGTAGTCTCTGTAGCTTGTCTAACAACCTTCACCTTAGTCTTCTTTGCCTTAGATCCTTCTCTAGGACCACTAGGCATATCTCTTTTCTTGGAAGCTCTTGTCCTAGTAGAAGGATGCATTTCTTTCTTATTAGTCTTTGTAGTGACCTTCTTACTTTTCTATGCTTTGGCCTTTTCTACCAAAGTTATATGGTCTTCATTGTCTGATCTCTATCCCTGGGCCGGTTCTGCCTCGTCAGTAATTTCTATGGGTTCATCCTCTTCTCCTCCAGACTCTTTTTTTGATTCAAGTGCAATGTATGTGAGTTGTGTATACACCTAAAAATGACACGACTCAGTCTAAATAAATATTCTTAATATTTATTTCGTTCTAATTCCTCTATCAAAAAATAAATAAACAAATTTATTTATTTCATTCATATTCCTCTACATTAATTAAATATCAAAATATTCTTACTTAAACTCCCCACTGACTTTGATCTCAACAAACTAAAAGAGACCGTAGAAGAAACTCATGAAAACTGCACATACCTATGGAAGAATTGAGGAAATGAATCGAGGGCCTAATGTAGAAAATGATGGATCTTAAAACAGGAACAACCACTAAAACTAATTCCTTGGAAGACATCACACCATATCCCTTTGATAAAAGTTTGAACATGGTGCCCTTCCCATTTCGGTTCGAAGTTCCTAAGTTTGACAAATACAAAGGGAGAGGAGACTGAAGAGATCATATTAGGGAATTTAATGCTGAGTGACTAGAAGTAGCCCATAATGAAACTTTCCTAATGAGACTATTCCCTAGATCTCTAGGTAGTCAATCCATTGAATGGTTCTCACAACTTCCCTCGAGTATCAAAACTTTTGATGAGTTAGTAAACAAGTTTGTCACACACTTCTCATATAACATTGAACACGAAGTTTCCATGCTTGATCTATGCAATTAAAAGCAAAAAGGCAGTGAATCCTTTGCCTCTTTCTTACAAAGGTGGAGACAACTCGCGAGAAAATGCTTATATGACGTGCCTAAGAAGCAAATGATGGAGATGTTTGTCCACAACCTTAACCCCGATCTAAGTTACCAAATCCAAATTTAATGCCCTACCTCATTTTCAAAAGTCATTGAGATGCGATTGTTTATCGAGAAAGCTATGATCGTTAAGGGGCAAATCAAGTTGTATAAGGACACCCCTAACTTTAACTACACCACGGACAAGTCAAAGTTTTTCAGAAAGAACAAAAATGTCGTCAATGATGGAGTAGTTGATGCCAAAGTGGTGGTTCCCAAACAACAACCAATCTTCACTCTCAAAGGAGAAGCAAACAATGCTACACCAAACAAAACCTTATCTCACAAGCCAAAGCCATGGTTCAACTCCAATCCTAGACAAAAATTCACACCACTAGGGGAGTCCTAGGAATCTGCATTAAGAAAGTTATTAGCCAAAAATGAGATCACTCTTCCACCAACTAGCGACTATGAACCTCAAATAAAACCTCATTATTGGAAAGATACTGATTTCTGTGAATATCATAGAGCAAGAAACCTCCATTACTCCTATCCATGATCCAACAACTTCCACCTCCCTTGATGAGACACTTGCCTCCCAACCAAGCATAGAAGATCAAACCAATAATAATCCTCCACCTTCCATTATCAACCATGCTACAAATCCCCCATCATATACCCTTGGTCTTACTGCCTTCATCCATGAATGTTCTTCCTTAGAACACTAGAAACCATTATCCTCTATCTCCCCTTCCCCATCCAATAAGGAACTCATGTCTAGTGTTCCACCTATACATCATTCCACTGTCCACCACATACTCCAACATATGAACTATCAAGGTAAAGGCTTAGGCCTTCATGAACAAGGTATTTTGGAGCCCGTCCATGTCAATGTCCCTCCTCGCTCATATGGCCTTGGATACACACCCTAAGGTGAACAATATCAAGATGTTGGTACTTCCTCCATACCGTCTAAATCCACCACTACCCATCGCAAACTCTATCATATCCCCAAAACATATGTCACCATTCCGCCTCCCTTATCATATACATCCCAAAAGCATGTGACCATACACCTTCCACCATCCAATCTACCTCTGCTACTTCCAACTCCTAACACCCCTCCATGCACATTACCTCCACTTCTTCCAACACCTTATTCATCCATTTATAAAACTTCTAAAAATCCCAATCATGGCCAACAAATGCACATGTTGTCTAAACAGGGAGCTTCCACCAACCCCACTTCCACCATCCTAAGGGAATTCAACAGTAAAAATCTGGATGCCTCTACCTATCAAGTCAAAAATCCTAAGAGTCCTCATGACCTAGGATACATAAGCCAAAGATCAAAGAACAACCCATCTCAAGAGCTACATACACCCACACACCTCAATGCAAAACTGAAAAAGGTGTGGGTCCCCAAGCAACAAATAATTACCTCCAAAGCTGCACAAAAACTGCATATACCCAAGTGCATACCTTCACAGGTAAAATCTAAAAGCAAAATGGTTTGGGTACCTATGCAAAAATCCCTCAAGTTACATTAGGCATCCACTTCTCAAGCTTTCCAATCACCCACTTTCTCCTCTTTCATCCAAAAATATCAAAACCTTCCATCCCACATGACAAGAAAAAATCAAAACAATACAAAGTTTATGTGGATCCCTACATGCCTACATCATTCATCCACCAATCAAAACTCTCCATTGCTTCCTACACCATCTCCCTATCATCATTCTTCAATGTTTATCACGGTATGTGTAACCACTGGTCATGGTTCCCTTCCATCTTGCGACACTTCCATATACCTCCATCTCCCCTTCCTTCCACTATTATCCTACATATCTTCCATGTCCTATTCCTATGGTCCATGCTTTTGCATAAGCCTTTCCTCCATCCTTGCATAAGTCCTCCACATTCTGCATCATCATTGCCTATCACACCCTCCACAATCTGCTATCTACCTTCTCCATCTCACTTTCATGCAATCCCCTACCAACATCTATGAGAACACTTGACATAGTCCATGCAACAACATCTATCTAGCGGGACTATCACCTTTCGTGGAGCTAGGCACTTGAGGCCCTCTCATCCATATCCACCTATTCTATCCAAATATTAAAAAAAAAAAATTGAAAAAAAGGAAAAACAACAAAAAAATTGTCCTTTGGTGAAAACCTGCAAACAAGCACCTTAGATAGGTACCATGATGAAAATCTGGCAAACAAGTGTCATGTGTACTTTTAGATTTTGTGTAAATAAAAGAAAGTGGTGAAAACCTGGTAAACATGCATTACTTATGATAAACTGCCTTCTCTATCTTTGGGAAACCAATCACCTGGTGTCCATTCTTTCTACCATCATTTCTCGTCCGATCCATATCTATTCCATAATAAAACACCTTGTGTAACCTGGCGATAACCTATCATGGCTTGATACTCTATCTCTTTTTGTCACCTTATCAACTAAGGTCCTATCCAATATCCTATCCACAATGTCAGCCTAGCATAGTGTCTGTCATAAGTATCATAGGGTCCAAGTCCCCAAACTACGTTGCCTCGGTGTCGTCATGTAGGCAAGGCCATTTAGAAATGCGTCCTGAGGCACTAGGTCAGTCCCTTAGGGTTTGTTTTACCAGGCAAGCAAGCACAAAGTAAAGAACACTTCCGAGGAGAAGTCTTGATGCAAGACATCAACCTATCCAAGGCACAACAAACAGGTACCTAAGCACTCAAACTGATCCTATCTAAATTATGGAAAGAAAACACATCTAAATGCAAGAATGCTTTGTGGTTGTGATCAGGTTAGGTTACGGCGTCTTGATTTTTGTTATCATGTCTTCTTATGCTACTCAAGTATGCCAAAAGCTAGAGATGCTATGATGGGGGCACGATTATTTTCTTTGTTTGTTGTTTGTGGATCAATCTTTAGTAATGTGAAGCCATCTAACGACACGATCGGCACAAGATCATCGAGGACATCAAAGTTCTAACATGAAAGGGGGCAATCCTTGTCTATTGATATGCAAGAAATACTCAAGTCATCTCAGTTCAATTATACCTAGATGCTTGTATTAACTTGCTAAATCAAAATCCATGTAAGCAATACTTAGGTCATCTTGGTTCAATTATACCTAGATGCTTTTATTAACTTACAACATTTGGAAAAAGTACCAAAGAAAATTGCCCAATGATGAAATAGGCACTTCAAAATATTTGCAGTATCAAGATGGCAAAACCATTTCATATCCATACCGTATCTAATTGCATTGCATATCCCATGCAATTAAAAAATTTTGTGCAAAGTATCAATGTTTACAAAAGCTTGTGAGTCCTTCTCTCGAGTCATTCTTCTATCAGCCAAATTTCTATCTATCAATTCTTCTTTCAGTCAATCTGAGCAATGATCCAAATGCAATTCTATCCTTAATCCATACCAATAAAGTCAAGTCAATCTTCTCAAATGATCCAATCACAATCAGTGGTCTTGATCCTTATCTGGTTGTAAACCAACTCAACCATGTTTATAATCAATCCATTGTCTTATATAGGATGTTGCATTGTCGAAATTAGACCAACATAAGCATCTTACATGACATGTTTCATTTCCTGAAACTAGACACTATCCTATCGTGTTTCTCTAGGGATCTATCGTTCCCCACCATGACACCACTATCGTCAATCCATATTGATTAATCATTGGTTTACAGCTGGACAGGGGCAATACCTTGTTTGTTCTTGTATCATTTGTGCATACTTGCTTACTTGCTTGTGTGTGTTATCATTATATCTTGCATCACGTATCATTCAGCTCTTTCTTCAACAAATTTCTTCACCCTAATCTATTTTTCACCTTCTTCATCGTGAGATTGTCCATCTCACGTACTTCTACTTCCTTCCTGTCCAATCTCCCAAGGGGGCATCCTATTGTCATAACCTGTACGAGGGGCAAAATGTATACACCTAAAAATGACACAACTCGATCTAAATAAATATTCTTAATATTTATTTCATTCTAATTCCTCTATCAATAAATAAATAAACAAATTCATTTATTCGATTCATATTCCTCTACATTAATTAAATATCAAAATATTTAATTACCTCTTCTAAAGTCAAAATTAAATAAAATCTTTTATTTAATTAAATTTTTCCAAACAATTAAATAATTCTTAATTATTTAATTATATCACTTATTCCTCCAAATTTAAATAAATCAATCAAATTTATTTAAATCTTCTCAATCTCTAAAAATAAAATACAATCAAATATTTTATTTATTCTTCCAAAGCATGCACAAATAATTAAATAAATTTATTTATTTAATTTTCTTTCTTATCTTCTAATTCCTCAAATATCTTCCAAATCTTCTAAAAATAAGTCTTCTTCTTCATGCACACAAAATTAAATAATTTATTATTTAATTTCTCTCAAATCATGTAAAAGCAAATCACAAGTTGAATTAACTAACTCAATCAACCTTGTTTTTATCAATAACTCTTAAATTAGAAAAAAACTTTCTAATTTATTAAAGCATATCTTATCTTTATAAAAAAAAGCAATTAATTCAAACAAAACAACTTTTGTGTGACACTTGTCTTCTTTCTATTCACGCACATTCTCTCAATTGTTCTATACAGTTGATCTTCTCATTCTTTCTATACCGTTGATCTTCTCCCTCACAAGTCTATAAATTGAACCCAATTCTTCCATTTCATTCATCCAAGCTTTTAGTATCATTACTCTACAGGAATTACAGTGCGCCTTTGGCACCCAAGTCATTTCATTTGCTTGCAATCAACTCATTACTATACCATTACCATTATTGTATTGAAGCTCATCTTCATTACAAGAAGTATCATAGCCATTCCCCCTTGATATCTTGGAATAGCAAGGAAGTGCACCTTTTGAGAGCCATATTCATTGACAAGATCATTTGTGATAGGCAATAATGGAAGCCATGAAGTGAAGAGGTTTGCAAAGGTTTGAAGTTCTTTGTTTGATTGATTTCTTTGTTTCTTATTTCATTGAGTTATTGGGTATTGTTGATATACATTGATTATTCATTTACACCAATTTTTCCTTAACAAGCTATATTCCTTGTCCCTCCAAGGCAGCAATTTGACCCCTTACCCATGCTTTACTTAATCTAATCGGTTCCTTCATTATAACATCAAGGAAGCTTTCTTTAGTGTTTTCCCAATTAGGTAGGGGAATTGGCTGGTGATATTATGCCTCCTAGGCTCCTCTATGAATTAAATTATCATCATCTTCTAATTGGTCAGGAACTGTAATAATATGGAATTTCTTTATAAATGCCAAAGATAATCTGGAATGGGCTTTCTTCATGACCTCATAGTCATCCATACAATTTGCCCAAAAGTCTTCTATATGCATCTTATGGAATAACTTCTTACTTACAAACCTCTCCATCACCTTATTAGGATCAAAATGATCTCTTCCATTGTAGTAATGAAGATTGAGAAGTTGGAGTTCTTTGTCAGAATGCTCATCTGACCCCAATGAAGGACATGCATAATTTCCTCTACCCAATAGGATGGGAAATTGGATGTTTGTCCTATGCAGGTGCTTGATTTTTCTTAGCAGAAGTTAGCAATTGTCTAGATAGTTCCAGGAGCACTACTTTGTCTATTGGATACCTAGGGAGTTTGTAAGCCATTCCCATGAAGCCTTGTATCCTTAAATATGTGAACTTCTCAAATTGAATATACCACCTCCCATACTTGGTGGATTCATTCATAGCTTCGGTTGATATTCTTAGAGTTGTGTTGCCTTGCAATAACTTGGTTATGTACATAGTAAAGGCATCATTTACCCTCTTATAATGCATAAGAGATTGTGTCAATGTGAGTTGTGTGTAGCATTCATAGACCTTAATCTAGGTTTGCTCATCATTTCCCACTTCTCCTACCTTGGACAATCCAGCATAATGATTTTTCCTTGCCAATGCATAAAATACGTAAGATGTCCATCTGAAGAAATACTTCTCTTTGAAGTTGTTGAATGCCTCATGGATGTTGTCACTTAGGATTCGTGCCCAATGGAACTTAGTTTCTTTTAATATCTCCTCAATTATAACAAACATCCATCCTTGGAAGGTCGATGTTGTAGGTAACCCATATATTATTGATGTAGGAGCATCCGGAAGACTTATGCAGGAGCATCCAGAAGAATTCAGATTAGGAAGTATAATGCAGAATTAGAGGCTGTGGATCTTAAATTAACATATAGACATAGTCAGTTATAACATATCAAGAATTAACTTAAGATATTTTGGAAGATGAACTCTGTGAAATCAGGAAGTATAATGCAGAATTGTTGGAGAAGGTGAAAGATCTAAGAGTGGACAAGTTTGATACCCTTGAAGAAGAACTGAAGGATGTAAAGAGCAGAAATGAAGACCTAGAAGCAGAGATGAAACTGTGCGAGGATGTTGAAAAGAAATTTGTAGAATTAGAGAAAGGATTTAAGTTGTTTTATAAGGTTGAACAGAAGAATAGAAATCTAGAAGACAATTTGGAAGAATTGAAGAAGGAGAGAAGTTTGCAGGAACATGAAATATCAGAATTAAAGGAGAAGATGGATCAGTTGGAATAGTCACTAGTAGAATGGAGAAAGGAGAATGAAAATATGAGATCTAAGCCTAAACTTTGTGATGTTTCTTGTGATACTAATGATTTGTGTGATGATGCAGAAGTTTCTTTAGAAAGTGATGATGAAGATGATAGTGTGACTAAACCTGGAGTTGTTGGTAATGCTATTGGTTTCAAAATCATAAAGAATTTGGGATATGAAGGATAAGGATTGGGAAAGCATCAACAAGGAATTACAAAACCTATTGAACTAGTAATAAGGTCAAGAAGTGAAGGCGTAGGATATGACAGAGGTAAGGATGTAATGGCAAATTCAAACAAATCAAATTAGGGAAGAAGAGGTATGTATTGTTCACATTGTAGTAGATATGGACATGAGAAGGAGTTGTGTTGGGATCTTTCCACTTGTAAGTTTTGTGGATTAAGGAATCATTCTAAAAGGATGTGTTGGGATAAAATGAGAAGGAGAAAATCTATGGTAGGTTGTATACAGAAGAATTATGGATGGATTGATGGACAGGAATGGAGAAATGTTACTTGTATGTTTAGAGGGAGGTATAGACTGAAGTATTCATGTGTTGGAAGACCTTATGTGGAGCAGGGTATGAACAGTAATCCAAACTTCAGAGGGAGAAGTGACATGAGTCATCATAGTGAAAGATACCATAAGAATGAAAAAAGTTTTGTTAGAAGAGTTTGGAGAAGAGAAGAATCAAGCAGTGAATGTCATCAAGAACTTGTTGTCAAAGAAGCTAATGAAGGAGAAGCAGTAACTAATTCAAAGACAGTTTGTGCAGAGGAAGAAGAGCCTATTAGCACTGAAGAAGAAGAGCCTATTGATGTAGAGGTAGAAGAACCTTTTAAATCATTGAGTATAATAGAGAAACCAAAAGAAGGTGAAGCATTAATCTTGAGAAGAATTTTGTTATAGTGTAAGAAAATTTTGTGTGAACAAGTGTAAAGAATAGCAGAGAAAAGAGTTCATGACAGGGTATTGTACCAAAGGAAAAAAATTGTGCACTGGATCGAAGTGATTATGGTAAAGGAAACAAACTAAAATATAGAAGTAGTGTAAACAAAGTGGGAGCTGTAAGATCTTTATGAGTGTGGAGAAAATTGTGTCAAGAATTAGAAAGTAGACAAGTGTTACAGAGAAATTAAGAAAGTGTATTGACTGAATCAAAAAGTGAATTGATTTGATTGTTCCGGAGGATGCATTTGATTGAAACAAACATTGATCTTGAAGCATCTTGTGGAGAAGAATTTCTCAAATCACCGATCATGGAGACAGTGCAAGGTTTGTAAGTAGATTGTCAACCTTAGAAAAATTTGAGGCGGTTGTGTAGGGTGGACTTGAACAAACCACCGACCTTGAGGCAGTTGCAAGTACCTTTGAACAGATTGCCGAACCTATTCAAAACAACAACATTAAATTTGACATAATATAGACCAAAGTGAAGAGGTTCACTATTCAAATAACCCTAAGAGTCTGATGCAGGAGCATCTGAAAGTTTGATGCAGGAGTATCCGAAAGAATTCAGATCAATTGAAACAGTTGACAGTGAAGTTGCAGATTGCAGAGAGAGAGACCTTGGAGAGTTCTGGTATTTGAATATTAGAGGTTACAGATCTTAAATTAATATTTAGACATAGTATTATAACATCTCAAGAATTTAGATCATTTGGATTTGATTCTGGAAAGTTATCACTGTTTAAAGATTGACTGTTCTGATAGAACAGAGCCGACTATGTTTAGTGAAGTGGAATCGGCTTGCAGATCAATCCCGTGACTTGCGAAACAAAAAGGAGAATTGATCGATGAAGTTTAAGGACCTAGTTGACCTTTAGTGGGATCCACATGAAGTTCTATACATTTATGGAGTAGTGTCTTATGTTTAGGCCCTACCTATTTTTATACACATTACATAAACTAGCCGTTACAATCAGGATGACTTGATGATGATCTGAAGGCTTATGGAGGATATAAATGAAGGATAATGATTTTTTACAAGGTGGCAGGGAGGAAGTGATTGATAGCATGAAGATATGAAGTGAGATCTTAAGTTAATTAGATCTGGTCGAGTAGAAGAATAGAGTGGAGAACAGAGAAGAAAGTAGAATGAGATGCAGAGCAAAGAATTGATAAGTAGATGAATGAAATCATGAAATAATATTGTTTTACAAATTGTTTGTAATCCTTGGGATGCGGCCTAGCATCTATAAAGCCCTTGAGACATGTGTAAGGTGCTTTGAGATCAATATATATATGAAGGATGAGTTTTGAAGGCCAAGTTTTTTCCTGTTAGGGTTTTCCCAGGGTAAATCTTGTGTTATGTGTTCATGAATGTCTTTTATCTTTTTGTGGATTACCTGTTAGATTCCATTGTATATCTGTATGATCTTAGTGTTAATTGTTTAAGGCTGCAAGGTTGGATTGTCCCTCACCAGACCCTCCTACCTTGACTGCATCAATTCTCCTCAACAAGGTTACTAAATCTCGTATTTCATCATGAAAGTCACTCTGGTACAGCACCTGAGGAAACTTGACTAAGGAAGACCTTTTCTTTTTGCCCACTGTTCATTCATATGTTTTCTACATCCATTTTCATCTTTCTTATAGGTGACTTTTGATCCTGCCTTATCTAGCATAGTCATTACTCAATGCCATGGAATGCCAAAAATTTTAGCCAAGGAGAGTGGACTTAGGTCAGCTAACACTTCTCCACTGGTAGTTTGCACTATTCTTGTCATAATGTCATATCTCTTTGCACATTGAGAAGATGTGGGGAAAGCACCAACTTCTGCAATCCCACTATCTTTTACATTCTTCGCTCTTGGGGTTGGATTTGGGCCAAATATTCTAAGTTTGAAATCATCCAGGTCAATATGACCTAGGTCTGTGTCTCCTACATTCTTCCACCTAGTAGAAATCTTGGTTTCTAGGGGAATACCTTTGAACTCGTACCTCATGACAAGCTCGTGCAGTCATCTAACTTGCAGGACCAGACCTTATAAGTTTTGATGCCTTTGAGGTGTCTTTTCTAACTCCTAAGTTTAAAGTCTATGATTACCAAGTTGATTAATAGATTATTAAGCCATGCTATAATAATGAGTCTGAAATAAATCTACCAAGTTACCATCATATGCATATGATAATAGAAGTCTGAAATCTTCTAACTATTGCATTTACCACAATATCAAATAATAGAGAAATCTTATACTAATGAATGTAATAAATACTCTAATGCTACAAAATCCTAATTAAAACATGTAAAACATCATAATTTACCAAGTGTAGTCATTATTTCTACTTGACAAATATTTCTCCTTTTGAAAATTTCTTCTAAAATGGTCATTTCACTCAGTTTGTGCTAAATTTGGGGTCAACTAACCTACAATAGAAAAACTGCTAAATTTGAAGTCAACCAACCTCGACAGAGAAATTGGGGGAGTCTGACCAACTAGTCTGGCTATGCTCATGTCATGATACTGCCTTGCACGGATTTTCTGGTCAACCGACTTGTGTGGGCTTGGGGTAAGACTGACATATGTTAGTCATTTAGGTTGGTTGGTTGCAAGTTCAGTGCAAGTTGATCAAAACAAACTTCACTACTTTTGGTGGAATTAGGTATCACCTGACCTTGCAGGGTTTTTGGAGTCAACCGACTAAGTTGATGATGATGCATTTTGGCACAAAGTTGCTTTCTTATGGTTTGCAGGGATTTTAGGCATGACAGACATGCGGGACATTCTAGCACATCTGACCCAAGTCAGAGAAGTGATCTTTTAGTGCTCAGTCGGAGCATCTAACTTTTAGAGAAAAATTAACTTAAAGTTTCAGCGGGGATTTTCAAGGCCATTGACTGACCATATTGATCATGAAGTTTAGAAAGTCAGTAGGATACGCTCTTAGCACAAACTTAATTTTTCATTTGTTTTTTTGTATATCGATTCAATGTGCTAAGGAAAAAATTCTTTGTCTCGTTAGGGTTTGGCAAAATATTGGTTTCATTTTATCTATGGGAAGGACCTCAGACGAAGCTCAAAAATATGCTACCTTCCTCCTATTCGACATTAGGGTTTCATGATAATAAAATTACTTTAGCAACAAAACCCTAACATACATGCGCTAACCTATCATTTGTATGTTTGGTTTTCTTTTGGAAGAAAATGCATTTGATTTTAATTAAAACCCTAACTACAAAAAACCCTGAATAGTGGAGACGAACACATACTTGGTCCATGAGAAATGAGGTGAGTTGAAGCATGCAGATGGGGAGGAAGTCTCTAGGTAGAATCCATGGGTTCCATAAGGCAATCGATCACAACATCACCAAAGAGCTCTCTGAGCATTTGTTCAATGCAGAATGAGCTCAAAAACCACAAAAATCCCTTTTATCCTGTCGAATCAATTGTCATTAATGCAGAATGTATGAAGCATTAGTCAGGAGATTCAGCAAAATATTATGGTTTGTGTGAATTAAGGTTGATTCCAACTTGGCGGGGTTTTGGAGTGTCATGGACCTAGTCAGAGGACGTCATTCTCAACGCAAAAGTGATCAGCTCCATTATGATTGCTTTGCAGGATTTTAGGGTTCCTCGGACTAGTGGGGGATTTGCCACTCTTTGACTTAGTCAGTTAATAAACATTGTAGTGCAAAGTTGGTGACAACAAGTTTTAGCACTAAGGTCAGTGGATGCAAAAAATGGAGCTAAGGTCAGTTAGGTAGAAATACAGTGCCAGGGTCAGAGGCAAAGGATTCTAGCACAAAGGTTGGACAAAGGGCATTTTAGTACAAAGGTCGGTTGGAAGCAAATTTAGTGCAAGAGACAGTCAAACCTAGTTTAATGAAATACAGGGACTTGTACTTAGCATATTTTGAACTAACCTATTAACATCAAATTTCTAACATGGCAAGGAAGTGCATTTTGACCACTTTGACAACTTAGGAGATGGAAAACCCACTTGACACTCTAAGCCAAGATTTTAAAAAAAGGGAGTCCCTATTTTTAAAATGGGGCGTGTGTGCAAGGCACAACATAGTCCTATTGAATGCACATGTCTTGTGGTGGTCTTTGGTACTCAAAAAATCTGACACAGAATGTTAAATCATAAAAACCAAACTTGTGTTGAAAGACACAAGACAACTAAGAGGGGGGGTGAATAAGTTGTATCAAAAACTATTAACTTCTTTACACAATATCACTTTCACATTCACTTAATTTAACTCCTTATTCTTTTATGAACATTAAACATGAATAGAAGAATCAAAACATGAACACATCAACACCATACACACATGACCACCAGATTTTTATGTGGAAAACCCTAAACGGTGAAAAACCACGGTGAGTGTTATCTCACAATATAATGTAGTAACAATTGTACCAAATATCAAAAGAGGTTCACTACCAAAGGGCTCATTGCCCAAATGAATGGATCACTACCAAAGGGTTGCTCACTATTGAGAGTTGGCTCATTACCGAGGGTTGGCTCATTACCAGGGTTGGCTCACTATCAGGATGAAGTAATATAATTGCATCTACACCATGCCTGAGTTTAGTTCCATTGAAGCGTAATATATCCTCTGCTTTGCTCTGCTTTTACAATTCACACTTTATCTTCACATCTTTGCAACTTGTCACCTCAATGATGAATTCATTACATACATTTATACCAATCATCAACCTTGGAATTTACATCAAGGTCAGCATTACAATTTACAACCATTGGAACTATCTCCAAGTTTGGCATACATACAAAAATCAAATTAGGAATAGACCTAAACAAAATTGTGGCGTAAATGAATGAAGGAAGAACAATTCATGGCTTAGCTTGGACCCAAATGCATCTTCACATGCTTGGACACACTTCTATAATCCATGAATTATCTCCGCAACAAGTGTGACAAACCAGGTTAGCCAGAACTAGTGCAAACATCAAGAAGCTTAAATATATGCTTCCAAGAACTTCATTATAGCCTGTAGATCAAGCACATGCCTTCAATACACTCTGGAGACATCCATGAACAACATAGAATCACATGGGAGCTGACAAATCCAATCACAATAGATCTCACTTGAAAACAACAAATATCACTTGAGAACACATCACCGACTGCTTCTTAACAGACACTGTCAAACTTTGCTAGTCAATTACTTACTTTTTAGAGCACTAAATGGCAAATCCTTTGGACTGAAGATAGCTAAGGATCTTATAAGCTTAAGTCCAGAACCACAAGACCATAATCCATACTATGGAGATATACGAAGCAAAATACTATCTCACTGTCACTCTGCAAACATCGCTAGACACAGTCTTCAAACTAGTGAATAGAACTTTTTCTGCACAATGATCTGGACCTCCAAATTATGGATTTAGAATCTTCAAACCCTTTTCTAAATCATATCCAAAGTGGATACTCTAGTCTTCAATATAGAGAAAATGTAGAGAAAAATACTCAGGCAGTGTTCTTCAATCAATTAATAGACATGAATATCAGAAGATACAGTTGGCACCAATGACAGCACAAACATGTTGACATCAATGACAACACTAGTTAGGCCAAACTTTCAACAATCTCCTCCTTTGTCATTGATGGCAATATATGATGTGAAAAACATGTTCCAACATCAAGGCAGAATTCTACGTCAGGACTCCCCCTTTCTTTTTACACATCTAAACTCTTTCTCTTTTGATTTTTTCACATGATTTCTCTCCCCCTTTAACATCAATGGCAAAGGGCATCACATCTCTTCTAATATACATACTTGCACAACACTGCTTTGATCAGTCTAAAATCATTCTTTACTCCCCTTGAATGCAACAATCATCTCAAACCACTACCTACTCCTCCTAAGAGGTAGCCTCCAACATCAGTCCAAAAAGGAGAAATGTACTTTGAAGCACAGTGGACCGATGCATCTTCTTATGCATCTAGTTCAAGGAAGGAGGGGCAATAACCCCTAATTTCTCTCAGAGATACTCAAATGTGTCTTTTGGAAGAGCCTTAGTGAATATATCAGCAACTTGATCTTTTGTAGTCACATACCCAAGCTTTTCCTCATTCTTTGCAACTTTCTCCCTCAAAAAGTGATACTTGATTGAAATATGCTTTGTCTTTGAATGCATCACTTGATTATTTGAAATATTTATGGCACTTGTATTATCACAAAGTATAGGAATTGGCTCATCATACACAACTTCAATATATTTGAAGGTCTATTTCATCCATAGCACCTGAGTGCAACATGATACTGCAACAATATAATATGCCTCTATAGTAGACATGGAGATTGATTCTTGTTCCTTTCTATGCCAGGACATTGCCCTAGCTCCAAGGAAGAATGCACCTCCATTTGTGCTTTTCCTGTCATCAATACACCCAGCCCAATCTGCATCTGTATAGGCACTTAAAGAAAAATCATTATTCTTAGGATACCACAAGCCATGATCAGGAGTGCCCTTCAAATACCTAAATATCCTCTTTACTACCATGACATGTGATTCTCTGGGATCTGATTGAAATTCATCCACAAGATAGACTACATGCATGATATATGGTCTGGTAGTAGTTAGGTAAAGCAGTCCTCCAATCATTGATGTGTACTTGCTTTGATTAGCCTTATGAGATTCATCATTCTTGCTTAGTTTATAGCTAGTAACCATATGAGTGCATACCAGTTTAGAGTCCTCCATTCCAAACATCTTCAACAATTCCCTAGTCAACATACTTTGATTGAGAAATGAAAATGTCTTTATCAATCTGATTTATTTGTAGTCTAAGAAAGAAGTTCATCTCTCCACAGATAGACATTTCAAATTCCTTTTGCATTTCATTTGCAAAATTATTACACATCTCTTCATTTCCACCAAATATGATATCTACATAGACTTCAATAATTAGGATTTGATCTTTGCTTGCCTTGATGTACAAATTGTTGTCTACAAACCCTTTACTGAAACCCTGTTGCAACAAATACTTGTCTAGTCTTGCATAACAAGCTTTGGGAGCTTGCTTCAATCCATACAAAGCCTTCTTCAACATGCATACCATGTCTGGTTTGTCTGATAACTGTAACCCATCTAGTTAGTCTATGTAGACCTCTTCTTCTAGCTCACCATTTAGGAAGGTAGATTTCACATTCATCTAATATATATTGAAATTTTTGTGTGCTGTAAATGCCAAAAATAGTATGATAGCTTCCATTCTTTCCATTGGAACATAGGTCTCTTCATAGTCAATTCCTTCCACTTGTGAGTAGCCCTTACACAAGTCTTGCCTTGTTTCTTACAACTTCTCCAACTTCAATCATTTTGTTTTGGAAAACCCACTTTGTTCCAATCACATTCTTGTTTGCAAGTCTAGGGACAAGTTCCCAAGTCTTGTTCTTCTCAATCTACATTAATTCTTCTTTCATTGCTTTAACCTAATGTTTGTCATTGCATGCTTCATTGTTGTTTTAGGTTCCACCTTTCAAAGAAGACAGAGGTTTACTTATTCGTCTATAATCCTACTTCTTGTCATCACACCTTTCCTTTTGTCACCAATAATATGATCTTTAGAATGATCTTTTTGCACATACCTGGGAGTTTTAGGAATTCTTACTGGAGCTTCAGGTTGAGTTTCTTCTTCTTCTGGAGCAGCTTGCTCTTCAGTTTAAACTTCCTTTTCTTTTCCTTTTTCAACTTTTTCTTTATTAGTAGATCCATTTGACTCATATCCATCTGGTTGAATATCTTCATCTACCTTCACATTTGCACTTTTAGTGATTTTTTTAGTCTTTTGTTATAGCACAGGTAAGCCTTTCTCTTAGTAGAGTAGCCAAGGAATATGCCTTTATCACATCTAGCATCAAATTTTCCTAATTCTTCATCTCTTCTGATGTAGCATTTGCTTCCAAAAACTTTGAAGTATTTGACAGTGGGAGTTCTACCATAACATAGTTCATAAGGTGTCTTTGTTTCTTCTGCTTTGATTTGCACTCTGTTCTAAATGTAGAAAACAGTGTGTATTACTTCTTTCCAATATACTTTCAGTAGGTTTGCTTCCTTGATCATTTCTCTAGCAGCTTCTTGAACAGTTCTATTCTTCCTTTCAACCACTCCATTTTGTTGAGGTGTTTAGGGAGCAGACAAATGTCTCTTATTCCATGTTTTTCACAAAAAGCATTGAACTCACTTGAAGTAAACTCACCACCTCTGTCAGACCTTAAGCATTTGATTCTCAAATCCAATTCATTTTTAGCCATAGCTTTGAATGCCTTGAAATTATCTAGAGCTTTTGATTTTTCTCTAAGGAAAGTAAACCAAGTCATTCTTGAAAAATTATCAATAAGAAGCATGAAATACCTTTCACCTTACAAACTTCTTATTCTTGTAGGACCACATAGGTCTGCATGCACCAGCTCCAGCAAACCGATAGAGGATTGGTATTTTCTCTTGAAAGTAGTCTTTGTCATCTTCCCAAACTGACATTCTTTGCATATAACATTTACAGGCTTCACAATCTTAGGCAGGTCCCTTACAGCTTGAGCAGTGCTTATTCTCACTAGATTATTAAAGTTAATGTGACACATTCTCTGATTCCATAACCAACTTTCATTTCCCTTAGCGAACAAACAACAATTGTCAGTACCTTTCAAATGATAAACATTACCATGAGTCTTCTTACCAGCATCAATTAAGGTTCTGGAGCTATTATTTATCTTACATCCATTGTCCTTGAACACAAGAATATACCCTTTTTCACACATTTGTCCAACACTTAGAAGATTATGCTTTAAGCCCTTGACATAAAGAACATCATATGTATTATGCTTGCCATCAAAAGTAATATATCCTTTTCCACAAATCTTACTAGCTACATCATCACCAAACCTAACAAGTCCTCCATCATACTTTTCAAACTTAACAAACTTACTCTTGTCTCCTATCATGTGATTTGAACATCCGCTATCAATGATTCATTCATCTTCCTTTTCGGCATGAAATGTAGACAACTCTCCTAGACTTCCTTCCTTCACACAGGTTGCAAGATTAGCAGAAATAGGTTCTTCTCTAAGTACAATAAACAAGCATTCACTACTATTACCATCATCATAATTAGATCATCATCAGTTACACCATCATCATATCTAACATAGTAACTCTTTCCTACCATCTTTCCTTTACTTTCATTAATTTTCAAGGCTCTGTCAAGACATCTTAAAGCATAATGACCAATTTTACCACAATTGAAACATTTGAAAGGTAACTTACCTTTAAACTTTCTTCTGTTGCCCCTATTGTATTCTGCTTGAAAATTTAGCTTCAAGCTCTGCAAAATCTTCTTCATCTTATTCCACAGCATATTTATGTGTTCTAGCAGTCTTTTCTTCCTTGGCCTTAAAAGTAGTCTCAATTTTCACAAGGCTGTCAGTAGTGCCAATTTCTCTGCTCTCAAAAGCAGTCAATTTACCAAGCAATTAATCTTTTGAAAGTTTACCCATATCAAACAATTCTTCAATGGAAGATACCTTATGACTATAATATTTGGGAAGAGTTCTGAGTATCTTATCCACAACATCTTCATCCTGTAGCTTTCCACCAAGACCCTTGATGCTACTCAAAACTTCATCAATCTTCTATGTGTAACTTGTTACATTCTCATCTTCAGTCATCCACATGGTTTCATATGTGGTCTTCTAGGTCTGCAACTTAGCCTTCTTGACAGATGCATCACCTTCATAGATTTTCTTCAACTTGTCCCAAATCTCATGAGCAATTTCTAGATCAACAACTTTTTCCATTTTAGTGTTAGGCAGGGCACTCAATAGAGTAGTTTTAGCTTTATAATTGGCCTCAAAATCTTTAATCTCTTCTTTAGACTGCAAACATTCTTTAGGTATTGTGTACTTATCTTTAACAATTACCCAAACATGATAACCAATAGAGATAGGATAACTTTGCATTCGTACCTTCCAGTAGGCATAGTTAGATCCATCGAACTGAGGAATGTCTTTCTTGTGTGCCATCATGGATCTACCTTAAGCTGTTAGGGTTTCTTCCAAGGAACCTTTCTCTGATACCAATTGTTGAAAGGCATAAGACAACTAAGAGGGGGGGTGAATCAGTTGTATCAAAAACTATTAACTTCTTTACACAATATCACTTTCACATTCACTTAATTTAACTCCTTATTTTGTTATGAACATTAAGAATGAATAGCAAAATCAAAACATGAACACATCAATACCATATACACATGAACACTAGATTTTTAAGTGGAAAACCCTAAATAGGGAAAAATCACAGTGAGTGTTAGCTCACAATATAATGTAGTAACAATACCGAATATCAAAAGAGGCTTACTGCCAAAGGGCTCACTACCCAAATTAATGGCTCATTGCCAATGGGTGGGTCACTACTAAGGGTTAGCTCACTACCGAGGGTTGGCTCACTGCCGGGGTTGGCTCACTACCAGTATGACCTAATATAATAGCATTTATACCATGCCTGAGTTTAGTTCCATTGAACCGCAATATCTCCTCTGCTCTTCTATGCTTTTATAATTCACAATTTATCTTTGCATCTTTGCAACTTGTCACCTCATTAACAAATTCATTACATACATTTATACCAATCATCAACCTTGGAATGTACATGAAGGTCAGACTTACAATCTACAACCATTGGAACTATCTCCAAGGTTGGCATACATACAAAAATCAAATTAGGACTAGACCTAAACAAACTTGTGGAGTAAATGAATGAAGGAGGAACACTTCATGGCTTAGATCAGACACAAATACATCTTCACATGGTTGGACATGCTTCTATAATCCACAAATTGTCTCTGTAACAAGTGTGACAAACCAAGTCAGCCAGAACTAGTGCAAACATCAAGAATACTGAAACATATGCTTCCAAGAACTTCATTATAGCCTGCGGATCAAGAACACACCTTCAATACACTTCAGAGACATCCATGAACAACATAGAATCTTTTGGAAGCTGACAAATCCAATCGCAAAAGATCTCACTTGAAAACAACAAATATCACTTGAGAACATGTCACAGACCACTTCTTAATAGACAATGTCAAACTCTTCTAGTCAATTACTTGCTTTCCAAAGCACCAAATAACAAATCCTTTGGAATGAAGATAGCAAGGATCTTATAAGCTTAACTCTAGAACTACAAGACCAAAATAAATACTGCAAAGATATGCAGAGCAAAATACTATCTCCTTGTCAATCTGCAAACATTGCCAGACACAATCTTCAAACTGGTGAATAGAACTTTTTCTGCACAGCAATCTAGACCACCAAATTCTAGATTTAGCATCTTCAAACCATTCTCTAAATCATATCCAAAGCTCATACTCTGATCTTTAATACAGAGAAAATGTAGAGCAAAATACTCAGATAGTGTTTTTCAATCAATCAACAGACATGAATATCAGAAGATATAGTTGGCACCAATGACAACACAAACATATTGACATGAATGAAAACACCAGTTAGCACATACTTGAAACAACTTGTAGCAAAAATTGATCCATTGAAGTACCTACTCAAGAAGGCGGTCTTGATAGGACGACTGGAAAAATGGGTCATAATCCTTAGTGAATTCGACATAGAATATGTTGATTGAAAGGCCATAAAAGGACAAGTAATAGCTGATCAACTTGCAGACACACCAATTACAATAGATCATTCATTAATTTCAGACTTTCTCTATGAGTTAATCTTCATAACAGAAGTTTCAAACACATGGCAGCTATACTTCGATGGGTCTTGTACAAACCATGGTTTAGGGGTTGGAGTCCTCTTCATTACACCTCAAAGAGACATAATACCCAAATCATTTAGGATAGCAGTTTCTTGTTAAAAAAACATAGCTGAATATGAGGCACTACTCACTGGACTACGCATGGCAATCAAGGGGAACATTAAGAATATTCAAGTCTTTGGTGACTCACAAGTGGTAATCAAGCAAGTCAATGATGATTATGACACAAAAGATGAAAAGCTCATGCCCTACAAGAGAATGACTGACAGTTTCAAGCTCTACTTCAATACCATTATCTTTGGCTAGATTCTGACAATTCATAATAGAGTGGCCACCATAGGGTCTCTCTTGGACATTCCAAACAATGCACCTCAGTTTGAATTCTTGGTGGAACAACTGTTGATCCCCGCTTTTGACATCCACAAATTAGAGTTGGTGTGTGTGATTGTTGGTTCCGATTCCCCTTGGTATAAAGACATTTAGAATTACTTCCATGATCAGATCATGCCCTCTAACATATCCTCTAACCAATGAAAATCCTTTATCTGCCAAGTTGGTAGATATGTCATCATTGGCAATACCCTTTACCGTTGTAGCTTTGATAACACCCTCCTAAGATGTCCTGATTTTGATGAAGCACAAACGACTTTACATGAACTACATGAGGGTATATGTGGAGCTCACTCTAGTGGTCCTACCTTATCCAAGAAGATCATAAGAACTGGATACTACTAGCCCACAATGGAACGTGATGCATACAATTTCATCAAGAAATGTCAACAATGTCAAATACATGGAAATCTCATGCATGCACCTGCCTAGGAACTTCAACCACTCACATCACTATTTCTCTTCTCTCAATGGGGACTCAACCTCATTGGTAAAATCCATCCCACCTCCGTCAAAGGCCATAAATTCATAATTACAGAAACTGAGTACTTCACCAAGTGGATTGAGGCCATTCCTATGACCTACATCACTGGCAAGCAGATAGCTAAGTTTATCCACAATTACATCATATCTTGGTATGGTGTTCCCTAGTCTATTGTCATAGATAATGGTCATCCATTCAAAAACTAAGATGTCCGTGAACTGTGAGAGGGATTCCACATCCAACATCATTTCACCACCCCATACTACTCCCAAGTCAATGGTCAAGCTGAGGCATCCAACAAAACCATCATTAAAATCCTCAAAAAGACTGTCAATGATGCTGGCTATGATTGGCATATCCAAATAAACCCAGCCTTATGGGCTTACCAAACTAGCATCCGTACACCCACTAGAGCCACTCCATATTCCCTTGTCTTTGATCCCGAAGCCATCCTACCCATTGAGGTCAGGTTACCCTCTTTAAGAGTATCAATGCAACAATTCATTGATGATGAAGAATATCGAGTATCCAGATTACATGAGTTAGAGTTGCTGTATGAGAGAAGATAGAATGCATTGGTCCATTTGAAAGCCTACCAAAATCATCTTCATCATAGCTACAACAAGAAAGTTAAGGTTTGACATTTCAGCATTGGAGACTTGGTTTTAAAGGAGAACCCAAAGAATCAATTAGACTGAGAGAAGCTAGGAAAATTTGAGCCTAACTGGTTGGGTCCATATGTCATCACTGCTGCATATGGATCTGGCACCTACCAACTTACCACTCCCCAAGGTGAACCACTACCAGAGCCAATCAACAGCATGTATCTTTGCAAGTATTATACCTAAAAAATCAAAAAAATCAAAAAAATAAAAAAATAAAAAACAAGTCAAAAAATAAAAAATATTCTCCAATAGCGAAAACCACTTTAGTGGCACTTTGGATGAAAAAAAATAGTAAAGAGAAATAATCCTAGTCTAATAGTGAAAACCACTTCGGTGGTGCTTTGGATAAGTACCATGGTGAAAACCTAGAAAATAGGTGCCATGTGTAGTCAGTCTTTGCTCCATCTTCTACCATCATTCTATTAGATCTTTCACCATCCTTCATACATAATCCACATCATAATCCACAATAAGACTTTGCCATCCTTCTCATGGCTTGAAAAAAGTTGACATTTGATATCCCTCGCTTTCCGTATCCATCCCTAATAAATGTTACCTTCATCCCTTTGTTGTCCTAATAACTTTGTCTTGTACCTAACTTGGGGCAAATCCATGACTTAGGTCTTCATGAGGCATCCTAGACTAGGTATTGTAGGACGCATTTCAAAACATGTCAAAAATCCAAAAAAAATCAAAACATGTCAAAAACCCAAAAAAATAAAAAAATCACAAATTAAAAAAATCAAAACATGAAATTCCAAAAATTGAAACAAATAAAATATCCCAAGAACACAAAAAAATCAAATAACTAACCAAAAATACAAGCAATAAACAGTGTCAATCCACCTTGTCAAACTATGTTGCCTTTACAACATCACAATGGCAAGGCCATCTTTGATGAGGCCCTGAAGCATCAGTCCCCTAGGTCTTATGTCACACAAAGAGTCTCCATGGTCGAACTATGTTGTCTCTATGCCTCCCTTAGGCAAGACCATCTTTGATGAGCCCCCAAGACATTAGGTCAGTCCCATAGGGCCCGTTGAGTTGAACCTTCTTATAATAAGTCATCCCTTGCTAAGGTTGACACTTTGATCAGACACAAACAACTTATCTCCCATAAGAGAATAGAGCTTAAACAATCTTGAAATAACAGACAAGCTATCTAATCAGTATTCAATCATAACAGATCAATTGCCTAGTCATGATGATTCATCACTACCCATTACCCTTATCATTTATCACTTGTCTTATATAGGATGTTGCATTGTCAAAACCAAGCTCGACATCTTATACATCATGCTTCATTTCTTGAAACTAGACATTATCATTTCACACATCAATCATATCAATTTCTTATATAGATTGTTGCACTCTCGAAACTAGACTAGGCATCTTATATCAGATGTCTCATATTTGAAACCGGACTCAATCATCTCATTTTCCTTATACAAGTGGTTGCATTGTCAAAACTAGACTCGATGTCTTATACGACATGATTCCTTCCCTGAAACTAGGCATTGTTCATCCAAGCTCATCAAACAAACACTCAATACTTGGTAAGAAGATCAAAATGGATGTTGACTCTATCGGTCTAGTTTGTCTTATCTTTTCATTTGATTATTCATTGTTCTTGTTCTTATGCCCCTCGAGGAAGTCCACAAGAGATGAAAGGAGTAATGATGGATCGTGACCTTTTTCTCCTTGATTTCTCTTTGTGGTTTGTCTTGGCAATATGACCGGGACAACTAAGTTCCTTGTGTGTGATTGGGATTCTATTTGACATAAACCAAAACATCATGTACAAGTGAAAATCCATCTAATTCTTCCTTGTACTAGGAATAACATGCCTCATGGTGATTTCCTCACATATTCTGACAATGTCCTATGGTTACTAGTTTGCATCATGGCATTCCTTGTCTGTCATGTGCCTGTTTTGCAAGGGATCACATCTTACACCTTGGCCTATGTCATGCCATGGTGTTCATCATCCATTGCCATAATAAGCTCTATGATGATAATCATGCAATGATACTAAAAGCTAAAAATCTATCAAAGCAAAATCTTGTTCCTTTTCACTTATCCATTTATCTCATCCAGATCATTCTCCCTTTCTGCTATTACCATCTCTCTCACATCTCCATTTCTTCTGTTCATCCCTATAGTCATCTTGATGGCATACTATACACACAAAAATAAATGCATTAGACTGAACATCTCGCATGCAGAAACATGCTAGAAAAGCATGTAGGCATCATCATATACATGATAGGTCATCCATATTGCATAAGAAAATACAAAAACATAGATATCATTGCATCACATATAGAATCATCATCTACATACATCATATAAAATCTATATATGCATCATATAAGCATATCATAAACATATAATGTGCATCCATACATCATGTATATCCATCCCACAATATCATGTGCATCCATAACATCATAAGGCATAAACCGTACATCATAACATATGTATAAGCATACATCATAAGCCCATAATGCATATCATATAGAAAGCATTGCATAATCATAGAACCCATATATAACATAACACGAATCCAAAATGCATAACATAAATCCATCACATAGGCATACATATAGAAAGATAACACATCATGTAGGCATTGCAAAATAATGCATCTCATATATATATCTCAAAAAATGTGTCATATGTACAATATCAAAATGATAGTAAAAGATGGAGCTTGTAGGCTCAATCAAAATAATACATAATATCTACAAAAATAGGCCTACCCTGTGCTATCTCTACCTCTAGATGGTACCTATCCCGAAGAAAATGCTTTGTCCTCAGACCCTGTTGTCCTGGATCTAGATGGCCTATCATAAGGAGCTGACCTCCTAGGCTGAGAGACCCTGCCACTGCTCTGTGATTTCCATGTGTGAGTCATGCTCTGGCTTCGACTCTAGAATCTAGGTGCCCTCTGATCCATAGGTATGACACTCTCATACAAACCTCTATAGTACCCACCCTCCTAGCCTGCCCTATAAAATTTGCATGAGCTAAGTCTACCGTGGGCCCGCCAATGGTATCCTTGAAGTCTATACACCACTGCTCAGCCCTTTGTGCTTTGATGATCGCAAGATCATGCTCTACTGTGAGTTGTGTTATATGCCTCTGAGTACCCTTCAACTACCCTTGTAAACCCTACACTTGAGCCTGTAGTGCTTGGATCTGTGCCTAGAGGTCATCCCTCTACCCTCAGCATCCTCATAATCTTCCTCCTCCCCCAAAATTGCATCCTTATTAGGGATTTCCTATAGAGCCTCCTCTCAAGTCCTCTCCTCTACATCCATCTCCTTGTCTCCTCCCTCTACCCATGCATCCTAGATAGTTATATCTTCATCTACATCCTCCACCTAGATCTCCTCCATCTCTACCTCCATCTGGCCCACTACCACACCACCCTCCTCTCAAATGGGAGATAGCCTCCACTCCCCTTGCCTCTACCATCTCTCCCCCTCCCCCTATCACCTCTCCCTCTACCTCCTTGTCCATCATCCCCACCATCATCTCCATCACCACCACCACCTCCCCAGCCTCTATCTCTCCCTCAACCTCTGCCTCGCAATCTACCCTATGGACCTCTACCAAGCCTCTCCACAAGTACCGACTCATCAGGATGTACAAATGGTGTAGGCCTATGTTGTGCCCACCATGCATCATACTCAAGCATGGTGCTCGCATCTGCCACATCTGTTGTTGATCCCCATAGCATAGGCTATTTAATGCTGCTATCTCCTACTCAGCAACCTGGACATTGATCATGGGTCCCCAGTCATGTACCTCCTGAGATGACCAAGCAAACTCTGCAATCCTGATAGGTTCACCTTACCTCTCTTCAAACTATCTCTGGACCCGCTCTAGCAAATGTCACTCAATGATGTGTTGGGACTATACTGTGTAGCCAATTAGATACATAGTTTGCTGATAGTACAGAAGGGGATCTCCATCCTCACCCCAGAGTATACAGTCTCTATAGGACCTCCATATAAAAACATCCATGTGATCAATCCCATGTCGCTAGAAGCTAAGATTGTCGATTCGTGCCTAAATAATAGCTCCTCCATATATATAAGCATAGGGTAGCTCCTCAACTACATCCTTGTCCACAGGAGGCCTAAATAGAGGAATGCGCTCCCATGCCCAAATCATAAGAAGAATGGCCCCATAGTTGATCGACTGATCATCCCTATACGCCACATCATGCAACTGAAAGTATAACATAGCAAGCAAGAAGGGACCCCAAGTATAGACTGTAGCCTACTCCATCATCCCCTCAAGCATCTCTCCCCATCTAACAGGAAACCCATGGTCGTGCCAATTAGGAATCACAATGTTACCGATCACAGTGCATAGTACTGCAATCAATCTGTCATACCTATCAGTTAGTGTTTCCCATCAGATCTCATAGTCCTCCACACCTAGCTCCAAAAGACTATCGGTCTCAAAACATCACCTGATGGCCGCCAATCCTCACTCTAGGTCATATATAATGTGCTCCCCATGAATAGGAAGTTGGAAAATACGCCAAACATCCTCAAGGGTCACAGTGGCCTCTCCAGTCAAAAAAGGAAATGAACTCATCTCCAAGTGCCACCTCTTGGCCAATGTTGTCCACAGTGCCCAGTTCACCCTCACTATGGACATGAAGGCTACATGATATAACCCCAAAGCATGCAACATATCTCTCTCCTCTATGTTTATGTGGTCGCGTAGTCTGTAGCAGGACGGTCAGCTCTCTCATGTGTAAATCGGTGGAAACCTAACCTGCATTCACAAAACATCATGTCAAGTCAATCAAAGCACGTAAGTAAGCCTATTAGACTCTTTTTCTGTCAAAAAAAACTTAGGCATATTTTTATGATAGTCAGTTGCATCACACTGTGGCACTTGTGTCACACAAATCAACAATTGTGTCACATTTTAACAAATGCATCATAGGATTCTTCAATTGAGTTGCAAAAATATAGATGTGTCGTAGTTTCACTCACATGTGTTGCCCTTTGTAGTTGTGAGCTGGCTAATGCACTTGCATCATAGAAACCTTCAGATGCATGACAATAAATCAATTGCGTTGCAAGATTTCATGTGTAGCACATGATTTCACACCTGCATCGCTCATGATGTCAATTGCGGTGCAGAATTCTGCACCACATATGTTGCTCTTCTTCGAGACCTAAAATCTACTAAAAATTGACAAAATCACAAGGAAAGTTTTGGGTACTGACTGCCGCACCTCAGTCTGTTGGCCATCCATTGTCCTAACTCAGTATCCTTGGTGGTGGTGGGCTAGAATTGGTGACATTTCTGCAACTCCTCCATGATAGACTCCTAGCTCAGATCTCTAAGACTTCTAAAAACTTCTAAAGGCTATGTGCAGAAATGACCTATTTTGACCCCCTAGGGCTTATTTATAGACCTTTTTGACCTAAGTGGGCCCCCTCTCTCTAAATTTGACTATGTCAGCTTCAATTTTTTACGTACAAATCACCGACAGGCCTATTTTTTCATCGCCAATGTAGTTTCACCTATCAAAATCACTTTTCGGTAAATTTCCCAAATTTTTCAATTTTTTTCAAAAATTTGTCAAATTTCCCAAGGGGGCATTAGGCTATCCCGCCTTCTTTGAGGCATGCTGGGGCAAGTCCAGAGCAAAAAATTTCAAATTATTCTTTGACACAATGTCCAGATTGGCATTATATCAAAGAGGGGCAAAATGTAGACACTTAAAAATGTCCTAATCCTGTGAACAACATTTTCACACTAATTACTCCATAAATGTCTCATTACTTTATTAATTAAATAATCTTTAATTAAATAATTAATTCACCTTCTCCTATTTTCTAGTCAATAATTAAATAAATTTCATTTATTTAATTATTGATCTATTTTCCTCTATTTTCTTCTATAATTAATTAATTATTCATTATCTATTTCGTCCATCACTCAACAAATTTAAATAAATAAAATATTCATTTAAATTAGCCCTCACCTTTTAATTAAATAAATTCTATTTATTTAATTAAGTTTTCCCCTCATTCCTCATTCAAATTAATTAAATAAATTACAAATTTATTTAATTAAGTCCCACCTCATCCTTTATCTAAATAAAATAATCCCACTCTTGTCTCCTTGTGGAGTGGAAACCCTATTCAATCTTAACCATCCACATCAACTTTCGATCATCACCCTTCATATAAATCCAAGTCTTCTATAAAAGAAACCCTCCAGGTTCATTTTGTCCCTAATCACAATCATAGTCGTCAAGATTTTGCTATCATTTCATATTGAGCTTCTCATGAAACTTGCATGTCTGCAAATTTAAGAGCAATTTAGGGAAAAGTTGAGAAGAGAAATGAAGGAGAGCCAAGATTAACATAGAGATTTAGATATAGTTGCTATTATAATTGGAATTCTATGTTTATTTTGTGCTCCATTGTTAGGTAAGGTTTTTGTGATTGTTGTTTTATGATTCATGCATTTTTTCCCAATTTTCCCTAATCTTGTACAATATCATCTGCATGCCTATATACAATATGAACAAACATAGCCACCTGCACTGAATTGTAATATTGTGATTGGATTTCCTCTTATGGAGCAAGAGTATAGTTTGCTACAAAATCAACCACTGATAGTATAGTTCCAACTGGAAATGTGTTTCTACATGTGCGAAATTGTCCATCAAGCCATCAAGCATGTTGAGAGTGTTTGACATATTTTGGTACAAGTAGTAGTTATTATTGGGCAAAGGAGTATCACATGAAATAGTTACATCATTTGCACAAGACATATAAGGTATTACTTGATCGGATGAAATATCCTTACATTCTTCCTTTGTCTTCTCCTTTTCTGGTTCTTTTTGTTCTTGAGGATGATCACGCTTATTTTAGCCTTTTGGCTAATGGACCCCTTTAATGAGTATAGTAACTGGATGCTCAGTTGGTGCTAGATTCTTCTGCACATATTTCTTTTTTGTTGCTACAGGTTACACTAGAAGCTTCTTCTTTTCTAGCGCATTCTTCTTTGGAGCACTACCACTCATCTACTCCACACGACCATTATATTTGTCCCTATCCCCATTTGATCTTTGTTGTTTTGATTCCTTGGCAGGGGCACTATGCACATGGACAGTCCTATTTCCTAGTTGATAGCCTTGTTGGACTTGCAGAATGGCTACATCAGTCAAGGCTTTCATGTCCTCTTTCAAAGTTTTGGATTATTGATACTTCTTCTGGGTATGGTTCCTCGGATGGCCAAAATCATGAGCTAGAAATTGACATTTCTTTGGAAATTCATCATAATCATATTGGAAAATATGATCATCTTCTTCATAACTTTCGCAATCAACATCCTGGCCCATTTCCTCATAATCTTCTGCATCAAACTAATTTATTTCTTCTTCATAATACTCAGTTGTACCCTCTGCATTTGGAAATTCTTCTTCTCTTCTCAATGAATGAGCCACTGCACAATTAGTTGGGTCATGGGGGAGGAAGCAAGCCTGGCACCATAAAGATTCATCTTGAAAATTAACTTGATCCTTTCTCAAAGGATCAGGGGTGTCCCTTTAAGGATGTTTGAAGCTAACATGCTTGGGGGCAACATGTCTATCATTTTGTTGTGGTCTCTTAGACCAATCAGTATTATAAAACCTATTATGCAATCTCTGACCTTCATTAAATTACATTGCAACACCCTGAGGTGCCAACCCTTTGTTATTTCTAGCAACCTTATCGGACAAATCTTTCACAACCCCCATGAGTTTGTCCAATTTGTCATCAATAGTGAGGGGTTTGTTGAAAGCTGGTTTATCTGGCTAGGATAGTTTGACATTAGACCTTTTGATATGCTTCCATAAATCTCTCATATTACTTTCTATGTTTATCCATCTATAGCATAGGCCTCTCTTAATGTTTGTGGATTCTTGTCCCTCAAACAATAACCTATTTTTGAATCAAAAGCACCACAATATAAAACTAAGCACATAGATTAATTGGGTCTCATATGAGGAGGTACTTTTCTCATTGTTATGATGAAGTGGCTATTGAAGTTAGCCATAGTTTCATTTATGGCCTTTTTGATGGCTATGAGTTCATTGATAGCAAACTTGGGATCAATCTTGTCCCCATACTGCAATCTGAATACTCTCATGAACTCCTCCTAGGAATCAATACTATTATCAGGGAGGGCTTTATACCATTCTTTAGCACTCTCTTCCAATGAATGTACAAATAATTTCATCATAACATATTCATGCTCAATTTCATATTCATCAATGACATTAATGAAATTTCTAAGATGTTCCTCACTTGTTACAACATTGTTACCTTGAAACCTAGGAATCTTCCACCTAATCTAAGTTGGAATTGGATTAGGAAAGTCAGGGATGCCAATGAAAATGAGCTACTTGTACCTTTCAGCTCCTAGTGGTTGCCTCTGTGGAAGAAACCTCTATGCTTGTCTTTGTTGTGCATGCCCAACGTTATAAATGTTGCCATGTTGTTGATTATCTTGATTCTATTGTGGTGGAATGTTGATATTTTGAGCACAGGCCTAATTCATGCCCTGCTATCCAATTTGATGTTGCTGCTGCCGTCTCTGATTATTTTTCTAAATGTAGTGTTGTGGAGGTGCACGTTATTGATTTGCATTATGATTTAAGCCCTACTGTTGTGCATTTTTGTTTTGTTGGACCTGCTAGTCAAGTTGAACTTGTTGTTGATCAAGCAAGGCTAGCACTTCTCTTTGTCTATTTCTGATATGATCAAGCAAGTCCAACTCACTTGGATTCTTCTTTCTCTTTCCTCATCATCAGGTTGTTGTTGTTGATCACCGTAATTAGGGATGTTGTCATGTTGACCTCCAAATGATCCAATGGGGGAATTATGATGCCTTATGCCCTGATAAATCTCTTCATTCTCAGTGGCATTCCCAAACACCCTCAAATATGGATCATGAGATCTATCTCTACTTCCTCTACCAATAACATTCTCATTTCTTCTAACAACATATTCATTTCTATTTGTTCTGAGTATGTTATCTGCAAAGTCCTTATAAGTATAATTGTATTGGCTCTTGAGGTTGACTAAAATGTTGTCTTGGGCATTCCTTGGAGGCACCATATTGGATCTTCTTACTCTATATCTACTCCTCCTATTTCCTACATTGCTAAAGGATTCCTCACATCCATGCTGCTCCTAGTTTCCTTCTCTATTCATTATGAAAGTCTTTTCAGAGTTAAATTAATTTCTGGGTTATAAAATAGAGTCACCACTTTCCCTGCTGGGAAGAAAAACTTGAACAAACATTGCTCTTCAATATTGTAGCAACTAGAAATAAAATCTAGGGTCCCCAGCAATGGCACAAATTTGTTGGGTAAATTGACATGCTACTAACTTCAACACACAACAAACTACACTCGGCAATGGCTGCAAACTTTCTTTGATGACCGTGTTGCAAAGGTCATCAAGTCTGAACCAAAGTATCACTTCCCCAACAACAACGCCAAACTATTAAGTCCCAAAATGACTGCAGCACAAAACTCTAAAACATTCCTAAATCACCTAGGCTAGGGATTGTCGTCAAGGTGATAGAAAGAGGTTTATCAACAAGTAATGGGCGATTTTGGCCAATTAATAGGAGTGGGTAGGCTACTCTGCTCTTTGATCTTAGCTTAGACTCTGGAGGAATATTCCAAGGGGTATACCTGAATAGGTATTAAATTTAAACTAGATGAACAACTAAAAATATATGAACAGCCACAACCAAATTGCTTTCTCAGCCCCAAATTTGTCACTAAGTTGAGAATAACTAGTTGTTACAAGACCCCTATATAGCTGATAAAGGCAATCCTACACAATGAGGATGCATAAAAACTACTACTACTTATAAAGATAAATATATTGTTTTGTTTTGAAGATTGGGTGATCTAAGGCTACTCAGACTGGTATTTATCCATTGGGTTGCAGAGTCTTACATTCAACAAAGGAACACAACTACACAGAAATATATATATTTGGCTATTTGAGAAATCAAATGCAAGGGAAATCAATATCAAATCACTAGGAATACTTATTAATCCAACACTATACCATGTTCTTTCTCATGTAATATTGAAAAGATCATTTACAAAGCCTTGGAAATGAATTAAGAGTTGTCACATTTATTCAAATCAATGCTTACATTCATACCACAAAATGTGGCAAGAGAAAACCTTGACTGTGATCAAAGTTTACTAGAAAGAACATCCACAGCAGTGGAGAAAAAATAGGGATTCAGTATAAAGATTTTCAAAGTATATTACATGTATTTCAAAGTTGTTTCATGTTGAATAAGGACTACAAAATAATGTTTTCTAATCTGCCTTTTTGAGCTCAAAACCTACTGAGAAAATTGCCCAACTGACCAACCAACATTACATCTAAAACATATGCATATATAGCATTATAATTCAATGCACCCATTCCCAGTGCAACACTTAGTTAATGAGTAACCCACGTTGCATTAAATTCAATCCACTGCAATGTCAGAAAATATGCAGTTCTGGGAGCTTGTCCATTCTCTGTCAATTATGAAGATGTCAAAAGGAAGATTTCCCACATTCTTGGTGTACTTGGATCAATAATGAGGGAAGGCTCTAATCCTTTCCTAACACCTAGAACATCTATCATATGTGATTTGTCCTTCAAATGTACCCATGGATTAAAGAATTTCACTGTACCAACCACCTGCAAGGTACAATACTGTAAAATCATAAATTCCTGAGTACAAATCAACCTATACAAATCCTACAATCATGGCACACTCTTAGGGAATTACCTTTTTAAAGAATTTACAACACTCCCGATGTGTTGTCTTATTTTGCATTTTTGGCCATCTAATTTCTGACTGTACCCTATCCATACTGGGCATATCCTTCTTATCTTTATCAACCAACTGCCATTTTCTCAAACCATTGGAGACATCTCCATTTTGTTTGACACTTAATCCTCATTTTCTACCTCATTTATGCCTTATCGACAAATCTTTGATTTGGCGAACCTAGCTTGTCTTCTCACTTTTTTCTCTTCTTTCTCTACCTTATCGGTGAATTATCTCTTTTTTCAAATCTCCTATCAGTCGCCTCTTACTTTCTTTATCATTTCCTTCTCTATCGGCAAATTTCCATTTTCTTGAACTTCCCCCTTGGTGCCTCTTTCTTCACTATCAAAACCTTAATTGCCAAATTTTCAATTTTACGAACTCTTTCTCTTTTTCTCTTTGGTTGGTGAATCTTGATTTTCACAAACCATTTTCTCTTTCCTCCTTGTTCACCTTTATTGGTAAATTTTACCTTTTGCCGAACCAAGCCTTATTTTACCTTTTTCTTTACCTTTTATCAGCTTTTCCATCTGTTGGTAAACTTTGAAAAAATCAAACTTTTTGGTTAGTTCAACTTTCCACCAGTTCCCTAACAAAGCCTCCTTTGTCATTTTTCCTTAACCATTTTTGGCCTTTATTACCTTTCTTTCTATTTGCCTTATTGGCAAAAATACTCCGTGGTGAAGTTACCTTTTGTCTTATTTTATCCGCCTTATCGATGAATCTTCTATTTTACGAATTGTGCCCTTGTCATCTTCTTTTGTCTTTCTTCACCCTTTGCCTTTATCAGAAAATTCTCCTTTTTTAGAACTTTCTTTATCTCCCTTTTGCTTCCTTTGCTCACCTTGTCAATGAAAAATGCCATACGTGGAACCAAGTCGGTGAACCCATTGTTCGCGAACTATAAATTCTCCCAACCAAGGCTTGCTCCTTTTGTTTCCACCTCTTTGCCTTCAGTCGGTGAATTCCAACCTTTTCAAACTCTTCCTTTTCATCCCTCCTTTTGTGCCTTAGACAATTCCTCTACCACGGTCCCTTTGTTGTTAGTGAAATGGTTGTCAGTGAAACCTTGAATCAGCAAATTGGTGGGTTTGCGAACTCTTAACCTACCACCAAAAAGACTTAGCCCTTTCCTTTACTCCATGGGCCTCTTTTCTTACTCTATTGTCACCTTCCTATTACGTTATCAACTAATTGGCTAATCGAGAAAAAGATGAACTTTCGAACTAGTTCGCCAGTTCACATTTTTACCGATTTGCTGATAAAGGCCTTGAAATGCTCATTTTTTCAAAGGGGGAAAACAAAGGCATTACACTTAGAATATTTTGGACTAAAAATCCCTATAAAAGATCACTCTAATTGGGTATATATGAGGGATTTTGGCACAAAGGGAAAAATAGGAATTTTAATGGATTTTGGGGAAATAATAAGGTATTTTTGGGAGAAAAATTTTACAGGTCCCAATAGACTCAATGGCACTAGCAACAGTAGATATAAGATGTTTAAGTGATTCATCTTTTCTTTTTGGTTTCACAAAAATACCTAACTTTTCTCATTACTTTTTTGATTTTCCACATTCTCATCAATTGCTTCGTCAATTGACATTGAAATGATAGTTTTTTTTCAATTAAAAAATTATTTGTATAATCTATTGGCATACATTATTATTTATCTCCAAGAAATCTTACCGGGAAGATTATCCAAAATAGTACTTTCAATTTTGTTTAAAAATATTTTCATTTTCAATAACACAAGGATTTTCATTTTCAACTACAAAAGGATTTTCATTTTCACGAACACAAGGATTTTCATTTTCAACAATAAAAGGATTTTCATTTTCACCAACGCAAGGATTTTTATTTTCAACAACAAAAGGATTTTCATTTTGACCAATGAAAGGGATTTCGTTTTCAATATTTGTTTCTACAACTTGTCTATGAATAAAATTGATCTCAACATTGTTATATCTAGCTTCTTTTAAATGATCAATATGAATATCATCTATAATCACATTTTCCATATCATTCAAAGGTGGATTTATAAACATACTTAGATTCGTGTCTATTGTCACATTATCCATAGCATTGAAAGGTGGAATTGAAGACATACCAAGATTAGTATCTATAATCAAATTATCTTCCACATTCACCTCTTACAAATTTGTATCATCTACATCCATGGTCTCTTCAGTTTTTTTATCTTCAATAGTCATGGAACTGGATGCTTCAACATTATTCATTCCTCAAATCCTCATTCTTCTCTATTTTTTGTTTTGCCTCCTCTCTCTTTCCTTGAATTTCTTCAGGAGTCAATACCTTCCTATCTTTCCTCTTTTAATGACATTGTGATACCATGATTACAAAATTCTGAAGTACAAATAAATTTCAATACTAAAAGTATTTCCTTTTTATTCCTCCTTCAAATGCATAGAAAATGAACACAATTCCACTCCAAAATTTTCCCAATGTTACCTCCTTCAAAAATTCCAATGAAATTACAAGGTCATGAGCATGTAGAAGACAAGATTTGATTAAAAAAAGTTGCAGAATAAGTCATTGCCATCCACACACAGTCGTGTAAGATGTCAAGTTGTAGAAGACAATAATTTTTTTTTGAGTAAAATTTAAAAAAATGGTCAAAATAGAAATGGGATCTCGTTTATGAAACGAGATCCTATTTTATTTTCCACCCATTGAAATAATAAAAATGCAAACGAGATCCTGTTTCTTAAAATTTGAAGTCTAGGCATGGTTTCTACTATGGGTTTTGGGTCGAGAAAAGGCTTGGGGACCCGACCCTTACCTTTGGACCTACTTTGACCTGCAACTTGAAGGTCATGTTAGTGTCACTAAAAAAAATAGACTTTGAACATATGTTTGAAGATGTTTTTTGCAGAATTTTTTGATGAAATTATATCCCATTATAGATGATATTGTGTAGATTCCAAATATGTAATTTTTTTTACAATTTAATTTTTTTTTCTATTTTTCAATTAATTTTTGATGAAACTGGTCCATAAACATCAAATATTAGGTTTTCTTATTATTTTAATAACTTTTTATTAAAATATTTTTTTTTGAAAAACAAATTATACGTGAGAAATCTTTAGACAATTCTTTTCAATTTGAAAAAAAAATCAAAAAAATGATAAGTTTAGATCATCTTATGCGTGACGTACACGAGGGATTTTCAAAACAACAATTACGACCAATAAAAAATTAATAAAAAAATATTCAAAAATAAATTACAAAAAAATATCATGAGCAATATTCAATGTCTTATAGATCTTTTCTCAAAAGGATTTAGAAAAATACAATTATTTAGGTCAAAATATGGTTGACGTACACATGCATGGTATGGTAAGAAAATGTGATTTTTAAACAGTGGTTTTTAGACATGTCAATTGAAAATCAATTTGTATCATCTTGGTATTAAAATAAATTACATATTTGGAAACTAGACTCCGAGTACTACATTTCATATTACTCATTTTTTTTAAGATTGAACCTTTAAGTGTTTCAAATTGTTAGGTCAAATGTGACAAATTCTAAAAATCAAGGAAACACTTTCCACTTCTGGGTCAAAAAGTGGACTCTACTTCTTGCACACACCTGGAACTTAGAGCTATTTTTTATTCTATACAACCAGAAGAAAAAGAAAGGAATTGGATAGTACATTTTGATTTACAAAAGGAAAATGCATATCAGGAAGAATAGAATGACGGATTAGGGGATGGAGAAGAAGAAGAAGATTCAAGTGAAAGTTTAGATGAGGAAGAAGTTGAGCATACAAAAGAACATGAGGAAGAATCTCTTACTCCACCCTTGAGAAGAGCCATAAGACAACGGAATCTAGTTGATAGGTATAGCCCACCAGATTTCCATCGTGTATTTTCTTTATTGAGTATTGATGATGAACCTAGATCCTATAGGGAAGCTATTCATGCAGATGATAGTAAGTCTTGGCAGCTAGCCATTTAGGAGGAGATGATGGATTTAGACTCATGTGACACCTAGGATCTTATACGTTTTCCCAAAGGAAGAAAGGCCATAGGATGTAAGTGGGTCTTCAAGAAAAAGTTTGGTCCAAATGGTTCATTACAGAAGTACAAGGCTAGACTGGTAGCCAAGGGCTACTCTCAGAGAGGGGGAGTCGATTTTGGTAAAATTTTCTCTCTTGTTGCTAAATTATCTTCTATTAGATTTCTTTTATCCATTGTTGTAGCCTATGATTTTGAAATTGAGTAAGTGGATTTTAAGACTGTATTTTTGCATGGAGATTTGGAAGAAGAAATTTATATGCAACAACCTATAGGTTCTGAGATAAAAGGGAAAGAACACTAGGTATGCAAGTTAAAAAGGTCTCTTTATGGTTTAAAATAGTCCCCCAGAATGTGGTACCAAAAGTTTGATTCATTTGTTTTGAAATTGGGCTTTGTTAGAAGTGAAGAAGATCACTACACATATACATTAGATGTATTGATGATCATATTCTGATTATTGCCTTGTATGTGGATGGTATGTTATTTTCAGTAACACTAATGGTATTCATATCAATGAGATGAAAGCTCAACTTTCAGGTGCATTTGACATGAAGGATCTAAGAGCAGCCAGGTATATTCTGCGAATGGAGATCAAAAGGGATCGAGGTAACAGAAAGATTTGGTTATCACAAAGTAAGTATGTGAATACTATTTTGCACATATTTGGCATGCAGGATTGCAATCCAGTTAGAATTCATTTACTAGTTGGTACTAAGCTTTGATTAAATATGTGTCCTAAGAATGAAGATTATCTAGAGGATATGTCTGATGTGCCATATGCTAGTGCTAGATAGGAAGTTTGATATATGCAATGGTTTGCACTAGACTAGATATTGCCCAAGCAGTGGGAGTTTTGAGCAGGTTTATGTCTAACCCTGGTAGACATCATTGAAATTATGCAGAGGTTGTTAAGATATTTGCATGGTACTTATGATTACTATTGTGCATTAGAGTTTGATGGGGTGGAGACCATTGTTGTTGAAGCTTCAAGCATGATATCAAACACACTCTAGATGGAGTCCACATGAAGATCAAAGTAGTGCAACATCAACATGGTGGAGTTTCTTTTTGGGTAAGTATCTATACAAAAGATCATCTTCGTCGGCTATTGGTGACTAATGATGATGGAAGAAGCATACCATGGGAGGTTATGAACCCAAAAAGTGATGATAATGTTGTTGTTACCTCTTTCTTCATACATCTCATGAGTTCATTTGAGCTTTTGCAAGTGGACTAGAGGGAGATTTTAAGCAAATATCGGAGTTCTTATATGTCGGTGACTCTTGGAAGGGTGTTTTCAGCCAAGGGAATAATTAGAAATTTCATTTTAGCCAAGGTTTTATAGTGTTATAGTAATTGTTGTTCTTTCCAAGGGATGTATTTTGAAAAATTGGATTTCAATAGCTACAAATCTAAGCAATTTCAATCCATTCATCTCCTTGGCAGGGTTTGTTTATGGCCTCAGATGGAGGAAATGACAAGTTTGACTAACCAGGATTGATGTTGGACGGGTTTTCAAGAACCAAACAATTGTTATTTCTTATTATCAGTTTGCACTTATGTTTGGGACAACATTTTAATTTTTAGTGATAGCCATTATGTTGGAGTGCAAGGTGTTGAAAATGAGAGAGTTAACATTAAGTTTTTCAAGATTACTCTTATGGTGTTGTAGATTGGTGATTATGGAGAGCAATTTTCTCAAGAGTTAACTAAGATCCTGTAGTGTTTGGTTTCTCTCCTTATAGGAGGAATTTGGGAGGTCACTTGTGCAAGTGCCTAGTAGGATAGTGCTTCGATTAGATGGAGCTACAGACCTCCTATATTGACTTGGGACCCTGGGATCATATTTGGTTTCATTTTGAATCAGTCAAGTAATTTTGAGGTTGAGTTAGCATTCTTGAGGACATGCAACCTTTGGGGAGGGAGGACTGTAATGTTCCTATTTTTTGTCACTTCAGTATTATAGTTAGCTCTGGGTTTCTCAGTGAGTGCCAGCCTTGTCAGAAGTGATGTTTGTTGTTGGCAATTATCTCAGTTGGTCTTGAGGACTCTTATGCCACTTTTTGAAGGGAATTAAAAGTTTTAAATCATGGACACTTGATAAAGTGACTAAAGTGCTAGAAATGTTTAATATTTAAATAAAACCACTTTTTTAAAGAATAAGGCTTAGTTAATTATAAAGTGATTTTAAATTATAATTTCTGCAAGTTTTCCCAAGAAAGATTATAAAAAGGACTGATGGGGGTCTCATTTGGGGATTATTATGGAGAAGCTTGTTTTCTCTTTGGAGATTTAGAGATTTGTGCTTGTGGCTAAACTATTACTAGCAGGATGAAAACCCCAATGGTTTCTTTGTTGATTTGATGAAAACCCAATTCAACCCACTTGGTGGATGTTGATGCTTAACTTAGCATATAATCACCAACAATGGGAAAGCCTAAGAAAGTCTGACGTGACTCTTAGGATAACCTCCAGATTTTAAAGAAGTTGGTTCTTCTTTATGAGTTTGATGTAAAGGGAAGAAAAAACAAGATTATAAGATAAATTGCTAGTCTGTTGCTATGGTGATGCTCCGGATTCATTATCTACCCAATAGCACAATGATTAAACCCTAAAAGATTTCACTGGTAAAACTAAAGAGCAAGATACATGATTAATTACCTAGCATAATACAGATTTATCAGAGGCTAAGAATAGAAAGAAAGAAGAAGCAAGAATCAAAGACAAATCTAGATTTGTACAAAGCACCACTTTCTCTTCATTGTTTCAGGGAGAACAAAATACAGAGGCAAAATTGCACAATATACAATATTTGAATCCTTCATGAGAAGCACCTGCTAAGGAAAGAAAAATGTCCCTATTCTACTGCTCAAACTTCCTAATCTGTGGTTCCATCTGTCTCTATCCCAGATTCTGCATTTAAAGCTAAAACCCCTTCGAAGAAATCCTCTAAAACTGCCCAGAAATGTCTATAACTGTAAATCCCCCAAAACCCAGCTCTAATTTCGGCTCTAATAACTGATTCCTTTAGTTAACTTTGTGCTTTGTTCAAACCCCATCTGAATGGTAGCTTCTCTTTACTCATGGGATGGAAAATACCTTTGCTTTGACCTACGTGAAAAAACTCTCATTCATTTCCTATTAGTTTGTTGTATAAGTTTCCCATAGAAATAAAGTGTGATTTATTTATTGGGGGCTGCATAAGATTTATATCCCATCAATCTTGAGAATCAAGTTAGAGTCTTTATTTAAATAAAGCCTTGCTTTATTCCTTGAGGAACCCACCTTCATTAATAAGAGACTCATATTATCTTTATTTAAATCTGATATATCTCCACTTCCTGTGACCTGTAGAAGAGGCTAAAATGAGACTCATTAATATTTAAATAAATCTATTTAACTTGTTTGTCTTGGAGGGGCCCATCGGTCCATAATAAGACTTAACATAATTTGAATGACTCTACCTTCATGTGACTCAACTACTTCCCATGATTTTTATAAAAAACAAAACAAAGGATTTATCTTTCATCCTGGGCTTCCATGTGGAAGCACTGTGCTCATTTGGAAGAAAGTTTTCCCTCTCACCTCTCAAACTTCTATAATTGCGACAAGTGTCGAACTCCGCGGCCTCCTTCTTCCTCTGATTCTCAGAATCATTGATTCATCTCTGCATCTATGGTAGATGTGCATCATTTCTATTGCTCTGTGTGATTATTTGGCCTGTGTGTTGTTTCTAATCTTGAGCTTCATTTGATGGTGGTCGAGGCTCCTTTTATTGATATGATGATATGCGCCATTCTTCAATGTTATATTTTGGATTTGATAGTAGCTTCACTTAATGGTTGAGTCTTAGCACTCATGATGGTAGTGCTTCCATTATAGGTAAGTCTCCTGAATAACTAGCCCTCAATGAATATAGGTTGAGCCTTATTCTTTATGTAGCTTATGCACCCTTATGTGGCTGTGTACATTTATATTTGAAACTCTACTATGATCCTTCAAAGTTGCGCCTTACTCATTATGCATCATGCCTCCATGAAACAATGTTGGACCTTCATTGTTTTGTGTCTAGAGGTGCCTCTCATACATGTTCATATGCTTTCATTATTTAGCAGTGCTCACTAGGAGTGAATTTAGTGGCCTTTTTTTTCAAAGGATGCACTTGATTTTTACTTAAGGTGGCACTTTTTGAATATAATGCCAGACTTTTCTATTCCATAACCTAGCCTGCACCTTCATCATTATGGCCGTCCTTATTTGAATTGAGTGGCACCTTACTCATTATTGCTGAGTTGTTGTTTGATAGGTAAAGTCTTTATTTATAGAGGCTAAGACTTTATTTCAAAAGCCTCACTGTTGATTATTTCTGTGTCATAATCCATATGGCTTGCATTTTTTAAAGACTCCATGCCATGAATGCTGTTTCTTTTGAATTTCTCACTACGTAGTAACGTACCATTTACTCTGGCTTGCTGGTTAGAAGACTTTGAAACCTACACTGGTATTAACACATCGTGCTTTTTCATTAATAAAGACTGTGCCTTGGATGGCTGGCAGCGCCACTCTTCTTGAATGAGTGCCTTCCTCTTATTTGTGAGCCTAAACTTTTATTCACAACAACACCTTTATTATATATAATGCACCATTGTTCTATTTGGATTAAGAGATGTCTCTTTGATCTATGAGCACCAATAAAAGGTTTGCGCATAGCCCATGGGATGTGTGCCATTTTGTATGAGTTGAGCACCATTATCTTAGTGCAGCGCCACTTCATTTCTTCATGTGTCTGAACCACTTGAATGGCTTTGATTTTTATATCATGTGCTTTCTTTTGAATGCATTATGTTCTCTTTAGATCCACGCCATTTTGTTCATATGAGCATCGCCTCTATTTGTCATATGCCCGTGAGTTGTGTCTTATGTATTGTGGTTGAACCTGTGTTTGAATTTGGCTTCATTTTTGTAAAGAGGCCGTATTACTTTGAGAGGCCGATCCTTTATATGTTTATGCCCTATAACTTCAAAGTGTTGTGTTTCTTCTTATCGCTTAGAGTGCCTCCCCTGGTGAGGTGATACCTCAGTTCTTATAGACTCTGCGCCATATTAGAAACCGCACTTGTATACTATAGGTTGTGCCTTAAATCATAAAGGCTTGCTCCATTTCTTATATGACTTGTGTTATTATCAAATGGCTGGCAGCACATTCCCTAATAGGTGGAAGCTAAAACTTCATAGAGGATTGTCATCTTATTTGGAGGTTGAGCCTTGAATCCATAAGCTGAAACTAAGATGCCTCTAAGGACCTGAACCTCTTAACACCGTAATTAGAAGAATTTTGAAATGGTGTGAAAAATTATCACCAGTTCTTGGCGACTGGCTGGAAAATGAGCTTGCTCATTTCAAACCCAGAAAATAGTGCCTTGTCCATTAGGCATAAAGTCAAGTATCTGACACAGAAACAACCATAAAACTAAAAATAGATCTGCAACCAACATTTGCGCAACCAGAATGATGCAAACTACCCAGCAAAAGCATTGATTCTGAAACTGAAACACTATTGATTTAAACACCTTCAACAACTAATTAAACCTGATACAAATTGGTGATAGCTGACCATACTAATATTCTGCAACTGAGACAAACTGATGACCATTAAAACTGACCATACATCCTTATAGTAACTGAGACTTATTGAAAGAAAACAATTGAATCTGAAATCTAATGTTGCAGCTGCAACTTATTACTGAATTGCTAAATCTAAACTACCTTCAAAGTAAACTGATAGGGATATGTCCATTTACAGAGACAACAAAATAACTGTCGTGTCTGATGATTTTGCTCCACTGAATCCACATTGAACTGATAATGGACCAAACAAAATACATTAACAAGTATAATAAGAACTTGTACCTTTTTTCCTTCTTTATTTCCAAAGACTCATCCTTGGCATCAAAACACCAGTCAGGCTGATTTGCATACTATTCTTGCTTGAGAGGAGGGTGGGAAGGGAATATTCAGCATTGAAGCTCATTTATTTGCTTGCACATGAAGCATTCTGTTAACAAGACTTCATTAGTGATCTCTTTTTCATTCATTTCCATAGAATCATGACCCATGATGGCATCAAAACTAGGCTTGCAGGTGGCAGAGCTGCCAATAACAGTCTTCAATCTGATCGACCTCTCTTCTTTATATGAGCATAATGGGGTATGGCACAACTCTTCATGCAACTCTCCATTACAAGGGTCTCTCGATGCATCATTATCATGGAGCTCACTTTTCTTTTTATCATGATCACCCAAATTTGAATAGAAAAATTCTCGATCATCCCAAAAAGAATCATTTTCAGAATCATCTTCACCCTTTTGTACAAGAGGACTTACCTTTTATTTTTTTACAAGCTGAGGTAAAGATTTTGTATTGTCTGATGGCCAATACTTTTCAGCTTCCAAGAGAATCAATCCACTGTCATCTATCCCATCCTCTTTTTCATGTGTCTACATCTATGAATCATCTCTTTCAAGATGTAAAAAATCATGACAGGAAAAATGACATTTATTTGTAGATTCAATAGCAATTTCTTTTGCAATTTCTTCCTCAAGATGTGGTACAGATGATGCATCATTCTTCACCTAGCACTTTTCAACTTCAAAGCCCCTTTTCAAGTACTTTTCATCTTCTAGAAGAGTTAAGTCATAAGCATCCTCTAAATTTTCTTTGTCATTTGACTAAGTCTCTGAATTACACCTTACCACATGTGCATGATGCTCAGGATTGGATAGGAACACTGGATAAATAGGGTCTATCTCTTTTCTTGTTTTTTGATCTTTGAGACTCAAAGTTTCTTTATTATCAAAATGACAAAGTACCTGATATGTTACTCCTATAGTCTTATTTGTAGCCACAGAGGCTTGCAAAGTAGAATTTTCAAAATGATTGGGTCTCATATATGCCTGAGGGAGAATTTCTTATACAAACTCACTAGATTGATATTGCTGTCCACAAGGATTTTGAGGCATGAAGTATGGATTAACATGATACAATTCTTGACATTTTAGATCATTTAGCTAATGGGTGAATGATTTTATAAGCTCTCTTACCTCTAACATCTCCTTATGATTTGACAAATCAGTAGGGAGGGTAGGTGGACCAGAACTTATATGCATTTGGCTACAAGAAAGAGTTTGAGATGGGATGTTTGTATGATGAATCAATGGTGTTAAAGTCAGAAGAGGCAATTTACTAGCCTCTATAAGGTTATTTTCATCTCTAATAGAAAGATTATATGATTGGGGAAAGGTTTCACCTCCTAAGGCTTGTATCATAACAGAGATTTGAGGGTCTAAAGCCTTCAAATAATATAGAAATACAAAAACTGGAGGAGGTCTCATATTAATTGAAAACTTTTTTCATACTTTATCAAATCTTGTGTTGAAATGACACATGCTCTCTGCAGGATGACTCTTGATTGTGATGAGATTTTGAGTGAGAGAGTTAACATCTGTCCTCTCTTGGAATTGACTGTAGATGAGCTCTCCTAGCTGATCCCATCCTATGATTGAACTGGGCTGCAATTCTCTATACCATTCTTTTGCTTTTCCTTTGAGAGAGGATGCCAACAATAGAAGAGATTCATTCTCAGTTGTGATATGGTGAATGGTGCATAAATTTGCAACATCTTGAATATGATCTACTGGAGAAACTGAGCCATTTCCAAAAAATGAGGTAATGCCTTCCATGTTGCCTCAAGAACCTAACCTTGTTTCTACAAAAGAAAGGGACTTGAATCCCAAGTCACAAAAGACAAATTTCTTATAAGAATATTGAGCTGCACAAAAATATTTGAGGCTTCCATGGTCTGCAGAAGTAAAGATTCGAGAAAGAGTCACCGGTAGAGTCACCAGGTGGAAGATTTATGCTACCATGAGCAGATATTTTTTGATTTTCCACCAAAACCAAAAATAATAGAACAAAGATTCAGGAAAACAAAGACTCAAGTCTTTGATTGTGGTCCCACTGTGGTCCCCAAAAATTGTTGATGCTTAAATTAGTAGATAATCACCAACAATGGGAAACCCTAAGAATGTTTAACCTGACTCTTAGGATAACCTCCAGATTTTAAAGAAGTTGGTTCCTCTCTATGGGTTTGATGTAAATGGAATAAGATTATAATATAAATTGCTAACCTGTTGGTGTGGCGACGCACCGGATTCATTATCTACCCAATAGCACTATGATTAAACCCTAAAAGATTTCACTGGTAAAACAAAAGAACAAGATGCATGATTAATTACTTAACATAATACAGATTCATCAGAGGCTAAGAATAGAAAGAACGAAGAAGCAAGAATCAAAGACAAATCCATATTTGTACAAAGCACCACTTTCTCTTCATTGTTTGAGGGAAAACAAAATACAGAGGCAAAATTGCACAATATACAATATTCAAATCCTTCATGAGAAGAACCTTCTAAGGGAAGAAAAATGTCCCTATTTTGCTGCTCAAACTTTCTGATCTATGGTTCCATCCATCTCTATCCTAGATTCTGTATTTAAATCCAAAAACCCTTTGAACAAATCATCTAAAACTGCCCAAAAATATCTGTAACTGTAAATCCCCCAAAACCTGGCTCAAATTTTGGCTCTGATAAATGATTCCTTTAGTTAACTCGGTCTTCTGTTCAAACCCCATATGAATGGTAGCTCTTCTCTTTGTTCATGGGCTAGAAAATACCTTTCCTTTGACCTGCATGAAAAAACTCCCGCTCATTTCCCGTTAGCTTGCTGTATAAATTTCTCGTAGAAATAAAGCGTGATTTATTTATTGGGGACTGCATAAGCTTTATCCCCTATGAATCTTGAGAGTCAAATTAGAGTCTTTATTTAAATAAAGCCTTGCTTTATTCCTTGAGGGACCCACCTTCATTAATAAGAGACTCACATTATCTTTATTTAAATGTGATTTATCTCCACTTCTCGTGACGTGTAGAAGAGGCTAAAATGGGACTCATTAATATTTAAATAAAGCTATTTAACTTATTTGGCTTGGAGGGGTCCATCGGTCTATAATAAGACTTAACATTATTTTAATGACTCTACTTTCATGTGACTCAGCTACTTTCCTTTGAGTTTTATAAAAAATAAAACAAAGGATTTATCTTTCGTCCGTGGCTTCCACGTGGAAGCACCGTGCTCATTTGGAAGAAATTTTTCCCTCTCGCCTCTCAAAATTTCGTGGTTGAAACAAGTGTCATGCTCTGTGGCCTCCTTTTTCCTCTGATTCTTGGAACCGTTGATTCATCTCTACATCTACGGTGGTTGTGCATCATTTCTATTGCTCTGTGTGATTATTTGGCCTGCGTTTTTTTTCTAAGCTTGAGCTTCATTTCATGGTGGTTGAGGCTCCTTTTATTGATATGATGATATGTGCCATTCTTTAATGTTGTGTTTTGGATTTGACAGTGGCTTCAGTTAATGGTTCAGTCTTAGCGCTTATGATGGCAGTGCTTCCATTATAGGCAAGTCTCCTGAATAAATGGCCCTCGATGAATACAGGTTGAGCCTTACTCTTTATGTATCTTATGCACCCTTATGTGGCCATGTACATGTATATTTGAAACTGTACTATGATCCTTCAAAGCCGCGCCTTACTCATTATGCATCATGCCTCCAAGAAACAATGTTGGACCTTCATTGTTTTGTGTTCAGAGGTGCCTCATATACATGTTCGTATCCTTCCATTATTTACTAGCACTCACCAGGAGTGAATTTAGTTGCCTTGTTTTTCAAAGGTTGCGCTTGATTTTTACTTAAGGTGGCGCTTTCTGAATGTAAGACCAGACTTTTCTATTCCATAACCTAGCCTGCACCTTCATCATTATGGCCATCTTTGTTTGAATTGAGTGGCACCTTACTCATTATTGCTGAGTTGTTGTTTCATAGGAAAAGTCTTTATTTATAGAGGCTAAGACTTGATTTCAAAAGCCTCGTTGTTGATTATTTCTGTGCCATAATCCATATGGCTTACATTTTTGAAAGACTCCGCGCCATGAATGCTGGTTGTTCTGAGTTTCTCACTACGTAGCGACATACCATTTACTCTCGCTTTCTAGTTTGAAGACTCTAAAACCTTCACTGGTATTAACACATCGTGCCATTTCATTAACAGAGACTGTGCCTGGGATGGCTTGCAATTCCACTCTTCTTGAATGAGTGCCTTCCTCTTATTTGTGGAGCCCAAACTTTTTTTTCCCAACAACACCTTTATTATATTTGATGTGCCATTGTTTTATTTGGATTAAGAGATGTCTCTTTGATCTGTGAGCACCACTAAAAGGCTTGCACATAGTCCATGGGATGTGCGGCATTTTCTATGAGCTGAGCACCATTATCTTAGTGCAACGCTGCTTCATTTCTTCCAGTGTCTGAACCACTTGAGTGGCTTTGATTTTTATATCATGTGCTTTCTTTTGAATGCATTCCATCCTCTTTAGAGCCATGCCATTTTGTTCATATGAATAACGCCTCTATTTGTCATATGCTCGTGAGCTGTGTCTTCTGTATTGTGGCTAAACCTGTGTTTCAATTTGGCTTCATTTTTGTACAGAGGCTGTATTACTTTAAGAGGCCGAGCCTTTATATGTTTATGCCCTCTAACATCAAAGTGTTGTGTTTCTTCTTATTGCTTGGTGCGCCTTCCCTGGTGAGTTGATGCCTTAGTTCTAATAGAATTTGGGTCATATTAGAAACCGCACTTGTATACTATAGGTTGTGCCTTAAATAAGAAAGGCTTGAGCCATTTCTTAGATGACTTATATTATTATCATATGGCTGGCAGCACATTCCCTGATAGGTCGAAGCTAAAACTTCATAGAGGATTGTCATCTTATTTGGAGGTTGAGCCTTGAATCCACAAGCTGAAACTAAGATGCCTCTAAGGACATGAACCTCTTAAGACCGCAATTAGAAGAATTTCGAAATGGTGTAAAAAATTCTCACCAATGGATTCAGTTAGGGTTCATAGTTGGGCATATTGGTTTCGAGTTTGAGGAGTTCTTATGTCAGAAAGAGACATTCTTCATACGATTCAAATATGTGTATTTGTAAGAGGGATTGTCGAATAATTTTGTATAATTTTCTATTCAAATACAAATTCATATTTATACAAAGATTTCATTTTTGATTGGTAGAGATTTCATGAAGGTCAATACCCATATTTATATTTCTGGAGTTGAGGGTTGCATTACCCATATTTATCCATTGCTAAGATAGCCGCAGCCATCCCTTGTGAACAATAACTCTTACACAAAGGAGCCGCAACCTAAGAAGTATGTGGAGTGAAGAAAAGTCAAAGGAAGTCTTTTAAGGTGTTGTGTAAGAAGTTTGGGATATTAGTATGGACAAGGGAAGTTTTGAGGTAGAACCAAGCTTGTGAAAGCAATGTGGAGATGGCCACCCAGCTAGGGAAATCTTGGTGTCTATACATTCTCATTTGGTATGTGGATGAACATATTTGTAATTTCTTATATTTCTAAAATTTATGGTATAAACAACAACTTTTGTGTATTTTAGATACATTAATTATATGAGCTCCATGGCTGCAAATTGTTTATTATAATGTCAAAGTATTCTATATGTATTAGGAAACAAATGTGTGCATGAGATATCTTCCAATCTACAAATTGAGTCATTCTATGATGAAGATTTCTGAAATCATCACATGAGAAGTGAACATTCAAAGGCAAAGTGTTTGATGAAATGCACGCATGATAAAGTCAGAAGTATATTTGGGTTTTGAAAATATAAAATTAGAAATGCATAAAATATCTCATTACTCTATCTATAATTTCACTAGCATGTAATTCAAAGAATCGGTAAATTTTACATAACTAGACATATGTAATCATCCATAACTACTATAACAAATCCCATATATTTCAAATATTACAATTGTTAACTAATGAAAGATAAAAATAAACTAGAAAATGCAACGTAGAAACATATACATTATCCCCTAATTCTCTTACTTACTCATGGTTGCATGCAAATCCTAGAGAGGAATCTAGTAGATAACACCTCAAAACTCTACCCAAACCTATCCCTCAACTCTCTTAGGTTTTGAAATATATAATTAAATCACCCTATAATACAATTTAAACAGAATTGAACAAAAATGGCCAAAAGACCTTCTCTCCTAAGAGAAACATGAATATATAACTAGACAATTACCCTAGATCTTCTATGCTAAGGACACTTGTTACAATATACATACTTAAAGTAAATATATTTATTGCAATAACCTCTCTATTGGCACAATGTACTCACTATAGTCATGCAACATAGTAAATTAGATTTCATATTCTTGAACAAAGAGGGAAAATCTTCATTAGATTAGATTCTTGACAAGAATAGCATAAGGTATTCAAATTTATATGCAAACTACCTATAAACACCCAATAACATTATTCTCTGGGATTCAAATATGGTCATATGGTGATCCATACTATTAGGACTTGATTCTCATTTAATCCTTGCACATAAGTATGGGCTATATCTAATTCCATTTACTTCCTTGGTCATTCTTCTACACATAACAACAAGACTTAAAATTAAATTCATCCCTATAGGAACTCATTAAGTTCTTCACCTATCTACACAATTAACAATAGCATAAAATTTTTAAAAAACCTTCTAGGATAAGGGTGCAAGCATAACGTGACTCAAATCAATCATCACAAACTTTACATTCTCAAGAAATTTTGACTACTTTTCTAACCACCCGTATAGCTAATTGTAATGTGCCATGCATTTTTTTCTCACATTGAAGCACCTTCTTGTACTTTTGCTTTAGTTTCCAAATTCTCATAGGAATTAGTGCCCTAGGTTGATCAATTCAAGATCAATGATACAGATGGAATGAAATGGGTGAGAGAAGTATGAGGGCCCCTATATTTAGCCATTTCATTGTGGTGTAATAGAATTAAGACATGTCACTTTCTTTCAACATTACTCTCAAGACATATTTATTGTGTAGACTAAAGGGCTCACCACCTTTGTTCTAGATGACACTTGTCAACATCCAATTCTCTTACAACATTAGGAACCAATTTGATAAAGATACCCATTATTTTAATATTAATATAGTGTCCCGACTAATTTGTATGTGGCATATACAAACATTATGCCTTCGAAAAAACATGCACTAGCATATAATTTGAAAGAAGTTACCCTAATGATCGCATCACATATACAACCTTGGCCCATATGGGATGTCTCCACTAGCTTAATATGACACAAACCCACATAAAACTTCCACACAATCTCCTTCAAACCAATGTGGCCATGCCACTTAAGGCCAAATGTTAATTAAAAGTGGCTACGTAATCTTTTATTCATACCACTAAGCTTGCTAAATACCTATAAATCCAATAGAAAAGGTTTACCAGTAAACATCAATAGTGAGGAGTGAAACACCATCTCAAAAAATGCGAGCCTTTTCTGTGTGTCATTTTATTGTGGAATGATGGTAATTGAACACATGGCTCCAAATTTGTATCGAAATTCCACCATATATATATAGGGCTCATCATACCGACAACGAGGATCGTGTGGCACACCTCCCTTCATTATTATAGGTACAAACCCCTTTTTAGTTGTACGCATTAGTCAGTTGACCGATATAACTGCCAAATGTCCCTTCACATTCCTCTTAAGCCACCACTTCAAGCCCATTAATGTTTAAGAATTATCAAGGATTCATGTTGCTCAACAAATAATCAATGGCTTACGGAAAAAAAAGGAAAAACAAATGTGTAGGAGCTACTACCTTTAGTTATACAACCTTGGCAATGACACGTAACAAATAGGCTACACTTATATAACTAAAAGAGGCCCCTTACATATACAATGTAGGCTAGAATGTGGCAATTTTTTGTTTAGTCCTAGAGAAAATAACTCCCACTCCCTATGGTCATACTTCAAGGAATGATATGAAGACACATTAGACCACATTTATTTTAGAATGTGGCCTAGGACCAAAACCTTGGACCCACCACTTGAAGGTTAAAGTGTAGTAACATCCAATAGAGCATAATGATCAACCAAGATTAGTGGCCAAAGAAAAATGGCACAAGCCAAAGTGCATGTTTCTACCTTTTGTGTTTTTCCATGGAACACTCGTGGCAAGTTTTGATCCAAGCAAACTTTCACCCATTCAATTAGGACCAATCACATACTTATACCTATTCATTTTGATGCTACATATTTATGACTAGGACTTCTTGCTAGTAAAGACAAATATTGATGCAACCACATATATCCAATATTTTGGTCGATCATTTTTTATATAAAGAGATCCCCCACTTAAATCGCATGCCATGACGTATATCAAGCCAATAAATAAATAGAATAATTAGCATGGGAAATCAATACATGTCTTAGAAATTTTGAGTAAGGCCACAATTAATGTGAACTTGAAGCTGAATTAAGGCACAAATATTATAAAATTGAGATATTGAAGCAAAAAAAATAGTCATGGAGACCACTGATAAAGATAAACAAAGGCATAATCTTGATCCCTAATAAAAATAACTTGGATTTCTTATTAACACAGAGGACCAAAAAAAAATATTTAGATCATTTAAAATTAGGTGAGAATAGTTTGGTTTTCTTTTGTAAGGAGAAGGTTGCCATTAATTTGGCCTCCATCCTTGATTTCATCAAATGTTATTAGTATATGTTCATCCTATATGTGAGTGAATATGTGAATATCATCAAATACAAAAGTGTTAGGTAGAAGGTAAAGGAACATCTGCCACTAAGTAGATAGAAGGTAGAGGACATTTAGAGAGTTTGTATGCATATTAGAGTAAAGATGTAGGATAATGGTTATGTTTAATTTGTCTAAGAAGAAACCCGTATGTCAAGTTCAAAGTATGAGTGATTATGCCATTGCCTAAAATTGTGCAGATCATTTGGATTATCAGTATGAGAGAGTGGGTCTAAAGGTTTCTTCTCAAAGAAGAAACATGGTGGTTGTAAGGAGGCCTATGTAACTTGTATTTATAAAAAGGATTGGGAGAGCTTATGTGGATAAATCTCTTGAGAAAATGAACATTTTAAGAGTAAGATTAGATTATCTTAATGAGTAGAGAGTTGACATTAGTAATAGAGGGGATGAAAGGTTGGAATTTATGAAGAAAATATTTTTAGATGAAATTCCATGATGTCCATGACTAATGATGGTACAAGATAAAGGAGAAGGTCATCTCTTACCTCTATAAGAGATAAGTGTGATGGGAAATTTGTTATATAGGCCCGAGCTAAAAGAAGAATGTGTGCATTTTGTAGAAGAAGAAATCATCATGATAGAGGATATAGAGGGACTAGTAGTTGAACCTATAATTAAGACGGCAAAGTTATGTTCTTTAGAAGACATAGAATTGGGTTTGGTGTAGATTATTTCTTGTGAAGAATTGATAGTGGAGAATTGAAATGGACATGCTAAGGGGTACCATGAGATGGTACCAAGTGTAGAATTTGTGGATATGAAATTAAGATGGTTGTAGATGATGAAGATGGGAACTTGATCAAGGAAGGAAAACAAAGTGACGAATAATTGATATAGGACTTGTTAGATTCAATCACATAGATTGAATATATCTTAGAGGAGAAATTTTCACTTAAGAAGGATGAATTGCTTCATATAATGCTAATGATTGAATCATAATTTTGAAAGCTGATGTAGAGTTGGCATGGTTAGTTGAAATTATAGTGCATTTGATATAGGGGTCATATACATGTTGGAAAGAATAGAAGCTATAGAAAAAGATAAATGGATCTAGTTTTTATAGTAGAGGGAAGTCAAGGAAAATAACCTTGGACAAGACAATATATAATGGTGGGCCAAAACACACAATAGGGTGGAGAGAGAGGAGAGACATAATATGGTTGAGGAAGATAGGACATTGTGCAATTAGAAGTTGGAAGAGGTGAAGAAATACAATTAGATATCATGAAAGGTGCCTATCTCCATAGATGGGGCATATTGACATTTTCTTATAGACAAGAAAATGGTGGTTCTACCACCTAGCCCGATTTTGTGAATATTATTCTCACAAAAACTTACTTAGTGTGTGTAATGCAAAATCGTATTAGGATCAAACCATAAACATCAAGTAGAAATATTTTTAATTTATACATATAGATTTTTGTAGTCTAATCATGTGTTTCTAGCTACATTCTATGTCAATCTCTACACTTCAAATTATTGTACAAAAATTTGAATAGTTCCTTTCTCATTTGGATATCCAAATTTAGTTGGATTGTTTTGAATGACCCTATTGACAATTGTTCACATATTCATGTAATTCCCTCTAGAAAGCAAATAGTCAAAATTTCTCATAACAGGACTTAGGAAGGTAGGCAATGTGCACATTGCTTATTTAATTTATATATCTGACCTTCATTTAAATTCCAATGTATTTGAGTGGATTTCCTATGTGTGGAGGAGTAGTAGATTGAGGAGAATCTTCCATGTGTTGCATTAATTATCTTGACTAGGTAGAGAGAGATTAAATTTGACTTCCTAGATTCTTACCTTGGACCCTAATGATGGATTATGAAAAAATTAAGAGAGTAATAATTATGAGAACTAGATTTTGATATTCCCTTCCTTATTGCTTATTTCTCTTGAATATGAATGCAATACATGGGAAGTTTATATTTTATAAATGTCATTACTATTTCTTGTGACCCATGAAGAATCCTTCCACCCCATCAATGAGCTATATCTAGAGTTACATTTACCCATCTCATTAATGTTCTCATCTTGGTGCCATAGTTGGAGAGATCCATAAAACCCCTTGTCGATATTGGAAGATATTAATATCTAGGAGCGAGTAGCAGGGTGCAAGAGGGAGGTGGATAGTTCTTTTCTTTTAATAAATTGGGAGTTGAAATAAGAGAACTAGGGACTAACAACAAAAATAAGATTGGAGATAAATAATCAATGAGTTTTTTAATTTTTGCAAGGATGGGAATTAAGTTTAGTAAAGGAAAACTATATCAAATTTTTCTTACAATTGTCTAGAGTTGTATATGTCAAATTGTTGGATTAGGTTTTGTGTTGGAAAACTATATCAAATTTTTATTATGATTGTCTAGAGTTGCATATGTAAAATTGTTGGATTAGGTTTTGTGTTGGGCTTGATTTTATGTGAGTAGATATCAATAAATGTCATGTTAATGAAGGGTTTCATGTAAGGTTTAAAGATTGAGAATGTTTATGAGATGTGTTTTCATGTAGGAGAATATGATGTAATACTTCCAATTTGTGGATAATGAAAATCAGCAAGCCTATGTATGTTGTATCAAAATTAGCAAGTGTATGTGTGTAATTTCAAAGTTTTATTTTAGATTTTTATTAGAAAATTGTTATATCATTTGGAGGTTGAAAAGTGGAATTTAAATTAGCATTGAGACTGAAAAAATTGAGATTTTTTGTGGATATTGGGTCTCGGGTTTGTGGGTAAGAAAATCTGATTTCTAATTCAACAAAGTGTGTGTTTTTGAATTTTTAAATCAATAAATGAGTGTACCACAGATTGGTATTTGAGTGTGTTTATCTCATTTGTCGAGTTAATTTTTAGTGGGGTTGTGTGGTCTTATTGCAATGAGAACATTGCCATTCATTTTGCACTCTATCATGGAGTGCATCAAATTTTACCTTTTATATTGATCACCTTGAAAATATTTGCATCTTTGTAATCCTTCTCTAATTTTTCCCATACCCCCTCAATTGGGTTATCTTGAATTGCACATATTCTATTCAAATCATGACTTAAAGCCATACCAAGCACACCTCTTGCTTTCTCAAGCATATCCTTCATAGTTGCTTTTGTCTATCATTTGCATTTATAGTTTGTTTAGTAATATATTTTGTGCTAATCCTCCATAGAGTATTTTCTCTATGTGCATTTATCACAACAATATTCCAATCAATAGATCCACTTCCATTAAAGATTGTCAAATTTCCTTTTTAAAAGCCTGTTGTTAAAAATAAAAATAAATCTCCAATTCTATCAAAACAACACTAACTTTAAACGACATTTAAAAAAGATAGCACAGCAAATAGATATGATGTTAGATCTAAATTTTGAAGCGAAGAAATACAATGTCCTTCCTCTATTGAAGTACAATCCTACATTATCCAAAAAAAAAAGAAATAGTTTAACCTCTTCAAAATTTTAAAAAAAAAAAAAAAAACTCAACACTTTGGAGCTTTCTAATTTTAGTAGAAATAAGGATCCAAGCTCATAAAACTAACAAAACCATTTGGATACAATATCTATATACCAACATTAAAAAAAAATCTCCTACCAAAAATTATTGAAAAATATATATCACACAATTTAATTAAGAGAATGAGATATCAGCGCTTTAATACCATGTAAAACATTCTATTGCTATGCTAAACTTCTCTCAAAAACATCACATTGAAGGGAAGAAAAAAGACATAATAATTATGTAGCTATAAAAATGAAGGATAATTTTTGTTTCATCTTTATTGTTTAAAATATATATTTCGAAATACTTAGTCAATGCATACATATCCATTTATTGAGCCTATTATGGCTGTTCAATGTTTCACGACTTCTATGGGTGTTCAATGTTTCACAACTTTTCGTTTAAATACTGCTACATATGTAAAAACTGCCTATTTAACTCCTAAATTTATATTTTCCAAGTTAACTTTGGTTTTAAATTGTGTGTTGGAAATAAACCACATTGGGATCGAAGATAGAATAAGCTACACCCAGATTGATAATGGATAGACCACAAAGGTACCAGTAGCTCAGTAGCTCAGTTGATAGAACACTCCAGTGGCAAATAAAAGGTCCTAAATTCGAATCCTAACTGGATTGTCCACGGTGAAAATATTACATTATACTGTGAAAATATTACATTATACTGTGAAAATATTACATTATTTATCATTATGTACACAATATACATGGGCTTAGTTGAAATTCCAAAGAGAGATCAAATCCTGATCTTGTTCCTCTGCAGTGGATTCGTTGTGATGGAAGAGAGAGGATTCAATCGGTAGACCATCTGTAATGTTGATCAGTAAGTTTTGCAAATCCAACCACTCGGCCATCTCAACATTATAAATTTTTTCAATGAGAGTGAATTCCCCTTCATCGCATGCCTTGTGTTGGTGGAGCTCTGAGTCCACGCAATCATTCGTACTGTCATCATGTCTGTTGGTGCAGCACAACTGAGATGGTTGTGCTTCTTGCTGTTGAGAGAATGAATATGCAGCTTCCAAAGCGGTGACCTGTATGTCTGTTGCAGATAAAGTTGAGGAGCGAGGGAGAGAGTGAAACGATTTAGGAAAATTGAAATTGGCTGAGTCCCCTCTTAAGGCCAAAGCAGCTGCATCATGTGCACGAGCTGCCATCTCTGGTGTTGGGAATGAGCCTAGCCATATCCTCTTTTTCGTCTTTGGCACTCTGATTTCTGACACCCACAATCCCCACTTCCTTTTTCTTATGCCTATATATATTGGATGCTTTGTTCCTTTCCTTTCTGCACTAGAATCAGTGCCTTCTTTACCCATTCAATCAAGTAGTACAAACAGTCTATGAGATCACATTATAATTTGAAGTGATTCTTCCTGTGATTAAATGAAATCAAAGCGTTCAGAAATCCCAGATTAAACAATTAAAAGAAAAAAACATGTATAGCACAACTAAGTTACAGGGGCCTAAAAAAACATGTTTAGATATCAAGATAAATCATGATACTCAATTAACTAGAAAAACTTTTTGGCTGCACAGAGGTGTTCAAGTATTGGAATTTTACCGTTCCAGGTGCTCAGGCCACTCAAACTATTTGGTGCGATCTGAGGACGAGTGCGGTAGATGTTTTTAATATAACTAAAAGAATATTTGAATGACTACAAATGATCATTTTGGGTTCATGATGGAGCAAAAGTACAACTAGTTTAGAATAGAATATAGAGCTTCTCAGACGTTTCCAATAGGTTATAAAGTAGAAGAAAGTTCATACACCATGAGAGAACGAGCAAATATATAGCCAATAAAAGAGTACAATCCAATGATGATAAAAAGTTATTTGTAATGAACAAAAGTATGACACAATGATAATGGTACTGCAGTTTCTCTCTAACATCAATCACATTAATCGAATATAGAGATTTTTGCTATGTCTTAACAAAATCTAACGCTAGCTTCAGCATATTGCATATCCTTACCTCAAAATCAGAATCAGCTCGCTGATGATATTGCCATTTCTTGTTATTTATCCAAACACTGCACCTCAATCTAATTTTAAAGAAACATAGAGAACTTCAATCAGATGAAGCAATATACATTAATATAAATAATAAATATATAATGTGCTGGCCCGTCTTGACATCATACCTGCGTAATTGGAGCGCACATGCTGAATTACAACCAATTCTAAGCTGTGTTTTGTTCACTGTATTTAGACCTTCCTTGTCATTTACCTAAAATCAAATAATTTTTGTTTCTGTGAAGGCGGCAATGAATCTTTCAATTAATTATTTGAAGTACATAGCAAGGCATTGCATATAATTCCACAAGTCCAAAATTATTAATTGTTGTTTAGCCACTTAATTAGTTCTTAAATATGATATGTAACCAATCTTTGTAAGAATATGTTAATAATCTGATTCAAGTTGGCCCGTTGTTTGGCTGGATGTATCATTCATGTGGGTGAACTCTCAATTTTAGGGAAAAAAAAAATATTTTGTTTTGGATGAACTAGAAAATTGTTAAAAACATCCACAAATAAAAGCTTAATATGGATTTATCTGTAAATTAAATTTGCGAAAATAAATTATTTCAAGGATTATCTAGGTCTTATTCTTTCAAAAACTGGTCACACGTGAATATGACATGTCCGTGTCTGATTACAACACATTTAGAGTTAACTCTCTATATATATAACTCTCTATGTGTTGTAATGAGACACGGACATGTCATATATATATATATATATATATATATATATATATATATATATATATATATATATATATATATATATATATGGTGTAAAGGAGTTAACCATTTCTTACAAAAATAGGTTAAAGGAATTTAATATATAATATAATTAATTAATTAATTAATTTTAGCACAAAAATTTAAGATAAATGAGTTAAATAATTATTGATATACAAATATTCTAACGTTAGATTTATGACAAATGAGAGTATCCCTTCGGCAAGAGATTCAATTTAGTAATAATCCCATCAAGCAACCTAACACAAATTATCTAAACACACACAACACCATGAAAGCAAGGTTTTTCCTTATGTTGGAAGAGGACTTGCGGTGATAGGGAAGAGCTTAACTAGCTAGTGCGTTGTAAACGACCGGCTGGTCAAAATTCGTACGGACCGACGATTTTGGTTGAAAACATATCAATGAGTGGTACAAATATGCTAGTCGAAGGATTCTGAGTCTGTTTGGTCGTAAGCATTTTTCGACTGGAGGATTGGTTGCAGAAACCATACAGCTGGTCGTTTATAACACACTGGCTATTTATGGTGGGCACGATGATAGACACCACCCACATCTAGCACCTTACTCTCAATAACTATAACTCATAGGAAAGAAAACACAAAGGGATGGAACCTAGATTTACATGTAGATAGGCACATCACACATATGACATTTTGAACAACAAACTAAAATGACACTTCAATTACATGACTAGAATTACAGCTTTACATTCACTTGTTTTGGTTACAAGATACATGGATAGGGATCAACCTTCTCTATTTTCAATCTCTCCTTAAAAGATCTATTACTTTCCTAAGTTTCATTGTCTTCTCTCATTCCACATTGTCTATATATCTTCTACCATCTCTCCACCTCACACATGGCCTCTACACCTTCCTTAGATGGTTACCACTATTTTACCACTCTTAATCTTAGCTCTCACAACTGACCCACACCCCTATGTACATCACACCCCTATGTGTAGCTTGCATGCTTCTTTGTGCTTCATTTTGACTAGCTTAGACCTCTTCTCTCTTGGTATACTTTTACCCTTTCTATCATACAACCCATTTTCTCTATCTCATCTTCCATAGCCTACACACACCACTCTATATGTCATTTTTGTCTACTCTCAATCATTGGTAAGTGCATAGAAATGAGGGACAAATTACTAGCCAACCTTGAGATTTTTAGTAAAACACGTTTGTGTTATGAAGAATATAATTGTACATGTTTTAACATGTACACATTTTAATGCTTGGGATTCAATTTTTTATGATCCCACCCATTTAGGCACAAATTTTCAAGCCTAAGGGTTGGACATCTCTTGTGGATCCTAAATTCATGTTTTAAACATAAAACAACTCGAATTCAAACTTCAACCTCATTAGGTTTATTTGTTTTGCAATAAAATTTTATAAAACCACCACCAAAATAAAGAGATACTTCTTAGCTTTCTAGTCATGCAAATTTTTTAATATTTTGAATAAGTTAAAAGTGTTTATTTTTATTTTCTTTGAAGAGTGTCTTAATATTCCTCCAATACATATGTATTAATTTTGTTATAACTTTTGACCCACTTATCCAAATTGGGAAAAAAATATATATAGGATTCTTCTACACTTCATTCTACACACACACACACACACATTCAATTAGTTTTTTTGTAAGTTATGTGGCATGCATGCTCAATAATATAATTTCCAAGATGCATCCACTTTGAATAACCACAAATTTTTTTTAATAAAAAATATAAAAAATATAAAACTTGTACTACTCACTCTTAGCTATATTTACACCAATTAGTTTTTAAAAATACTTAATGTAGCCAAAAAAAGGGGTGCACACACTAGACATTATATTATATTTTAGTGATAAAAGTAGGAACACTTTTGTGTGCACTCAACATTTCACCCCCTTAACTTTAACCATTATGTAAAATCTTTAGTAGTTTAGAAACTAGATTCAAATTACTACAATTATTTTTCTTATCATATATTCAAATTTTGAATGTACACATTGTGAATTACTCATCGAAGTTCATATTTAGTTGATTCTAAAAAAGAGTGGTCACTTTTGACTCCCCCTTTTGTCCCTTATTTCCATGCACTTACCCCATTCTACCCTCGATCTCTCTCATATTCAAATGCTAAGAAAATGGCTTTGAAATATTTCTCTTCACCCTTGTTGGAATCTTTTCCTTCTTAAAAACTCTCTCCATCTAGAAAATCCCTCCAAAACTAGGTGTTTGAATTTGTTGAGCTAGCCTTTTAGCACCAAAATGCCTACATTTAATGCTAGATGCACTCCCTTTCAATTTCAAAATCAACCAACACCTACTCCTTATCAAATCTATAATTCCAAGGCGTTAGCGAGTATCATAGGTAAATGAAATAGATCATTCATCCAAGTTTGTGGTTCTAATATAAAGTTTGAATTACATATTCTAGTAGTAAATGCAAGCTCCCTCCTTCATTGTCATGGCTTATTTCCAACCACATGTCACCTAAGGCATTTAATGCCAACCCAACACAAGGCATGGGAACAGATATTACTACCCAAAAATATTGCAATGAATATTTTTCCACCATTTGGTTCCTTTGTGACATCCTCTATAACCTATTTGCACTCTTGACTAACCCACAACCATTTATTTGTTGACTTCCTTTACACTCCTACAATCCATAAAACTTCTTCTATATTTGAACTCTTGTCTACATCAGTGACCAAACTATCTTTGTTTCTTCCTTTTCACTTCTCCATCTTCTCTCATTCCTATTGCCACTCTCCAATTCCATCACCAACCTCTTGTGTACATGTAAGAAAGTATTAGACAACTCTTGTGACATTTTTTTTTATCATATGTAGTTGTTGAGAAACTACTGAATAAGTATAGTGAATATGAATGAATTAAGTGTACAAATCTAATTAAAAAACCATGTGAATAACCTTTTAAATCTTGGCATATTCTAGTGATGATGTCATCATGATGTCATGTTGACATTAGCAAACCCTTCAATTACAAATTTTGATCCCTTCACCATTATAGCTTTTGATTTTATAGTTCAACTTTAGAGGCCAATGTCATAAGCTTACAACCTTTTTCAATGCATTTTTTTATTTGAGGTAAAATTTTGTGCTCTTCGTAGTTGTGCAATTTTTGTTTTGTCAAGTGATCTCATTTTTCTAGAAAATAAGTTTTCTCATTAGATTGGGCAGATAGTTGTAGTTTTTTAAACTTCAATGCCCTGTAACTTTTGTATACGATATCAAATTGAGGTGATTCTTTTTTAAAAGTGAATATTTTTTAGGAACCACACATTAGTGCCTTTTTAAGTTCTCATTCTAATCTTAGACTATACTTTCAATATTTTGTCCATTTTGGATATTATAAAACTTTGGAAATAACTCCAACATTCTACATGTACTAATCTATAAAGTTCCAAATGATATTTTTTTTGGGTAGGGATTCTTTGATTGAGGGAATTTGGGGAGTCTCTTGGTGTGTTTTGTGCTATGCATATCTTCTCTTTCCTATTGTTCTCTACTTTTCCTCCACAAATGGGTCATTAATTTTGCATTACTAACTCCATACAACTATAATTCATGGCACCAAAATGCATGGAATGCCTTAATGCAGAAAGAATATACTCCCTGTGTTGAACAAAAGGTAGATGAACCCAAAGATGATAAGGAAAAGATGAAATGGATGCTTGAACATAATAAAGTGCTTGGATGTCTTTGTAGTTACATTTACATTGATCTTATGTGTTAGATTAAAGCATGTACAAATTCACATGATGCTTGGGAAAAACTTAAAACTCTCTATGGTAAAAATGAAGTTAGAGGTTATCATATTAACATTGTATTGATGAGCCTTGATTCAAAATGATTTGATACCATCTAGGATTATATCACAAAGTTCAATGAGCTTAGAAAACAATGTAAAGCATATGGAATTAATGAAAAGGACATTCAATTAGCATTTATTGCTCTTAACAAACTTGGCCCTAAATATGCAACTTTTGTTTCTATCTCTCACACTCACAAGTTGACTATGGGCTCAAGATATAGTATGCCTTGATTTACATCCTTCCCTAAGATGTTGATGTATGAATAGGAGAAGCTATTCTCCATGGGTCTCATAAATCCATCTCAGTCTCAAGATTTCTCAGCTGGTCAGCTAAAGGGATAGAAAGAGTCTGGTCAATTTGACAAGAAATAAAAGATGTCCAAGAAGAAGCCATAAAATTATTAAGCACAATCCTCATTTTCCTCCAAAGTAGACTCCAAATCCTCTTCATCTAAGATGAGTTATTAGAAGAAGTAAAGGTCAACTTGTAGCTACTACAAGATTATTCATGAGGAACATTCATTTCATGGGAAGTAGATTAATTAGTTGAAGCATCTTTTGAAAAAGAACAACATTAATCTATCCTATTGTATTTCACAAAAATCCTCCACTCCTTCAAAATCAAGTAGAGGGAAAGAAACTACACTTGTTGCTTCTACAAATTCTTCCAACTAGTGGATTCTTGACTTGGGTGCTTTGCACCATATGGGTTTTCATACAGAACATTTTTCTCTATTAGAGCCTTGTTGAGTGCCACACACTCTCATTGGAGATGATTCTCCTATGGATGTCACCAGGAAAGGTATAGTCAATGTTGGCACCAATACATTTGAGGATGTTCTATTTGTTCCTAACTTGTAATCCAACCTTCTCTCTATCTACCGTATCACTCATCTCTAGAATGGAAAGAAAGTTGAATTCACTACAGATTTTGTCACCATTAGGGATCTTGAAGACGATGCACACCTTATAGTGGAAGAGGTTGACCATCGCTCTTGTCTTTATGCTTTCTCTCACTTTGTACCTCTAAGCACTAAAATTACATCAAGCCTACAGGACAATCTAATGTTTATGTGGCGGTCCTAGCTCACGACCCTTGAAGGCATGATTATACTTCTCCTAGCAATTTCATGTCTTTATGACTTAGCCTCTTGTCTTTTTTTTTTTTGTCCCCCTCATTTAAACTCCTAGCCAACTTTCCCTACCTTATATTTTCCCTAGCTAACCCTTCCGAACCTCTTATATAGGATCACCCCGTAGGCCTTCTACGTTGCCTAGGAAACTTCCCTTATGTTCTAGCATTTCACCAGTGACCATCAATACTAAAATAGGTGACTCTTCTTTTGAAAGGGGCAACCTTGTCATTTTTCAATGCACAAAATAACTCTTTGTTTTAGCTTCTCTTCTTGACTTTTAGCTCAATTTAGCTCATGCTATTTTCCATCTCATCCTCTACTTTCTTTCTTTCCTTTGTGAACTCATGATCAAATCTTATCTCTTCTAAATTGTTTTTAAGTTCACTCTTTTTTTTTTTCAGTTTTCTCTAGTTTTCTTCTTATCTCTTCACCTCTTCTTGGCATTGTTTCTATTTCTTCTTTAGTTTGTAACACATATGGTTCTTAAGGTTTTCATTGATGTCAACACTAGCACAAGGTTGTCATTGATGTCAAGACTGTCATGAATGTGTGATGGTGTTTATGGTTGTATGTCATGTCCTAAAGAAGATATATTAATATGGGAATTAGAAGTTAATGGTTAGATGTCATGTCCCCATCCAGTAGAGAAGATATAGTTCATGGTTGTATGTCATGTCCCCATCTAGTAGAGAAGATATAGTTCATGGTTGGGTGTCATGTCCTATCTGGTGGCTGAAGAGAAGACATATTAATATGGGAAGTAGAAGTTCATGGTTGGATGTCATGTTCCTAAAGCTCTTAGTGAGTAGAGACTTTATTCATTAAGTATGTTTGTTGACAACAAAGAAGGCATATTAATATGGGAATTAGAAGCACTAAGATGATCAGATGTGTTTCTATTTTTTGGGAGATGTTACTGATGGTATAAAGCATATTTTATGCTCTCTCCTGTTGTTCCTAAGAATGTATGTGTTGATACATAGAAGTTTTGGCCTCTGGATGTTGGTGAAAGTTTCTGCTACAGGAAGACTATTTTGAAGACTATCTGGGAGATTACTATGCATTTTCATGCTTTTGATGTTTTATCTCTATGGAGTGGAAGATAGCCTCATACAGTATCAAATCATGTATGTTCCAAGTTTCATATTGTTTGGACTACCGAAAGAGTGTTTTACAGTTGACAATTCGGAGACAGTGTTGTTCCTAAAGAAGGTATTCACAATACTACAATGTTTGGCTCCACATTTCTCCATGTTTGAAGATAAGGCCATGTAGTTCAGAACTTAAGTTAAGTATGATGTGAAGGTGATAAATCCAAAGTTTCAAATCTTTTTTCCCTCCGTAGTGAAAGTTATGAGAGACAGAGTTACGGTCTATGCTCTGGCAGAATTAAGTGATGATGAAGAATGTTTGGAAAGCTCTGTAGGCATTCCTCCACATTGATAGATATGGCTATGTGGTTTTGAGGATATGTACACAGTAGTGTATGGGTGCATCCACATGAGTTTCAGGTGTTTTGGTGCTTTGCAAAGTTAGTTTCTCAATAACAATGTGTTACAGTGTGTTCTAGATGGCTGTTTGATCTCATTGTGCATGTTTTAAGGTATGCAGAACAATGTCTTTTCTATGCACAGTTAGAGGTATATCTAAAATTCTTGTATCAGTCATGAAGACTCATCTAGAAGAATTTCATGAAGATCCTTCATGTTTCCAATACCACACAAGGCTTTCAAGTGGTAGTGACAGTTATACTTCAAGTTTCATGTCTTCCTGCTTAAGGCCATCCTATTTTAAATGAGAGATGTTTGCAGAGGTGATTCCTTGAGGAACAGTGCTTCAAAGGATGTTTAGGACTGGACTAAGGATGAATTGGGATCTGCAAGGCATGTGTTTCTTTCTGGAGTAGCATGTAGTTCATGATAGGGCTTGCCCTATACATATTTTATGTTGTGTGATCTTTGGCCGACTTGTAAAATGTAATATTCTTGTTGTATTCACTGACTTGAAATGAAATCATTGTAATATCATGTATATATTGTAATCCTAGTTGCTCTAGGTGACGTATGCTTGCGAAGATGAACATGTGAGCACTATGTGAAGAGCAGAATATGAAAACCATATGCATTGTGATGTTCGAATAAAGGAGAAAGAGTAGAAGTATTAGAGGCTATCTGTTGTGATGTTCACAACATGCCCCATTTTACTCCTTAGTAAAATAGGGACCCCTGCTGTGGCTTTACTTTTTGCTTCTATTTTTGTGGGTTTATCCTTGGTGGTAAGGGAAAAGAGATTGAAATTTGCAAACCTTGATAAAATTAGTGAGAACATGTATTTTGAGTGCCAGTGCATGGTATGGTTGGAATCTTTGTAAAAAATGAGCCAGGGTTGCTTTTTTGAATCATCTAAAAATTTGCCATATTTTGCAAGTTATGCCCATTTTGGTAAAATGCACTACAAGGGTTTAAATAATGCAAAGCTTCAAATATTTCATTAAATGTTCCTAAATGTTTCAAAAGGCTACATGGAGCGCGCCAAGTGTCACACTCCGCATGAGTCTCAATGGCGTTGCAAAAAAAAAAAGCAATGTAGCGCCCCAACCATTTCCATATAGTTTCAGTCACGCGGAGCGTGCCACTTGTCACCTTCCGCAACGAGCCCCTTTAAAATTTAAAACCATCTGCAGGCTTTGAAAGTTTCTAAACAGTTTCAAAAGTTGTGCGGAAGATGCCACATGGTGCCTTCCACAAAAGTTTCTTAAAGTTTCAAAGCAACGCAGAGTGTGACACTTGTCACTCTCCGCAGGTCCCTCTAAAGTTTCCTAAGGTTTCCAGGATTCTGCGGAGAGTGACAAGTGTCACACTCTGAAGGATGACCCACCGAGCCCCAAGTACCTTAACAGCTATGCGGAAGACACCACATGGCACCTTCCGCAAACAAGTTTCAAAGTGCTCCAATAGTCCTTAAAAGTTGCAACGATCGTGCGGATAGTGACAAGTGTCACTTTCCGCAAGAGTCTCAAGGTTTTGGGAATAGTTTCTAGTTGCACGGAGGCCGACAAGTGTCATCTCCTGTAGGCTTCACAAGTCCCAGCAAAGGGTTTCTAAGTGTCTCAACTATTTTTTTACCGAAGCGCAGAATGTGACAAGTGTCACATTCTGCAGGAGGTTTCAAAGAGTTTCGGTGGGGACATGGGTAGCGACAGGTGTCTTCATCCGTGGGAGTTCCTGCTAAGTTTAAAAGGGTTTCACAAGTTTCATTGGGTCCCAAGGTAGTTTCTGAAGAGGGCGCATAACGTCACACGTGTCACATTCCGCGGTGGTTTCAACGGCCCCTTTAGATTTTAAATGGAGCGCGCGGGTAGCGACACGTGTTTCACGCGGGAGTCAGAGTTTCAAAAGGTAATCAAGGTGTCCCTGGGGCAGTTTCGCAACAGTTTTTTAGTATCTTGAGAGTCCCGCGGAAGCTGCCACACGTCGCCTTCCACATAAGGTAAAAGTTTCTAAAGCCCCTCGCGTGGAGCGTGCCATGTGTCACTCTCCGCGGTGCCGTTTCAAGTAAAAAGGAGATAAAGGGTCATTTTTTGGCTGGAAGCAGTTAGTCAGTAGGGAATCTCCAGGGTTCACCGATAGGTGGGAAACATTTGCGATAGGGTTTTTTTAGGGTTTCTGAACACTTTGACCCTGCATATGCATCATTTCTAGTTTGCGATGGTTGACCCGGTAGTTTTTGACATAGTATGCATAGTATGAACATGTTTTTTTGTAGATTTTGACCCGATAGGTGCGATTTTGCTCAGCACCACTTGGATCTAACAGGTGTTTCGAAAGTGGTTGTTTAATAATCAATGGTACTTATTGCTGGTCTGTTTTTGCAGGTTAGCAGCTGGAAGAAGAAGCTGAAACTTAATGGCAATGACATCCTAGAAGGAGAATCAGATTTCAGAAGTAAAGAGAAGATGAGGATGAAGTACAGAAAGTCAAGGGAGATCAATGAGAAGACCCAAAATGCAGATAAAACATAATGACAGCAGGTTGCAGAATTTACTTCTGAACTGCTAGAGTTTCAGAAAGAGGCATATTTTCACCCAGATTTGACACATATTTAGAGATATTTTTTGGGAAATTGGTTTTGCACCATTTAATGCTGTAACCTAGGGTTTGAACCATTGCTTAACCATTAGGGTTTTCGGTTGTATTGAGGACAATCAGAAAGTCAATATATTGTGCCTTAATACATTGTAATACTTACACAAGGATTTTAGCATTTTGCCAGAATTGTAGATTCTTTCTGGGCATAGTTTAGTTTAGAGGAGGTCACCTATTGTCTGTAATAAGGAGTGTGTGGAACATCTAGCTTCCTTATTGTATATGTAAAGCTTGTAAGTTCTCTATAGTTTGATCAATGAAACTAAGAGTCATTCCAACATTATAAATCATGTATGACTGCTTGTTTCTAATACAATAGAATTTGGAGTTCTGCATCTATCTTCTGAGTGTTCTCCTGCTCTTCTTTGTGTTTTGAAATATTTTCTTTGAGAGCTTGCAATTTTAAATGTATGTTTGTGAAAATACTCAGAACTTACATTTAGGGTTTTAACTGTGGATTTGATCAAATTGCTGTATGATTTACATAGTGCATAATAGAACAATTAGATCCTTTGATAGATTTAAATGATGTTAGATTAGATCTTTCTAACTTTTCCCAACCCATCTGAAAATACTTAGCTTAAAACGTAGAAATTTGAAGGAAGTTTGTCTCATATTTGAAGAAGCATAAACAACAGAGTTAGAAGTAGACAAGTTTTCATAAATATATAAAGAGGAAAGCTGTAGTAATTCAAGACAACCATCTAAAGCTTTGCACCACAGTAACACTTTTATGCAAAGGAATGAAAAAGTATTGACATATCTCATGATCTTTTTGCATAGTTGAGTCCAGTAAACCAAAAAGAAACCCTAAACTATGTAAGGCCCCTTAAACATTACAGCTTCACATTGACCAACTGAATTTGACCAATAGGTCAAGACCTGACCACTGTAGACTTGGGATTAAGTGAATCTTAAATGATTCCTTCTTATCTTTCAAGTATAGTTTTAGTTCATTATATGTGAATTTTAACTTATTGTTATGATTGCATCAAAACAATCACCAACAATTTTCTGGCGCTAGAAGGAGGGCCTGACTTGAATAGGGTTTGTTTCAAACTGGCTAATAACAATGATAGAGTGACTAGGTCTAGATCCAGTTCAGGGGATATTTTTGTACAACTACCTGATATAAGGCGAAGTAAGAACCCTTTAACATCTGTAGTATTGTGAGTCATGACAGATCACTATTTAGATCTTTAAATCTTGGTTTAGGCACTCCTGGAGGTCCTAATCCTCCTAGAAATCCTATCCCACCAATCAATCTAGGTATTTCTACAAGTTTAGGTCAAGCTCAAACACCTGCAATGGCTTATTTCAATGTTCATTCTCCCATATTCTTCAATGATTATCATGAGATGCCCAAAAATCCAGAAAAGATATGTCCCAAGTACCAGTTGCATCAGGATCCAGAGGATCATATTAGAATATTTAAGGAAGCATGTATTAGGGCTATGTTAGAACACGAGGATGTTGTGTGTAGATTGTTTCCCTACACCTTTAATGAACAAACCTCTAACTGGTATGTAAACTTACCCAACGGTTACATTTCTTCCTGGTCACTTATGGAAGAAGCATTTCTGTCAAGATTTAGAGGACCCATTGACCCTTACATTTTGTATCATAAATTAACTGCTATAAAATGAGGTGAGGGAGAGCTGATTGATAATTTCAATGACAAATTTCAAAAGGCCTACTCTAGGCTAGTAGCCCCTTATACCGTGGATGATGATACCTTGTTGGCTATGTACTATGTAGCCTTGGATCCTTTAACTGCCATGTTTGTCAAAAGAAAACCTGACATAGATTCAATATCCAAAGCCTACAAAGAGGCAGCCTCAGTGAACCAAGAGATGAGGCATACGACTTATAGCCCATTTGTTAATGAAGGGAAATTTGAGGTACAGAATTAGGCACAACCATGGAATGGAGCCCCTATGCAGCACACTCCACTATTAAATTTGGTTCCTTCTTACACACCTGTGTATAGTCCTACCCCAATCCAAGCTATAACTCCTTACACGGGTAGCACTTCCAATAATAGTTAAAATAATGGTCAGCCTTTCTTTCAACCTCCTAGGGATACAACTATGGCAAAAGCATAGGAGGAAAGGGAAGAAATTAAAGAGATCACTACACATTTGAAAAGGTTAACCACCGAAGTGACACAACTAAGAAATGAGAACCTTTATGGAAGAGGCAACCAAAACTACAATCAACATCAGAATCACAACCAAGGCCAAAATCAGAACTATAGTTTCAATCAAAATCAGTAGTACAATTAGAACCAAAACTATAATCAGCATCAAGACCCCAACCAGGGGCAACCAATGCAAAATAGGGGGCCAGTGATAGATAATAGGACCTGGGGTAATAATAGCATAAATCAGAATCAACCTAGGCCACCCAAGACTTGGAACATTGGGCCTAACAATGGTACTCTAGCTTCTCCTTTTGAGAATATAGATGCAAACCAAACAGCTGGCATCCAAATGGCCAGCACAACACCCAAAAATTGGTGCAGATTTCACAATACCAATGCCCATGCTGAGTACGACTATCCATAGTTCCACTTAGCTGCCAGCATTTTTAATATAGATGTGCAGCCTCCTACCTCTAAGTTTCTCATTCCAAAGGGTAATGAGGTAGTACCCTCAGGATATGATACATCTTTAGTCTTAGAAACGTTTACCTTTGCAACTGAGAAGAGAAAGAGGATGAATTGCTGGAAGATGGACCATACTGTTGTGAAAATCTTTATCCTGAATCAGCCTTTGTGTTAAATGCTTTTCAGTTTCCCTTTAAATATGAAAATGAGGTATTAACTAAAACAGAAGAGGTGCAGGCCTTTCAATAGACAAATAAAAACCACACCTACAATTTGAGGAACAACCCTAGGCCAGGAGGACCTTTCACCACTTCCATTCCTCCAAATAACTTCAATACACCTCTAGATTAAAATGCTAGCAACAATCCTACCTACTTAAAGCTAATCAGCGTGCAAATAACAGAACAACAATACAAAAGGATCGAACAAGTAAAACTGAAACGATAGAGACAACAAGATTAATGAGTTACTTATTAGAGGAAATAAAGAAAGTTAAGGTCAGTATACCTCTAAATGAATTATTAAAAACACTAGGGATAAGAAATACTTTTATAAAATCTCTGGATACATCTATGACAAATGAGGTGTCTGCTGATATAATTGTTCCTAATAGAGATTCACCGCCTAAAGAGAAAAATAAGAAAGTTGAGCACCCTTCCAATACAAATGTAGTAATACATGCAGATAGGAGGGATACTCCCCCTTTCTTGTTAACTGTTAGATTGTGTGGGAAGAATATACACAATTGTATGGTAGACTCTGGTGCCTCAGCCAACGTGATGCCCTTAGGAATATGTAAAACTCTCGGGCTGACTCCCACCAAATCTGCCAAGGTTGTCACACAATTAGATAAGACTGAGGTTAGCGTGATAGGAGAACTCATGAACATTCAAATGCAATTAGCTTCATACCCTAGGGTAAGCCAAATCATTGATATTCAAGTAGTGGATATACCCGTAAATTATGGAATGTTGCTTTGTAGGGATTGGTCCAAGACATTAAACGGATATATGGCCACTGACTTTTCACATATGTGGCTACCTTGGAGAGGTGTCCCAAACCAGATTAGGATAGAGGCAGAGCCCAGGATGAAACACATGATAACAAAGTATAATCGAACTAATGAAATATTATATGTTGCTATTGAACCTGGTGTCTATAGAATTACCAACAATGGAGTGCAGATTGAAGAGATCATGATGTTAAACATTAGAAAAAAATGTGTCAGCAATAGGACAACATTATTCATTGAGTCTGATGGAAATTCTTCAGACGAAGAAAACAATGCAATAGACAAATTTGGTCATGCCATTAGACAAGAAGTGGAAGAGTGCGTTAAACACAATCTACCGGTCCAATGTAAATTGTATAAAAATAGGTGTAGAGTCCATGATAGGCAACATTCTGAGGAGAGTTGTGAAATATGCAAAGACATCATTGAATATGAATACAAAAAATGCATAGGGAGGGTAGAGTTACAAGAGGAAAATGAGAATCCTGATCCAACATAGAAATACGTTCAGGATGATGTAGATGCCTTGATTCTAGATTTAGGAGAAGAAATAAGGGACAAGGGTAGTTGTCTTTCTGAGTTGCAAACTAAAAACACTCATATACAAGTTGACCAAGTAGAAAAATCCATGAATAAACAGACCAGCACCTCACAAGTAATAAAAGAGACAAAGCATACCAAGATAAAAGGTTAGAAAAGTAAAGATGGTATATGGACATTAAAATGTGATGGGTCCAAATCAAAATAGGGCACGGGTGCAGGTGTTGAACTCATAGATCCTTAGGGTAAATCACATCTGGCAGCATATAGATTACAATTTTCCTGTACTAACAATATTGCTTAATATGAGGCCCTAATTTTAGGACTTATCATGGCCATCAAGAAAGGGGTGAAAATGATCAGAGTGTTTTCAGACTCTGAATTAGCAGTCAGACAAGTGAGGAAACTATATGCCTACAATTACAAAAAAATGTTAGTTACAGACATAGGGTATGGGGTTTAATAGATTCATTCAATGCTTTTAACATAGAGCATATCCCCAGAGAGTTAAATCATAGGCCAGATGCACTAGCAGTTGCTGCTAGCACATTAGAACCATTAACACTGTCAGGATTGAGACAATTTGTTGTTGAGCTAGTTAATGTGCCTAGTATCCCAGACAACGTTACACACTTTCAGGTATTTGGGGGGGGATCAGCAAATTATTGATTTTCTAACTTGTAATGTATTTGAGGCTCAAATCATTGATGAGCAAGAAAGGCCTGAAATAACATGGGATGAAGAGGACATAATCAACTTGAAGAGCAACTTCTTACCCAAAGGAGTAATTGAATTAGAACATATCTTTGACTTCGATGGAGTAATGAGACAGAAGGACTTGCCAAAAATAGAAGGGGTAAGTGCAATTTACATAAATTAGGGACAGAACAAAATCCACAAAATGTGCTGATTGGAAAGGTTTGCTTTGAGAAAATAAGAAAAGAAGTTCTGGATGTCCTAAAAGAATACAAACATGTCATAGCATGGACGTATGAAGACTTGAAAACATTTGATGAGTCCATCATAATTCACGTAATACCTTTAAGACCAGAGGTTAAGCCATTTAGGTAGAAACAAAGGCCTATGAACGCTATTCTAGAGCCTTTAATCTTTGAGGAAGTTAAAAACTTGCTATCTGCTAGCATAATTTTTTCAGTCAGAGATTCAATTTGGGTAGCTAACTTAGTACCAGTAAGGAAGAAAAACGGAGACATCAGATTATGCGTAGACTTTAGAAATTTGAACAAAGCGTCTGAAAAGGATAATTATCCTCTACCTCCTATAGATGAAGTACTGCAAGTAGTAAATGGAGCAAAGATGATGTCTTTTTTAGATGGATTTTCAACCTATAACCAGGTCTTAATTGATAGAGAAGATAGATTAAAAACCACCTTCACTTGTAAATGGGGAAATTATGCATATAGAAGAATGCCTTTTGGTCTAATCAATGCAGGTGCCACTTTTTAGAGAGCCATGGACATTGCATTCTATGGATTATCAGGTAAGTGCATTGTTGTGTATATGGATGATTTGACTGTGTATTCCAAGGATGCATCCACTCACGCTGAAGATCTCAGAAAAATACTTAATCGATGTGAAAGGTATGGGATTTCCCTTAATCCTAAGAAATGTATATTTGGAGTAACTGAAGGTAAATTATTAGGCCATGTCATTTCTGAAGATGGAATTTCAATTGATCCAGATAGAATAGAATCCATAAAAAATTTGCAAAAGCCAAACAGTAGGAAAGAGTTGAAATCATTTTTTGGTAAAATTAACTTTGTTTGAAAGTTTATCACAGGTTTTGTAGAGATCGTGCAGTCGTTAAATGCCATGTTGAAGAAGGATGCGCAGATGGAATGGATGCCTATGGCTAGGGCTGCATTTGAAGATATCAAGGAGGCAATTTCTAATGCTCCTGTATTGGCAAGTCCAGACTACACAAGCCCATTTTACATCTACTCCTTTGCATCTTCTCATTCAGTCATGGCTGCCTTAACATAGAAAGGTGAAAACAATGAAGAAAGGCCCATCGCATTTATGAGTGTGCCTCTAAAGGATGCACAGTTGAGATATTTGGATACCAAGAGACAAGCATTTGCATTAATGAGAGCTGTGAAAAAATTTAGACACTACATTCTGCGCAGCCAGATCAAAGCCATAGTGCCAGACGCAGCAGTAAAGATGTTGCTGATGTAGAATGAACCTGGAGAAAAGAGAGTCAAATGGATCACCACGCTATAGGAGTTTGACATGGAAATCATTCCCATGAAGCTGGTTAGAGGGCAGGCATTGGTGCAAACAATAGCAAATATGGATCCAAATTTGATAAAACAGCAGTACGTATTGAATTCCTAGAATGCATCAGATTGGTATGATGATTTAAACACCTTCTTGATAGCTGGAAAGTACCCAAATAGAATGAAAGCATCTCAGAGGAGAGCTTTGAAGGTTAAAGCACAAAAATATATGGTGCAAGAAGGCCTTCTATTTAGGAAGAACCATGATGGAATTTATCTGAGATGCCTAGACAGAGATGAAACAGATAAAGTGTTGACAGAACTACATGACAAGTACAGAACCAGCCATGGTTCCCATCTAGCTACAACACACAAAATACTAAGGGCGGGCTATTATTGGCCCACGATGTTCAAAGATACTGAGAGTCACATCAGAAGTTGCCACACCTGTCAGATTGCAGCAGATAAAGGGAGAAATCAGGCCAATCCACTACAACCTATGATTGAATCAAGACCGTTTGCACAGCGGGGCTTAGATTTTATTGGAGTCATCAATCCCCCATCCTCTGCAGGACATAAATTTATACTGACGGTAATAGACTATTGTACAAGGTGGACTGAGGCTACCTGCTGCAAATTCTCCACAACTGAGGTAGTTATCAAGTTTCTTGAAGAAAACATCATCACCAGGTTTGGAACTCCCTATTCATTGGTATGTGATAACGGCCCTGCTTTCTCTTCTTTAAAGTTTTCTACATGGGCATTTGAATACAGGATCATTTTAAGGTTTTCTTCAAATTATTACCCTCAAGGTAATGGATTGGCTAAATCAACGAACAAAATTTTGTTAGACATAATCAAAAAGTTGGTTGCAAAGAGTCCTAGAGAGTGGAACACCCTCTTAAGATATGCATTATGGGTAGATATGACCAAGTTTAAGACAACTTTAGGTAGCACACCTTATCATTTAGTTTATGGGACTAATCCCATACTTCCAGTAAATCTGAGAATACCAATCTGGAAGTTTGCCAATGAGTATCTAGGCTTTGATGACCATAGGGAAGCCAGAATAGTACAAATGCTACAATTAGACGAGAAAAGAGGTCAAGCCATCGAGAAGTTTGCTAGACACCAAGCGGTTGTTAAGAGGTAGTTTGATAAAAGGGCAAGAGTCAAAACATTTAAGATATCAGACTTAGTGCTGTGCTGGGATAAAGCACATGAAAAGAAAGGAAGCCATGGAAAATTTGATAAACTATGGCTAGGTCCATTACAAGTCTCAGAAATAATAGGAGACAATACATTTAGACTTAATAGCTTGACTGGAGAAGAGGTGCCATTGCCAGTTAATGGCCAACATCTAAAACAATACTTCACAGCCTGAGGTAGAGGGCAGTCCATTTTGGTGTAATATAGTGTAAATAATGTACAGTTTTCATTTGCCATTTTCTTTTCTTTTCTTTGTTCGTTTGTCTTGCTTTTTTTGGGGTTGGCTGTTTGTATAGTTTTGTTTCCTGTTTGTTGTTTTGTTTTTGTTTGTATAGTTTTTTTCTGCGTCTGCTTTTTGTACAGTCTATTTGGTTGGTTTGTTTGTTGTCTCCTCAGCAGGGATCTTTATTTTACTTTAGAGTATTAAGGAGCAAACTAGCAACCATCCAAAACAGTATAAATTTCAGATATTTAGGTTATTATTTACAATTTGTGCATAACCTTTTGTGACTGTCATGAATGTAGAGAGTTATTTATCTTCTAAAATTTTGTATTCAATAAATGTGATTGAGAATTCGAGGAAAGTTTCTCATGATGACACACCTAAAATCCTTGGGTTTGTTGAACCTACCAGTGTAGATATTAGGTGAGAAATCAGAGGTCACCCTTGCTACCATTACAATTCTCAGCCTAATTTCAGCAAGTGTCCACTCCTTGCATCATGAAGCTACAAATTGCTATATCTTGTGAAATCTCGTTCAAAATTAGAAAATAAAAAAAAATAAAATAAATAAAGTGGATTATACTAAAAATCCAGATTAAGCCATCTAAGTAACTCTACCAGGGCTATAGACGCTCGCTGGCAGTGGGGCTCTACTTAGGAGAATTGTAACGATAACCTTGCCGAGGCTATAGACGCTCGCTGCCAGCAAGGCTCTATCCGGTTGGCTATGAGGGAATATCCTCACCTACGTAGGCTAATATCAATCACTAGTTTGTTCAACCTATCTTCAAGATGAGGCTTATTAATCACGTGCACACAATTAAACTAAAAATGAAAATTCATGCACCCTTATTGAATACCTTAGGTCTCAAGCTGAATAATAATTTGCAAGATGGATAGTCAAAAGTTATGCATTTATTTCACTTAGTTTTCTTGGATGCCTTGAATTTGGTTGTTTTGTTTGGTGGCTAGTTGTTGTGATGTTCACAACACACCCCATTTTACTCCTTAGCAAAATAGGGACCCCTGCTGTGGCTTTGCTTTTTGCTTCTATTTTTGTGGGTCTGTCCTTGGTGGTAAGGGAAAAGAGAGTGAAATTTGCAAACTTTGATAAAATTAGTGAGAAAATGCATTTTGAGTGCCAATGCATGGTATGGTTGGATTCCTTGTCAAAAATGAGCCAGGGTTGCTTTTTGAATCATCTGAAAATTTGCCATATTTTGCAAGTTATGCCCATTTTGGTAAAATGCACTACAAGGGTTTAAATAATGCAAAGTTTCAAATATTTCATTAAATGTTCCTAAATGTTTTAAAAGGCTACGCGAAGCACGCCAAGTGTCACACTCTGTATGAGTCTCAATGGCATTGTAAAAAAAAAAAAGCAATGTAGCGCCCCAACCATTTCCAAACAGTTTCAGTCACGCGGAGCGTGCCACTTGTCACCTTCCACAATGAGCCCCTTTAAAATTTAAAACCATTTGCGGGCTTCGAAAGTTTCTAAACAGTTTCAAAAGTTGTGTGGAAGACGCCACATGGCGCCTTCCGTAAAAGTTTCTTAAAGTTTCAAAGTAACGCAGAGTGTGACACTTGTCACCCTCTGCAGGTCCCTCCAAAGTTTCCTAAGGTTTCCAAGATTCTGCAGAGAGTGACAAGTGTCACACTTTGAAGGATGACCCACCAAGCCCCAAGTACCTTAACAGCTACGCAGAAGATGCCACGTGGTGCCTTCCGCAAACAAGTTTCAAAGTGCCCCAATAGTCCCTAAAAGTTGCAACGATCGTGCGGATAGTGAGAAGTGTCACTTTCCACGAGAGTCTCAAGGTTTTGGGAATAGTTTCTAGTTGCACCGAGGCCGACAAGTGTCATCTCCCGGAGGCTTCACAAGTCCCAGCAAAGGGTTTCTAAGTGTCTCAATGATTTTTTTACGGAAGCGTGGAACATGACAAGTGTCACATTTCATAGGAGGTTTCAAAGAGTTTTGGGGGGGACACAGGTAGCGATAGGTGTCTTCATCCGCAGGAGTTCCTACTAAGTTTAAAAGGGTTTCGCAAGTTTCATTGGGTCCTAAGGCAGTTTCTGAGGAGGGCGCAGAACGTGACACATGTCACATTCCACGGTGGTTTCAACGGCCCCTTTAGATTTTAAATGGAGTGCGCGGGTAGCGACACGTGTCTCGCGTAGGAGTCAGAGTTTCAAAAGGTAATCAAGGTGTCCCTGGGGCAGTTTCGTAATAGTTTTTTAGTATCTTGAGAGTCCCGCAGAAGTTGCCACCCGTCGCCTTCTGCATAAGGTAAAAGTTTCAAAAGCCCCTCGTGCGGAGCGTGCCACGTGTCACTCTCCGTGGCGCCGTTTCAAGTAAAAAGGAGATAAAGGGTCGTTTTTCTACCAGAAGCAGTTAGTTGGTAGGGAATCTCCAGGGTTCACCAATAGGGTTTTTTTTTACGCCGGTAGGCAGGAAACAATTGCGATAGGGTTTTTTTAGGTTTTCTAAACACTTTGACCCTGCATATGCATCATTTCTGGTCTGCGATGGTTGACCCGATAGTTTTTGACACAGAATGCACAGTATGAATGCATTTTTTGCAGATTTTGACCCGATAGCCACGATTTTGCTTAGCCCCACTTGGATCTAACAGGTGTTTCAAAAGTGGTGTTTAATAATCAATGGTACTTATTGCTGGTTTATTTTTGCAGGTTAGCAGCTGGAAGAAGAAGCTGAAACTTAATGGCAATGACGTCCTAGAAGGAGAATCAGATTTTAGAAGTAAAGAGAAGATGAGGATGAAGTGCAGAAAGTCAAGGGACATCAATGAGAAGACCCAAAATGTAGATAAAACATAATGACAGTAGGTTGTAGAATTTACTTCTGAACTGCTAGAGTTTCAGAAAGAGGCATATTTTCACCCGGATTTGACACATATTTAGAGATATTTTTTGGAAAATTGGTTTTGCACCATTTAATGCTGTAACCTAGGGTTTGAACCATTGCTTAACCATTAGGGTTTTGGGCTATATTGAGGACAATTAGAAAGTCTATATATTGTGCCTTAATACATTGTAATACTTACATAGGGATTTTAGCATTTTGCCAGAATTGTAGATTCTTTCTGGGCATAGTTTAGTTTAGAGGAGGTCGCCTGTTGTCTACAGTAAGGAGTGTGTGGAACATCTGGCTTCCTTATTGTATCTGTAAAGCTTGTAAGTTCTCTGTAGTTTGATCAATGAAACTAAGAGTCATTCCAACATTGTAAATCATGTATGACTATTTGTTTCTAATACAATAGAATCTGGAGTTCTGCATCTATCTTCTGAGTGTTCTCCTGCTCTTCTTTGTGTTTTGAAATATTTTCTTTGAGAGCTTGCAATTTTAAATGTATGTTTGTGAAAATGCTCAGAACTTACATTTAGGGTTTTAACTGTGGATTTGATCAAATTGCTATATGATTTACATAGTGCATAATAGAACAATTAGATTCTTTGATAGATTTAAATGATGTTTAGACTAGATCTTTCTAACTTTTCCCAACCCATCTGAAAATACTTAGCTTAAAATGTAGAAATTTGAAGGAAGTTTGTCTCATATTTGAAGAAGCATAAACAACAGAGTTAGAAGTAGACAAGTTTTCATAAATATATAAAGAGGAAAGCTACAGTAATTCAAGACAACCATCTAAAGCTTTGCAAGACAGTAACATTTTTATGCAAAGGAATGAAAAAGTATTGACATATCTCATGATCTTTTTGCATAGTTTGAGTCCAGTAAACCAAAAAGAAACCCTAAACTACGTAAGGCCCTTTGAACATTACAGCTTCACATTGACCAACTAAATTTGACCAACAGGTCAAGACTTGACCACTGTAGACTTGGGATTAAGTGAATCTTAAACGATTCCTTCTTATCTTTCAAGTATAGTTTCAGTTCATTATATGTGAATTTTAACTTATTGTTATGATTGCATCAAAACAATCACCAACACTATCTTGATTCATCTTGAAGATATTTTTGTGACAAGAGGGAAGTGAAGAGTGTGCCTAATTGATCCAATCATTAGAATAAAGTGTAAAGAGATAGAATTGCAATCATCAAAGGTGTGAGCTTCAATGTCAATTTTTAGACAGTAGGACTATCATGCTTTAATCTTTGTCAAGTTCATTCTCAATTCAGGGATTAGTTTATTTCTTGGGTTGTAGCTCTAAAACAAAGTTAGTAGAGTTGTAGCTTCCTTAGGAGTGACCCTAAATCAAAGTCTTTAGGCAATAGTAGCTTCCATGGGTTCTAGTCCTAAAAAAAAATCAGCAGGGAGTAGTAGCTTCCTTGGGTTGTAGCCCTAAAACAAAGATGTTATTTTGATCTTCATATATTGTTAGTTAATTGTCACCATGGTTTTTCCCTTCTTAGGTTTTCCATGTATATTTGGTGTTATGTGTTGATGTGCATTATGTTGATCTTTCATGTTTATGTTAATGTTGTAATGCTTAAGTTTTAATCTATTCCACAAGATTTGAAGTTTCTTTAGATACTCATTGACCCCCCTTTCAGTATCCTGATGTGTTCAACAATTGGTATCAGGGCTAAGTTACTCAAAAGAATCTTAACCTCTTGAGGAAGGTCCGAGATGGATAATAGTGGATCTCTCAAGGTACCTATGTTTGATGGAACAAATTATTCCTTTTGGAAGCTAAGGATGGAAAACTACTTGTCTTCTCTATGGTATGACATTTGGCAATTAGTTAAGAAGGGTTACACTGTACCTACTAATGATCCTATAGATGCAGATGAATTTAAGTTGTATAATAACAATTCCAAGGGAAAGAATTCTATCATGAGTGGGCTAGCTAATTAAGAACTTGTTAAGGTAATTAGTTATATATCTGCTTAGGATATCTGGAACAAACTTGAAAGTATTTATGAAGGAGATAATAAAGTGAAGCAATCCATCATGCAATAGTCAATGCAAATTTGAAACCCTAACGATGACAAAAGATGAAGACATTGTTGGTTACATGCTTTGGGTGGATGAACTAGTCAATGGATTCAAAGGTCTTGGTGGGGAAGTGAAAGAAGATGAGATTGTGAAGAAGGTTTTGAGAACTCTTCCTAAATCTTACAGTTATAAGGTGTCTTCCATTGAGGAATCCTAGGATTTGAATACATACACAATAGATTAGTCGTTTGGCTCTCTCACAACTTTTGAAATGAGATAATTTGACAGAGGTGCTCCAAAGAAGGAAGCAACATTCAAAGAAAGCAAGAAGATGGAAGATGAAGCAGCTGATCAAGTTGATGACCTAGATGAGGTAGAAGCAAACTTTGTAAGAACTTAGAAGAAAGGCAGAGGCAAATATAGAGGAAAGTTACCTTTTAAATGTTTCAATTATGGAAAAATTGGTCATTTTCCTTCTAACTATCCTTTTATAGAATCAAGGGGTAGTAACAAGAGAGACATGTTCAAAAGAAGCATGTATTCCATAGAGAGTGTTTGTTCTTCAGAAGATGAGGATCATGATGATTAAAATGATGAAACACTTTTCATGGCCTTGAATATTTTTAACAAAAAGGATGATATAGAAAAATGTGAAGAGACTGACACCTTGCAAGCTAGCCAAAACAATGATAAATCAATGGTGGTATGGAATGTCTTTCATGCAAGAGAAGAAGCCAAGGCTTGGGTAATTGAAAGTGGTTGTTCTAGTCATATGACTAGTGACAAGGAGAAGTTCATCAACCTTGAGAAGTGGAATGGTTGAGCTGTTAAGTTTGGTGGTGATGAGTCAACACAAATTTGGGGAAAGGGTGCTATAACTATTGATTGGAAGAACAAGACTAAGGATGTTCTCTATATCAAAGGACTAAAGCATAATCTTCTCAGTGTTAGTCAAATGTGTAGTAAAGGATAGAATCTTACCTTTCATGCACCAAAGGTTGTGAAATCAGGATGGTAGGGTCCAGAAAACTTGTTGCAGAACGCATCAAGTCATATGGTGATATCTATCATCTGAAGGAGGTAAGTGGAAGAACATGATTATTGGCTCAATCTGGTGAGTTTTATCTATGGCACAAGTGAATGGGACACAACTTTGACAACATGGTAAAGATCGGCTCTATACTTGTGATGAGAGACATGCCCAAGATAACCAAGCCTGGAAACACATTATGCAAGGAGTGTCAAATGGGAAAGCAGACAAAGACAAGTTTCAAGAGCAAGGAGTGCTCATGTTCAGTGGCATTGGAGCTAATTCATACTAACTTATGTGGTCCTACAAGAGTAAAGAGTCAACAAGGTGAAAGGTATTTCATGCTACTTATTTATGATTATTCTAGAATGACTTGGGTTACTTTCTTAAGAGAAAAATTAGATGCCTTTGATAAGTTTAAGGTTTTCAAAGCTATGGTTGAGAATGAAATAGATACTAAGATCAAATGTTTAACATCTAATAGTGGAGGTGAGTTTAATTCAAATGAGTTTGATAAGTTTTGTGAAGATAATGGTGTTGAACACACCAGGATACTGAGAGGGGGGGTGAATCTGTATCTAAACAAACTTCAAATCCTCCAGAGTAGATTAAAACTTAAGCATTACATTGTCAACATAAACATGAAATATCAACACAATGCAAATAAACACATAACAACAGATATACGTGGAAAAACCAAGAAGGGAAAAACCATGGTGAGGATTAACTCACAATATATGAATCTCAAAATAACAACTTTGTTTTAGGGCTACAACCCATGGAATCTACTACTCCCTGCTAACTTTAATTTAGGGCTACAACCCAAAGAAGCTACTACTCCCTTAAAACATTGCTTTAAGGTCACTCCCAAGGAAGCTACAACTCCCTGTAGACTTTGTTTTAGGGCAACAACCAAAGGAAACAAATACTCCATGATCTAAGAACAAACTCAAAGATGATTACAGTATGACAATCCTTCTACTACCTGAAAATTGACATTGAAGCTCACACCTTTGATGATTGCAATTCTACCTCTTCACACTTTCTTCTAATGATTGGATCAGTTCAACACATGCTTTACTTCCCTTATTTCACAAAATATCTTCAAGATGAATCAAGATAGCCTCTAACACTTATGTTCTTTCTCCTTTAGTTGCACACCACAATGCATATTATATACATATTCCAGTCTTTACACACTCATATATTCATCCTCACAATCATACCTCACCCAGATCAACTAGGTTTACAATATATACATGAAATTACATTGATTACATTACATGTTGGACAATACATAAGAATATTACATTTTACAAGTCAGCCAGAGATTATACAACATGAAACTTGCATAGGATAAGCCCTATCATTAACAACACGCTACACTAGAAGAATCCACATGCTATGAGGATCCCAACACATGCTGAGTTTAGTCCTAAGCATCCTTCACAAAATAATTCTTTAAAGAATCACCTCCACACACATCTCTTATTTGAAATAGGATGGCCTAAGGAGGAAGACATGAAATTGAAGTATAACAGTCACCAAAACTTGAGAACCTTGTGTAGTACTGGAAACACAAAAGATCTTCATGAAATTCTTCCAGATGAGTCTGCATGACTCATACAACACCTTTAGATACAACTCTAACTCCACACAACAAATACATTATGCCACATACCTTAAAACATGCACACTGAGATCAAACAACCATCTGGAACACACTTTAACACACTGTCATTGAGAAACTAAGCTTACAGACCTCCAAAGTACTTGAACCTCATATGGATGAACTCATACTCTTATGTGAACATGTTTTCAAAACAACATAGCCATATCTATCATTGTAGAGAAATGTGGAGTATCCCAAATAATTTTTATCATCACTTGATTCTGTCAAAACATAGACCAGAACTCTATCTTTCATAACTTTCACTACAGAGGGACAAATGATCTAAAACTTTGGATTTAGCACCTTTACATCATACTTATCTTAAATTTTGAACCACATAACTATATCTTTAAATGCAGAGAAATGCAGAGCCAAACATTGCAGTACTGTGAATATCTTCTTTAGGAACAACACCATCTCCAAAGTATCATCTGCAAAACATTCTTCTGGTGGTCCAAACAATATGAAACTTGGAACATACATGCTTTGACACCATATGAAGTTGTCTTCCAATTGACAGAGATACAACATCAAAAGCATGAAAATGCAGAGCAATCTTCTAGACAGTCTTCAAAATAGTCATCCTGTAGCAGAAACTTCCACCAACTTCTGGAGGGCAAAATCTTCATATAACAGCATATACATCCTTGAGAACAACAAAAAAGATCAAACAACATGCCATAGGCCATCAAGAACATATTTTCATCCTCATCATAGCTTAATATATCATCATCCATCTTAATGCTTCTAATTCCCATCTTAATATTTCATCATGAGAACATGACATCCAACCATGAACTATATCTTCTCTGCTAGATAGGACATGACATGAATTTCTCTGTTGTCATTGGATAAGACATAACATCCAACCATGAAATTCAAATTCCCATCTTAATATATCTTCTTTAGGACATGACATCCAACCATAAACACCATCACACATCCATAACAGTGTTGACATCAATGACAACCAAATGCCAACAATCTCCCCCTTTGGCATTGATGGCAACACATACCTACACATTCTCCCCCTTTGACATCAAGGACAAAGGGCAAATTCTTCTTTGTTAGGGCATAAATTCTTCTTGCAATAGATAGACTCCCCCTATCATCAACAACCACTACCTGCTCCCTCTGAGAGGAAGCCACCATCAGTCCACGAAAAAGATATAACATGAATGACTCCCCTTGGACAGATGCACCACTATGCATCTAGTAAGAATAAGGAGGGGTAGTTACCCCTAACCTCTACCGAAGATCCTTAAAAGTGTCCTTTGTAAGAGTTTTTGTAAAAATATATGCAATCTAATCCTTTGTTGGAACATATTCCAACCTTCCTTATCTACAATCTTCTCTCTCAAAATGTGATACCTAATTGATATATGCTTGGTTCTAGAATGCATCATTGGATTCTTGGAAATATTGATAGCACTTGTATTATCACACAAAATAGGAATAGGATCATCATACAATACCTTGATATCCTTTAGGATTTGTTTCATCCACAACACTTGTGTACAACAGGATGCTGCTACAATATATGATGCCTCTACAATTGATAATGACATTGAATCTTACTTCTTGTTCTACCATCAAACCAATCTTCTTCCTAAAAAGAAAGCACCACAACTTGCACTTCTTCTATCCTTAACACAACTAGCCTAATCAGCATCAATGTAGGCACTCAGATCAAAGTCATTACCTCTTAGATGCCATAATCCATAGTTTGGAGTTCCTTTCAAGTATTTCAATATTCTTTTTACTACCTTCTCATGTGTTTGCTTCGGACTAGCTTGATATTTGGCAACCAAACATACTACATGCATAATATCAGGTCTAGAAGCTATCAAGTACAACAATCCTCCAATCATAGATCTATAGGAAGTTTGATCAACTTCGGAAGACTCGTCATCCTTGCTCAAGTGAGATCTAGTGACCATGAGAGTGCTCACTAGTTTTGAATCCTCCATACCAAACTTTTTCAACATCTCTTTGACATACTTAGATTGAGAGATAAAGATACCACTATCTAGCTGAGAAATTTAAAGTCCAAGGAAGAAAGACATCTCACCAATCATAGACATCTCAAACTCTTTTTGTATCTCCTCTACAAACCTCTTACGTATGTCATCATCTCCACCAAAGATGATGTCATCAACATATACTACAGCTAGCAATATCATGTCTCCTTCTTCCTTGATGTAAAGATTGCTATCTGTAGTACCTTTCTTGAAGCCCTGCTAAAGTAAGTACTTATCCAACCTTGCATACCAAGCCCTAGGTGCTTGCTTGAGACCATATCAGGCCTTTTTTGAGTCTATACACCATGTTTGAGTCTTTTGATATCTAAAAACCATCTAGTTTATTGATGTAGACTTCTTCCTCTAGATCACCATTCAAAAATGATTCAACTTGACATCCATCTAATAAACCTTAATGTTCTTGTGAGCAGCAAGAGCAAGAAACATCCCGATTTTCTCCATCTTGGCTATCGGAGCATAGGTCTCCTCAAAGTCAATGCCTTCAACTTGTGAATATCCTTTACACACCAATCTTGCTTTGTTCCTTAGAACTTCACCTTCTTCATTCAACTTGTCCTGGAAAACCACTTTGTACCTATGACATTCTTGTTGGCTGGTCTGGGAACTGATTCCCATGTCTGTTTCTTCTTAATCTAATCCAATTCTTCTTCCATTGATTTTATCTATCCATCATCTTTGCTAGCATCAGCAAATGTTTTGGGCTCTACCTTTTATAATAAACACAAGTTCACTTGCTCATATTCTTTTACAAAACTTCTCCTGGTCAACACACCTTTATTCTTGTCCCCAATGATTTGATCTACTAAATGGTTCTTCTAAAGATACTTTGCTGGAGTCTTCCAAGGTATCTTCTTTGGTTCTTATTCCTTTTCTTCTTTCCCTTCTTCTTCATCTTCAAAGTATAGAAAGATATCAGATCCGGAGTCCTCTGATTCTTGTCAGATATGATAGAAGTCTTCATCTCCTTTGACATTTTTACTTTCAATCATCTTTCCCAATCTCTTGTTTTAGCATCTATAGGCCTTGCTTTAGGTTGAGTAACCAATAAATATCCGTTCATCACTTCTTGAATCAAACTTTTCTAAGTCTTCTTCATCTCTTATGATATAGCATTTGCTGCCAAAGATCCTGAAGTGTCTAATGGTAGGAGGTCTTCCATACCATAGCTCATAAGGAGTCTTGGATCTATTGACCCTTAATTGTACCTTGTTAGTCAGATAGATATCAATATGAACTACTTCCTTCCTGTACATGTCAGGTAGATTTGCATCCTTCAACATTGCCCTAGTCATCTCTTACATAGTCCTATTCTTCCTTTCCACTAGCCCATTTTTCCAAGGGGTCCTAGGAGCTAACAAATGTCTCCTAATACCATGATCTTCACAAAACTTATCAAATTCATTTGAATTAAACTCACCTCCTCTATCAGACCTTAAACATTTGAACTTAGTATCCATTTAATTCTCAACCATAGCTTTAAAAACCTTAAACTTTTCAAAGGCATCTAATTTTTCTCTTAAGAAAGTAACCCAAGTCATTCTAGAATAATCATCAATAAGTAACATGAAATACCTTTCACCTTGTTGACTCTTTACTCTTGTAGGGCCACATAGGTCAGTATGAATTAGGTCCAATAGAATTGAAGAAGAGTACTCCTTGCTCTCAAAACTTGTCTTTATCTGCTTTCCCATTTAACATTCCTTGCATGACATGTTTGTAGGCTTGGTTATCTTGGGCATGCCTCTCACCACATGTATAGAGATGATCTTTACCATGTTGCCAATGTTTTTGTGTCCCATTCACTTGTGCCATAGCCAACACTCACTATATTGAGCCAATAAGCATGTTATTCCATTTAGCTCCTTCAGATGATAGATATCACCATATGATATGATGCCTTCTACAACTAGTTATTTGGACCTTGCCTTCCTAATTTCACAACCTTTGGCATGAAAGGTAAGATTGTATCCTTTACTACACATCTGACTGACACTGAGAAGATTATTCTTTAGTCCTTTGACATAGAGAACATCCCCAATCTTGTTCTTCCCATCAATAGTTATAGCACCCTTTCCATAGATTTGTGCTGACTCACCACCACCAAACTTAACAGCTCCACCATTGTACTTCTCAAGGCTGATAAACTTCTCCTTGTCACCAGTCATATGATTAGAACAACCATTGTCAATTACTCAAGCTTTGGCTTCTTCTCTTGCATGAAAAGCAATCCATACCACCATTGATCTATCATTGTTTTGGTCAGCTTACAAGGTATCATTCTCTTTACATTTTTTAGTATCATCCTTTTTGTTACCAATATTCAAGGCCATGAAAAGTGTTCCATCATTTGAATCATCATGATCCTTATCTTCTAAAGAACAACTACTCTCTATGGAATACAAACTTCTTTTGAACTTATCTCTCTTGTTACTACCTGTTGAATCTTTAAAAAGACATTTTGAAGAAAAATGACCAATCTTTTCACAATTGAAAATTTTGAAAGGTAACTTACTTCTGTATTTGCTTGTGCCTTTCTTTAGTGTATCAAGGTCATCATCTTGATCAGAAGCTTCATCTTCTATCTTCTTACTTGATTTGAATGCTGCTTCCTTCTTTAGATCACATTTGTTAAATTATCTCATTTCAACGGTTGTGAGAGAGCCAAATAATTGATCTATTGTGTTTTTATCCAAATCTTGAGATTGCTCAATGAAGAACACCTTATGACTATAAGATTTAGGAAGAGATCTCAAGACCTTATTCACAATCTCATCTTCTTTTACTTCTCCACCAAGGCATCTGATGCCATTAACTATTTCATCCACCCAAAGCATGTAACTAGCAATGTCTTCTTCATCTGATATTATCAGGGTCTCAAATTTGGTCTTAAAATTTTACATCTTGGCTTGGTTCACTTTATTATCTCCTTCATAAATATCGACAAGTTTATTCTAGACATCCTAAGTAGATGTACAACTCATGACCTTTACAAGTTCTGAATTAGCTAGCTCGCTCATGATAGAATTCTTTGCCTTGGCATTGTTATCATACAACTTAATCTCATCTACATCTGTAGGATCACTAGTAGGAACAATATAACCCTTTTTGATTGATTGTCAAATGCCATACCCAAGAGAAGATGGATAGTTTTCCATTCTTAGCTTCCAAAAGGAATAATTTGTTCCATCAAACATAGGTACCTTGAGAGATCCATTATTAGCCATCTCAAACCTTCCTTAAGTGGTTAAGTGTCTTTTGTGTAACTTGGCTTTGATACCAATTTTTGAAAGCACCAGGATATTGAGAGGGGGGGGTGAATCAATATCTAAACAAACTTCAAATCCTCTAGAGCAGATTAAAACTTAAGCATTACAACATTAACATAAACATGATCAACATAATGGAAATCAACACATAACATCAGATATACATGGAAAACACAAGAAGGCAAAAACCACGGTGAGGATTAACTCACAATATATGAATCGCAAAATAACAACTTTGTTTTAGGGCTATAGCTGAAGGAAGCTACAACTCCCTAAAAACTTTGCTTCAGGGTCACTCCCAAGGAAGCTACAACACCCTGCGGACTTTTTTTAGGGCTACAACCCAAGGAAGCAAATATTCCCTGATCTGAGAACAAACTGAGAGATGATTACAATATGATAGTTCTTCTACTACCTGAAAACTAACAATGAAGCTCACACCTTTGATGATTGCAATTGAGCCTCTTCACACTTTCTTCTGATGATTGGATTAGTTAGGCACACTCTTTACTTCCCTCCTATCACAAAAACATCTTCAAGATAAATCAGGATAGCCTCTAACACATCTGCTCTTTCTCCTTCAGTCACACATCACAATGCATATTATATACATATTGTGCTCTTTACACACTCATATATTCATCTTCACAATCATACCTCACCTAGAGAAAGTAAGTTTACAATATATACATGACATTACATTGATTACATTACAAGTTGGCTAATGCAATAAGAATGTTAAATTTTACAAGTTGGCCATAGATTATACAACATGAAACTTGCATAGGGTAAGCCCTATCATGAACAACATGCTACACCAAAAGAAACCACATGCTTTGTGGATCCCAACACATGCTTAGTCCAATCCTAAGCATCCTTCACATCATCATTCTTCATGGAATCACCTCCGCACACATCACTAATTTGAAATAGGATGGCCTTAAGCGGGAAGACATGAAATTGAATTATAACAGTCACCACTGTCACAAGGTTGCACCATTGATGTCACCATTGTCATGAATGTGTGATGGTATTCATGGTTGGATGTCATGTCCTAAAAAAGATATATTAAGATGGGAATTAGAAGGTCATTGTTAGATGTCATGTTCCCATCCAGCAGAGAAGATATAGTTCATGGTTGGATGTCATTTCCCCATCTAGCAGAGAAGATATAGTTCATGGTTGGATGTCATGTCCTATCCGGTGTCTGAAGAGAAGATATATTATGATGAGAAGTAGAAGTTCATGGTTGGATTTCATGTTCATAAAGCTCTTAGTCAGTAGATATTGTATTCATTAAGTATGTTTGTTGACATCAAAGAAGACATATTAATATCTGAATTAGACGAAATAAGGTGATTAGATGTGTTTTTGATGTTGGGGAGATGTTAATGATGGTTTGAAGCATATTGTATGCTCTCTCTTCTTGTTCCTAAGAATGTATGTGTTGATACAAAGAAGTTTTGGCCTCTGAATGTTGGTGAAAGTTTATGTTATAGGAAGACTTTTTTAAAGACTGTCTGGGAGATTTCTCTGGACTTTCATGATTTTGATGTGGTATGTCTAAGGAGTGGAAAATAGCCTTATATAGTATCAAATCATGTATGTTCCAAGTTTGATATTGTTTGGACTACCAGAAGAGTGTTTTGCAGTTGATAGTTTGGAGATAGTGTTGTTCCTAAAGAAAGTATTCATAGTACTACAATTGTAACACCCCACCACAAAACCCTAGAGATAAGCTTAACTATGCATTACAAAAGGCCAAATTTAAAAAAAAATAAAAACACAAAAAGAAGTAATACCTAAATGTGGTCATATATCTACATAACCTCTAAGTTAAACTTAGACCCTTAGGGATAACATGGTTGCATTACTAAATATTAACTTGATCTAACTAACAACCATGATACATTCTAAATCCAAATACATCAAATGAATCAACACATACAATAATGAAATTAGAAAAGTTAACATCAGGATCTTGCATATATGATTTCAAATATATTTACAATTTCCTTACAATAGAGTACATCAATACAATGTTTACAATATAATAATACATGGTTCAACTGATATACAAGGCTAAAATATAAACATAAATATATGTCTCCTCAAGTAAAACAATAACAATGATCTCTACATGATATATCCTTCTCGCACATGAACAACAACAAAGGAACCAATGGAGATAAAGCACAACCACCCGACCATGTGCAACCTTAAGGTCCACCCCCCATTCTAGGAGATAACAATAAGGTCCCATGACATGAGCAGTTAGGTAGACAATAACTATGAAGAACAAGGACTACATATGACCACAACAACACAAGGCAATACTCAAACATCACCTCCAGAGGAAACCACACAACAAATAGAAAGAATACAACTAGGGAATGCTAGACTGCAATAGGGAGAAGTTTCATCACATAGCTTGTCATGGGTTGTCCTCGTAAGCCTTCCTAGGCCCCAGCCCCCACCTTGGGTTGTCCAGGCAACCTCTCTTGACCCCCGACCCCATACAAACTCATGTAGAATCAACATAGCTTTCATGAGGACAAGGTCGTTGATCTTGCCATTCTAGGCCTTCTCATCTCATCTCAAACCTAAACGAGCACTTGACCCATGAGTGAGGCATTCACTTATCTTGTTTAGTGTGATTAACTACCCAACCACTTAATTCATTAATTAGGTTATCACTAAGTTAAGAAACTCTCACATGGGTTGTCTAGGATGGCACTTTGGGCTCTGACCCCCATTGAGAGTCACTCCCCTACCTGCATCATGAAGACCCTTCACATCAAGCAAAACATAACCGACAAGTATTCCATAACAATGCAAGGTATTTACCATCTTGCATGCTAAACATAATCACAAGGATCAATTCTAAGGTTGTTGTTCCAAAACTTCCAAGAGATGTAGATAGAACAATCATAAGCAACATACTTCCCTTTTTCAGTTACTAATGTCTCCCTATTACAAAAATCAACACCATACCTTAACACATGCTCAAATAAGTAATGAACCACCTCCAAACAAGGACTTAATTATGACCCAAGATACATTTCAACATGACCTACATAAACATGAAAACAAAGTCTATGCCTCTGGAATATTAACTTTGACAATCATAACCCTCTTATGACCAATGACCTATGGCAGATAAAAATGAAATACTAAATCGCATCTCAACTTGACAAACAACAATACTAAAGAAATCATAATTAAAATTGATACATATTAAATAATATTTATCAACATTAAAATACAATCATACTAATTTCTATTTTGTTTCTATGAAATAGTGTTTCATATTTCCTATACTCTAGTCAATAAATTTCAATAATTAAATCTATAATGATTCTATTACTCTATTCAAAATATGACATTTATATCAACAATGATATTAATTAGTAACAATTTAAATCCTTTGAAGTAATAATAATAATAATAATAATAATAGGAGGGATACTAAAATAAATTAAATAATATTAACAACATAATTTATACTACTATTAATCTCAAGTACTTACCTATTTTATATTGTTGACTTATCTACCTTTTATACATTAATTATATTCTAACTTATCTACATTACATACATTAATATTTTAGATTTGCTAGATACATCGAACGGTAGTCACGCAATTGACCATAACTCATATTCATTTTCTTAGAAGGGATATAATTACTAAATGTATTGAACGACATGCCACATGATTGAGGTACAGCTTGAAGAAATTAAAAAAAAAAAAACCTAATTTCCTGAAATGACAATGCACGATTATAGGCTCTATATATGCGATTCTACCAATGGATCTCCTCACTACATATTTCGAAGGAAACTTGCCTTACTCGATTGAGCATACAAATACTAGCTGACAATAAATGGATAAGTACAAATGTATGAGGCAATATTATTACTAGAGTAGGATTTGATTTGGAAGGCTGCTAATAGAGTAGGTTCAGTTCCAAATATAATAGAATTTCCTTAACTCAGCACTAACTTCTTACATTGATTAACCTAATAAATACATTGGAATGGCGTAAGACTAAATTCTCAAGCTATGTTTCCTACAGGGCTAAGGATTTAACCAAAAGAATGATTCCATTCTGCTGGCGAACTATGACAGCGATAAGCACAGAGTCTAATAAATAATACCAAACATTATAATCTAAAGGAATGCATGCCGCGAAGTGAAAGCGATGAGAGGCTAAGAAAAAGGACTTGCTAAAAACGTTAGACGATCAACAAATTTAAATCGCTTAAAATTTGGCATTTCCAGTGAATAGAAGAACTGTTCCAATCACTAAATCTATAAGAACACAACAAACGGTTTTGCAAGAGATGGGTCAGTGCAAGAAGTTGGGTCCACTTTTTGGCCAAAAAGTGGAAGTGTTTTCCCTGATTTTCAGAATTTGTGACATTTGACCTTAAAATTTGAAGCACTTATAAATGGAATCTTTAAAAAAGTCACTAAATATAAAATGTAGTACTCGGAGTCTAGTTTCCAAATATGTAATTTATTTCAATACCCAGATGAAACAAATTGATTTTCAATAGGCATTTCTAAAAACCACTGTTTAAAAGTCACTTTTTTTTAACCATACCATGCACATGTACAACCAACATAATTTGACCTAAATAAAATTATTTATCAAAATCCTTTTGAGAAAAGATGTGTAGTACAGTTAAATTTGATGAGGATATTTTTTTCTAATTTTTTATTAGGCCTAATTGCTACTTTTGAAAACCCCTCGTGTATGGCCAACATAATTTGAGCAAAACAAATCATAATTTTTATTTATTTTTCATTGTGTAAAGAATGATGTGTAGATTGATTACATATAATTTTAAAAAAATTAAAAATTAAAAATTAAAAGTTATTACAAAAATACAAACACCTGTCATTTCAAGTTTTTGGACCAGTTTGCTCATAAATTAAATAATAAATAGAAAAGCATGTCCAATAACAAAAAAATTACATATTCAAAAATTAGACACTGTCATCTGTAATGGGTTTTCATTTCGTAAAAAAATTTAGAAAAAAAGGTACTCAGCCATATAGGTAAACTTAGTCTTTCCTCTTGTTCTGTACTTAGAAAAAAACTTGCAAGTCCAAGGCACAAGGTCGGCCAACCATGCCTATCCCGAGCCTAAAACCTAAGCAAAGGGAAGGGAAGAGGCGGTCGGTGATTTCAAAACTCATAGAACAGGTAAACGTTATAAAATAGGTATGCGTTACATAACTGGTACCTATTATATAAAGGGTACCCATTTATAAACAAAATGGGTACCCATTTCTATTATATCCATTATTTCCCATATCAGGGAAAAATGTACAATCACTATATCCATTAAACTTGCAAGTTCGATTAGTACGGCCCAACAGCGACAATTTCTATTTTTTTTTACTTACAGGTGTCTTGTGGAATCTCTTGACAAGTCATATTCTATTCAGATTTTGAAAGGAATCAATGATATGAACAATTCTGAAGTGAAATCAAGTGCATGAGCTATTTTCAAGAGGAATAAAGAAAGAGGGTTTTTGTTTTTACATCTACTTTTTACTTCAAAATCTATGGAACAAAGGATCTACATCTAATTCTACTTCGAAATTTCAAATAAGTACATCAATTATGAAATTGGATTAAGTATCAATCGCTATTTTATTAAGAGGGTTTGGTAATCATGGGATCAAATCAATGTCAAAGAAAAAAACAAAGGAGGGTAATGACACCTCAAGAAATTGAAGCAAATAGAGAGAAGGAAGCAAAAAGGCAAAGAGATAGAAGAGCAAGGATTCAACAGACGAAGAATATTGAAGCATCTAGTTCCATGAGTATTGAAGAGAAAGACATTCAAAAGACTATAAATGATGGGATGAATGTAGATGATGCAAATGTGGAAATGGTGAATTTGGAAGAAAATGTGACTATAGAAACAAATGCATGTATGTCTTCAAACCCAACTTTCAAAGATATGGAAAATGTGACTATACAAACAAATCCAGGTATGTCTTTAGAGCCATCTTTCAATGATATGGAAAACACAACTATAGAACAAAATTTAGGTGTGTCTTTGGAGCCAACTTTCAATGATATAGAAAACACAACTATAGAAACAAATCTAGGTGTGTCTTCGGAGCCAACTTTCAATGATATGGAAAACACGACTATAGAAACAAATCTAGATATGTCTTCAAACCCACCTATTGATGATATGAATGAGAATGGTATCCCTTATAGGAGTGAAAATGAAAATGTTTTATTTGAGATTGAAAGAAATGTCTTAGATAATCTTCCTGGTAAGATTTCTTGGAGGCAAATGAGAATTCATGCAAATAGATTACATAAAATATTTTTTTATATAAAATGTCTTAGATTTCAATGTCAACTTATGATGCAATTGATGAAGATGTGGAAATTGCGAAAAGTAATAAAAAAGTTAGGCATCTTTGTAAAACCTAAAAAAAAGATGAATCAATCAAACAAGTTTTATCTAGTGTTTCTAATGCTATTGATTCTATTGGTAAAAAGAGTTGATCTAAAGATAGAAATGCAGCACAAAGAGCTATAACAACTACTTTAGTTAATAAATCATCTTCTAATAAAAGAATGATAATTAAAACAAGTGAAATTCTAAATATAAATCCTAAAACTTTGAGAAGTGCAGCAAAGAGAAGAGAATATATTGAAAAGATCCAATTAACCAATGTTAGAGTTTTAGTGGTAGACTCCCAAGGTATGACATAAAATTAAATAGTGAAATCAAATCTTTAATTGAAAAATATTGGCATGATAATACACGGATATCATCTAATGTTAGAGATGTTTTAAAATTAAGAGTGGGGTCTAAAATTTGTGATCCTCATCCAAAACATCTATTAGACATGACTCAAACTGAATTATATAAAATGTTCTTAGATGATTTAGTGTTAGTACCATTTAATATTACCATAAGCCAAAGATCTGTCGAGAAATGTAAACCTTGTTATGTGAAAATTAATAAACAACGAATCTCTTATTGTTGTAAAACTTATGTGCAATTTCATTATTATTATGATGTTTTTTGATATATCTATTCTACTTTGCATACTAACAAAATTATACAGGAATGTGGTATTAATATGCCACCTCAAATAATTAAGGAGTTTGTAGCAGGTTTGTTTTGTAAAACATCTACTGGATACTTATTTTATTCAAAAGCATATATTTTTGGACAATGCAATAGATGTGGCAACTTTTCATTGTTAGGAGAATGTATGCATGAAAATATTTCACATGAATTTGGTCAACAATTAGTGGATGTGAAAAGATTCAAGAATGTTGAATATTCTTTAAAGGATGGAAAAATTGGAAAGCATTGTGAGTTAGTCACTGAAAAAATTTGTGTGCATGCATTCATCAAAGATTTTAAGGATAATATTGTATCCAAATATGTCAAACACTCTCAATATGCTCGGTGGCTTGATGGATAATTTCGTTCATGTAAAAGCACATTTCCAATTGGAACTATCCTATTAGTGGTTGACTTTGTAGAAAACTATACTCTTGCTCTACAAGATGAAATTCAATCTCAGTATTATAATTCACTACAAGTGGCCATATTTGTTCATATTGTATAGAGATATGCAAATGATAGTACAGAAGATAATAGAAAATTTTTGAGGGAGTATCATTTCTATTTGAGTGATAACCGGTTACACTCTTAAGAGTTTGTGCAATATTGTTTCACAAAGCTTTATGAAAGTTTAAAAGAAAGAGGAATCCAGACGGCACAACATTTCATATGGTCAGATAATTGTATAGGGCAATTAAAAAATGCAAGAATGTTTAATTGGCTATGTAGGGCTTAGAAAGAAAATAATATCCAACATATGTGGAGTTTTTTTGAAGCTGGACATGGTAAAGGAGAACATGATGGAGCTGGAGCATGTGTGAAAAGAGCTCTTGCTAGAGAGCAACTAAAATTTGAGGATGTAGCCAAATTTAGAGATGCATGTGCAATTGTGGATTGGTGTAATGAAAAATTATCTACGAGATCAAGTGAGAACTCTACAATTCGACGATTCTTTTGGTTAGTTGAAGAAGAGAATATTTCTACTCAACTTGATTTTGAGACAATAACTAGATCAACAAAATGGCATTCATTTAAGAGTTCAAATGCAAGCACATGGACTATATGGACTAGGGAGCTTGCATGTTTTTATCAATTTTGTATTACAGATGATTGGGGAGCACGTGAAAATATAGAATGGGTTGAATAATGGAAACAAAGATCCTTGACACCTACAAAAACACAAGATCAACTTGAAACAACAATTGAAGATGATAATCAAATGTTTGCATCAGATGACTATGGTCGTGTTTCAGACCTTGTACAAGAAGGTACTTTATTTTCAATATTTTTTTATTACCATTTTTTTTACATCTATATATAATTAATTATATATGTATGCATGTACAAATTTATGTCATTTAGATAAATGTCACACTTTATTGAATTACATAATTTTTTTTGCAGGACATGTGTATGCTATTGTTGCACCTAAGGGCAATGAAGAGTAAACTAAGTATTGGTTGGCTCGATGTGTTGAGACAAAACAAAAGTTGTTACATCCTAGAGTAGATGATGATAACATGGAGTATCCAACAGGTTTTGTGGTTGTTGTTGGCACTTGGCTACAAAAATATCTAATAGGAAAGAATGGTTTGCCTGCATTTGAAGATTATGAAACACATAAGAAGATCATACACTACTCACATTTGGTTTTGGCAACAAATATAAAACTACTCAGATATCAAGGCAAACCTACTAATAAACAGTTATGGACACTTTCGATGGAAGAACATGAGTCAATTATAGATGCATTAGAAAAAAATGATGATGTAGATGGTACAATGGAATAAATTTCCAGGTATGTAGACCATACTCTTACATCCCCTAAATCCATCCTCTAGTTAGATATAATGCATCAATGTTTTGTGTTTTTGGTATATAAATTCTTTCATTCTCATTTCACCTTCTATATTATTCCCCTTGTCTTAAATTTTGTATGGACTCATGTAAATATATAGTTAATTTACTTGTACATTTGAACATTACTTTTGCAGGTGTACCCTAGACAAGTAGTCAAATTTATAGTCTTCAACTAAAAGTATGTGAGGTCAATTTTGTAGTCTTCAACTAAAAGTGAACGCAAATTAGGTAATTGTATATACTTACATTATGGATTTCACATTCAACATGTTATCTAGTTACATAATGCATCAATGTGTTGTTTTTTTGGTATATAAATTCTTTCATTCTCATTTCACCTTCTATATTATTCCCTTTGTCTTAACTTTTGTATCGACTCATGTAAATATATAGTTAATTTACTTGTACATTTGAACATTACTTTTGTAGGTGTGTACTAGACAAGTAGTTAAATTTGTAGTCTTCAACTAAAAGTATGTGAGGTCAATTTTGTAGTCTTCAACTAAAAGTGAATGCAAATTAGGTAATTGTATATACTTACATTATGGATTTCACATTCAACATGTTATCTAGTTACATAATGCATTAATGTGTTGTGTTTTTGGTATATAAATTCTTTCATTCTCATTTCACCTTCTATATTGTTCCCTTTGTCTTAAATTTTGTATCGACTCATGTAAATATATAGTTAATTTACTTGTACATTTGAACATTACTTTTACAGGTATACCCTAGACAAGTAGTCAAATTTGTAGTCTTCAACTAAAAGTATGTAAGGTCAATTTTGTAGTCTTCAACTAAAAGTGAATGCAAATTAGGTAATTGTATATACTTACATTATGGCTTTTACATTCAACATGTTATCTAGTTACATATTGCATCAATGTGTTGTGTTTTTGGTATATAAATTCTTTCATTCTCATTTCACCTTCTATATTATTCCCTTTGTCTTAAATTTTGTATCGACTCATGTAAATATATAGTTAATTTACTTGTACATTTAAACATTACATTTGCAGGTGTACCCTAGACAAGTAGTCAAATTTGCATGATTGTCAATAGAAGTTTTCACTATACAATTATGTGAGGTCAAGTTTGTAGTCTTCAACTAAAAGTGAATGCAAATTAGGTAATTGTATATACTTACATTATGGATTTCACATTCAACATGTTATCTAGTTACATAATGAATCAATGTGTTGTGTTTTTGGTATATAAATTATTTCATTCTCATTTCACCTTCTATATTATTCCATTTGTCTTAAATTTTGTATTGACTCATGTAAATATATAGTTAATTTACTTGTAGATTTGGACATTACTTTTGTAGGTGTACCCTAGACAAGTAGTTAAATTTGCATGATTGTCAATAGAAGTTTTCACCATACAAGTATGTGAGGTCAATTTTTTAGTCTTCAACTAAAAGTGAACGCAAATTAGGTAATTGTATATACTTACATTATGGCTTTCACATTCAACATGTTATCGAGTTACATAATGCATCAATGTGTTGTGTTTTTGGTATATAAATTCTTTCATTCGCATTTCACCTTCTATATTATTCCCTTTGTCTTAAATTTTGTATCGACTTATGTAAATATATAGTTAATTTACTTGTACATTTGAACATTACTTTTGTAGGTGTACCCTAGACAAGTAGTCAAATTTACATGATTGTCAATAGAAGTTTTCACCATACAAGTATGTGAGGTCAATTTTGTAGTCTTCAAGTAAAAGTGAATGCAAATTAGGTAATTGTATATACTTACATTATGGCTTTCACATTCAACATGTTATCTAGTTACATAATGCATCAATGTGTTGTATTTTTGGTATATAAATTCTTTCATTCTCATTTCACCTTCTATATTATTCCCTTTGTCTTAAATTTTGTATCGACTCATGTAAATATATAGTTAATTTACTTTTACATTTGAACATTACTTTTGTAGGTGTACCCTAGACAAGTAGTCAAATTTATATGATTGTCAATAGAAGTTTTCACCATACAAGTATGTGAGGTTGATTTTGTAGTCTTCAACTAAAAGTGAATGCAAATTAGGTAATTATATATATATACTCATATATTTCTCATCCATCCTCTAAAGACACCCACTTGTACATCCCCTTAATTCATCCTATTAGCTCTCCTTAAGCCATCCTCTTACATCCCCTTAAGCCATCAAGTTTTATCTTATAGTTTGTAAATTGACTCGTGTACATCTCTCCAAGTAAGCTATCCTCTTTTGTATCCCCTTAAGACATCCTCTTCTAGCTCCCCTTTTAATTAATCATCTTGTACATCTCCTAAAGCCATCCTCTTATGTATCCCCTTAAGACATCCTCTTAGCTCCCTTAAGCCATCGTCTTAAATCCTCTTTTGTGTTATCTAGTTACATATTGCATCAATATTTTGTGTTTTTGGTACATATTATTTCATTCTCATTTACATTCATTATTTCTTGTAGGTGTATCCTACAAGTAGATTTTTCCATGATTGCCACTACAAGATTTCATCATAATGTAAATGGTAGATCAATTTTGTGGTCTTGTCAAACTAATAACATGGACCTATAAGCTAATTGTATAGATTTACTCATATGTTTCATAATGGACATATTTTTTATTTTTGAGACTCTTTATGATCTATGTATTTAATTTTCATGGATTGAATATTATTTTATGATTGCCACAAATGATATTAGTTTAGAGGTTCAATAAGTATATAGTTTGTATTTTTCCTATCATTTTTGTACCCACTTTAGTTAAGTTTTGAGATGTGTTGATTTAGCATTTATTTTATATTATTTAAATGCACAAAAGTTGAAAAGACTTGTATAGAACCTATCCATCTACTCACTCTAACTCTCATTCATTTGTGCATCCATTTTCACCTTTTGGACACTATTGTGCTAATGTCCCTTGGACAAGATCATTTGCACCATCATGTCCACCTAATTTAAAAATAATTTATCACACATTCCAAATTGAAGAAATTCTAAAATCCAACTCAAGGCCCCATTGGCTTAAATGCACTAAATTCTTAACTTAGAACCTAGGTTTTCATAATTAAAACATGCCCTCTAGGTCAGTGTTGATAACCAGAAATGATCATAGAGAGGCATCATTAGAGTATTAATTCTCACACAAGGAAATCAAGGTCTCATAGGTGTTCATCAACACCACTCTATCGTAAACTAGACCTTAGGTGAAAGCAAACAATTTCCACAAAGTAAATATATTCCCACAAAAGACAAAATTATGAGAATCTTTCATTAAGATTTCTAACCTAATTGTAAGGAATATATCTAGGGTTTAAATATCTTCCCTAAATTTTGGTGAACTTGGCCTAGATCTTACATCTCATATGGTTTTGCCTTACAATTTTCCCCTTTTATTTGTTATAATATCCAATCTTTAATATCTATGATTGCATTTTCCTAGACATTTTGGGTGTATCATCATAACTTGTTATGGCTTGGACCACATGCCCTAATTCTTTTTGAATTTTTCATCCACTCTTGAAAACTCAAAAGGTTTGCTTCTTTCATTTTGATTCTAAATATGATTTGTTGCCCATGTAACTTAGAACTTGCTCAATGGCCTTGTTTATTATCACTTTAAAATATATCAATTTTTTGGTTATTAATTTCCCCTAGTTGTTTAATGTTCATATCAAACCCCTATACATTATCATATTCAACATATTTGGTAGTCTATCTTAGTTAAATCCATGAGCTTAAATGGAAAAATGTAACACCTGATCATAAATTTTTTTATGCTTATAAGACTAGGTTGTACATCTTAGTGAGTTTTCTTCAAGTTGTTGAAATCGTGTTAAGTTATAATTTATCAAGAACTATTTTGTACATTCCGATAGTCATGTGTATACTATCTATTCAAAAATTTGAAAAAATTATCTACATATTAGATATTCACATGTACTAGTTCACTATTTTAAACACATTAAAGATAGTTTTTCATTTTAAATTAAAAAATGTAGTAGAGATAAATCTTCTAACATGATTCGATTAAATAATTTATAATCTAGAAGTGAACAATGAAGCATATTTAACATATTATCTAACATACTAAAATGTTCAAGCATATAGTCAATGATATATACATGTAGATCTATCTAGATAAGTCCATGGAATACTATAAAATATAGGTAGGACCCATGAAATGTGTACTAAAACATCTACTCATAGTCAGCATATAAATAAATACAAATCATAGTTCATGAATTACTGAAATATATCTAGAAGTCCATGTAATAGCAAGTTCGACATATATAGTCAAAGTCCTGGTGGCATATATAAAAAATAATGCACATCATACAGTTCAGTCTATGAAATAAATAGCTATGTCAGGTATGATCATCACTCAAGTTCAAATCTAAAAGAGGCCTCTTTCTTCCTCATGAAATAGATGGATCTACCTCATGTTGTACACAAGAGAAAGAAACTTGAAATCAGATTTAAAAATTTTAAAAATGACACGTACATGTGCTTCTGAAATGTAAATTTCATTTGATTGAAGATTTAATTTAATTTATAAAATACTCATATTAAATATTTAAATCTAGACTAATGTATGACTAAATTACCATATGATGTTGGTCATCTCCTCCCACATTTTGTTGCCCAAGTGATCGTAAAGTGTCAGGTGCTAATTCCTGGATATTCAAATTTAAAACACTCAAGAATTAGGTTACCATTCAAATTTAATTTAATTTATAAAAAAATATGAAATTAAATATTTAAATGTAGGCTTTAAAGTGTGCATTTAAATTATCGTGCAATCATGCTCATCTACTCCCACATTTTGTTGTCTAGGTGGTATAGTTGTTTCATCTTCTTGACCAAAATTTTGACCTGCTAATTCCTATAATTTTAAATAAAGAAAGTTTGAAATAAGTTAGAATTTATTTAGCATATAAAGACCTAGAAATTGCACATAGAAAATTTAGTAAAGTTTAGGACCTCAAAATGTGTGGATGGTTCATGAAATTGTCCTTGACTAGCAACTTGACCAATGGTCGCACTGCTATCATCCTGTACTTACATATATGGGTGCATATATAAATTTATATAAACTCAAAAAAGAAACTTAGTACAAATTTAGTACAATTTTTGAAAACACACACCAAGGAATACTCAGGCATAACAACTAACGATGGAGGATCAGTGCAAGAAACACCTAAGCCACTTGGTCGGTCAGACATGGGAACTACCACGTGACCTGAGCCTCACTGCAACAATAGTGTTTCACATACATGTACATATAGTTATTTATTTATTTATACACTTGTTAATTTAAAATATAATATAGATAAGTTTCAAGAAGAAAATTTAAACTAGAACTAGATACATATGGTTTTAGGGTTAAGATATATTGGTTTACCCCGTAAGGTGTGCCAATCTCTACAGCTGTCAATGCAAAACTTAATGTATCAAATCGTGATGCGGCCCTAGAGTGACTTGAGATATGTACAATAAATAGTTCACAATTTATATATTAATTCATTCAATTATTTATATAAATTTTGATACATTCAAATTATTAACTTGAAATATTTAATAAAATGTGGTCAATGAACCTATGTAGGATTATCATCTGAATATAGTAGATCCAAGTATGATTCCACTTCTATTGTAGCTGCATCTAATGTGGATGTAGGAGCAGGGCCATAACACGGTTGATTGCAATTTGTACACAAATGTGCCCCTGACATGTCTGAGGCTCTATGATGAGATGCATCAACTCCACCATGATGCTCTCCACCACTAAATGCATCTGCCATGTGGGCCCAGCTTGTTCAGTGAGATTGCCTGAGAGTCTACTCAATACTCCTAATGTCGACAACACTACCTGGTGCTGAATAGGTACAGGAATCATGGGAAAAATAGGAGAAACCATAGGAGCAAAAGGAGCAGGTTGATTGGGATCAACTTGTGCCCCTGGCCTGTGTTGTGGCATGCCACCACCAACACCTTGGAATTCTCTCATATCAAAATAATTGGGTTTTTGACCCAATTGAAAGTCCACCCATAATTTTCTCAAAAAATATAGCGGTACCTCATAATTAGCATGTGGTGGGTGATCAAACACCATCCACCACCGATCCAAAAATGTCTCAAAATCGCCTCATGCCTACACCACTTAATTGATATATATTTTTTATTACAGGTATAGGTTGATTAGTTTTCGGGTGACGAAAAAATGGGGCTAATGTTTGTTTTGTTATGTGAAGATCATGGATGTCTTTATATGAAAGACCATCCACATAGAATTGCCTCCTCTCCTCTAGCCAAAGGTGAAATCTATCTAGGTCTACATCAATAGACCTAATAGAATTTATAATGGTTTGCATCAAAGATGCAAATTGAACCACATGAGGAAGCATCAAGTGAGGTTGATTATTAATCAAATTAACATTTTCCTCAATTGTATTAATATTTTTATTAATGCTTTGGCACAATTGGGCCTCATCAAGTGGATGGGGTGGGGGGTTTTGAGGTGGATCATGGGGTGGGGGGTTTTCATAAATAATGTCATCTATTAAAAATTCATCTATTGTATGGTCATCCATTAGATGTCTCCTGCAAATTTCCAAATACATCCATATGAAAAACTTACAAATGTATAATTTCACAAATATATACATATTGAAAACTTACAAACAAATATTTATAAATTTAAACTTAATCTAATAGATTTATAAATGTAAGTTTAAAATATCCATGAGTTTAGAGAGCAACTAATACTTGAAAATTACATGCATAAGTACAACTAGTCAAGAAAAATATGGACCTGATTGTTGATCTCTAGTAAGTTATATACATTTTTACTATTTATTAGATCATTATGATTATTAATTTAGATGATAGGTGATTATTTTATTATTAATTTATTCTTTATGTTGAAACCCCTACAACTTTGGAAAATTAATAAGCTCAAACAATTGGGTTGTTGAAACTTTACATTTCATCATGGACACAATTTAATGTATTATATTTTCTACCAATGGGACTTGATTTGACAAGGACATTAAATATATAGGGATTTATGGATTTTTATTAGATAGTAGATATACCCAATAGGATTTCTACAGCTCTCATATTATTTATTCATACAAATTTCTAAATGTTGTTTTCTATGTAATTACTCTTCTAAAATTTGTGCAGATTAGAACTTTAACCCTCTTCTTTTAAGATCCAGTAGGAATATTTTGATTTTTTTTTCATTCATTTCATCAGGGCCTAGCTATCTTATTAGATCTATGGGAGAATTAAGGACTAAATCATATTTATTTTTGTTTGAGTTGGAGTTTTGTTGCAATGAACTATTTTTAGGAGATACAGATCATAAGTGCTTTTAGAATAGAGGCAGAGAGGTTTAATGGAACCAGCTTTGACCTTTGGAATCTTAATAGGGAGGATTTACTTGATAGAGATCTATGGGTTGTAGTTGTTCTGACCAAAAACATTTTAGCACAAAAAGATGAAAACTAGTAAGTTGATGAAAGAAAGACAAGGAGCCTCATTCGATTTTGCCTCAAAAATTGAATGTTTATAAATATTTTAGGACAAACAAATTGCAAGAAGCCTAAGTAGGTTAAGTTAGGGAATTTGTATTAGACAAATTCCTTTGTCAACAAGATTTTCGTACAAAATAATATTTGTTCTTTAAATATATGGGTGATGGTGATTTAGTAACAAAGCACCTAAATTAGTTCAATAACTTAGCTAGTTGGAATTTGTAGATGTAAAAATGGATGAGGAGGATCAATGCATAAATTTATTGTATTCTTTCCCTAATAGTTGGAGTAATCTCGTGATGGTGAATAGTAACAATGTCTCACAGTTGAAGCTTGATGATGTGGTGGGTTTGTCACTTTCTAAGGAGATGAAGTAGTAAAAATTAAATTCCATCAATGATCTTTTGTCTATGAGAACTCATCCTAAGGATATAGAGAGGGACATGAAAAAATACAAGCATGCTAGAAGTCTATGGGGGGATCTTGGTCTCATTGAAAATTGAATGTCAAATGTTGGAAGGAAATATTAGGAGCATCTAGAGACTACAACTTGGAGAAGAAGGCAAGGAAACATAAATAGATGAGGATATAGACTCAAGGGCCTCTAATGATGATGTTGGTGATACTTTTTTTGTACATTCTTTTAAGCATGCACACAAGGGTGCATGGCTTATTGATTATAGAGCCTTTTCTCATGACTCCCAATTAGGAGTCATTCTTGGTTTATGAGAGCTTTGATGGTGGACATGTGTGTATTTAGGATCTAGTAGGTAATGTATATGTTTCTAACCTAGTTGGTGGCACATAGGGTTGGTTATGAAAAAGATAGGCAAGTGGTTGGTCTTTCAACTATGAACATAGAGTGCTTGAAAAACACTCATTCCTAGATGAAATATTATATACTAGATGTTCAATTATGATAAAATGTAAATTCCATGTGATATAGATAGTGAGACTAGGTACATCATGCATTTGTAAAGAACCCTACATGTTTAGCATGCAAACTAAGCACATTGATCTATGTCATAAGTTATTGTGTGTGACATAATGGAGGATAGTTCATGGTTATGTAGTTGAGAAGGTGGAATGCCTATATGAATTTGGTGTAGCTGAATTTTCCAATAAACTAAACTCAAGTATATAAATTAACAATTTAAGAGATATGATAGACATCATATTGCCACAGTCCATAATAAATGTAGACCCAAGCTTCAAGATTTAATTGTGTGTGAGTTTTTTCCTCAACGTTTCAGATCATACTCACACATAGTTAAATCTTGAATCTTGGGTCTACATTTTAGCGATACTTTTGTTAATAGTTTTAGGGTTTATAGTTTAATTTTAGGGATTATAAAGATTATATTTTTAGGGTCTATAGTTTAGTTTTAGTGTTTATTTGTTTAGACTTAGGGATTATAATTTGTTTTTTTAGGGTTTATAGTTTAGGTTTTAGGGTTTGCATTACAACATGGTTTTAGGGTTTATCAAAACATACAATCACAAAAAAAACATAAAACTCTAATTTTACTGAAACCCTAATTTTCATTTTAATCCTACAATCACAAAAAAAAACATAAAAAACAAGTTAAAAACTAGCAAACAACCAACCTGGATGAGCTCAATAGTGACGAGGTGGCGGGAGGAGGTGATAGGGCAAAAAGAACTCTGGATTTGTACTAGCAGGGGCTTCAACAATCCATACCTATATTTTCTTTGTTGTTGTCACTGGAGGAAAATGAGCTCGTAGGCATTTTAAAAAATATATATATACACTTTCAAAATGGGTACCCATTTATAAATGAGTACCTATTATGTAATGCGTACTCAAAGCTAAACGGGTACCCATTACTAAATGGGTACCCGTTTAGCTTTGAGTGCACATTCCTAAATGGGTACCTGTTTCTTTGAAAATGGGTACTTGTTCCTATCAGGAATTTTTTTCCCCGTGTGACTTCCCCTACATGTGGACCAAGTTTCTTGCTTTTACCTAGATAATGCTACCTACAACTCATAATCCATCATTCATCTGGTCTTCCAAGCAGGAAGGACACAGGGGTAACTTTCTCCAAGATCATTTAACATTTGATTTGGAAGGTATGCAAGTAGTTAAGGCATCGTTATATGTAGTTTCTCTTGCCCAGGGTATCATTGCATGTATGATGGGAGAGAAGATAAGTGCAAGACATATGACTCTACACAGATTCCACATATTACAATCATGATTTTACACTATAAATCCACAGCTGCAAGGAAATCGACTACAGGTAATTACATTAAGACTTTTAGATATCTTATTGTGAATTAGTATAAGGAGCTAATAAATGGAACTGCGGATTTTTTTTCTTGACAGTACACCTCAATTGAAATAGTTACAATAGGAACAATAATCGCATAATGGTGGAATAATGGAGTTGTTAAAGGGCATAGACATATACAACTTGCTAGATGGATTTATGGAATGGCTTAAATACTGGTTTGATAGATCACTCACTGATAGGTTCCATCATGCATACAGATGGGTCAACAAAACGTGAAATACAATAAGGGTTTCAAGAATTATAGAGGAGGCTTCAAAAATTTTAAACAAGGATTTGATTTATGACAAATGAGCATCATGGCAAACAATGGAGATCAATATAACAGCTAGAATGGCTCTTAATATATACAGGATGAGGACATTCTGGATTTTCAATATTTGTTCCATGCCATATGTAAAAAAATTAAACACAGATTAAAGAGAATAGATCAAGGAGAGTAGATTATCAAACTGAAAAAGATTTCTTACGTACCTGGAAAAATTATTCTTCTATGCATCCTAAGCTACCAGCCTTTCTTCTCTTTCTCCTCTTTTTCGCTAAAAATTTCCCTTTCCCCCCAAAAAACCAGAGAGCCCCTCCTTCCTCCTTTTTAAATTCCAGAGACCCCCTAAAATAACCCCTCCCTACCCAAAAGAATAGCATTGAAAATAAATTCTTGACCGTAACAGCCCCTCCACTATTACCACATTAATTCGACATTACCAACAAGCATGACAAAACAATTTTTCATTTATTTTAGTTGAAATAATCTAGATTTTCTGACAAACCAAATATTTTTATTTATTACTCTCAAATATCTGAGAATATAATATTTTATATTCCTACTCACAATAATACTTGTTAATATTTTAATTTATTTATTTTTCTTCCCATGTTAATATCATTTTACAAATGAATGTTATTAATTAAATTCTTAATTAAAAGTACTTATTTACCACAAGTAAACGAAACATAAACCAACTAATACAACTAACACCGTCTCATGCCAAATAGTAACAAATGACCAAACATAACCAAACCATACCTCAAGAAAGTGATTGGCTAACAAGCCCAACCGACTAGACTGACAAGGCATAGAACAAGACAACTCATCCTCTTTGAGGACGATAAACGCTAAGGGACCATATGTTATCTCCGATCCACAATTCTCCATTGGATATAAGGCATGCTCAGACCTACCAATTCAGGTGGAGTTAATACCTGGTACCTACAACCTGTAATGAACAAAATGTCAAGCATACATATATACATATAACTATCTAATCAAACACACCGTGGAAGTGGGTCATAGTGTAGCAGGGTACTCAAGCATGAGTAATGCGACATTGTCCCTTCCACCAATCAAGTCACCAGTAACCACATTATACATGTTCATTAATAACTAAATAGCTATATAAAACATCATCAGATAATCACATAAGTACATGCTAAGATTTATCCACATAATCAATTGAGTTCATAACCATCCATAATATAAGCATAAAACAATAGTTCAAATAGTATCATCAGAGCAATAAACAAGTATCATCATGAAACAGTAAATCCAAAATGTCATAATGTCTAAACAGAACAACTATCAGAAAGACAAAATGAGTGGCACTACATCCTCCCCCTAGGATCAGGCTTATTCTTGGAATCCTGCAAACAAGCTGAGGGTCAACACTTGCTCAATGCCCCTACCTTCGAGGGTCAATCCCTGCAATTGCAGAACACACATGGGTTTCAAAGAAAGTTGTCCATCCTCTGCCTATGGTCTCCAAGACTGTCCCTTGATTCTTTTCTTAGTGGTGTTCAATCACTGCGAACACTTTATGAGACCTCCCTACATCACCCACGGTCAACTCTGAAACTGTCAGCCTCTGACCAAATCTTGCAGTGTTCTTTTGTGGACATTACTTGGCTATATGGCCTGTTGGCCATAAGAGAAATAGTCAGTACCTCTACCGTAACCTCTGCCACCTAAGAAAGCATTGGAATGCTCAAAATTATCTCTATTAACTACAGACTATGTGCTCTAAACTAGTTGATTGGGATCATAATTCTTGGCCCGCTACTAATTACGATTTTTCCCTGACTGAGTACCACCACCTTGCTGAGGCTAAGAATTCTTTGGTTTTGACTAGGAATACTACTGCTGTTGCTGTTCACCCTTAGTGGGTGCATGATGGCCTCTAGAAGAGCCTACAGCCTGAGACTGACCATCATGAGGTCCAACTCCTGTCGGAGGCACACTACCAATCTGCACACCTATATGACCACCAAGAGCCATTGTCAAATTTTCCTCTACCAGTTGGGCCTTCTCAACTACCACCTCCATGGGTTTAGGCTGGAAGACATGGACTCCTCCACTGATACGGGCATTCAAGCCCCTAATGAAGTGCTAAACCAACATAGCCTCATCATCTCCAATGCCTATGTACTACTTAAGCTCATAAAATCTATGCTCATACTACTCTACTGACATAGCCATCTGTCTCAACTAATGGAACTCATCAGCTGTACACTGCTTCCAGTGATCTAATAGAAAATGAGCTCTGAACCTCTCCAAGAACAATTCCCATGACACTGTGCCAACATCTAAGTGTAACTTCTGCTCCTCCAATTACCACCATGTAGAAGCAAAACCTCTAAGATGCAAGATAGCACATCTCACCTTGGTGTTACTACCATATGGATGCATGGCAAAACACCTACCCAAATCTAACAACTAGGTCTCTTCCTCTAAACCACTACCAAAACCATCAAATGTGGGAGAGCGTGCCCTCAAAAGTTCTCTCATGTGGCCTGCTAAGATAGCCTTCTATTCTGCTGTCATCTCTCTTCTCCTAAGAGATCTTTCTCTTTCCCTCGCCTCTGGCTAATCTACCTCATGCCTAGGACCTAGGCGAGCAAGGACCTCCTCAAGTAGATGATGCAACTGAGCTCCCTCACACTGACCCTGATTCTCTACATTCTGCCCCCCACCTTCCTAAGCACTCTCACGAGGGGAACTAGGAGGAGGGCTACCACCACCACCTCTTCTACGTCCCCTACCTCAACCTCTAGGCATCTTCCTACACTATACCACCAAAGGGTAAATCTAAGGTTGCTAGGCGACGATGACAAAAGAGAAAACATACTCTATAGAATCTAAGCAACTAGGACAACATAATGAGTTTATATACACCCAGAGTACCCAGTGTTTAAACTTGGCTCTGATACCAAATGTAACGCCCCGCCACAAAACCCTAGAGATAATCTTAACTATGCATTACAAAAGGCCATTTTTTTTTTAAAGAGAAGAAGTAATAATGAAATGTGATCATATATCTACATAACATCTAAGTTAAACTTAAACCCCTAGGGATAACATGGCTACATTACTAAATATTAACTTGATCTAACAAACAACCATGATACATTCTAAATCCAAATACATCAAATGAATGAACACATACATTTATGACATCAGAAAAGTTAACAACAGGATCTTCAATATATGATTTCAAATATATTTACAATTTCCTTACAATAGAATACATCAATACAATGTTTACAATTTCGCTTCCTAATTACATCAGAGGATATACATCAATATAATATTACATGGTTCAATTGATATACAAGGCTAAAATATAAACATAAATATTTGTCTCCTCAAGCAAAACAAGATTAGTGATCTTCTACATGATATATCCTCCTCGCACACAAACAACAACAAAGGAACCAATGGAGATAAAGCACGAACACCTAACCATGTGGAACCCTAAGTTTCACCCCCCATGCTAGGAGATAATAATAAGGTCCCATGATATCAACAGTCAGACAGACAATAACTATGAAGAACAAGGACTACACATGACCACAACAACACAGGGCAATACTCAAACATCACCTCCAGAGGTAACCACAAAAACAATTGAAAGAATACAACTAGGGAATGCTAGACAGCAGTAGGGAGAAGTGTCATCACATAGCTTGTCATGGGTTGTCCTCGTAAGCCATCCTAGGCCCCGGCGCCCATCTTGGGTTGTCCTAGAAGCCTCTCGCGACCCTCAGCCCCCATACAAATTCATGCAAAATCAACATACCTTTCATGAGGACAAGGTTCTTGATCTTGCCATTCTAGGCCTTCTCATCTCATCTCAAGCCTAAACGAGCACTTGAGCCATGAGTGAGGCATTCACTTATCTTGTTTAGTGTCATTAACTACCCAACCCCTTAATTCATTAATTAGGTTATCACTAAGTTAAGAAACCCTCACATGGGTTGTCCAGGATGGCACTTTGGACTCCGGCCCCCATTGAGAGCCACTCCCTTACCTACATCCAGAAGACCCTTCACATCAAGAAAAACATAACCGACAAGTATTCCATAAGAATGCAAGGTATTTACCATCTTGCATGCTAAACATAATCACAAGGATCAATTCACAGGTCTTTGTTCCAAAACTTCCAAGAGATGCAGATACAACAATCATAAGCAGGATACTTCCCTTTTTCAGTTACTAATGTCTCCCCATTACAAAAATTAACACTATACCTTAACACATGCTCAAATAAATAATGAACCACCTCCAAACAAGAAGGACTTAATTACCACCCAAGATACATTTCAACATGACCTACATAAACATCAAAACAAAGTCTATGCCTCTAGAATATTAACTTCGACGATCATAACCCTCTTACGACCAATGACCTATGACACACAAATTTATTTACAAAAATGAAATACTAAATCGCATCTCAACTTGACAAACAACAATACTAAAGAAATCATAATTAAAATTGATACATATTAAATAACATTTATCAACGTTAAAATACAATCATACTAATTTCCATTTTGTTTCTATGAAATATAGTTTCATATTTCCTATACTCTAGTCAATAAATTTCAATAATTAAATCTATAATGATTCTATTACTCTATTCAAAATATGACATTTATATCAACAATGATATTAATTAGTAACAATTTAAATACTTTTAAGTAATAATAATAATAATAGGAGGGATACTAAAAGAAATAAAATAATATTAACAACATAATTTATACTACTATTATTCGCAAGTACTTACCTATTTTATTTTCCTGACTTATCTACCTTTTATACATTAATTATATTCTAACTTATCTACATTACATACATTAATATTTCAGATTTGCTAGATACATCTAATGGTAGTCATGCAATTGACCTTAACTCATATTTATTTTCCTAGAAGGGAAATAATTACTAAATGTATTGAATGGCCTGCCACATGATTGAGGTACGGCTTGAAGAAATTAAAAAAATATATATATATAATTTCCTGGAATGACAATGCACGATTATAGGCTCTAAATCTACGATTCTACAAATGGATCTCCTCACTACATGTTTCAAAGGAAACTTGCCTTACTCAACTGAGCATACAAATACTTGCTGACAATAAATGGATAAGTACAAACGTACGAGGCAATATTATTACCAGAGTAGGATTTGATTTGGAAGGCCGCTAATACAATAGGTTTGGTTCCAAATATAATATAATTTACTTAACTCAGCACTAACTTCTTATATCCATTAACCTAATAAATACATTGGAATGGTGTAAGGCTAAATTCTCAAGTTATGTTTACTATAGGACTGAGGATTTAACCAAAAGAATAATTCCATTTTGCTGGTGAACTATGACAACGATAAGCATAGAGTCTAATAAATAATACCAAATATTATAATCTAGAAGAATGCATGGCGTGAAGTGAAAGCGATGAGAGGCTAAGAAAAAGAACTTTCTAAAAATGTTGGATGAACAACAAATTTAAATCGCTTAAAATTTGGCATTTCCAACGAATAGAAGAACTATTCCAATCCCTAAATATACAAGAACACAACAAATTGTTTTGCAAGAGATAACACTACCTACAACTCATAACCCAGCGTTCATTTGGTCTTTCAAGCAAGAAGGACATAGGGGTAACTTTCTCCAAGATCATTTAACATTTGATCTGGAAGGTATGCATGTAGTTAAGGCATCGTTATATGTAGTTTCTCTAGCCCAGGGTATCATTGCACGTGCGATGGGAGAGAAGGTAAGTGTAAGGCATTTGACTCTACATGGATTCCACATATTACAATCATGATTTTACACACTAAAGCCAGTGCTGCAAGGCAATCGACTCTAGGTAATTGCAGTAAGACTTTTAGATATCTTATTGTGAATTAGTATAAGGAGCTAATAAATAGAACTGTAGATTTTTTTTTCTTGACAGCATACCTCAATTGAAACAGTTATGACAGGAACAATAATCACTGAATGGTGGAATAATGGAGTTGTTAAAGGGCATAGACGTATACGACTTGCTAGATGGATTTATGGAATGGCTTAGACACTGGTTTGATAGATCACTCACCGACAGGTTCCATCATGCATACAGATGGGTTAAGAAAAGGTGAAATATAAATAAGGGTTTCAATAATTATAGAGGAGGCTTAAAAAAATTTAAACAAGGATTTGATTTATGACAAATGATCATCATGGAAAACAACAAAGATCAATATAACAGCTAGAATGGGTCTCATCATCATGCTAGTAGATTTTGAATACAGATACAGGATGAGGAGATTCTAGATTTTCAATATTTGTTCCATGCCATATGTAAAAAAAAGTGAACACAGATTAAAGAGAATAGATTAGGGAGAGTATATTATCAAACTCAAATAGATTTCTTAAGTACCTGGAAAAATTATTCTTCTGTGCTTCCTAAGCTACCAGCCTTTCTTCTCTTTCTCCCCTTTTTCCTCAAAAATTTCCCTTCCCCCCCAAAACCAGAGAGCCCCTCCTTCCTCCTTTTTAAATTCTAGAGACACCCTAAAATAACCCCTCCCTACACAAAAGAATAGCATTGAAAATAAATTTCTGACTGTAACAACCCCTCCACTATTATCACATTAATTCCCCATTACCAACAAACACGACAAAACAAATTTTCATTTATTTTTGTTGAAATAATCTAGATTTTTTGACAAACCAAATATTTTAATTTATTACTCTCAAATAGAGAATATAATATTTTATATTCCTACTCACAATAATACTTGTTAATATTTTAATTTATTATTATTTTTTTTTCTTCCCCTATTAGTATCATTTTACAAATGAATATTATTAATTATATTGTTAATTAAAAGTACTTATTTACCACAAGTAAATGAAACATAAACCAACTAATACAACTAACACTATCTCATGCCAAATAGTAACAAATGACCAAACATGACCAAACCATAGCTCAAGAAAGTGACTGGCTAACAAGCCCAACCGACCAGACTGACAAGGCACAGAACAAGACAACTCATCCTCTTTGAGGAAGATAACAAGCTAAGGGACCATATGTCATCTCTGATCCACAATTCTCCATTAGATATAAGGCACACTCAACCCTACCAATTCAGGTGGAGTTGATGCCTGATCCCTGCAACTTGCAACAAATAAAATGTCGAGCATACATATATACATATAACCATCCAATCAAACACACTGTGGAAGTGGGTCATAGCGTAGCAGGGTACTCACGCGTGAGTAATGCGACATTGTCCCTTCCACCATCAAGTCACAAGTAACCACATTATACATGTTCATTAATAACTAAATAGCTATATAAAACATCATCAGATAATCACATAAGTACATGCTAAGATTTATCCACATAATCAATTGAGTTCATAACCATCCATAATATAAGCATAAAACAATAGTTCAAATAGTATCATCAGAGCAATAAACAAGTATCATCATACAACGGTAAATCCAAAATGTCATAATGTTTAAACAAAACAACTATCAGAAAGCCAAAATGAGGGGCACTACAAGAGTGTTTGGCTCTGCATTTGTCTACGCTTGTGTCATGCCCACATTTCGCATGCGGTCACGACACGCATCACACGTGTCATGTCCACATTTGTCATGTGGTCATGACTCGAAATATCAAAAAAATTTCACTCTTCCCTAGAAACCCCCTCGTATGTGTAAGCGTGCTCGGTGGTGTACTCTTAAGGCACAAACAATACAGTTGAAAGTGGGGTAATATGCACATGTGTGCATACCAATCACAAGAAGGCCATCAAGGGGGTTATTGCGACACGGTTAACGTCACTAATAGGGTTAAACTTTACTATCCTAACTAAACCCTAAATTTTGGGAAAATCTGGCACCATAACACCTCACGGGCATGAGTTGGGTTTATTGTACTATCCCTAAATTTGATCAAGAGGTTTCCTAATTTTGGTTAATAAATTTTCTACATCTCACTAGTTGCATTGGTAAAATAGCTGATTAAATTAATTAAACTTTTTTTCAACAAAGTCCGATCATCTGCTCTCCTTCACATTTTCTGAAATTTAATATTAATTTGTTCTCCTTCACGTTTTCTAAATTTTAAACATTTTTCAACAAAGTCTGATCATCTGCTCTCCTTCACGTTTTCTGAAATTTAATATTAATTTGTTCTCCTTCATGTTTTCTAAATTTAAAACATTTTTCAACAAAGTCTGAACATTTGTTCTCCTTCACGTTTTCTAAAATTTAATATTAATTTTTTCTCCTTCACGTTTTTTAAATTTTAAACATTTTTCAACAAAGTCTGAACATTTGTTCTCCTTCACGTTTTCTGAAATTTAATAATGATTTGTTCTCCTTCGCATTTTCTATCAATCAGAGTTATCTCTGCATTATTTATGTTATTCCTAATTTCTTGGTAGATCAGATCACGTAAACATTATTTGCTACTACATTTAAAAAGTTTATAAGGTTTCCAAGTCAGGCTTAAGACAACGATTTATTTCAATTTTATTAATTAATTTCCCCCAATCGGGATTAAAGGAATATTAAATTTTAATTAATATTCTTAGCCCTAAAATTCTCCCGACAATAAAATAATATTTGCTTTATGAGTGTAAATCCTATTTTCTCCTTTTCTCCTCTTTGTTTTTACTTTTATCTTTCTTTCTCTTTTTCTCTCATTTTTATCATTATCTCAATTTGTCAATTTGTCAATCTTTCAATTTGATTTCAGGTTAAAAATAACCACTTATGAAGTGCATAAGATGACTTCACACACACACACACACACACACACACACACACACATATTGAGATCATGTATTAGGTTTGTCTATATATAAATATATGCATATTGTTTTATTTTCATATTTTCATTTGTGATAACATTGAAACCCTAAATCTTTTTTTTTGTTTTGTTTAATAATAAAATTGTGGAAGCCCTAAATTTTTAATTTTTTGTGTGCAGGGCTATGAAGGCAATGGTGGCCGCAGTAGTGGTGGTGGCGAATGGGGGAGACCACAGAGTGGTGGCCGTTGGCGGAGGGAGCCCGCAGGTGGAAGCACTGTGAGGGGGGCATAGACAAAGGGGCCGCAGAGAGGTGAATGGAAGGAGTGGTGATTGGGGATGGAGCAGAAGGGGAAGTCCACAGAGGGGGTTCAGAGGCCGCAGGACGAGGAACGAGCGGCAGGGACCATGAGTAGTAGCGGACACTATGGAGGATAGAGCCGCGGGGTGTTGGGTCATGAGGAGTGTGTGGAGGGGGCAGAGCCCCCACCCACATCCCACAGCCTAGGGTGTGGGTGGGGGCTCTATCCCCTCCCCACACCCATTGTAAATCATAGTAACGGTGGGGGGTTCGAACCCCCCCACCACTCCTTTCATTTAAAAAATAAAAAATAAAAACTCCAAAAGAAAACTACGAACAAATGTTTATATTTTTTTTTGACACAGTTTGTCTTCTGTGTTACATTTACATAGCTACCATTTTATTTCTTCCATAAATTTTATTTTTATATATATATATATACAGAGCAAAGTCATTGAATAATACAAATCACAATTTAATTAACAATAAAATATAACTATATATATATATATAGCCTCAAATTTGATTTACAAAATTAATGAATTCAGTTTATTATTATAAAATCGTGTAAATACATTCATTTAAAACACACACACAATATATATAACTATATATTATCAACTACAAACTTCCTTCTAAATACTCATAGATTTTACGTTTTAAACAATTTTGCAAGAAATGCAAACATATTTTTCTTTTATCAATTCTACTACAAGGAAAGAACTCATTTTTCCTAACAAGTATATTCATTGCATGATTAAAATTTACACTTTTTTTTTAAAGAAGGAATAAATATATTCACCAATAATTAAAAACCTCTACTACATCACTACAACCAACTTTCTTTCTTTTCAAAATAACAAATTACAATTTCTTATTTAGTACAACAAAATCACAAATTAACAATTTTACAATTCAATATGACATACAATGCAATAGCTTATAAACAAATTTTCTTCAATTCATCCTTTTGAAGGATAAGAGTTAAACAACAAATTACAACTTTAATTTACAAGGTAAATAGCTCACAAAACTATGAAAAAATATAAGTTTTTTTACAACATGAGAGAGAGAGAGAACCATGTTCTTCTCTTGGACTACAACCAAAATGAAACATCTAAATAGACCTAGCTCTTCTCAAGAGCTTAAAGAGTAAAGGAAAATAAAATATTTCTCCAAGAACAAGGAGTTTCTTCATCTCCACACTAAGCTCCAATGAACCTGCATATCACACAAAGGGAAAACAAAACCACACATCTTGGTCTCCTCCCTACCGTAGACCTGCAAGAGGGTCACCCCCAAGCTAGGGAGGTCATCCACACACCTAGGGTCTCATACCACTTCACAACAATGCACACAAACATCCTAAAACATAATATTACACCCATAGGTAATGACAACACACGAACTCAACCAAGGTGAGTTTAAAAAGGTTAGGAGAGTGGACACACTCAACTCAAGAGTGCCACTCCTTCAAAATATCCCAACACAATTTCTCTTATGGCCTCAAGCCAACAAGTTTAACAATTTTTTTCAAAGTTCCCATATTTTGGCTCTCAAGCCATGGCCCAAATTACTCAAATTCACATATATTGCCCTCAAGGATTTCAACATCCCAAAACAAGGTAATGACCCCGAGGTGGATCACACCTCCCCTACCCCACACTTCTTGAGCATTTTCTCCCAAGTGGGAGAAGCTCTTACAACACCCTACAAAATTTCCCCACAATAACAAAATACAACTCAAGAAAATACATCTCACACATATGCATCATGCAAACAACTAAAATACAAAGGGAAGGCCTTAGCCTTGAAAACCAACCTTTAAAAGCCCTATTATGGAAGAAAGTTGATGTAGAGCTTCTCCCAATTCCCCTCCAACATAAGCCACCAAACTCCCTCTATCTTTTTTCCCAAATTCAATTTCCAACAATTAAAATTCTCAAAAATTCAACAACCCCTCACCCTATCCCAAGTGGGATTAAAATGAGCCCAACCCATGAGCTTAGAGGAATGGGGAGGTGACACTTGTCACCTCCTCACTCTTCCTCCCCACTACAAGCATGTCCCAAGGGATGGGTGTTGACACATGTCACTCACCCATCCCCAAGTCTCCCTCACCCCTTACCACATGTCCTCTCTCCAACATATGGGAGAGAAAAGGGGAGTTAAAGAGGGAAGGGGTGACACATGTGTCCCCTTCCTTTCCTCTCAAGAAGGACCACACAACTCCATGGGTACTCTCACCAATTGTGAGAGAGACTTGAAGTCAATTCCTCCACAATTGGTGGGTCTTGGAGTCATCTCCAACCTTGGGAAGTGAAAAGGGATGGGCTTGAGTGTTGGTACCACTCATCCTCTCCCTCCCATGCCTCCAAATTCGTCACTTAACTTCAGTGTGAAGTTAAGGTGACCATATGGAGGTTTACCAAGGGTTACCCAAGTCAAAAGGGACCCTAGACCCATGGGGTATAACCTAGGGTCAAGTTTAGCCTAGTTAGAGCACCTAGGGTCAAGTTAAAATACATGAAAAGGGTCTCCAAGATTTAAAATTTAAAAATGTAATTCAAAGACAATCCTTACAACACAAATTATAATTCAAATTAAAACAGGGTAGACTTAACCCAAATTAATCACATGCAAATTAACATTACAACACTTCATCATACACAAAGTTGATCTTAGTTCCTCGTGGAACTAGATAGGTTTCATAAGGAATTACAACATCGGCTGTGGGATGATCTCCAGTATCTGTGGTTTGTTAGAAATACTTGTGCACTAAATTGCAAAGTTAATTCCACATATAAATATCATAGCCGATGCAATTTAAAACATGCATTCCCATAAAATATCACAAGTTCACATAAGCATAAGGAAATCACATTACAATTTAGACCCTAATTTCTGCATTTCAAACATCCATTCCCAAGATTAAGTTACAAAACCAATTTCTATCTAACATCACCCAATTAGTTTTCCTTTAACATCATTATATAAAGTAATTTCTATCTAACATCACCCAATTAGTTTTCCTTTAACATCATAATATAAACCAATTTCTATCTAACAGCACCCAATTAGTTTTCCTTTATCATCATCACATAAAGCATCTATCTAACATCACCCAATTTGTTTTCTCTTAATCCCATAAAGTCTAATAGTTCAGGAATTTCAAGATCAAATGTCCCACAAGTCTAAATGTATCAGCAATAGTAAAGTAAATAGTCAAAGGAATGGGAATGAAAAAGGGTAGGCTTCACATCTTGAAGATAAGCCCATGCGGTTTAGAAGTCAAGTTAAGTATGATGTGAAGGTGCTAAATCCAAAGTTTTAGATCTTTTCTTCCTCCACTGTGAAAGTTTTGAGAGACAGAGTTTTGGTCTGTGGTCTAGAAAAATTAAGTGATGATGAAGATTGTTTCGAAAGCTCTATATTCCTTTGCATTGATAGATATGGCTATACGATTTTCAGGATATGTTTACAATAGTGTATGGGTGTATCAACATGAATTTTAGGTGTTTTGGTGCTCCGCAAGGCCAGTTTCTCAATAACATTGTGCTATAGTGTGTCTTGGATAGCTGTTTAATCACAGTGTGCATGTTTTAAGGTATGCAACACAATGTCTTTGTTGTGCAGAGTTAGAGGTATATCTGAAGGTGTTGTATGAGTCATCAAGACTCATCTAGAAGAATCTCATGAAGATCAGGTTCATGTTTCCAATACCACATAAGGCTTTCAAGTGGTAGTGATCGTTATACTTCAAGTTTCATGTCTTCCTTCTTAAGGCCATCCTATTTCAAATGAGTGATGTGTGTGGAGGTGATTCCTTGAGGAATGGTGTTGTGAAGGATGTTTAGGAATAGACTAAGTATGAATTGGGATCTGTAAGGAATGTGTTTCTTTCTAGAGTAGCACATAGTTCATGATATGGCTTGCCCTATGCATATTTTATGTTGTGTGATCACTAGATGAATTGTAAAATGTAATATTCTTGTTGTATTGGTGAACTGAAATCAAAGTAATATCATGTATATATTGTAAACTTAGGTGGTCTCAGTGAGGTATGATTGTGAAGATGAACATGTGAGTGTGAAGAGAAGAATATGAATATCATATACATTGTGATGTCTGACTAAAGGAGAATGAATTGAAGTGTTAGATGTTGTCCTGATTTATTTTGATGATATTTTTGTGACAAGAGGGAAGTGAAGAGTGTGCCTAACTAATCCAATCATCAAAAGAAATTGTGAAGAGGAAGAATTGTAGTCATCAAAGGTGTGATCTTCAATGTCAGTTTTCAGACAGTAGGACTATCATGCTATAATCTTTCCTGAGTTCATTCTCAGTTTAGGGAGTAGTTGCTTCCTTGGTTTGTATCCCTAAAACAAAGTTAGTAGGGAGTTGTATCTTCCTTGGGAGTGACCCTAAATCAAAGTCTTTAGGGAGTAGTAACTTCCTTGGGTCGTAGCCCTAAAACAAACTCAATAGGGAGTAGTAGCGTCCTTGGGTTATAGCCCTAAAACAAAGTCAATAGGAAGTAGTAGCTTCCTTGGGTTGTAGCCCTAAAACAAAGTTGTTATTTTGAGCTTCGTATATTGTGATTTAATCCTCACTGTGGTTTTTCTCTTCTTGGGTTTCCATGTATATCTGGTTTTATGTGTTGATGTGCATTGTGTTTATCTTTCATGTTTATGTTAATGTTGTAATGCTTAAGTTTTAATCTGCTCCAGAGGATTTGAAGTTTATTTAGATACTGATTGACCCCTCTCTCAATATCTTAGTGTGTTCAACAAGTTAACTATACTTCATTTGATCTTATCTCTTCTTCCCTTCCCTCTCATTTCTACCTATAAATACCCCTTCATTCTTCTCATTTTAACATGTTAAATTTTTTAATCTTCTCATCACACAAGCTTCTTCATAGGATTTGACCCTTTTGGTTTCAAGTTTTTGTTTAGATGAACATAGCCTAGATATCTTATAGAAGATCTATTTTCTTCCAAGATTAGTTTAGGATAGAAAATTCCAAGATTCTCAAATAGGTCTCTGAACCTTTTTCTTTTTAAGGATCACAAGCCTTTGTGCTTCATTTTCACTTTGTAAATCTCCTCAAATCCCTCGCCCTTTTCCTATCATGAAGTAGAGGACCTAATTGATGTGGACAAGGTGACAGAATAGCTAGACCCCTAAGGACTTATGCCTGGCACTAATGCCATCATTATAGATTTTTTATTGATTTTTGGAATAGAATTAGTAATTAGCAAAAAACATTGCTCTTAAGGAAGTAAACATCATCTTTATTTTCTCTTGATTTTTAAGTGCCTTTTCTAGTTCTAGGTAAAATATCATTGTATTTCTTTGATTTAATTGCAAGTTTTCTTTCTTAGATTAAATCAATGCAATATCAAGGCCTTGAACAACATGAAACATAGAAGTCTTCATTTAGGAAAGATATAGTTTGCATACGTATTTCATTCTATAGTAATTAGATCACCAAAAAATAGAAAAAGAACTATATGTGCATGCATTCATATATATAAATTTATATTTAGACATTCCTCTTAAATAGTAAAAAACATATAACTATCAAGACCTCGGTTTCACCATGAGGCATTAAAATTTAAACATTTCAAAGAAAGCCCTTAGTTTCATCCCAAGGCACAATACATTCAAAACATCAACGTAAACTTTCAAACATTCATACATGTCCATATGTTCTCTACTAAGTACTTGATGTGTCTTGGTGTGAGAGAAGACTGGATAAAGTAATCCTTAGATGAATTCAGAGAAAACCACTTGAAACAAGAAAACCCAACTGAGGAGAACATTCAAGAGAAAATTGAACTTTTAGATCAAATCATACTAGAAACAATTACAACTCACATCCTTAAAATATTCCAAATACATGATAAAATCTTCAAAAAAATCTATCTAGAATTTGCACATGACTTATATATCCTAAGAAAGGAAGGTAATGCAAAACTTATCTTAATTCAGAAATTAGCCTCTCAATTGCATGATTTAAACAAAAAGAACACCAATCCAGTGAGCTCAGTGACAACAACAAAAATTCCCAACAAACAAGTGTGCTCAACCTAATTGTAATCCACGACATTCTCCTCCTTAGGGAATAATTTAGCCCCTCAGTGTCACAACCACTCAACTAGCTCTTTCTAGAAGAGTAGAAGTGACTAGGAGGTCACCTTTGCAAGGGTTCTAGTCTCATGTGCTATGTCAGGGTCTGACTCATTCATGTTTTTCTTGAGTCATATTCTGAACAACATAGTACTTGATGCCCCCACTATTACATTGCTCAGCAATTTAGATTCTATGAGAAAACTATGGAATGCCTAGTTTGGCTATCTCGACTGCTATTTTCTTCAGAAACTCAACACATAGGACATAATCATAGGACTTCCCTGAATTATTTTTTCTAATGTTGTTTGTTCAGGTTGTACCTTGGGAATGCATCTCGAGGACAAGTTTGACAAAGGGAAGTCTTGGAGATATTCAAAATTCCTTGAGCTAGTTCATAGTGACTTTGTACCTGTCTCGTTCTATCCTTATCTTTCAACAAGGCCTATTACTTTCTCAAATTCATCAATGACAAGTTTTTCTAGATACAAATGGGTCTTCTTCCTTGAATAGAAAGGTGAAACTTTTGATAAGTATTAGGAGTTTAAAGCTCATGCTAAGAAATAAAATGGAAAGTGCATAAAGATTCTTTGCATTGTTAATGGTAGAGAATATGTGAACCGTCACTTCAAACAATTATTTACTCTTGAAGGGATAAATGTTCAATGTTCAAATGCCTACACACCTCAATATAATGGTATTAAAAAGAGGAAAAATTATATCCCTGAAAGAAATGGTTAGATTATGAATGATCCATGCTCACTACCTTGCACTTGAATATTAGGTCTAGAAGCTATCAACCGTGGTACTCACATCCAAAATAGGTTTCCCCATTAGCAATTGAAGGGAATCACTACCTTTGAAGTTTTGTACTATAGGAAACTTGTTGTGTGATCCTTTCAATTTTTTGGCTCTCTTGCATGGCCTCACATTCCTTTGAAGAAATGTATAGCTTTGGAACTTTGTACATCTTTATTGGATACCCCAATGGTCTCAAAAGATATCAATTTTTAGATCCTAAGTTTCTGATCTCTTCATTGAGTAAAGTGTACATTTTGAGGAAATCTCTCCTAGCTCATCCTCTCACATTCTTCCTTCATCTATAGTGGATTTAGATGATAGTGACATAGAGGATTTTCCTCTAGCTTATTCTACTTGCATGGTTATGGAGTTGTCTTATGTCTTTCAATCCCAAGCTCCATGTAATACTTATCAAATTCTGTAGAACAAAACTCACCACCATTGTCAGTTCTCAAACATTTAATCTTTTTACTAGTCTAATTTTCAGCAAAGGCCCTAAACTCCTTAAACTTGCTATAGACTTTAGATTTTCTTATGAGAAAATAAATCCATGTACTTCTACTGTAATAATGTATAAAAGATACAAAATATATAGACTTTCATAATGAAGGAACATTAACAGGACCAAACACATTAGAATGGATAAGGTCCAACACACCAGAAGACTTATGAGAACTTGAGTAAAACTGAACATAGTTTTGTTTTCCATAAATGCAATGTTCACAAAATTAGAACTCAAGATTACAATCATCTAACCCCTCAACAAGGTTCTTATTTTTTAGGGTACATAGACACTTCTCACCAATGTGGCCAAATCTCTTATGCCATAACATTGTCTTTTCAGCAGGAAGTTTAACTTCTAATACACGATTACAACCATCAAGACTAGAAACAACAGATTTCTTCACTGCTCATTCAGAAGAACTTTTGCATTGTGAAATGCATGCTTCCAACTAAAATAGATTAGCTCTCCTAGTACCCTTAGCAAGCACCATAGCTCCTCTAGTCATCTTGCATCCTTGTTTCGAAAAGACAACCTGCACACCTGCATCATTCAAACTACTTATAGAAAGCAAGTTCTATGCTAAGTCTGGGATGTGCATAACCCCAGAGATCCCCTTCACTCGACCATCAGAGAATTGGATAGAGACTCTTCCATGACCAAAAATCTTCAGATGACAGTCGTCACCCAGATACACCTTTCCACCATCGAACTCCTCATACTTAGTGAACCAGTCTCGATGCGAGGTCATGTGGAATGATGCACCAGAGTTGATTAGCCACACATCATCAGATGCATGGGTTGCCAGGGCTGCGATGAAAGCATCACCGTCATCTTGTGACTTATTGGAATCTGAATCAGGAGCTTTCTTCTTCTTCTTCTTCTTCTCCTCTTTGCATTCCTTTCAGAAATGCCTAGTTTTGCCACAGTTCCAACAAAGAGCCTTGGACTTTCCAGGAGATTTGGATCTCCCATGGGATTTGGATCTAGCCTTCTTAGCTTTCTTGTCCTTCTTCTTCCCTTTCTCCTTGGGTCTTCCACAAACTGCAAGGGCCTCTTTAGCTGCCTCAGAAGACTTTCTTCGTATTTCTTCAGATAACAGTGAAGAAACCACTTCTTCCATTTTGAATGTGGATGTGGTGCTTCCAATAGCCATGACAAGATGATCCCATGAGTCTAGCAAAGAACAAAGAAAGGTCATACATCAATCCTCCTCCTCCATCTTTACACCAATAGATGTCAATTGTGCAACCAGCATGTTGAAAGTATTCATATGTTCAGCAATGAATCCTCCATCCTCCATTCGAAGAGAATACAACTTATTTCTCAAAAAAAATTTATTAACCAGGGATTTTGCTTGATACACATCCCCCAACTTCTTCCAAAGTAGTTTTGCAGTAGTCTCCTCATGGACATTTAACAAACACAGAATCAGCAAGACTAAGTCTTATGAGACCCTTAGCCTTCCAATCCTTGAGATCCCACTCATCATGTGTCATTGCAGTTGGTTTAGTTCCATTAATACTTTCCCAAAGGTCTCGGTCAACAAGCATGTCTTCCATCTTGAGCTTCCACAGCTCAAAATTACTGCCATTAAACTTCTCCACTTCAAACCTTCTTGATGTGCTTGCCATCTCCTTGCTGCAATAGAAATCAAAATACTCTGCATAGACTCCCACTCAACTTAATATCAACTCAAAAAACCCCTACCCAACAGCTAAGACCAAAACTGGCCAGGCTCTAATACCAACTAAAAGGAAGCTTGGTGTGTAGAAATCACTTCCTACACTAATCTAATGAGGAGATATGTATGCAAATTACTGAAAGGAAGCTTGGTGTGTGGAAATCACTTCCTAGATTAATCTAATGAGGAGATATGTATGCAAATTCAATTTTAATTCTTACAACTACAGCAACATAGAACATCTAACAGAGATATTGAAGCAATACACATACACATAGAAAGTAAACAGGAGAGAGAGAGAGAGAGAGAGAGAGAGAAGATATACGTGGGGAAAACCCTTACAGGTGAAAAACCCCACACTCCAAAACATAGCTCAAATGTATTACAGTAAACAATAATAGATTACAATACAGTTTCAAAGCCAACACTCTTTTAGGAGTCTTTGAATGTTGAATCTTGAGATATTCCAGCAGCATAACAGTACCTGTAAAACACACTACTTATCTCCCATCCAAGCACCTATTTTTATAGAGTTTACAAGGCAAATATGGAACCTTCTAGAGATGGGCATCCATCTTGGACTCATGCCCCAAAATCCATGCCTAAGGACACTTGTCCAACATCCCATCCCAATGTGGGCACCTTGTCCCAAGATAGGCTATGCTAGATGCTCTTATGCACCTTACAACTATCATAGAATCTGTCATAACTGATAGCACTTACAGCTGTAAGAGAATTTGTCATACACTGACCAAAAATATTTTATTCCTCTTACAACTTGTCATAACCTTCCTTGACTACCCAAAGATGCCTTTCTCTCATGCAAAGATACTCACCGACACTTGTCATGAAATAAAAGTCAGTTGAGGTTTCGGGGGCATTGCCCCTGAACCCCCATGGGGGCGCTGCCCCTCAACCCCGTCCTATACCATGATAGGGAGTGCGCCAGGGGCTCCGCCCCTTGACCCCGTCTTGGGGGCACTGCCCCCAAACCCCTGTTAATTATTCAAGGGGGAAACCACGGCTACCAAAGTCACCAAAATTTATCCTACTACATGTACACAAGGTGCCGACTATGCCAACTCAACATGGGATAAATAAAATACAACATTAGGAATTTACAAAGGTTGAGACACCTTAATTCCCAACAGATCATGAGGCTCCACCTCCCTCCTTGCCAAGTTCTCATTCAAAGGATAAAGACTCTCTTCCTCCATCCCCTTGTTCCTCCATGCCTAGATGGGCTTAATAGACTCTCTAGTATGTATGGACTTTTGTTGGAGATACTTTAGACACTTGAAGGATGTGGTCATAGGAAATTTTCCATGCCTACATTCCCATAGATTCAAATCCGCAACCTTTTCATGAAGCATAAAGTATTGCTAAGTGGGATTCATCCATTGAGGAAGAGTATAAATCTTTGATTATGCATAACACATGTGAACTTGTCTCACTTCGTAAGGAAGAAAAGTAGTTTGGTGTAAGTGGATATATTGAAGCAAATTCCAATGAATGAATCAATTGACAAGTACAAAGCATAACTTGTGGCCGAAGATTTCTTCAATTTTCCTAGTGTTAACTACATTGAGACCTTTTTTGCCATCACCAAGAAGAATTGTATTTGCCTGACTCTTTCTATTGTTGTAGAGCATGGTTGGGTTGCACATTAGATGGATGTGAAGAGTGCATTTCTTCACAGGGATCTTCATGAGGAGATTCACATGGAACAACAAAAGGGATTTATTTATGATTCTTCACTAGTTTTTATACCAAGGAAGTCATTCTATAAACTTAAATAGGCGTCATGGTCTTGGTATGCCAAGATGGACCCCTTTCTTCTCTTAGTTAGGTTCTATTGACGCCACTCAAATATGAATGTCTACATCTTCACATAGGGGGATGCTCTTCTTTTCTTGGTTATCTATGTTAATATTTTACTATCACAGGGAACACCTCATCCATCATTACCAAAGTCAATATTACTTTACATGATAGATTTTCCATGACCAACGTAGGTCTCTTGTACTAGTTTCTCAAAATTGAGATCAATCAAAACTCTTCTAATATATCTCTTCTGCAACCCAAGTATGCTCTTGATATTCTTGGCCATTTTGCATAGTTGATTGTAAGCCTATACAAACTTCCTTTCTATCTAGAGTCAAACTTGAGGTGAGGTGTTCTATACACCACTTGTTGATGCCACTTTTTATCATCAGCTTCTTGGTAGCCTCATCTACTTGACTCATACTCACCCTAACATTTCTTTTACAGTTGGCATGGTTTCTTACTTCATGAAGAATCCACATGAGCTTTACTTGAAAGCTACCAAACACATTCTACACTACATTCAAGGCACTCATATATACAATAATCCTTATGAATTAGGTGCAAGTTTAGATTTGATTGGATAGACATACTCTAACTGGGATGGTGATCTTGATGATCATAAATCCATATTTGGCTACAACTTTCACCTTGGTTTTGGGCGTATTCATTGGAAGAGTAAGAAGAAACACATTATTTGTCTCTCATCGACAAAGGATGATTATCAAGGGTTGTTAGTGTATCCAGTGGGGCTATTTAGCTTCAAAATATCATCATTGAGATTGGATTTCCTTTTTCAAATCCATTATTCATCTAATATGACTACTAAAGTGCCATTTAGATCTTAGAGAATCTGGTCCATCATCAACAGACCAAACACATTGAGATCCACATGCACTTTATTTGGGAGCTGATATAGCAACAAATAATTGATTTGCACTATTTTCTTACAACTGAGTAGGTTGCAAATATTTTCACCAAAACCTTCATTGAGAGAAAGTATATCAATATTTAGGCTCTCTTAGGGGTGAGGGACATCATTCCATCATGGGGGTTACTTAGCCTTTCTTGCTTCATCCTCTAATGGAGGGAATTTGTTTCCCACTGGGTTTTCTCCTTCTCTTCTTTTTGGGGAGATTTTGTTTGTACATTAGTACTTCATCAAGACTTGTTGCTAGGACCCACCTTTTCTTTTCCCCCTAAGTTGCACTTAATGAGGGATGTTAGTGTGAACAAGGTATATTTCCTAACTATTGTATTTTCTATCTATTTCTCTACTTAGGTCCTTTTCACACTAGGTTAAGTTTACTTAGGGACTTTTTACACATTATCCCACATAATTGGTTGTGTTTTTAGTCTCCTAAGTTGTATGTCCTATATACTCACCTATAGCTCACATTGTAATCACTCATTGTTGTATACTTTACATTCCTATTTAATATAATACAATTTATTCGATCATTTTTGTTTCATGTTTATGATTTTTTTCAATCATTTGCAAATTCTAGGTGGCTTCACAACCAAATTTACATTTTATGATATAAAATTATTTTGACCTTTTTTCTCTTAACATGCAACTATAATATAACTTTTAATCTAGAAACCACAAAAAAAAAAAAAAATCTCTATGTTAACAAGTAAATACGACAATTGACCACTTCTCTTTTTTATCCTAATCCATCATATTTAACACTTTTTATGATAAAAGAAAATCAAAAGAGATATGGTTGAAAGGAATTGATCTTGAGTTTACCAAATCAAGTATTCTAGATTCACAATGTGAATGAACCAGCCATGTAACCTCAAGAGATACATCTCATCATCATGCAAAACTTAATTATTAATGTGCAAGATTTGAAGGAAACATGAGAGGTTGAATTCTAAAGGATAAACCACCATAAGTCATGTAGAGGTTTAAACATAGAATTCATACACATGAGATAGATTATCATTCAAGCTATCAAGCACATATAATTAATTATGGGAATATTTACTCGGTTGTCCATAATCATAATAAAACCACAAGAAACATGATGGTATAATTGCTTTCTATTACAAACAAAAGAGTACATAAAATGTTAAAAAGTGTAACTTTTTCTAAATCTCAATCTATCAATTCATCAATAATATTTAACAATATAAACCCTAGGTGTTATAGAACCAAATTTTCAAGAAACAAGCTAATAAAGGAAATTAAGCCTAATAAAGTATTTGAAATAGCTTCATTCAAGTTTACATAACAAAAGTAGTAACATCAAAGACTTGTTTCTAGAAAGATGTCCTAATGCATGCCTCCTTATTCCTCTTATCACATTCCAATAATATAACCAAGCATAAATGGGTCACTCTAGAGATTTAGCTAACTAATGAATCTTGTAGGTTTAAAATTTGGCCAAAATAACCTTGTCATTAAGTACTCTTAATTGTACACTAGCATCTATTTATTCCTTCAACTCCACATAACCATGGTTTATTCTATCCCTACAAATCTGATTTACATTGCACATTATCTCTAATTAGACTATAGTTTATAACATGAATTTTATGATAGCTTTTCATCCTCATGTGATAGAGATTCTATCTTCTTGATAAAAGCATGTTTATAGTTTATAACCATGACATCAAACATTCTTTATTCAACCAATTCATCCTTCTCATTGAAAACTTATTTGTATCCAATATCATTCAACAAACCATGAATCTTTGTGACTTCCTTATCTACTTCTTCTTATTTCATTTGAATTTTTCAATATGTTTTTTAACTTTCTTAACAATACCCTAGACAAATTAAGAAGCATGTACTAGAATTCATCATCAACTATCACCTTAATATTCTTACATCAACCATCATCTTTCACTTTCTTAATAAGCTTAACATTTCTTAAGACATTTTAATCTTCCATTTTTTATCATTCAATTACCCTAAGGCTTTACCAATGTATTTCTACATTTTCTTGGTAAACCCTAATTCTTGATACACTTTTTATAAATTTAGAGTGATATATTTTCCTTAAATACTCAAACACTTGTATGACAAATATTTTCTTCAATTTCTTTTCTCTCAAATCAAATGTTGGACTTTGTCAACGCCAAATCTAGCATTTCCTTGATCACCAAAGGTATTTCTTCATGTCCTTTTTTCTTTCTAGATACTGAGAAAAATTCTTTCTCTATCTCCACAATTACTCCTCCCAATGACCATTTTTTTTTTAAGCACTCTTTTTACTTTCCTAGTACTTTTGTCATAAGTAACCTCTAGAGACATGTCTTCTATATTTGACTTTGAGATTGAATTGATTATCAAATTAAGTCCTACAGCTCTTAGAGTCAACATTTCTTATATAGAATTCCCTAGTGTTGGCTTAGCATTGCTATTAGAAAGAGGTCACTCAATAATTAGTTGAAGGGAACCAAGTGTGGATAACTTATAGTGGTAACAATAGTTAATGTGGTAGGTAAAATAATAGACACAAACTCTTAATAAAGTTTAAAATAGGGATAATGAATCAACTATTAAAATTGAAAGACTAGATACATTAGAAATTGAGACTATAATGTCCCTTAACACACGTAAGACAAAACCGAGACTAATATCAATGGATACCATACCTTGAATTTAATCACCTTCATACACAATAGGTTTAATTATCATGTAGTGGCAATAGAGGGATTATAAACCTTGATAAAATTACCCTACTAACTTGACTTACAACCTTAGAAACATCAATAATATTTGAAATAATTTGAACACTAATTGAGAAAGTAGAAACATCATCAATCTAAGAAATAGGGGAAGTCATAGAACTTGCAAAAACATTTCATATAATCTATATACATAATCTTGATAAACCTTCCTATAGACCTTTTAAACTTAATACATGAGCATCCACTCATGAAATTTTTAGAGTAATTATGCTAGTTGGAGTCCTCAAAGCTGAAGCAACTCTTGAAGAAACCTCCCTAACTTTGATTTCACCTTGATCTAAGAAAGCCTCAAAATATAATAATCATCTTCTTCATCTTCAAAATGTGTCCCCATCAAATTGTGGAGTACATGTAGTCTTATATTCCAACCACCCCTTTGTAGATCTTGGTATGTCTTTTAGAGGAATCTTATCATCAAATTCATCAAGAAACTACCTCTTGTCAATGTGACAAATATCATCTAGTTCCTTACCCATAGTCAATAATCCATTATCCCTAAGCTTACTCATGGAATCTTCATCATATAGCCCATATATATTATACTTATCATTAGAGGGATTCTCACCATGTTTATATGAGATACTTTTGACTTTTTTGTAGGAGGAATTCATTAATTCTACCTTATAGATCATAACACCTCTAGGGTGCTTGATTAAATCTAAGAGATTTAATTGTATATCTAGTTCTTAAAATTAACATCAAGTTGTAAGTTTCTCCCATAACTTTAATTAGAGAAGTATTGATACTCCCTAGCCTTCTCTAACTCAAAATGAAATAAATTTAATTAGATAACTAAAATTAGATTTCATACTTAGCAATTTTGGGAAGAACATACTTAGGTAGAATGTGAGGATCAATGAGAGTAACTTCAACCATGATGAGAGTGTGTCTAGATTAGATACACTAATATACCTACTTACATGCTCTAAGTTCTATTATTGTTGGATTCATTCAAGGCATAGGGTTCTTTTGCACTTTCTCATACACTATGGGATAAATTTTTGTACTTATCACTACAATCTCCCTCCCATATATGTTATCGTGAAGCTCTTTGAAAATTACATGGATTGGGATTTTGGAGTCTAGCCTCTAGTTGGTTAGGAAAATAGTGAATGATATGCAACCACATTTGCATCAATGGGATATGTCACCATATAAAAGTCTTCCCCAATGTTACTCTTTCAAATTGTTTAAGAGTTGTAAAAATTAAATTCCCATAGTTTGAGACCATTTATTTTTCTAATGTAACAATGGAACCCAATATACATTCAAATTGGTCAAATCATTGTGGCCAAAAAATTCACATATGAAAACCATGGTATCCTTCACATGGCACCTAAACATATTGGTTGAATACTCTATGAGCCTACTATGTTGGGGTAGATCAAATTTAAGTCTAGCCTAGTCCTATAAATTTTCTATTACATCATTTTCCTTTAACCATTACTTAGGAGTAACAACATCACATTTCGGAGTAGGGTTTTGGTAGGTCTAACATGTCTTAGAAAAATTTTGAACTAATATTTATAAAAAAATTTTTATCTACATTGTAAATAACATCCCATTAAAACATGTAATAAGCAAATATATCCACTAACAAGTCCCAACATGAAAATGTATTAAACTCATTGGTAGCTTTGTGTAGGAATGACACCCTTATCATGTCTATCACATTAACTTATCTTCATCCCTTGGACAATTCTTGAAGAACTAGTATAATCCATGAAAATGAAAGTCCTTATGTGGATAGTACATGATATTACTATATTCAAGTAGTCTAGTCACTATGTTTCATTGGTCTTGATACCCTTGCCTACAACTGGATCGCATTAACCAATTTCCTATATCCTACCCTTGCTAAAGCTCAAAGATTTGTATAATTTCAATACAATTCACCGAGAAACATGTAATAAGAAATATGATCATTGCATTCATGCCTAGGCAACAAGTACAGTTAATTATCATTCTATCCTACTAAAATCAAGAAATACTCATAAAGATTAATGTGATTTATTCATCATACGTGAACAAACTTTCATAAATCTAGAGAGATCATAAAGTATTGATAGCTACTGCCAAATATTCTTGTCATCATCATTTTATTTGGATATTGTATCCATGTGTCCCACTCTAATTTGCACTTGCAATCATTGTCAAAATAATATTGTGCATAGGCATCAACATTAATTTTGGTTATCATCCTTTTTATTTTTCTAACTTCAAGTTTCAATTAATGTTGTAATTAGGCTAAAAGTCTAAAACTCTTATAGGTTGTGTTGCACAAGGGTGCAAAGTTCCAAAAATACTCTAGATTTTAAAATGGATCTTTCTAGTTCTGAGGATGTGACTACATTGACCATTAATAATTTATAAAGTCCATCAAGATAGCTTATAACTCACTAGTCGATGTAAGGTACATTTTTACACCTTTAAATAAGGCTTTTAAGATTTGAAGTTTCATTGGTAAGGGTAAATTAAAATGTGAATGTGAGACTATGTATAAATTTCACCTAAAATGTTTTTTTGTAAATAAAAAATATTCTTTTACATTGACCAGTCGAATCTATAAGGCATAGACACAAGTGATGAGATTAATTAAAAGGGTTAGCAGCTCAAAGGTCCAAAAATACACCAAAAGTGAAATCTTAAGATTGTGGATATGAAAGGCCAAATAAATAAAATCTTAAAGAAAATTTGGGTCTAAACAAAACCTACTAAAATAGTTCAAGTCCTATTTTTTGACTTCATCTCTCAAACTTCAAAGTTTAGGTAAATAACCATTATAGAAAATGAATTCTAGCTAATGACTTAAACCAAAAATTTAACTCCATGCATGTGCAAACCATTTATAAACCTAATTTATCAATGGGTCATGAGTCTAGAAGTCATATGGATTTAAGACCATAATATTTTAGATAGGGATAGTGAATAAATTTCAATTTGTAATCAATGCATATCCAAACTATATTTGATGAAAACAACTTTCTTTGTCTTCTAACTATTCACTAGACATTGAACTTGGTATGTATAAAATTCTATTAGCTAGCCAATTGGTGCATATAAACACATAAAAACATGCACAATTATTCAGGGTAAGAATAGTGATATATAGGAATCCTTAGTTAAAGTAGGGCATGTTGTTCAAGAGACAACCCAACTAGATTAGGCCCCGCTTCTAAAGATATATTGTTGCTAGGTCAAAAATCTCACAAACATCAAAAGGTGTTGATGGTACCCTTTCTCTTGAAAAGAGAAAATTTCCCCAAGTTTATAATGTTTGATGTCTTGGTATACTAAGATAATTATATAATAAGTGAACCATTAAACAACACACAAGAGGCCTACTAGTGATTAATAAATGTTCCTAGTTAACTACATGTTTATTCTCTTCCTTTATAACATGATAGTCATGCATAAATAAGAAAAGCCTTAAAATAAATAGTAATGTTCCCTAAGCCTAGAAGAGATGTTTAATGAAGCTCAAATTAAAACTAACCTGGTCATAAAATAGTGTTAGGAAAGGTGTCTCAAACTTTCCTCCTAGTGTTAATCACAAAAAACATGTAATTTTGGGGACATAGAACAAAAAAAATGTAATTTTTGGAATTTTAGAGCTCTAGAGCTTGATTTTGGCCCTAAAAATTTAAAAATAGGATTTTACTGTAGAATGTAGATGACAACAACATGGATCTCTTCAAGATCATCAATTTTAAAAAATGAGTTCAATCAACTTCCTAGATCAAAAGTTATGACCTTCAGAACTCGTGCCTCCCACATTAGAAATGTAAGCGCATATATGATGTATAAGAAAGCTATAAGAAGGAGGTACACTTATTGACCAGGGTAAAAGTTCAAAGTTGTGCCACACTTCAAGAGAACTTATTAGCATAAATGAATTCAACTATTTCTAACTAAAAGTTAATTTTGGTCAAACATATGTTCTATCTGGATTCATTCTAGCTAAATTAGACCTAGGCCACAACTTTTACAACTAAAACCATCCACTAAAAACATATGTAGCATCACTTTGGAGCTAATTTACCAAAAAACTAAAATTATTTGAAAAACTTGATGTTCTAACAACTCCTACTCATGCAAATAATCATTTTAAAAGATCTAAAAATACCCTTTTGTAGAACTATAAGTCTACTTTGTAAAAATATAATTTTTTAATTATTTCAATTAGTGTTTATATTTATTTTTTATTTTTACTAAAATAAGGTCACCAGTAGCAAAAATTTATGTTGATTGTCCTCTCAAGAAAAAATAGTAAGGTTTATCAAAACAATTTTAAAAAATATGATACATTAGAGGAGACATTCCATGTCAAGATGATCTTATTTATTTCTATTTTGGATAAATAGTTAAGACAAAAGTTGGTGTCCCATCAAAATAGTTGTGTTTTCATTACACATAACTTCCAAGATTTATTTAAAAATATATATTTTATCAAAATGAAAAAAAAAAAAATCCATGAATTGAAGTTTCAAGTGAATACATAAAAAATATAGAATGAAAATAAATGAAATTTACAATAAAAAGGTGGAACATCCCATTCAACCTTATTTTTCAATATTTTATTAGCAACTAAATTATAGTGTCAATTTTATAAAATACCACATTTAAATAATTTTTTAATTTTTTAAAAAAATAATAACATTAAATACACTAAAAAATATACATTTTATTAGTTCACATCATTTTTAAATTCAAAATATATACATTACATTGTAGTGATTCAAGTTAAAAAATTAGATCAGTGTTGGTTGTTTCCTTTATAAATGCATGGCACAACATTGAACTTCCACCCACCAACTTATGATACATGCTATGACATGTCACAAAGAATATTTGAAGGGATATAATGAAGCCAAAATTGAGCACCCAAGTTGGTGAGTGGATTTTGATGAGCTTATGAAAAGTGTAAAGAAATATGCTATTTTTATCCTATTGACTAATCCTATGATTTGGGCATTCGATTTTGATTAGAGATTTGGGTGCCACATTTTGATTTGTTTTGGTTAATGGTTTCCAAATTACCATTTGATCATTTAATAAATTTATTCCCCTATTTATTAGGTGCTTGAAATGGAGATTACATAGTGAGTTTTGTAGGTACTATTATGTTGCCAAAATTTCTCTAGATCTCTTGTTGGTGATACTCATGTAAAGTCTTAGAATTTACAAATTTATTGTAACCATTTGGTTACTAAATAATACATTGGGTTTTTCTCCTAAAAGATTTTTTTCCATAGAAATCACTATGTTATGGTATATTTCTTTTGCATTTATTTCCTTGTAATTGTATGATTAATTTAATTTTGCAAATACCCCCCCTCATAGATTAGTGTAGGAAGTGTATTATACAGCTCTACTTACTTTCAACTAATCCTAACTATGATGAAAATAAGAACAAAAGAACATGGAGAGAGAGGAAGAATAAGAAACGTGAGTTGATTAGTGAGAATGAAGAATATTAGCTTCAAAGCCTCCTTTTATGAACACTTAAAACTACTCGAGAAATAATCAATCTAAGAAAGACTTGAATCTATGAAAAATGCAATCTTTTAAGGAAATGAATCTCTTGCAATCAAAAGTAACCACCATAGAAACATGTGTATATTACAATTTAGTATTTAGAGAAATAGATTACGATGAATATCTATATCTTAAAAGGAGACAAATAATGAAATCACCATATATACATATGTAAATTGTAGTGAGAAATATTGCACATATATAAATTTAATTTCTTAAAACTATTTTCTCATAGATAATAGACTCAAATTGTTGCAAATATGTGCCTGATGTGTTGTCATTGATGTCAACATATCCTTCTGTCAGAAACAGTGAAGACCGTGCAGAGGAGTGATCAGTATTTCCAGTAAGATGAAGATCAGAGTTTGTGAATTAAAGGGTTTGTAAAGGGTTGTCTATTGTTACTCTAGTTGAGATTTGAGAGATCCGCATAAAGATTTGGTGAAGTTATGGCCTTCTGAGTAGAACAGGTTTCTATAGTTGTTTTGTGATGACAGAGTGGCAAGAAGTTGGTCCGGATTGGTCTGGTATGGGAATATTATAATCTATAGATCTAGAGACATGTCTTGGATGTTGGTGTGTTCCCTCAACTCAAGTGGTTCATGCTTTAGAGATCTGGAAGCAATATTTCTAGTTTGGCAGTCATAGCAGTGTGTGTTCTTGAGGTTCAGTATGAAAATGCGAGTGATTCTGGTGATGCGAAGTGGTGTGGTTATTCATGTTGACTTAATTGTACTTGTGGTGGTCTCTGGATCATGTGGCTATTGTGTTGGTGGTCAGCATTGGCAAAGGAGCTTGTGATTGAAGGTTTCCTCTTGGTTGTTGTTGTTCTTCCCAGTCATGGCCGACCGGATGTTCCTAGCGTGTTGTAGATGATCTAAAAATCATGTTATGAAGAATGGATTATTAATAGATGAAGATTCAAGTCTCAGCTATGATTGGCTGCTAGTGTAAAGATCCACGTTAAGTTTGGCCGACCTTGTTGATCATTCCAAGATGGATGAAGTGTATTAATACTTGTTGAAGAGTTGTCAAACATTATCCTTGCGCAAAATAGATTAAATATGAATAAAAGGATCAGAAGCAGAGTAGAGAAGAAAAGGAGCGAGAGCAGTATTGAGTGTGAAGATAGTAAAGAAGAATCTGGGGCAAAGTAGAAGTCTTTGAGCATTCATTGAAACTAAACTAGGCGTGAAGTAGATGATATTTCTCAGTTAATTCATTTTGTTCTAAACAAATTTTGTAGGCAGTGAGCCTTCTCTTTTGAGCAGTAAGCTCTGGGCAGTGCATCCAAAGGTATGTGCCTTCTATTTTTATAAAGTACTTTTAACAGGGTACAAATCTAATAGATAGTGAAATTAGAACAAATGTCACTATGTCTAAGAAATTGGTGAAGAAGGAGTCACAGATGATGAATCTAATCATGGAGGTTCCCCTGAAAATGATTGGGTGTTCATTGCTATTAAAGAAGAAGATCCGGTGTCTACTAACTCTGCTAGCTATGCAAATATGGAAAGTGCCTTGGCTACTCAAGTTGTTGAGAAAGATGAATGGGTGATTGATAGTGGATGTTCTCATCATATGACTGGAGACAAGAGTAAGTTTATGAATTTTGAAAATTATGAAGGTGGGCTTGTGAAATTTGGAGATAACTCAGCTGGTAGAATCTGTGGTAGAGGATCCATCTCTTTTAATGGTAAGAATAACACAAATGATGTTATGTATGTGGAAGGATTGAAACATAATCTTCTTAGTGTTGGACAGTTGGTTGATAAAGGTACTCAAACCAGAGGTAACATTTTTCATTTAAGTAGCTCTACCAAAAGTTGTTTGATTGCTCAAATAGATCAAAGTTGGTTATGGCATAGGAGGATGTGTCATGTGAATTTTGATAATATTGTCAAAATAAGTACCACTCAGGCTGTGAGAGATCTTCGAAAACTTGTGAAACCTAATAGCATGTTTAGAGAATGTCAATTAGGGAAACAAAGCAAGATTTCACTCAAAAGTAAGGAACAAGTCTCAAATGGGCGATTGGGACTAGTACATACTAATCTCTGTGGTCCTGCTAGAATTAGGAGTGTGCAAGGAGATAGATATTTCATGTTGTTGATAGATGACTACTCCAGGATGATATGGGTAACCTTCCTAAAAGAAAAATTAGAAGCTCTTGAAAAATTCAAAGTGTTCAAAATGATGGTGGAAAATGGAATTGGTGAAAAATTGAAATGTTTGAGATCCGACAAAGGTGGAGAATTTACTTCCCATGAGTTTGATGCTTTTTGTGAAAAGAATGGCATAAAAAGATAGTTATCTGCTCCTAGGACTCCCCAATAGAATAGAGTTGTGGAAAGAAAGAACTAGACCATTCAAGAAGCTGCCAGGACCATAATGATGGAAACAAATGTTCTTCAAGCTTACTGGAGAGAAGTTGTATGTACTGTTGTGTACACTCTTAACTGGGTGCAGATTAGAGGTAATTCTAGTAAGACCCCTTAAGAACTATGGTTTGGTCATCCTCTTACTGTAAGATATTTCAGAGTTTTTGGTAGTAAATGCTATATCAAAAGAGATGAGGATTTAGGCAAATTTGATACAAGAAGTGATGAGGGAATATTTTTGGGATACTCTACTCAAAGCAAAGCTTATTGGTGCTTTAATAAGAGGTTGAAAAAGATTGTTGAAAGTGCTAATGTTAGGGTTGATGAGAGTAAGGAAGGACATTCTAGGTTTTGCGGATATGATTCAGATGATCAAACTGAGAGTCAAAATCAAGGAAGGTTAGTTCAAACTCTGATGCAGACTGATCCAGAAACTCTAGAGATTCAATAAATTAATACGGATGTTGAGGAACAAGGTCAAGAAACAGAATCTCAAGCAATTCCCAAAACCCCCAGGTATGTAAGAATGAATCATCCTGAAGATCAAATCATAGGGCATAGAAACAAAGGTGTTTGAACTAAGAGAAGAGTTACAAAAGATCAAGAAGACATTTGTTTGATTTCAAGGATTGAACCTAAATAAGTTGGTGAACCATGCACTGATGAAAATTTGGTAAAATCAATGGAAGAAGAATTAATGCAAATTGAAAAGAACCACACTTGGGATCTCATTCATAGGCCAGAGGACAAAAATGTAATTGGAACCAAATGGGTCTCTTGAAATAGAATAAATGAAGATGGCGAAGTTGTAAGAAACAAAGCAAGGCTAGTATACAAAGGCTACTCTCAAGTAGAAGGAATTGATTTTGAAGAAACTTTTGCTCCAGTGGCAAGAATAGAGGTAGTTAGATTGTTTCTTGCATTTGTTGCTTTTAAAGATTTTAAAGTGTATCAGATGGATGTCAAATCAACATTCTTGAATGGAGATTTGGAGGAAGAAGTCTACATTGAGCAATCAGAAGGACTTTAGTTGTCTGATCATGGTGACATGGTTTGTAGACTGAGAAAAGCATTGTATGGACTCAAGCAAGCTCTAAAACCTTGGTATGCAAGATTGGATAAATATTTGCTCAAGATAGGTTTTAGCAAAGGTACTGCTAATAGTAATCTTTACTTCAAGATTAATCATGAGGATATCCTAATTGTTGAAGTCTTTGTTGATGATATCATTTTTGGTGGAAATGAATGTATGTGCAAAATATTTTCTGACCAAATGAAAAGTGGATTTGAAATGTCTATGTTTGGAGAGATGAATTTCTTCCTAGGTCTACAAATTGTTTAGTCAGATAAAGGTATCTTTATATCTCAGTCCAAGTATGTGAAAGAATTATTGAAGAAGTCTGGAATGGAAGATTCAAAACCAATAGGCACACCTATGGCAACTGGATGCAAGCTAAGGAAAGATGATTATTCACCAAAGGCAAATAAAAAAAGGTATAGATCAATGATTGGAGGACTACTCTATCTAACCCAAACTAGACCTGACATCATGAACGCCATTGGACTTGTTGCTAGATTTCAATCTGATCCAAAAGAATCCCACGTTGTGGCAATCAAAATAATTTTTAGATATCTCAAGGGGACAATTGATTATGGATTGTGGTATCCAAAAGACAATGACTTTACTCTTCATGCATACACAAATGTTGATTGGGCAGGAGATGTGGATGACAGAAAAAGTACTAGTGGTGGTGCCTTTTTCTTGGGAAAGAGATTGGTCTCTTAGATGAGCAAAAAACAAGAGCCAATATCTCTGTCAACTATAGAAGAAGAATATATTGCAGCAACAAACAATCGTACTCAGGTTCTATGGATGAAGCAAATGTTGAAGGACATCAGAGTTGTGTTTGAGGAACCAGTCACAATCTTTTGTGATAATTCTAGTGTAATAAGTATCTCAAAGAATCCAATGTTGCATTCGGAGACAAAGCATATATCTATCAAATTTCATTTCTTGAGAGAGAAGGTAAATGAGAATGAAGTCAAGTTGGAGTTTGTGTCATCCAAAGATCAAATTGCAGATATCTTCACTAATCCTCTTCCCAAGGATACCTTTGAATATCTGAGAGAGAAGTTAGGGGTCATTACCCCTCCAAATCAGAACTAAGATGCACTAAGGTGCATCAGTCTTGTGGAATTCTTAGACATATCTTGAGATCCGGATTGATGTTGAGAGAATACTACTCTAGGGAGTAGTCAGTATGTAAACATTGGAAATTAGTCTAAAATAAAAAGGGGAAGAGATGATTGCAAATATGCACCCTTTGCCATTGATGTCAAAGGGGGAGAGAAGTCATGTCAAAAACTTTGGAAGTAAGTAGTTGCTGGTGAAAGGAGGAGTAGTGAAAATGAGTAGTTGCAGGTGTGACAAGAGAAAGGAGGAGAAGTTCTTGTCTTGATGGTGAAATTATTTTTTCACATCATATGTTGCCATCAATGACAAAGGGGGAGATTGTTACAAATATGTGTCTGATGTGTTGTCATTGATGTCAACATATCCTTATGTCAAAAACAATGAAGACAGTGCAGAGGAGTGATCAATATTTCTAGTAATATGAAGATCAGAGTTTGCAGATTAAAGGGTTTATAGAGGGTTGTCTATTGTTTCTCCAGTTGAGATTTGAGAGATCCGTATAAAGATTTGGTGAAGTTATGGACTTTTGAGTAGAACAGGTTTCTGCAGTTGTTATGTGATGACAGAATGGCTAGAAGTTGGTCCGGATTGGTCTGGTATGGGAATATTATAATCTGCAGATCTAGAGGCATGTCTGGGATGTTGGTGTGTTCCCTCAACTCAAGTGGTTCATGGTTTGGAGATCCAGAAGCAATCTTTGTAGTTTGACAGTCATGGCAGTGTGTGTTCTTGAGGTTCAGTATGAAGATGCGAGTGATTCTGGTGATGCGAAGTGGTGTGGTTATTCCTATTGACTTAATTGTGCTTATGGTGGTCTCTGGATCATGTGGTTATTGTGTTGGTGGTTTGCATTGGAAAAGGAGCTCATGATTCAAGGTTTCAAAGGAGCATGTTGTAGATGATCTAAAAATTATTTTATGAAGCATGGAGTGTTAATAGATGAAGATTCAAGTCTTAGCTATGATTGGCTAACAGTGTAAAGATCTGCATTAATTTTGGCCAACCTTGTTGATCATTCCAAGATGGATGAAGTGTATTAATACTTGTTGAAGAGTTGTCAAACATTATCCTTGTGCAAAAAAGATTAAATCTGAATAAAAGGATTAGAAGCAGAGCAGAGAAGAAAACAAGCAAGAGCAGTATTGAGTGTGAAGATAGTAAAGAGGAATCTGGGGCAAAGTAGAAGTCTTTGAGCATTCATTGAAACTAAACCAGGCATGAAGTAGATTCTATTTCTTAGTTAATTTGTTTTGTTCTAAACTAATTTTGTAGGCAATGATCCTTCTCTTTTGAGCAATGAGCTTTGGGCAGTGCACCTGAAGGCATGTGCCTTCTATTTTTATAAAGTACTTTTAATAGGGTACAAATCTTTGTGGGTTAACCCACACCATGGTTTTTCCCTTAACCGGTTTTCCACGTCAAAATCTTGGTGTCAAGTGTGTTGATTATGTTTCTACTCTTATGTTGTTGATATATACTTTAATGTTTACATCACTAATCTAGTAGTAAGATAACAAAGGAAGTTAAAAGTAGAAAAAGATTAAATTGTGTGACAACTGATTCACCCCCCCCCTCTTAGTTGTCTGGTCTAATTCCAACACAAATAAGCTATAATAGTTACACTCCCTAGTTAACAAAACTTAAAAATTAGAAAATAGATAGACTAGTTATGCAAAAGGAACTCCATTTCCCAATTTCCCAACAAACCTTTACAAATGGCTAACAACTAGATATAAATAGAACTCCAAGGCTCAAGATACAATAAATTTCACCTCTCCTTGTTAGTGGCAAGAAGAAACACCACTTGATTATGAAGGACTCAATTTTAGTGTCAATTTGTACATGGCCATTCAATTCATTGATCTTTCACAAATACATCATGTTTTAAACTTGTTACTCAATAATTGTACTCTTTGTGCATATCATGATAATTCACTAAACTAGATGTCTTTCCAAAATAGGGGAAAATCACCTACAAACATGCATGCATGGTTTCTACCATAACATGATTTATTGCAGATAACTGGCAGCATAACACCATGCTGTTGTATATAAAATAATTGAAATACACACATAAAAATATTGATAACCTTTTTGTTTTATATTTGTATGCTATTCTCCCTACAAAAATGACATGTTTTAGACATCATAACACCATGCCTCCCCATGCCCCATATGACATCATGATGATTGAGGATGAGATGGCAGTGGCTATTCTCCCTACAAAATAGCATGTTGTAGACATCATAAAACCATGCCTAACACATATAGGAGCTACAGAATAGGGTGACAAATTTGTATACAAAAATGCAGTTGGAAAAACATGTTGGTATATATTACGCTTGCTTAGGAGTACATATTTAGGAGTCTATGTTTAGCCTTGAGCTAAACTTGGCATGCCTAGATTAGCTTTATCTAAGTTAAGTGGTTGCTTTTCCTATTATGCGAGCACCATTATTCTTAGCGAGTTTTTTCCTATTATTGGCTTGACTATTCTTAGTCGATTATGCCCTATATGTACTACATCTTGGAAGCTAATTCATCATCCCATATTTTGCATTCCCATTGTCCATTGTTTGCAATACTTGTTTTCTTGCAAGTTGAGTGTGCTTGCATTCATCTCCGGTGGCTTGAATTAGTACTCGCATTCACTCAATGTTCCTGGCTTCTACATGGTATTAGATCATGAAATCCTCCATTAACAAGCATTTTTTCTTTGTAAGGCTCAAACCCTAGACTCTGAGCAGAGCGATGCTTGTCAAAATTCTAAAACAAGCTTTTGGAAGGTGTTTTTTTATCTTTTTTAATTTGGAGGAATATATTTTAAAATTAGAGTTTTTTACTCTAAATTAAGACATTTTTTAAGCTTAGGTGTATTTTTAAAATTTGAGATATAAGTGTTGATTTTACTCTTAGAGGCCTTTTTTGTGCAAGTAAGATATTATTAGGCTAAAAATAGAAAAATATTGTAACTTTTCATTGGCTACTCAAAATTGAGAGTTAATTCTCTTGTAAAAGTGAATTTTTTTTCTAGCCCAATCCATTGGAGATGATATCACACTATAATTATAAAGTGCCCTAATTGGCTCCAATTGGATTCACCTAAAGAACTACATTATAAAGTGCCAATTCAGGGGAATTATACATAGTATTTTGTAATCAATGAACTGAGATAAAGTTCCAAATTTGGGGTACATAATGGATTGTGGTATCTATTTCCATCCTTCTGTAGTTAGGCTAACCTTAGATAACTATTTGTCTTGGAAACAAGGGATACAGAATCACTATCTTGAACAAGATCAATTACCCTATTTCCTTGGACTTGTTCCCAAGCCAAGTGACTATAAACAAAAGAATAAATGGTTTAACAAAAAAGACATGGTCTATAGACTAATAGGTTTTATTTTTTTCTGCACATATTTTACATTATAGAGAACACACTAAGTGCCCTTTCACTAATTGTACCATCATTTGACAACTATATGGAGATCTTAATTCTTCATTTGAAAGTGATGTTTCTATGGATAACTAGGCTCTTGTGGATGATACTAAGACTTATGTTTCCCTTTCATGTGTAGACACATCCTCATGGGATGACCAGTCTATTTGGTTGACATATATTGATATCCCATCTACATTGGAGGACATTCCATATCCTATAATAACTATTGCTACTTCAGAGTCCAGTGTTGCTTCTTTGAGAGCTTCCAATGATTATCTACAGTAGGGTCATTTATGTCTTTTGGATTCACCTCACTGGGACACATTTCTACCAAACATCTCTTGCTTGTTTGTAGAGTCCCACATTTTGGATCTTGATGACGCCTTAGAGGGTCTCATCCTTTTGTTTGATGATAGTACACATACACCTACTATTACTAGAAAATTCAGTGAGGCTTCACCGACGGCTTCCAGTGATTCTTCGCAGCACATCACATGGGATTTTCTTTGTATCCACATGGCATGTATTAGCATTCCACTTCATACATCAGTTCTTTAGATCTTGATCTTCATTAGTCTTCACATGATTTTGATAGGTCACTTGTTTTAGTTAGGCCTAGGAGTCTTGATTTGTTTGTGACTTGTTTTGACATCAATATGGCTCGATGTTTGACTAGTGTTCTGAGATAGGATACATCATGAGATTTACCACTTCATCTTGCTTCTTTGAGTTGGAGTTACTTTAGCATTCACCATTAGAGTTGTCTCTTCCTAAGGGGAGAAATGTCATTTTCCACAAATGGATCATTTTTAGCATTCATACACGGGCATCCTCTTTTTGTATAGGGGCTACTTCATTGTGGGGGGGCTACATAGTCTCTTTTAATCTCCTATGGGGGGGGTCATATCTACATCATCATAGTCAGAGTGACATGGTTTCATGATTGGTGTAGAGTTATCATCTTCAAGGAGGCTTCCTAGTCTTCTTTTATCTTTTTCTCTCTTTTTGGTGGGGTGTTTTTTTCCCACGTGGTTTTCTCCGTTTCTCTTTTTTATGAGAAATTACATTGTACATGGGTACCTAATCAGGCTGATTTGTCAAGACCTATCTTCATTCATCCCACCTAAGCTATGGTTAAGGGGGGGTGTTAGTGTATATTAAGTTTCTTAGAAGTACATATTTAGGAGTCTATGTTTAGCCTTGAGCTATACTTGGCATGCCTAGATTAGCTTTATCTAAGTTAAGTGGTTGCTTTTCCTATTCTTGGAGCATGACTATTCTTAGTGAACTTTTCCTATTATTAGCTTGACTATTCTTAGCTGATTATGCCCTATATGTACTAAATATTGGAAGTTAATTCATCATCCCATATTTTGCATTCCAATTGTCCATTGTTTGTAGTACTTGTTTTATTGTAGGTTGAGCATGTTCATGTTCATCTCGAGTGGCTCGAATCAATACTCGTATTCACTCAATGTTCTTGGTTTCTATAAAACACAATTTTTTTGTAACTTGGATTTATGTATACAAATTTGTGAAACATTATACTAGGTTTAGGCATATGTAGCATGATAATATGATATAGTAAGCATGGAGACCTTATTCATATGTGTCTCACATAGGTTCACAAATTTTTATACAGAAATGTAGTTGGAAAAAAAATGTGTTTTGTAACCTAGATTTTTATATACAAATTTGTAAAGCATTATGCTAGGTATAGGCATGCATAGCATGATAATGATATCTTAAGCATTCCAACCTTAATCATATCTGTCTGAAATAGGTTCACAAATTTGTATACAGAAATGCAGTTTTAAAAATACAATTTGTTTTACAACTTGGATTTATATATACAAATTTGTGAATCATTATGCTAGGTTTAGGCATACATAGAAAAGAAACATGTTGATATCATAAGCATGCCAAACTTAATCATATGTGTCTCAAATAGGTTCAAAAAAATTTATACAGAAATGCAGGTTACAAAACAAAATGTGTTTTGTAACCTGGATTTTTGTTTCTCTACATCTCCTCCCTACTCGATTCTATTGACTCCACCCTTCTTCTTCAATGGAATAATAGAAAATATGATGGATAAATCTAAGTGTTTGAAAGTCCTGACGAAGTTGACTAATTGCCAGCACAAAATTTGTATGCAGAAATGTAGTTGGAAAAACACAATGTGTTTTGTAACCTAGATTTATGTATACAAGTTTGTGAAACATTATGCTAGGCTTAGGTATAAGTAGCATGGTTACATGATATTGTAATCATGCTGAACTTAATCATATGTGTCTGAAATAGTTCCACAAATTTTTATATAGAAATGGAGGTTACAAAACACAATGTGTATTGCAACTTGGATTTTTGTTTCTCTACAACTCCTCCCTGCTAGATTCCATTAAATCCACCCTTGTGCTTCAATGATAGATTAGAAAATATGATGGAGAAAAGTAAGTGTTTGAAAGTCCCGGGGAAGAGTAATTGGCTTGACATTTGTATACAGAAATGTAGTTGGAAAAACACAATGTGCTTTGTAACCTAGATTTCTGTATATCAATTTGTGAAACATTATGCTAGGTTTAGGTATACATAGCATGGTAACATGATATCATAAGCATGCCAACCTTATCATTTGTGTCTCAAATAGCTACACAAATTTTTATACAGAAATGCAAGTTACAAACACAATGTGTTTTACAACTTAGATTTTTATTTCTTTACAACTCCTCCCTACTGGATTATGTTGATCCACCCTTTTGCTTCAATGGTATAATAGAAAATACAAAAGAGAAAAGTAAGTGTTTGAAATTCCCAAGAAAGTTGAGTAATTGGCCTGAACTTTGTATACAAAAATGCAGTTGGAAAACATAATGTGTGACACCTCTAAACTTTCACCCACTGACTTATGATACATGCCATGACATGTCACAAAGAATATTTGAATGGATATAATGAAGCCAAAATTGAGCACCCAAGTTGGTGAGTAGATTTTGATGACCTTATGACAAGTGTAAGGAAATATACTATTTTTATCCTATTAACTAATCCTATGATTTGGGCATTGGATTTTGACTAGGGATTTGGGTACCACATTTTGACTGGTTTTGGCTAATGGTTTTCAAATTACCATTTGATCATTTAATGAATTTATTTTCCTATTTATTAGGTGATTGAAATGGAGATTACATAGTGAGTTTTGTAGGTACTATTATGTTTCCAAAATTTCTCTAGATCTCTTGTTGGTGGTACTCATGTAAGGTCTTAGAATTTACAAATGTATTGTAACCATTTGGTTACTGAATAATACATTCAGTTTTTCTCCTAAAAGAGTTTTCGTCAAATAAATCACTATGTTATGGTTATTCCTTTTGTGTTTATTTCGTTATAATTGTATGATTAATTTAATTTTACAAATACCTCCCCTCATAGATTAGTGTAGGAAGTACATATTATACACCTCTACTTACTTACAACTACTCCTAACTATGAGGAAGAATAAGAAAGGTGAGTTTATTAGTGAGAATGAAGAACATTGGCTTCAAAGCCTCCTTTATGAATACTTCAAACTACTAAAACAACAATCAATGTAGACAAGACTTGAATATATGAACAATGCAATCTTTTAAGGAAATGAATCTCTTGCAACCAAAAGTAACCACAATAGAAACATGTGTATATTACAATTTAGTATTTAGAGAAATAGATTACAATAAATATATATATCTTAAAAGGAGACAAATCATGAAATCACCATATACATATGGAAATTGTAGTGAGCAATATTGCATATATATAAATTAAATTCTTAAAACTATTTTATCATAGATAATAAACTCAAATAAGCTATAATAGTTACACTCCCTAGTTAATAGAACTAAAAAATTAGAAAATAATTAGACTAGCTATTCAAAAGGAGCTCCATTTCCCAATTTTGCGACAAACCTTTACAAATGGATAACAACTCTAGATATAAATAGAACTCCAAGGCTCAAGATACAATAAATTTCACCCCTCTGGGTTAGTGACAAGAAGAAACACCACTTGATTATGAAGGACTCAATTTTAGTGTCAATTTGTACATGGTGATTCAATTCATTAATATTTGACAATTACATCATATTTTAAACTTGTTACTAAATAATTGTACTCTTTGTGCATATTAAGATAATTCACTGAATTAGATGTCTTTCCAAAATAGGGGAAATCACCTACAAACATGCATGCATGGTTTCTACCATAACATGATTTAATCTACTTTAGGTGAAAACTAAATGTTGCAAGGTACCCTGTAATCCATTAAATAGGTTCTCTTGACATTTACAATTAGTGTGAACTTGGTAAGAATTTTGTTTACTCCTCCAACTACCTACACTACCATCAACAACAAGGCTTCTTGAAGTGCATCAAATTAGCATCAAGCAAAATAAGTCTTCCACACCAAGAAAGAGCATCAAATTTTGATAAAATGCCCCCAATGCATTTAACACCACTTTTCGTGTCACCAAATAAATTCAATATACTAATTATCTAAGGTAAAATAAATATTCCCTTTTGGTTTGGTGAAAATGTCCGAATTCTAAGTTTAAAAACAATTTTCCCTCTAATTTTATGGCCCTTAAAATTATGTCATTGTGGACTCACTATGTGGGCTTGGGCTAGTGCTTCCAAGCCTTAGAATTTAAAGCGATGACCATACATTAGATAGGTTTGCATTATACTTTAGACAGGTTTGCATTATACTAGATGCAAGAGCACTCCTTCAAAAATGGACCATAGGGTAAATTTTATTATATTCACAACCATAGGGAACTCCTACTTGGAAATGGACATAAGTTAGAATAAGCCATAAACATGCATGCCATCCCTACAGGAAGACATGGTGGTGCATAATGGGGATGAGGTGATGAGCACACATTTCATATGTTACACACTAGTAGGGATCAATGCTGCTAAATCAATGGGTTCAAATTCAACAGCATCAATGAAATGAAAAAAGAAAAAGTACATGACACTTTTAATTTTCTTTCTTCTTGCATTGAAAAAATACAAGATTACAAGGAGAAATCATTGCTCAAGTGTGCAAGAGAAATAAATAGAAATATGAACAAACTAATAGAGACAACAAACCAGGGGTAGCTAAAACCATAGTACGTTGCACTTCTTCTACTATTTAGCTAGGGTAGGTGTTAAGATCTTTGTAAAACTGTACACACATTTGACATCTCACAAGAAACAAGTAAGATCGGGATAGCAACTATCTAGCCTCGTATTTGCACTGGGGCATGGATGCCTGCCCCATCCATGCTATGGTGCAAATACTATTAATACCTGCCAGTGTCGTGCCTTGTCAAATCAACCACCGTGCCGCCATAAAACTCCCATTCTGCCCAGCGATGGATTTGGATTTAATGATAGATCCAAACCAATTAAATACAATGAAATTTCCTGCGGGCTATGCAGTAATTTTGCCAACTACATAAAATTAGCACCTAAATTGGATTGCTGCTGCCTAAGTTGGTGTACTGGATGTTTGGATTGCTGCTGCCTAAGTTGGTGTACTAGATGTTTGATAATACGTAAGTCATATTTGTGGAACTTCATTTTGAAGAAAACCCTAAAGACATAGTTTTTGTCATATGAAAGCTTCACAGCTTCTTGGAATTCGATAGAACTGATAATTATGGTGCGCCGATCTTCCCATGACTGCTGTTGAAAACATCAAAAACAAAATCATACATGTAAGTAATACCTTTGCCTCCATTTGATTGAAATTTTTCTGAGGCAGACGATGATTTTGGGCATGATTTCATGTCGTCTGTAATTTTTTTATAAGGATTTTACTGTAAATTTGAAGTTTTAGTTTTACTATGTAATTTTATTTTGATCTAATCTATAAATGGAATTAAATATTATTTAAATTAATTTATTTATTAATAGCACTAAATAATATTATTTAAATCAATTTATCTATTAATAATACTAAATATTATTATACTTAGTTTAGAAAAATCTATGTAAAAGACACTTAGATATATTATTTTCTAGGTTTTAAGTCACAGTCCATAGGTACTTTGAAAATGATATATCAACGCATTTTACATAGTTTAAAAAAATCTATGTAAAATACACAAAGATATATTTAGAAAGATAGATATGTATGCTAGTTCACTTATAACTATTTAAGAATTATTTTTATTTATTTACATTGTTGTTTTCTATTTTTACTATTATACTAACTAAAAATATTATTGAAACATAGATTTTTTTAAAGATATGTATGACTATTTAAGAACTAGTACATTTATATTTAAAAAAATTTATCTAAAGTTTGCCTTAGTATGTGCTTTTTGTGTTTTGCATAGCTTTCAATTGTTTCAAATTTTTTTTAGTTTTTTTTTTAATTTTCTCTATTTTTTTGTTTTTCCATGCTTTTTGTGATTTTCCCCTTTTTTTCCCTTCAACCATGGAATACAAACAATTGATCATACACTACTTTTTTTTGCTTTTCCATGCTTTTTGTGATTTTCTCAAATTTTTTTTTTTCAATTGGAATACAAACAATCAATCATACACTACATGAGGGTTAATCATGCTCTTTCTATGTAGATAGTAAGATTTTTGGAGGGAGATATGGCTAAAAGATTATTAGATACTACCAAATTTGAGATTAGTAAGCATGATAAATAGTTTATCCAATTCCCAAATTTTTCTTACATTAGAATGTAAGGATTCAATGGTGCTCCATATAAGATTCCTAGGTATCCCAATGATAAGATTATCTTGCTACAAGTATTTAGACAATTCGTGGACACTCATGTGCATTTATAGTCCAAGCATAGATTTGGAGTAAATTTCCCTATTGTTTTTAGTAGATTATCACCTAGTAGATTATGCAAGTGTCCATGGTTAACCTAGGAAATGGTACAAGAGAGAAAGAAATCCTAGAGCTACAATCAACAGTAACTGCCACAAATAGTAAGATGCAAAATGATAAGAAGAAAAAGTAGGAACTAAAGAAACAAATTGGAGAACTATAGGAGTATATGAAACAAATAGTAAGCCCATTAATACAAGAGTATTGGACATATACTTCTCTAGAACTCATAACAAAAGTCACGGCCTCTTTCCTAGATAAAATCAATGATAAGCCAAAATTCCTAACTCATCCTCAATGATCATGAGATAGTTGTGAAGTGGGTGTAAAATAATTTGATTCAAATGACACTCTATCTCTCTTCTCTATGTATATTAATGTACACAATAGAGAGACAAGTGAGAAGAATAAAAAACACATCACACATCTATTCTAACAAATATTATATCAAACTTCACATATATAAATTTTCTAAATTATAGTTCTTGTAGATGTACCTCTATTAGAGATATGTAACAAGAGCACCACTAGGATGTATTCAAAACTTATTGTATTGTTTTTAGTTATCCTCGTAGTTGGTAGTATGCATTTAGTTCATGTAAAACTTAACATCTATAATTTAATAAACTATTTTTGGGACTCATTTGGTAATACATGGAATTTTCTTTTTGTCTCTAATGCTAGTATATTTGGTGAAATCATAGAGGTTGCCTATATATACATGTAGGATAATAATATCATCGAGTGAATAGAAATATTGATATATTTGTTCATACAGTTTTTTAACAATATAGAGGACTACGAACTATATTAATTTTATTCAAAATGGGCAGAAAGTGTAAATGGGAATCACTCATTGAACTATATACATGCAAGACATTCCCAACCAAGGAAATCATTTCTCAAGTGAGGACCTTGAATGGACACCTATTGGAGATGATGTCAATATGGACTTATGTGTTGCAACCCCTATTGAAAGATGCCCTCAATTTATCAAAGGAGAAGGTTTACTAGATGGTACAGAAATACCATTTGTATGTAAATATCATAAAGAGAACAACACACCAAAACCTACCGACCACACTACCAATATATTCTCCAAGTTTGCATAGATTAAATATAATTAATAAGCATGTGTCATTTTTATATTTAATTTTTTATATGAATTAATATATATATATATTGTTTGTGTGTATAAATAGATATTGATGTGCTTTTGGCCCAGAGGATCATAGAAATAAACTTGAAAACATGGAAATGATATGAAGGTTTACCTGAAAAGGGGGTTGTCAAACCCACTTTTATGTTGGGGTCATGTATGGTAGACCACAAGTTGCAATAATTAAATATAATGATTGGAACCATTGTGATGCCAATGGTGAATTTTTCCATAGAAGGGATGACCCTTCTGGTGATCCAAGGAGCAATTTTGTACCAAGGTTATCGAATGAGTGCAAACCATATATTGAATCTTTATTTCTAATGGGTGTGGGGATCGACACAATATATGAACAAAACTACATAGACCATAGTTTGACTAAGTTGATGAATAAGAGTATGCTCCATTCGATCCCAAAAGAATGAAGATGATGCAAAAAGTGTCTTTTTGTGGCCTATAGAGGAGAAAGATAACTTCTTCTACTATAAAAGACCAAACATCATGGAAAATGTTCCATTTATTGTAGGCATCCAAACACCATGGATGCGAGAAAATATGGTCAAGAATTCACATAACTCAATTATTGCAATGGACTCAACATTTTCAACAAATAGATATGGTGTAAAAAAAACAATGTTTACTATAAATTTATGGATTTTATTTTATCATTGATTTAGTTATTTAAAAATATTAATTTATCAATGTTTTATTCATGTGCAATATCAATTATATACCTTGCTTTTTTTTATGAACAAGAGGTTGGCTAACAATAGTTTATAAACGAGGGAAACAATGTCGAGAAGATTGGAATGTTAATGCATTTATGACAGATGATGCTAGTGCAGAGATTCAAGCCATCAGGTTTTTATTAGCCTTAGTTTATTTATTTAAACTTCAATCAACTCATTATAATTGATTAATATTTAGTTTATAAAAATATATATTTCATAATTTATAGCTTAAACTAGTTTGAATTCAACATTTCATTTTGTCATAATTTACTTATCAAGTTTTATAATGTAACTTGTAGATTATCATTTCAATGGCGAATACTTTTATGTATTTGGCATGTACGCAGATCATGGCTGAAAAATGTGTACATGTAAGTCAATGTTTAATTAAAACATGTAGAAAATTATCTGTTTGAACCTCATAGATTGATATTATCTTTTAAAATCTAGGTATGCCAACAATAAGGATGTTGGTACAAACATGTTTGATAGATTGGGTGAGATAATGTATGCAATGAGTGACAATGTAGACATCACTACTCAACTAATAAAGAAATTCATAGAGAAATTCAAAGAAGAGAAGAAATTTATTGATTACTTCGTAAAAACTTGGTGTCATGATTAGGATCATATTGGTAAGTTTGTTGGATTATTCATTTTGGTTTATATGCATTTAAATCATTTAAGTTATTTTTAAGGTTTATTAAGGTATTATTATGTTTTTTTGTATAGAAATGTGCGCAAATTTTTTTTGAAACTTCTCTCATGCAAATCAAGAAACCAATGCCTCCATAGAGTCATACCACTTCCACATCAAGAGCCATTATCTAAGTGATCGTGCGAAGAACTGTACAAGGAGAATAGATTGGCATATCCATACATTTCTTCATAGAGTAGAGCATTTTATAAAAATAAAAGATATTTGTAGTCATCCTGACTTTTAACTAATTTTAGAAAAGAAAGATATTACATGACTACATTAGAGAGGTAAAAAAAAAATCCCTGATATAGATTGATATCCATATGATCTCCTCCCTAACACATATAAGATAAGAAGTCAATTTGTTCCAATTAAATGGTATCTTGTTAGAAAATTTGGACCAAATTTACATGTATGTGATTGTCAATGGGAAAAAAGGGGAAACACAAGAAAACATGTGTTGAATATTATAGATCTCCTAAATAGAAAAACATAACAAATGAGCAAGATGAAGTTGTTGGTAAGAGTCATTTAACAATTAATTATTATATTTATATTTTTAATGACTATTATATTTTTTTCTCGAAACTAACTAAAATAATCTTATTGAATTACAAATGGTGTTACTCCATTGGTTGATGATGATGATGATGATGATGATTGTAGACATAAAAAATTGACCATAAATCCTATTCCATTATAATCCTAGGAAATTTAATTAATTTTAATTAATTAATTAACTATTCCTTAAACTTTTCCCACAAATTATAAATTAAATTAATAAATTTAATTTATTGTTTAATCCATTAATTAAATCTTTTTCACCTTTTATCCTCCCGAAAATAATAAATTAATAAATTTAATTTATTATTTAAACTCAACCTAAACCCATTCATAACAATTCAAAAAACTGTCAAAAACCCTAACCATCTTTTACCTACCTTACCGTTCACTGAACCAAAAATCCATTTAACTACCTGAACCAATTTCTACCCAACTTTATAAAAATCAATTTCATCCATCATTTAACCCCCCTGGACAAATTCATATTGGAGTTATGCATAATTTATGAGCAACCACATTTGAATTAGATTCGGTAACATCTATTTTTATTTGGGCTTCAATAGTTTTATCATTATCATTTTGTTGCACTGATTATAAATTTTAGAGTTTGCTATAAGTTTTAAAATCTTTATTAAAGTCTATATTTCATTGCATACACTGGTGAACCTGACGTGGAACCTCCTTCTTAACAGTTTGTTTTGCAAGAATTCTTGTTAGAGCTTGTGCAGGTTTCTTAACGAGTCTTGGAAAGAGTGATTGAAGATTATTGTTCGTAGATCGTCCTTAGTCAGTTATTAACTCCTTTGAGCACTCACTTGATAGCGGTTTCTTCTAACCATTCCTTTAAATTGAGTGATTTGTTAAAGCATTGCTAAGGGGGTTAATAAATTGTCGGCCTTTTGACTAGATGCTAAATTTGTTTTGCTGCTTCAAGAGTATTTAGAGCCCATTTTTGTGTCAGTTATTATTCATTATACGTTGGACAATTTTCTAAACTCATTTCTTGTTTCTATCGGCACATTCTCTGGACTCGTTGCTTGCTTCTATCAGCAATAGCATATTCCTTTAAGACTTTTTCTAAACTCATTAGCTGTTCTTAGCAACATAATCATTAAGCCTTTTGCCGAAAGAAAATTCACCTTGGGAAGCTTGTTCTCACGTCCTAAAGATTCCATGCTTGCAAATTTGCTAAACTCGTCAGTCATTCTTATCAGCGTATCCCTTAAACGTCTCATGGGTTGTTCCTATCAGTGTATTCCTTAAACCTCTTATGGGCATGAATGCTACGGAGATTGTCTCACACCAAGCAAAATATAGGTCAGAAATCTTTCTACATTCATCGGCTGTTCCTACCAGGCTACCCGCGTATTCCTTGAGTCTTATTTAAACTTATCTGTTGTTCTTAGCAGCAATTTGTCTCATGCCATAAAAACAAATTCATGTCGGTACATTTACTAAACTCGTTGGTTGTTTCTATAACCGTATTCTGATCTTCCAATTCCATTTGGAGATTCTGCTCTCACTGCTAGTAACTGGTAGCGTTATATAACTTTTTATCTAATCTTTCATGCAGTGTGATATAAGTTTTACCTCTGGCATGATACCTGTGGCGTAAATCTTTTTATAACGTGGAATACTTGTGCCGTGAATCTTTCTATAACGTCTTTTGTGTGCTGGATCAATTTCATTTGTTATGTGTATTGCAAACTGCCATGCAGGGTCTCGGATGTTGCTCAATAATGATGGAGATGGAGCTGTTTGACAAGCTGCATTTATACCACAAGATTTAGCGTTGAATTGCAGTACGTTCTTTGTGATTGGTTTTGAATTAAATCTTCGCAATGTTTTGTTAACATTTGACTTGAGTTGTTGAGTTGTTGCAGGGCTTCAATATTTGTGATTTTGGTGATAACACTCTTTTAGATTTTTCCAATCATAAACCCTAATCTGCATCAATCTTATCTTCCTAACAACTTGAAGTTTTAAACGAAAAAAGAATTTAACGCTAAATTGCGAAAGTAAAAAAAATGAAACCCCTGAATCATAGGGAGATACCATTGCATATGATCAAGAAGATTCTAATTGCCTACCACACAATTTGTAAACTATCAAAGTGCTCATTTTTAGCCCTAGGAGGTTGTTTCAGTCAAATAACCATAACTTTCTTGTTTATCATTGGATTTTCACGTTTTTGTAGGCGTCGGAAAGCTTATTCAAAGAACTACATTGTGGTGAAAGTCATTTTCTCAAACGCGTCTCATATTTTCTGGATTCATTTTTTTTACTTGTAGTTTCACGCCTGTCAAAGAACAAAATTTTGCAAACTACTAATCAGTGTGTTGCAGGATCGATTGTCAGAGAATCTAATCTTGAAACAGTGTGTCTTCTTTTCATAGATTAGATCACATTTGGATTCATTGGTCTAAAACTAAACTCAATAGTTGTCTTATCATAAGCAAGGGTTAATATTAATAAGTGTTTGCCATGTCTTGTGGTTTGCATTTTTGTCATTGAATGCATATGCTCTTCTCTTGCGCGACTTGGCAATCTTGAGAATCAAAAGCATTCCTTTGACATTTTGTATAACCACCCACACATTTGGATTTGGAATTACAATGAACCCCATGTGAGTGTGAGGCAAAGGCGTTGTGTATGCTCTCTCCCTGCGTTTCGTGCGATCTGGGAGATCAAAAACAACGTATTTCCTTGCTTTTGTTACCCTTTAGTGTGGGCATGATCTTGAGACACATCCGAAAGGAGAACTCACTTGCAACCCCAAGCGGGACTTTCGTCTAGTCTACTATATAAATTGAGGATAAGGCGAAAGCCAAGTCTTACTGGTATTAGCACTCACCATACAGTGGTAGCTTGAAAGAAGGCATACCTTAGTGTATATTAAACTCCTACTAGGGTTAGTTAGTGCCTTAAGTGGCTTTCTGGATGCTTGTGGGGTGCCAGTCCCCCAGATATTCACTACAACCCTTTTGTTTAGTGGCTAAAAACCTTCTACTTGTTGATACATGAGGAAACTCTGATAGCAGTCCCACATTTTCACAGCTTATGGCAGAGATAGCAAGGTACCTCAAGATCTACGTGTCCTATGACCTAGAACATGGTGTGGCTGAGAAGTGAGTACACTATAAGGGGGAACCCCTACCCCAAGTTCCTGGAGCTATACACCATAAGTAGGCACGGCTGGGTAAAACCAAGTTGGAACTCAACAAGTATTGTCCTTTTCTAGCCTAGGATCGTGCATGTTTACAAGTGTTTGTAAAACATCAAGGTGTCATCAAAAATAACCAATCAAGTTGTGTGTCTTTTATGATTGATGTGTGTACTTTATTGAATCATCATCACCATTACAACTTGTCTCCTATATCATCAACTTGGCTTTCAGAATTAGGAACCTTTCATCCTCGTGTCACATTTCAAGTGGAACCTTGATATTTTGAATCATAAGAAGCTCTCTCAATTGATCATTCATGCATATCCATTCCCAAAATCTCTTTGCAATAGTGGACTCCCATTATCCTATTGATCATATATCAACATCTAAGTCATCAAGAGACAGACCTTTTTCTAATCAATCCCATACCAATCCATTTGCTTAAGAGGCCCTAGCCATTCTTAAGTTAGTGTATCCTTGCCATCTTATCTTTTCTACTCAATAAGCCATGCCTTCCCTTGAGTAGAGGTTATATCTTAATCTCCTTTCTTGCTTAGGCATATTGTAACCCTAAGTGTTTTAAAGGAGCCCTTTATCTGTATCCAATCCTAAGGTCCATCTGGTCTCTTTGAATCATCATTTTGACTCTATTTTGTCCTAGATCAAACAATATGTATCCACATCTTGATCCATATCATTTATTCCCACTTTTGGAGTTTTTTTATATCATCCATATATATCCATTTGAGATATTTTTACCATTCCAAACTGTCATCCATTTTCATGGTTACTACCTATGCTCAGGCCAAGAAAAACAATATGTAGTTCACTCCTCAAATATGGTAGCCTCAATCCTTAGGATTCGAAGAAGAGCCCATCCATGATCAAATCAATCCAACTCAACAAAATCCTTGTTCATCATCATATTTTCATAATAATCCACTTGGAGATCTTTCAACTTATGTAGACATTTGAGATGATGTATCAAACCAACCAGTTACTCCCAAAACTGCTAAATCCACACGTCTATACTGAAATGAATCCAATTGCACTTCAACTCCAACAAGATCCTGAAACCTTACAATTTATTCATCTCTCCATGGATCATGATCCTTATTATTATATGCAATATCTTTATGATTGTGGAGCTAGAGTCCCTGGCGATATTTATGAGAGAGAAAAAGCATGAAGAAAAGTAGAAAAAGCTAAGGCCAAAGCTCAAACTAATTCCTCTCTCCATCAATCATTTTCAACACCTATGTCAAATGTGTCCCAATCTATCTCATCAATCTCATCATCATAGACTTTCACCTTGGGGATACCACAAGATACCTCTATTCCTACAATCCAACCTCTCTCTTCCTATAAATCATTTTCAACACCTATGTCAAACATCCCCCAATCTATCTCATCACATACTTACACATTGGGGATGCCTCCGAATTATTCTCCTCCTGTGATCCAACACATTCAATCATCACTTACACCTTCATCATTTCCTTCATTAGGGTCATCACTTACACCCCCGTTGATTCCACCATTAGGAATATCACAATCTATCCCCGTGATTCAACCCATTCAGTCATCACTTACATCTTCATCATTTCCTTCATTAGGGTCAGCTCTTGCAACCCCTTCCATTTCACCATTAGGGATCTCACAATCTATCCCTATATCTTCTATACCAAAAACCTCTAACATTCCCTCATCTCAATTAATCCCCAATACAACTCATGTTTCCATACCTCAAACTTCTTCTATCCATGTCTATCACATCAACACTCAACCAACCCAAGTATCTACTTCCATACCCTCAACCTCACAAAACTATAACCCTACCAATGTCTCATCCTCAAAACATGTTGATCCCCAAGTCTTTCAGCTACAACAACAACTCACCCAATCACACCAACAACTTGCCCACTCATTACAACAAAATTTGAGACTCCAATCAGCCAAACAATCCCAATCATCGTCACAGCATCAAAATCACCCACAAAAATCACCCCAAACACAATTACACAATCAATCAATCACCACTCCACCTATTCAAGACAAAATCGAATGAATCATCGATAATTGGATTGGTGCTCGACAAAAGAAATACTCATTTCAAAAACTATACCCTGATCCATTTGACAAATCTTTAATCATGGTACCTTTTCCTACAAATCTCGAAATACCAAAATTTGACAAATACAAAGGAAAAGGTGACCCTCATGATCATATTCATGAATTCTATATCACATGCATGGAATTTTGACATTAACCCACATACTTAATGAGACTTTTTCCTAAAAGTTTGGCTGGGTCAGCCCTTGAATGGTTCTCACATTTCCCAGGAAACATCAAATCATTTGAACAGTTAGCAGAGGAGTTTGTCAAGAACTTTGCCTACAACATCAAACAAGACACCTCCATGTAAGACCTTTATAATACTAAACAAAAAGGAGGAGAAACCGTTGCTTCTTTCCTACAAAGATGGAGGCATATTGTCAGTCGACTTCCTTGCCATATTCCTGAGAAACAACTGGTTCCAATTTTTCTGCAAAATCTTAATCAAGAGCTAGCTTTTCACTTACAAGTTTAATGCTCTAATTCATTTGAGGAAATCATGACAAAAGGCATGATGATAGAAATGGCCCTTATCAACAAAGGTCTCATTAAAATTTACAAAGACAATCACAATCGTGATTCCAATAACTAAAACAGTGATACATTCTGATACTAGAATCGAAACAAGAACATTGTGAATGATGGAATCACTGATACAAAACATGTTCAAAATGTGGAAAACAAACCATTTGTCCTTAATTCTTCATCAACTCATAATACACCTCAAGATCATCCACCACATATACAGAAGAAATTTACCCTTCCAGGTCTAAGACCACCATGCAAATTTTTACACTCAACAGAGCCTCTTGAATCAATATTTCAGAAACTTAAAAACAACCAAACATGATTGAACTTCCTGACATTGGTAAACCTTATGATGACAGTCGACCAAAACCCCGTTGGTTCTGAGAAGATCAATATTTTGAATACCATCATGTCAATGGCCATGCCACTAATTCATGCATGAGACTGAAGCATTATGTCCAAGATCTAATTGATCAAGGAGAGATAAACATAGATCAAATACCTCACGAGTCTCCCAATGAGAAGCTCAAAGCCTACCAAGAACCATTTCCTCCACATGGGCAAAAAAATAATAGAACCAATAATGTCGATAACACATCACACCATGAAGTTCATTATGACTATAGAAACCAGAGCTTAGTTAGTTGTATTGAAGCTTCATATCCTCATGTCAATGTTATAACTATTAGAGGTAGAGCTCCCGAGTGTGATGTCACTACATGAAGAGGTCATATCACCATTCAGGGAAATCCTCCTCCACCTAATCCCACAAGACCTCCTATTTCATCCCATAATCCCATAAGACCTCCTATTTCATCCATAATGTTCCTAAATATAATATCTTGGATCAATTGAAAAAAACACCTGCCCAAATCTCAATCCTAGAGCTTTTAAGAATGTCCCCCAGCACAAACAAATATTCGATAAAGCCCTTGTAGAATCTCAAGTACCAGGTGATATTGATGTAGATCAATTCCAAGCTATGCTTGGGGCTCTTACATCCACTCCTCTCCTCATCTTCATTGATCTAGAAAACTCCTCTCTAGAACATTTCCATAATGAAGCCCTTCATCTAAAAGTTATTGTTAACTGACATATCATGAAACGGGTCCTGATAGATGGTAGATCAGTTTTGAATTTATGTACCCTCAAATTAATAAAACAACTGGGATACTCCGATGAGAACATTGACGAGAAAAATCAAATTATGATTAGAGCTTATGATGATGGAGAAAGAAAATCGGTAGGCATAATTAGACTCCCAATCAAGGTTGGCCCTATTACAATGGAAACTACATGTCAGGTCTTAGATCTTGATCTCCCCTACAACATTCTCCTAGGCCATCGATGGATTCATGCCATGAGAGCCGTACCTTCCACATACCACCAATGCATAAAATTCCCATTTAATGATCATGAGATTACCATACAAGTAGACCTTCACCCATTTCAATACTGCAGACGATTGGAAGGCCCCTATTGACATCAAAATTATTTCCCAACTAATGAAGTTGCCCAACCATCATCCAAATACATTGAACCATCCACCCTCACCCCATCTTCATCATCCACACCATCCACTTCCCGATCAGAGATCAAGGCTAAGATCAGTGATAAAAGCATGGGGAAGTACACTCTGTTTCATATCAATGAACTTCCTCTTTCACCTAAGACCTATGGGCAACCTTGTTAGATTAATCACGTCTTGGTTACTCATCCGCAATTGAAACATTTCAAATATTGGGGGCAAATGAGTTAAGAAACCATTGAAGATGACATCTCTAAATGGCTCTATAGTGAAGAAGATGCATAGAGACAATTACCATTGAGTATATATCGCAGAGGTTATCCTATCACTAAAAAGTTGGGCTATACAGAAGGTCGGCTTGGACAACACCAACAAGGAATCTTAGAGCCTTTAGAGTTTCATCGTCAACCTAAGCATGTTGGGCTAGGGTTTGGATCCACTAAGCGTGAGTCACCCAATGTTGAGTTTATCTTAGACGAAGTGGCGCAAGCTTTTCCCACGGTTGAGTCATTTAATTGAGACACTTTTATAGATCCTTTTGAAGTGGTCACCAATGTCTTTGAGGATAATGCCATCTATACCATCACTTATTCCTTTGATCAACCATCTTCTTCATCCACCCCATCTACTTCATCTCATTCATTATCCCTTGTTTATCCAGATCTCATTGACTGGGACCAACAGGGACCTCATGTCCTTGATGTCTTTGAAAATGATGAGGCTATTGGTGAATTTCTAGGACTTCGTACTCATCTACCAATCAGAGATCACAAGATTAGTTACACTATTGAACTACACTCCGATGCCTACTTTGGGGAATCTATTAAATTCCTTAGTCAGAAAAATAAAAATATTAAAATAACGTACCATGGTGAAAACCACTTTGTGGCACTTTCAGACGATGAAAAAATAAAAATAAAAGATGTATCCAATGGTGAAAACCTCTATGAGGTGCCAGAGGATGAGGAATTTAACCTCCCCAAAGTGGGGGCACACTAAGAAAAGTCCACTATACTCATAGAACAGACACAAGAGATGAATCTTGGAACTAAAGAAGAACCCAAGATCACATATGCAACACAGTCACTATCAGAATTTAAAACTCGGGACTTCAATTCTTTCTTCAGAAAATGGGAAATCAATTTTACTTGGTCCTATGCACATATGCCAGGATTAGATCCATCACTGATAGTACATCATTTAATAGTCCATCAGAAAACAAAACCAGTCAAGCAAAAATTGAGAAAGATGCATCCCAAAATTGCCTTAATGGTCAAAGCAGAGTTAGAAAAGCTCTTGGCAATTGGTTTCATCAAATCGATAGATTATCCTGAATGGATCTCAAACATTGTACCTGTAGAGAAATGGAACCGTCAGAGTTTGTAACAATTTTAGAGACATCAACAAAGCTTGTCTGAAAGATGATTTTCCGTTATCAAACATTGATATCATATTAGATCTGACAGCAGGATATGAGATGTTATCATTGATGGATGGATTTTCTGGGTATAACCAGATTAGAATAGCTAAAGAAGATCAACATAAAACCTCTTTCATTTGTGTCTGGGGAACATATAGTTGGCTTGTCATGCCTTTTGGTATAACAAATGCTGGAGCCACATATCAAAGAGTAAGGACTGTTATTTTTCATGATATGCTTCACAAACAGATAGAAGATTATGTAGATGACATACTTGCCAAATCAAAAACTAGAGAGGGTCACCTATACATTTTGGAAAACATTTTTGATCATCTTGCAAAGTACAATGTTAGACTAAATCCTAAGAAGTGTGTATTTGGAGTAACATCTGGAAAACTCTTAGGTTATATCGTGTCCAGAAGAGGAATTGAAGTTGATCCAGCAAAAGTCAAAGCTATAATGGAAATGCCTCCTCAAAATCTAAAACAACTCAGATCTTTGCAAGGAAAATTACAATCCATATGAAGGTTTATCGCTCATCTTGACAAGTGTCAACCATTTACTCACTTGTTGAAGAAAAACACACAATTTATTTGGGATCAAAACTACCAAGAAGCATTTGATAAACTTAAAGAGTACCTGAGATCTCCTCCTGTGTTGGCACCACCTATTCATGGAAAACCCCTTATTTTATATGTCTCAACAACATCAGCAGCATTAGGGGCACTTTTAACACAAAATGATGATAATGGTAAAGAACGAGCAATCTATTATATCAGTAGAACCTTGGTGGGCTATGAACTGAATTATTCCCCTATTGAAAAGGCATGTCTCGCAATTGTCTTTGCATCACAAAAGCTTAGGCATTACATGTTGAGTCATCAAATGAAGCTTATATCAAAGATTGATCCTCTCAAATATCTACTATCTAAAGCAACTCTGACTGGTCGTATGGAAAAATAGGTGATGATGCTTAGCAAATTTGACATTGAGTACGTTGATAGAAAAGCTATAAAAGGACAAATAATAGCAGATCAATTGGCAGAAGCACCTATAGAATCAGATCATCCAATGGCAACAGAATTTCCTGATGAATCAATTTTGGACATAGAAACTATTCCCTCTTGGCAATTATATTTTGATGGTTCTAATACTCAACATGGCTCCGGAGCTGGAATACTGTTTGTTACAACGCAAGGCGATTATATACCAAAATCATTTCACATTCAGTTTCCATGTACAAACAACATCGCCAAATATGAAGCACTAATCAAAGGATTGAAATTGGCCATAACATGGAATATTAAAGACTTATAAGTTCATGGAGATTCACAATTAGTGATCAAACATGTAAATAATGAATATCAGACAAAAGATGAAAAGTTAAAGCCATACAAGAAACTAGTGGATACATTCAAAACATATTTTAACAAGATCACATTTGAACAGATCTCACGGCTTCACAACAAAGCTGCTGATGCTATGCCCACAATTGGTTCAATCATAGAGATGCCTGAGAACGATCACAAAATTGAATTTCTAATAGAACAATTGTTTATACCATCTTTCAATGTCCCAGAATCAAAGCTGGTATGTCATATTGTTGGTCCTAACTCCACTTGGTTTAATGAGATCTACCATTACATTCATAGCCAAATCATCCCACCAAATCTTTCGAAATCCCAACATCGCTCCTTCATTCACTATTCTTCCCAATATGTCCTCCTCGACAACACGCTTTATCGAAGGTCACTAGATGGTGTCATGCTTAAATGTCTTAACCTGAAAGAATCCCAAACTGCCTTGCATGAGATACACGAAGGCATATGTGGTGCTTATTCTAGTGGTCCTTCCTTAGTCAAGAAATTGCTTCACACAGGATACTACTGGCCTACTATGGAGCAAGATGCGCATGATTTTGTCAAGAAATGTGTACCTTGTCAACAACATAGTGATCTAATTCATGCACCAGTACAAGAACTGCAAACTATCAGTACTCCATGGCCATTCTCACAATGGGGGCTCGATCTCATTGGAAAAATACATCCATCCTCCTCAGATGGTCATAAATTTATTATCACTGCTACCGAGTATTTCACTAAATTGGTTGAAGAAATTCCTCTTACTTACATTACGGGAAAGCAAATATCTAAGTTCATCTTCCATTATATCATTTTCCACTATGGTATTCCTCAAGCCATAGTCACAGATAATGGTCACCTATTTAAGAATCAAGATGTCAAAGAGCTTTGCAATAAATTCAAAATCCAACATCACTTTTCTACTCCCTATTATCTGCAAAGAAATGGCCAAGCCGAAGCAACTAATAAGACTCTTTTGAAAATATTGAAGAAAATGGTAAACGAAGCTGGCCGTGATTGGCACTTGCAACTTCATCCCACTCTTTGGGCTTATCAAACCAGTATCTGCACTCCTACTAGTGCTACACCGTATTCCTTGGTATATGGTTTAGAAGCTATTTTACCCATTGAGATCGAGCTCCCCTCCTTGCAAGTATCCTTACAACACTTGATTTCAAATGAAGAATATCGGATGTCAAGATTACAAGAGCTTGAACTATTGGACAAGAACCAACTTATAGCTCTTAATCATTTGAAAGCTTATCAAAATTGCCTACGCCGAGGTTACAACAAGAAAATGAAGCCACATAAATTTTAGCTTGGAGATCTTGTTCTACTTGAAAATCAAAGAAATTTGACTGATCATGCAAAGAAAGGAAAGTTTGAACCTAACTGGTTGGGACCTTTTGTTGTAACCAAGAGCTATGGATCAGGAGCTTACCAACTTTCCACTCTGGAAGGTCAACCTTTGGAAGAGCCTATCAACATATCCCATCTCAAATGCTTCTATACCTGACTCGGAGTATCCCAGTTACAAAAAAAAAAAAAAAAAAAAGCAAAAATAAATCAAAATAGTAAAGAAAAATCATTTCATCCAATGGTGAAAACCACTTCAGTGGCACCTTGGATAAGTACCATGGTGAAAACTTGTTCACAGGTGCCATGTGTAGAATTCAAGTTGTCCCCACCATCCCTTAGGTAGCTTTTTCACATCACCCATCACTCCATCATCCATCTCCCATCCATAATAAAATCCGTCCTCCCTTTAGCCTCCATCCATATCTTTCCATACACATCTACTCAGTGTCATCTGGTCATATTACATTGTCTTGCCATCTATTCTATGTTCTGTTATCACTGGCCTTTCCATTAGTCTTTTCCCATACCTTCACCTGCTCTCATCCTAGTATTCTTTTGTCCACCTATGTAGGTCTATGTGTCTTGGTACCTTTGAGTTCCTCATAATAATCTCTTGAGTTCGTCTACATTTCTAGTCTCATGCAATCCCATAATATAGTTCTCAGCACCGCATCCTCATCCTTCCCCTCCATCACATCATTCAAATTCATAAAAACACAAAATTCAAACAATACAAACACAACCCAATTTTTGACACTCTTAGACATAATTGCGCAACTCAACACCTAGCGATTTGATCTTGACTGTAGTAACCAAGTCGTGGATCCGTCATGCCAAACCATCCTTTACTTACCTTATCACATACTTGCCTTATCCAGTGATATATTGTTCACACAACATGCACTTATCCATTTCTCATGTTAATCTTTGACTTGAGATCTTACTATCTTTGTTACTTCTGTCATGATTAAGTCTTTTGGTTCTTCTTTTGCTTTTCTATCTAGGGGCAACATTATGTATGCATGCTTTGCTTGTTTTGTTTGCATGTGTTGACTCATTGTTGTTTTGTGTTTGTTATTGGTCCTTACAACATACCTTCCCCACCATCATCATGGTCTTTCATATCATGGTGCCATTAGGCATATGCTTTCTTGCGACTTTACTCCTTTCTACATTTGACACATCGTCACCCTGGTCTTTATACCTTGGTGCATAATGTCAGGTGCTATATCAAACATCAAGTTGCTCAAAGTTTAATTAGCATAACTCCATCATCCTTCCCTCTGGGTCCTTTTTTAAGAGCCTCTCCATCTCCTTCATCCCTACATATCCTCTTGAGGGGGCATCATCTGCCAATCCTTCATTTTTATGGGCCCCATGTGAACCCTAGCCTATCACCTATCCAAAAATCTAAATCCAAAACCCTATGTTTTAATCTTCTTTGAAACGACATCACTTTGCAACATCATCTCAAAGAGGGGCAAAATGTAGACATAAAAATTTGACCATAAATCCTGTAACATTATAATCCTAGGAAATTTAATTAATTTTAATTAATTAATTAACTATTCCTCAAACTTTTCCCAAAATAATAAATTAAATTAATAAATTTAATTTTTTATTTAAACTCAACCTAAACCCATTCACAACAATTCAAAAACCCATTAAAAACCCTAACCACCTTTTACCTACCTTACCATTCACCGAACCAAAAATCCGTTTAACTACATGAAACAATTTCTACCCAACTTTATAAAAATCAATTTCATCCATCATTTAACCCCCCGGACAAATTCATATTGGAGTTATGCAAAATTTATGAGCAGCCACATTTGAAATATATTCGGTAGCATCTATTTTTATTTAGGCTTCAATAGTTTTATCATTATCATTTTGTTGCACTGAATATAGATTTTAGGGTTTGCTATAAGTTTTGAAATCTTTATTAAAGTCTATATTTCGTTGCATACAATGATGATAATGATGATGTTAGAGGAAGTTTTAGTCAGGAGAATAATGCCACTGGTAATGTTGATATGATATTTATAATAAAATATTCATTGTTTTTTACAATTCTTAAAATTTAATTAATGTTTTATTTGTAATATAGATTATTGTATTCCACGAGAAGATCGAGATGTGATTGGGGTTGTCATTGGTGAAGACCAAATAATTGGTAAATTTTAATATCACTATTTTATTAATGAAATATGAAAATATTTTTTATATTTTTTGAACATAATCTTTACTATTTTTATTACAGATGGTTGTAAATCATCTAATTCTTCCAATGATAACTTCCAAATTTCTATTGATTATTTGAATTCACTACTCTAGGATTTAGCAACTAGAGTAGATCAAAAACATATCTTTAGTCAATGTGTTGAGAGATTTAGAAAAGATCTCCAAGCATCTCTTACTTCTTCCAAACTTACACCAAGCCCTACCTCAGAGGATATGCCTATGAGACGAATATCACCATGGTTTAGTCCAAGTAAAATGTGCAAATACCAGTTTATTTAGCAAAGAGGCAATGCCATCCATCAAGACTTGAATGAAAGTGTTCAGGAGCATGAAGAATTTTAGTTCCCCTCCATAGGTGGTAGGAAACAAAAGGAAAAAAAAGTCTCCAATCATTCAGGTATAGCAATTCAAAAAGAAAGGGTTATCATCAGAAAACAACATGGTGAATACATTTATTCAAAATTATTTTAGTATTTTACATAGCAATAATTATTTTTCTTACATCACATATTAAAAATATGTCATTGTAGGTTTCGATGATCAAGATAATAATAGAAGATGTCAATTGTCTTTCTCTATTGATTTAAACCACACAACCAATGAAATGCAAATTATTGATGGTAATTTTGTAACTATTAAATGTATTCATTCATTAAATTAGATATTTCCCAATTCCTATTTCTAACCAATTTTCTATAATTAATCAAATAAATAACAGATATAATTCTTGAAAATCATACATCAATGATTAATATTACATATGGTCAGACATTTCAAAAACTATTCTAGGCAATTAAGAATTTTAATATTATTTTGATTAAGTATATGTTGGTGTATAACCTTTTATCCTAGGTGTATACACTTGCTTTAACCATAGTTAGGCATATTTTCCACATGTACTTTGAACTTGTCAAAGTAGTTAGTTGTTTTGGAGAGGTGTCGGCTTGTATCAACAACTTGTGCTATCTTTGTGGGTGGTTACTCGCCACCACTTCATGTAGCAGAGTCTTATCCTCATTTGGTGGAGAATTGGGTACTCACACTCGCCTATTTATATCTACCTCATTCGTGAATACAATTGGTTGATTTCATTTGCAATCTAGTGCTTGTTTGTCTAATCCAAGATCTTGGTGTTTTTACATGCTATCAGAGCATTGTGAATAGCTTCAAGCCGTATGTTCTCTATTGTGCATGTCATCCCCCATCTGACTGGAATCTTTCTTCATATTTTTGAGGTGTTTTCTTTGATTTCATTGTTTGATTTTGTGGTTGTTAACCTAGGTTGTTTATTGTTGTTTTGATAGTTTTGAAAGGCCTTACAAAGGCTTGCATTGAGGAGATCAAAATGCCCACAAAAAGGGCATTGTTTTGCAAGTATCAGCATCCACAGAAGGACAAAGGACGGGTTTGGATTCCCTTTAAAGGTCATGCATAGCCATCATTTGATGGCCAGAGCAGGGCACCGCCCATAGGCGACCTCCACCGTGCATCCTGATGGCTTCAAAGGTGTCTTTGCATGCAATTTAGAAGTGCCTCCTCATAGGCACCTCGTTCCATTAGTGCTTAGCCTCAATTCGCCCTCAATGGGCCTGCAATGGCATTTTCACTCCACTTTTGCCCCCTCAATCACCCCTTCAACGACATCCCAATCAGCTTGAGAAGAGGCCCATTTGCAACAACAAAAGGAGTGATGGACATCAAGTTATTTGCAGTGAATAGGAACATTAATCAATTGACATAAGAAATGAGGGGTAATGTCAGCAAAGGGGATGGGGCACATTTTCAAAACTTAAGCCCTTAGTCACATGGGATTTTAATCCCTAGTTGTGTACCACCAAAGGGGGCTTTTTTTCCTCCTCTTTTCAATATTTCTTTCCACCAAATATTGCATGTAAATTAAATTTCCAAAATCTGAAATTTTTTTTGCTCTCAAGAAGGATTTTTTTGTGAATGGAAAAATATTGTAAGTCCTATAACTTTTGCAAATCAACTCGAAATCGAGTGATTATTTTTGTAAAAGTGGATGTTTCTTCGTTGCTGATCTAACTAGCCTAAAATCACACTCAAATTATAAATTTCCTATTTATGCTATTTTAGGGTGACCTAATGCACTCATTCTATAAAGTGCCAAATTTGGGGGGAAATACATAATCAAGGGGGATAGTCTTGTGTGTTAATTTTTCACAAGGTACTAACTTTATCAAGTGCCACTTTAAGTAGGGATAATAACCAAAATCATTCACTCAACTTATAAAATGCCACTTTACATAAAGTTCAATTAGGGATCTAGCTAATCTGGGTTGCCTAATTGTGTTGATTTCTATTGTTTAGTTGAACTAATGTGTTCTCATCATGGGATATGAAACTCACTCTTCTATAATCAACCTAAACAAGGGAAACTATAAGTCTTGGTGTGAAGGCATCTTGAAACATCTCAGGTTCCATAATCTCATACCCCATCTATATGGACTTGTCCTTGAACCCGGTCAACAATCTCAGAAGGCTAAGTGGTTTAATCATCATGATCACATTGTTGGATTGATCAGTTTACATATTCTAGATGTAGCATTGTATGCCATCATGGATAATGACTATCCACATGCATTATGGATCTAAATTTGGGAGATATATGGAGACTTGAATGTTTCTCCATTCCCACATGATCCTGCTTTGATCACAACTCACATCCCTAATCATGATACAGAAATAGAATGTTCCATTGACATAGTAGAAGTCATCACTCCTGCTATTGCTTCATCACATTCTAGAGTTGCTACTTCAAAAGCTTCTGGCGCTTCTTTGCAATAGGTAATCAGTCTTCCTAGCATTGTTGATTGAGACAGATTTATATCTGACATCACGTGTCTGTTTCTAGAGTCTCGCATTGCTGACATAGAAGTGCACATTCAGGACATCAGTCTTCTCTTCTATGACAGTTTCGATGAAACTACATCTCTATTGTCTTCTTCAGATATTTATGATCTACATCATCTTACACATGGTTCTAGATCATCATCATCCTCATGTATTGGGCATGCACCTGATTTGATTATGGCATCCTTTGGTATCAACATGGGGACACCTAAGCACTCTTTGAAGGCATCAACATGGGCACCATCATCCTTGGATCAGCTTTAGCATGATTCAAGATCATACATACATCCTCTTGCATAGGAAGATATCCTGCATCTTTAGGTGGTTTAATTTCTTCCCAAGGGATGGAACATTGTTTGGTGTTCTTGGATCTACATCTGCATCCTTTGTCGACTAGCCAGCATCACTGCAGCATGACATGTATTATGGGGGGGTCTCATAGACCTTCTATCATTTTCTCTCCTATGTGGGGAATCTTATATTGTACTTCATGAAAGAAATAGTACTTCTTCACCTGTATAATTTCTCTTTTGGAGCATAGTTTTTTTCCCACTGGGTTTTCTATCTTTCTCTATTTTTGAGAGTTTGCATTGTACTTGAGTACCTTATCAGGTTTCATGTTTGGGACTCATTTTTCATTTGCATTGTGCATGGGTATCTCACCAGTCTTATAGTCGGGACCCATTTTTTCATAAACTCACCTAAGCTATGCTTAAGGGGGGGTGTTGGTGTATAACCTTTAATCCTAAGCATATACACTTTGTTTAACCATAGTTAGGCATATTTTTCACATGTTCTTTGAACTTGTCAAAGTAGTTAGTCATTTTGGAGAGGTGTTGACTTGCATCGACACTTTGCGCTATCTTTGTGGGTGGTTACTCACCACCACTTCATGTAGAGGAGTCCTATCCTCATTTGGTGGAGAATTGGATACTCACCCTCACCTATTTATATCTGCCTCATTTGTGAATACAATTGGTCGATTTCATTTACAATCTCGTGATTATTTGTCTACTCCATGATCTTGGTGTTTTTACAGTATATATTGTACTATTAGACTTAATGTTGTACCTATGTTGATTTATTAAATACACATGTCATTGCAGCTTTAGATGATCAACAAAACATTGGACAACATAGGTTACCATTTTCTATTGATCTTAACGATAACAATAGATGCAATGCAAGCTAGAGATGGTAAATAAATTATGAAATGATTTTCTAACATTTTTTTTATGTTTAATTATAAATCAATTTAATAACTAAACTATGTAATTTATAGGTTTTGATGACATTGCAATGGAGGATCATGTTCAACACTATTATGGATAATCATTACAGTTTACTATACTTTCAACTTATATTGTATATTTACAAAATTTGCTCATTGGCCTAATTATAAGAAATACATTAATATATGTTCATAAAAAATGGTATGATCATGTGTAAAGTTAGGGTCGATCCCTTAGAATTAATCTATTTATCATTTCATTCATTCACCTAATTTTCTTATTTATCACACTTATTCATACACATGCCAATATTGGGTCAACTTGAGTGCGTAAATTCAAAAATTCAGATATGATACAAATGTTTAAGTACTTGCCTAGAATATCTTAAATTGCAAATTGCTTGTTGGTCACATATTGACATATTTTCTTGTTGAACCAACTAAATGCACATTTTGTCTTTCAAATGAAAATATGAAACATTTATTCTAGAGATACATTTTTGTTAAAAAATGATGGCTTGTTATTTTTAGAAGATTACTTGCTTTATTTAATCATCTTTTGAGTTGAAAATAAGCTTTATATAGAATAGACCTAAAAAAATGTGGTTATTATTTATTTTAATTAGACATATTATCTTCTTGCTTTATATAGAATGGACCTAAAAAATAATGTGATTATTATTTATTTTAATTAGACATATTAACTTCTTGCAATTATAGAAAATTAGATGTTCGACATCATTTTCAAGATCTTATATTTACTAGGAAACTACAATTTCAAGGCTTTATTTTAACATATTTTTCACAATTAGATCTTTATCTTTCTCAATTCTAAGTAATGCTAAAGATGAATATAGAGATTGCCTATTAAATAAAACAAATCAAATTGTAAATTAATCAACAAATTCAGAAAACAACATTTTGATGCATATTAATGTTCTTTTGAGGTATTTTTATAAATAGATTGAATATCTTGTGTTTTCTTCCATATTTTGCATATAGAATGCTCACTACTCTAAGACGAAACATTCATGATAGTTGTTGGCCTACGAAACATGATGGAGTCAAAATTAGGAGAGAGTAGCCAACTCCTCTCTTAAAAGGAGATTGTTTAATATATATCAAATTTCATTTTACTATGTTATAATAATTGATATATATATATATACACACACACAATGAAGGAAAAAATAAAAAAAAATATTAATATCAATATTATATTAATATGTATAGTACACAACATAAATTGAATTAATTTTTTTAAGAAATGTAAGATATTGGAGTGCAAAACAAGATATCTCTCTAAATTCCCTACTTCATAGTTTACTTTATGTAATTTCATTATTTTTTATTAAAAAGGCATAATATAGGTTTTGAAGGGATCATAAAACTCTATAAATGTACATAAGAATATCAAAAAATATACTAAGTATGAATTAATATACATTTAATTGTTAATATATACTAGCTTGTATATATTAAAAAATAAAATATATAAAATACATCAAGATATCCTTCTTGAGGCACCTATTACACTTTTTTCGATAAATTGATTAAAAGGCGCCTAATTAATATATAATTATATTGTATAACATTATCAAATATAATAATATTATATTTATACTATTACATTATTATAATATTATAATAATATTATATATTATTATTTATAATATAATATAATTATATATTATATTATATACTAATAATAATATTATTAATATAATTATGCCAAAGGCGTTCCCTCTATGAAGTGAACCGCCCTGGCACCGAAATCAACGAGGGTTATTTGTCTAGAATGATGCAAGACAATTGAAATTATGCGCACCATCAGATTTTCTCGTTCGCTGGTTTTTCTTTTCCATTCGTAGGTTTCCTTCCAGGCTCCGCAACATTGCCGCTTTTCTACTTGATAGAGGATGATTTAAAGTTAAGAGGGAGGTTTTTTGTACAAAAACGTTTGAGAGGTATACGATTTAAGGAATTTTCATTTCCAAACTTTCTAATTTCTGTGAATGACAACTGACAGGCACCACATAATTTTCATTACACGGTTACAATCACCATCGATGCCCAAAATTTAATTTTTTTTAATCTGAAACACATATATCAAAGGAAACACTGTAATCTAAGCGACTTTATCCCCCCAAAAAAATGATTTTGGCGCATTGTTATATAGTAGAAAAGAAAATATCTATTTGAAATTTATATAGGTTATAAATATTGATGATTTAATATTAATATATGTAGACTGACAAATATTTAAATTATAATAATATATTAAATCGTATCTCTATCATTAGGAACTAGGTATATTATACTATATATAATATTATTATATTTTAGTTATTTAAAATGAATTATCTCTAATATATTGAATTCAAATTATAAATACATATTATTATATTAAGATTTTTGTTATGTTTTTAAATGGCCTTTATTCTATTATAAATATTTTTTTATGGAAATATCCACGACATCGTTTTTGCTACTTGATACAAGCTTTAGGTTGAACATTAGAACCTTTCAACTTCACTAACAAACCAAGGACCCTTTGATGATATAAATAATTATAAATCATATGTTTTAAAATTAAATAACTATTATATTAAATATTCTAAATGTATATAAATATTAGTAAATTGTTAAATACATATTTATTTAATATGATATAATATTTATATATGTTTCATTTCATATAATATTAATATATTTAATATTTATATACATTTATTAATCAATTATTTAATATATAAAATACCATATAATTATTATATCTATAATATATTATAAATTCAAATAATTTATTATATATATAAGGTCATATTACTTGGCCTAATAAATTTGTAAAATATAAAAATATCATATAAAAGATTAATTTAATATATAAAATATATTATTTATTATATTTAGAAAATAATATTATATTGGAAATTCATATTTTTTTAATGATATTTATTTCAATTATATACAGTAGTTTTGTTAGATATTTTAAATATTAATATAGGTAGGAGAGAGAGTGGGAGAGAGAGATAAATAGAAATTGATAGATAGGGAGGGAGACAGAGAGATAGAGAGAGATAAAGATGGACATAAAGAGAGATAAAGAGGGAGAGAGAAAGGAAGATATAGTGAGAGATAGATATATATAGAGATAAAGGGGTGCTTAAACCACTCCCCCACCTTTTTTTTAAATACAGCATGCTTATATACATTTTTTATTTGACAAAATACAAATCGAGCTTGATAGAGAGACAAAGAGAGAAAGACAGATAGAGCAAAAGAGATAGACATAGAGAGAGGGGAGGGGTAAACAAACACAGAGGGGTAGAGAGAGGGGGCTAAAGAGATAGAGGAAGATATAGAGAGATAATGAGATAGAGAAAGAGAGATAGATAGAGAGGTAGAGAGAGCAAGAGAGAGATCAATAGATAGATACCGAGAGAGATAAAGAGAAATGGATAGATAAAGGAGACAAATAGATAGAGATATATATATATATATAGAGAGAGAGAGAGAGAGAGACATATTAGGGGAGAGAGAGAGAGAGAGAGAGAGAGAGAGAGAGAGAGAGGGGAGGTGGAACAAAGAAGAGGACAGAGAAAAAGGGGGACAGAGAGAGAATTGACAAAGAGAGATAGGGAAAATAGGGAAAGAAAGAAATAAAATATATAGAGAGAGGGGGGGAGATTGATAGAGGAAGAGGAAGAGAACTTAGAGATAAATAGAGAAAGATAGAGATAGAGACAAATACAGAGAGAGAGAGAGAGAGAGAGAGAGAGAGAGAGAGAGAGGATACCATCTTTTTGTTTTGAAGCCTATTTATCTAAAATGGATTAATATCATTTTTTTGTTCTCTAGAACTAGGGGTGCAAAAGTTACTTTGCATCATTTGGGTATACCACTCAATTATACTGTATCTAAAAAAATGGAGTTAGGAAGAGCTAAAACATTCACTAATTTATAAAGTTATTGTAAGTGGATGAACAACCAATACATGCAATATGAAGAACACACACACACACACACATAGAGAGATTAATCAAGAATCAAGAGAGAGAAAGAGAAAAAGAGGAGACATAAGGAATGAAATAGGGAATGATAGAGATAGAGAGAAATACAGATATGGACATATATTCATTCTAGCCCTAGTTTAATTTTGCAAGTATTGAATAGAGAGAGACAAAGAGTAAATTTAATATATTATATATTATATATTAGAAATATGTTTATTCTTAATTTATGTGTCATGCATAATTCCAAAATATATATTGATATATAAATATAAAATCTAAATGTATTGACTTTTAAATACTCAAGTTTATAATAAGTATTATAATAAAAGTATTAAAATCTAATATATTCCATGGAAAAAACAATTCTATTCCATGGTCGTCATTTGCAAATTACATTAACTTCTATTCCACTCTTTGTCTTCCTGAAAGAAACTAAATAAAAGCAATCCTTCATAGCTAACAACAGACTTCAGGGAAAAATAGGAAATGTCCCAACCCATAAGGAAAAGGTATTTATTAATATCTAGGGATACAAAGAAGTGCAATTACCAATGAATTAACTAGGATTTCTAATACACCAGAAACCAACAAATGGGTTAAGAGAAAAGAACCAACACATCACTCATGTCAACACACCTAGAAGAGTAATAGGAGTATAATATTATCATTGTATAGGTTGATTGGATGAAATTTCTTGTTACTAGGTGGTGTCATTTGTTACTATTTATATATGTTATTTATAGAATTATATAACTAATGGTTTAATTTACTTGCTTGTGTTTGAAAACAATATTTTAATTTTCCTATACTTGTGATGAAAAAAATAATAAAATAATACGGATACCATAACTCCATGCAAGAGTATTGACTTATTCTTTGGGAATCTCTCTGGTGCACCAATAGTCTTCTTAAAGTGTCATTTTGAAAACATTGGAAGAGAGAAACATGAGAAAAACATGAGAAAACATAGGGAGAGAGATCATGAAGAGAGGAAGTGTGTGAGAGAGAAGGGGGAAGGAGATGTAGAGAGAGAGAGAGAGAGAGAGAGAGAGAGATACAATAAATAGAAAAGAAGTGGAGAGAAAAAGAGAGAAGAGAGAGAGAGAAACATATGTAGAGAGATACTGTTATAGGGGCTTCCACCTATTATTAGATCAAAACCTCCAATTGAATTAAGCATTTCATCAAGTCTTTCTTTTGTCAATTTTTGCACATCTTCCACCTTAATCAATTTACCTTTAAGATGTTATGTAGAGAGAGGGAGAGAGAGAGAGGTACAAGGATAGAGAAAGAGAGAGGGGAGGGAGGGAGGGAGGGAGAGATAGAGAAAAAGAGAGAGGAAGAGAGAAATAGATAGAGAAAAAGAGAGAGAGGTAGAGAGACAGAGAGAGGGAGAAGTGAGAGGGAGAAGTACAAAGATAAAGAAAGAGATAGAGGGGAGGGAGGGAGGGAGGTAGGGAAAAAGAGAGAGGAAGAGAGAAAGAGATAGAGCAAAAGAGAGAGGTAGAGAGACAAAGAGAAAGAAGAGAGTGGATGAGAGAAAGAGATAGAGAGAGAGAGAGGTAGAATGAAAAATCTTAGAGAGATTAGAGAGAGAACCATAGGGAGAGAGAAATCTTAGAGAGAGGAAGTGTGTGACAGGGAAATAGAGATTGAGAAAGATAAAAAGAAATAGACAACTAGAGAGGGAGACAAAGATATATAGAGACGTAGAGAGATAAATAAGGATAGAGATAAAGAAAAAGAGAGATGTAGAGAGAAAAAGAGAGGAAGAGAGAAAGAGCATAACCTTCCTATGAATAATTATTTTTAAATTTTACGTCTACCACCCACCACAATTGAAGAGACATTTCCTAAAACACAGAATTGTTACCCATCATGGGATTGCAAAACTAAGATTAATTGCATATAAATAGTGACAAAAAGGGTTCCAGTGTGTGATAGACTTGAGGTTACCATCAACCATTCCAATACTCTTCCAATTTCAGCATACCCATTGCACACTAAGGTGTGATTGCTAGTACTATTTAGTTTAAACCCTAACTATTTTATAGTACTCATTATTAAAAACCCTAACTATTTTAAATCAAAATTATATAGTATATAAATAACTTTTTGTAAATTAAAATTAATATATAATAATATTATATTCATATTATTATAATATTACTACATTATTATAAAGAATGTTTATAATAATAAATATAATAATAAATATAGTAATAAATACAATAAATAAAATTATTTAATTACAATTATAATATTATTATAAATTTATTATAATTATTATATTATTATAATATTATATTTATATTATTATTACAATATTAAATATAATAATATTATATATTATTATATTATATTTATGTTTGTTATTATATTATTATATATAATAATAAATATAATATAATTATATTTATTTTATTTTTTTTGTTAGATAAGTGCCATCATGGGGATTGCTCCCTTTGTCTAAAATATTTGGAGAAATAAAATCTATTTATTGGCTACTACCCAAGTGGGTATGCCATGCATACATAGATACATATCCATAATAGGAGGCTATCAATGCCTCGAGCTTACATATAAGGGCTATCAGTGCCTCATACCTATATTCTCATACTACTATCATCTTTCCTTACATAATTTCATTCATAATCATCATAATTCCCTTCGCAGCTTCCAGCAACCTCCCCACCTGACCATCCTTGAACACTCCCTCATTCTCTTGCAGCAGCTTGCGGAAGGTTTCCATATTTTTGTTCTCAATGCCCTCTTTGTATACAACAAGCATATCACTAGCCTTTCTAAACCAGTCTTCCTGGCGAAAGATGCCTTCAGAGTTTCATCTGCCTAATCTCCTTCGACTGAATCAATTTCCCCCATTATTACTGTGTGGTTAGCTTCTGCAACCAATCGTACTCCCCAAGAGACCCCGTAGAAAGAGCTCCCCATGAATAGAGAGATATTGGCAAAGAATAGTTGATAAACATGCCCATCATGAAGATGCCCTTTGCTCCACGAGCCTCCACCAATAATTTACAGAATTGCCACTCACGCGGCTTCCTCCTTCAGCTTGAACAAGCAACCCACTTGCTGCTCCTTCCCTTGCTCCAAACAACAACATTTAACTCCCATGATCTTTGCCATTTTTCCTGCAAAAAAATACCTCCCCTGCCTTTCCATAAATATCGAAACAAATGCTAACACCAAGGCTTCTACTTACTGTTGGAGACATCATAAGACTGATGATAAAATATTGAGAAAAATTTCCATATCTGCTGAATCCCTTGCTGTGATCAGCCTCCTTATGTACCCGCTATTCTTGATCAGGGATGACTGTTGTTGGATAAAATCCTCAGGCTTCTCCTTCCATCTGGATGCCTTCCTTGTCTGATTGAAGTACATTTTCTAATCCTACCTAGCTTGTAACGTCCAAACTGCACACCTCCTTCATGCCTCTTATGACACCATGATTCGCCAGACAGTCAGCAGCCATATTGGCTTCTCTAAAAATGTGAACTAGGGAAAAACCCAAGTCTTGCAACATCTCCCTGACTCTCCTTACTCCCTTATTTAAAAGCCAATTTTCCATGTTATTTCTTACTACTGCATTAATGATTAATTGGGAGTCCCCTTTAATGTCTATTTTGGTCCACCCTCATTTTTTGCATTCTTCCACGACTCTAGCCAAATATTCTAATTCAGCAAAGTTGTTAGTCGCTGCCCCTAGATAGCCAGAGGATGCCCATAGCAAATCTCCAAACACATTTCTGATAATGAAGCCAAATCCTGCCTGACCTGGGTTGCCTTTAGAGGCTCCATCAAAATTAATTTTGAGTCTTCCACTAGGAGGGACTATCCATTTGATTTGTTCCCTTTTCTTCTTCCCTTTGCCCATCCCACAAGGGACCTTCAAGTCTAGCCAAATTTTCATGACTGAATCATCCCAAGAAGTGAATTTATAGCCTCCTCTAAAACCCACTTTTGCATTCAAAATTTCAACCAACCCCATCTCTTCCTTACTTATCAACTTGTCAATAGTAATCTCTTTTCCTTCGAATATTCTTTGATTTCTTTCCTGCTAAATATGCCAAAGTAACATGGAAGGAAGAGATATCCATAGACCACCCCAAAAACCTTTCTTTTGTGAAATTGGCCAACTTTTCAAGAAATCCACCACCAAAGAATTCTTTGCTCCTTTCCAACCTAGAAGATTCAATAAGTGGTTCCAGCAAGCCTCAGCTACTGGATAGTTCAAGAGTAAGTGATCTAAAGTCTCCTCACTTTGTTTAGACATCACGCATCTACTTGGCCTGATTATACCCAATCTTTGCATCCTTTCTCCAATTAGAATGCTTTTGTGAAGGACTGCCCATAAAAAGTCTCCTAGCTTGGGAAGAACTTGATTATGCCAACAAAGTCTTTTTGGCCAGCACTCAAAAGAATGACTATTTCTTTCTAGTTTCAAAATGTGATATCCTATCTTAACTGAATATAGACCCAATTTTGTTCCACACCATTGAATTTCATCCAACTCGTTATTAATGCTTACTCTTATTTCACTTAGCACTTCCCTAAATTTCCTTTTAACTTCTTCAACCACGTTGAAACCCTCCACATCAATCCACTTTACTCTTCCTTGCTCATCCTTTTCTTCAACATAATCCACCACCTTTTCCCCTTTCATTTGGATCATTTGAAATTTCAGATCCTATAGCTCTTGTATGCTATCGAGCGGGACCCCACCTTCCCATGAATCTGACCAAAAATTTGCTTTCTTCCCATCATTTATGCTCCATGACAAATGATCCAATATTAGATGTCTGCACTATTTCATAAATTTCCAAATCGCCGAACCACCCCCCGGGTTGGCAATGGTTAAGATTCTATTCGGGTCTAAATCATCCAAATATTTGTTTTACATTATTCTGCACCACAATTTTTGAGGCTGTTTGACCATCTTCCATACCAGTTTTGCTCCCAAACCTTCATTTTGAATATTCAGTTACCTCATTCCCATTCCTCCTTTCTCTTGTGGGCAAGTTACTTTGTTCCATCCAATTAAGGGAATTCTTTTGATGTCCTTAGATCCTTCCCATAAAAACCTCTTCCAATCTCCTTCCAATCTAGCTTTTTCTTTGTTTGGTATTGGAAAGTATGACAACATATGAATTGGAACTGCCCCTAATACCAATTTTAACATAGTAATCCTCTCTGCTAGAGTCAGCCATCTCCCCTTCCAAGCTTCAACTTTATTTTTGGATTGTGATATCACACCTTCCCATAGGTGCGACTTGATTGCCCCACAAAAAATAAGAGCCCTTAGATATTTAGTCAGTATTGAATCAATTTGGCATCCTAGAATGTTAGCAATTTGTTGTTGCCATCTCTTCGAGGTGTTGAAAAAATATGTTCTTGATTTCTCTTTATTTATCAGTTGTCCCGAAAGGTTAGTGTAACAATCCAGTACTTCCCTTATCACCTCTACTTCCGAAAGAGTGGCTTCACCAAATAGCATAGTGTCATCGGTGAATTGGGCACGAGTGATTGGTTCAATGTTTCTGGCCACTCGAATCCATTTCCATCCTCTGATTACCTGTCGATGCCTAATCATACCTCCCAAAGTTTTTGCCATTAAAACAAAGAGACATGGGGACAAAGGGTCCCCTTGTCTTAGGCCTTGTGAAATTTCAAAGAAACCACATAATGATCCATTTACCACTACTGATATTCTTGCTATAGATAAACAATGAAAGATACCTTCAAACCATTTCTGACTGAATCCCATTTTCTCAAGTATCCTTAAAAGAAAATTCCATCTGACTCTATCATATGCCTTACTCACATCTATCTTGATTAACATACTTTTTTGATTTGATTGATTGATAGAGTGTATTACTTCATTAACTAGAATAATACTATCGACAATTTCCCTACCTGGTGTGAAACCATTCTGGTTTTTAGAAATAATTCTCCCTAAGATCGGCTTGAGTCTGTTTGCTATGGATTTGGTTATTATTTTATATATTGAGTTGCATAATGAGATGGGCCTGAAATCATTTACCATTTTGCAGTCTAAGTTTTTTGGTATTAAAGTGATGACTATGTTGTTGATTTCTCTTACAAATTTGTTCTTCTTTCTGAAATCTTCCACTATCCTCCAAACCTCCTTGCCCATAATAGACCAGAACTTCTAAAAGAACAAGGCTGAGAATCCATCTAGACCTGGCGCCTTGTCTGGATGCAGTTGGAAGGTTGCCTTCTTAACCTCCTCTTTCATGAAAGGTTCATCTAATTTGTCTTTTTCTTCATCTGTGAGAATTTGATTAATACAGCTTGTTGCTAGCTCTATATCCCTCCAATCAAACCCTTCATCTAGAACCAAAAAATTCTGGAAATAGTTTGCAATCTCTTTTTCAATATCTTTTGGTTCCTTTAAGATATCCCCATTTCTGTTGGTGAGCTCTAAAATTTTATTTATCATCCTTCTAGCTTTGACTGAATTGTGAAAGAAAATTGTATTTCTATCCCTTGCATCCAACCAAACCTCTCTAGCCTTATTCCTCCAGTACTCTTCTTCCCTTGCAAGGAGCTCCTCTCATTCTGCCATTAATTATTTTTCTTTCAAAAAGTCTACTTGAAACATACCCTCCTTTATGATTTTCCTGTTTAAGGCCTCCAGTTCTCCTTCCACTCTTCCCTTCTCCTGAAAGATATCTTTGAAAGTTTCTTTATTACATTCCCTTAATCTCTTCTTTACATGTGCTAGTCTTTTGCAAAATACATAACTAACCGAACCTCCCTTGCCTGGAACCTCCAACCAGCACTAACTAATCAGTGCTACTAATTCTTCTCTTCTCCACCACATTTTTTCAAATTTAAAATATGAATTTCTAGGTTTGACCAAGGTGCTAATCTCCAATTTGATAGGATAGTGATCAGACAAAGAGCAAGGTAATATACTTGATTCCATCCCCCAATCGGTTTCTAGCCATTCCATGCTAGATAGAAACCTATCCAGTCATTCAGTAATGTTAATGAAGCCTTGTCTTCTATTGGTCCAAGTGTATCTTCCTTCCTTTGGCAAGATATCTATTAAATTTCCCTCCTCCACAAATTGTCTGAAATCCTTGACAGAGCTATTTTCTGTTCTCATGCCTCCTCTTTTCTCCTCCAATCCCAACACCGCATTAAAATACCCTCCCAAAATCAACCTTTCTCCTCCTATTCTTTGACATTCATCTAAAATGCTTCTCCAAACTTCCCTTTTTTCCTCTAACTTGATAGGTCCATAGACACTAAAAATCCAAAAAATAACATTCAAATTAGTTAGGAAGACTTTACCTGAGATCCAATTTTGGCAAATCTCAATATCTTTGATGTCCACATTAAAAGGATTCCACATCAATCCAACTCCTCCTGCCATTCCCCTTGGTTCACTAAAGACTCATGTTAAAGGTCTACAATGCCTTAGAAAATCCAACACTTCTTCTTGCACCAACCTAGTTTCCTGTAAGAGTACTATGTGCATCATTTGTTTGACTAGCTAGCGCTTAATTGAGCACCTTTTGTTAGGGGCATTTAAGCCCCGAAAATTCCATGATAAGATTTTCATGGCTTCCCAATGGAGGCACTTCCTCCCTTAGATCTTAACATATACTTCTTGATGCTTGTCAGGCCTTTCTCCACTGCATAATCCTCCCTCTTTTCCTTATCTATCTTCCTTCCAACCTTCTTCTCTGTAACCAATTCGCCTTGGGCACTTCTTGCCACAGACTAGCTAATGTGTATGTGGTCAATTATTCCAATTTCCTCTCTTTCCTCACTAGTTGCCTCCTCATCTGACCAAGCTTCTCTCAAATCATCACCTCCTTCAAGAGTTTCCAACATGACCTCCTGAGAGGATTCCCTCCTGCCTTCTTGGATGACTCTTCTTACCAAAGCCTCTGAGTCCTCTGGGAGATTGATTTGTTTGTTGCCCTCTATTCTGTTTTCAATTTCCGTATTATTCTTCCCTTGTAGTCCCTCTGTGTTGGCTCCAAGATCAAGATCTACTTCTACATTTTTTTCTGGATTAATTTGATCCCTTACTGCCAATTTAGCCTGGAACCTGTTGTGATGTTCACAACACGCCCCATTATGCTCCTTTGCAAAATGGGGACCCCTGCTGATGTTTTACTTTTTTTTGCTTCTGCTTGTGTTTTTCTGCTTTTTGGCGGTTTGGTAAAAATGAAGGTCAGGTGCATCATCATCATGATATTGGATGAGGTAGGTCATCATCATGAGGTCAGTTTGTCAAAGTTCATATTTTGTTTCTGTGACCTCATATTTAGAAAGAGCTTGAAATTTCATGCAGGTTTGCCTTTTACTTCACTTGAAAATTCGTCCATATGTGGAAGTTATGCACGGTCAAAGTTTTGGTCAAACCTGATAATCGCAAGTCATCATCATATTTTTTTTTTTTTTGTTGTCAAGGTCATCATGATCTTGGTCTATCACCCGATAAAAATCATGTAGTCGCAATATCCGGATGTCAATCTTAGGTGGTAGTGCCCTTTACTCGTCAAATGGCCTTAGGCGCATTGTCAGCATCATGATTTTAGGAGGGTCATATTTTATAACTTGGTTTTGCTGTATGAAGGACATCATCATCATATTTGAACCCCCCCCGATAATATCCTGAGGTTCAAATATCCGAATATCATGATGACGTCAACTTTAAGTCAAGGTAAGTTCCCCCGTCGAGTGGTCTTTGTATCGCGAGCATCTTCATGATATCTTTGCATCGCCTAAAATTAAAATATCATGCTGATAGTATAAGATCACCCTGACTTAGAAAATTCATCATCGGCATATTTGCATGCGCATGCTATAAACCTATCGGAAGGTCATCATCCTGATATTTGCTGAAGTTCGCTAAGATGATGATGACGACTTCATATCCTCCTGATCTCCTTTTGTATGATCATGATCATCATCCTGATCTTTCACAAGAGAGTCATATTCGCTGAAATTTGCTAAGTGATGGAGACATCATCATCATAATTCGATAAAGAGGATCATCATGTTCATATCCTCCTGATCGCCTTTTTTGCAATATCATGCTGATCACCCTATCTATTCAGAAGAAGGCGATATTCCATTCCTCAAACAGCATGATCATATTTTACAATATCACCCTAGCACAAATTCATGATGACCTCAACTCATCCTTGTGCTCCGAAAACGAAATATGATGATTACGTCATCATGATAATTCGATGAGGATGATCATCATCATATTTTTTATCCTATCATATTGTCAAGATCATCATGATCTTGTTTGTCCCCCTGATATTTAGTAAAGTCCTCCTGCCGATGAAGTAAGACCTTTTGAAAATATCCTGATGATCCTCATCATCACATTTTCCCTTCGGCAGGATATTTTCTAAAAACATGATCCGGTTAGCGAAATATCATGATGACGTCATGTTCTAAGTTTAACAAAGGCTCCGGATATCATGATGACGTCATCCCGATTTGATAAACGAAAGAACAAATATCCTGATGATCATCATCATCACATTTTCCCTTCGGCAGGATATTTTCCAAAGCACGATCCGGTTCCCGAATATGATGATGACGTCTTATTCTAAGTTCGACAAAAGCAAATATCCTGATGGTCATCATCATCCTGATCTTTCGAGAGGGTTACCTTGGCCGCAAAAGGGGTCATATTACATTCATCATCCTGATCATGCTCCTTAGGTGACCCGATATTGCAATTATCCCCTGATCTTAATTGAACATGATGATGACGTCATTTTTTGCACTTTAATGAAACCCGAATATGACGATGACGTCACCATCATCTTCCTTTCCTCGGCAGCATGATCATATTCCATATCCTCCTTTTCTCCTTCAACATGATGATGATGATGATGTTATTCTTTTCCCCGATATGTAGAAGCGAAACATCCTGATGACGTCATCTGGACCTTCAGAAGAGAAAGCATCATATTTCCAGAATATCATGATGATGAAGTGAATATCGACCAACATGATTTTTTGACGCGCCGATGACGATAGTCATGCCGATGGGCGGGAAATGAGGCGGTGGAATTTTAAAGTGTTTTTTTTGGCGCCTGTGGCATTTTCCCGGTCAGCGATAGTTGACCCGATGAATTTTGAGCAGTCTGGGCGCATTTTGGGCGCGTTTGAGGATTATTCTGGATCCGATCTCCGCAATCTTGCGCAGTCACCTGGATTTAAACGGTTATTTTAATTTCATGCTGTTTATGTGATAAATGAAATACTTATTGCTTGTCTTGTCTTGCAGGCTTGCAGTTGAGGAAGCAGCTGGAAAGTCAATACAGTGACCTCATAGAGGCAGAAGATCTGATCTCAGGAGCAAGAAGATAAGGATGAAATGCGAAAAGTCAAGGCCATTCAAGTAAAGAACAAGGTTGCAGCTGAAGGTATTACTGCAACAGACAAACAGAAGTTATTACCCAGCTGCCGGAACTTCTCAGAAGGGGCAATATTTCGCCCAGATTTGACACTGCTCAGAGATATTTTGAAGAGCTGGTTCACCTGTATTTATTGCTGTAACCAGGGGTTTGAACCAGGGGTTCAGTTAGGTTTTTGCTGTAGTAAGGACAATCAGAATGCCTATATATTGTGCCTCCCTACACTGTAATACTTTACAACAGGGATTCTAGGAAAACACAGGGATTTTAGTATTTTGCCAGAATTGTAGAATCTTTCTGGGCATAGTTTAGAAGTAGAAGAAGGAGGTTGCCTGTTTGTCTGCAGTAAGGTGCGCGTGGAATGTCTGGCTACCTTACTGTATCTGTAAAGCTTGTAAGTTCTCTGTAGTATGATCAATGAAACTAAGAGTCATTCCTACATTGTAAATCGTGTATGACTATTCATTTCTAATACAATAGAATATGGAGTTCTGCATCTATCTTCTAAGTGTTCTCCTACCCTTCTTTGTGTTTTAAAATATTTTCTTTGAGAGCTTGCAATTTTAAATGTATGTTTGTGAAAATGCTCAGAACTTGCATTTAAGGTTTTTACTGTGGATTTGATCAAATTACTGTGGTATTTACATAGTGCATAACAGAAACAATTAGATCCTTCTGTAGATTAAATGAGGTATAGATTAGATCTTTCTAACTTTTCCCAACCCATCTGAAATATTTAGCTGAAAACGTAGAAATCTAAAGGAAATTGTCTCAAATTTGAAGAAGCATGCATAACAGAGCTATAAGTAGACAGTTTTCATAAATAGATAAAGAGGAAAGCTGCAAAAATTCAAGAAAACCATCTAAAACTTGCAGCCCGGTAACACTTGTATGCAAATGAACATAATACTTGTTGAAATCTCATGACCTTTTTGCATATTCTTAGTCCCGTAAACCATCAAACAAACCTAAACTACGTAAGGCCCCTTGAACATTACAGCTTCACATTGACCAACTGAACTTGACCAACTGAACCATTGTAGACTTGGGATTAGTTGAATCTCAAATGATTCCTTCTTATCTTTCAAGTATAGTTTCAGTTCATTATATGTGAATTTTAACTTATTGTTATGATTGCATCAAAACAGTCATCAACAGTTTTCTGGCGCTAGAAGGAGGGCTAGAAGGCTGTATATTGTAATCATCAACAGTTTTCTGGCGCTAGAAGGAGGGCCTGAATTGGTTTAGGGTTAAAATTTTGAGTTTTAAATGTTATATTCTGAGATATGTTAGATCTCATAAAATTTCAAAGGCCTAAAAAGTTGAAAGAAGGTCCCATTTTCAATGGACTCATATGGGGACAGTTTTCAAGTTGACATTCCTTCATTTCAGAAAGCTTTGAATAACCAGCTTTATCCCAAAAATTTATATAGCTATGGTTTATTTGGAAGGTGTAGGATACATAAGTCCGCAGAGCATGGTGAGCTTAATTGTTTAGCTTTTCTTACAAGATTAGATTTATATTTGAAAGGACTAATCTCTCTCTCAGATGTGTATAAGGCTGAAAGTTGGTAGGGAAGTGAGGAGATTATTGAGCGACAGAAGGATGCAGCATCCACGGTCATTAAATGTGCAGAGGATACAAAGATGGAACCAATGCTAAGAATAAAGGATAATAAGATCTCTTGGCAGGAATCATGTGATGGTAAGAAAAAAAATCTGTCTTTTCGTCAGGATCCAGCTGTGATTAAGGTTAGTGAAAAGTATAAATATCCTAAAAAATGCAGAGAAGAAATCACAGCTCATGTCCCTTTTCTAGATAATAAGCAAAAATGATTTAATGAAAAAGAAAAGGAAAGTGAGGTTCGTCTTGATACATTTGATAAATATATAGAGCTACTAAGGAATATTTGTCAAGAAGAAACCTCTGGGTCTGACCTGAAAAGTTTTAACGAACATGATTTGGCAAAGAAATGTAAACAAGCGTTGGCAGAATTAAAATGCACTAAAACTGATAAGATCCCTACTGTAGAAACTAGTGAAGTCACAGAAAAGAAAGTAAATCCTAGTGTTACAACTGACTTCTTTGAATTAAATGATCAAAATCAAGATTGTTGCAGATCAATAAGATTAGACTCTTCACTAAATGACAAATGTGAGTCATCTGATGAACAATTCTTGAAAAAAAAAGATACAGAGGATCATGGAGCTGCTGTACACAATCAGACATCACCCCCATGCCATGTTGAAAATAAAACAGGGGAGTACTCCTGTCAATCAAAAGATGTTGTCCCACCTTTACTCTCAAGTGATTTAGAAATGATTAATTTCTGTATGTCAGATTATGATGATGAAGATACTTACTTAAGTGCTGATGTGCAGGAAACTAATGAGAACATTGAGAGGTCTGCTGAATTTGAGGATAAACTGAACATCCAGAATGAAGGAACAAAGCTGGATGAAGATGAAGAAATGATACATCTGGAGTCATTCATCTTTCAACTTGAAAAAGGACTAGACATAGAGCTGGGCAATTAAAATGCAGAGCTAAATGAAAAGCCAGCTATTAATAAACAAGTGTGTTCCACAGAGCTAAAGGCACATCAGGTTGTCTCTTTCCTTTCCTTAGTAAATAATGATAAATGCTATTTTGATTATGGAAATTCAAGAGATAGGACATGCATATGGATTAATCATAACCCTGATGAGCTGCCTCAGTTACTAGTCATTAAGAGCTATTCTGATAAACACAATGAATCTAGAATATCAGAATTTTTTTCAGAATTCAAAGATAAATCTGCTAGGATGAGGGTCATAACTAGTACCCTGTTACTCCTGCACAACCTAAAGAAATATGCAAGTAGGGGTGTTTTTGGGTCTTTTTCCTGGGTTTCTGATTGCCTTGTAGAGGCTTGTATATAGTCTGGTAGGGTAGTTGTTTTTGTTTTTGTGTTCTTCTTTTGCTGTTTTCTTTTTGGGTTGGCTGTTTGTATAGTTCCTTTCTATTTGTACAGTTTTTCTTTTGTTGTGTTGTTTGTACAGCCTGTTTGTTTGGTTTGTTTGTTGTCTCCTCAGCAGGGATCTTTATTTTACTGTAGAGTATTAAGGAGCAAAACTAGCAACCATTCAAAACAGTATATAATTTAGGATATTCAGGTTAACCATTCGCAATTTACGCATAACTTGTCACTGTCATGAATGTAGAGAGTTGTTCATCTTCTGAAGTTTTGTATTCAATAAATGTGATTGAGAATTCGAAGCAGGTTTCTCATGATGACACACCTAAAATCCTTGGGTTTGTTGAACATACCAGTGTAGATATTAGGTGAAAAATTAGAGGTCACCCTTGCTACCATTACAATTCTCAGCTTAATTTCAGCAAGTGTCCACTCCTTGCATCATGAAGTTACAAATTGCTATACCTTATGAAATCTTTCAAAATTAGAAAACAAAAAAATAACAAAATAAATAAATAAAGCGGATTATACTGAAAATCCAGATTAAGCCATCTAAGTAACTCTACCGGGGCTATGGACGCTCGCTGGCAGTGGGGCTCTACTTAGGAGAATTGTAACGATAACCTTGCCGGGGCTATAGACGCTCGCTGGCAGCAAGGCTCTATCCGGTCGGCTATGAGGGAATATCCTCACCTACGTAGGCTAATGTCAGTCACTAGTTTGTTCAACCGATCTTCAAGATGAGGATAATTAATCACATGCACACAACTAAACTGAAAATGGAAATTCATGCATCTTTATTGAATACTTTGAGTCTCAAGCTGAATAGTAATTTGCAGGAAAGATAGTCGGGAGTTATGAGTTCATTTCATCTAGTTTCCTTGAACACTTTGAATTTAATTGTTTTATTTTGGTTGCTAGTTGTTGTGATGTTCACAACACGCCCCATTATGCTCCTTTGCAAAATGGGGACCCCTGCTGATGTTTTGCTTTTTTTTGCTTCTGCTTGTGTTTTTCTGCTTTCTGGCGGTTTGGTAAAAATGAAGGTCAGGTGCATCATCATCATGATATTGGATGAGGTAGGTCATCATCATGAGGTCAGTTTGTCAAAGTTCATATTTTGTTTCTGTGACCTCATATTTAGAAAGAGCTTGAAATTTCATGCAGGTTTGCCTTTTACTTCACTTGAAAATTCGTCCATATGTGGAAGTTATGCACGGTCAAAGTTTTGGTCAAACCTGATAATCGCAAGTCATCATCATCATTTTTTTGTTGTTGTTGTCAAGGTCATCATGATCTTGGTCTATCACCCGATAAAAATTATGTAGTCGCAATATCCGGATGTCAATCTTAGGTGGTAGTGCCCTTTACCCGTCAAATGGCCTTAGGCGCATCGTCAGCATCATGATTTTAGGAGGGTCATATTTTATAACTCGGTTTTGCTGTATGAAGGACATCATCATCATATTTGAACCCCCCCCCCCCCCCCCCGATAATATCCTGAGGTTCAAATATCCGAATATCATGATGACGTCAACTTTAAGTCAAGGTAAGTTCCCCCGTCGAGTGGTCTTTGTATCGCGAGCATCATCATGATATCTTTGCATCGCCTAAAATTAAAATATCATGCTGATAGTATAAGATCACCCTGACTTAGAAAATTCATCATCGGCATATTTGCATGCGCATGCTATAAACCTATCGGAAGGTCATCATCCTGATATTTGCTGAAGTTCGCTAAGATGATGATGACGACTTCATATCCTCCTGATCTCCTTTTGCATGATCATGATCATCATCCTGATCTTTCACAAGGTCATATTCGCTGAAATTCGCTAAGTGATGGAGACATCATCATCATAATTCGATAAAGAGGATCATCATGTTCATATCCTCTTGATCGCCTTTTTTGCAATATCATGATGATCACCCTATCTATTCAGAAGAAGGCGATATTCCATTCCTCAAACAGCATGATCATATTTTACAATATCACCCTAGCGCAAATATCATGATGACCTCAACTCATCCTTGTGCTCCGAAAATGAAATATGATGATTACGTCATCATGATAATTCGATGAGGATGATCATCATCATATTTTTTATCCTGTCATATTGTCAAGATCATCATGATCTTGTTTGTCCACCTGATATTTAGTAAAGTCCTCCTGCCGATGAAGTAAGACCTTTTGAAAATATCCTGATGATCCTCATCATCACATTTTCCCTTCGGCAGGATATTTTCTAAAAACATGATCCGGTTAGCGAAATATCATGATGACGTCATGTTCTAAGTTTAACAAAGGCTCCGGATATCATGATGACGTCATCCCAATTTGATAAACGAAAGAACAAATATCCTGATGATCATCATCATCACATTTTCCCTTCGGCAGGATATTTTCCAAAGCACGATCCGGTTCCCGAATATGATGATGACGTCTTATTCTAAGTTCGACAAAAGCAAATATCCTGATGGTCATCATCATCCTGATCTTTCGAGAGGGTTACCTTGGCCGCAAAAGGGGTCATATTACATTCATCATCCTGATCATGCTCCTTAGGTGACCCGATATTGCAATTATCCCCTGATCTTAACTGAACATGATGATGACGTCATTTTTTGCACTTTAATGAAACCTGAATATGACGATGACATCACCATCATCTTCCTTTCCTCGGCAGCATGATCATATTCCATATCCTCCTTTTCTCCTTCAACATGATGATGATGATGATGTTATTCTTTTTCCCGATATGCAGAAGTGAAACATCCTGATGACATCATCTGGACCTTCAGAAGAGAAAGCATCATATTTCCAGAATATCATGATGATGAAGTGAATATCGACCAACATGATTTTTTGACGCGCCGATGGCGATAGTCATGCCGATGGGCGGGAAATGAGGCGGTGGAATTTTAAAGTGTTTTTTTTTGGCGCCTGTGGCATTTTCCCGGTCAGCGATAGTTGACCCGATGAATTTTGAGCAGTCTGGGCACATTTTGGGCGCGTTTGAGGAGTATTCTGGATCCGATCTCCGCAATCTTGCGCAGTCACCTGGATTTAAACGGTTATTTTAATTTCATGCTGTTTATGTGATAAATGAAATACTTATTGCTTGTCTTGTCTTGCAGGCTTGCAGTTGAGGAAGCAGCTGGAAAGTCAACACAGTGACCTCATAGAGGCAGAAGATCTGATCTCAGGAGCAAGAAGATAAGGATGAAATGCGAAAAGTCAAGGCCATTCAAGTAAAGAACAAGGTTGCAGCTGAAGGTATTACTACAACAGACAAACAGAAGTTATTACCCAGCTACCGGAACTTCTCAGAAGGGGCAATATTTCACCCAGATTTGACACTGCTCAGAGATATTTTTGAGAACTGGTTCACCTGCATTTATTGCTGTAACCAGGGGTTTGAACCAGGGGTTCAGTTAGGTTTTTGCTGTAGTGAGGACAATCAGAATGTCTTTATATTGTGCCTCTCTACACTGTAATACTTTACAACATGGATTCTAGGAAAACACAGGGATTTTAGGATTTTGCCAGAATTGTAGAGCCTTTCTGGGCATAGTTTAGAGTAGAAGAAGGAGGTCGCCTGTTTGTCTGCAGCAAGGTGCGCGTGGAATGTCTGGCTGCCTTACTGTATCTGTAAAGCTTGTAAGTTCTCTGTAGTATGATCAATGAAACTAAGAGTCATTCCTACATTGTAAATCATGTATGACTATTCGTTTCTAATACAATAGAATCTGGAGTTCTGCATCTATCTTCTGAGTGTTCTCCTGCCCTTCTTTGTGTTTTGAAATATTTTCTTTGAGAGCTTGCAATTTTAAATGTATGTTTGTGAAAATGCTCAGAACTTGCATTTAAGGTTTTTACTGTGGATTTGATCAAATTACTGTGGTATTTACATAGTGCATAACAGAAACAATTAGATCCTTCTGTAGATTAAATGAGGTATAGATTAGATCTTTCTAACTTTTCCCAACCCATCTGAAATATTTAGCTGAAAACGTAGAAATCTAAAGGAAATTGTCTCAAATTTGAAGAAGCATGCATAACAGAGCTATAAGTAGATAGTTTTCATAAATAGATAAAAAGGAAAGCTGCAAAAATTCAAGAAAACCATCTAAAACTTGCAGCCCGGTAACACTTGTATGCAAATGAACAGAATACTTGTTGAAATCTCATGACCTTTTTGCATATTCTTAGTCCCGTAAACCATCAAACAAACCTAAACTACGTAAGGCCCCTTGAACATTACAGCTTCACATTGACCAACTGAACTTGACCAACCGAACCATTGTAGACTTGGGATTAGTTGAATCTCAAATGATTCCTTCTTATCTTTCAAGTATAGTTTCAGTTCATTATATGTGAATTTTAACTTATTGTTATGATTGCATCAAAACAGTCATCAACAGTTTTCTGGCGCTAGAAGGAGGGCTAGAAGGCTGTATATTGTAATCATCAATAGAACCCTTGACCCCTTTCCGATTGCTAGGGAGTTTCATTATCCCTCTTAGTTTCCTAATTTTCCAAATCCTTCCTTTCCCCTTCCCCTGCGTTTTCTCTGTTCGCAAAGGTTGTATGTTTAGATTCTTCTTTTTGATTTCTAGGGCATCTTGATTCCATGTGCCTCCTACTTTTATAGAGAAGACAAAAAAACTTTCTTTCTTCAATCTCAATTTCTTGCTCCCAAACTCTTGCTGATGTGATCAATTTTATTTTCTTAGGGATCTTCTTAACTGCTAGCAGATTTATTCTTGTAAAATAAATTGAATCATTGTTTCCCATATCCAAATTCATCACGTTTCCCAAATTATCTCCTATTTGATATAAGCAGCTTCCTGACCAATACTCAAATGGGAGATTATACAGCCTGATCCAAATCGGTTCCTTATACGGATCAAAAACTTTCAGGTTGAAATTTGATCTCCATTTCTGAACATAGATAAAATCAAATCCTATATTCCAGGAAATTTTTTCCAGAATTTTATCCCTCTCTGCCTCCCCTCAGAAATCCACTACAAAGAATTGGTTAGGAATGAAATGAACAACTTCTGTCACTTCCCAGTTTTCCCATATCCATTTCTTAATTTGTGACTTGGATAGGTTTTGGCCAATTACCTTTCCTATTAGTGCTGATCATTCTAGGGCTTCAATAACCTTGTCAAATTTTTCTACAACATTTCTATCTCTTCTTCCTGTATCTGCTCCGGCCCTCCTCAAATAATGTCCGCATATGTTCTTCTTTCACTCCTGATTGGTATTTTGTTGACTCATGTCACGGCGTATGGGACTTCGCATCCTGGATTCGGAAGACCTTCGTCACTATTTTCGCCACCTTTCGCTTGCTTTTTCTCTACCTTTGCCTACTCCATCCTGAATTATAATTATATTTATATTATAATATAGTTAGGGTTTATTATATTTAATTGGTGTTTACCTAAATCAAAAGAATCAAGTGGGGAGTTAAGAGGCCTCTTCCACATAAGCATTTAAATGGAACATTTGCCATTTTTTCTTCATATTTTTGGAAGTTAGAAATTGTGGGCCCCATGCACAAATACCCGCTCCCTGAATAGATAGGTTGTAGCATGGATGGGGCAAGCATCCATGGCCTGATGTAAATACAGGCCTGGATAGCCACTGTCATGAGATCGGATGACATAGGGCTTAATGAATTTAATAAGTCACTCATAGTTTAATATGGTGATTTGAGCCCACATGCAATGAATGTCCTTACAATGAGACCTCCCATGGATATCCCAAGATGCTTTCAAACACAACCCAACCTACCTCAGTAAAATGTTAGTGAACTTGGGGCAAGATACTATTATGTCCTCCATTATATAGTTCTGTGTCACATTTGAACTTGGCCAATGGGATCGAGCCATCTTATCCTTCCTATTCTTAAATTAAAACAAATGTGGGTGCCAAAATTAAATTAAAGGAGTCATATGCACCCATTAGGATCAGAAGGCAAGGATTTCAATGCTGAAAATAAAGTTGCAGTGTTACATTAGTTATTTGACAATGTAGATAGCACGTGGCTTAACCCTAAATCCATATTAATATACCTTGACAAAACAAGTTGATTTCCATGGGATCATTATTTTTGTTGTTGGTTACCTATGTAACGTGAGGAAACAAGTTAAGTAATATGGGAATTGGTTATCACAAGTCATCAAATAATTACAATGAAGAGCACATAGGCTAAGGCAAAGGTCGATAAAATATGGGGGACCAAAAACATTAGGCCAACAAGAGACATAATGAGACTAGCAATAGAGTTGAGGACTAGTTATTAGTCACACTAGACAAGAATTGTAAAGTGATGAATTAAGTTATTAGCAACCGGGTGTAATAAGTCAATGCATAGTTGAAACATAAAGTACATGGCCAAGGCAAGGTAAATAACATAATTATGAAACAAAGACATAAGCAAGTTTAAACAATTTACAATACTATGGATGCATAGAAAGGTGAAAGTAGACATTTACACATATCACATAGAGCAATGGGAGATGGGGAGCTCATGACCCAATAATACATGATTTTAGATTGGTTATCAATCGGGTTCATGAATTATTTATAAAGGGCGATAGGGGATACATTTATAAGACTAAGCAACAACACAAAATGTATTAGGATAGGTAACTAGGGGCAACATAAAATGCATGCATTAAAAATCTAGTAGTTTCAAATTTAAATTGAACTTGGACATATGGGGGTAAAAGGAGACCCAACACAACCTAGTGTACAATTTAAAATAAGTCATAATTTAGTTAGCTCATGATAGTTAGTACAAAAAGAGAACAAATGTTTCAATTTTAAATTTTACAATTTGGGGTTTAGATCCATGCACATAGGAATGATCTTAATCAATTTTGCACTTGTGGTCCTGAATGGAATATTTAGGTTTGATGGATGATTTCTAAGGATGAGTAGTGATGGTATACAGATTGACTAATGTCATTTGTCAACTTTAATATGAAAAATACTATCTTATAGAATAGTCAATATTTTTATGGACAACATAATGGTAATGTGCTTAAAACATAAAGGAAAAGGATATGGATATGCAATTTGCACCATTACAAAAATTAACATTAATAAATGAAAGTAATCTTACAAAATATAAGTAGCACAATAACATTATACTATGTTTACCAATGTATTGGATATATACATGATAAATATTTAATATATATTTATTAAATGTAAAATTTAAATATAACAATAGATTCATGAAGGTGGATGAATAGGATAACACATTATTTGTATCAAAATTAAGGGACATGTTCTATATTTAATAATGAATATTAATAGTTAATCAAGCTTAATTAGTTTTATAAGAATATACAATGTTGATGTGTGATGTGTTTGATTACTAATGCTCTTGTATTTAGATATTAAATATGTTAGTATTCGAGGGTCAATTTCATTACCTAGTGATGATTGATGTGACTCTTAAAAGGATATTGAACCTAATTAAATTATTTAAATGATATTTAATTTTAAAATAATATTAAAAGGATAATAAAATCAATTATACTAATTTAAGTATAGCCAGCACATTTTTTTAAATTGAAAAGTGGTCCCAAAAAATATTATTATAACTTGAACTTTATTCCCAAATATACAAAATTACCCCTCCACCTATCGTGTGGCATTATTTGCTAGGTACTCATGTTACTTTTGCATGATTTTCCAAGTATATTCTATGGTTCCTTTTTAATTAAAGAGATAAACTTATTCATGCCATACGAAGGACGACGAAACAAAAAAAAACAAAGAACAAACTTAAATAAGACGGCAAATATTTTTGAATTTATCCACCATTGTGTTACAGTAAAACATGGTCATGAACCATATTGAATGAAGGAAATAACGATACAAATGACTGGTGTTAGACTTTGGTTGCATTGTGCTTCTGCTAGCAACATTGAGTCCGGTGTTTGCCAAATAATTAATTGGGTTCGCCAACAATGCTGGAGGTTTGAATGCTGCCCTCACAAATAAAAAATAGTTGGCCTTTTTATAGAGTGACATCAATGCCTGCACACGGTTGTTTCACAAATTGAGTTTTCGTTTTTGTTCTTTTTTTTTTTCCATATTTGGAAGTTCAGTAATTTTTGAACTGTTGGAAGAAAGAAAGCAGAAAAATCTGTCTTGTCATATGATTAGAAATCAAATAGAATAATGATGTGATTACGCCTATGGTAGGAGAGTGAGTATTTATTTATTGCATTGCGTTGGCAGATCTGCAGCACCACATCGATCTATCAATATTCATCTCGGAGGTGGTGCAGGCAGTGAATAGGATTGTGTTGGTGATTGACCGCAACTTCCCCTTGCAAACAAACGAGGGATTGCTATCATAACCTCACGCCTGGAATCAAGATTTTGGCGGATACCTCTAATTAAATGAAGGAAACAATGATTAGAGTGACTAGTGTTTGATTGGTGGTTGAATGTGCTTCTGCTAACATAGAATCTGGTATTGGCCAAATATTTAATTCGGTTCACCCTCCAGAACGAACAATGTTGAAAGTTTGAATGCTGCTCTCACAAATAAAAAATAGCTGACCTTTTTAGAATGACATCAATGCCTGAAAGTGAAAGCCACGGGCTGTTCTTAAATATCATCCACTTCAAGAGTCAAAGGTCAATTTTGGCCAATAAAAATAGGACAAATATTTACCATTTTTTGTTGTAAATGAGGTGTAAAATTGTTATTGGCTGTTTGACCGTTGAAGTGGATGATATTTAATTAGAGTGTTGTGGCACAAATTGAGTTTTCCTTTTAGTTCCTTTTTTCCATATTTGGAAGTTCAGTGTTTTTGAACCGAAAGTATAGGTTTGTTGTTACACCGAAACTTGTGAGTGTTAATGAACTTTCTAAATCTGCACTTTCACTTAGACTCAGAGCCACGGTTAATCCACGAGATCAATTCTCAAGATGTGACAATTAATCCAACAGAAAGAGAGCAGAAAAATCTGTCTTTGTTATATGATTAAAAATCAATTAGAAAAATGATGAGATTACGCCTCCGGTAGGAGAGTGAGTTTTATCTAATGCACTGCACTGGCACCTATCAATATGGGAGGGGGGGGCAGTGATTAAGATCGTGGTGGGTGATTGACCGCCACCTCCCCTTGCAAACAAAGGAGGGATTGCAAGCTTAACCTATTATGCGATTGGAAATTTCACGCCCTGAATTATGAATTTGACCGATACTTCAAATTAACTGAAAGAAACAATGATACAAATGACTGGTTTTAGATTGGTGGTTGCATGTACATCTGCTAACAACATGGAATCCGGTATTTCCAAAATAATTAATTCGGCTCACCTTCTAACATCAATAATGTTAAATGTTTGAACGCTGCTCTGACAAATAAAAAATAGCTGGCGTTTTTTAAGAATGACATCGATGCCTGAATGTGGTTGATTCAGAAATAGAGTTTTCGGTTTTTTTTTTCGCTTTACATTCATTTGATCAAAACTCAAATAGAAAAATGATGAGATTACGCCTGCGGTAGGACAGTGAGTATTTATTGATTGCATTGCACTGGCAGATCTGCAGCACCGTATTGATCTATCAATATTTATCTCAGAAGGCGGGCAGGCAGTGAATAAAGTTATGCTGGTAGTGATTGACACCGATGCCTTTCCCATAACCTCCCATGACCAATTATGTTTTTCCATTACTGCCACTAACTTCAAATGAATATTCCGTTGTCTAAATCTTTTAAAAGCATTATGAATGAATATGTGAGTCAACTATGAAAGACATAAGTTTGAAACATATCTTACAATCCATGAACTAAACTTCTCCAGACTGAAAATACAATGTGTGGTTAGACCGGCAATTTTATATATGCAATAAAATTTTAACACAACCCTAAAACAACATAAAATTAGGAATACATTTTTGTTGGGGTGCACATAGCTCTGTTAATTGAACAAAAAGGCTGTCTTTTTCCAACCATGCTTTTCAGATAACCTCAAATTACCACAAAAACACATCTTACAAATCATCAATTAAACTTGTGCCTATTGAAAAAACACAATATGTAATTGAACCTCCAACTTTGATTATAAAATGAAATTGTAAAGCAACAATTTAGATTTATTTTAAAGTCTCAAAGAATAGTGAGAAACAAAAATGTGAAATTAATTCACCTAGTCACTCACCCACAAAAGTTGTGATTGGCTGGATGTCGGCTGGATGTCGTTTGATTATTGAATCCTAAATTACAATTCCTACAACTCCTCCCTGCTTGATTCCATCGGCGTCAATGGTAGAATAGATAATACGACAAAAAACTAAGTGTTTGAAAGTTCCAACAAAGTTGGGTCATTGGCGGGAAATAAGGTGTTTGCTAGCACGCCATCCTCATGGAAAAGGGCAAGTGGATGCCATTAAACCCAACGGCACTGGCAGGTCCCATCGCAAGCTTTTTTGTTGGGAGCATTTTGTCATGGATACCATTTTGTATGGTGATTTGTATGTGTTATGATGTCGTTTTTTATGGTGATTTGTACGTTATGATGTCTTAGGCATGCCATTTTTTTGGGAGAGTAGTCGCTTCCTACTTTGGGCATGCCTAAGACATCCGTTTTGCATGCTTTTACATGCCACATATGCATGGGCATACTAATGCTTACTAACATACCATTTGTATTTTCTGTCATGATTTTTCAAGATACAATCAATTCCTTTTTGAAGTGTGTTTATATTGACTGTATTTTCATTGATGATGTAAACCATCATGATTGTTAGAACCTTTTTGAAGTGTATTTATATTGAGTGTGTTTTTACCTAATGATGTAAACCATCATGATTGTCATCACTTTTTTGAAGTGTGTTTACATTGAGTGTGTTTATATTAACTGTCTGATGATGTAAACCATCATGATTGTTAGTAGTTTTTTGAAGAGTGTTTATATTGAGTGTGTTTTTACATAATGATGTAAACCATCATGATTGTCAACATTTTTTTGAAGTGTGTTTACATTGAGTGTGATTTATGCCTACCAACATATAGTTGGTAGTTTCTATCATTTTTCAAACATGTAATTATGTTTATATTGAGAGTGTTTTTCAACACATTATTATGTAAAGTACTAGGATTCAAACCTGTGACTTGTATTTTATCAGGAAACACATTAACCAACTATGTTGCATGAGAAATGATGTTTCCAACTATAGTGGTACATTTATGAGACTTTCTATTCCATAATAAGTGGGCCCCACTAGTGTCAATCCATGATGGATGGTATGTCGAGTATGAAACAATAATTTTAACGATGTGATAGTATGTTAGAGGTATGCCCATAGGCATGTCTAGTATGGAGCTTAGCTTTTGCCCAAATTGCAAACACATGAGAGATTCTATCATAACCTATTATGTGATTCAAAATTTCATACCTAAAATCAATAGTTTGATAGTAACTATTTTTCAATTTATATAAATAAGAAATTATTATAAATTGTTCAAAAAGAAAATACAGTTTATAAGGATCTAATTTATAATTTTTTTTACTATTTCAAATATGTGCTCTATGGGACACTTTACATGCACTTCAAGCTCTTTGCAATCTATACCTTAGATTCTCTTATTATTGGAGCTCCTTTGTTGACTACCATTTATAACAATTTTTAAGTATTCATGACAATTTGTATACATTTATACATTTAGATCAAAATCAAAGAAAACCATATATTTAGATTTAGATCTCTCATATTTGTGTCAAAACCTTTTTAAAAAGGGTGTTTAAATAAATCTTGTAAAAAATATAGCTAGATATTTTAAAAACAAGTGAAGTCTATTGTTAATATTTTCTCAAATATTAAAAAATACACATATATATAACAAATAATTAAAAATTTAAAAACTTAACTAAATATTTTAAAGATCTCTATCTAAAATATTAGATATAGAAAAATTTGAAATTAAATTAAAAGTTAATTAATATTTTTAAGGACCAATAAAATTTTCCTAAGTTTAATCTAAAATGCATAAAATAAGTAATAATTAATCTAACTTAAGAAATGAAAGTTGTAGTTAATATAACTAAGAATTAAATGTTATTTTATTAAAACAATGGAAATACATAAGTATAAAGATGATGTGTAAATTATTATCAACATTAATATCTAATAAGTGTTTTCGTATTGAAAACTAATCTTCTTTGTTTATATTTCATTTTAGATTTTACACACACCCTACAATTACAAAATGGCATGCCTAAGACATCATAACATACAATTCACCATACAAAATGCCATTATATTATACAAATCACGCCATACCAAAAACGGATGATGGGACTTGCCAATGCCGTTGCGTTTCATAAAATGATGATGGAGTATCCACGCCACTTCCAGTTGCGATGGGCCCCTCCCCATATGCTAGAAATTTTAAAACTTTCCAAGCTAAAAAAACCCATTTTCCCTCATTCATCGGATGTATCATTTTTTTCGCATAGCCAGTAAAACAACAAAATTTTAGGGAGCTACAACGACGTGAAGCTAGGTGCAGCAACGAGAAGCTAGGTGCCGCAAGCCATGAGGAGGGTATTTGCAGATGGAAGGGAAGCGATGACAATAGGTAAGATTGCAAGTTATATTAAAACAGGTTTTTTTGTATTGTTGTTTTGTAGGGAGAATGGCAGCTTGCGAAGCTCAAATCCTATGTGCTTAATTCCTGTGCTTAATGTCTGGTTCCCTAGACTGCGGGGTGTTTGGTGTAAACTTGAAATGGGTTTTATTTTCCAAATATTCAGTAGCAGAAAACTTAGTTTGATGCCATTTTTAAAAACTTTTTTTCCCAAAAATTCAGTAACAAAAAACCCAGTTTAATGTCATTTTTAATATGTTCTTTTTCCAAAAATTTAGTAAAAAAAACCCAGTTTGATGTCATTTTTTATATGTTTTTGCAGAGCAGTGGAGGGGATTTGTGGATGATGACTTGATGCCAACAAGATGTCTTAATGCATTCCTCCTTATTAGCATCAATGAGTCACTCTGGAGATCTAGCTCACTGATGAATCGTATAGGTTCAAAAGTTGGCCAAAATAACCTTGTCATTCAGTACTCTCAATTGTACACTAGCCTCTACTTAGATTCCTTCAACTCCACATAACCATGGTTTATTCAATCCCTACAAATGTGAGTTACATTGCACATTCTCTCTGTCTATAACATGATTTTTATGATAGCTTTTTCATCCTCACGTGATAGAGATTCCATCTTCTTGATAAAATCCTTTTTAAATTTTGTAACCATGATATCAAACATTCTTTGTTCAACCAGATCATCCTTCTCATTCAAAACTTATTTGTATCCAATATCCTTGAACAACGCATGAAGCTTTTTGACTTCCTTATCCACTTCTTCTTATTGCATTTGAATTTTTCAATATGTTTTCCAACTTTCTTCACAATACCCTAGAGAAATTAAGAAGCTTGTATTAGAATTCATCATCAACCACCACATTAATATTCTTACATGTCAACCATCAGCTTTCACTTGCTTAATAAGCTTAACTTTTCTTAAGACATTTTAATCTTCCATTTTTGTCATTCAATTACCCTAAGGGTTTACTAATGTATTTCTACAGTTTTTTGGTAAACCTTAATTATTGAGACAATTTCTTTAAATTTAGAGTGATATCTTTTCCTTAAATACCTAATCACTTGTATGACAACTATTTTCTTCAATTTCTTTTCTCTCTAATCAAATATTGGACTTCGTCCATGTAGATCTAGTATTGCCTTGATCACCAAAGGTATTTCTTCAAGTCCTTTTTTCTTTCTAGATACTGAGAAAAATGCTTTCTCTATCTTTGCAATTACTCCTCCCAAGGACCATTTTTTTTTGTTAAGCACTCTTTTTAATTTCCTAGTACTTTTGTCATAAGTAAGGTCTCTAAATATACATCTTCTAGAATCTATAGTTGACTTTGAGCTTGAATTGATTATCAAATTATGACTTAAGGCTCTTAGAGTCAACATTTCTTATATAGAATTCCTTAGTGTTGGCTTAGCATTACTATTAGAAAGAGGCCACTCAAGATTTACTTGAAGGGAACCAAGTGTGGATAAGTTATAGTGGTAAAAATAGTTATTGTGGTAGGTAAAAGAATAGACACAAACTCTTAATAAGGTGAAAAGTGGGGAAAATGAATCGACCATTAAACTTGAAAGACTAGATACAATAGAAATTGAGACTATAATGCCCCTTACCACACCTAAGACAAAACTAAGACTTATATCAATGGACACCATATCTTGAATTTAATTAGCTTCACACATAATAGGGTTAACTCTCATAGTGGCAATAGAGGGGTCATAATGTTGGAGACAATGAGGTACTGAGAGGGGTGGTGAATCAACACACACTAAAACTTAAACAAATATTTGTAGATAAAACTAAATAACTTAAAGAGAAGAAAGTAAATCATGCAACACAAGAACACTAGGATTTTTTATGTGGAAAACCCTAAAATAGGGAAAAACTATGGTGAGTGTTAGCTCACAATATATTATGCTCACTAAAAAAATATTACAACTTTGTTTTCGGATGCAACCCAAGGAAGCTACTACTCTCGGTACTTTGCTTATAGAAATTACAACTTTGATTCAGGGTAGAACCGAAGGAAGCTACTACTCCCTGAATATTCTGCTCACTAAATTTAGGATTTACAAAGATAGATATATGGACTACTACAAAATAGACATCTGACTTATACTGATAATGTAGTCTTCTTTTTCTGCTCAAAACATGCCTTCAAACTGATTTTGCATACTTCATATCTTGCCCTCTACTATATCATATTTGCACTCACATCTATATCTCACAAATGAATTTGATCTTCTATAAATATCCTCCACAACACTTCAATACACTGATTAGGTTGACATCATAAACATCATTGGATGAAACGTGTATCTCTGCAAGAGTCGGCCTTAATACATACAACATGACAAGAAAACTTGTTGCAAACCTTAAGACTTCACGAAGGTATTCAAAACACATCTTGTCACATCTTCCAAAGTCAAAGAAATAGATTAGGATCTACCAAACATACCAGAGACTTAACCTGTTAGCTCAAACTACTCAAAACTGCTAACTGTTCATCTTCACACTACCGGGGAGAAGCCAAGATCTTCATACAGACCAAGAATTCAATCATGTACATCTCAACATCATCCATTCATAGGTTTCTATTGAAGTATCATATCAATCTATACTGTTGTTAAATGGAACCTAATCATACTCAAAGGTTAAATATTCCCCACTTTTATCGGTGTGGTTTCCCCCCAAAATTATTTAACGAGGTTTTGGGGGCACCACCCCCAAGATGCGGTTAAGGGGCAGCACCCTTTGTAGGGTCCAGGGTCTATTGGCTGACATAAAAAAACCCTATTTTGTAACTGACATAAGGTTTGATAAAAATAACTAAGGGTTAGGGTTTCAATTCAGATATTGTATTGTAGAATTTGCAGCGGTATTGAGTTGCAAGGATTGCTAGTTGTAATCAGTTTGATTGCTGGATAAAAATATTGGACTCTCTGTTGGTGGATGTAGCCCGAGTTTGGGTGAACTACGTTAAAAATTGTCTCTTGCTGTTATTATTTCTGTTATTTTTCATTCCTCTATTTAATCTTTATTTGCATTTAACAGATATCTTCTGCATGTAATTCCTAACAAGTGGTATTAGAGTGGGTTGTGTTCGATTATCATCTACAAGAAGGTCACATGGTTGAGTGGGAGTCTCATGGTTGAGTGGGAGTAATGGTGGACAAGGGTAAATTGAAGGTAGATAAATTCAATGGGAAGAACTATCATTTATGGAAGATGCAGATGGAGGATTTATGGAGGCTGTTGGAAGGAATAGCCAAGAAACTGGCAGCAATGACTGATGAGGATTAGAATCTTCTAGACAAAAAGGCATTGGAAACCATTAGGTTGTTCCTGGCACCATGTGTGGTGTTCAATATAATAGAAGTGAAGACAATAGATGAACTGGTGAAAGCTTTGGCTAAATTGTATGAAAAACTCTCAGCCTCAAATAAGGTATTTCTCATTAAGAGTTTGTTTAATCTGAAAATGATTGAAGGTGGATCTGTGACAAATCATTTAAATGAGTTTAATAGGATTACCGGTCAGTTAACTTCTGTAAAAACAAAATTTGATGAAGAGGTGAGGGCCCTCTTGGTTTTATGTTATTTCTCAGAAAGTTGGAATAGCTTGGTAATGGCTGCAAGTAGCTCTATCTCTGGTTCAAATACTTTGAAATTTGATGATGTTGTTGGTGTTATCCTTAGCGAGGAAATGCGACCAAAAAGTTTAGGAGGCTCCACATCAAGTAGTGTTTTGAATGCATAAAGTAGGGGCAGATCAAAGGAAAGAGGAAAAGGTTCTGGAGGTCATTGGAAGTCATGAGGAAAATCAAAGGACAAGAGGTCCCAATCTAGAGGACAAAAGGATTGCTGGTACTATGGGAAACTAGGTCATTTGCAGAAAGATTGCTTGTCTTGGAAGAATAAAGAAGGAGACAAACAAGAAGGCAATAAGGAGGCAAATGTGGTAAGTAATAAATCTAAAGATGATGCTTTGATTCTTTCCCTAGATAATTCTATTGATTCATAGGTTTTAGATTTAGGGGCCTCATTTCATGATACACCCCATAGAAGTTATTTTCTTGATTATGTCTAGGGGAATTTTGGGCTAGTTTATTTGGGAGATAACGAATCTTGTCAGATTGTAGGAAAGGGAAGAATCAAGATTCAGTTTTAGAATGGGAATGATTGGCTACTACAAGAGGTAAGGCACATTCCAAGGCTAAGTAGGAATTTAATTTTAGCAGGGCAGCTAGCTGATGAAGGTTGCATAGTTACTTTTAGTGATAAAAATTGGAAGGTTTCAAGAGGTGCCTTAATAGTAGCAAAAGGTGTGAAAGTAGGCACCTTATATCTTTGTACAGGTCATATTGTTTCCTCTACTTTAGTTGTTGCAGAGAAGAATCAAACAAGTTTAGGAATAGTTGTTGTGGGTTCGTAGGAAGAGACTGAAATAATTGTTGCAGATTCTAAGACAACACTATGGCATAACAGACTTGGGCATATGAGTGAAAAAGGTATGAAGGTACTTCATTCTAAAAAAGTTTTACCAAGTCTGAAATGTATTAATATGGATTTCTGTGAAAGTTGTGTGTATGGAAAACAAATGAGAGTTAGTTTTCTCAAGGATGGAAAGCAAAATAAAGATGAAAAGTTGGAGCTTGTGCATACATATGTACGGGGACTGGCTTAGGTATCTTCTTTCGGTGGCTCTCGGTATTATGTTACATTCATAGATGATGCAACTAGGAGGTTTGGATTTATTTCCTTAGGCATAAATTTGATGTATTTGAAACATTTAAGAAATAGAGAAGCTTGGTTGAGAATGAGACAGGTAAAAGATTAAAATGTCTTAGATTTGATACTGGTGGTGAGTATTGCAGCAAATAATTTGAGGATTATTGTACCTTTAATAGAATTCGTAGATAAAAAATAGTTCTAGGGACTCCACGGGAGAATGGAGTGGCTGAGCGCATGAATAGGACAATAATGCAGCATGCAAGGACTATAAGATTTCATGTTGGGATGCCTTTAAACATGTGGCCAAAGGCTATCAACACCGCTATATATTTAATTAACAGAGGTCCTTCCATTCCTTTGGGTTGTGGTATTCTAGAGGAAGCATGGATAGGTAAGAAGGTGAGTTATTCTTTTCTCAAAACCTTTGGATGTGAAGCATTTTCACATGTATAATTTGAAAATAGAACCAAGCTGGATGCAAAATAAAAAAGTGTATCTTTGTTGGATATGGCATTGAGGAATTTGGTTATAGGCTTTGGGATGCTAAAAATCTAAACATTGTGAGAAGCAGGGATGTTGTATTCAATGAGAAGGTGATGTACAAAGATCAATTGCAACAGGATAAGAAGTTCCTAAATGACACTCCAGATAGTGATGTTCCAATGGTTCCTCATGCTCTGCAACAGCAACAAGAAATATCACAAACTCTAGTGAATGTTAGATGGTCAATAAGGCTAAGTAGACCTCCTAAAAGGTTTTCACCCTCTTTGTATCCTATTTTGTTAACAGATGCTGGTGAACCAGAAGGGTATGATGAAGCTATGCAGGTGGATACAAAGGTTTAGTGGGAGCTTGCAATGAAATAAGAAATGGACTCCTTGCTGAAAAATTAGACTTGGGAATCATGTAAGCTGTCTGCAGGTAAAAAACTTTTACCAAACAAATGGGTTTATAAGATGAAAGAGGAAGATGGAGGTAAGAAAAGATTTAAAGCTAGGTTAGTTGTAAAAGGATTTGCATAGAAAAAAGGTATTAATTTTGATGAGATTTTCTCTCTGGTTGTTAAGATGACTTGTATTCGTACTGTTTTAAGTATTATGGCTCCTAAAGATTTACATTTTGAAAAACTAGAAGTGAAAACTGCATTTCTCCATGGTGATTTGGAGGATGAGATATATATGGAACAACCATAGGGATTTAAGGTCAAAGGTAAGGAGAAATTGGTGTGCAGATTGAAGAAGAGTTTATATGGCCTGAAACAAGCACCTCAGCAATGGTATTTGAAATTTGATAGTTTTATGGCTGAGAAAGGCTACAACCATTGTAATTCTGACCATTCTATTTATTTTAAGAGGTTGCATAATGATAGCTACATTATTTTATATTTATATGTTGATGACATGCTTGCAGCAGGGTCTAACATGGATCACATAAGAGAGTTGAAACTACAGTTAGCACAATCATTTTCTATGAAGGATTTGGGGGAAGCAAAATAAATACTAGGTATAAAAATTTGTAGAAATAGGAAGAATAGAAAATTGACTCTATCTCAGGTTAATTATGTTGAAAAGGTGTTGCAGAGATTCCATAAGGTGATGTGTCCTAAGACACAAGAGGAGGAAGAAAAAATGTCCAAGGTACCATATGCTTCAGCTGTAGGAAGTTTAATGTATGCCATGGCATATACGAGACTAGATATTGCACATGTTGTAGGAGTTGTAAGAAGGTTTATGAGTAATTTTGGATTGGAGCATTGGAATGCGGTAAAATAGATTCTTAGATATTTGAGAGGTACATCCAATAAACACTTATATTTTGGGGGCTCTAATATTGATTTAACAGGTTATGTAGAGTTAGATTTGGTAGGGGATATTAATACCAGACAGAGTACTACAAGTTATGTCTTTACTGTAGGTGGGACAACAGTGAGTTGGATCTCATGGTTGTAAAAGGTGGTTTCTTTATCCACCACAGACGCAGAGTATGTAGCTACAACAAAGGCAAGCAAGGAGATGATATGGCTGCAATCTTTCATGGAAGAATTGGGTAAACAACAAGCTAATAGTTATTTGTTTATAGACATCCAGAGTATCATACATCTTGTAAAGAATTTTGCCTTGCATTTAAAGACCAAACACATACAGTTGAGGTATCACTTCATTTGATCGGTGTTGGATGATGGATAGTTAAGGCTGAAAAAGATATATACAGATAAAAATTCAGTGGATATGTTTACAAAGATAGTGACAAGGGAGAAGCTGAGCTCCTCTTTAGCTTTGGTTGGTCTTGAAGACTAAAAATAAAAAATCAAAACAACAGGGTCCAGGGTGTTTATTTCCAGTGGGAGCTATAGGGTCAGTGGTGTTATGATCAGTCTTAAAGTGGGAGATGATATGGTGTGGAGTCTGATCAGTCTCCAAGTGGGAGATTGTTATTATATGAAGCCTAATCAGACTCAGAGGTTAAATTCTCCCCACTTTTATCGGCGTAGTTGACCCCCCAAAATTATTTAATGGGGGTTTGGGGGCAGCGCCCCTTGCGGGGTCCATGGTCTAGTGGCTGACATAAAAAAACCCTATTTTGTAACCGACATAAGGCTTGATAAAAATGGCTAAGGGTTAGGGTTTCCATTGAGATATTATATTATAGCATTTGCAGCAGTATTGAGTTGCAAGGATTGCTGGTTGTAATCGGTTTGATTGTTGGATAATAATATTGGACTCTCTATGGTGGATGTAGCCTAAGTTTGGGTGAACCACGTTAAAAATTATCTCTTGCTGTTATTATTTCTGTGTATTTTACATTCCTCTATTTAATCTTTATTTGCATTTAATTGATATCTTCTACATGCAATTCCTAACATATAAAACTACACAGTAAGAAATATGATGAATTATAGGAAACAGAGCATTCCAAACCACATGTGACACTTCATAACTCAAGATATAGTATTGTGGTATAGGAAAATAGGGAATATATGCATGTGGATTAGACTTGAGATATATTGGAACATGTAAGACCTCTGCACAAACTTTTAAGATTGATCTGTATATATTTCATCTTCACAAAAGCTCAAACATGTGTATTTATGTTCTGGAATAGTCTGTATTGCTTCTCTCACTTGATTGCTAACTTTGCGGACAACCAGACCACTTGATACATCATCATACAATACCTTATACATCTCTTAGTCTGTCCTCAGAAGTGTATAAAAAAATATTGTCTTCTAGATGAATACGGAGCATTCCATTAAGTCTCCATCATTGGTTTGCCCTGTCTAAGTAGTAACTGGTACTTTGTCCCTTATAACTTTTTCTATTATAGATGTGAAAACTTGAGAACTTGGATATATCATTTCAATACCTGGATAAACTTGTCTTCAAAACCACAAGATCAAATCTTGTTCTGTGGAGAAATGCGGACCAAAACAATGTTACTCTACCTTGGGATTCGCATTGTGAATGTCTTACACAAATTTTCTAGTATTTATCATTAAGTGCGGTATTCCAAATTGATGAGATATACATGTAGGGATACTAGAAACATTCAAGGATATGAGTATTTACCTCTACATCATGCTTAGACACAACACTGATCACCTCACCATACGTAGACTATTTTCTCTTCTCCTAGACTGGTTTGCCTTGACCATGCTGACTCTACCTCTATACAAGTTTGTCCTTATATTTCCATATACTATGTTGACATCACTGACAGCACATATTGCCAAAAATCTCCCCCTTTTTCATTGATGGCAACATATACTCCCCCTTAGATATATATTTCTCTCTCCCACATTGACATCAAGCACAAAGGGCTTGATATCCTTTGCTTGTATCAATTCAAAAATTGTATAGACTCCCGCTTACAAAATGATTTCTAAAACTACACTCCCATGAGATGAAGATTCCTCAAAAATAGATGCTATGTACATGGTGTGACTCTACTATCATCTGCAAGACTATATATATCAAAAATTATCTTATTTACATTACTCTTACAACTCATTTGGATGGTATAATGGCCTTGTAGATTGCGTTGAGTCTATGAAGAGTTACTGTCCAGTTGAAACTTTTTGAGGAAAGCATATGGTTCTGGCATTCACACTACATGCATAGCTCCTCAACTTCCTCTATGCTGCTTGGGGTTTTCATCTTTTGATCTAGCTTTTCGACTTCCCCTAGCAGACCAGATAATGAGGCAAGTATGAGGTTCATGCCTCTCTCAACTTACCAAAATGTTTCTTTAGGTTTTCTCTTTAGTCTTGTAGTTGAGATAAATGTGCATGAAGGTTTTCCAATTGAGATCTTGTTACTCCATTTTTTTCCTTAGACAAATCATACACACTAGCCATCTGAATGATTTGTGCCTCAATGGTATCCATTTGAGCTTTGATTTTCTTTGTTGAGTTTGGCTAATTTAGGCAGAATAGATATAATGTAGTGGCCTCATCAATGCAATTCTTAAACTTCTTCAAATTTTATTTAACCTTATTATGTGCATTAGCACATTTGTTAATCATCTCATCTATTCTCTTATCACTTATTCTTTTTACTACCTCTTGTTCTAGTTTTTTCTTTATGTAGGAAGAATAACCTTTGAAGGAATCCATTAACAACATAAGCTTTTTCTCCGAAGGTAGAGAGGGGTCAATGGTTACCTCTGGGAACCCTTCTTGAATCACATTCACAGCATCCTCTACCACATTGGATTTCTTCAAGTTCTCTTGTAAAAACTCTTTCCTTGCAGAGGCATGCAATATATCACTGGAAGCTACAATTTGTGAAGAGGAGAGATGTTTGTCAAGTCAATTTTTCCTTCATGAGTTGGAATCTATAGTAGATGAGCGGAGATGACTGGTTGAAATTGTATTTGTAAGTTCAATAGGTCTTTGAAAGAATCTATCTCTGATGCACTTTGACCTATATCTTTTATTCCTTCTGATTATTCTCCCTCCTCTGTTTCTTCCTTACCCTCTATATTTTTGTTCCTCATTCATTTCTGAAGCTTTTTCTTTCTACTTCTCCTTAGGATTATCTTCTTATCTTTTCTCATCCTTCCTTATATTCTCTTGAAGAGAGTTGTCATGTTCTATACCTATATTTGTACTATTTGGAGGAGGGGTAGTTGTTTTATCTTGACTCTCAGTATCTGGTGCTAAAGTATCCTCAAGACGAGAAATATCCTCATTCTTCTCAGGCTTGTCACTACTTTCCTCATTGCCTTCAGAGGCGGACTGATCAAACATATCTTCAATGATTCGCCCATGAATTTTCATCTCCTTAAGAATTTCAGTACTTTTCTTTAGTGTTTCCTTTTCCAATCTCTTTATTTCTTCATTGTCTTTTGACATTAGAATATTCAATTTCCTTTTATTCCCCAACACTTTTTCTATAGTTTAGATATTTTAACCTTTTCTTCCTTAGAGATGGAAGGACAAACCTTTTCAAGAGCCCAATTCTTCATCTCAGCATCTTTATCCATAGCTTCATATCTTCCTTTAGTAAGAACTTCAGCAAGACTCTCAAGAAATTGATGACTAATTTCAATCAAAGAAACATTTAAGGCTCCAATGCATTTGACTATAGCCTCCTCAATAGTATATTTGTCATTTGATGGCCTCTCATCATAGAGTTTAGCAACTTCATTAAGAGCACCATGTTCTATGATTTCATTAATGGTGGCTTCATGTTGTAAGGGCACATAATCAGATTTCTTACCCTTCTTTGCTTTTCCTTTTCCTTTCTCCTTTAAGGTCTCTCCTTCTTCAGTTTCTTCTCTAGTTATTTTTTTCTTTCTTTCCAAACTCTCAATATCTTCTTCTTTTTATTCTTCTTCTTCAATATTTAAAGGATTTATCTTGCCTCTTCTAGCCTGACTCTTCTATCTAGGATTCTTCTTCTCAGTGGTCTAAGTTTGTTCAAGGATTTCTGTGGTACTTCTTTTGATAGGCAATGAAGATCTAGAGGGAACAGAGGAGGCGGTTGTAGCTGATGTTGATCTGCTTTTTTCTTCTTGGTAGTTATGTAGAGGAAATGGTTTGTGCTCCTCTTTCTGATCCTTTAGGAGATTTGAGTATCTTTTCTAGGTCAGATTTCATTTTCTCTAACTTAGATTTTATCTTTTCTACTTTCTCCTCTACATCTCTTTTAATCGATTTGTTGATGATTTCATCATATGTGGCAAATCTTTCTGTGGAAGAGTCCTTAGGCTTGCTTAGTAGCATATTGGCATAACCTATCAAATTAAATTATGTAACATTGTATGGTAAGGTTGTAATCCAAAATGTCCTTGGCTCAACAACGTCCATATAATAATTATCTTTGTCAACGATAAATGTTATATCATTCTTATATTTGTTGAAAATTTTTTATGGGATTATGTCCCTTATTTGTATGTTCTTTTGAAAGGTCTTGAAAAATCCCCAAAACATTGTGTCACAGTTCTTATGATCTAGAAAACTAAACATGTAATCCTTAAATTGATGAACAACTGGAGTATCTATTTTCTAGACCATCCCCTTCTTACCAGGCAATTCTTTCAAAAATTAAACCATGAGACATATGATCAAAGAGCCATATCAGAATTTGTATTTTGATTCTTTTGTCCTCTTTAGATTGTTTAATAGCTATTGCCAAAAGAGATCGCATAGGTCAAAATCTTTTCCTTCTTTGACCATTTGATAGGTTGTATATATTGTTGTTGCAGAGGTAAAGTTTTCCTTGTTAGTGTAGTGAATCTTATATGCAATGTTCATGGTTGCATATTGGACCCCCAAATCTTCAATATCATCTACAGTTAATGTCTTCTTGTCAAAATTTGCTCCGGTGAGCTTCATCACTTCTTCATTCTTAATTGATTTCAGAACAGGCACTGGTCTGGAGGAGCATAAACTAGTCACAACTTTTATAGTATCCTTTGCGATTAGATAGGGGCGATCTAAACAGAAGAAGTCTCCATGAATTTTACTTAGGTATATTCTCACCCACGCTTCTTCATACCAGAAGTTTGGAAAACTATTCCAGATATCTAGGCGCTTAACAACAATTTTGGCAAATTTAGGTTTCAACTGAAAGTCATCTCCCAACAAATTATCATTCCTGAACTATTTAAGTTTCAGATGATCATATTCATCTATCTATGAATGAATGTATATATGAATGTCTTTAGTATGCAACACATTTGTAGGAACATGTGAGAAGGTGCCAACTTCATCGGTCATGGTGGACTTGAATGGATGCTTCTTAAATTTTGGCCTTGGCCTCTCAACCAAATCTATCACAACTGGTGTTGCCTTTACAGTATCTTCAAGAACTAGGGTTTTAATTAGTGAAATCAAGAAATACCTGAAGATGCAGAGAGTAGGGTTTTCTCCAACACTTGCTGAGGATCTTTTACTCTATTTATATTTTCAACTCACTTAGCTTCTGTTGATGTTAAAATTTGTCAATTAAATGACCAACAATGGGAAATTCTGAGAACATGGGATTGACTCTTAGAATAACCTCCAGATTTTAAAGAAGCTGGTTCTTCTCTAGCGTTTGTGAGGAAAGGGAAGAAAAAACAAGATTACAGATACAATATAAGATAACTTCCTAAGACAATGCACCAATAATATGTTTTAATTTCAAATAAGCATAGTGATTAAATCATTTAAAATCTCTGCTAAATTAAAGAGCAATATGCATGATTAATAGAAATAGAATATGTAACAGATTTATATTCAAAGGCTAAGCTTAAAGAACTTGCAAGAAAGACCTAGAAAATATCACAAAATGCACAAGACATAGGCTTCTTCTCATTAATATCTTCGACAAAGTACATAAGGCAAAGAATATGCATAGATCCACAATGTTTCTTTTTCTTGAAAGATAACTGTTAAGGTAAATGACATATATCTGGTCTAACAGTACAAAATCATTTTTACAAATGTTTCTCTCTATGTCCATATCTATTATAAAACTCCCCTATTTATAGCACAAAAATGAGGCTCCAGAGTCTGGCAACAATTGAAACTTCTCCAATCACCTGCAAAATAGAACTGGCTTCAACTAAAGATGTCATTGGGAGCCCACGCATTGAAGATTTCCTTAGATTCTAGGTCTTTTATTTAATTCTTCTTGTTGTAATAGACACTCTAAGTCTTCTGATATGCTGGATTCTCCCGCTCATTCCCTGCATTTCTATTAGTCGACAGGTGCGCTAAATGCATATCACACCTTTGGTGCTTCTATTAGTGCCATTGAGATAGGTGGCGCCTTCTGCGGGCTTCAAAAAGACTCTAAAACATATACATGGCACTCTGGCGCTCTCTAGGTGAGGTCTTTCCCAAATGATTCCTTAAATGTGTGTCATGCTGATACCTGGTGCTTTCTACCACTTCCATTCTTAATAAAAGACTTAGCTTTTCATAACACTTGGTGGGTTCCACTTGTTTCAAAACTGGGACACGTAGTGTCATCCACAACTTTCATTCTTAATAAAAGACTTACAAGCTTGGGTCCTACCACAAACATACATTAGCTTATGACCTGAAAAGACTTAACTAAAAGGGCCAAAGCATAAGGACATGCAGCAAGCTCCGCTTGATTCATAAAAAGGACTCACGGCAAGCTTGTGGGCTTTTGAGATGCGTTGACAAAAACTTTCCTTGAATCTCTGCCATGCCAACACATGGCCCTGTTTATCGAGACTCAACTTTTTAAAGGAAACATGCAAGAGGCCCTTCAAATGTTATATCTAAACTGAATGACAACACTTGGTATGCTCCGCATATACAAATCCAGCCACATGGCAACTCTACACTCCTTCTGAGTTTCTTTGCTGCTATACATCTTCAAAACCCCACCGCTATGATGCGTGGCATCTGCGTGGGAGAAAACTGATACTTAGGAAATTCATAGTCGCTTATCGAAGGAAATACTAGAAACAAATACATAGAAAAATGTAGAGTTTTTATTCTCTACAGTTCTTGGTGACTTACTTGGGACTCTATGCCTGCATAGAGAGAACTTGAAAATATTTTAACAAATACAAAAAATCAAAATTGCATTGCCACAGAAATAGGGACCTAGAGCTTTTGTAATGTGGCCTAGTACCCAAACCACTCTGAATTTGAAAAAACTCTTTCTCTTTTGTAGTGCTTGGAATGCCAAATCCAAGTCAATGATATCCTTATGAGAGAAAGATTGCAGGATCTCAACCACTGTATGCAATTAGAACTCCAACTGAGCCATCAGAAGCAAGATGACTCCACCTTCGTAACACTTGATGAATCACTCAGACTTTGGAAAATAGTCTGATCATTTTGCTTTAAGAGGAGCAGTTTCTTTATTTCATCTATCATTAAGACTATGCTATTATTAGGGAAAGGAGATCAGAGTCCCATCTGCACCAACTTTTCTATATGCCCCTTCATGCCTTTGACACCTTCCTTCAATGTATTTAGAACGGTCTTGCATCTTGTTGTAGCTTTATTGCAGCTTAGAACTTCATTGACTTTTTCTGCTGCAATCATCCTGTCAGTAACTCATGCTGCCAACAAGGCTTCATCTGAGGCACCATAAAATTTCTGCAATAAAAGTTGAGAGTCTAATACCCTTACAGAAACATAAGACAAGGTAGCCTCTACTGAAGACTCAACCTTCTCACAAAGCTATTGGGCATTCAAAAGAAATCTAAGAGTGGGCCTCAATTGTGTGACCTCATCTGAGATCCTCTACCATCAAGACACATAAAGCTCTTTTACCATCGTCGGGACTCCAGTGTTTTGTGGCCTTTGACTTAGTTCAATAGTCAATTGCTTGAGCTTCTCTTACTCGGCCATATATTGTGCCAGATAAGCACTGGTCTAGTCATGTTCTTTCTTAAGACTTTGTTGGAGATATGACACCTCCTAGGCCTTGTCTTGGCTTTTCTTTTCTACAAGAACCTTCTCTTGCTCAAGTACACTGGTAGTAGCTTTTGCTTGTGTCAATTCATCCTATAAGGCTATAACATTAGCTTGTGATACTTGGAATACCTGCAGTACCACCGTAGACTAGATATCTTTGTTCAAGTTATCAATTTCCAAGTCCTTAGCCTTTATTTCAGTAATAAGATGATTAATGGTGGCCTTTGTCTTGGTGAAATCTGCCTCTACCTTCTGTAGCTTTCTAGTCACCTTCAAATAGTCTATTGTTACAGCTGTAGAGGTTTCATTCATCAAATCCACCTTGTCTTCAAGCCTAAACTAGGTTAGGTCCATGGCTACTATGTTCATAGTATAATCTTCTGGCTTCATCTACTCCAAAGGCTTGATCACATTAGGGCTCATGTGTGTGACGGTCAAAGATTGTTGAATTAGATAAAAAACTGTCTTCATCTCTGGAGTAGCAGGGCTTTTACTCTCTTTCATTCTCTTCTTTTCCCTTCTTGATTCCCTTGCTTTATTAGTAGCCTCTGCTTGGCTTTGAAAAGCACAGGGAGAAGCAATTAGTCCACCAACAAAGGGATGACCTTGTGGGAGACCATATAGAATGGTGGTGATTTGTTGGTTGGGGTCTGGTTGGGCAAAGGCTCTTCTTGGCATGGCTGGAGAAAGCATAGGTAAACCAAGAGCCTATGATATTAACAAAATTGATGAGCTAGAAAGGGGGAAATGGATTGCAAAGGCACAACAGAGGTGGCAGGAGGCATGGAAGTATAGGGCATTTGGGTTGCCACCCCTATTGAAGAAGAAGACTAAGAAGGAGAAAAGGGAGTAGGCATACTTACCTGTGGTGCGGTCATTGCTACAGGAACTTGTTTCTATGAGCCCTCCATGATGTCTTCTTCTTCTTCTTCCTCTTATAATTTTAGATTCCTCTTCTTCCTTAGAGGCTTTTCAACTGTGTCTTTAGGATCTTCCTCCTCCATTGCTTCTTGTATAGAAATGGGTGATTACTTTGAAATGGCTGCTCCAAGATCCCCAGATGCCGAAGCTATTTGGGTCTCAAGAGACGTTTGATGTGTAACTTTTTGTTGTGCAATGACACTAAGAGATGGTGGCCAAGTGGTTCTTGGAACTTGTTGAACGGTTTCCTCTCTTTCCTCTACTCCTTTTCATGGCTCAAAAAATTTGTTTGTGTTAGGGTTCAAGACAGGAGTCATGTGATCTCCATCCCATAACCTCCCCCACTCTTCATCAATTGTAACTTGCCCGAAGATAGTGGTAATCTCAACAATCTCATGCCTATATTTTCAATAGGCTGATATCTTCTTAGGAGTCCAATCTTTATTTCTTAGAGTCTGCCTTAGACCATGGCTCATATGCTTTTTAGGGTCATACTCTTGAATAAAAGTGTAAAATGTCTCCCATGGCTTAGGAGATTTAATAGGCACATCTGTCGGTTCCACATAGACATCCAAAGTATGCCTCTTTGGTGATCTTCTCTACTCCCAAAATGGCTGACTCTCATGAATGAAGACTGTATGAACATTATTTTTCACAATCCAAGATGCCACAAAACTATCTGGATCATAATTCCATTGATCTTGTACCATCAAGGATCCATAATTTGCTAGCTTGTTCCACAAAAGATACTCAGTTTCTTTCCTTTTATTGTGATTCTTGCCTTAGACCAAGGGATATCATAAAATTTCTTTTTCCTCTTCTTACTCCCAAAGCTATTGTTGATTATTGATAATTGGCGGGCTACCTCTAAGACTACGACCCTAGGAGTTAGGACTTTTGGAAGCATGAATGGTTCACCGACAAAGCCATTAAGTCTTACTATGGTGAAATGGGTTCCAAATAAATAGTCACAAGAAACTTTGGAATTAACCAGAAAACCCCTTATCTTGTTGGTCTTTCGACTCTCAATACCCTCAGTGTACCATTGCTCAAAAATAGGTGCTACAAAATACTCTGCAAACTCATATGGGTCTGGGGTTTATAAAATAATATGAGTCCATGTAGACATAGGAATAGTTTTCCTACTATCTACCTTTGGGTCATACATATCCAGCCAAAAATACTGCTAAAAAAATTGGTAATTCTGATATAAAATTAAATGGAAGAGATATGTTGAGTACCTAAAAGTCTACATGTCAGCGAAATTGGATAGATATTGAACCAAAGCTTGTAAAATATGCTCTGCAAAGTCAAATTTGTATTTCTTGGCTTTATCAACTATTTTGAGTCTGAAAATAGCTGCCAATTGCCAATCATATACGTTAGAGTCCTCGTCTTGGCCAAAAATGAAGGCCATCATAGAGAAAGCATACTACACGTTTAAGGTGAACTAGAGTCAGGATAAAGGCAACATGTGCAACTGAGTATTGTCCTCATCTAGATGCAAATCTATATTTAGGAACCCTAGCTTTGTGCATACACCGTGCCATATGCTTAACATTCTGGGTATATCATAGAAACAAGCATCCCGGTCATGGTATAGACCCAACATGTTTCGAATTACCTTAGGAGTAATCTAGAGCATAAGGTTGTTTTTCTAAATTGTTAAAGTTCTAGCATCAAAAAGGTTCGTGCATAGCCGGACTAACTCAGGATAAGGATGAATAGTAGGGACCATGAATTGAGCCAATTGAGAAGTCCAAATTCTCATGTCAAAAGTCTCGGATTCACCTTTCTTTCATCGCATGAGAAATCTCACATGTGCTCCCTCCCTTAAGTTTTTCAGATTCTTTGTAATATGAGGGTCAAAAATCCCATCGGCGTAGTCCTCTACCTGCTAAGGGTTGACTATGTTTCTCTTCTCTAAGGCCCTGGTCCTAGGATAATTGACTCTTTATTGCGTCTTGGCTGATGCGTATGGCTTGCTTGTCTTCCATTTCTCTCATAAATCAAAAAAGACCCCCTTGTTCAGACCCTTTAGCAGATTGTTCTCCTTCCATTTCTATATTTCTACTCAATTCAACCTTTGCACAAGACTTCTGGATTCTAGAAACTCAAACTTGAATCTCTATTTCAACCGGAATTCACAATAAAGGCTCAAGAATGAATGGACAAAGAGAAATTTAGAAAGAATTTGAAACAACGGTATGGAAAATGAAAGGCCAAGGGGGAATTTTAAACTTCTTGACCTTGTTAGAGGAATTAATGTTGTATTAAATGGGCCATCATTATAAATGACTCAATAGATATGTGCCAAAGTGACAGTTAGTGAATATTTTAAATCTAAACAAAATCTTGAGCCAATTTTCATTAATGACAATGATCTTTTGGAATGATTGGCTATCACCCTTGAAGTACATGTACTTTTAAAAGTTTTAGGAAAAGGGGATTTACGAGATATAGGGGCCAATGTGTTGAGGACATGTGTTACTAGAACACTTATTATGAAAGCGGGAAAAACAAACAGAAAAGGAAATAAAACATAACAAACACCAACTAACTATAGTACAAGGGCAAACTTTGAATCGATGTGAAGTGTTTAAGGAAGATTCCATTGACAAGAATCTCTTCTAGTTCCCCTTCCATAGTCTCCAGTTCATATGCATTATGCTGCTTATAGGTACAAATTTTAAAAGGACTAGTCCATAATGAATCAAACTTGCTGTGACGCCTTGGCTTAGAATCTCTCTCATCCCATTTTAGGACCAAAGACCCAACCTCAAAATTTGGTTCAGAAGTCTTTTGGTCAAACCAACTCTTTACAATCTGTTGATGATTCATCAGGGATTCATGTGCCGACTCTCTCTTCTCCTAAATTTCTAGTAATTTTGTGAGTCTCACATGCATCAGTTCGTTCTCTTCAATTTCCATTTGTTTAACCAACTATAAAGTAGGAATTTCCACAATCAATGGTATAACTGCTCTCTTGTCGTAGACTAGTTTATAAGGAGATATCTTGATAGCTTGCTTTGGTGTGATTTTGTCATCCCATAGTGTTGTACTAGATGTTTATGCCACTCCCTTTGGTGATCAGCTCCCATCCTTTTTATGAGTCTAATTAGATTCTTATTGGTCAATTATGCCAAACCATTTCCCTATGGGTAATAGTTGGATTAGCTCTTCAAATATATACCATTCTTTAAAGCAAACTCAAATAATTTTGACCCTAAAATGCCTTAGCATTATCAGATATAATGGTGCATGGTGGGCCAAAACAAGTAGTTATTCCTTCAACAAAATCCAAGATAACCTTGTTAGTGGCTTCTTTAAGTGCGAGAGCTTCACTCCACCTAGTAAAATAATTAGTGGCTATAAGGATCCACTTGTGTCCTGAACTAGAGATTGGATTAATCATACCTATGAAATCCAATCCCCATTGTGAAAAAAGCTCATCTACAACTATCATATTTAGGGGCAAAGCTGCATTTCTCCTTTTTCCACATAGAATTGATAGGCTTGACATTCTTTAACCATTTGATGACAATCTGAATACAATGTAGGCCAATAGTACCTAGCCTATGTAATCTTGATAGCAGTGGTCTTTGCTGAAAAGTGTCCTCCTGATGTTCCATAATGTAATTCATGCAATATATTTTGGGCTTCATCCCTTTCAACACACCTTAGTAAAATTCAATCAAAATTCTCTCTAAAAAGAATGTGATCAATCAAGACAAAATTAATCCCTTGTTGCCTATAGTATCTTCTTTTCCCAGGGAAGAGTATCCTAGGGAAAATACCAGTTCTCATGAACTGCATCCATTATTTACCCAAGAGTCTAGATCAGGTTCTTGTAGCTTTAGTACAGTTTCATCTTCTACTCTCATTGTTGATGCTTCTATGTCTTGAAAAATGTATTGACATAGTCCCCTTCCTCTCACCAATTTAATAGGCCTTACTTCAACATCATACTCAAAAATCTTAGTTATCCAGTTAACCCTTTTTTATATTATCTCACCTTCCATGATGTACTCTCTAACACTTGAATGAGCTACTAATATCAAGATTGTATTCCCTATTACTAAGTGTCTAAATTTTTTAAGCCCTTTAACTATGGCATAAGCTTGCTTTTCAACAAAATTGTACCTACATTCATACTCTCTCAATGTCTTGGAGAAGAATGCAATTGGGTGTTCTCCCTCTTCTTTGTTATCTTTCTAGGTAACGACATCTGCAATACTGTACTCTCCTCCATACACATACATTATAAAGTCCTTAGAAAAGTCAGGATTTCACAACACTGGGGTAGTTGAGATGGCCTTCTTGATTTCTTTGAAAGAATATCTTCCTTTAGCTATCCATTTGAAAGTTAGGTCCTTCTTTAGCATCAGAGTAATAGGTCTGATCAATCCTGCAAAATCGGATATAAATCTACTAACAAGATTGATCTTTCCCAAAAAAGACTGTACTGCCTTTTTATTAATAGGTAAATATAAGTCCATTATGGCCTTAATTCTCTCTGGGTCAATAGAAATTCCATCCTTTTAAACAATATGTCCCAATAGCTTCCCTTGGGGTACACCAAAAACACATTTCTTAGGATTTAAAGAAAACCCAAACTCTTGACATTTTTGAAAAATAGCTTCTAAATGTTCAAAGTGATCTTTGGCATTTTTTGTAAACACAATGCGATCATCTAGATAAATTAGAATGATCTTATTTATCAACCCTTTAAATTCTATATCCATAGCATGTTGAAAGGTTGCACCAACATTTGAAAGGACGAAAGGCATTTTTGCATATGCAAAAGTCCCCCACTTGGTGGTGAATGCCATCTTGTATTGGTCTTCACTTGCCAACTAGATTTGATTATAACCTAAAAAACCATCAAGAAAAGAAAACCTTTCTAATCCGGCCACAGTTTGTAAGATTTGTTCCATTGATGGAAGAGGGTAATGATCCTTTAATGAAGCTCTATTAAGATCTCTAAAATCCACATAGAGCCTAATGTCTCCATTCTTTTTTCTAACTAGTACTAGATTAGACACCCAGGTTGAATGCTTGATTAGAAAAATAATCTTAGACTCTAGGAGTTTCTAGAACTCATCCACCATTAAGGTTTCAATTTTAGGATTTACTGGTCTCTGTTTCTGATGAACAGGCTTTGACCCTTCAATGAGTTCTATGGTATGCTGGATAACATCTCTAATATAACCATGCAGATCATCATAGGTCCAAGCAATTACTCTGTCATATTTGTTGCATAAAGAGATTAGCTTATCCTTTTCCTCCTTAGTAGTGATATTACCTACTTTCAGCTTTCTTCTCTTACAGACCTCAATTTTAGAATAGTCCTTTTCACTTGCCATGAACTTACTTTTTCCAAGCTCGCATCATTAGGGTCAAATAAATTTTCCAAAGTTATCAATCATTTTGGAATCTTATTAGATTTCAGTTGGATTATTTGATCACCCAATGCTTCCTCAATCTTAGCCTACAACTGATCTACAAATTCTCCAAACTGTTATAAGAATGAGAGAACCTGGAAGTCATCATCAAAGACTTGCCAATTTTGGTCATTGTCAGGGATTGATGGATGGATGATAATCTTCACTACTTCATTACTGACCAGCAGATCACTCATTGGGTCAAACTGAGAGCCAATTTGTGCCATCCTATCTGCTTTGAAGTTCCTAGATTTTGGGTCAACCTCTATATTAAAAGCATCAAAGTCATCAATTAGGTCCCAAATTCTATGGTGATGTGACTTCATTCTTACATTTTGGCCACATCTTTCTCTCTGATCTATTTTACTACCAACTCTGAATCACCTTGGACTCTTAGGTTCTTTCTCCCTATCTTTTTAGCTAAGATCAGACCATGTACCAAAGATTCGTATTTAGCATCATTATTTGTACAAGGAAATTGAAAGTGTAATGCCCTGAGGATCTTTTCTCCCCTTGGAGAGGTAAGAAAGATACCTACTCCTACTCCATTCTTACTCCTAGCTCCATCAAAATTCAGGGTTCAGATTTCATATTTTTTTATCAAATTCTACTTTCTTAACACATTTATAACTCATGTTATCTTAGGTATCTCCTGATCTTCCTCAAAGATGACATATGTTCCCAAACCAATATATAGTCATAATTTCCATAAGGGTCACTATGCATCATAGATATCAATTGATTTTTCTCTTCCTTTTCATCAAGTACAGTCCATTACCCTATATCTTCTATAAAAGCTATGTCCTCCCTACTCACCATGGCATGAGACGCTTCAAAATTTTGTGTTGGTTCATCAGTGATATGTTCTTTAGACAAAGGTTCAGACAACACCTTCATCTTGGTACCATACTTAGTCCTCAAGATCAAGTGTGACCAATCTAATGACATGTATCCTCCTATTTTAGCAGTAAAATCTCTAGATAGGCCTAACCCAGAAATAGGGGGAATGTCAATGATTACCACATCTTGTGAGACAATTATATTTTGACAGGTATACAACTATAATGAGAGTTTCTTAATGATTCCTATAGTCTGAACTGACTTTGCATCTAACTGCATGACTCCTTTAGCAAGTGGCTCATACTTTTTTTTCAGGGCATTTGCTATTTGCTTAGGTATGACTATAGTGCTAGCCCTTGAGTCTATCATGGAATTATGTAATAGTTTCTTTCCCACTATTAGGGTCAAATAGAAAGGGTCTATTTTAGATTTACTTAATTCATCCTTGGTGTTTACTAGAGCATCTATCCCTTGAGGTGGAGTATCTTTGATTTGAGCTTTTCCTTTTTCTGTGACTCCTTTTGTTTTAGCAGATTTTGAGTCAGCCTAAAACTGCAGTGCTTCTTGCAATAGTAACTTATGTTTAAGAATAGCTAACATGTCCCATATTGACACATTAGCAGGAGCTTTCTTCAACTGCTCGACCACATTGATAGGCCCTAATGTTGGTGTCTTAGGATAGTAGGGATATCTTGCCCTTTCTACCGCTATATTGGAGACTCCTTGATTTTGACCTACCATAGATACTTCTGGTCTTGAAGTGGGAGTATAGTGAGCTTGGAATGAAGGACCCCTAGTTATTTCATTAGGGTTCACTTCAGGCTGATCAGCCATCCTTCTCTTTGACCTAGTGAAGTAATCAGACTATACCATGGGCTTCTTTGAGGTTGATGCCTCATTGACAAACATTGAATCTTATTCTTCAGTCCATGAAAACATGGCATGTTCTGGGGCAATTTCTCCTTCCTTTTCCATTGATATCCCTTGCATCTGGGCTACCATTGCTACATTGTAAACATCTGGTGATTGGTAAGGAAAAGACTATGAGGATAGGGCAACTTGACCATCCATTCTTCTTTGCTCTGCTATCTTTTCTTGTAAATTAACTCTGGGGAAATCTTTGGGCATATGTGTATTATTGCAAGGAAAACACCAAGCATTTGATTCTTCTTCAATATTATTTTACCTAGGAACCATTTCCCTACCTAAATTAGCTGGGACAGTTTGTAATGGTGTAGGCACTAGAACCAGCTAATTGGATGTCTGTGGATAACTTGGTCTGTGTGGGCCTTGGTACTGATTGGACTAATATGGAGGCCTGTTCCCTTGAAATCCTTGGTAAGGAGGCTTTGGTTAAGCAGTTTGTTGTCTCTTAAGGTTAATGATCTCATTAGAAAAGGTTCTGAAAATACTCTTCACATCATCCATTTCAGATGGGGGGGTAGAAGGTGCTAAGGTAGTGGGTATTTGAGGTGTTGGAAAAGTGTACATAGACACATGGGCTATTGAAGTATTAGGGACTTCTTGTGGGAGAGGGATAAAAATTTATGAAAACATAGGCATGGGAGGTCTTGGGGGCAACTTCCCGACATCTAAATTAGACTATTCTTAGCTCTAATAGCCAATTCATATGCATTTGGTAGGGTTTGTCCTCCTAAGGACTGAATCATGACTGAAATATCAGAGTTAAAGGCCTTAAGATAGAAAAAAATTGCCATACCTACTGATCACCTAGCTATTGCTAGAATTCTTTCCCAGGTCTTCTAAAACTGGGTGTTGAAGTTTGTTATGGCTTCTTGAGGTGCTCTCTTTATGGTGATCAGTTGTTGTAGTAAAGATGATCTATCACTCTTTTCACTAAATCTTGCAAAGAATGCATCTCCCAGTTGATCCCAAGTCCCAATAGAGTTAGTTGTCAAGGACCTATACCAATCCAGAGCCTTCCCTTTGAAAGAAGCTTCCAATAGTCTCATAGAAACATTTTGTTCTATGATGAAGCGTATAGTACATACATCAGATACATCTTGAAGATGTTCTACTGGAGTCTTAGAATCTTCTCCTGTAAACTTGGGTAATCCTTTCAAGGTATTAGCAGGAATTGGATCCCATGTGTCTGGTGGTGTTGGGAGAACAAGCGGACTCCCATTGTTCCAATTTACAAAGTTTCAGGGTGGAGCAGGAGAAGCTATGATTCCTAGTATTCTTGTTGGTTGATTTGCTCTTCTTCTTGGAGTAGCTACTAACAGAGGCAATAAGATTCCTGGATTAGTAGCTGACTGGGCTCTGGTTGTCGGTCCACAACTTTGACTCCTTCCTAGCCGCTGGCTCATACGATCCTAATTGGAATCTTGTGAATGGTCCCACCGGGCATGCCAAAAACTATTGATGTTAAAATTTTTCAATTAAATCATGAACAATGGGAAATTCTTAGAATGTGGGATTGACTCTCAGAATAATCTCTAGATTTTAAAGAAGTTGGTTCTTCTCTAGGGTTTGTGAGAAAAGCAAAGAAAAAACAAGATTACAGACACAATATAAGATAACTTCCTATATGTTTTAATTTCAAATAAGCACAGTGATTAAATCCTTTAAAATATTTGCTAAGTTAAATAGAAATATGTATGATTAACAGACACAGAATATGTAACAGATTTATATTCAAAGGCTAAGCTTAAAGAACTTGTAAGAAAGACCCACAATATATCACAAAATGCGCAGAACATAGGCTTCTTCTCATTAATATCTCTGAGAAAGTACATAAGGCAAAGAATATGCATAGATCTACAATGTTTATTTTTCTTGAAAGTTAACTGTAAAGGCAAATGACATATATCTAGTCTAACAAAACAAAATCCTTTTGGAAAATATTTATTTCTCTGTGTCCATATCTATTACAAAACTTTCGTATTTATAACACAAAAATGAGGCTCCAGAGTCTGGAAACAGCCAAAACTTCTCCAACCGCCCACAAAATAGAACTGGCATCAACTAAAGATGCTTTTGGGAGCCCACGTGCTGAAGATTTCCTTAGATTCTAGGTCTTTGGTTCGATTCTTCTTTTTGTAATAGATACTCTAAGTCTTCTGATATGTTGGATTCTCCCACTCATTCCCTACATTTCTATTGGTTAGTAGGCACGCTAAATACGGCTCACACCCTTGGTTCTTCTATTAGTGCTGTTGAGATAGGTGGCACCTTCCACGGGCTTCAAAAAGACTCCAAAACATATACGTGGCACTTTGGTGCTCTGCAGGTGAGGTCTTTCCCATATGATTCCTTAAACGCACATCGTGCTAAAACCTAGCGCTTTCTGCCACTTCCATTCTTAATAAAAGACTTATCTTTTCACAACACTTGGTGAGTTTCGTCTGTTTCAAAATTGGGACACATGGCACTTTTGCGCTGCTTCACAAAGCTTCACCAAAACTTTTCCTTCAAACATCTGTCATGCCGACACATGGTGTCATCTGTAGCTTTCATTCTAAATAAAAGACTTAGAAGCTTGGGTCCCACCACAAACATACATCAGCTTATAAGCCAAAAAGACTGAAATAAAAGGGCCAAAGCACAAGGACACATGGTAAGCTCCACTTGATTGATAAAAAGGACACACAGCAAGCTGGCGGGCTTTTGAAATGCCTTCACAAAAAAGATTTCCTTGAATGTCCACCATGCCGACACGTGGCCCTGTCTATCGAGACTCAAAACATTTTAAAGGAAACATGCAGGAGGCCCTTCAAACGTTGTAGCCAAACTGAATGATGACACTTGGCACGCTTCACAGATACCGATCAATCCATATGGCAACTTCGTGCTCCTTCTGAGTTTCTTTGCCGCTATGCATCTTCAAAACCCCACTTCTATGACGTGTGGCATCCATGTGGGAGAAAACTAATACTTAGGAAATTCATAGTCACTTATCAATAGAAATACTAGAAACAAATACATAGTAAAATGTAGATTTTTTAATCTCTACAGCTTCATTCAAATGAGATAAAACAAATGATCCAACATTGCCTATTAGTCCTTTCACCAACCAATTTTGCTTTGCATTAATTGCCTTCTCAGTTTTAACCTAGTTCATGCTTTTCATATGCAGAAACCAATAATCATATAGCAATCCTCTATAAACTAACCAATTACTTCAGAAATTTGACTAAATCTCTTCTTGTCATCATCTTAATGTATTTGTAGCAATTTTAGCCAAAATGCTAAGGAATTCAGCATCACATTCATGCAGGGGTTTTGAATAAACTTATAGTTGTAACTCTGCCTGAATTAGTACTTCATCTTTTTAGTTACTAGAGGATCCATCTACACTAGGCAGAGGTCCAAAACCATCACATTCTTCCTACTTCTTCCATACTTTGTTCATTTCCTTCTTTTGCTAAGCAATATCAACCTTCTTTTGAGGAGTGGGCCTTACATTCTTTCCAAAATGTCCTGCTTGATTGCACTTATGACAAGTGAATTTTGATTGTTGAGCATTACCATTTCTCTTGACCTTAGATCTGCAATTAGTTTCCTTGTGGAAAAACTTGTTACAAGTGTAACAATATCCATGAAAGGGCTGAGCATTATCCATATTATTCCTTGACATTTTACTTCTGCATTCATTAGCCTTATGTCCCATCTTATTGCAAGGATAACACCTTATAGAGTTTTGACTTAACTTATTCCTACATTCAATAGATTTATGATGGACCCTATTGCAAGTATAACACCTTATGTCATTTTGATTGATCTTACTTCTACAGTCAATAGCTTTGTCACCAAATTTATTACAGGCATAACAATTTCCATTGGAACCTTGAGAATCCCTGATAGGAGCAATTTGTTTAGGTGCAAGTTTCCTGAAATTCTTCTTCATATTCTTCCTTTATCTCTAGATAGGAGTGAATTTATCTTCTTTTGTATCTTCAGAGGTATTCTTCTTAGGATCTTTAGTGTAGGTTTCTTCCTTCTTTATTTCATGCTTTCCTCTTGATTGGAAGTTATCATATAAAATTCTAGAAGCACTAATCATATGACTCTTCCCCTTTTCAAAACCAAGGCCTAATTTTTCTTTTGCTGGCTTTTCAGAGTTAATTATCTCATCAAGGATTTCAGATCCGCCTTTAAGTTTTATTCCTTTTTCAATATGTTCTTTTGCCTTTTCCATTTCTTTCCTTAGAGTGACAAATTCTTACTCAAGTTTTGAACATTCAACTGATTTCTCATAGAGCTTGATATTTAAGCAATCTTCAATCCTCTTTTCTTCTTCAACCATGACTTTCAAATTTGAGATCATTTCTTCTACCTCCTTGAGCTTTATGTCACCTCCTTTATTTCCTTCTATTAGAGTTTTCAGTTTTCCAATTTCTTCTTTTGATTCTTTGGCCTTTGTCTTCAATTTTTCAATTGTCTCTATAACACCCCACCAAGGAACCCCAGAGAACAACACGAAACTAGGTCAAATTAATTGAATAATTTTTTATTTAAAAGAAAATAACAATAGAATGCATAACATAACATAATAATCTAAACCTAGGTCATCTAAGTTTCCTCGACTGTGCTACTCACAAATCAAGATTACAAGAACAAAGGTTACATAAAGAGATACAAACAGATATAATCTTGATTTACAAATACATGATAAGACACATTTTCAAACAAGAACAAGACATCTCTGATGCATTATAAATAATTATAGTAAGAACCATAAGGTCATCCTTAGCATAGTGGAAAAACATATTCTTTGCTCCAATAATTTTCTCAGTTAACAGACCTGTATCTATGCACCTAAAAGTGAACATTAGTTCCACAAGAATTATCAATAAACATAAAATATAACAATAAACTAGCCTAAGGCCCTAAGGGGCCGACCTAATGTCTCAGCGGCTCATGATGGCCTTGCCTACATACACGTAGCGCAGAGACTTCATAGTTCAGGGACTTGAATTTGCAACATGATGGTTTCATCCAAAACAAAACCTCTAAGATATTATTCACATGATATCAACAACCTCTCAAACTTAGATACACATTTGCATTTCAACTCTTACTTGAGGATAGTAGGAGATTAAGGTTTACCTATATCATAACATTCTCAAGAAATATCACAAATTAATTAAATGAGTACATGATTCTAAACCTTGTCTAAATTAATACATATATACACAAGAGACAAAACATTCATAGTTAACCTAGTTATAATTTTCATCTATTCTCCCTGTACGTAAACATTAAGAAGGTTCAACCTCATATCATAAAATGACATCATTGATATCTTCAATAACATAATCTTAGCATATCCACTTAAAAGATTTAAAACCAATCTCCTAATTATAGAGTCTCAAAAAAGATGGATTCATATAATTTCTACCATCAGTATCATGTATGAACATATTTCTACCTAAAATGATGATAACTAATCCTCATAAATCCTAACAGTCACTTAATTGTCTTTTTAGAATAAGGAAATCATGCATAAACAAATATAATAACAACATCCCTAAATTAACAATAATCATAAGCTACCCATAATAAAATAAAACATTTACTTTCCACTCTACTCAAATATCATATTAATCTCCATATCTATCCAAGACATAAGCATACCTAATTAAGATTTCCAATCATATCGTGTTTGAAGTTCAACCAAACATGTTAACACAAAAATATTTATAAACTCCATCATGAATACTAAAACCATATGTAACAATTTACCAGGGTCTAAAATTACTCATCGGATTACACAAATTTTTTATAGTACAAAAAACTCAAGGCAAAAAGATAATTGATCTTTCCTATAACATTTCACCATAACACTAATACTCTTGCACTCAACTAACATACCAAACCAAAGATATCTAAAGTTCAATATTCCTAGGAAGCCTATTAAGTATTTGACTATCATAAAATCATAATTTCGAAACTAAGAATCTTATTTTATGTCTTATCACCCTAGTGACAAAAAAAGGATTAAATTCTATCCAAAATAAACATTATTCTAAAACCAATTACTAATAGTTTTAGACACTAGTGTAGCTATCACATGTACACAATTACCCTAAGGCATAGTTATATATCTAAGCTAATGAGTATATGACACTTCTAAGATTTTAACTACTAAGAAACTATTAAAATTTAGACTTATCCTAAGATTGATTTAAACAAATGCACAAGGTTGACTTTATTGACAACTATCTGACTTGTAGAAAAGCTATAAGTTTGAGACTCAAACTATTTTAGAAACCCAACTTTTCTATCACAAAAGTATCAAACATTATAGACATGGTTCGAAGGCAATATCTATTTTTATCAATGCAAAGGGTCTCATTCCAAGACAAAGTTCTAAACATACTAAGAGTCCAAGATAGTAATGTTTAACCACCTTAAAATTTAAAATGTTTCCTAAAATTGCATGTTAGTTAAAAAAGTGCCCTGAAGCAATTTCCATAAGGAATCAAATAAGATGAGAAGCCATTTACATAAACTATCACTATAAATTGCTCGGAACTAATAATAACCATCATTAATTAGGAACCTTATATAACTAAGAATGCATGATTATGCTAAATATCTAATAGTCTATTACTAAAAATAAAAGGTATCTATTAACTTCTACCATTATGCATCTATGCTTAAAATGTGTAAGGAAAAACATTTACAACTTCCGGATCAAGAACACCTAAGGTATGGCTAAGTATAAAATGAAGTAGTTATGTCAACAATATTCATGAGAATACGACTACAAGTGAAATACAAGTGAACTTGCATCTATTGTGATGTAATTACATATAGATATAATTGCATCACAATACTCACTGTGAACTTATAGTTACATCACAAGTTCAGCTGAGAAATCTCACTATCTCAATACATACCCAAACATAAATACACCATCTACGCAAAGTTTACATATAGATATAATTACATCAAATTCAAATGCCGACTATGACAGTGAAACAATTTCACTTATATAAGGTAGGTAGTAACTTATACTAGTCTGAACGCTAGTTCAAGGTAGTCAAATCATGTAGTTATATGTAAATATATCAAGTTTAAATGCCATTTATGGCAGAAATCTTTGGATAGTGTAGAAGTAACATACACCAACATGCATTTCTATTCCTAACATACTTTCTAATCTAGAATGCAATGCCATTTTATGGCAGCTAACCTATATATTCTTCCATCAAAATCTAATGCCATTACAACAAGACACCAAATCGATATATACTACAAAGGCTTAGAGATCATGCAATTGGAAGGCGTGAAGACAGACCCTGTAAACTTTTCCAATATCCTCTTTGCCTGAGCGCAGATCGAAGATTTGGATAAGCGTATGAAGGTCGATCTTATAGAAAGTTATAATTGGAACCACTCTGGCCGACATGCAGGTAAAAACAAAACAATGTCAAACATAGACAAGGCATATGATTTGGTTAATAGAATGTCTCAGGAAGATTTTATCTAATGGAATGCAATGATCACGGGATATATACAAAATGGATTTGTTAAAAAGGCTTTAGAAACTTTCAAGAAATGCAAGTGGCAGGCATGAGACCAGATTCCACAACCTCTACCCATGTCCCTATTGTATGTGCCTCGAAGGGAGCCTTAGAATAGGGTATAGATATCCAACAAAGATAAGAAGAAATGATTATATTAATATTAGTTAAAAATTCTATGGTAGACAAGTATGCAAAATGTGAAATCTTAGATGGGTACACAAACTATTTGATAGAATGCCTCAAAGAGATGTCATCTTATGAAATGCATTGATTACAGGATAGTACAAGTAGATTTGAGACTTTTAATTGAATAGAATTGACACTCGAATGATTTTGCAGATTGCCTCAAAAGATTCTATCTACAGAAACAAAATGATTATCCGATTTGTACAAAATAGAATTGTTGCAAAGACTAGAAATTTTTAAGCAAATACCATCATTGCATGCGGATATTAGTTATGTTTAATGTCTAGTGGACATCTAAGTGAAATGTGGATTAAACCAAGTATAACCCTCTCTATCTCTAGGTCTACATATTGTAATGAGTTGTGCTCTAAGGAATTGGGATATATATAAATGCATTTAAGACATAAGCAATTAAAATGAATGTTTGGAGTATTGCAGTTGTTACCTATAATCGATTGAATGAGGGTTGTATCTAGTTTATTTTGTACACAGTCTTTGGAAAGCAACGAGAATGACTTCTCAGTAGGATTTGTGTTTGTATGGCTTCCACATCTTCATTCCATGGTACTAAGCATCATCCTCCCTTTGACCTCTGAAAACCCCTCCTACTTCCTTCTTTATTCATTGATTTCTGACTCCTTATTCATGCATTTCTTATAACTATGCCCTCCTCCCTGTTGTTCTTCCATCCATTCCTTTTTAAACATCCTAAAATCTATTTCCCTTCATGAAAGCTTATGCCTCATTTCATATCTATGTAGATGTGGAGTGCTTTACCTATTTTAGTAATCATTTTTTCATAAAGTAGATCGCATTTCTTCTATTTAATAAAGGGTATGTTGTCTTCTTTAAATAAGACATCCTTTGTCTTATATGGTGTTTACTTATGAGGTAGCCTTAATACTATTATTTTAAATAAAATGATATTTAGATTTATATTAATAATAATCAAATACTTATATTTAAGTTACATATTCGCAATTATAATCTTTTAATTGAATATCTTATATTTATATTTATAACTATTATTTATTATTTATAATAATATACCTTTGTGAATAAATATATTAGATTTGAATTATATTAAAATAATGATATTATTTAATATTACTTATTTTATATATATATATATATATATATATATATATATATGTTCCTTTGAATGTAATTATCTTATCATTGAAATTGACTACACATCATATTTTATGGAAGAAACTTTACCATCTCTATCATGATGTTTAAATCTTTAATTTAAATAGTGCCCTAATATCGGGACATCACAGTCCACCCTGTCCAAAATTGTTTGTCCTCAAGCAATTATGACTATGATACCTCTAAATATCCCTATTATTTTACCTTCATCTCCAAGTTCCAAAGCCAACTACCTGCACATCAATGGTGAGAATGGAGGGGCACTACATCCTCCCCCACTAAAGCTTGACTTACTCCTGGAAGTCACAAACTAGGGTGGAAACATAAGAAATTCGTAATGCAAATTTCTATTAAGGGAAAGTTTAAGGCACCATTAATACACCAATTTCAGTGACCATAAATCACTTAGAAGAAAGCATGCGACATCCACAACATCTACACACTTTCATCCTTTACATCTATAATACAAGAAAGAATTACAAGAGTAATTTATGACCAATTAGGGTCATCTCATTTACTGGCAACATAAAGGAAGACATAAGAAGAGCATGTCCAAGCAAGGGTAATTAGGCAACCCAAGTTACCTTCAACCCACAAACACACAAGGCAAAACATTCCTAACCCCGTCTTAGAACATGGGAGAGTGATCAGTCTTAATCATGGGAGACTCTCAACCAAGGTCAACACTCTAGCCCCATTGAGTAAGGTAAGGCCAAGGAGGCCATTTCACTATTTCTAAGCATGGGGTTGTAACTTAACCCACTAATGCCATGCTAAGGTATAAAAGAGATCAAGACTATAAAAACAATATAACAAGCTCATGCCACACATGCCAAACACAATGAAACATAGTGTAACGTTAGAAAATGTCCCCTTGGGGCTTTTTGCTCATAAGGTTTAGCTCTCAGGTCTTTAGCATGCATTTAGGACATCTTAGTTCATATTTTAGTATCCTGATGGAATGAGACCTAGGTTCCATGGCAAATTGCACCCAAGTGGACCCCTTGAGTTGTACCCTACCCAAAATAGGGGCAGGACTTGGGCGCTTGCGCCCTAGTCCTGCCCTATTTTGGGGTAGCCCTAATTTCTGGGTGTTGGTTTGTGACCATTTTTTGGTCCTTTTGCCGACACAGTAAGTTTTACTTTTTAAAATCTTGGTGGGAGTGCTTGTAGTTGCATATATAAGCATGTTTAGGCATTCATTTGTAGACTAGATTTCAATTAGATGATCATTGTGAACTTTAGGCATTCTCAAGGTGATTCAAGGCTTTCATTGTGTTGCAAGAGCAGGCTTGTGTATTTTGTGTGTTGATATTTGCATATTTGAGCATCCATTTGATCATGGAATGAAGGACGTCTTCCTCCCATGATATCTTCACTACAAGGTGACATTATATTGTGATTTCATCATTTGTTCCTTTGGTTTTTCCCTCTGTCTCACAAGGGCATGCACTCTTTATCTGACAACAATGTTCGGAGACTTAAGTGTCCTCGAGGGCTTGACTGAGGCAAGCCTCTAAACACCACAACCCCCAAACCAAGTCTTGTGATTGCAAGTTATAGGTGTCGTATTTGAGAAAAGTGGAGTTGCAGGAAGAATTGGCAGACATCAAGGATTCAAGATCTGAAGAAAAGTAGGACACATGATCACTTCCAGGACTTGGGTGCTCACTCTAGTGTCCTCCGTATCTAAGTTTCAGGAAATAGAAGTTACAAGGTTGATCAGTGTCAGAAGGAGGTCCAGATCCTGTGAAGAAACTAGTACCTTGGAATTGGGCACCCACTCCAGTGTCCTCGACCGTTCCGCTTCAGAACCCCGAAAACAAGTACTTTGTGATTTGGTATTTTACTCCTATCTACAAGATCTTTTTTCGTTGTTCATCAATTTGTTGCAGTATTGGTATAATTAGGGTTTTAATGGTTAATTGGGCATAAGAGAAGGAAAATTGATAATTAAATTCCCTAATCCAAGTTTCCCTACATTTACAAGCGACCTAGGGTATTATAGTGCTCATCACTCGACCTTAGATCCTTGAATGTATAGAGGAGAGGTAGATTTAAACATCTAAAATCAAGAACATTAATAAATCCAATTTTTCCCTAAACACATATAAGGATCAAGTATGCCAGAGCTCCCAGTGTGTGAACATGGGCTCTGATACTAGGTGTAATGCCCCACCAAGGAACCCCAAAGAACAATACTAAACTAGGTCAAATTAATAGAATAATTTTTTTTAAAAGAAAATAAAAATAGAATGCATAACATAACATAATAATATAAACCTAGGTCCTCTAAGATTCCTTGACTGTGCTACTCACAAATCAAAATTACAAGAACAAAGGTTACATAAAGAGATACATGCAGAGATACATCCCAATTTACGAATACATGATGGGAGATCTTTTCAAATAGGAACAAGACATCTCTCATGCATTTACAAACAATTATAGTAAGAACCATAAGCTCATCCTTAGCATAGTGGAAAAACATATTCTTTCCTCTAGTAATTTGCTCAGTTAATAGACCTATATCTGTGAATCTAAAAGTGAACATTAGTTCCACAAGGATTATCAATAAACATAAAAGAGAACAATATACTAGCCTAAGGCTCCAAGGGGCCGACCTAATGTCTTAGGAGCTCATGATGGCCTTGCCTATGCATGCACAGCGCAAAGACTTCGTAGTTTGAGGACTTGAATTTGCAACCACATGATGGTTTCATCCAAACCAAAACCTCTAAGATGTTATTCACATGATATCGGCAACCTCTCAAACTTAGATACACATTTGCATTTCAATTCTTACTTGAGGATAGTAGGAGATTAAGGTTTACCTATATCATAACATTCTCAAGAAATTTCACAAATTAATTAAACGAGTACATGATTCTAAACCTTGTCTAAATTAATACATATATACACAAGAGACAAAATATTCACATTTAACCTAGTTATAATTTTCATCTATTCTCCCTATACATAAACATTAAGAAGGTTCAACCTCATATCATAAAATGACATCATTGATATCATGAATAACATACTCTTAGCATACCCACTTAAAAGATTTAATACCAATCTCCTAATAACAGAGTCTCAAAGAAGATGGATTCATATAATTTCTACCATCAGTATCATGTATGAACATATTTCTACCTAAAATGACGATAACTAATCCTCATAAATCCTAACGGTAATTTAATCCTCTTTCTAGAATAAGGAAATCATGCATAAACAAGTATAATAACAACATCCCTAAATTAACAATAATCATAAGCTACCCATAATAAAATAAAACATTTACTTTCCACTCTACTCAAATATCATATTAATCTCCATATCTATCCAAGACATAAGCATACCTAATTAAGATTTCCAATCATATTGTGTTTGAAGTTCAACCAAACATGTTAACACAAAAATATTTATAAACTCCATCATGAATACTAAAACCATATGTAACAATTTACCAGGGTCTAAAATTACTCATGGGATTACACAAATTTTCTATAGTACACAAAACCCAAGGCAAAAAGGTAATTAATCTTTCCTATAGCATTTCACCATAGCACTAATAGTCTTGCACTTGAATAACTTATCCCACCAAAGATATCTAAAGTTCAATATTCCTAGGAAGCTTATCAACTAATTGACTATCCTAAAATCATAATTTTGACTCTAAGAATCTTATTTTATGTCTTATCACCCTAGTGAGAAAACAAGGAATAAATTCTATCGAAAATAAGCATTATTCTAAAAACAATTACTAATAATTTTAGACACTAGTGTAGCTATCACATTTACACAATTACCCTAAGGCACAGTTATATATCTAAGCTAATGAGTATATGACACTTCTAAGATTCTAACTACTAAGAAACTATTAAAATTTAGCCTTGTCCTAAGATTAGTTTAAACAAATGCACAAGGTCGACTTTATTGACAACTATTTGACTTATAGAAAAGCTACAAGTTTGAGAGTCAAACTATTTTGGAATCCCAACATTGCTATCACAAAAGTATCAAACTTTATAGACATGCTTCGAAGGGAATATCTATTTTTATCAACGCAAAGGGTCTTATTTCAAGAGAAAGTTCTAAGCATATTAAGAGTCCAAGATAGTAATGTTTAACCACCTTAAAATTTAAAATGTTTCCTAAAACTGGGTGTTATTTAAAAAAGTGCCTTGAAGCAATTTTCATAAGGAATCAAATAAAATGAGAAGCCATTTACATAAACTATCGCAATAAATTGCTCGGAACTGATAACAACCATCAATAATTATGAGCTTTATGCTAAGAATGAATGATTATCCTCTATTTCTAATAGTCTATTACATAAAATAAAAGGTATCTATTAACTTCTACCAGTATGCATCTATGCTTAAAATGTGTGAGGAAAAACATTTACAACTTCCGAATCGAGCACACTTAAGGTATGGCTAAGCATAAAATGAAGTAGTTATTTCAACAATATTCATGAGAATATGGCTACAAGTCAAATACAAGTGAACTTATATCTATTGTGAAGTAATTACATATAGATATAATTACATCAAAATACTCACTGTGAACTTATAGTTACATCACAAGCTCGACTGAGAAAGTTCACTGTCACAATGCATACCCAAACATAAATACACCATCTAAGCCAAGATTACATATAGATATAATTACATCAAATTCAAATACCAACTATGATAGTGAAACCATTGCACTTATATATGGTATGTAGAAAATTATACTAGTTTGAATGCTAGTTCAAGGTAGTCGAATCATGTAGTTATATATAAATATATCATGTTTAAATGCCATTTATGGCAAAAATCTTTGCACAGTCTAGAAGTAACATACACAAACATGCATTACTATTCCTAACATACTTTCTAATCCAGAATGTAATGCCATTTGATAGGAGCTAACCTATATATTATTTCATCAAAATCTAATGCCATTACAGCAAGACACCAAATCGATATCTACTACAAAGGCTTAGAGATCATGCAATTGGCAGGCATGAAGCCAGACCTTAGAAACTTTGCCAATATCCTCTTTACCTGAGTGCAGATCAAAGATTTGGATAAGGGAATGAAGCTCGATCTTCTAGAAAGTTATAATTGGAACCACTTTGGTCGACATGCAGGCAAAAACAAAATAATGTGAAACATAGACAAGGCATATGAACTGGTTAATAGAATGTCTTAGGAAGATGTTATGTAATGGAATGCAATGAACGCAGGATATATACAAAATTGATTTGTTAAAAAGGCTTTAGAATCTTTCAAGAAAATGCAAGTGGCAGGCATGAGACTAGATTCCACAACCTCTACCCATGTCCCTATTGTATGTACCTCGAAGGGAGCTTTGGAAAAGGGTATGGATATCCAACAAAGCTAAGAAGAAATGATTGTATTAATATCAGTTAAAATTTCTCTGGTAGGCAAGTATGTAAAATGTGAAAGCTTAGATGCAGTACACGAACTGTTTGATAGAATTCCTCGAAGAGATGTCATCTCATGAAATGCATTGATTGCAAGATAGCACAAGTAGATTTGAGAATTTTAATTGAATACAATTGACACTTGAATGATTTTGCAGATTGCCTCAAAAGATTCTATCTACAAAAACTTAATGATTATCTGAATTACACAAAATGGATTTGTTGCAAAGACTATAGAAATTTTTAAGAAAATACCATCATTGCAAGTGGATATCAGTTATTTTTAATGGTTGGTGGACATCTAAGTGAAATGTGGATTAAATGAAGTATAACCCTCTCTATCTCTGGGTCTGCATCTTGCAATGAGTTGTGCTCTAAGGAATTGGGGTATATATAAATGCATTTAAGAGATAAGCAATTAAAATGAATGTTTGGAGTATTGCAGTTATTACCTGTAATCGATTAAATGAGCGTTGTATGTAGTTGATTTTGTACACCATCTTTGGAAGGCAACGAGAATGACTTCTCATCAAGATTTGTCTTTGTATGGCTTCCACATCTTCATTCCATGGTACTGAGCATCATCTTCCCTTCAACCTCTGAAAACCCCTCCTCCTTCCTTCTTTATTCACTAATTTTTGACTCCTTATTCATGCTTTTCTTAGAACTGTCCCCTCCTCCCTATTATTCTTCTATCCATGCTTTTTTAAATATCCTAAAAGTCATTTCCCTTCATGAAAGGTTATGCCTCCTTTCATATCTATGTAGATGTGGAGCACTTTACCCATTTTAGTCATCCTCTTTTCATAAATCATATTGCATTTCTTCTATTTAATAAAGGGCATGTTGTCTTCTTTAAATAAGACATCCTTTGTTATTTATCCTTAATGCTATTATTTTAAATAAAACGATCTTTAGAGTTATCTTAATAATAATCAAATACTTATATTTAAGTTACATACTCACAATTATAATGATTTAATTGAATACCTTATATTTATATTTATATTTGTTATTTATTATTTATAATAATATACCTTTATGAATAAATATATTATATTAAAATAACTATATTATTTAATATTACTTTATGTGTGTGTGTGTGTGAGTGTGTGTGTTCCTTTGAATGTAATTATCTTATCATTCAAATTGACTACACATCATATTTTATGGAAGCAACTTTACCCTCTCTATCGTGATGTTTAACTCTTTAATTTAAATAATATCGTAATATAGGGACACCACAGTCCACCCCACTCAAAATTGCTTGTCCTCAAGAAATTATAACTATGATACCACTAAATATCCCTATTATTTTACCTTCATCTCCAAGTTACAAAGCCGACTACCGGCACATCCACGGTGAGAATGGAGGGGCACTACATCCTCCCCCCTAAAGCTTGACTTACTCCTAGAAGTCAGAAACTAGGGTGGAAACATAACAAATTAGTACTACAAATTTCTATTAAGGGGAAGTTTAAGGCACCAATAATACACCAATTTCAGAAACCATACATCACTTACAAGAAAGCATGCAACATTCATTCTAATCTATCAACATCCATAACATCTACACACTTTCATCTATAATACAAGAAAGAATTACAAGAGTAATTTATGACCAATTAGGGTCATCTCATTTACTAGCAACATAAAGGAAGACATAAGAAGAGCATGTCCAAGCAAGTGTAATTAGGCAACTCAAGTTACCTTCAACCCACAAACACACAAGGCAGAACATTCTTGCCCTTGTCTTAGAACATGGGAGAGTGATCACTCTTAACCATGGGAGACTCTCAACCAAGGTCAACACTCTATCCCCATTGCGTAAGGTAAGGCCAAGGAGGCTATTTCATGATTTCTAAGCATGGAGTTGTAACTTAACCCACTAATGCCATGCTAAGGTATGAAAGCAATCAAGACTATAAAAAACAATATAACAAGCTCATGCAACACACACCAAACACAGCGAAACACAGAAGGCTCAAGTATGCCAGAGCTCCAAGTGTGTGAACATGGGCTCTAATACTAGGTGTAACACCCTGCCAGGGAACCCTAGAGAACAACACTAAAATAGGTGAAATTAATAGAATATTTTTTTTTAAAAAGAAAATAACAATAGAATGCATAACATAACATAATAATCTAAACCTAGGTCCTCTAAGGTTCCTCGACTATGCTACTCACAAATCAAGATTACAAGAACAAAGGTTACATAAAGAGATACAAATACATGATAAGAGATCTTTTCAAATAGGAAAAAGACATCTCTCATGCATTTACAAACAATTATAGTAAGAACCATAAGGTCATTCTTAACATAGTGGAAAAACATATTCTTTGCTCCAATAATGTGCTTAGTTAACAAACCTGTATCTGTGCATCTAAAAGCGAACATTAGTTCCACAAGGATTGCCAATAAACATAAAAGAGAACAATATACTAGCCTAAGGCCCTAAAGGGATGAATTAATGTCTTGGGGGCTCATGATGGCCTTGCCTACGTATGCGTAGCACAGAGACTTCGTAGTTCAGGGACTTGAATTTGCAACCACATGATGATTTCGTCCAAAACAAAACCTCTAAGATGTTATTCACATGGTATCGACAACCTCTCAAACTTAGATACACATTTGCATTTCAATTCTTACTTGAGGTTAGTAGGATATTAAGGTTTACCTATATCATAACATTCTCAAGAAATTTCACAAATTAATTAAATGAGTACGTGATTCTAAACCTTATATAAATCAATACATATATACACAAGAGACAAAACATTCATATTTAACCTGGTTATAATTTTCATCTATTCTCCTTGTACATAAGCATTAAGAATGTTCAACCTCATATCATAAAATGACATCATTAATATCTTAAATAACATACTCTTAGCATATCCACTTAAAAGATTTAAAAGCAATCTCTTAATAACAGAGTCTCAAAGAAGATGGATTCATATAATTTCTACCATCAGTATCATGTATGAACATATTTCTACCTAAAATGATGATAACTAATCCTCATAAATCCTAATAGTAACTTAATCCTCTTTCTAGAATAAGGAAATCATGCATAAACAAGTATAATAACAACATCCCTAAATTAACAATAATCATAAGCTACCCATAATAAAATAAAACATTTACTTTCCACTCTACTCAAATATTATATTAATCTCCATATCTATCCAAGACATAAGCATACCTAATTAAGATTCCCAATCATATCGAGTTTGAAGTTCAACCAAACATGTTAACACAAAAAAATTTATAAACTCCATCATCAATACTAAAACCATATGTAACAATTTACCAAGGTCTAAAATTCTTCTTGGGATTACACAAATTTTCTATAGTACAAGAAACTCAAGGCAAAAAGGTAATTGATCTTTCCTATAACATTTCACCATAACACTAATACTCTTGCACTCAACTAACTTACCCAGCCAAAGATATCTAAAGTTCAATATGAACCTAGGAAGCCTATCAAGTAATTGACTATCATAAAATCATAATTTTGACTCTAAGAATCTTATTTTATGTCTTATCACGCTAGTGTCAAAACAAGGATTAAATTCTATCCAAAATACATATTATTCTAAAACCAATTACTAAAAATTTTAGACACTAGTGTAGCTATCACATTTACCCAATTACCCTAAGGCACAGTTATATATCTAAGCTAATGAATATATGACACGTCTAAGATTCTAACTACTAAGAAACTATTAAAATTTAGCCATGTCAAAAGATTAATTTAAACAAATGCACAAGGTTGACTTTATTGACAACTATCTGACTTATAGAAAAGCTATAAGTTTGAGACTCAAACTATTTTGGAAACCCAACTTTGCTATCATAAAAGTATCAAACGTTATAGACATGGTTCGAAGGGAATATCTATTTTTATCAACGCAAAGTGTCTCATTCCAAGAGAAATTTCTAAGCATACTAAGAGTCCAAGATAGTAATGTTTAACTACCTTAAAATTTAAAATGTTTCCTAATACTGGGTGTTAGTTAAAAAAGTGCCCTGAAGCAATTTCCATAAGGAATGAAATAAGATGAGAAGCCCTTTACATAAACTATCGCTATAAATTGCTCAGAACTGATAACAACCTTCAATAATTATGAACCTTATACTAAGAATGCATGATTATCCTAAATATCTAATAGTCTATTACTAAAAATAAAAGGTATCTATTAACTTCTACCAGTATGCATATATGCTTAAAATGTGTAAGGAAAAACATTTACAACTTTCGGCTCGAGCATACCTAAGGTATGGCTAAGTATAAAACGAAATAGTTATGTCGACAATATTCATTAGAATATGGCTACAAGTGAAGTTATATCTATTGTCATGTAATTACATATAAATATAATTACATCACAATACTCACTATGAACTTATAGTTACATCACAAGTTCGGCTGAGAAAGTTCATTGTCACAATACATACCTAAACATAAATACACTATCTAAGCCAAGATTACATATAGATATAATTACATCAAATCCAAATGCCGACTATGACAGTGAAACAATTGCACTTATATATGGCAGGTAGAAACTTATACAAGTCTGAACGCTAGTTCAAGGTAGTCGAATCATGTAGTTATATGTAAATATATCAAGTTTAAATGCCATTTATGGCAGAAATCTTTGGAGAGACTAGAAGTAACATACACCAACATGCCTTTCTATTCCTAACATACATTCTAATCTAGAATTCAATGCCATTTTATGGCAGCTAACCTATAGATTCTTCCATCAAAATCTAACGCCATTATAGCAAGACACCAAATCGATATCTACTACACACCAAATCGATATCTACTACAAAGGCTTATAGATCATGCAATTGGTAGGCGTGAAGCCAGACCCTGCAAACTTTACCAGTAGCCTCTTTGTCTAAGCACATATCAAAGCTTTGGATAAGGGTATGAAGGTCGATCTTCTAGAAAGTTATAATTGGAACCACTCTAGTCAACATGCAGGTAAAAACGAAACAATGTGAAACATAATAAGGCATATGAACTGGTTAATGGAATGTCTTAGGAGGATGTTATCTAATGGAATGCAATTATTGCAGGATATATACAAAATGGATTTGTTAAAAACGCTTTAGAAACTTTCAAGCAAATGCAAGTGGCAGGCATGAGACCAGATCCACAACCTCTACCCATGTCCCTATTGTATGTACCTCGAAGGGAGCCTTGGAACAGGGTATGGATATCTAACAAAGATAAGAAGAAATGATTGTATTAATATTAGTTAAAAATTCTCTAGTAGACAAGTATGCAAAACGTGAAAGCTTAGATGGGGTATGCGAATTATTTGATAGAATGCCTCAAAGAGATGTCATCTCATGAAATGCATTGATTCCAGGATAGCACAAGTACATTTGAGACTTTTAATCAAATACAATTGACACTCGAATGATTTTGTAGATTGCCTCAAAAGATTCTATCTACAGAAACGTAATGATTATCCGATTTGCACAAAATGGATTTGTTACAAAGGCTATAGAAAATTTTTAAGCAAATACCATCATTGCAAGCGGATATCGGTTATGTTTAATGGCTGGTGGACATCTAAGTGAAATGTGGATTAAACGAACTATAACCCTCTCTATCTTTGGGTGTACAACTTGCAATGAGTTGCGCTCTAAGGAATTGGGATATATATAAATGCATTTATGAGATAAACAATTAAAATGAATGTTTGGATAATTGCAGTTGTTACCTGTAATCCATTGAATGAGGGTTGTATCCAGTTGATTTTGTACACCGTCTTTGGAAGGAAACAAGAATGACTTCTCAGCAAGATTTTTCTTTGTATGGCTTCCACATCTTTGTTCCATGGTACTGAGCATCATCCTCCCTTCGACCTCTGAAAACCCCTCGTCCTTCCTTCTTTATTCGTTTATTCGTTGATTTCTGACTCCTTATTCATGCATTTCTTATAATTTTTCCCTCCTCCCTCTTATTCTTCCATCCATACATTTTTAAACATCCTCAAAGTTGTTTCCCTTAGTGAAAGATTATGCCTCCTTTCATATCTATGTAGATGTGGAGTGCTTTACCCATTTTATTCGTCCTCTTTTCATAAAGCAAATCGCATGTCTTCTATTTAATAAAGGGCATATTGTCTTCTTTAAATAAGTCATCCTTTGTCTTATATGGTGTTTACTTATGAGGTATCCTTAATGTACTATAATTTTAAATAAAACGATCTTTAGATTTATATTAATAATAATCAAATACCTATATTTAAGTTACATACTCACAATTATAATCATTTAATTAAATACCTTATATTTATATTTATAATTGTTATTTATTATTTATAATAAATTACCTTTGTGAATAAATATATTATATTTGAATTATATTAAATTAACGATATTATTTTATATATATATATATATATATATATATATATATATATATATATATATATATTCCTTTGAATGTAATTATCTTATCATTCAAATTGACTACACATCATATTTTATGGAAGCAACTTTACCTTCTCTATCGTGGTGTTTAAATCTTTAATTTAAATAGTGCCCTAATATTGGGACATCATAGTCTCCTTTGCTTTCTCAAGCATGTCTTCATATTCTATATTTAGTTCTCTTGCTTCATCCAGTTTATCAAGGGTTGACTTGAGTTTTCCTTCAAGGTCTACTTCACACTCATTTAGATCAAGATCCCAACCTTCAGGTTCCATTGCTTCTAGATCTGGTTCCGGTACAAATACATCATTGTCCATAACTTCAAACTCCATGTGTTCAAGTACATGATCTACCTTAGCTGTTACACTTCTCAAAGGCACATGGCTCTGATACCAATTGTTAAGCACAATGAGGTGCTGAGAGCGGGGGCTAAATCAGCACACACTAAAACTTAAAAAATATTTGTAGACAAAACCAAATAACTTAGAGAGTAGAAAGTAAATCATGCAACACAAGAATCAACACAAGAACACCAGGATTTTTTACATTGAAAACCCTAAAACAGGGAAAAACCAGAGTGATTGTTAGCTCACAATATATTATGTTCACTACAAAAATATTACAACTTTGTTTCTAGTTGCAACCCAGGGAAGCTACTACTCCTTGTACTTTATGCTTACAACATTTACAACTTTGATTTAGGGTAGAACACAAGGAAGCTACTACTCTCTGAATATTCTACTGACTGCATTTAGGATTTACAAAGATAGATATATGGACTGCTGCAAAATAGACATCTAACTTATGTTGATAATGTAGTCTTCTTTTTCTACTCAAAACATGCCTTCAACCTGATTCTGCACACTTCATATCTTGCCCTCTGCTATATCATATTTGCACTCACATCTATATCTCACAAATGAATTTGATCTTCTATAAATATACTCCGCAACATTTCAAAACAATGATTAGGTCAACATATAAACATCATTGGATGAAACATGTACCTCTTCAAGAGTCGGCCTTAATACATGGAACATGATAAGAAAAATTGTTGCAGACCTCAGGAATTCATGAAGGCATTTAAAACACATCAAGTCATATCTTCCAAAGTGAAAGCAATAGATTAGGATCTACCAAATATACCAGACTTAACTTGTCAGCTCAAACTACTAAAAACTGTTAATTGTTCATCTTCACACTATTGAGGAGAAGCCAAGATATTCATGTGGACCAAAATTCAATCATGTACAATATCAACATCATCCATTCACATTTCTCATAAAGTATCAGATCAATCTATACAATCGTACAGTAAGAAATATGGTGAACTACAGGAAACAGAGCATTTTGGACCACATGTGACACTTCATAACTTAATATATAGCATTGCGGTATAGGAAAATAAGGAATATCTGGATGCGGATTAAACCTGAGATATATTGGAACATGTAAGACCTCTACACAAATTTTTATGATTGATCTGTATATATTTCATCTTGCACAAAAGCTCAAACATGTGTATTTAGGCTGTGGAACAGTTTGTATTGCTTCTGTCACTTGATTGCTGACTTTGCAAACCACCAGACCACTTGATAGTTCATCATAACATGCCATATACATCTATGAGATTGTCCTTAGAACTGCATGACAAAATAATGTCTTTTAGAGGAATGGGGAACATTCCATTAAGTCTCCATCATTGCTTTGCCTTGTCTAGGTAGTAAATGGTACTTTGTCCCTTGTAACTTTTTCTGCTAAAGATGTGAAGACCTAAGAACTTGGATATATCATTTGAATACCTGGATAAACTTGTCTTCAGAACCACAAGATCAAGTCTTGCTCTACAGAGAAATGTAGACCAAAGCAATGTTACTCTGCCTTGGGACATGCACTATGAATGCCTTTAATAGATTTCTTGTATTTATCATTAAGTATTACAAATTGATGATATATAATTGTAGGGATATTGGAAACATGGAAGGACATTTGTATTTATCTCTGCATCATGCTCAGACACAACACTGATCACCTCACCATACTTAGATTGTTTTCTCTTCTCCCGAACTGATTTTCCTTAACCATGCCGACTCTACCTCTGTACAAGTTTGTCCTTATATTTCCATATACTATGTTGACATCAATGACAACACATATTTCCAACACATAATCCTTGAAATAAATTACCCTACTAACTTGATTTACAACCTTAGAAACATCAAGAATATTTGAAATACTTTGAACACTAATTGAGGAAGTAGAAACATCATCACTCAAGAAATAGGGAAAGCCATAGAACTTGCAAAACCATTTTATAGAACCTCCATACATAAGCTTGATAAACCTTCCTCTAGGCCTTTGAAAATTAATACATGAGCATCCACTTGTGAAATTTTGAGATTAATGCTAGTTGGAGTCCTGAAAGCTGAAGCAACTCTTGAAGAAACCTCCCCAACTTTAGTTTCACCTTGATCTAAGAAAGCCTCAAAATATGATAATCATCTTCTTCATCTTCAAATGTGTCCCCATCAAATTGTGGAGTACATGTAGCCTTATATGACAACCACTCCCTTGTAGATCTTTCTTTTTTTTTTTAGAGGAAGCTTATCATCCAATTCATCAAGAAACTTCCTCATGTCAATGTGACAAATATCATCTGGTTCTTTATCCATAGTCAATAATCCATTATCCCTAAGCTTACTCATGGCCTCTTCATCATATAACACATATATATTATAATTATCATTAGAGGGATTTTCATCATGCTTATATGAGATACTTTTGACTTCTTTTTTTTTTTCTTCTGTAGGAGGAATTTCTTAATTCTACCCTATAGATCATAACACTTCTAGGGTGCTTGAATAAAAACGAGAGATTTAATTCTATATCCAGTTCTTAAAATTGACCTAAAATTGTAATTTTCTCCCATAACTTTAATTAGAGAAGTATGGATACTCCCTAGCCTTCTTTTACTCAAAATGAAAGCATTTGAATTATATAACTAAAATTTTATTTCAAACTTAGTAATTTGGGAAGAACATACTTAGGTAGAATGTGGGGATCAATTAGAGTAACTTCAACCATGATGAGAGTGTGTCTAGAGTAGATCTACCAGGATATCTACTCGCATGCATTAAGTTCTTCTATTAGTGTTGGATTCACTCAAGGTATTGGGATCTTGTTCACTTTCTCATACACTATGGGGAAATTTTTTTCACTTATCACTACCATCTCTCTCCCATAGATGTTATCATGAAGCTCTTTGAAAATCACATGGATTGGGATTTTGGATCCTAGTCTCTAGTTGGTTAGGGGAAGAGTAAATGACATAGAAGAACATATTGCATCAGTGAGATATGTCATCATATAAAAGGCTTCCCCAATGTCACTCTTTCAAATTGTTTAAGAGTTGCGAAAATTAAATTCCCATAGTTTGAGACCATTTATTTTTCTAATGTAATAATGGAACCAAATATACATTCAAATTGGTCAAATCCTTGTGGCAAAAATATTTACATATTAAAACCATAGTATCCTTCACATGGCACATAAACATATTGGTTGAGTAGTCTATGAGCCTACTATGTTGGGGTAGATCAACTTTAAGTCTAGCCTAGTCAGGATACAAATTTTCTATTACATCATTTTATTTTAACCATTACTTAGGAATAACAACATCACATCATAGAGTAGGGTTTGGTAGGTGCAACATGTCCTACAAATATTATGAACTAATATTTATAAAAGGTTTCTTTCTACATTGTTAATAACATCCCCTTAAATCATGCAATAAGAAAATATATCCACTAACAAGTCCAAACATGAAAATGTATTAAACTCATTGGTAGATTTGTGTAGGAATGATACCCTAATCATGTCTATTGCATTCACTTATCTTCATCCCTTGGCCAATTCTTGAAGAACTGGTATAATGCATGAAAATGGAAGTCCTTATGTGGATAGTACATAATATTACTATACTCAAGTAGTCTAGTCACAATGTTTGATTGCTCTTGAAACCCTTCACTACAACTAGATTGCATTTACCAATTTCCTATATCCTTCCTATGCTAAATCTCAAAGATTTGTATAATTTCAATAAAATTAACCTAGAAGCATGAAATAAGAAATATGATCATTACATTCATGCCTAGGTAATAAGTACAATTAATTATAATTCAATCCTAGTAAAACCAAGAAATACTCATAAAGATTTATGTCATTTATTCATCATCCACATGAACAAACTTTTATAAATCTAGAGTGCATAAAGTATTGATATCTACTACCAAATAGTCTTGTCATCATCATTTTATTTGTATTTTGTATACATGTGTCCCACTCTAACTTGCACTTGAAATTATTGTCAATTTAATTTTGTGTATAGGAATCAACTTTAATTTGGGTTATCACCCCTTTTATTTTCATAACTTCAAGTTTCATTAATGTTTTAATTAGGCTGCAAATCTAAAACTCTTATAGACCTTTGTGTTGCACAAGGGTGCAAAGTTCCAAAAATACTCTAGAGTTTAAAATTGACCTTTCTAGTTTTATGGATGTGACTAAATTGAGCACTAATAATATATAAAGTCCATCAAGATAGCTTATACCTCACTAGAAAATGCAAAGTACATTTTTACACCTTTAAATAAGGCTTCTAAGATTTGAAGTTTCATTGGTAAGGGTAAAATTAAAATGTGAATGTGAGACTATGAATACATTTCACCTAAAATAATTTTTCATAAATGAAAAACCTTCTTTTACATTGACTAGTTAGAAATAGGAAGAATTATTTTAGTAGGTTTTGTTTAGACCCAAATTTTCTTTAAGATTTAATTTACTTGTCCTTTCATATCCACAATCTTAAGATTTCACTTTTGATATTTGTAGACACCTAAAATTGTCCTCTTCATGTCATCCCTAAACATCCCTATTTCATCCCCAAACTCGTCTAAGCCATCACTAATCATCTCTAGACACCCCTAAAGTACATTTTCTCCACAATTAACTAAATAAACACATGCTTGGATAGTTAATTAATCAAATCCCCTTCAATCCCTGATTTTACAATATTTTATTGTCAAAATCATTGTTCATGTAGTATTTACTATTCATATGTACCTTCATCGGTACTTATCCCTAGCCTAAATGATTTATTAATCATTTGTTCGGACCTTCCTCTATAGTCCAAACATTAGATAGATTTAATTTATCTATTATCTCTTTTTCCCATCCCATGAATTAAATAAATATTGACATTTATTTAATTCCCTATTTAATTACCTAATCCCCCACCTAAACCTAATTAATTACCTAATCCCCCACTTGCACATTCCACTTTTCCTCCTTCAATCTTCAACATCCACTTTTCCCAACTCACTTTCTAACCATTGATTTGTCCTCAATCCAAGGACATCTCCCATCCACCTATCTCATACCACATGGAAATCACTCCTTGCTTGAGAGCTCTCAAGAATCCTCAACCCTTGATCTCCAAATTCAATCTCATCCCTTCATCCAACATCCAAAAATCCTATAAATAGATCCTCACCCCAAGCATTTTCAAGACTCCATGAAACATAAAGTTATGCTGCTATTTTGAGGAGCCACCTACACATCAACAACATCAAAGAGCATATCCAGAGAACAATGGTTGGCATCTGAGGTGAATTATATAGTTTTCATTTCATGTTTTATTCTTTCCTTTATGCTCAATCTGAGGTGTATGTGAGGTTAATGAAGTAGGTTAATCTTGTTTTAGTCTATTTCTTGCATTCATTTTCACATGCATATAGATGTATTTGTGGACCTTTGAGCCACTAACCCTTTTGATATATAGGGATCATAAGTTAGAGTAGTGCATTTTTTTCAAGGGACAACACAACTAGATTAGGCCCCACTTCCAATGATAGATTGTTGCTAGGTCAAAAATCTTACAACTATCGAAAGGTTAACTGATGGTTCTATTTTCTCTTGAAAAGAGAAAATCTCCCCAAGTTTATGTTTGATGTCTTGGTATACTAAGATAATTATGCCAAGTGAGCCATTAAAAAACACACAAGAGGACTACTAGTGACTAAAAAATGTTCCTAGTTAACTATTTTATTCTCTTCCCTTATACCAGGAGAGTCGTGAATAAATAAGAAAAGCCTTAAAATAAATATTAATATTCACAAAGCCTACAAAATATGTTTAATGAAGCTCAATTTCAAATAACCTAATCATAAAATAATTTTAGGAAAGGTGTCTCAAACTTCCATCCTAGTGTTAATCACAAAAAAATGTGATTTTGGGAATTTTTAGAGCTCTAGAGCTTAATTTCAGCCCTAAAAATGTCAAAGTGGACTTTTACTAGAGACAGTAGGTGACAACAACATGGATGTCTTGAATCTCCTTTAAAAATGAGCTCAATCAACTTCCTAGATCAAAAGTTATGACCTTCAGAAGTTGTGCCTCCCACATAAAAAATGTAAGCATATATATGATGTATAAGAAAGCTATAAGACGGAGGAACACTTATTGACCAGCTTATTATGCATGCTATGACATGTCACAAAGAATCTTTGAATGTATATAGTGAATCCAACAATGAGAACCCAAGTTGGTGAGTGTATTTTGACTAGCTTATGACAAGTGTAAAGAAATATGTTATTTTTATCTTATGGACTAATCCTATGATTTGGGCATTAGATTTTCACTAGGTATTTGGGTACCACATTTTGATTGGTTTTGGCTAATAGTTTCTAAATTACCATTTGATCATTTAATGAATTTATTCCCCTATTTATTAAGTGCTTAAAATGGAGATTACGTAGTGAGTTTTGTAGGTACTATTATGTTGCCAAAATTTCTCTAGATATCTTGTTGGTGATACTCATGTAAAGTCTTAGAATTTACAAATGTATTGAAACCATTTGGTTACTAAATAATACATTGGGTTTTTCTCATGAAAGATTTTTCACCACAAAAATCATTATGTTATGGTATATTTCTTTTGTGTTTATTTCCTTGTAATTGTAAGATTAATTTAATTTTACAAATACCTCCCTTCATAGATTAGTGTAGGAAGTGTATAATATACCTCTACTTACTTTCAACTAGTTCTAAATAAGAGGAAAGTAAGAACACAAGAACATGGAGAGAGAGGAAGAATAAGAAAGGTGAGTTTATTAGTGAGAATGAAGACCATTGGCTTCAAATCCTCCTTTATGAACACATCAAACTACTCAAACAATAATCAATCCAAGCAAGACTTGAATCTATGAACAATGTAGTCATTTAAGGAAATGAATCTCTTGAAACCAAAAGTAACGACCATAGAAACATGTCTATATTACAATTTAGTATTTAGAGAAATAGATTACAATAAATATCTATATCTTAAAGGGAGAGAAATAATGAAATCACCGTATACATATGCAAATCCTAGCGAGAAATATTACACATATATAAATTAAATTATTAAAATTGTTTTCTCATAGATAATAGACTCAAATAAGCTTAGTTAGTAGAACTCAAAAAATAGAAAATAGATAGACTAGCTATGCAAAAGGAGTCCCATTTCTCAATTTCCCAACAAACCTTTACAAATGGCGAACAACTAGATATAAATAGAACTCCAAGGCTCAAGATACAATAAATTTCACCTCTCTTGGTTAGTGGAAAGAACAAACACCGTGATAATGAAGGACTCAATTCTAGGGTCAATTTGTACATGGCCATTCGATTAATTAATCTTTGACAATTACATCATATTTTAAACTTGTTACAAAAACTTCTTAAATAATTGTACTCTTTGTGCATATCATGATAATTCATTTAATTGGATATATTTTCAAAATAGGGGAAAATCACCTCCAAACATGCATGCATGGTTTATACCATAACATGATTTAATCTACATTAGTTGCCAACTAAATGTTGAAGGTAGCTTGTAATCCATTGAATTAGGTTCTCTTGACTTTTTCAATTAGTGTGGACTTGGTTAAATATTTTTTACTCCTCCAACTACCTACACTACCATCAACAACAAGGCTTCTTGAAGTGCATCAAATTAGCATCAAGCAAAAATAGTCTTGCACACTAAGAAATGGATTTAACACCACTTTACATGTTACCAAATAAATTCAATATGCAAATTATGTAAGGGAAAATAAATATTCCCTTTTGGTTTGGCGAAAAAGTCCAAATTCTAAGTTTACAAATAATTTTCCCTCTAATATTATGGTCCCTCTTTGATTTGTTACAATTATGTCATTGTGGACTCATTATGTGGGCTTGGCCTAGTGCTTCCAAGACATAGAATTTAGAGTCAGTAGATCATACTTTAGACATGTTTGCATTGTACTAGATGCAAGAGTACTTCTTCAAAAATGGACTATAGGGTACTTATATTATATTCACAACATCTTAATAAAACATCATTGCTTTTTTGAAATATCTTATAGTCGAAGCCATCTTAATCATTTCATTAATCAAAATTCAAACATAATTCATCCATGCTTCACACTAGTACTTTTACCCCAAAGCTCCCAAGTATTGCAACCTGGTGCTCTAATACCTATGTAATGCCTACTCAAGAAAATGACAAAATAATATTAAAATTAATCAAAAATATGGAAATATAATAAGATTACAGGAGATAATTTTCAAATTTTAACTTATAAATGTAAGTTAACGTAACTATAAATATAAGATATAACAACTGTTATACAATTCTACACATTCACAAAGAAAGTCATATGAAAATCTTTTCACAAGGTGGGAAGTTCTTTCTTAGCTCAACTATCTTGCTCAGTCTACAAACCTGTAACTGCACAACTAAATGCAAATATTAGTTACACAAGTTCATCAATAACATATCAGATAACAATATATTAGCCTAAGGCCCTAAGGGGCTGACCTAATGTCTCAGGGGCTCATCTATGATGGCCTTGCCTATGTACACGTAGCATAGAGACTTCATAGTTCAGGACTTGAACTAACCACCACAAGAGAATTTCATATAATTTCCAACCAAGGTTAACATATGATATTGTAGCTTTACACTTTTACAACCAACAATTAGAAGAGAATCAATAACTTACACAACTAGACCATGACATATTATTAAATCATAATTTCATACCATAAGTATATCAAAAACTCTATAATTCATGAGCAAACATATCTGTTGGACTCTCTTCACTACAATGGGAGTTTATATCTAGAAGAAAACCTATTGACTATTCTAAAGATTACTTAATAGACAACAAATGCTTTCATCAATAATAGAACATTCACTCTATTAGATGACCTCAATTTGGATTAATCTTACAAGATAATTAATATTTATAACTTCATAACTAAGAATAATAGCACAACTTTCAAGTAAACACAGTATTAAAATTTTGCAATGATAACAGATTGCAAACATTAAAATAAAGTTTAATCCATTTAGGGCTTCTTTGTGTAGAGACCAGCATCACCGTTCCTTCCAAGCATATAAAACACATAGTAAACATAAATTTAACCCCATTTAAGGTCGATCCCCTACATGTTCAACTACCTCTCTAACCCGATCAGCTATGTAACAACCCATATCACCATCAAATCGTTCCCCAGAAAGAGCTTTGCGAATGTGCAGAACATTACTCCCAGTTAATTGTCCAATGCATCAATGATTAAAGGCTTGCAATGAAAGACCAACGGTTGGGGAAACAATTTTTATTATTGACAGAAGCAATTTATTTTCTACAGTAAAAGATGCAGTTGATAGATAACAAAATAATGTCATCAAGGTAAACCATACTTCATAGCAACAGTATTAACAAGATGTCACAATAGACCACTAATATAAGCATTTTATGTTGATTTTTTGTAGCTTGGAAGGTGGGCCTGTGTGGAGGGTGGAAGTTGCTTAAGGGCAACTCGAGTTGGATATTTAGCAACAGCATGATTTCTTTTTTTATTAATAGAATGTTTCTTGAGTTGTGAGGTGGAGATAACACCAAGAGTGATTTTATGTGCAAGGAAAGTTTCTTTTGTCTTGCAAGGAAAGTTTCTTTTCTCTTGCAAGGGAAGTTTCTTTTGTCTTGCAAGGAAAGTTTCTTTTGTCTTGCAAGGAAAGTTTCTTTTCTCTTGCAAGGAAGGTTTCTTTTCTCTTGCATTAGCAAGGCTATATATGTAAGATTGCTATAGCAACACTGGATGGTATTATGTGTGGAAAGGTTGCTGTTGAGGCTGAATAGAAGATCCAACATTTGCAGGTTTTTCCCCATATTGGGGTTTCCTGGTTATATTTGTGTTATTGTCTCTTTGTGTATGGCTTCTTGTTATTTTTGCTTCCATTGTTATTTGCTGTTATTTAACCCAGAGTATTAATTGTTATAAATTAGATAGAGGTTCTATTCTGTGAATTTATTATGCAATTAATTTGTAGCTGAGTTATAAAAAAATTATCATGGTATCAGAGCTCTAAACTCTGAATACAAAGCCAAGATTTGTGACACAGATTTTAAAGAAAAAAAATTTAGATTTTTGTCTCTAGTTTCTTCTATGGCTATGGCAACCAGTGTTCAATATGAGGACAGGCTTGAGGGTGCATCTAACTTTTTACAGTGGAAGGTTCGGATTACTTCTGTTCTCAAGGAGAACACGTTGTGGATCTATGCTGGTACAAAGGTGACACCACCAACAAATGATCCTATTGCCCTAGATTCACATGAAGTCAAGGAGGCCAAGGCTCAGAGGATTATCCTAGACAGGGTAAGAGATCATCTAATTCCTCATCTATCAGGGAAAGACACCGCCAAGGAGATGTGGGATTCACTCACAAAACTTTATTAGAGCGACTATCAGAGTTGTAAGATGATGCTGAAGGACAAATTGCATAACATCAAGATGTCTAAAGGTGAGAGTGTGACCTCTTACTTGTCCAAGCTGACACAGGTCAGGGATGAGCTGGCTGCTGTTGGAGAGACGATTGCTAAAGATGAGTTGGTGCATATAGCCTTGAACATTTTTCTGAAGCACTGGGAAGTGTTTGTCAAGTGTATTGTTGGCAAAGATCAGCTACCTAATTGGGTGAGGCTTTGGGATGATTTCGTTCAGGAAGAGATCCGCGAAGGTGCTCATCGAGGAGATCAGACAAAGAAGGGTCAAGACGAAGAAAATCTTTCTCTTGCAAGAAAGGGAAAGCAAAAGTCCAATAAATGGCAAATGGAAGGTTCTTCCAAGAATGGGAAGAAGAAAGATCTGAGCAAGATAAAAAAATTTTGCTGCCATCAAATGGGTCACTATGCCAGTCAATGTTTGAATAAGAAAAATAAGGACAAGCAGAAGAAGCAAGTTGCTGCCACATCAGAGGTGGATGAGTTTGCATCACGATTTGAGAATGAGTTTTCACTCATTGCCTGTCTCTCAAGTTCAATTGCCAATAGGGTGTGGTATATTGACAGTGGGGCTTCTTGCCACATGACGGGAGTCAGAGAATGCTTCACCAAGTTGGAGGAGAAGAAGCTGGATTTCTATATTGAGCTTGGAGACAATGCCAAGTACCATGCAACTGGTATTGGCACCGTCAAGTTTCAGAGGGAGTCTGGCAAACCCTTGTTGGTGGAGGATGTGTTGTATGTCCCTCGCATGACAAAGAATTTAATCTCGGTTTCTACCTTGGAGGACAAGGGTTACATCATAACCTTTGAAAGGGGCAAAGTCTATATTTGTCCCAAGGATTCCAAGGTTGCAAAAGTGATTGGAGTTAGGCATGGAAGCTTGTTTCGGTTATAGTTTGAGCCGGCACATGCATTGGTAAGCAACTATAAAGGGCTAGGAGAATTGTGGCACATGAGGATGGCTCATCTTCACCATGGAGCACTTAATGTGCTCAAGGAAATAGTGACGGGGCTGCCTGAGATGAAGACAGAAAACCATGAAGTGTGCAAGGGTTGTGCTCTTGGGAAATATGCAAAGACCAATTTCCCAAGCAGTGACACTAGGTCCAAAGGGATTTTGGATCTTGTACACTCAGATGTGTGTGGGCCCATGTCAACTGTATCCTTGAATGGGTATGAGTATTATGTTACTTTCATTGATGACTTCTCCAAGAAGACGTGGGTATATTTTTTGAAGAACAAAGATGAGGTCTTCAGTAGGTTCAAAGAGTTTAAGCCTCTTGTGGAGAACCAAACAGGGAGGAAGATCAAGATACTGAGGTCTAATAATGGAGGTGAGTATACCTCGAATGCCTTCAAAGATTTTTGTATTCAAGAAGGTATTAAGAAAGAGTTGACAGTTCCATACAACCCTCAGCAGAATGGGGTTGTTGAACGGAAAAATAGGGCTATAGTTGGAGCAGCCAAGGCCATGCTTCATGATCAAGATCTACCTTGGTTCTTATGGGCAGAAGCTTGCAACACAACTCTATATTTGTAAAATAGGAGCCCTAACAAAGTGTTGGGTAAATTGACCCCAGAAGAGGCGTTCACTAGTAAGAAACCAGATTTGGGGCACATTCACATCTTTCGATGCCTTGTGTATTGTCACATTCCTGTGGAGAAGAGAACCAAATTGGAACCAACTGCAGAGAAGGGTATCCTTGTTGGGTACAGTGAAACTTCTAAGGCCTATCGAGTTTACATTCCTACTCTCAGGAAAACAGTAGTTCACAGAGATGTGAAGTTTGAGGAAGAGAGGGCTCTTCAAAAGTCTAGTAGTTTGATGAATGAGGAGAAGCAATCACCTACGATTGAGGCAGATCCAAACCTGTACTATGTTTAGGCGAAGGATGAACTTCTCATATTGGTGTTGTATGTTGATGACCTATTTCTCACAGGGTTAGAGGAGCTCATAGCCCACTGCAAGTGGGATCTTGTAGGAGAGTTTGAGATGAAGGACTTGGGGTTGATGTACTACTTTCTGGGATTGGAGTTGTGACAGAAAGAGGGAGAGATCTTCCTTGGACAAGGGAAGTACATAATCAATATCTTGAAGCGATTCAGGATGGAGGACTGTAAGCCCATGTCCACGCCACTTGTGACCAACTGGAAGAAGATTGATGCTTCCAGATCAGAGGTAGTGGACCCAACTTTATATAGACAGTTGATAGGCTCTCTTTTGTATTTGGTCAACACCTGGCCAGACATTTGTTTTGCAGTGAACTCACTTAGTTTATGGTGGAACCTAAACGTGTGCATTGGATAGCTGCGAAACATGTTTTGAGGTATCTACGAGGCACAATTGATTATGGGCTGAAGTATGTTCAACGGGATGGAGTGAAGCTTGAGGGGTTCACCGATGTAGATTGGGCAGGCAATACAGCTAATCGAAAGAGCACTTCAGGGTGCAGTTTTAGTTTGGGATCAAGAGCAGTCTCTTGGTACAGCAGGAAACAAAAGTCAGTTGCACTAAGTTCTGCAGAGGCCGAGTATATGGCAGCTAGTATGGCTACATGTGAGGCTATCTAGCTTCGAAAACTTCTAGCTGGGCTCTTTGATCAGGAGCTAGATCCTACAGTCATTTACTCTGATAATCAGAGTTGTATCAAACTCTCTGAGAATCCAGTGTTTCATGACAAGTCAAAGCACATTGAGATCAAGTACCACTTCATCAGAGATTGTGTGGAGAAGGGGACAGTAAAGCTCCAGTACATTCATACTGACGAACAGATAGCAGATATCCTGACCAAGCCTTTGATGAAGAGTAAGTTTGAATTCTTCAGGGATAAGTTGGGTGTTGTGCAGAACACTTTCCTCGCTAAGAGGGAGTGTTGATTTTTTGTAGCTTGGAAGGTGGGCCCGTGTGGAGCGTGGAAGTTGCTTAAGGGCAACTCGAGTTGGATATTTAGCAACAGCATGATTTCTTTTCTTATTAATAGAATGTTTCTTGAGTTGTGAGGTGGAGATAACACCAAGAGTGATTTTATGTGCAAGGAAATTTTCTTTTATCTTGCAAGGAAAATTTCTTTTCTCTTGCAAGGGAAGTTTCTTTTGTCTTGCAAGGAAAGTTTCTTTTGTCTTGCAAGGAAAGATTCTTTTCTCTTGCAAGGAAAGTTTCTTTTCTCTTGCATCAGCAGGGCTATATATGTAAGATTGTTGTAGCAACATTGGATGGTATTATGTGTGGAAAGGTTGCTGTTGAGGCTGAATAGAAGATCCAACACTTGCAGGTTTTTCCCCATATTGGGGTTTCTTGGTTATATCTATGTTATTGTCTCTTTGTGTATGGCTTCTTGTTATTTTTGCTTCCACTGTTATTTGCTGTTATTTAACCCAGAGTATTAATTGTTATAAATTAGATAGAGGTTCTATTCTGTGAATTTATTGTGCAATTAATCTGTAGCTGAGTTATAAAAATATTAACATTTCAAGATACCAATTCAGAACATAAAATGCACCTAAATCATGTGTTCAACTTAAGATAATAAACCAAGAAAGGAATATTAACTTTCCATCGAGCAATTCTATTTCAAAGCAATAATAATAACTAGAGTATATTCTCCATAATGTTACTATAGTTAAAACATTGCTCCTTAATCCATTAAAACAATATTAAAATTCCACAACTAAACTATATCATTCAAGAATAAAACAAATATAGAAGAAACATCTATCAAGAATATCAAAAGAAAAATATGTGGAAGATGATTAGCCACAAGTAGCCTGGCAGACATGAAAATGAAAAGTAAAGCATAGACAAGCACGTGAATATTTTAGCAAATTTCCTCTCAAGATGTTATCTCATAGAATGTAACGATTGCAGGATAAACACATATTGGATTTGTAGCAAGAGCTAAAGTAGTTTTACAAGCAATGTAAATCAGTGGGGAAGATATGTGAATAGTTGGGCAAATTGTCTCAAAAGTATGAGACATCTTGGACAAATTTGGATAACATTTAACTTTCCTTTTCAATTTACAAAAGATAATATGACTTTATAATGATAGAAAGTAATAGAGATTCCAGCCAAATAATTTAAGTTGTTGTGTAGATAAGGGGCCGATACAAGCTAGGATACATCACTTAGAAGTCAAGGAAATTTGTTGCTTTGAAAACTCAAGGAAAAGGAATCAACTTGATCTGAGGAAGCACTTCACATAGGGTCGATAATATAAAAAGAGCATTAAAATATGCTTCACATAATGCATTAAAGAATGATAGAAATTTATAAAACTAGAAAGATGCAATAATACTCCTAAGCCTATAATAAGTGTCATGATTAGAAGAATAGGTGAAAAAAGAATTATTTTATTGCCACCATTGAGAAGTTGGCATTTGCATATGATTTGAAAACCATTCCCCAAAATAAACAAGGCCGCGTTGCAGTGTAGTTCCTGCCAAATGCCGCGAGGGCAGTTTTGTCCTTTGCAGTATTTTACCAATAAGAAAAATGTTCTTGACATAAGCTGCAGCTAGTTTTTCAGGATACACAAGTTGTTATGAATACATTTATAAGTGCTAGTATATTGATGAAACCTGGTAATGGAGAGAACATAAATTCATATCAATATTGCAACAACTAATAGAAATATGATTCGCTGGAATTAATCTGCTGAGCACATTTTCCTAGTTTGATCCTTTGATGTGAATTCACATATATATTAGGAAAATGAATACATCTTTGTTGCCAAAAATATTCTTAAGGTATGGGGCATGTACCTAAAGTTCTAAGGACCTACCTAGATCTCCTACAAAAAATTCAATATCCATTGCACATAACTTGTAACTTACAAACTCACTTGGAATAAGTTTTAAGCTCCTACTGATGCAATGACTGAATTATGTTGAAGTCCATTTTTGCTAGAGATAAAATTTGCTCATTGACATCCATACTTAAAAACTAGTTATTTAAATTAGAAAATCTCATATATATATATATATATATATATATATATATATATATATATATATATATATATTTAGTTCAAAGGTAGATTTCAATTATTTGCCAGCCATGAATTGTTTTCCCCATAGATTTCAATATATTTCCTTGCTTCCAATCTGGGCAGATTGGTGTACCAGCCATACTCCAGATTGAATGATATCTGCATATAAAATGTTTATATCAGAATATAAAGGAAACAATTTATATAATTTTTTTTAAAAAACAGAAAAAAGTGTAAGACACCCATAGATTAATAATATTAAAAATATTACAGATAAAAAATTCTTAGCCAAGTTCCAGAAGGAAAAATAGCAAAACAGATCCTTAAGAGATCTGATAAATAGAGAACTTAAAAAAAAAAGAAACATCCCCCTTATACATGGGGATGCTTTTACCTGAAACCGCCATCACTGAACTAGAGAAAGGGAAACCAAAAAAATGTTCCACACGACATCCAAAGGCGACGAAACATACAGACACCACCACCAAGAGAGCACTGGAGAAGAGGAACTGGGCGCAACACAGAAATCGGTAGACAAAACACTAACCAACCAAACACCCACCCCGCAAGCCACAGAAATGCCACCATCACCAACCTGGAACAACAAAGAAAAACTTGGCCAAAGAACCTCCTCCTCACGCCACTGCCAGAGCTGCAGGCAGGTTCTGCTCATCCAGATCAACAACCACAGCTGGCAAAAAACCTTCTTTGGGGTCCTCCAAAGCATAATGGGGCATCGTGGTGCTAAATCAGGGGTGTGAATCCTTAGAAACTGGATGGCCATAAACACATCCTTAATTCTACCAACTTTTTTCTTAGTAACCAAAAAATAGTGAGATTGCAGGACACTGTCAGTTTCATCACTGCACAATGATTTTATACTATTTTGCAAAGCCCAGTAGATAGCTTGTTGGGAAGAGGACATGCGTAGGGAGGCGAGGTTGAAGAGGCCCCAATTAGTGCATCGTCGTGGTCCATACTGTAGTTAGCCATCGTCGTTTCCCACCTATCAATAGTATAAATATTTTTGTAAAAGAGCCTTGCGGCTAAAGCATGAACAAACTCACAATCCACTACTAGGTCCATAATATTGGACAGGAGCTAAGAGACCACATCTGAATAGTTTAGAACTTGGCCTTCATAACCTCTAATCCAAGCATGCCCAACGATATTCCTAAATGCAAACTGAATAAGAGTACAGTCCCAGTCAAGCAGCGTCATCAAATCTGCCAATTTAACCATGCCCCTAATCTCCAGTTCCCAATCAAGAGCTAGGAAGAACAACCTCTGATTGAGACATGTGTCGGCCATAGGAGCCTATCAGTGAGGAGAGAGGGAAGTAGGAATAGAGATTCTATAGTGAGACAGGCCCGACAGAATGAAACTAAGGCACAGGTAGACGGCGGCAAAGAATAGAAGTCATTTTCCTTTATCAGAATAAACAGCTTGTAAGTAGAGGAAAAGCAAGCTGGCAGGGTACAACAAGGACATCATGGACTCAGAAGGCACAAACGAAAGGATTTGGAGGCCACCTTGGGAAGAAAACCACCAAATGGGACTTACCACGCATCCTCTACAGGCTGTTCCCATTCTACGAGCTGAAGCCGCCATGTTAACACTAAGTCCTCAATTAAAAACCACAATTAACACTTGTCACCTCACTTTACGATATATGAAAAAGAGAGGATTCACAATCCCCATATTTCCATCCAAACAGTTGAAAAACACAAACAAGTCTCAGATCATTGAACTGCAAGAGATCTGATTACTTCTCTTCCATGTACTTGTCAGAAGCTGGGGGTAGAGAGTTATACTGCAATAAAAAGAAAAGACAAATCATGTCAGAGGATCATTGCCATGGCAAGCAAAATTCAAAATCAGCAAAACTGTCACATCTCCCATCGCAAGCAAGTAGAGGTTTGAAAAAGTGAATGGAAGCTACTTCAACTTGAGGCCACCCTCTTACTATCAAAGGGAATGTATGAAAACATGTAGGCCTTACTTACACTAAAGAAGGATCTAACCGCCTTCACTTAAACTTGAAAACTGGACTTTGTGATCAATTAGAAGTCATCAAAGACATGATATCCAGCCTGGCCACCAATTAAGACAAGGTGGGAGAGGAGTAAAGATTAAAATAGGTAGAAGTAAGGTAGCAGGCTGCACCAAAATCAAGTCAAAACATTATCTGACACTTGTTGCATCTCATTCACAATAAGATTATATAGGGTAGAAAGGTCTTTGTCTCCAGGTAGATATGTTACAGTTGCAATCTCTTATCCAATGGCTAGATTAGCTAGCAGCTCCGCCACCTTATTACCTTCCCTTAGTGTGTGAGAAATAAGAAAGTTATCCAATTTGTTCAGGAGGGTGACCACTTGTTGCAGAATATAATTAAGCTTCCAGTTGTCCAAACCTCTTCCTTTAATTGCATTGATCACTATCAAGGAGTCTCCCTCAATCCATACACTCTTAATGCCTTTTTCAACAACTAGAAGCAATCCATGAACTAGCACCCAAGCCTCCGCCTCATTACTGGTTCCTCTAGGAAGTCTAGTTGATTTGGCTGCAATGAGAGAACCATCCTCTTTTCTAATTACACATCCTGTGCCTGAAGCTCCTGGGTTGCCTCGACATGCTCCATCAAAGTTTAGCTTGAAGAAAGGGGGAAGGGTGGGATCCATCTAATATTGTCTCTTTTTGCGATAGTCTTAGCAGCCCCAGAGAGGCCACCAATTCCTAGTTTCGCCACTGATGGCCAGAAAGAGATTATTGCCACATCCCATTTGGACCACACTAAATTCCCGATGTTGGAGCGTCTAAGGAAGGAAATTAACTGATCAGAGATTGCCACTTCTAATCTGTCGTAGACCTGAATCATAGAGCTTACTTCCTTTCTGAAAATGCGAATGTTCCTTTCCCACCATAAATGCCAAATGACCATCGATGGGCCAATATCCCACAAATAGGCTAAGTGGGAGTTAACAGCTGAACGAGGCCAATTCCTAAACATTTGGAGCAAAGATTTGGATAATGGGCTTGTCCAATTTAGCTTTCTAAAAAACTAGAGCCAACATTCTCTACTAAAAGGACATAATAGAAGAAGATGGTCTATGGACTCTTCTACAGCTCCACATACACACAAAGAAAATTTGGGCCTAGACCTAGTCTTTTGATTCGATCCCCTGTCAAGATTCTATTATGAAGTGCACACCATGCAAAATCTCCTGCTTTAGGGAGCAGAGCTTTTCCCCAGCATAGATTTGAAGGCCATTCTGTAGAAGTTTTGTGCATACAAACTTTGTACCCCTCACTGACAGAATACAAACCCATTTAGACCCCATCCAGGCAACTTCATCATTAACATTTGAGACAATTACTAGTTTCTTCCTTAGGATTTGATTGAGTAACACTTTATGTCCCCTTGGAATATTACAATCTCGGGTGCTCTTCCATGATACTAAGACTGAAGTCCCATCCCTTATCACACACCAATAGTCTTTAACTTTTGAACCCCAGGAGGATTGGAGGTAAATTCTAGCATCTTGAAGTTCCCTCCTAGAGGCCAAAGCCGGCCCACCTCCCCAAGAATCAAACAAAAAATCAGCCTTTGCTCCATTGTGAATTATCCATGTCAAATTGGGTTGAAGTATGTCTCTACTTCTGATGAGGAAATTCCAAATTGTTGAACCTTTAGAAGGATTTTTAACTATGAAGATTCTCTCATTATCAAAAGACTCTAGATATTTAGCTTTCATGAGTCTTACCCATATAGCATTGGGTTTAGCATACATATTCCAAGCCAATTTGGCACCCAAGGCTTGATTTTGTCTGTCTATATTAAGGATTCCAGCCCCTCCTTCCTGTTTAGGCTTGCACACCTTGTCCCATGCTAAAAGATGGATTTTTTTCGCTTAAAGAGTGCCTTGCCATAAAAACTTCCTACAAACCCCATCAATCTTTGAAATAATACCTTTTGGAATATGGAAGACTGACATCATATAAATAGGCACCGCTGACAGGACTGCTTTTATCATTACAATTTTTCCTGCTAGCGACAAACTACATCCTTTCCAACTAGCCAGTTTTGTATTCAAATTTCTCAAAACTTTATTCCATAGATCGTTTCTATACCTACCATTGAAAAGGGGGAGTCCTAGATATCTTCCAGCCAAAGATTGAATATCAATGTTTAGTATGCCCTGAATTTCATTCTGAAGTTGGAGAGGCACATTCTAGAAGAAAACCATTGACTTGTTAAAGTTGACCAATTGTCCTGAGGCTCGGTAATACATCTTGAGTGTCTTCATCATGATCTTGGCTTTTTGCATTAAAGCTTGGCCAAAGAGTATTGTGTCGTCTGCAAAAAGAGCATGGGTGAAGGGTTCTTGAATCCCTTTGATCATGATGCCTTTCCATTCTGACGTTCACTTGGCTTCCTTTATTGCCCATGTCAGATCTTCTGTCATAAGAATGAATAGGTAAGGGGATAAAGGATCCCCTTGCCTCAACCCTTGTGTGGGTTCAAAAGTTTCAAACTCCTTTCCATTGATAAGGACTGAAACCTGGAATCCTGAAACACAAGAAAGAATCCACGTTACCACTTCTCTAGCAAATCCTAACTGCTGTAGAATAACGAGGAGGAAGTTCCAGTCTACTATGTCATAAGCCTTGGACATGTCTAATTTAACCACCATGGCAACCTTTCTATCTCTATTCACAGAATGTAGAATTCCATGCGTTAAAATAGCACCCTCTAGAGTTTCTTTACCTAGGACAAAACCACCTTGCTCAGCTGAAAGCAGATCAAGCATGCAGTTAGATAATCGCTGCACTAGAGCCTTGGAGATTATTTTGTAGATGAAATTGCAAAGGGAGATTGGTTCAAAGGATTGAGGAGAATTTGATTTTGGAATGAGCATTAAGCAAGTTGATTTAAATTCCTTAAGGACATTTTTATTTTTCCTTGATTCTTCAATTGCTAAGAAGACATCTCTGCTTACCATATCCTAGCATTTTTGAAAGAAGATTCCTGTCCAACCATTCAGCCATGAAGCTTTCTCGCCTGCTAGAAATAAAACATCTTCTTTAACTTCTTCTATGGAGAACTCTTTCAATAAAATTTGTTTGTGATTCTCCTTCACTAGTTGAGGGACAAAATTACATATATTGTGATCACTTGGCTCTTCAAGGATCGATTGGGAAAGGAGATTTCCAAAGAAAACTTTTGCAGTAGAGAGAATTTATGCAGGGTCTGTGCAAACATGCCCATTTTCTAACTGAATTGACTTAATTGAATTTGCATAATCACGTACCTTAGTTGAGAGGTGGAAGAAAGAAGTATTTTTGTCTTTGTCCTTTAGCCATAGTTCCTTCGATCTTTGCCTCCAAAAGATTTCTTCTTTTTTTAATATTTCTTCCAGCTTGGATTTAAGTTGTTTCTCTTGCTGAAAGGAATAGGCATCCATACCATTTAGAATTATAAAATCTGCTAGAATTCTCATCTCTTTCTATATTCTGGATTTTTCTTCAAAGACGTTGAGGAACTGGGACTTATTCCATTCCATCACCCTATGCCTTAGGAGCTTAAGTTTTCTTATTAGATGAAACATGTGAGATCCATTCACAAAAGGGATTTGCGCCCACCAATCTTTGACTTTTTCTATGAAAGAGGCATCTTTGAACCACATTGTCTAAAATATGAACCTCTTCTTTCTGGGTATGGCGTCACCTCCTATTCTTAGTCTGACTAGGAAATGATCCGATCCCACCAATGGCCTCTCTGCCTCAAATCTCGCAAGGAGATTAAAGCATTCTGGGGATAACAAAAATCTGTCCAATCTTTCCGCAATTTTTAGAAAATCCTTCCTTATATTCGACTAGGTAAATTTGCCATTTTTTTGAATATAGTCTAAGAGAAGATTCTTGTTAACAAATTCTTTAAAGTCTCTTTGTGATCTAGTCAGATGAGTGATACCCCCCATTTTTTCAGAATCATCAAGGATGGAATTGAAGTCACCCCCCAATAAAAATATGTTTCTTTTCAAGAGCCGTAGCCACATTGACAGTGTTTTCCATAATTGACTTTTCTGAGACAAATCAATAGAGGCATATACATTAACTATCCAAAGGTCTGCTCCAGAAATCAAAGAGGGGAACTTACCTATGAGGAAGTTATCATTCCTTTCCATCACTTCTAGCAGTTGAATATGCTTTCTCCAACCTATAGCAATTCCTCTACAGGCACCTCGCGCTGCCATCACCTCGAAAGACCATCCTCCCCAGTTTTTGAAAGCTTGAACATTTAGATGAGCAAACAATTTAGTTTCTTGTAATAACAAAATATTAGGTTTTTCCTCATCAATTTGGGCTTTGATGAGTTTTCTTTTGTTAGGAGTATTGAGATGCCTAACATTCTATGTGAGTAGCCTCATTGTTTCCATGGAGAGTTTTACACTCTCCTCTTGCTTGGATTGTATTTAGTTTGATGAGTCTATCTGGTAGGTTGGTCTTTATACTTTTTCATCTGTTTCTGTCTAGAGCTTTTCCTAATGGAGGGAGGAGTGCTATTCATGTTTGTTCGGTTAAGGCCTAGAGATGTGTTTTCAAACTGGTCTGCATCTTCCTGAAGAACTTCATCAGCTATCTCCTCTATCACATTATTTGCTACCTTCATCACTACTTGATCCAGAAGATCTCGCAGAGTTTCATTATCCTGTAGTAAATCATTTGAGAAGTCTTTGAGCAAAAGATCATTCACCACCTTCTCCACTTGATCATTTTTAGGGGTTTGAATCATTTCTCGCAGAGGGATGTCCTCATCCCAGCTAAGCCAATCCTCCTCCTCCCTTGAAGGAAAGTCACTATTTAAAGCATGGCCTTCCTCCTCTTTGTCACTAGAGCTCATTGGGCTTTTATCTTGGTTGATCATCTCTTCATGCTTAAGATCCTCTATAGAAATGTGTTGACCCTTTCCACTATCACAGACGAGAGCCTCCTCAGATAACCCTGGCTCTACCTCATTTAAACCTGCTAGAACCACTTGGAAGTCCCCTGGACTAAAAGTAGTCAGCTCGTGTTCTTTAGCTTTTTCACTCTATTCACAAAGGCCTACGTAGTCTCTAGGAGTTTGAACCATCTCCACAAAAGTATCATCTACAGCCGGGGCTGGGCTTTCCATATTCCTCTGAAGATCTGTCCTTTCTTGCTTATCCATTGATTCTTCAAAGTTTAAGAAAGCTTTCAGCCTTTCAAAGTCATCCGTGTCTGCCCCATCTTGCAACAAGATTTCTTGAAACCATAGGCTGTGTGTGGATCTCATTTTCAGCCTTTTGGGTAATAACTCTTTCGTGTCTGTGAGGACTCGTATCCTGACTATTGAGGATGTAAGATTCTCGAATGGAATATCCACTTCTTGACACACCCCTATGGAGTTGCCTAGACACTTCAAATTTTTCACATCCCTATATTCTAATGGGAGATAGGGAAGTTGGATCCAGAGGGGAGTCAGGGGGATTTTTTCTTTCCCAACATGAAAGTTAGGTTTCCATTCTTGAGAGCAGATCGCTATTTGGTTAAACCTCCATATCTTCTTTGAAAGGGTTCTATTTCTTTCTTCCTTGTCTGAAAACACAAAGCAAAAGAATCCGTTGCCCAATTCACAGAAATCCTCTATCTTTTCCCATGATTCTTGATACCATTTTCTCAGATCATCTACTAAAAAGTGGGCAGATAATACTTTACCTATCAAAGTTGTTTCAGTCAATAAATGTGTCTTTTCTTTCAACTTTAGATCCACCTGCTCTAGTGAGACCTCCCCAAACTCATTACGTCTTGTTACTCTCTTGATTATGGGGATCCAGACCTTTTTATGTTTTGGTTCATGCCCTTCCTCTATCCGCCGTTCAGCAAATCTGTGATAATTAGGCCTCTTTCCTTTAACAGGATTTCTTTGGCGAAGGTCTTTTAAAGAATCATTTGGCATTCTCACCCCCTCCTCTTTCGACGGATGGCATCTTCACTCTTTGCTTGAAACTCTTTAAAAGCATCTTGCTGAGGTTTCAAAGAATTTCTGAAGGTTATGTTGCTTTCCTTATATGGGAGCTTCACCCTGTCTCCATAATTTGAATACCCATCTTGAAACCACACTTTTTTCCTCAGTTGTTTATGGTCTCAGGACCCTGGTTTTCTCAAGATGGAACAAATCTCGCTCCGTGGTCCTTGGGGGCCAGTCGTTCTGCTTGCAAACCATCCAGAAGACTTCTGGTGCATAAGCGCCGTTCGGTAGGCCATAAGCTCCAAAAACTGCAAACTGTTTGAGCGTATCCGCCAGGGAAAAAGATTACAAAAGTACGTTGCTTGGGCCCTAGGTAGTCAAGTAGGGTGTAACGACCACCACGAAAACTAACAGAGAAAAGTATTAAAAGACTTCAAACCGATACAAAAACAACAGACAAAATATTCCAACGGAAGGTAAGAAAACCATAGAGGGCACATCCAGGAAACCACAACAATTTATATAATAAACAAGTTTTATGGTAAAAACATGTGCACTTCAAAGAGGAGTCATTCTTCTAGATATCTTTATCTTCTTAACATTACCTCTTGTAAAAGTTGGAGGTGAGCCCAGTCTTCTGCAGAGCTTCACTTAAATATGTAGTAGAGAATTCTTTAGCCTCGTTCAAAATTTTCTCCCCACGAAAAGCAATATGTGAAGCTCGAAACAAATTTAGAATACCCTTAATCTCCTCTAATTGAGTGGTGGGGCAAAAGAAGTGCCCATTTGCTGTTTTAAAGGGTCACAACATTCCTGCCATTATATTATGGTAAATACTTCAATATCAAGTAAACATGAATCATAATATGCATCAGCAATGAAATTTACTAGTTTTTCCTGCACTCAAAATTCATTTAGGTAATACCTTAAGTTTAAAACTCAAATATTGTCTATGCTATGAATTAATCATCAAAGCTATGATTTCCTGGCAATTTTTGCCTATTTTGTGGTAAAAAATTTGAGGATTTCTTGGCAATTTTTGCCCATTTTGTGGTAAAAAAATTGAGGGCTTCTGTTTTTATCTATCTCGGCAGCAATTGTTTTCTGGTGTAAACTATAACTTGCTATTTCCTGTTGAATGCGAAATTCCATAACCTTCGCCAACATCCTCCCAGCCTGTGCCAAATCTAGAGCAAATGTAAGTGATGCACAGGTCAGGGTGTTAAAGGATGGTTTTCCAAGACAACACATATTTGCAATGGATGGGCATATGCAACCTCACTTTCTTTAAAATTGAGTTAACAATTGTTGGGTCTATAAAACAAACTAAACTTGTAAAGAAACCACACAGTCACAGAGTAAGAATGGCAATCTCTTGTTCTGGTCAAACCAGAGGTATATGCGCTGTTCTGTTTCCTTTCCCTCCACTGAACACATTAGTTTGAAGAATGTATGGTTGTGCAGAGGTATTGCCTAAGAATTCAAATTCTATCTCATCATGCTCAGAGTTCTATCACCACAGCTGCAACTAATGATAACAAATAACCCATTATGTTATATACCCAACACCTAGAAAGCACTGAAAAAAGTTGCAGACCATGTCCGGAATTCATGATTTTTACATAAAAAGCAGTGACAATGCCTGTAGAGTCACCAGGAACCAACTTTATCTGCATACTGAAGTGTCCAAACAAGTATGTGCCCTTCAATTGGAACCCAGTAGCTGCACCACCACCCACAAAGAAGGAAGATTAAAATGGAGTGTGATAACCAAAAGACCTAGTTCAAACCTATTTGAAGCTTAAAAAACCTACCGTTCTGTAGATCTGCAAAATGTTTATGGCCTTACATTAAGATGTAGATTCAAAGCCCATATAATAATCATAAGGTGGTACGCTCCATTTGTAGCGCTTGAGATGCAGATACCATTGATCTTGGCAGAGACAAGCAAGAGGAATAGGGAAAAAACAAGAAGAATAGGGAAAAAACAAATGGTGAAAAAGTGGCGACGGAGGTTAGGACCATTTGGGACGCATGGGTTTTGGCTGTAGAGCCACTCTGCATGCCAAGTCATTGGAAGAGCAGACGGATGTCGAAAAAATGCCTCTCCGTCAAATCCCCCGCCTGCACTGACACCCTGTACCAAGTAGCTAGGGAAAAACGCCTTTTCCCGCCTCGTTAAACCTCCCCACTCTGCAACCATAACAATGGGCAAATAAGATTTCAGCAACTCTGCACGGCATTAAACACAGAAGTAAATAGTGTGCATCTTTGCCCCTTACACATTGCATTTTTATTTTATTAACAACACAACAAAACAACCATTGGTTGGAAGAAAACAGTTTAATCACTAGTTAAAAACATCATGGCGGCTATAGTTCCATGGCAGGAACTAATAAAAAGGGTCACACTGTAACAAATCTTTTCTTTGAGATTATCACAAGAGAATTTGTTGAACGAGATGTGAACCATTTTAGCCTCTTAACAGAGGCAAGGTTCTTATGAAGATTATTGGTGACGTTAAAAATAACAATCTAAAAATAACTTGCGCTGAAATAGTGCAGTTAAAGAAACGGCATCTATCGAAGGCTGAGGAAGCATTACAGAAGGGGATATTTTTGTCAAAAGTGGTAGTTGCAAGTACCTTGGCACACATTCATGCAAATCAGATTTGATGATCTAATAAAACAGATGAAGTGCATAAATAAATCGAAAGGAAGGAAGCTTGGATCTCATTCTATTACTGTCGATACAGTCAGGTATTATTATATCATTACAATTCACTAAAATTAAGCAGAGATAAATAGTTTAAAAGCATTTAATAACGATAGTAACTGTACAGCAAGCAGAAAATCCTCTACACTGTCACTCAAGTTAGGTACCTTTTTAGAAAGAATAACTCATACTATAAAAATATTTAACTGAAATTAGAATGTACATACAGGCATAGGAATCATTCCTTCTGCAATGGCGGATGCTAAAAGAAAACTCACGAGCTGGACTTACTTGGTCAACATTGACAAAAATGTATTTGATCCGTGTCCACATTTAACACGAAACCAAGCACTCTATTGTTCCAAGGAATGGATGGAGGTGGACTCCCACGAATCTATGAATTGACCCACTTCTTCCATGTTTTTTTTGTAAATCCTTTGATGACCCACTGTCAAATGATGAAAAACTAATGATTATTGAAATCATGAATATATTTGTATACATGCATATTGTTGATGAAAATTGCAGAAGCAAATGAAAAGAAAAATTGTAGAAAATAAGAACAGAAATTAAAAAATTTAAAAGACATAGAAGAACACAAGATTTACAGTGGTTCGCCCAATAATGACTATGTCCACTTTCAGGGATTATCTCTTTTATTAATTTTGAATACAATACATATTGAAGCAGCAGCCAACTATTTACAAATCAGTCTCATCTCCAATAAATGGAAAAATCCATCGAAAAGGGCAACTTCTAATTTTGCGAATACATGCGAAAAGAAACCGGTTACAAAAAGCATCATTTTCGAATATGTGAGAGAAACTTGCCAATTTGGGCTTCACTGAACCCAACAATGAAACTTGCCAATTTGGGGTTCACGGAACCCAACAATCTCCCACTTGAAGACCAAATAGCTGCTCAGAGATATCCCTTACATTTCCACTTGTATTGTCACTTCGAAAACAAGCCCGCATTGCAGGGCTTTAACCTCTGTTCAAGGACACTCCGTATAAATCGTTTCCGGGCTTCCCAATCAATCGTAACACCTTCCAAAAATGATTCGGTCATATTATAACCCCAACAATCCACCGCTGTAAACATCTCCGTCTGTTTCTTCTTCCCATTAGACAGCTTCCCACATTCTACACCACACCCCTGCTAGGCATCATCACCACCAACAAATACACTCTCTTGCCCAATGCCCAGGACTACCATACTTGAAACAATCAGATCATCCTGGTGCTTTGTAACCATAGTCACCTTTGTACTCAGCACCATAGCTATAATCAAAATCTAGTGCTGCCTTAGGTTGAGCTTTGTTAACAGAAATGTTCTTCCCATTTAATTCTCTCCCATGCAATTGATCAATGGCTCGCAGAATAGAAAAAGTTACAAATCCAAAGCCACGAGGGCGACTAGTTTCTCTGTCTAACATTACCTAGACTTCCAAAACTTTGCCAAAGCGGTTGAAGATGCTCTCTAGCTCTCCTCTGTCACAGGCCAATTCATTAGAAAGAACATCCCAAACTCAGTCACTTGCCAGAATCAAGCACTCGTCTTCATCTATCCAATCTGTTATCGTTACCTCTGGCTCCGATATGACATAGGGTTTCAGGTACTTGTCACCTATAGTGTTGGACATGGCCAGGAGACCAAAAACACACGGACCATTCCAAAAAATAATGCGGTCACCAGCAAACTCATTCGTGAAATTTCATTTGGTTGATCGGGCTTATGGTCGACTGATAATGGAATGGCCGCACCTTTACATGACAAAATGGCCCAAGAATCACCATAGTTTGTGACAACAATTTGGTGCATCCCTACTAACGCCACGACGGCTGTAGTACCTATGGTTTTCGACACTATCATCAGCTCACAACTACATTCGCTTCCTTCGGTAGCTTTGCAGTAATTTTTATAGTGCAAGCCACCAAACAAAACCTCAGCATTCAACACAACATTCCACCCTCGAGGCCCCAACAGATCACACACTCCATGATTGGGAAATTCCTCAACCAAGGATTCTGAATAAAGAATATCTTCTCCCATTTCTATCAAATGGAATTCAACCTCATTGTTCTCACATACGACATTACCAGTCTTGTCTGCCAGGTCGCTTCTAATCCTAACTTACTGCTCCACTGACTCCGCTAGTCTAGTCTCCTCAGGCGCAGGGATAGATGAAGATCCCTTCATAGAGTGATCAACTGGGGCACTTTCCCACATAGATCTTGCTTGGGTAGGGATCGGAGAATCAATATCACAACTGCCAAGCTGCCTAGCACCATAACCCTTTGCCTCTACAGCCCTCCTCCCACATGGGCATGCACTCATGCGTGGACAGCCCTGGAGCCACTTCAGCCTCTCCAGCACCAGAGCCCCCAAAACTCGTGTGGATTCCATAACCACTACCAATCATAAAGACTTTAGCAGCCAAATCATCTATTTTAATTGGAAAATTAAATCTAACCTTTTTCTTTACAGACAGACCATTCCTTAAACACATTGTGTTTGAATCTACGACCTCCTACTGCAACTTGAAAAGAGAAACTTCATTATTAGCAAAATAAAATATTTCATTTCTCGTATCTACTGCATGTCACTGCCACATTCCAACATACCAAGAAACTCTTCAATAATAGAATCAGCTTCATTATTTAATTCATCCAAAAACATCTAATGAATATATCCCACTTCATCATGACTCTCTTCATGGCCATGGCACATAGACATGAGAGCTTGAACCCAATCATCCCAGTTGGGACTCTCTTCCATATCTGCTTCATCCATAGCTCTAAAAATTCTTCAGTGATCTCCAAGGAACCGCTTCACAAGTGAGCTTCTTCACCAAGCTCTAATACCAAGTCTTGATGAAAATTGCAGAAGCAAATGAAAAGAAAAATTGCAGAAAATAAGAACAGAAATTAAAAGATTTAAAAGACATAGAAAAACACAAGATTTATAGTGGTTCACCCAATAATGGCTATGTCCACTTTCAAGGTGTTACATCCCTCTTTTTGGAATCAATTATGCTATTTACTTTCTTGCAAATTTCAGTATATAATGTGTTGTGGACAACATGGAAACTGATGATTTATTATACAAAGTTAGTTATATGAAAATTTAGAATCTATTGATTATGATCAATGTGATGTTGTAGACTAAATGTTCTTTTTGCTAAGAGAAATGATGTTTTGGATAAATTATGCTTTGATTTGGAACATAGGTGCTTTGACCACAACATTGTATATGAGACTGTCGTTGCAGGAACAGGTGGACCGTGTTCGATGGGAAGAGAAAGTATCTTTGAGAGAGAGTATAGACTCTGGAAATTAACCATGGGTGTTTGTTACTGAAAACGCCAAACAGGTAGTTAAACCTTGAAGCCATCAATTAAGTCTTGTTTGTTGACTAGGATAGTTAAACTAGATGTCGACATCTAAAGATAAGGTGTAACATCCTTTTCGTAAGTCGTCATATAGAATCTTGGAATTGACTTGGTTGTCGTAAGTCCACCAAAACGAGTCATCTTACATAGATGATTATTATTTCGTTTGTAGGTAAATAGATGAACCTTTTGTGGCGGATTGTGGATCACGTCTTGTAGTTGAAGAATGCGAGAAGTCATTCTATGCGTCAAATGATTTAGAAACCTTGTGAAGCGTTATGACCAATCCGTCATGAGCGTCATCAAACTGCGTTAATCATGTGTTGTGAATTATTCCCTTTTGTTAATCGACGGAAGTCGAATGGGAAGTTGATTTATGCTTTAATTGTTCTTGTCGACCTTGGAGTCATCTTTTGCATTTATTAGATATCAACTTGTGTAAGTTTCACTCCGTTAGCATTGTTAGGTTGCATTTGTAGAAGGTTAGAAGTCTCCTTGTGGTAGAATGACGAAGTTGTTATGCCACGTCATCATTTAGAACCTCCTTTTTGTTTGTGGCCGTAGCAAATGTGGACTCGGGTAGCTATAATTATGTCGACCCTTGTGTTTAGGCATGTGCCGGCCGTGAGTTCAAGGCCGAGTTGCTCCATCATTGTTGAGGGTGCAAGGTATTGGTGTGGCTGTTGTTTAGAATCATTAAGACCGTAGACTTGGACCAATCTATTTCTTCACTGAGCTTGGTAAGAGTGATGTCATGGAGAATAAAGTGGAACTGAACATGAATGCTTCTTATTCCTTCTTCATGGGTGCAAGAGGGAGGAGGTTATGCGGTTGTGATTTAAGTGTGACCGTTGACATAAATGTGGAGGCTCCATCATCATGGAGGGCACGGTGGTTGTTAAGAAACCATAGAAACCGCAGTGTGGGGAGTCTTTTTTCTTGCTTTGCTGTGCTATGTAGGAGTGATGGGGGGAGAATTTAGTGGAATGGAGATGAATGCTGTTTACTCCTTCATCGTGAGAAAGAGGCGGTAGTTAGAAGTTGAGTGGGCGAGTTATTGGAGATAATCCATCATCATGGAGAGAAGATAGTCAGTTCGGGAGCCGTTGTTAGGGGGACAAGAAACAAAAACTGCAAACAGGGCATCGTCTTCGCGGCGGAGTGGGGAAACCGGAGGTGATTGTGTGGAGAGTTTAGTGCAACTGTAGGGAGAACGGGAAAAAGAAAAAGAAAGGGACAAAAAAAGAGAAGCAGGAGATTACGTGAGGATTCGACAGGAGCTACATCAGGTTCTTGTTTCCTCTTTAAGACTGTATTTAGTAATGGTATAGTATCAAAACAATGTCTAATGCTTTTGTCACTTTGTATTCGAATGATAATCATTTATATGAGGAAAACTTATAACCGGCCTGATGCACATTCCATACTATCATCTGCTTAAAATAGTTTTTGATTATTTGTATCTGAAAATGAAGATGGAGTTTTATAATCTTGTTCCCTTATATGCTTAGGCTGTTAGAAGGCCGATTATTTGGAAAAGATGGGAACCTTGTTTTGATCTAGGAATCTTTAGTTTCCAATGATCTTTATTGAGGATTGATACCCTGTGGTTCTAATGCAGTTAGTCATTTCAGCCAGATGTGGTATTCCCTGCGAGTAAACAGAAAGGTAGCTTGTCCAAATGTTATTGTTAAGACTTTAAACTACTGCATAAAATTCCGTCGACGGAGCTAGAGATATAAACCTTCTTTTGATTGAGAGATGTCAATGTTAGTATACATAAGGATTTGAAATGAATAAACTAATCTTGCTCTATATAGGTTATTGGTTTTAAACCTTCTTGAGGGCTGTGATTTGAATATTGCATCCATCTATGGAGTCATAGGATTTAAAAATCTCAAATTATAACGATATTAACCATGTCTCATATAGAACCAAGAGTGTTTTATTCATTAGGTAACAATGATATTACATTTATTTAAGAAGTCCATTATGATTAAGTTTCTAGTTTCCTTTAAGACTGTGTTATCAACTTAAAATTGCCTTTGGTGCACTTGAAATGATAGCTCCATAGCGAGAAAACACATTGCTCCACGTGCATGTTGTGTAGGAGTTTAAAACCTCAGATTTAAAGCATGTTTTGACGTAAACTTTAGTGTGTTTGGCTGCTCAAGATGTAGTTGTAACCAGCTAGTGTCTTATTCATCTTATATCTTTAGTTAGAGGTTGACCATGTGTTTGGTCATCTCTAATGTCGTAAGGAAGATTCCAACTCCTTTATTATTTTATTTTACGATTCTTACCTCAATGACCCATGTGAAATTATTTGACGTGGAAAGGGGAGTAGGGAGTTAAAGTATTAGTGTTGGTTGAAAACTGTCATGGTTTTGTAATGAACAAGTAGGGTGAGAAAACCCGCATTTTGAGTCTAGATTACATTGCATGCGATGGTTCAAGTATCATTTTAATTTGTAGACCTTTATGAGTCAAAAACCTTTAAATTCTGGGATAACGGGAAATTGTTTTAGATACTTGAGTATGTTTTACAAACATGGGAACCGAGTAACCAAGTTTGAAACCACTTAGGAGTGGGTGTTATTAAACAATGTTTTATATGAATATGGGATTATGAAACTATAAACTCAGGAATAGAGTAAACGTTGTGCCATGTGCTATTGCAGGAGAGAATCCTAAAACCTTGAGGTTATCGAAGTCGATATTTGTTGAAACCTTACAAATAGGAAACTGTAGGATTTTGATCAGTTCAAGTCGAGTAGGGCGGGTGAACTAAGTTCATGCGTTCATAGAACGCTATTTAAAAACAAATCCTTTGGCCAAGGTGGTGCACGATCCTCAAGTGCATCAAATGTTCACTAGACTGGATGGCGTTTCTTGTGGAGAGTTGTGCACGACTAGAGGGTATCTAGGAATCTGCACGATAACAAGACACGTAAAGTTACAACACCAGAGCTCAGATGGCAAACATCGATGGCTATCCTAAGTCTATCTTCTTAAGTAGGGTAGGGCCACTTCCAGTTAGGAAGGAGTGCGGGAGACCGACGGTCTGTGGTTGGAGGTTAAGCTCCTTGAAGATACTTTCTCTTCCAAATACTGAGGATTGCCGAGTCTTGAGTGTGATGGGTCGACAATTGAGATGCATGTTAACAGTATGTTTCTAATATTTATTTGTTTCAAGAAAATTGCAAATTGTTAGAAAATAAATGTTTAATGTATATCATTTCTTTCAGTTTTATGAAAATGAGATCATGTTTATGTTAAAGTGAAAAATGTTATAATTAGTAGTAGATAAGTTTGTTTTGTACTTGATTACCTAGTAAAAACAAAATATTTTTACCTTTGTGAAAACCTAGTTTTTCTTGTCAATTCGGATATGGATGTTACATATGGTATCAAAGCTAACCAGGTTCAGCACTAGGGCTGATGAGTCCACTAACCTGATTAGGAAATCAACATTATGCAGGTAGCTAATGATTTGATTTATTGTGCCAGGATGGTATACATCAAGAAAACCGCAAGAAAATCCTTCGCGGGTAAGAAGCATTATCTGCAAGCTAAGCAGAAACGGCTTGCGATGATCAAGACCATTGAGAAAACTAATGACAAAAATGACATTTGGCTTGATGATGTGGAAACCTTAGCCAATGCAATGTCACAAATTAAACGGATGAGGAGAGAACTCCTAGAGGGAGCAGCGATGGCAGCTCGAATCATAATCAACTGCTACCCCAGTATTGTACCTAATAATGTACCTGTTAGTGTACTTGAGAGTGTATCTATTAGTATACCCATGATCACTAGGGATCCTCGTGTAGTACCTAGAGCTAGGATCATTGAGCTATCTTCTGATAGTGAGTCTGAGTGGTATACACCTCGTGATTATGTGTCAGATAATGAATCTGAAGGTTACACTCCACTAGATAATTTTGAGTAAAAACATGAGATATGTCTATTTCTAATGATGTTGAAACAATTTTACAAAATGAATAAAGACAAAATTTTGGTTTGAGAACAATTATGATTATGATCAATTGTTGTTTTCTTTTGATGATATATAATATGTTAAGCATAAAATTGATTAGTATATGTTTAATCAGGTGAGAAACTAAACTATCATGGATCAATTAGAGTTTAACGAGGGGGAGGATCGAGAAGGTCATAACTCTGGAAAACTCCACTGACAAGTTGGATAGGATTCTAAACATGCTTACTGAAACTAAGGAAAGGTTGAACAAAATGGAAAAGAAAATGGATGAAACTGGCAACACAGAGGGTGAAAACAAGAACTCACATTATACAAGCAAGAGTAAACATTGGGAAAATGGCAGGTCAAGTGAAAATCCTGATGACAGTGAAGCCCAAAGAAAAACCAAGGATAAACTTGCATTAGAGTTATTTAAGGATATGAAGAAGGTTAACCCTCCAAAGTTCAATGCAACGAAAATTGGAGATGTAGCAGAAGCATGGTTAACGGAGATGGAGAAATATTTTGAGATCATAAATTACTCTGAGGTTACTAAAGCCATGTGGGGAGCATATCAACTATCTGGGGAAGTGTTGACTTGGTGGATGAATAAGCAAATGGAGCTGGAATTAAGTCCCTTGAAGGTGACATGGGATGAGTTCATAGAACTATTCTGAAAACGGTGGTTACCTCAGTTATATTTTGATCAGAAGTTAACAGATTTCCAAAACCTCAGACAAGGTGAACTATTTGTGGTCGAGTATGCAGAAAAATTCACTAGACTACTGAAGTATGTTCCTCAATACCAAAAGGATGAAAGATTCCGAATTAGAAAATTCATCATGGGACTCAATCCTTAGATCGGTAGAGAAGTGGAGGTGCATGGTCCAAGTACAATGGATCAAGTTTATGAAAAGGCAATTAAACAGGAGCAGAAGATCAAATCTATCTATGCTTACCGTGATAAGAAATGCAAGAAGTTTGATAAGAACTACAACAATCAATCTTATAAAAGGAAAAATGAGAAGGGATATGGAAACATGTGGTTTGATAAAGGAAATCAAAAGAATCAAGGGGGATTTGGTAATGGGCGAAGAGGTGAAGATTATAAGAGAAATGCTAATTATAAGAAGAATGATGATTCTACAAGTAGGCCATCTGAGAAGCGAGGACCTATAGGAGGATGCTTTTCTTGTGGAGGAGATCATTATGCCAACCGTTGCCCTAACAAGAAGCAAAATGGGAAGCCTAGGAACACGGAACTTCCTTCGCAACAGGAGCCTTTTAGCAAAGGATTTATGCTGCTCTTGACAATCGACAAGCGAAGTATCAGATCACTCCTATTGAGATGATAGGTACCTTATTTGGAGTTCCTGTTTCTATTCTATTTGATACTGGTGCAACAGAAAATTTTGTGTCACCTAGAGTCTTAAGTAAATTTTCTATAAAAGTTGGTTTTATGTCAAAACCATGGACAGTAGAGTATGCAAATAACTCAAAGGCTTAGGTAGAGTAATGTTTGTTTGAAGCTAAGATTGATGTTTCTAACTTCACCACTGAGGCAAATTTATATGTAGCGCCTTTAGGGTCCTACGATGTCATCCTAGGAATGAATTAGTTGTGGAAACATCAAGCCAAGGTAGATTGTTTTCATAAAACCATTGAGTGTCTGGATGAGATGGGCAAAACAATAAATCTCCAAGGAATTCAAAGAGAAATAAGGGTTAGATCCATTACATCAAAACAACTAAAACGGGCTAGGCGAAAGGGATGTCAACTTTTTGCAGTCAAAATGGACCTAGTCAAGGAAACCTTGGAGAAACAAACATTTGAGGAAAGATATCCATATCTATGCAACTTTAGGGATGTATTTCCCGAAGAGTTACCAAGCTTGCCTCTGAAGAGAACATTTGACTTTGGCATAGATATTAAACCAGGATCGGAGCCAATCTCTAAAGCTCCGTATCATATGACTACCACTGAACTTATGGAATTAAAAGCTCAGTTGTAGGAGCTATTGTCTAAGAATCTAATTAGGCCAAGTGTATCACCATGGGGAGCCCAGTTATATTTGTCAAAAAGAAAGATGGAACTCTAAGGCTGTGTATAGACTATAGGATGCTTAACAAGGTGACAATAAAGAACAAGTATCCCTTGCCACGTATTGATGATCTATTTGACCAAATGCGTGGTGCATCAGTCTTTTCTAAGATAAATCTGAGATCTAGATACCATTAGTTAAGGTTGAAAGACAAATATATTCCTAAGATTGCATTTAGAATGAGGTATGGTCATTATGAGTTCACGGTGTTGCCGTTTGGATTGACCAATGCACCTGCTGCTTTCATGAATCTCATGAATAGTGTTTTCAGAGATTGTCTTGATAAGTTTGTGCTAGTTTTCATTGATGATATTCTGATTTATTCTAAAAATGAAGAGGAGTATAGATAGCATCTTCAAATAGTCTTGCAATGATTAAGAGAACACAAATTGTATGCGAAACTCTCAAAGTGCACCTTCTTTCAGAAAGAAGTACAGTATTTGGGGCACATAATATCAGCCGATGGGATATCAGTTGATCCGGCCAAAATAAAATCTATTATGGAATGGCCTGAACCTACCAATGTGTCAGAGGTATGAAGTTTCATGGGATTGGTAGGGTATTATAGGAAATTTGTGTTGAATTTCTCAAGCATTGCTAGCCCAATTACCTCCTTGCAGAGAAAAGGAAAAAGGTTTGTTTGGACGGATGAATGTCAAAAGGCTTTTGACTTGTTAAAAGAAAAATTAACAACCACTCCAATTCTGAAAGTTCCTGATCCTGAGGGAGAGTTTGAGGTTATCATTGATGCCTTGGGGGAAGGATTGGGAGGTGTGCTTATGCATGATGGCAGGGTAGTAGCCTATGAGTCAAGGAAGCTGAAAACCTATGAGTAGAACTACGCTCCTCATGACCTAGAGATGGTAGTAGTGGTTCACGCCCTTCAGATGTGGCGACATTATTTGTCGGGAAGGACTTTTATTCTAAAATCTGATCATCAAAGTCTTCGCTACATATTTACACAACCTAATTTCAATTCAAGGCAAAGGAGATGGTTGGAATTAATATCAGATTATGACTTTGAACTTTCTTGTATCAAAGGCAAAGAAAATCGAGTAGCAAATGCCTTAAGTAGAAGAAGGCACATAGCCTCTATAATCTCCATACATGGTAACTTTAAAGACTTAGTAATGCAAAACTTATCTGGAGATGAGTATTATGAACAAGTGAAACAGGCTCTGCACTTAAACCCTAAGGACCCAAGATATGATGGATTCAGTTTTGAATCCAATGGATTGATGAGATTCAAGGGAAGAATCTATGTTCCTGATTCAGTAGAACTTAGAAACCTTGTGTGGAAGGAAGTTCATTGTGCTCCTTACTCTGGACACCCTGGTGTAACAAAATTGTTAGCGGATGTCAAGTCGCTATATTTCTGGAAGGGAATGAAAAGCGATGCTGCAAAGTTTGTAGCTAGCTATTTGGAGTGTCAGAGAGTTAAAGCAGAACACCAACATCCTGCTGGATTGTTACCCGCATGATATTCTGGAATGGAAATGGCAAGTTGTTAGTATGGATTTTGTCCAGGGGTTACCAATGTTTAAGAATAGGCATGATGCAATATTGGTTGTTGTGGATAAACTAACCAAGGTCACACATTTCATACCGGGAAATTTGATGGATGGAGCTCATCTTTTGGTTCAGAAATTTGTGCAAGAAATTTTTAGATTACATGGGGTACCTAAAAAGATTATATCTGATAGAGATGCTCGGATAACTTCATGGTTTTGGCAAACCTTATTTTCTGCATTAGGGACTAAACTTAATGTGAGCACTGCTTATCACCCTGAAACTGATGGACAAACAGAAAGAGTGAATCAGGTATTAGAAGACCTTTTGAGAATTTATTGCATGGATCAGGAATACAGATGGGAGGAATATCTACCTCTTGTCGAATTTGCCTAAAACAACTCCTATCATTCTGCCATTAAGATGGTGCCATTTGAAGCATTATATGGAAGGAAATGCAGAACTCCTATAAGCTGGAATAAGCTAGAAGATAGGATAAGCATTGGACCTGAAATGCTTGCTGATATGGAAGAAAAAGTAAAAATGATTAGGAAGAGGTTGGCAAAAGCCAATGACAGGCAAAAGAGTTATGCAGATCACAAACGAGTGCCTAGACACTTCTCTGTTGGTGAGAAAGTACTTTTACGAGTGAAACCCCAAAAGAGTTCTATAAAATTTGGTAAATCTTTGAAATTGGCTCCTTGTTATGTCGAACCTTTCGAAGTTCTTGAGATTATCAATCCAGTTGCCTACAAAGTTGCTCTACCTCCAGCCTTGTCTAAGATGCATAATGTTTTTCATGTTTCATATTTAAAGAAATATTTTGTAGGTAATAACCACATCCTTAACTGGAATTCCTTACAGATGCAAGAACACGGGGTGGTTGTGATCGAGCCACTCAAGGTGCTCAAAATGCGTAAACTTCGTTTACATAATCGAGAAGTTTTGCAATGCAAAATTCAGTGGGACCAATATGGCGAGGATAGCACCACTTGGGAAGACTATAAAGACATTTACCAAAGATTTCTTAAACTTTTCAAAGACATTAATGTTGCACTATAAAAAGTTTGTTTTAAGTTTAAATTTTGCTTGATAAACTTAATCATCGGGGAAGATGATTTTTAAAGGGGAAGGATATGTTACATCCCTCTTTTTGGAATCAATTATGCTATTTACATTCTTGCAAATTTCAGTATATAATGTGTTGTGGATGACATGGAAACTGATGATTTATTATACAAAGTTAGTTATATGAAATTTTAGAATCTATTGATTATGATCAATGTGATGTTGTAGACTAAATGTTCTTTTTGTTAAGAGAAATGATGTTTTGGATATATTATGTTTTGATTTGGAACATAGGTGCTTTGACCACAAAAATGTATATGAGATTGTCGTTGCAGGAACAGGTGGACCGTGTTTGATAGGAAGAGAAAGTATCTTTGAGAGAGAGTATAGACTCTAGAAATTAACCATGGGTGTTTGTTACTGAAAATACCAAATGGGTAGTTAAACCTTGAAGCCATCAATTAAGTCTTCTTTGTCGACTGGGATAGTTAAACTAGATGTCGACATCTAAAGATAAGGTGTAACATCCTTTTCGTCAGTCGTCATATAGAATCTTGGAATCAACTTGGTTGTCGCAAGTCCACCAAAACAAGTCATCTTACATAGATGATTATTATTTCATTTGTAGGTAAATAGATGAACCTTTTGTGGCAGATTGTGGATCACATCTCGTAGTTGAAGAATGCGAGAAGTCGTTTTGTGCGTCAAACGATTTAGAAACCTTGTGAAGCGTTACGACCAATCCGTCGTGATTGTCGTCAAACCGCATTAATCATGTGTTGTGAATTATTCCCTTTTGTTAATAGATGGAAGTTGAATGGGAAGTTGATTTATGCTTTAATTGTTCTTATCGACCTTGGAGTCATCTTTTGCATTTATTAGATATCACCTTGTGTGAGTTTCACTCCGCTAGCATTGTTAGGTTGCATTTGTTGAAGGTTAGAAGTCTCCTTGTGGTAGAATGACGAAGTTGTTATGCCACGCCGTCATTTAGAACCTTCTTTTTGTTTGTGGCTGCAGCAAATGTGGAGTCGGGTAGCTATAATTATGTTGACCCTTGTGTTTAGGCATGTGCCAGCCGTGAGTTCAAGGCCGAGTTGCTCCATCATTGTTGAGTGTGCAAGGTATTGGTGTGGCTGTTGTTTAGAATCATTAAGACCGCAGACTTGGACCAATCTGTTTCTTCACTGAGCTCGGTAAGAGTGATGTCGTGGAGAATAAAGTGGAACCGAACATGAATGCTTCTTATTCCTTCTTCATGGGTGCGAGAGGGAGGAGGTTATGTGGTTGTGATTTAAGTGTGACCATTGACATAAATGTGGAGGCTCCATCATCATGGAGGGCGTGGTGGTTGTTAAGAAACCATAGAAACCACAGTGTGGGGAGTCTTTTTTCTTGCTTCGCTGTGTTGTGTAGGAGTGATGGGGGGAGAATTTAGTGGAACGGAGATGAATGATGTTTACTCCTTCAATGTGAGAGAGAGGTGGTAGTTAGAAGTTGAGTGGGCGAGTTATTGGAGATACTCCATCGTCGTGGAGAGAAGATAGTTAGTTCAGGAGCCGTTTTTAGGGGGACAAGAAACAAAAACTGTAGATAGGGCATCGTCTTCAGGGCGGAGTGGGGAAATCAGAGGTGATTGTGTGGAGAGTTTAGTGCAACTGTAGGGAGAACGGGAAAAAGAAAAAGAAAGGGAGAAAAAAAAAGAAGCAGGAGATTACGTGAGGATTCGACAAGAGCTACATCAGGTTCTTGTTTCCTCTTTAAGACTGTATTTAGTAATGGTATAGTATCAAAACAATGTCTAATCCTTTTGTCACTCTGTATTTGAATGATAATCATTTATATGAGAAAAACTTATAACCGGCCTGATGCACATTCCATACTATTATCTGCTTAAAACAATTTTTGATTATTTGTATCTTAAAATGAAGATGGATTTTTATAATCTTGTTCCCTTATACGCTTAGGCTGTTAGAAGGCTGATTATCTGGAAAAGATGGGAACCTTGTTTTGAGCTAGGAGTCTTTAGTTTCCAATGATCTTTATTGAGGATTGATACCCTGTGGCTCTAATGCAATTAGTCATTTCAGCCTGATGTGGTATTCCCCGTGAGTAAACAGAAAGGTAGCTTGTCCAAATGTTATTGTTAAGACTTTAAACTATTGCATAGAATTCCATCGACAGAGCTAGAGATATAAACCTTCTTTTGATTGAGAGATGTCAATGTTAGTATACATAAGGATTCGAAATGAATAAACTAATCTTGCTCTATATAGGTTATTGGTTCTAAACCTTCTTGAGGATTGTGATTTGAATATTGCATCCATCTATGGAGTCATAGGATTTAAAAATCTCAAATTATAACGATATTAACTATGTCTCGTATAGAACCAAGAGTCTTTTATTCATTAAGTAACAATGATATTACATTTATTTAAGAAGTCCATTATGATTAAGTTTCTAGTTTCCTTTAAGACTATGTTATCAACTTAAAACTGCCTTTGGTGCACTTGAAATGATAGCTCCATAGCAAAAAAACACATTGCTCCATGTGCATGTTGTGTAGGAGTTTGAAACCTCAAATTTAAAGCACGTTTTGACGTAAACTTTAGTGTGTTTGATAGCTGAAGATGTAGGTGTAACCAGCTAGTGTCTTATTCGTCTTATATCTTTAGTTAGAGGTTGACCATGTGTTTGGTCATCTCTAATGTCGTAAGGAAGATTCCAACTCCTTTATTATTTTATTTTATGATTCTTACCTCAATGACCCATTTGAAACTATTTGACGTGGAAAGGGGAGTAGGGAGTTAAAGTATTAGTGTTGGTCGAAAACCGTCATGGTTTTGTAATGAACAAGTAAGGTGAGAAAACCTGCATTTTGAGTCTAGATTACGTTGCATGCGATGGTTCAAGTATCGTTTTATTTTGTAGACCTTTATGAGTCAAAAACCTTTAAATTCTGGGATAACGGGAAATTCTTTTAGATACTTGAGTATGTTGTACAAACATGGGAACCGAGTAACCAAGTTTAAAACCACTTAGGAGTGGGTGTTATTAAACAATGTTTTATATGAATATGGGATTATGAAACTATAAACTCAGGAATAGAGTAAACGTTGCGCCATGCACTATTGCAGGAGAGAATTCTAAAACCTTGAGGTCATCGAGGTCCACCTTTGTTGAAACCTTACAAATAGGAAACTGTAGGATTTCGATCAGTTCAAGTCGAGTAGGGTGGGTGAACTAAGTTCATGCGTTCATAGAACACTATTTAAAAACAAATCCTTTGGCCAAGGTGGTGCACAATCCTCAAGTGCATCGAATGTTCACTGTGACTGGATGGCATTTCTTATGGAGAGTCGTGCACGACTAGAGGGTATGTAGGGATCTACACAATAACAAGACACGTAAGTTACAACACTAGAGCTCAGATGGCAAACACGGATGGTTATCCTAAGTCTATCCTCTTGAGTAGGGTCGGGCCACTTCTGGTTAGGAAGGAGTGCGGGAGACCGACGGTCTGCGGTTGGAGGTTAAGCTCCTTGAAGATACTTTCTCTACTGAGGATTGTTGAGTCTTAAATGTGATGGGTCGACAATCGAGATGCATATTAACGTTATGTTTCCAATATTTATTTGTTTCAAGAAAATTGCAAATTGTTAGAAAACAAAATGTTTAATGTATATCATTTCTTTCAGTTTTATGAAAATGAGATCATGTTTATGTTAAAATGAAAATTGTTATAATTAGTAGTAGATATGTTTCTTTTGTACTTGATTACCTAGTGTAAAAAAAATAAAATTTACCTTTGTGAAAACCTAGTTTTTCTTGTCAATTCAGATATGGATGTTACACAAGGATTATCTCTTTTATTAATTTTAAATACTTGATACATATTGAAGCAACATCCAACTATTTATAAATTAGTCTCATCTCCAATAAATGGAAAAATCCAGGCAACTTCTAATTTTGTGAATACATGCGAAAAGAAGTCGGTTGCAAAAGGCATCCTTTTGGAATATGTGAGCGAAACTTGCCAATTTGGGATTCACCAAACCCAACAATGAAACTTGCCAATTTGGGCTTCACCGAACCCAACAATCCCATATGTATGTGATCTAAGGAGTATTTACACCGACGTTGTTCTAAACTTTCTACAAACATTTGTTTATACAAAGAATAGTAGAGAAATGGGCGGTTGAAAAATCCAAGATGGTAATTATCAAAATATAAAGGTGCAGGGCACATAGATTGTTTGATTTAAAAAAAGTCTTAAAATAAAACACTCTATAGTTTGATAGAGTAGACATTTTGGTACCAATGTTAAAACTCAACATAAACAAATTTGTGTATAATCTCTCTTACTAGAAAATATGCCATCAACTTCTAGATCGAAGCTAAAATTTATTCATCTGTAGAGAATCCACCAAATGAGAGATCTCTTTTTCTGCCCATCCATATCTATATCTAAAAAGCCTCCTCTGCATCTCGAGTATGAGCCCATTTGAAAAAGTAATAATTACCAGTAACCTTGTTTTCCACTATATCTCTTTCTTGTAACGTCCAAGATTCTTCCACTTCAAAATTTCATCACCCATAATCTCCTAAACTAAAATTAGCTCCACTAAACATCAACCCCATCTTTTGAATAAAATAATCTTTATAAAATCTATAAATATAAAGGTATAAAATAACAATCTAAAATATATATATAACCAATTAATTATTTTCAATATCATAATTAATAAATAAGTTTTCTAGATAGGCCTTACAACTTGGGTTAGTGCTTCCAAGACTTAGAATTTAGAGTCAGGATCATACTTTAGACATGTTTGCATTATACTAGATGCAAGAGCACTTCTTCAAAAATGGACCATAGGGTAAATTATATTATATTCACAACCACATGGCACTCCTACAGGGAAATGGACATCAAGTTAGATCAAGCCATAAACATGCATGCCATCCCTACAAGAAGATATTGTAGTGCATAATGGGGATGAGGTGATGAGCACACATTTCATATGTTACTAGTAGAAAAATACAAGATTGCAAGGAGAAATTAGTGCTCAAGTACGCAAATGGAGAAATAAATACAATATGAATAAACTAATAGAGACAATGATAGCTAAAACCATAGTACGTGGCACTTCTTTCACTATTTAGCTAGGGTGGGTGTTAAGATCTTTGTAAACCCGTACACACATTTGAAATCTCACAACAAACAAGTGAGATCAGATGACATAGGGCTTAATGCATTAAATAAGTCACACGTAGTTTAATATGGTGATTTGGGCCCACATACAATGAATGCCTTTACAATGAGACCTCCCTTGGATAATACCAAGATGCTTTCAAACAAACCCACTCCACCTCGGTCAAATTTTAATGAACATTGGGAAAGATACTATTAGGTCCTTCGTTATATAGTTCTATGTCACATTTGTTCTTGGCCAATGGGGTCGAGCCACCTTATCCTTCCTATTATTAAATTAAAACAAATGTGGGTGCCTAAATTAAGTTAAAGGAGTCATATACACCCATCCCTTTAAATAGTGACATAAATCAAGGGCTCAACCAAAGCCATTAAGATCAGAAGGCAAGGATTTCAATGGTGAAAATAAAGTTGCACACTGTTACATTAGTTATTGGACAATGTAGATAGCACTTGGCTTAACTTTAGATGCATATCAATATACCTTGACCAAACAAGTTGATTTCCATTGAATCATTATTGTTGTTGGTTACCTTTGTAACATGAGGAAACAAATTAAGTGATATGGGAATTGGTTATCACTAGTATACCTATATTTAAAAAATATATCTAATGTATGCTGAGAGATATCCTTCTCAAGGCTCCTATTTCCACCTATGTGTAGTAAATTGATTAAAAAAATAGGTGCCTCGAGAAGGATATCTCTTGGTGTACTTTAGATATATTTTTTAAATATAGGTATACTAGTAGCATCTAGAACAACAAGCTTAATTCTAACTATATTATATAATTATAAGAATTATTATAATTAAATAATATATCTAATTATGGTTATAATTAGAATTAGGGTTAGATTGAGGGTTATGATTACAATTAGGGTTTGTGTTAGAGTTGGAACCAAGGTTAGATTAGATATAGGGTTTTGTTTATGAATATAGTTAAGGTCAAGGTTGTAACCCTAATTCTAATCATAATTCTAACCCTAACAATAACCCTAATTATACCCCTAACCCTATTTCTACCCCTAGATCTGCTTAACCTTAATTCTAACACAAACCCTAATTCTATCTCTAACCATAATTTTATTGATAATCTTAATTTTATTCTTAAGCCTAACCCTATTTTTCGTTAATTATAATTGTAACCATATATCTAATGCTATCCCTAAATGTAACTATAACCCTAACCTTAATTGTATCCCTAATACTAACAATAATTATAACCTTAACCCTATAGGTAATTAGACCCTTAATCATAAATCCAATTATAATTGTAACACTAATTTACACTATAATCCTAACCCTAATTCTAACCCTAACCCTAATTCTACCTAACCCTAATTCTACCCCTAGATCTACTTAACCCTAATTATATTCTTAATTCTAACCCTAATCCCAACCCTAACCCTAACCCTATTTCTAATTCTAACTCTAATTCTAACCTTAAATATAACCCTAACACTAATTGTAGGCCTAACTTGTAATGTGAACCCAAATTGTAACTATAACCCTAACCCTAACATTAATCCTAACAGTAATTCTAGCCCTAACCCTAATTCTACCCCTAGATCTACTTAACCCTAATTATATTCCTAATTCCAACCCTAATCCAAACCTTAACCCTAACCCTAATTCCAATTCTAACCCCAAACCTAATTCTACCAATAAACATAATTTTAACCCTATTTTATTTGTAACCCTAAACCTAACCCTAATTCTTAAAAATATAAGCCTAACCCTAACCCTAACTCAAACCCTAACCTTAATTCTTAAAAATACAAAATCAATTAATAATAATAAAATAATAATAATCCATTACTCTTACCTTTACTACAATAAAGCAAATAAAATTAAATTCCCATCTATATTTAAAATTTAATAAAAATTTTAAATATGGGAAAAACAATCCAAATATGAAGAATAAGTGTAAATAATTATTCATTTCTAAAACTTAGTCAAATATTACTATCAATACATTTATTAAAAGCATAAATACAATTAAAAAATAATTAAAAAGCATTTTAAGTGGGCTCCATTTAAGGAGGTAATTGTGCAACTTACTATTAAATTTAAAACTTTTTAATATATTAAAATAAAACAAAAATACTTTTATTCCCACTTTATCATTGAAGTTTTCTACTATTTAATGTTTTCATTAATGCCTTAGTATTTATGAAATTTAATAATAAAAACTCTTATCTTATTTAAATTATATAAAATAACCAAATAATCATATTTTTTTTAAAGTCATCCTAAATGATAGTCTACTACAAAAAGACATCATACAAACTTACAATCAGAGTCTAATTAACACTTAAAACTTTTTAATATATTAAAATAAAACAAAAATACTTTTATTCCCACTTTATCATTGAAGTTTTCTACTATTTAAAGTTTTCATTAATGCCTTAGTATTTATGGAATTTAATAATAAAAACTTTTATCTTATTTAAATTATATAAAATAACCAAATAATCATATTTTTTTTAAAGTCATCCTAAATGATAGTCTACTACAAAAAGACATCATACAAACTTACAATTAGAGTCTAATTAACACTTAAACAAATTAATATTCTTCCCATAAAGCAAATCTATCTCAATTAAATTAAGTCAGCTACATAGTAGGAGCCCACTAAACAATGATTTAGAATTTCTTTAGACTACTTCATTTCATTCTTTTTGCTACAAAGTTTTAGACTTGAACAAGAAGAGGTTTTCATGAGATGAGGTAATTTTATTCATACTCCTCATGGATTTATTGCTGTTGATTTTTGTTTCCTATTTTTTTTATTTGGCTAACTCTATTGGTACTTTTTCTAGGATATGAGTTGTTGCAGGGATGAAGGGTTTTGAAAGCTTAAATGAAGAAATCTTGTTAGAATTTTAATTAAAAAAATCCCAAAAATTCAACATGCATGCGGGGATTTCCACTTCAAACAGTTGTATGGGATTTGGGTTAACCAGAGGCTAGTGATTTTTATTTCCTATTTTTATTTTTATTTGGTTAACCCTATTGTTACTTTTCCTAGGATGTGAGTTGTTGAAGTTTAAATGAAAAAATCTTGCCTAAATTTTAATTTATCTAATTCAGAAAATCCCAAGAACCCAACATGCATGTGGGGATTTCCACTTCAAATGTAATTTTCTTTGGGTTTAAAAGTTTTTTAAGGATATTATTTTTTCATTTTTTCATTTTTTTTAAAAATACAATATTTTATTTCTTTTTTATTTTTAATTTTCAAATTACATAGATTCTTTTGAGATGTTTTCTTTTATTTTTAGCTATTGTTTTATTTTCTTGTATTATTAAAAATATTGATGTTTCCTTTTTAATATTTTGCTTTTTATAATATTTTTGGAATGTAATTAATCCTTGGAAAAAGGGTTTTGAGAGAAATTAAAACTTTTAATTTATGGATGTGGATATGCAGTGTTTTTTTAAAGGTCTTTAATAGTCTACAAATGCATCTCTATTTAAACTTTTTCAAAGTTTATAAAAATTTGGTATTTAAAAAGAAATTAGTTCACTTCATATAATAAAGAAAGTTCAAAACCTATTAAAAGTTGGTTAAAAAAATATGATTTAAAGTTTTTAGGGTTTAAGATCTTTTAAAAGGAAAGAACAAAAAGATAAAACTTTTGGTAAGTATATCTCTTATTGGTGATATATATCTTAACATTTCATTTATCTGATAAAAAGAAATTTAATTTTAGAATGTTTTATATTGTGTAGCAAACTAGAATTGGAACAAGAATACATAACAAAAGATGAGATTCACCCACTACATCAAAAGATGGAATTAATATTAAATAAAATAACATCACAAGATGAAATTACTATTAAATAAAATATTTTATTAAATAATCACCCTAGATAGAGAAGTTTGAATAGATTATCCAGATATATAAATAAATTTTATTTATTTATTAAGAGTGATTAGATATGGGTAGGCTAGGTATTTATTATGCTCTTTAATTACTCCCGAGAAGAGTTCATATAGTCACAGGATGGGAGTTGCAAAGCTCAAAGATTCCTTAGAAAAAGAAAAAATTAGATTCCACTCTAAAAAAACTAAAAAAAAGTGTCAGTTACAAATTAATGGAGAGCACTCTTTCAATTTATGGCATCCATTAACAAAAAATAAAATATGTACAAAAATAAAACAAGGGTTTCTCTATAAATTGAAAATAAATAAATTTATTTTTCAATCTACAGTATAAAAAGAATCCATCCTTGAAATCAAATTATTTGGGCAAGTTCTAATATTTTTCTAAAACATATGAAATAATTTCATAGAAATAGAATAATCTATTTTAGTTATATTTTGATTTTATCCTCTAGATCTAGATGAAAGAAAACTCTTCAACATAGTTTTAAATCAAATATTTTTTGTTGCATGAGAGGCTAGATTTGTTAACCCAAATCCCATACAAGCATTTGAAGTGGAAAACCCAACGTGCATGTTAGATTCTTGGGATTTTCTAAATGAGATAAATTAAAATTCTGTCAAGATCTCTTCATATAAGCTTTCAAAACCCTTCAACAACTCACTCCTACAAAAAGTGCCAATAGGATTAGCCAAATAAAAATAAAAATAGGAAAAAAAATCAAGAACATTAAATCCATGAGGAGTACAAATAAATTTAGCTTATCTCATAAAAACCCCTTCTTGCTCAACTCAAAAACTTCTCTAGAAAAAAAAAATGAAATGAAGTAGTGTAAGAAATTCTAAATTATTGTTTAGATTTGTTTTTTATGAAAATAATCCTTTAAAAATTAGAAAGATGCTTGTTTTTTTAATTTTATTGATGTTTTTTTAATAAATATATTGATAGTAATATTTCACTACGTTTTTAGAAATGAATAATTATTTAGGCATATTTGGATTATTTTTGCTATGTTTAAAATTTTTATTAAATTTTTTATATAGATTGGAATTTAATTTTATTTACATTATTATAGTAAAGGTAAGAGTAATGGATTATTATTATTATTTTATTATGATTAATTAAGTTTGTTATATCACATTATATTATATTATAATATGATATACTATATATTATAGTTTCAAAAATAATAATTATAATAAATTTAGGAATAGATAATATATTATCATTTATAATATTATATTATATTTTTCCTAAATATTTTTCTTTATCTTTTTCCATTTTAAGTTTGTTTTAAAGTTACTAATTTTATTTTATTTTCTCTTTTAAAACCAAAAATCTTATCTCTTTTAAGAAAAAAGAAAGATTTTAAATGTCTTGGTTTGATTTTTAAACTAGTTTTACTTTATGAATATGTATAGTTAAATGAAATGGTTAAAGAATATATATTTTAAAATATAAATATGTATATAGTTAAAGAATATAGTTAAACAATTACAAAGTTTTAAGAAAAAAGCAATATCTTAAATGTCTTGGTTTGATTTTTTAAATTATTTTTACATGTGCTTAAGAAAAATTAGAATGCCAAAAAACAAGATATGAGATTACAAAATTTATGGTAACATTATAATATAGATAGTATTATAATATTATATTCTATTATAATTTATATTTTTAAAATTAATAATTATAATTATAATATATTTGACAAATATATCAAATATTTGATAATATACCATAAAATATTTGAAATACTTTATAATATATATTATATTATCTTCATTTAGCAATTCAGTTACAATAACTAGATGATGATATGATGAACTATGATCTCTTGAAATAAAATAAAACATACCCATTTTGTGTGAGAATCCCCTCTATGTATGTATTACAAATAAATGAATAAAAAGGTTAAGGGAAGACCTTATCCTTTAGTTTTAATTGAAATAAAATTAATTGTAATTGAATTAAAACAACAAATGTCATTTACATTTATATCTATATATAGAACTATGGTTAGAAGTAGGGTTGGGGTTAGGGATAGATTTAGGTATAGAATTAGGGTTAGTATTGGCCTAAATATTAGGGTTAGGGTTAAAGTTAGTATTAGTGCTAGAGTTAGGGTTACGATTATGGTTATATTTATAGAAGTAGGGTTAGAGCTAGGTTTACAATTAAAAAAGGATTAAAATTATGTTTATTGTTAGAATTAGGTTTAGGGTCAAAATTAGGATTAGAATATAGGGTTAGGCTTATAAAACAATGCTAGGTGTAATCATTTGATTATGGTTAGAATTAGAATTAGGGTTAGATTAAGGGTTATGACTACAATTAGGGTTTGGGTTTGGGTTAGAACCAAGGTTAGATTAGAATTAGCATTTTGTTTACGAATATAGTTAAGGTCAAGGTTATAACCCTAATTCTAATCATAATTTTAATTAGTATTGGCCTAAACATTAGGGTTAGGGTTATAGATAGTATTAGTGTTAGAATTATGGTTAGGGTTAGAATTATATTTTAGAAGTAGGGTTACAATTAGGGTTATAATTAAAATATTGTTAAAATTATGTTTATTGTTAGAATTAGGTTTAGTGTTAGAATTAAGGTTGGTGTAGAATTAGGGTTAGGGTTCTAATAATTATTATTACGATTAATGATAGGGTTAGGGTTATGGTTACAATTTGGGTTGAAATTAGAAGTTAGGCCTACAATTAGGGTTAGGGTTATTGTTAGGGTTAGAATTAGAATTGAAATTAGAATTGTGACTATGTATAGAATTTGTCTTAGGGTTAAGATTCAATTAGAATTAGAGTTTCAATTATAATTAGAGGTAGAGATAGAATTACAATTAAAATTCAGATTATGGTTACATTTATGTTTATGGTTAGGTTTACAGTTACAAAGAGAGCTAAAATTAGGGTTACAATTAGAATTAGCATTAGGGTTAAGGTTATAATTATGGATAGGGTTGGGATTACAATTATAGTTAGGATTAGGACTAGAATTAAAGTTACAATTATGGTTAGGGTTACAATTATAGTTAGGATTATGACTAGAATTAAAGTTACAATTATGGTAAGGGTTACAATTATGGTTATGGTTGCAAATAGGGTTATAGTTATAGTTAGAACTAAGGTTAGGGTTAAGGTTAGTATTAGGGTTAGTATTACAATTAGGGAAAGAGTTAGAGTAAGTATTGGACTTTGAATTATAGTTAGAATTAGAGTTAGGGTTAGAAACAAGGTTAGGTTTAGGATTAGAATTTGGGTTAGAATTAGGGTTAAGGTTTGAATCAAACTTGGGGTTAGGGTTAGGATTAGTATTAGAAGTAGTGTTAGGGTTACAATTAGAATTACCTATAATAAGAATTATGGTTAGAGTTAGAATTAGGGTTACAATTAGGGAGGGAATTAGGGTTATGGTTAGAAATAGGGATAGGGTTAGGGTTAGGGTTAGGGTCTAGGTTAGAATTAGAGTTAGGGTTAGAATTAGAGCTAAGGTTAGCATTACTGTCAGGATTAAGGTTAGGGTTATCATTACAATTTGGGTTTGAATTACAAGTTAGGGCTACAATTAGGGTTAGGGTTAGGCTTTAGGTTAGAATTAGAGTTTGATCTATGATTAGAATTAGGGTTATAGTTTGTTTAAAATTATGGCTAGGTTTAGGGTTACAATTAAAATAGGGTTAGAATTATGTTTATGGTTAGAATTAGGTTTAATGTTAGAAATACAATTAGGGTTAGAATTATGGTAAGAATTAGTGTTACAGTTAAGGTTATGGTTAGGGTTATGGATAGAATTAGTGTTAGAATTAGGGTTAGGCTTAAGGTTTAGGTTAGAATTAGGGTTACAGTTGGGGTTAGAATTAGGGTTAGTATTGGCCTGAATGTTAGGGTTAGGTTTAGGGTTGGATTAGAATTATGTTTTGGCTAGAATCAAGGTAAGAATTATACTTAGAATTATGGTTAGTATTAGGGATACAATTAATATTAGAGTTATAGTTATATTTAGGGATAACTTTAGATTTATCAAATTAAGGCTGAAATTAAGATTATCAATACAATTACAATTAGAGATAGAATTAGGGTTAAGTCGATCTAGGGGTATAAATAGGGTTAGGGGTACAATTAGGGTTATAGTTAGAATTAAGATTATTGTCAGGGTTTGAATTATGATTAGAATTAGGGTTATAACCTTGACCTTAACTATAATCTAACCTTGGTTCTAAACCTAACCTAAACCCTAATTGTAATCACAACCCTCAGTCTAACCCTAATTCTAATTCTAACCATAATCAAATGATTACACTTCGCATTGATTTATAAGCCTAACCCTATATCTAACCCTATTTATAAGCCTAATCTTAAACCAATCCCTAAACAAAACCATAAAGTTAAATTTAACATTCATTCAAACCTTAAAAAATTATATATTATTATTATAATATATTATAATAATATGCCTAACCTATATAATTATATAATATAATATAATTAGGGTTAAGACCTTAACGATTAGGCTTAGTTTATTATAAAATATGTCCAGAAATATATTATAATATATTATAATTATTATATAATATATTATAATAATATATCTAACATATGTTATAATATTATATTATATAATAATACTAATAATTCTTAATAAGATATATAATATAGTTAGAATTATGCTTCTTGTAGATGCTACTAGTATACCTATATTTTAAAAAATATATGTAAAGTACGCTGAGAGATACTATTTCCCTCTCAGCGTACTTTAGATATATTTTTTAAAATATAGGTATACTAGTTTATCATCATCCCACTATCAGCTATTTATTATGACACTTCAATTTTTTATTTATTTTTATTTAATTTCTTAGAATTATTTTCAATCTTATGATTTTTATTTATAAGAATTTGTTTACGGGAATTTCTAAGTACTATCTTAAAATATATTTATTTATCTAACTTAAAATATATTTATTTATTTAATTTTTTTATGTTGCAGATGAGTTCTATAATAACTTCATGATTTTGTAGGATTTCTAGAGCTAGAAGGAGCAAATGATTGGAAGAGTTAGGGTTTTAGAAAAAAAGGGAAAGATCATTAATTCTCTACAATTGTTTTTTAGATTCTAAATAAATAGAAATAGATAAAATTTTGATTCAAGGTTCAAATTTTGATATGTGTAAAGCTGTAATTTTTCATTCTTATTTCAATTTTCATATTTAGATTTTTATTTTTCATATTTAGATTTTTCAACCATTTCATTTTGTTTTCCTTTTGGCTTTCATTTTGTTTTCCATTTGGGCACCAACTACAGTACCAGCCATTTATTATAGCACTTCAATTTTTATTTTTATTTTAAATTTAATTTTTTAGAACTTTTTGAATAATATTTACATGTTTATTTGTTTACATGATTTAGCTCGGATGCCTCTCAGCGTAACAAGTCATCCAATAATTACAATGAAGAGCACATAGACTAAGGCAAAGGTCCATAAAATACGGGGGACCAGAACCATTAGGCCACCAAGAGACATGGTGAGACTAGCAAAGGCTATGCATGTAGAGTTGAGGACTAGTTATTACTCACACTAGAATTGCAGAGTGATGAATTAAGTCATTAGCAACCGAGTGTAACAAGTCGATGCATAGTTGAAGCATAAAGTGCATGGCCAAGGCAAGGGAAAGAACATAAGTACAAAATAAAAACAAGCAAGTTTAAATAATTTTGAATACCATGGATGCTTAGAAAGGAAAAATAAGAGCCTTACGCATATCACACAGAGCAATGGGAAATGGGAAGCTCATGAGCCAATAATACATGATTTCAAATTGGTTATCAATGGGGTGCATGAACACTTTATAAAGGGCAATAGGGATACATTTATAAGACCAAGTAACAAGGCACTAAGAACACTAAAGCTAACTACCGATAGGTAACTAGGGGCAACATAAAAGGCATGTATTAAAAGTATAGTAGCCTCAAATTTAAATTGGACTTGGGCATATGGGGATAAAAGGAGACATAACACAACCTAGTGTACAATTTAAAATAAGTCACAATTTAGTTATTTCATAATAGCTAGTACCAAAAGAGAATAAATGTTTCAATTTTAAATTTTATAATTTGGGATTTAGATCCATGCACATATGAATGATCTTAATCAATTTTGTACTTGTGGGCCTGAACCAAAGTAACAGAATGGAATATTTAGATTTAATGGATGATTTTTAAGGTTGAGTGGTGATGGTATAGGGATTGATTAATGTCATTTGTCAACTTTAATGTGAAAAATACTATCTTATAGAATAGTCAATATTTTTATGGAAAACCTAATGGTCATGTGCTTAAAACATAAAGAAAAAGGGTATGGATATACAATTTGCACCATTACAAAAATTAACCTTAATAAATGAAAGTAATCTTATAAAATATAAGTTACACAATAACATTATACTATTTTTAGGAACCTTTTGGCTATATATATATATATATATATATATATAATAATAATAGATTAATGAAGGTGGGTGAATAGGATAACAAGTTATTTGTATCCAAATTAAGGGACATGTTCTATATTTAATAAAGAATATTAATAGTTAATCAAGCTTAATTAGTTTTATAAGAATATCTAGTGTTGATGTGTGATGTGTTTGACTACTAATGCTCTTGTATTTAGATATTAAATATGTTAGTATTAGAGGGTCAACTTCTCTGCATAGTGATGATTGATGTGACTCTATACCCTGTCAAAAGGATATTGAACCTAATTAAATTATTAAAATGATATTTAATTTTACAATCTAAAGGATAATAAAATCAATTATACTAGTTTAAGTATAGCCAACATTTTTAATTGAAAAGTGGTACCAAAATAAATTATTATAACTTGAACTTTATTCCCAAATATACAAAATTACCCCTCCACCTATCATGTCGCCTTATTTGCTAGGTACTCAAGCTAGGTTTGCATGATTTTCCAGTATATTCTATGGTTTCTTTTTAATTAAAGAGAGAAACTTATTCATGGCATACGAAGGACGATGAAAAAAAAACAAAAAGAAAAACTTGAATAAGACGGCAAATATTTTTGAATTTCTCCACCATTGTTTACAGTAAAACATGGTCACGAACCATATTAAATGAAGGAAATAACGATACAAATGACTGGTGTTAGACTTGTGGTTGCATTGTGCTTATGCTAACAACATGGAGTCTGGTGTTTGCCAAGTAATTAATTGGGTCTACCAACAATGCTGAAAGTTTGAATGCTGCTCTCACAAATAAAAAATAGTTGGCCTTTTTATAGTTTGACATCGATGCCTGCACGCGGTTGGTTCACAAATTGAGTTTTCATTTTTTTTTTCCATATTTGGAAGTTCAGTAATTTTTTAACTCTTGGAAGAAAAAAAGCAGAAAAATCTGTCTTGTCATATGATTAAAAATCAAATAGAATAATGATGTGATTACCGCTATGGTACGAGAGTGAGTATTTATTTATTGCATTGCATTAGCAGATCTGCAGCACCGCATCGATCTATCAATATTCATCTCGGAGGTGGTGCAGGCAGTGAATAGGATTGTGGTCGTGGACTCGTGGTGATTGACCGCCACTTCCCCTTGCAAACAAACGAGGGATTGCTATCATAACCCATTATGCGATTCGAAATTTCACGCCTGGAATCAAGAATTTGACGGATATCTCAAATTAAATGAAGGAAACAATGATTACAGTGACTCGTGTTAGATTGGTGGTTGCATGTGCTTCTACTAACAACATGGAATCTGGTATTGGCCAAATATTTAATTCGGTTCACCTTCTAGAACGAGCAATGCTGGATGTTTGAATGCTGCTCTCACAAATAAAAAATAGCTGGCGTGTTTAGAATGGCATGGATTCCTAAAAGTGAAAGGGGTTGCTTCACAAATTGAGTTTTCGTTTTAGTTCCTTTTTTCCATATTTGGAAGTTCAGTGTTTTTGAACGGTTGGACAAAAGTATAGGTTTGCGGCGCATCTTCACCTAAATCTAGAGTGATCAATTCTTGAGATATGGGATTAGTCCAACAGAAAGAGAGCAGAAAAATCTACCTTGTTATATGATTAAACATCAAATACAAAAATGATGAGATTACGCCTGCTGTAGGAGAGTGAGTTTTATCTATTGCACTGCACTGGCACATCTGTAGCACCGTATCGATCTATAAATATTCATCTCGAATGGGATGGGGAGGCAATGAATAAGATCGTGGTGGATGATTGACCACCACCTCCCCTTGCAAAAAAGGAGGGATCGCTAGCATAACCTATTATGCTATTGGAAATTTCACGCCTAGAATTATGAATTTGACCGATACCTCAAATTAACTAAAGGAAACAATGATACAAATGACAGGTTTTATAATGGTGGTTGCATGTGCTTCTGCTAACAACATGGAATCCGGAATTTGCAAAATAATTAATTCGGTTCACCTTCTAACATCAATTTAATGTTAAATGTTTGAACGCTGCTCTGACAAATAAAAATAAGATGCTGGGCAACGTCTATCCAACTCTCTGGATGCACAATTGACCGTATTTATTAATCAATTGAAATTCGCAATACTGTTGTATTGCGAATTTCAATTGATTAATAAATACGGTCAATTGTGCATCCAGAGAGTTGGATAGACAATTCCATCTATCAATATTCATCTTGGAAGGTAGGCAGGCAGAGAATAAAGTTATGGTGGTGGTGATCAATTATGTCTTTTTATTACTGCCACTAACTTTAAATGAATATCCGGTGTCTAAATCTTTTAAAGCATTATGAATCAACACGTGAGTCAACTATCAAAGATACATTTTACAATCCATGAACTAAATTTATTCAGGTTGAAAAACACAATGTGTCGTTCCGCCACAAATTTATATATACAATAAAATCTTTACACAACCCTAAAACAACATAAAATTATGAATACATTTTTGTTGAGGTGTACATAACTCTTTAATTGAACAAAAAGGTTGTCAAATCCAACCACACTTTTCAGACAACCTCAATTTACCAAAAAACACATCTTACAAATCATCAACTAAACTTGTGCGGATTGAAAAAACACAATGTGTAGTTGAACCTCCAACTTTGACTATAAAATGAAATTGTAACAGAACAAACCAAATTTATTTTAAAACCTTGAAGAATAGTGACAAACAAAAAAAAGGCAATTAATTCGCCTAGTTACTCACACAACAAAGTTGTCATTGGCTAGATGTCATTTGTTTATTGTATCCTCCCCTACAACTCCTCCCTGCTCAATTCCGTCGACTCCCCCATTCCGCTTCAATGGTAGAATAGAAAATATGACATAAAACATAGTGTTTGAAAGTCCTGACAAAGTTGGGTCATTGGCGGGAAATATGGTGTTTGTTAGAATGCCATCCTCACGGAAAAGGGCAAGTGGTTGCTGTTAAACCCAATGGCATTGGCAGGTCCCATCACGATCACGAGCTCTTTTGTTGGGATTATTTCATCATCGACACAGTTTTGTATGGTGATTGATGCAGTTTTGTATCGTGATTTGTATGTTATGATTTCTTAGGCATGCCATTTTGTTGGGAGAGTAGCCGCTTCCTACTTTGAACATGCCTAAGACATCTGTTTTGCATGCTTTTACATGTCGCATATGGATGGGCATACTAATGCCTACTAACATACAATTTATATTTTCTGTCTTGGTGATTGACGTAGTTTTGTATCGTGATTTGTATGTTATGATGTCATTTTGTATGGTGATTTGTATGTTATGATTTCTTAGGCATGCCATTTTGTTGGGAGAGTAGCCGCTTCCTACTTTGAACATGCCTAAGACATCTGTTTTGCATGCTTTTACATGTCACATATGGATGGGCATACTAATGCCTACTAACATACAATTTGTATTTTATGTCATGATTTTTCAAGATACAGTTAACACTTTTTTGAAGTGTGTTTATATTGAGTGCATTTTTATCTGATGATGTAAGCCATCATGATTGTTAGTACTTTTTTGAAGTGTGTTTATATTGAGTGTGTGTTTTTACCTAATGATGTAAACCATCATGATTGTCAACACTTTTTTGAAGTGGGTTTACATTGATTGTGTGTTTTTACCTACTTTGAACATGCCTAAGACATCTGTTTTGCATGCTTTTACATGTCACATATGGATGGGCATACTAATGCCTACTAACATACAATTTGTATTTTATGTCATGATTTTTCAAGATACAGTTAACACTTTTTTGAAGTGTGTTTATATTGAGTGTGTTTTTATCTGATGATGTAAGCCATCATGATTGTTAGTACTTTTATATTGAGTGTGTGTTTTTACCTAATGATGTAAACCATCATGATTGTCAACACTTTTTTGAAGTGTGTTTACATTGATTGTGTGTTTTTACCTAATGATGTAAACCATCATGTTTGCCAACACTTTTGTGAAGGTGTTTACATTGAGTGTGTTTTATGCCTACCCACATATAGTTGGTAGTTTCTATCATTTTTCTAACATGTAATTATGTTTATATTGAGTGTGTTTTTCAAAACACTATTATGTAAAGTACCAGGATTCGAACCTGTGACTTGTATTTTATCAGGACACACATTAACCAACTATGTTGCATGGGAAATGATGTTTCCAACTACAATGACTCACATTTATGAGATTGGCTACTCCATGATGAGTAGACCCTGCTAGTGTTGATCAATGATGGATGGTATGCTGAGTATGGAGCACTCATTTTAATGATGTGATGGTATGTTAGAGACATGTCCATAGACATGTCTAGTATGGAGCTTAGCTTTTGCCCAAGTTTGATGAAGGGGTAAATCGCAAAACAAACAACATAAATTGCACACAGAAAATATAATGTTCTTTTATTGATTTGGACAACTCATTACATTACAGAAGCTCAAATACAATCAAAGGAATCAATCCTCCACAAGGTGCAACACATTACAGCTACCTCTCTCAAGACTCTGGAATCTTCTGCCCTTTGTAACCTCAAATTTGGTAGGGTTTCTATTTTCCTACCTATTCTTGACTCTACACTTTCCCCCTTATCTCTGCTGCCTAGGGTTCCCAAAAATAGTCATAAATGGCCCTTATAAGCGACCTCTAGCTAAATTTTGAAATTTACAACTCTATCCAAAAGTAGGTCAATTTCTGAGAAGCATAACTTTTGATCTAGATGTCTGATTGATGAACCGTTTGAAGCGCCGGAAAGGTCTCGAAGTCAACTATCATGCTAGAAATACATAAATGAATTTATGTCAAATTTTGTAGGGCATTATGGGATGTTTTAGTGCCTCATATCTGATTTAAAAAATTTTCAGGGGCTTTTCAGAAAATAAAAACTTTAATATCTTTCAGCTCACAAATGATCTTTACCTGATTCTTTCACCAAAGGTCTTATATTTCATTTAAGAAGCTTCCTATTAATTTTCACTTCAATCCGTGCCCAAATGCAAGCTTTCCAGAAATGGCAGTAAACTTTTCTAAAAATAGTAGTTTGAAAAAAATTGAAAGTCCTACATCATTATTCAAGTAATTATGGAACCATAAATACTAATTATGGAAAGAAATGAAAACAACTTCAATGATTTTGAATCAACATCTTTTTGGGTGATGCAAGATTGCCCTTACACCACTGGATGCTCATGCATCAGACACCCAGGGTAAATTGAGAAGTGACCATATAATGTCTTAGGTGTTTGTTTGAGGAAAACCAAAATGGTCAACCTCTACCTTAGACAACCAAGAAGAATCGTCAATAGGTCTTCTTTTCCATTTCACTAGATATTCTTCATATTGCCTATTCTGAGTACTTCTTCTGACATGGCTATCCAAGATCTCTTCTATCTCCTCTGTTGAAGTAGTTGCCAGAATACTCCACTATTCTTCTATTGATCCATCCTCTATGCCACCTTCATGATATTCTGTTAAATCAGCAATGTTGAATACATGGGAAATATTGATCCCACTCGGTATCTCTACCTCATATGCATTTCCCGAATCATGTTTCTTCAGAATCATGCATGGTCTAAATTTCTTCATTTTGAACTTTATTATATGTTCCAATTGGGAACCTTTCTTTTCTCAATTGAACCATGGCTTCATCTCCTACCTGGAACTCCTTATATCTTCTCTTCTGATCTACCTTAGCCTTGTGCTAAACATTCATCTTATTAATATTCTTTCTCACCTCTTCATGCAAATTCTTCAGGTGTTCTGCAAAGTCTTCAACTTCGGCACTTATTTTTTCTCCCTTATCCAGCTTCCTTAACTCTGAAACATTTCTTGCACTACTCCCATATACAATCTAGAATATTGATTTACCAGTACTCCTATTGACAGAATTGTTGTAAGTAAATTCTGCCTATGGTAAAATCAAATCGCATCCCTTGGGCTTATCTCCTACTAAGCATTGTAGCAGGTTACCCAAACTCCTATTCACCACTTCTATCTATCCATCAATCTATGGATGGAGTGTAGTACTAAATTTCAAATCTGTCTTCAACTTCTTCCCTAATGTCCTCTAGAAATAACCAAAAAACTTGGTATCTCAATCTGAAACTATGCTCTTAGGTAGACCATGCAGTCTCACCACCTCCTTGAAAAATAACTCTGTAACATGAACAACATCATTAGTCTTCTTACAAGGAATAAAATGTGCCATCTTCAATAATCTATCTACTACCACAAAAATGGAATCATGTCCTCTCTGTGTCCTTGGTCAACCAAGAAAAAAATCCATACTAATATCATCCCATAGATTTTCTGGTATAGGTAGTGGCTAATATAGCCTTGTATTCTGACTTGTTCCTTTTTCCATCTGACACACTCTGCAACTCTGTACAAATTTCCTCACATCTTGTTGCAACTGTGGCTAATAATAATTCTCACCAACAATAGCAATGGTCTTATCTCGACCAAAGTGTTCAGATAATCCCCCATTATGCTTCTCCTTAATCAAGTTCTCTCTCATAGAACTCCTTAGAATGAACAATTGGCTTCCTCTAAACAACATGCCATCTTGGAAATATGAAATCCAACCATTTTATCCTATCCAAAGTAACAAGTTCCAGAAAAGCCTTCCAAGCCTCTACAAAATCTAGATCTTCAAGATATAAACTTTTGAGCTCATCGAATCCAACAACCTCTATCTTCATTTTTGTCAACAAATTTTGCCTTCCTCTTAAGGCATCTACAACTCTGTTGGACTTTCCACTCCTATGTTTCAAAATAAAAGTATAGCTCTGCAAAAAATCAACCTATTTTAAGTGCTTCTGGTTCAACTTCCCTTGACTATTAAGATACTACAAAGATTGATGATCAGTATATAAAACAAACTCTTTTGGAAACAGATAATGTCTCTATTTCTTCAAAGCCTAAACTATTCCATAAAACACCTGATCATAAACATAATACTTTTTCTTGGCATCATTAAGCTTCTCACTAAAATAGGCAATGGGTGTACCTTCTTGACTCAAAACAACTCCTATAACACTGCCACTAGCATCACAATCTACCTGAAATACCTTATTGAAATTTGGAAGTGCCAAAATAGGTTGCTCTGTGACTTTCTACTCCAATGTATCAAAACTCTTGTTTGCTCTTGTAGTCCATTTAAACTCTTCTCTATCCCCTCTCATTGTTTCAGTTAGGGATGCACAAATGCTACTAAAATTCTTGATAAACTTTCTGTAAAAACTTGCCAAACCATGAAAAGATTTTACCTCTATAGAACTCCTTAGCATAGGCCATTCAATGATAGCTCTTACTTTTTTAGGGTCCATCTTTTTTTTTTTTTTAAAGATAATGCGCCTGGTAAACTTTTTAACGTGACCGGCGACGCTGGTGCGACACGCCCTCCGGCTCCACGCGAATGCTTTTGCCCAGAGCAATGAACTGGTGAGGCCACAACTGGGGGACCTCATCCCCTAGGAAGAACACTTCAAACCCGCGAGCTCATTGGCCTAGCAAAGGCGTAAAGCCTTGCGAGCTCGTTGGCCCAGTGGGGGTTTGAACTCTGGTGGCCGCCACTACATCCTGAGCGACTTAACCACCGAACCATGCCATCATCGGCTTTAGGGTCCATCTTTAGACCTTCCTTTCAGACAACAAATCCCAGGTACGCCAACTCTTTTGCAAAACTACATTTCATCAGATTAATCAACAACTTCTCCTTCTTCAGCTTCTCTAAAACTCTTCTGATATGCATCAGATGCTCATCCCAAATCTTACTGAAAATAAAAAATCATCCAAATAAACAATAACAACACTTCCCAAAAACTCTTTCAATATCTCATTCATGAGTCGCATGAATGCGCTTGGTGCATTGGTTAGCCCAAATGGCATGACTAACCACTCATACAAACCTTCCTTTGTCTTAAAGGTTGTCTTCGAGTCATCTCCTTCTTTGATTCAGATCTGGTGATACCCACTCTTTAGGTCAATCTTTGTGAAGTACTTGGCTCCACTTAAACATTCCATGATGTCATCCATTCTAGGCAATGAAAATCTATACTTGATCGTGATCTTATTGATGGCTCATGAATCTGTACACATTCTCTACTATCCATCTTTCTTTGGTGCTAGTACTATAGGTACCACACATGGACATAGGCTCTTCCTTATCAGTCCCATCCTTAACAGCTCATGAACTTGTTTGTTCAACTCTTCATTCTCTATAGGAGTCATTCTATGGGCTGCCTTATTCGACAAACTGGGTCTTGGTATCAAATCAATTTACTGACTTATCTTCCATACCAGTTGTAAACCTTCTGGTACATTCTCAGAAATAATATCTTGAAATTATTCTAACAGATCTGAGACTTCTGCTGGTACATCTTCACATTTCTCTTGACTAATCTTAGGAATTAATGCAAATCAATGATGCTCATGCTTGATACCTTCCAAAAATTTCCTACCATCTACCAAGCAAATTCTGACAGTACTACATACCTTTTCTTCCACCTCTTTCAAGGGCTTCAACTTATGACGAACTCCATCATTTGTTAGGGAATATGTGTTTGCATGGCCATCATGGACATCGCACCTATCATACTGCCGTGCAGCCTCCCCAATAACATATGACATGCATCCATTGGTATAATGTCACACAACACCTCATCATGGTAGTCACCAATCTTGAACTTGACTAAACACTGTTCATTGACCAAAGCTCTATGGTCCATTTGCAACCATGTAATTTGATATGGATGTGGATACTTTCTTATTGTCAACTTCAACTCATTAACCATCTCCTTTGAAACAAGATTGTCAGTGATTCCACTATCAATAATATCACAACACTTACCTTCACATTTGCACCTGGTGCGGAATAAGCTCTTCCTCTCATTTGGTTCTTTCTCCTCATTCAACAAGATTCTTCTAACAACTAGGGCTTCTCCCCTTTCAGTATCTTCATAATGCTCAGACTGTGCATCTTCATCTACATGTGCAACTCATGCATTTCCTTCAGGTCTTCTATTTGTTCTTCCTTGATGTTGTGGACACTCATATGCTTGATGTCCTTCTTCTCCACATTAAAAATAGGTTCCCCTGAAACCTCCTCTTCCATGTCCTTGCCCAGGTCTACTTCTTCCTCTTTCTCTTTGCTCACCATTGTTTTGGTCACTAGGGTGGTAGGCATTATCTCCTCTCTGATTTTGACTGGTGCCAGCTTCTTCACTTTTATTTGGATCTTCATTTTGGCCTCCACAGGGTCTTCCACCAGTCCTTCCACCTTGACCTCTTCCCCATTGCTTGTTGTCAAATCTTTTATTCAACTTCTCTTCCACCTTCAGGGAAAACTAGTATGCATCTTCTATGGTGGTTATTCTAACCAGACTGAGCTCCTCTTGAATACTTGGCCTTAACCAATTAATGTAACAGGCTACCTTCTCCTTGTTGGCCCCTGCATGGCCTATTCTAATATTAATCTTATAAAACTCTTCTGTATACTCCTTGACATACTTGTTACCTTACTTTAATCCTTGTAGCTTCTTCAGCAACTCCATCTCATAGTCCATAGGAATGAACTACTTCTTTAGTTTTTCCACCATTTGATCCCATCTGGTAATCTTTCCTTTTCCTCTTCTATTCCTCTCTAACTAGACCTCCTTCCACCAAATATTGGCATGGTCCTTCAACTTTGTTTTTGCAAACTTGACCCATTATGGATCCTCCACATCTTCGTACTCAAAATATCTTCCATATCATTGATCCAATCAATGAGCTGTTCCAAATTCAAATATCTAGAATAGGTAGAAAATTCAATCCTGGGCCTCTTTCCAATCTTCAAAATGGCCCTCAACAACATAACTTCTACAGGATTTGCTGCAGCTTCTTATTCTTACTTAGATAGCTACTCTTCAACTTCATCCTCGCTTTCATGACTTGTTCTCGGCTCAAACCCTCTTCGCAGCTCCTCTTGCAATGCATTGATTTGCCTTTGTAGGGCTCTAAAACCCTCTTCCATCAAAGCATTTCTTCCAAAATGGTTTCTTCATGGAGGCATCTTGATCTTCGTAGCAAACCCACAACCTCATGTCCTGGTGCAAACTACCTCATGGTGGGTGATCTATCTACACACTCAGGAACCCTTTCTCTGATACCACTTGATGAAGGGGGTGTATCACAAAACAAACAACAACAAAAATTGCCCATAGAAAATAGAATGTTCTTTTATTGATTTGGACAACTCATTACATTACAGAAGCTCAAATATAATCAGAGGAATCAATCCTCCATAGGTTGCAACACATTATAGCTACCTCTCTCAAGACTCTATAATCTCCTGCCTTCTGTAACCCCAAATCTTCTAGGGTTTCTATTTTCCTACCCATTTTTGACTCTACACTTTCCCCCTTATCTCTACTATCCAGGGTTCCCAAAAATAGTCATAAATGACCCTTTTTGGTGACCTTTAGCAGATTTTGAAATTTGCAACTCCCTCCAAAAGTAGGTCAACATCCAAGAAGCATAACTTTTGATCTGTGTGTCCGATTGACAAACCATTTGAAGAGTCAAAAAGCTCGCGAAGTGAACTATAACACCAGAAATGCATAAACAAATTTCCATCAACTTTTTAGGGCATTATGGGACATTTTAGTGCCTCATATCTGATTTCAAAAATTTTAAGGGGCTTTTCAGAAAAAAGAAACTTCAATATCTTTCAGCTCACAAATGATCTTTCTTTGATTCCTTTGCCAAAGGTATTATATTTCATTTATGAAGCTTCCTGTAAATTTTTAGTTCAATCCATGCCCAAATGCAAACTTTCCAGAAATGGTAGTAAACTTTTCCAGAAATAGCAGTTTTTTATTTTTAGCAGTTTGAAATATCATTATTCATATCAAGTAATTATGGAACCAGAAATACTAATTATGGAAAGAAATGAAAACAACTTCAATGATTTTGAATCAACATCTTTTTGGGTGATGCAAGATTGCCCTTACACCACTGGATGCTCCTCCATCAAAGTTGCAAACACATAAGGGATTATATCATAACCTATTATGTGATTCAAAACTTCATACCTAAAATTAATAGTTTGATGGTAACTATTTTTTAATTCATATAAATAAGAAATTATTATAGATTGTTAAAAAATGAAAATACAATTTATAAGGATCTAATTTATAACCTTTTTTAACTATTTCAAATATGTGCTTTATGGGACACTTTACATGCACTTCAAGCTCTTTGCAATCTATACCTTACATTCTTCAATTATTGGAGCTCCTTTGCTGACCACCATTTATAACAATTTTTAAGTATTCATGACAATTTGTATACATTTATATCAAAATCAAAGAAAATCATATATTTAGATTTAGATCTATCGTATTTGTGTCAAAACCTTTTTGAAAAGGGTGTTTAAATCAATCTTGTAAAAAATATAGCTAGATATTTTAAAAAGAAGTGAAGTCTATTGTTAATTTATATATAATTGAAAATTAAATATTTTAAAGATCTCTATCTAAACTATTAGATATAGAAAAATTTGAAACTAAATTAAAAGTTAATTATTTTTTCTAAAGGATGAATAAAATTTTCCTATGTTTAATCTAAAATGCATAAAATAAGTAATAATAAATCTTACTTAAAGAAATCAAAGTTGTAGTTGTTCTAACTAAGAATTAAATTTTATTTTATTAAAACAATGGAAATACATAAAGTGTACTTAGCTTTAGGCTTAAAGATGATGTGTAGAATTATTATCGACATTAATATCTAAGTGTTTTGGAATTGAAAACTAATCTTCATTGTTTGTATTTCATATTAGATTTTACACACATCCTACAATTTGTGGGCAGTGGCTATTCTCTTGACAAAATGACATGCCTAAGACATCATAACATACAATTCACCATACAAAATGACATCATATCATACAAATTTCATGCCATACCAAAAATGGATGATGAGACCCGCCAACGCCGTTGCATTTCATAAAATGATGATAGAGTATTCACACCACTTCCAATTGTGATGGGCCCCTCCCCATATGCTGAAAATGTTAAAACTTTCCAAGCTTAAAAACCCATTTTCCCTCATTCATTGCATGTATCATTTTTTCCTGCAGCTAGCAAAACAACAAGATTTTTGCGAGCTGCAATGACATGAAGCTAGGTGCCGCGAGCCACAAGGATGTTATTTACATAGATGGAAGAGAAGTGATGAAAATAGGTAAGATTGTAGGCTATATTAAAATGGGTTTTTTGTATTATTGTTTTGTAGGGAGAATTGCAACTTGCGAAGCTCATATCCTATATGCTTAATTTCTATGCTTAATGTTTAGTTCCTCAAATTATTGAGGATGTTTCGTATGGTAGACTATGGGGTGTCTGGTGTAATCTTGAAATGGGTAACTTTTTGAAGATGGGTTTCTTTCCAAAAATTCAATAACAGAAAACCCAGTTTGATGCCATTTTTAAAACAAGATTTCTTTTCCAAAAATTCAGTAACAGAAAACCTAGTTTGATGTAATTTTTGATGTGTTCTTTTTCCAAAAATTTCGTAATAGAAAACCCAGTTTGATGTCATTATTGATGTGTTTTGGTAGAGCAATGCAGGAGGTTTGTGGAGGATGACTTCCCAACAATCAAAAATGGTGGAAAAGGTATGCATATCCACAAATTTTGTCTTCAACTGTCATTCTAGTATGGAACTCTAAAGAGGGCAAGACAGGGGTTTTGTTGGGTCCAAAATACTATTTTATATATGTTTCTTATTAAAAAACCTTGCTATTTTGTTGGTTGTGAGTCTTAGGTAGAATTTTTGGTTGATTGTGGGTTTTGAAAAAAGGGTTTTGTTTCAAATGGGTTTTGGATAGCTCTTCCAAAGCATCGAATGGGTGTCATTTTGTAAGGTAAGTGACCTCTTATGCTATATTGTTGGGATCATAGGAAATTATAGAAATGGGTTTTGGATGACTGTTCTTCTCCCTTAACCTCTCAGATGCAGACCTCTATTTTTTTCTTTGGAGTAGGTAATATAGAAAAGCATGTAGTTTTGTAGGGAGAATAGCCACTACCCTTTCTATCAGCTTTTGTTTTTGTATGGTGATTTGTATGATATGATGTCATTTTGTATGGTGATTTGTACGTTATGATGTCGTACACATGCTATTTTGTAGGATAATTGCCACTTCCTATATAATTTAGTTTAATTTGTGGTTCAATGCTTGCCCTGGAAAATATAGGGAATCAAGTAAATTGATCAAATACTTATCCTTTGATTTAATATTTTAACAATAAATTCTCTTACATTTTTTTTTTGTATAGAGTATTTTAACTGTAATTTGGTTAAATTGCTCTCCCTTGATCAATATCATTAAATGAAAGAAAAATGAGTCATGATTCATACATCTAATAAAATAGTCAATGGATTGATTATAAAAAGAAAGAAAAAAAGAAGTGAATGCTTACTAGATAATTAAAAGATCCCCTTATTTTCATATAATATTTCAAATTTAGAAGCATGACATATATTTATAACTAGTTTTGTGTACTCTACAAACACTTTTATAATCTTAATGTATGATGAACAACTAGAATGTATGCATGGAGAGAAGTCCTACCTGCATTTGGAAGAATTACATTCTTAATGTAATTTCACTACTATCTTACATTAGAAATGACATTTGATGTTATAGGATCTAGACATCTATTTTTCTGTCACAAAAAAACATAGCACATATTTTAGAATGCAAATTACTATACTTTAAATATCAGGAATGCTAATTTTGAAATAGCATTCATCAATATTTTCAAATATGATTTGTATGGGCATGACATGGAATCGAATCATATTACTAAATCTAATTGAATTTGAATTTTATGAGATACTTATTAGAGGATGAAATCAAGTGTATTCCATAAATAGCAACATGATATTACTAATTGTTTTTTGTAGATAGCTAGAAACATGCTATTGTATGTAAAATAATTCAAATATTATGAAGTCATTTCCAAAATACCCACATAAAAATATTGATAACCTTTTTGTTTTATATTTGTATGCTATTCTCCCTGCAAAATGGCATCTCTCAGACATCATAACACCATGCCTCCCATGCCCCATATGCTAGCATGATGACAGAGGATGAGATGGTAGTGGCTATTCTACCTACAAAATAACATCTCTTAGACATCATAATACCATGCCTAACACATATAAGAGCTATAGAATAGGGTCACAAATTTGTATACAGAAATAGAGTTGGAAAAACACAATGTGTTTTGCAACGTGGATTTTTGTATACAAATTTGTGAAACATTATGCCAAGTTTAGGCATATGTAGCATGGTAATATGATATTGTAAACATGCCAACCTTAATCATATGTGTCTCAAATTGGTTCACAAATTTTTATAGAGAAATGCCGTTGAAAAAACACAATGTGTTTTGCAACTTGGATTTTTGTATACAAATTTGTGAAACATTATGCCATGTATAGGCATATGTAGCACAATAAGATGCTATCTTAAGCATGCCAACCTCAATCATATCTATCTGAAATAGGTTCACAAATTTGTATATAGAAATGTAGTTGGAAGAATACAATGTGTTTTGCAACTTGGATTTCTGTATATAAATTTGTGAAAATTTATGCTAGGTTTAGGCATACATAGCATGGAAACATGATATCATAAGCATGCCTAACAAAATGTGTTTTGTAACCTAGATTTTTTTTTCTCTACATCTCCTCCATGCTTGATTCTATTGACTCCACCCATTTGCTTCAATGGAAGAATAGAATATATGATGGAGAAATCTAAGTGTTTGAAAGTCCTAGTGAAGTTGAGTAATTGGCACAAAAATTGTATAAAGAAATGCAGTTGGAAAAAAAAAATGTGTTTTACAACCTAGATTTTTGTATACAAATTTGTGAAACATTATGCTAGGCTTAGGCATATGTAGCATGGTAACATGATATTGTAAGCATGCCAACCTTAATCATATGTGTCTGAAATAGGTTCACAATTTTTTATACAAAAATGGAGGTTACAAAACACAATGTGTAATGGAACTTGGATTTTTGTTTCTGTACAACTCCTCCCCACTAGATTCCATTGACTCCACCCTTGTAGTTCAATGGTAGAATAGAAAATATGACGAAGAAAAGTAAGTGTTTGAAAGTCCCATGGAAGTTGAGTAATTGGCCTAATATTTGTATACAAAAATGTAGTTGGAAAAACACAATGTGTTTTGCAACCTGGATTTCTGTATACAAATTTGTGAAACATTATGCTAGGTTTAGGTATACATAGCATGGTAAAATTATATCATAAGCATGTCGACATTAATCATATGTGTCTCAAATAGGTACACAAATTTTTATACAGAAATGTAAGATACAAACAGAATGTGTTTGCAACTTGGATTTTTGCTTCTCTACAACTCCTTCATGCTTGATTCCATTGATCCACCCTTGCACTTCAATGGAATAATAGAAAATACAATAGAAAAAAGTAAGTGTTAGAACAAAGGATCGACTAAGTGTTAAAACACCCCCCCTTAAGCACAACTTAGGTGGGCATAATAAATATGGGTACCAGATACTAGGCCTAATGAGGTACCCATGCACAAATACATCTCTAATAAGGTGGAGAAAGAAAAAAATCCATGTGGGAAAAAAATTTCATCCAAAAGAGAGAAAATAAGAAAGTGTTCTAGACATGACTAAATGGAAGTGCACCTGACACAATACACCTGAAATTGATAGTCATGCAATACTTGTAAGATCCATGTGTGGAATCTCCATTGCATTCCATGTGCCTATAATTCAAATCCAATGTGAAGTCCTGCTTTGAAGATACTGTGGAAGCCATTTATGAAGTAACTTTGAAATCTATAGAAGCAAAGAAACTGATATCAATCTTCTACTGTGATGAATCTCTGGAAGTCCTCGAAGAATCAACTCTAGATGCACATGTAGTATTAGGTGATAGTGATGTTGTAGTGGAAGTGTTCATGACACATCTCAATACAATGTGGAAAAAATGTTTAAGAATGATGGAGTAGTTGAATTGTTCTTGACATATCTTTGTGGAAGTGCTCTTGGCACAACTTGGAAATACTCTTGACATATCTCTATGGAAGTGCTCTTGGCACAACTCAAAAATGCTCTTGACACAACTCTATGAACTCCTCCATAATTCAATATTTTTATCCCAGATATTAGAAGCCCCCATGTGACTTAATATTTTTATCCTCCCTAAATGTGGCACTTTATAATGACAGTGCGTTAAACAAGTCTAATTGGAACAAAAAATGATACTTTATAACAACAGTGTGAAATCATTTCTAATAAATTAGTCTCAAATTTTTTTTCACTTTCTAAAAAAGGGAACTCAATTTAAAGTTGCCAATCAAAAGATATAATTGTTTTTCAAGTTGTTTAACTTGTTATACAAAGAAGGGATTTTTTTGAGAAATGGGACAATTCCCAAATCATCTCGATGTAGCTTTGTCAGCACCTAAACTAGCTTCCCATTGACTAAAAATATGCCCAATTTTGCCTCCGTGGGTGAAAGTTATGACAAAATGAAAAAAGTCCCTCTTTGCACACACTTATGCAAGATTAGGGTCTTTCGAGGAAATTTTTTTTTTTGCAAATTCAACTTTTTCTTGATGGATGTTTGGTAGCCAACTAACCTCTAGGAGTTAGCATTTGGTGCTGATAGTTACATTGATGTTGTGGATACATTGGGTGGTTAAGAGAACCTTAGTGGGAAATATTTGGTGTTTAGGTTACATAAACTATTATTGTTGTACAGTTAGTGTAACAGTTACAGTAAATCACAATATTGCAGTTGACCAAATACTAACTTAAACTCTTAGTAGATTACAATGCATAATACTAAATGGTATCTAAAAACTAACCCTAATATTGAATCAAACAACAAAATAAAACTTGCAAGCGGCCATGAGAAGGCCTTGGATGTGTGTTGATGGCGGCAGCCTCCATAAGCAATCAGCAACCAAACAAAGCCGCAACCAACTGACCAAATACTGATGGTGAGCATCGATGGAAACCCAACAGTGGCTATTATGAGAGAGAAATGACCAAGAAATTCTATGATGAAACCCCAAAAAATGGTGCCTAGAGTGTGACTGCAACAGAGAACTCGAAGCATAATCAAACTGTGGAAATGCACAACAATGTTGGCGTGAAGAAATGAATTGTAAGCACGATCTTTGTGAAGATACAACAATGATGATTGAGAATCTTGAGACCTCTTGTTGGTGTTGGAAATAAGACACACCTAGACCGACAATGGACTGGTCCAAGAGGGGCCAGTAGTTTAGTGGTAGAGCACTCCAGCAACGAATGGAAAGTCCTAGGTTCGAGTCCTAGTTGGTCCATGTCTTAACATGGTATCAGAGCCAGGCCTAGGCTAGGAGCCCCAAGCACATGAGAGGTGTGGCTTAAGGGGGGGTGTTGGTGTTTGAAATAAGCCACACCCAGATTGACAATGGACTGGTCCAAGAGGGGCCAGTAGCTCAGTGGTAGAGCACTCTAGCAGCGAATGGAAATTCCTAGGTTTGAGTCCTAGCTAGTCCATGTCTTAACACCTCTGTGGTGTCTTAAGATGGTTGATGGCACCAAACCCTACAAACCATATGAAAGGTGCCAGCAACCATGAAATGAACAATGGCGACAGCCTGCTAGGGTGATCTGTTGAGTATGATGTGCACAAACTTCAAAAGAGAATCTACACACTAAAATGCTTGGCCAAAAAACAATTTTTTCTTTTGTTTACCACACTGCTTATTGTTTGAACAAAATGAGGCAAGATTCATGGCCCAGAAAGGCTCCAAAAAGTCACCCAATTGATGCAAAAATGGTGCCAAATCGACCAAAGACTCTCAGATTGACTGATGATCAAACAAAAAATGCCCAAATTTTTATAAATTCACCAAAAAGATGAAACCCTCATTGGAGAGCAACAAACTAGGCATCAAATCAAACCCACAATATGAGATAGAAAAGTCTCGAAGCAGGAAAAAAACCCAAATTTGCCTTTCAAACCCTTGACCAAAAGGCAGAGGCTGTGAGGGCTAAATGGATTGCCCAAATCTGCAAATATAACAAAAAATAAAACACTTAGATCTACAAAATAGGTGATCAAAGGGAATGCTCATCCAACAAAAAAATGTTGATTTTGCAAAAAAAAATTGCATTTTCAACAAAAATCTATGAACGAAAACTTGCACAATGTAAAATTTCTTAAAACAATTTACATTTTTTACAACAAATTTCGTCAAATAGGAGATTTTTTCCTCCAAAGGAACTAGCAAGCTAATTAACATAGCTCTAATACCATGTTAGAACAAAGGATCAACTAACACATTGCTTATTACAAATTGGAGTAGTAGATTATGAATAAGGTACTTGTACATATAGGGTAGAGAGGTTGAGTTGACTTAGGAGTCAACTTCAACACTCAACTACAGGTGGAAGAAAGAGTGTTGAAAAGTGTCTTGGAGAGTTGTGTTGGACTCCCCAAGTCAACACCTAACCACCTAATGTGGCTTAAAGCCATGTGTAGAATATACACATAATTACTTATTTAAATAATAAGTAATAGTGTTAATATTCCTACACTAACAGTAAGTGTTTGAAAGTCCTAGGGAAGTTGAGTAATTGACTTGGCATTTGTATACAAAAATGTAGTTGGAAAACATAATGTGTTTTGTAATTTGTATTTCTATATACAAATTTGTGAAACATTATGGCAGGTTTAGGAATATGTACTATGGTAACATGTTATCGTAAGCATACCGACTTTAATCATATATGTCTCAAGTAGGTTCACAAATTTTTATACAGAAATGCAAGTTACAAAATAAATGTGTTTTGCAACCTAGATTTTTATTTCTCTACAACTCCTTTCTTGATTCCATTGAATCCACCCTTGCGCTTCAATGACATAATAGGAAATACAATGGAGAAATCTAACTGTTGGAAAGTCATGGGGAAGTTGAGTAATTGGCTTGACATTTGTATACAAAAATGAAGTTGGAAAAAAACAATGTGTTTTGCAACCTAGATTTCTATATACAAGTTTGTGAAATATTATGTTAGGTTTAGGCATACATAGCACTATAACATGGTATCGTAAGCATGCTGAACTTAATCATATGTGTCTCAAATAGGTTCACAATTTTTTATACAAAAATGCAGGTTACAAAACAAAATGTGTATTGTAACCTAGATTTTTGTTTCTCTACAACTCCTCCTTGCTCAATGTTGTTGTCTCCACCCTTGTGCTTCAATGACAAAATAGAAAATACGATGGATAAAAGTAAGTATTTGAAAGTCTTGGGAAAGTTAAGAATTGGTTTGACATTTGTATACAGAAATGCAGTTGGAAAAACATAATGTGTTTTGCAATCTCGATTTATGTATACAAATTTGTGAAACATTATGCCAGGTTTAGGCATATGTAGAATGGTAACATGATATCATAAGCATGCTGACCTTAATCATATGTGTCTCAAATAGGTTCACAAATTTTTATACAGAAATGCAAGTTGCAACACACAATGTGTATTGCAACCTAGTTTTTGTTTCTCTACAATTGCTCCCTGCTTGATTCTATTTACTCCAAACTTGCACTACAATGACATAATAGAAAATACAACATAGAAATGTAAGCTTTTGAAAGTCCCAGAGAAGTTGAGTAATTGTCCCAACATTTGTATACATAAATGTAGTTGAAAAAACACAATGTGTTTTGCAACCTAGATTTCTATATACAAATTTATGAAACATTATGCCAAGTTTAAGCATATGTAGCACAATAACATGATATCATAAGCATGCCAACCTTAATCATATGTGTCTAAAATAGGTTCACAAAGTTTTATACAGAAATGTAGGTTACAAAACACAATGTGTTTTGCAACCTAGATTTTTGTTTCTATACAACTCCCCCTTACTCGATTCTGTTGAGTCCACCCTTGCTCTTCAATAGAAGAATAGAAAATATAAAGGTGAAAAGTAAGTGTTTGAAAGTCCCAGGGAAGTTCAGTAGCTGGACTGACATTTGTATGTAGAAATGCAGTTTGAAAAACACAATGTGTTTTGTAAGCAAGATTTCTATATACAAAATTCTGAAACATTATGCTAGGTTTATGATACATAGTAGGTAGTGTCTATTCTCCATACAAAATGACATGCCTCAGACATCATAACTTAGCAAGTGATACATACAGATCATCCACACCACATCCATTTGTGATGCCCCATGTATGCCAAACATTTCAAAACTTATCAATCTAAAAAAGCCATTTTCCCTCGTTCATCGCATGTATCATTTTTTTCCCCGTAGGAAGCAAAAAATTTATTTTTTTTAGAGTTGTAACAACGAGAAGCTGGGTGCTCCGAGGAGGGGATTCTCCAACTAGAAAGGAAGTTGTGACAATAGGAAGGATTGTAGGTTATATTAAAATGGGCTTTTTTTGTATGTTATGATGTCTTAGGCATGCCCTTTTGTAGAGAGAATAACAACTTCCTCTGCTGAGATCCTATGTGCTTAATGTCTAGTTCCCTACATTGCTGAGGATGTTTCATATGGTATACTGCGGGGTGTCTAGTATAATCTTGAAACAGGTTTGTTTGAAAATGGTTTTTTTTTCCAAAAATTCAGTAACAAAAAACCTAGTTTGATGTCATTTTGATGTGTTTTTGTAGAGCAGTGGAGGGGGTTTGTGGAGGACAACTTCCCAATAGTCAGAATATAGAAATGCAGTTGGAAAAACACAATGTGTTTTGCAACGTAAATTTTTGTATACAAATTTGTGAAACATTATACTAGGTATAGGCATATGTAGCATTTCTAACATGATATCTTAAGTATGCCAACCTTAATCATATCTATTTGGAATAGGTTCACAAATTTGTATACAAAAATGTAGTTGAAAAAACACAATGTGGTTTACAACCTAGATTTTTGTTACTCACCTATCAGTTGGATGTCATTTGTTTACTATATCATTGCCTACAACAACTTCCTACTTGATTCTGTTGGATCCACCCTTATGCTTCAATGAAAGAATTGAAAATATGATAAAGAAAAGAAAGTGTTTCAAAGTCTTGGGGAAGAGTAATTCATGTGAAATGTGTATACAAAAATGCAGTTGGAAAAACACAATGTGTTTTTGGTGTAGCCACGGTTGGGGGGTCCACAAGTGAACAGTCCAGACCGTGCAGCAAGAGTAAACACAATGGAAACAACTCAAAGATAGAATGCCAATGCAAATTCAATCATTTAGTATATCATGGATTTAGAATATAAACTGGCTGACATCATGTTGTCTTACAATTAGGGCTCGCAGGCCTAATTCCTTAGTTACAAAATATGCACAAGATATGGCTTTGAAGTGCCTTACAGAAGAAATCCAAAACTACCAAACTTGTAAATTATGCTAACTCATTTCTTAAGCATCTATTATATGATTATATATCATCTCAGGAACATAAGATTCCTCCGTATCAGCCAATGATGGCTGCAAACTCTGATGGAAGAGATGTAACATGTGTACACCGATAGGTCAGGCCTAATCATATAGAACTCTGCAAATGAATGGAATAGCATATGGTTCTCTGGGAAGGTCAGCCATGATCCAAACAACATTGAATGATTTGTCATTTAACTCCACAAGTCATGAAAATGCTCTGCAGGTATTCTTCTTTAGCTGATTATCTAAGACTATCACGATGCTCTGTTTTGAGAAAACAATCGATCTTCTGATAGCGATATCTTTCTAGTACCTGATCCAAATGATCTGAAATTTGGATATGATGTTCATGAAGGTGTCTAGATGGTAAGTCTAGCTCCGTAAGGTCCAAAATGAAATTGCAGTAGAATGCAGACCAGAATACAGAAACTGCTACTGATTGAATTACGCTGAATTGAATTGGAAAATAAAAGAAAACAAACTGAAATGCAAATGTTTTTGGTTGATACAAGATTACTCTTGAACCAAGGATGATCCCACATCAGGCATTCTAGGGTTGTTGAAAAAGTGGGTCCCTCACTTTGCTGCGGCTGGAGGAAAACCAAGACGATCCACCTTAGCCTGAGAAATCCATGATGAATCTTCTTCCGGTGTACCTTTCCACTTCACAAGATATTCTTTGTATTGTCTTCCTCTAGTGCTATGTCCAATTCTGCTGTCCAAAATGTCCTCAAGCTACTCTTATGCTTGTTGGGGTAACTGCTTCAAGTTTTCTTCAATGCTGTCACTAAACTTTGCTTCATGATACTAATATAGATCTACAATGTTGAAAATAGGTGATATACCCAATGTCTCTAGTAGCTCCAATTCATATGCATTTCCTGAATCAAACTTTCTGAGTATCCTAAATGGTCCAAACTTCTTCATTTTCAACTTGTTATATGTCCCAACTGGAAATCATTCTTTTCTCAAATATACCATCACTTCATCTCCCACTGAAAATTCTTTGTGTCTTCTCTTCTCATCTTCTTGCTCTTTATACTTACTGTTCATCTCCTCCAAATTCTTCTTCACCTGCTTATGAATTGTCTCCATGTGTCTTCCAAATTCTTCTGCTTCTGCACTCCTGTTATCTTCCATGCTAATGTCTCTCAACTCTGCTACTCCTCTAGGGTTAGTTCCTGTCACAATCTCAAATGGTGTTCTTATAGTACTCCTATTCACTGAATTATTATATGCAAACTTTGTTTGAGATAGAATCAAGTCCCAATTTCCTGTCTTTTCTCCAACCAAACATCTTAACAAGTTATTGGTGTTTAAATTTTCTAATTAATCACCAACAATGGGAAATTTCAAGAATGTGGGATTGACTCCTAAAATGACCTCCATATTTTAAATAAGCTGGTTTTCTCTTGGATTTTGAAGAAAAGGGAAGAAAGAAACAAGATTATGAATGAAATGCCTAATGCTATGGCGATGTGCCAGATTCATTATCTACCCAATAGCAGAGTGATTAAATCTTGAAAGAGTCTATTGATAAAATCAAAGAGTAGAATGCATGACTAATAATAACAACATATTATAATAGATTAATCAAAAGGCTCAGAAATAGAGAACAATCAACAAGAATTAGAAAATAAATCCAAAATGCACAAAACACCACTCTCTCTTCATTGTTTGATGGACAAACAAATACAGAGGCAAAAAATTGCACAAAATACAATATTTGAATCCTTCATGAGAGGCATCTGCTAAGGAAAAATATGTCTCTATTCTAGGTGCTCAACTCTCTGATCATTTGGTTCTATCTATATGTTTTTTTCTTTGTCCCAGATCTCTGTATTTAAAGCTAAAGAAACCCCTTTTGAAATCCTCTAAAACTACAAAGAGATATCTCCAATGACAATCCCATAAATCTCAGCTCTGATAACTGATTCTCCCTATTAACTTCTCTTTCTATTCAAACCCCATGTTGTTGGCTTCCATTGCTTTGACCTACATGAGAACTACCACTCATTTTTTGCTTCTGTAACTTCTGTAGAAATGAATAAAGTGACGCTTTATTTATCCTAAGGCTGCATATCTTAAGAGACTCTGATCCCCGTGAATCATAAAAGTCTTTAACTAATAAAGCCTTATCTTTAATTTCTTGAGGGTCCCACATGACTCTTTGTTAAATAAAGACTCTTATTATTGTATCTTATTTCAAACCCCCGTGGGCTTTTAAAATCTGAAAGAGACTCTTTAATATTAAATAAAGCTCTTGGCTTTATTAGAGGGTCCCACCATATGATAATAAGACTCTACATTAAAATAATGACTTGGTCCAAGACACACGTGACTCTCATTATTACCTTATTAAAAGATTTGACTCTTTAATATAGAATTTCTAGTGAATTTTATAAAAAATGAAACAAAACAATTATCTCTCGTCCGCTTCTCCCATGTGGTAGTATGGCATTCCTTTGGGAGAAAATTTTCACTGCTTCTCCTCAAATGCCCATTGTTGTGCCAAGTGGCATCTTCTGCAGCCTTCCTAAGCGAGCTTATCTGATCCATCGGATTGAATCTTAATCCAATAGTAGTTGAGTGTCTATTTCAGTTGCATCTACTTTTTTCTTGTTTCGTTGATGCACCTATCATCTGTGAAATGACTCCCTTGCTTGTTTGAATGCATCATGCCATCTCTTATATTTCTACTAAGGCTATGCCTTTATATGTGAAGCATTTCACCCAATCCAAATGGCTTCAAGATGCTCTGTGATCTAAGCGTTCATTATACCCAGCATCTTATTTAAAGACTACGTCTTTGTTGTTGTTCTTTAGGAAAGTTGGCTATGATTTCATATCTAAGGCTGATCCTCTATATGTGAATCATTGAAGCACCATGCTTTCATCTCTAATTCTTTGTAATAGCTGCATACTATATGAGGCGCCATTGTTAGTGTGACTTGATCCTTTGATTTTAAGCCTCTGCACCATCGAATAAGTTGCACCTTTGATAAAGGTTGCTCCATGTAAAATGGTTATGCCATCATATCGGGCTTGTTTCCTTTCATAAACTTGATATAGTTTTACCTAGAATTGCTGCACACCTATGGAGACTCTTCGATGATCTGCTGAGGCTCCATATATATACTGTGTTGTTTTGCTTGAAAAGGTGTCAATATCACAGAGACAATGCCATTCATTTCCAATGAACCATTACCTTGCTTCTTCTTCATAGTGGCAACCTCCTTATTCAAGCAAATGGAGTGCCTTCATTCTTAATTTGTAATGTTGTTGCCATAGATGAATGGCTTGCCTTTGAACAATGAAGGTAGCGCCACATTCATCTTATAAGTGCCTAATCCTTGACATGCTGTGCCACCCTGTCATTAAACCTACATCATCTTTGTATGCTAATGCTTCATTTTGGAGCTTGTTTCCCAATATGGATCAGCTGAGCCATTAATATGAGGTAGTGCCATGGTTTAGGAACTATGCCATGTTATACATAGGCCAATGCTTTCCCTTGCAAAAGTGCACCACTTTCCTTTGTTGTGTAGTTTAATTTGATATTTGTTGCATGATAGGTCTCTCAGCACCATGTATAGGCCAAGCCTTGATATGATTTCCTTAAATCCACATGCCACGCTTCTTGATGTTGGCTATGTTTTGAGACTTGAGCATAACTTAGACTTCACCTTATAGAGACTGATCCTCTATAACCACATACCATTATTAATGGCTGCATTAAAGTTTATTGTGGTGCCTTATGCCTCACAAATAGCAACCTTTTGAGTTTAAAATAGTAGTACTTTGATACTGATAGGCCGATCCTTTGAAATAGAACCACACCTTCAATTAGAGAAAGAGCATTTCATTTGATGTGACCTTGGTTTCCTTTAGAATGAGCTGAGCTCCTTACCTAGCTGTGTCATGACCATAGAAGAAGGCACCTTTAAACTGATGTAACCTAAAGGTCCGTGTCTCTTCTGAAAAATGTTGTGCCACGGAGATAGAGTGCCATATCTTGGATTAAACGCCCAAGGCTGCACCTTGTATCTATAATGCTAAAGCATCATTTTAAGTTTCTTCACATTTTAATGCTGAGCATCATACAACTGTGCTATCCATTTTTACTGTAGATGAGACTTCATTTACTCATTACCACTAATTTTGATATTGTTGCACTTTGAATCTAACACACATGCCAAACCTTGAAACTTACTAGCTTAATGCCTTGATGAATCTCCATTGACCCTTAATGAAACACTCCAACCTGAATCCACATCTTGAATCTGCCTCAAATTAATTACCTGTATGCTTTGAACTTCACGGTGGTATCGAAAGTTTTGAAATGGTATGAAAAATTCTCACCAAGAAATTGTTAATTATTAAATTTGCCAATTAATCACCGACAATGGGAAATTTCAATAATGTGGGATTGACTCCTAAAATGACCTCCAGATTTTAAAGAAGTTAGTTCTTCTCTTAGGTTTTCAAGAAAAGGGAAGAAAGAAACAAGATTATGAATGAAATGCCTAAATACTAAGGCAATGTGCTGGATTCATTATCTACCCAACATCACAGTGATTGAATCTTGGAAGAGTCTACTGATAAAATCTAAGAGTAGAATGCATGATTAATAATAACACCATATTAGAGCAGATTAATCAAAAGGATCAGAAATAGAAAGTAATAAACAAGAATCAGAAAACAAATCTAGAATGCACAATACACCATGCTCTCTTCATTGTTTGATGGAGAACAAAATATAGAGGCAAAAACTTGAACAAAATACAATAGTTGAATCCTTCATGAGAGACACTTGCTAAGGCAAAATATGTCTCTATTTTGGCTGCTCAACTCTCTGATCATTTTTTTTTGTCTATATGTTTTTTTCTCTGTCTCGGATCTCTGTATTTAAAGCCAAAGAAAACCCTTTTGAAATCCTCTAAAACTGTTGTTAATGCATAAATTTGTGGGTCTAATCCATCAGCAACATGGGAAGTTTTTGAGATGTGGGATTGACCCCAAGAAACAACCTCCAGATTTTAAAGAAGTTGGCTCTTCTATTCTTTCAGTGGAAGTTTGGAGAAAAAGTTAGAAGGAAAACTAGATTACAGAAATAAATGCCTAGATCTAAGGTGATACATCAGATTTGAAATTTAACTCAGTTGCACAGTGTCAAACTTTGAAAGATTTAACTAGAAATTAAAGAGCTGAGAGGCATGATTAATCATCTAGTTTGTAAGCACATATTTAACAGAGGCAAAAGAAACATAAATTTAAAGAAATAAGAAAACAAAGATACTCATATCTGAACAAAACAATATTCTCATTATTTGAATGGCAATAGATTACAGAGGCTGAAAATCTTACACAAAGTAAAATATTATATTCTCATTTTGAAAAGACACTGCTAAGGCAAAAGAAAAATCTCTATCTGCTGGCTGCATAAAATCTCTATGTGGAACCTTCAGAACTCTATGGAACTCTCTATATGTGGAACTATCTATATCTGACCCAAATCTAGCTTGTTATAACCCAGAAAACAAATCCCTGAAGATCTCCTTGCAACTGAAAATCTTTCCTAGCTGAAAATCCCTAAGAAATCTAGTACAAAATATTGCACTAAACTGGAAACTAGACTGAATCTTCATGGCTGCAAAATATTTCCTTGCCTCTATACTAGCATGACAAAATAATTCCTGTCATCTCCATCTTGCTGTGAAAATGAAATAAAGGGGCTGCATAAAATTAGGGCTTCATCTTTATCCTATGAAAGAGAGTCATAAAAACTATACTTTAATCAAGCTTCACTTTATTATTAATTGTGGCTTGCTTCATAACTTTTAGCTGGAGGGACCCGCATCATGTTTCAACTTTAATAAAGATTTTAATCTTTATTAAAACTGACTCTCTTCCCGTGGCTTCTGAGAGGCATAATATTTGAAACTAAAATAAAGCATTGGCTTTATGAAAGGGGCCCACCATATGCATAAGAAACTTCATACTTAATAAAAAACCTTAGCTTTATTTCCCTCATCTCTACTTGATCCACGTGATTTACTCCGCTTCTTTGTTTTGCTCCTCTTCATAGCAGCTTCCACATGTATCACTCCGGTTCTTTTCTTTCCTTACTATGCCAGAGCCATTGATTTGCATGCATCTTACGGTGGCTGTAATTCAGTTGCATTTATGTTCTATGTCTCTTTATGGTGTGTTCTCCTTATATGCTTGCTGAGACTCATTTAAATGGCTGCATCTTTGTATCAGTGTCTTAGCCTTGCAGTTTGTGAACAAGCCCTTTTGACTGTAGTGGCACATTAATATGCCCAGTATCCATTTATAATGAGAGGCAGCACTGTTAAATACTTACTCTATGATTACAGTGACTGAGGTGCATTTAATTGGTGCTATATTTTGAAGAAACTATGCCATTTTTCTTAGAAACTATGACATTTTATGAACTGCGATTTCTAGGAAGTTCACTTTTATATGGTGTAGGCCAATTCTAATAGCTGATATTAATGCCCAAACTTAGAGATCGAGCCTCTGGAAGACCTTGATGTCCATACTATATATATTGTACCATCATCATCATCATTTAACCTCTGTGTTGAATTTTGTGACTAGCGTACTTCATATATTTTATTTGTTGAGCAATTTTAGTGTCTTCGATTTGTGGAAGGAGGCTGTGCATGAATGAAATGCCGACCCTTTTATTAGAATAGCTATGGTATCTTAAAGTCTTAACCAGCTAGAGGTCAAGCCTATAACAATACAAAATTGCAATCATGCTTAAGAGTAATCCGCTTCATCACAAGATCATTTTCACCCAAGTTATGTTGCTCTGACACTTTTGCAAAAATGCTTAATATTATTGGTGACTTACTGGGCAAATAGGCCTACCTATTTGAATCTAGAATCTTTGGTTTAGCAAATTAGTACCAACTTCATTGGGCATAGAGTCATAACTCTAAAACTGAAACATCATGAAACTGAAGACACATCTGAAACTAAGACACCAAATTACTGAGACTGAAGCATGTATTCTTATGGCAGCAAACAACATTTATTGAAAGAAACAAACAGAACTAAAATGTAACGCTACTACTATAGTAATTTATTCTAAACATTGAAGCTAAATTACTAATAACTAAAACACAGGGGAATATGCCCATTCATAGGGGTGGCAAAGTAACTGCCATATCTGATTATGCTTCTCCAATTTACCCACATTGCACTGATAATTGACCAAACAAAATACATGAAAAAGTATAATAGAAACTTGTACCTCTTTGCCTCTCTGCTCTGTGGAGGTTTTTCTTTTGCACAAAGATACCAGTTAGGATGATTTGTATGCATCTCTTGCTTCAGAGAAGGGCAGTAAGGGAGAATAAAGCATGGAATCTCATTCCTCTGTTTGATTTTGTAGCTTTGCTTGCATTTAAAAACTTCTGTCAACAATATGCCACCAGTGACCTCTTTTGCTCGCCTTTTAATATGATGATGACTCATGAAAGTGTTTAGGCTATGCTTGTAGGTGACAAAACAACCAATAAGGGTCTTAAATCTGATCAAAATTTCCTCTTGCAAGAAGAAAGGTGTATAACAGGGCTCAGTGCATGACTCATGAATATTACGAATATCCCTTTGATCCTCATCCTTATGAATCTTTTGTTACATCTGTGGGTCTTCATCAAGAAGAAGATAATAACCATCTTCAAAAATTGAAAACAAATCAGCACAGGTATCTACCTCTATTTCAACATTTTTTTTATGATCATCCCCAATAGGGTTTGCAAAGTAGCCATTTGTACGTTCAATGATAGGATCTTCCATCAATAGTTGATACCCTTGTTGGAAAATGGAGAATAGATCCTCATCATGCTGCTCCAATTGCTTCTCATGCATCTCTGTGCCATCTTCCTATAGATGTGAAACTTCATTATAGAAATAAAGATACCCATTCTTGATAGGCTCTACAGAAATCTTTCTTGAAACTTCTTTCTCAAGATGAGATATAGACTATGGATCACCTTCAACCCAGTACTTTTCAGCTTCAAAGCCCCTCATAAAGTACTTTTTAGCTTCTAGAAGTGTCACTTCATCATTAACTTCTGAATCTTCTTCATTACATGTCTAAAATTTTGAATCATATACTACCATAGATACATGAGGCTCAAGATTAGAAGAACATACTGAATAAACATGAGACACTACCTTGCTTGTATCTTGATCTTTGAGACTTAGATTTTCTTCAATGTCAAAATGACAAAACATTTGATCTAAACCTTCTATGGGCTGATTTGCAACTACAAAAGTTTGTAATGCATAATTATCAAGATAATACAACATTCTCTGACTATATTCATGTTGTTGTTCACACAGACTTGGAGGCACGAAATTTGGATCAGGATTATATAGGGCTTGACATTTTAACTCATTCAGCTCATAGGAGAGGGTTTTTATAAGGTCTTTTACCACACTCATCTCCTCATGATTTGACAAATCAATAGGGAGGGTGGGTGGATTAAAATTCGTGTGCAACTGGCTACAAGAAAGAACTTGAGACAAGTTATTTGTATGAGGCATCAAAGGTGTTAAGGGCAGAGGAGGCAATTTTCTGGTGACTATGAGGTTACTTTCAGCCTTAATGGCAAGATCATATGACTGAGGAAGAGTTTCGCCTCCTAAGGATTGGATCATCACATATATTTCATGGTCTAAAGACTTTAAATAATAAAGAAATGCAAAGGCTTGACAAGGCCTCATGTAGATAGAAATTTTTTTCCATACCTTGTCAAATCTTGAATTGAAATCATGTATGGGCTTCATTGGATGCCTTTGAATGGTGATAAGATTCTAGGTGACAGTGTTGACATCTGTCCTGTCTTTGAACTGATTGTAGATGAATCCACCCAGTTGATCCCATCAAGTGATTGAACCGGGTTGTAAGCTTCTATACCACTCTTTTGCTTTTCCCTTGAGAGAAGATGCAAGTAGCAGGAGAGCATGATTCTCAGTTGTAATATTGTGAATAGTGCATAAACTTGCAACATCTTGAATGTGATCTACAGGGCAAACTGAGCCATCCCCAAGAAAGTAAGGCAGTGCCTTCCATACTGTGTCATGAACTTGGCCTTGCTGTTAAAGAACAAGAGGACTTGAATCCCAAGTCACAAAAGGTAGGTCTCTTTGAATATTCAGATGCACATATATACCAGGGGCTGCCATGGTCTGCAGAAGCAAAGATTTAGGAAAGAACCTCCAGTAGAGTCACCAGATGGATGATTCATGCTCCTATGAGCAGATATTTTTGTGATTTTCCATCAAAATCACAAATATAGGGAAAAGATTCATTGAATACAAAGACCCAAGTCTTTGAATCTAGTCCCACCGGGTGTGCCAAAAATTGTTGATGCATAAATTTGTGGGTCTAATCCAGCAGCAACATGGTAAGTTTTTGAGATGTGGGATTGACCCCAAAAACAACTTCTAGATTTTAAGGAAGCTGACTCTTCCATTCTTTCAGTGGAAGTTTGGAGAAAAGGTTAGAAGGAAAACAAGATTGCATAAATAAATGCCTAGATCTAAGGTGATATGATGGATTTGAAATTTAACTTGATTGCACGGTGTCAAACTTTGAAAGATTTAACTGGAAATTAAAGAGATGAGAGGCATGATTAATCATCCAGTTTGTAAGCACATATTCTAAAGAGGCAAAAGAAACAAAAACTTAAAGAAACAAGAAAACAGAGATACTCAGATATGCACAGAACAATATTCTCATTATTTGAATGATAATAGATTATAGAGGCTGAAAATCTTGCACAAAGTAAAATATTATGTATTCTCATTTTGAAAAGACATTGCTAAGGAAAATGAAAAATCTATGTTTGATGGCTGCATAAAATCTTTGTGTGGAACCTTCAGAACTCTATGGAACTCTCCGTATGTGGAACTATTTGTATCCAACCCGGATCTGCCTTTTTATAACCTAGAAAAGAAATCCCTGAAGATCTCCTTGCAACTAAAAATCTTTCCCAGCTGAAAATCCTTGAGAAATTTGGCACAAAATCTGGCACTAAACTAGCAACTGGACTGAGTCTTCATGGCTACAAAATATTTCCTTGCCTCTATACCAGTGTGAGAAAATAATTCCCGCCATCTCCATCTTGCCGTGAAAATGAAATAAAGGGGCTACATAAAATTAGGGATTTATCTTTATCATGGAAAAGAGTCATAAAAACTATATTTTAATCAAGCTTCACTTTATTATTAACTATGGCTTGCTTCATAACTTTTAGCTGGAGGGACCCACATCATGTTTCAACTTTAAGAAAGATTTTAATCTTTATTAAAATTGAATCTCTTCCCGTGGCTTCTGAGAGGCATAATATTTGAAACTAAAATAAAGCATTGGCTTTATGAAAGGGGCCCACCATATGCATAAGAAACTTCATACTCAATAAAACACCTTAGCTTTATTTCCCTCAGCTCCACTTGAGCCACGTGGTTTACTCTATTTCTTTGTTTTGCTCCTCTTCATAGCAGCTTCCACGTGTATCAGTCTGGTTCTTTTCTTTCCTTACCATGCCAAAGCCATTGATTTACTTGCTTAGTTGTATTTATGTTCTATGTCTCTTCTTTATGGTGTGTTCTCCTTATACGCTCCTAAGACTCATTTAAATGGCTACATCTTCGTATTAGTGTCTTAGCCTTGTAATTTGTGAACGAGCCCTTTTGACTGTAGCGGCACATTAATATGACTAGTATCCATTTATAATGAGAGGCAGCACTGTTAAATGCTTACTCTACAATTACAATAACTGAAGTACATTTAATTGGTGCCATAGTTTGAAGAAACTATGCCATTTTCCTTAGAAACTTTGCCATTTTATGAACTGCAATTTCTAGGGAGTTCGCTTTTATATGGTGCAAGCTGATTCTAATATCTGATATTAATGTCCAAACTTAGAGATTGAGCCTCTAGAAGACCTTGATGTCCATACTATATATATTGTTCCATCATCATCATCATTTAACCTCTGCATTGAATTTCATGACTGGCGTGCTTCATATATTCTATTTGCTGAGCAATTTTAGTGTCTTTGATCTACATAAGGAGGCTACGCTTGAATGAAAAGGCTAAGCTTTTGATCAGAATAGCTGTGGCATCTTAAAGTCTTAACCAACTAGAGGTCAAGCCTATAATAATACAAAATTTCCATTATGCTTAAGAGTAATCCACCTCATCACAAGATCATTTTCACCCTAGGTATGTTGCTCTAACACTTGTGCAAAAAGGCTCAACAACTGCCCAGAAATATCTCCAACTGCAATCCCATAAATCTTGGCTCTGATTTCAGCTCTGATAACTGATTCTCCTTGTTAACTACTCTTTCTTTTCAAACCCCATGTTGTTGGCTTCCATTGCTTTGACTTGCATGAGAACTCCCGCTCAATTTTTGCTTCTGTAACTTCCATAGAAATGAATAAATTGATGCTTTATTTATCCTAAGGATGCATATCTTAAGAGACTTTAATCCCCACGATTCATAAAAGTCTTTAACTAATAAATCCTTAGCTTTAATTCCTTGAGGAACCCACATGAATCTTTCTTAAATAAAGACTCTTATTATTCTATCTTATTTCAAACCCCCGTGGGCTTTTAAAATCTGAAAGAGACTCTTTAATAATAAATAAATCTCCTGGCTTTATTAGAGGGGCCCACCATAGGATAATAAGACTCTACATTAAAATAATGACCCAAGCCAAGACCCGTGTGACTCTCATTATTACCTTATTAAAAGATTTGACTCTTTAATATAGACTTTCCAGTGAATTTTATAAAAAATGAAAGAAAACAATTATTTCTCTTCCACTTCCCCTACATGGTAGCATGACGCTCCTTTGGGAGAAAATTTTCTCTACTTCTCCTCAAACACCTACCGTTGTGCCAAGTGGCATATTTTGTGGCCTTCCCGAGTGAGCTTGTTCGAGCCATCAGATTGAATCTTCATCCAACAGTAGTTGAGTGTCTGTTTCATTTGCATCTATTTTTCACTTGTTTCATTGATGCGCCTATCATTTGTGAAATGACTCCCTTACTTGTTTGAATGCATCATGCCATCCCTTGTATTTATGCTAAGGTTATGCCTTTATATGTGATGCATTTCAACAGATCCGAATGGCTTTGCGATGCTCTGTGAGTTGAGCGTTCATTATACACAACACCTTATTTGAAGACTACTTCTTTGATGTTGTTCTTTTGGAAAGTTAGCTATGCTTCCATATCTAAGGCTCGTCCTCTGTATGTGAATCATTGAAGTGCCATGCTTTCATCTCTAATTCTTTATAATAGCTGCATACTATATGAGGCACCATTGTTAGTGTGACTCGAGCCTTTGATTTTAAACCTATCTACCATTGAATAAGCTATACCCTTGATAAAGTCTGCTCCATGTCAATTGGTTATGCCATCATATCAGGCTTGTGTCCTTTTATAAACTTGATATGGTTTTACCTAGAATTACTGCACACCTATGTAGGCTCTTTGATGATCTATTGAAGCTCCATATATATAATGTGTTTTTATGCTTGAAAAGGCATCAATATCACAAAGATAGTGCCATTCATTTCCAATGAACCATTCCCTTGCTTCTTCTTCATAGTGGCAACCTCCATATTCAAGCGAATGGAGTGCCTTCATTCTTAATTTGTAATGCTAGCATCAGAGATGAATGGATTACCTTTGAAAAATGAAGGCAACACCATATTCATCTTACCTTTAGAATGAGCTGAGCTCCTTACCTAGCTATGTCATGATCATAGAAGAAGGCACCTTTAAACTTATGTAACCTGAAGGTCTGTGTCTCTTCTGAAAATGCTGTGCCATTGAGATAGAGTGCCATATCCTCGATTAAATGCCCAAGGCCACACCTTTTATGTATGATGCTAAAGCATCATTTCAAGTGTCTTTGCATTTTAATGTTGAGCATCATAAAACTGCGCTATCCATTTTGATTGTAGCTGAGACTTTGTTTACTCATTACCACTGATTTTGATATTGTTGCACTTTGAATCTCACACATAGGCCCAACCTTGAAACTTACTAGCTTAATTACTTGATGAATCTCCATTGAACCTTAATGAAACACTCCAACCTGAATCCACATCTTGAATCTGCATCAAATCAATTACTTGTATGCTTTGAAGTTCACGGTGATATCGAAAGTTTCAAAATGGTGTGAAAAATTCTCACCAGTTCTTGATGACTAGCTGGGAAAGTGATCATGCTCACGTTGAATCCTAGAATCTCTAGTTTTGTAGACCAGAGTCTTATTCATTGGGCATAGAGTCAATTATGCTAAAATTGAAACATCCAAAAAACTAAAAATAGATCTGCAATCAACGTTTGTGCAACCAGACTAATACAAACTACACAAAAAATGCATTGATTCTAAAAGTGACATTCTTCACAACCATAACTAATATTTTACAATTGAGACCAACTGATGATCACTAAAACTAACCATACATCATTTATTGTAGTTGAGACTTATTGAAAGAAAACAAACTGAAACTGAAATCTATGTTGCAAATGCAACTTATTTTGAATCAAAGAATCTAAACTACATTGAAATTAGACTAATAGGGACATACCCATTCACAAGGATGGTAAAATAACTCCCATATCTGATGACTCTACCCCACTGAATCCACATTGAACTGATAATGGACCAAATGAAATACATGAAGAAGTATAATAGGAACTTGTACCTTTTTGCCTTCTTTCTTTTTGGAGACTCTTCTTTGGCATGACAAAACCAATCAAGCTGATTTTCACACTGTTCTTGCTTTAGAGGAGGTTGGGAAGGGAAAATCAAGTGATGGATCTCACCTCTTTTCTCATATGTGCAAGCATTTTTTAATAGGACTTTATCAGTGATTTCTTTTGCATATGTTTCTACAAGCTTATGACCCAAGATAACATCAAAGTTAGGCTTGCAAATGACTAAGCTACCCATTATGACTTTGAATCTGATTGGGATTTCCTCTTGCAAAAAGAATGGCGTATGATCCAATTCTTTATGCAACTCTTCATTACTACAGATGTCTATTGTGGTCTCATTACCATGAATCTTTATGTGCCTCTGTGGATCCTTATCAAGAAAAAGAGAATAACCATTGTCAAAAATAGAAAATAGATCAACACTTGCATCTACCTCTGTTTCAAAATTTTCTCCATGATCACCTAAAAGAGCCTTTGAAAATAATCCATTTAGTTTCTCAATAGTGGGATTTCCTTCATCCAAAATTTGATATCCTTGTTGAAAGATTGAGAATAAATCCCCATTTTACTGCTGACGCTCAACACTATCTGCTGCAAGATGTGAAAACTCATTGCAAAAATAAAAATAGTCACTCTTTTTAGATTCCGCGGAAATGTCCTTTACAACTTCTTTTTCAATATGAGGTACAGATGTTGCATCATTCTCCACCCAGTACTTTTCATCTTCAAAACCCCTTTTCAACTACTTTTCAGCTACTAGAAGAGTCAATTCATCATCATCAAATGAATCTTCTTTATCACTCAACTGAATTTCTAAATCACACTTTTCCACACATGCATGATGCTTAGGATTGGCTAGGAATGCTGGATAAATAGGAGCAACCTTTGTACTTGCATTTTGATCTTTGAGACTTGAATTTTATTTCATATCAAAACGACAAAGTACCTAATCTGTGACTTCTATTGGCTAATTTGTAGTCATAGAGGCTTTTAAAGTAGAATTCTCAAAATAAGTCAGTCTCTTATATGCCTATAGGAGAATTTCTTCTACAAACTAGATGTATTGATATTGCGGTTCATAAGGGTTTTGAGGTATGAAATTCAGATCTGCTTGATACAAATCTTGGTTTCTTAGCTCATTGATCTCATGGGTGAGGACTTTTATAAGTCCTTTTATTTCACTCATCTCCTCATGATTTGACAAATCAAAAGGGAGGGTGGGTGGATCAGAACAATTATACATTTGGCTACAAGGAAGGGCTTGGGATGAAATATTTTTATAAGGAAACAATGGTTTTAAAGGCACATGCGGCAACTTACTAGCTTCTATGAGGTTCTTTTTATCCTTAATAGCAAGATTAAATGATTAAGGTAGGGTTTCACCTCCTAAAGCTTGTATCATAATAGAAATTTCAGGGTCTAGAGCTTTCAAATAATATAGAAATGTAAAAATTGGAGGAGGTCTCATATCAACTAATTTTTTTTCTATACCTTGTCAAATCTTCCATTGAAATCACACATACTCTTTGTTGGATGCCTCTTGATTGTGATGAGATTCTAAGTGAGGGAGCTGACATCCGTCCTTTCTTGGAATTACTTGTAAATGAGCTCTCCAAGCTGGTCCCATCCTGTGATTGAACTAGTCTGCAAACCACTATACCATTCCCTTTCTTTGCTTCTCAGAGAAGATGCCAACAACAATAGAGCCTCATTTTCAGTTGTGACATGATGAATGGTGCACAAATTTGCAACATCTTGAATATGATCTACTAGGGAAATAGAACCATCTCCAAGAAAATAAGGTAATGCTTTCCATGTTGCCTCAAGAACCTGACCCTATTCTTGTAGAAGAAGACTTGAATCCCAAGTCACAAAAGACAAATTTCTTGCAGGAATATTGAGCTCCACAAAAATATTTGAGGCTACCATGATCTACAGAAGTAAAAACCTAAGAAAGAGTCGCCGGTAGAGTCACCAGATGGAAAATTCATGCTCCCATGAGCAGATATTTTTGTGATTTTCAATCAAAACCATAAAATGTAGAACCAAGATTCAAGAAATCAAGGACCAAAGTCTCCAATTCCAGTTCCACCGGGTGTGCCAAAAAATGTTGATGTTTAAATTTGCCAATTAATCACTAGCAATGGGAAATTTCAAGAATGTGGGATTGACTCCTGAAATGACCTCCAAATTTTAAAGAAGTTGATTCTTCTCTTGGGTTTTGAAGAAAAGGGAAGAAAGAAACAAGATTATGAATGAAATGCCTAAATGCTAAGGTGATGTGTTGGATTCATTATCTACCCAACATCACAGTAATGAGATCTTGAAAGAGTCTACTGATAAAATCAAAGAGAAGAATGCATGACTAATAATAATATATTATAGGGGTGCTACCACAATAATGGGTTACACTTTCTGGGACATGCTGATTTTTGTTGAAATCACATAGTTTTAGAAACTATAATGATTTAAGCCTTGAAAGGTTCCATTTAAAGTATTTTAATTGAATAGGGGTTGATCAAACCCCCTTAGATTCAAACCCCCTTGGATAGAACCCTACTAGTTTTAAACCATACCTATAATGGAGTCTTCTCTACACCTATCAAAATGCTGATAAAGATCACTTTTTATTTACCTTTTGGGGGATCAAACGAATTCATTTAAAATTTATGTTTCGTAAGTATGTAGTCCTTAAATTATAATCTTCCCAAAAAGTATAATTTTAAATATATTTAATTTGATTATTATATTTATTTTTTATTTCTTGTGAATGTAGGTTTTTCACCGAGCATCAAGTTACCTATTCTACACACATGGAAAATTAGTAAATTAGTGAAAAAAAATTCTGAAAAATGTCTATACCCTAGGTATTGATGTACTTGTTTCTATTGATGCACCTATCATCTATGAAATGACTCCCTTGCTTGTCTGAATGCATCATGCCATCTGTTGTATTTCTATTAAGGCTATGTCTTTATATGTGATGAATTTCAACCGATCTAAATGGCTTGGCGATGCTCTGTGAGCTAAGCGTTCATTGTACACATCGCCTTATTTGAAGACTATGCCTTTGATGTTGTTCTTTAGGAAAGTTGGCTATGCTTTCATATCTAAGGCCGATCCTCTATATGTGAATCACTGAAGCACCATTCTTTCATCTCTAATTCTTTGCAATAGCTGCATACTATATGAGGCACCATTTTTAGTGTGACTAAAGCCTTTGATTTTAAACCTCTAGACCATTGAATAAGTTGTGCCTTTGATAAAGCTCACTCCATGTTAATTTGTTATGCCATTATATCGGGCTTGTGTCCTTTCATAAACCTGATATGGGTTTACTTGGAATTATTGTACACCTATGGAGGCTCTTTGATGATCTGCTGAGGCTCCATATATATACTGTGTTTTTACGCTTGAAAAGGCATCAATATCATAGAGACAACACCATTCATTTCTAGTGAACCATTGCCTTGCTTCTTCTTCATAGTGGCAATCTCCATTTTCAAGCAGACGGAGTGCTTTCATTCTTAATTTGTAATGGTGGCACCAGAGATGAATGGCTTTCCTTTGAACAATGAAGGTAGCTCCACATTCATCTTATACACACCTAATCCTTGACATGCTGCACCACCCTTTCATTAAACCTACATCATCATTATAGGCCAATTCTTTATTTTGGACCTTGTTTCCCAATATAGATGGGCCGAGCCATTTGATATTAGGTAGTGCCATGGTTTGAGAACTATGCCATGTTATACATAGGCTGATGCTTTCCCTTGTAAAAGTGCATGACTTTCCTTTGCTGTGCGCTTTGATTTGATACTTACTCCATGGTTGGTCTCTCAGCACCATGTATAAGCCAAGCCTTTATATGCTTTCCTTAAACCCACAAGCCACACTTCTTGATGCTAGCTACATTTTGAGTCTTGAACATAACTTAGACTTCACCTTATAGAGACCAGTCCTCTATAACCACATACCATTATTAATGGCTACATTAAAGTTTATTGTGGTGCCTTGCACCTCACAAATAGCAATCTTTTGAGTTTAGAATAGTACTACTTTCATACTGATAGGCCGATCCTTTGAAATAGAATCGCGCCTTCAATTAGAGAAAGAGCATTTCATTTGATGTGACCTTGGTTTCCTTTAGAATGAGCTGAGCTCCTTACCTAGCTGTGTCATGATCATAGAAGAAGGTGCCTTTAAACCAATGTAACCTAAAGGTCCGTGTCTCTTTTGAAAAATGCTGTGCCACAGAGATAGAGTGCCATATCTTGGATTAAACGCCCAAGGCTGCACCTTGTATGTATAATGCTAAAGCATCATTTTAAGTGTCTTTACATTTTAATGTTGAGCATCATAAAACTGCACTATCCATTTTAAGTGTAGCTGAGACTTCTTTTACTCATTACCACTAATTTTGATATTGTTGCACTTTGAATCTCACACACAGGCAAACCTTGAAACTTACAAGCTTAATGCCTTGATGAATCTCCATTGAACCTTAATGAAACACTCAAACTTGAATCCACATCTTGAATCTGACTGGAATCAATTACCTATATGCTTTTAACTTTGTGGTGATATCGAAAGTTTTGAAATGGTGTGAAAAATTCTCACCACATGTTTCCCAAAATCCTATTTACTACCTTTGTCTATCCATCAGTTTGTGGATGAAATGTTGAACTGAACTTCAAATCTATCTTCATCTTCTTCCAAAGTGTCTTCCAAAAGTATCCAAGAAATCTTGTATCTCTATTTGAAATTATGCTCTTGGGTAATCCATGCAATCTCACAATCTCCTTGAAAAATAGGTTGGCCACATGCACTACATCCGTTGTCTTCTTACAAGGTATGAAATGTGCCATCTTTGAAAATTTGTCCACCACTACAAATATTGAAGCACGTTCTCTCTGTGTCTTTGGCAATCCCATTATGAAATCCATGCTTATGTCTTCCCAAAGTCTCTCTAGTACTGTCAAAGGTTTGTACAATCCAGTATTCTGACTACTGCCTTTTGAAACTTGAGAAGTCCTACAACTCTACACAAATTTCCTAACATCCTTATGTATCTGAGGCCAAAGTAATTTTCACTTACCAAATCCACTGTCTTATCAATGCCAAAATGTCCTATGAATCCACCACTGTGCTTCTCTTTGATCAAATTGTCTCTCATTAAACTCTCATGTATGCATAATTGGTTTCCTTTGAACAACATATCTTCCTAAATGAAATAATCCAACCACTCACTCCTATCTGTCACAACAAGTTCCTTACATGCTTCCCAAGTTTATGCAAAATCAAGATCTTCCTCATACATGTTCTTTAATTCTTGAAATCCTAACACTTCAACTCTCATCTCTATTAGTAAGTTCCTTCTCCTACTCAATGCATTTGCAACTTTGTTTGATTTTCCACTTCTATGCATCAATACAAAAGTGTAACTCTGCATGAAATCTATCTATCTCATATGTCTTTGGTTCAACTTTCCTTGACTATTCAAATATTGCAAAGCTTGATGATCTGTATACAACACAAACTCCTTAGGCAACACGTAATGTCTCCACTTCTTCAAGGCTTGAATTATGGCATAGAACTCTTGATCATAAACTGAATATCTTCTCCTTGCATCATTCAACTTCTCACTAAAATATGCTACATGTCTACCTTCTTGAATTAACACTACCGCTATTGCATTTCCACTTGCATCATAATCTACTTGAAATACCTTATTGAAATTCGGTAATCCCAACACATGTTGCTCTGTCACTTTTTTCTTCAACAACTCAAAACTTTTATCTACTCTTGATGTCCACTTAAAGTCTTTTCTATCACCTCTCATTGTCTCTATCATAGGGTTACATACTGAAATGAAATTTTTGATGAACTTCTAGTAGAAACTAGCCAATCTATGAAATGATCTGACTTCTCTAATGCTGTTAGGTGTATGCCATTCAACAATTGCTCTCACTTTTTTAGGTTCTATCTCCAATCCTTCCACAAAAATCACAAATCCAAAATATACCAATTCTTCCTTCATGAAACTACACTTCTTGATGTTTATCAACAATTTCTCTTCTCTCAGTCTCTGCAATACTTGTCTCAGGGGCCACAAATGTTCTTCTTTTGTCTTACTAAAAGTCATAATATCATCCATGTATACAATAACAAACTTACCCAGGAATTTCTTCAAAACTTCAATCATCAACCTCATGAAAGTACTCAGTGCATTTGTCAATCTAAAAGGTATCACTAACCATTCATAGAATCCTTCATTTGTCTTAAAAGTAGTCTTCCATTCATCTCCTTCTATGATTCTGATATGATGGTATCCACTCTTTAAATCTATCTTTGTAAAATATTTTTCTCCACACAAACAATCCATAATATCATCCATCCTAGGTAAAGGAAATCTATAGTTAATTGTGATCTTGTTTATTGCTCTAGATTCTGTACACATTCTCCATTCTCCATCCTTCTTCCAGGCTAACACTGTAGGTACTACACAAGGGCTCAATCTTTCTCTAATCAAACCTTTCCTCAACAACTCATGTATCTGTCTATTGAATTTTTCATTCTCTGATGGTGTCATTCAATGTGTTGCTTTGTTAGGTAAACTAGCTCCATGTATAAGATACATGTGATGACTGACACTCCTAATTGGTGGCAATCCTTCAGGTACATTATCTGATATGATGTCTTCATACTCTATCAACAACTCAGTTATCTCCTCCAGTTGTGATTCTTCAGTTTGTGTCCTCATGTTGTCAAGATTCTTAGGAATCAAAGTATAACACATATTCTCATGTCTTAAACCATCTAGAAATTTTCTTCCATCTACCAAGGATATTCTAGCATTTCCACATACTTCACTCTTAGGATCATCTTCTAAAGGAATCAAAGTAATTCTCTTTCCATTTGATGTTATAGTATATGTATTCTCTTTCCCATCATGTATAGCTTTTCTATCATACTACCATGGTCTACCCAAAAAAACTATGACATACATCCATAGGCACAATATCACACAATACTTCATGATGATAAGATCCAATATGAAATTTTACCAAACATTGTTCACTCACCAGTACCTTATGATCATCCTGAATCCATGCTATCTAGTATGGCTTAGGGTGTTTCAATCTTTCCAACTTCATCTTAGTTACCATCTCCCCTGAAACTAAGTTATCTGAACTACCACTATCAATTACAACTTTACAACATTTACCTCCTAATTTGCACCTAGTTCTAAACAAACTTTTCCTCTGCAGTGATTCCTCATTTGTCTCTATTTGAAATAGTGCTCTCCTCATGACAAGTGATTCTCCTTTCTCAGGTTTACCAACTGAACTGGGTGATCCAATAGGTTCTTCTTCTACATAGGCTACTCTTCCACTATTCTCTATCTTCTTGCTTGTACTTCCTTGGTTACATTCAAATGCTCAGTGTCCTTTGCCTCCACACATAAAATAGGTTCCTCTGAATGTTCTCCTATTAGCTCCTCTTCCATCTCTTATCTATCCTTCACTTCGGTATGGATTAGGGTTTCCTCTATAGTAGAAAGTTCTGTCATCTCTCCAGTATGCATTGTTATCTCTGTCTTCCTTCTTGAATGTGTTTTCTTGTTTGTTCTGCTTCTCATATGATCTCTCTCCTCTAGAAAATGTTCTACCTTTCTAAAATTTACCTCCTCTACCTCTTTGTCTCTGATCATGCTTCTTGTTTAACTTTTCTTCAACCTTCAGGGAAAACTGATATGCTTCTTTCAATGTTCAATCGGAGTCCATTGATGTATCTAGCCACTTTCTCCTTGATTGCTTCACTATGTCCTATCCTTATGATCATCTTATGAAATTATTGATGAAGGGGATAAATCATAAAACACACAACATAAATTGCACACAAAAAATATGAATGTTCTTTTATTGATTTGGACAGCACATTACATTACAGAAGCTCAATACAATCAGAGGATGAATCCTCTATAGGCTGGAACACATTACAGTTTTCCCAACCTCAAGACTCAAGAATCTCCTACCTTTTGTAACCCCAAATCAACTAGGGTTTCTGCTTTCCTACCTATTCTTGACTCTACACTTTCCCCCTTATCACTACTACCCCAAAGGATTCCCAAAAATGTTCTTAAATAGCCCCTTTTGGTGGCCAACATCCAAATTTTGAATTTTACATCTCCCTCCAAAAATAGGTCAACTTTTGGGAGCCATAACTTTTGATCCGTACGTTTGATTGATGCACCATTTGAAGTGTTGGAAAGATCATGGAGTGCTCTACATGCTAAGAACCTGCTTTATCGGTTCTAGCCATTTTTGGGCCCGTACGGAACCATTTAGTGCCTCAAACCTGAATTTGAATAATTTTCAGGCATTTTTCAGGAAATAGAAACTTTAATATCTTTTAGCTCACAAATGATCTTTGTGTGATTCTTTCGCCAAAGGTCTTATTTTTCATTTACAAAGCTTCCTGTAAATTTTCCCTTCAATCCATACCCAAATGCAAACTTTCCTAAAATGGCAGTTTTCTATTTTTAGTAGTTTGGAAAAACTATAAGTTCTACATCATTATTTAAGTGATTATGGAACCAGAAATACTAATTTTGAAAAGAAATGGAAACAACTTCAACGATTTTGAAAGACTATTTTTTTGGGCGATGCAATATTGCCCTTACACAACTAGATGCTCTTGCATCAATTCTTCAGTGTACTCCTTTATAGATTTCTCTTTTTCTCTCAGGTTCTGCAATCTCTTCAACAGTTCCAACTCATAGTCAGTAGGTATAAATCGATTCTTCAATTTTGTCACCAGGTATAAACATTTATTTAAATTATAAGGCATTATTCTAATTGAATAGGTATCACCTATTTAATTTAATCCCATCACAAAATCCCCCTTTTCAAATAAATTAAATAAATGAACACCATTTATCTAATTTAAAAATCACATCCTCCACCTCATCATTTCTCCCAATTTAAAATTCAAATTTGTTCTTTAGTGTTGAGAAAACCCTAACTAATCTCAATCCTTCATTTCATCCAAAAGCCAACATCAAATCCCAGCCATCCACTCAAATCTGCTCTTCTATAAAATCACTTTTTCTAGCTCATTTTCATCTCTCTTAGTTCATTTTCAGCTCTCTTAGGTCTTCTCTCTAAATCCCTTATGCTCTCTAAGTTCTTCATCTCTCTCATCTTACAATCTCAAAAATATTGCTAATCACACACATGAGCTTCTCTAGATTGTTGCATAAACCTACAAATCTGAGAACATAATGCAAGGTGGAGGAGAACAATGGAGATTAGTCAAGTTGTAGCTTAGATTATAGTTTATTTTCTATTTTTTTTCTTGATTTCTAGGCTTGCTTGCACTTTGTTGCAGTTAAATTTTTGGATGTAGTTTCATTTCTGCAGGTTTGAAAAATCTAAATCCTAGCACAGGAAAATTATTCTCGTTATGTATGATTTGAGACAACAAAATACCTCTCTCACCCGTGTCCTAACTTTTGTTGTGTCAAATCATTTCCCACATGAGTATGCACAATAGTTTGTTTGTTTGAGAGGCCAACGGGTAGGAACAACCATCCAAAACCCCTTTCTATAATTTCTTATGATCCCAACAAAATAGCATAAGAGGCCGCTTACCATACAAAATCACATCTTAACATACCAATCAACATACAAAACGACACCCATTTGAGGCTTTGGAAAAGCTGTCCAAAACCCATTTGAAACAAAAACTTTTTTTCAAAACCCCAAAATCAAGCAAAGATTCTGCCTAAGACTCACAACCAACAAAATGACAAGGTTTTTTTACAAGAAACGTATATAAAATAGTATTTTGGACCCAACAAAAACCCTATCTTTCCCTCTTCACAGTTCTGGACTAGAATAGAAATTGGAAGATAAAATTTGCAAGTATACAGACCTTTTCCACTCTTTCTGATTATTGGGAAGTCATCCTCCACAAATCCCCTCAACTTCTCTACAAAAACACATTAAAAAAGACATCAAATTGGGTTTCCTATTACTAAATTTTTAGAAAATAAACCATTTTCAAAAAACCCATTTTAAGATTACACTAGACACCCCCATAGTCTACCATATGAAATATCCTCAACAATCTGGGGAACCAGACATTAAGTAGATAGGATCTCAGTAGAGGAAACTGGTATTCTACCTACAAAAGGGCATGCTTAAGACATCATAACATAAAAAAACCTATTTTAATATAACCCACAATCTTACCTGTTGTCATCGCTTCCCTCCTAGTTAGAGAATTCTGTCTTTGCATAACCTGGCTTCTCCTCATTGCAGCTCCCAAAATTTTTTGCTGTTTTGCTAGCTACGAAAAAAATTATACATGCAATGAATGAGGGAAAATGGCTTTTTTTTAGCTCGGCAAGTTTTGAAATTTCTAGCATACGGGAAGGGGCCCATCACTACTGGAAGTGGTGTGGATGCTCCATCATAATTTTATGAAATACAACAACACTGGTAGGTCCCATTGTCCATTTTTGGTATGGCACGATTTCTATGATATGATGCCATTTTGTATGGTGAAATGTATGTTATGATGTCTTAGGCACGTTGTTTTATATGGAGAATAGTTTATCTCCTTTCAGTTGGATTTTGTTTTTGTATAGTGATTTGCCTATTATGATGTCTTAGGCATGCCATTTTGTAATGAGAATAGCCACTTCCAATAGGAAGTAATAAACAGGACATCACATAAAACATGAACAAAAACATGGAGGGTGAAATACACTATATTTATTTCAACCTTCACAAGTTTTGTTGATTGTTCTAAGATGTCCTTGAAATATTGTGATCTAAACATGTGCAACTAGAGGACCAAATATACGTAGGTCAAAATACATGTTGTGTATTTCAACCTGGAATTTGAAATATAGTAATTCGTATAAGCCTTGCAAAACATAGAAGCGTGCAATTTTTCATCAACACTTAATTAAATGTGAAAGACACCAACTGTTGTGAGCTCCATAAACATAGCTGGTGGTTCATCATGGGATTGTGTGCTATGTTTCTTTATGTCAGGGAACTTTTACATTTTGATTCTAAAAATGGATTCCCAATGGCTCAAGTTCACATGTTGGATGTGCAGGGTGTATTTCAACCTGCAATTTTATTTGTCAACATTCAAGTACATATTAATTAAAAGAAATCTTAGAAATTTATCACAAGTGTTAGTAAGATTTTAATTTTCATATTGATTTTTTAGATGATTTAAAAAATTACTTGTTTATAGCAAGGAATGCAATTATTTTGGAACTTAAACTGTCAATAACACTTCTACGCAATTTTTCTTGTGAGAGCAGCAATCATGCATCATTTAAAAGAAAAATTGGTGGATACTATTATACATACCATAGAGGGGGCTGAATTAATCGATCACACATTTAGTAGTTCTCGTCCTTGGGTACAGTCATGTGTGACATATGTGCTAGTAAGATCAAGTCATTTGAAGATGCATTCAAATGCTTAATTTTTCTGACTAACAAAAATACTTAGAATGTTGATTGGAAAGTGTTATTTTTTTTAATAGGTGACAATAAAGGTTGGAAGGAGGACTTCACGTTAATTCCAGAGTAGAGTGAATATTGAGGCCACAACTTGTTTGGTAATGAGATGTAAACTTGGCATTATTCTTTTGTTACAATTTTTTAATGGTGATGTTTTATTTACCGCATTGGACGTATTAATTATGTAAGGGAGAAAATAGTTTTGAGATTATATCTTTGATTCACTTCAGAAGGATAAACGAGCTAAGGTTGAGGATGAGAAGGCAGTGGTTGAGGCTAATGATAATGAGGAGGCAAAGGGTGAGGCTAATGATGAGGAGGTTAAGAATGAGGGACAGATCGATTTGAATAAATTCAAGGTGGATTTAATATTGCAATTATTGTTTTATTTGTCATTGTTTAAATGTTCTACGTTGAATTTCTTTTACATGAAATAGGCTATGCTATTTTTATTTTTTATTTTTTGGAATTATTTTTGCAGTTCTGTCCTCATTATAAAATTGAATGATTAGTATATTTTTGTTAGTGTAGTTCATGTCACTTGGTCAGAGGGGTTAAATTTTGGGAATTGAAAATGCTAAATGCGCATAGAATGTTAAAGCAAAAGCTTCCTTTTGTTAAGCCATGAATGTGTGGCCAAAGTCCCACTGGAAAATGAAAACATCCACCTCCTTCCCTTGAGAGAATGAAAAAGGTATATTGAAAAGAGGGAGAGTAATGTTGAGTACCAATTAAGGGTGCACTACAATACATAGAGAAAGCATGTAATTGAATGAGTATGCAAAGGCTATGGAAAAGAAAATTTTGAGGAAGCCTATATGAAAGCTAAGGAGATTAATGCTGCAATGCGGTCTTACAATAGTGACAAGAACATGGAGGATAGAAGGCAAAACCTAGTATGGTTGAAGGAGAAAAAGAAAATAGATCAAATGGTAATTTGCATTGGGACTCTTAAATGTGTTGTTTGATTATATCAATTAAGTGGTTGCATGCTTACAAATTTGATGTAATGTTAACATTTATGCCATCGTAGGGCGATAGTCAAGAGGGAGTGGTCAGCGTGAGCAGGGTACCAAGGATTTGGGAGAGGAAGCAATATGTTTTCTTGGAACATTTGAAACAAAGTAGAGTTCTGAGCATTTTTAGGCCTGTATGAGATCGTTTAGTGCCTCAAACCTAAATTTGAATAATTTTTAGGTGTTTTTTGGGAAACAAAAACTTTAATATGTTTTAGCTCAAAAATGATCTTTGTGTGATTCCTTCTCCAAAGGTCTTATTTTTCATTTACAAAGCTTCCTGTAAATTTTTGCTTCAATCCGTGCCCAAATGCAAACTTTCCTAAAATTGCAGTTTTCTATTTTTAGCAATTTGGAAAAACTAAAAGTTCTACATCATTATTCAAGTGATTATGGAACCAGAAATACTAATTTTGAAAAGAAATGGAAGAAACTTCAATAATTTTGAAACACAATCTTTTTTTGGGTGATGCAAGATTGCCCTTACACCACTGGATGCTCCTACATCAATTCTTTAGTGTACTCCTTCACAGATTTCTCCTTTTGTCTCAGGTTCTGCAATCTCTTCAATAGTTCCAACTCATAGTCAATAGCTATAAACTAATTCTTCAATTTTGTCACCATTCTGTCCCACTTTGTAATCTTCTCTTTTCCTCTTCTATTTCTATCCAACTGAACTTCTTTCCTCCATATAGTAGCATGTCCCTTCAGCTTTGTCTTTGCAAATTTCACCTTCTCTGGATCTTTAATTTCTTCATACTCAAAGTATTCTTCTAGGTCATTTATCTAATCAATCAACTCTTCAGGACTCAAATTGCCAGTATAGTTTGATACATCAACTCTAGGTCTTTTCTTGATCTTTGAAATAGCTTGCAACATCTTGACTTTATCTAATTTTTCTTCTTCATCTCCTAGGGTTACTTCATTTTGATCAACAGATTAAAATTATTCATCATCATCACTTTCGACATTAGGTCAAGGTGTAAGTCCTCTTCTCTGATCTTCTTCAATAGAATCCAAGAGAACTCGCATCATTTTCATGATCTCCATTATCATATCCATTCTTCCATCCATATTACCAACAACAGGTATTCTCCTTGATGGCATTTCTTCCTAGGATCAAGTGTAACTGCCTCAAATTTAACGATCGAGCTACAAAGTGACAATTGCCTCACAGTCGGCGATCAGTTGACAACACAAGTAGTCTTCCTCAGATTCAATGATCTATTCACAACAAGATCTTACATAATTCCTTTGCCAACTTCACTCAAATTGCTCCCAAAAGATTCAAACTTCGCTCTGATACCACTTGGTGCAGTCACGGTTAGGGGGTCCACAAGTGAACAGTCCAGACCATGTAGCAAGAGTAAACACAATGAAAACAACTCAAAGATAGAATGCCAATGTAGATTCAGTCATTCAATATATCATGGATTCAAAATATAAACTTGCTAGCATCATGTGGGCTTACAATTAGGGATCACAGGCCTGATTCCTCAGTTACAAAATATGCACAAGATATGGATTTGAAGCATCTTACAGAAGCAATCCAAAACTACCCAACTTTTAAATTATGCTAGTTCCTTTCCTAAGAATTTATTACATGATTATATATCATCTCTGAAACATAAGATTCCTCTGTGTCGGCCAATGATGGCTACAAACTCCAATGGAAGAGATGTAATGTGTGTACACGGATAGGTCAGACCTAATCATATAGAACTCCTCTGCAAATGAATGGAATAGCGTACGGTTCTCTGGGAAGGTTGGCCACGATCCAAAAAACATTGAATGATGTGTCATTTAGCTCTACAAGTTGTGAAAATGCTATGCATGTATTCTCCTTTAGTTGACTATATGAGACTGTCAGGATGCTATGTTCTGAGAAAACAATCAATCTTCTGATAGCGATATCTTTCCAGTACTTGATCCAAATGATCTAAAATTTGGATATGATGTGCATGAAGGTGTCTAGATGCTAAGTCCATATCTGGAAGGTCTGAAATGAAACTATGGCAGAATGCAAACAAAAATACAAAAACTGCTACTGACTGAATTGACTGAACTAAAATAGAAAATGAAAGAAAATAAACTGAAATGCAAATGTTTTTGGTTGATGCAAGATTGCTCTTGAACTAGGGATGGTCTTGTATCAATTTTGCAACCTAGATTTTTGTATACAAATTTGTGAAACATTATGCAAGGTATAGGCATATGTAGCATAATAACATGATATCTTAAGCATGCCTCCCTTAATCATATTTATCTGAAAGAAGGTATGTATGTCTACCAATTTGTCATGCCATTTATTATTCTCATTTGGAACTATGAAGAAGGCAAGATAGGGGTTTTGTTGTGTCAAAAATGTGAACCATTTCGAAATGGAAATGACTATTCTCCCAATAAAATGACATGTTTAAGGTATAATGTTACCATGCCCTATATTACCCATACTGTAGCATGTTGATGGAGGATGAGATGATGGGGAAGTGACTATTGTCCATACAAAATGGCATGCCTAAGATATCATAACATACAACTCACCATACAAAATGACATCATATCATACAAATCACGCTATACCAAAAATAAACAATGGGACCTGCCATCGCTGTTGCATTTCATGAAAAAGAACGATGGGATCTGTGAGTGCTATTGGGTTTAATGGTAGTGACTCTCACTTTTTCATGAAGGATGGTGTGCAGATTTCATGCCATATGTCAACATCATCAGGACTTGTAAATGAAAATGAGCATTCTTTTATCATGTTTTCTTTGTCATTTTTTTATTTTGTGCCACTGAAATGGAAGGTTGGAGTCGAGGGAATTCAGTAAGGAGGAGTTGCAGGTGAGGATACACATCTAGGTGACTAGTGAGTAACAATGTGAAGAATTCTATTTTTTTTCATTCTCACTATTGTTTGGGGTTCAGAAATAAATTTGGTTCAATTAACATGTTGCTTCTTTAAAATAACTTTTGTTGAATTAATAGAGCACTCAATTAACAGAGTGTTAGGGGTTTTAAAATAATATTGCTTCAATTAACAGAGGGTTCAAGGTTTTTAAATAAATTTTGTTAAGGGTAATGGGAGGGCCTAATCAATCATTTGAGGTTATCCCAAAGGTATCGGTGGGTTTCACATCCTTTCTCTTCATGTAACAGAGATATGTGTATCCCAACCAATGTGTCTTCCCACTTTTACCTTCTCTCAAGCTTGTGCATAAATATTTACATTTCATTTGGTATGTTAGGATTTCACTATGTATAAAATGTTTTGGCTTTAACTTCACATTGTGTTGTTCAAACTGTACAAGTTTAGTTTACGGTTTGTAAAATGTGTTTTTCTACTCATTTGAGGTTATGTCGAAGGAATGGATGGATTTCACAACCTTTCAGTTCAGATTAGAGAGGAATGTGCACCCCCAAAAAAGTGTATTCCTCATTTGATGTTGTTTTAGGGTTGTGATGGGATTTCATTATATATATGAATTTGCAGATTGAAAGTTACACATTCTGTTGTTAAACTTGTACATGTTTAGTTCATGGTTTGTAAGATGTCTTTCAAATTTGTTCCTCTCCTAGTTGACTCAAATACTAATTCAAAATGAATTCAACAGATTGAAACAAGATTTTATTGATTTGAGGTTTGTGGTAGCAATGGAAGGACATAATTGGTCATTCAAGGTTATCCCAAAGGTATCAGTGGATTTCACAACCTCTCTATTCATGTAATATATATATATATATCTGCACCACAACCAATGTGTCTACTCCATTCTTTTTTGTTTCATTCTTCTGTACAAATAACTATGTTTCATTTTGCACGTTAGGATTTTACTATATATATAAACTTTCTGGTTGAACTACACATTGTGCAGTTCAACCTGCACAAGATTAGTTCCAGTGAAGTGGGGGACTAATCACGCCATTGATGGGAAAGGAGCCATGGCTTGTGGGACATCCTAATGGATAATGGCAAGTAGCACCTATTTAAAATAGTGGCACTGGTGGGTCTCATCATGGTGCTAGTGGGTCCCATTTTTCCTTTTGTATGAAACCCAATAGTGCTAGCAGGTCCAATCATTCAATTTTGTATGGTGGTTTGTATGCTATGATGTATTAAGCATGTCATTTTTGTAGGGAGAATAGCTAGCAGATGGGATAGAGAAAATATGTCATGGGATGTTTTTCCCTGTGCTATTTCTTAGAAGTCATGAACCAAACCTGTGTAGTTAGAAAAATAAAATGTGTATTTTAACCTAGAAATTGTGAACCAAATTTATGATGTTTTTAGATATTTTGGTGATATTCTGGAGATTTAGAGTTGAATTCATGTGAAGTTTATTTTTATATTTTTGCTATATTGTTCTCTATAGTTGATTCTACTACTTAACAATAAACTTATAACATGGAAAGGTAAAGTGTGCTGTAGGGTTGTATGGGGATTAATGGTTTTGATTTGGTGTCTTTCGATTTGATTAGTATAGAAAATTATAGGTTGAAATAAATAATGTATTTTCCAACATGTAATTATCTTCACTAACATTTGAAAGATATCTTACAAGTCACCTGTAAAGGGAAATTTAAATTTGATAAATCTGAATGAACCTCCACTTCTTCAAAGTTCCAACATAATAGTAAATTGACAAATATTATTGTTTATATATACTACTAGTGTTAGTGATAGGTTAAAATTTGGACATTAAATTGCATTTGTTGATGATGCTTCTTTATCATCTCTACAAGTTGGCATCTTTGAGACACTGGAACATCATTTTGAATGAATTTGGAAAACATGAATTGTTTGTAGCAGAAAATGTGTTTATTTTCTAATTTAAAATATCACTAACCCTTGTAATAGTGGTCCTTCTAGGTTGTTTATATAGAAGAGGTATTTGAATTGCAAAAATTAAGACAAGGACAATTTGGAAGGAGGCTTGACAAGACATCGAGGAGCTCTAGTAAATACAGGTGATTCTAGCTCTCATAACTTGAATTACAAGTGTTATTGATAGTTCACTTTCTAAATTAATTTTCATATTGAAGTTTTGAATTATTTATAAATGAGAAAATTATACTAGGAAATGTAATTAATTTCCAATTTAACACTTGTAGTAAGAAATGGGGTGGACTCTTATGTGAATGGGATTATAAAGTGGTAATCATAGCACAAAATATAGTTGATTGTCAATTTTTTTGTCATTATTCTATTCAACTTTTATAAATGTGTTATACACCTTGAATGGTGGCCCTAGATGTTAAGATTTGCAGGTGCCATTATTGTATAGATGTTACATTTGTTGCAAAGGGGAAATGATAATTATAGTTGTTATGATTTAAAAATTTAATGTAGCTATGTACGTTTGTGAAGATAATTGGTATAATTGGGTTTGAAAGGATTATGAATAGGGATCATGACTATTGTTATTGTGATTAGTCATTATCGGTGTTGAATTTGACACATCATATACATTCTGATCATATCCTAATCACATCATCCAACCATCCACATCTTGATCATCCTACTTGTCATATCCTAATTACGTTCACATCCTAATCATATCCCATCCATCATTCTTCACCATTACACCACATTCTAATCATTCTCCTAATCATTTCCAAGTCATCCTGATCAAACCTTAATCACCCGTTTCATCTAATCACCATAATCTTATTCATCCTAATCATTCTACACATCATCATATTCATTCATAATCTGATCAACATCACCCTAATCATTTCTTAATCCATCAAAGTTCTCTTATCTCATCACTACACATCATCATCTTCATTCTAATATAAGAAATCACATCCTAGTCATCTTCATTCATAATCCAATCAACTTCTTCCTAATCAATTCAAAGTCCTCTAATCTTATCACTACACATCATCATCTTCATTCTAATCCAATCAACTTCTTCCTAGTCCATCGAAGTCCTCTAATCTCATCACTAAACATCATCATCTTCATTGAAATCCAATCAATGACATCGTAATTATAGCCGTACCCTTCATTCCAATCCAATCAATCGCATCCTAATCACATCCTAATCATTCATTCCAATACAATCAATTTCATCCTAATCACAATACACCACAACCATAGGGAAACCTTTGAGCATCTACTCTCCCTATCGAATATGATTGCAACTGTCAAAACATTATAGACATGCTAGTTCTATTCACCCACTGCATATCTAATTTCATTCATTTAGGATCAAATTTCATCACAACATTTCATTAGAATTCAGCCCTTGACATCTACAGAGGTTCCCAAAAATAGTCTTCCTAAGGTTGAAACATAGGGAGAAACTATTGAAACTTGACTGTATCACAAGTACAAATCTGGAGCAAGAAACCTTGACATCTTTTTCAAATCAATCACAACTTGGGCTTAATACCACAAGGCTAGTTTAAGTCCATCCTTCCAAGTGAATTCTGAAACTCATGGGTTCACTTTAATCAATCATTCCTTCTACACCTCAAGGTCTTTATAAATCCAATTTATACTTTGACAAGGTCATTAGTAGATGAGAGTAACCTCTTGGAGCTAGACTTTTCAAAGACTAATATCATTATCCTTTATCATAGTCTGGGCCTCATCACCTGGCATTGACATCCCCATGCCATCCCAAAATTCACAAGTCTTATATGGTAAAGACAGTTGCAAAAAAGAAGAGAAAGGGAATAGATCCTCCTAGTCATCCCTCATTCCAAACATTATAAACATTCCTTCTAGCGCATCATCCAACCAACACCATCCTTTTCATATCATAATCACATCCTACTCATATCTTCATCATTCAACCTTCACATCCTAATCACCCTTTCTAATCACATCGTTCAATCAAATTCATCCTAATCACGTCACCCCTAATCATACCTTAATCATATCCTAATCATTTCCAAGTCATTCTAATCACAACCCTAACCATACCCTAGTCATCCCTAATGACCCATCTAATCATCAAATCAATCTCATACTCTATCACATTCCTAATAATTCCATCTCATCATTCATCCCAATCAAGCACTTGTCAACATGGTCCTAATCCTTGGTGTTCCTATGACAAAACCAAGACCTAAGCTTGTACTCCAAGGAGCCCCTCCTCCTAAGCCCAAGTTTATACTTTGAGGAGGCTATCTCTTTAATTACGAGGATGAGACAAGTCCAAAACCTAGTCCATTCACATGTCAAGTCAATGCCACATCAACATATCTATTCACACCCCAACAAGAACATGTGAGCTTAAGTCACCCCTTGAAACAAAATAAAGTGCCTTTGAATTCTAATGCCACCTTTGACAAGGGATACATCAACCTAGTCCATACAATCCATTCACTACCCTTAGCATTATTTAATCCTCCATCAAATCCACGTCATAAGTTCAAACATTACAAAAGTGAACCCAAACCCACCAATTCATCCAAGCCCTTTGACTTTTCACCCAATCAAAATCCCAACCCCAAGCCAACACCTTCCGTCCCTCTCATCCATCCACCATGGGAACTCTCCACTCCACCTAATGCTAATCACAAGTCCACATCATCTACCCTCATTGTCCATCCACTATATTGTCCTTTTGCACATGCACTTGCAAAGGATATGATCCATTGGTTACTAGCATAGAATAAGTCATCCTCATGTCAAACGCCTATCTTTAATCCAATCAAAGAGTCCTCAAACACCATGCCTAGTCCTTCAAGTCCATCATGCTCTTCACAACTCATCAACATTATTCAAGAGTCTCCCACCACTAGTCCAAGTCAGAGTCCATCATGCCTTCATCTTGTCAATCCTCTAGAACACATCAAACCTCTCCAAGAGTCCTCCACATCCACTTCCTTTCCAAGTCAAGAGCCATGTCAAGGGTCTATTCCTAAGCACATGGAAACATCTATCCCTCATTCCAATCAAGATCAAACCCTTTCCATTCCGCCCAGCCATAACAAACTTTATACTTTCCACGATCAAGCTCCCATATATGATCAAGATCCTCTCTTTGATCAAGAAGGCCATGATGACCCTCTTAGTCCACTTTATGCATTCCATGGTCAAGATCTTATCACTCCATCCATCCATCATCCATCTATCCCTAATGAGTGAACATCCACTTGTCATGATGAGACACTTGGATCCCACGTACACATAGAAGATCAACCAAATAACTTGGATCCTAATGCACATAATCAAGCTCCTAATGATTCTACCACATCCACTATCGACCCCATTTCAAATCCACCATCATATCCTATTGGTCTTACCACCTTCATCCATGAATGCTCCTCCTTAGGACAACAATAACCATTGTCTTCCACTTCACCTTCTCCATCAAATAATGAACTCAACTCTAGTTCCAAAACTACACCTAGCTCCAGAGTCCATCGTATACTCCAAAACATGAATTACCAAGGCAAAGGCTTAAGCCTTCACGAACAAGGTATTTTGGAGCCTATCCATGTCAATGTCCCTCCACACTCATATGGCCTTGGATACACACCCCAAGGAAAACAATCTAATGATGTTGGTACTTCCTCCATTCCTCCTAAGTCTACTTATTTCCATCACAAATCACATCAAATTCCCAAGACATATGTTGTCATTCCACCTGCATCATCCTACAAATGTCAAAAGCATGTGACCATACACCTTCCTCCATCCAATCTACCTCCATTACTTCCACCACCTAACATTCCACCATCCACTTTACCACTGTTTCTTCCAACACCTAATATCCCTATCATTCATAAATTCACTCGCATTCCTAGTCATGACCAACAAATGCACACATTGTCTAAACATAAAGCTTCCACCCACCCCATGTGATTCAAAAATAAAAAATGGGATGCCTCTACCTATAAAGCCAAAAATCCTAAGGTTCCTCATGCATTAGGACATCAATGCAAAAAATTCAAAGAAAAATACAATAAAAAGCTACCCAAGCCCATACCATCACAAGAAAAGTCCAAAAGCAAAATGGTTTGGGTACGTAAGAAAAAATCAATCAAATCAAATGAGGCATCCACCTGTCAAAAATCCCAACTATCCTCGTCCATCCACTCCATTCAAAAATACCATTCCACTCAAACATATCAAATTCCTCCATCCCACATGAAAAGAAAAAATCACAAAAATACTAAGTCTATGTGGGTCCCTAAATGCTTACATCATCCATCTCCCGAGCAAACATCACCATGCTTCCTACACCACCTTCCACTCAAAATCTTCCATGTTTATCACAGTGTGTGCAACTATTGGTCATGATTCCTTTCCATACCTCCATCTCCCCATCCTTCATTCATTATCCTACCTATTTCACCAATCACACGCCTATGATCCATGCTTTTGCATAAGCCTTCCATCCATCTTCCATGCATAAGTCTTACATAAGACACATCATAATCCACTATCATTCCTACCACAATCCACTATCTACGTAATCCATTTCACTTTCATACAAATCCCTTACCAACATCTATGAGCATTTGACATGGTCCATTTGCGATGATATCCATCTTTAGTGGGACACTATCACCTTTCATGGAACTAGACACTTGGGTCCCTCCTATCCATATTCCCCTTCTCTTATCCAAAGTCAAAAAAGTCAAAAAAAAAAAAAAAGTAAAGAGAAATCCCTTCATCCAATGGTGAAAACCACCCTTGGTGGCACCTTGGATAAGTACCATGATGAAAACCTGGTAAACATAAATCATGTGTAGGTTGGTCTTCTATGTCACTTACACTTGGGGGCACAATGTCTCATCAATTCCACACTATCATTTCCTTCCTATCATACCATTTCCTATTCTACCTTACCTTCCTTATCCATTACACCGACATACCCATACTTATCGTATCGAGTCCATTCATCCATCCTTCTCCTTTTGACCTTGATAAATATTGGGGGCACAAAATGTTGAAACATGTTTTGGATATCTCTTGATATACCTCACCCCTTCCAATCCATCCTATCATCCTATTTTCAAAAGCTTTGTCATGCAAATCCTAAGTATTATACCTAGAATGGGGAATGTTATTCTTATGCAACATAGTCCTTGGAAATCACATGCTTTCTCTCTTATGCATACATCCCTTCCATTCACTATCGCCCACCCCTTTTATCCATTCACCCAATCCCATTCATTCCGTTGCACCTAGACATGGTTTCCCCTTGTCATTGGTATCTAGCACAAAAGGCTTTTCAAATTGCAATCCAATGCCATATCTCAAAACATCCAAAAATAGAAAAAAATCAAAACATTCAACAAAATCCAAAATAATCAAAACATTTCAAAACCCAAAAAAATCAAAACATTTCAAAAACACAAAAAAAATTACAACATTTCAAAAAGCCAAAAAAATCACAATATTTCAAAAATCACAAAAAAATAAAAACATTTCAAAACCCAAAAAAATCAAAACATTTCAAACACACAAAAAAATCACAACATTTCAAAAACACAAAAAGATCACAACATTTCAAAAATCCATAAAAATCATAATATTTCAAAAATCACAAAAAAATCACATAACCAACCAAAAACTCCAAGCAATAAATAGTGTCAAAAACACATGGTCGAACTACATTGCCTCTGAGCTTTCACATAGACAAGGCCATCTTTGATGAGCCCCTGGGGCATTAGGTCAGTCCCTTAGGGCCCATCGAGTAAACTATCATAATAAGTCATCCCTTAATGAGATGGACACTTTAATTAGACTAAAGCAATCATTCTTTCACACTTGAAAACAATCCCGAACAACAACCAGACAAACTACCTAATCAGTCTTCAGTCAAAAATGATCAATTATCTAATCATTATCATCACTATCAAATGATCTCCTATCAACTACCACTTGTCTTATATAGCATGTGGCATTGTCGAAACCAGACTAGGAATCTTATACGGCATGCCTCATTTCTTGACACTATCATCTATCAATAATCAGTCTTAGACATATTTTTGTACTCTCGAAACTAGACTAGGAATCTTATATGAGGTGTCTCATATATGAAACCAGACTTAATCATCTCATTTTCCTTATATAGGTGGTCACATTGTCGAAACTAGACTAGGGGTCTTATACGACATGCTTCCTATCCTGAAACCAGGCCTCCTTCATTCAACCAATCAAACAAAACACACATATCACTTGGAAAACAATCTAATGGCTATTGACACTGTCGGTCTAGTCTATCTTATCTTTCATTTGGATTGTTGTTCAGTCTCATTCTTATGCTTCTCAAGGAAGTCCCTAAGTGATGAACAGAAGCGAAGGATAGATCAAGACCTTTTTCTTTGATTGATGTTTGTGTTTTGTCTTGGAAAAATGAATGGGGAAACATGGTGCCTTGCATGTGATTAGGATTCCATTGGGTGTGAATCAAAGACATCCTATGCATTGGAAAGAATAACTACTTCCTTGCATAAGGACTTGCACACCTCACATTTATCTCATCGCATGTTCCCACAAGGTAGGTCATAGTTACTTAGTCTAAGTCGGGCACTCCTTTTCTATCTTGTGCCTGTTTCATGAGGGACCACACTTTATGCCTTGGCCTTTGACATGCCATGCTGATTGTTATCCTTTGACATAATAAGTTTTATGATGATAAGAAAATAAATTGCAAGTGAGAAGCTCAAAAATCTATCAAAGCAAGATCTCATTTCCATTCTTCTAGCCAATCTTCATTCCTTTATCTCACTCTTACATCTTCATTCCTCCACCTTCATTATAGGTTAATGTATCATTCATTTCTTCTATCCATTCTCCTATCTTTCTTCCATCACCAATCCCTTTAATTTCGAGAGCCTACCCATGTTTGTCCAACCCGCCTATCCTCTTGAGGGCGCATCATCATCCTTTTCCTCTATCCATTTCCTTAGCTTCTTTGAAATTATGTTACTCGACATAAATCACATCATCTTGAGCATCATCTCAAAGAGGGGAAAAATGTAGACACCAAAAAGTTTCCTTGGATTGAAGACTATTAATCTCTTCCACATTCTCCTATCTTTCTCTAATTTGAAAGGAAGCTAGGTGTGCGAAAATTGCTTCCTACACTAATCTAATGGGTGGAGGAGAGTGCAAATTCAAATTTATCCTAACTATTACAGCAACATTGAACCATTAACATGAGATATTGCAGCAAACATATAAGGAAGAAAGAATGACAGAAGAAGAGAGACACAAGGTATACGTAGGGAAAACCCTTATCGGGTGAAAAACCCCACACTCTAAAACACTTCTCAACTGTATTACATAAACAAAGAGATTACAATACAAATAAGAGACAATGCTCTTGCAAGAGTCTTCAACACTCGTATCTGGAGATGATCCAACAACATAACAATACCTGTAAAACCTGTAGTACATCACCTCCTCAAAGCACCTCCTTTTATAGAGTTTACAAGGCAGTTTTGGCTCTATCTTGGAATGGGCATCCAACATGGCCTCATGGCTCAAAACCCATGCCTATGGACACTTGTCCAACCTTGTAGAATGTTCCTGACACTTGTCAGGTCACCCCATCCCAAATAGGTCACCTATTCCCAAAATGAGTAATGACAGATGCTTCTACAACTCTTACGATCATCATAAAATCTGTCATAGCATAATAAGTTATAGTTGTAAGTGAATCTGGCATACACATGCTATAAATAGCATATTCTCGTACAACATGTCATAACCCACCTTGGGGCATGCAAAGATGCCTTCTCCAAAGATGTTCTTCGACACTTGTCTATACCTGTCATAGAATCTCCTATTTCTGACCCTTACATGTCATAAATCTATCATGATTGTTTCAGTCAATATTCCCTTACAAAACATCTAAGATGCCGACACATGGAAAATAATTCCTACCACTATGTGGGATGCCTATCTCCTCATGTGAGGACAAAATTACAAGTTTTCATCTTCCATGTAGGATGGCACATCACCGTTCCACATCCCACAAAATGACAATATGAAATTTATAATTAATTTACATCATAGGCAATGAATAAATAAATACAATGAAAATAATACAAGCAATTACCAAGGTTGAGACACCTCAATTCCCAACATTCTCCCACTTGTCGAACACCTTGTAAGAGTGAATAGAATTAATAGGATTTAACTGCTATAGGCCAAGAGGCCTATAGACTCTGAACACCATCTGAACTTCTCTGTGCCCACTGGCTTCGTCAATGCATCTGTAACATTCTTGAAAGTATCTACCTTTTCTAAACTTACCTTCCCATCCTCTACCATGTCTTGCACGAAGTAAAACTGTACATCAATATGCTCTGTTTGGGCATGGAAGGTTAGATTCTTTGCAAGGCAAATTACACTCTGACTTTCACAATTGATCCTAATTTGACCTGCATCAACACCAATATCTGAACATAACATCTTAAGCCAAATGGCTTCTTTACAAGCATGAGTTGCAGCCGTATACTTAGCTTCTGTAGTAGACAAAGCAACCATAGGTTGTCGCTTACTCATCCAACTAATTGCACCACCAAACATTGTGAACACATATGCACTGGTGAATCTCCTACTGTTAATGTCACCTACCCAATCAGAATCCACAAATCCATGAATACAAACTGAATGTGGAGGTCCTGTAGCATTGCCATGATAGCAAATGGATTACTTAGAAGTACCCCTCAAATATCTGAACACTCACTTAACTGCATCCCAATGTACCCGTCCAAGATTAGCCATAAATTGACTGACTCCCACTGCTTGGGCAATGTCTAGTCCTATGCAGACCATAGCATATATCAAACTACTAATAGTAATAGCATAAGGTACTCTGCTCATGTCCTCCACCTCACTAGGATATTTTGGATAATCACTAATAGATAACTTTGTTCCCAATGAAACATGAACACTCACTGGTCTGCAATCTTCCATGCTGAACCTATCCAACACGATCTTCACATACTTACTCTGGCTTAACCAAAGTTTTCTATTCTCTCTATCTCTTTTGATCTCCATTCCTAGAATGTACCTAGCTGCCCTGGGATTTTTCATCTCAAACTATGCTGACAACTGAGACTTCAAATCAAAAATCATAGTCTTACCATTCCCAATCAACAACATATCATCAACATACAATACAATAATGAGAATGCGATCATTGTCAAACTTGTAATACACACAATGATTTGATTTCAATCCTAGATAACCAATTCACAACACAAAGGCATCAAACTTCAAGTACCACATCCTAGGAGACTGCTTCAAACCATACAAAGACTTCTTAAGCTTGCAAACCAAATTTTTTTTACCTTTCTCTATGTAATGCTCTGACTGTGACATGTAGATTTCTTCCTTCAAATCACCATGAAGGAAAGTTGTCTTCACATCCATCTATTCTACCTCTAAATCATAAGTAGCTAAAAGAGATAACATAAATCTAATGGATGTCAGCTTTGCAATGGGAGAGAAAATTTCACCATAATCAATTCCCTCCACTTCTGAGTACCCCTTCACAACAAATCTAGCCATGTACTTTTCAACAGTGCCATATGCACCAAATTTCTTCTTGAACACCCATTTGCAACCAACGGGTTTCCATCCATCAGGCAAAGGCACCAAGTCCCATGTTTTTTTCTTTTCCAAAGAAGTCATCTCATTCTCCATGGCCTCCTTCCAAGAACCTACATCTTTCATACCCATAGCCTTTTTCACAGTTCTAGGCTCATCAGTGTTAGAAAGTAATGAAAAAGCACAACTAGAATCAAGTAGTGAATAACCAAACCTATCAGGTTGCTTTCTTGTTCGTGTAGACCTCCTCAATGGCTGAGGTTGACGTTCTGCTTCTTCTTCATCACTTCTAGATCTACTAGATCTCTCCTCATCATCAGGCTTCACAAGGTTTGTCAGTTCAGTCTTCTCAAGGGTAGAAGGAAACTAAACCACATCTTCTTTCTTCTCTGACTGTTCTGGCTATAGAACAAGAGAAGAAGGTGTTAGCTCTTTGAAGATAACACTTCTGCTATACAACACTTTCTAAGTCACGGGATCCCAAAGCTTGTCTCCTTTCACACTGACACCATAGCCAATGAAAATACATTTAACAACCTTGTTCTCAAAATTAGACCGTTTCTCCCTAAGCACATGTGCATATGCCTCACAACCAAAAATATGAAGATGCCTTACTGAAGGATTCTTACCAGACCACACCTCCATAGGTGTTTTACCAACAAGAGCTAATGTAGGAGATCTATTTACAAAATAGCAAGTAGTAGCAACAGCTTCAGCCTAAAAATTTTGTTCAAGGCTTGCTCCACTAAGCATACTCCTAGCCTTCTCCATCAGTGTCCTATTCATCCTCTTTGCAACTCCATTTTGCTACGGGTTGTATGGAGTTATCTTATGCCTTTCAATCCTTTGCTCTTTGTAGAACTTATCAAATTCTGCTGAACAAAACTCACCACCATTGTCAGTTCTCAAACACTTAATCTTTTTACAAGTCTAATTTTCAGCAAAGGCTTTAAACTCCTTAAACTAACTAAAGACTTCAATCTTGCTTCTCGTAAAATAAACCCATGTCCTTCTACTATAATCATCTATGAAAGATACAAAATATACAGATTTTGAAATCAAAGGAACATTCATAGGACCAAACACATAAGAATGAATTATATCCAATATGCCAAAAGACTTGTGAGAACTAGAGTAAAACTAAACATAGTTTTGTTTTCCATAAATGCAATGTTCACAAAAGTCAAACTTGAGATTACAATCATTTAACCCCTCAATGAGGTTTTTATTTTTTAGGGTACGTAGACCCTTCTCACCAATGTGGCCATATCTCAAATGCCATAACATAGACTTTTCAGCAGGAAGCTTGGCTTCCATGGCATGTGCACTACCATCAGAACCGGTTACAACAGATTTCTTCACTGCATGTTCAGATGGTGGGGATGAAGTGACAGTAGCTCATTTCCTTGAGTCAGAAGAACTATTGCACTATGAATTGAAATAGAGTACCCCTCTGAGTACCCTTTGCAAGCACCATACATTATCTTGTCCTATTGCATCCATCCTTCGAAAAGACAACCTGCAGACCTACATCATTCAACATACTTACAGAAAGTAAGTTCCGTGCAAGGACTGGAATGTGCATAACTCTAGTGATCCCCTTCACTTGTCCATTAGGGAATCAGATTGAGACTCTTCCATGACCAATAATATTCAGATGAGAGTTGTCACCAAGGTACACCTTTCCACCATCGAACTCTTCATACTTAGTAAACTAGTCTTGAAGTGAGCTCATGTGGAATGATGCACTAAAATCAATGAACCACACATCATTAGATGCATGGGTGGCCAGGGCTGTGATGAAGGCATCACCATCATCTTTGTCAGAATCTGAATCAAGAGCTTTCTTCTTCTTTTTCTTCTTCTCTTTGCATTCCTTTTGGAAATGCCCAGACTTGCCACAGTTCCAATAGAGAGCCTTGGACTTTCCAGGAGATTTGGATCTCCCACGGGATTTGAATATGCCATTCTTAGCTTTCTTGTCTTTCTTTTTCCCTTTCTCTTTGGGTCTTCCACTAACCGTAAGAGCCTCTTTGGCTATCTCAGAAGACTTTCTCTGCATCTCTTCAAATAATAGTGAAGATACCACTTCATCCATTATGAAAGTGGATGTGGTGCTCCTGATAGCCATCACAAGATGATCCCATGAGTCCAGGAAAGAACAAAGCAAGGTCATGCAATGACCCTCCTCCTCCATTTTCACACCCACAGATGTCAATTGTGCAACAATCATGTTGAAAGCATTCATGTGATCCGCAACAAATCCTCCATCTTCCATCTTTAGAGTGAACAACTTATTTTTTAGGAAGATTTTTTTACCAAGGACTTGGCCTGATAAACATCACCCAACTTCTTCCAAAGATTCTTTGTTGTCTTCTCCTCATGGATGTTCAATAGAACAAAGTTAGCTAAACAGAATCTTATGAGACTCTTAGCCTTCTGATCTTTGAGGTCCTAATCAACTTGTGACATTACTATAGGTTTCACACCAGATACGGTTTCCCATAGGTCACGATCAACAAGTAGGTCCTCCATCTTGAGTTTCTACAACTCAAAATTAGTGCCATTGAATTTATCCACCTCAATCCTTTCGGATGTGGTTACCATCTCCTTGCTACAATAAGATATAGAATACTCTACATAAGACTCCCACTCAACCTAAGATCAGCTCAAAAAACCCCTACCCAATAGCTAAGACCAAAACTGGCTAGGCTCTGATACCAAGTGAAAGGAAGCTAGGTGTGCAGAAATCGCTTCCTACACTAATCTAATGAGGGGAGGAGAGTGCAAATTCAAATTTATCCTAACTATTATAGTAACACTAAACCATTAACATGAGATATTGTAGCAGACATATAAGGAAGAAAGAATGACAGAAGAAGAGAGACATAAGGTATACGTGGGGAAAACCCTTATCGGGTGAAAAACCCCACACTCTAAAACATTGCTCAACTGTATTACATAAACAAAGAGATTACAATACAAATCAGAGCCAATGCTCTTGTAGGAGTCTTCAACACTCGTATCTGGCGATGATCCGATAGCATAACAGTACCTGCAAAACCTATAGTACATCACCTCCTCAAAGCACCTATTTTTATAGAGTTTACAAGGCAATTTTGGCTTTATCTTGGAATGGGCATCCAACATGGCCTCATGTCCCAAAACCCATGCCTATGGACACTTGTCTAACCTTGTATAATGTTCCTAATGCTTGTTAGGTCACCCCATCCCAAAGAGGTCACCTATTCTCAAAATGGGTAATGACATATACTTTTACGACTCTTACGACTGTCATAGAATCTGTCATAGCATAATGACTTACAGGTATAAGAGAATCTATCATACACATGCTGTAAATAGCATATTCTCCTACAACATGTCATAACCCACCTTGGGGGACCCAAAGATGCCTTCCCCAAAGATGCTCTTCAACACTTTTCTGTACCTGTCTTAGAATCTCCTATTTCTGACTCTTACATGTCATAAAATTGTCATAGGAATCTGTCATGACCATTTTGGTCAATATTCCCTTACACAACATCCAAGATGCTAACACATGGAAAAATATTCCTACCACAAAGTGGGATGCCTATCTCCTCATGTGAGCACAAAATTACAACTTGTCATCTTCCATGTAGGATGACACATCACCGTGCCACATCCCACAAAATGACAATATAAAATTTACAATTAATTTACATCATAGGCAATGAATAAATAAATACAACTAAAATAATACAAGGAATTACCAAGGTTGAGACACCTTAATTCCCAACATAATTGTCCTCTATCGTTAAATAATTAATTCTAATTGATTAATTATTTTATTATTCACTATCACCTTGCCCCCTTTAATTTAAATAAATAAACATTTATTTAAATTATAAGGCCTTATCCTAATTGAATAGGTCTCACCTATTTAATTTAATACCATCACAAAATCCCCCTTTTAAAATAAATTAAATAAATGAACACCATTTATCTAATTTAAAAATCACATCCTCCACCTCATCATTTCTCCCAATTTAAAATTGAATTTTGTCCTTTAGTGGTGAGAAAACCCTAACTAATCTCTACCCTTCATTTCATCCAAAATTTGACATCAAATCCTCACCATCCACTCAAATGTGCTCTTCTATAAAATCACTCTTTCTAGCTCATTTTCATCTCTCTTAGTTCATTTTCAGCTCTCTTAGGTCTTCTCTCTTAATCCCTTATGCTCTCTAAGTTCTTCATCTCTCTTAGCTTACAATCACACACATGAGCTTCTGTAGATTGTTGCATAAACCTGTAAATCTGAGAACATAATGCAAGATGGAGGAGAAGAATGGAGATTAGTCAAGTTTTAGCTTAGATTATAGTTTGTTTTCTATTTGTTTACTTGATTTCTAGGCTTGCTTGTAGTTCATTACAGTTAGGGTTTTGGCTGTAGTTTCATTTATGCATGTTTGAAAATCTAAATCCTAGGACAAAAAAAATTGTTGTTGTTATGTATGATTTGAGACAACAAAATCCATCTCTCACCTAAGTCCTCAATTTTGTTGTGTCGAATCATTTCCCACTTGAGTAAGCACAAAAGTTGGTTTGTTTGAGAGGTCAACGTGGAGGAACAACCATCCAAAACCCATTTCTATAATTTCTTATGATCCCAATGAAATGGCAAAAGAGGTTGCTTACCATATAAAATTATATCTTAGCATACCAATCACCATACAAAATGGCACCCATTTGAGGCTTTGGAAAATCTGTCCAAAACCCATTTTAAACAAAAACCTTTTTTCAAAACCCCACAATCAAGGAAAGATTCTACCTAAGACTCACAACCAACAAAATGACAAGTTTTTTTTTTACAAGAAACGTATATAAAATAGTATTTTAGACCCAACAAAATCCTGTCTTTCCCTCTTCACAGTTCTAGACTAGAATGGAAATTGGAAGATAAAATTTGCAAGTATACATACTGTAGACACCTAAAAATGTCTTTTACCATCAAATCGACTCAATACATCCTTAAATATACCAATTTCCCTTCTAATCAATTAATTAAATTTTTATTTAATTAATTATCCCATCATCACCCATTTTTCCATCATTTTATCCCTAAATTTGAATTAATTTTATTAATTCAATAGTCCAAACCTTAGCCAATTGATTTAATAAATATGCAATATTTATTAAATTGATTTCCCCCTTTCAACTAAATCCAATTAATTAGTTAAAACGATGTTAACTAATTAATCCAGCCTATTAATTGACCTACCCCTACCCTAAACAATTAAATAGTTATTATTTAATTGCCTACCCTAGCATACCTCATCCTAGCCCTAGGATTAATTAAATGAAACCTATGTTTAATTAATCCTAACCCCTTCATTTGGGTGGTCAAACCTAGTTTAACACCCTTCCCCACATCCTCCAAATAAAAAATTGAAATAATTCCACCTAAGTTAATTTTTTATTTAAAAACATCCCACATCACATTTAATTCTCCTTACAACCCCTTACGTCACCCATACTCATTTATTTCCTCTCTTCCCCAAATGAATTTTTAATTCATTTACATTCCCCCATATGAATCTTTAATTCCAAAATACTCCTCCACACCCATGCTCATTTAATAACTCATTTTCCCAAAATGAATAAAAGATTCACTTTTATTCCTAGCCGTCCATTCATTCAAGATTTAATCTAGGCCCTCCACATCAATTTTATATCCTCCACCATTGATCTTTCGAATCAATCTCCACCCTTGGATCAAAATCCCTTCCAAAAATCTATAAATAGAACCTCCCCCAAGCCATTTACACATCCAAGTTTTATGTAAAGTTATCACGTCAAAATCTCCATTGCGCTAGAGTTGTGAGTTGCATAATTAGTTAGCATTTCACATTTAAATCTATTGTCTAGGGATTATCTTTGTCTTAGGAGTTTCTTGGGTGCATGCTCCTACTTCCCTTGATGAGATTTGGTTTGCATGTGAGGTATAACTTTGTGTTTCATGCATTTTGTTAAGTATTTTTATCTTATTTGTTCACCTAATCTACATTGGCATGCCCGGTGGGACCCACAAGGTCCAAGTCTAATCCATTTTGTGAGTTTTTGGTGTCAGAAACGTGCTTTCATAGGTTTGACGCCATCCTACCTACGCAGTGACGCCATCACTAGCTCCTTTTAGCGCCATTCTCTATTTTAGCGCTATTCTGCATAGCATATTTCTGTTTATTAACTCACTCACATCTCTTTTTCTTATGATCTCCCTATTATTTTTGGTGTTTAATTGCTCTCTATTTTCACAGAGAACTTGAAAATACAAGGGGAAGTTATGTCAAAATTTTCTTCAAAGACTAAACATGCATTTTGGCTTTGTTTTTATCTTGTTTTTCATTTATTCAAACTAACAATGCTAATGGGACATCTTGTGTGTGTAGCATAATGCTCTATTTTCGTAAGGAGGTCTCCATTTTGCAGGTTAGACGCATTCAGCCCCGTATCGACGCTATCCCCCAGATTGGCACTATTCGCAGGTTTAACCAGACTCTGACAAATTGCGCAGTGGCGCATTCATAGACCTATTTTAGCGCTATTCCATCCTTTAGCACTTTCTCTATATTGTATTAGCGCTATGTACTTTATTAGCGCCTTCTGTGTAATTATGTAGCACTATCTTTTGTTCTGGCGCTTTACAGGTCTTGTATTGGTTCTATCTATTGAATTAGCGCCATCGCTGTCGGGGTCTATCTGTTTTCTGTTAGTGTCACCATTTTTCTGTTGACAGTGGTGCTATTTGACCTCTGTTTTAGCACTATTTTGAAAACTAACTTTGCTGTCTGTGCAGGTACTGACAAGTGTTTTTGTAGGTCTTTACTATCATTTTGTAGATACTAACAATCTTTTTGCAGGATGTTTTTATCTTTAGTTTAGCAAAAAACATTTCAATTAGAACTTAAAAACAAACCCTTTGCATGTTAGTTACACAACATTTTGATTTGGTGCTATAAAATTTAACAAACAACAAACAAATCTTTGTGTGTGTGTGTGCCCAACATTTAAAATTTGGTGTTCTAAAATTTACAATTGTGTGCCAACAACTATCAAACACTTCAATTTTGGGCTTTTAAAAAGAACCACAATTTGCATCAATCAAATCATGGGATTTAAAAAGAACAACAATCTGCATTCTTCATGCATGTAATCAAGAAAATCTATTTAAATTTGTGTGAAGTGTTTTTGTGATTTATATTTGTGGAGTGAAAAGTGTATGCTCTTCCCTCGCACCATTTGGTGACCTTGGGAATCAAAAATTTCTCACAAAACTCGCATTTATCACCCCCAACATAATCCAAAGAACTAAAATGAACCATGTTTAGTATGATCCAATCATAAAGAATACATATGCTCTCCCCTTGCATCTTTGTATGAACTTGGGGATCAAAAATATTTTTGTGATTGTATTGCTTTTGTTAATCCGTAGAGGGCCTGCCATCCCACTTCGAAAGGTGGGAATGACCCAAGCGGCAACAAGCTAAAGCCAAGCTCTTTTAAGATGCTATATAAAATAAGGTGTTTGGGACAAAAGTCACAAGCAACAGGTATTGTTTAGTTATACCGACAGCCAACCTCCCCCAAAACCCTCCAAGGCGTAACCCTTGGAGGCTGGGAGACTCCATAACGGAGAGTAGCACTGCCACATGTATAACCACCTGAATGAAAGCACTTACTATGAACGTTTGTTTAGCAAGCCAAAATCCTTCTATTTGTGGATGTAGAAGGGAAACCTTGAAGCGGCCCTAATTCATGCGGTTCTTAGCTGAGGTAGCACGGATAATCTAAAGGTTTGGTGAGGGACAAGCCTTATAAGAAACCTGGATCTTGGTATGTATGAGAAGTGTGTGCAATTGTAAGGAGGAACTGGTGCTACCAAGATCCTAGAGCTACCCACTTTGAATAGGCGTAGCTAGGGGATTCTACAAATACTGTCATATCCTCGCCTTAGGTTGTGCAAAGTACTTGTTAAATAAAATCACACATCTTTTTTTCAAAACAAAGCAAAATCTTGATTATTGTGTGATTATTGTGCTTGAATTGTTCGCAACAACATTGCCAAGAGACAAACCAAATCATTTGATCAAATTCCAAACAAAACAAATCCAAATTTGTCATCAAAAATCTGTCTTTTAGGACCTCAACAAAACTGTCTAGTTTTAGCACTATCCCTGTCTGATTGTGGCGCCATTTCACATGTGGATTGGTGCTATTTTTAGATTGACTTACCTAAAACAGAGACCTATTCAGTTGTGATCTACACCATCTGCTCTGCCATAATCCATATCCACCTTCCCAAAATCTGACAAGAGTCCATCCATTTTTCTCAAAATTTTCCAAAATGTACCTTCACTTTGACCTTAGAGGATTAATCACCAACATTGTTGGACCCTTTTTGCTATACCAAACCTACCTCATTTCATATCCACTAGTCCTTATTGATCTTTTGCATACCTTTGGACCATAACAAAAATCCTTGTCACAAATCATTCCAAAATCCAAAATCTTCCAAAATCAAAACACCCATCAAAAATCACTAGTCCAAAAATCGTCACCCCTTTTGAGCTAAAGCTAGATCTAGATTTTATCCTATACATCATATCTTCCTTGGAAAGTCAATAGTCTACCTTCCAAGTGAAATAATCATCCTTCTTTGCGTAAGGTCATTAGTCTACCCCAAACAAAGAAAAACATCCATTTGTGCAACACAAAATATAGATCTTACCTAAGCTCAAAATTGTTGACCATCAAATCCTTTTGAAAAACACCATCCCAATATTTCATATCAAAATCAAACAATCATCCATCACCTACCTTTTGGTCTAAAAATTGTGCAAAAAATCAATATCATCCACTCATACCTTTCGAAAGACATATTGATCTTCCATCACACCCTCTTTTCTACTTCATCTCATTACCACATCCATCTTTGGGTCCAACATAATCAATCAGATTCTCTAAGGTCTCCATCCCCATCTCACTCTACTTCTAGAAATTGAATCCATACGCATGCATGCCCACCACAAGGTCACAACACAAAAAGAATAAAAAATGGTAGAATCTTGGCAATATGGCGGCATAGGAATGCCTAACACCAATAGCAGCAACATACCCATCAATCAAAACCCACCTATGTACTCTTACATCCCCCCATATGGTCCCAATGAAAATCCCTTCCATTAATTACAACAACGACCACCACTACCACCACCACCACCACAAAACATCCCCATCCTATCCCAAGATGATCTAGATGTCTTAAGCTTCATGCACGATGCCGATAACATGGACCTACTTGATAAAATCCTAAGATCAGACCTAAATAGATATTTTTATCATCTTCTAAAAATTGGTGCTCAACTACCCCCCATCACGACACCGGTGTGTTAGATATGACACAAGGAGGGGGCAGAGTGCCCTAATCAGAGTGTTTGGAGAGGACCACATTGTTCTCTCAGCAGACGGGAGAGAGATGAGCTATGGGGGGACATTGGCTGCGGGTGCAGATCCCTTTGCCTTATTGTTGTGTGCATTGATTGGTGGGGTGGTTATGCCAGATAGGCGAGGCAGGGGTTTCCCAGTTAGCTAGGGAGAGATGATAGAGGGGATGGTGAGGCATGAGACCGTCTATGCCTGGGGGCCTGCGATGTTGGGGCAGCTTTACCATGAGATGCATATAGTCACCTATCTACATGATTTAGCACTGTCAGCTGGGGTTACTCTACTGCATGTGTCGATCTGGGAGCACATCATAGTTACACGGCCAACCTGTGGGTATTATCGGCATCCTTTTGAGGCATTTGTCTTTTTATATCTAGATGTAGAGTATACCTACACTGGGCAGGTGCGTTACTAGAGGCGGATGCTAGATGATTGCATTTGAGTGACCTAACGACCTTACATCAGGGTGGAGCCATGGCCGGATGATGATATCTACCTGCCTTTTACATTTCAGCAGTGGTATCTAATGGGGCGAGGAGACCACACCATCAAGATGTATCTACCCTCTAGGGTTATGCAGCAGTTTGGGTTGAGGCAGGACATGCCACAACAGATGGCCATATTTGCACGGACCCCACGAGATGCGGCCTTCTGGCCTGCAACCATATAGCCACAGGTTGCTCGGGATGATTTTGCAGCTCTACAGCTAGTGCGGTGGGATTGGCAGAGTATAGTGAGGGATGCAGGTACTAGCCCTACATACGATATATGGTGGCAGATGTGGCAGCTGACCCAGTTTACAAATCTTGCTGAGGCAATACCTACAGAGGAGGCATCAGGCTCAGGGGATGATGGTTCAGGTGATGATGGAGATGGCTCGGGTGGGGATGACCTCCTGGAGGAGGGGGAGGAGATTATTGAGGATGACCTCATGGAGGTTGGAGAGGATGGAGAGGAGAGATTGATTGGTAGGGATGGCCAGCTGATAGATGTGCTGGCGGTAGTGGTAACAAGATAGGGGCAGGTGGGGCAGTAGGTACCTGTACAACAGGTGCCTATTGAGTAGGTGCAGGTGAGAGTTATATGACAACCTAGAGGACCTCGGCGGCATGGGGGACATCCAGGGGTGGATAGGGGAGATCTACCTCCACCATAGGTAGCACAGCAGTAGGCAATTGGGGGAGGGCAGCAGGCAGCAAAGTAGCAGGCAGGTCCCTCAGGGACAGCTGGAGAGGCTAAGGCTGAGAGGCTCACATGTTGTCAGTGGCCACAGGATGAGGAGGAGGAGATGGAGACCCTGAGAGCATAGGTGACGGGCTTGCAGGAGGCATTGGAGAGCCGCGAGGTAGAGTTGGAGCAGTTGCAGGTCACAATCGCATTGTTGGATGGATCAGATGGGCAGGTGGCAGCATTACATGCACAAATAGCCCAGGCTCAGGGTGATATAGTCACTTTGACAGGAGAGTGAGATGCGGCACTCACTAGGGCTCAGCAGGCAGAGACTACAGTGGGTAGCCTATAGCCTTCAGGGGCTGGGCTAGCCCCAGTTTTGACATTGATGCAGACATAGTTGTCTCAGGCCCAGATGCAGTTATCTCAAGTTCAGGGAGAGTTAACAGAGACCAGGGGACAGATGGAGTATTGTCGGGGGTTTTATTACATGGCAGTGCTAGCAGAGTAGCAGGCACCGAGCTATAGCCAGGTCAGTGGATCGAGGGCATCGAGGTCACATAGATCGAGATCTATTCAGTCAGTTTAGCAGACGATGTCTCCTCCCTCGCATGTGCCCCAACAGGTTCCACAAGTGCAGGTACAGCCACAACCACAGCCACAGCCACAGACAGGAGCATAGCCACGACCAGGATTAGAGTCTCCCACTCCTTCAGAGAGAGGATCCTCCATGTGATTGCTTTATCATGTTAGCCCTCAGAGGCATTGTATCAGGACCTTGGTATTTTTTTGATGATATGAGCGATGTACATTTTTTTGCGGTGATTATATATGATGCGATGTTTTTTTGATGGTTTATGATGCCCTATTATGATGATGCCTATATGATGGATGTAGTATTCTTTATGGATTTATATGCTATGGATGTGTTATGTTTATGCCATTATGTTTTTGATTTTATGGATGCATTTATGATGGATTTATTGTGATATATGCATGGTGTTTGTGATTTTATGGACTTTATGATGTATAATGCAAATGAATGTTTAGACTAATAAACATTTATTATGGATGCAATAATGTGATGTGATGATGTAATGTAACTAAATGGTTATGAGATGATATATATGGAATGTAATGTGATGATACTAATTTTAATTTTAACATGCACCTATGATTTGCAATGATGTATAATGTGCAACTAAATGATTAAAAAATGAACCTAATGATTATGCAAATTAACAGCTAATGAAATGCTATGCAATTTAAACTGATTCTAAAATGAACCTAATGATATGGAATGTAAATGATCAAACGATATGCAACTTAAGTGATTCTAAAAATGAACCTAAGTGATATGATATGCAATTTAAGAGATTCTAAAATGAACCTAAGTGATATGATATGCAATTTAAGAGATTCTAAAATGATCCTAAATGATATGGGATTTAAAATGATGCTAAAATGAACCTAAATGATATGCAATTTAAATGATTAAAATGAACCTAAGTGATATGATATGTAAATGATCAAATGATATGGAACTTAGATGATGAAAATGAACCTAAATGATATGCAGTTTAAGAGATTCTAAAAATGAACCTAATGATATGATATGCAATTTAACTAATTGTAAAATGAACCTAATGATATCCAACTTAGATGACCAAAATGAACCTAAATGATATGCAGTTTAAGAGATTCTAAAAATGAACCTACATGATATGCAAATTAAATGGATTAAAATGAACCTAAATGACATGCAATTTAAGAGATTCTAAAAATGAACCTAAATGATATGCAAATTAAATGGATTAAAATGAACCTAAATGACATGCAATTTAAACTGATTCTAAAAATGAACCTAATGATATGATATACAAGATGTAAGTGAGGTGATAGGTGGGATGCAAGCTAGGTGATAATTGAGATGATCAAGTCCTGATACACATGATGTTCTTTGTTTGACCCTAGGTGGTAAGGCTGTGGGAAAGGGGACTAGGTGGGGAGATGATAGGGGTGCATGTATGGGGTATGGATAAGATTGGTAGCATCTACAGGATGGGGTTGGGGAGACGAGAGGATTGTTAGGTCATAAGACACCACGTCATTGAGGGCGTAGGGAGGGTTTGGTTCAAGATGTGTTGAGTGGGGATATGGTGGGAGAGTTGGATTAGTGAGGGGATTGGATAGGTTGGGGGGGATGATTATCAAATCTAGGTCAATATGGGATAGTTTATGATGATTATTTTGAGCTAGTAACAGTAGTTGCATAAGATTAACTGAAAGCATTTCTTAGTTTACTATAGCAATGTAGGATACAGTTCATAAAGGTATGAAATGACCTAGGTGATGATATATATCCCACAATTGCATGGACTAGACCCACAAACAATAGGTTGATTTCATGCATGCCCAAGGTAGTAGAATCTTGCCTAGCCTAGGAAGGGGACTCATAGCAATGAGTGTGAATAATACATATAAGGTTTTGATGCCTATATATGCAAATGGGACACATCATCCTAGAACCGACCCAAGCTTCAAAATATGAATACTATTCCTGGAGTAATGAGACCAACCCACAAGCATAGCATACAGAAACAATGACTATGTCTACTCTAGGTGTTGTCCGCTACTTACCATGATATAATGAGATCAAGGTAGCTTTGGAGATAACTTAGAGTGAGACAAAAAGATAAAAATCAATAATCAAAAAGACCAACGAAAAGATACAAATAGCCTTTGTGTATTCTTGCCAAAAGATGTGTTGATAGGATGACAGATTTTTGTCCATTGTGGGAAAGATATATCCTAGGACGCAGATCAGTTGGATTTGATTGGAGAATTTTTGAAAGATAGGCAAAAAAATAGTCTGGCCATGTGTAGGATTATGGTTGGTATGTTGATTGATGATTTTTACGTTTAGGGGACATGTTTCAAGTGTATACGTGGCATGTGTATCATTTATTAGATCTAGAAAGGTGAGTGAATGGGGACCATCCAAACGGGTTGGATGGGTGCATCTTATGTACCCGAGTACTGGAAATGTCCTTTGTATTCCAGACTGCCTACATACCCTGTATCCACGGGATCAAGGTACTTTCAAGATGCGGGCGAAATGAATATGTAGTTTTGCTATGACTTGATGATGTGGGAATGGTTTGGGATGGGTGTGATGGTGGGGATTGATGTTTCCTTAGATGATTACGATTTGCGGTGAGATCGATATGTGGGGTGATTTGCGGTGAGTTGTGTTGTTTTTGGATTTTCTAATTTTGTATTGTTTTTGGATTTTCTAATTTTGTATATTTTTTGGATTTTCTAATTTTGGCTATACAAAGGGGACCTTACAAGGATCCTCATTCCATGAGTTGGCCTTGGGATGGCATATTATGGGTTGGACGATAGGACTTGATGTTTCAGAATTCCAAGCCATGGGATGCGTGGGATATGGATTGGTGTGACGGAAATAGGACTTATTAGATGGTAAAACTAGCCACTACACATGGTGCTTGAAACAAGTATTCACCATTGTACTTATCCAAGGCGTCACCAAAGTGATTTTCACCATTGGAAGTTTTTATTGCACTCGGGTTTTTCTTGATTTTTTGATTTTTAGTTTTTTGGTTTTTTGATTTTTCTATTTTTTTTAATTTTTTGACTTGGGGTACTAGATGGGTTATGCATAAAATTTCTTTAGATGCAGGATGTTCATCAGCTCATCCAGAGGCTGCCCCTCAGGTGTTGCAAGCTGATAGGCTCCTGATCCATAGTTGGTTGTGACGACATAGGGTCCTAGCCAATTGGGTTCAAACATTCCTTGCTTAGGACGGTCTTGTAGGTTCTTCTGATTTTCCATAAGGATAAGGTCGCCTACTTCAAATTTTTGGGTTCTGATCCTCTTGTCGTAGCTTCTTCGGAGGTGGTTTTGATATGCCTGTAAGTGGTTCAACGCATTGAGGCATTTCTCATCCAGTAGTTCTAGTTGATGAAACCTTGTGACTCTATAGTCCTCATCAGAGATTAGGGGAAGTGCAAGAAGTTGGGTCCACATAGAGGGGAAGTCACGGGCAAAAAAAAAATCTCAACAGAAACGGGTGCTTGAGCCTAAACGGGTACCCGTTCCTAAGATGTTTAAATTTGAAAAAAAATAATGCGTGCTTCTTTTTGCCACACAAAAGGAATGGGTACCCATTTTAACGCGTACCCATTTTATAAAGGGTACCCGTTCCTAAATGATTAGGCTCGGGAAAGGCATGGTAAGTCAACCCCTTGCCTTGGACCTGCAAGTATTTTTCTAAGTACAGAACAAGAGAAAAGACTGAGTTTACCTCTATGGCTAATGACATTTTTTTCTAATTTTTTTTACGAAACTAAAACCCATTACAGATGACAGTGTCTAAGTTTCAAATATGCAATTTTTTTATTGGACTTGTTTTTCTATTTATTATTTAATTTATGAGCAAACTGGTCCAAAAACTTGAAATGACAGGTGTTTGTATTTTTTTAATAACTTTTAATTTTTAAAGTTTTTTGAAAAAAAAAATATATGTCATCAATCTACACATCATTCTTTACATAATACAAAAAAAAAAAATCATTTTATGATTAGTTTTGCTCAAATTATGTTGGCCGTACACGAGGGTTTTCAAAAACAGCAATTAGGGCCAATAAAAAATTAATAAAAAAATATATTTGGAAAAAAATTATAAAAAAATATCCTCATCAAATTTCACTATACCACACATCTTTCCCCAAAAGGATTTAGAAAAATAATTTTATTTAGGTCAAATTATGTTGGCCATACACGTGCATGTTATGGTAAAAAAAAAGTGACTTTTAAATAGTGGTTTTTAGAAATGTCTATTGAAAATCAATTTTTATCATCTGGGTATTAAACTAAATTACATATTTGAAAACTAAACTCCGAGTACTACATTTCATATTACTAACTTTTTTTAAGATTCAATCTTTAAGTGCCTCAAATGTTTAGGTCAAATGTGACAAATTCTGAAAATCAGGGAAAACACTTGCACTTTTTGGCCAAAAAGTGGACCCAACTTCTTGCACTGACCCATTATGTTTTGCAGGGATACTCGTAAGGATGGGAGCTCAACCTCAATAGGTAAAATGGTTTTAGATCCGAATACTAGTGAAAATAGAGTGGCTCCTGTAGGGGTGTGGATGCTTGTGTGGTAGGCCCATAGGGCAGGGTTGAGTTGGAGGTGCCAGTCGTGGCCAGCTTCATTGACTGTCTTCTTGAGAATGCAGAGGATGGTTTTATTAGAAGCCTCTGCTTGACCGTTTCCTTGTGGGTAATACGGTGTGGAGAAATGGTGTTTGATATCAAATTTTTTGCACAAGGTGCGAACTTCTTGGTTCTTGAATGGCTTTCCATTGTCGGTGACAATGGAATGAGGGATACCATAGCGGTAGATGATGTAGTGGAGGATGAATTTGGAGATTTGGGTGCCAGTGGTGAAGGTGAGTGGTATTGCTTCCACCCACTTTGTGAAGTACTCGGTAGCAGTGATTATGAACTTATGGCCATTGGAGGATGGGGGGTGTATTTTCCCTACGAGGTTGAGTCCCCATTGTGAGAAAGGCCACGATGTTGTGATGGGTTACAACTCCTATGCTAGTGCATGGATGAGATCGCCATGTTGTTGACATGGTAGGCATTTTTTGATGAACCTGTAGGCGTCTCGGTCCATGGTTGGCCAATAATAACTCGTCCTCAAGATCTTTTTAGACAGAGCAGGTCCACTTGAATGCACCCCACAGATACCTGCATGCACCTCTTCCAAGGCTACCTCAGCTTCCCTAGAGTGTAAACATCGTAGAAGCGTGCCATCAAGACTCCTTTTGTACAGGGTGTCGCCTAAAAAGATGAAATAGGAGGCTCGAGGGATGAATGATTTTCTCTATGAGGTGGATAGATTAGGGGGAGAATATGATCGTGGAGGTATAGGTAGGTTTCTTGATACCATGAGGATAGGGGACCAATGACTTCACACACTAGTTCTGATTGAGGAACATCGTATGCTAGGATGGGGAGTTCTTCTATTAGGAACTCACATTTCTTGCTGTCTTTCTTCATGTTGACCAAGGATCCAATAGTAGCCATGGCGTCTACAGTTTTGTTATTGAGCCTTGGGATTTGCTCGAAGTGGATGTCATCGAAGTAGTCTTTGAATTCATCGACCATCTTTTTGTAGGGCAGGAGTTTATAATCTTTGGTCTTGTACTCATTATTTACCTATCAGATGACTAGTTGAGGGTCCCCATATACAGTCAACTTCTCAATTTTCCATTTTATTGCCATGCGGAGGCTTGTGATGAGAGCCTCATATTCTGCCACGTTATTGGTACATGGAAATGTGATTTTGAAGGACTTAGGGATGGTGTCGCCTTGAGGGGTAATAAATAGGACACCTACCCTTGAGCCTCTCTGTGTGTATGATCCATCAAAGTACATCTTCCATGTGTCTGTGGCTGGTGTGATTGTCAAGATAGCTTCATCAGGGAATTCTGCCAGTGTAGGGTGCTCTGCAAGAATAGGTGCTTCAGCCAACTGATCTGCGATAACCTATCCTTTGATGGCCTTTCTCTTAGTGTATTCAATGTCAAATTCAATGAGAATCATGACCCATTTTTCCATTCTCCTGATAAGACCAGCTCTATTTAGCAGATACTTGAGTGGATCGATCTTGGCGATGAGCTTGGTCTTGTGATTGAGCATATAGTGTCTTAATTTTTGTGAAGTAAAGATGAGGGCTAGACATGCTTGTTCAATTTGTGTGTAGTTGAGATCATAGGATATTAGAGTACGGCTAATGTAATAGGTGGCTCTTTCTTTTCCATGCTCATCATGCTGTGCTAGTAAGGCTTCGACAGTTGTCTCTGTTGCAGAGATGTAAAGCAGGACGGGTTTGCCTTGCCTTGGTGGAGTTAGAACAGGAGGATTAGCCAGGTATTCTTTTATTTGATCAAAGGCACCCTGACACTGAGTGTTCTAGCTAAAAGCTATATCTTTTCAGAGTAGATGCTAGAATGGTTGGCATTTATTAGCAAGTTGGGCAATGAATCAACAGATAGACTAGAGTTTTCCTTATAGACTTCTTAGTTGTTTCAATGTTTTTAGAGGTGGCATTTTGGTGATGGCCTTGACCTTTGTGGGATCTACCTCGATTCTTCTTCTAGAGACTATGTATCCCAACAGTTTGCCTGAGGTGACGCCAAAGACACACTTCTTTGGATTGAGACGAACATTGTATTGCTCTAATCTATTGAAGATCTTGGCCAAGACATCCAGGTGTTCTTCTCTTGTCTTTGATTTCCTGAGTAAGTCGTCTGCAGAGTCATCCATGATGTGGTGGAAAAGGTCATGGAAGATGACAGTCATGGCTCTTTGTTATGTAGCTCCAACATTTTTTCAGGCCAAATGGCATTACTACCCAGCAATAAGTTCCCCATGGGCATATGAAGGTTGTCTTATGCTGGTCCTCTTTGGCGAGGGAGGAGGCATCGTTTGCTGAACTGAATGAACAGATCTCAATCTATGTGACCTCGATGCCCTTGATCCACTGACCTTGCTATAGCTTGGTGCCTGCTGCTTTGCTGGCACTGCCACGTAATAAAGTCCCCGATAATACTCCATCTGTCCTCTGGTCTTTGTCAACTCTCCTTGAACCTAAGACATCTGCATCTAGGCCTAAGACAACTATGTCTGCATCAATGTCAAAACTAGGGCTAGCCCAACCCTTGAAGCCTATAGGCTACCCACTGTAGTCTCTGCCTGCTGAGCCCTGCCAAGTGTCGCATCTCGCTCTCCTGTCAAAGTAACTAAATCACCTTGAGCCTAGGCTAGCTGTGCCTGTAACGCCACCACCAACCCATCTGATCCATCCAACAATGCTACTATGGCCCACAACTGCTCCAACTCTACCTTGCAGCTCTCCAATGCCTATTGCAAGCTTGCCACATGTGCTCTTAGGGTCTCCATCTCCTCCTCCTCATCCCGTGGCTGCCGATGAGGTGTGAGCCTCTCAGCCTCAACCTCTCCAGCTGTCCCTGAGGGACCTGCCTATTGCCCTACTGCCTGCTATCCTCCCTAATAGCTTGCTACTACGCTACCTGTGGTGGATGCAGATCTCCCCTATCCACCCCCAGATGTCCCCAACACTGCTGAGGTCCTCTAGGCTGTCGCCCAACTCTCACCTGCACCTTCTCAACAGGCACCTATTATACAGGTACCTGTTGGCCCCCTACCCCTATCCTACTGCCACTGCCGCCAACACATCTATCGGCTAGCCATCCCTGCCAATCAATCTCTCCTCTCCATCCTCTCCAACCTCCATGAGGTCATCCTTAATAATCTCCTCCCCCTCCTCTAGGAGGTCATCCCCACCTGAGCCATCTCCATCATCACCTGAACCATCATTCCCTGAGCTTGATGCCTCCTCTGCAAGTACTGCCTTGGTAGGATCTATAAACTGGGTCAACCACCACATCTACCACCATATGTCATATACAAGGGTAGTGCCTGCATCCCTCACTGTACTCCGCCAATCGCACCACACTAGCCGTAGAGCTGCAAAATCATCCCGAGCAACCTATGGCTATATGGCTACAGGCCAGAAGGCCGCATCTCGTGGGGTCCGCGCAAATATGGTCATCTGCTGTGGTGTGTCCTACCTCAACCCAAACTACCACATAACCCTTGAGGGTAGATATATCCCGATGGCGTGGTCTCCTCGCCCCATTAGATACCGCTGTTGAAATGTAAAAGGCAGGTGGATATCATCATCCGGCCATGGCTCCACCCCGATGTAAGGTCACCAGGTCACCTGAATGTAATCATCTAGCATCTACCTCCAGTAACGCACCTGCCCGGTGTAGGTATACTCTGCATCTTGATATAAAAAGACAAACACCTCAAAAGGACGCGGATAGTACCCACAGGTCGGCCGTGTAACTGTGATGTGCTCCCAGATCCACACATGCAGCAGAGTAACCCCAGCTGACAGCGCTGAATCATGCACATAGGCGATTGTATGCATCTCATGGTAAAGCTGCCCCAACATCATAGGCCCCCAGGCATAGACGGTCTCATGCCTCACCATCCCCTCTATCATCTCTCCCCAGCCAACTGGGAAACCCATGCCTCGCCTATCTGGCATAACCACCCCACCAATCAACGCACACAAGAATAAGGCAAAGGGATCTGCACCCGAAGCCAGTGTCCCCTCATAGCTAGTGTCACATGTAATTTAAGAGACTCTAAAAATGAACCTAAATGATATTCAAATTAAATGGATTAAAATGAACCTAAATGACATGCAATTTAAACTGATTCTAAAAATGAACCTAATGATATGATATGCAAGATGTAAGCGAGGTGACAGGTGGGATGCAAGCTAGGTGATAGGTGAGATGATCAAGTCCTGATACACATGATGTTCTTTTTTTGACCCTGGGTAGTAAGGTTGTGGGAAACGGGACTAGATGGGGAGATGATAGGGGTGCATGGATTGGGTATGGATAGGATTGGGAGCATCTACAGGATGGGATTGGGGAGACGAGATGATTGTTAGGTCATAAGACACCACATCATTGACGGGGGGGTTTGGTTCAAGATGTGTTGAGTGGGGATATGGTGGGAGAGTTAGATTAGTGAGGGGATTGGATAGGTTTGGGGGGGGGAATGATTATCAAATCTAGGCTGATATGGGATAGTTTGTGATGATGATTTTGAGCTAGTAACAGTAGTTGCATAAGCTTAATTAAAAGCATTTCTTAGTTTACTATAGCAATGTAGGATACAGTTCACAAAGGTATGAAATGACCTAGGTGATGATAGATATCCCACAATTGCATGGACTAGACCCACAAACAATAGGTTGATTTCATGCGTGCCCAAGGTAGTAGAATCTTGCCTAGCCTAGGAAGAGGACTCATAGCGATGAGTGTGAATAATACATATAAGGTTTTGATGCCTATATATGCAAATGGGACACATCATGCTAGAACTAACCGAAGCTTCAAAATATGAATACTATTCCTAGAGTAATGAGACCAACCCTGAAGCACAGCATACAGAAACAATGACTATGTCTACTCCAGGTGTTGTCCGCTACTTACCATGATATAATGAGATCAAGGTAGCTTTGGAGATAACTTAGAGTGAGACAAAAAGATAAAAATCAATAATCAAAAACATCAACAAAAAGATACAAATAGCCTTTGTGTACTCTTTCCAAGAGACGTGTTGATGTGTGCAAATGTGGCACTCTAGGGGCCCACTTTTCCTAATATAGTGGGCCATGTCATCCTTCTTTCCCCCCCCGAGGGTATAGATCCTAACCTTTTCCTCTATTTTTCTTCCTCCCATCCTCTTTTTCCGTCCCCTATCCAACCTTCACTTCCGTCACATCCTTTCGAGAACTCACCCAGAAAATTTTTATTTTCCCGCTGACCTCTCGAGGGGGCATCCCTTATCCACCTTATTTCTTCCTACAGCTGGGGCATATCTTTCTTCGACCTGACACCACTTCCCTCCTAGGTCCTCACACCATGTCAAAGAGGGGCAAATATAGACACCTAAAAATATCTTTAACCATCAAACCAAGTCAATACATCCCTAAACATACCAATTTCCCTTCTAATCAATTAATTAAATTTTTATTTAATTAATTATCCCATCATCACCCATTTTTCCATCATTTTATCCCCAAATTTGAATTAATTTTATTAATTCAATAGTCCAAACCTTAGCCAATTGATTTAATAAATATGCAATATTTATTAAATCAATTTCCCCCTTTCAACTAAATCTAATTAATTAGTTAAAACCATGTTAACTAATTAATCCAGCCTATTAATTGACCTATCCCTACCCTAAACAATTAAATAGCTATTATTTAATTATCTACCCTAGCCTACCTCATCTTAGCCCTAGGATTAATTAAATGAAACCTATGTTTAATTAATCCTAACCCCTTCATTTGGGTGGTCAAACCTAGTTTAACACCCTTCCCCACATCCTCCAAATAAAAAATTGAAATAATTCCACCTAAGTTAATTTTTTAATTAAAGACATCCCACATCACATTTAATTCTCCTTACAACCCCTTACTTCACCCATACTCATTTATTTCCTCTCTTCCCCAAATGAATTTTTAATTCATTTACATTCCCCCATATGAATCTTTAATTCCAAAATAATCCTCCACACCTATGCTCATTTAATAATTCCTTTTCCCAAAATGAATAAAAGATTCACTTTTATTCCTAGCCCTCCATTCATTCAATATTTAATCTAGGCCCTCCACATCACTTTTATCCCCACCATTGATCTTCCAAATCAATCTCCACCCTTGGATCAAAATCCCTTCCAAAAATCTATAAATAGAACCTCTCCCATGCCATTTACACATCCAAGTTTTATGCAAAGTTATCATGTCAAAATCTCCATTGAGCTAGAATTGTGAGATGCATAATTAGTTAGCATTTCACATTTAAATCTATTGTCTAGGGATTATATTTGTCTTAGGAGTTTCTTGGGTGCATGCTCCTACTTCCCTTGATGAGATTTGGTTTGCATGTGAGGTATAACTTTGTGTTTCATGCATTTTGTTAAGTATTTTTATCTCATTATTCTTTTGTTGCAATTTTTTAATGGTGATGTTTTATTTACTGATTTGGACATATTAATTATGTAAGGGAGAAAATAGTTTTGAGATTATATCTTTGATTCACCTTAGGAGGATAAACGGGATAAGGTTGAGGATGAGGAGGTAGTGGTTGAGGCTAATGATGATGAGGAGGCAAAGGGTGAGGCTAATGATGAGGAGGTTGAGAGTGGGGGACAGACCAATTTGAATAAATTCAAGGTGGATTTAATATTGTAATTATTGTTTTATTTGTCATTGTTTTAATGTTCTACATTGAATTTCTTTTACATGAAATAGGCTATGCTATTCTTATTTTTATTTTTTGGAATTATTTGTGCAGTTCTATACTCATCATAAAATTGAACGAGTGCGTAGTAGATTAGTATATTTTTGTGAGTATAGTTCATGTCGCATGGTTAGAGGGCTTAAATTTTGGGAATTGAAATTGCTAAATGAGCATAGAATGGTAAAGCACAAGATTCCTTTCGTTAAGCCATGGAAGTGTGGCCGAAGTCCCATTGGAAAATGAAAACGGCCACCTCCTTCCCTTGAGAGAATGAAAAAGGTATATTGAAAAGAGGTAGAGTAATGTTGAGTACCAATTAAGGGTGCACTACAATACATAGAGAAGGCATCTAATTGAATGAGTATGCAAAGCCTATGGAAAATAAAATTTTTAGGAACCCTATACGAAAGCTAAGGAGATTAATGCTGCAATGCGGTCTTACAACAGTGACAAGAAGAGGGAGGAAAAAAGGCAAAAATTAGTATGGTTGAAGGAGAAAAATAAACTAGATCAAATGGTAATTTGCATTGGCACTCTTAAACGTGTTGTTTTATTATATCAATTAAGTGGTTGCATGCATACGAATTCGATGTAATATTAACATTTATGCCATCGTAGGGTAATAGTCAAGAAGGGTGGTGGGCCTGAGGAGGGTACCAAGGATTTGGGAGAGGAAGTAGTATGTTTTCTTGGAACATTTAAAATAAGGATAAAGATTGAAAATTTTTTCCTTACACATTTCAAATTTCTATCATGGAATGATTCGATGTAATGTTAACATTTATGCCATCACAAGGTGACATTCAAAAAGAATGTGGGCCTCAACAAGGTAGCAAAGATGTCAAAGAGGAAGTAGTATATCTTCTTGAAATGTTTTGGATAAGGATAAAGATTGTACATTCTGTCCTTAAATATTTGAAATTTTCCTCGTAGGATGGCGATATTTCTCTAGGATAACTTTGGCAAAAAATGAGGATAAATGGTTATGAAAGAAAGTTTAAGGTGTTGCCTACATCCTTATGATTTCAACTATCTGAAGTGTACTTTGTCATGTGCTTTGATAGAAATATAATTATAAAATATAGTTTGAAATTGTAATGTTTGGTTATATATTAAGTCTTGTGATACTTGTTCCATTTTTTGTAGGATAACAACCTTAAAAATAGGACACAAGGTCTATGTTCTCATCATAAAGCAAAGCTTGACCTTATTGGCAAGGTTATAACAAGGGAATTGGGAGAGGGTAATCATGATAGAGGTAGGGATGGGGAGAACATTGGCTAGCCTACTCCATCAGTAGCGCCATGAGACATTTTCATGCTTCATTTCAAAATTTATAAGGAATATTTGACTCTGAATTGAATTGATATTCACATTACTGACCCTTCCATTCCATCCATTTGCTCTAGATGATGAGAGGAGAGACCATGATGGTAGCACTTTTATCATTAGAGATCATGTGGACCTATATTTGAAGAGTGTCATGGTGGGAAAATGTATTGTGGCCAATGTGAATAGACATGCACTTTACAACAATATTCCAATCCCACAAAGTTGTGTGAAAGTCAGGATTGTCGAGGCCATAGTTTCAAACAGTAGCATGCCTTATGCTAGTCCATTTGTAGAGGTTTTGTCTAATTCTATTTCAAATTGTACACTACTTACAATTGAATGATTTGTTGCTCTATATATTTTTGTTTCTTCAAGTTTTTGATTCAACGTAACAACTTATCCCTTTGTATATGTTTGTTTTTAAATTTTCTCATTTAAATTTACAGGTCTATTTTAGGACCAATGAGTGCAAAGTGCCAAGGTCAAAGGACATCGTTCCTACCCCCAAACCTGAGCAACCATGAACTTGCGAACCCTTGGAATTACTCTTGCTTCAGTGCACAAGGACTCGAAGAAGCATGTTAGATTTTATCAAGGCATGTTTGTTGTTGCACAAAATAGATAGCATAGGAGATGATGAGATGGAAGATAATTACACCTTTATATTGGATGTACACTTACTCTTTGGAACAATATATTTTTGAGCATCTGAACTTACTTGTTGGAATAATATAATCTTGAAAATATATGTTGTAAAGTTTAATTACTTGGTATGTTGGAGTTCAATATGTTATTTAATATTTCAATACACATGTGTTTGATTGTCATTTAATGGATTTATTTACTTTGTAACTACCTTTGTATGCCATTCTGGCTATAAGAAATGTATTCGATCCATTGTCCTCTTGTTCATTGAACTTGGATAATAACTTGTTGACTTAATAATAGGTATTATTTATTGCTACAATTAACAACTTATCTATACTTTTATTTTTTCACTTCTACTCCTTTCAAAATGGGCTTAACAACTTACAAATCCTAGAGGTACATGTTTTTCATACTATCTTGTGGTGGGTGTATGTGTAATTGATTGCAAGCATTTGAGCTTAGTAGGTATCATATGCTTTATATGTAGTTGAAGTCACTTATATTGCATGTGTACAAGATAATGTGAATCCAAACTTGTATTGTTTCCCCTTTGATATTTTTGTTTTATTATTATACTACATTTTACATCTTGGTGTTTCTGTAATTGAGAGGTAGAATGTATAAATTTCAATAATATATTTGTGCAGATAAAGTTATCAGGAATGGAAAGGGGAAAACCTGGAATAGGAAAAAGGAAGAGTGTTTAAAAATCTAGCTCTGATGGCAATGTCAAAACATTTGACAGTTATAGATTTGAGTTGAAGGCAAAACTTGCAAGGGAGGAAACCAAACAAGCGGCTTCTAACATAGACAGAATGAATGCTCAAAAAATGGAATTAATGCAAGATCGATTGGTGCTTGAGGTCATGCATGTTCAAATGTTGTCAAAGAAGGTTTAACTATTGGAAGCAAAAAATGAAAGGTTGATGTTGCTGAAAAGTGAAATGGATAAAACAATTTGTGAATTAACTACCAAGTTCATAGAGTTGACTGAGAGGAATGTGGTATTGGAGCTTGAATGACATCGATAGGAGTTGATTAATAATAATCATCAAGCAGCACATGAGGCTAACAAGAAGATGTCAAGAAAAATATCTACCAAATATTATGCCATGCTGAATGTTATGGAACATAAAATAGAGTAATGGAAGGGATTGTATAAACAGGTAGTGGGTATGGCTATAGATACTATTGATGTAGGTTTGACTTAGAATAATTAATCAAAATTGAAGGAGGAACATTTGTGATTATAATTTTTAATCTACAAACTAGAATTGGAATGCTTATGTAAGGAATATAAGTACATATGACTTTTATAGAATCTTAGTTTAGTGCATTTTGTTTGAGCAAACTGGGTATCCGTATACTACTATTAATGCAAGTTTTAATGACAATAATGTCAAAAAAGTGAAGGAATTTATATTTATAAATAGATATGAATTTATATATGATTTGTGTTGACTGTCTTGTATATGATCTCAGTTTTGTGCACTACATACTTTATATTGATTTGAATCTCCTCTTTCACCATATGTTTTTTGGTAAATCCCATTCTATGAATCAGATATTTGACGTTTAAGTGAATACTATAGTTTTTTAAAATAAAATTGCATGTGTAATAAAATGATGTTCATAGTGTAAACAATCAATTTCCACATAATTTTTCTACTATGTTTCACTGCTATATCTTCGAGCTACTAGTAAACTACATACTTTTGGAATATCCTCTAAAATTGCAATAAGTCTGCCAAAACAAAACATGTTTGAAAACATAATGTGTTTCTGCACATGCTCTGAAATTGAAATTTAACTCAGAAGGCATGGAATGGGTCTCTATGAGCATTGAGAATAAAAAATGCCTTTGAAAGCAAAATAAATATCATGTTGGAAAACATAATGTGTTTTTGAATCTGCTCTAAAATTACAATTGAACTCAAGATAGAAGAAATGAAATGAGTCTCTATTAGCATAAAGTTACAAAATGCCCTTCAAAGAAAGATTAAATACAACACAAACTAAAGTATTAGCAATTATCACCTACAAGGATAAACAATAAAACATGGAACAAGCCTACGAAAAAAAAAAATTGAAAACAAATGTGTTTTTGCACATGCTCTAAAATTGCAATTTAACTCAAGATAGGAGGCATGGAATGCATTTGTGTTATACTAAGAACAAAAAATGCCTTGGAAAGAACAACATATATCACATGTGTTGGAAAACACAATGTGTTTTGGAATATCCTCTAACATTACAATTTAACTCAAGATGGAAAAGACATGAAATAAGCACTAGATAGATATTGTGATAACAATGTGAGTGCTGGGAATGTAGCTTCCCTCTCCCTATCAGGGCAAGAGTGAGAAACAACAAAGCCTTTTCCTATGATTGCATGAATTCAGAGGCCCCTATAAAAACTATGGGGCCCTCTTGATTGAGCAAATGTGAGTTTTCTATTCTTGCATAAAGGAGCAATACAACTTGCATTCAGGATAGGTAGAGGGAGAGAAAGGAACCTTGCTTGACCTTCCACCACCCATGTGTTGGGTTGGGTGGGGGGCCCCCTATTGATGTGATTATTAGTCTCATTAACACGAATAAAAGTTTACACAACAAACCTTTTTCATCTTGAAAGATATGTTAAATTCAGGATGAATTTATGATCCCAAGTCTCTGTTGGTCAAGACTTGACCTTCTAACAGTCACTAAGGATTGATGTGTGTTGTTGTCAATCATTTCGGGGACTTACGTGCTTTGATAATTCCTACAAAGTTATTCAATATTATTTCAAATAATTTGTCATTTATGTTTTCTCTGCACAAATATTCAACAATTCTGTCAAATCTTACTCTATTAAGTCAAGATTTAAGAAAATAGATGTTAGTTTGATCCTAAATTTGAGTAATTCACTTGAATATGTCCTTTATTTGGACTAATTTTAAATATATTTCCAACTTTTGATTAGTTCTTCTACAATTATCCCTGTCTGAACTAATCTTTACTTCTGCACTTTAAATTTGCTCAAAGATTGTGCCTATAAGCATGTATTTCACTATAACTTGCCATTATTTGCATGAAATTCACTATGATGTGCAATTTTTACTATAATATGCTCTGGATATATGATTATTTCTACTAATTCATCATATTCTCATTGTATTTGCTTATGATTCATCATTGTTTGCAATTATTCTATGGTTATCTATGAAATTGAAACTGAGAAAATAGAGTTTAGAGATTAAGTTCCTAAAACTACTTAACTTTGACCAATGATCCACATACAAGCTCTAATGCTGTAATGAAAATAAGAAAACTAAATCATACTTCACCAGGATGTTCCACAGCTACGTATGATTAGTGGAAATTTTTAAAGCAAAGTTGACAACAATATGCAATAAAATGAAAGCACTTCAATAGAATGCAACATTTCACCATTACATATCTAGAAATCAACTGGAAGATTATGTAAGCTCTACAATCAGGAGGTAATCTATAGCTTCATCTTCATTAGGTATGTAAAGAATAGATACATTTAGAGAGGTGTTGAGAAAGAACCTTGTAAGAGAACTCACCGAGTTGTAGAAAATCACAAACTTGTGCTCAAAATTGGAACAAGTCAGTCTCCCTTAGTTTCAACAATGTTCGGAACCCGTGTTTAACCCTTTTCTTTACTTTGTTAGTATATTTATGTTGGATGCATATGCTTTGTAAGTCATCCCATGAGTATATTGTATTATCCCACATTCATGGGAAGTAATAGTTGTTTAGATTAGACTTAGTATATAAGTACGTGTTGAGGCCAATAAAGGCATCGACGAATTTATTGTATTGAGCTTGCTCAAAGGAGGTTGCTCCCTTGAAGTGGTCTGCGATCAATAAATTACTTCTGTGTTTCTACTATTTCTATTATTTCATGTATTTTTCATTATATTGTTGCAAGAGGTTCCTCTCATCTGGTATCAAAGCGCTTTCTTGGGCTCGTTGGGTGGAATTTTTGCCAAAAAAATTTCACAGTGGCCTCCAGGCACTGTGATTATTACAGTTCTTTTTTCTTTGCATCTGTATTATTCATTTAAATTGCAGGTTCAAATCAAGGAATAATCCCTATCCTCTTAACTGTGGGAAGTGCCTAGGCATAGCCCTAAAACTCATTGTGAGGAGTACCACAGGAACCTTGAAGTAGCTGGCCCATTAAGAGGACCTACCAGCGAAAAGGGCAATGACCCCCACTTGATTGACTAGTTCCCATCTGTGAGGTAAACCAAGAGATATTGTTTGTGGTAAAGTGGTTATCAGTTTTACCTGAGCCGTGGAGTGAGGGGTACTGCCCCAATATGCAAGCCGTTAGACAACATTAGTAGCCGAGTGAATCCCCTGAACCTTTAGGAAGCTGAAAATACCTGGGGTCCATATCTATTGCTAGTGGACAAATCGCAGATTGAATCTGTCCAGAGCCATTTGCAGATCCTGTTGCAGATCGTTTCTAGAAAAAAACAAGTAAAAAAAAATATGTTTTTTCGCCATATCTTCCTTGCTTTAGCTCCGTTTCCTCTGAAAATTCACTAGAACCCCTAAAATTCCATTCTGCATATTTCCTTCCTTGAGAATCCTATCCCAAATTCCACTTATCGAAGCCTTAAATCCCACATTTGTCTATTGTTAGGGTTTGCCATAACTTCTTTGATTCTCACCCAATCGCCTTCAAATTTTGCCACAGTGTTCATTTCCTATTTCTGCTCCTTTGTCCCTCTTGGACAAATTTTCCCATTCTTTCACCCCACTTCTGAAATACCCATTTTCTACTTCCATGTCCATCAGAAAGTGTCCAAAACCTAGTCAAACCCCAATTACCCATCAGATTTTTTCCCAAATCCAAATTTTCCTTTACTAAAAAAGTTTCTATTTTTATTTTTCTACCCATTCCAAAAAAAAAATCCTGGTTATGATTGTCACCCGCGCCGGAACAAAAAACATGGAGGAGGAACTTGCAGCCATCAAGACCAAACTCCATGATCTAGATGAAAAAATTCTTAGGCTCAATCTTCAACATTTAGCCATGAACAATAGACGGTAGCTAGAGTCTTCTACAGATATAGGGTTTTCTTCTTCTAGCAATTTTCGTGGACCAAAGCTTGATTTTCCTCACTTCAATGGTGATGATCCCACTGGATGGATATACCGGGCATAAAAATATTTCAATATGCATAATACTTTTGATGTCAACAAAGTCCCACTTGCCTCCTTTCATTTGGAACATGAAGCCCTTCAATGGTTTTGTTGGTACATCAAAGCTCATGGAGAGCCAAAATGGACAAATTTTTGCAAACTCATTTTGTAATGATTTGGCCCTAGTGCTTTTGATGACTTCATAGGAGCACTCACAAAATTGCACTAAATAGGCACTGTGAGAGAATATCAGACAGAATTTGAAAAACTAGCCAATCACACAGAGGGATTGTCTGATGAATTCTTTAGGAGTTGTTTTGTCAGTGGTTTGAAGGATGCAATTCGCTCTGAGGTTAAAATGTTCTATCAAAGCACAATGATGGAAGCCTTAGGGTTGGCTAAGTTGGTGGAGGACAAGATCACAGCTCAACAACACTCCAAATCCAATTTTGTTCCATTCAGAAATATGGATCCCCAAAGCCTTGAAATAATTCTAGCTCCTAGAACAACTCTTATCAAGCATTTGAATGAAGCAGAGATGCAGGCACATAGAGAAAAAAGACTTTGTTATAATTGTGATGACAAATTCACTCGGGGACATAGATGTGTTGAGCAAAAGCTCTATCTCTTGGATGTGGGTTCCCCACCTAAAACTAAAGTTTATGTAGATGCTCAGGATATAGTAGCTAATTAGGTTGAAACTCAGCAGTCGCCTATTGACCCTACTTCTCAGGAAGACCACCAAGAGATCTCTCTCCATGTCATAGTAGGAGTCACCACCCCACAAACCATGTGGGTCAAGGGTTACTTCAAGAAGCTCCCTCTTACAATACTCATTGATTTTGGTAGTACTCATAACTTCATTGACCCTTAAATAGCTAAATAGGCTAATTGTTTTGTTCATCCTTGCTTGAACTTTGAAGTCATGATGGCAAATGGGGGCACATTACCTTGCAAAGGGAAGTGTCACAATGTACGTATCTCTATTGGAGATTATAACTTGCACTCCGACATGTTTGCCTTGGCCTTAGGTAGATGTGATGTGGTTTTAGGCACCAAATGGTTACTCACACTTGGACCCATCTTATGGGATTTTGCTGAACTTTTTAGATGTAGTTTTCAGACAATGGGCACAAACACACATTGAAGGGCTTACAACCGAGGTCTCTCAGCATCATAAGTTCACATCAGCTGGAAAAGCTTCTTAAGAAGAATTCACATGGTGTCATTGCTCAACTTCACTCCATTCAGATGCAGCCATCTGTGGTCTCCACTACTCCATTGGCTCTATAATGAATGATGGCTATTTTGCATGTAGAATAGAAGTGGCAGCCATACCTACTAGGGAATCATTTTTGCATTAGGACTACTCACTAGAGCCTAAAATATCTCCTAGAACAATGGGTCTCCTCCCCAGTACAACAAAAATAGATCAACAAACTCATGGATTATGACTATCAGATCACTTACAAGAAGGGTAAGGACAATATTGTGGTGGATTCTCTTTCTCGCACATGTGATGACCAAGCTTCTCTTTCAACTATTTCTATGTCTATTCAAAATTGGTTAAAATCTTTCCCGCAGGCTATCTTCTATGAACTCTATGTTTCTCCATCGGTAGGGCACTCTGGGTTCCTCAAAACTTATGAGCGGGCATGGCTCCCTCTCACTGAATGGTGGTACAATACCTCCTACCACACTGCATCTAACATGACTCCATATGAAGCAGTCTATGTTCAAGCACCGCTAGCGCTCCTTCCATACTCCCCTAGCAGTTCACGAGTTCAGGCAGTTGACATAGTTCTCCGCACCTAGGATCAGATTGGGGATGATAAGATGGCTCCTTCTTCCCGCATTCATCCAATATTTCATGTCTCTTGTCTAAAGAAATTTCTTGGCACCAATGATAGAGCACAAACTATTTTGCCACAACTAGATAATGAAGGACTCATTCTTTTGGAGCTAGAGGTAATCCTCAACAGGCACACTCATCCTCTTTGCTCCTGATCCATCACAGAGGTATTAATTCAATGTAATGAAATGCACCCAGAGACTACTCCAAGGGAACCACTCCTTCAATTTCAACAACAATTTCCACATCTTATGCTTTGAGGACAAAGCTTTTCTAAGAGAGAGGGGATGTTAGGAACCCATGTTTAACCCTTCTCTTTACTTTGTTAGTATATGGTTGTTGGACACATATGCTTTGTAAGTCATCCAATGACTATATTGTATTATCCCACATTCATGGGAAGTAATAGTTGTTTAGATTAGACTTAGTATATAGTACCTATTGAGGCCAATGAAGACATCGATGAATTTATTGTATTGAGCTTGCTTAAAGGAGGTTGCCCCCTCGAAGTGGCCTGTGATCAATAAATTCCTTTTGTGTTTCTACTATTTCTGTTATTTCGTGCATTTTTCATTATATTGTTGTAGGAGGTTCATCTCAAACAATTAAATCTCTCTTTGAAAAGAGAGGTCACCATATTTTATAGAATAAGGTTCAAAAAGAGTTACATTTGATCCAATGGTTAGGATGCACTCATAATAATCAATGGTTCAGATTGGTGGCACATGATTGCTACTTGGCAATCATTCTATGGGATACAATTGGCAAGAGGAATATTCTCAGCATGTTTTATTCAACATCCTTCCAGCTGGAAGACAACGTATTCACTAGCATCTTCTAGTTTTGGTTCATGCCTCCTTTGTTTGGCTATAATTTCATCCAGTTTAACCTTCCTCCCCAAAATCCAACTTTCTTCTTCTTTTTACTTTCTACGTGTTTAACCTACAATTACAAACATACAAAATTCAAATCCAAGATAATATTAGCTTTTGAATCTCAACCTTTACTTGTGCATAAAATCACGCTCAACAAATTGTCTTAAACAACCTTAAGCTTCCATGCAATGTTATCTCAAATATCATAATGTGTGACATTTAACAAATGCATATGTCTTTTAAAGTGCAAAAATTGTCCACAAGAATATTTACTCTTTTCCACAAACATGCCCTTTATCAGAAAAAATATGCTCTTTCGAAACCATTGCCCTTTATCAGTGATATTTAAACGATTTTCCTAAACTTAGCCTCTCTATCGCTTTATCAGCGGTTTTGAGTTTTTTGGAACTATATCCTTTACCTATTTTTGTTCTATCAGTGATTTTGCAGTTTTTAGAACTTTACCTCTCATCCCCTTTTATCGTCAAATGTTCAAAGTTTAGAACTTTTCTTCTACTTTGTTATTGGCAAAAGTCAATGATTACAAAGTTTGCCCTTTTCCCACATTTATCGGCAAACATTGGAAAATATGAACTTTTCCTTTTCATCGGCAAAAGTTCAAGTTTTCAAAATTTGCCCTCTTATCACTCTAGTTGGTCTTAGGCTTGTCCAGAATTTTACACAATCTCAAACATTGCCTTATACCGGTGATTTTCAATAATCCTGAAGTTTGCTTTATATCGACGAAAGTGGACAATCATGAACTTTTCCTCTTTGTCGGAAAAAGTGCAAATTTGTGAACTTTTCTTGTTATCCTTTTCCCTTGTTATCGACAAATCAAGATAAATCAAAACTTTGAAATTGAGTTCTAAAACCCCAAGTTTCCTCAATCAAGGTTTTGCCGATAGACCTTTTCCTGACAACTTTTTTGAATTAACAAAATTCTAACAATTTGGCTCAAAACATTTAGTTAGAAAAAGTACCAATTTCTGAACTTGGACTTATACTCATTATTCTATCAACAAATGTTTAACAATATGAACTTTGCCTTTTTTATTGGAAAAAGTTCAACACAATGAACTTGCCAATTTATTGAGATTCCCTTCAATTAGAAAAAATTAGGGAGGATGAACCTCATAAACTTGTTCTTAAGCTTATCGGCAAATCAGGATAAACTGAATTTTCAAAACCACTTCAAAAAATTCAAGTTCTCCCCATGGTATTTTCACCGATCAAAGACTTTATCTTTAATTGAAAAAGACTCCTCTATCAGAAAAATGTGACAATGCAGACTTTACCTCTGGGCATGATCTTTGTTATCATCAAATCATCCCAAAACGGAACCGGCTAACCTACTTGTAGACTTAGAAGTTTTACCATTGAGCATTTTACTGAAAGGAAGCAAGGTGCACAGAAACACTTCCAACATCAAACTAATCAGGGGAATGTAGTGCAAATTTTTAGATCCTTACAATTACAGTTATGTTAAGCATGTAACATAGAGATAAAACAACAAACAACACATAGAATGCAAATGACACAAGATGTACGTGGGGAAAACCTTTTCAGGTGAAAAACCCCACACTCCAAAACCTACACAATGTATTATCAAAACTAATGATATTTACAATACACTTGCAATGCAAGTTCTTTCAGGAGTCTTCAAATGTCATTTCTAGAGTAATTTTGGTAGGATAATAGTACCTATACAAACACTATGCATACTACTACTCCAAGCACCTGATTATATAGAGTTACAAGGAATAAATGAGAAGCTTCTAGAGGTGGGCATCCATCTTGCCCACATGGCCCATTTCTCACACCCAAGGACACTTGTCCATCATGCATACACCTCTCTTCAACTATCATAACATGTAGATTTGACTTTCCCAATGTGGAGCGCTCCAACTAAATATAGGGTATGACAGATGCTCTTACGCATCTTATAGATGTCATAAAATCTGCCCAACATAACGACATTTAATGTTGTAAGAGAATCCGTCATACAAGACTAAATATAGGATATTCCTATTACAACATGTCATAACCCAACTTGGGTGCCCAAAGATGCCTTCATCTAATGCAAAGATGCTCTCCGACACTTGTCTTCACTTGTCATAGGAATCTCTATACTTGTCTCTTACATGTCATAGATTCCATCATACAAAATATCTCTTTCCACATACCACAAGATGCCAGCACATGACATATTAGTGCCACCTCAAATAGGACACCTATATTCTCATGTGTTTGACTTGACCATCCAAGTCATATTACAAGTAGGATGACATGTCACAATGCCGCCTCAAACTAAATGACAAAATAGGATGTGCAAGTAAATACAAAATTAGGCCAATAAATAAATACATAAATGAATATGATATGCTAGGAATTTACAAAGCTTGAGACACCTTAATTCCCAACATTTACTGACATCCTTTTGTCTTCATAATATCTAACCCCTTTTGTCTTCAAAGCTCCTTCAATCGGCAAAATAGTCAAAACATGAAGTTTGACTTTTCCCTTTTATCACTTAGTCAACGAATTGGCTAAAATCTGAAATTTCTAACCATGAAAATAAGCTAAGTCTTCTCTAAGTTTTTTCCTATCAGCAAAATGAGGAATATTTGAACCAAAGAAAACTTAATCTTTTTCCCTTTTCACACTCAGTCAGGGAATCAAAAAATATCTAAACTGACTAACTCTTGCAAACACCATACTTTCCTTTATAAACAATGTTGGAAACATATGAACGAAAAGGCTTAGAGCAATTTACTCTTTATTGGTTAGTTAGGAAATCGGTGAAATGTTGAACTGGCTAACTAACGAAAATATGCTAAGTTTTGTTCATGATTTTCCCGATAACACTAGACTTAACTTGTTTTGACCAAGGAAAAAATATAAAAACCCCAAACTTTTGTTACAATGCATAGGACAAATGAGAGGGGGGGGGGGGGGGGTAAATCAGTTGTATATTAAAACAATACACCCTTAAAACAAATCCAAACATCAACCTCTTATTATACATTAGTAGAATGTAAACATATGGAGCATCATCACATTCAAACACATAAGAACACCAAATTTATGTCGAAAACCCAAGAATGGAAATACCATAGTGTGGATTAGCTCACATGCATATCAATAGAAACACCAAAAACAAATACGCTCACTGCCTAAAAGAAAGGCTCACTACCCAAAAGAGAGAAGAAAGAAGAAGACTGTTATAGAAAGATTCACTATCTCAAAACAATAGGAGAAATCCACCATTGCCACTTCCTACTATTCACAACCTTTGGCTCATTGCCTCTAGTAACTTCAAGCACACTGAAATGTAGACACCTTCTACTTACTGCATTTCAGAGTCATAAGCATTTAAGCTCACACACAACTCACTACCCTTGATTCACATTCACATCATCTTCTCTACCTTGCTCCACTCAACTTCATCTTACATTTATACCATCTACAACCAAGACCTATCTCAATTAGTTCGGTCCTAATGAAGTGTGTGCACCTCAAACATGCAACACCAATCAAGTTAGCACTAAGAACTTCCATGGTGGAAAGAAGTGTAAGTGGAACATGTCAAGGGTTAACTAGGACTCAAATCTGTATCATCAAGCTGCTCAACACATCGACAATCCACAAGGTACCTCTGTAAATAGCACTAGCAAGCCAGGTCAGCCAAACCTAAGCTAATGGCCACATCCATGCTTCTCCAAGACTAAAAACATCATGTAGACCAAAGAGAAACACTCCACAACATCCACACACTTTTCCAAAATATTCAACATAATCAAAATCTTTTGCAACACTGCCACAACCACTTTAAATAGCTTGATTGGCTTCATTTTGCACATCAGGATACACTGCTATTCAACACCAACACAATAACTGAACTTGTAAAGCACCCTAAAACTAGAAACTTTGAGGGAAGGTAGATAAAGAAACTATAATTACTTTCCCAGATCCACAAGACAAGAAACTATAACATGGAGAAATGCAGAGCATTCTCATTTCTTCCAAATAAACTTCTTCATAGTCAAGCACTCTGTAAAACACATCTTCTACTACTGTACAATCCATAACTTGAAACTATAGATATAACACTTTTGAACACCTCTAATCAACTCTTCCAAACCATATAGTCATATCTTCAACTATGAGGAAATGCGGAGCAGATCACTAAACATACCTCTATCACACTGCACACCTTTTTATCAAATTTTCCAAAAAGCACTTTTAAGCCAAGTGAATTACCTACTAGAGGTTGACATCAATGAAAACACCAACAAGTTTCCAACAATCTCCCCCTTTGTCATTGATGGCAACACCAACTTTCTGAAAAACCAGATCAAGACCTAAAGCAATCAATTAGTAGCTCAGTAGTAGTCCCCCTGACTGGAGCAACTCTTTCTCTTCACACACTTTATTAAATAGTAGTTTTTCAACCACTTTAACTCTCTCCCCCTTTGACATCAATGGCAAAGGGCAAAAAATACAATACCAGCAAGTACCGGCTTTATCTTCACTGCTCTCACTTTTCTGCACTCTCCCCCTTAGGGTCATAAGATATGCTCCATCTAACTGCACCAACCAATAGTATCACTACCTACTCCCCCTGAGAGGTAGCCTTCAACATCAGTCTAGGACCAAAAATGTATCTTGAAATGCTTCCCGGACAAATGCACACACTTATGCATCTAGTTAAAAGGAGGGGCAATAACCTCTAATGGTGTAGTCACAGTAGGAGGGTTCATAGAATGAATTGTCCAGACCGTGCAACTAGAGTAAAAAAAATGTAAACAACTCAAAGATATAGAACAAATGCAGATTTAGTCATTTAGTACATTATAGAATTCAAATACAGATCAGCCGAAAACATGTGGGCTTGCAATTAGGGCTCAAAGGCCTGATTTCAGAATATCAAGATATGCGCAAGATATAGCTTTGAAGGTCCTTCACAATAATTCCAAACCATCTATCTTCTAAAACATGAAAAATATCCTAACTACTTTCCTAGGGATCTATTACATCCTTATATATCATCTCTGGTACAAAAGATTCCTCTGCGTCAGCCAAGGAAGATCACAAACTCTAATGAAGAGCTATAACATCTGTACATGGATAGGTCGGACCTAATCATGTAGAACACCTCCACAAATGAATGGAATGGTGTGCCGATCTCGGGAAAGGTTGGCCATTAACAATAGAACATTGAATGATGTGCCATTAAACTTTGAAGATTGTGAAATGCTCTGTAGGTCTTCTCCTTTAGCTAATTATTTGAGATTGCCAGGATGCTCTGCTTTGAGAAAACAGTCAATCTTGTGATAGCAATAACTTTCTAGTAACTTATCCAAATGCTCTGAATTCTAGATATGATGTAGATGAACATGTATAAATGTTAAGTGTAGCTCCGCAAGATCTAAAATGTAACTGCGGTAGAATGCGGACCAAAATACAAAAACTACTTCTAACTAAACTAACTGAATTGAACTAGAAAATAAAAGGAAACAAACTGAACTGCAAAAAAATTGAAATGCAAATATTTTTGGTTGATGCAAGATTTCTCTTGAATAAGGGATGCTCCTACATCAGACATCTGGGGTTATTGAAAAAGTGATTTCCTCACTTTGTTGGGTCTGCCTTTCCACTTCACAAGGTATTCTTTATATTGTCTTCCTTTGGTACTGCATCCAACTCTATCATCCAAGCTGTCTTCAATCTTCTCTCGTGCTTGTTGTGGTAACTACTTCTTCAAGCCCTATGCCATGTTGTTACTGAACTCTGCTTCATGATGCTAGTATAGGTCTACAATATTGAAAATAGGTGATATGCCCAATGTCTCTGGTAGTTCCACTTCATATGCATTTCTCGATTCAAATTTTCTGAGTATCCTATAAGGTCCAAACTTCTTCATCTTCAACTTGTTATATGTTCCAATTGGAAATCTCTCTTTTCTCAAGTACACCATTAGTTCATCTCCAACTATAAATTCTTTTGTCTTCTCTTCCCATCTACTTGCTCCTTATACTTGCTATTCATATTCTCCAAATGCTTCTTCACTTGATTATGCATTGCTTCCATATGTACTACAAATTATTCTGCTTATGTACTTCTCTTTTCCGCCATACTGATATCTCTCAATTCTGCAACTCCTCTAGGGTTCACTCCAGTAACAATCTCAAAAGGTGTTCTTTTGATACTCCTATTTAATGAATTATTTTATGTAAACTCTGCTTGTGAAAGAATCAAATCCCAACTTCCTTCTTTTTCTTCAACCAAACATCTCAACAAGTTTCCCAAACTCCTATTCACTACCTCTGTTTGTCCATCAGTCTATGGATGAAAAGTTGAACTAAACTTCAAATCTATCTTCATCTTCTTCCAAAGTCTCTTCCAAAAATATCCAACAAAATTTGTATCTCTGTCTGAAATTATACTCTTAGGTAATCCATGCAATCTCACAATCTCCTTGAAAAATAAGCCAGCTACATGCAGTTCATCAGTTGTCTTCTTACAAGGTATGAAGTGAGCCATCTTTGAAAATTTGTCTACCACTACAAATATTGAATCATGTCCACTCTGTGTCTTAGGCAATCCCATCACAAAATCCATACTTATGTTCTCCCAAGGTCTCTCTAGTACTATCAGAGGTTTGTACAATCTAGTATTTTGACTACTCCCTTTTGCAACATGACAAACTCTACAACTCTACACAAATTTCCTAACATCCTTATGTATCTAAGGCCAAAAGTAATTTTCACTCACCAATGCCACTATCTTATCAATGCAAAAATGTCCTGCCAATCCACCACTATGTTTCTCCTTCATCAAATTGTCTCTCATTGAACTTCTAGGTATGCACAACTGATTTCCTCTAAACAACATATCTTCCTAAATGAAATAATCTAACCACTTATTTCTACTTGTCACAATAGGTTCCTTGTATTCTTTCGAAGGCTCTGCAAAATCAGTGTCTCCCTCATACATGTTCTTCAATTCCTCAAATCTCAATACTTCAACTCTCATCTCTATTAGCAAGTTTCTTCTCCTACTCAATGCATCAGCAACTTTGTTTGATTTTTCACTCCTATGCTTCAACACAAAAGTATAACTCTGCATGAACTCTACCCATCTCATGTGTCTCTGATTCAACTTACCTTGACTATTCAAATATTGCTAAGCTTGATGATCTGTATACAACACAAACTCCTTAGGCAAAAAATAATGTCTCCACTTCTTCAAGGCTTGAATTATGGCATAGAACTCTTGATCATAAACTGAATATCTTCTCCTCACATCATTCAACTTCTCACTGAAATATGCTACAAGTCTTCCTTCTTAACTTAATACTGCTCCAATCACATTTCCACTTGCATCACAATCAACTCGAAATACCTTATTAAAATATGGTAATGCCAAAATAGGTTGCTCTGTCACCTTTTGCTTCAATAGTTCAAAACTTTTATTAGCTTCTAATGTCCACTTAAAGTATTTTCTATCACCTCTCATGGTCTCTATCATAGGGTTACATACTGAACTAAAATTTCTGATGAACTTCCAGTAGAAACTAGCTAATCCATGAAATGATCTAACCTCTCTAATGCTCTCTGGTGTAGACCATTCAACAATTGCTCTCACCTTCTTAGGGTCCATCTTCAATCCTTCCGCAGAAATCACAAATCCCAAATATACCTATTCTTCCTTCATGAAACTACACTTCTTGATGTTTATCATCAATTTCTCCTCTCTCAACCTCTGCAAAACTTGTCTAATATGCCACAAATGTTCTTCTCTTGTCTTACTGAAAATTAGATTGTGATCCAAATATACAATCACAAACTTGTTGCAATTATGGGCCTAACTGTTGTTATCATTGATGTCAAGGATTGGATGAGTTGTGTGCTGAGGATATTGAGAAAATTAGTCCTATCAAAAACAAAGAAGATTAGTGAAGACAGTGAAGCTCTATGAAGTGAAGATCCTTGCTACATGAAGATCAGAGAATACGCATCAAAGGGTTTGTAGATATGTGTCTAAAGATGATCCAGTCAAGATTTGAGAGGTCCACATGAAAATATGGAGGAGTTATAGTCATAAGAGTAAAACCAGTTCTGGTAATTGTCCAAAAGTGACAAAGTGACCCAAATAGGTCCAGTGAGATCCGGTAATACAATATCATGTTCTACGGATCTGATGGCATATTTGGGAGGCTAATGTGAATTAACAACTCAATTAGTTCATGGTTTGGAGGTCCACAAGCAATCCTTCTAATGTGACAGTGATGGGTAACTGTGTTCTTGAGGTTCTAGATGAAGATACAAATAATTACAATAAGGAGAAGTGGTGTAGATGTTCCTGGTGATTTAAGCAAGCTTGTGGGGGTCTCTAGATTATGTCCAGTTCATGTTGGCAGTCCGCATTGAAGATTTAGCTCGTAATTGAAGACTTACCTTTGGGTGATGATGTTCTTCCTAGTCTTGGCTGACCGAATGGTTTGCGCTATTGTAGATGATCTTGAAGATGCTTTTGCTAACCATGAAGTGTTCCTCTAAGAAGATTGAAGTCCCAGCTATGTGTGGCTAATAGTGTAGTTATGTGTATGAAGTTTTTGTAATAAGTCAAGTTATATTTTTGTAATTGCTCTGTAATAAAATAAGTGTATGTTGTGCCGACTTTGATGATCATTCCAAAGTCAATGTCATGTATAAATAAGAATTGTGAAGTCATTCAAATGCATCCTTGTGGTGATGAGAAGGTGGTAGTGAAGAGGAGCAAAAAGTAGGGGAGGGGTGTTGAGATTAAATGGAACTGACTCAAGCATAGTGAAGATGCTAATCTCCAGTTCAAGTATGTAATACTTATATTTTTATGTAGACATTGTGTCTCCTGTAGGCAATGGCCCTTTTGTGAGCAGTGTGCTCAGGTAGTGAGCCCTAACTGGCAAGTGCCATTTTATTCATCTTATTCTTTTAACAAAGAATACAATCTTGGGCTAGTCACCCCATGGTTTTTCCCTTAATCGGGTTTTCCACGTTAAAATCTTGGTGTTGTATGTGTTGAATTTGTTTCTTCTCTTGAACTCCCACATTATGCTTCATGATTAAATCTTTGATATGCTAATGAAATATAAGAAAGTTTAAAAGGAACAGTAGTTTGGTATCAACTGATTCACCCCCCCTCTTAGTAGCTTGTCCTAAATCCATCAATTGGTATTAGATCTAAGTTCCTCTAGAAGAAGCTTAACTACTTGAGGAGATCTAGGATGTCGACCTACAAGGATAGTCCAAGGTTTGATGGAACAAACTTCACTGCCTAGAATAGCCACATGGAATGTCACTTACAATTCATGGGAGATCAATATTGGAACATAACCTCAACTAAATATGTTCCCCCAAAGAATGGTCCAACAACTATAGATGAAGTCAGGGATGTAGACAATAATCTTCAAGCGAAAGAAGCCCTACTGAGAGCCTTGTTTGATTCAGAGCTAACAAATGTTATGGGATTGAAGACTACTTATGAGATTTGGACAAAGCTAGAAAATCTTTATGAAGGAGACAAATATGTTAACTATTCCAAGCTGCAAAGTTTGAAAGGAAAGATTGAAAACTTAAAGATAAGCGAAGATGAGAATATCACTTTATATATGTCAAAAGTAAATGAGCTTGTATGTGGCATTAGATGTGCTGGTGCAATATTGGATGAAGATGAGATTGTTGCCAAAGTTCTCAGATCTTTACCTTCTGCTTACAAACACAAAGTTTCTACCATTGAGGAAATTAGATCTTTAACAACTATTATAAGGGATCAACTAGTTGGTAAGATATTTGCATTTGATTTGGCTGAGTTTGGTGATGCACTCTGCAAGACAGAATCTGCATTCAATGCTAGTGCCTCTACAAAAGGAAAACAAAGATATGATCTAGGAGAAAGTTCCTCAAGGAAATCAACTTGGTATGATAAAGCAAGAAAAGATCTAGAAGAGGATGAATTAGAAGTTGAACAACTTGAAGCCCTCATTGCAAAGAGATTGCCAAGAGGATCTGGTAAGTATGAAGTAAAATTACCTTTTAAATGCTTTACCTGTAATAAGATTGGTCATTTTGCCTCAAGATGTCTAGAAAGGTTTTCAAGGTCAAACCCTAATAGATCAAGGCTTCAAAAGAAGTGTTACTATGTTCAAGAAGATGATTATGAAGGAGTAAGTGATGATGAATCTAAGATAGGAAAATAATTTGGAAGTGACTGGGTGTTTATTTCCATCAAGCAAGAAGGTCCAATGCCTATTGAATCTGCCAATCATAAGATGATAGAAAGTGCTTTGGTTGCTCAGGTTGAAGAAAATGATGAATGGGTTATTGACAGTGGATGCTCTCACCATATGACTGGTGACAAGAGTAAGTTCTTAAGCTTGGAAAGAGATGAAGGTGGAGTTGTAAAGTTTGGAGATAATTTTGCTGGTAGAATTAAAGGCAAATGAACTATTTCTTTTGATGGAAAGAACAAAACTAGTGATGTTCTGTATGTTGAAGGTCTGAAGCATAATCTTCTTAGTGTTGGATGGTTGGTGGATAAAGGCTATGATTTTTGATTCAAAAATAGAAAATGCAAGATCTTTGAAAGGTCTGGAACTAAGATTGTATCCAGTACACAGACAAAAGGTAACATCTTCCAATTGGTTGGTACTGGAAAAAGTTGTCTATTTGTTCAAATTGATCAGAGTTGGTTGTGGCATAGGAGAACGTGTCATATTTTGATAATATCATCAAGATAAGCATCACTCTAGTTGTAAGAGATCTTCCAAGACTGGTGAAACCCACTAACAGTTTGTGTAAAGAATGTCAGTTGGGTAAGTAGAACAGAGTCACATGCAAATGTAAGGAACAATCTTCAACTGGACTGTTAGACTTGGTACACACTGATCTCTATGGTCTGGCAAGAATCAGGAGTCTGCAAGGAGATGGGTATTTCATGCTACTGATTGATGACCACTCCCAGATGATGTGGGTAACTTTCTTAAAAGAGAAATTTGAAGCACTTGAGAAGTTCAAAATATTCAAGGCTATGGTGGAAAATGAAACTAGCATAAATATAAAATGCCTCAGGTCTAATAGAGGTGGAGAATTCACATCCGGTGAGTTCATAACATTCTGTGAGAACATTGGATAAAGAGACAATTATCTGCTCCAAGGACTCCACAGCAGAATGGAGTAGTGGAGAGAAAGAACTGGACCATCTAGGAAGCATCTAGGACCATGATGATGGAAGTAAATGTTCCTTAGATCTACTGGAGAGAAGTTGTAAGCACTACTATCTATAATTTTAATCAGGTACAAATCATAGGCAATACTGGTAAGACTCCTCATGAACTTTGGTTTGGCATCACTCCTACTATGAAGTATTTCAGAGTCTTTGGTAGTAAATTCTATATCAAAAGAGATGAAGACCTTGGCAAGTTTGATGCTAGAAGTGATGAAGGAATATTCTTGGGATATTCTACTCAAAGCAAAGCATACCGGTGTTATAACAAGAGATTGAGAAAGATTGTAGAAAGTACAAATGTGAAGGTTGATAAAGACATGGAAAATCCCTCAAGGTATTATGAGTATGAAGCAGATGATCATAATGATGTCTCAGACCAAGGAGAACAAGTCCTAACTCCAATTTAGATTCAGACTGATCTGGAGAATCCTGAAATACAAGAAGAGACAAGTTTGGATGAACCTGTCGAAGAATTAGAAGTCCAAGAGAATCCCAAAACTCCTAGGTATGTAAGACTAAATCCATCTGATGATCAGATCATAGGAGATAAAAGAAAAGGTGTTCAAACAAGAAGAAAAATTTCTCAAGATTGAATGAAGTATTGTTTGATTTCAAAGGTTGAACCAAAAGGAGTAAGTGAAGCATGCAATGATGAAAGCTAGGCTAAAGCAATGGAGGAAGAATTGATGCAGATTGAAAAGAACCACACTTGGGATCTTGTTCCCAGACCTAAGGTCAAAAATGTGATTGGGACTAAGTGGGTCTTCCAGAATAAACTAAATGAAGATAGTGAAGTAGTCAGAAACAAAGCCAGATTGGTCTGTAAGGGTTATTCTCAAGTAGAAGGAGTTGACGTTGAAGAAACTTTTTCTCCAGTGGCAAGAATTGAAGTAGTCAGATTATTTATTGCTTTTTCCACCTTTAGAGATTTCAAGGTGTATCAGATTGATGTCAAGTCTGCATTCCTAAATGGTGATTTGGAAGAAGAGGTATACATTGAGCAACCAGATGGATTTCAATTATCTGATCATGGAGACACAGTCTACAAGCTGAAGAAGGCATTGTATGGACTCAAACAAGCCCCAAGAGCCTGGTATGAAAGATTGGACAAACATCTTTTGAAGATTGGTTTCAACAAAGGTACTGTTGATAGTAATCTATATTTTAAGATTGATCATGAAAATGTCTTGATTGTTGAAGGATTTGTTGATGATATCATTTTTGCAGGGAAAGATAGTATGTGCAAAACTTTTGTAAAACAAATGCAAAGTGAATATGAGATGTCTGTGCTTGGGGAAATGAATTTCTTCTAGGGTCTTCTTTCACTCAAACAAAGAAAGGAATCTTCATATCACAGACCAGGTATGTGAAAGAATTGTTGAAGAAATTTGGGATGGAAGATTCAAAGGCAATGAATACTCCCATGGCAACCGGATGTAAGCTGAGTAAAGATGATGAATCCCCTAAGGATGATTAGAAAAAGTACAGGTCAATGATTGGAGGATTACTCTACGTTACTTAAACTAGACCTGATATTATGAATTATGTCGGTCTTGTTGCTAGATTCCAAGATGATCCTAGAGAGTCTCATGTCATGGAAATCAAGAGAATTCTTAGATATCTAAAGGGAACAATTGAGTATGGATTATGGTATCCTAAGGATCATGATTTCTCTCTTCATGCATATACAGATGCTGATTGGGTAGTAGATGTGGATGACCGGAAGAGTACTAGTGGTGGTGCATTCTTTTTGGGAAAAAGATTGGTTTCTTGGCTAAGCAAGAAACAAGAGGCAATATCTCTGTCCACTGTAGAAGAAGAGTATATTGCAGCAGTAGGCAGTTGCACTCAAGTATTGTGGATGAAACAAATGCTAAGAGATATTAGATTAGAGTATCATGAACCTATCACAATCTTTTGTGATAATTCAAGTGCAATAAACATATCAAAAAATCTGATGTTGCATCAAAGACAAAATGTATATCCATCAAGTTCCACTTTTTGAGAGAGCAGGTGAACAAAAGTGAAGTCAGATTGGAGTTTGCACCCTCAAAGGACCAGATTGTAGACATTTTTACTAAACCTCTACCTAAGGACTCTTTTGAGTATCTCAGGGAGAAGTTAGGGGTTACTACCCCTCTAGTTCTGAATTAAGGTGCACTGATGTACATCAGTCTAGAGGATCCCACAGTCATATCTTGTGATCTAGATTGATGTTAGGAGGTTGTTACTTAGGGGGAGTAGTCTATATGTTTTTGAAGTATGAGAAGTGGTTGCAAGTATGTGCCCTTTTCCATTGATATCAAAGGGGGAGAGAAGACATGTGAAAAGTAAAAGTGGTTGTTGATCAAAGGGGGAGCAGTAAACGAGTATAAAACATGTGAATGGTTGTTGTTCATAGGGGGAGCTATGTCAGTCAATTAGGAGAAGTTCTTGTCTTGATGGTTAAAATAGTTTTTTACATTATATGTTGCCATTAATGACAAGGGGGAGATTGTTGCAAGTATGTGCCTAACTGGTGTTGTCATTGATGTCAAAATTCTCCTGTTGCATTGATGTTAAGGATTGGATGAGTTGTGTGCTGAGGATATTAAGAAAATTAGTCCTATCAGAAATAGAGAAGATCAATGAAGACAGTGAAGCTCTATGAAGTGAAGATCCCAACTAGATGAAGATCAGAGAATGCGCATCAAAGGGTTTGTAGTTTTGTGTCTAAAGATGATCCAGTCAAGGTTTGAGAGGTCCACATGAAAATATGGAGGAGTTATGGTCATAAGAGTAAAACCAGTTCTGGAAACTATTTAGAGGTGACAGAGTGACACAGATAGGTCCAGTGAGATCTGATAATACAATATCATGTTCTACGGATCTGGTGGCATATTTGGGAGGCTAATGTGAATTAACAACTCAATTGGTTCATGGTTTGGAGACCCACAAGCAATCCTTCTAATGTGATAGTGATGGATGACTGTGTTCTTGAGGTTCCAAATGAAGATGTGAATAATTACAAGAAGCAGAAGTGGTGCAGATGTTCCTAGTGATTCAAGCAAGCTTGTGGGGGTCTCTAGATTGTATCCAGTTCCTGTTGGCGGTCCGCATTGAAGATTCATCTCATAATTGAAGACTTACCTTTGGGTGATGTTCTTCCTAGTCTTGGCTGACCAAATGATTTGCATTGTTGTGGATGATCTTGAAGATGCTTTTGTGAAGCATGGAGTGTTCCTCTAAGAATATTGAAGTCCCAGCTATGTGTGACCAACAGTGTAGTTATGCGCATGAATTTTTTGTAATAAGTTAAGTTGTATTTTTGTAATTGCTCTATAGTAAAATAAGTGTATGTTGTGCCGACTTTGATGATCATTCCAAAGTCAATGTCATGCATAAATAAGAATTGTGAAGTCATTCAAATGCATCCTTGTGGTGATGAGAAGGTGGTAGTGAAGAGAAGTGAAAAGCAGAGGAGAGGTGTTGAGCTTAAATGGAACTGACTCAAGCATAGTGAAGATGCTAATCTTCAGTTCAAGTATGTAATACTTATATTCTCCTGTAGATAGTGTGTCTCCTGCAGGCAGTGGGCCTTTTGTGAGTAGTGTGCTCAGGAAGTGAGCCCAACTAGAAAGTGCCATTTTATTCATCTTATTCTTTTAATAGAGAATACAATCTTGGGTTAGTCACCCCGTGGTTCTTCCCTTAACTGGGATTTCCACATTAAAATCTTGGTGTTGTATGTCTTGAAATTGTTTCTTCTCTTGAACTCTTGCATTATGCTTCATGATTGAATCTTTTATATGCTAATGAAATATAAGAAGGTTTAAAAGGAATAGTAGTTTGGTATCAACTAATTCACCCCCCCTCTTAGTTGCTTGTCCCAAATCCAACAAAACTTACCCAAGAATTTCTTCAAGACTTCATTCATCAATCTCATGAAAGTACTCGGTGGATTTGTCAATCCAAAAGGCATCACTAACCACTCATACAATCCTTCATTTGTCTTAAAAGTAGTCTTCCATTCATCTCCTTCTCTAATTTTGATCTAATCATATCCACTCTTCAAATCTATCTTTGTGAAATATCTTTCTCCACTCAAATAATCCATGATATCATCCATCCTAGGTAAATGAAATCTATACTTAACTGTGATCTTGTTTATTTCTCTAGAGTCAGTGCACATTCTCCATTCTCCATCTTTCTTAGTTTCTAGCACTACAAGCACTGCACAAGCACTCAAACTTTCTCTGGTCAAGCCTTTTCTCAACAACTCTTGTATTTGCCTATTCAATTTCTCATTCTCTGTCAGTGTCATTTTATGTGTTACTTTGTTAGGCAAACTAGCTGCTGGTATAATCTCCATGCGATGACTTATACTCCTTATAGGTGGCAATCCCTGAAGTACATTATCTGATATGATGTCTTCATACTCTATCAGCAACTCTGTTATCTCTTCCAGATGTGATTCTTCAGTGTCCTTCAATGTTTCAGGTTTCTTAGGAATCAAGGCATAACACATGTTCTCATGTCTCAAACCATCCAAGAACTTCCTTTCATCTACCAAACAGATTCTAGCATTCCCACATACTTCATTCTTAGGATCATCTTCCAAAGGAATCAAGGTAATTCTCTTTCCATTTGCTGTTATAGTGTATGTATTCTTTCTCCCATCATGTATAGCTTTTCTATCATACTGCCAAGGTCTACCCAACAAAATATGACATACATCCATAGTCATAATATCACACAAGACTTCATCATGATAAGATCCAATATGAAATTTCACCAAACATTGTTCACTCATCAATACCTTATGATCATCCTAAATCCATGCTATCTAATAGATCTTAGGGTGTTTCAATCTTTCCAACTTCAGCTTAGTCACCATCTCCTCTGAAACTAGATTATCTCAACTACCACTATCAATTACAACTTTACAACATTTACCTCCTAATTTGCATCTTGTCCTAAACAAACTCTTCCTCTGCGGTGGCTCCTCATTTGTTTCTTCTTGAAATAGTACTCTCCTCATCACAAGTGATTGTCCTTTCTCTAGTTTACCAATTGAATTAGGTGATCCAATAGGTTCTTCTTCAACATAAGCTACTCTTCCACTATTCTATGTTATTTTGCTTGTACTCCCTTGATACATTCAAATGCTCTATGTCCTTCACCTCCACACTTGAAACAAGTGCCTCTGAATGTTTTCTTATCAAATCCTCTTCCTTCTTTTCTGTATCCCTCATTCCGGTATGCACTAGGGTTTTCTCTCTGATAAAAATTTCTATCATCTCTCCGGTAAGCATTATTATCTCTGTCATCCTTCTTAAATGGGTTGTCAAGCTTGTTCTACTCTGGATGCACTCTGTCTCCTCTGAAAAATGTTCTTCCTCTCTCAAATCTACCTCCTCTGCCTCTCTATCTCTGATCATGTATCTTATTTATCTTTTCTTCAATTTTTAGGGAAAACTGATATGCTTCTTCTAGAGATATCATGCTCACCAGACTTAGTTCTTCTTGAATGTTCAATCTCAGTCCATTGATGTATCTAGCCACTTTCTTCTTTCTTACTTCACTATGTCCAATATTGTAATCATTTTATGAAATTATTCAATATACTCTTTCACAGATTTCTCCTTTTGTCTCAGGTTCTGGAATCTTTTCAACAGCTCTAGCTCATCGTCAGCAGGTATGAATTGATTCTTCAATTTTTTCACCATCCCATCCCACTTTGTAATCTTTTCTTTTCCTCTTCTATTTCTATCCAACTAAACTTCTTTCCACCATATAGCAGCATGAATTTTCAACGTTGTCTTTGCAAATTTCACCTTCTCCAGATCTTCAACTTCTTCATACTCAAAGTATTCTTCCATGTCATTTATCTAGTCAATCAACTCTTCAAGGTTCAAATTACCCATGTAGTTCAACACATAAACTCTACGTCTCTTTCCAATCTTTGAAATAGCTCATAAGATCTTTACTTGATCTGGTTCTTCTTCTTCTTCACCACCTCCTAGGGTTTCTCTAGTTTGTTCAACAGATTGAAATTCTTCCTCATCGTCACTTTCAACATTAGGTCTCAGTGTAAATCCTCTTCGCCTATCCTCTTTGATAGAATCCAATCAAATTCACATTGTTTTCATCATTTCCATCATCTCATCCATCATTCCATCCATTATTCCAACAACAACAACTCTCCTCGGTGACATTCTTCCTAGGATCAAGTGCAAACGGCCTCAAGTTCAGTGATCAGGCTATAAGGTGACAACTGCCTCACAATTGGTGATCGGTTGCAACAAAAGTAACCTACCTCAATTCATCGATCTATCCACAACAAGATCTTACATTCCTTCACCAACTTCACTCAATTCACTCCCAAAGATTCAAACTTTCACTCTGATACCACTTGGTGCAATCACGGTAGGAGGGATGACAGAACGAACTGTCTGGACTGTGTAGCTAGAGTAAACACAATGGAAACAACTCAAAGATATAGAACAAATATAGATTCAGTTATTCATTTTATTATGGAATTCAAATATAGATCGGTCAGCAACATGCGGGCTTACAAATAGGGCTCAATGGCCAAATTTCATAAAATCAGAATATGCGCAAGATATAGCTCTGAATCTCCTTTGCAATAATTCCAAACCATCTATCTTCTAAATCATGAAAACTATCCTAATTGCTTTCCTAGGGGTCTATTACATCCTTATATATCATCTCTGGTACAAAAGATTCCTCCGTGTCAGCCAAGGAAGATCACAAACTCTAATGAAGGCAGTAATGTGTGTACACAGATAAGTCGAAACTAATCATGTAGAACACCTCTGTAAATGAATGGAATAGTGTGCAGATCTTGGAGAAGGTCAGTCACGAACCATAGAACATTGAATGATGTGCCATTCAGCTTTGAAGATTGTGAAATGCTCCACAGGTCTTCTCCTTTAGCTGATTATATAAGACTGCTAGGATGCTCTGCTCTAAGAAAATAGTCAATCTTTTGATAGCGATAACTTTCCAGTAACTGATCCAAATGCTCCAAATTCTAGATATGATGTAGATGAACATTTCTAAATGCTAAGTCCAGCTCCACAAGATCTAAAATGTAACTATGGTAGAATGTGGACCAAAATATAGAAACTGCTTCTGACTGAACTGACTGAGCCGAGCTGGAAAATAAAAGGAAACAAACTGAACTACAAACAAACTGAAATGCATTTTTTTTGGTTGATGTAAGATTTCTCTTGAACTAGGGATGCTCCTGCATCACCTAACTTCTACCAGAGATACTCAAAATTAGTATCTTTAGGAAGAGCCTTTGTAAAGATATCTAGAATTTGATCTTTGGTAGGCACATACTCTAATTTCACTTCATTCTCTGCAACCTTCTCTCTTAGGAAGTGATACCAGATTGAAATATGCTTTGTCCTTGAATGCATTACATGATTCTTTGAAATGTTGATAGCACTTGTATTATCACATTAGATAGGAATAGGTTCATATGATACTTTTATATCCTTCAATGTCTATTTCATCCATAACACCTATGCAACAAGATGCTTCTGCAATATACTCTGCCTCTGTAGGAGATAATTACACTAAAGCATGCTTCTTACTTAACCGTGAGATGAGTCTACTTCCCAGAAAGAAAGTACCACCACTTGTAATTATTCTATCATCTGTACATCCTACCCAATTTGCATCTGCATATGCACTCAAGGAGAAATAAGTATCCTTGGGATACCATAGATGAAACTCTGGAGTGCCTTTCAAGTATCTGAATATCCTCTTTACTGCTAAAACATGTGACTCTAGCATTTTCTTTAAATCTAGCCACAAGGTAAACTGCATGCATGATATCTGGTCTGGTAGCAATCAAGTATAACAATCCACCAATCATTGATCTATACTTCCTCTGATTAGCCTTAGGAGATTCAACATCTTTTCTTAACTTACACCCAGTAATCATGGGAGTATATACTAGTTTGGAGTCTTCCATTCCAAACTTCTTCAACATTTCCATAGCATACTTTGACTATGACATGAAACTACCATTTTCTGATTGACTGATTTGTAACCCAAGGAATAAATTCATTTCTCGACATGTTGACATTTCAAATTCTTTATGCATCTCTTCTATAAATCTCATGCACATACCTTCACTTCCTCTAAATATTATATCATCAACATATACTTGCACAGTCAGAATTTGATATTCTTCAACTTTGAAATACAGATTGCTATCTATCATGCCCTTTTTGAATCATTGATGTAGCAGGTACCTATCCAACCATGCATATGAAGCTCTAGGAGCCTGTTTGAGTCCATACAATGCCTTCTTCAATCTGTAGACTATTGCAAATATGTGTCTGATGTGTTGTCATTGATGTCAACATATCCTTCTGTCATGAACAGTGAAGATAGTGTAGAGGACTGATCAGTATTTCCAGTAAATTGAAGATCTGAGTATGTGGATAAAAGGGTTTGTATAGGATTGCCTATTGTTTCTCTAGTTGAGATTTGATAGGTCCACATGAAGATTTGAAAAAGTTATGGCTCTTTGAGTAGAACAAGTTTGTGTAGTTATTCTATTATAGAGTGGTAAGAAGTTGGTCTGGATTGGTCCAGTATGAGCATATTGTGATCTACAGATCTAGAGGCATGTCTGGGATGTTGGTGTGTTCCCTCAACTTGAGTGGTTCATGGTTTGGAGGTCTGGAAGCAATCTTTTTAGTATGACAGTCATGGCAGTGTGTGTTCTTGAGGTTTAGTGTAAAGATGCAAGTGATTCTAATGATGCAAAGTGGTGTGGCTGTTCCTGTTGACTTAATTGTACTTGTGATGGTCTCTGGATCGTGTGGCTATTGTGTTGGTGGTATGCATTGACAAAGGAGCATGTGATTGAAGTTTTTCTCTTGGTTGTTGTTGTTCTTCCCAGTCTTGGCCAACCAGATGTTCCTAGTGTGTTGTGGATGATCTAAGGATCATTTTTTGAAGCATGGCGTGATAATAGAGAAAGATTCAAGTCTTAGCTATGATTGGCCGATAGTGTAAAGATCCGCGTTAAGTCTGGCCAACCTTATTGATCATACCAAGATGGATGAAGTGTATAAATACTTGTTGAAGAGTTGTCAAACATTATCCTTGTGCAAAATAGATTAAATCTGAATAAAGGATCACAAGTAGAGCAGAGAAGAAAAGGAGCAAGAGAAGTATAGAGTGTGAATGTAGTAAAGAAGAATCTGGGGCAAAGCAGAAGTTTTTGAGAATTCATTGAAAATAAACCAGGCATGAAGTAGATGTTATTTCTTAGTTAATTCATTATGTTCTAAATTAATTTTGTAGGTAGTGAGTCTCCTCTTTTGAGGAGTGAGCTCTGGGCAGTGCGCCCGAAGGCATGTACCTTCTATTTTTCTAAAGTACTTTTAACAGGGTATAAGTCTTTGTGGGTTAACCCTCACCATGGTTTTTCCCTTAACCGGGTTTCCGTGCGTCAAAATCTTGGTGTCAAGTGTGTTGATTATGTTTCTACACTTATGTTGTTGATAGATGCTTTAATGTTTACATCACTAATTTGGTAGTAAGATAATAAAGGAGGTTAAAAGCAGAAAAAGATTAAATTATGTGACAAATGATTCAAACCCCCCTCTTAGTTGTCAGGTCTAATCCCAACAATTGATATCAGAGCCAAATCCTCTTTTAAAAGCCTAACTGCTTGAGGAGATCCAGGATGTCAACCTACAAGAAGGATAGTTCAAGATTTGATGGAGCAAACTATTTTGTTTGGAAGAATCACATGGAGTGCCATTTACAATGCATGGGCGATGCCTATTGGGTGATAACCAGTGTTGAGTATAAACCTTTGGAGAAAGGTCCTTCAATTCTAGAGCAAGTCAAAGATGCTAAAAATAACCTTCGAGCTAAAGAAGCTTTGTTGAGTGTACTAACTGATTCTGAGATGATAAATGTCTTTGGTCTAAAAACTGCTTATGAAATCTAGAAAAAGTTGGAATATTTGTATGAAGGTGATAAGTATATCAAATGTGCCAAGCTGCAAAGTCTAAGAGGAAAATTTGAAACTATGAGGATGAGTGAAGATGAAAACATCACAATCTACATGCAAAAGATAAACGAACTTGTGTGTGGTAACTTGTGTGTGGTAACATGTGTGCTGGTGGAACTTTGGAAGAGTTAGAGATTGTATCAAAAGTATTAAAATCTTTCCCTGATTCTTACAAACATAAGGTTGCTACTATAGAGGAGATCAGGACTGTCTCAGATGTTACATGATTTCATCTAGTTGGCAAAATTTCAGCTTTTGAATTAAGTGAGTTTGGTGATTCTCTTCCCAAATTTGAATCTGCATTTAAGGACAGTGTATATGGAAGACAAAGATATGATCCAGGTGAAAGCTCTTCTACAAGATCAAATAGATTAGTGAAGACAAGGAAGGATCTTGAACATATTGAACTTGAAACTGCTGATCTTGAAGCTCTTCTCTCCAAAAGATTACCAAGAGGATCTGGTAAGTATGACATAAAATTGCCACTCAAATGTTTTGCTTGTAATAAGATTGGTCATTTTGCCTCAAGATGTCTAGAGAGGTTTTAAAAACCAAACCCTAATAGATATCGAAACCAGAACAAATGTTACTATGTCCAAGAAATTAGTGAAGGAGTCACATATGATGAATCTGATCATGGAGGTTCCCCTGAAAAATGATTGGGTGTTCATTGTCATCAAAGAAGAAGATTTGGTGTCTACTGAATATGCTAGCTATGCAAATATGGAAAGTGCCTTGGCTGATCAGGTTGTTGAGAAAGATGAATGGGTGATTGACAGTGGATGTTCTCATCATATGATTGGAGACAAGAGTAAGTTTTTGAATTTTGAAAATTATGAAGGTGGTCTTGTGAAATTTGGAGATAACTCAGCCGGTAGAATCCATGGCAGAGGATCCATCTCTTTTGATGGTAAGAATAGCACAAATGATGTTATGTATGTGGAAGGACTGAAACATAATTTTCTCAATGTTGGACAGTTGGTTGATAAAGGTTATGATTTTTGATTCAAAGATGGAAAGTGCAGAATCTTGGAGAGTTTCGGAACTGAAATTGCATCCGATACTCAAACCAGAGGTAACATTTTTCATTTAAGTAGCTCTAGGAAAAGATGTTTGATTTCTTAGATAGATCAAAGTTGGTTATGGCATAGGAGGATGTGTCATGTGAATTTGGATAATATTGTCAAAATAAGTACCTCTCAGGCTATGAGAGATCTTCCAAAACTTGTGAAACCTAATAGCATGTGTAGAGAATGTCAATTGGGGAAACAAAACAAAATTTCATTCAAGAGTAAGGAACAAGTCTCAAATGGATGATTGGAACTGGTACATACTGATCTATGTGGTCCTACTAGAATTAGGAGTGTGCAAGGAGATAGATAGTTCATGTTACTGATAGATGACTACTCCAGGATGATGTGGGTAACCTTCCTAAAAGAAAAATTAGAAGATCTTGAAAAATTTAAGGTGTTCAAAGTGATGGTGGAAAATGAAGTTGGTGAAAAATTTAAATGTTTGAGATCCAACATAGGTGGAGAATTTACTTCCCATGATTTTGATGCTTTCTGTGAAAAGCATGGCATAAAAAGACAGTTATCTACTCCTAGGACTCCCCAACAAAATGGAGTTGTGGAAAGAAAGAGCAGGACCATTCAAGAAGCTGCCAGGACCATGATGATGGAAACAAATGTTCCTCAAGTTTATTGGAGAGAATCTGTAAGTACTGTTGTCTACACTCTTAACTGGGTGCAGATCAAGGGCAATTCTGGTAAGACCCCTTATGAGCTATGGTTTGGTCATCCTCCTACTGTAAGATATTTCAGAGTTTTTGGTAGTAAATGCTATATCAAAAGAGATGAGGATTTAGGCAAATTTGATATAAGAAGTGATGAGGGAATATTTTTGGGATACTCTACTCAAAGTAAGGCTTACCTATGCTTTAACAAGAGGTTGAAAAATATTGTTGAAAGTGCTAATGTTAGAGTTGATGAGAGCAAGGAAGGATATTCTAGGTTCTATGGATATGATTCAGATGATCAAAATGAAAGTCAAAGTCAAGGAATGTTAGTTCAAACTCTGACTCAGATGCAGATTGATCTAGAAACTCTAGAGACTCAAGGAATTAGTACAGATGTTGAGGAACAATCTCAAGAAATAGAAGCCCAAGCAATTCCCAAAACCCCCAGGTATGTAAGAATGAATCATCCTAAAGATCAAATCATAGGGGATAGAAATAAAGGTGTTTGAAATAGAAAAAGAGTTGTTGAATATCAAGAAGAGATTTGTTTGATTTGAAGGATTAAACCTAAATCAGTTGGTGAAGCCTACACTGATGAAAATTGGGTAAAAGCAATGGAAGAATAATTAATGCAAATTGAAAAGAACCACACTTGGGATCTTGTTCCTAGACCAGAGGATAAAAATGTAATTGGAACCAAATGGGTCTTCTGGAATAAACTAAATGAATATGGTGAAGTTGTAAGAAACAAAGAAAGGTTGGTATGCAAAGGCTATTCTCAAGTAGAAGGAATTGATTTTGAAGAAACTTTTGCTCCCGTGGAAAGAATAGAGGTAGTCAGATTATTTCTTGCATTTGTTGCTTTCAAATATTTTAAAGTGTATCAGATGGATGTCAAATCAACATTTCTGAATGGAGATTTGGAGGAAGAAGTCTACTTTGAGCAACTGGAAGGATTTCAGTTCTCTGATCAGGGTGACATGGTTTGTAGACTGAGAAAGGCCTTGTATGGACTCAAGCAAGCTCCAAGAGCCTGGTATGCAAGATTGGACAAATATTTGTTTAAGATAAGTTTTAGCAAAGGTACTGCTGATAGTAATCTTTACTTCAGGATAAATCATGAGGACATCCTTATTGTTGAGGTTTTTGTTGATGATATCATTTTTGGTGGAAATGAATGTATGTGTAAAGCATTTACTGACCAAATGAAAAGAGAATTTGAAATGTCAATGTTTAGAGAAATGAATTTCTTCCTAGGTCTGCAAATTGTTCAGTTAGACAAAGGTATCTTTATATCTCAGTCCACGTATGTGTTAGAATTGCTGAAGAAGTTTGGAATGGAAGATTCAAAGCCAGTAGGTACACCTATGGTAACTAGATGCAAGTTAAGTAAAGATGATGATTCTCCCAAGGCAAATCAGAAAAAGGTGTAGATCAATGATTAGAGGATTGCTCTATTTGACCTAGACCAAACCTAACATCATGAATGCCATTAGACTTGTTGCCAAATTTCAATTTGATCCAAAAGAATCCCACGTTGTGGAAGTCAAAAGAATTTTAAGATATTTCAAGGGGACAATTAATTATGGATTGTGGTATCCAAAGGATAATGATTTTACTCTTCATGCATATACAGATGCTAACTGGGTAGGAGATGTGGAAGATAGAAAAAGTACTAAGATTGGTCTCTTGGATGAGAAAAAAGAAAGAGGCAATATCTCTGTCTACTGCAGAAGCATAATATATAGCAGCAACAAATAATTGTACCCAATTTTTGTGGATGAATCAAATTTTGAAGGACATCAGAGTTGTGTTTGAGGAACTAGTCACAATCTTTTATGATAATTCTAGTGCAATAAGTATCTCAAAGAACCTAGTGTTGCATTCAAAAACAAAGGATATATCTATAAAGTTTCATTTCTTGAGAGAGAAGGTAAATGAGAATGAAGTCAAGTTTGAGTTTGTGTAATCCAAAGATCAAATTGTAGATATCTTCACTAAGCCTCTTCCCAAGGATACCTCTGAATATCTTAGAGAGAAGTTAGGGGTTATTACCCCTCTGAATCAGAACTAAGATGCACTAAGGTGCATCAGTCCGGTGGAATTATGTCATATCTTTAGATCTGGATTGATGTTGAGAAAATACTACTCTAAGGAGTAGTCAGTATGTAAACGTTGGAGATCAGTCTGAAATAAAAAGGTGAAGAGATGATTGCAAATATGCACCCTTTTCCATTGATGTCAAACGGGGAGAGAAGTCATGTGAAAAACTTGGAAGTAAGTAATTGCTAGTGAAAGGGGGAGTAATGAAGAAAGTAGTTGCAGGTGTGACAATAGAAAGAGGGAGAAATTCTTGTCTTGATGGTTAAATTAGTTTTTCACATCATATGTTACCATCAATGACAAAGGGGGAGATTGCTGCAAATATGTGTCTAATGTGTTGTCATTGATGTCAACATATCCTTCTATTAGGAATAGTGAGGACAGTGCAGAGGAGTGATCAGTATTTCTAGTAAAGTCAATATCATAGTATGTGGATAAAAGGGTTTGTATAGGATTGTCTATTCTTTCTCCAGTTGAGATTTGAGAGGTCTGCATGAAGATTTGGTGAAGTTATGGCTCTTTGATTAGAACAGGTTTTTGCAGTTGTTCTGTTATGAAAGAGTAGCAAGAAGCTGGTCCGGATTGGTCTGGTATGAGCATATTTTGATCTGTAGATCTAGAGGCATGTCTGGGATGTTGGTGTGTTCCCTCAACTCGAGTGGCTTATAGTTTGGAGGTCCGGAAGCAATCTTTTTAATATGACAGTCATGGTAGTGTGTGTTCTTGAGGTTCAGTCTAAAGATGCAAGTGATTCTAATGATGCAAAGTGGTGTGGATGTTCCTGTTGACTTAATTATTCTTGTAGTGGTCTCTGGATTGTGTGGCTATTGTGTTGGTGGTCTACATTGACAAAGGAGCTTGTGATTGAAGTTTTTCTCTAGGTTGTTGTTTTTCCTAGTCTTGGCCAACTGGATGTTCCTAGCGTGTTGTGGATGATCTAAGGATCATTTTTTGAAGCATGGCGTGATAATAGAGAAAGATTCAAGTCTTAGCTATGATTGGCCGATAGTGTAAAGATTCGCGTTAAGTTTGGCCGACCTTGTTGATCATACCAAGATGGATGAAGTGTATAAATACTTGTTGAGGAGTTGTCAAACATTATCCTTGGGCAAAATAGATTAAATCCAAATAAAGGATCAGAAGCAGAGTAGAGAAGAAAAGGAGCGAGAGTAGTATAGAGTGTGAAGGTAGTAAAGAAGAATCTGGGGCAAAGTAGAAGTTTTTGAGCATTCATTGAAACTGAACCAGGCATGAAGTAGATACTATTTCTTAGTTAATTCTTTATGTTCTAAATTAATTTTGTAGGCAGTGAGCTCTGGGTAGTGCACTCAAAGGCATGTCCCTTCTATTTTTCTAAAGTACTTTTAACAGGGTACAAATCTTTGTGGGTTAACCCCCACCATGGTTTTTCCCTTAACCAGGTTTCTACGTAAAAATCTTAATGTCAAGTGTGTTGATTATGTTTCTGCTCTTATGTTGTTGATCTATGCTTTAATGTTTACATCACTAATCTCGTAGTAAGATAATAAAGGAGGTTAAAAGTAGAAAAAGATTAAATTTTGTGACAACTGAATCACCCCCCCTCTCAGTTGTCCAGTCTAATTCCAACATAGACCATATTTGGATCATCTTATAACTGAAAGCCTTTCGGTTGTTCAATGTATACTTTCTTTTCCAATTCTCCATTCAAGAATGTAGATTTCACATCCAGCAGATAGACTTTGAAGTCCTTATGAGATGGAAAGGCCTAAACATTCTAATGGCCTCAAATCTTGCCACTGGAGCAAATGGTTAATAATAATATATTCCTTCCACTTGTGAGTAGCCTTTACGCACAAGTGTAGCTTTATTTCTGACTACTTCTCAATTCTCATTAAATTTGTTTTGGGAGACCCATTTAGTTCCTATCACATTTTTGCTTATTGGTCTTGGGACAACTTCCCAAGTCTAACTCTTCTTAATTTGCATCAATTCTTCTTCCATAGCCTTGATCCAATGCTCATATTTGCATGCTTCAGTCACTATTTTGGGTTCTATTTTAGACAATAAACACAAATTTACCTATTCATCTACCATAGAAATATTTCTTCTTTTTAATACACCTTTGTTCTTATCTTCAATGATCTAATCTTCAGAATCATTCTTCTGCACATACTTGGGGGTCTTAGGAATCCTTTCCAGAGCCCCTTCTTCATCAACTTGCTTCTCCTTTTCCTTCTTTTCTTCTCTTTCTTCTTCTCTTCAAGGGAGATCATCAAATTTATATCCTTCTATTAGTACTGAGCTTTGATGTGGTTCCTAATCCACTTTGACATTTGCACTTTCAACTAGCTTCTTTGGCCTTTTGTTGTAACACTTGCAAGCCTTTCTCTTTATGGAATATCCAAGGAAGATTCCTTCATTTGATCTTGTATCAAAATTTCCCAAGTTTTCTTCATCTCTCCTAATGTAGCACTTGCTTCCAAACACTCTAAAATATCTTATAGTAGGAATTCTTCCATACCATCATTCGTATGGAGTCTTTGAATTGTTGACCCTTTCTTGCACTCTATTTTGTATGTAGATTGCAGTGTGAATAAATTCTCTCCAATAGATATCTAGTAGATTTTCTTCTTTCAGCATTTTCCTTGTTGCTTCTTGAATTTTCATGTTCTTTCTTTCCACCACTTTGTTCTGCTAAGGAGTCCTAGGGGATGATAAATGCCTCTTTATTCCATGATCTTCACAAAAGTAGTTAAACTCATTGGAGGTGAACTCACCACCTCTGTGAAACATCAAACACTTGACTTTTAGATCAATTTCATTTTCAACCATAACCTTAAATGCTTTAAACTTATCTAGAGCTTCTGATTTTTCTTTGAGAAAAGCGACCCAAGTCATTGTAGAGCAATCATCACTTAACAACATGAAATACTTGTCACCTTGAAAGCTTCCTACTCTTGTAGGTCTACACAAATTTGTATGCACCAAATCCAGAGATCCGGTGGTAGAATAATCTTTGATCTTGAATTTTTTCCTTGTTTGCTTCCCAATCCGACATTCCTTGTAGGTTGCATTGATAGGTTTTGTAATTCTTGGCAGATCCCTGACAACTTGAGTAGAGTCGATCCTCACTAAACTATCAAAATTGATGTGACACATTCTTCTATGCCATAGGCAACATTCATTAGTTTGAGTCATGAGGCACATACCATTAGTACCTTTGAGCTGATATACATTTCTTTTTGTCCTTGTTCCTATAGAAACCAGAGCTTCAGAGTTTTCTTTTTTGATTTCACAACCACCATCCTAAAATACAAGGTTATATTCTCTACTACAATTTGTCCTACACTTAGAAGATTATGCCAGAGGCCCTTGACATAAATAACATCATTTGTATTGTGCTTTCCATAAAAATTGATTCAACCTTTTCCATAGATCTTAGTAGATGCATCATTTCCAAACTTAACAAAACTCCATCATACCTCTCAAGCTTCACAAACTTACTCTTATCACCAGTCATGTGATTTGAACACCTGCTATCAATTAACTAGTGGTTTTCCTCTTCTCTTGCATGAAAAGAAGTTACCAAAGCTCCTTTGATATTGTACTCTATTTCTGGAGCAATTTCCTTCATACCTCTTTCAGAATTAGTTCCATCATTTAAAGCCATAAATAATCACTCATTGCTTTCATCATCTTGATAATCAGATGCATCATCAGATATGCTATCATCTTCCTTAACATAATAACTTCTCCTAAATGATTTACCTTTGTTGTTGTCATTTGAAATTTTTATTGGACATTTTGAAGCATTATGACCTATATTTGCATAGTTAAAGCATTTGAAAGGTAACTTACTTATGTATTTTCTAGAGCCCTTTTTCAATATGCTTACAAAATTTGCTTCTACTTCATCAAAATCATCTAGATCTGATTCAACATTCTTTTCTAGCTTGCTAGCCTTAAAATCAGTTTCTTTTCTTGAATCATCTTGACCAAATTCCCTTATCTCAAAAGTAGTTAGAGTACCAAACATTTGATCCCTAGAATAGTTATCCAAATTTTGAGTTTCTTCAATAGTAGAAACTTTAGCACTATAAGATTTTGGAAGAGTTCTTAGTACCTTCTTTACCACCTCACTTTCTTCAAGCTTCCCACCAAGGCCACTGATGGAGTTGACAAATTCATCCACTCTCTACATGTAGCTTGCAATATTTTCATTCTCTAACATCTTTAGGGTTTCAAAATTGGCCTTCAAATTCTGCATCTTTGTTTTCTTGACCTTGTCATCTCCTTCATAGATACCTTCCAACTTCTTCTAGATCTCATGTGTAGTTTTGTAGCTCATTACCTTCCTTAATTCAGAATCAGAAAGACTATTCAGAAGAGCACTCCTTGCCTTGCCATTGTTCTCATATTCTTTAATCTCATCTTCATCCTTTGGACCATTAGTAGGTATAGTATATTTTTTCTAAACTAACTTCCATATGCCATATCCTAATGACATAAGAAAGATTTCCATCCTAGTCTTCCAAATAGCATAATTTGTTCCATCAAACACTAGAACCTACATACCTTTCCTGTGTGCCATCTGGATCTACCACAAGCAATTAAGCTTCTTCAGGCAACCTGGTTCTGATACTAATTGTTAGATGCATATGACAACTAAGAGGGGGGTGAATCAATTGTACATTAAAATATTAAACCCTCAATGCTATTCAAAACTCTTATTAAGCATTAACAAAATGTAAACATATGAAGCATCAATGCAAACACATCCAAAGACATAAGAACACTATATTTACATGGAAAATCCAAGAAGGAAAAAACCATGGTGAGGATAAATTCACATATATATGAATAGAAACACTGATTAAATGTAGGCTCACTACCAAGGGCTCACTACCCAGAAGAAAGGATCAGTACCAGAAGGACTCACTATCTAGAAGAGAGAAGAATACAAATGACTATTATAGAGAGATTCACTCTCTCAAAGCAACATGAGAAATCCACCACTGCAACTTCTTGCCATCCGCAACCTTTGGCTCACCGCCTCCAGCAATTTCAAGCAAATAGAAAATGTAGATACCTTATGCTCACCGCATTCAGGAGTCATAAGAATTTAAGCTCGCACTCAATTCATCACCCTTGATTCACATTCGCATCATCTTCTCTACACCATTCCACTCAACCTTAGCCTTGCATTTATACCATCCTCAACCTAAACACTCTCAATTAGGTCATCCTTAATGAAACATGTGCACCTCAAAATAGGTCAGCACCAAACACTTCTATGGTGGATAGAAGTGAAGGTGGACCATGCCATGGGTTAACTAGGATCTAAAATCTATATCACCATGCCACTTATCACATCCACAATCCATGAGGTACTTCCGCAAATAGTGCTAGCAAGCTAGGTCAGCCAAACCTGAACTAACACAACAAGAGACTACATGCACACCTCTCCAAGTCCAAGAGCATCATGTAGATCACACAACATCCACACACCTTTCCAACATATTCTAGAATCATTATAATCTTCTGCAACATTGTTGCAATCACCTAAAACAAAGAATGTCCTCATTCTGCATATCAAGATACATTAATATAGAACTCCAATACAAGAACTGAGTTTGTGGAGCAATCCAACACTATAAACTTCAAGGGAAGGTAGATACAGGTAATATAAGCATGCTCCCAGATCTACAAAACAAGAAACCTCAATGTAGAGAAACGTGGAGCAATCTCATTTATCCCAGACAATTTTTTGCACATGCAAACACTCTGTTAAACACATCTCCCATTATCACACAATCCAAAACCTAAAGTTACTCTGGATATAACACTTCTGAACACCTTTGATCAACACTTCCAAACTACACAAGCATATCTTTAACTATGAAGAAATGCAGAGCACAACATTGAACATACCTCTATCACACTGCACACCTTTTAATCAAATTTTCTCAAAAGTACTTGGAAACCAAGTGAACCATCTATTGGAGGCTACCATCAATAATAGCACCAAAAAGCTTCCAACAGAGATGTCTATGATTGGTGAAATGTCTTTCTTCTTTGGACTTAGAATTTCTCAGCTAGATGGTGGTATCTTTATTTCTAAAGCTAAGTATGTCAAAGAGTTGTTGAAGAACTTTGGTATGGATGATTCATAACCAGTGAGTACTCCCATGGTCATTAGATGTCACTTGAGAAAAAGATGATGAGTATCCAGAGGTAGATTAAACTATCTATAGATCTATGATTTGAGCATTGTTGTACTTGACTACTTCTAGACCTGATATTATGCATGCAATATGTGTGGTTGCCAAATATCAAGCCAATCCAAAGAAAACACATGAGAAGGCAGTGAAAAGAATATTCAAATACTTGAAGGGAACTATGAACTATGTCCTATGGTATCCAAGAGGTAATGACTTTGATTTAATTGCTTACACTGATGTTGATTGGGTTGGTTGTGTTGATGATAGGAGAAGTACAAGTGGTGGTGCTTTCTTTTTAGGAAGCATATTAGTTTCATGGTAGAGCAAGAAGAAAGATTCAGTGTCCTTATCTTTTGTAGAGGTAGAGTACATTGCAGCAACATCCTATTGTACATAAGTGTTGTGGATGAAGCAAACCCTAAAGGATATCAAGGTATTGTATGATGTACCCATTCTTATCCTGTGTGACAATACAAGTGCTATCAATATTTCCATGAATCTAGTGATGCATTCTAGAACCAAGCATATAGTAATCAGGTATCACTTTTTGAGAGAAAAGGTTACAGATAAGGAAGTGAAGTTGGAATATGTTCCAACAAAGGATCAAATAGTAGATATGTTCACAAAGGTACTTGCAAAGGATACTTTTGAGGATCCCTAAAAAAGGTTAGGGGTAATTACTTCTCCTTATTCTTTCTATATGCATAGTGGTGCATCTATCCAGGGGGGTTCATGCTATATCTTTTTCTTGGATTAATGGTAACTACCTCTTAGGGGGAGAAGGTAGTGGTTGTTGTGGTAGGGGGAGTTTGTCTACTGCAAGAAGAAGTCATGCAAGTATGTGGTCTCTGATTGAGGCACTGGTTTCCCTTTGTCCTTGATGTCAAAGGAGGAGAGAAGCACAAATGTGTTGCCATCAATGCCAAAGGGGGAGATCATTACACATATGGTTCCTAGGGTTGTCATTGATGTCAACACTATAATTAGGTTTTCATTGATGTCAACACTATCATGGTGGTGTGATGGTGTTCATGGTTGGATGTCATGTCCCATTAAACAACAAAAGAAGATACAATTCATGGTTGGATGTCATGTCCCATCCAACAAGAGAAGGGAGAAGATATAGTTCATATTAATATGGGAATTAGAAGAACAAAGATGATCAAATGTATTGCTGATGTTGTTGATGGATTGAAGTATGTATGTTCCAAGTTCAATGATGATTGCATTATCAGAAGAGTGTTTTGCTGTTGACTAATTGAAGACAGTGTTGTTTATGTGAAGATACTCTGTGTAGGACAATGCAATGCTCCACATTCCTCTACATTTGAAAATATGGCCATGTGGTTCTAGAATTATTTTTAGGATAAAGTGAATGTGATAAATCCAAAATTTTAGATCATTTGTCCTTCTGCTATGAAAGTTATGCACGATAGAGTACCGACATGTGTTCTGGTAGAATAATATAGTGTTGAAGGCCTATTGGAATTCTTCACATTCCTCCAAAAATGAATGATTTCCCTTGTGGTTTTGAGGACATGTTCATGGATGTATATTACATGCTTCCCTATGGTTTCAAGGTTCTTGGTGGTCCACAACTTAGTTTTTCAAATGACAAAATGTTGCAGTGTGTTCCTGATGACAGATTGTTCTCAGAGTTTATGATTGAAGTTGTGTATTATAATTCTTTGATGTGTGGTGGAAAAGGAGTATTTGGAGATATTTTATGAGTCATGTGGACTCATCTATAAAATTTTCATGAAGATCTTTCTTATTTCCAGTACCACACAAGGTTTTCAAGTTGATGTGGTTGTTATACTTCAAGTCTTCATGTGTCTTGCTTGAAGTTGTCCTATTTCTAAATGAGCAAAGTGTGTAGACATAATTCCTTGGTGTTTGAAGCTATGAAGGATGTTTTGGATGTGGTTAAGCAAGTGTTGGTGTTTGCAAGGCATGGATCTTTTGCTGGTGTAACATGTGGTTTCACTTAGGACCTATCTTCTACACGTTTCATATTGTGTGTTGTCTGGCTGACTTATAAATGTACTTTTCATGTTGTATCTGACCGACAAGCAATGTAATCGATGTAATATTATGTATAAATAGTGAATCAAATTGAGAGAGGTGAAGCGTGATTGCAAGTTGATTGAAAATATCACAAGTAGATAAAAAGTATAATGAATTTGCATTGTTGATGTGCGACTAAAAGAGAAAGAGAAGAAGCTATTGATGCTATCCTGATTCATCTTGAAGACATATTGTGATAGTGATCAAGAATAGAGTGTGTCTAACTAATCAGATCATCAGAAGAAAGTGTGAAGAGGCAGAAGTGCAATCATCAAAGGTGTGAGTTTCAATGTCAGTTTTCAAATAGTAAAAGGATTGTCATACTATAATCTTTTGTAAGTGTGTTTTCAATAAAAGGAGTAGAGGCTTCCTTGCCGGCAGGAGTGACCCTAAAACAAAGTTCTTTAGGGAGTAGTAGCTTCCTTGGGAGTGACCCTAAATCAAAGTTTTTTAGGGACTAGTAGCTTCCTTGGGTTGTAGCCCTAAAACAAAGTTGTTATTTGAGCTTCATATATTATGAGTTAATCCTTACCGTGGTTTTTCCCTTCTAGGGTTTTCCATGTATATCTGGTGTCATGTGTTGATGTGCATTGTGTTAATCTTTCATGTTCATGTTAATACTATGATGATTAAGTTTTAATCTGCTCTGAATAAGTTAAAGTTGTTAAAATTGAAAATTATTAAGATATTGATTCACCCCCCTTCTCTTAGTATCTTGGTGTGTTCAATAACTACTCCAACTCTAATACCAATATTTTCAATCCTCTTGGCCCCTCTTTTCTATAAAATAATGGACCATTATTCTATTATTCTAATTTCAAGTTTCTATCACCTTCACTAGGATAGCACATGCACATACATGACCTATTCTTTGGCCTATCTCCACGGATCCCAATATTTCATATGGCTTCCAATGCCACCTCAAACTTCCCTACAATGTGTGCTAGTGAAATATTTATTTCTCTTCTCCTTGGTGGCATCTTGGTTGTCTTAATACTCTTCACTACTACTACAATTCTCCTAATTTCTATCCTACATAGGGATACACACAAACACACACTTGGGTTTTGTTATGAACTCCATTCAAGAATATGTAATTCATATTATCTAGTATTAGCTATGTATGTATGCTTTGTAATAAATGAAGGTGTGGGTGCATATGCTTTGCAAGTTATCTCACTAGTCAGTTAGAATAATGTATGTATCCCACATGTATGGGATAGTAACTTTGTCATCTCTAGTTAGAATATTTATATTGTGTTAACTCCCCAAGTGGAAGTTTCCAAAGATATTTGTATTTGGAGTGTAATCTCTATTAGGAGGTTTCCTCTTTGAAGTGGTACTACAAAGATAATATGAAGCATTATGTATCTCTATATTCTACATATTTTTGTGTATATCGTCTTATTCTTCTTGTAGGTTCCTTACAAGTGGTATAAGATCCATTTCTAGGACCACTTCTATATGAATCATTTATAGAGTAGAGCCTTTTGAAACTATCCACCATATGCTCCCACCTTTCCCTCTAGGTATCTTAGTGAATAGAATGTGGTTACAATGGTAGTGACACTAAATCTTTGGCCTATGTTTTGCCAAAAAAAATCCTTTGCAAGTATTTTTTTAATTTTATGTTAGAAAAATTATGTTCGGGGTTTCTAAATATCCTTAAAGGATCTATCATTATTAGCTAAGTTAGATTCTCCATAAAGGTCTAGTAAAGTCAGGAGTATTTTTACTCTAGTAACTAGGCCTCAAGTTGACTCTATGTGTAATTATTTACTTACATGTACTTATATCAAAATACCCCATAGTTTGTTTTCAACCTCAGTCTAGGTATCCTTTGACCATCTACATTTTGTGATGCATTAGTATATAATTAGCCCAAACAATTTACTCTCCTTGTACATTAGACACATGATCCAATCCTAATCCTCCATAAAATAAAGTGCCAATCTCATAGTTTTTCTAGGAGGTTCATTGATTGTGTGAATTTTGGGCGGGGAGTGAACTTGTGCTTTAATTTCTTGGTTGTGTGTTCTTTCAATGGGGAAAACTCAAATTGAAGTCCTAACTCCATATAATTATGCATCATGGAAATGATTAGTTTGGAATTATCTAAGGCAAAAAGGTTGTACTAGATATGTAGATGAATCAAATGTAGAACCTACTGATGTGAATGTAAAGGTAGTATGGGAGATGAATCATGAGAAATATCTTGGGTACAATTGTTCATTAGTCTCTTTTGATTTACAATTCCATCTTTAATCATGTAAAACACCTAATGAATCTTGGGAGACTATTGAAAAATTTTATGGTAAAACTAATAAGATTAGGGGATATCAGATTGAGAATGGTTTCATGAATCTTGATTCTAAAGGGGTTACAAGATTGATAAGGAGGACATGCAATTGATTCTAAATATGTTATCTAAGCTTTCTCCTAAGTATTCAGTATTTGTTTCTGGCTTTCACACTCATCAAGTTTCTATGGGAGCTACATATGTTGAGCCTACTTTTGATGCATTTTCAAATCCTCTAATCCAAGAGGAAGTGAAGCTAATTTAGATGGGCCTTCTCAAGTCTTCCAAGCCATAGACATTGGTGGCTAGTGAACCTAAGATACATAAAGAATCAGTGAATCCTGAAAAGAAACAAAACAAGAAAAAACACAAGCCACAGAAATAATTTGAATTATCTCCCTCTAAAGGGGAATCATCTAAGAAGGAGAAGCCCATGTGTGCACATTGCAAGAAACTAGGGCATGATGAACATATATGTGATATATAGAAAATTGTTGAGTTGGACCATCTTCTCAAAGAGGCCCAACTCAAGTCATCTTCAAGGCATTCATCTTCTTCTTCATCTTCAAAGTTAGAGAAATAAAAGGGGAGAAAAATTTTGCCATTGCAGATTCTAAGTTAGGGAAATGGATCCTTGATTCCAAAGCTTCACATCATATGGATTTATCCCAGAGTATGTTCTCTTCATATGAGACTTGTTCACCACCAAACATCTTGATGGCCAACAACACATCTATGAGTGTTTATGGGAAAGGATCTATTGACATAGATGAAGGATCATTCAATGATGTTCTTTGTGTACCTTCATTGTCAACCAATATCCTTTCTATCTATCAGATCGCACATGTTGGACTAGTAAAGAGTGTTGAGTTCACACCTGATTCTGTAATTATTCAGGATTTGCATAGCAGAGATATTATTGTAGTTGGGGAGGTAGATCATCATTCTCGAGTGTACACCTTCTCATACATTGCTCCTATTGTTCCTTTGACTGATATACACACTAAGGCATCTTGTGTGGACACTATTCAGGAGATGCAGTATGGTCATTTGAATCTTGATGTTCTTTCATCTATTGAGGTTCTAGAGACATGTGCTGACATTCCATCTCCTCCTTCTCTTGTGGCTTCATTTGAGACTAGTGCTACATCCATGGTTTCTATTGATTCAGTGCACTAGGATATTCATCATATTCCATCCACACCATCTTTGGATGAGTACTTGATAGACATTGCAAGTTTGTTTTTTGAGTCCTATCTTCTAGATTTGGAGGACACTATTGAGGATATTCATATCCTCTTTGATGGGAGTGAGAGTACAATTGTTTTCAGCTCATATTTTTCTTTGGAGCTTAATATTTTTTTAGTTTCCACTTGGTCCTAATTTGATTGTGGCATCTTTTGGCATCAACATGGAGACTCATGAGCAGCTTTCAGAGCCATCATACATAATGAGACTTCCTTCCTCATCTATTGTTGTGGAGTTGGAGTTTCTTCTACATCTACCCGTGGATTGGTTTCTTCCCAAGGCAAAAAATGTTGTTTGATGGTTTTGGATCCTCTTTGGTCTTCTTCTTTGAGAATTCACCATTGGCACATGAGCTACTTCATTATGGCGGGACATCTTGTCTCATTCTTTCCCTCTTATGTGTGGGGGGATTTTGATTGTATATTTGTGATGGATGTTGTTCTAGGGGGTTTCTAAGTTCTCCTTCCATCACTTGTACATGTTTGTTTATGCATTCTCACGTTTGGAGAGGAGTTTTTCCCCATGAGGTTTTCTCCTTTTCTCCAATTTAGATTTGTTTTTCATGAGTACCTAACAATGCCTCGTAGCCAGAACTCATTCATGTACTCCTACCTAGTTTGCTTCTCCCTAATTTGCAGTTAAGGGGGGGTGTTAGTGTAAAAGAGATATTCCCTAGTTAGTTATTTATATGTCCTCTTCACACTAGTTACTTTAGCTTACTTAGGTAGTTGTTATGTCATTTAATGTTTCATTTGGATTAGTTAGTTGAGTCAATATGCATTCAATAATGTATAACTATGTGCATTTAATAGTTTTGTACTAGTTATCTCATGTTATAGTATTAAGACACTTGTAATATTACAAGTTGTATTATATGCTTTATTTATTAGTGGTGTTTAGGACACTTATTATTTGCCTCTAGTGGTCATTTAATATTGAGTCTATGTCACACTACTTTTTGTCTGTATAAGCAAGGCCTCTCATTATATATATAAATCAATTATCAATGATCAATCATATATTTATGATCATATCATATTGTGTATTTTCATCATTTGATAGAATAGAATTATTCTCTCAATTTTCTCTCTCTTGTGCTTTCCTTAAAGCTCCTAGATCTTGGCTGGCTACCTTCATTGCCAACTCTTACAATGTATTGAAATGTAATATAGTCAAGTTGGGTGTGAATGTAATCTTGTAATTAATATATCATTTTATTTTGTTGTAAAATAATGGCATATTATGTGTGCATTTTCTCTACCAAAATTCAATATGGTATTAGAGCATAGGAAGAAGCCTGAAGAAAAATGTAGAGGTACTATAGATAGAAGGTATAAATGGTGTAAGGAAATCAATTTGCATGAATTAATTTGAATGGTTGGTGAAAAATTATATCTATGTTAAAAGTAGGCATATGCAAAGGAAGGCACACTATATTATTTTTAGAAGACATAAGTGATCAGTGTATCTCTTAGGTGGCAATATTTGGCTTCTACAATAAGAAATTTGAAGGTTGTTAACTATTATTTGATTTAGAAAAGGGAAGGCAAAGGGTGTATTGATTGTTTTTGAAGTGGAGGAGGGAAGTTTCAGGGAGACAAAGGAGACTCATATGGCAGGAGGTAACTTTTAAAAATATATATTAAATCTTCTATGTGAAATCATCGAGTTTGGATGTTTTCTTCTAGGTATGCATGTAAATGCTTCTATAAAAGGGATAAGAAAGTGTTGAAAGCATTGTAAATGACACTCAATTTATTTGGATGATATGTGAAATTCTGTGAAAGAAGGAAAAAAACAAACCCTGTCAAATAGCTCTTGTAAATCTCTTGATCAAGCATGCCAGAAGTGGACTTTTGCATCCTTTAACAAAAAAGTTGGTTTTGAATTTTAAAATGAGAAACCAAAGAATAAAAAAACCATAAATGGTAATACAATTTAATTTATAATGTTTTTCTTTGATTTTAATGTGAAATGTAATGAAATGCAATTCATAATAAGGCAAGCCATCCGTAAAGGTTTATTTCTTATTTCAAAATTTGAAGTGTTGCTTTATATCCTAAGAAATGTCATAGAAGATTTGGTTGTATAAGGGAAACCTTCTATCTTGTTACAAGTCAATGGTTCAACAATTGCAAACTTTTTTATGATTATATATCTTTTTGTTGACTAAGAAGAAGAAAAACCACAATAGAGTTGGAAGTTGAGATTTTGTATGAGATTTTTGGGGAAAGAAGAAATAGCAAAATGACATTTTGTTAAAATTAAAAATCTATGCTTTAATGTGATAAGGTTGATGTGTTTTTGTAAAATAAGATGTTATAAAGATAAGTTGGTAACAATGTAAAAGGTGCATTTTCGGTTGAGACTGACACCTTAAAATGAATTTTTTATCATGTCACCTTATGATTGGACTTTTCTTTTTATGAAAATGCAAATTATCTATTTAAATAAAATAACACTTCACAAAAAAATAACGGGTGGTTAAAAGGCACACCCCAAGAGTCACATGGGCAAAGCCCAGAAATATCTAGAACAAAGTATCAAAGGGTACATGACCCATATAAAAACAAAGAGAAAATAGAATTAAGCAGCCAATGCCATTCCTGCAGATGGTGGATCCCTGTCATCTGGTTTCCCCCAAATGTCTGCGGGGTCTGGGTTGACATCAGGCATATCCCAGCCATTTTCATTTTCTTGTTCTTCTTTCTAAACATTTGGCTCCTCGGGTTGAGGTGAGATAGCCAAATTTAACCAAGGGAAAACCTTAGTATTATCCCACCCCGTAGATGGTGGATGTGAAGAACTAGGAGCATTCAAGCCTGCATTGTCCATTACAGGCCAACTAGCATTACCTGCATTATGCATAACGGGCCACCCCACTTTATACCTAGTTGCACTAGCAACACGGACAGAGGTCCATCCACACAGACATGGAGAGGCCGAGTGCCTACGCTGGTGAGCACTGCGACATGGAGTAGGCTGGGAGTGAGGTTGAGAATCTCTGGCCGAACCACTTCTACGTCTATTAGGAGAGCAAGCTCTGACAGAGGATGATGAGGGAGGAACACGAGCCACAGTGCAGGGAGCATTCCCCCAATGATCCAACAACTCTTGTAAGTGAGCCCCTTCCAAGGCAACTTTGTTATCTTGCACTTGAATCTATATGAGAACATTAGAACAGATAATAGTTTTAATGTACAGAGAAATATTAGTTCCAATTTTTCTTTTTGAAAATATACAAGAATTATGATCTTTCCATAATGCAAATAAAATCTCTACCCTGAAAATATGCCAGATTTGAGTAAATTTTTTAGGAAACCTGGGTGAATCACCCAACAGGATGATTTGCTAGGTTAATGGCTCAGGTCTGAAAGGTTAAAAAAAATCATGAATCCATATCCAGAATTGCTAAGCTCTGGTGCAATACCAGAAGAGATGCTGAATAGTTTTAGCCTGTCCACAAAAAGGGCAACGAGGATCCTGGACTCCAAGATGAAATAGCCTAGTACCAATAGGCAAGCCTTGAAAGAGAATTCACCAGGAAAAATGAGCAAGTTTTGGTTCAAGAATGGCAGACCAAACAGTTTTAAACCCGGAATGCCAAAGACTTAAAGAGCTATGAATAAGCCAGCACTTATTAAGAGTGGCAGCCATGGGTAAAAGAGGTGAAAGCCACCTGTAAGCCATCCGTGGCTTGAAATGATGCAAAGGTGTGTCTGGATACTATTTCCAGTCCTTCCACCATGGCTTGTTGGGCTGAATTCCAACCTTGTGCAACATTTCAGGTGGAATAGCCATGATGATTCTGTCATAAGTAGGCTTATCAACTTTTGAAAGAGAATATTTTACACAGAATGGTTCCCAAGCCAAAAGGCTCATAGTGGGTCTTTGAAATAGGTCCTAAAGGGTCTGAACACCTTTTTTGTGAAATTTTGGAGCCTTTAAACCTTGCAATTTATCCAAAGGTTGAGTTGCAGAAGCTAGGAGAGGTGACCACCAAATATTAAGGTGATTGAATGAAAGACCAACATGAAAACCATCACCAGCCTAGCATAGCCAAGGTTTAATTTTTTCCCAGGCTTTCCAAATGCTCTTAACCACAAATGTGCCTGAGATTTGAATTGGTTCTCTCATGACAAGGAGAGTAAAAAAATCAATTCCTTTCCATGCCAGTTTGTGCATAGGATGACCCATTTCAATGTTATACCAAAGTAAAACCTTCCATGCCTCACAACCAGTGAATGCATGAATAATCCATTTGACCACCAATGCAGTTCCTTAGCGGTGAGTAGAAAGAATACCAAGTCCTCCAAAATCTCTAGGAAGGCAGCAAAATTCCCATGCAACACAGTGAAAACCACGGTGAGTATCAGAAGAGGTCCATAGGAAATCCTGCAAGAGTTTTTCCAGTTTGGCATAAGAGATTTTTGAAGGAGCCCAACAAGAAGAATAATAAACATGAGTTGTAGCGAAGATCTTAGAACAAACCTAAAATTTACCAGCCAATGAAAGAGGCTTAGTAATCCAAATGACAAGTTTTTTCTCCATACGGGTAAGAACAACTTGCCATAGGGTGGTAGAAGTGCCCTGGAATGCAAAAGGAATACCCAGGAATCTAAAAATTTCACCATGGCCAACCCAGTGCCAACCATATTGCCAAAGCCAATGAGGAGTGGGAAGTATAGACTGTCTGTAGCATAACATCTTGTGCCACTAAATGGAAGAACCTGAGGCCAAAAAAAAGGTCTCCAAACAACCAAGAGCATTTTGAACTAAATTTTTTTCTTCCAGTAAGGTTAAAAAGGAGTCATTAGCAAAATGACCATTAACTAGCTGGTTGGAACAATTTGGTAAAGAAATACCATGAACAAGCCTATTGTAAACTGAATGAGCAAGAAGATAACCAAAATCTTCTGCTGAAAGAACATACAGACTTGGGGCAAAAGGGCATCCTTGGTAGATTGATCTAAAAAGGCCAAAAGTATGAGACTACTAGCCATTGATAGTGATGCAAGTAGAATGATTGATTGTATAAATGAGGGTCCAAACCTTAATGCTGCAAGCATTGCAAGGATAAAGCGCCATTCAATGCGATCATAAGCCTTAGCAAAATCTATTTTTAAAAAAATTGCTGTTTGGTTTGATTTTTGGGCCCATTCCATTCCCTCCTAAACAACAATGATATTATCGAATATATATCTAGACTTAATGAAGCCTATTTGTTTAGGACAGACAATCAAAGGAAGTAGGTTGTAGAGTTTGAGCAAAAGGGCTTTAGCAATGATTTTGTAGGAGACATTGAGGAGGGTAATAGGCCTCCAGTTGCAGATATCCTATAGATCACCAGCTTTAGGTATGAACTTAATGTTTCCTTGATTTATAATATTTCCTAAAGAATTGGAATGAAATGCTTCAAGGTAGACATACACTTTATGGGGCCTCCAAAGACTCACATGCAACATTTAAGGAATAATTTGTAATAAGGTTATATTGGAGGCTGGAGGAGTTTTTATCATCTTGACCTAGCTTCTCTGTCACACCCCATTCCTATAAAAAAACTTATTTCATATATTATTTCAAAGACAACTATTTAGAAAAGAAATAACTATGATGATTATGAAGTTTTAACAATCTTAGAAGAATGAGTTTAATTCTGGATGCAATAAAATGATGATTTAAAATGTTTTTATTATTATGTTAATAGACTAACTACTCGTTGTGTACATGAGGTGTATGCACATACAAAGTTTTTCCCTCCAAAAGAGGAAGGAGAGAATCAATAAGGAGAGGGAAGTAAATCACGAGAAATGAGTGATTAATGTGCCATCAGGGAGTGCACACACTTTTCATGTAAAGGCTACGTCTCTTTGGTGATCATTTTAGTTTGCATATTTCCATCAGTATAAGCAGTGCCTTGATGTCATGGTCTTTTTATTTTAAATATGTTTGAAAACTTTTACCTTCAATTCGATGACCCTATGTTCAACATAGGCATACCTTAAAGTTGTACTTGTTTCTGCTTGCAAATTTGACTTGAGAAGCCAACCAATCAAGTCTATCCGTTCAAGTATCTTTAGTTCAGTAAATTGGATTTTCGAGACATTTAGTTTGTATTTATGTCATCAAATGCATAATGGAGCATTTAATATGCTTTGTCTTTACTTATAAAAAGTTAGTCCCAGGTATTAAATAGCTATCTTCAACTACAAAGTATTATAATCTATCTATAGATGTATATATTAAGAAGTATTTTAACCATTTTTTTCTTTAGAGAAGACCCCTTCGCAACCTCCTAGATTCTAGGAGAGTGGAGGAGGGGTATAGCATGCCATGTCACCTAAATGTGGGCATGCCAAAAAGCCATGTAGTGGAGGGGGAAGCAGTCACTTCTTGAAATAAAGAGAGGATCTCTCTTTAAAAGGAGAGTGGAGAGAAGGAAATGACACATGAAGGATAGGTGAGAGCTTAAGGGAACAATAGAAAGAATTCATTGTGAATAAGTTGTTGTTCAAAATTGAAGTGGGTAATATCTCTACGTAAGGTGGAGGATGATAGAAGGAGAGGAAGTCTCCATCTTTAGTAATCTCAAAGTTGCCACCATCAGGTTATCTTTATTCCTATTATTAGAGTAATTGTCATCCGTAAATAGTATGAGGTATTACTGTTGTTATGCCTATGAAAATCTGATAGGTTATATATATTTCATATTGTTGTTATGTCTATGAAAGGCCAATAGCTTTTATATATTCCATACTATTATTATGTTTGTGAAAGGCTAATAACTTTTATATATTTCATACTATGGTTATGCCTATGAAAGGCTGATAACTTTTATTTATTTCATATTGTTGATATGCCTGCTAGAGGCTGACTAATCTTTCACTCAACTATTGTAATCCTGTGGAAGGATGATAATTTCTATATGTATTATGTTGATACACATGTTAAAGGTTGATAAATCTTTTACAAGTCTTTGATGTATGTCTAATCAAGCCTGATAGTAATATCAAGGTCGAAAGTATTATCAAGGCCGATAGCAATATCAAGGCTGACAATATTATCAAGGCTGGTAGTATTATCATGGCTGATATAATCATATTGTTGAAAAGCTTGAGTAAAGCCGATATAATCATCTTGTAGTCAATACTGAGCAAGGTTGGTTTTATCATATGGCTATTGAGCCTATGTATGGACAACATTATACTATTGTTGAGCCTGTGTAAAGCCATTAATATCACATTTCACTATGAGTCGTATAAGGTTGAAACATTATTATCCTGCTGTACGAGATTAAGTCATGATAGGTTACATGAATAATAGAGAAGATTCTCAAACAAATAAGGGTTAAGGAGAGATTCTTGAAGTTCAATTAAAGGGATTACCTTGCTAGTAACCATTAAAATGTTTAAACATTTCATATATGTTACATACAACCTTTGTTCATTAGTGTTTGTGGAATGTGACTGAGAAATTCATAATTCCTCTTATTGACCAGAAGAAGATTGACTTCTTTCATTAGAAAGTGTAACTATTGCACCAAAAGAAACAAAACTATGGTGACCATGGTCTAGGCTAAAAAGTGGGTTAAACATCAACACTTGAGTAAGTCAAATAACATCATGTTTACACTATAAACTAGTGTGATGTGTTAGCAACCTAGTAAGGCTAATGTTGATGCCTAGCCAATAACCATTTAACCAAAGTCTATAATAAGATAGTAGAGACAAGTTTTACATAGTTATTATTGGAACAATAAATAGCAATTAGGTTAACCTAAATAGTGGCTAAGATGGCCAACATCACACGATCGAAGTGATATGGCCAATTATTGTGTTATCAATAACGTTAAATTGTCATGTGAGATTAAAAACTCCTCAAGGGGAAGGTCATGTATAATAAATACTCCTAAGATATTATATTAGTGGAACCTTTAACCAAATCAACACTATGTGTCAAGAAGTATCGAAGTTACTTATGTTTTTTGTGTCCAGACAAGTTACAAGTTGGGTATAAATGATAGATGGGATAAATTGCTCCTAGATTTTGGAGACATAAAAACCCTAGTCATTAATTATTAGAAGCTAGAAACAACTAAGCATTAGTTGATTACACAATGGAGTGAAAGCAATTGTAAATTGCAATGCATAAACAATGCATAAGAGGTGTACATATAGTGTTGAGAGTTTGAGTCACTTAAGGAGTTGACTCAAACACTCAAGGAGTGGTGGAAAAAGAGTGTAAACAAGTGTCTTGGAGAGTTGTATTGAACTCTCCAAGTAGACACCTAACCACCTAAGGTGGCTTAAAGCCATGTGGAGAATATACACATAATTACTTAATTAAATAATAAGTAATAGTGTTAATATTCCTACACTAACACCCCCCCTTAAGCACAACTTAGGTGGGCACAAAAGAAATGAGTCCCAGATACAAGTCTTGGTGAGGTACCCATGTACACTAAAGAGAAACAGGTCCTGGCTACTAGCTTGGTGAGGTACCCATTTACAAATAAATCTTTCAAACAATAGAGTAAGATAGAAAAACCAATGGGAGAAAACTATCCTCCAAAAAGAGAGAAAAGATTCATGAATCTAGAAGTTCCTTGCATACTGATGTCAATGTTGAACTGCAACTGATGACTTCATAGATGCTAGTATCATGAGTATTTAGGAATATTAACCAAATTTTAGATGTGATCCGATGCAAGATTTAGGTTCATTTACCATAGGCTCTCGATGTGAGATATGAACTGATGAGAATCTATTGCAAGATTATGGATCATTTACCATAGGCTCTCAAAAAATGCCTGAAGGATCATTCGATCCACTTGTTTCTCAATGAAGGATCATTCGATCCACTTGTTTCTCAACCAAGGATCATTCGATCCACCTTCTTTTAGTTGCAACCTCATTAAGTTAATTTAGGTGACATAATCCTCTATAGTATTTGGAGTTATACTTATGAGGTGACTTCTTTTGTTCGGTGACCTTCCCTTGGATATTTTCAAGATCACAATGTGAACAAAGATTCTTGTTGAAGTCGATCACACATATAAAAATATGTAGATGAGTTGTAATTGCAAACTTAGAAGTACGGAAAGAGAAAATAGAGAAACTAACTCAATGATACCCCCCTTACTTTGATCCCCCCTACTTTGCGACACTTTATAATTTAGTGCATATACATGGAACCATAAAAACGCACTTTACAAAGTTCAAAAAAAGTTCAAAGGAACCTATCCAAATTCTAAATTTGCCCCAAATTGTGAAGAGCCTCCCCCCCCAAAAAAAAAATGTATTTTATTTCTTTAGTGCTAGGAGCATAATGCTTATTCTAACACTAACAAAGCATAATTTTTAATGCTTTTGGAAAGAAGAAATAAATTATCCCCCCCCATAGTGGCACTTTAGTTTTAGTGCATATACATTTGCAATGGAACTTACCAAAGAAAAACATTACCACTAAAAAAAAATACAAATGCCAATTTATGAGAAATTTGAGGGCTTAGGGTTAAAGCCCAAAATAGGGCAAATAGGGTTTTCCAATGCCCAAAATTAGGGCACGCTACTTGCAGGGTCATGGAAACACCATGGCGGTGCTCACAGGAATGGCAGCTAGATTTTGATGACGGCCAGCTGAGGAAATGGTATGCAGGGATGCTGGGTAGAGGCATTCAAAGCTTCTCAGGTCTTTGTGACCATAGATGAGGCCGCTTGTGGTGTGCAGTTCTCTATTCAATAGAGAACAAACCTAGCCATGAGTCTTGCTTGGAGTAGGTCGCAACAGCAAATACAAGGGCCGCAGACCTTTATCAAATCATGATCCACCATAAATTACCCGTGAAACACCACAAAAGGGCATAGATGTTCCTTAGACAAAAAACACACTTCCACAGAGAGCATTTCCTTCGCAAGTTTGGGCGCTACTCAAAAATAGGGGCACATCCAAGGGTTCCAATCAGGCCTCTATCGGCCTCCAAACACTTGTAGTCTATGGGCATTCACGTCTGTATATTCGAGCTCTAACCAGGATGTCTTCCAACGCCGTTCCCCAGTGCCAAACGGGGCACACAGCCCACAACCGGGCCTCTCCATAAGCCGATTTTCTCAAACGTGGGCCTTCGGCAAATCATGCAAACTTTGTCTCTATGCCATAGAAAAAAAACTTTATAAAGAAAGTCCACGCTTCTCCACGACATTTTTCACCATCCTCGTCACCTTCACTGAAGGCACCCTTGAAGTTCTGATGCACAGAGGGGCGTTCACTACTGTTCAGGGCCCTTTGCTAGGCGTGCAGGGGCGAATGAAGTGTTGCATGGCACCGAACCCTCAGCCACCTCAACAATGGAAGCTGCGCATCACAATAGGAGGTCACAGACTTTAACAAAGGAGGTCGTCTACCAGAAGAACAAGGTCGCAGACCAGAAGAACAAGGATGCCACCAAACAACAAACAACTGCGGGTTACAGGCAGGCGAGCAACAACAACCTCTCCAATGGTGGAGAGCTACCCTTGAAGAAAACTAAAAACATAGCCATTTAAATGGCTTTCCCAGATGCCTTTCGACATGAAGAGCAAGATTGAGCACTCTGTTGTGAAGGGCGGATCCTAGCAAAGACAAAATGCTCATGCCTGGACAAAACAACCAGCACAAACCAGATCAATGCAACCAAGATGAACTAGCATCATCTTAGTTCGGATATGATACCATATTAGAAGCCCAAAATAACTAAGCATTAGCTGATTACACAATGGAGTGAAAGCAATTGTAAATTGCAATGCATAAGAGGTGTTCATATAGTGTTGAGAGTTTGAGTCACTTTAGGAGTTGACTCAAACACTCAAGGAGTGGTGGCAAAAGAGTGTCGACAAGTGGCTTGGAGAGTTGTATTGGACTCTCCAAGTAGACACCTAACCACCTTAGGTGGCTTAAAGCCATGTGGGGAATATACACATAATTACTTAATTAAATAATAAGTAATAATGTTAATATTCCTACACTAACATTAATGATAATAATACATATTTTAGAAAATGATAACTATTTGACTCTCAAGTATGAGATCTTGTTTGACTAGTCAATGAGCAGATTGACAAGTTGTCATAGACTCAAGATTGCAAGGATGCAAAGAGGGGCTCAATGTAAATACTTAAGTAAACCCAACTATTACCTTATAAATTATTGATTTACCTATGGTAGAGGCATACTTAATACCAGTTAGACATGTATAGGGCATATTTAAAATGCCCATAATTAATCATTGAGTATAAGAGGTCAGAATAATGTAGTCTCCAAGTCGAGAAAACAGTGTGTGAACGTACAATTGATTTATATGGAACTATGGTCAAAGTAATGCAAAATCCCTGCTTACATTGTCGGTTCACCGTGTTTCTAATTTGTACAAATAGTTAGATGGGTTTTTTTATAGCTAGAGCTAGAGTAGAAGTTGTTCAATCGATTGTTTCTCCTAGGGCATTGCACTAGTTCTCAGATCGTACCTTGAATGAGTTTGATTCTCATTATCTATACCCTCGAGAAGGGAAGGGCCATTTCTAATAGGAAGGTGAGCGTAAGACCGCTGGTCTGTGGTTGGAGGAAAAGCACTAGAGTGATGCTCTCCCTCTTGCAGTGGAATTGTCAAAGCCTTGTGAAACAAAAGAAATTACTTCAACTGTAAATTCAGTTGAAAGATTTGTAAGTCGCAAGAAATGCAACCATTGAATATTGTATTTAAATACTTTAATGTAATATGTAATTATTAAATTTCCTTTGGAACAAAATATTTTTTGTTGTTGAAAATTATTGAATTTATTCCTAAATTATGTCATTATTTTAAATTATATTTGAGTTGGATGTTACATATGGTATTAGAGCTACCAGGTGTAAAACTTGGACCTAGAAGCTCATTGCGAGTTTTTGCAGATTGGCAAGTGATGCTAATGTTAAAATGGTTGTTATTGTGCCAGAATGGTAGGAAAGAGAAGAACACATAAGAGAACCAAGAAACAGGCCTAAGGTCACTATTAAGAAAGAGTCTTCTCCCAAGATAAAAATGAAGGAACCAGTAAGCTACAAAAACTAGACTTGGCTCACAGATTCAGAGACGATGTCCGATGCACTCAAACTTATCTACCTTGATAGAAGGAAACGGTTAGAGCAAATGGAAAAGTTGTCAATTCCTACTTCTTTTAAGATAAGTAAACCATCCACCCACCGAGATTTTCCTTTTAGATGTGGTTGGAATGCACCTGCAATAGGAAAGGAGGTGTTGGTTGAGTACTCACAAGTAAATCCACCCTCTAAATTTGTGTTAGTTGACTCTAACTGGGAGGAGGAATCCGAGGAAATTCCTATGTTAGAAAGTGATATGTAGACACTGTATGCTTGTAACAAGAAAAGTTTTGTATTTGAATAAGGATTTGAAATCCAATATGTGAATAATTTTTTTTGGTTTTCTGTATAATAATGGCACATGTGGAATACCTCTAAATTTCTGCATTTATGAACTTGCATTTTTATATGTAAAAGTTCTTTGTTTTGATAAAAAACCTATGTGATGATATGTGTGGGAAATACCATCATGGTACACACTAGAAATCACCCAAGAAGGAGCCTAAATGGTTCCGATTTTCAAAGAAACCCAATGAAAAAGCTTGATCAAATGTTGTCTGTGCTAAATGAAACAAAGGAAAGATTGGAAAATCTAGAACATGAAGTTAGAGGAGTAGAAAACATTAAAGAACACCATTCCAAGAAAGGGGGAGAAAACATTCAAGGAGATAGTTCACAAAGTGAACCAAGAGGAAGTAAATTGGATTCTCAAGTCCCTTGTGAAATCAAAAGTCGCCTCACTGTCGAGTTAGCAAGGGATATGAAAAAAATTACTCCACCTAAGTTTGATGGAACTGTAAATGGTGATGCAGTTGAGGCTTGGCTAATATAAATAGAGAAATATTTTGAGATTAGAAACTATTCTGAGATCACTAAGGCATTTTGGGGAGCTTACCAACTGACCGTAGAAGCATCCACATGGTGGATGAATAAGAAAATGGAATTGGGACAAAGAACCCTAAGTCTGACTTAGAATCAGTATGTGAACCTCTTCAGAAAAAGATGGTTGCCACAATTACATTTTGATCAAAAACTAACTGATTTCCAAAACTTACGTTAGGGAGACATGACAGTTACAAAGTACCATTCGGAAGAATGCACAAGGTTGTTAAAATATGCACCTCAATATCAAAAGGATGAGAGATTCTAGATAAGGAAATTCATTATGGGAATACTCAAATTAGAAGTGAGGTAGATGTCCATAGAACATCAAATAGGAACAAAATTTGAAGTCTATCTCAGCTTATTGGGAAAAATCCTATAAGAAATATAGTTGGAATCATCCATCCACCTCTTTCAAAAACAAAAATAGGAATCAGGGTACAAAAAGAAGGAACTATAGCAAAGATTCTAGGTACCGCAAAAATGAAAACAAGGAAGAGTGTGGAAGAAATACCTCTAAAATGAATGATAAAAATCCCAACCGATCTTCAGTAACTTGAAATGTCCCCCTAGAGGATGTTTCACTTGTGGAGGAGACCATTATGCTAATCAATGTCCTAACAAGACCTTAGGGAATCCATATTGATTTAACTCTCTACCATCATAGAAAATAGCTTTCCAATAGAGGATCCATGCTGCTTTGGACAACTGACAAGCTGAATACCAGATCAACCCAATTGAAACCATAGGTAATTTATTTGGCATTGCAGTTGCCATTCTCATAGATACTGGTTGAATAGAAAGTTTTATTACTCCTAGCTTACTTTGTAGAATACCAAGAAGAGCTAGGTTCATGGAAAAGCCATGGACAATTGAATATGCAAACAAGTCAAGAGATCAAGTAGAGCAATGCTTGTTTGAAGATAGATTCACTCTACCCTATTTTTCTACCAAAGTTAACTTATATGTGGCCCCACTAGGATCCTATAATATTATCCAAGGAATGAATTGGCCATGGCAACATAAGGCAAGAGTGGGCTATATTTTCTAAGACCATGGAGTGTCTTGACAATGTTAGGAACACTGTCTTGATTAAAGGTGTTCAATGTGAAATGAAAATCAGATAGATCTCTACTATGGAATTGAAGAGAGATAAGTGAAAGGGTTGTCACATGTTTGCAGTCAAGATGGAAAAATTGAGTGAGAAGGGTGCGGTTTTAAGGAAAGAAAAAGGACCATCAGTGGATGATCATCCTTGTCTTTGAGAATTTCAGGATGTATTTCCTAAAGACCTAGGTTTGCCCCCAAAAATGGACTTTGATTTCTCGATTGACATCATTCCTGGTTCCAAACCTATGTCAAAGGCATCATACTGAATGACCACATCTGGGTAATGGAGATGAAAAATCAACTTCTGGATTTGTTGTCAAAAGGATTGATTAGACCCAATGTATCACTATGAGGAGCACTAGCTATCTTTTTCAAGAAGAATAATGGTACCGTAAGGTTTTGTATTGATTATCATATTCTTAATAAGGAAATGATAAGAAAAAAATATCCTTTACCATGCATAGATGATCTCTCTCTCTGATCTCTTGTAATTATTTCTTGAAAATAATGCTTTCTCCTGAGGATCATCTTCTAAATCGTCTGTTGTTCTCTTCTCTTCTGATAGAAGAGCAGAAATCATACCTTCTAGAGTTTGTGAAGATATTTGACTGAGAGTAAAAATAACATTGTTGTATTTTGAAGGTAAGCTATTTAATAGGATGGCCCTAGCATCATCATCATCTACTATAACCTTAACCTCTACTAGCTATCTAATGAGAGACTGCAAGTTACTTATATGATTTGACATTGTGATTCCATCTTCCATCTTAAATCGAAATAATTGAAGTTTTAGAGAAAAATTTGCATTAATAGCTTTTGCTCCAAATAATTTATTCAGATTATCCCAAATTTCGGCTGATGATTTATCCAAATCAATATGGTGCAATTCGGTGTCAGAAAGAGCAAGACCAATTATAGCCTTGGCTTTATCATCTCTACTACTCCAATCTAATAACTTATTTGCATCTGTAGGTGCTTTTTCTTTTCCACTTACTATTGCCCATAAATTTTTATTCATTAGTTGCATTTGAATTTTCATTCTCCAAGTATGAAAATTGGAACTGGAATACTTGTCTAATGGGATCTCCATTTTAGATAATACTCAAAAGATTGACTTCTTTCTCAGACTTAAATATATTTTCTTATAAAATTTGCATTTCATACACACTTCAATACATACCAATTTGAGACGATAATGGACATCCACTTTTCTTTGATTGCCGGGTTTTACAGATTATGTCTTCCTCTTTCAGGTGCCTTATGAAGAGTGCTACAAATGGCTTGGATAGAGAAACTTCAGTCCAGACAACAACCGCTACAATAGAGAGTACAAATGTCTTCAATCTATCTACAAAGGCCTTCAAACTCGATGCTTCCTTCCAAGGCTATTTCCTGCACACCTCAGCAGAACTTGATCGCCTTCTATCTTACTAAGGCAAGCTATTGAAAAACACCTTCTAATAAATGGAGTAGACCGTTTTGAATAGCTAGTATGGCATTCAATTGAATCTGGTGATGGATGAATAATCTCCTCTATATACCCAACCATATATCTTCAAATGAGAATAGTAATCAAGTGAGAATAGAAACTATGCATTCAACCCCCAGCCTGCAAAACAATACTGCAACTTACAGAAACAATACCTCAACTTCCTTCATGATCTTCACGTATTCTGATCCATTCAATAGACCCATCAAATTGCTCTTGTGAGAGATCTGATGCTTGAGAGACGTGCCTTGGGAAATGTCTGTAGATTCTACAAGAGGTTGCGCATCATGAAGGGCTCAGAAACTATTGTCTTAGCTCTGAATCAAGTGGCTCCAAGACCACGCCATTTTCAATCCTCTTAGAACATGCTCCACTTTACACAGTAGACTGATGCTTCACATCGCACCTCCTCGATGGCTGCTCTGATACCAAATAAAGAAAAGTAAAATAGTTTTATTCATGCTTATCTCCTACAGTGCAGATACATAATGTATATATGCAGACAGAGTTGATAGTTACAATGCATTACAGTTACAATGAACTGAGTGAAACTGAATGAACCGCATAACCAACACAAACTGAACAATGGAGTAACGCTAACAAGGAGCACTAGCTATCTTTTTCAAGAAGAATAATGGTACCGTAAGGTTTTGTATTGATTATCATATTCTTAGTAAGGAAATGATAAGAAACAAATATCCTTTACCGTGCATAGATGATCTCTTTAACCAAATGCGTGGTGTAGTTGTATTTTCAAAGATTGACTTAAAATCAAGTTACCACCAACTAAGGTTAAAGGATGAGGACATCCATAAAACAACCTTTAGAACAAGGTACGGGCATTATGATTTCATGGTTCTACCTTTTGGCTTAACCAATGCCCCACCAACCTTTATGAATTTGATGAACAATGTCTTCAAAGACTGTTTGGATAAGTTTGTGCTAGTTTTCCTTGATGATATCTTGATTTACTCCTGCAATGAGGAGGAGCATATTCAACATTTATAGATACTCTTAAAATGCCTTAGGGAACAAGCTATGTGGTAAGCTATCCAAATGCACTTTCTTTCAGAAATAAGTTCAATAATTAGGCCACATAATTTCTGCAAATGGAATTGTAGTAGATCCTTCGAAGACAAAGGCTATCCTAGAATGGCTTGTACCAAGAAATGTACATGAAGTTCATAGTTTCATGGGCCTGAGAGGATACTATAGGAAGTTCATTTTTAACTTCTCAAGAATTGCTCACCTCATTACTTCTTTGCAGTGTAAGGGAAAATGATTTGAATAGTCAGAAAAGTGTGAAGAGGATTTGAACATCCTTAAGTAGAAGTTGACTTCAGCACCAATCCTTCGAGTTCTAGATCTAAAAGGCCTCTTTGTGGTTGTAACTGATTCCTCCAGAGAAGACTTGGGTGGCATATTAATGCAAGAAGGTCAAGTAGTTGCCTATGAATCTATGAAATTGAGACTGTACAAGCAAAATTATGCTCCACATGGCTTGGAGTTAGTAGTAATTGTACATGCTCTCTATGTATGGAGGTATTATTTTCTTGGCAAATGATTCAAACTCAAATATGATAGTCAGGTTTTGAAGTAATATTCACCCAACCAAACCTTAATTCCTTACAAATAAGGTGGTTGGATCGTATATCTGATTATGATTTTGAAATTAGTTACATCAAGGGTAAGGAAAACTGAGTTATGGATGCCCTGAGCCGTAGAAGGAATATTGAAGCCATGATGTCTATGCAAACCAATTTTAGAGATCAAGTGTTGAAGAACTCAGTTGGAGATGAGTATTACGAGAAAATCCTAAAAGATCTATCTAAAAAACCTCAGGATGTAAGATACGAAGGATTTTGTTTTGAGTCTAACAGACTTCTGAGGTATTTAAGAACAAGATGTATGTTCCAAATCAGCAATATTTGAGAAACATAGTATGGAAAGAAGCACATTTCACCCCTTATTTTGTCACCCTTGAGTGACAAAACTCTTGGCAACTGTGAAACCACTATATTTTTGGAAAGGGATGAAAAATGATGCCACAAGATTTGTGGGAGGATGTCTTGAATATCAAGGAGTCAAGGCTAAACACCAACATCTAGTAGGGTTCTTATACCCTCATGCCATACCTGAATGGAAATGGCAAGTGATCATTATTGATTTTGTACAAGGACTACCTATGCAAAAATACAAGCATGATGCAATCCTAGTGGTGGTGGTTAAATTAACTAAAGTAGCACATTTATTGTTGGAAATCTTACTAATGGGGTACATATCATTGCTAAGAAATTCTTTCAAGAGGTCTTCAGATTGTATGAAGTCCTAGAAAATATTATCTCAGATAGCGATACAGAGATGACCTCAAGGTTCTGGAAAACCTTTTTTTCAGTGCTTGGGACTTGATTAAACATAAACTCAGCATATCATATAGAGACGGATGGTCAGATAGAAAGAGTAAATCAAGTATTGGAGGACTTGTTGAGGATGTACTGCATGGATCAACAATATAAATGGGAAGAGTACCTTCCACTTGTTGAATTTTCTTATAACAATTCATACCATTTAGCAAGAATAATGGCTCCTTTCGAAGCATTGTATGGTAGGAAGTGTCGAACTCCTATAATTTGGGATAAGCTAGAAGATAGGATTCACTTTTGACTAGAATTGCTAACCGAAATGGAAGAGCAAGTTAAGCTAATTAGACAAAGATTAGCAGAAGTAAATGATAGATAAAAAAGCTATGTTGATGCCAAGCGTACCTCACAAGTATTTTTAGTAAGAGATAAAGTTCTCTTGTGAGTCAGACCACATAAAAGTCCCATCAAGTTTGAGAAGTCGTCCAAACTAGCCCCTAGATATGTTGAACCTTTTGAAGTTGTAGATGTGATCAATCCAGTTGCTTACAAATAGCTCTACCTCCTACTATTGCTCATATGCATGATGTGTTTCATGTATCATATTCAAAGAAATATGTATCTAGATTTAATCATATTCTTGATTTGACTTCTCTACAGGTACATGATCCTAGAGTGGTTATGATTGAGTCTCTCAAAGTGCTCGAAGTTTTCAAGCTCTGCTTGCATAATAGAGATGTTACTCAAGACAAGGTCTAGTGGGACCAATACTCCAAAGATAACACATCTTGGGAGGATTATAATGAATATTACCAAAAGTTTCCTCATCCGTTTATGCAAACTTGATTTTCAAAAGAACTTACGTATTGAATTTTGTTGTGTTAAGTACTGAATCATCGAGGATGATTATCTTCAAGGGCGAGATATGTCACACCCCATTCCTATAAACAAACATATTTCATCTCATATTTCAAAGACAACTATTTAGAACAGAAATAACTATGATGATTATGAAGTTCTAACAAGCTTAGAAGAATGAGTTTAATTCCATGCAATAAAATGATGATTTAAAATGTTTTTATTATTATGTTAATAGACTAACTACTCGTTGTGTACATGAGGTGTATGCAGGGACAAATTTTTACCCTCTAGAAGAGGAGGGAGAGAATCACTAAGGAGAGGGAATTAGATCATAAGAAATGAGCATGCCATCAGGGAGTGCACACACTTTTCACGTAAAGGCTACATCACTTTGGTGAGAATTTTAGTCTACATACTTCCTTTAGGATAAGTAGTGCCTTGATGTTATGGTATTTTAATTTTAAGTCTATTAAAAAAAAATTACCTTCGACTCAACAACCTTATCTTCTACATCAACATACCTTAAAGTTGTACTTGTTTCTGCTTACAAAGTCAACTTGAGAAGCCAACCAATCAAGTCTATCTGCTCAAGAATCTTTAGTTCAGTAAATTGGCTTTTCAAGACACTTAGGTTTTCTTTGTGTCATTAAATGCATAAAGGAGAATTTAATATGCTTTGTCTTTACTTATAAAAAGTCAGCCCCATGTATTAAATAGCTATCTTCAACTACTAAGTATTATAAGATATTTATATATGTATATATTAAGAAGTATTTTAACCATTTTTGCTTTACAGAAGACCCCTTTGTAACCTCCTAGATTCTAGGAGAGTGGAGGAGGGACGCAGCTTGGCATGTCACCTAAATGTAGGCATGCCAAGAAGCCACAAACTGGAGGGGGAAGCAGGTGCTTCTTTATAGAAAGAGGGGTAAAAGTTCAAACCTATCTCACACTTTTGGCCAACTAAATAGTTTCTATAGAAACGGTTTCACCTAGAACAGTTTCACCCAAAACTGTTCTACCCAGAACCATGTAGCAACTACATGGAATTACGTGGCATAAAGAGTTTTGCCCGGAACCTTTTCGCCAAAATTTTTTAAATCTATAAAATATGATTTCGTCTTTGAAAATAGTATTCCTTTGCATAGAATGGTCCGAGTGAGAGATTTTCACCTAGATGTTTTTTGGGCAATATCGTCTTGCCTAAAATTGTCTGTGGCATCCCATGTGGCAACCAAGCCCTCATTTTCAAAAATTTAAATAAAACTTCATGTTCAACTCCAAATTTCACCTCTCAAAATATATTTATACAAAAAATGATCGAATACCCATTGTAGTGCTCGGAGAGAAGATTCTTTTTTGTCAAATTTTGATTATTTTTATCATATTTATTTTAAAATTTATTGTAATTAGGTTATTATAATCAAACATGAAACAAATTAGAAATTAAAAATAAATTGGTAAAATATATTTGAAATTTTTGAAAACCATATGATACACTAGAGAAGAGAGTCTTCTCCAAGAGGGTATGTTTTATTTTCAAAAAAAATTTTAAAAAGTATACAAAAGTTGACATCCCATGAAAACTATATGGTTCTAATTAAATATGAATTTTAAAAATTATAAAAAAAAATAAATTTTCATCAAAAATTAAAATATTTCTCCATGCACTAGATATTTTAGTTGTCTAATTAGGAAAAACAAATTAAATAAAAAAAATTAATTTTGCTATATTTTTCTTGACGTCCCATCGATGTCATTTTTTAGAAAAAAAAATAGTAATTAAAATTCATCAATTAAATTCAAAAAAATATCGGACTAATTATAAAAAAAATTAAAAAATCATAAACATAAACTACACTAAAATTACTACATTTCATTATTTTATGTCATTTTAAAATTCTAAACTTTAATATGACTTTTTTGTCTTTTAATTTGGAAAATTATATTTCTGTTGGCCGTTTCCTTTATAAAAGTGTGACAAAATACTGAACTTTTACCCAGAGGATCTCTCTTTAAAAAGAGAGTGGAGAGAAGGAAATGACACATGAAGGATAGGTGAGAGCTTAAGGGAACAGTAGAAAGAATTCATTTTGAATTTAAGTTGTTGTTGAACATTGAAGCGGGTAATAGCTCTGTGTAAGGTGGAGGATGATAGGAGTGGGAGACTCCATCTCTAGTAATCTCAAACAAGTTGCCACCATTAGGTTCTCTTCCTTCTTATTATTAGAGTGATTGTCATCCATAACTAGTATGAGGTATTACTGTTGTTATGCCTATGAAAGGCCGATAGCTTTTGTATATTTCATACTTTTGTTATTCCTTTGAAAGGCTGACAACTTTTACATATTTCATACTATTGTTATGGCTCTGAAAGGATGATAAGTTTTATATATTTTATACCTTCGTTATGCCTATGAAAGGCGGATAACTTTTATATATTTCATATTGTTGATATGCTTGCTAGAGGCTGTTAATATTTCACTCAATGGTTGTAAGTCTGTGAAAGGCTGATAATTTCTATATGTATTCTATTGATATGCCTGTTAAAGGCAGATAAATCTTTTACTTAGATTTGATGTAAGTCTAAGAAAGGTCAATATTAATATCAAGGCCGACAATATTATTAAAGGCCGATAGTAATATCAAGGCCGACAATATTATCAAGGCCGATAGTATTATCAAGGCCAATATAATGATATTGTTGACAAGCCTGAGTAAGGCTTATATAATCATATTGTAGTCAAGCCTGTGCAAGGCTAATGTTATCATATGTCTTTTGAGCTTGTGTATGGACAACATTGTACTATTATTGAGCTTGTGTATGGCCATTAATATCATGTTTTACAATGAGCCATATGAGGTCAAATCATTATTATAATCCTACTGTAAGAGATTAAGCAGTGATAGGTTACATGAACAACCAAGAAGATTCTCAAGCAAAGTAAGGGTTAAGGAGAGATTCCTAAAGTTTAATTAAATATATTACCTTGTTAGTAACCTTTAAAATGTTGAAACATTTCATATCTAATACATGCAACCTTTGTTCATTTGTGTTCGTGGAATGTGACTGAGAAATTCAGAATTCCTCTTATTGACTAGAAGAAGGTCGACTTATTTCATTAGAAAATGTAATTGTTGCACCAAAAGAAACAAAACTATGGTAACTATGGTCTAGACTAAAAATTGGGTTAAGCATTGACACTTGAGTAAGGCCGATAACATCATGTTTAAACTATAATTTAGTGTGATGTGTGAGTAGCCTAGTAAGGCTGATGTTGATGCCTAGCCAATAACCATTTAACCAAAGTCTTTAATAAGACATTAGAGATAGGTTTTGTATATTTATAACTATGGTAGTAAATATCCATGAGGTTAGCCTCAATGTGGCTAAGATGGCCAACATCACATGATGGCAGTGATATGGCCAATCATTGTGTTATCAATAACATTAAGTTCTCATGTGAGATCAAAAACTCCTTAAGGGGAAGGTCATGCATAATAAATACTCCTAAGCAATTATATCAGTGGAACCTTAAACCAAATCGACACTATGTGTTGAGAAGTACCGGTGTTACTTATGATTTTTGTGTCCTGACAAGTTACGAGTTGGGTATAAATGATAGATGGAGTAAATTGCCCATAGGATATGGAGACATAAAAACCCTCATTGTTAATGATAATAATACATATTTTAGAAAATGATAACTATTTGACTCTCAAGTATGAGATTAGGTTTGACTATTTGTTGAGAAAATTGACAGGTTGTCATAGACCTGAGATTGCAAGGATGCAAAGACGGGTTCAGTGCAAATACTTAACTCAACCCATCTCTTAGCTTTTAATTTTTTATTTACCTATGGTAGAGGCATACTTACTACCATTTAGAGAGGTATAGGGGATATTTAAAACACCCAAAATTAATCATTGAGTATAAGAGGTGAGAAAAATGTAGTCTCCAAGTTGAGAAAAGAGTGTGTGAACATACGACTCATTTATATGAAACTTTGGCCAAAGTAATGCAAAATCCCTATTTGCATTATTTGTTTACTGTGTTCCTGCTTTGCAAAAATAGTCAAATGGGTTGTTCATAGCTAGAGCTAGACTAGAAGTTGTTCAACTGAGTGTTTCTACTAGGGCATTATACTAGTTCTCAGATGGCACATTGAATCACTTTGATTCTCCTAATCAATACCCTTGAGAAGGGAAGGACCACTGGTCTGTGGTTGGAGGAAAAGCACCATAGTGATGCTCTCCCTCTTGTAGTGGAATTACCAAAGGTTTGTGAAACAAAAGACATTACTTCAAATGTAAATTCAAAAGAAAGATTTGTAAGTTGCAAGAAATGCGACCATTGAATATTGTATTTAAATACTTCGATGTAATATGTAATTATTAAATTTCCTTTGGAAAAAATATATTTTTTTATTAAAATTTATGGAATTTATTCCTAAATTATTTGATTATTTTAAATGATATTTTTGTTGGATGTTACTTTCTCACTTAGAGATGATAATTTGTATGAGAAGCAATAGTTTCAATTTGTGTCCCTTCATGAAGCAAGGGGGGGCTTGGCAACTCATGGCAGTATTTTTTGGTTTGTGGATAGTTTAGTATGTCTCAATTCACAGATTTGGTGAGTTGTACCTATGGATAGTTGAGTATGTCTCGATCCATAGCTTCACAAGTTTTTATTTATGGATAATTGAGTTTTTCATCATCCACAAAGGGAGTATTGTTACTATGGATAATTGATTTTGTCTTGGTCAACAAAGGGAGGAGAGTTACTATGGATAGATGAGTAAGTCTCGATTCATAGTCGGACGGTGTTTGTGTTACTATGGATAATTCAGTAAGTCTCGATGTAACGTGCCTTCTCATATTACAAGGTTTTACACACAAATTTTTTTGGAAAAGTAAATAAACATAATCATCATAATCATTTTTTAATAAACATATAATATTTTTTTTGCATAATAACAACGAAATAATAGCATATCTTTTCTGAACATTTTCAAAACTAGAAAATTTCAACATATTCAAAGATAGTATTTTAGCGAAACCTTTCACTTTACATTTACATTATTTTACTCTTGGCAATAAGAATAATTTTACATAAATGTGAATACCAAAAGTCATAACATGAAATGTACTGCATATGGAATCTTAATATCTATTTTCATAAGTCTCGGCTTGTATTTTACTTGGGAGGGAGAGCATCACCCGAGTGCTTTACCTCCAACCATAGACTGATGGTCTCCCACGCATCTTCCTTCCTATAAGTGGCCCTAAAATTCATGAAGGGTATAGATATAAGGAACCAATAGGTTTTTCCATCTAAGTTTCTAGTGTTGTGTCCTACATAACCAACACGATCATACAACTATAGACTCCTAACTAAGTATGACACTACTGGATGATTATACAAATCTGGAGCACACTGAACCAACTAATGCATGTAGAGACAAATGAATTAGTTTGGCCAAAGATTCAATATAAATAGACGTTTCACAATTAATGTAATCATGAGTTCACACACTTCTAACTCAACTTAGAAACTATCTCATCCTACAATGATTTTAGCTTCACCACTACTAGTCATAGAGTAACATGACTAAGTTTTACTCATAGTCTTCCTGAGTTAGATTCTTATTCCCGAGTTCCAGGATACAACATTAAGGTTTGCATTGAGGACTTATTCTTTCGAAAACTTCTTGTTGCAACCTGCAACATTGAATCCATGACTCCCTATCACTCTACACCTTATTTCAAAGGTTATATTTTTGGTTTTAATGTCTATTATTGACATAGAGAATAGTTTTATTAATATCTTCATAAATTCATGCAATGTACTTATCGTGGTTCAAGGATTCTCATCTAATCCTTATCGATAATAAATATATCTATTTTATGTCGACAACATGCTTATAAGAAGAATTTAATGTTTACTATGCATATCTGGGATACTCTTCGAGAACTATCTTCTCTAATCCCTTCATATAAAATGACATTTAAAACTCTTGTCATATGTAAAAGGATATCTTGACATTCATCATATTAACATTCTCTAAAACTCAACTTTCATTTAGAATACTTGCCAAGTCATGGCTGAATAGATGTCATCGTGTGACATGGTTTTATCGACCACAAGTCCTTTCTAGACTATCATAAAGTTGATCATATTGGTACTATAATATAGCACAAGGTTATATTAAGTATAGTAATAAATTTCATAATATACATTATTCTCCTTTCAAACTGATATCTTCTATCATAGAGCTTGAGAGTCTTAGTCTTAGACGACTATACTAGATATATCATTTTTGTTTTCTAATATAGGATAGTCTTATCATTAATAAATAAGATACGAGTTTGTATCTACTATCAACCTTGCCTCCTATATTAAAAGTAGGTGTTATTACTTGGAAATTACTAGTTAAAACTAGATTGTTTGTTTCCTTGACTTACATAATGGTTTGATTATCAACCAACTATATCAATCAAACTTCAATACCGTTGACTATCTACTAATTTTAGATAGGAGTTTTGTTTACCTTTGACACTATATAAATGAATAAGATTCTAAGACGAAGAGTCTCTTCATAAATTCATAGGTAACCATTTATTTCTCACATAGTGAGAACCTCTGAGTATCAATTTATCAACCTAAGTAAATGTTTTCAAAAATTGTATTGTGGAGATAGAATAATGTCATTGCCAAAGTCATATGAACATGAGTGAAGCTACAGTAAGTTTTAAGTTGTATGCTAAATGGTCATTGGTTTGTTATAGGCATTCGATAACAACATTATGTATGCCAAAAATGAAAGAAAGATAGATGGAAGCATGTTTTAAATCATGCATAGCTTCTATTATAATAGACAAAGCATAAGATACCTATATGACATTTTCTCAGCAACTCTGTCACAGAGCTTGCTCTCCTTTGTAGCTCCAAAAACTTCGTGTTCATAGTCTCACTATCCTTGAGATACCTCTTGTATCCTTTTTTTGTTTCTGCTCCTCATTGTTATGAATATTCCTATTACCGTACTATGTAATGCTTTTGTTCTCCTTCTTAGTTACCTTAGCCTCTCGTATCCATGGGAGTAATTGCTCCAACTTCCTATATACTCTCCCAACAAGAGAATGCAACAATAGAGATGCTCCCACTCAGCTTGAGAATCTCTCCAAACTAAAAGTAACCTCTTCCACTTTCCACATTATTGTGGAGTATGTGTTGAGCACCATTATACCATGAAGTGGTTGTAATCGGTTGTGAGCTTATCATCATATGATAGCACTCAAGATTTAATCAAACAAAATCTCTTTAACTATATATATATATAACATTTTTCAACATAATGATAACAATACCACAAATATGGATGTCAATTTTAGTCATTCGACAAGGTGCGAGTATGGGATTGCAGTTTTTCTCCCCCTTCGCAATCTTGTGTTGGCAATAAATAATTAAATAGATAATCACTAGAAGAATATATCAGGAAGTTCTAACAAAGGAAAATGGTTAAATTCTAAACATTGATAATATTTCCTGAACATCTCAAAACCATACCAAATGAAGTTTGACATCGAAAAACCTTTCCTAAATGACAAATCGACAATTGTCAAGATGAGATTGACATAAACAGGAAGAATCGATTACTACTTGCCTGTCTCAAGAGGGTTCACTAAATATACATCATGGGACTTGAATGGAAAAACATATTCCTTTACAAGCAACTATTCCCTTCTCTCCATTGATTCCCTCCCTCTTTTCTCAAAGGTGGAAATTTATTTCTTGGTTGCAACTCACAGTCACACAAAATAAGATTACTGCATCATTAGTAAATCCTTATAATTCATATAAATGAGGAAATCTTTGGTAAATATCATTATAATTTTCCTACATGGCATTATCTTCTGCATACTGGTCCCATTAGACCTTGCATTGAGTAACTTCTTTATTACACAAGTGAAGCTTACGTATTTTGAGCACTTTGATAGGATCAAACATTACCACTCCTGGGTCCATCACCTGTAAGGCATTCCAATCATGAATAGGAATATGATTATCTCCTGCAACATAATTTTTCAAATAAGAGACATGAAAGACATTATGCATCATGGCAAGAGCTGGTAGTAGATGTTAGAAAATGAAAGATACCTACTCAAATGGAAATCTAATTACAATATGTAAATGATCTTAAACAGTGTAATATCAATGAAGATTGCATTTGGAAATTAAATCACAACACAAGAATAAACACCATAGAAGAATGACACAAGATATAATGTGCAAAAAACCCTTTAGGGTAAAAAACACCACCAAGAAAAGAGGCTCAAGTTTTATTATCTTCAAAAACTGAATAACATAATACATGCACTTACTTCTTCTCTCCAACCTTCACTTCAGCAGCACCTGTGTACAAAAATCTATCATACTACAACATTTACATGGCAATATACTTATAGAAGTATTTTCCCTCTAATTTAGGCATCAACTTTCTCTCTCCTAAGAATCTCCAACGTGCAAACAGTAAATGCCAACTTACAATCTCATGCCACTTGTCCAAAATTAGCCATGCAAATTTAGGTACCCAGGGCTAAATAAGGTCTCTTACAGCATCTTATGACACAACATAACCATCATAGATTTCTCTAGAAAGTATCTTCCCAAGATGGGTGCCTGGAGCTAAACTTAGCAACTTACACCTATTAAATATCTGTCATATGCCGTCATAGTGTCATAGAATCTTATGACAACTTGCAACTATCATAGATTCTCCTATATGCACTCACTAGACATTATGACATTTGTCATACATGCTAAAAATAGTAGATTATACCAAGGTGGCACCTCCATTCATTTTCTCATGATTTTTACAATTGCCAACCATAAATGTCACTCCATAATTACCTATGGTAAGTCTGGAATTACCACTTTTGGTGAAACTATCTCATTCCATTATGGGTAATTACAGATTACAAATAATAAAATGGAATAAATACAATTTATTGGGATTTACAAGTTAACGACACCTTATCCCAACATTCTTCCACTTGACATTATACATTGTAAATCAGCCCATAGGAAATCAAATGAAAATAGTCAGGTACAAGAAACAAGGCCCGTGGCCTCTCTGCACCAAACAAATTTCTTTGTGCTCACAAGTTTGGTCAATGAATCTGCAATATTCTCCTAAATGTCTATCTCCTTCAACTCAATCTATCCACTTGTAACCAATTCTTGAATGAAGTGATATTGAACATAAACATGCTTAGTATGATCATGATACATAGGATTCTTGGCCAAACAAATAGCACTCTACCTATCACAACCAATATGAATGACCTTGCAATAAAAACCAATACATGTACACAGTATCCTCAATTAAACTGCCTCCTTAGAGACATGAGTAGAATCCATATACTCTTATTTGGTGGTGGAAAAATAAACTATGGGCTACCTCTTGCTCATCCAACCCATTGCTCCTCCAAATAAAGTAAATGCATAGCCACTAGTGGACCTTCAACTATGCAAGTCACCTGCCCAATCTGCTTCAATAAATCCCTCCATGTCCAAAGTTTCATCAGCATTATCAGTACTAGAATAGACTAAAAAATGATCAGGAGCACCTGGAAGATATTTAAACACCCTATTCGCATAATTCCAATGCTATCTGCTAGGGTTAGACATAAATCTGCTCAAAACTTCCACTGCTTGGGCAATATATGGCCTAGTGCAAACCATTGCATACATCAAACTTCCTACAACACTAAGATATTGTACATTAGACATATCCTCAAAATCATCCTCCTTCTTTGGACACATATCTAATGAAATCTTAGTAGGTCAATGGGTAAAGGAACTCTATGTTGGAATTAGGTCGGACAACTGAGAGGCAGGGGGTGAATCAGTTGTCTCAAAACTTTAACACTTGCAGCAGTCGATTCTTCGTTACCACTTAAAATAGATTAAAGATGTAAACATTAAAGCATGAATCATCAACACATAAAATGAACACACATAACACTAGAATTTTTACGTGGAAACCCGGTTAAGGGAAAACCATGGTGGGGGTTAACCCACAAGATTTGTACCATGTTAAAAGTAATTAGAAAAAAAGAGAAGGCACATGCCTTCGGGTGCACTGCCCAGAGCTCACTACTCAAAAGAGGCTCACTGCCTACAATAATTTATGTTTAACATAGAGATAATGAACTGAGAAATAGCATCTTCTTCATGCCTGGTTCAGTCCCATTGAAGGCTCACAAACTTCTGCTCTGTCCCTCAAACACTTCTTCACTATAACTTCATCCTTTACTGCTCTTGTTCTTTTGCTCCTCCTCTTCTCTATCCGGCCTTTGTTCCTTTCTTTGGATTTTATTAGTTTCATACAAGGACCACTTACCACAACTCATCAACAATTATTTATACGCTTCATCAACCTTGGAGTGAACATCAAGGTTAGCTTGACTTATTGTGGATCACTATACTATCGACCAAACATAGCTGAGACTTGAATCTTCTTCCAACAACACGCCACACTCCAGAGAATTGCTCTCAGATCATCTGCAACATGCTTGAATCATCTGATCGGCCAAGACTGGGAAGAACAGCAACACCAAGAAAGAGATCTTCACAAATGAGCTCAATCTTCAATGCAGACCTCCAACATAGTGGTCACACAATCTAGAGACCTCCACAAGCACATTGAATTTAACAAAAACATCCACACTCCTCCAAATCATCAGAATCACTTGCATCTTCATCTGGAACCTCAAGAACATTGTTTACCATGACTGTCACACTAGAAAGATTGCTTGTGGACCTCCAAACCATGAACCACTTGAGTTGATGATACATATTGACTTCCTAAACATGCCTCTAGATCTACAGATCATAATATTTCAATGCAAAGCAATCCAAACCAATTTACTATCACTTTGTCTCTTATGAACAAAACAAAACCTAGTTCTACTTAGATAGCTATAGCTTCTTCAAATCTTCATGTGAACCTCTGAAATCTTGACTGGAGCTACTTCAGACAATCCTCTACACAACCATATGGTCTGCATACATTCATCTTCACTAATTTTCTCAATATCCTCAACATTCCAATCTTCTAAAAAGAAAACAAAATAGGATATAGTTGACACCAATGGCAACAGGGATATGTTGACATCAATGACAACACCGATTAGGCACATATTTGCAACACTCTAACCGGGTTATAGTCCTGCATACTAAATCTCTACAAAATGGTATTCACATACTTACTCTGAGACAACCAAAGCTTTATGTTACATCTTTCCCTCCTGATCACCATACCCAAAATATACCTAGCTATTCCAAGATCCTCCATATTGAATGCACCTAAAAGTTGGCCTTTCAATTCACTGATCATACCCTTAGTATTGTTAAAAAATAACATGTCATCAACATACAATGTAATGATCAGTATAGAATCATCAATACAATGAATGTAAACACAGTGATACTCCTTACTTCTAACAAAACCCAATTTCAACAAAAATGAGTCAAACTTTTGATACCACATTCTAGGGGGGACTATTTCAAACCATAAAGAGACCTCTTTAATCTACAAACCCAATGTTCTTTTCCTTTTACCGAACAAAACCTATAGGTTGTTGCATATAAATTTCTTCCTCAAGATCTCCATGCAAGAATGTAGTCTTAACATCCATTTTCTATATTTCCCAATCAAAAGCTGAAACAATGGAGAAAATAAATCTAATAGAAGTTAACTTAGCAACAGGAGAGAAAATTTCACTGAAATCAACTCCTTTTCTCTGGAGTAGCCCTTGGCTACCAGTCTAGCCTTCTACTTCTCCAATGAATTATCTACTCCAAACTTATTCTTAGACCCACTTGCAACCTATGGCCTTTCTTCCTTTGGGAAATTTGAAGAAGATCCCAAGTGTTACAAGACTATAAAGCCACCATCGCTTCCTGCATGGCTAACTGCCAAGACTCACTATCATCTGCACGAATAGCTTCTCTGTAGGTTCTAGATTCATCGTCAATACTCAATTTTAGCAAATACACAATGGAAATATGGTGGGCTATACCTGTCAACTAGGTTTCATTGTCTTGTGGATCTCCTCAAGGGTGGGGTAAGAGTCTCAACTTGTTCTTCTGGATGATCTTCTGCACTAACTTATTCTGTTACAACAGATTCTTCCTCATTAGAACTACTAGAATCTTCTTCTTCTTCTTCTTCACCCTCCAATACATCATTGTGTTCTTACTAAGGTGCACCTTCATACTCTAAGTCAAAGTGCACTCTCTTCACTTTTTCTTTCTCTTTTGGCTGCTTAGGTTCAGAAATAGCTCTAAGATCCTTGAAAATAAGATCTCTAGAGAAAACATTTTTTTCTAGTTAGAGGAATCCAAATCTTATAACCTTTAACATTCTCACCATATCTAATGAAGATATATTTTTCACTTTTAAATCCAACTTAGATAGCTTTCCTGAGGTGTATGAACAAAAGCCTCATAACCAAAAACTCCTAAATGTGAAATAGAAGGTTTCTTACTTGTCTAGACACTTCATAAGGTGTCAAATCAAGAGCCTTAAAAGGAGTTCTTTTAATCAAGTAACAAGAGGTACACACAACCTCTGTCAAAAAGCATTTCTCCAACTGTGAATCACTCAACATACTTCTAGCTCTTTCCATGATTGTTTGGTTCATCCTTTCTGCAATACCATTCTATTGTTGTGTATACAGAGTTGTCTTTTGTCTGATTATACCTGCATGCTTACAAAACTCATCAAATTCCTTAGAGAAATATTCCCCTCCATTGTTAGATCTTAATATTTTTATCTTTAATCCTGATTGATTTTCAACTAAGACTTTAAAATCCTTAAACATAGCAAAAACTTCAGATTTGTGTTTCATAAAATAAATCCATGTAAATTTGCATACATCATCAATGAAGGTGACAAAATAACAAGATTTTATAATAGAGTCATTATCCACAGGTCTAAACACATCTAAATGAGTAATCTCTAACTTCTCTTTTCCTATATTACTTCCTAAAGGAGGTGATGTTCTGTTTTGTTTTCTAAACACACAATGCTCAAAGAAATCGGAGTTCTCATCAGAACAAGAAAAACCGTCCAAAAAATCTTTATTCTTAATTGTTTTCAAAACATTATTACTTGTGTGACCCAATCTACAGTGAAACAACATACAAGTGTTTTCATAAGCCTTAGAAACATAAGATGAATTACAAACTGTAGTGTCATCTAGCCTAAAGAAGGTTCCCATTCTCTTCCCCTTCTCTATCACTAAGTTTCCTCTCACCAATCTACAACCATACTTATCAAATGTTACATGTATTCCCAAATCATTCAACTTTGAAACTGAAATCAGATTTCTAGCTAATCTAGGAACATGCAAAATGCAAGGGAGTGTTTTAATCCTCCTATCACTGAAACACAATAATACCTTGCCTTTTCCAACTATGAGATATGTAGAGTTATCCCCAAGGTACACATTACCTCCATCTTACTCTTTGTATGTGGAAAACCATTCCTTATGTGGGTTCATGTGTGAGTCAACCAACCAATGATCATTAGAAACAACATTGCATGTAGAAAGTAAAACATCTTCACCTGCATTTGAGGACTTATCATAAGTGGTCTCCCACTATTTCTTTGGGTTTCTAAACTCCTTTTTTCACATGTCCCATCTCTTCATAGTTCTAACACTTAACTCTATTATTCTTTCCAGGAGTCTTAGATTAGGCCTTAGACTTGTCCTTAGCCCCTTTCTGATCTTGTTTTGGTCCTTTTTCCTTAGACCTTCCCCTAAACTATACGGACTCTTCTTCCTCAATTCATGTGCCAGCAAAATTGTAACAAGAGCATCCAACTTTGGATCTGTGAGGTTAGTAGTGATAGCAAGGATAACATTCTCCCAAGAGTTGGGTAAAGAACAAAGAAGTAATCTATACATTTATCTTCCTCAGTAACTTCAACATCTATAGATGCTAGCTGACTCAACAACAAATTAAATGAATTTAAATGTTCTACAACCGATTCACCCTCTTTCATTTTCATAGAAAATAGTTTTTGGTTGAAGTAAAGCTTTTTTACCATACTCTTGGCTTGGTAGATCTCACCCAAATGCTTCCACAAGCTATGTATAGTCTCTTCCTTCATGATATTCAAGAAGATGAAATCTGCAAGACATAATCAGAATGTACCTCGTGCCTTTTTATCATGTCTATACCACTCATCTTGAGAGACATTGTTGGGTTTCTTCTCTCTCGTAACATCCAACCACTGGTATCTTTCTTCAAGTGAATCATCCATTTTTAGCTTCCACAACTCATATCCCATACTGTTAAACTTCTCAATGTCTAATTGAGAGGTGGAAGCAATGGTGGATGTAGCCATATTATCAACTCAAGATCTACAAACACAAATACAACCAAATCTCCCATTGCTGCTAAACAACCTTCACACTACCACCCAAGAGTTAAAGCTGGCTAGGCTTTGATACCAAATGTTAGAAAATGAACAACACTACTCAAACAGAAATTTGATTAAAATATGTAAATGATCTTCAATAGTGTAATATCAATGAAGATTGTATTTGGAAAATAAATCACAACACAAGAATAAACATGATATAGAAGAATGACATAAGATATAACATGGAGAAAACCCTCTCAAGTAAAAAATCCACCAAGAAAAAAGGCTCAACTTGTATTATCTTTGAAAACCTAATAACACAATACATGCATTTCCTTCTTGTCTCCAACCTTCACTCCGATAGCACCTGTGTACAAAAATCTATCATACTACAAAATTTACATGGCAATATACTTATAGAAGTATTTTCCTTCCAATGTAGGCATCCACTTTCTCTCTCTTGAGAATCTCCAACATGTAAACAATAAATGGCAACTTACAAGCTCATGCCACTTGTCCAAAATCAGCCATACAAAGTTTGTTGTACAAGGCTAAATAAGATCTCTTACAACATCTTATGATGCGTCATAACCATCATATTTTTCCTCTAGAAATTATCTTCCCAAGATGGATGCCCAGGGCTAAACATAGCAACTTACACCTATTAAATATCCATCATATGTCGTTAGAGTGTCATAGAATCTTATGACAACTTGTAGCTGTCATTGATTCTCTTACATGTGCTTACCAAACATTATGACATGTGTCATACATGCTAAAAAGAGAAGATTCTCCCAAGGTGGCACCTAAACTCATTTACTCATGATTTTTACAATTATCAACCATAAATGTCACTCTATATTTACCACTGGTAAGTTTAGAATTATCATTGCTAGTGAAACTACCTCATTCCCTTATGGGTAATTATAGATTACAAATAATAAATTGGAATAAACACAATATTGGGATTTACAAGGTTAATGACACCTTATCCCAATAGTAGAGCAATCTTGTATGCAACTGGGTTGACTTCCTCGAGAACTTTGAAAGGATCCACATATCTAGGAACTAGTTTGGATGTCTTGCCAAACATAATGGAACTCTTTTGAGGCTTGACTCTTAACAAAACTTTTGCTCCTACTGAGAAATGTCTTGGAATGTGCTTAGCATCTACATAGATTTTTTGTCTATCATTCACCTCCACTAGCCTTTTCTTGATCAACTTGATCTGTTGTTCCATTTCCGATAGCATTTCTCGACTAAGGTTAATCCTATCTTCTAGCTTATCCTAGCTTATGGGAGTTTGGCACTTTCGTCCATATAATGCTTCAAATGGAGCCATCTTGATAGCAAAATGATAGGAATTACTATAATAAAATTCTACAAGAGGAAGATAATCCTCCCACTTGTATTGCTGATCCATTCAATACATTCTCAATAGATCTTCCAACACTTGGTTCACTCTTTCCATCTGGCCATCCATCTTGAGATGATAAGCTAAGCTTATGTTTAATTGACTTCCAAGTGACGAAAATAAGGTTTTCCTATTAGATTTAGGATAGACAACTGAGAGAGGGGACTGAATCAGTTGTTACCAAATCTCTATTTTTTAAACCTTCTTATATTTCAATGACTTACTAAAGATTAATCAAGGAAGCATAATACAATAATTCAAGAGCAGAAACAAATTCAACACATATAACACCAAGATTTTGACGTGGAAAACCCGGTTAAGGGAAAAACCATGGGGTGATTAACCCAAGATTGTATTCTCTATTAGAAGAATAAGAATGAATAAAATGGCACTTGCCAGTTAGGGCTCACTACCCGAGCACACTGCTCAGAAGAGGCCCACTGCCTACAGGAGACACACTATCTACAAAATAATATAAATATTACATACTTGAACTGGAGATCAGCATCTTCACTATGCTTGAATTAGTTCCATTTAAGCTCAATACCTCTCCTCTATTTTTCACTACTCTTCTCTACCACATCCTCATCACGACCACTTCAATAGTTTTGAATGACGTTGCAACTCTTATTTATACATGACATTGACTTTGGAATGATCATCAAAGTCGGCACAACACACACTTATTTTATTTACAAAGCAATTAAAAATACAACTTGACTTACTACAAAAACTTCATGTGCATCATCACACTGTGGGCCACACATATCTGGGACTTCAATCTTCCTTGAGGAGCTTGCCATGCTTCACAGAATATCTTCAAGATCATCTGAAAGATGTGTAAGACATCCAGTCAGCCAAGATTACGAAGAACATCATCATCCAGAAGTAAATCTTCAATTACGAGCTCAATCTTCAATGTGGACGGCCAACATGAACTAGACACAATCTAGAGACCCCCACAAGCTTTCCTGAATCACCAAGAACATCCACACCACTTCTGCTCACTGAAATCATTCACATCTTCATCTGGAACCTCAAGAACATAGTCTGTCATCACTGTCACATTAGAATAAAAGCTTGCGAACCTCTAGACCATGAACCGATTGAGTTATCAATTCACATTGGCTTCCTAAACACTTCACCAAATCTACAGATCAAGATATTGCATTTCTAGATCTCACCAGACCTATTTGTGTCACTCTGTAACCTTTGAACACTTGCAAGAATCAATTTCACTTATATGGCCATAACTTCTTCAAATCTTGACTGGATCATATTTAGACACATATCTAAAACCCTTTGATGCTCATCCTCTGATCTTCATCTATTAGGGATCTTCACTTCATAGAGCTTCAATGTCTTCACTATTCTTCTCTGTTTCTGATAGGACTAATTTTCTCAATAGCCTCAGCACACATCTCATCCAATCCTTGACATCAATGCAATAGGAGTATGTTGACATCAATGATAACACCAGTTAGGTCCATACTTGCAACAATCTCCCCCTTTGTCATTGATGGAAACATATGATGTGAAAAATTGTTTTAACCATTAAGACAAGAACTTCTCCTCACTTACTGACATAGCTCCCCCTATCAACAACAACCATTCACATTTCTTCTCTTCCTTTACTACTCCCCTTTTGATCAGAAACCACTTTGTTTTTTTCACATGTCTTCTCTCCCCCTTTAACATCAATGGCAAAGGGCACATACTTGGATCAATTTTTTGAATTATACAGACTGCTCCCCCTGAGTAGTAGCTTCTTATCATGAATCCGGAACACAAGATATAGCTATGAGATCCTCCAAATTGATGCACATTAGTGCACCTTAATTCAAAACCGGAGGGGTAATAACCCCTAACTTCCCCCTAAGATACTCAAAAGAGTCCTTAGGTAGAGGTTTAGTAAAAATGTCTGCAATCTGATCTTTAGAGGGCACAAACTCTAATCTGACTTTACTCTTGTTTACCTACTCTCTCAAGAAGTGAAATTTGATGGATATATGTTTTGTCTTTGAATGCAATACCAAATTTTTTGAAATGTTTATTGCACTTGAGTTATCACAGAAGATTGTGATGGGTTCCTCATACTCCACTATGATGTCTCTTAGCATTTGCTTCATTGTGCAACTATGTGCTGCTGTAATATACTCTGCTTCTGTAGTGGATAGAGATATTGCCTCTTGTTTCTTGTTTAGCCAAGAAACCAATCTTTTCCCCAAAAAGAATGCACCACCACTAGTACTCTTACGGTCATCCACATCTCCTGCCCAATCCGCATTTGTATATGTATGAAGAGAGAAGCCATGATCCTTAGGATACCATAATCCATAATCAACTGTTCCCTTTGGATATATGAGAATTCTCTTGATTGCCATGACATGGGACTCTCTAGGATTAGCTTGGAATCTGACAACAATACCAACAACATTCATAATATTAGGTCTAGTTTGAGTGAGGTAGAGCAATCCTCCAATCATTGACCTATACTTTTTTTGATCAATCTTAGGAGATTCATCATCTCTACTCATCTTACATCCGTTTGCCATGGGAGTATTCATTGGATTTGAATCTTCCATCCCAAATTTCTTCAACAATTCTTTCACATATTTCGTCTGAGATATGAAGATTCCTCCCTTTGATTGAGTGATTTGTAGACCCAAGAAGAAATTCATTTCCCCAAACATAGACATCTCAAATTCATTTTTCATTTGATTTGCAAAAGTCTTTCACATACTATTTCTTCCTCCAAAAATGATATCGTCAAGAAATACTTCAACAATCAAGATATTTTCATGGACAATCTTAAAGTATAAGTTACTATCAGCAGTACCTTTGTTGAAACCAATCTTCAAAAGATGTTTATCTAATCTTTCATACCAGGACCTTGGGGCTTGCTTGAGTCCATACAAAGCTTTCTTCAACTTGTAGACCATATCACCATGATCAGACAATTGGAATCCATTCAGTTGCTCAATGTATACCTCTTCTTCCAAATCACCATTCAGGAAGGTAGACTTGACATCCATTTGATATACTTTGAAATCCTTGAAGGTAGAAAAAGCAAGAAATAATCTGACTGCTTCAATTCTTGCCACCAGAGCAAAAGTTTCTTCAAAGTCAACTCCTACTTGAGAATCATCCTTACAAACCAATCTGGCTTTTTTTCTAACCACTTCACCATCTTCATTCAGTTTATTCCGGAAGACCCACTTAGTCCCAATCACATTTTTGTTCTTAGGTCTGGGGACAAGATCCCAAGTGTTATTCTTTTCAATCTGAATCAATTCTTCCTCCATTGCTTTAGCCCAATTCTCATCATTGCAGGCTTCACTTATTGTTTTTGGTTCAATTTTTGAAATCAAACAGTATTTCACTGAATCTTGAGCAATATTTCTTCTTGTTTGAACACCTTTGTTTCTATCTCCTATAATCTGATCTTCAGAATGATTCAATCTTACATACCTGGGAGTTTTAGGAATTTCTTGCACTTCTAATTCTTGAACACCTGTTTCTTCTTCCTGTATTTTAGGGTTCTCTAGATCAGTCTGAATTTGAGCTATAGTTAGGGCTTGTTCTTCTTAGACTGAGACATCATCCTGATCAGCTACTTCATACTCATAAAACCTTGAGGGATTATCCACACCTTCATCAACCTTCACATTTGTACTTTCCACAATCTTTCTCAATCTCTTGTTATAACACCGGTATGCTTTGCTTTGAGTAAAATATCCCATGAATATTCCTTCATCACTTCTAGCATCAAATTTTCCAAGGTATTCATCTATTTTGATGTAGAATTTACTACCAAAAACTTTAAAATACTCTACAATAGGAGTGATACCAAACCAAAGTTCATAAGGAGTCTTACCAGTGCCTCTAATTTATACTCAATTGAGAGTATAGACAGTAATGCTTACAGCTGCTCTCTAATAGATCCGTGGAACATTTTCTTCCATCATCATGGTCCTACAAGCTTCCTAGATGGTCTGGTTCTTTCTTTCCACTACTCCATTCACCTGAGGATTCCTTGGAGCAAATAATTGTCTCTTAATCCCATACTTCTCACAGAATGTTATGAACTCTCTGGATGTGAATTCTCCACCTCTATCATGTTGATAACTAAGAGGGGGTGTGAATCAGTTATCTTAATTAATTTAACTTTCTATTCTTCTTTAGCAACTAGTACAGTATCAAAACACATAAGCTTAAATGAACATGAAAGTAGAAATAAACTCAGTACACATGACACAATATTTTTGACATGGAAACCCTGTTAAGGGAGAAAATTACGAGGTGATTAATGCAAGAATGTATTCTCTATTAGAAGAATAGAAATACAAAATGGCACTTGCCAATTAGTGCTCACTACCCGAGCACACTACTCACAAGAGGCTCACTACCTACAAGAGACTCACTGTCTACAAGTTATAAAGAGAGTAACAAGATACTTGAACTGATGAGAAGCATCCACATATGCTAGAGTTCAATTCTGGTTAGGCTCAGTATACTGATCTACTGCACTTCATTCTTTCTCTTCTTTTGTGTTGCTGTCCTTTCACATACCAGACCTGCCTTACTGTTTCCACACTGCACCTCTGCTTTTCTTCACACACAACTACACACACACTTTTTCTCATATCGAAAACAATCTGGTATATATATCCGCACCGAGGATTTCATCCACTTTCTAGTCAACATCCAAAATACTTATTATTTTCCCAAACTCTTGGTTTATCAGTTGAATCCTTGCTTGTTAAGTGATGTGTATCAAAGAGATGCTCATAGAAGTCATCAATCATGTTGGCCAATCATGAATGATACCTTAGTAAGCTTGATCACCATCAATATCTCATCCAGATCAAGGTCTGATGCTCTGCCAGTCAGTTCTTCCTCTGTTTACTCTGCCAAACAGGAACCCAATACTTAGGTGCTTATATCTCTTCATTCTTTCATCACCGAAGGCTCAATCCCTGGAATCTATCAATCAAGGTACTCCTCTTGACTTCCCCAAGTCCGCACTTTACATAGATACTTCCTCTAAGAGATTCAGACCTGATTGTCAGACCTTGCTGCATACTTTGTTCTTGGTCACTGGACCAAGTTACTCTACAATCTGACTTTTGGTATAGACACACCATGTCCTGCGGATGGGTGGGATGAACTTTGTTGCCATCAATGACAACACTCATGAAGCTACAATGTGTCTCTTGCCAACAATCTCCCCCTTTGGCATTGATGGCAACACTTAGTGAAAAATGACTGTCATACTATACTCCCCCTTGGCTAATGCTCTGTTCTTATGTACATTTTTTGGAGCTCCCCCTTAGCTAGATTCCTCATTTTTCACTGCTCCTCACTCCCCCTTTGACATCAATGGAAAAGGGTGGGGTCTGCACACCAAAATTTTCAAAACTCAATCTATCGCATAAGTCTATTATCTAGTTATAATTTACATATACTTTAGTATATCTACAAAAGTATTCTTCAATTGTACAACTTCTGTTGCCCAGCTTAGTTTCATCCTGTCCAAAATTGAGATGTGACCACTCAACAGAAATGCAAAAGCTTCTGCCCTCTTCAGATCTGTCAGATCACTTGTCTGGGCTGTGGTTTGAGCATCATTTAAGGCTTCATGCATGGCCTCTAACTTAGGGATAATTATCCCTCTAAGCTCACTCAACCTACTTATTCTATTTTTCTTCTCCTTCTCAAGCTTCTTAATTTCATTGAAGACTGCAATAGTCTAACATTGTTGATTTATTATAGAAGTGGTAAGAGGATCAAAATTCTAAGATACTCTTGTTAGTTTATCCTCTTGTTCTTTCACTTTCTTCTCAATCTCCACTATTACATTGGACCATGATAGACAAAATTTATACATTTCTCCACCATCTTTAAGAGCATTTTCTAAGCTCCTTATCCCTATATCCATATTTCTCCTATCATTGGTTATTAGTCCTTGTACTTCAGAGAATCTCTTTTCCACAAACTCCTTCCAGACTTTATCTTCTACTGACTTCTCTAAGGAATCAAAATGTGTGCTAACACTATTTACTAGAGATTTGAGATTACCAAATGAAGAGGCTGAGGGATCCTTCTGAAAAGATGGCATGATCTTCTCCAATACACCGGATGCAGTTTCTATGAGCTTCCAGCCTTCCATGTGAGACTTCAGAAGTTTTTCTTTTGCCTTTTCTGAACTAAAGGATGCTAGCTTCATGGTTTGAACCAGGCAGAGGGAGTTAAAATTGAACTGTCCTTAAAGAAGTTCCAGTTCATCAAATTCCATCATCTCCTTGGTTAAGAATTCTGTGACTGCTTCTGCTATGTCTCTTGCCAGTGACAAGGTTTTGTCCCCTTTTGCAACCTTACCACTATCATCTGTGGTCTTTTCTGTTGGAGTTTTCTCTCCTTCTGCGCCCTTATTACTATCATCTTCTTTTTCCTTCTCCTTTGCTTCTTGACTGATCTTCTCTTCTACTCTTTCTTCTTCTTTAGATCCAAAGTTAGCAGTGGAAACTAGAGGAGAGATGTTTGCTTGTTCATGGATCTCCTCTTCCAGAGCAGAGGATTCTAAGTCCTTATCTTTCTCTTCACCTGTTTCCTTTACCTCTTCTACTATTGTCTCAGTCGATTCTTCTGTGTTATCCATTCCCGAGGCATCTATGTACCTAAATCCTCTATAATAGGAATATTGAATCTTTTATAGGCATTCCACAAGATTTCTTCTATTTCTTTTGCCACTTTATTAGTTTCTCCAAGCATGAGCTGATTCATTCTACCCTTACTCCGGAACTCATCCTTGCAATCATTGAAGGTCATATCCATTTGTTTTGGAGTAATTGAAGGATAGAGTTGAATAGCTATCTGTTCTCTAATCTCTAAGTCCTTAGCCTTGGCATTTTCTTTTCTCATTTCAAGTTCCTTTTCTAAACTTTTAGGAATTAGAGAAATTATTTCAATAAATGCTTTATTGTATATGTTCAAGTACTTAACTATGGCTTCCTCCAAGATCTTTCTATCTGCATCATTATATGCATCATAGAATTTTGTTATTGGTTGCAGGTTCCCATCCACAGTAACTGCTTTAACTACATCATCTAAGGATAGAGTGGGCCTTTCAACAAACTCTTCTGCCTCTGCCTCCTTGTCTTCACCAGATACTTTCTTCTTCTTCTTCATCTTCTTGATCTCTTCATCAGATTCTGTCTCTTCTTCATTCTTCTGACTGATATAAGACCTTGTTTCCTTTGTCTTTGTTCTCTTTTCTCCTTTACCAAATGATTTTGCTTCTGGTTTTGATGCCTTTGAGCTCTTAGCAGTGGCAGATGTAGAGCTCTTAGAGGATCTGGTCCGGGAGGGGGCTTCTACCGGAGCACTTTCTTTTTCTGCCTCTTCCTTTTATTTTTCTGTCCTTTCCATCTTTTCTCTATGTGCATCAGGTGCCTCTTTTGAGATGCCATATCTTTTGGCAACAATCTCTACTTCTTTTCTCACTTTTCTCTTCATCTCCGGTTGTCTTAGTTCCACATGAATCTTTCTACTCAATTCTTCAAAGGTTCCAAACCTTTCTACCTTGGGATCCTTGGGCTGACTTAGCATGTGCTAAACATACAGTTCTACAATTTTCTCATCCACTTCATACCCCATTGGCATGATCCACACTATTCTTGGCTCCACAGCCTCCATTAGGCACTGATCAATTTCTACCATAAAGCACACTGTATCTTTGTACTTGTCAACTAGAGATTGGTGGATTCTTTCTCTAGCTTGCATCATGCATTGGAAGTTTTGAAGTAGCCCCATAGTGTCATGTTTTGTACCTTGGCATCACCAAGCCCATGCAAGTAATCTCTGATCTGAATTACAATCAGTCTGTTATTTTTCCATACCCATCCATTGGATCTGGGTAGCTCATTCATGTAGTAAAAGAATAGGTAGAGTATCAAACCACCGTATTTGAAAGAATTCTTCTTATCCTTCTTTATCTTCTACAGATTCTCCAAGAGTTGGTTCAGAAGGAGCTCACAAAGATCATAGTCTGCATTCTTCCTCAACATTTCATAAGTAGTATATATAGCAGTTTTGAATACTGAATTCTCCCTATTGGAGTGATATATCTTATATCCAATTATCATTGATGCAAACTAGATATCTGGATCTGTGATAGCCTCAATTGTCATTCCTCTTTTATCAAATTTTGATTTGGTAGCCTCACTTACAATTTGGTTTTTGACAGATTTGAGAGTAAGCATCCCACCAGTTGAGTGTAATCTGGTTACTGCCCTAATGGCATCCTTAGTGATCTTAAATAGCCTGTTCAACCACATGAAATTGTCATGCATTCTACTCAAAATATATTGGACCCATTCATCTTTTGGAAAATAGGGGAAATGAATGCACTATGCAAAATGTTTGTCTCAGATAGCCTTATACTGAGGTTTGAGATCAAAAGAGTCATCTATTAACTGATTGTGATAGATATCTGACAGCTTGGATTCTCCAAACTCTTCAATGTTCGCATGAATGTATGCCCTAACATCTTCAACATGCAAAACCCCATGCGGAATGCTTGAAAATGCACCTAGAGGATCCGCTTCTAGAGATTTGTAGGGATGTTTCTTAAATTTAGGGCGCGGCCTATCAGAAATCTTCACAACATTCAGAGTAGTCATCTTTAAAGATTCAGAGAAAGAACAAAAAATACCTCTTACGCCTTTTAGTGTTCACGACATGAGCCGAAGAGATCACCAACTGATTTGAATTCTGTGAGTAATCCTTGAGAGAGATGAGGCAAGCTTGTTTGTAGAGTTCTTCTTGTCTATTTCACTAATGTAAATGTGCAAATGAAGAGTAAATGAACCCTTTTATCACTGAGCAAACCCTAATTTCATATTGCAATAAATGTGCAACTCAAGTCATTTTGGTTGCCTTGTTCTCCTTGTTCTAAGAAAGATCTTTTTCTGGATCACTGAGATATGCTTTGAATTATGCTTGGTGATTATTGACAATCTATCTTTCTTTCCTCAATTATTTAATCTATCTGCAGATCAAGATTCCTTAATTTTGAATCAAACCATATCTAACTGTAAAGACCTGCTTCTTACAGGATGAATGTAAAACCAGATCTATCTTGGAAGATTAGACTCTTCAAACCTTCTTGTGGATCTTTCATATCTTTACCAAACCTTCTTTATATGTTTCTCTGAGAGCCCTTTAATCCATAACATTCCTTGTGCCAATTTCAGGCACCAATTAACTGGCTGGAGGAAAATATTTTCTTTTGTGACTCCCCCTGAGCCAGAGGTCATCTATTTAGTTTCTGGAAAGAATATCAGCACCAAATTCTAGTACGGATCCATCCCCAACATTCTTTGTACTCCTCTTTACCCAAATCTTGTTCATCTCCCTTTGAACCTCATCCGCATTCACTTTTCCTTTTCCTTTGTCTTGATTCTGATTATGATGTACCAAACCCCTTTTATCCTGATTTTTGCTTCTGCAGAATTTGGCAATATAACCAGATCTATTGGAATTGTAGAAAATAACATTTCTTTGCATTTTTTACTGATATCCTCTTGATCTGCATTGATTGGCCATATGTCCCATTCTATTGCATGCAAAGCATATACCATTGAATGAGTTGTTCATTTATATATTTCTACATTCATGAGATTTGTGACCATACCTTTTGCAGTTGAAGCACTGTTCGAAGAAGGATGAGTTAGTCTGATTCATTCTATTTCTACACTGGTTTGCTCTATAACCAAAGTTATTGCAATTATGGCAGTATCCATTGGAGGAAGGATATCTTTGAGCATTTGGTTTCCTTACCAGAGGTCTTCTAGGCTTGTTTCTTGGATTTTCTAATCTGGAGTTCTTCTGATCAGATCCAGAGCTTTCACCTTTTTCATACCCCAAGCCTTGCTTGTTATCTACCCTCTTTTGGCTTTGAAGAAGAACTTCAAGTTGAGCAGAGCTTATCTTGAATTTCTCTTTGTATTCATTTGTTGATTGAAGATCCCTTTTAAGAGTGTCAATCTATTTCTCAAGTTGTTCTTCATTATCTCTAGCTTCTTCAAGATCAGATTCTAGATGCCTGATTATTCTATCCATTTTGTGGTAGTCTTCTGATTTCTCTTTGAGAGATTGTCTTAAATCATCTTCAGTTTTTCTTTTCTCTTCAATTTCTTGAGTGAATTTTATAACTCCCGATTCCATTTCATGTCTTACCATAATGATCTCTTTTGATAATTTTTAACACAACTTGGTTTTCTCCTTTAGGTCTTCATTTGTATCATTGGCTTCACCTTGAGTTGCCAATAGCTGAAGTAGATCCTTTCTCTTTTTCATAGAGATACTCAGTTTCCCTTTTAGTTCATTTATGAAATCATCAGCTTGTTTGAGTCTTTCCTTCAATTCATTAACTTCAGAGTTAGATTGCTTAAGATCATCTAGGGTAGACTGAAGTTGTTCCCTCATACCATACACATTCATTTGAATTCCCAGATCTTCCTCAAGCTATTAGGCTATGTTTGGAGGAACTTGGCTCTAATACCAATTGTTGATAACTGAGAGGGGAGGTGAATCAGTTATCATAATTAATTTAACTTTTTGTTCTTCTTTAGCAACTACTATAGTATCAAAACACATAAGCTAAAATGAACATGAAAGCAGAAATAAACTCAGTACACATGACATAATATTTTTGACATGGAAACCTTGTTAAGGGAGAAAACCATGGGGTGACTAACCCAAGAATGTATTCTTTGTTAGAAGAATAGAAATACAAAATGGCACTTGCCAATTAGGGCTCACTGCCTGAGCACACTGCTCACAAGAGGCTCACTGCCTACAAGAGACTCACTGTCTACAAGTTATAAAGAGAGTAACAAGATACTTGAACTGATGAGAAGCATCCACATATGCTAGAGTTCAGTTCCAGTTAGGCTCAGTATACTGATCTATTACACTTCATTCTTTCTCTTCTTTTGTGCTGCTGTCCTTTCACATACCAGACCTACCTTACTGCTTCCACACTGCACTTCTTCTTTTCTTCGCACACAACTATACACACACTTTTTCTCATACCAAAAATAATTTGGTATATATATCCGCACCAAGGATTTCATCCACTTTCTAGTCGGCATCTAGAATACTTATTATTTTCCCAAACTCTTGGTTTGTCGGCTGAATCCTTGCTTATCAAGTGATGCGTATCAAAGAGATGCTCATAGAAGTCATCAATCATATCATCCAATCATGAATGATACCTTAGTAAGCTTGATCACCATCAATATCTCATCCAGATCAAGGTCTAATGCTCTGCCAGTCAGTTCTTCCTCTGTTTACTCTACCAAACAGGAACCCAATACTTAGGTGCTTATATCTCTTCATTCTTTCATCACAGGAGGCTCAATCCCTGAAATCTATCATTCAAGGTACTCTTCTTGATTTCCCCAAGTCCGCACCTTACATAGATACTTCCTCTGAGAGATCTGGACCTGATTATCAGACCTTACTACATACTCTGTTCTTGGTCACCAGACCAAGTTACTCTACAATCTGACTTCCGGTATAGACACACCATGTCCTACGGATGGGTGGGATGAACTTTGTTGCCATCAATGACAACACTCATAAAGCTACAATGTGTCTCTTGCCAATATATCAGACCTGAGACATTTTATGTTTAAGGCAGTTTCATTTTCTACCATAGCTTTGAATATTTTGAATTTCTCAAGTTTCAGATTTCTCCTTTAAGGTCACCCACATCATCCGAGAGTGGTCATCAATTAAGAACATAAAATACCTATCTCCTTGCAGGCTCTTGACTCTTGCCAGACCACAGAGATTAGTGTGCACCAAGTCTAATAATCCGGTTGAAGATTGTTCCTTACTTTTGAATGTAACTTTGCTCTGCTTACCTAACTGACATTCTTTGCACAAACTGTTGACAGGTTTCATCAGTTTTGGAAGATCTCTTACAACCTGAGTGTTTCTTATCTTAGTGATATTATCAAAATTCACATGGCACATTCTCCTATGCCACAACCAACTTTGATCAATTTGAACAAATAAGCAACTTTTGCCAGTACCGACTAATTGGAAGATGTTACCTTTTATCTATCTACCAGATGCAATCTCAGTTCTAGAGCTTTCAAAGATTTTGCATTTTCTATTTTTGAAATAGAGATCATAGCCCTTGTCCACCAACTGTCCAACACTAAGAAGATTATGTTTTAGACCTTCAACATACAGAACATCACTAGTTTTGTTCTTTCCATCAAAGGAAATGGTTCCTCTGCCTTTAATTCTACCAGCAGAATTGTCTCCAAACTTTACAACTACACCTTCATATCTTTCCAAGTTTATGAACTTATTCTTGTCACTAGTCATATGGTGAGAGCATCTACTGTCAATGACCCATTCATCCTTTTCTTCAACCTAAGCAGCCAGAGCTCTTTCTATCACCTTCTGATTGATAGATTCAATAGGCATTGGATCTTCTTCTTTGATAGCAATAAACACCCAGTCACTTCCATATTTTTTTCTTATCTCAGATTCATCATCTATTACTCCTTCATCATCATCTCCTTGAAAATAATAATACTTATTTTGAAATCTTGATCTATTAGGGTTTGGACTAGAAAATCTTTCTGGACACCTTGAGGCAAAATGACCAATCTTGTTGCAGTTAAAATATTTGAAAGGCAATTTTCCTTCATACTTATCGGATCCTCTTGGCAGTCTCTTTATAATGAGGGCCTCAAGTTGTTTAGCTTCTAATTCATCCTCTTCCAAATCTTTTCTTACTTTCTCATACCAAGATGATTTTCTTGAGGAACTTTCTCCTAGATCATATCTCGGTTTTCCTTTTGTAGAGGCACTATCTTTGATTGAAGATTCATTCTTGGGAAGTTCATCACCAAACTCAGCTAACTTGAATGCATATATCTTACCAACCAATTGATCCCTTGTGATAGTTGTTAAGGATCTGATTTCCTCAATAGCAGCAACTTTGTGTTTATAAGCAGGAGGTAAGGATCTGAGAATTTTAGCAACAATTTCATCTTCATCTAGTACTCCACCACCACATTTGATGCCACAAACAATCTCATTTACTTTTGTCATGTAAGAAGTGATATTCTCATCTTCACTCATTTTTAAGCTTTGAAACTTTCCTTTCAGACTTTGTAGCTTGGTACACTTAACATATTTGTCTCCTTCATATAGATTTTCAAGCTTTCTCCAAATTTCATAGGTGGTCTTCAAACCCATAACATTTTTCAGCTCTAAATAAGACAAGGCACTCAGTAGGGCTTCTTTAGCTCAAAGATTATTCTTTGCATCTCTGATTTCATTTAGAGTTGTAGGGCCATTTGTTGGGGGAACATATTTAGTTGAGGTTATGTTCCAATTCTAATATCCCATGCATTGTATGTGACATTCCATGCAGCTTTTCCAGGTAGTGAAGTTTGAACCATCAAACCTTGGACTGTCCTTCTTGTAGGTTGACATTCTGGATCTCCTCAAGCAGTTAAGCTTCTTCTAGAGGAACTTAGCTCTGATACCAATTGTTGGATTTAGGACAAACAACTGAGAGGGGGGGTGAATCAGTTGTTGCCAAATCTCTATTCTTTAAACCTTCTTATATTTCAATGACTTACTAAAGATTAATCAAGCAAGCATAATACAATAATTCAAGAGTAGAAACAAATTCAACACATATAACACCAAGATTTTGACGTGGAAAACCTGGTTATGGGAAAAACCACGGGGTGATTAACCCAAGATTGTATTCTCTATTAGAAGAATATGAATGAATAAAATGGCACTTGCCAATTAGGGCTCACTACTCGAGCACACTTCTCACAAGAGGCCCACTGCCTACAGAAGACACATTGTCTACAGAATAATATAAATATTACATACTTGAACTAGAGATCAGAATCTTCACTATGCTTGAATCAATTCCATTTAAGCTCAATACCTCTGGTCTGGTTTTTGCTACTCTTCTCTACCACATCCTCATCACGACCACTTCAATACTTTTGAATGACATCGTAACTCTTATTTATACATGACATGGACTTTGGAATGATCACCAAAGTTAGCACAACACACTTATTTTATTTACAGAGAAATTAAAAATATAACTTAACTTATTACAAAAACTTCATGCGCATCATCACACTGTCAGCGACACATATTTGGGACTTCAATCTTCCTTGAGGAGCACGCCATGCTTCACAGAATATCTTCAAGATCATCCACAATATGTGTAAGACATCCAGTCAGCCAAGATTAGGAAGAACATTGTCATCCAGAAGTAAATCTTCAATTACGAGCTCAATCTTGAATGTGGATGGCAAACATGAACTGGACACAATCTAGAGACCCCCACAAGCTTGCTTGAATCACCAAGAACATCCACACCACTTCTGCTCACTAAAATCATTTACATCTTCATCCAAAACCTCAAGAACACAATCTATCATCATTGTCACATTAGAATTAAAGCTTGCGGACCTCCAGACCACGAACCAATTCAGGTGTCAATTCACATTGGCTTCCTAAACACTCCACCAAATTTGTAGATCAAGATATTGCATTTTCAGATCTCACCAGACCTATTTGTGTCACTCTATCACCTCTAAACACTTACCAGAATTGATTTCACTTATATGGCCATAACTTCTTCAAATTTTCATGCGGACCTCTCAAATCTTGATTGGATCATATTTAGACACATATCTACAAACCCTTTGATGCGCATCCTCTTATCTTCATCTGTCAGGGATCTTCACTTCATAGAGCTTCACTGTCTTCATTGTTCTTCTATGTTTCTAATAGGACTAATTTTCTCAATATCCTCAGCACACAGCTCATCCAATCCTTGACATCAATGCAACAGGAGTATGTTGACATCAATGACAACACCGGTTAGGTCCATACTTCTAACATTTCCAAAACCTTAATTTCATGTGGGCGTCCCTATCTGAGATGATCTTCTTAGGTATGCCATGAAACCTAAATACTTCCTGCACATAGTACTCAGTTTTCCTTGCCCTTAATGTATTTGATCTTGAAATCATTATCAGATATTAACTCTAACCATCATCTCTGATGAGAAATAAGATGTGGTTGGGTAAACAAATATTTGAGTCCTTGATGGTCAATCCTAAACTCAAATGGTTTCCCAAGTAAATAATGCCTCCACATTTGTGGTGCATGAACCAGTGTTGCTTACTCGAGATCATGTGGAGCATAATTCTACTCATATGTCTTCAGTTTTCTAGACTCATAAGTGATAACTTGTCCTTCTTGCATAAGTACACTGCCTAATCCTTCTCCCAAGGCATTGGTGATGACTACAAAATGACCCTCTGGGTCAGATACCTTTAGAAATGGTGTTGAAGTTAGTTTTTGTTTGAATTGATCAAATGCCTCATGACACTTTTCTAACAAAAAAATATCTTGTCTTTCCTTTGTACAAAAGTAATGGGGTAGGCAATTTTTGAAAACTTAGCCACAAATTTTCTATAATATCCTACTAGACCCATAAAACTATGGACTTCGTGCACATTTTTCAGTACAGGCCACTCTAGGATGGGTTTGATCTTTACTAGATCTATAGCAATTCCCTCTACTGAGATTATATGACCTAGGTAGTGTACTTCTTTTTGAAAGAAAGTACACTTTGAGAGCTTACCATATAGTTTATGCTCTTTCAAACACTAAAGAACAATTCACAAATGTTGTAGATGTTCTTCCTCACTTTTGGAATAAATCAAAATATCATCTCGAAAAACAACAACAAACTTATCCAAACAATCTTTGAACACGATGTTCATTAAGTTCATGAATACTTTAGGTGCATTCGTCAATCCAATGGGTAGTACTTTGAATTCATAATGTCCATATCTCATTCTAAAGGTTGTTTTATGGATATCTTCATTTTTTAGCCTTAACTGGTAGTATCTTGATTGTAAATCAATCTTTGAAAACACAACTGCCCCACGTATTTGATCAAAGATATACTTATTCTTTATCATTTCTTTGTTTAGCATATGATAGTCTATACACAGGCATAGTGTACCATCTTTATTTTTAGAAAAGATCATTGGTGCTCCCTAGCATGAAACAATGGGTCTTATCAATCCTTTTGCTAGTGTAATGTTAGAAAATGTCCCCTTGGGGGCTTTTCCCTCATAAGGTTTAGCTCCCGGGTCTTTAGTATGCATTTAGGACATTTTAGTTTATATTTTTGCATCCTGATGGAATGAGACTTAGGTTCCATGGAAAATTGGACCTAGGTGGACCCCTTGAGCTGTACTCTACCCAAAATAGGGGGGGAGGACTTGGGCGCCTGTGCCCTAGTCCTGCACTATTTTGGGGCAGGCCTAATTTCTGGGTGTCATTTTATGACCGTTATTTGGTTATTTTACCTACATGGTAAAGTTTGATTTTTAAAATCTTGGTGGGAATGCCTATAGGTGCATATATAAGCATGCTTAGGAATTCATTTGTAAACTAGATTTCAATTAGATGATCATTGTGTTCTCAAGGTGATTCAAGGCTTCTATTGTGTTGCAAGAGCAGACTTGTGTGTTTTGTGTGTTGATATTTGTAGATTTGAGCATCAATCTCCTCATGGAATGAAGTGCATCTTCCTCCATGATAGCTTCACTAGACATAATATTGTGTTTTCATCATTGATTCCTTTGGTTTTTGCCTTTGCCTCACAAGGGCATGCAGTCTTTGTTTGACAACAGTGTTTGGAGACTTAAGTGTCCTCTGGGGCTTGACTGAGGCAAGCCTCTAAACACCACAACCCCCAAACCAAGTCTTGTGATTGTAGGTTACAAGTGTCACATCTGGAAGAGGTGGAGTTGCATGAAGGATTGGTAGGCATTAGGGATTCAGGATCTGAAGAAAAGTTAGACACAAGAGCACTTCCAAGACTTGGGCACTTGCTCCAGTGTCCTCTATAGATAGATCTCAGGAAACAAAGGTTACAGGGCTGATCAGTGTCAGAAGGAGGTCCAGATTCCTTGAAAAAGTAGGTACCTTGGACTTGGGCACCCGCTCAAGTGTCCCCAAGTATTCCTCTTCAGAACCCCAAAAATAGGTATTTTGTAATTCAGTATTTTATTCCTATCTACAAGAGCTTTTTCCATCTTTTGTCAATTTGTTGCTGTATTTGCATAATTAGGGTTTTAATGGTTAATTGGACATAAGAGAAGGAAAATTAATAATTAAATTCCCTAATCCAAGTTTCCCTACATCTACGAGTGACCTAGGGTATGATAGTGCTCGTCCCTAGACCCTAGATCCTTGAATGTAAGGTGGAAAGGAGGATTTAAACTTCTAAACACTAGAACATTAACAAATCCAATTTTCCCCTAAACATTTTGGTGAACCCGTGTTATTGGACTTAAATTGCAACTTGCTAAGTGTTTGTCTTCAGATTTGGATTTCATTCATTCATTCATTTGGTCAGTTATTTCATTGCATTGAGAAAAATTCAAAAAAATTGAAAAATTAGAAAAATACAAAAAAAAATTGCATTGTTTGGCTTACTAAATTGCATCAATTCTTCCTAAATTTTCCTAATTCATGATTTTTGCATCAGATCTGATATAAACTACAGAAAAATATAAAAATTCAAAATTTTGCATTGCATTTTCATGATTTAATTGCTAGGGATTTGTGGAGATTTTGACAATTTTATATAACCTAGTAATTCCAAAATCTAGGGTTAGTAGGAAAAATCTTTTATCAGATTTTTCTACTGATTTTAGAGGCTCATTCAAATTTTTATTTGGCTTTAGTATTGCATTTTAATGTGAATTTGCATTTAGATTTAAAATATTTGCATTTTTACATAGAAAATTTCAACAAAAACTAGCAATTTTGATGCATTTTTCATTAAATTTGCATGGGCATTTTGCATGTTACGGATTGAATATTTTTTTTAGATCTTAGAGTAAATCAATTTTATCATAAATCAGACTTTAAAGCATTCACATAGAATTTTTTCCCAAGATTTCAAACCTAGGGCTTCAAAAACAACAATTTTCACTAAAATTGGCTTTATCGACTTTGTAAACTCGCACCATATGTGTGTTGTGAAAGGTATTTTGGAATTATTTTGTTGTTATCAGGGTAATAATTTTCTACCCCTCATAAAAGGCTTCACAACACCTTTTTAACAGGGTCTTGTAGTGAAAATACAGTGAAAAACTACACATTTTGGCTATTTTTGCTCTAGGGTTTGACCTAGTTTGCACTCCAAGCGTGTTGAGATAAATGTTATGGATTGAGGTGACTTATATTATTGATATTATTTGTTTTACCTCCTAAAATTCCTTACAACACCCCTTTTTCTAGGTCTTGGAGTTGAAAAATTGTGAAAAATAGCTAATTTTTGCTATATTTTCACTAGGGTTTTACCTTAAGTGGCACTAGAAATGTGTTGTATTGGGTATTTTTGCATCAAGTTGATGTTATTATTGATATTATTTTCTTTCCATCATAATTTTCCTCACACCACCCTTTGTGATGCTCTCTTGCATTTAATTTTGGTGAAAAATGCCTATTTTGACATATTTTCACTATATTTTGACTTGACATTATCTTGGATTTGCATCAAGAGTGTGTTGGGAGTGATTATATTTCTGTTTTGGACTGATATAATACATATAACTTTCTTCCCTTGACTGAAATCCTCACAACATCCTTTGTTTCATTCATTGGCATTGAAAAGAGTACTAAAAAACCAAGCATTTTGGTCGTCAATCATATCCTTCTCCTAGGATTTGTTCTCTTAGTTTATGCATGGTGTGTTGTATGCTTTGGTATAAGATTTATGACATGCTGTACTTAAAACAATATCACTTTGAGAAGAAGTAAAAGATTAATGGGATCTAGTGCTCTTGAAGAAGTTGGTACTTTGGACACCTTTACAAATGGAGAAACTCAAATTGTGCAAGATATTATACATCCTCCAATCTCAATAGAAGAACAAACTTTTCATGATGTTGATAACACTATTGAGGAAAAATGATATGTGTTTGATGAGAAAATAGAAAAGTTGGATAAAGACCTAGCTGAATTCCAAACATTTATGGAAAATGAGAGAATAGTTGAAGAAGCCGTTCCTACAATTCATAATATAAGAGAATTGATAAAAGGACAAGATGGTGTTAATGCAATTCATGGTCTAGCACATATTGTACAAACCAATATCATGCCGATAACTGAATGTGCGCAAATGATAAATAACACTTCATCACCATCTCATACTCAAGTTTCCATGCCTATACCAAATACAGGAATATCCACTTTTACATCAATGATCTTAACAACTAATGCGAACACTTGTAGTAATGGTACCACTGGTATTGGATTATCTAATGGCACTACTTACAAAGCTGTGGGATTTCATTATCAGAATTTGGTTCCTAAAGGGACCTCCTGTATGCATAATTGTTCTCAACCACCTATCTATTCCACTCATTTCCAGCCACCTATTACATACTCGCAACCATCTTCCATCTATCATTATGGCCAACTACTGTTAACATATTCTTACCCTCTGCCTATTGTATCTCAAGCTTAGTCACCTCCTCACCTTGGTTCTAATTCCTTAGAACAAATGCATCTCCAAATTATGTCATCCTAAACCAACTTTTACAGGGCATGACTACTTTGCAACAAAAGGTAACAAATTTGACAAATTCTTCTTAGCCTAGTCTACCAACATATCATGCCCGTAATCTATTATCCTATGGAATCTTGAGAACCCCCATGCCTGAGAGGTTTGAGACTCCTCACTTTGAAAAATATGGTGGAAAATGAGATCCTAATATCCATGTGGCATCATTCACAGCTATGTGTAGTGATTTCTATTTTGAAGAGAATCTATTAGCAAAACTTTTCCTGCAATCTCTCAAAGATACTGCTTTAGAATCATTTTTCTCTTTGCCTCCAAATTCAATACACTCCTTTTCGCAATTGATTGATCAATTTTTACAACATTTTCAAGCAAATATCAGACCCCAAGTCACTCTTATTGACTTGGTTCAATGCAAACAAGGTCCCAAAGAAAAGTTGACTGAATTCATTGGTCGATATCAAGGGCTTCATGTACAGATTCAATATCAAATGAAAGATGAGGATGTCAAAAAGATATTCATTACAAATCTACAACCTAATATTCATGATAAGATTCTCTTGATGAAATACAACTCCTTTCAACATTTATGCACCGCTCTTCATGATTATTAGCTTTCATCTAGTCAGTATGAAAACCAAAACTCATCAGCTCAAGTTGGTCAATCCTTGGGTGGATCATCGCAAAACAACTTTAAGAGAAACAATAATAGGAGTTTCATCAAGATCAATTGACTAAATATGAATGTGTTTGCTATAAATAATCCAAAGAAACCATCATATCAACCAAGAATGTTTACTCTAATATCTAAGTCCTATCATTCTATCATGAATCAAGCTGTGAGTAACAACATTCTGAAACTTCCCTCGATCAAGCCTATTGATCCTAGTAAACAAGGAACTTACTTCGATACTAATGCCTTTTGTGCTTATCATCGGATGCAAGGACATGACACTAAATGATGTATGCATCTTAAACATGAGATACAAGACCTTATTGATTCAAATGTCATCCAGGTATCGGGTGTGAATGATAATGGAAATAAGTTAGTTGCTCCACCGAATCAAAATTTACAAATCTTCACTAATCCTTTTCCTAAACATACCAAAAATAATATGGTGGAACAAGATTTAGTGGAAGTAGATGAGGATGATTACTTGGACTATGATAGCATCGTGGGTATGATTGAAGTCAACATGAAACAAATGAATAATCCACCTCGTCCATGAAGAAATGGAATTTATGCTAAGGTTCCTCCCCTGTTATCCCTGTATGGATTGGGAGACAATCAAAATGCATCAAAAAAGCAAGAACAACAACCGATACAAATGAGTAAGATGGTTCAAGATGATTCCCATTACTATTCTAGAAAGATTCAACAATGAAAACTCGCTAAAAATTGGAAAAGAGCAAGATGACAATCAATAGTCAGAAATAATAGTGGTTCTCCCCCTCATAAGCACCAAAAAGCCTTTTTCAAACAAGGATTTAAGGAACAAACATCATATGATAACAAACAAGATTTTCATAAGAACCACTCAAATTTTGCATTAAACATGATCGAGTACCTCTCCAAGAGGTTCGAGAGCTCCAAAATATAATATGAAGACCCTACAGGTAGGTATCTCTAACCCTTTATCTCTCATGTGATGTGCTTCCCCCGTGATGTGTTATATGTTGTTTAGGCCTCCTAGGATGACCTTAGATTCTCCTGTAAGGTTTGAGATACCAGGAGACTGCCTCTATTGTGACCTTCTTCTATTTGTATCATCATTCTTCTATATTGCCTCTCTATCTGATTTCATTGTTGTGTGTTGTGTCTTACGGACATAGCGTCATGGTTGGTGACTTGGGGGCACCCTCCTACATGACTATCCCTAAGACACTTGTTTTCTCCTCTCTTATTTATTGTTTCCCTTCCTCTAGTGTTTCCACCTAGTAGGCAGATGACGACAAACATTTATACTAATGTGGACCTAGTGTCCCTTTTGAGAGCAATCAACAAATGGACTTAGTTCCTAATATGATGATGGAGTTGTGTATTTTATTAGATGCTTGGCTAGTGGAAGCACTTGTGCTTTCCGCGTAGTGAATTTTATGATGTTTCTATCACATTTACAAACCTTAACAATACTGCTCCTCTGTGCACCTTTGTTTGCCTTTGAATCTAGCCTTCGCAGTACTTGATTTGGAGAGCTTCGTGATATAGCACCATGGTTATCCTCGAACTCCAAATTTGTTTTATAACCTTGGCCCTTTGTGTGGTTAATCATATGCATTGATGTTGTTGTTTATCATGATGTTGTAGACACTAACATGTTTCTTGTAGGGATGTGTTTGTGGGAACATTTGACAATCATAAAGTACATGTCACCTTCGGGAGGCATGGGCTTTGCAAAATTTGGTGTTCCCTTGCATGTTTTCTTCCTACCTTAATGTGCTTGATATCGATAACTAATATTAACCACCTTAAGGTGGGGGCATATATAAGGTAAGCTATCTATTATAGATGTTAGTAATGTATTTGACCTCAGATGTAGAGACTTACACCCCAGAGTAGTGCATCGTGCATCCTGAGTTTGTTTTCAATCAATCAATCAATCAATCATGTAAGCCCTCTATGGAGGCAGGATATCGCATATATCCTTTTTATCGTAAGCCCACTACGGACACAGGGATGGTGTATTTCTCAGAGCAGATTGCATCATCCAGTCATTTTCAAAAGTCCTCTGCAGAGGCGGGGAGCGGTTCTGTGACTAACTCAACCCTTAAGTATGTCTTCAGGAATTGTTGTGGTTAAGCACAATCATCGATGTGTGCCTATAATGTGCCTGAGATGGTGTTGGACCTAGAAATAGGTATACTCCATTGCTTGTCTGTCGTGTTTTCTCCGTGTCTTCAAGTGTGTGTGTTTTGGCGTGTCTATTTTTTGTGGCATGTTTGTTGCCCCATATGCAAAGTCCAGCGCCTTCAGGTAGTGCTTCCTGAATTTTGGGAGGTTTTGCATGTATTACATGTGTGTTGCCCCATTTATACAGAGACTTGTGCCTTAAGGTAGTGCATCCTGTATTATGGGAAGTTTGTTTACTTTCCAGTACTTGCATTTACATTTCATATATATCAGAAGAAGAAAAGAAAAGATATCATTTCTATCTTCCATGCATTAATGTGTCTTCTATGCACTGACTGTCTTCTTCATTTTCTACATGACTTAACTATCTTCTCCATGTTTTGCGTGCCTATTACCATCATCTATGTGATTGGCATGTCTTCCCCGTGCTTGATGTGTTTGCTATATTTGTGACCTTACTTTAATGCATGTATTGGCCTCACATTTATACATACATTAAAGTGGGGGTTAAATGTAACGTCGAAAAATGTCCCCTTGGGGGCTTTTTCCTCATAAGGTTTAGCTCCCAAGTCATTAGTATGCATTTAGGACATTTTAGTTCATATTTTGGCATCCCGATGGAATGAGACTTAGGTTCCATGGAAAATTGGACCTAGGTGGACCCATTGAGATGTATCTTACACAAAATAGGGGGGAGGACTTGGGCACCCGTGCCCTAGTCCTGCCCTATTTTAGGGCAGCCCTAATTTTTGGGTGTCAGTTTTTGACCGTTATTTGGCTATTTTGCCGACACGGTAAAGTTTGATTTTTAAAATCTTGGCAGGAATGCTTGTAGGTGCATATATAAGCATGCTTAGGCATTCATTTGTAAACTAGATTTAAATTAGATGATCATTCTGTTCTCAAGGTGATTCAAATCTTCTATTGTATTGCAAGAGCAGACTTGTGTGTTTTGTGTGTTGATATTTACAGATTTGAGCATCAATCTCCTCATGGCATGAAGTGCATCTTCCTCCATGATAGCTTCACTACAAGGTGACCTAATATTGTGTTTTCATCATTGATTCCTTTGGTTTTTGGCTCTGCCTCCCAAGGGCACGCACTCTTTATCTGACAATGGTGTTCATAGACTTATGTATCCTCTAGGGCTTGACTAAGACAAACCTCTAAACACCACAACCCCCAAACAAAGTCTTGTGATTGCAGGTTATAGTTGTCGCATATGGAAAAAGTGGAGTTGCAAGAAGGCTTGGCAGGCATCAGGGATTAAGGATCTGAAGAAAAGTCAGACACAGGAGCACTTCCAGAACTTGGATGCTCACTCCAGTGTCCTTTGCAGATAGATCTCAGGAAACAAAGGTGACAAGGTTGATCAGTGTCGGAAGGAGGTCTAGATTCCCCAAAAAAGGAGGTACCTTGGACTTGGGCACCCACTCCAGTGTCCTTGATTGTTCCACTTTGGAACCCCAAAAATAGGTATTCTGTAATTTAGTATTTTATTCCTGTCTACAAGAGCTTTTTCTGTCTTTCATCAATTTGTTGCCGTATTTGTATAATTAGGGTTTTAATGGTTAATTGGACATAAGAGAAGGAGAATTAATAAATAAATTCCCTAATCCAAGTTTCCCTACATCTGCAAGTGACCTAGGGTATGATAGTGCTCATCACTCGACCTTAGATCCTTCAATCTATAGTGGAGAGGCAGATTTAAACTTCTAAACATTAGAATATTAACAAATCCAATTTTCCCCTAAACAACTAGCAACTCTTGTAGCTAAGCCTTTAGCTCCATCAACTCTATTGTAGTCATTCGATAGGGAGCTTTGGATATAGGTTCCAATCTTTGAATTATATCTATGGAAACATCAAAAGATCTCATAGGAGGTAATCCAAGTAATTAATCTAGAAATAAATCCTCAAAATATCGAAGAAAGGGTTTTTTTCTCCATATCTGATCTCTCTTGATCTATGGATTCTCCTCCATCAACTCCTTGGAGCTCTTGAGATTCATAATACATTAAATCATCTTCAAAGACAGACTCTTTGTGATCATCTATTTTGTTCATTCTGATTGCAAAGAGTTGACACCCTTATTGCTTGGCTCTCTTCAACTGTAAGGCATATATTTGTCTAAGTTTGACCTCTCTAGAAGTACCTTGTAGAAAAACTCTATTTCCAAGGTCATCTAGGCATTCTATTGTTTTAACATATGATGACCATAACTAGTTTATTCCAAGGATGACATCATATGATCCTAAGGGGGATACATATAGGTTTACTTTAGTCAAAAAGATTGGGGTTTCAACCTTAGCTTCGAACAAATGGTGCTCTACCTGAGCCCTTGTTTGGTTACCATGCTCTACTAACCATGATTTTTCCATATAACTAGCTTAAATTCTAGATATCTTATCTCAAATCTTTGGAGAAATAAAGCATTTAGTGGCACCAGTATCTATTAAAACTAAAATTGGGACACCAAACAAAGTACCTATTGGAGTAATTTGGTAGTCTGCCTATTGGTTATCTAGTGCTACATGGATTCTTTGTTGAAAATCTGCCTATTGTGATGGGAAGGGATTTCCTCGTAGTTGAGTCCCTTGTGTCTTGTTAGGACACTGATTAGCATAGTGGTCACCTCCACATGAAAAGCATCCTCCACGAGGTCCTCACCTTTCAAAAGTCTTTTTTGAGTTATCTCCATTCTTCTTGGAGTTATTGTTGTCATTTTTCTTATCACCTCTGGACTCATTGTGATTGTTCTGGAATCCTTTATCACCCTTCCTTTTGAAGTTTTTCTTGTTACCCTTTTTCTTAAATGATTGGGAGGATTGTAACCAATTGAACTTCTTACATTTTTTTCCTGATATGCAGATATGGACTTTAGCTTCTACTCTTGTTTAATGGATTTCTCATAAACTTGGTCCATAGTAGTGGGATCATGCACATCTACCTCACCTCCTATTTGGATACAAAACCTTTCATCCTACTGGTATTGAGGGACATACTTAAGGAGACAAGTAAACTTCTCTGAATACGAGAATTTATGGATGAGTCACCTTGTCTCAAGTTCTAAAAATCCATGAGATTCTGATCAAAATACAATTGTGGAAACCATCTTTTCTTGAAGAGTTCTACAAACTTGTCCCTAGTTAGATTCAAAGAGCTCAATCCCAGCTCCATCTTCTTATTCATCCACCAAGTGGATGCTTCACCAACCAATTGATATGATCTGCATAACACCTTGGTTATTTCTGATTAGTTCTTGATTTCAAAATATTCTTCCAGTTCTGTGAGCCATGCCTCCACGGCATCTCCACTCACCATTCCATCAAATTTAGGGGTTGTGACCTTCTTCATGTCCCTAGACAATTTGAGGGCCAAATGGTTCATCTTTTCCTCATCTTGTTTCAACTCTGAGTTATTTTCTCCATGCCCACTCTAGGTGGTGTGTTCATGAAGACCCTCATCTTCACATTCATGGAAAGCTTCATGCTCAGGGCTACTCTGACCAATGACCTATTGCTCTAAATTTTTAATCCTTGCCCTTGTTTCATGGAGCATTGCAAGAATTTGTTCTAGTTTCACATCGGAGTACCCAGAAGGTTGTCCTTCCTCTTGGCTACCCCAAGACTAGTTCTAGTTTGAACCATGCTAAAATTCTACTTCTCTTGAATTGTTCATGTTAGGCATTCGATTAGTTTTTCATACAATTGAATTCAATTATAAACATAAATTCATTCTTATTTATATAGTCTTGAACAAGAAAGGGAAATTTTTGCACTAAAATTCCAAAATTGTATTATAGTATATGTGGATCATATAATATCCTCATTTATTACAAACTTTGATATCTTGCGACTACAGGTCACTATCAAGAAGGGGAAATTCCTTGGGTTCTTCCTCACCCTTGAGGTTTACCAAAGTAGACTTGGAGGTGGATGTAGCACAGGTACTCATCCATAACTTCCTGACTAATGATAGGGGCATTAGGACCACATCCAAATGGTAAGTCCCTATGTGAAGAATGTTTAACTCATTCACTCTTAGTGATAGGAACAATGAAGGTCTTAGATTCAGTTAATATGCTTGAGAGCATCAATGAAGGTCTCAGATTCAGTTAACCATGCACCTTCATTGTCCTTCTTTTCCTTCTCCTACTTGATATGCTTAAGAGCATCAATGAAGGTGTCAGATTCAGTTAACCATGCACCTTCAATGCAACTAGTTTTGTCTAGGCTTTTAATTTTTGAGGCTCACTCCCTCATAGCCTTTAGGTAGCATCCATTTCTTGTTACCTTCTTTGTTGGGGTTAGTCTTTTTATTACCATTTCAACAAAAGAACATTTAAACATTAACAATTTTTAATGTTTGTGGAAGATTTTATGTAGTGAGCTCATAGGTTCATGTATTGAACCAAGTAGCTCTGATACCATATGTAGCATTCCTTCTCATATTGCTCAGTTTTACACACCAAAATTACTAGAAAAGTAAATGAACATTTAATAATCATAAACATTTGTTTATAAACATATATTTTTTTTTTTTCATAATAACAATGAAATAATAGCATCTTTTCTAAAAATTTTCAAAACTAGAAAATTCCAACATATTCAAAGAAAGCATTTCAATGAAACCTTTCACTTTACATTTACAATATTTTGCTCTTGGCAATAAGAATAATTTTACATAAATCTAACTATCAAAAGTCATAACATGAAATGTACTACATCTGTAACCTTGATATTTATTTTAATAAGTCTCAACTTGTCTTCTACTTGGGAGGAAGAGCATCACTTGAGTGGTTTACCTCCAACCACAGACTGGTGGCCTCCCACACATCTTCCTTCCTGGAAGTGGCCCTACCCTTCACGAAGGGTATAGATATAAGGAACCAACAGGTTTTGCCATCTAATTTTCTAGTGTCGTGTCCTACATAACCAACATGGTCATACAACTATAGACTCCTTCTAACTGAGTATGACACTAATAGATGGTAATGCAAATCTAGAGCATAGTGAACCGACTAATGCATATAGAGACAGATGCATTACTTTGGCCAAAGATTCAGTATAAATAGATATTTCACAGTGAATATAATCATAAGCTCACACACTTCTAACTTGACTTAGAAACTATCTCATCCTCCAATGATTTTAGCTTGACCACTACTAGTCATAGAGTAACTTGACTAAGTTTTACTCATAGTCTTCTTGACTTAGATTCTTATTCCCAAGTTCTAGGTTACAACATTAAGGTTCGCATTGAGGACTTATTCTTTTGAAAACTTCTTGTTGGGACCTCTAACATTAAATCTATGACTCCCTGTCACTCCACACCTTGTTTTGAAGGTTATATTTTTTGTTTAAATAATGTGTATTGTCAACATAGAAACTAGTTTTATCAATAGTCTCATAAATTCATCCAAGGTACTTATCTTGGTTCAAGGATTCTCATCTAATCCTTATCAACAATAAATATATCTACTTTAAGTTGACAACATGCTTATAAGAAGAATTTTGCATTTACTATGCATATCTAGGATACTCCTAGAGAACTATCTTCTCTAATCCCTTCATACAAAATGACATTTAAAACTCTTGTCATATGTAAAAGAATATCTTGACATTCATCATAATAACATTCTCTAAAACACAACATTTTGTTTAGAATACTTGCCAAGTCATGGCTGAATAGATGTCATCATGTGACATGGTTTTATTGACCACAAGTGCTTTCCAGACTATCATAAAATTGGTCATTTTGGTACTATAATGTAGCACAAGGTTCTATTAAGTAGAGTGATACATTTCATAATATACATTATTCTCCTTTCAAACTAATATCTTCTATCATAGAGCTCGAGAGTCTCAGTCTCAGCTGACTATACTGCATATATCAATTTTTTTCTAATATAGGATAGTCTTATCATTAAGAAGTAAGATACGAGTGTGTATCTACTATCAACCTTGCCTCATGTATTAAAAGTAGTTGTTATTACTTGAAAATCACTAGTTAAAACTAGATTGTTTGTTGCCTCAACTTGCAGAATGGTTTGTTTATCAGCCAACTATATCAATCAAACTTCAATACTATTGACTATCTATTGATTTTAGAAAGGAGTTTTGTTGACCTTTGACACTATATAGATGAATAAGATTCTAAGACAAAGAGTCTCTTCATAAATTCATAGGTAATCATTTATTTCTCACATAGTGAGAGCCTCTAAGTATGAATTTATCAACCTAAGTAAATGTTTTCAAAAATTGTATCATGGAGATAGAATAATTTCATTTCCAAAGCCCTATGAACATGAGTGAAGCTACAATAAGTTTTAAGTTGTATGCTAAATGGTCATCAACCTGTTATAGGCATTGGATAACAACATTGTGTATGCCAAAATCAAAATAAAGATAGATGGAAGCATGTATTAAATCATGTATAGCTTCGGTTCTAACACATCATGAAGCATAAGATACCTCTATGATGTTGTCTCAGCAACACTGTCACAGAGCTTGTAGTCCTTCGTAGCTCCAAAAACTTCTTGTTCTTAGTCTCACTATCCTCGAGATACTTCTTGTATCCTTCTTTTTACTTTCTCTCCTCATTATGACTATTCCTATTACTTTACTCTCTGATATTTTTGTTCTCCTTCTTAGTTACCTTATCCTCTCATATTTGCGAGAGTAATTGCTCTAACTTCCTATGTACTCTCCTAGAAGGAGCATGCAACAATAGAGATTCTTCCACTTAGCAAGAATCTCTCCAAACCAAAAGTAACCTCTCCCACTTTCCACATTATCATGGAGTATGGGTTGAGCACCATTATACCATGAAGTGGTTGTAACTAGTTGTGATATTATCATCATATGATAGCACTCAAGATTTAATCGAACAAAAACTATATATATATGTGTTATGGAGTAAAAAGTAGACACATGTCTTTTTACCTCCTAGTTTAGCTCCTAGGTCCCCATGTTAATACTCTACAAACAAAATATTCATCCCAATGAGAAATCCCCTGAAACCCATGTCAAATGGGAACTAGGGGCCTATTTAATGCTTAAGTCTAGACCAAAAATATACCTAGGGACTTGGGTTCCTGTGCCCAAGTCTTCCTTGATTGTTCAGGGTAAAATTTAAATCATGTAGGCATAGGACATTTAAATGGGTCTCTCCTTGTCAAGTTTTTCAATTAATTTGTGAATGTTTAATGAGAAAGCACATATAAGTGAGTTTTTGAATTCATTTTGTGACAAGTTGATGATAGCAAGGTTATGATATTGAGAAAAGAAGAATTCAAGGCATTCATTGTGTTATTCTTGTAGATTTGTGTTTGTGTTGTACATGTTTGTTGCAGATTTGGAATCATCATCCTCCTAAGAACTTTACCTCCAAGGTGACATCATCTTTTTTTGGATAATTTCATCATCATTTAGATTATCTTCATCCTTTGTCCTACAAGGACATGCTCTCTCTCTAACAATGGTGTTGGGAAATCTTGAATGACTTGAATGCTAACTAGAGATTTGACTAAGGAAAATCGCTAAACACTACAACCCCCAAATCCCTTTTCTTCTTGTGTGCAGGTTACAGGTGCAAGGATTGAAGAAGTGAAGGTACAAGGAGGTTGTTCAAGGGATAGAGTTTTAAGATCCAAAAATAGAGTGTGGAAATTCCTCTATGGAAGAATCAGGCACCCACCTCGACATCCTCTTGTCAAATTAGACACTAGATACAACATTAGGGTATCATTTACAATAATTCTTCAGTTTTGAGTTTTCAGAGATTAGAACTTTCAGGACTTGGGCGCCCACCCCAGAGTCCTCTAACATTTTAGCTTCCATGGAATAGGTTACAACATCTCACTGATCATCTTAGTACTTTAAAATCCTAAATTTCCACTAATGTTTGTTTGTTATAAGATGATTATCTCATATCTAGGGTTTTACACATTTGTAACCTAGGGTTTGATAAAAAGCTTGGTTAAATCACTTCTTTCCTTAGTAAATAGGAACACAAAATTAGTAGTTGAGTCCTCTTTCATCTTGTAGTGACTTAGCTTAGTTTTTTCCTTGAATGTTGTAGTGAAAGAGGGTTTGATCTAGTGTACTTACATGCTTGCATTCAACCCCTCCTATTCCCTACTAAACATTTTGGTGAAACAATAGCATCAATAATTTTCATCTTGGTAAGTGTTGAAATCTGATCTTGCATTAATTCATATCATACTTATCATTCTTCATTGAAAAATCTTGCATACATTTGAAAATTTTGAAAAAATAAGCATTCTAGGCATGCATAAAGGCATAGTTTCGCATTATTTTCATTGCATATCATGGGAAGCATTTTTTTTTTCTTATTTTTACATCAGATCTGATCTATAATACACAAATTAATCATTTCATGATATCACATCTTGCATTTGAAGATCTTATTTGCTAGGGTTTTGTTGAAAACTTGCATTTTACATATAACCTAGTTTTTGCAAAAGCTAGGGTTTGTAGTCAAAATATTATTTCACATTTTTCTGCTCATATAAACACTCATTCAAATCTTATTTTGAGTTTTATTGTTTCTTCAATTGGCACCCTTACATTTAAAATTTAAAATTTTGCAATTAAATAGTGTTTATTTCAACATTAAGGGTTTTAAACACTCTCTTAACAATTCTTACAAAAAAAATTTAACCATTCACATTCACCTTGTTGTGAAGCACTATTTGCATCATACTCACTTTTTTTGTAGTGAAATTAATGTGTTATTGATGTTCAAAAACCTATTTTCTTCAAACTGGTGTTGTGATGGCATCTTCTAATTGTTCCTCTTTAGTATCTTTGCATGCATATATCAAAGATTCTAAAAGTTTTTAAAAATTTGTTAATATGTATCCTTATGTTTTGACTCATATACAATCCATGTGAGATAAGGATATCTTTAAAGGTTCTTCATTTCAAATCCTTGACTATGTATCTAACTTTAATAGCTTCATAATCCTTACAACTGTATATCCTTCAATATTAGAGGACCTTACTAATTTTATCTCCATGAATGATCATGAGGAAGGCAATGATGAAGAAATTCCCACTTCTCTGACTAAATTTCACGATGATATAATGCACATCATCTCTAAGACATATGAGGCTGACATAGCCTTCTTTCCCTCATATGATGATTTGGAATCTTCTCCTAACATGACTCCTATTTGTGAGGATATTTTGGCGCAAGAAGAAGAAATCATTGAGACATTCCTTAACACCACTCTACCATATCTTCATTCCAATTCTCTCCCTGCACAAGATGAAGTATTGGATGATGAAGACTCTCTTTTTGAACAACTTCCTCAACCTATTGATAATGGAAGTTCCTCTACCAACCTTAAAACTCTTCTTAACCACATCTTAAATCAAGAAAGAGATCACCTACCATTGCTTGAACACTTAAATATCTTGGATATCTCTAATGATGCTGAGAACATAAATGAACTATTGTTCCTAAGGTTAAAGGTACTTTATAAGGCCCCACCTTACCTGTGGCTATTTTGACACCCTTGCCCATTATGGTGGAAACTAATTTTCTAGCTAGTGGATTTATTCGATGAAACCTATGACTTTGGTTCTAGTATAGTGTTGTGATAATCAATCTTGAAGAAACTTTTTGGATGACTCTCTAGACATTGTGTGGAAAATGTGTGTGCTCAAGATAACATGTGAAAGTTGTCCCTAGATTTATTATTTTAGGAGACCTTGTATTATTTTAACACTAATCACATTAATTCATATAATATCATTGTTACACCTGATGGAATGTGAATTATGCATTAGGTTTCTTAACTTTTTAATCTTAAGTCATATTAGTTGTTAATTCTACCATATTTAAAAGGTGGTTATATAATTTAGTAATTGTATACGTTTGACATTATGTGATTGAGTTTAGTTTGCAAGGTGATATATTGTTTTAGTAAGTGATCTTAAAGGAAAGGATGTCATTTGTATTGATAATTAGTTCGATGAATTATTAATGTATTATTCTTCTGGTGAGAAAGTACCATGAGTGGAATTAGGATCTACGGGATTGTCAATGTGGTTTGATAGTATTTTAACCCCAACCTTAGAGACTTCAAGGAGAAATTCCATTTTAAGGGGTGGGGGATGTGAGGCCCAACCTTCAAATAACCCTAGTCATGTTATACATGGGTAATGACTAGTAAAAATCTAATTAGTTTTGGGGCTTGTTTGCAACTTATACTCTTTTGACTCATGGATTTCATATCAATAATGTTGTCATCTAGATATTTAGTATGCCATTAATTTATTTCAAGACAATGTTTATTTTGTTTTGAATAGATGACAAATGTAGTATAGATAACAATTTACAAAAAATTGTCAGTGTATATATTGATTTTTATAATGTTAACTAGAGGGTTAGAACCTTCCTAATCTTTGATGTTGATTTATGTTGATTTGTTGACATGTGAGTTGGACGAATTCCATTTCCAAGGTATGTGAAGTTGATCGACTTAATGAGAAAATAAATAGATTTCATGTATAATTTTCTACTTGGCTATATATATAAGCATACTAATGTCTGACTAAGTGCACAGGTGGTTATAACACCAAGGGAGAAAAGGAGAATCATTAGGTCCCCTAAATTGTCATTTCCACACCACTTTATGGAATCTTGTGGTCTCCAAGTTATTTTGATTAAGTGTGGACCACTTTATTGTGTAAAGTGTCTCCAATGTATTTTTTTAAAATTTTATTTCCAACTTCATTTCAAAATGTTTAGTGTTAATGTACAATGTTATCATGTTAAGTGTCTATTGTAGTTTATTTCCTCTTGAATTTTATTTCAATGCATGTAGTGTTTATGTTCAATGTTATTGTATTAAGTGTCCTTATTATGTTTTATTTTGTTTGTAACTTTATTTCAATAGGGTTAGTGTTTTTGTGTATTGTTATGTGTTTAAGTGAGTATAAGTGTAAAACTCGGATGGAAACATCTAGGCAACTTTGCATGAGTGTAAAAATTGAATTTTTGTATTGTCATGTCATTTTTGGGACCCCAACCCAAGTACCTATGGGTAGGGTACACGGGGAAGGGTGTGGGCTGTATTTGGGGATTGGTGGTGTATTTTAGGAGCTTTGGAAAAAGAGAAAACCTAGGATAAAAGGAAGGCGTGCTTTGCTAAAAGAAGGAAGATGGAACTCCCATATGAAAGCTCATTCTTTTGGCCTGGTGGGTGTGTTGTTGCTTTGATTCTTATTTTTCATCTTTTCATTTTTTTTTTGGAAAGGATTTTCTATTGAGGGTAGTATGAAGAGTTGGGAAGAGAGAATTCAAGTGGGAAGGAAGGAAAAGATACAAGGAGAAGAAGAGTCTCTGATCTCCTTCTTGCTTACCTTGAGAGGTAAGCTCTCTCTCCTTTTAATTTTTGTGTTACATATTGTGTAAATGATTTGATGTTCTAGGGACTTGTATGTTGTGAAATTGGTTATTGTGAAAGAAACAAATACTTGCCTTATGAATGTGAGTAGAACATATCTTTCTTTACATCCTTGTTTTATGTGAGTCTTGAGATGGTAGTGTTGTGTCTGTGTGTGTGAATGCTTGTTTGTTGGGGACCTAGTTGATTCTCCTAGCTCAGGGGTGGATTGCCAGTGCAATCCTATGGAAGCGAGGTGAGCACTCCCCTTGGTAAATCCTAATTCTCATAATAGAAGAAGCATGGAGCCTTGAGAATGGTGTAGGTTAGTATTTGAGGGATTGAAGTTTACAGGTAAAATAAAACTACCACTATGTATGTAAATCTTAGATCTGCATAATTACTAGAGGACTAAAAATCATATTCACATTTATAAATTCAATTTAAATATTTAAGGGCTTCACTACTCTTTTCTTTTGGTGATTCTGTTGCAGTAACAATCTAGGTGGTTCTAGTTCTAGTTCTAGTTTTAGAGGCATTCTGTCAATAAATTCACATGCCCTGTTTACATTTCAACACTATCTGTGACCACTTTGAAGCAATATTGTCAAATAGTTCCTGTGCCTTGTCTATGCCTCCATTTATATTTTGAACCTACAAAAAAAATGAGAAAATGGTAATAATGGTAAGAAATTAGAAAAAAAAATGTAAGACCGTGGAGGAGCTACCAAATATATAATCTCCTTACGTGTCATCAATGCATCTTTTCTCTGACCCCTTTTGTTATACTTTGGTTGCCTCCTTTCATGGCTGCCACTTTCATTCCTCTCAAACTTCTAAGAAAATAAATTATAAACACCTCTTCTTTTAGGGCAATGAGTACGATAGACGTGCCTTTAGGGTTAATGTTAGTTACACATGAAATTAGAGCTACATTATAATATTGAGGAAATTAATGAAGCTATGGAATACATAAAGAAAGACTTTTTCATTATGAAAGAGTAATCTATAAATTTATAATTCTATATCTCTAAATGAGCATTTTTTCTAAAATAATAATTTACCTAAAGGTTATTTAATTAGTTTATAATTACACACATAAAATTTATTTTATTTTGTTCATAGTTAATTACTTAAAAGTTATTTCATCTTCTTTTAGAATTATTTAGGAATTAAAGTTTTAAATATATTATTAGTATTGCATTAAAGTTTGAAGAAATTCTTTTTTTTATTATTATTTATTTCAGGTTATTCTATTTATTTGATAGTTAAAGGGTGTTTTAGGGAAAACGGTTTTGGTTAGTATGTAGGGTTAGCACCTTTGAAATATAATTCAAGTTGTATGATTGGTTATATAATATTTTTTTGAAGCACATTGACATTTATATAAATATAAGGTTTGTTAAAATGATTTATTATATAAATCATGTTGTATGTCTTGTTTATATAATATTCAGATACTACTGAGCATATATTTTTTTAATTAAAGCATATATATAGACACACACACACATATTGATGATTTTAAGCATTATATAACTTATATTCTCTTTGAAATTACTTAAATCAACCTAGTAACCAATTTGTGTTAAGTCAACCCTATTTAATATGTCAAATAGACACCCCCTCACTATGAAAATAATATGTATATTGTGTTAGCATGTGCCTAGAAAAATGAATCCCAATAAATGGGTTATAGGATACCTTCCTCCTTAAACATAGATGTCTCAAATGACATGTGGTTATATCGAATTGTTGAAGGGTAAGGTAAAGTAGCAAGAAATGTAAACAATCTCTAGGTGATGCATCCATCAATGATATTAGTTTCAAATTTACTCTCCTCACCCCTAAAAATAATTAATGAACTAAGGTTCCTCGTGGTATACCTTTAAGATTAAATGCTCCTTGTAGCTTTATCAATTAACATTTTTTCTATTATACATAATTGATGTTTGATTTGATGGAAACATTAGTGTAGTGTATAGCATATAACATGTCATGTGTACGATGTATGCAATGTAGTTTACTATATATTTAAAATATCATGAGTAAAATATTTTAATATTATGATATAACATATTATATACACCTTGTATAGGGTATTTTGGTCTTGTGAGGGGTGGGTAGAACACCTCATAGAGAGAGATTTTTAATGAGCCTTATAGCATTTAATTTCAGTTCGAACGTGCTAACTTAAGTAAAACTATTGATTTTGGGAAATCATGATCTAAATGAGTAGCATCGGTTATAAATAATTTCTTATACAATTTTTCCCATTACAATATTTGTCAAAGGGATGTTGGGGCACCAAGGTGAGTACTACATGACTATCATCAACTAAATAATTGCAATTGTTGCCTCATTCCTTGTCACCCATATCCCTAATTTAGATTCAAAATACTAGTGTGGATGAACATGTGTTTTTGGTGGGTACCCCCTATGGTTATAGATATGAAGGATAAAATATATGTGTGTTATGTCTCACTTGTAGTCTCCCCTTGATTGTACATGTATGTTGTATTGCAAACCCAATAGTACCTTGATGTACAAAAAGAATTGGGCGTTCTTGTGCATGTTTCCCATGCATAAATTTGGGCATTACATTTGGTATCAGAGCCAAGTTTTGCAAAACTGGGAGCTCTGGGAATTGTTGGGTCATGGAATAATACTAATGTAAGTACATTGTTGAGTGATAATAGTTAGTTATTTGCTTGGAAGTAAATAATTATTGTTGTAGATTTCATCCAATTGTGGAATTGCATTATAATTTGTATGCCATTCTATTTTGTGTGAAAACCCTAAATAAATCAATGAATGATGTCAATCATTGTAATTGCACAAATTGAATTATTTTGTTACAAAATAAAACTATTAGTGCTTGTTGTGTGTCCTTACCTTGTCTTGAGAATTAAATTAGAAATACAATAGGATGGTGTGGTAACAAGAGTAAAGTATCTTTCTAGTGAAACATTAGTAGATTCAATAAATTTTCTAAATGCAAAAAAAAATTCCCTTTCAACCTTATGATCCTTGAGGTGACATAATTATTGACCTTATAAGGACATGGTTAGCACATGGAGGTTATTATTTTTTCATGTTTAGATAGTCCAAAACTCTCTAATGTGAAAATCTAATAGTTAAAGTTGCGTAAACCCTTAAGATTTCTTGCTCTTTCATTAGATAATGTAATTTATATCCTACATATTCCTTAGATAGAGACTTGTTATAGAATGGTGTCACTTTCTCTAAAGATGTGAATTGTTTGACCTTGCCATAGGGATAAAACCTTATCTTAAGTGGCTAGACTAGAAGTATTCATGTGTTGGACCTTTATCATTGTAATTTGAGCCTCCTATGCCTCCTTGTAAACTCAAAATTTTGAATTAAACATAGTTCCCTTGTGACCCCCTTACATGCATAGTTTTCTTAGTTAATTCCCTTGATGTTTGATAGTATAAATTGTAGATGTCTAGTTGCAATGAGTTGTGGAATCTTCATATTATGTTCATATGAGATTTAAGTTTTAAAGTAAATAAGAATTTCTTCCAATGGATTTATAGTAGGTACTATGTGAATATTTAACCCCCTTTATGAATAAGTGGATGATGCTCAAGTGGATTGAGAAACTTCATGGAATGTAATTACTTTACATATTATGGCTTCAACATTGAGAAAAGAAAATTGTTGGAAATAAGCAACTTGAAGAAAATATTGTAGATAAAGATTTAGTAGAGAAAAGTGGAAGGAATAGGTCATTTAAAATTGGTCAACATTATGTAATGAATTCCTTCATTTGCTACTGTTTAAGAGTAAAAACTTCTTATGTATGGTTGTTGTGTGAGTTGAAATTGGATAGGAGTCAAATCGTACTTAGAGAATTATGCTCTTACATGTGTGTTTACTTAAATTCCCTACTATAGATGAAATGTAAATGAGAAAAGGGGATTGTAACATATACTAGATAAACTAAATTTAAGATTTAGAAATGTGAAATCTTTTATGATGTGTTGTATCAAATAATTTGATCAATACATACATCGGTTATCTAGTAATTGGAGTGATAGTTCTCCTTGTAACAAATAGTCATATTGTGAGTCCATTGGGAGGAGTGTGTCACTTTGGGTGCACTTTAGCCTTGTATCATGGATAGATTAAGTGATGTCTCTATGTGTGTGTATGTGTCACCTATATGTCCTTTTCGCATGTATAGTGGTAATTTTTCTTCAATTGATGAGGTGTCAATAATATATAGATATGCTTGTTGTAGGGTTTGGGGTTAGCTATTGAAAAAAAAATAGTCATTCTATGTGCCTTTTGAAGAGAGATGTGTGAATCCCTCTCCATGTTTTTACATGTTGTGATCTTTTAATGTCATTCCTAGCGTCAATCCTTCCAGTTGGATGAGAGCCTGCTAGTGTAACTAGGGGTTGAGAGATATGGGTCCTTAATTGGAGAATGTAATTTTCCATGGATGTTAGCCCCTATTGACTCCCCCACACATTAGAGCTAGACTAGTTGGTTCATAGTGCAAACCTATTCCTTGTTATTTGTTCCATGGGTAGAGGATGGACCCTAATGTGCCTTGATTCTACACTCATTTACTTTCAGATACATGGTAGTTCAATTGGCATGTGCATTAGAGACAACTATTAAATTATGGGTATTTGATGGCATCATGAATTCCTAGTGTTTAGAAGATATTATCAGTTATGGGATGCTAGTGCTAGGTTTGGATACAATAATGTTATAGCCCTTGATTATGGGAATTTGAGATTAGTTGTGAACAAGTTGGGATTAGTAACTTCTAGTATTGGCACATAATGTTTCATCAAGACTTATAGAGAGATGATAGTCATGACTAGAGTTGGTGTGGCATAACAATTTTGTTAGCTGATGGATATTGGGGATAGAGTGATAGTATGTGTATAATGAGATAGTAGTTGTGTTGGCACCTTCTTTCAAGGATGACTTGATATTTTGAGATGGGTATTGGTGTATGCATGAGGGTGTATCATTCTTAACTTGGGATAATTGTAGATAACCTTTTTAGAGGTGATATTTCAGACACTTGGTACATGGCATTTATTGCACGGCATGTTGCAAGTTATGTGAGACATGTGATACTTTAGACACTTGGTACATGGTATTCATTGCAGAGCATGTTCTAGGTTGTGTGTGACATACATGATGGTTTAGTATGGTATTGCATTCTATGATCTTCATGTGGTTTGAGACCACCATGATATTGTTATATATTTCTATGTGGTTTGAGACCACCATAATATTGCATGCTACTATCTTTATGTGGTCTGAGACCACCATTACCCTCCTCCCCTTAGGTGGCATTGTTACAAGTCCACGTGGTGATTGTAATGTGCAAACTTTATAAGATTGATGGATTATTTATTTGTTTGTTGATGGTTTTACTTAAGTATTAAGCCAACAGTGTTGAATTTTGTTGCTTTAGGCTACTTAGCTGTTTAAATTTGAGATGGTCCCTTTTGCCTCAAGGACTTTCTTTTGGTTTGAATTTTCAATGTTGCAATAGTTCTCTCTTTTGATCTTTGCTTATTTTATGATATATTTTTTTTATTGAATATTTACCTTATGATCTTGTTTTACTTAAATCATTCTTGATTTGAGGTTTTCTAATGTTGCAATTGCTAGTATGTGTGGAGTAATGTGACTTGTGTAAACTATCATATCCAAGAGGGGTCCCTGATAGGTTGTATAAGGGAGTAGATGGCCTGGGGAATTCTTTTGTGAGGATAGGGGCTGCAAATGGGACCGGTATGGGATGGTCGTAATTCATTCCCCCTAGATTTATGTGCGTGATTCTTATGTACCTTCCTCTTGGAGGCTAACCCCCTTACACAAACAAGAGAAAGGTACTAGGAAATGCATGGAAGGATCCTTAGGGAGCGCCTCGAGACCATCTTTCCTACTGGTTATATGGCACTATGATACTTGTGATATTGGTTCATTTGGTTATGACAGTATATGGTTCTATGGCTACTCAGATAACGGTTCAGTGGTTCTACATGTATACTCCTAAAAATGACACGACTCTATCTAAATAAATATTCTTAATATTTATTTAAGTCAAATTCCTCTATCAATAAATAAAGAAACCAATTTATTTATTTGATTGACATTCTTCCAACAATTAAAAAAAATCAATTTATTTTTCTTAAATTCTTCTAATTCCTCCAACAAATTAAATAATACTAATTATTTAATTAGTTCTTCCAAAATCATTCTAAATTAAATAATACCAATTATTTAATTAGTTCTTCCAAAATCATTCTAAATTAAATAATATCAATTATTTAATTGTTTCTTCCAATAATATCTTCTCTAAATTTAAATAAATCAAATATTTATTTAAGTTGTCTATTTCTTCTAAATTGAGTTATCTCTAAATATAATTCAATCCTTGTGCACATGCAATTGAGTATTCTAAATATTTAATTGAGCTAAAATATCTTCTCATCCTCATGCAATTTCTATTCTCTAGTTCTATTCTCTTAACTGATTGATCTATTCTTTTAATTGATTAATCTCTTCAGTTAACTCATTATTCTATTCTATTAATTCCTCTCACGCAAAATAGAGCAAGACACATGTCTTCTTTCTATTCGTACATGTTCTCTCAAGTCTTCTATACCGTTGATCTTCTCATTCTTTCTATACCATTGATCTCTTCTCTCACAAGTCTATAAATTGAACCCTATTCTTCCATTTCATTCATCTAGGCTTTAAGTAAACTTACTCTGTAGGAATTACAACGTGCCTTTAGCACCAATTCCTTCATTGCTTGCGATCAAACTTGTTACCATACTATCATCATTGTTGTGAAGCTCATTTTCATGGCGAAACTATCATAGCCATTCCCATTTGAACATCTTGGAATCATAGCAAGGAAGTGCACCTTCTGAGGGCCATATTCATAGACAAGATCACTTGTGATAGGTGATCAATGGAAGCTAAGAACTAAAGGAGGTTTGCTTTTGTTCATTATTTCATTGAGTTTTGGGTATCATTGATATATTATATTGATTATTCACATTTAGATCCAATTTTCCCTTAACATTTTTGGTGCCCACCATGGGGCGTAGCCCCAATTTTTAACCCAAAAACTAAGTTTTTGTGTTTTAGAAAGCCGTACACAGGAAGAAACCACACATCTGACACATCCTAACACACATCTGCTATCTGTTCCAGTGCATACATTCTTTCGGTGCATACAGACTCTGTTCTGGCGCATCTATCCTGTGATATGGCGCATCTATCAGTTCAGCACATATGTATTGTTTTTCTACACTTTTGACCTCTATCTTAGCACATATGTACTGCAGTGCATCTGATCTAGGCAGTGAATTTTAGGGTTTCCTTGAAGTTTTTTGCTAACGCTAACATCTTTTTGTAGGAACACTCTTGATCTATTTGCAGGCTAGGTACTAGTTTATAATCATATAGTTGCATTTGTTAACTCACACTTCGATTTCTAATGGGAAAGTAAATGGATGCTCATTCAAATCTCACATAGTCTTAACTAGGAAGGCGGTAATTGAACCATTGCTATCTTGCATATCATTGAATCACTGCTATATTGCTATCCTTCAAAGTTAACAAACTCATTGCTATATTGGTAAAACTAAACCATTACTATCTTGTTATCACTTCAAAATTAACAAATCACTACTATCTAGGTAAAATTGAACATATCATTGCTATCTGGGTAAAACTAAACTATTGCTATCTCGTTATCACTTCAAAGTTAACAAATCCATGCTATTTGGGTAAAATTGAACCATTGCTATCTTATTATCACTTCAAAGTTAACAAATCCATGCTATCTGGGTAAAATTGAACACATCATTGCTATTTGTATAAAATTTAACCATTGCTATCTTGTTATCACTTCAAAGTTAAGAAACTTCTATGCTTGGCCAAGTAGATAGCTCATTTAGTTTTTTTCTTTCTAACTAGGGAAAAAAAGAACCACTGTCTTCTGTGTTTTAGGAATGATACTAGGCCTATACTCTCCCCTATCCTGGGTGACCAAAATGCCAGACATATCATTTTTGCATGTGTTTTTCCTTTAGAGGGGCCTGCTCTTGGATACCGTTCATCCAAGTAGGAATGACCCTAAGTGGTAACAGCCTAAATAGTAAGCCCTACCAATCCACTATAAATAAATTGTGTTTGGAGTGAAAGCTTCAAACAACGAGTGCAGTTGTGTTATACCGATAGCCAACCTCCCCCAAAACCCTCCAAGGTGCAACCCTTGCAGGCTGGGAGACTCCATAATGGAGAGTAGTGCTGCCACATGTATAACCACTTGAACAGTTGCCTTCATTAAACACCTTTGTTCTCATGGCCAAAAACCCCTGTAATCCATTTGAAGCCTTGGATTGTACTTGTTTTTTAGTCCAAAAAGAGTCAACAAATCACAAAAAAAAAACCATGAAAACATTCTTTGTGTTTGCTGTGTCTTCTTGCCATAATTAAAGAAAATCAAATCAAAGAGACCATTTTACAACCAAAGAGACCAAAAACATCAAAAAAATTGCTGAAATTTTGCAAATGCACTGAAAAAACTAGAGTTACGCTTTTATCATTTTCTGTTGTGCATCTGTTCCAACCTTCTATGCATTTATACTGACTTGCTGCACTTTTACCACTTGTTACTATACATTTGAAAATTACCAGTACTACACATTTACACTGACTTCCTGTGCATTTGACCCTTGCTGTTGCATATCTATTTTTGCACATGCGTGACAGTGAGCACTTCCACATACTTTGAGAGATACCTTTGCTCACCTTTCTAGATACCCATTTTAGTCTTGTGTTAGTTTCTATAGAGATGAAAAACCAATTACAAGCAATTACTCAAGAACTCCAATACCTGCAAGAATAATTAAACTTTGATATCTCACCTCAAGATCATATAGCGATTGCTCAAGAACTCCAAGTGATACAACAAGAAATGGCAATCTTACAAGCTGACCATGCCAGTACTAGATACAGCTCACCCCAAAATCATTCATTCTCTGCCCATCTTAATGATACTCATGACAAGGCAAGCACCACCTCAAGTTGAAATCATATACCACTCTGTCTACTAGTCTTCCCTCACCATCTCCTATAACACATGGCCCAAAGCATACTAATCCTACCATGGAGAACTCCAAGTCCACCTATCCATTACCTCACTCCTCTACCTATATGCCTACCAATGATGTGATCCAAGGGCTACTAGCAGAGAGTCAACCATGTCCCCAAATTCTAGTCCTTGACCTTATCAAAGATTCTTCCAATGCTATGTCAAATCCTACAAGCCCATCATGGAGTCTACAACCCCTTGAGCATATTGAAAAACCTCCTACCATGAACCAAAGTCAAGCTTTGCCATACTTTCATGTTGTTGACTGAAGTCCTATCCAAGAGGCCTCTACCTCCACTTCAATTCAAGAACACCAAGCATTATGTCAAGAGCACACTTTAGAGCATGTGGAAACATCAACCCCTTGTCTAAATCAAGATAAAAGCACTCCCCATCCGACCCCTACATAACCTCTATCTATTCGATGATCCTATACCTATACATGAGCAAGAGATCCAATTTCCAACCATGCATGACCCATATCTTTTCCATGATCAAGATACTACCTTTGATGAAGAAGCTATCCATGAGCAACTTGATCCTATGCATGAGCTAGAGATCCAATTTTGGCCCATCCATAACCTATATCTTTTCTATGATCAAGATATTATCATTGATGAAGAACCTATACAAGAGAACATTAATCCCATCATGCTAAATCCTATCTATGATCAAGATCCCATCTATGATGAAGAGCCTATCTATGATCAACCAGACCATGATGATCCTCTTAGCCCACTTTATGCGTTCCATGGTCCCGAGCATATAACCCTATCTAATCCCATCCAAGATCCAACAACTTCCTCTTCCTTGATGAGACACTTGCCTCCCAAGCAAGCGTAGAAGATCAAACCAAAAATACTCCTCTACCATCCATTATTGACCATGCTGCAAATCCCCCACCATGTATCCTTGGTCTTACCGCTTTCATTCATGAGTGTTCCTCCTTAAAACACGAGAAACCATTATCCTCTATCTCACCTTCTGCATCCAATAAGGAACTCATGTCTAGTGTTCCACCTACACATAATCCCACTATCCACCGCATACTCCAACATATGAACTATCAAGGTAAAGGCTTAGGACTTCACGAACAAGGTATTTTGGAGCCCGTTCATGTCAATGTTCCTCCTCTTTCATATGGCCTTGGATACACACCCCAAGGTGAACAATCTCAAGATGTTGGTACTTCTTCCACTCCTCCTAAATCCCCCACTTTTCATTGTAAACCCTATCATATCCCCAAAGCATATGTCGCCATTCCACCTCCGTCATCCTATAATCGTCAAAAGCATGTGACCATACACCTTCCACCATCCAATCTACCTCCCCTACTTCCAACTCCTAATATCCCTCCATGCATTTTGCCACCACTTCTTCCAATACCTTATCCATCCATCTCTGAATCTTCTAGCAATCCCAATCATGGCCAACAAATGCACATGTTGTCTAAACAAAGGGCTTCCTCCAACTCCACTTCCACCATCCCACGGGAATTCAACAATAAAAATTTGGATGCCTCTACCTATAAAGTCAAAAAACCTAAGAGTCCTCATGACCTAGGATACAAAAGCCAAGAATCAAAGAAACATCCTTCTCAAGAGATGCATACACCCACACACTTATATGCCAAACTAAAAAAGGTGTGGGTCCGCATCCAACAAATGGTTACCTCCGAAGCTACACAAAAGTTACATACATCCCAGCCCATACCTTCACATGTACTATCCAAAAGAAAAATGGTTTGGGTGCCTAAGCAAAACACCATCAAGTCAAATGAGGCATCCACCTCTCAAGAATCCCAACCATCCACTTTCCCCCATTCCATCCAAAAGTCTCAAATTCTTCCATCCCACATGGAAAGCAAAAATAAAAAAAATACTCAGTCTATGTGGATCCCTACATGCCTAAATCTTTCATCCACAAGCAAAATTCTGTGTTGCTTCCTACACTACTTTCCCATCACCAGCTTCAATGTTTATCACAATATGTGCAACCATTGGTCATGATTCCCTTCCATCCCATGACATTTCCACATACCTCCGTCTCCCTTTCCTTCCACTATATACCTCCCACATATCTTCCCCATCTTATTCCTTTGGTCCATGCTTTTGCGTAAGCCTTCCGTCCATCATTCAGGCATAAGTCTTTCATAATCCATATCATAATCCACTATCTACATTCTCCATCTCACTTTCATGCAATCCCCTACCAACATTTGTGAGAACACTTGACCTTGTCCGTGCAACAACATCCATCTAGCGGGACTATCACATCTCAGGGAACTAGATACTTGAGTCTCTCCCTTCCGTATCCACCTTTTCCCATCCAACTGTTTCAAAAAAAAAAGAGAAAAGAAAAATCCCTTCGTCCAACGGTGAAAATCTGGCAAACAGGTGCCTTGGATAAGTACCATGATGAAAACCTGGCAAACAGGCATCATGTGTAAGTTGATCTTCTACATCACCTACACTTAGAGGCACCGTGTCTCATCGACATATCACTCTTCTCCTATCAGTTTCCTTTCATATTCCATTTCCTATCCTATCAATCCATCCATCCTAAATATTCCCTTTCTCCATGTTGCTTGATCTTGATAAAGATTTGGGGCACAATGTTAACAAATGCTTTAAGTGTTTCTTGACATACCTTATCCCTCCAAGTCATGCAAATCCTTCATTATCGTCATAAGCGTTGCCATGAAAAAACCTAAGTATTCTACCTATAATAGGGCACATTATTCCTATGCGACATAGTCCTTGGAGATCACATCCTTGGTTCTTTCTACCTAAACATCGGTATCTTCTATCACCCATCTATCTGCCTATCCATGGTGTTTCCTTGTCATCAGTATCCAGCATTAAGACTATCCATAGTGTTGTCTTAACCTATCATGGCTTAATACTCTATCTCTTTTGTTACCTTGTCAACCAAGGCTTTATCCATATCCTATCCATAGTGCTATCCTAGCATAGCATCTGTCGTCAGTCTCATAGGGTTCACCCCAAACTACATTGCCTCTACGTTGTCACATAGGCAAGGCCATTTTCAAATGTACCCCCAAGGCTCCACCTTTCCATCCATCCCATTTCTTGTCGTCTATCCTCTAGTTCATCCATGGTCTAAATCCCTTAACTACGTTGCCTCTACATTGTCACATAAGCAAGGCCATTGATTAATGAGCCTCCCAGGCACGAGGTCAGTCCCTTAGGGTCCATTTTACCAAGCATGCATGCAAGCACAAGCAAAACTCACTTCCAAAGCAAGAATCTTGACACAAGGCATCAACCTATCCAACATAAAGCAAACAAAGTACCTAATGCACTCTAAATGATTCTATCTAAATTATGGCAAGAAAAACACATCTAAAATGCAAGAATGTTTTGTGTTGGTTAGGTTAACTTACGAAGTCTTGATTTTTTTTATTATGTCTTCATACGCTACTCAAGGATGTCAAAAACTAGAGATGCTATGATGGGGGCATAATCATTTTCTTTGTCTATTGTTTGTGGATTAATCTTTAGTAATGTGAAACCTTGTCTAATGACATGATCAGCAAAAGATCATCGAGGACATCAAAGGTCTAACATGAAACAGGTATAATCCTTGTCTATTGATATGCAAGAAATACTCAGGTCCTCTTGGTTCAATTATACCTAGATGCTTGTATTAACTTGCTAAATCAAAATCCATGTAAGCGATACTCAGGTCATCTCAGTTCAATTATACCTCGATGCTTGTATTAACTTACAACATTCAGAAAAAGTACCAAAAATATAGACCAATGATGAAATAAGCACTTCAAAATACTTGCACAATCAAGATGTCAAAAAACCATTTCGCATCCATATCCCATGCAATAAAAGATCCAAACCACAGAGTATCAAATAAAAGCTTGTGATTCCTTCTATCGAGTCATTCTTCTATCGATCAACTTTGTATCTATCATTGCATCTCTCGTCAATAGTTCTAGCTGTCAACCTGAGCAATGATCCAAATGCAAGTCCATCCTTAATCCATGCCAATCAAGTCAAGTCAATCTTGTCAAATGATCCAATCATAATCAGTGATCTTGATCCTTGTATGGTCGTAAACCAACTCAATCGGTTAATCAATCAATTGTCTTACATAGGATGTAACATTGTCAAAATCAGACCAACACACGCGTCTTACACGACATGCTTCATTTCCTAAAACTAGACACTATCCTTCGTGTTTGCTGTAGGGATCCATCATTCCCCATCATGACAACACGCCTGCCATGTTGGTCTAGGGATATATCATTCCCTGCCATGACAATACTGTCATATATCATTATCGATTATTTATTGGTTTACCGCTTGACAGGGGCAATACCTTGTTTGTTCTTGTATCATTTGTGCATACTTTCTTATTTGCTTGTGTGTGTTATCGTTCTATCTTGCATGGCATATCATTCAACTCTTTTTGCATCCTTCTTCTTTGTGAGATTGTCCATCTCACGTCCTTCTACCTTCTTCCTGTCCAATCTCTTGAGGGGGCATCCTATCATCGTAACATGTACCAGGGGCAAACTGGGGCATGTATCATTATCAGAAATTCTATTCTTTGAAGCAACACCGCAAACTGCATTGCATCAAAGAGGGGCAAACTGTATACCCCTAAAAATGACACGACTCTATCTAAATAAATATTCTTAATATTTATTTAAGTCAAATTCCTCTATCAATAAAAAAAAACTAATTTATTTATTTGATTTACATTTTTCCAACAATTAAATAAAATCAATTTATTTTTCTTAAATTCTTCTAATTCTTCCAACAAATTAAATAATACCAATTATTTAATTAGTTCTTCCAAAATCATTCTAAATGAAATAATACCAATTATTTAATTAGTTCTTCCAAAATCATTCTAAATTAAATAATATCAATTATTTAATTGTTTCTTCCAATAATATCTTCTCTAAATTTAAATAAATCAAATATTTATTTAAGTTGTCTATTTCTTCTAAATTGAGTTATCTCTAAATATAATTCAATCCTTGTGCACATGCAATTGAATATTCTAAATATTTAATTGAGCTAAAATATCTTCTCATCCTCATGCAATTTTTATTCTCTAGTTCTATTATCTTAACTGATTGATCTATTCTTTTAATTGATTAATCTCTTCAGTTAACTCATTCTTCTATTCTATTAATTCCTCTCATTCAAAATAGGGCAAGACACATGTCTTCTTTCTATTCATACATGTTCTCTCAAGTCTTCTATACCATTGATCTTCTCATTCTTTCTATATCGTTAATCTCTTCTCTCATAAGTCTATAAATTGAACCCTATTCTTCCATTTGATTCATCCAGGATTTAAGTAAACTTAATTTGTAGGAATTACAGTGCACCTTTGGCACCAATTCCTTGATTGCTTGTGATCAAACTTGTTACCATACTATCATCATTGTTGTAAAGCTCATCTTCATAGTGAAACTATCATAGTCGTTCCCATTTGAACATCTTGGAATCATAGCAAGGAAGTGCACCTTCTGAGGGCCATATTCATAGACAAGATTACTTGTGATAGGCGATCAATGGAAGCTGAGAATTAAAGGAGGTTTGCTTTTGTATTGTTCATTGTATGATTGATCTCTTTTATTCACTACTTCATTGAGTTTTGGGTATCATTGATATATTATATTGATTATTCATGTTTAATCCAATTTTCCCTTAAGACTACACTTACATGGATAATCAGTTATTGGATATATGGCCTCATGGTCTATGGTTACTCAGTGGTATATTGGTGTTGTCCTTATCATAAAGCCCATTTTGTGAGCCTCGTAATGTGTGTCAGGTGTAATTCATTCTTATGTATGTACTTGATACATGTAAGTATGGTGTTAATTATTTTGTGAACCAAATGTTAGAGACTAGTAACAATTATAAAAAGGAATTAAATGATTGCATGGGTTATGATTTAATGTGATGTCATGATGTTGTAGGGAGTTGGATAATTATTATTGAAGTATCAATTGATTTCTAAAATATCCATGATGATTATTATTGCTTGGAATCTTGTTAACATATGATAATGAAAAAAATTCTTGATGTAGTTCTAGTGTATGATGGTGTAACTTCATTTTGATTGGCCTTGTAACAAATAATTAAATATGTTGGTAGTCCTAACACTAGTGTACTATGATTTTGTATGAAGTACTCTATTGTGTGATTATTAGTTTCTTATGTGTGGCTACTCACTCCATGGAGAGAATATTATTCTATATGCTTGTGACATTATGATTTATACCCTTTTGACAACTAAGAAGGCTTGTTGATTCCAACACCTTTAGATGTGGCACCCATTGGGTATTGTATTTCCCAAACCTTAGGGACTTCCAAGAGGAAGTCTAAGATAAGGGGATGGGGATGTAAGGCCCCGCTTTACCTGTGGCTATTCTAACACCCTTGCCCATTATGGTGGAACCTAATTTTCTAGCTAGTGGATTTATTTGATGAAACCTATGACTTTGGTTATGGTATAGTGTTGTGATAATCAACCTTGAAGAAACGTTTTTGATGACTCTATAGACATCGTGTGGAAAATGTGTGTGTTCATGATAACATGTGAAAGTTGTCCCTAGATTTATTATTTTAGCAGACATTGTATTCTTTTAACACTAATCACATTAATTCATCTGATATCGTAGTTACACATGATGGAATGTGAATTATGCATTGGGTCTCTTAACATTTTAATCTTAAGTCATATTAGTTGTTAATTCTACCATATTTAAAATGTGGTTATATAATTTAGTAATTGTATACCTTTGACCTTATGTGATTGAGTTTAGTTTGCAAGGTGATATATTGTTTTAGTAAGTGAGCTTAAAGGAAAGGATGACATTTGTATTGATAATTAGTTCAATTAATTACTAATGTATTATTCTTCTTGGTGAGAAAATACCATGAGTCGAATTAGGATTTACGAGATTGTCAATGTGGTTTGATACTATTTTAACCCCAACCTTAGAGACTTCTAGGAGAAATTCCATTTTAAGGGATGGGGGATGTGAGGCCCAACCTTCAAGTAACCCTAGTCATGTTATGCATGGGTAACGACTAGTAAAACTCTAATTAGTTTGGGGGCTTGTATGCAACTTATACTCTTTTGACTCATGGATTTCATATCAATAATGTTGTCATCTTAGATATTTAGTATGTCATTAATTTATTTTAGGACAATGTTTATTTTGTTTTGAATAAATGACAAATGTAGTATAGATAACAATTTACAAAAAATTGTCAGTGTATATATTGAGTTTTATAATGTTAACTAGAGGGTTAGAACCTTAATGTTGAGTTGTTGACATGTGAGTTGGACAAATTCCATTTCCAAGGTACGTGAAGTTGATCGAATTAATTAGTAAATAAATAGATTTCATGTATAATTTTCTACTTGGCTATATATATATATATATATATATATATAAGCATACTAATGTTTCACTAAGTGCACAGGTGGTTATAACACCAAGGGAGAAAGGGAGAATCATTACATCCCCTAAATTGTCATTTCCACTCCACTTTATGGAGTCTTGTGGTCTCCAAGTTATTTTGATTAAGTGTGGACCACATTATTGTGTAAAGTGTCTCCAATGTATTTTGTTTTATTTTATTTCCAACTTCATTCCAAAATATTTAGTGTTAATGTATAATGTTATCATGTTAAGTGTCTATTGTAGTTTATTTCCTCTTGAATTTTATTTCAATGTATGTAGTGTTTATGTTCAATGTTATTGTATTAATTGTCCTTATTCTATTTTATTTTGTTTGTAATTTTATTTCAATAGGGTCAGTGTTCATGTGTATTGTTATGTGTTTAAGTGGGTATAACTGTAAAACTCGGATGGAAACTTCCAGCCAACTTTGCATGAGTGTAAAAATTGAATTTTTGTATTATCATGTCATTTTTTGGGACCCCAACCCAAGTACCTATGGGTAGGGTACTTGGAGAAGGATGTGGGCTGTATTTGGGGATTGGCGGTGTATTTTAAGAGCTCTGGAAAAAAAGAGAAAACCCCGGATAAAAGGCAGGAGTACTCTACTAAAAGAAGGGAGATGGCACTCCCATATGAAAGCTCATTCTTTTGGCCCAGTGGGTGTGTTGTTGCTTTGATTCTTATTTTTCATCTTTTCATTTTTTTTGGAAAGGATTTTCTATTGAGGGTAGTATGAAGAGTTGGGAAGAGAGACTTCAAGTAGGGAGGAAGAAGAAGATCCAAGGAGAAGAAGAGTCTCTGATCTCCTTCTTTCTTACCTTGAGAGGTAAGCTCTCTCTCCTTTTAATTTATGTGTTACATATTGTGTTTTATTTGAAGTTCTAGGGACTTGTATGTTGTGAAATTGGTTATTGTGAAAGAAATAAATACCTGCCTTATGAATGTGAGTATAACATATCTTTTTTTGCATCCTTGTTTTATGTGAGTCTTGAGATGGTAGTGTTATGTGTGTGAATACTTGCTTGTTGGGGACCTAGTTGATTCTCCTAGCTTGGGAGATGATTGCCAGTGCAATCCTATGGAAGGGAGGTGAGCACTCCCCTTGGTAAATCTTGATTTTCTTAACAAAAGAAGCATGGAGCCTTGACAATGGTGTAGGTTAGTATTTGAGGGATTGAAGTTTACTGGTAAAACAAAACTTCCACTATGTATGTAAATCTTAGATCTGCATAATTACTAGAGGACTAAAAATCATATTCACATATTTATTATAAATTTATCTTAAAGATTTAAGGGCTTAACTAGTCTTTTCTTTTGGTGATTCTACTACAGTAACAATCTAGGTGGTTCTGGTTCTAGTACTAGTTTTAGAGGCATTCTGTCAATAAATTCACATGCCATGTTTACATTTCAACACTGTCTGTGACCACTTTGAAGCAATATTGTCAAATAGTTCCTGTGCCTTATCTATGCCTCCATTAATATTCTGAACTTGCAGACAAAATGAGAAAATGGTAATAATGGTAAGAAATAAAAAAAAATGTAAGACTGTGGAGGGAGCTGCCAAATCTATAATCTCCTTATGTATCATCAATGCATCTTTTCTCTGACCCCCTTCTATTATACTTTGGTTGCCTCCTTCCATGGCTACCGCTTTCATTCCTCTCAAACTTCTAAGAAAATAAATTATAAACACCTCTTCTTTTAGGGCAACGAGTAGGATAGATGTACCTTTAGGGTTGATGTTAGTTACACATGAAATTAGAGCCACATTACAATATTGAGGAAATTAATGAAGCTATGGAATACATAAAGAAAGACTTTTTCTTTATGAAAGAGTAATCTATAAATTTATAATTCTATTTCTTTAAATGAGCACTTTTTCTCTTATAATTATTTACCTAAAGGTTATTTAATTAGTTTATAATTATACACATAAAAGTTATTTTATTTTGTTCATAGTTAATTACTTAAAATTTATTTCATCTTATTTTAGAATTATTTAGAAATTAAAGTTATAAATATATTATTAGTATTGTATTAAAGTTTGAAGAAGTATTTTTTTTTTATTATTTATTTAGGGTTATTCTATTTATTTGATAGTTAAAGGGCGTTTTAGGGCAAATGGTTTTGGTTAGTATGTAGGGTTAGCACCTTCGACATATAATTCAATTGATATGTATGATTGGTTATAAAATATATTTTTGAAGCACATTGAGATTTCTATAAATATAAGGTTTGTTAAAATGATTTATTATATAAATCAAGTTGTATGTCTTGTTTATATAATATTCATATACTAGTGAGTATATATTTTTTAGTTAAAGCATATATATAGACACACACACACACACACACACACACACACACACACACACACACACACACACACACACACACACACACACACACACACACACACACACACACACACACACACACACACACATTGATGATTTTAAGCATTCTATAACTTACATTCTCTTTGAAATTACTTAAATCAACCTAGTAACCAATTTGTGTAAGTCAACCCTATTTAATATGTCAAATAGACACCCCCTCACTATGAAAATAATATGTATATTGTGTTAGCATGTGCCTAGAACAATGAATCCCAATAAATGGGTTATAGGATACCTTCCTCCTTAAACATAGATGTCTCAAATGACATGTGGTTATATTGAATTGTTGAAGGGTGAGGTAAAGTAGCAAGAAATGTAAACTATTGCTAGGTGATGCATCCATCGATGATGTTAGTTTAAAATTTGCTCTCCTCACCCCTAAAAATAATTAATGAACTAAGGTTCCTCGTGGTATACCTTTAAGATTAAATGCTCCTTGTAGCTATATCAATTAACATATTTTTCTATTATACATAATCCATGTTCGATTTAATGGAAACATTAGTGTAGTGTATAGTGTATAACATGTCATGTGTACGATGTATGCAATGTAGTATACTATATATATAAAATATCACGAGTACAATATTGTAATATTATGATATAACATATTATATACACCTTGTATAGGGTATTTTGGTCTTGTGAGGGGTGGGTAGAATACCTCATAGAGAGATTTTTAATGAGCCTTATAGCATTTAATTTTAGTTCGAACTTGCTAACTTAAGTAAAACTATTCATTTTGGGGAATCATGATCTAAATGAGTAGCATTGGTTATAAATAATTTCTTATGCAATTTTTCCCATTACAATATTTTTCAAAGAGATGTTGGGGCACCAAGGTGAGTACTACATGATTTTCATCAACTAAATAATTGCAATTGTTGCCTCATTCCTTGTCACCCATATCCCTAATTTAGATTCAAAATACTAGTGTGGATGAACATGTGTTTGTGGTGGGTACCCCCTATGGTTATAGATATGAAGGACAAAAGATATGTGGGTTGTGTCTCACTTGTAGTCTCCCCTTGATCATACATGTCTGTTGTATTGCAAACCCAATAATATCTTGATGTAAAAAAAAAGGGGGGGTGCATTCTTGTGCATGTTTCCCATGCATAAATTTGGGCATTACATACTCCAACACCATCTCAACCAAATGAAATAGGAGTTTTTAAGGCTCCTTCTCCACCATCCTTACACATAGCAAGAGAAAACCTTCAAGAGAGGAACTTTCCATTACCAATTCCTATGGTTTCCTCTCCTACAAGTACAGAAAACATGATTTAGTGGGAAGGAAGAACAAAGGACAAAATTTTAATAGTAAATATAAAGATCAAGATCAATGGTAATAGGTACGTATTTCTCCCCCTTTTAGCCACCTTTGATGTAGCATCTCTCTGAGTTTCTCACTTATGTGACCTCTTCTTATGTGTTGTGTTCCCCCGTGATGTGTTAAATGTTGTTTAGGTCTCTTTGAATGACACTTGATACTCTTGTAAGGTCAAGGATATAAGGAGACTGCCTCTATTGTGACCATTCTTCTTTGTGTTTCTCTATTCTTCTATTATCCTCTCATCTATTTTATAGTTGTATGTTGTGCATTGGGGGTAGTATGTTGTGGAGGATGTCTTGAGGGCATCTTACCATGTTGTAAACCTAAGTCAATTTTGTCTCCTCTCTCATTTTAGCGTTTAGATTCTTCAGTGACTCTACTAGTCCGCGAATGATGAAAACAAATAAATACGGATAAGGATCATGTGTCCCCTCAACAAGAAAGCAAAAATGGACTATGAAGATGGGGTTCATATATATTACCAATGCTTGACTAGTAGAATCACTATGTGTTCTAATTCGTGTTGTGAAATTTGTTGTAACAAACCTTTGCAATACTCTAAATCTACTTCTATGCACTTTGGATTATTTTGTATCCCATCTTGTAGCTACACTTGGTTATGAGATTCCTGATGTATAACCTCATGTCTATACTCGATTTCAAACACACAAGTATAGCGTTGGTCTATTATGTGATATTATTTCTGTATAGCTTTTATGAATCGATTTAGTTATTATCCTAGAGTAATATTTTCTAAGCAAATCTTATATCTTGTTGAATTATCTTAGAAAATAATATCATTGTGTTTGTGGGAGCATTCAATGATTGTGGCACATGTCACCTTTGGGGGCATGGGCTTTGCAAAAGCTCTTGTTCCCTTGCGTGTTTTCACTTTACCTTAAATGTGCTTGATGTTGGCAAGAGAGATCAACCACTTTAAGGCCCAGGGATATGTAATGGTAACTACTTGATTACTTTTTGCACTAACAAAGCGTGTTTGCATACATTGATCTATTACGTATAACTCCTTTTCACTATAAGGCATATCCATGATGCGGGTGGGGTTGTATACTTTTAGCACATGCTTCCTTTTCACTGTAAGGTGTCTCCATGATGCGGGTGGCATTGCAATTTGAAATCCCTTCTGCGAAATGTGGGATGGTGTATCTCTTGAGCTAGTGTACATCCTTCTGAACAAAGCCCTTCTACAGAATGCGGGATGATGTATCTCTAGAGCTAGTGCACATCCTTTTAAACAAAGCCCTCATTGCAAGGCGGGGTTGGATCTTGAGTCATTCACCCTTAAGCATGTCTTTGGCGGTTGTGGTAGCATAGCTCAACTGTCAGGTGTTCGGTGTGTTTTAGGTAGTGGATTAGTGATGAGCTCCTCCTTATTTCCCATGTTTGTCATGTATAAGACATACAGCATGTCGATGACATACTATACAGTGCTTGTGTATTCCATTTGTATTCCATTTGTATTCCGTGTGTTTTATGTGTCTTCTTTGCATGCTTGTGGCATGGTCTAAAGATATACAGCAATGAGCCCTCCACCTTGTATGTGTTTTGTGTGTTTTCACGTGGTCTAAAGACGTGTGGGGATGAGCCCCCCACGCTATGTGTTTTATTTATTTAGAATTATATATATGCACATAATTGTTTAAATCATGTCTTCTCTTCATGTATTCTCTATATCTTGCATGACTATATTCATGTCTTCTCCATGTATTGTGTGCTTCCTTACTATATTCACTGTGTCTTATGTGACTGTCAAAGTGTTTTCTTATGTTTACATAAGTCTGGGGGCTAGAAATGGTCCTTCAAGCTTAGGGGGTGTCTTCATTCTTGTGTTTGATGTTTTTTTATATGCTTTGACTATACTTTAATGCATGTGCTAAATCGTAAGATCACACACACATTAAAGTGGGTGCTAAATTTTATGGAGTAAAAAGTGAACACATGCCTTTTTACCTCCCAGTTTAGCTCCTAGGTCCCCATGTTAACACTCTATAAGAAAAATATTCATCACGATGAGACATCCCCCAAAACCCATGTCAAAAGCGAACTAGGGTCCCATTTAATGCTTGAGTCTAGACCAAAAAGATATCTAGGGACTTGGACGCCCGTACCTAAGTCCTCCCTAATTGGTTAGGGTAAAATTTAAATCATGTTGGCATAGGACCTTTAAATGGGTCTCTCCTTGTGGGATTTTTCATATAATTTGCAAATGTTTAATGGGAAACCATATATAAGTGAGTGTTTGAATTCATTTTGCGACAAGTTGATGAGAGATAGGTTATGATATTGAGAAAAAGAGTATTGAAGGCATTCATTATGTTATTGTTGTAGATTTATGTTTGTGTTGTACATGTTTGTTATAGATTTGGAATCATCATCAACATCCTTATGAGTTGAATAATCTTCATACTCCTAAGAACTTCACCTCCAAGGTGATATCATCTTTGTTTGTATCATTTCATCATCATTTGGATTATCTTTAGCCTCTATCCCACAAGGACACACACTCTCTCTAACAATGGTGTTGGGAAAGCTTGAATGCTAACCCAGGATTTAACTAAGGTAAAACCCTAAACACCACAACCCCCAAACCCCTTTTCTTCTTGTGTACAGGTTTCAGGTGTGAGGATTGAAGAAGTGAAGGTATAGGGATGTTGTTCAAGGCATAGAGTTTCAAGATCTAAAAAATAGAGTGCAGAAATTACTCTGTGGATGACTCGGGTGCCCACCCCTACTTCCTCTTGTGAAATTAGACACTAGATACAACATAAAGGCATCATTCACATCAATTCTCTAGTTTTGAGTTTTCAGAGATCAAGATTTCAAGACTCGGCCGCCCTCCTCAGAGTCCTCCAACATTTTACCTTCCATGGAATAGATTACAACATCTCATTGATCATCTTGGTACTTTCTATAATAACCCAACAAAATATCTTTGGAAAAGGTGATCAAATTGTTGGTGAGGTGGATAAGTTTATTAATTGTTGTAGCCAAAGATGTCTTTGTCATGAGGTGAGCATGTTTAAGGTGGGGAGAAAATATCTGGAAGTGGGTGGGAGAAATTGAATTCTTCTGAAAAGCTAGAGACTCGTAGCAGTTGATGGCCGAATGGGATTTAGACAGCCATTCCATTTTGGGATACAGGGAAAAAAAATCTAATCACTAGGGAAGAAAAGGAATCACTGGCAAAAAAGAAAAGGTCACTCTCTCTGTTTTTGGGGTTTTTTTTATCAATTACAGAACGATGGTGCATCACTTCTCCTATCCATAATCTTTTGTCTCCACAAATGCTTCAAAATATGGAGATCTGGAATAACATTAGATGGATCTTGGTCATGCCCACCCAAAATATAATGTAGTTTACACAGCAGGTAGTTGTTTTTCCTTGTCTAATCTTGGCAGTTGAGGCTACGTTGCCCCTGCCTCCATGTTAACAGTTGCTACCAAGAAACAACAGATTAACAAAGTGTATCCCTTCTTCAGAGATTTCTTGTACAAGTCCAGTGTGGAGAATCTCAAATTGTTAGATTTCAAAGAGAGGAAGGTCAATTTTTGGACAAACTTCTTCATCAGAGACTCCCCCACCATCAACAATAGTTGATTTACTTGGTTCTTTAGAGAAAGTCCTTGTGCCGGGTGTTAAGAGTGACAACTCTGTGCCACTATCTAATAATGTATCACATGATATAGAGGCCAATGATGAGATGATTGAGCTGGGAAAAGAGGGTGACTAGAATCGACCCAGGCAGGCATATCAACTGCAACATTAGAGGTATGCAATTTGCTGAGAGGTATTTGCCTTAGTTCTTTTCTTTTCCATTACAAAAAACTAAAGTCTACCTGCTGCAGTTTCTAACCATAGAAAAACTAAAACCCCACTTAGGCCTGAAATTTATTTCAATGCAAGATATTTTCATTGCCTCTTTCCCTGAATCGATTTTAAATATGCAGAACTGTATTATGAATTCTTTAGATATTACAATTTTCAAAGAAACATCTGTGTTTTCTTATTATAATGCTTTAAGAAAACATGGGTTCGACCTTATAGAGAATGTAGTGAGGGTTTGAGTGTATAGAGTATTTAATTAAGCCAACCATACACAAAAGCTAGGATGCATGATAGAGATTGAAGAGATCTCAGTCCCATGGAACCCTTGTGTTATACGTTGACTCTTCGATAAGAGTTTCATTCAACTCTGAGAAAAATTGGGTGGTTTTTGCTTTGGTCATACAGTCTTCTTTACCAAACGTCCAGTCTTGTGGAAACCTTCGTCTTTGAGTTTAAGAATGTTATGGCACGTTTGGTGAGCAACAAAGAATATTCATGTAAGAAGGCAAAACTTCAATATTACGTCTTGAGGAGAGGTCGACCATTCAAAATAGGAATTAGAGGGAAACATGGGATAAGAAAGAGAATAACCAAAACAATAAAACTAACTAAAGAGTTCATCCATCCATGTACATAATAGATTTATGTGATTTCGCAGTTTGTAATAACTAGAGTTTTCATTCTTGAAATGTTTGTAAGCCATTGAAGGCTAATTTTTCCATTGTAATGCAAGTTAATTTTATTAACATAGAGGATTATTTAAAAGAATATTATTTACCTCACATTGATGGTAGAACAAGTTTCCCCAACTAGAGTACCAAATCAATAATTTTCAGTTCCAAACATGCCTTTGTGCATTTTGCATAATTAACCTATTCTAATAATTTTGGAGTACATGGCCAGAATTGATGTTGGTAAGAGTTAACAGGATGCTTAAGAATCGCCTTATAGGATAAAACTCTTTGTTTGTATGTTAATATTGTCTTTTGAGAATTATTAATATGGTTTTGGTAAACAAATTAAGGTCTTTGATTAAATAGCTAATCAATTGGAAAATAGTGACTTTGGTTGTTGAATTATGAGTTATCATGGTATTAGTGTTAAATGATTGGTTGTTACATGTTGAATTGTTTCAATTTGGTATTGTGCAACTCATTTGGTTAAATGAGATGAGCCTAGGTCTAGGATTATGAGTCCCCGTGCATGGTCTTGAGCACTTGTAGAGGCTAAGGATGTGCACAAGAAGGCTGATCCATCTGCAGGGCATCAAGTTATCCATCTATAGGGCATTGATTCAGGCATGTTTGAGTCTCCTCATCTGATTGAGTAGTGTACTTGATTATGTGTGGTGCCATCCCTTTGAGCATGCATGATGACTCCCCATCCGATCTTCACTCTAGTATCTAGTGCCTTTGTAGTCGTGAGTAGTACCCAACATTCTATTTGATGAGCATCTCTATGTTATGATTGTGGCGTTATGCATTATTTTCTGTGTCTGCTCCGTAATTGATGTGAGTGTTTGCCATCCTATATACCCTTGCCTTGTCACTTCTGTTTGGGCCTTGTACTATCTTCAAGCATTGTGGGGTGGTCTCTTATAAGTACACATGGTTGGGAGGCATTGCCACCACCATTGGGGACTGGTGAACAAGTTAATGGAGCACTAGATTAGAAATGTTCTCACTCTCTGTTACCTTATCTATTGTCGTACCTATTCAGTTATTGTATCATGTTCATGGCTATGCCATTGTTCATGTATATTATTTTATGCAAATTAATGAGAATAAATGAGATGTTTCCTTTTTGGTTTATGGATTCTGGTGTGGGTATCGGATCCTCTTGTACTATGACGCTTTTGGATTCATGTTTATAATCTAGAATGGGTTCTAGGAACATTTCGGTTGGTGTTTAAAATGAATGTAGTTGTATTAATGTTTCTTAGGAGAGTGATTTAGTCCTCTCCCATGGATTGTGCATTCAGCCATACTTGGCCATGAATGTTGTCGATCTATCATATCAGCAACTATATCTATGTATGTTATCAATTGTTATTAAAAAAAAAAAGTATCTTGTCCTCTTTTGACCCTTACCCTTCGGGGTTGTAGAGCAGGATGTTACATTTGGTATCAGAGCACATGTTCACACACTGGGAGCTTTGGTATACTTGAGCCTTCTATGTTTCACTGTGTTTGGCATGTGTGGCATGAGCTTGTTATATTGTCTTTATAGTCTTGATTACTTTCACGCCTTAGCATGGCATTAGTGGGTTAAGTTACAACCCCATTCCTATAATAATGGAGGAAATAGTCTCCTTGACCTTACCTTACTCAGTGGGAATAGAGTGTTGAGTCTTGTATGTTTGTGGGTTAAAGGTAACTTAGATTGCCTAAATACTCTTGTTTGGACTACTCTTGTAAGCTTTATGCTATAGATGTAAAGGATGATAGGATATAGTTGTTTGCAGATGTGGACAAATTAGTTTGATTTTTCCATGCTCTCTTTTAAGTGTTGGATGATTGCTAATTTTTTTGTATAATCTCTTAATGTGCTTGAGTTCTTTCCATTTATCATCCTTGATAACATATTGAAGTCAGTGGAATACTAATGGTGCCTTAAACTTCCCCTTAGTAGAATTTGCATGTTTGTATGATGAATATTGGATGGCATGTAATGTCTTGACTTGAGATGAAATCTATCTTTCTCTCCTCTTAGTTGTCAATAGTTGACAAGATGTTAGATTGATGGCTTATGGATTTAATTAGCATGTGAAAGTTGCAATGAGTAAAAGAATTAGTGAAGAATAACTTATGCTTGTTATGGTTATGTATTGAGCATGATTACATGTTTATTAGTGCCTCCTTGCTTAATGAACTTGCATGAGGATAGTCATTGCTTAGTGGATATATCTTGTTGATGAAATTTGATCTTTTCAATTGCATTATATGTTATTATGAGATGAGAGTGTAATGGGTGTAAAATGAGATGTATATCATTATGTGAATATAGAAGTGACTGTAATAATGATTGTCAAAAATGTTACTTATGTTTATGCATTGATGTAAAAGTGATAGTGATGATTCTATATATGTTCATACACTATTGTGTTATGTTGATAGAATTGTAATGTGAATTTATGATGTTGCGGGTAATGAGTTGCCCTTGTGAAAAGAGGAAAATTGGTATGGCTATTTGGGAATACCTATTGTTTGGTTAAGTTGTGTATCTTGCATTATGCTGCATAGTCATGTGTGGGTTGTGGTTATGCCTGGGTAAGTGAAATTGTGATTGTATTCCCTATGATGAAAGCCTTCATTGATGTATTCATGTTGAGTGTTGTGTGGTCATGGGATGGTGATACTATGTACCCATCCATGGAAGGTATGTTTGGATTATGTGTATGGGAGAAAACCATAAAACCTATGTGTTTTCTTGTTGTCATCCCATTGACTGCCAACCTTAGGGTTGTTGATAGCTCAATATGTGGATGGGTAGTAGCAGCAACAAATTTCCTTGGGAGGGAATTGCACGGCGTACGTATAATGGTGGCGCGAAACGACAGCGATCGTTTCAACCTCCTGAGAAAGTACTCACTACTTCCCCTTATTAATGGACTAGATACTTGGTTCATATAGTGTTAGCCTAAATCCCCTTAGTTCTTGAGAATGACATTAGTTTATGGTATGAGCACCTGTGACAGCTATGATCTTACCCTGATGTGATTGTTTTAGATATGATGCAACCCCCCCACTAGTGTTCTGACATAGTGCTAGTGAGGATACCATATCATTGATGGTAGCGAGCCAAGCTCAAGGACATGATGCCACATACTTAGATGTGTTAAGGAGTAGTATATATGTTATGATCCTACTTGTGCAGTGTGGAGTGAGTGCTAGCATAGAGTAGAGGGTTTGCTCAATAGGGCCTCGATTTTGATCAGTTGGCATGCGAGCGAAACTTAGCCATGTGTAGCTCTGGTTCAGTGTGTTACCGTATGTGTTTTCTCCATGGGTAAACACTATGTGGGATGTTCCTCTGAGTAGGACATTGCCATGTGGTACATGACCATTGCATGCTTTCTCCACTTGGCGTATACAATGTGCGGTCACACTGCATGAGGTATGTGACCTAGGTGGCCGACACAATAACTTTCCATGTGTAGGTTGCATGAGTTGGCCACACCCACATGAAGGACTACTAAGATAGTCACGCTTGTTTTCCTCCTTCCTCGTGTGGTGACTAGCGATAGTTGCATAGTGTTGTGATATGTATATTTCAAAGATTATGAATCTTCTTTTTAGTTATTGGTGACTTTTATTTTTCTTGTGTGGACCAGCACTTTAGTTTATCATGCTTGTAATGGTTTGGCCATGGATGATTTTCTTGGCATGTAACTCTTGCAGTTACATTTGATTTATTGTTGATACTATACGCATTTTCTTATCTTATTGTTGGAATTGAGATTTATTTCTCTTTATTTACATTCTTGGTGGCTAAACTAATTGACTTTTTTATTTTCAAATGTTGGTCTTGTGTTGTGATGTGATTCCTCATTGAGTATTGTGAGATCCACCCATTTGAGTGTATACGAGGAAGTAGACATAGGGAAACCCTTGAGGATGGGGGTATGTGTGAGCTGTTCTAAGCTCTAATTCACTACCTTCCTATTGGTTGACTATCTCTTGGAGGCTAAAACCCTTACACAAACAAGATATATGTCAATGTGGCTTGTATGGAAGGGCTCACTAGGTGGGTCAATGTCATCAAGACACATGGATATGGATTTGGAACATGGTTATTGGTTATGGACTCATGGTTACTTTGGATATGGATGGTACTACGACATCCACGTGAACCTCTAGGTAGCCTTGTGATGTGAATTAGTATTTATGTATATGTAGGTTGACTAATTGTCATGTATGTAGTTGCATATTAAATATAAAAGAGAACAAAAATTACATCATTATGCCTTGAAAAGTGACAAACTATTGCATTATATGTAAAGAGATGTCATGCATGTTATGAAATCAGAGGTTGAAATTATGTATATGTGTGTATGTGTGCTCCATTTTATAGATAGCTTCATATAAAAGTTAGAAAATTGAAACTTTTATGTCTTCAAAGTGCATTTTGCCGCAAATTATGAGAAAATTGTGTGGTTTATGCTAGTATATATGTGCAAATTGTTGGTTGTTGCTTTTCCTTGATGGATTACGATATTATTATGATGTTGACATGATTGGTTATCATCCTAGATTACATGCTTACTATTTCTTTGGCTATGATGTATGTTATATGCACATGTGCTTTGACATGTGATCGGAGTGATGCAGGTATTGGGTATCGACTCCACCTGGACTCACAGGCCTGAGCGTACTCTTATTATCCCCGATGGTGGTTGCTGGAGATAGTCATAGGCCCTGTTCTCTACCCTAGCCAATGTACCTTGCTAGTGCAGTGTTCCCGTGTTATTGTCTTATCATCTGATTACCTAACGGTAATGTCCAGATTGCCCCTTATGGTCATGTGTAGTTTTCCAGTGTGGTGGTTGAGATTTTCTCCTTGGTTTTCATTGATTGTTTGATGTGGCTTCATTGGCATCGTTCTTTATTTTGATTGGAGAAATTTTTTTTGCTAATGTATATTTTGTAGGAATTAGTGCCTTGCCTATTCCTTACCCATGTTCTGGGACTGATTGCATGTATTTGTGCATGTGATAACCTGATTTTATTATTATATCGTGTTTCATGGACTAGTGTATGTTTTGGCTGCATCTTAGCGTGTGCAAGCTTTCAAGAGTAAGCCTAGTCCTAGGGGTGTAGGATGTAACAACTCAATAAAATATCTTTGGAAAAGGTGATCAAATTGTTGGTGAGGTGGATGAGTTTATTAATTGCTGCAGCCAAAGATGTCTTTGTCATGAGGTGAGCGTATTTAAGGTGGGGAGAAAATATCTGGAAGTGGGTGGGAGGAATTGAATTCTTCTGAAAAGCCAGAGACTCGTAACAACTTGTGGCTAAATGGGATTTAGATAGCTGTTCCATTTTGGGATACGGGAAAAAAAAATCTAATCACCAGGGAAGAAAAGGAATCGCTGGCAAAAAAAAAAAGGTCTCTCTCTATTTTTGGTCTTTTTTTATCAGTTGTAGAACAATGGTACATCACTTGTCCTATCCATGATCTTTTGTCTCCACAAGTGCTTCAAAATATGGAGATTTGGAATAACATTGGATGGATCTTGGTCATGCCCACCAAAAATATAATGTAGATTACACAATAGGTGGTTGTTTTTCCTTGTCTAATCTCAGTAGTTGAGGCTACGCTGGCCCTACCTCCATGTTGACAGCTTTGTTGTGATGTTCACAACATGCCCCATTTTACTCCTTAGCAAAATGAGGACCCCTGCTGTGGTTGTTGCTTTTGCTTGTGTGTGTTTTGTTTTGTTTGGTGGTAATGGGAAAAGGGGGTTGAAATTGCAAACTTTGATAGAAATAGAGAAAAAATGCATTTTTAGTACTAGGGCATAATATGGTTGGATTTCTTGTGAAAAATGAGCTAGGGTTGCTTTTTGAACCATCTTAAAATTCGCCATATTTTGCAAGTTATGATCATTTTGGTAAAATGTACAAGGGAGGGGTTTGTCGTTTATATGTACAAGCCTGCTTGTATATCGCTTTCCATGTGCAATGTCGTTTGTATGTGCAAAGGTCGATTGTATGTCTTTTTTACCTTGTATGCATTTGGTGGGGTTTTTTTATGCACACATACAAGGTGGATGCGAAATGGTATTAGAGTTGAAATGTATAAGTGGTTAAGTCTGCCAGATGCATCTTTTGCTTTGTATGTTTCTTACATACAAAGGTCACATGCAAGGCACTGACTTGAAAGGGTTATTAAATGGAGTTAAGTCATTGTATCTTTTATGCTTTGTATATTAGAACATGCAACGAAATATACATATAGTGGATCCGAAACATTTATGAATTAGAATTAATTCTTTGTATATTTCAACTTGTATGTATGTTTCGATATACATACATTCCAAAACATACAAAGCGGAGATACATTGCCCAGACCTAACATTTTTTTTATGAAACAAAGTTAATTCAATGTATATCGGGCTTGTGTATTCATATAGTGCTGATATACATTGCACTTCATACATTGGGAGATACATACAAACGAAATCAAAGAGAAAATAAAATCCAATTTAATGCTTGTATCAGGCCTGAGTGTATATCTAAAAGATACAAAGGTCATGTACATCGGGCGGACTCGAAAAGGTTATTAAACATGGTTAATTCGTTGCATATTTTGTGTTTTGTATATTGAGGATATACAAAGACATTATGCAAGCCGTGGACTTGAAAGAGAGGTGAACTAGCATTAACTCTATGTATATTTGGGGTTTGTATGTTTGAGGACTACGAGGTATACAAAGCACAATATGCATCGAAATATACATTAAGCGGAATTGAAAAGTTATAAATTGGAGTTAAGTACTTGTATATTTTTGCATTTGTATGTTGCGATATACAAGCTGATATGCATTACATACATGCAAGCCACGGAACTAAAGGAAACTAAAATCTGATTAATACGATGTATCACGCCCAGCTTGTATATTAGAGGATACAATGATTTAAACAGGGAAAAGGGTGGGAAAGTGAGGCGATAGGAATTGGGGGTTATTTTGGAGCCCGATTGCATATTTTTGGTCAATGATGGTTGACCTGACCATTTTCTAATGCAGTATATGCATTTTTGGACGCGACTTTCACTGTTTCAGGACCTGACATCGGTGTAAGAAATGACATCGACAGGAAATTTTAGACTCACTCCGACTATGGAGACTCATGCCGATAGGAAGAATGAACAAGATGATAAGGCTATTTTCGGCTAAGTAAGGAAATCGGTAAGGAATTTTTTTTTACCGCGCTGATAGTAGAGAGTTTTGCTGATGGAGAAGAGGGTTTAAATGTAAAACCAAACTGGCAGTTGGGGTTAGCGGCGCGTAAACTCTGTGACTGGGTGTCAAGTGGGAAGTGCATTAGTTGCTGCAGTTGGCACACATCGAGCATTCTGGCTAGGTAATTAATTGACAAGGCAACTTGATGAGTTTTTTTTGATCCGTTTTATCTGTTTTACAGGTTTGCAGTTGAAGAAGGAGCTGAAGGTTGATGGCAATGGCATCATGGAAAGGAGATCCAATCTCAGGAGTAGAGGAAGATAAGGATGAAGGGTGAGGAAGTCAAAGGCCTTCAATGATGAAGACAAAATGAAGTTGGAGACATTATTGCAGCAGACTACAGAAGTTATTATTGAGCTGCTAGGGTTTCCAGAAGGGCATATTTCACCCAGATTTGATGTATTCTCAAAGATATTTTGGGGAACTTGTTCTCCAACATTTATTGTTGTAACCAGTGGTTTGAACCATTGCTTAACTAGGGTTTTGAGCTATATTGAGGACAATCAAAGTCTATATATTGTGCCTCTATACAATGTAATACTTTACACAGGGGCTACACAGGAATTTTTAGAAAATAGCTAGTAGTAGTAATTTCTATCAGCATTTAGAATAGAGGGAGCCCTTTTTGAGAAGTAGAAGGAGGTCGCCTGTGTCTGTAACAAGGAGCGTGTGGAACATCCTGCCTCCTTGCTGTATCTGTAAAGCTTGTAAGTTTTTTGTAGTTTGATCAATGAAGCTAAGAGTCATTCAGACATTGTAAATCTTATATGACTGTCTGTTTCTAATACAATTGAATCTAGAATTCTACATCTATCTTCTGAGTGTTTTCTTGCTCTTCAATGTGTTTGAAACATTTTCTCTTAGAGCTTGCAATTTTAAGTGTATGTTTGTGAAAATGCTCAGAACTTACATTTAAGGTTTTAGTCTGTGGATTTGATCAATTTACTGTATGATTTACAAAGTGCATAACAGAACAATTAGATCCGTTCAGTAGAGTGAATGAAATTTAGATTAGATCATTCTAACTCTTCCCAAACCATCTGAAAATACTTAGCTTAAAACACCGAAATTTGAAGGAAATTTGTCTCATACTTGAAAGGCATGAACAATAGAGTTTGAAAGTAGACAGTTTTCATAATATTGAAGAGGACAAAGCTCACAATAATATAAATCATTTAAAGATTTGTAACACAGCAATAAGTTTATGCAAAAAGAATGAACAACATACTGATATTGATGATCTTCTGCATAGTTTGAGTCTAGTTAACCATCAAGAAACCCTAAATCACGTAAGGCCCCTTGAACATTACAACTTCACATCGACCAACTGAATTTGTCCAACAGGTCAAGACCTGACCATATTAAACTTGGGATTAAGAAAATCTTAATCGATTTCTTCATATCTTTCAAGTCAGTTTTGGTTCATTTTATGTGAATTTTAACTATTGTTATGACTGTCTCAAAACAATCATCAACAAGATGCTACCAAGAAACAACAGATTGACAAAGTGTATCCCTTCTTTAGAGATTTCTTGTGCAAGTCTAGTGTGGGGAATCTCAAATTGTCAATTTGCAAAGAGAGGAAGGGTGATTTTTGGAAAAACTTCTTCATCAAAGACTCCTCCAATGTCAACAACAGTTGATTTACTTGGTTCTTCAGAGAAATTCCTTGTGCCTGGTGTTAAAAGTGACAAATCTGTGCCACTCTCTAATAATGCATCACATGATATATAGGCCAATGATGAGCTGATTGAACTGGGAAAAGAGGGTGACTAGAATCAACCCATGCAGGCATATCAATTGCAAGATTAGAGGTGTGCAATTTGCTAAGAGGTATTTGCCTTAGTTCTTTTCTTTTCCATTACAAAAACTAAAGGTTTCCTGCTAGAATTTCCAACCACAAAAAAACTAAAACCCAACTTAGGCCTGAAATTTATTTCAATGCAAGATATTTTCACTACCTCTTTCCCTGAATCGATTTTAAATATGCAGAACTATATTATGAATTCTTTAGATATAAAGGTTTTCAAAGAAAGATCTATGTTTTCTGATTATAATGTTTTAGGAAAACATGGGTTCGACCTTATAGAGAATGTAGTGAGGGTTTGAGTGTATAGAGTATTTAATTAAGCCAACCATACACAAAAGCTAGGATGCATGATAGCGATTGAAGAGATCTTAGTCCCATGGAACCCTTTTGTTATATGTTATCTCTTTGATAAGAGTTTCATTTAACTCTTAGAAAAATTGGGCAGTTTTTACTTCGGTCATACAGTCTTCTCTGCCAAACGTCCAGCCTTGTGGAAACCTTTGTCTTTGAGTTTAAGAATGTTATGGAATGTTTGGTGAGTGACTGAGAGTATTCATGTAAGAAGGCAAAACATCAATAGTAGGTCTTGAGGAGAGGTCAACCATTCAAAATAGGAATTAGAGGGAAACATGGGATAAGAAAGAGAATAACTAGAACAATAAAACTAACTAAAGAGTTCATCCATCCATGTGTAGAATAGATTATGTGATTTCGCAGTTTGTAATAACTAGAGTTTTCATTCTTGAAATGTTTGTAAGCCATTGAAGGCTGATTTTTCCATTGTAATGCAAGTTAATTTGATTAACATAGAGGATCATTTAGAAGAATATTATTTACCTCACATTGATGGTAGAACAAGTTTCCCCAACTAGAGTACCAAATCAATAATTTTCAGTTCCAAACATGCCTTTGTGCATTTTGCATAATTAACATATTTTAATAATTTTGGAGTACATGGCCAAAATTGATGTTGGTAAGAGTTAACAGGATGCTTAAGAATGGCCTTATAGGTTAAAACTCTTTGTTTGTATGTTAACATTGTCTTTTGAGAATTATTGATATGGTTTTGGTAAACAAATTAAGGTCTTTGATTAAATAGTTAATCAATTGGAAAATAGTGACTTTGGTTGTTGAATTATGAGTTATCATGGTATTAGTGTTAAATGATTGGTTGTTACATGTTGAATTGTTTCAATTTGGATTTGTGCACCTTGTTTGGTTAAACGAGATGAGCCTAGGTCTAGGATTATGAGTCCCCGTGCATGGCCTTGCATGCTTGTAGAGGCTAAGGATGTGCACGAGAAGGCCAATCCATTTGCAGGGTGTCAAGTTATCCATCTATAGGGTGTTGATTCGGGCATGTTTGAGTCTCCTCATCTGATTGAGTAGTGTACTTGATTCCATGTGGTACCATCCCTTTGAGCACACATGATGACTCCCTATCTGATCTGCACTCCAGTGTCTAGTGCCTTGGTAGTCATAAGTAGTACCTGACATTCTATTTGATGAGCATCTCTATGTTATGATTGTGGCATTATACATTATTTTTTGTGTCTCCTCCATGATTGATGTGAGTGTTCACCATCCTATATACCCTTGCCTTGTCACTTCTGTTTGGTCCTTGTACTATCTACGAGCATGGTGGGGTGGTCTCTTATGAGTCCACATGGTTGGGAGGTGTTACCACCACCATTGGGGACTGGTGAATAGGTTATTGGAGCACCAGATTGGAGATGTTCTCACTCTCTGTTACCCTATCTGTTACCATACCTATTCAGTTATTGTATCATGTTCATGGCTATGCCATTATTCTTGTATATTCTTTTATGTAAATTGTACTGTCTTGAGAGAGAAGATGTAATCATGCAAATTAATGAGAAGAAATGACATGTTTCCTTTTTGGTTTATGGATTCCGGTGTGGGTATCAGATCCGCTTGTACTATGATGCTTTTGGATTCATGTTTATAATCTGGAATGGGTTATAGGAACATTTGGGTTGGTGTTTAAAATGAATGTAGTTGTATTAATGTTTCTCTGGAGATTGATTTAGTCCTCTCTCGTGGGTTGTGCATTCGGCCATACTTGGCCATAAATGATGTTGATCTATCGTATCGGAAACCATATCTATGTATGTTATCACTTGTTTTTCAAAAAAAATTATCTTGTCCTCTTTTGGCCCTTACCCTTCGGGGTTGCAGGGCAGGATGTTACACTTTCAGATCCTAAATTTCCATTCTTGTTTGTTCGTTATAAGATGATTATCTCACATATAGGGTTTTACTCATTCTTAACCTAGGGTTTGATAAAAATCTTGGTTAAATCACTTCTTTCCTTAGCAAACAGGAGCACAAAATCAGTAGCTTAGTCTTCTTTCTTCTTGTAGTGACTTATCTTGGTTTTGTCCTTGAATGTTTTAGTGAAAGAGGGTTTGATCTAGTGTACTTACATGCTTACATTCAACCCTTCCTTTTCCCTACTAAACAATAAATAACTAAATAAATAAATATAACATTTTTCAACATAATGATAACAATATCACAAATATGGATGTCTTTTTAGTCATTTGACAAGGTACGAGTATGGGGTTATAGTTTTTCTCCCCCTTCGTAATCTTGCATTGATGATAAATAATTAAATAGATAATCACTGGAAGAATATATCAGTACATTCTGAAAAAGGAAAATGGATAAACTCTAAACATCAATAATATTTCCTAAACATCTCACAACTATACCAAATGAAGTTTAACATCAGAAAGCCTTTCCTAAATCACAAATTGACAACTGTCGAGACAAGATTGACATAAACAAGAAGAATTGATTACTGCTTACCCGTCTCAACATAGTCTGATAAATATACAACACGAGACTCAAATGAAAAACCTATTCCTTTCCAAACATCTATTCTCTTCTCTCTAATGATGCCCTCCCTCTTTTCTTGGAGGCAAAAATTTATTTCCTAGTTGCAACTCACAGTCACACAAACTAGGATTAGTGCATCATTAGTAAATCCTTATAAACCATAATTTAATAATCTTAGTAACATTTAATAAAATGTCAAATTCTATGCATTTAATCATAACTCATGAAATCAATTATTATCCTGACATTTCCCTACACATTAAATCATTAATCCATGAATATTTAACCACTAATTACATGCAAGTAAAAGTAAAGCATAGTCAAAGATTGGGGATGTGACACTCAATTTATAGTTGGTTGGTGTTTTTCTCATGGATAATTGAGTGTGTCTAAATTCACAAGAGAGATGGAGTACTTGTGAATAATTGATTATGTCTTGATTCATGGGTGTTTTGAGGATTTGTAGGCTTGACAGTCAGGATATGCACTGATGAGCTCAATTTGGTGTGTTTTGGGTGAGCAAGGAGATTTAGTGGAGATGCTTCAATCAAGTTTCCAAATGGACTATTGTGTCTAGTCCATGCAGTGTTCCATCCTTTGTTTAGATTTATGTAATAAGGGGAGGGAATGTTGGAATAAGTATTACATCATAAGAAAAAAACAAACTAATGTTAGGTTAGTTAATAGTTATTTTTTTTGGAGTTACTTTCTAATTAGTAGGTTGTGGTAGTTAACATGGAAAAATAATGTCTTTATAAGCCAATGTATTGAAATGTAATATTAACAAGTTGAGTGTGAATGTAATCCCAAAATCAATATATCATTTTATTTTGTTATGCAATAGTGGTGTAATATGTGTGCATTTTCTGTACCAAAATTTAATAGAAATTAGGATATGTAAATCATGCCAAATGTATCTCTCTCCCTATATCTCTCTTCTTCTCTTCTTGCGTCTCTCTCTCTCTAAGTCTCTCTCATCCTCTCTTCCTCATTTCCACTCTTTCCCCTCTCTCTCTATCCCCCTAACTAAACATATAATCTCAAACATATAGAAGGTGAAATGAGTCCATATACTAGACCTATAGAAAGTGAAATAAGGATAAGAAATATTAATGAATGAATTTTTTTAAGAAGAATGAGACAAAACAAACTATAGTAAATCCTCATTAATTGAAATTTTTATAAACACAATCATCATGTATGTGAACGCAATATATAGGAATGTGAAGAGTTTAACATGTAATTATTCAATTGTATTTAGATCTCCTAAAACCATCAACCATTGGATCTCAAATGATATATGCACTATAAATAGTAGGATCTAAAATATAATGAGATACTTCAAATCATTTTCAACATTTGTTCCAATATAATGAGTTCTTGTTAAGAATAAGAATAATTCATAAACCCTAGATGTATCAACAATGTTAGAGCTAAGATGTACTAGATGTATATGTAGTATTAGCTCATAAATAATATACATATGGATTAGAAACATGAACTACACCATCATCAAATATTGTTCAAAGAATCAATAACATCAAGGGGATCATCATGAGTTTCTTGGAAAATATCATCATCCTAAAGAAAAGTATCATCTAAGGAGGAAACAAGTTTAAATCGATATCACTAAGACAAACATAATATACCTAATCATTGGGAAACCATTACCACTAATCATAAAAAGAGTATGACTGGATCATTAGGCTCATAAAAATCACTACCCATAGTTCAAGAAATATAATCAATGTGAAGCTCATGGACAAGTGAATTGAATGCATATAAGAGGGAAGGAAAAGTGCCTCATGAAGGATAAAAAACATGCATACACTCAATGAAATAATGATATGAAACTTTCTATTTGTTTTTGACAAAAGGACTAGTATGCAACCTGAGGGTGCACCTAGGTGTATGCCTTGATCTTAGGAGTAGCTTGGTCCTATGTGTCACAATGACTTGAAACTTTTTAGGTGTGTTTAGAATAGTTTATTAATAACTTCTCTATCTATAAATCTATCAAGACAAAAAGTAGAAGATGGTGCAAAAGTAAAATATGTCACAATTGAGCTTAACTAAGCTAGAAGTGGGAGAATAGAGAAATGGGAAGAGTACCCTTCGCATAGACTATCATGCAATATTCATATGGACTATATAAGGTGGCAAAATGTTTTCATTATAATTTTGAGAAAAATGATTGTACAAAAAGTTTGTGAGGTAAAGTGACACCCTAAGTGCCACATATTTCTCTCCTAGTGCCTTGATGTATGACTAGAACCTAGATGGAAACCTTGTCCGCTATGTCTAAATGATCTTCAAATTTACATAGGTCTTCATATTTTAAAACACAATAAAAGGAATACTAAAATATTGCATGTTCAATTGAATGTGTTGTAGATAATTTGTCTATGGTGAGACAAAACAATTGATAAATTATTATTCATTATATGAAGGTATAGACTACACATTACAAGCGAAACATTCTACACACATGCGTTAGCAACCAAGTGCATAGCACAAGAGATTATGGTTGTTTTTCTTTATGGAAAGGAATTGTATAGAAAGATAAGTAGAATGAATTAGAAGAAATAAATACTAGAGGATTCAAAATGAATGTGCATAGGATGTGTAGAAATGGAGGAAAATGTAGTGGCAAGAAAAGAGAAATGTTGGAAGATATACTTATATGTGGGGAAACTTACAATATGACAACTCAATATAATATTAATTTGAAATGATGACTCAGTGACAACAAGAGGTTTTTCAACCTAAAAATAGTAAACAAGTGGTGAAAAATAAGAATAAGAAAAGTGTGGTAAATGTATATAAGGTAAAATGAGGATATGTGAAACATGGAAACCATATAGAAGGTGAAATGAGGATATGAAAATTTTCCAAACATCTCTCTCTCTCTCTCTCTCTCTATATATATATATATATATATATATATATATATATATATATATATCCCCTTATCTCTACATCTCTCCCTCTCCCCCCCCCTCTCTCTCTCTCTAAAGATAATCCAAACCTATAAAATGTGAAATGAGGATAAGCAAATCATGTCAAACATGTAGATAGTGAAATCAGGATAAGAAAATCAAGCCAAACATGTATCTCTCCCTATCTCTATCTTCCTCTCTCCCTGAATCTCTCTCTTTCCCTAAGTCTCTCTCACATCCTCTCTTCCTCACTTCCACTCTTTCCCAAACTCTTTCTCTCTATCTATATAACTAAAAATATAATGTCAAATATATAGAAAGTGAATTGAAGGTAAGAAAAAATGTCAAACATATAGAAGGTGAAATAAATTTACAAAAAAATGTCAAACATATAGAAGGTGAAATGAGGATATGCTATTTTACTGTTATTTTTTAAAGTTTCTCTTCACTTAATGAATATAAAATTATCTACTAATAGCACCAACCGTGGGAAGGTGGAAGCTTATTTGAGGGCACTAATCTACATTAATAACACTACCATAAATAAATTAAAAAAATAAAATAAAAATGCACTCAAATCTGATTACTTAAAATGTGTACATAACATATCTTTGTGTTATTCCACCAATTCAATCTAATGAACCATGTGAATATGCTCTAGTCTTTATGGTTTCAAGTATTGCTTCATGGTCAAACTCATGAAATTTTCACAATTCCTTATTCAATGGTCTACCCCCAAATTTGATCAATTGAACATTCGATGCCATAACAATGTTATAATAATGAAGAATTTTCCTATGTGTGTCAAAGTCCTCAAACAAAAACACACCAAACTTCTTCATTGGGCACATTCTAAGCCATGTTCTAGTAACAACCATTGATCTTGTAGGATACTCAATGTTTTCTCCATCTATGACAAGGGATACCAATTTCTTTTTTACCTCGACACATTGACATAAATAATAATTCATTTCTTTATCATTATCTTCATTTGTAATATATTCATAAACATACCCTCCACTAAATTGCACAAAAAAGATTAATTCAATAAATGATACAAAAATACTACATCATAATCTAAAATATATTAATTTTCATTAAGTAATGTGCATCTATAATACCTGGTTCAACTAGATTTGAAATATTGTCAAAGTTAATTGATGATTCTATTTGCATGAGTTGTAGTGTTGTTGGAAGTCAATACATCTCAAGTGGGCTTCTTTATAGCACATTATTCATCGACCCACTTTTTTGACTCAGAATCATTCCAAAAAAGTGTATACATGAGGAACAAAAGCATGCCATCCACCTCATTTGAATAGTTTTGTTATCACTTGAAACAACACCCTTATTTGAACTTGGTTCAAACATTCCAATGACACAATGGGAGTGACCTCAAGGTGGGACCTTGTTGTTTAAGGTCAAATCTGTAGATTAAGGGTTGGTTCCCTATATAAAACATGATTTTAGATGGCTAACCTATCCTATTCTAATGCTCACCAAGGAAAAGGGGAAGAAAACAAATTATGATAGAAAACAAAAGGTGATGCACCAAAAGGATATGGATTCTCTAGATCTATCCTTAAGCACAACAATGATCTCAAATTATGAGATAAACTCACACAAAATCATAAGAAATCCAACAAAGGTTAGGACTAAAAAATGAAACTACAAAACGCATCATTCATCCACACGATAAGCTTATAGTCTTTATGAAAACATAGTACAAAAGTAACTAAGAGGAAAAATATCAGTTTATTTTATTGATCATGAAGGATAAATAATCATTAAAACTCCTTTAGAGAAGGGGAGAAGAAAAATAACTAGAAGAGAAACCTCGAACAAAGGTTTAGAAACATGTAGATATAGTAGTTTCTCTCACCACCTCACATGGATGAGAATCACCTACACTAAGCACCACATTAACCTTATCATTGATTTATAGAGCTAATATTAGGTAGGAAATCCCTATTGCATCTACCTTTATCACTTACAACATTGATTCTGGTGCAGTCACGGTTAGGAGGGTCCACAAAGTGAACTGTCTAGACCATGTAGCTAGAGTAAACACAACGGAAACAACTCAAAGATATAAGGAAAATGTAGATTCAATCATTCGGTATATCATAGATTTCAAATACAAATTGGTCAGCAACAATTAGGGCTCACAGGCCTAATTTCATAGTTACAGAATATGTACAAGATATAGCTTTTAAGCTCCTTTGCGAGAAATTCAAACTATCAACAGTCTCTATGCAATTCACTACTTTCCTAGGCATCTATTACATCAATTTATATCATCTCTAGAATAGAATATTCCTCTACGTCAGCAAAGGAAGATCACAAACTCCAGTGAAGAGTTGTAATGTGTGTACACGAATAGGTCAAACCTAATCATGTAGAACTCCTCTGCAAATGAATGGAATAGTGTGCAGATCTCAAGGAAGGTTGGCCACAAACCAAACAACATTGAATGATGTGTCTTTTAGCTCCACAAGTCATGAAATTCTCTGCAAGTCTTTTCCTTTAGCTAATTGTCTGAGACTTTCAGGATGCTCTATTTTGAGAAATAGTCAATATTCTGATAGCGATATCTTTCTGGTACCTGATCCAAATGATCTGAGATTTGGATATGATGTTCATGAATGTGTCTAGATGCTAAGTCCAACTTTGCAAGGTCTAAAATACAATTGTGGTAGAATGGAGACCAAAATATAGAAATTGCTAATGACTGAACTGACTGAACTGAACTGGAAATGAAAAGAAACAAACTAAAATGCAAATGTTTTTGGTTGATGCAAGATTGCTCTTGAACCAAGGATGCTCCTGCATTAGACATCCAAGGTTATTGAAAAAGTGAGTCCCTCACTTTGTTGGGGCTAGAGGAAAACCAAGATAGTCCACCTCAGCCTGAGAAATCAAGATGAGTCTTCTTCTGGTCCGCCTTTCCACTTCACAAGATATTCTTTGTATTGTCTTCCTTTGGTGCTGCGTCCAACTCTGCTGTCCAAAATGTCTTCAATCTGCTCCAGTGCTTGTTGTTGTAACTACTTATTCAAGTCTTCTTCAATGTTTTCATTGAACTCTACTTCATGATACTAATATAGGTCTGCAATGTTGAAAATAGGTGATATGCCCAACGTCTCTAGTAGCTCCACTTCATATGCATTTCCTGAATCAATTTTTTTGAGTATCCTACATGGTCCAAACTACTTCATCTTCAACTTATTATATTTTTGAACTAGAGATATTTCTTTTCTCAGATATACCATCACTTCATCTCGAACTACAAATTATTTGTGTTTTCTCTTCTCATCTGCTTGCTCTTTATACTTACTCTTCATCTCCTCCAAATGTTTCTAAACCTGATTATGCATGTCTCCATGTGTCCTACAAATTCTTCTACCTCTGCACTCCTCCTATCTTCCATACTAATATCTCTCAACTCTGCAACTCCTCTAGGGTTAGTTCCTATCACAATCTCAAATGGTGTTCTTCTGGTACTCCTATTTATTGAATTATTATATGCAAACTTTTCTTGTGAAAGAATCAAATCCCAATTTCTTGCCTTCTCTCCAACCAAACATCTCAACAAATTTCCCAAACTCCTATTCAATACCTATATCTGTGCATCAATATGTAGACATCAAATGTTGAACTAAAGTTCAAATCTATCTTCATCTTCTTCAAAAGTGTCTTCCAAATGTAGCCAAGAAATCTTGTATCTATGTCTGAAATTATGCTCTTAGGTAATCCATGTAATCTCACAATCTCTTTGAAAAATAGGTTAGCTATATGAACTACATCAGTTGTCTTCTTACAAGGTATGAAATGTGCCATCTTTGAAAATATGTCCACCACTACAAATATTGAACCATGTCCTCTTTGTGTCTTCAGTAATCCTATTATGAAATCCATACTTATGTCTTCTCAAGGTCTCTCTAGTACTGTCAAAGATTTGTACAAACTAGTATTCTGACTACTCCCTTTTACAACTTGACAAACTCTACAACTCTGCACAAATTTTTGAACATCCTCATGTATGCATGGCCAAAAGTAATTTTCACTTACCAAAGCCACTATCTTATCAACACCAAAATGTCCTGCCAATCCACCACTATGCTTCTCCTTGATCAAATTATAGATCTCATTGAACTCCTAAGTATGCATAACCGATTTCCTTTGAACAACATATCTTCCTAAATGAAATAGTCCAACCACTTACTCCTATCTATCACAACAAGTTCCTTACATGCTTTCCAAGGTTCTACAAAATCAAGATCTTCCTCATACATGTTTTTCAATTCTTTAAATCCTAACACTTCAACTCTCATCTTTGTCAGAAAGTTCCTTCTCCTACTTAATGCATCTGCAACTTTATTTGATTTTCCACTCCTAGGCTTCAACACAAAAGTGTAACTCTGCATGAACTCTACCCATCTCATATGTCTCTAATTTAGCTTCCCTTATCTTTTCAAATATTGCAAAGCTTGATGATCTATATACAACACAAACTTCTTAGCCAACAAGTAATGTCTCCACTTCTTCAAGGCTTGAATTATGGTATAGAACTCTTGATCATAAACAGAATATCTTCTCCCCGCATCATTCAACTTCTCACTGAAATATGCTATAGGTCTACCTTCTCGACTTAACACTGCTCCTATTACATTCCCACTTGCATCACAATCTTCTTGAAATACCTTATTAAAATCTGGTAATTCCAATACAAGTTGCTCTGTCACTTTCTTTTTCAACAATTCAAAAATTTTATCTACTCCTGACATCCACTGAAAGTATTTTATGTCACCTCTCATTGTCTCTATCATAGGGTTACATACTGAACTAAATTTTTTGATGAACTTCTAGTAGAAACTAGCTAATCCATGAAATGATCTGACATCTCCAATGCTCTCTAGTGTAGGCCATTCAAGAATTGCTCACTTTCTTAGGGTCCATCTTCAATCCTTCCACAAAAATGACAAATCATAAATACAGCAATTCTTCCTTCATGAAACTACACTTCTTGATTTTTATCAACAATTTCTCTTCTTAAATACATGATGTTTTCCACAGTCCATGATAGTATTGTATATAGCTTCTGGAAGAGACTATGTGTTTTTTTTTGGATCGGCGTTTCAAATCACACTCCATGATCCATCATTAGGATGAATAGAAGAGAATGAGTGATCACTCACTCTCTTCTATTCATCCTAATGATGGATCATGGAGTGTGATCCGAAACATCGATCCAAAAAAACAACACACAGTCTCTTCCAGAAGCTATATACAATAATTTCTCTTCTCTCAATCTTTGCAATACTTCTCTCAAGTGTCACAAATGTTCTTTTTTGTCTTACTAAAAATTAGAATATCATTCAAATATACAATAAAAAACTTACCTAAGAATTTCTCCAATACTTCATTAATCAATCTCTTGAAAGTACTCGATGCATTTGTCAATCCAAAAGGCATCACTAGCCACTCATACAATCCTTCATTTGTCTTAAAAGCAGTCTTCTGTTCATCTCCTTTGATTATGATCTGATGGTACCCACTCTTCAAGTCTATCAAGTTGTGAAATGCTTGGCTCCACTCAAAAAATCCATAATATCATCCATCCTAGGTAAAGGAAATCTATACTTAACTGTGATCTTGTTTATTGCTCTAGAGTCTGTACACATTCTCCATTCTCCATCTTTCTTCAGTGCTAAAACTGTAGGTACCACATAAGGACTCAAATTTTCTTTGATCAAACCTTTCCTCAACAACTCATGTATCTATCTATTCAATTCTTCATTCTCTGTTGGTGTCATACTGTGTGCTACTTTCTTACGCAAACTAGCTCCAGGTATAAGATCCATGTGATGACTGATACTCCTGATTGGTGGCAATCCTTCAAGTACATTATCTGATATGATGTCTGTACTCTGTCAGCAACTTAGTTATCTCCTCTAGTTGTGACTCTTCAGTCTTTAGATTTTTAGGCTTCGTAGGGATCAAAGCATAACACATATTCTCATGTCTCAAACCATCTAGAAATTTTCTTCCATCTACCAAACAAATTCTAGAATACCCACATACTTCACTCTGAGGATCATTTTTCAAAGGAATCAAAGTAATTCTCTTTCCATTTGATGTTATATTATATTTATTCTTTCTTCTATCATGTATAGCTTTTCTACCATATTGCCATGGTCTACCCAACAAAATATGGCATACATCCATAGGTATAATATCACACAATACTTCATCATGATAAGATCCAATATGAAATTTCACCAAACATTGTTCATTCACCAGTATGCTATGATCATCCTAAATCCATGCTATATGATATGGCTTAGGGTGTTTCAATCTTTCTAACTTTAGCTTAGTCACCATCTCCTCTAAATCTAAATTTTCTGAACTACCACTATAAATTAAAACTTTACAACATTTACCTCTTGATTTACATCTGGTTCTGAAAAAACTTTTCCTCTATGCTGGTTCTTCTTGAAATAGTGCTCTCCTCATGAAAAGTGATTCTCCTTTCTCAGGTTTACCAATTGAACTAGGTGATCCAACAGGTTCTTCTTCCCCATAGGTTGCTCTTCCACTGTTCTTTGTTCTCTTGCTTGGATTCCCTTGATTACATTCAAATGCTCTATGTCCTTCACCTCCACACTTATAAGTTCCTCTGAACATTCTCCTATCAGGTCCTCTTCCTTCTCTTCTACATCCTTCACTCTAGTATGGACTAGGGTTTCCTCTATGGTAGAAAGTATTGTCATCTCTCTGGTATGCATTGGTATCTCTGTCCTTCTTGAATGTGTTTTCATGTCTTTTATGCTCTGCATATGATCTTTCTCCTCTAGAAAGTGTTCTACCTCTCTACCTCTGATCATGCTTCTTGTTCAACTTTTCTTCAACTTTCAGGGAAAACTGATATGCTTCTTCCAATGTTGTCATCCTCACCAAACCTAGTTCTTCTTGATTGTTCAATCTCAGTCCATTGATGTATCTAGCCACTTTCTCCTTGCTTGCTTCAATATGTCATGTCCTTATGATCATCTTATGAAATTGTTCAGTATACTCCACAGATTTCTCCTTTTGTCTCAGGTTTTGCAATCTCTTCAATAGTTCCAACTCATAGTTAGCAGGTATAAACTGATTCTTCAACTTTGTCACTATTTTGTCCCACTTTGTAATCTTCTCTTTTCCTCCTTTGTTTCTATCCAATTAAAATTCTTTCCACCATATAGCAGCATGTCCTTTCAACTTTGTCTTTGTAAATTTTACCTTCTCTAGATCTTCAATTTCTTCATACTCAAAGTATTCTTCTAGGTCATTTATCCAGTCAATCAACTCCTCAGGATTCAAATTGCCAGTATAGTTTGGTGCATCAACTCTAGGTCTTTTCCCAATCTTTGAAATAGATTGCAACATCTTGACTTGATTTGATTCTTCTTCATCATTTCCTAGGGTTACTTCATTATGATCAGTGGATTGAAATTCTTCATCATCATCACTTTCAACATTAGGTCGAGGTGTAAGTCCTCTTCTCCAATCTTCTTCAAAAACATCCAAGAGAACTCACATGGTTTTTATCATCTCCATCATCTCATCCATTCTTCCAGCCATTGTACCAATAATAGGGATTCTCCTTAGCAACATTTCTTCCTCAGATCAATTATAACTGCCTCAAATTCAGCGATCAGGCTACAAGGTGACAACTGCCTCACAGTCAGTGATCTGTTGAAAACATAGGTAACCTACCTTAGACTCAGCAATCTGTTCATAGAAAGATCTTACAGAATTCCTTCACCAACTTCGCTCAATTCACTCCCAAAGATTTGAACATCTACTCTGACAACACTTGGTGCAGTCATGGTTAGGAGGGTCCACAAAGTGAACTATCTAGGCTGTGCAGATAGAGTAAACACAATGGAAACAACTCAAAGATATAAGGAAAATGTAGATTTAGTCATTTAGTATATCATAGAATTCAAATATAAATTAGCTGGCAACATGCGGGCTCACAATTAAGGCTCATAGGCCTGATTTCACAATTACAGAATATGCACAAGATATAGCTTTGAAGCTCCTTTGCGAGAAATTCAAACTATCAACTATTTGTATGCAATTCACTGCTTTCCTAGGTATCTAGTACATCAATTTATATCATCTCTAGAACATAAGATTCCTTTGCATTGGACAAGAAAGATCAAAAATTCTAATGAAGAGCTGTAACATGTGTACACAAATAGGTCAGACCTAATCATGTAGAACTCCTCCACAAATGAATGGAATGGTGTACAGATCTCAAGAAAGGTTAGCAAAAAACCAAACAACATTGAATGATGTGTCTTTTAGCTCCACAAGTCATGAAATGCTTCGCAAGTCTTTTCCTTTAGCTGATTGTCTAAAATTGTCACGATGCTCTATTCTGAGAAAACAATCGATCTTCTGATAGCGATATCTTTTCGGTACCTAATCTAAATGATCTGAGAATTGGATATGATGTGCATGAATGTGTCATGATACTAAGTCTAGCTCCACAAGGTCTAAAATGAAGCTACGGTAGAATATGGACCAAAATATAGAAATTACTATTAACTAAACTGACTGAACTAAACTAGAATTTAAAAGAAACAAACTAAAATGAAAATGTTTTTGGTTGATACAAGATTGCTCTTGAACCAGGGATGCTCCTACATCAGATTCACATTCATAGTGTCTTAAGAGAAGGCTAGAAATAATCAGATTCACCCATATTCATTCAATGAGGCTCGACAACCAAATTTGGGTTTCTAATGTAGTGTCACATGAATTGAATTATGGCATGGATCAGATTTCTAGAAGATTATGACTAATTTGAAAGTCATTTGGTGGGATGCCAAACTGCTACCTATCCCCTAGAGATGTATCTATCTTCTTGTGGGGCCCAAAGGCTTGCTGACTAATCTATTTCAATTTATGGAGCATTGTCCTCCCATTATTGGCCTTGAAAGGTCCTTCAAAATGTGGAAACCATAGGATGTCCCCTATTTTAAATCTAATACTCAGAGTCTCTCCTAATGCTTCATAGAAAGGATGAGATCCACCACTATGGATTTGGCACTATCTAGGGAGAGTTAGGCTTGTTTCATTTAGAGATATCATGAGTCTATCGTGTGTCTCTTTCGCATGTCTCCCTCAGCCTCTCAACTTTTGAAATTCTATGGCCATCAGATCTTTTAATGTGTTAATCTAATGGTTTAGAGGCTTCCTAAAGCCTCATTTGTGGATCACACACCATGTGGGAACCAGGCACAAGGCCTCGAAGAGTCAATGTTTCTTTGCTGAGGAATAGCATGAAAATTCTATGGAAACCTCAGTTCTCCTTAAAACTCCTACGATTTCCTTTACTTCATTGAATCTCAAAAAGAATGGCTCCCACCATATTTGATGACTCAACTGCGTTGACTAATGGTGTAACATGCAAATGTGTCAATGTCTAGTGCCTTCTAGATGTGTGTGGTGCCACCATGTGGCATGGAGAAAGCCTCATCATGCATTTCCTTCATGTTGATTCATTGAGGCCTCACCAAATGTGACTCACACCATGTAGTGCAAAGGCACATACCAAAACGGGTGTCAATCCTATGACCCTTTAGAGGTGTGTGGGGCTGATATGTGGCATTATGGAAACTACATCAGGGCTCATTCATTTCCCTTTGATTCAAAATAATTAGGCCCCACCACCTTTTAGATGACTCAACACCTTCAATGAATGACACACGCAGAAACCTATGTTAGCACCTAGCTCTTGAAACGGTGCATGATTGTACCAATTGGCAGCATCACAACACCCTCCATCAATAGTTCCACGGTCTCTTCCTTTCACCATTTCCTTAAGATTTAATCAACCCTATCGAGAATGACAACTAACACCACATGGTGGGATGGTGCAGCACAATACTGTATTAGTAATGACACACTTTGGGAGGTGCGAGAAACCTCCATATAGCGCATGACTCTCAAGCATAAATTTTGATGGCCCATCTTGATATTAAAAAAGCCTGATATGAGGCTTAAAAAAATGCCACTTGAAACCTGCAACATGAATCTAATTCTAATGGAGAGCGCTACTTGATTTTTTACCTTAGTCACAAAGAGCCCTGTATCCAAATAAAAGCCTCACAGACCCCCAAGACTATTTGATTATAGCAAACTCAAAATAGTTAACAAGTACATAAAGTTGAATTTGAGCTACTAAAAGAGTGGAACTCACTCAATCCTATCATTATACAATAATATTCATATTTTTAACGTTAGCTTCTTCTATCAACCAAAAAAACTTCAAACTGTAGACTTACCTTCATTACCTAGACTCAATGTAGAGATATACCATTTGATGATGGATGTTGCATCTGTCAACTTCAAATTATCTTTGTACTTCAACTCTTCTCATGCTAACTCTCTTTTAATATATTTTCCACCACCATAATGCTTCCCTTTTCGATGTCCAACTTCAAATAAATTTCATATATGTTGAACACCACTCATATATGCATCCTAATCAACTAATAAAATATTTGTGAATTTTTAAATTGTGATGTAAAATTATCTAACCATATGATATGTTGACCATACATGATGTTCCTATTACTCAAATTACCATAGAGCATCTAAAAGAAACCTTGCACAAACTCTATAGAATTTATGTGATCATCACTAATATAAAAATGATACTCCCTTAAGATAGTTTTATCTTCCTTTGTACTATCATTTGTATGAATGAATGCTATATGCACAAATGTAGTGACCTGAGTGGAGTTGCAGTACTCTAATTGAACCTCATTCTGTACTTATAGTGTATAATTCTCTACAAAGTCTTCAACTAACACAAATGCATGAAGATGAAATGTGTCCTTACATAACTTGAATTACAAATCAAACCATCAAGCTCTATGCGTATTTCATGTATACTCATATACTATCTTTTCTCAAAGTATAGGCATAAATGTATATGTATTAGTATTTTTTCACTCACCAATTCATAATTTTTTACCTCTTTACAATCTTATAGAGTGTATGCCACTGAGTTATATTCCCTAAAAGGTACTAGTTCATTTCTAATTTCATGTGTATTCTCCATGTGTAGACAAGTTTTCAAATGTTACAAACCACCAAAACTATCACATGTTCCATCCAAACATGATTTTTTATAAAACAATTGTCTAGCTACTCTTTCACAAAAATGCTTGAAATAAAATCTCTTGCTAATTTAAGTGGAGCTTCTATCATACACTCTTGAAAAATATCATTAGTATGCAAAGATACACATATATTTCAAAAAAAATCATAATGAATAGAAAATTATGTGGACTCTACAACAAAAAATTATGTGTGTGTGATTTATTTTGACATAAAAATTTCTATTTCAAAAAATGCTGACAAATTTTTATTTGAGGATAACTCTCTACAAATTTGGAGAATATTTGTGTTTGAATCATATTTAAAAATTCTTTGGATGTGGCTCTTGGTTTTGACAACCAATTCTTATTTTTACAACATCTCTCTGATTAGGAAATACTCTTGCGTTATTTTTCCAAAATTATTCAATTAGTGATTTTAAGGCCTCAACTATGACTTTATCCTCTTGTGGGATTCTACCAAAGAATGGCCACAATTCCTTGCTATTTGGGTCCTCAACTCTTTCATTCCTCCCGATGGCTTTCATTAATATTTTTCTACTTATTTTTAATGTTTGACTTATTTTTCTTATCTAGCGAGATTTCTTTGTTTGATTTCTTACTATAGTTAATGTAATAATACATCGTATAACATTAGTACCTTTGGTACATGAGGTGGAACCAATGCTTTGATATGCATTGATTAGATTTTTTACATAGATTTTTCCCTATTAGTATTTGATGTTGTTAGACCAAACATCTTCATGATTGGTCTTAACATAAAAAAATTTATTATTTGAAAAATAATTAACATCCTTCAATTTCACTTAAGTTTCTAAAAAGTATTTTCTATATTTTAGTAACATTTCTTTTACAAGTATATTTAGAAATCTTATTCTAGGCATTGGTTTTAGAATATTGTCATCAATTTCAATAAAAAACTAAAGTTTTTAAAGTAAAATTCTAGGAGACCTATTCTCAATGGAAAACTTGATTCATTACATATTTTTTTCTCATTCAACAATTGATCAATTGGTGTAACATCTACTATATTTACATTTGAAATTGCATCATCATTTTCAATCAGTGATTGAACATTTTCTACAATATCAAATTCAAATGGGAAAGATCATGTACCTTCAACTCCTGCACGCAATTTCCTACTTGCACAATTTTTTTGCATTTGTTCCATTTGTTTCTGCAAAGTATTTTCTTTCTTGGATGCTTCATGATCCAATTCGATTGGAAAAGATGGTTGATCTTCATTTATGGAGTTCATTTTTTTATTTTCACGAAGTTGTCTCATTCATTTTCTTTCTTTGTATTCTTGGCTTCACACTCTTCTGATGTTTGAGTTTTTGGTTGTTTCCTTGGCATGATGTTGAATTCTATATCAATCTAACACAAATAGTTTAAAAAAATATAAACAATAATTGACAATTTATCAAATTCAAAAATAAAACATGTAATTCAAATATTTTTTGTCCATGTAAGACAATTTTTTTTAGTTTTGTTAATTAATTATTTGAATTCCTCAAAATATAAAAAAAATGATTTACAATATCAAATTTGATGTAAAAACATGCAATTTAAATCTTCTATGTTGATACAACAATAGAAAGTGAGATAATTTTGTCAAGTAATGATTGTAAATCCTCAAAAGCATCAAAAGTGTGTTTGTATATCAAAAAGAATATATATTAGCATAATAAAGAAAGCACGTGGGTCTAAAATCATGTGTTATGTATTTTTGTAGACCATTGTTCACCTTTTTAGGTTATATAAAATGCGATAACCTTATAATGCACTCACATTTTTTTATTGCATTTGAAATTTCTAACCCTAAGGGTTAGATTTGCCTTGGACATCCAACCCAAAGGGTTGGACCTACCTTTAGATGCCCAAAGATATGTTTTGAAGAAAACATAGAAAATCAAGTAAATCTCAAGTGTGCTCTCCATCAGGTTTACACATTTTTCAATGTTAACGTGAAAAAATGTCAAGATGACTTCAAATTTTTTTATTATCTTTCTAACCATATAATTTCTTTTAAAATCTAAAAACATTAAGCATTCCATCTTCAATTTATTTTTCTAGTGTCTTATTTTTTTCTCAAAACCTATGTATAGTATTTCTGGTGTCATTTTTTATCTATCCATCAAAATTTGAAATAAATTACACTTTTAAATTCTAGACTCTATTATATACATATTGAAAAAAAAATTGATTTTCAATTAATTTTTTTTAAATTAGGGGAGAACATGCTCAAATTTTCATTTTTTAGAATGTGTTCATTTTGAAAGTTTATACAAACATATAATCATTAAAAAAGTAGCAAAAAAATTAAGCATAAACTATGTGATGTTAGCTAATTTTCCACTAAAGAAATTTGTAAAATACTTTTAAAGAAGTCAACAATTTAGGGGGAGCACACCAAATGTTATATTATATTTTTATAACAAAAGCAAGAGCACTTTGTGGTGCAGGAGGGTCTCCCCTCTGCCAAAAATTTCAAATTTTCACACAATAACAACACAAACAACTTGTAGGAAAATGGAAATATACGTTTATTGAATTCACATTATTTTGGTTACAAAATCAAACATCTCCTCTAGAGTACACACACACACTCAAATTTCTCCATATATGCACTCATATTTTCTACTTACACAGTTCTTCTCAATTACACTCTAGAATTAACATAATCTATCATCATGGCTCATTCAAACCCTTTTGTTTCTGTTGTTACACACACAAATGCATTCTCCAACACTTGATTCTCTATTCACTATCTAAGAAATGGCACCTTGTTCTCCTTATATTTCTATCCTTTCTCACTTTTATTTCATGTGGTTTGCTATAATTTTTAAAACTTCTGATACCTCCAAGTCTAGTGCCTCCAAAGGGACTTATTTCCCTTAGATTTCTACATAAAAATAATGCCTCACAGAGGTCACCCATCTCTCTATTTTCCCACTCTGGGCTCTTTTCCTCCTCCCAATTAGTCATGCTCTCTCCTTCTCCAATCACTTTATCTTCAATTCCCTCCTCTAGCTCCTCCAATTCACAAAATTAACCTCATTTATGATATAAATTTGCTATCATCATTTCACCTCATTCCTCCTTCTACTACAACCAAACCCCCTTCCCTTATATTTTTTCCTTTCATATTTTTCAAAATATGAGAAACCAACGAGTGTTCATACTTTTACCAATGAAGCGAGACCCCAACAAAGAGGTATGATGCATTTAAAATGTAATAATCATTGAATGTTCAAAATCTAAATATGGAACGCCAACATTTTTCCAATCAACCCCTCACAAATTCAAAATCTGCCTCCATATGAACCGTGGCATTTCAATTTTCAAAAAAGAGATATGAATACCAAGAGAAACGAGGCATCGTTCCCATCAAACATGAATTTGACTAAAATTAAATTAAATTTCAAGTTTTGGGTGACTACCATATGGTCAACGGGCCCACACCTTCATTCAGAAATAGGAAATACAATATTATATGCCTCCACTAGGCAACTTGGCATAGTCCAAAAATGAACTCAAACTTCACAGAAATTAAAATAGTTATACCTAAGTGTGCCATTAAATTCCCAAGTAGTATTTATATTCCTTTCACATTTGCATTACTCATCATAGCAGCACCTTGACATTGCAAACAAAACAATATACCAAAATCACCAGATGACCGTTTGGACATAATGACGACTCCGTCAAATGCTTTGCTAGCAATATCGCAATGTTTTTCAAACACTTCAACAAGAACACAACACATGAATATTGGTCATCGACACTCAGCCACGATATACCATCAACCCAACTATAACAATGTATAGAGAGGCAAATATGGCAGCGGACCTCCTGGCTAATCAAGGGGTCATGAGGGGAGGCAAGGACATTAGAGATTTAGATGTAGCAAGCTAGAATAGTCTACCTACGGTACTATGCTTAGATAAAGGAAATTCGCAGGAGGATGAGGATGCAAGCGACAGACATCCAACGGCAAAGGAGAGCTAGAGTTGAGTTCAAGCTTACAAGAGGACAATATGGGATCTTCAAAAACCATGTTTTCAGTCTTGGAATGATGCCCGCAAAGGAGATTATCTTTATTAGTAGCCAAACAAGACTCGAACTGGGTATACTGCTATATCGAGAGGAAGAGATGGCCAAAACCATGGGTGTAAAGTGCAGATGTCTAGAGGAAGGGAAGGAGCAGCAGGTGGGTTGTTTATTCAAACTGAAAGACAAAATGGCAAGGACCGTGATCCTACAAATCATTGGGGGAGGGTCGTGGAGTGGTGGCCATGTGCACGACGGCAGTGTCTATCAACTCTTCTTTGCTAATATCTATCTGGTGATGGGCGGCACCTTCTATGGAGTATCCTGGGGAGCGTATCTGGTGGCACAAGCCAATCACACGGTAGTAATGGGGGAGATTGACTCAGTTGAAGGGGACCGAGTGGAAGAAACTTTGAAGGCCACTTATGCAAGGAGAATAGGTTGCAAGAAGGCCCGCGACATGCTCGCAGCATATAAGGAAGGCATTGAGAACAGAAACTTGGAGACTTTCCACAAACTGCTTTAGGAAAACAAAGGAGAATTCACAAATAGACAAATAGGAAGGTTGCTGGAGACGGCAGAAGGCATTATGATGATAATGCATGAGATCATGTAGCATCTTTCGATTGATGGAGGAGGGACTATTTGGAGCTAAAGGCACTGATAGCCTTTAGATTAGATATGTAATATCTACAGTATGGCTTATCCATGAGGGAGTTAGCCAATAAATAAAATGATGTTTTTCATGTTCTCTTTTATACCAAAGGGAGCCATCCCCAAGATGGCACTTACCAAACAAAAAAAAATGTATGTGAAGTGAAAATGTGCCAAATGATCCAAGACTCCACCAAAATTGGTTGGACAAAATTTGAAATGCACAACAAAACCAAAACCAAAATATCAAATCTTTTTGGTTTCTGCAGGATAGCTCATTCACTCAGATGTTCCTGTATCAGACACGCCAGGTAGAAAGTTTGTAAGCATATGCTCACAAAGGAGGAGTTGAGAGATAGAATCACCCTTTTAGATTGCAAGAAATTTGTAGCGAACTCCATCGTTGTGGGATGTGCACCAAACTACTTGTCAGACCCCAAATTTTGACTCTACTTTACTTTTTACTTACTTGTAATTAGTAGTTAATTATGCATGATTTATGATTTGACATTTAGTGAAAATGTCAGGAAAAATCAATGATTTCATGAGTTTATTTTTATATGATTAGAATTGACATGTGATTATATGATTTTGAGATGTTATGATTTCATAAGGATTATGAATTGATTAATGATACACTAATCATAGTTTGATGATTGCCAATTGAATTCAGGATACAAGTTTCTACCCTCTGAGAAAGAGACGGAGAGCATCATCAGAGAGAAGTGAATAGATGTTTGGAAAATAATAGTTGTTACCATCTTAGTCTTGTGCTTGCACAATTATTGAATCATCGTCAAGTTGGTAAGTTGTGTTCGACACCAACCAGTTTAAGTTTGGTGTTGATTCGATAGTTGTTGATTTGTCAAAAGACCCAATAAGTTTATGTTTCGTCGTAAACCAAGTCAAGTAGTTCAATCATCGACACAGAAATGGTCGATAGTCATTAGTCCTTGATTGATATGAATATAATTATATTCAAGAGGAAATATTATTAGTGGTTAAACTATTTCTTTATTGGTAATTCTGGTATGAATTTCATTAAGATAACCTATTTATTTTAAGTGTTTACGCAAGCTCGAGAGGGGGAGAATACCTTGACCCCATTCTCGTAATCTTGCCAAGTGTTTGGAACATTGTAAGAGTATGTTGTTCATACCTACACTATGTTATTTTATATCTATTTAGATACTACCTATATGTTTGTATTTATAACATGATGTTGAAAAGCTTCTATACATCGTGGTATGATAGTATTTATTGTAAATCGCCTTATGTATTTAAGAGAGTACTAAACTCCCATCCCCATGATCAATAAGGAGTTAAGTGGGTGTATGAGTATGGTCATTAAGACCAACTACTCTACTACTCTTGCATGCGAGTTAAGCATGATTTTAGGCAAAGTTCTTGCCAAGGCATCATGGGATGGTGTAGTGGTCAAAACTTTAATAAGACCATCACCTCCTTTATTATGGAGGTGTTCATGGGAATTAAGGGAGAAAAAAATGGTTTTTGAAAGGGAGTGGGGAATGTGATCTCTGTAGAAGTTTCTCTTGATAGAGACACAGAGGGATACATTTGATGGAAGATAACAAGTTTTTGGTGGGATCATGATAGTAGCATAGGATCATGTTGCTAAAGGTAACGGGCATAGAATGAGTGGATAGGCATTTAAATGTGAAGCATTATGGTGTATAAGCATGGATTGACACTGGAATAGTTTCTAAACTTGTCAGTTTTTCCTTTGGTGTTTTCCTTCAACCTCTTATGGGTGCAAAACCAAGATACTTGCAGAGCAACAGACCAATACAAAGAGATCTCGAATGCACTTCCAGCAAGAATGAATGGAACCACATCAGGTTAATTCTTTCTCTAAAATCTTTTGGTTTAAGAATAACATGTTTATAATCAATTTTGTAGCTAAGTGTCTTGACCTTTGGAATTAGAAATAACTTGTCTCTATATATTACATTGGCCAATAGAAGTAATTGGTTAATCAGAAGATATATATTACCTCTGCATGTTTTTCTTGGTCGATAAAGCTTAGTGTACTGTTGTGTTAGAAGAAGCCATTAGATAAGTTTAACACTGAGTTTTGTGTAAGCATAAATTATGTTGAACATTGTATAAAATAGATTGTTTTACTTTAACTTATATTAGTAGGAGTATGGGGTGAAAACGTATGTATATTTATGTAGAAATACGAAGTTGTTCAGCCTTATTCTCCACCTATTTTTATTAGAATCAATATAGATAAAACACATGTGACTCACGTCTCATTGACTAAGAACTTTATGGTATATCTTTATTTTTATAAATGGTAAGCCTGTGTATATGTTAGCCAAAAGACTTTGTCTTTAACTATGTATATAAAGACCATAGGGATTTGTTATCACTATTTAAGCATAGTCTTATTGCTATATATAATATTTAGTACCACTACATAAGCTTTGACATTATTGAGAGTAGAGGTCGATAGGTATGTTCACCTCTATGTTTGAGATTGATAGATCAAGCTTATTGTTGTTTGTATGTAATGTGCAATAGCCTTCACAACCTATATACTTTGGTATGGGACCAAATAGATTTGAATTAAACTCAGTTTATATCTACTATGTTTTGTTTTTGTAATCTTGGCAAAGAAAGGCCGAATAGATTTTAGCTCAAAAGACTTTAGTTTCTAGAAGAAAAGATAAGAAAGGTTATTATGGACTTTGTAGAACCCTGTGAAGGCTTTGTAGTCGAAACCCAAGAGCTTAACTAGAGATGGTTGTTAACTCAAGAACGTTTCATACTTATATAAGTTCTATTGAGTTTGATTATAAAGTTTTATGATATTTATTTTCTTATCTTAGTGATATCATTGAGAAATATTAAAGGGTATGATATCACCTCTCGTATATAACAACAAGGAGGTAAAGTGTTATGATATTTGAAGGATATCATGGATGAGTCCATAATCTATTCCAAAATGAAGAATGGTGAATTCTAGAAAACTTAGGAGATCGAGGGTACTATAGTCTCATTGCATTATTATATTATTGTACTTAGATTCTTAGTAAGTACTGGGAAACTAGGAAATGGGAGTTATAGTTCTTATGATACATGTCTATAGAACTTATTTTAGTACTATATGCACATAAGGCATAGTTATTTGAATGCTGGACATCTTTAGTATAACCAACTCCAAGGAAGGTATGTTGGGAGATTTGAAACTCAAGCATTCATGATTGTTTATAAAGGCTTATGTCTAGCATATATATATTCAAAGGATAATATACATACGAGTTCATAACCTACCTTTAATTGAAAGTCAGTAGACTTAAGTAGACCAAGAGGTCAAAAGTATTTTATTTTCTTTTATGGTTCAAACCTATTCATGTTGATAGATTGAACTTAATGAAAAGACTAGTTATGAGAAATGAAAAGTATCTATAAAGATATTATATGAATGATGATACACCTCATATACTAGAATTATTCATGTTTTGTGAATGCAGATTCAAACAAAGCCAAGTGGTCTCAAGAAGGCTCGTGGTAATTGATTCCATGTTATAATTATATTTATCTTATTATGTTTGGAAAACAAGGCTATTGATATTTCCATGCATTGGGTTAGAGAAGTTAAACCCTAGAATCATAACCTGAAGGGTTTAGAAAACTTATAACCCTCATGTCAGCTATGACATTGTTTTTGTACTTATTGGTTGACAGTGAAGAGTTGAGTAAACCATAGAGTAAGATAGAAAGAGTCTAAGTAGTACTTTGACAAATTCAAGTGATTCTATGATAGAGTCAAAACTTGTTATAATTGCACAAGGATGTTTGATCTTTGAGTCAAAGAGTAGAATGACAGGAGGTTATAGACCCTAGAAATTATAAGTATGCAAAGAGGGACTCTCTGAAAGGTTGGAATTACCTAAATCTATATATTGCATTGATATCGTTGACTAAGGATTAAGTCCGATTGACTAGAATGGAATACCATTTAGACAAGTTTATGTCTAGAGTTACTAAGTGAAGGAAGTCAAACTATAGGATGAAATAGTCTCCAAGTTGAGTCAGAGGTGTGTGAACTCATGACTACATTTATTGCAAACATCTATTTATATTGAATATTTGGCCAAAGTAGTGCATCCATCTCTGCATGCATTAGTCGGTTCACTGTTCTCTAGATTTGCGTAACCATCTAGTAGTGTCATACTTAATTAGAAGGATTCTATAGTTGTATGACCATGTTGGTTATGTAGGACATAGCTATTTAGGGGTAAAAAGAGGGGTTTCAATTTCAAAGTTAAATTCTCCTTTCACTCCAACATTCAAGGACATAAATTGAGTGAAGCCATAATCTCTTGCAAGAGGGATCTTCTATAGATTTAGTTTCCCTTAGAACGAAGATGAAACATGGAATTTGCTAACTAATTTATCAATTAAAGTCCAATTATGCTTAAAACCCTAATTTCATAAAATCGTAAACAAATGGATGAATCTCGACAAATGGTCACACACAGAGATATCAAATGACAATTAGATACATACCAAATTTTGAGATTTTGTATCCAAAAAATTTGGGGACTAATGAGTGGGCATCAGAGTCCAATGTACCAATTTCTATTGGGATCTTTGAAGATTGTTTGCAACCTATTTCTTCTATTCCAGGGATTTCACCTTTTCAGGATCCGAAGGACTAATGAGTGGGCACTCTAGTCCAAGTCCTTCTTTTCTACTATTCTCCACACTTCCGACACTCTGTTCTACTTCCTTACAACACTTCTTATGATTCTGCAACCTCTAACCTGCAATCACAGAAAAGTGTATTGGGGGTTGTGGTGTTTAGAGGATTGCCTCAGTCAAGCCCCGGAGAGACATTCAAGTATTCCGAACACCGTTGTCAGATAAAGAGTGCATATCCCTATGGGATAGAGGCAAAAACCAATTGATAAATGATTGAAACACAAATAAATGTCACCTTGGAGGTGTAGCTTGCATGTAAATGAAAATCTTTCACATCATGAGAAGATGAATCCAAATCTGCATAACAAACACAATAACAAGACTTGAGTCTACTCTACAATAATGAATATCTTGAATGCTCTAGAATCACAAGCTTGCCAAAAGTTCATAATCATCTTCTAATTTACAAATGAATCCCTCAACATGCTTATATATGCAACTAATCACATTCCTGCTAAGAATTTCGTAATTCAAACTTGAGGTGTTGGCATAGGACCTAATAATGGTCATGTAACCGACACACAGATTTACATCCTGACCTAAAATAGGGAAGGACTAGGGTGCAGGATCCCAAGTCCTCCCTCCCTATTTTTGTCTGACCTAAAATAGGGAAGGACTAGGGTGCGGGATCCCAAGTCCTCCCTCCATATTTTTGTCTGGAGTCATCAAAATAGCACCCTCTAAGTCCTATTTTCCATAAAACTCAGGGGTTTTCTCATTGGGAGTCAACATGAATATGCAAGATGCTTACAATGAACTCTAAGGACCTGGGAGCTAAACCTCAAGAGGGAAAAGACCCTAAGGGGACATTTTTTGATGTAACATTTAGCCCCCACTTTAATGTATGTATAATAGCAAGGCCAATACATGCATTAAAGTATGATCAAGACACAACAAACATGTCAAGCATGGTGCAGACACACCAAACACACTAAAGATAGTAACAGGCATGCAAAACATGGAGAAGAAAGTTACAGTCACGCAAAACATAGAGAAGACAATATTCAAGACACACAAAATATAGTGAATATAGTGAATGTAGTGATTATTTCTTTTTCATTTTCTCATATATATATGAATACAAATGCAAGTACATGGAAAGTAAACACACCACCCAAAATGCAGGAGGCACTCATCACCACCATTCTTTAGATTACATATGGGGCAACAGACATGCAATACAAATCAAGCACACCATACAAATCCCAAAGCATAGGAGAGACTCATCGCCACCAGTCTTTAGACTATGCTTGGGAACAAACACGCCATACACACAGATGGAAGAGATGGAGAAAACATGGAAAACAAGCGATGGAAGGAGCCTATTGATAGGTTCACCACCATCTCGGGCACATTACAAGCACACCTGATGGTTGGGCTTCACCACAACAACCACCAATGGCATGCTTAAGGGAGGATACACCAACCCTGCCTACTCAGAGGACTTTTAGAAATGATAGGATGTGCATTCTCTTTGAGAAATACACCATCCCCACCTCTACAAAGGGCTTAAAATAAAAGGATATGCATGATATTCTACTTCCACAGAGGGATTAATGATTGCAATATAGAAATAAAGATGTGCACTCGCACGGAGATATAACATCCTGCCTCCACAGAGGGCTTACAAGAATGCTTTGTTAGTAGCAAAATCATCATGCAACTTACCTTATATGCCCCTAGCTTAAGGTGGTTGATATCTTGTACCGATATCAAGCACATTAAGGTAGAGAGAAAACACACAGGGGAACATAGGATCTCACAAAGCCCATGCCCCCAGAGGTGACATGTACTTTACAATTGCCAAACATTCCCACAAACACAAAATTCTTACAAGAAAAGGTGTTATAAACCACATAATCATGATAAAAAATAATGCATGTAATCACTCACATAAAGATATGAGGTTATACTATAGGTCTGAGATCTAAGTATACCTCGGGCTATACCGCAGAAATCTCAAAACTGAGTGTAACCGAGGAGAGATTCAAAGATAAACAAAGTACATAGAGAAGATATATTATTATGGTTCATTAGTATGATAAGACAACATCAAAATATCACATAGAGTGATTCTTCTAGTGAAGCATCAGATAATATATATCAACCCCATCGTCATATATGGACTAGGTACATTTTTGCTTACTCACTAAGGGGACACTTGTTCCTTATTAGTCATATTTGTTTTTCATCATCCACCAGCTAGATAAAACCACTAGAGGAAGGTAAACAATAAATCAATAGAGGAGAAACAAGTTCCTTTGTTTCGTCATGTAGGAAGGTGCCCCCAAGTCACAAACTACAATGCTATGCCCCTAGGACACAACACACAACAATGAAAATAGAGGAGAGGCAATATAGAAGAATCATGATACAAATAGAAGAATGGTCACAATAGTGGCAGTCTCTCAGTATCCTTGACCTTACAAGAGTATCAAGGGTCATCCTGGAAGGCCTAAACAACACATAACACATCATGGGGGAAACACAACATTGAGGTAAATGGTTAAAAATACTTACTTGTAGGCACAACTGAACTAATGATTGTCAACAAGCAAATCATCACCATCTTCCCAATCCCAGATGTTAGAAAAAAGAGGTACATAAGGTACCATAGCCCAACTTTTGTTCTTATTCTTAAGCTATTCTTGGTTTGTTTCAATGTTAGGTGGAATGTTTTCTTGTTTATGTACATTTCGTTGGGCAAAAGCTTGTCTTCTTCTCCTTCTTTCTCTTTCTTGTCTATTTCTTCTTGTCTTGTTTCTTATATCTTCAAACATTTTGTCATATTTTTCCATAAGTTGTATGTTAGAGGAAGAAGCACCATGTTCAAATCTCATTTGTCTTGAATTGTTTTGCTCTTGACAACTCACTCTCGATCCTTGTAAGGATGGCAGGGGAGGAACCTCAGTATAGATACCATTTTTTCATGGATGAGGTGAATCCACTTCTATCAGACTAATTATTTTATAATATTCATAATATTCTTGTGTTATTATTGTGTCATCCACTAATGCTTCATCATGGCTAGGGAGAGCATTGGAATGAAAGAAAGGTAAAGTGTTGTTAATAAGTTTAGGTGTTATATTGTTAATAGAGTTATCCATAGTTTTCTCATCTAAGGTTCTTGAATATTCAATTATAGGGGAAGTACAATAACATATAGAATCATCATCATCATCTTATCATCGTCAGTATCATCACCATAAGTTTTAACTATTAATTCTAAACCATTAAGAGAACTTTCACAGTCGTCATTCTCAATGTGTTTTATTAAATCTTCTACTACCCATGGGTATGTATTGATGAGATATACGAAGTCATCAAAATTAGATACATATTCAATGATTTCAAATGAAGAGCATTTAAATATATCCTTGTGACACATAGTATGTATATAAGTAAGAGCATGAGGATTCATGTTAAGAAATTTGTAGAGATTCTCAAAATTTGTGATATATGCATCTAAGGATACCAAAGAGAAATGAGATGAAGATGCCATGTTTATATGATTTCAAATCAATGTAAAATCAGATTTCAAAAGGTTTTCAGAACTTATGCAAGAAACAAGTGCAAAACTATGTATGAAGATGCTCTAAAATGCTTGATTTTTCACTTTTTTTTCACAATTTTTCAATGCAGATCACAAAGAGAAGAGGTGTTGTGAAGAATGTTAAGAGGGGAAGTGAATAATAAGCCTAATATCAACCTAATTATGCAACACTGTCCTTCACAACACACTTATAGTGCAATTCTAGAGAGATGACATGTCACAATCAAGTGGAAAATGCAAGTTTTTCAAACCCTAGGTATGAAATTAAAGCCTAAATACATGCATAATTATGAATGAATGTATTCTAATGTGATTTATGATGCAAATTAACTGAGATCAGATCTGAAAATGATTTTTAAACCCTATAATGTCATATGAAAGTGCAATTTTTATGAAAAACCAATGAAAAATGCTAGTTTTTATTGAAATTTTCTATGTAAAAGTGCAAATGTTTGAAAAATGAATGCAAAATTACACAAAAATGAAACACTACAAAAAAAAATAAGATTTCAATGAGTGCCTAAGATGAGTTGAAAAATCTGAAACAGGATTTTACCAACAAACCCTAGTTTTTGAAATTACTAGATTATATGAAAAATTCAAAATTTGAAGCAAAACTCTAGCAATTTTATGATGAAAATGCAATGCCAAAGATTGTAAGATGTTAATTTTCTATAATTTATATCAGATCTGATGTAAAAATCTTAAATTAATTAAATTCAATTAAATTAATGCAATCTGTGTCAAAATTCAAACCCTAGAATGCAATTTTTTTCAAAAAAAATTTTTTTTGTAATTTTTTAAATGTAATAAGATGAAAACTAAATGAATGAATGAAAATGAATGGAAATATGAATTACAACACTCAACAAGGTGCAAAATTCATTAAAACATGGGTTCACCAAAATGTTTAGGGGTAAAAAAAGGGGTTTCTAGTTTCAAGGTTAAATCCTCCTTTCACACCTTACATTCAAGGACATAAATCAAGTGAAGCCACAATCTCTTACAAGAGGGCTCTACTACAGATTTAGTGTCCCTTAGAATGAAGATGAAACTTGGAATTTGCTAATTAATTTATCAATTAAAGTCCAATTATGCTTAAAACCCTAATTTCATAAAATCGTAAACAAACGGATGAATCTCGACAAATGCTCGCACACAGAGATAGCAAATGACAATTAGATACATACCATATTTCAAGATTTCATATCTGGAAAGGTCAAGGACTAATGAGTGGGCACCAGAGTCCAATGTACCTATTTATGTCAGGACCTCTAAAGATTGTCTGCAATCTATTTTTGTTATTCTAGGGATTTCACTGTTTCAGGATCCAGAGGACTAATGAGTGGGTGCCCTAGTCCAAGTCCTACTTTTCTTTACACTTCCAACACTCTATTCTTCTTCTCTACAACTCCACTTCTTCCGCTTATGCAACCTGTAACCTGCAATCACAGAAAAGGGGGTTGGGGGTTGTGGTGTTTAGAGGCTTACCTCGGTCAAGCCCTGGTGAGACATTCAAGTCTTCCAAACACCATTGTCAGATAAAGAGTGCATATCCCTATGGGATAGAGGAAAAAACCAATTGATAAATTATTGAAACACAAATAAATGTCACCTCGGAGGTGTAGCTTGCATGTAGATGAAAATCTTTCACATTATGAGAAGATGAAGCCAAATCTGCATAACAAACACAATAACAAGACAAGTATGCTCTGCAACAATGAATATCTTGAATGCTCTAGAATCACAAGTTTGCCAAAAGTTCATAATCATCTTTTAGTTTACAAATGAATCCCTAAACATGCTTATATATGCAATTAAACACATTCCCAATAAGAATTTCGTAATTCAAACTTGAGGTGTCGGCATAGGACCTAATAATAGTCACATAACTAACATTTAGATTTAGGTCCTGACCTAAAATAGGGCAGGACTAGGGCACGGGTGCCCAATTCCTCCCTCCCAATTTTAGTCAGGAGTTGTCAAAATAGCACCCCTACGTCCTATTTGGCATAAAACTCAAGGGTTTTCTCATCAGGAGTCAACATGAATATGTAAGATGCTTATAATGAATTCTAAGGATCCGAGAGCTAAACCTTAAGAGGGAAAATCCCCCAAGGGGACATTTTCCAATGTAACAATGGCACTAGAGACACAGATGGTAAAAACTTGTTGGTTCCTTATATCTATACTCTTTGTGAAGGATAGGGCCACTTTCAGGAAGAAAGGTGTGCGGAGGACCATCGGTCTATGGTTGGAGGTAAATGACTTAGATGATGCTCTACCTCTATAGCAGATGACTCACCAAGACTTGTAAAGAGAGATATCAATATTCCAAATGTAGCGTACTTCATATGATGACTTATGATAGTCAAACTTATCTGAATATATTCTTTATGCCAATTTCAAATTATTTGTAAATGTAAAGTAAAATGATTTCACTATGATTCTATCTTTGAATATGTTGTAATTTCAAGGTTGAAAATATTCAGAAAGGATATGCTTTTATGTCTTTGTGATTATGAAATGTTATTTATAAAAAAAATCTCATTGATATCTACCACGTTTATTTACCTCTTGTAAATTCTTGAGTTTCTTTGAGTAATATGATAAGGCATGTTACATATGGTATCAGAGCTAATCAGGTTCAACACATGGACCTATGAGCTCATTATGAGAAAACTCATTAACATTCAGTAGATTGGCTACTATTTGAAACTGGTTTCACGCCAAAATAGTGTAAAGAAAAACTAAAAAAACTATCAGGAAGACTATTTCCCAGTGTTTACCCAAGTTAGTGGTTAAGAAAGAACCAACTGAGGAGGTAAAAATCCAAGAGCATATTAACTATGCTAAAATTGTATAGCAGGAAGATTTTGAGACTTTGGCTAAATGCTCTGAAGCATATTGGGATAGAAAGAAAACAATGCAAACCTTGGTCAATTGTTAACCAGACTAAAAGCTCAGGTAGAGTAGTGTCTATATGAAGTTAAGATTGAACTACCTAGTTTATCAACTCAGGTGAATTTGTTTATAACCCCCATAGATTCCTTTGATGTTATCTTGGGAATAAATTAGCTATGAAGTCATAGAGCCAATGTTTATTGTCTAGTAAAAATAGTAGAGTGTCTAGATGATGTAGGGAACAAAGTCTTTTTCTAAGGCACTCAGAGAAAAGTCAAGATTAGAGCCTGGGTTCAAATACTAGGGCCTATGAGCCTACTGTGTCTAATGCAAAATTTTTTGAGAACAAGTGAACCTAGGAAAAGCTAAGTGCTCTCATTTCTCAAGAACTTAAGGATGGGAAGATCCATAAATAATCAACCAGGTGCAGGAGTAACTAAGTGTTGAAGATCCTAGAATTATATTGAAGATACATAGATAAGATGCATTCTTGTCTAATTTCTAGATGGCTTGGAATGAGCCAAGTGGAATAAAAGGATCATTAAAGGAAAGTAATGATATGTTGGCATAGAATGCCTAGAATAATAGTATAGGACTTGGAAATACATTTGTTTTCCAAGATTCATGAGAAAACTAATTACCATATACAAAGAAATGTGCACAAGAAGAGGTGGATAAGAGTTCCCTAGTATCTCTTGAAGCCTTTTGGAAAATGTGTCTATGTGTAGTAGAGGACATAATTATAAAGGGTCCTCTTAGGCAATATTTTGATGAATAAAGATTGGGATTAGTATCATTCTTTGAAACTTTTTGTTAAGAATTTGCATGAAATTTGCAAGACAATTCATAACAGTTGTAAGGATTAGATATTAGTTATTCTCATGGCATTTTGTCTAAATGATTGAGAACTATGTATTTTGCCTCTTGGAAGAGCTAGAAAGTACAACTACAATGGTGAATGTAATTATCACCAACATATTTAGTCAAGTTGTTTAAGTTCTAATCAAGTAACCTATTTAGTGAGGTAGGGAAAAGAGGTTTGTAAAGAAGAATGATGGGAAGAATCTTGTGTTTTAACTTTAATTCCTTTGTGTTGTTATAACATGATCTTATAACATCATCTGAATGATGAATGATAATTACTCCAAGAAGTAGGGGTGAATAAGATATAACATTTTGTCTTGTAAAATTTTGAGCAAGAATAAAGCCTTAAAGGACTTATTTGTTTGGTGCTGTTGTAGCACGATCTCTAACTCACTATTTTTTTTGGAAAATCCAAGTGTAGTGTAACAATCTACTCCCTTGTTAGTGACTCAATTAGTCACATAGTGGATATTAAGTGTTCCTGTGGATTTCGGTACTTCTTTGGATTTTTGGTAAAATCCTTTTAATATTTACAAGGATTATCATTGTTTTATTTCCTTATTTTGGAATAGTCTAGCCACCAAATTTTGAAGATCATTTATTCTATGACCAATTGGTCACAATTTTATCTATTGTCGAAATTGAGCTCATTCTTTTGACTTATTGTTGAAAATGAAATTTCTTATACTTTAATATTGATTTAAATTATTGTGGTGGCTATACTAGAATTTTTTTGTTATTCACTAGGTTTTATACAATGTTCACCTTTATCATGTCCTAGATGGGCCTCTGATGGATTGCGTAGGGGAGTAAATTGTAGAAGAATGCACTTGGTATGTCCCTAACTCTACGGAATTAAGAAACCTTGAGTGGAAGGAAATTCAATCCGAACCATAATTAGGTCATCCAGGAGTAACTAAACTCCTAATCAATGTAAAATCTCTTTATTTCTAGAAAGGAATGAAGAATGATGCTGCAAGATTTGTAGCAAGAGCGCCAGAGATCAAGGATGAGCATAAGAATCCAATAATACTTTTGCATCTATATGATATTCTAGGAGTGAAAGTGGTAGATCATTAGCATGGACTTTGTGCAAGGTCTCCCAATGTCTCAAAATAGGCATGATGTTGTTTTAGTGGTGGTGGACAAAATCACCAAGGTAGCTCACTTTATACCTGCGAATCTAACGTATAGAGTACCATTTTTAGCTCATAAGTTTGTGCATGAAAATTTTAGATTGTGTGGAGTTTGTTTATAACAACTTCTACAATTCTGCTATCAAGATGACTCCATTAGAAGCATTGGACATAAGAAGATGCCGAATTCCTATAAGCTGAGATAAGCTAGAAGATAGGATTAGCTTTACTCTAGAAATGTTGTCAAAAATGGATGAACAAATCAAGCTGATAAACAAATATTGGAAGAAAAGTTCTCAAAGTTATCAATTCGGTTGATTATAGAATCATTCTATTATCATCTTTTTCTAGGAGGCATAATGTTTTTTATATTTCATATTTGAAAAGTATATAACAAATGATGATTATATTTTTAGAATATTTTACAGGTACAGGACCCAAGAGTGGTCATGTTCGCGCTTCTTAAAAATACTCAAAAATCATATGCCTTGCTTGCATAATAGAAAGGTTATTCAGTGCAAGGTCTAGTAGGACTAGTATACGGAAGGTAATATCACTTGAGAGAAGTTTACCATGATTTTATAGCAAAGATTTTCTCATTTTTTTATGCTTTTGCAAGTTGAACAAAATTATTTATCTTATTATTGTCATGGATACATTGGATCATCTAGGACAATGAATCTTATGTGGGGAGATATGTCACACCCCAAATTTTGACTATACTTTACTTTTTACTTACTCGTAACTAGTAGTTAATTATGCATGATTAATGATTTGATGTTCAGTGAAAATGTGAGGAAAAATCAATGATTTCATGAGTTTATGTTTATATGATTAGAATTGACACGTGATTATATGATTATGATATGTTATGATTTCATAAGGATTATGAATTCATTAATGATACTCTAATCACTGTTTGGTGATTGCAAGTTGAATTTAGGAAATAGGTTTTCGCCCTCTAAGAAAGAGAGGGAGAGCATCATCAGAGAGGAGTGAATAGACGTTTGGAAAAGAATAGTTGTTTCCATCTTAGTCTTGTGCTTGCACAATAGTGAATCGTCATCAAGTTGGTAAGTTGTGTTCAACCCCAACGAGTTTAAGTTTGGTGTTGATTCATCGATTTGCCAAAAGACCCAATAAGTTTATCTTTTTTTATAAACCATGTTGGTTAGTTTGACCATCGTCATGGAAATGGTCGATAGTCATTAGTCCTTGATTGATATGAATATAGTTATATTCAACAGAAAATATTGTTAGTGGTTAAACTATTTCTTTATTGGTAATTACAGTATGAATTCCATTAAGATAACCTATTTATTTTAAATGTTTACGCAAGGTTGAGAGGAGGAGAATACCTCAACCCCATTCTCATAATCTTGCTAATGTTTGGAACATCATAAGAGTACGTTGTTCATATCTACACTATGTTATTTTATATCTAGTTAGATACAACCTATAAGTTTATATTTATAACATAATATTGAAAAGATTCTACACATCATGGTATGATAGTATTTATTGTAAACCTCTTTATGTATTTAAGAGAGTACTAAACTGCCATGGCCACGACCAATAAGGAGTTAATTGGGAGTATGGGTATGGTCAATAAGACCAACTACTCCACTACTCTAGCATGCGAGTGAAGTATGATTTTAGGCAAAGTTCTTTCCAAGGCATCATGGGATGTTGTAGTGGTCAAAACTTTAATAGGACCATCACCTCCTTTATTATGGAGGCATTCATGAGAATTAAGGGAGAAAAAAAAGTTTTTTGAAAGGGAGTGGGGAATGTGATCTCTATAGAAGTTTCTCTTGATAGAGAAACAAAGGGATACCTTTGATGGAAGATAACAAGCTTTTGGTGGGATCATGATGGTAGAACGAGATCATGTTGCTAAAGTAACAGGCATAGAAAGAGTGAATAGGCATTTATATGTGACAAATTATGGTGCTTAAGCATGGATTCATAGTGGAATGGTTTCTAAACTGATCATTTGTTCATTTGGTATCTTCCATGAATCTCTTATGGGTACAAGACCATGATACTTGCAGAGCAATAGACAAATAAGGAGAGAGCTCGAATGCACTTTAAGCAAGAATGAAGGGAACCACATTAGGTTAATTCTTTCTTTGAAATATTTAGGTTTAAGAATAACATATTTATAATCAATTTTGTAGTTGAGTGTCTTGACCATTGGAATTAGAAATAACTTGTCTCTTTCTATTACATTGGCCGATAGAAGTAATTAGTTAATCAACAGATATATATATATATATATATATATATATATATATATATATATATATATATATATATATATTACCTCCACATATTTTTCTTGGTCGATAAAGTTTAATGTATTGTTGTATTAGAATAATCCATTAGCTAAGTCTAACACTGAGTTTTGTGTAAGCGTAAATTGTGTCAAACACTATATAAAATAGATTGTTTTTCTTAAACTTATATTAGTAGGAGCATGGGGCGAAAATGTATGTATATTTATGTAGAAATACAAAGTTGTTCAGCCTTATACTCCACCTATTTTTGATTAGAATCAATAGAGATAAAACACTTGTGACTCACATCTCATTGACTGAGAACTTTATCATATATCATTATTTTTATAAATGGTAAGCCTGTGTATACATTAGTCGAAGACTATCTTTAATTGTGTATAAAAAGACCATACAGATTTGTTATCACTATTTAAGTACAATCTTATTGCTATATAAGATGTATTACCACTGCATAATCTTTGACATTACTGAGAGTAGAGGTTGATAGGTATGTTCAGAACTTCTGTGTTTGAGATCGATAGATCAAGCTTATTGTTATTTGTATGTAAGGTGCAATAGCCTTCACAACCTATATACTTTGGTATGAGATGAAATAGATTTGAGTTGAACTCAGTTTATATCTATTGTGCTATGTTTTTTGTAATCTTGGTAGAGAAAGGCTGAAAAGATTTTAGCTTAGAAGATTTTAGTTTAGCAGAAAAGATAAGAAAGGTTATTATGTACTTTGTAGAACCTTGTGAAGGCTTTGTAGTCAAAATCCAAGAGATTAACTAGAGATAGTTGTTAACTCAAGAAGGTTTCATACTTATATAAGTTCTATTGAGTTTGATTATAGAGTTTTATGATATTTATTTTCTTATCTTAGTGATATCATTGAGAAATATTAAAGGGTATGATATCATCTTTTGTTTATAAAAATGAGGTAAACTGTTATGATATTTGAAGGATCACGCATGAGTTCATAATTTATTCTAAAATGATGAATGGTGAATTCAAGAAAACTTAGGAGATTGAGGGTACTATATTCTTATTGCATTATTATATTATTGTACTTAGATTCTAATTAAGTACTGGGAAACTAGGAAATGGAAGTTATAGTTCTTATTATACATGTCTACAGAGCTTATTTTAGTGCTATATGTACATAAGATATAGTTATTCCAATGTTCGACGTCTTTAGTATAACCAACTCTGAGGGGGGTATGTTGGGAGATTTGAAACTCAAGCATTCATAATTGTTGATAAAGGCTTATGTAGCATATATATATTCAAAGGATAATATACATACGAGTTCATAACCTACCTTTAATTGAAAGTCAATAGACTTAAGTAGACCAAGAGGTCAAAAGTATTTTATTGTCTTTTATGATAGATTGAACTTAATCAAAAGACTAGTTATGAGAAATGAAAAGTATCCATTAAGATATTATATGAATGAGGATACACCTCGTATACTAGAATTATTCATGTTTTTTAAATACGGATTCAAACAAAGCCAAGTGGTCTAGGGAAGACTAGTGGTAATTGATTCCACGTTATATTATATATTTATGTTATTATCTTTGGAAAACAAGGGTATTGATATTTCCATGCATTGGGTTAGAGAAGTTAAACCCTATAATCATAACCTGAATTATTTATAAAACTTATGTCCCTTATGTCAGATATGACATTGTTTTTGTACTTATTGGTCGACAGTGAAGAGTTGAGTAAACCATAGAGTAAGATAGAAAGAGTCTAAGTAGTACTTTGACAACTTCAAGTGATTCTGTGATAGAGTCAAAACTTGTTATAATTGCACAACGATGTTTGATATTTGAGTCACAGAATAGAATGACATGAAGTCGTAGACCCTAGAAATTACAAGTATGCAAAGAGGGACTCTCTTAAAGGTTGGAATTACCTAAACCTATATATTGCATGGATATCCTAAATTGAGGATTAAGTCAGATTGACTAGAATGGATTACCGTTTAGATAAGTTTATTTGTGCATGCATTAGTCGGTTCATTGTGTTGTAGATTTGTGTAACCATCCAGTAGTGTCATACTCAATCAAAAGGAGTCTATAGTTGTATGACCATGTTGGTTATGTAGGACACAACACTAGACACTCATATGGTAAAAAATTGTTGGTTCCTTATATCTATACTCTTCATGAAGGGTAGAGCCACTTCTACGAAGGAAGGTGTACAATGTAATGCCCACAACTTAACACTAAGTGGAATGACATGACACAAGGCCCAAATCACCAATTACTTTTTTTATATTTATTTGTTTATTTATTTGTACTATGTGATCCATAAAACTCTAATTGCTTGCAACAAGGTAAATTTAATTTGATAAGTAGTTTTCAACAATGATGCAGCATGAGAGGGGAAGTTTTACATCAGATGGATGACCAGTTGAACAAAATGTCATCTTCTTCCTAGGTCGAGTGTCCATGTAGGTTATGGGACCTGCCATCGACATAAGCCTAAAAAAAAGAAATTCCTCCAAGTGTCCAAGGGGTCTAGCTCGACTCTGGCAAGGATAGGCTGATCTATAAGGTTTTAGCTCTTCGAGATAATTGATGTTATCACATCCTAAGGTTATTAACACATCCTTAAAAATCCTTATCTGATGGCTTAATATAACATCCATTTAAACTCTTGGGGCTTCTTCAGAAAATGTGAAAAATTAAGCCACTCACTTTAAAAAAAAGATATAAAAAAATTTACAAATGAAACGTCTCTTTTTAAAAGAATATACCAAAATAAATATGGTATGGGTCTCGTCCCATCACTCAAATGTAAAGTGATATCTACAAGTGTATTTAGATATGGTAAGTGGTCAAGTATTTAAACTATTTTGCGTAGTCTAGCAATATCTTCTAATGATTAATTATAAACTATATAGTTTTATGTGTTAATGAAGGGTGCATAAATAGTCTAAATTATACTAGCACTTGCACCCAAAGGAGGCTCAAGGAATATACCAAGATAGGGTCAACCAATGAGTTAAGAATTTGCTCCAGCATAACTTCTTTTCTTAATGGTGTGAGACACTTCCGAGAACTATAATGCTCACATAGTATTTCATATCTACTCAATAAAAGAAATATCATATCCTAAGGCAACGATTCTAATAGGATGGCAATGCATTTTATAATTATAATGGAAGACAATAGTATCATTTGAGGCAGCAATTTAAGTCCACTGGGAAACCAGATTTATTTCCATGAAAAAATAAAAGAAGAGATTATTATTAATTTAATGACAAAAGCCTATGGAAGACTTTAAAAAAACCTAACCCTAAGGGTGCCTAATACTCTTCCTTATCTCATCTACCCTAACTCTTAATAGCTACTTTGTCTGGCCGCCATAGCTAGAGGAGGTTTCAGACATAGGGAGTAGCAACGACCATGGAAGGAAGGCAGGTTGAGGTGTGGAGATGAGTATACCACTTCCCCAATAGCAATGTGAGTTTTCCTTTTTATTTTTCCTTTCTTTCAAACACTTCTTCCAAATCTACAAGAGAAGATTTATATCTAATAATGTTTTGTTTATACATGAAATCCTCTATGACCATAACCTTGGAAATTTTACCATTCAGGTTTATTGTACATGCAAGGAAAAAGGGGAAGAGGTCTGGATGAGATAGATATTGTTTTAATCCTTGTATCTAAATTCTCCTCTAAATTCAAACTTCTTTAGGGATCTTTAAGGTTGTAGGTCGAACCCCAAAGGGGTCATCCTGAGGAGTAGGGATGTTGTGGCCTCTCTAGAGGAACCACACCGCCCGGTTCCCAACTTCCTTTCAAACTATACTATTTTTTTTTAATTTTTTTTAATTTCTATGCATGTTGCTTGATGTAGGTCAGCGGCTAGGGAGTACGTTTGAGTAAAAGTGAGGGAACATAGTAAGGGGGTCCTAGAAGAACATGGTGTAACAGATCCTCAAAGAAGGTGATTTCTTGTTTTATTGTAGGGAAGACGACATCCAAACAGGCCACACCATTTGGAGAAGGATCAAACCCTAGGTAGAGGTCGTGCCTCTACCTTGATGGAGCTACGCCTTAGGGAAGGGCTACGTTCTGCTACAAACAAAAGAATAATTTACAACAATGATTATCAAAATAGTTCCTTACTATTTTCTCTTCTTGTTGACTTAGAATGTGTAGTTTTGATACAAAAGGCTTAGTTTTTATTTTGTATACAAATGAAATAAATTTAAGTATTATTTTCTTTTTTATCTTCTTAATTCAAGAATGATACATTACTCATTTGAACTATCTCTAAATAGTTGCACAACACATACATGAATATACCCTTCAAACTTACACATAATCATATCCAATAATAAAATATGTAGATTATTTCCTTTTCTAGGCACATAGTATCTTCAGTAACTCAACAGTGTATTGTGTCCATAATAAACTTACTGTTATTTTACAGGCATTCATAAAAATAACATTAAATATACTGTAGTAATTATTTTCTAACCAAATAAACAACTTTGTTTAGATTTGTTCCTTTTTTTTTCTTAATATAGAAAATACATTGATTTTCTTTCCAATCCAAATGGATATCCTCCACTTCATATATTTTATTTTTCTATTTTCTATCAACAATAGAGACAACAACTAGTTTTATTCCCTTCTATCCTTCAAGGACCTGTAACAAGAATAAACAAGAAAAACCCCTTTTATGTAGCCAATGGTATGCTCACCAACCAGCCTAGGACAATAACTGTCCACCCCTAGGCTATGGGAAAACACAAGGAGACCATGTGTCAACACACACACAAGTTTGGGGAAACACACACACTAGTTTCATTTTTAGAAAGGAGAGAAACACACACTAGTTCCATTTCCAGAACGGGAAAAAACACACACACTAGTTCTATTTTCATAAAGGAAAACTCATACCAGTTTCTTCCTTGCCATTCAATCACACACAAGATTTCACATATAGTCCATAATAAGGGTTAATTCCCTCCACTTCCTAATACTCCTCTCATAATATTTTATTTTTATGGGTACTCTTATCCACATTAAATCTCTACAACAATGTTTACTTAACATCATTTGTAAGGTTACTCCTACCCATAAAAAAAAAAAACATCTCTCTATAGGGACATATACCTTCTCTACCCATACATGGGCTGCTCAATTCAATAGGCAACTTAGCCACATAGAAAAATACAACCATTATAACACAACAACAAGAAAACTTGACATAGGACCACCCACAAACTTAATTCTTTTTGCATAGAAGAAATTATAAACACATATTTGTTCAATTACTCATTTTTTTCTAAAATTTAAGATAGTAATTTTGAATTAATCACCTATGTAGAGCATTCACCTGAATCTATGGAGGACTGGATATGTTCCATATCTATCTTCCTTTTCTTCTTCCCCCATTTTTTTACAGTAGCAATAAAAACTCCCTTTCCACACAACACAATAGTAACAATTAGGTTTTTCTTCCCCAAAAGGAAAAACCAAAAAATAAATCCCTCTGAGTGCCCAGAAACAGTCCCCTAAAACCCCTCTAGGATGATTTCCCCCAAACCTACACATGTCCAACGGCAAGGTTAACAAGTGTCCCCTACTAGATATTCCACCTTTCTTTTTAGAGGCTACACCACATGTTTACCTTATGACTCAGCTCCTTTACATTTTCGTCATCCTATAAATAGTGAAAATTAAGGGTCCATATTTTCTTAAATTTTTAATTTATGCCCCTCAAAAAAAGCTAACACCCAGCCTAATTACCTAGGCTTCTAAAAAATAGAACTATGAGATAAATTGCCACTTTAAATGGGTTTAACAGCCTGAAGTAGGATAAGTGAATTTATATTAGAAAACAGTCTATTTACACATACTCCCAACTGAATTGACCGTCACATAACATAACCATCACATGACATAAATGACCACCACTTGACATATCCTATTTACACACATTCATAGCCAAATCATGCAACAAGAACTGTCACATAAGATAACATCACATAGCATAAGTGACGATCACCTAACATAACCATCACATGACATAACAGTTGTAAGTGGCAATGCATCACAAGACACAGACCTGGGTCTTCTCCAAATAGACCAAGTCGGCTTAACTGGTGAATCATAAGAGGGTTTCCAAGTGTTTTCATCAAATTTCCACTGGTAAGAGATATCTTGCATGCTTGTTTTTGAATCGTCAATTCTAATCAAGATTAATAATAACTAAAGCAATGATTCGAAAGGCATATAATTCATCATTGAATTAATCATTCTAATCATTCACGTATTTCACTTAAATACTTCATTCAATTATAATAACTTTGTGCTTCTCAATGTTTCACATTACACAATCATAATAGTTCAACTTGTAAACGGATTAGAATCATCATTTTCACCTATTAGTAATCATAGCCATCATATCATAAAATTAATAATAATGCATAGACATCACATGAGGTTTCTAAATAGAACTTGACAATACGCATATTCATCACCACATCCATAACTAATATACACATATGAGTGTCATGGAAGCAAAATAATTATATCAAAATCCTAGTCAAAAGTAGGATACTAACATAGAGTATACAATGTCTCCATGTAATACAAAATGATAAGAACAATAGTTTAATAGGCTTTTTGACAAATTAGGTGGTTTTTCATCCATTGATAGTAGACAAGATGTGTGATAATATGTACAACTTTTTCCCTAATTTATCATTCTAGAAACATATTATAAATAATGTATGCATATGAAGGAATGTACTTCACAATAAATTCATTAAGAAATCTAGAATTTCTTATCTTCATCATGAGAAGGAGCAATGACTAACATCACCAGTTCTTAATTAAATACCTTAATACACCAAGAGCCAGAAGTTATAGAATATAGACTAGGAGATATTTTAAGGAGTGGGTAAGGGGCCTTACATTCTCCCCATGGCATAGACTTCCTCATGGGAGTCCTTAAGGGAAGAGAAATAACCACTTGGTAGGGACACAACAAAACTAGGATCAATAAAGATATTTACTTACCACATCATATAACAGATAAGTAAAATTCTAAGCAACCATATAATCTCAAGTCACAACAATACATGGTAATCCACTTACCTCATCTTAGTCAACTAAGCATGTCCTAGATCATTACTACTAACACGAATATATCGATTTCAATCTAGAGAATTGAACAAACCATCATAACTTAGGAGATTACTCATTTGTTCAAGTTCATAATTTCTAACACCTGATTTACAATTATACTCAATAACTCACACGTCACATAAACTTGACTCCACATATAACACACCATTCCACTAGAGACTTTCTCACATCACATACCTCTCCTGGGTAAAACACATTATGAAGAACATACTTACATGTATCAATCCATACTTGTCACAAAGACCTCACATGACTCACACCACAAGGGTCAACGAGAAAGGATATTATGAGGAGGACAAGTACTAATATGCCACTGAGTGAACTATATTGCCATGGAGCCAAATAATGAATAACTGAATAACCATGTGATGTAGAATCATTGTGACAATATCCCATTAGCATAAACACTATAGAATCTCACCTTCAATGGAACCAATATTAACCAGTTAGGAAAGATGGTCTCAAAGTCCTCTCAAAGGATCCCACCATACATTTCCTAGTATGAACAAAATTCCCCAGACCATCTACTCACCTATATAACTTGCTAGTGATCCCTCCAAGATATGATAGTATACAATAGTCACATTACTCCACACATACCAGCAGTTGCAACATTAAAGTGCCTCAAAACAAGAAGATAAAGGTAAAGCAAGCCCATAAGTTAAATCCTCAATAAAATATAATAAAAACACAAATAAAATAAAATAAATCATAGAAGGAGTGGAGATCAAACAACAATTATTGCTTCATCCTAAACTTATCCAAGAATGTATCCTTGAGGCAAAAAGACTATCTCAACATTAAAATGGCTAATTAGCCCAAAGTAACAAAACACTACTGGCTTATAAGCAAAAATATTCAACACAAATAAATAATCCAACAATCTCTTAGGAATTGCACATTATGATCACCATGCGACCTTGCAACAAGGCCACCTAAGGAGAGGAGGGGAATTGGGTGGACTTGCTACCACCAAAATAGATAAATCATACTATGGTCTCAAACCACATAAGATAATAGCATGCAATATCATGGTGGTCTCAAAACCACATAAAATAATATGGTGGTCTCAAACCACATGAGATAATATGGTGGTCTCAAACCATATAAAATAATATGGTGGTCTTAAACCACATGAGATAATATGGTGGTCTCAAACCACATAAAGATCAATGATAAATCACCCTGTCATAGTAAGCATGTCCCACACAACTCGGGACAGCCTTATCATATATTTATATATGAAATCCATACGAATAGTCACATGCCATCATACAAAGATCCACTAACATATGCCACAAAAGGAATCATCCATAGAATCTGATATCCACCTCAACGAAGAGACTCACAAGCCTATATGGTTGCCATGCACCATGTGTCTGAGATATCATGCATGTATAAATTTGTTTGCATTTACCCCCAAGTAGAGAACAATACACCTCATCCTTACACTAATAACCACATCAAAAGTCATGTCATCCTTGTAAGAAAGTATCAACTACTATTATCTCATTACACACAAACTGTCACTCTATCGAGCTACCAACCAAATTGTCGTGTCACACTTATCTTAATTTATGACTATCATCTCTCTAAACATCTCGATAACACATAATGTGCCAATGCCAAAAGTTACCAAACCCATTTGTTCACACCCAATCTTAAATCTTAAAATCAAAGGCTATATAACACTATCCCTATCCATAGTAGTGCTAATATCTCATAACTGATAGTAGCTTCCCAAATACTAAAAGTCCATGATGACATTAATCACCCAACACCAATAGTGTCCCTAGTGCTCATGTCATATGAACTACCAAGTGTCTATAACTAGAAATGAGTATAGGATGACAGGACATTAGGGTCCATCCTCAACCCATGGAACAATAGAAAGGAAAAGGGTTTGCACTATGAACCAACTAGTGTGGTTCTAATGTGGGGGAGAAGAGGGACTGCACTCCAATTGTGACCATGAGGGAATGCTCTAAAATAGGGGCCACATAGCTCACCCTACAACAAGTTATGTCCCAACAGAGGCCTTCACTCCTCCCTCAATCTCTTGGTTACACTAGCGTGCTCTCATATGAGTGGGAGGGCTGATGCTAGTGGTGAAACTAAAACATCACAATACATAGGAATATGAAGAGTGACTCACACATCAAACACATTTCTGTAACATATCTAAGCTCAGCCAACACATTTGTTCACATAGATGTATAATTATCACAAAGAGAATGCATAAGTGGATGACACATTACGTCCACAAAACCCTTCTCCCCAATTTGGATACCCTGTATCACATACTTGAGGTATGACCACAACATTCACTGGTATTTTCTCATCACAACACCTATCCATATTACACACGTACAACATTACAACATCACAACATTATCCAAGATAATCACTCAGGTGGCCACTGACATTCACAACATAGTACAAGAAACATAATTCCTTTTCTAGTTTGTTACTTAATGTTGAAATCAAATTTTTACATGCAATATATTATGCAATAGGTACTCATTTCAAGAATAACTCAATAGGTCATAATGTATATGTTAACTTATGCTAAAAGTCGTTACAAAACACTTACAAGCCAACCAATTCCTCAATTGATAAACAATATAACTATGTGATTCCATATTCATGATCTTATCTTACAAAAATCTCTACAAGAACCCTTTATAACGAACTCATTTTAATATTCATCAATTAATAATTGAATTTTAATTACAAGTTATCTAAGGCATCACAAAATTTAGCTAAATCCTTTCTATGTATGTGAGAACAATTCATTTGTAAAGTTGTTGAACACACTAACAACAAGTCTTAAACAACCAAGTAGATAAGAGAATAAAATAAAATATGAAAATCAAGTTGCATTTGATTTATCATCTAATAAGTGATAGAAATATGATTCCCATTTCCCTATCAATTTCTAGTCTAAGATAATGCAAACTAAATGCTACCAAATTACCTAATAAATTTATCACATCAATTAGCATTATCCTTTGTGACCTTCAAAGTAAATTCACAATATAACATACAAAGTATTTCCATATAATACTAAATATAAGACATAAATGTGTAACCATATAGCTAACCCCAATATCATGCAAAGCATCTCAAGATACATAAAGTGACATATAGGTCTTCTTATCTAATTACCATCCTAACTACTTCATACCCCAAAGATGTTGGTGTGAGAAAGAAACGGGCTTCATCCATTCACATGTTATGGTTCACATACTAGTCATGAACATATTCAAAACACATGAGAAGATAAACCATCATCCTAGTCCACATTCAGGAAAGATAACATCAAGACTATAAAAATGTCATTTATTATCCCTCAACATATTAGTGAAGTCCACAACTAACAATTTGAAACTTACAGAAAACTATTAATTTTCAAGACATGTGCATATAAAAGGTTAGACCCAACAAACACTCCCTAGAGTTCCGAGAGTTGTAAAACCTGGGTGCTCTGATACCTAATGTAATTCCTACAACTTAACACTAAGTGGAATGACATGACACAAGGCCCAAAACACCAATTAATTTTTTAATATTCATTTATTTATTTATTTATTTATTTATTTGTACTCTGTGATCCGTAAAACTCTAATTGCTTGCACCAAGGTAAATTTAATTCGATAAGTAGTTTTCAGCAATGATGAAGCATGATGGGGAAAGTTCCACATCGGATGGATGACCGGTTGAACAAAATGTCATCTTCTTCCTAGGTCGAGTGTCCATGTAGGTTATGGGACCTTGCGTCAACATAAGCCTCAAAATAAAAAGAAAATTCTCCAAGTGTCAAAGGGGTCTAGCTCGATTCTGGCAAGGATAGGGTGATCTATAAGGTTTTATCTCTCAGAGAAAATTGATGTTATCACATCCTAAGGTTATTAACACATCCTTAAAAACCCTTATTTGATAGTTTAATATAACATCCATTTTAACTCTTAGGGCTTCTTGAGAAAATGTGAAATATTAAGCCACTCACTTAAAAAAAAGATAAAAAAAAAAATTACAAACAAAACATCTCTTTTTAAAAGAATATACCCAAATAAATATGGTATGGGTTTCATCCCATCACTCAAATGTAAAGTGATATCTATAAGTGTATTTAGATATGCTAAGTGGTCAAGTATTTAAACTATTTTGCATAGACTAGCAATATCTTCTAATGATTAATTATAAACTAAATAGTTTTGTGTTAATGAAGGGTGCATAAATGGTCTGAATTATACTAGCGCCTACACTCAAAGGAGGCTCAAGGAATATACTGATAGGGTCAACTAATGAGTTAAGAATTTGCTGCAGTGTAACTTTTTTTTTAAACGGCATGAGACACTTCTGAGAACTATAATGCTCACATAGTATTTCATATCTACTTAATACAAGAAATATCATATCCTAAGAAATGATTCTAATAGGAGGGAAATGCATTTTATAACTATAATGGAAGACAATAATATCTTTTGAGGTAGTGATTTAAGCCTATTGGGAAACCAGATTTATTTCCATGAAAAAAATAAAAGAAGAGATTATTATTATTCTAATGACAAAGGCCTGTAGAAGACTTAAAAAAAAACTAACCCTAAGGGCACCTAATACCCTTCCTTATCTCATCTACCCTAACTCTTAATAGCTACTTTGTCTAGCTGCCATGGCCAGAGGAGGTTGCAGAAATAGGGAGTAGCGACAGCCATGGAAGGAAGGCGGGTTGAGGTGTGGAGACAAGTATACCACTTCCCCAACAACATGAGTTTTCTAACTTGTTTGTTTCTTTCTTTCTTTCAAACAATTTTTCCAGATCTGCAAGAGAAGATTTATGTCTAATAATATTTTGTTTATATAGGAAATCCTATGTGACCATAGCCTTGGAAGTTTTACCATTTAGGTTTATTGTGCATGCAAGGAAAAAGGGGGGGAGGTCTGAATGAGATAGATATTCTTTTAATTTTTGTATCTAAATTCTCCTCTAGATTCAAACGTCTTCAAGGATCTTTAAGGTTGTAGGTTGAACCCCAGAGGGGTCGTCGTGAGGAGTAGGGATGTTGCGGCCTCTCTAGTAGATTCGCACCTCCCAATTCCTAGCTTCCTTTCTTACTATACTATTTACTTATTTTATTTCTATGCATGTTGGTTGATTCAAGTCAGTGGCTAGGGAGTACGTTTCAGGAAGAGTGAGGGAACATGGTAAGGGGATCCTAGAAGAACATGGTGTAATAGAGCCTCAAAGGAGGTGATTTCTAGTTTTATTACAGTGAAGATGACAGCCCAATAGGTCATGCCCTTCAGAGGAGGATCATACCCTAGGTAGAGGTCATGCCTCTCCCTTGATGAAGCCACGCCATAGGCAGAGGTTACGCGCTGCTACAAACAAAAGAATAATTTACAAAAATTATTATCAAAATAGTTCCTTACTATTTTCTCTTCTTGTTGACTTAGAATGTGCAGTTTTGATACAAAAGGAGTTTTTACTTCATATACAACTGAAATAAATTTATTTATTATTATATTTTTTTATCTTCTTAATTCAATAATGATGCATTACTCATCTAAGCTATCTCTAAACAAATGCACAACACATACATGAATATACCTTTAAAACTTGCACATAATCAGCTCCAATAATAAAATATGTAGATTATTTCCTTTTCTAGGCAGATAGTGTCTTCAATAACTCAACAGTGTATTGTGTCCATCATAAACTTGTTGTTATTTTGTCTTTCATAATACTAGCATTAAATATACTATAGTAATAACTACTACTAACCAAATAAACAACTTTGTTCAGATCTATTCACTAGTTTGCATATTATTTAGGCCTTTTTTTTCTTAATATAGAAAATACACTGATTTTCTTTCCAACCCAAATGGATATCCTCCACTTCATATATTTTCCTTTTCTCTTTTCTTTTAACAATAGACATAGCAACTAGTTTTATTCCCTTCAAACCTTCAAGGACCTTTAACAAGAATAAACAAGAAAAATCCCTTTTTATAAAGCCAGTGGGATGTTCACCTCCTAGCCTAGGATAATAACTGTCCACCCCCGAGCTAGGGGAAAACACAAGGAGACTAGGTGTCAACACGCAGACAAGTTTGGGGAAACACACACACCAGTTTCATTTTCAGAAAGGAGACACACACACACTAGTTCCATTTCCAGAAAGGGAAAAAACACACACACCAGCTCTATTTTTCAGAAAGGAAAACTCACACCAGTTTCTTACTTGCTATTCAATCACACACAAGATTTCAGATATAGTCCATAAGAAGGGTTAATCCCCTCCACTTCCCAATACTCCTCTCATAATATTTTTTTTATGGGTACTCTTACCCATAGAAAATCTCGACAACAATGTTTCCTTAACATCATTTTTAAGGGTACTCCTACCCATAAAAAAAAAACATCTCTCTATAGGGACATATACCTTCTCTACCCATACATGGGATGCTCAATTCAAGAGGCAACTCAGTCACATAGTAAAATACAAACATTATAACACAACGGGAAAACTTGACATAAGACCACCCACAAACTTAATTATTTTTGCATAAAAAATATTATAAACACGTGTTCAATTACTCTTTTTTTTCTGAAATTTAAGATAGTAATTTTGAATCAATCACCTACCTAGAAGGTTTAGCTGAATATGTGGAGGACTGGATCAATTCCATATCTATCTCCCTTCTCTTCTTCCCCCTTTCTTTTTATAGCAGCAATCAAAACTCCCTTTCCACACAACACAACAATAACAATCATTTTTCTTCCTCGAAAAGAAAAACCAAAAAATAAATCCCCCCGAGTGCCCAAAAATAGTCCCCTAAAACCCCTCTAGGATGATTTCCCCCAAACCTACACATGTGCAACTTCAAGGTTAACAAGTGTCCCCTACTAGCTATTCCACCTTTCTTTTTAGAGGCTAAACCACATGTTTACCTTATGACTCAACTCCTTTCCATTTTCATGAATCCTAAAAATAGTGAAATTTAAGGGTCCATGATTTCTTCAATTTTTAATTTATGCCCCTCAAAAAGCAATAAGACCCAAGCCTAATGACCTAGGCTTCTAAAAAATACAGCTATAAGATAAATTATCACTTAAAATGGGTTTAAAAGCCTTAACTAGGATAAGTGAATTTATATTAGAAAACAGTCTATTTACACATACTCCCAACCAGATTGACCATCACATAACATAACCATCACATGACATAAATCACCATCACATAACATATCCTATTTATGCATACTCACTGCTGAATCATGCAATGAGAACCATCACATAGCATAAGTGACCATCACCTAACATAACCATCATATGACATAATAGTTGTAATAGTGGCAATGCATCACAACACATAGACCTGGGTCTCTCCAAATAGACCAGGTCGGCTTAACTGGTGAATCACAAGAGGTTCTCCAAGTGTTTTCCCCACATTTCCATTGGTAAGAGATATCTTGCACACTTGTTTTCAAATTGTCAGTCGTAATCAAGATAATAATAACCAAAGCAATGATACGAAAGGCATATAATTCATCATTGAATTAAGCATTCTAATCATTCACATATTTCACTTAAATACTTCATTCAATCATAAACATTGTGTTTCTCAATGTTCCACATTACACAATCATAATAGTTCAACTTGTAAATGGATTACAATCATCATTTTCACCTGTTACTAATCATAGCCACCATATCATAAAATTAATACTAATGCATAGACAAGGTTTCTGAATAGAACATGACAACACACATATTCATCACCATATCCATAAATAATGCACACATATTCATGATCACAACAATAACTAATGCACAACTCTCCTATAAAAAAAAATAGTAATACACATATGAGTGTAATGGAATAAAAATAATTATATCAAAACCTTCGTGAAAAGTAGGATACAAGCACAGAGTATACAATGTCTCCAAATAATACAAAATGATAAAAACAATAGTTTAGCAGGTTTTTCATTAAATTAGGTAGTTTTGCATCCATTGATAGTAGACAAGATGTGTCATAATATGTACAAGTTTTTCCCTAATTTATCATTCTAGCAACATATTATAGATAATGTATGCATATGAAGGAATGTACTTCACAAGCAATTCATTAAGGAATCTAGAATTTCTTATCTTCATCATGAAAAGGAGCAATCACTAACATCACTAGTTCTTAGTTAAATACCTTAATACACCAAGAGCCACAAGTTATAGAATATGGACTAGGAGATAGTTTAAGGAGTGGGTAATGTGCCTTACATGCGGGAGACCATCGGTCTGTGGTTGGAGGTAAAGCACTCAGATGATGCTCTCTATTACATCCCCTTTTTGGATTCAATATTACTATTTACTTTTTCTTAACTAGTACAGTTATGTGGATATGTTTTAACATCATAGGAACTAATGATATGAATAGAAAAGGTTAATTTTATGAAATTATGGAATCTACTTGATTATGATCAATTTAAAGTTATGAATTAGAATATCTTTTCGATATGAAAATGAAATGATTTGATATAAATATTTTTTGAGTAGACTATTGGTGCTTTGACCATAAAATTGTATATGAGATTGTCAATGATAGGAATAGATGGAACATATTCACCAGGAACAAAGAAGAAGAGAAAGTATCTTTGAGAAAGACATAATAGACTCTGGAATAACCATGGGTGCTTGCCCTTGAAAATGCATATTAGGTAGACAAACCTAGATGCTTTGAATTAAACTTTGAGTTCGGGCTAAGTCATTTTTAGACAAGAGTTGAGGTTTGCAAGAATAGGTGTTTCTCCTTTCGTAAGTCGTCACATTGAGTATGGGAAATCAACATTAGTGTCGTAATACTCTGAATCATGTCGTCAAATATTAATGATTGATTTATGGTTTATAGGGTATATATATGTATATACTTATGGTCGAGTTGTAAGTCATGTCTTATTATTGGTTTGGCACAAAAGTCAAAAGTTGTGCGTAAGTCGATCCCAAGTCTGGTTCTGCATTTGCGCTCAATTCGTCATTATCGCCGTAAAGCGCTATGAGTGTATGACGTAAATGTCTCCTTGTGGAATTTGACGGATGTTGAATTGTTCTTTGTTGGACTAGTATCGAATATTAAAGGGTTTAAATAATGTATTAAATCTAGAGACCATGGTGTGTAGTACCCTTGGTCGTATGATATTGGAATGTGTAATATTATTGTTAGTTATCATTTAAGTGTCATTTTGAGATAGTTCCTTTATTCTTTAGTGATGTTGGTAATCGGGCAAAGCTTGAGAGGAACTCACTTAAGCTCTTTCTAGATGTCTTTTATTTTGAATAGTCTTTTTGCCTTCAATCTTTAGACCTCATGATGGTCGTTGGTCTAGTTTTTAATTCTTAATCCTTGCTTTTGATTTATACTCATAGCAGATATGAGTAGTAAGATAGTTTCTTAAAACTGCCAACTGCCACCTCACCAAATGTGGAGCTCCATCTTGGAGAATGATCATGATTTGTGTGGAATGGCCAAACCATTTTCTAGTTGAGGTCCAATAAGGTGGAAAATGTTTTTGCATGCTGGATAGATTCCCTTATCGATAGGCATGGTCTGGGAGTGGAAGAGATAGTTATTCCTTTGCAGTTAGACGGGGGAGAAATAGAGTAGTAAGGGTGAGTTTTAAAAAAAAAGAGAACACGGAGAAGAAGTAAAAAAAAAAAAGACTTGAGCAAGGAGCAACAAGGTGAATGACTGAGAGAATAACAAATGCTATGGACCAGTCTGTAAGCAGACAAAAGAGACTATCTACAGGTTCTCTTCTTCTCTTCACTACGCAGTCATAGTTTTTCTTGTTTTAAGTAATGTCTTCACTAGCATTTAGATGGAACATAGAATTTGCTTGAAGATAGAAAGTGTTACATGTTTTTATTAACTTCAAAATGAGAGCAATGTTTATGTCTTCTACACTACACTGCACCGCACTATAGACATGAAACCCATAGTTTATTGCATTGTCCGATGAAGGTCGAGAATAATGTGTAGTCATTGGTTCTACTTTAGGAGGTTTTTAGTTATGTGTAGAGTGCAATTCTGAGTATGTGTTGGTCGTAAAACATTTCACAACTATTACAAACCGAAGAGGCAAAGCCTTCAACGACATAGACTGAGTTCACTTTTGGACAGTTGAATGCTATTGTTTGGCTCTGTCAAGTTTAAAGGTCAGATAGTATTTGAGTAAAAGATTTGTTTGTGTCAACCATTGACAGAGGATTATCCATAGTGAGAGGTGCAAGTCATAACATGCAAGACTTCACTGTCATCTGCTTTTTCTGAGTTTAAAACTAGTTGGTTGACCATGGCAAAATTACTAACCTAGCTGCAATTAATAACAAGCTTTAGTCTATTTGCCTTTGTAAGTAATTCTTTTACCACTAAAGTATTTAAACTGTTGTGTCCCTGAGAGAAGACCTTATAGTCATACCAATTAATAATATGAAGTTTTTCAAACAATGTAATGAGTCTTTTGTCAAGTTTCAAGTTTAGACTTGCATGCAATTTTATTGCTAGAAGAAACGATATGACAAGGTTTTCTAATGTTTAGATCAACAAGATTAAGCTATGTCAAAGATTTCAACACATCGAAGTAGAATATTGTGAGTGTTAAATTTTAACGTAGGGTCTTTGAACATTGTATTCTTTAAATTGGCTTTTAGAGAAACCCTTCCAAGACAACAAACATGACTTTAGTGACCACTCTTAAGTGGATAAATTAAGCAGTGGGCTAGCTTAGAGAACATTGAAATAACTTTTAGCATTATCTAAATAATCGATATGCTAGGAAACCATTCTTTTATCATGAAGACAGAGAGGTTTCCATGAGCTTGTAGAGAGAGAGTAAAAGCCAATGCCATGCGTTAATGCATGATAAATTTCAAACACCTTGAGGTTATCAAGGTTGTTATATAGAGCTTATAAATAGGTAACTGTAGGATTGCGATTAATTCAAGTCGAGTGGGGTGGGTGAACTTATTACATGCGTTGATACAATGCTAATTATATTCAAATCCTTTGGCCAAGGTAATGCATGATCCTCAAGTGCATTGATAGTTCACTATGACTAGATGGTGTAGCTTGTGGAATGGTCATGCTTGACTAAAGGGTATCTAGGGGATTGCATGAAAACAAGTTACATAGGTCACAACACCAGTACTCAGATGGCAAACACCATTGGTTATCCTAAGTCTATCCTCTTGAGTAGGGTAGGGCCACTTCTGGTTAGGAAGGAGTGTGGGAGACTAATGGTTTGTGGTTGGAGGTTAAGCTCCTTGAAGATACTTTCTCTTCTTAATTCTTGAGGATTGCCGAGACTTGAAATTGGATGGTCGACAATCGAGATGCAGTGACATTGGTAAGTTCCTATTTTGGAATTGTTCTAAGTAACTTTTGACAACATATTGTTTAATGTTGTAGATGATTATATCCTTTCGTATGAGCTATAATTTCATGATTATTGTTAGTTGATGGATGAATTACTTGTTTATAGTAATTAGAAAACAAATTACTTTTCTATTTTATACCTTCAAATATATATATATATATATATATTACATTTGGTTAAAACTTAGTTTTTAGGGTGAAAACAAAACTAGGTGTTACATATGGTATTAGAGCTAACTAGGTTCAGCACTAGGGATGATGAGTCCACTAACCTAATTAGGAATCAACATTATGTGGGTAGCTAATGATTTGATTTACTGTGCTAGGATGGTACGTATCAAGAAAATCACAAGGAAGTCCTTCGTTGGTAAGGAACGTTATCTGCAAGCTAAGAAGAAATGACTTGCGATGATCAAGACTATTGAGAAAATGAATGATGAAAATGACATTTGGCTAGATGATGTGGAAACTTTTGCCAATGCTCTGTCATGACTCAAACGAATGAAAAAAGAACTCCTAGAGACAGCTAGGATGATAGCTCAGATTATGGTCAATTGTTGCCTTATTAGTGTACCTATTAGTGTACCAATGATCACTAGGGATCCTCGTATACCACGTAGAGCTGAAATCATTGTCCTATCATCTGATAGCGAGTCTGAGGGTTATACCCCTCGTGAATATGTATCGGACAATGAATCTGAAGGTTACACCCCTCTTGTAAATACTAAGTGAAACATGGGATATGTCTATCTTTAAAGAATGTATATGCAATTTTGTAAAGTATAATAAAGACAAATTTTGGATTGAGAGTAACTATGGTTATGAGCAATTGTTATCTTTTGATAATATACAAAATGATAAATCATAGAACTGATTAGTACTTACTTAAGCAGGTGAGAGAACAAACAATCATGGATCAATCAGAGTTTAATGAGGGAGAAGATCAGGAAGGTCACAACTCTCAAGAAAACTCCATCGATAAATTGGACAGAATTCTTAACATGCTTACTAAAACTAAGGAAAGGTTGGGCAAATTGGAAAAGAAAGTAAATGAAACTAGGAATATGTAGAGTGAAAATGAGTATTCTAATAATACAAGTAAAAGTAAACAACAGGAACATGGCACGTCAAGTGAAAACCAAGATGATAGTGAAACTCAGAGGGAGACAATAGACAAACTTGCACTAGAACTATCTAAGGATATGAAAAAGATTATCCCTCCCAAATTTGATGGAACAAAAACTAGTGATGCAACAGAAGCATGGTTAACAGAAATGGAGAAATACTTTGAAATTAGAAATTACTCTGAGATCACAAAGGCAGTATGGGGAGCATATCATTTATCTAGAGAAGCATCCACTTGGTGGATGAACAAGAAAATGGAACTGGAATTAAGCCCCTTGAAGGTAACATGGAATGAATTTGTGGAACTTTTCCGAAAGAGGTGGTTACCATAGATATATTTTGATCAAAAGCTAATAGATTTCCAAAACCTCAGGCAAGGTGATCTGTCTGTGGTTGAATATGTAGAAAAATTTACTAGATTGTTGAAGTATGTTCCTCAATATCAAAAGGATGAAAGATTTCGGATAAAAAAAATTATTATGGGACTCAATCCTCAGATTAGCGGTGAGGTGGAGGTGCATGGTCCAAACACAATGGACCAGGTGTATGAAAAAACAATTAAGCAGGAATAGAAGATCAAATCCATTTCTGCTTAGCATGAAAAGAAACATAAGAGATTTGATAAGAACTTCAATCATCAGACATATAAAAGGAAGAATGATAAAGGATATGGAAACAGAAGGTTCGATAAAGGAAATTGGAAAAAACAAAGGGGGGATTTGGTAATGAATGTAGAAATGAAGACTATAAGAAAAATGACAATTTTAAGAAGAACGATGATGCTATGAGTAGACCATCCGAGAAGAGAGGACCAATTAGAGGATGTTTTTCTTGTGGTGGAGATCATTATGCTAACCATTGTCCTAATAAAAAGAAGAACGGGCAGCCTAGGAATATGGTACTTCCTTCACAGCAGGAAGCTTTCAACAAAGGATTCATGCCACCCTTGACAATCAACACGCTGAGTATCAGATTATTCCCATTGAGATGAAAGGTACATTATTTGGAGTTCCTATTTCTATTCTGTTTGATACTGGTGCAACAGAAAATTTTGTGTCATCTAGAGTCTTAAGTAAATTTCCTAGAAAGGTCGGTTTTATGTCAAAAATGTGGACAGTTGAATATGCAAATCACTCAAAGGCTCAGGTAGAGCAATATTTGTTCGAAGCTAAGATTGATATTTCAAAATTCTCCACTGAGGTAAATTTATATGTAGCACCTTTAGGGTCCTACGATGTCATCTTAGGAATGAATTGGTTGTGGAGACATAGGGCCAAGGTAGATTGTTTTCATAAAACAATTGAGTGTTTGGATGATAAAAGAAATACAGTAAATTTTCAAGGTATTCAAAGGGAAATAAGGATCAGAACTATTTCTTCAAAACAATTAAAGTGGGCTAGGCATAAGGGATGTCAACTTTTTGCAGTCAAAATGGACCTAGTAGAGGAAGCCTTAGAGAAGCAAACATTTGAGGAAAAACATCCATATCTTTGCAATTTCAGTGATGTATTTCCTGAGGAATTGCCAGGCTTACCTCCAAAAAGAACCTTTGATTTTGCCACAGATATTAAACCAGGATCTGAGCCAATATCTAAAGCTCCATATCGTATGACCACTACTGAACTTATAGAATTGAAGGCTCAATTGTAGGAGCTATTGTCTAAAGATCTAATTAGGCCAAGTGTATCACCGTGGGGAGCTTCGGTTATTTTCGTCAAGAAGAAGGATAGAACCCTTAGACTATGTATAGATTATCGGATGCTAAATAAGGCAACAATAAAGAATAAGTATCCACTGCCATGTATTGATGATTTATTTGACCAAATGCGTGGTGCATCAGCCTTTTCTAAGATAGATTTGAGATTTGGATACCATCAATTGAGGTTGAAAGATGAAGATATTCACAAGACTGTATTTAGAACAAGATATGGTCATTATGAGTTTACTGTGTTACCATTTGGATTAACTAATGCACCAGCCGCTTTCATGAATCTCATGAATAGTGTTTTCAGAGATTGCCTTGATAAATTTGTCCTAGTTTTCATAGATGATATTCTAATATATTCCAAAAATGAGGAGGAGCATAGACAACATCTTCAAATTGTTTTGCAATGATTAAGAGAACACAAATTGTATACGAAACTCTTGAAATGTAGTTTCTTTTAGAAAGAAGTGCAGTATTTGGGACATACAATATCAGCTGAAGGGATATCAGTTGACCCAGCTAAAATTAAGGCTATCATGGAATGGCCTGTACCTTCCAATATTTCAGAGGTATGAAGTTTTATGGGATTGGTCGGATATTACAGAAAATTTGTTTTGAATTTCTCAAGTATTGCTAGTCCAATTACTTCTTTGCAGAGAAAAGGAAAATGGTTTGTTTGGAGTGAGGAATGTCAAAAGGCATTTGATTTGTTAAAAGAAAAGTTAACAACAGCACCAATCTTGAAAGTCCCTGATCCTGAAGGATAATTTGAGGTTATTACTGATGCCTCGGGAGAAGGGTTAGGAGGTGTGCTTATGCAAGATGGGCGTGTAATAGCCTATGAATCAAGAAAGTTGAAAAACTATGAGCAGAATTACGCTCCTCATGACTTAGAACTGGCAGTAGTGATTCACGCCCTTCAGATGTGGTGACATTATTTGTTGGGAAAGACTTTTATACTGAAATCAGATCATCAAAGTCTTCGTTACATATTTACACAACCTCATCTCAATGCAAGACAAAGGAGATGGTTAGAATTAATATAAGATTATGACTTTGAGATTTCTTACATCAAAGGTAAAGAAAACCGAGTAGCCAATTCTTTAAGCAGAAGAAGACACATAGCTTCTATAATCTCTATTCATGCTAATTTTAAAGAGTTAGTATTGCAAAGTTTATCTCGAGATGAATATTATGAGCAGGTGAAGCAAGCTTTACAATTAAACCCTAGGGATCCAAGATATGATAGATTCTATTTTGAGTCAAACGGATTGATGAGATTTAAGGGAAGAATCTACATTCCTAATTCTGTAGAACTTAAAAACCTTGTATGAAAGGAAGTTCATTGTGCACCTTATTCTGGACACCCAAGAGTAACAAAACTTTTAGCTGATGTCAAACCACTGTATTTCTGGAAGGGAATGAAAAGCGACATTGCAAGGTTTGTGGCAAGTTTCTTGGAATGTCAAAGAGTGAAGGAAGAACACCAACATCCTACTAGATTGTCATACCCACATGATATTCTAGAATGGAAATGGCAGGTTGTTAGTATGGATTTGTTCAAGGGTTACCAATGTCTAAAATAGACATGATGCAATACTCGTTGTTGTAGATAAACTAACCAAGGTAGCACACTTTATACCGGGAAATTTGACTGATGGAGCTCATATTTTGGCTCAGAAATTTGTGCAAGAAATATTCAAATTGCATGGGGTACCTGAAAAGATTATATCCGATAGAGATGCTCGAATAACCTCTCAGTTTTGGCAAACTTTATTTTCAGCATTAGGGACTAAACTCAATGTGAGCACCACTTACCATCCTGAAACTGATGGACAAACAGAAAGGGTTAATCAGGTCTTAAAGGATCTTTTAAGAATGTATTGCATGGATCAGTAATATAGATGGGAGGAATATTTACCTCTTGTTGAATTTGCCTATAACAATTCCTATCATTCTACCATTAAGATGGCACCGTTTGAAGCATTATATGGAAGGAAATGTACAACTCCTATAATCTGGGATAAGCTAGAAGATAGGATAAGCATTGGACCTGAAATACTTGCAGATATGGAAGAAAAAGTGAAAATGATTAAGAAGAGGTTGGTAGAAGCCAACGACAGGCAAAAAAGTTATGCAGATCGCAAACAGATGCCTAGACATTTCTCTATTGGTGAGAAAGTTCTTTTGTGAGTGAAACCCCATAAAAGCTCAATCAAATTTGGTAAATCATCAAAGTTGGCTCCTCGATATGTTAGACCTTTTGAAGTCCTTAGGATTATCAATCTAGTGGCCTACAAAATTGCTCTACCTCCAGTCTTGTCCAAACTGCATAATATTTTTCATGTTTCATACCTAAAGAAATATTTTGTAGGTAATGACCACATTCTTAAATAGAATTCTTTATAGATACAAGAACTAGGAGTGGTTGTGATCAAGCCACTCAAGGTGCTCGAAATGCGTAAATGTCATTTACGTAATCGAGAGGTTTTGCAATGCAAAATTTAGTTGGACCAATATGGTGAGGATAGTGCCACTTGGGAAGACTATATGACATTCACCAAAGATTTCCTTATTTTTTCAAAGACATTAATGTTAAACTATAAAAATTTGTTTTATGTTAAATTTTGCTTGATAAACTCAATCATCGGGGATGATGATTCTTTAGGGGAAAGATATGTTACATCCCCTTTTTGGATTCAATATTACTATTTACTTTTTCTTAACTAGTACAGTTATGTGGATATGTTTTAACATCATAGGAACTGATGATATGAATAGAAAAGGTTAATTTTATGAAATTATGGAATCTACTTGATTATGATCAATTTAAAGTTATGAATTAGAATGTCTTTTCGATATGAAAATGAAATGATATGATATAAATGTGTTTTGAGTAGACTATTGGTGCTTTGACCACAAAATTGTATGTGAGATTGTCAATGACAGGAATAGATGGAACATGTTCGCCAGGAAGAAAGAAGAAGAGAAAGTATCTTTGAGAAAGAGAGAATAGACTCTGAAATAACCATGGGTGCTTGCCACTGAAAACACATATCAGGTAGACAAACCTAGATGCTTTGAGTTAAGCTTTGAGTTCGGGCTAAGTTATTTTTAGATGAGAGTCGAGGTTTACAAGAATAGGTCTTTCTCCTTTCATAAGTCGTCGTATTGAGTATGGGAAATTGACATTAGTGTCGTAATACTCTGTCGTCAAATATGAATGACTGATTTATGGTTTATAGGTATATATATGTATATACTTATGGTCGAGTTGTAAGTCATGTCTTGTTATTAGTTCGGAGCAAAAGTCAAAAGTTGTGGATAAGTCGATCCCAAGTCTGGTTCTACGTTTGCACTCAATTCATCGTTATCGTCGTAAAGCGCTACGAGCGTATGACGTAAACGTCTCCTTGCAGAATTTGAGAGATGTTGAAGTGTTCTTTGTTGGGCTATTATCGAATATTAAAGGGTTTAAATAATGTTTTAAATCTAGAGACCATGGTGTGTAGTACCCTTGGTCATATGATATTGGAATATGTAATATTATTGTTAGTTATAATTTAATTGTCATTTTGAGATAGTTCCTTTATTCTTTAGTGATGTCGGTAATCGAGCAAAGCTCGAGAGGAACTCACTTAAGCTCTTTCTAGATGTCTTTTATTTCAAATAGCCTTTTTGCCTTCAAGCTTTAGACCTCATGATGGTCGTCAGTCTAGCTTTTAATTCTTAATCCTTTCTTTTGATTTATACTCATAGCAGATATGAGTAGTAAGGCAGTTTGTTAAAACTGCCAACTGCTACCTCACCTAATGTGGAGCTCCATCTTGGAGAATGATCGCGATTTGTGTGGAATGGCCAAACCATTTTTTGGTTGAGGTCGCATAAGGTGGAAAACATTTTTGCATGCCAGATAAATTCCCTTATCGATAGGCATGCTCTGGGAGTGGAGGAGACAGTTATTCCTTCGTGGTTAGACAGGGGAGAAATAGAGTAGTAAGGGTGAGTTTTAAAAAAGAGAGAACACGGAGAAGAAGCAAAAAAAAGAAGACTGAGCAAGGAGCAACAAGGTGAACGACTGAGAGAATAGCAAATGTTGTGGACCAGTCTGTAAGCGGACTGAAGAGACTATCTATAGGTTCTCTTCTTCTCTTCACTGTGCAGTCATAGTTTTTCTTGTTTTAAGTAATGTCTTCACTAGAATTTTGATGGAACATAGAATTTTCTTGAAGATACAAAGTGTTATATGTTAACAACCATGGCCTACATGTTTTTATTAACTTCAAAATGAGAGAAATGTTTATGTCTTCTACACTGCACTGCACCGCACTATAGATGTGAAACCCACAGTTTATTGCGTTGTCCGACGAAGGTCAAGAATAATGTGTAGTCATTGGTTCTACTTTAGGAGGTTTTTAGTTATGTGTAGAGTGCAATTTTGAGTATGTGTTGGTCGTAAAACATTTCACAACTATTACAAACCGCAGAGGCAAAGCCTTCGACAACATAGACTAAGTTCACTTTTAGATAGTCGAATGCTATTGTTTGGCTCTGTCAAGTTTAAAGGTCAGCTAGTATTTGAGTAAAAGATTTGTTTGTGTCAACCATCGACAGAGGTTTATCAATAGTGAGAGGTGCAAGTTGTAACATGCAAGACTTCACTGTTATCCTCTTTTTCTGAGTTTAAAACTGGTCGGTCGACCATGGCAAAATTACTAACCTAGCTGCAAGTAATAAAAAAGATTTAGTCTATTTGCCTTTGTAAGTAATTCTTTTACAACTAAAGTATTTAAACTGTTGTGTCCCTGAGAGAAGACCTTACAGTCATACCAATTAATAATATGAAGTTTTTCAAACAATGTAATGAGTCTTTTGTCAAGTTTCAAGTTTAGACTTGCTTACAATTTTATTGCTAGAAGAAACGATATGATAGGGTTTTCTAATGTTTAGATTGACAAGATTAAGCTATGTCAAAGATTTCGACACGTCGAGGTAGAATATTGTGAGTGTTAAATTTTAACGTAGGGTCTTTGAACATTGTATTCTTTAAATTGGCTTTTAGAGAAACCCTTCCAAGACAACAAAAATGATTTTAGTGACCACTCTTAAGTGGATAAATTAAGCAGTGGGCTAGCTTAGAGAACATTGAAATAACTTTTAGCATTATCCGAATAATCGATATGCTAGAGAACCATTCTTTTATCATGAAGACGGAGAGGTTTCCATGAGCTTGTAGAGAGAGAGTAAACCCCAATGCCATGCATTAATGCATGATGAATTTTAAACACCTTGAAGTTATCGAGGTTGTTATATAGAGCTTATAAATAGGTAACTGTAGGATTGCGATTAATTTGAGTCGAGTGGGGTGGGTGAACTTATTACATGCATTGATACAACGATAATTATATTCAAATCCTTTGGCCAAAGTAATGCATGATCCTCAAGTGCATTGATAGTTCACTGTGACTGGATGGCGTAGCATGTGGAATGGTCATACTTGACTAGAGGGTATCTAGGGGATTGCATGAAAACAAGTTACATAGGTCACAACACTAGTACTTAGATAGAAAACACCATTGGTTATCCTAAGTCTATCCTCTTGAGTAGGGTAGGGCCACTTCCGGTTAGGAAGGAGTGCAGGAGATTGACGGTCTGTGGTTGGAGGTTAAGCTCCTTGAAGATACTTTCTCTTCTTAATTCTTGAGGATTACCGAGACTTGAATTTAGATGGTCGACAATCGAGATGCAGTGACATTGGTAAGTTCCTATTTTGGAATTGTTCTAAGTAACTTTTGACAACATATTGTTTAATGTTGTAGATGATTATATCCTTTTGTATGAGCTATAATTTCATGATTATTGTTATTCGATGGATGAATTACTTGTTTATAGTAATTAGAAAACAAATTAGTTTTCTATTTTATACCTTCAATATATATATATATATATATATATATATATATATATATATATATATATATATATATTACCTTTGGTTAAAACTTAGTTTTTAGGGTGAAAATAAAATTGGGTGTTACACTCTCCCTCTATATCAGATGACTCACCGAGACTTGTGAAGATACATATATTCTAGATATAGTGTACTTCATATGATGACTTCTTATAGCCAAACTTATATGAAAATATTCTTTATGCCAATTGCAAATTATTTGGAAATGTAAAGTGAAATAATTTCACTATGATTCTATCTTTGAATATGTTGTAATTTCAATGTTGAAAATATTCAGAAAGGATATTCTTTTGTGTCTTTGTGATTATGAAATGTTAGTTATAAAAAAAATTCGTATTCATGTTTACCATGTTTATTTACCTCTTGTAAATTCTTGGGTTTCTTCGAGTAATATGAGAAGGCATGTTACACTACTTCATTTTCTTCTCGCACCATGCTGGAACAACTATCATCTTCCTCCCACAACTCCTTTTACCACTCTTGTCTCCTCTTTTGGATTCACATCCACCATGTACCATCCTCCTCCGCCAAATTATTTCTCCTATCTTCTCCTTCGTGGGATCCAACCCACTAGTAACTGGCCTCCTCCACCAAACTCTCATGTCACTTATATCATAGCCTGCAATATACAAATCTTCATCAAGTACCTTATGGAAATTGAAGATTTCCATAGGTTCTTCTCCACACTCTTCAACACTAACTACCTCAAACAAAAGTACAAAAGCATTATCAAAATATGCAACAAGGTTTACCTCTTCATTTGCTGCTACAAATTTATTATTGGTTGCATCATTAAATTCTACTTTCTTGGCTATGATGCTTGTCTTTTCGCTTTCAATTGCTTTGATCTTCTCCAACCATTCAATCTCCACCACCAAAATTTGCGTTAACAAATCATCTTCTTCCTCATCCTTCACTGCAACCTCTTTGCATTCCATTGCTGCATCTTCACTTTTCTCCTCTTCAACTACCTCTGTTGTAGGCTCTTTAGTGTTCACTCCATCCTCATCCTCTTTTCTCATGTCTTCTTATCCACTCAGATGTGGCTCCAATTTATCTAGCTTATTCAATCGCTTATTTATATCCATGATCGTCCTCCATGTCTTATTTTCTTTGTACCATCTCCACACTTCCCAAAGCACGAGCTTTCTCCTTATGACTATACCCGTTTCATTTGCTACAATCTTTCACAACTCTCAATTCATGCTCTACAATCTACAATCACATGCAACTCACTTGCACACAACTATCCACACAAACTTTTTCAGAGCCAACCAAGCTCTCGGCAATCACAGGTACTCCCAACAACCAAACACTTTTCTGACTACCCTCTACCCAACAAGACTTCTGAAAGATGCTTCCTCTCTCTCTCTCTCTCTCTCTCTCTCTCTCTCTCTCTCTCTCTCTCTGAGTGGCAGAACTCAACACCTTCTACCCAGCTCTAGCCTTCATTGAAGAATAGCCCACAATCAATTTCAAATTGCTCTCCTTGGTCCTAGTGCTTCCTCTACACTCTCAGGATCACCTTACTCTAATACCATAAGGTGCAGGAGGGTTTCCCCTCAGCCAAACAAAATCAAATTTTCACACAATAACAACACAAACAACTTGTAAGCAAATGGAAATATACTTTCATTGAATTCACATTGATCCAGTTACAAAATCAAACATCTCCTCTAGAGTATACACACACTCAAATTGCTCCATATATGCACTTATATTTTCTACTTACACACTTCTTCTCAATTACACTCTGGAATTAACATAATCTATCATCATGGAGTTCAAACCCTTTTTTTTCTTGTGTTACACACACAAATGCATTCTCCAGCACTTGATTCTCTATTCACTACCCGAGAAATGGCCCCTTGCTCTCCTTATATTTCTATCCTTTCTCACTTTTATTTCATGTGGTTTGCTACAATTTTTAAAACTTCTGAATACCTCCAGGTCTGGTGCCTCCAAAGGGACTTCTTTCCTCAGATTTCTGCGTAAAAATAGTGCCTCATAGAGGCTGCCCACCTCTCTATTTTCCCATGTTGGGCTCTTTTCCTCTTCCCAATCAGTCGCGCTTTCTCCTTCTCCGATCACTTTATCTTCAATTCCCCCCTCTGGCCGCTCCAATTCACAAAATTGACCTCCTTTATGATATCAATCTGCTAGATCATCATCTTCAATTCACCTCCTTCCTCATTCTGCTACAGTCGAACCTCCTTTCCTGTATGAGTTTTCCTTTCATATTATTCAAAATATCATAAACCAACGAATGGTCATACTTTTACCAATGAATCGACACCACCACACAGAGGTATGATGCGTTTAAAATGTAATAATCATTAAATATTCAAAATACAGATACGGAACGCCAACATTTTTCCAATCGACCCCTCACAAAATCAAAATCTGCCTCCATATGAACCGTGGCGTTTCAATTTTCAAAAAGGAGATATGAATACGAAGAGAAATGAGGTGTCACTCCCATCAAATATGAATTTGACTAAAATTCAATTAAATTTCATGTTTTGGGCGACTCTCGTACGGTCAACGTGCCCACACCTTCATTCAGAAATGGGAAATAGTCTTCAAGGAAATACAACATTATACGCCTCCACTAGGCGACTTGGCATAGTCCAAAACTGAACTCAAACTTCATAGAAATGAAAATGCTTATACCTGAGTGCGCCAGTAAATTCTCCATTAGCATTTATATTCCATTCACATTTGCATTACTCATCATAGCGGCACCTTGATGTTGAGAACAAAACAATATACCAAAATCACCAGATGGCCGTTTGAACAGAATGGCGACTCCGTCAAATCCTTTGCCGGCAATATTGCAATGTTTTTAAAACACTTCAACAAGCACACGACACATTAATATTGGTCACTGACACTCAGCCATGATATACCATCAACTCAACTGCAACAATGTATGTCAAGTGAAAATGCACCAAATGATCCAAGACTCCGCCAAAATTGGTCGTGATAAAAGCCGAAATTTACAACAAAACTAAAATTAAAATATCAAATTTTTTTGGTTGATGCAGGATTGCTCATTTGCCCGATGCTCCTGCATCACTTTATGTGCTCCCCCTATTTGAACCTCTTAATCTCCACCATTTTTAGAAAAAAACTAGTAGTTTAAAAACTAGATTCTGAGCTCTACGAATCTTTTTATTGTCATATCTTTAATATTTGAACATGACTATTTTCAATTTCTGATCAGTTTTTACTAATTTTAGAAAAGAAAAGAAAAAAAAGAAAGAAAAAGTGACCACTTTTTACCTCCTTTTGGTCCCCCATTTCCATGCACATACATTAGTCATGTGTCTCATCATTGTCTTGAATGCTAACCCTCTTAGGGATATCAGCATCAAATTTGAATGCCTCTAACTCATATGATTTAGAATTGCATATTTAGCTACATGATTTATCTTGACACAAATTTTCATTAGATAGTTTCCAATGAAAGCTCTCAACATCTAGCACATAAACTGAATGAAGTAGATATTGTTCTTTATCAAGCTCACTCCAAAAAGGCAACTCATCTTCTTCTTCACTTGCACTCAAATGGTAATGAATGCTCCCACAATGAAATTAATTGACTTCATTACTAGATGTGCCAATATCATAAGGCTTTCAATCCTTTTACATAGATTATAATAAATTTAGGATCCCTCCTTCCTCTTTATGAAAATGGCCTAGGGTTAGTACTATTTTATACTTGTCCTAGGCACACAATTTGAATGATTTGGCATAGGAAGTGATGAATAACAACTAATTGGATGGTGGTTGGATTGTGCGTGTTATAAAATTTGAAATCTGAAATCTGAAATTGTGGGACAAATTACTTTGCAAAGATAACTTGGGTTAGATCCACAACTGTAAATTTAAACTTAAGAGAGGAATATCTAATCTAATGTCAAAATTTGTTTGAGTGGAATTTAAGTTCTATTTCTAATAATCAATATAAATTTAAGGTGATGTGAATTCTTAATGAGCCAAAATTATATGCTAAAGCCTACTACATAATACACCCATATATAAAATAACACTTTTAACCCATACGATAAAACAAAATAAAATCAATTATATTTACTAGCTAAACACAACTAACCCATACTTTCCAAACAAAAACTCATTAAAACAAACTTATTATGATAAACTTATAACCTCTTAATTCCAAATAAATAACTTATCATTCCACCTATCATCCCGTGCACAACTAAATATCTAAAACATACGTTAAAGAAGACAAAAAACAAAAAATAGAAAACATGTGCTGGATAAGTGAGGCCTTGCTAGTAATCATTCATGATACTCTATGATTGATTTTGAATTAAAGAGGATCGTTTGTTTTAAAGTGATATCTTCCAATGAAATAATTTTAAGAACTTTGAATAAAACAGAAAATATTCCGGAATTTCTCCTGCATGTTGTCTTTTGTAGAACATGGATATGTAGTATATTAAATGAAGGAAATAATAATTAAAAGGACTGGTGTTAGACTTGTGGTTGCATGTGCTTCTGCTAACAACATGGAATCGGGTTTTTGCCAAATAATTAATTCAGCACACGTTCAATGCTCAAAGATTGAATGTTGCTCTCACAAATTAAAAAATAGTGCTTTTTTAAGATTGAATGTCTGAATGTGGTTGGTTCACAAATTAAGTATTCGTTTTTGTTTGTTTTTCATATTTGGAAGTTCAATCAATTTTGCTTATTGAAAAAAGCAAAACAGAAAAATTGTTTTGTCAACTAACAAATGAGAAGATTAGCACAGTACAATTTAAGGGCGGTCAGCACAGTATTTATTTGTTGCATTAAATTGGGTTATCAATGTTCTGGTGGGATAAGGACAATAGAATTGGGTGATTTGATTCTGATTAGAGAGTGGTCCGAGCTACTAATTTTATGTAGTAGTTAATATTTAAAAATATATTAAATTGTTATTTTTAAGTTATTGTTCAATTTTCTAAGTTTTTTTTTAATTAATTTATGGTTTTTTTTTCTTTGATTATTTTAGATGGTTATTAAAATGTAATTTTTTTTTTTATCAAATAAGTTTTTAAAAATAAATTAGTTATAAAAGAATAAAAGTTTAGTTATTTGTTTTAAAAAATGTAGGTAAGTTGATCACAATTTAGGAAAGTATAAGAGAATAATTATATGAATGACAGATATGTATAATTATGTGTGTTCATATATGTTATGGGGAGAATTTTTAGATTTAAAATTTGAAGGGAAATATTTTTAAAAATGAGGGAAAGAAATATGTGCATCATGCAACACATTTTTTATTAAATAGTTGCATAAATTAAACTCACAATAGTTAAAATTAAATCTCTAATAGGAGTCTTATTTGAATGCTAATTTAAGTTTGTTGCCTAAATTTTAAATTAAGAAATAATTTAGAATCTCCTCTTATAATGGCCAGCTACTACAATCTAAGGATTAAAAAAAAGCTGTGAAAAAATAGGAGGCTGAAATTACACAACTATCCAATTGTGAAAAGTGTGTCACATCTTGTTGTAGTTTAATTGTTGTTTGGTGCACTTTATTGTTGTAACTAAGTTAATCTATGTAAAAAGGTTTGGGCCCTTACCGTTCATGGCATAGTGTGTTGGTTAAAACATGCCTTGTGGTTGTTTCCACCAAGGTTGAAACCCCTACCAGGCTATTCTGCTCATGAGAGCCATTGTGCCATTATGCTTGTGGATTTGAACTGATTGCAGTGAAGTAATAATGCATCACATTGTTGCACACATTTCCTTCCCCCTTCTCTATATTTCTCTTCCAATTTTACCTCCATTTTTTTAACTGACATAAATAAATACAAAATTTATAACAATTATTATGGAATCAATAAATCTAAAAAAAAATCAATAAAACAATAACAACTCCACCAATATAAAAGAAACTTTCAAATTATTTTTTTATGCTTAATTAAAAATTTGCATAAAATTATTTATACTATTAAAAAACAAACAATAAACTTAATTAAACAACTACATAAAATCACTCTATTAAAAATCATTTGCAACACTAAAAGTAAAAACTTGCCCACGAGACTAGGCTATTGTGATTATTCCCATGCCTTAGATACTAAGGCTATGTGGATTTAATAACTAGACTCGAAATCAAAATTTGATTCTTAATGTTCAGTCACCAATCATTCTTTTAATTACATTCTTTTCACAGGTAAGGTAACAGTATCTTTCAAAAACTTGTCTTACAAAGCACCTCTGTTCAGTATTTTAATTCAGAATTACATTTACAATCAAATAGATCTGTAACAAGGTTCTTTATGTTTATAGTGGGAGTTCAGTATTTTAATGTAGATTCGCATTTACAATCAAATATATCTGTAACGAAGATTCTTTGTGTTTATAGTGTGAGGTTTTTCTGAAAGGGTAATGCGATCGACTTTGGTGATACTAGGCTGGCTAATTTAATAGTTTCTCTTAAAGTGTGAATAAATTACTTTTTGCATTTCTTTACAATTTATAGGAGACCATGAATATGAGAGTTTATCATTCAAATGAATTCGAAATCATTTGGGAAATGATATTATCACCTGAATACCTGAACAATCAGGTTATCGTTTAGGTAGCCTCGTCAAAAACTTGTTTGCAGTCTTTTTGACTGGGCTGTCATATAGGTTTTTATACTTTTCTCATAACTGCAGACATGCATGGGTTCTTATTCTGTTATGTATTCTAAAGCAATTCTACTCTGGCCAAGGCCATTCGTAAAATGGCTGGTAAATTTATGCAACAATATTTATCACTCCATCTGAGAACAATTGAAGTCCAGCCTTTTAAATCATCAGCAGGTATGTTCTAATTAATGTGCCCGTAGTTTAAGAGGCAGCCGCTATTCTCCATACAAAATAGCATCCCTAATACATCATAACATACAAAATAGCATGCCTAAGATATTATGTTCATATTCTCCATACAAAATAACATTAGTGGTGGGACCCACAACAATAGCTATGTTTAACAATTTGTACTTGTCATTTTCTGTTACGATGGCATGCCAGCTACAATCCCTTTCCGGTCATTGATGTGATGAGACCCACAACAATAGCTATGTTTAACAATTTGTACTTGTCATTTTCTGTTACGATGTCATGCCAGCTACAATCTCTTTCCCGTCATTCATGTGATGGGACCCACACTTTGGCAAAACTTTCAAATATCTATAGCTTTCAAGCATTGTCCTCATTTGTTTTAATTCAAAAATTTAAAATCACATTGAAAACAACTTTGCCAGCTTCATGAGGGATTAGTTGCAGGTGACCAAAAGCTAAAAACAAGGGCCAAAACTGAGTTGCAGTCCACCATAACTCTTCCTAGTAGGTTAATATAGTCCATGTCAATGTGCAATGTTAAGATATTTTGCTAAAATTGTGAAGAAATAGAGTTCAATTCATCTCAAAAAAAGTTAATTGTGTCATGCCATATCTCATTCCACTAAAGAATGAAATAGGGCACATTGCCATATAGTTTAATCTTTTCATGTCATGCTATAAGTTTATAGTAGAGCATTTTCATTGAATATTGTAAATGCAAGGGTTTCCCCATGGGTTCAATGAAATTATTTCAACGATTTCCTCAATGGCTCTCATGGGGCCCTCTGGGTCTTCAAAATATCTTCTTATTGGTGCCCTTCCAGGTAACACTAATTCCAGTTCTATATATCACATCAAGTTAATCACTTAGAATGAGCATTTGTGAGTACATTTAAAATATGCCCAATATACCAAGCCATAGCTATTCTCCATACAAAATAAAATAAGATCTTTGGAGTTAAAACCTATTGGGTTTGTATAACCCATCAACTTAATCACTTGATTGGAAAATTGTAGATGTGCAAAGTCTCCTATTCTTTTCTAGTCAAAATAAAATGAGACCTCTCAACATCCATTCTCTATTCTATGGAAACCCCTATCTAATTTTACAACCTTTTTCTTTACATAATTGAGCTTTGTGCACCCAAGTGTAGCTCCATTTGAAGTTGTTGCCTAAGTTTATGTTTTGTAGGGTTGTATAGAAATCATTAGATTTTATTTGTTGTGTTATGATTTCATTTTGTATAGAAAGTTGTAGGTTGAAATTAACATAGTGTTTTTCAACCTAGACAAGTTTAGTTCATGATTTCTAAGATGTCTTTTAAATTTATACCTTTCTTAGTTGACTTATATATTGATTAACAATATGTCAAAATCATGTAGACAATGTGGTATTGAGTTGAGGTTTGTGGTCTTGATGAAAGGAGTTGTCCTCATTCGAAGTTATCGCAAGTGCACAGATAGATTTCCCAACCTTTCTCTCTATGTAACAGACCTATGTGCACCCCAACTAAAGTGGATGCCTAAGTTCATGTTCTTTTAGGGTTGTGTAGAAATTAGTAGATTTTAATTGCAATGTTACAATTTCATTTTGTATAGAAATTTACATGTTGGAATATACATGTGTTTTTCAACCTATACATGTTTAATTTATTGGTTGATAAAAAATACTCTTAAAGGATTTTGAATGTTGCTCCTTAATTTGAAGCTTCAACCTTTCAATAGTAGCCCTTTATTTATTGAATTCACTAAGTAGTTTGGTGTGATCCTTCAATAGTTTAATGAAATCGACTAGTATATACACTTATATACATAACTTGATAGAGAACTAGTATGAAGATCCTTCTATAGTTTAATGAAATCAACCTGCAACTTCTTAGTGGTAGCCTCACCAAACATAGTTATATTCATAGCAAAGCTTAGAGTCACTAGGGCATAAGTCTCAAAATTTGGATGAAATTTAGAACCAAAATAAAAAGTCTTTGTTTGATCAACACTCTGGAAGATATCCTCAATACCTAAGTCTCTCCTAATAGTGTCAAGGGCAATTGTTAAGGCTATATCCTATCCAAGCAATAAGAGGCAACCACTCACACAATCTGCCTGCCCTATTTAGGAGTGATCTTGTCAACTTCTATGTTTGTTTCTTTAATTAAAATTTAAACATCTAACTTCTCATCAAGGGTGGGACACGTAATTTCCTTCTAAGTTATTGATTTTCCATCTGATTTTTGAACTTCATCCTTAATACTAGTAGATTGAACTCTTTGGTTATCACAGACTCTTCATCTAATAAGAATTCTTCATAGGCCCTCTTTCTTACATCCTGCATAGTAGGACCCACTTCTAGGATAGCCATCAATTGGCAAGCCTATTCTTCTTGATTGTCATAAATTTCATGCCTTGGGGTAATGAAAGTTTGAGTACCTCTTCTAGGACGTGTTCACAATTTTTTGCAATTTTATCATAGTTAACCAATGCTTGCATAGAAGCCTCTCTCTTATTGATTTTGTCAATTGAGATGGAAGGCCTTGTTGGTGATGGACTATTAGGGGTATCACCTAATAGAAGTGTTTCTTCATACTATTGGCCCTACTGTTGATCTCTTATGGGGGAGGGGTTGTTAGGTATTGAGGATGTTAATCTAGGTGGCATGATTCCTAGTTGTCCACATTTTGTAATAAAGCTTCAATTCTATGTACTAGGTTCTTTATTTCACTAAAATCCTCTTTGTATCAAGTGTCATTTTTCTTTCTTCTCATCTTTACCATCATGACCTTTCCCATATTTTTTTTCTTTGTTTCCCTCGAACCCTACTGAACTAGTTCTCTATCAAGTCTTCTCTATCAAAGTATTCAATTCCTGATCTGCCCATACTCTTCCTCAACCTGTTAATAAAACCTTCAAGGTTATAATTTAATTTATCATCAACTCCCATTCCATATCTCTTCATCATTCATTCCAAAAGACCATACCCTTCCTTTCTTAGGATAATTATATTCCCTACTCTTATTTAAGAAGGCAAGAAGTCTTCCTTGTTGTCTTTCTTGAAATGGAATTTGATTGACTCATACAATTTCCACATGATTATTATGATAACAAATCTATCAAGTACAAACACATGGATCTTATGCCCAGTATTTTTGGAGCACCATACACCCTTATGATTGTACAATTATCATGATATAACCAATCACCTTGATTATGATCAACTTTAGTGTTACGAGCAAAGGAAAGTGGTCTAAAACACCTAATGATCTAGTCAGATAGTCTCTTTCTATGAAATCCCAATTTGTCCAAGACATGAGTAACAAAGAAATCCTTAAATGTGCAATAATCAATAGAGCACAATGCCTATACTTATGCATAGTTCACATTTGAACTAGTAAGATATGTCCCTTTTGAATTAATTTTGACACAAGTAGTTCACCTAATGCCTTATTCCATTCACCATAGAAAACATGCAACAAGATATGGCACAATATTGAATACCACCTAAAAGTGGGAGGTGGGTCACTTTTCTAAATTTAACCATTGTTTTATGTAATTTTTTTATTACTAAAGATCTAGAATTTCAAAGAGCCTATTTACATGGGAGTTATGTATATCTATAGAAAGCATCATAATACCTATTTGCATTTGCTAATTATAACTAACTCCCATAACTTGACATAATGCCTAATATGTCAACTTGAAATATCCTTCAAACTTATTGACATAAAAAACTCTAGCTCATCCTTTGGAATAGGCTCAATAACTTAAAACTATTGTTGATCCTTCGCCTATGGTATAGTAGTGAGGTCACCCTATAATTGTTCCTATCCCTATTGTATTTATTGCATAATTCTACTAGATTGATATCTTGATTTGCCTTAGGGTTTAGATTGAAGGTAGTCCTAATTAATTCCCTATTTATTGTAAATAAAATCCCTCTAAATTAGCAGCTTTGGCCTCCCTAGAAATAGGGTAATATTGTTTGCATAGGCAACCTAGTAAGTCCTAATTTAGGAAATAATTTGGCACCACTAGCTTTTCCAGGTTAAACCTCCAATTATTGTTCATAGGGATAGGCTAGAAAGACTTATTGAAGAAGTAGATTCCAACCTATGCTAGGGATGTCAATTTCCCTCATATATTTGGCTACATCTTGAAAATGGCTTGTCAAAACTCCTTTCCTAATGTAATTTTGAATTTGTTAGGCATATAGGGAACTGATTCATTAAATCCTTATAGGAGGGTCTCTTTGATGATTAGGAAGACATAGATTAAAGGAGCTAGGGTTTCAAGAACTTATTCAATTCTCAATGTTTTTCACACAAAAACCCTCATTTAGAAACAAACAAAATAACACCCCAAATCCTTTGAAAACAACTAAATGTAGCTTTACTCTTCAAATTGAGGTAAGAGAAGCAATAATTTCTAGAGGGATGGCTTGAAAATACTTTGTGGGACAGCCTACTACATGTATCAAATCTAGAATCCTTGCTTTTGGCAATGCTGAATTTACTATTCTAGAATGCATATAGACACTATTTATTATAAGTGGAGGCAATTGGATTGGAAGAAGCACTACTCACATTATCTATTCATTCAAACTATGAAGCTAGGCCAATATGGAATGGTTTTGTAGTGACTATATGGCTTTACACACTATGGGAGTGGAACATTAATGGTGTCTTCCCATTTTCATTAACTCATTTGAATCAACTTTTGAATCCTAGGACCATTGAAGAATAAATCAATAGCATCATCAAATTTTAGTGCAAGGGACATTATCTCCCCATGACATCTACTGACACAAAATGTGGATGCATTGTTGTTTGGAAACAAGCATATTTCAGCAGTTAATATTAGCAACTACTGCTTATGGTCATTGATAAGTGTGAAGGTGAACTTTAAGGTGCTACCATTTGGACTAATTTGCTTCAAATAAATGGCCTCTCACATATTCCACATAATCACAGTAGAGTTTGTGTATCACTTTGGAGAGACATTACGCATCAGCTAGTGGGCACTCTGATGAGAAAAGCACCTACTAATATGAAGACACCATGTTATGCAATGAGAAGTGGCCATGTCACAATGCTCATTTGGAAAAATTATTAAGACAAGACTGGTTATTTGATTTGACCACATGGATATGACATAGAGCAAAGTGGAACATGCAACATGTGAAGAATATGACACACATGAAGCACACACTAAAAGTATGATGATTGGGTAGACATGCAAGATAAACAACAAAGCATAGAAAAAAGTGGGGACCACTTAAGGTTCATCACACATCAATGAGAGAGTATTTAAACAAGGAATGAGCTTACCAATGTGAAAGGGAACTGCAATGCAATAATATGTTTCCATGTGTTAAAGGTTTACATTTTACAAATATGTGGGGCCAATGAGTTGGACGCAAAGGACTAAAAGAAGCTATGACTAGCAACATGTATGCAAAGGAAAGTGAGTTGAGATAGGACAAACTACAGGGTCATGAACTAACAAATAATAAATTTTCATGACACCTCATATAGGGAGACAACTAGGAATATAATACAAGTGATGTACTAATTACAACTGAGAATATAACTAGCTAAAGCAACTCGCCGATGTGAATGAATGTTGTTATGGGTCTTGTCAATAATGGTGCAAAGATATACAAATAATGACTTAAAGCATATTAACTAGAATAAACAAGTCACTGAGGGAAAAGAACTCAATGCCAAAGCAAAGACAAAAGGAAAGGCTAGGGCAAATCCATAACCTAGGGCACAAAGAAAAGAATGAGACCATACCACTCCCTGGAAATGGAAGACCACAATATGCAATAGGAACCAGAAGAAAATATTTATATGCATCTTACAAAACCGACATCCATTAGACCAAACACATTTAAATGAATGATTTCTAAAAAAAAATTATCTTTAAGACTTCTAGAAGGAAAATATGATATGTTATATTTACCAAACAAATAATGTTCACAAAAGTCAAAATGCTCATTAAAATAAGAAAATTCATCAACCATATTTTTTATTATAAATCATGGTTCTAAGAAATTTTTCTTGAATGCAACTTAAACATTTGTGCCACAACATACATGTATTACTATATTTTCTGGTTACATAATTAGTAGAGTTATAATGTGTGAGGGTATTTAGCCTAAACAAAGTCCTAACATGAGATTCTTTAGTTACCACCAAACTGCCTCTCACCTACCTCCAACTAGACTTGTCAAATGTCACATGCATTCCATAATCATTCAAATTGGATACAAAATGTAAGTTGCTCGCAAATCTTGCAATGTCCATAATATTATCAAGAGATATAATCTTCCCATCACTGAAACACAATTGTACCTTACCCTTATCAAAAGTCTGATGCATAGAGTTGTTTCAAGGAAAACTTCTCCTGCATCATATGCCTTTGTAAAATGAAAACCTCTCCTTATTAGGAGTCATATGGTAGGAGCAACCTAAATCAATGAGCCAAGCATCATCACTAATAGTGTTAGTAGTAATAAATAAAACATCACTATCACCATCATTAATAAATGTCTCTATGTAGGGATCAAATATTTTCTTTTTGTTTCTACATACCTTCTTCACATGCCCTCTCTTCCCACATTCAAATGAACACTTCATTTTTATCTTTCTTGAGGTTTTGAATCAACCTCTTGATTTGAACCCCTCTTTTGATTTCTTCCTATCCCCATAGGACCCACCTTAATTTTTGGGCCTTCCCCAAACATGTAGGGAATCCTTCAAGCTATCATTCATAGGCTTTCATCCCACAGATCATTATAGTTGTTCCTTTGATTCCCTATAGGTCCATAGTGATTGGATTATTTTTTCCATGTAGTAACATTCCTCCATGATGGTTTCCTCAATGATTCTTGCCTCTCACAATGACATGTGGATGCCTATATATTGCACCCTTTGCTATCACTGGAGCCTTATCTGATTCTTCATCATTTTTTGCCACTTGTTTCATTGTCTCATGAAGAGAATTACTTGTCTCCTCTTTTGTCTCTACATCTTACTCCTCTTGCATGTCCTATAATTCCTTGATGTAATCTTTAGTAGATTCTTTAACTTGCACTTCCTTGATTTTATTTTAGACTTCATTATTTGTAATATCTTGTAATGTAACTTTTTTCCTTCTATACCAAAGCTTCATGAACTTCTTTTGCACATTGATGTTTATTGTTCCCAAAGATTCTAACCAAAGATAACCAAGAACAATATCCAATCCATCCATATCCAAGGCATGAAAGTTTGAATGCAAAACATATTTATCCATAGAGAGCATCAAATCTTCAAAAATTTGAATATCCTTACCTAATATTTGACAATTCTTAATGTACTTTGCTTGTACCTGTAGCTTCTTAGTTAAGTACATACTGATAAAGTTATACTTGATGCTAGGATTTATAGAAACAATAACTTTTTCCTTGTGAATACATACATGAATTTGAAGGATTGAATCCTCCTTCCTTGGAGCTAAAGTGCATGTACCTATTTCCTTCATCTTCTCAAGTCATCATCCTCTTTTACTTCTCCTCCTTCTTCTACTTCTTTTTCTTCTCCTTCTTCCTCTCCTTTTTCTTCTCCTTCTTCCTCTCCTTTTTCTTCTTCATCTCCCTATTCATCATCTTCTTGTTCTTGCCCTTCATCTTCTTCTTGAGCCCATATATTGAAGAAAGCTTGTTCTAGTTCATCTAAAGAATAAATATCCTTATGCAATGGTAAATACCATTTGTAAGCTTCACCCCTTAAATGTAAACTAAAATATGTTTTCCATAGTTTTCCTTTACCATAAACTATTTTATATTGGTTCCACCATTTTAATGCATCTCCACTTCCATCAAAATAAGGAATCCTCATTGAAACTAGGGTTTCTGAATTTTTCCAGCCTACCTGACTTTGATTGAATTATTTCATAATTTTGTAGGACTCCAAATAAAAAATACAAATAATAGACCCCTGATAAAATTTGGCGAGTTTTCTAGAAATATAAAAATCTCAAACAAAATCCATGAATTACAGCCTAGAAAGTGAAATTATTAAAAATAATAAAATTGCAATAAATCTCTTAATATTTGATGATAGAAACCTTATTTTTGTACTGTAGCCTCCTTAGATGATCTTCCATCTTCAATAAAAAACTTGTAGAAAAATTTGTAGCCATCTGGAAGATATAGGTGAATCTCTAAAAATTTGGGTTTTGTCCACATTTGCCCAAGTCATAGCTCTGATTCCACTTGATAAGATCCAAACATATAATAATGGAAATAATATAATGTAGAAGATATATCTCACATGACATAAGAGATGTGTGTGGGCCAATATGCCCTAATATCCAGTATATACGAAAATACAATAAACCCTTGAGGTAGGGTAACACCATACAACACTCCTTATGGAAGAAGCCACTCCATGCTATATCTCCAAGACATCTCCAATACAATATCATACTCCACACATATCCTTACCATGATAATCACCTCCTTTATATATACCACCTCCTAATAACATAATTGAAGGGTAATACCTATCAAGGCCTACTCAACTCTTGATATAGTTAATTACACAAGTTCTCCATAAGACCTAATATAACTAACTTAAGAAATATGTGCCACATGTCAGCATCTCCATCCACCTAAATACATTATAATATCATATCCCTAGGTATATAGCAAACATAGAGGTGGAATTGGTGTAGATTGGTGCTTGTGAGGAATTAATAGTAGAGCATGGGAACAAACATGATGAGGAGTACCTTGAGGTGGTACAAAGTGTCAAAGTTATAGATATGGGACCTGAGATGGTTGTAGATGATGATGATGGAAATTGACTGAGGGATGACAAGAAGATGAAGAATATTGGAATCATGACTTGTCAAATTCCATCATTCAAAATGAGTGGACCCTATAGGAGGAATTTCAATCTAAGAAGGATGAACTTCTTTAAATAATCTTAAGTACGACTAATTATTAGATATTGTTTTATAGAGTAGATCTAGAGTTAGCATGGATGGTGGAAATGGAAATGTATTTTTTATAGGGCAAATATAGATGTTGGGAAAAAAGATTTGTAGAAAAAGATAAATGGGTTAAATTTATATAGTAAAGGGAAGTGAAAGAGAAGAACCTTGTGAAGGAGGATAGGTAGTGGTTGGCCAAAATTCTTAAGAATATTGAGAGAATGGAGAGACATTTACAAGTAGAAGAGTATAGGACACAACCCAGCATAAATCTAGAAGAGGCAAAGGAAGAGAAGCAAATTGCCTCAATCAAACTTATATATCTCCAATGATGGGGGCACAATGATGTTTCTCATAGAGATAAAGGGTGGTTCTAGCACCTATCCATATTTTTTGTGTACCATGATCAAAAACTATTAGTTAGGATGTATTTTGTAGGAGCATCTCAAGGGTCAAACCATCAACATCAACTAAAATTTTTTTTTATTAAATTTTTTAGATTTTTGTAGTCTAATCATGTGTTTTTAGGTGTAATATGAGTTAATCTCTACTTGAAATTTTAAATAGTTCTCTTCTCATTTAAAAATTCTTTGGTTGAAATCTTTGGAAAGACCCATCGACAAGTGTACACATATTCATAATTCCCCGTGGAAGTTAAAGATTCTTGATTTCTCATAAGGGATCTTGTATTACTTATTTAGTTGTCATGTTTGACCTTCATTTGAGTTCCAATATCTTCCACTAGAAATCCCACGCGTGGAGGAGTTACAAACTTAGGATAATCTTACATGCCTTCTCTTAATTATGTTAACTAGGTAGAGAAAAATACAATTTGACTTCCATGATTCTTTCTTAAAGACACTATTAATGGATTATAAAACATTTAAAGGGGTTTATAATTATGTGAATTGCATTTGATATTTCATTCCTTAAATTGTTTATTCCTTTTCAGTATGAATACCGTACTTGGGTATGTGTATATTTTATAAATTTATCATTATTGATGAAGTCCCTTGGAGAATATTCCCAACACCCCATGAATGTGCTGTTATTTGAGAATATTCCCAACACCCCGTGAATGTGCTGTTATTTGGAGTTAATTCCCTCATATCATGAAACTTATTTTTTTGGCATCACACTTGGAAAAATGAATATTGTTGAGATTGGAAGATGTTAGCTTCTAGAAGTGAGTGATAAGGTGTAGGAATGGGATTTAAAGTTCTTATTTGTTTTCAAGTCATTGGAGCTTAAATGAGAGAACTTGTGAGTGACTAGAAAAGAAGAGATTGAAGAGAAATCATCAATGAGATTTTTTTATTGTTGCAAAGATTGATGCAACATGTTGAATATTGAGTCATTATTTTTTGTAAGGTTGGGAAGTGAGTTTTATAAGAGAAAACTCTCAAAATCTCCCTAGAATTCTCTAGAGTTGTATATGTCAAATTATGAGAAATTGCGTTTTGTTTTGGGTTTTAAATTTTAACTATGTATATGTTAATAAATGTGGTTTAAATGAAGGGTTGCATGTAGTATTTCAAGAGAGTATTTATAGGATTTTTTTTATGTGGGATAAGATGATGTACAATGCTTTTGATTGCGGATGATAAAAATAAGTGTGTTTGTGTATGTTGTTATGTTTCAAAATCACCATGTGTATGGGTGTGTGTTCAATGTTTTTATTTCAGATTTAAAGCAAAAAATTGGTGTATCATTATGAGGTTGCACAATGGAATTTGAATAAATATTTTTCTTCTTTAATTGAGTATAAAAATTAGTTGTGAAATATGCATTTGTTTGTTTGTTCGTTTGTAAAAATTTAGTGTTTTGAAGAGGGCATTGAGAGTGGTAAAATTGAAAGGTTGTTTGGGTGAAAAAATCTTTCTAATTTTGGGGAAAGAGTATGTGGTGTTGGAATTTCAAACCACCAAATGGGTGTCTCATAGATGTGTCTTTGAGTCTATTTATCTAATCTGTTGGGTCTAGTTGGGGGGGGGGAGGGAGAGGGGGGTTGTAAAGTGTTGATTTAGTTTGTGGAATTTTTGTAGTGTTTCTTCAAGGAGAATGTTACCATTCATTTCCCTTACTATCTTTCATTACATCATATTATCCACCTTGAAAACATTTGCATCCTTGTAATCCTTCTCAGCTTTTCCTCATAGCTCAATTGACTTATCTTGATCAACAATTATTGTCTTCAAATTCTAATTAAAATCCTTACCAATTATGCCTCTTGCTTGCTCAATCCTACCCTTCCACAACTCCTTTTGTCTATCATTTGCATTTGTAGGTGGTTCAATATTCGCTCTTTTGATAAATCTTGTATAAATTGTTTTCTCTATGTGTATTTATCATGCAATCTTCTAATCCACAAACCCACTTCCATTAAAGATTGACAAATTTTGATTTGATGGACCTATTGATAAAAAATAACATTTTAGATTTTGAAGTAAAAAATACAATATGTCTATTTTGTTAGGACGCAATCTTGTAGTAAAAAAAACATGTTCGGCCTCTTTAAATTCAGAATAAATGTAACATTTTAGCTACATAACTCTAATAGAAATAAGGATTCAAAATGTCCATGTACTACTATGAAATGACAATCTCATAACAAGAACAAATATATATATATATATATATATATATATATATATATATATATATATATATATATATATATATATATATATATATATATATATATATATATATATATATGATTGACTGGGAGAATGAGGCACTTTTAACACTTTTATACCATGAAAAACTTTCTATTTCTATTACCATGCTAAAACTATCAGCCTCACCACTCACCATTTATCTCAGCAGTGAATAACAAGGTATGGAAGAAAACATAACTATTTAGCTATTAATTTTATTTATTTTTAAACAAAAGTAGAAAAAATATTTTTTTAAATAGTTATTCAATGCGCAACCTTTTTTATTAAGCCTGCTACAAATGCAAAACACCCTATTTAACTCCCAAATTTATAGTTCCTGAATTTTGACAATAAATTAAGCACATTTAGTGTGAAAAATCTATTGCAGCTACTGATTATTAATTTCCTATCTTATGTTAGATTATTTGGCTGCCGAAAAATAACTTACAGCAAATATTAATTAATAACACAGCTGCAATTTCACGGAAAAATCACGGAGACAGAAAAAATAAAATCAACACAATATTTTGGACAAATTGTCCCTGGAAAAACCCCGAAGGGAAAACCAGTCAGATAAGAATTCTATTCAACTACAGAAAATCAAGAGATACAAAATTGCTTGCCTCTTACTGGCAGAGCTCTGAAAATTTCTTTCCTGTAAATTCCCTTCCCTCAATTGTTCCTGTTGAAATTGCTCCGGCAATATTTTCCTTCTCCGGCAATTCCACTGCTCTCCAACGCTATCACTGCGCACTTTGCTCTCACTACAAATCAATTTGCTATTGCTGCAAATTTATTTATTTACTATCGCTGCAAATACTTCTCAGATCTGTGTTCTCCAAATGTCCATTGATCCTCTTTTATAATCCCCTCATTGAAAACCAATGGCCATGATTTAATCTAAATCAGTGGCTAGGATTAATTAGACTCTAAACCCTAATATCTAGAAGTCTCTCGAGAAATCAATTTTCTAGGTATAGAGAAAAATATTATCCAGCTATGTTTCCAGCCTCGTAAACACCACCCGAGACTAGAACACCTGTCCAAGCTACATTTAAAATTAACACTCCCTCTTAGCGAGGAAGGTGTTCTGCATAACACCCAACTTATCTTTGAAGAAGATGAATTTCGCCTTCCCCAATGCCTTTGTCAAAATGTCTGCTACCTGCTGATCTGTAGGTATATACTGTAGCTAAACAATCCTCCACTATACACAATCCCTAATGAAATGATACTTGATGTCTATATGCTTAGACCTATCATGAGATACTGGATTCTCAGATAATTTGATGCAACTCTGATTGTCACAGTGTATCACTGTAGTCTCAACCTTCTGATCAAACAAGGCTACCAGTAACTTCTGAAGCCATATAGCCTCACACGTTGCCATACTAGCTGCTATGTATTCTGCTTCTATAGAACTCAGAGCCACGAACTTTTGCTTCCTGCTGTACCAAGAGACAACTCCTGATCCCAAACTAAAGCAGCACCCTGAAGTGCTTTTCCTGTCCACTGTACTACCTGCCCAATCTGCATCAGTATAGCCTATCAACTTGATACCATCACCTCGAGCATATCTGATCCCATACTCGATTGTACCATGCAAATACCGCAACACATGCTTTGCCGCTATCCAATGCACTCTCTTCGGCTCAACCACGAACTGGCTAAGATAGTTTACTGCAAAGGATATATCTAGCCTAGTGTTGACCAAATATATGAGACATCCAATCAACATCCTGTATAAGGTGGGGTCTACATCCTTTTCCTTGGATGCATCTACCTTCTTCCAATTCGTGATCATAGGTGTAGACATGGCTCTGCAATCTTGCATCTCAAACCTCTTCAAGATTTCAATGCAGTATTTCCCTTGTCTAAGGAAAATCTCTCCATCTGTCTGCCACACTTCCATGCCTAGAAAGTAGTGCATAAGCCCAAATCCTTCATCTCGAACTCTGCTGCAAGGTCCCTCTTGCACTCCTCTATAAGCCCTAGTGAACCTGTTAAAAACAAGTCGTCCACATATAGAACAAGAATGAGAACTTCACCCCCAACCATCAAGTAGTAGAGGTTAGCATCTGCCTCACTCTTCACAAAGCCTATTCTCTGCAAGTACCTATTAATGCGCTCATACCATGCCCTGGGAGCCTGCTTGAGTCCATACAAAGGTTTCTTCAATCTGCACACGTGGGTTTCACTGTTGTGTGCTACAAAGCCCTCTGGTTGTTCTATGTATACCTCCTCTGCCAATTCACCATTAAGAAATGTTGTCTTGACATCCATTTGATGGATCTGCCATCCCATATGCGCTACAAGTGAGATTACGGCTCATATAGAAGTATACCTGGCCACTGGAGTGAATGTCTCCTCATAGTCTATTCCCTCCTTCTGAGAGAACCCCTTGGCCACGAACCTTGCCTTGTATTTCTTGATGCTACCATCTGCACCATGCTTAATCTTATAGATCCAGCGTGATCCAACCACTGCCCTATCTGTCAGTCTAGGCACAACCTCCCACACATCGTTCTGCATTATTGAGGTATATTCCTCAACCATCGCATCTTGCCACACCTATTGCCGTGTAGCCTCCTGATAGCTAGAAGGTTCACTATCTACCAACTGACTAACCAATGCCACATAGTCATTATACCTGGCTGGTTGTTTCCACTGTCTATTTGATGCAGAGGAAAACGCAACAGAAGCTTACAAATGGGAAGGAGGAGTCATTAACACAACCCGCATGTTAAAATCCTTATCATCATCATCATATTTCTTGTTAACACAGACAGCATCATCATATTTCAAAAAGGCATGAAATATCCTCCTGCTAACTACTGTTCACTTCCTTATCGCCTTTCGCCTTTTGCTTGTCTGCAGCATCATCACATTCGGCAAGCGCAAACATCCTCCTGATGTTCACTGTTCATCATACCGCCAAACTCTATCTTCATCATCATGATGTTCAACATCATCTTCATCAGCAGGATATAAAATATCCAGTTGCTCCCATATATCCTGATGACGACAACTTCAAGCACCTCTCCTTCGATGCCTATGTCACCCCGATATCTGACTATTCAAACAACAGCATCAGGATATGACTTATCCGGTCATATTGAAACATCCTGATGATGTTAACCAAACTTTATGCCGATGATTTACGCCGATGCCAAAACACTTAGCGACAGCAGGATAAACTTGCATAGGGTGATATTCGCAATATCCTGATGACGATGACGTCACTTGCACCCGATGATGATGTCAACAGGATATAAGACACTTATATCCTCCGCAACATGATAATGAATATCCGGTGATCTTTCAATATCCTGATGATGACCTTTCTGGTCCTTAGCCAAAAAGTGAACTTTCACTCCTGCATGTGATAGCGACATGCGGATGGTGGATACACATGAAAGATGATCCTGACGATGATATACACACTGAGTATATATCCAGCCTATATCATCCTGATGCACTTGAAACATACAATTTTTTGCCAACTTCAGAACCCGATCTAGATAGCGATATACTCACAGATGTCGATGCGATTCACTCCGTCTGGCAAAGCACATGCAGATCCCTGTATATCCGTCAACTGCATGCAAACTCACAGAACCGCACAATTTCACAAAGAAAACATGATGACCGGGCCGGATCACCTTCAGATCAAAACTTAACAGTTTGTCTTCCTAAATCCTAGCACATGAGGATGCTAGGTTGATTCACAGCATGCTACCAATCGATCTCCCACACAATGAAATGCATAAACAGAAAACTAAAATACAACCTAAACTAACATGCATGACCATTCCACCGATTCACAGAATCAACCGGTGGAAGGGTTGAAAGAATCCATTAACCTGAAATCAAAACAGAAATCAAAACATAAACAGCTAATAAACCAGATAATGCAATTGATGAGATCTTATTTAGATGAAACACAAATGTCTTGTTTCTACAACAATGTTCCACAATGTCTGGACTGATCTCTGGATCTCACCCAATCACCAGTATAACATAACTACTACTCTCTACTACTCTCTCTGATCTCAAACCCTAACTGATCTGAGTTATTTATAGCAATATCCTACGAGTACTACCAACTCAATTCCCAGCGGCTGGGAGCTTCCAAGCGGCTGGGAGAGGATAGCTCATACTACCTGATAACGAACTCTAACTGTCTGCACACTCTCCTAGGCTGATCTAATACATATGCATTGGTCCAATGGACCTTATTACATTATGAAGTCAAACATGCTAAAAATAGACTAATGTCCTGTCATGCAGACAATGAACCTATATCCTGTCTTGTAGGGGTGCTCCTGCACCATACTCCCCAGAAGAAGAAATCTCAAGTCCACTTGAGATGAGAGTATGAAGATCTGCACCATGTTTCTGGATCTACTCTTCAGTCATCCAGACTGCTTCAGAATTAGGTTTTCCCTTCCAAGAGACGAGATACTCCAAGTACTGTTTGTTCCAGGTCTGTTTGACCACTCTGGTGTCCAAAACCTTGTGCAACTGTGGAGGATCATGCTTGGGAATGTTATCATGGACTGTATCCTGTAGGAGATCCTGATCTGCATCAGGATAAGACTTGTATGGAGTTAAATCACATACATTGAATATAGGGGACAAACCAAGATCAGGGGGGAGTTGTATCTCATAAGCATTCTGTCCATGCTTGTGCAAGATCTGACATGGTCCAACTTTTCTCTGCATGAGTTTAGTATATTTTCCCTTAGGAAGTCTGTCCTTCTTCAAATGAACCCATACCAAATCTCCAACATCAAACTGAACATCCTTCTTCTTTTTATCAGCATATTCCTTATACTTCAAGGTGGTTTGCTGTAGTTGGGTCTTGACTTGATCATGAACCTCTTTGATGGCTTCTGCAAAAGCTTCTCCGTCTGCACTAATAGGGTCTACTGTAGGTAGATCTCTCAATTCCAAAATTCCTCTTGGATGCATACCATAAACGATCTGGAAAGGTGATTTCCCTGTGCTCCTATTGACAGTATCATTATAGGAAAATTCAGCTTGAGATAAAATATTATCCCACTTTTCTCCATGTTGTTTTGTCAAACACCTAAGCAAATTTCCTAAGGAACGGTTCACTACTTCAGTCTGTCCATCTGTTTGAGGATGATATGGAGAGGAAAAAGACAAATTTGTTCCAAGTTTCTTCCAAAGAGTTCTCCAGAAGTGACCAATAAACTTCACATCCCTATCTGACACTATGCTCAATGGCAATCCATGGATTCTGACAATCTCCCTGAAAAACAAATCTGCAATGTATGAAGCATCAGCAGTGGTTTTACATGGCAAGAAATGTGCCATTTTGCCGAATCTATCCACTACAACAAAAACACTATCAAACCCTTTCCTTGTCCTTGGTAAACCCAAGACAAAATCCATACTTATGCTTTCCCATGGTCTGGAAGGAATGGGTAAGGGCTGATATAAACCTGCATTAGTCGACCTGCCTTTAGCTTTCTGACATATCACACATGTCTCTACGAACTTTCTGACATCTGATTGTAACTTAGGCCAAAAGTAATGTCTTCAGACAAGATCAAGAGTCTTATCTAGACCAAAATGACCTGCCATAGCTCCACAATGTTTCTCCTTAATGATGTTTAACCTCATAGAACACCTTGGAATACATAACTGTCCACCTTTGAACAACAATCCATCCTAAATCAAAAATTCAGAGAAGTCAGCATGATATTTCTCTCCAAAAGAAGTACGTACATGATATATCTCCCCAAAATCTGCATCAGTCTCATACATGGTCTTTAGTGAATCAATGCCAACACTTTCTAACTGAATTTGGTTGACTGTTAGAACTCTCCTGCTCAAAGCATCTGCAACTTTATTCTTGACTCCTTTCTTATGCTTCAATGTAAAAGTAAAAGCTTGTAAGGTTTCTACCCATTTCATGTGTCTGTGGTTTAGCTTTTCCTGGCTGTTTATGAAACTCAGAGCCTGGTTATCTGTGAATACTATGAATTCCTTTGGCATCAAGTAATGCCTCCATTTCTTGAGTGACTGGACTAAAGCATACATTTCCAAATCATATGAGGAATACCTCTTTTTAGCATCATTGACCTTCTCACTGAAAAATGCAATAGGTCTACCTTCTTGGCTGAGTACTGCTCCAATGGCCATGTGACTGGCATCACATTCCACCTGAAAGATTTTGTTAAAGTCTGGAAGTGTAAGGATTGGCTGCTGTGCCACCTTCTTCTTCAATGTTTCAAAAGAATCATCTGCTCTTTGGGTCCAAACAAATCTGCACTTCTGTCCTCTTTTGATGGTATCAAGCATGGGTGCACAAATATGACTAAACCCTCTTATAAACTTCCTGTAGAAGGTTGCTAACCCATGGAAACTTCTAACATCATTCATAGTCTTTGGGGTTGGCCAAGACAATATGGCACTTACCTTCTCCTTATCCATTTGTAATTTTCCTTGTGAAATGACAAAACCCAAATATGTGATCTCCTCTTGCATGAACAAACACTTGTCTAAATTTATCATCAGCTGCTCTTCATGTAACCTCTTAAGAACCAAATCTATGTGTCTGAGATGTTCTTCTTTTGTGTTGCTGAAAATCAGAATGTCATCTAGATATACTATGACAAACTTACCAATGAACTCTTTCAAAACCTCATTCATCAACCTCATAAAAGTACTAGGTGCATTAGATAAACCAAAAGGCATAACCTTCCACTCATATAACCCTTCATTAGTTTTGAATGCTGTTTTCCATTCATCTCCTGGCCTAATCCTGATCTGATGATATCCACTCTTCAAATCTATTTTTGTAAAATACTTAGCACCTCCTAAACAGTCAAGTAAATCCTCTATCCTAGGGATTGGAAACCTATACCTGATTGTGATCTTGTTAATAGCTCTGGAATCTATGCAAAGTCTCCAAGTACCTTCCTTCTTTGGTGCTAGTACAGCTGGTACTGCACATGGACTTAAACTTTTCCCAATCAGACCTGAATCCAATAATTCTTCAATTTGTCTGGCTACTTCTGCATTCTGTTCTGGAGTTAGCTTATAGGCTGCTTTGTTTGGAAGTGTTGACCCTGGAATTAAGTCTATGTAGTGACTAATATCCCTGACAGGTGGTAGGGATCTTGGCATTCCCTCTGAGATGATACCTTTGTACTTATCCAATAGCTCTTGGATAGCTGGGTGTATGAACCTTTGCTTTTTCTCTTCCTTGACTTCTTGCTGCTGTTCTTTATTCACCCTCATACATGGGATTAGGGCATATGCAACTGCACCTTCTACTGCTACTTCTTTCATGAACTGTTTACCTTCCATCAGCATTACCTTCACCTCTTTTCCTTTAGATTTTTCCTTCTTCTCTGTCAATGGTAGTAACTTTATAACCTTACCATCTTTAGTGATTGTATAGATGTTTCTAACACCATCATGCTGTGCCTTCAAATCATACTGTTGCAAGTATGAGGTTATCCAGTGTTGTCATTGATGTCAACATACTCATATTGCATTGACAAGAAGGATTTGATGAGCTGTGTGCTGAGGATATTGAGAAAATTAGTCTCAGTCAGGAACAGTGAAGAACAGTGATGAGAAAAAGGCAAATGTACTATATAGGATGAGAACCGGAGGATGCGGATTAAAGGGTTAGTAGATATGAGTCTTGAGATACTACAGTTAAGATTTCAGAGGTCCGCATGAAGATCTGAAGGAGTTGTGGCTGCCGGTATAGAACCGGGTCCGGCAAGTATCCGGAGGTGACAGAGGATCACAAAAAGGTCCGGTGAGGTCCGAAATCGTATTATCCTAATCTACGGATTGGAAGGAGTGTTTGGGATGTCCTTGTGATGTATCATCCTGATTTGTGTATGATTTGGAGGTCCGGAAGTACCTCTTGCATTATGACAGTGGCGACAGACTGTGTTCTTAAAGTTCCGGATGAGGAAGACAAGAGATCCCAGTAAGCAGAGGAAGTGCGGATGTATCCGGACATTCAGACAGGCTTGTGAAGGTTCTTGAATCATGTTTAGGTTGTGTTGTTGGTCCGCATTGATGGTAGAGCCCGGAATTGAAGTTATTCTTCCGAATGAAGTTCTTGCTCTGTGTAGCCGACCGGATGAGTTGTTCATCCTGCGAATGTTCTTGTGATGGCCGACCGGATGTGTTATTCATCTTGCGGATACTCCTATGGTTGTTTGCCGACTTAGATGCTTGTTCCTGAGTCGATGTCTTGTATAAATAACGGTTTGTAAGTTCATTTCAGTGGGAGGTGTGAGGATGAGTATGGTATAGCGAAGAAACGTGCGAAAGGCAGAGCAGAGATTGTTGGGCTTAATTGGAACTGATCCGGACATGATAGAGATGTCATTCTCCAGTTCAAGACTATGATTTTTATCACTTTGTAGACAGTGTGTCTCCTTGTAGGCAGTGGGCCTCTTTGTGAGCAGTGTGCTCGGGCAGTGAGCCCTTATTGGCATGTGCCATTCATTTTTCTTTATTCTTCTAATAGAGAATAATTCTTGGGTTAATCACCCCGTGGTTTTTCCCTTAACCGGGTTTTCCACGTCAAAATCTTGGTGTTCAATGTGTTGCTGCTTATCTGCTCTTGTGTTTATGTATTATGCTTCCATGGATGATTATTTGATATGCTGCTAACTAACAACAGTGAGTTAAGTGTTTGAATGAGAAGAAGTTTCATACAACTGATTCACCCCCCCCTCTCAGTTGTATGCCCTAGATCCAACAATTGGTATCAGAGCCAAGTTCCTCTGACAAGAGCTTAATCGCTTGAGGAGATCCGGGATGTCGTCATACAAGAAGGATAGTCCGAAGTTCGATGGAACCAACTTCACTCTCTGGAAAGGTCGCATGAAGTGTCACTTGGAATGCATGGGAAAAGCATATCTGGGTATGATTTCAAAACCATATGTACCTCCACAAGGTGGTCCGACTACTCTGAATGAAATCACAGAAGCTGAAAACAATCTGCGGACCAAGGAAGCTCTTCTAAGCGCATTGAATGACTCAGATCTCTCGAATGTCATTGACCTACCCACTGCATATGAGATCCTAACTAAACTGGAACTTCTGTATGAAGGAGATGAGTTTGTCAAAAGTGCAAGGTTGCAAAGTCTGAAAGGGAAATTTGAAAGATTGAAAATGAGAGATGATGAAAACATCACTACCTTTATGCCAAGAGTAAATGAGCTGGTATGTGGAATCAGAAATGCTGGTGGAACTTTAGATGAAAATGAGATTGTCTGCAAAATCCTAAGATCCCTTCCTGCTGCCTACAAAATCAAAGTTGCTGCCATTGATGAATTCAGAGCCCACACAACTGTCACAAGAGAACAACTGGCTGGCAAACTAGCTGCATTTGAAATGACCGAGTTTGGAGATGATCCTCCCAAGACTGAATCTGCTTTCAAAGCCAGTGCCTATGTGAAAGGCAAACAGAGATTTGATCCGGGTGAAAACTCATCAAGGAAAATGTCATGGTATGATCAAGCAAGAAGAGACATGGAAGAAGAAGAAGCAGAAACAGCTCAACTTGAAGCCCTCATTGCAAAGAGACTGCCAAGAGGATCCGGTAAGTATGAAGGAAAACTACCCTTTAAGTGTTTCAACTGCAATAAGATTGGTCATTTTGCCTCAAGATGTCCGGGGAGATCTGCAAGATCTAATACTCACAGACAAAGGTTTCAAAAGAATTGCTATTATGTTCATGAAGAAGATGACAATGAAGGAGTAACAGATGATGAATCAAAACTAGGAAGTAAATCCAGAAATGAGTGGGTGTTTATAGCCATCAAGGAAGAAGATTCAATACTCTCTGAATCTGTCAATCACAAAGTTGTTGAAAAAGCCTTGGCTGCTCAAGTGGAAGAAAAGGATGACTGGGTTATTGACAGTGGATGTTCTCACCATATGACTGGTGACAAGAATAAGTTCTTAGATTTGGAAAGATATGAAGGAGGAATGGTAAAGTTTGGTGACAATTCTGCTGGCAGAATCAGAGGTAGGGGAACTATTTCCTTTGATGGTAAGAGCAAAACAGGAAATGTATTGTATGTTGAAGGATTGAAGCACAATCTTCTCAGTGTTGGTCAGTTGGTGGACAAAGGCTATGATCTCCGGTTCAAGAATGGAAAATGCAGAATCTTTACAAGCTCCGGAACTGAAATTGCATCCGGTACTCAGACAAGAGGTAACATCTTTCATCTGGTTGGTTCAAATAAAAGTTGTTTGTTTGTTCAAATTGATCAGAGTTGGTTATGGCATAGAAGAATGTGTCATGTAAATTTTGATAACATCATCAAAATAAGCAATACTCAGGCTGTGAGAGATCTTCCAAAGTTGATAAAACCTACAAATAGTGTGTGTAAAGAATGTCAGTTAGGCAAACAAAGCAGAGTCTCTTTTAAAAGCAAAGATCAGTCTTCTACCGGATTGTTGGAATTAGTACATACTGATCTATGTGGTCCGACAAGAATCAAGAGTCTGCAAGGTGATAGATATTTCATGTTGTTAATAGATGATCATTCCCGGATGATGTGGGTTACCTTTCTAAAAGAAAAATCAGAAGCTTTTGAGAAGTTCAAAATCTTCAAAGCTATGGTGGAGAATCAAACCGGATTGAAACTAAAGTGTCTAAGGTCTGATAGAGGTGGTGAATTTACATCTGGTGAATTCATTGACTTTTGTGAGAAACAGGGTATAAGGAGACAGTTGTCTGCTCCTAAGACTCCACAGCAGAATGGAGTAGTTGAGAGAAAGAACCGGACCATCCAGGAAGCTGCTAGGACAATGATGTTGGAAGCAAATGTTCCTCAAATGTTTTGGAAAGAAGCTATCAGCACTGCAGTCTACACTCTGAATCGAGTTCAAATTAGAAACAACACCGGTAAGACCCCCTATGAACTCTGGTTTGGCATCACTCCTACTGTGAAATATTTCAGAGTATTTGGTAGCAAGTGTTATATTAAAAGAGATGAAGATCTAGGAAAGTTTGATGCTAGAAGTGATGAAGGAGTTTTCTTGGGCTACTCCACTCAAAGCAAAGCATACCGGTGTTACAATAAGAGATTGAGGAAGATGATAGAAAGCACCAATGTAAAGGTTGATGAAGGAATTGAGAAGCCTTCAAGATTTTATGAGTTTGATGAAGATGACCAAGACAGTGTTCAAGGACCTCAATCCTCTCCGGTGAGACAGAGTCAGCCTGATCCGGTAAATCAGGAAGAAGAGATAGGTTTGAATGAGCCTAATCAAGAAACAGCAGTGCTGGATACTCCCAAAATTCCAAGGTATGTAAGACTGAATCACTCTGAAGATCAGATCATAGGTGACAGAAGCAAAGGTGTACAAACTAGAAGGAATATTGCTCAAGATCAGAATGAATGTTGTCTGATTTCAAAGATTGAACCTAAAACAATAAATGAAGCCTGCAATGATGAAAACTGGACCAAAGCAATGGAAGATGAACTGATGCAAATTGAGAAAAATCATACTTGGGATCTTGTTCCCAGACCTAGAGACAGGAATGTAATTGGAACCAAGTGGGTCTTCCGGAACAAACTAAATGAAGCTGGTGAAGTAATCAGAAACAAAGCTAGATTGGTCTGCAAAGGCTACTCTCAAATAGAAGGAATTGACTTTGAAGAGACTTTTGCTCCGGTAGCAAGAATTGAAGCAGTCAGATTACTTCTTGCATTTGCTGCCTTCAAAGACTTCAAGGTATATCAGATGGATGTCAAGTCTGCCTTCCTTAATGGTGATCTGGAAGAAGAAGTCTACATTGAACAACCGGATGGATTTCAATTGTCTGATAATAATAATATGGTCTGCAAGTTGAAGAAAGCTTTGTATGGATTGAAGCAAGCCCCAAGAGCGTGGTATGAAAGGTTGGATAAGCATCTTGTGCAGATTGGATTCAACAAAGGTACTGCTGACAGTAACTTATATTTCAAAATTGATCATGAAAACATTCTGATTGTTGAAGTGTTTGTGGATGATATCATTTTTGGAGGAAGAGATAGTATGTGCAAAACTTTTGCAAATCAGATGAAAAGTGAGTTTGAAATGTCTATGCTTGGTGAAATGAATTTCTTCTTGGGTCTGCAAATTACTCAAACAAAAGAAGGGATCTTCATTTCTCAGACCAAATATGTGAAAGAATTGTTAAAGAAATTTGGTATGGAAGACTCAAATCCTATGAACACTCCTATGGCAACCGGATGTAAGTTAAGCAAAGATGATGATTCTCCAAAGGCAGATCAGACAAAGTATAGATCAATGATTGGTGGATTGTTGTATCTCACTCAAACTAGACCAGATATAATGCAGGCTGTTGGTCTTGTGGCAAGATTCCAGGCTGATCCTAGAGAATCTCATGTTATGGCAATCAAAAGAATTTTTAGATACTTGAAAGGAACAATTGAGTATGGTCTATGGTATCCTAGAGATCCGGATTTCTCTCTTCATGCTTACACAGATGCAGATTGGGCAGGAGATGTGGATGACCGGAAGAGCACTAGTGGTGGAGCATTCTTTTTGGGGAAGAGATTGGTTTCTTGGCTAAGCAAGAAACAAGATGCAATATCTCTGTCTACAACTGAAGCAGAATACATTGCAGCAGCAGGTAGTTGCACTCAAATCTTATGGATGAAGCAGATGCTAAGAGACATCAAAGTTGAATATGAGGAGCCTATCACAATTTTCTGTGATAATTCAAGTGCAATTAATATTTCCAAGAATCCGGTATTGCATTCTAAGACTAAGCACATATCTATCAAATTTCACTTTTTGAGAGAACAAGTAAACAAGGAAGAAGTCAGATTGGAGTATGTTCCCTCCAAGGATCAGATTGCAGATATCTTTACAAAACCTCTTCCCAAGGACTCTTTTGAATATCTCTGGGAGAAGTTAGGGGTCATGGCCCCTCCGGTGATGAACTAAGATGCACTGATGTGCATCAGTCCGGTGGCTATCACAGTCATATCTTGTGATCCGGACTAATGGGGAGCTGCAACTAAGGGGGAGCAGCTGGTATGATTTTGATGTATGAGAATTGCAAGTATGAGCCCTTTGCCATTGATGTCAAAGGGGGAGAGAAAACATGTGAAAAACAAGTGGTTGATGATCAAAGGGGGAGCAGTAAAGGAAGAGAAGACATATGAAAAGTTGAAGTTCTTGTCTTAATGGTTTTTCACATCATATGTTGCCATCAATGACAAAGGGGGAGATTGTTGCAAGTATGAGGTTATCCAGTGTTGTCATTGATGTCAACATACTCATATTGCATTGACAAGAAGGATTTGATGAGCTGTGTGCTGAGGATATTGAGAAAATTAGTCTCAGTCAGGAACAGTGAAGAACAGTGATGAGAAAAAGGCAAATGTACTGTATAGGATGAGAACCAGAGGATGTGGATTAAAGGGTTAGTAGATATGAGTCTTGAGATGCTACAGTTAAGATTTCAGAGGTCCGCATGAAGATCTGAAGGAGTTGTGGCTGCCGGTATAGAACCGGGTCCGGCAAGTATCCGGAGGTGACAGAGGATCACAAAAAGGTCCGGTGAGGTCCGGAATTGTATTATCCTAATCTGTGGATTGGAAGGAGTGTTTGGGATGTCCTTGTGATGCATCATCCTGATTTGTGTATGATTTGGAGGTCCGGAAGTACCTCTTGCATTATGACAGTGGCGACAGACTGTGTTCTTAAAGTTCCGGATGAGGAAGACAAGAGATCCCAGTAAGCAGAGGAAGTGCGGATGTATCCGGACATTCAGACAGGCTTGTGAAGGTTCTTGGATCATGTTTAGGTTGTGTTGTTGGTCCGCATTGATGGTAGAGCCCGGAATTGAAGTTATTCTTCCGGATGAAGTTCTTGCTCTGTGTAGCCGACTGGATGAGTTGTTCATCCTGCGAATGTTCTTGTGATGGCCGACCGGATGTGTTATTCATCTTGCGGATACTCCTATGGTTGTTTGCCGACTTAGATGCTTGTTCCTGAGTCGATGTCTTGTATAAATAACGGTTTGTAAGTTCATTTCAGTGGGAGGTGTGAGGATGAGTATGGTATAGCGAAGAAACGTGCGAAAGGCAGAGCAGAGATTGTTGGGCTTAATTGGAACTGATCCGGACATGATAGAGATGTCATTCTCCAGTTCAAGACTGTGATTTTTATCACTTTGTAGACAGTGTGTCTCCTTGTAGGCAGTGGGCCTCTTTGCGAGCAGTGTGCTCAGGCAGTGAGCCCTTATTGGCATGTGCCATTCATTTTTCTTTATTCTTCTAACAGAGAATAATTCTTGGGTTAATCACCCCGTGGTTTTTCCCTTAACTGGCTTTTCCACGTCAAAATCTTGGTGTTCAATGTGTTGCTGCTTATCTGCTCTTGTGTTTATGTATTATGCTTCCATGGATGATTATTTGATATGCTGCTAACTAACAATAGTGAGTTAAGTGTTTGAATGAGAAGAAGTTTCATACAACTGATTCACCCCCCCCTCTCAGTTGTATGCCCTAGATCCAACACATACTGCCATGGTCTATCAAATAAAAGATTGCAAGCATCCATCGTGGTAATATCAAACAACAACTTATCCTTATATGCTCCAATCTGAAATTCTACCCAAGCCTGCTCTTCTACAGTTGTCTGCTGACCTTGGTTAAGCGATGAGACTTTATATGGGCATGGGTGAGGCAATCTCCTAAGCTTGAGCTTTGTCACCATTTCTTCAGAGACAAAATTTTCAGTAGAACCAGAATCAATCAAAACTTTACATGCTTTACCTCCTGCTTTGCAAATGGTCCTGAAAAGAGACTTTCTTTGAGGGGATTCTTTGTCAGGTACCTTCATGGTAGTCATTGTTCTTCTCATCATTAGAGACTCTCCACTTTCTGGGTATCCAAAATTATCAGGAGAATTCACACTCTGAAAATCATTAGAGCCTGTCATACTTTGATTATCAGGTTCTTGGACCAGATTTGTTCTCCTTTCTCCTGTTGAGCTTGTGGTCTTTTCTAGACATCTGCTGGCTATATGGCCTTCTTTGTTACAGTTATAACATCTGATGGATCCTCTACTGTGGGATCTTCCTCTGAAAGGTCTTCTACCTCTGAAGTTTCCTTGCTGACTATAATTTTCCCCCTGGTTCTGACTATTGTTTCCCTTACTATTGTCATGACTGGATTCTCCTTGATATCCATGTCCATGTCCTCTACCTCTAAAAGGACCTCTTCCACCCCTTTGTTGTCTTCCTCTTCCTCTATTGTGTTGTTCCTGTTTTCTCTTTAACTTCTCTTCCACTTTCAATGCCAACTGAAAGCATTTCTGAACTGTATCTGGATTATGCAGACTTAAATCTTCCTGAATGTTGAACCTCAATCCATTAAGGTATCTGGCTACCTTCTCTTCTTCACTTTCCTTTACCTTTGTTTTCATACAAAGTTTCATGAATTCTTCTGTATATGAGCTGACATCTAGCTCCTTCTGCTTTAGGTTTTGCTTCCTCTTGTGTAATTGGATACTGTAATCCAATGGGACATAAGCTTCCTTTACTAATGCCATCATTTTCTTCCATGTAGTGACTCTACGCTTTCCTTCCTATACTCTATCATCTTGGACGAAATTCCACCATGTCAAGGTAGCTTCTTTCATTTTGGACTGGGCTATTTTCACCCTCTGTTGTTCTGGTATCTCCTCTGTTTCAAAGAAATTGTTCAAAGAGTCTATCCACTCCATCACTGAATTAGGTTCCATCTTTCCTGTAAACACTGGCAAATCTAATTTCACATCCATGGTTCTCCTCTCCATGGCCTTGAGGGCGTTCAACAGTGGTCTCTGGTCTGCAGGAACGACCTCCTTGTTCCAACTAGGGATCTCTTCTTCTTCCCTATCTTCTTCTCTACTAGAACCTACTCTGCTCCTCAACTTCTCTAACTCATCCTTCAATTCCTAATTCTAAGCCTTCACGGCCTTGCTCTCTGCAATCTGTTTCTTCACCAGAATTGCCAACTCAACGTTGGTCATCCTTGCCGGAACCTTAGATGTTCCTTCTTCATCTGACATCCTGCTATATCCTGATCTTTTCCAGAAGACCCTTCCTTTGCTCTGATACCACTATGATGTAGAGGAAAACGCAACAGAAGCTTACAAATGGGAAGGAGGAGTCATTAACACAACCCGCATGTTAAAATCCTTATCATCATCATCATATTTCTTGTTAACACAGACAGCATCATCATATTTCAAAAAGGCATGAAATATCCTCCTGCTAACTACTGTTCACTTCCTTATCGCCTTTCGCCTTTTGCTTGTCCGCAGCATCATCACATTCGGCAAGCGCAAACATCCTCCTGATGTTCACTGTTCATCATATCGCCAAACTCTATCTTCATCATCATGATGTTCAACATCATCTTCATCAGCAGGATATAAAATATCTGGTTGCTCCCATTATCCTGATGACGACAACTTCAAGCACCTCTCCTTCGATGCCTACGTCACCCCTATATCTGACTATTCAAACAACAGCATCAGGATATGACTTATCCGGTCATATTGAAACATCCTGATGATGTTAACCAAACTTTATGCCGATGACTTACGCCGATGCCAAAACACTTAGCGACAGCAGGATAAACTTGCATAGGGTGATATTCGCAATATCCTGATGACGATGACGTCACTTGCACCCGATGATGATGTCAACAAGATATAAGACACTTATATCCTCCGCAACATGATAATGAATATCCGGTGATCTTTCAATATCCTGATGATGACCTTTCCGGTCCTTAGCCAAAAAGTGAACTTTCACTCCTGCATGTGATAGCGACATGCGGATGGTGGATACACACGAAAGATGATCCTGACGATGATATACACACTGAGTATATATCCAGCCTATATCATCCTGATGCACTTGAAACATACAATTTTTTGCCAACTTCAGAACCCGATCCGGATAGCGATATACTCACAGATGTCGATGCGATTCACTCCGTCTGGCAAAGCACATGCAGATCCCTGTATATCCGTCAACTGCATGCAAACTCACAGAACCGCACAATTTCACAAAGAAAACATGATGACCGGGCCGGATCACCTTCAGATCAAAACTTAACAGTTTGTCTTCCTAAATCCTAGCACATGAGGATGCTAGGTTGATTCACAGCATGCTACCAATCGATCTCCCACACAATGAAATGCATAAACAGAAAACTAAAATACAACCTAAACTAACATGCATGACCATTCCACTGATTCACAGAATCAACCAGTGGAAGGGTTGAAAGAATCCATTAACCTGAAATCAGAACAGAAATCAAAACATAAACAGCTAATAAACCAGATAATGCAATTGATGAGATCTTATTTAGATGAAACACAAATGTCCTGTTTCTACAACAATGTTCCACAATGTCTGGACTGATCTCTGGATCTCACTCAATCACCAGTATAACATAACTACTACTCTCTACTACTCTCTCTGATCTCAAACCCTAACTAATCTGAGTTATTTATAGCAATATCCTACGAGTACTAACAACTCAATTCCCAGCGGCTGGGAGCTTCCAAGCGGCTGGGAGAGGATAGCTCATACTACCTGATAACGAACTCTAACTGTCTGCACACTCTCCTAGGCTGATCTAATACATATGCATTGGTCCAATGGACCTTATTACATTATGTAGTCAAACATGCTAAAAATAGACTAATGTCCTGTCATGCGGACAATGAACCTATATCCTGTCTTGTAGGGGTGCTGCTGCACCACTATTACTCATCCTAGGAGCTCCTACAAACTCCTGAGTATCCTTATGTGTCTGTTGAACCTCACGGTTCCTCCTGTCAATTATAGAGGATGAAGTATCAAACTCCATATCTTCTTGATGCATCTCTTGGATTTGATGTATCTGTTGCTCCATACTCTGCGAACTCTCAGCACCTGAGCCTATGCTTGTACTAGTAACTGTACTCGTGCTTCGCTGCCCCTATTTTGGTTGAACAATCCTTGGAGCTTCTATTGGCTGCTCATTCTGATCATCTGCTGGCAAATCTCTGGACCTCCTATATGCCTTGTCCTCCATGAATTTGACATCACGCCTAACTATAATCCTCTTGGTCCCTGGAATAAATATCTGATATGCCTTTGAGGTCTCGCTGTACCCCACAAAGTACCCTCTCTCTGCAGTTTGATCTAACTTGGAACGTGTAGCCCCTGGAATGTGACAAAATGCCAAACTCTCAAATATCCTGAAGTGACTAACATCTGGCTTCTTCCCTGAGAATGCCTCCTCTGGTGTCATCTTGCCCAATACCTTATGTGGAACCCTGTTCTGTATGTATACCGCTGTACTGCATGCCTCTGCCCATAAGTAACGTGGCATATCTTGGTCATACAACATAGCCCTTGCTGCCTCCGATATAGAATGATTCTTCCTCTTAGCAACTCCATTCTATTATGGGTTGTAAGGAACAGTCCACTCTCTCTTGATTCCTTCCCTGGTACAGAACTCCTAGAACTCTTTCCCTTTGTACTCACCTCCATTGTCTGACCAAAGAACCTTTACCTTTCTGCCTGTCAAATTCTCCACAAGAGGTTTGAACTCCTGGAAGTGACTGAAGACCTCATCCTTGGTCTTCAAGAAGTATATCCAGGTCTTCCTGGAGAAATCATCAATAAAAGTAACAAAGTACTCATATCCTCTGAGAGACTTCGTTGACATTGGTCCACATATATCTGAATGTACTAGATCAAGAACCCCCTTGGATCTGGTGTCACTCCTTGGAAAAGCTGCTTTCACAAACTTCCCCAATACACATCCCTTACATACATCATCATGCTCTGTGCTCATGTCTGGAACACCTGTCACTGTCTCACGAAGCAATTTAAGTGCTCCATGATGTATATGGCCCATCCTCCTATACCATAGCTCTCCTTGATCTCTAGGATTACTGCTGCTCACTAGTGCCTTAGGAGTATCAAACTGCAACCTATAAAGTCAGCCGCTCCTAACTCCAATAGCTATGGGTGATTTCCAATCTTTATGCTTGATTAAAACATGCGCCCCTCTAAAGAGTACATTGTAGCCTTTATCCTGAAGGACAGATACAGAAATTAGATTCATGCCTAAGCCTGGCACATGCAACACATCATGAATGGAAATAGGCTTGCCATTCTCCCTCTGAAATAGAACAGTCCCTCTCCCAACTGGATCGCACTTGGACTTGTTCCCTATCTGAATCTAGAATCTGATGTCCTCCTCCTTGTAGCTGGAGAAGTACTCCCTAACTCCTGTCATATGAAATGACACCCCACTGTCTATATACCAAACACCCTGTGAGGTTGAGCTAGTCAGGCAAGCTATGAGTGCAAACTCATCCTCCATTCTACTGGAAAGCTCATCTACACTTACTGAAGCTGCTGTCTGCTTCTTGCCTTTCTTTTCATTTTTCTTCCTTTGTAGGCAATCGCTAACATAGTGGCCAAACTCGTGACAGCCATAGCATTTGACCTTAGACAAGTCCTTCTTCTTCTCACTTTTTGGATTTGATCCTTTGCCACACCCCTTCTTCATTTTCCCTTTTCCTGCTAGGGCAACGTTTTCCTGTTCCACCTCACTTTTCTGACTATTACTGCTGGTTCCACTGACAAGACTTAGTCTAAGCTCCTCCTGAGTGAAGTCACTCCATAGTCGATCCCAACTCGGTAAGGTGTCTCGTCCATTAATAACTTGAACAAAGACATCCCACTGCTTAGTAAACCCATTCAAGGCTATTCGTACTAGCTCATCGTCCTTTGGTTTGTCTCCAATAGCTACCAATTCATCCCTGACAAGTCTAAGTCTGGTGAGGTAACTTGTGACGTCTTCTCCCTTATTCATCTGGGTATTCCTTAACTTTTCTCTGAGAATCAGCTTTTGGTTAAGGGTAGCATTCTGGTACAGATTCATAATGGCGTCCCACATCATCTTTATTGTATCTAACTCTGTAATATGTGGAACAATATGATCCTTAACACCATCAAGAATCAGCCTCCTTGCCTTGGCATCTTCCTTCTTATATGCTATGAGCTGTGTTGCATCTGTAGGTATAGGTACAATAGTGGTCACATAATCCTTGATACCATTCTCTTCCAGCAATAAAGAAATTTTGGCTTTCCAGACACCAAAATTTGAGGCTCCATCCAATCTGTCCTGATCTCTTAAACCTGCTAAGGCCATCTCAAAAGAAAATAATAATTTGAAGAGGTCAAACTAGGTTTTATAAACCCTAGATTTTTTTATTTATTATTTTTCCTTTCTCCTTGTGCCTGTTCTGCCCTCAGATCCGCTCTGATACTATGTGAAAAATCTATTGCAGCTACTGATTATTAATTTCCTATCTTATATTAGATTATTTGGCTGCCGAAAAATAACTTACAGCAAATATTAATTAATAACACAGCTGCAATTTCACAGAAAAATCACGGAGACAGAAAAAATAAAATCAACACAATATTTTGGACAAATTGTCCCTAGAAAAACCCCGAAGGGAAAACCAGTCAGCAGATAAGAATTCTATTCAACTACAGAAAATCAAGAGATACTAAATTGCTTGCCTCTTACTGGCAAAGCTCTGGAAATTTCTTTCCTGTAAATTCCCTTCCCTCAATTGTTCCTGCTGAAATTGCTCCGGCAATATTTTCCTTCTTCGGCAATTCCACTGCTCTCCAACACTATCACTGTGCCCTTTGCTCTCACTGCAAATCAATTTGCTATTGCTGCAAATTTATTTATTTGCTATCGCTGCTAATACTTCTCGGATCTATGTTCTCCAAATGCCCATTGATCTTCTTTTATAATCCCCTCATTGAAAACCAATGGCCATGATTAAATATAAATCAATGGCTAGGATTAATTAGACTCTAAACCCTAATATCTAGAAGTCTCTTGAGAAATGAATTTTCTAGGTATAGAGAAAAATATTATCCAGTTGTGTTTCCAGCCTCGTAAACACCACCCGAGACTAGAACACCTATCCAAGCTACATTTAAAATTAACATTTAGAGTACTACATTATTTATTATTATCTACACAATATAAATAGGCTTAATTGAAATCCCAGAGAGATATCAACTCCTGATCTTGTTCCTCTGAAATGGATTCATTGTGATTGAAGAGAGAGGAATCAACCGCTAAACCATCTGTTATTTTCATCAGCAAGATCTGCGAATCCAACCACTTGGGCATCTCACTGTTATAAGTATTTTCAATACGAGTGGATTCACCTCCATCGCATGGCATGTATTGGTGGAGCTCCGAGTCCACATCATTGCTACTGTCATCGTAGGTGCTGGTGGGCCACAGCTCAGGTGGTTGTTCTTCTCGCTGTTGAGAGGATGAATATGCAGCTTGCATGGCAGTGGCCTATGTGTCTGGTGCAGATAATGTTGGAGAGCGAGGAAGGAAGTGAGAGAATTCAGGGAAATTGAATTTGGCAGAGTCCCCTCTTAAGGCCAAAGCAGCTGCATCATGCGCCCGAGCTGACATCTCTCGTGTGTGGAATGAACCTAGCCATATCCTATTGTCCTTCCTTGGCTCTCTGATTTCTGATACCCACATACCCCACTTTCTCTTTCTCACACCTATATATATTGGATGATTTGTTCTTCTTCTTTCTACATTAGAACTGGTACCTTCTTGACCCATTACCAAGGCCCAAGGTTCAGACAAGTAGCACAAACACTCTTCAAGATCCAGTAACGTTTTGAAATGATACCTCCTATGATTAAATGAAATGATCGTGTTCAGAAATCCCAGTTTAAACAATTTTTAGGAAAAGCTCATGTACAGCACAACAAAGTTACAGGTGCCCCAGTCAGTAAGGCCTAGATCTAGATATCAAGGTGAATCGTAATACTCTATTTAGAGGTGTTCAAGTACTGGAATTTTACTGCTCCAAGGGCTCATCGTGTTATCTGAGGAGGGCCATGGTAGTTGTTAAAAAAAAACCTAAAAGAATTGGTCAATGTCTACAAACGATCATCTTAGATTCATGATGGAGCAAACGTACATATAGTTGAGTAGACTAGAGAGCTTCTCAGGGTTCCCAGTAAGTTCTAAAGCAGAAAAATGTCCATACAATATGAAACAGCCAGCAAATATATAGCCAATGATTATAAGAGCGAGCGCAACCCGAGCGCAACCCAATGGTAATGAAAAAAATGCAAGACACAGTGATGCTAGATTATACAGACATTTTTTCTCTGACTTGACAAATTTATGTCTTGCTTTTGCACACTGCATATCATCGCCTCAAAATGAGAATCAACTCATGATATTGCCATTTCTTTTGACACCTGAATCTAATTTAACAATGCATAGAGAGCTTCGTTCAGATGAAACAATGTACATTAATATAAATAAATAAGTATAATGTGCTGGCCCTTTTTAACATCATACGTGCGTGATATTAGCACACATGTTGAGTTATAAGTGTTTGATCACCGTATTCAGATCTCCTTAGCATTTAAGGAAAATAAAGTAATTTTTAGTTCTGCCTAGAGGTTACTATTGTATCTGTTGGATTTAATTTTTCAATTAATTTAACCAATCATGACAAAGAATTAAAATTTTTGCACAAAAATTCTAGAGTTTAGATTTAATTTTTATTTTAACTAATTGTATAAATGTTAATTTTCTTTCTTGCTATTGGTTTATATTAGAAACAGTAAGGAGAAAAATCATTTTATTTTAAATGATGTCATAAATATTTAATTGCTCCTCTATAATAAATGGTACTTAATAGCTATTTAATTTCATGTCATGCTTAATTGCAGATTTCCAGATTTGCCGTGTCTGTAATTCAATGCTATTTAATTTTGTGTCATACCTATGCGATTCAATGCATATATTGAAGCTCTGTTGTAGATGTCAATCAAACCACATTCAAGCAGCAGTCTGGGAACCAGTGGAGATAGCGTTGAAGATAGATTTAAGCAACAGTTGAATATCTATCTATCTGTGGGCCTGAGAAACATGGTATGTTTTTCACTGTGACGAATCTTGTGATTTTTGTAGCTTCCATGTTTATGGAAGAAAACTTTGCTGTTAGTTTTGTTGGTTTTGTTTTAAAGCAAATAAATCCACAAAGAGCCCGACCCACAAATCCACTTCAAAACTATTACCTTTCCCCAAATACAATATTTAACAGCAGCATTCCAAAGCTATAAATGTCTGATTTAATTGTCACACGACAAGTTTCAAAAGGGATCTATATAACCCCTGCAGAGTCAAAACACAGGAGGAAAAATATGTTAATCAGCTAGGCAACAAGAAAAGTTTACTTTTAGAGAAAATGAATCTATACTGATAAACTATTTTCAATTCATATTTAGTAGTGGTGGGACAAGGTAAGCATACATTGTTCCAGAAGTATTTGTTGTTACATGGGTAGATAAATTGGCTATGTGGGTTGGATATACTCCACCATCTGTAGAAGTCTCGAGTTGGGCGTTTTGGGTGTCATCTGGAAGTATTCTAGAAATGCCAAAATCTGAAATCTTGGCATTAAAATTCTGATCCAGAAGAATTTTCGATGGTTTAATATCTTTGTGCACTATACACTCATTGGTGCCCTCATGAAGATACCGGATTCCACTTATTATGTCTAAAATAGTCTCCAGACTTGTTCTCCAGTCAATAAATAGGTTGTCCAATACTCAGGATTTCTCAACAGTTTTCACTGGCCTTTCAACAGACCTTAAATTTGTCACAGTACCCAACTATATGAACAAGCACAACAATGCCTCTAAAGACATCAAGTTTTGAGGTGGGTCTTTCGGAAAACCCTTGGAAAAGTTAGCGGTTTGTCCTTTAAAAGCTTTGAGCACCTTCCTGTATTAACAACCACAACAAACCTCTAAAGTCCCCAATTTTCTAGTTGGGTGTTCCCCAAAAACCTGCTAAAAAAGAAAAATAGCTTCCTTTGTAAGAGCCTTAAATTTGTCGGACCACCAAATTGTATCAACAAACACATCAAATGCCTCAAGGCCTTAAATTTTGGGTGGGTCTTCAAAAAACATTTAACAAAAACACCAGTTTGGCATTTCAAATGCCCATATGTTTACTAGAGTACCTAACTGTATCCACAGGGATAACATATGAGTTTTCAGGTGGGTCTCGTTAAAAACTCAGAAGGGAAAAAATACTCTGGCCATTCAAAAGCCTTCAAATTCACCAAACTGTCAGAACTGCAGTAATTTCTCCCCATCGCATGAGGAGAATGCTAATAAAACTCTAGTTTAATAGTTGTTTGCATGGTTAATAATACTCAGTTAAATCGCATGAATTTACCCTGATTTCAGCAGTTTAAGTTTAGTTATCTTTTGCATGAGCAAGTTAGGTTTAGTTATCTCATATTTTGCATATGAAGGAAATCCTCTATTTATAGAGGCATATTGTAACCGCTGAAAGACAAGAAAATTAATATAGTTTGATTTTTGCTATAGCAGTTTCTCTGTTGTGCGTCTCTGTTTTTTTTATTGTTTTATGCATTCTTTTCATTGTTATTTCAATCTTTATTAATTCTACAAATGGTATCAAAGAAAAAGATCCTCATAGCCAAGTTTGAACAGTCGATTGAAGAAGGAAGAGGCAAATTTTATACAGATTGTAGATTGTTGCTGGTGCAGATCTGTTGCATTTTTTTTTTAAATGGAAGAACCACCAGATATTGAGAGTGATGATGCCTTCATTGAAGATGAGGCAATTGTCCTGTTTTGAAGAAGCCAGCACTTTGAAGATGGAAGGATGCACTAGAAGATAGATAGATGTTCAATAGTTTGAGATGCTTGTGGATCGGAAAAACTATACCTCATTGGTGTTATGAGACTTGTAACTGATAGAAATTAAGGGGAAGTGTTAGAACTGCAGTAATTTCTCCCCATCGCATGAGGAGAATGCTAATAAAACTCTAATTTAATAGTTGTTTGCATGGTTAATAATACTCAGTTAAATCGCATGAATTTAGCCTGATTTCAGCAGTTTAAGTTTAGTTATCTTTTGCATGAGCAAGTTAGGTTCAGTTATCTCATATTTTGCATATGAAGGAAATCCTCTATTTATAGAGGCATATTGTAACGGCTGAGAGACAATAAAATTAATACAGTTTGATTTTTGCTGTAGCAGTTTCTCTGTTGTGCGTCTCTGCTTTTTTTTATTGTTTTATGCATTCTTTTCATTGCTATTTCAATCTTTATTAATTCTACACAAACCACCTAAAGTATAAAAAAGGAATCCTTGGATTAAAAAAAAGTTGTTAGCCCTTTCAAGGGCAATTAAACTTATTTGAAGTAGCTAGCTGTAAATGTCTACACATATGCACCCAAGGATTATGATTTGTATCACGCGGTAAGGGTTCCATTCTCCGTGGCCACGGCGCCGGCCTAGTGTTATTCTTTCCCTGTAAATGCAAAGCATCATTATCTCTCCCTCTCGTGCACACCGAGCTCGCCATTAGCCACAACAAACCCTAAAAACACACTCAGAATCACTAGTGTAGCTATTACCAGTATCTCAACAGCCAAATAATATATATATTTATATAGGAAAGCTCACTACCAAACAAAGAAGAAAAAATTAAAAAGAAAAAAAGAAAAAGAACTCGAAATAAATAAGAAAACGTTAAGACAATTACAAAAAAAAAGGATGTGAAGGCATGAAGCAGAGAAGGCAATTCATGAGGATGTGCAGTAACAAACAGAGACACCGCTGCTTCCATGTGCAATCGGCTTGCCATGTTTACATTCCAGGGTCTTCACTGCTCCATCATTCTCAAGTAAAATGCACCCTCCTATAAATATTAAAAAATAAATAAAAATGGTTTGTAAGCCCTCCTTGCAACAGTGTTTCTGTTTTCTTTTCCCTGCTTTTTCTTAAAGTTCTGTGTAATGAACATTTGATATGAGATAATTTTTTTGTTTTTGTGGCTAAGGGCTTGTAACAATACGGGATCCAGTTAAGTAAAACCCCCACAATTACAGAATCTGCAGAGTGTGGCTGCATAGAATAAACGTTCCCCGTTCTACCATAGCATGCAGATAAATTCAACTGCCTTGGTATGGATGTATGCAAAATGTTGAAGCATTAGACAAGGCACATAAACTGTTTGACATAATACCACATTCATACGTGGCCATGTGCATGACTATGTTCCTGCTTTACGATTGATGCTAATAAAACATTAGAACCCAGTTCAATTTTTATGCCACCTATTGTTCATTGGAGGATTTTTTAATTGATTTTTACAAATTCAAAAATAGAAAGTTAACCACTAAAAATAGTGATGGGCCAATAAATTTTTTTATTATAACCTTTTAAAGGGAAAAAAAAAATTAGAATAATTATTAAACATTAGAAGAGGAATGTAATTTTTTGAAATGCATAACAATTGAGACTAAAAAATTCACCGCAGTGAAAACATAAGTCAAGTGACTATTACTCTTGTACATTTCCCCGGCCGCTATAAAGGCAAGAGGTTAAAACCCTGGAAGCAGCTTCTCACTGCATTTTCTTTGAATTACTTAGGATCTTCGTATCTCAAAAATCTACCAGTTGGACTTATGTGGTCTTCCTCTTCTTCATGGCATGATTTTCAATGGGGTTTGTAGGATTTCAAATTTTAAATAATAATTATATCAAAAAAATTAATTTGTTCCCTAACAATGTGCTATTTCTTTACAAAATTATTTCTACATTATTTGCATAATAACGCTACTTAGACCTGCTTTTCTAAAAAAAACAATATACTCACAATTATTGTTCTATCCATATTGCAGGAACCAGGTGAAGCATAAAATCACACAACAGCCTATTTGAATCAATGAGAAATTATCTTTATTTCTTAGATAAGACTTCTGATAATGAATTTGTCATCTGTCAGAGTCTATAGGACTAGAGTTTCATGTTTCAATGCATCACCTACTCTGAAGAATTGAAAAACAATTTTTGTGTTCCATATATATTATACACCTTGACAGGAAACTTGAATTAAAACAATTTTTTTGTTTTTTAGTATCTCCTGCAATCACTAGTTTCAGATCTGGGTTGTCTAATTGTAATTGCTTGTTGACTATGGGGAATTCCACTGATATTCAGATTTGTATTGCTTGTTAAATGTGACATAACTATTGTGGAGAGTAATGTTTATGGCATATATCTGTAAACAGGTGCACCTGTATACATCTATTTTGGCAAATCTGCATCTACACATATAAATTTGATTTATCAGTTCCAGAGTCTTAATGCTTGTTTCCATTAAACTGTTTGAAACTGTGAATTGACATTGCAATCTGCTATAGGCCATATTTCTGTAGCTGATTCGTTGTGTAATCTGGGCCATATACAATAGTATCCTTGATATTAATCTCAGATCGACTAACAACACAACTGGAAAATTGATTGCAATCTGCACAATTGTATAAATATTATCATCATTCAGATTTGTACAACTATCTGCCATTCATGATTGGTATTATGCTTGATTGGAACATATGTAAATTTGTGACTGTCTAAGCATGAATGGGGGTTGAATAAGCAAATAACCCTTAGGGATATCACAGTATCTGATTTAGTGGTGCTCAAGCGCCTTGGTCCAAATTCTAAAAAAAAAGTACGCTGCTTCTTCTTTAACTTTTCCAAGAGGAGAGAAGCCGGATATTAGACATATGGCTGGGAGATAAACACAACCTACTCCTATTGATTTGATAAATATAGGACATAACACTGGCAATCGGTATTCATTATTGACCTTGCTTTAGTTTCTCTGATACTCCATATACTAACAACAACTATATGTGATGTTATTGATCTTAAATATTGGTTCAGACTGCTCAAAGTCACTGTGGCCCTAATAAGGCTTCATACTTATGATCTAGTTTAACAAATTGAAGCATTTCATGTGCCAAGATTGTTCCATCAAGAGTTCGTTTCCCAGGTAAAGAAACCCAATCTAATTACACCCAGGTTCGATTTCCAGCTCTTGAATGGTATGTTGGTTAAGTTGTGGTGCTATTATGGTGACCACTAGGGTTCAAACACTCACCAACCCTTGCTCTCATCCTGTGCTCATGGCTTTGAATAGTGTTTTTGTTGCGCATAGGTCCCCCTGTTTGTAGCCCTGCCAACTGGGCCAGTATATGCCCAGGTTTGTTATTTAGAAAAAGCAACTACTTGTGAGATACACAATATATGGCAACTGCCACTTTGTAAATAGAAAACTTTGCAACACTTGCGAGGAACACTGAGAAGTGCATGTTAAATTTGGTACTGGAAAACCCAATGTCAGTTGTGGAACCAGACTCTCTTCTTCGTCAGTTCTATATTTTGTACCCAACTAAAAAATACTTATCCAATTGTCTGATACAAGTTAGTTATTCCGGCATGTTTGTCTGTGCTTGTTTCATTTCTTGATCAGATCTATACATAGATCCATACATGCATGCTAATGCCTATAAAAATTCCTTCTATTTCAAAAATGAAACGTCTTACCGTAAAATGACCTATGGCTAAGCTGTGACCTAAAATATTCACCACTGTCTTCCTAATTTATGTGGGAAAATCTTAGTTTTTTTGGATGCTCCTATGCATTCCTAGGCAAAGTAAGTTGTTTCTCATAGCTACTAGTGGAACCCCAGACACCATCCGCTCAATTCCTGCTATTTCCCTTCAGATGCTCATTTTCCCCCAACTCCACTCGCACACAGTGTCTGCAATAATTGATATAATCAGTATGCCATTTTATAGCTTTTGCTTGTTTTACCAAAATATCGTCCAACTAGAAATCCATATGTCCTAGCCCAACCCACCGTTTGGGATTAGAGGTTTAAGGTTTATACTAAAACTGGTCTAGTGCACAAGCATAGGCCTTTCTTCCAATGTCTACTTTGACGATGTGCTCATGCGCTATTTTGACATGTGGCCTCAACATTAGACTATCACTCCATGAAGCTTAGTTTACCACATATACTGACCTTTGTTTATCGTGCTCTCACAGTCACACATTAGAGGGCCCCTCATCCCTTCGCGATGCTGCGATACGAGGCCATGTGGCCTGTCATTTTGAACAAGGTACTTTTGAGATGGTTGGTTTGCCAAAGTTTGGAATATGAAAAAAGTTTGGAAAGGTGCTATTTTTACATAAACAGTTATATTGTATTTACTTTAAGCACTAGCAATTAGTTTTTAATGGAATATTTATTAATAATTTAATCTAAATGATAAAGAAAACTTAATCATAATTTCTTAATAGAATTAATTCCCATAGTAAAAATATAAAACAAACATCATTAAACTAATTATTAATTTTCTTTGTGGCTTATAAAGATTGAAAAGTTATAATACTAGCCCTCATTAAAACCATTCTTTTCTTTGTGACTAGCGTAACAATTAGTTTTTGATGAAATAATTTTAAATAATTTAAACCCTAAACCTCCTCGTAGTAAATTAGAAAACCATTAAGAAATGGGTTTGTTTACATATTTAATTTATACAAAAATGTTAATAAAGTTAAATGGTTTATGAATTAAAAATTTTCCACAAAGTTCATTCTTAACACTAAAACCTTGAAAATGCTTTTGCTACTAAATCTTTAAACTTATTAAGCCAAGAGGCTTCTACAGTAAGTAATTCGTTAATCTAAATTGCTTTTTTTTGAGAAATGCATCTTAGATTACTTCAAGGAATAGAAATACTGTATCAATCTCTAAGAAATGAACCTTCACCCCAAGAGGTGTAGATTCAATATTATTGAATGAAATCATTGCATTCCATGAAGCCGCAACTAGATCATTCAATCTTTCACCAATGAAAGTTTCTTTGGAACATGATCAAGGACTTCATTTTTTTCCTTTCAACCAATCTATAAGGCTTTCTCCTTTTTCAATTAAAATTGATACTAGACTCCTCGTTAAAGCCAAAAGCAAGAGTGTATTGCAGGGTAATTACGCTATATCCACTCTTTTGTTCCTATTTCTAACAACTTCTAATCGCAGGAACCTGACGCAATGAATCTCTCGTTATTTCTAGAAAGTAGTAATCAATCTTTAAATTAATTGTTTGAAGTCTAGTGCAAGGAAAGCATGTAATTCCACAATGTTGGGACAGTAGTTGTATATTTAGTATATTAAATTATTTTATAATTGGACAATATGTTTTTGGGGAAGGTTGTATTTAACATTATAATTGTATTTATTTAATATGGCTGGTAGGTATATTTGGACGTCATCATGGTATGCCACTATGTCAAATCTCACCTATCATTGTTCCCTCACCAAAATTTAGTCTCCCTGTTGCAACCAATGTATTCAGGATGGGTGCAAATGTTTCATCCTCCTTAGCCCCGACTTTTAAACCATCTCTACAAACACCTAGTTTTTTTGTCTTGCCACTATCTAACACCACCCCATAGCATTTTTTGTGTCCCTTACATCTGGTCCTAAATAGATTCTTCCTCTATGTCAGTTCATCCCTCTTGTCGCACCTCAAAGCCCTCCACAAAACCAATACATCCCTATGCTGAAGATCCCTCTCAAAAGTGGGTGACCTCTCATCAACAAATGTAGCTCTCATGCTATCCTCTATCTACCTTCCTCAACACGTGAATGTTGTATGTCCTTCAACACACCTAAAATAGGTTGCCTTGAAGGATTTCTTCCTTTCCCTCTCATATCCTCCTCCACGTTGTTGAGTATATCCTCTATATTCGTCTCAAGTCTTTTGCGATGAGTATCTTCTACTTTTTCATATTTGTAGTAGATTGGACATCACCCTCTCTACCTTTGTGGTAGCTGCTACAATCATCTCTCTACAATGGGGGACTTGACCTTCCCTTTCATTATCATTCTAGTTACCCCTCCCTTCACCTCTTAGGGTTGGTCCCCTATCACCGCATCTCAACCTAATGTTTTGATTCTTTTCTCTTCCTCTCTGATGGTTCTACTTTTCCTCCTACTTTCAGTTTAGCTTCTCCTCTATGGTGAGAGCCAATTGGTAGGCCTCCTCAACTGTCTAGATATTTCACATATCCAACTCTCATTCGATGGATTCCCTCTGTAGATTGATGTACTTGGCCACTTTCTCAGCACCTTCATTATGATGTCCTAACCTATTTTTTAGTCAATAGTATTCCTTAGTGTATTCCTTCACAATCATATTCCTCTATTACAAATTGTGTAGCTCCTACAACAATGCCAACTAGTAGTTCATTGGAATCAACTTGGACTTTAACTTTTCCACCATTTAGTCCCACTTTGCAATGCAAGGCTTCCCCTTTCGATTTCACTCTATCTAGGCTTCCTTCCACCAAATCATTGCATGAACTTTCATCTTGGTCTTGGAAAATTTTTGCCTATCTTGGTTTGTGATGTCCACATACTCAAAATGCTCGTCTAAATCAGTGATCCAATCAATTGCTTCCTCGGGATACAAATTCCCAAATAGTTTAAGATATCCACTTTGGTCCTGTTAACAATGCTAGTTATGGCCTTTAGCATCCTTTCTTCCTTTTCCTCTTCACTTCCACTTGTTTCCATAAGATCTACCTCCTCTTCATCACTTTCCCCTGCCCCAAGGTTAGGGTTCTTATGGCAATCCTGCTCCAACACATCCATCTATTTATGCATGGCATTGAACATCTCATATATCTCCTCCATTCTACCTACAACATTGATCATACCTTTCCTTCTCCTCAACAACATCTCGGATTAGTGGTCTATCCATACTTGCCCCTTTATAAACTGCCTCACAGTCAAGGCTCTATCTACAAGCACATGGACTACCACAATCTAAACTTTATTTAATTCCTAAAAAGCCAAATTCATCGTGCCTCAATTTCTTACACCTTGTTTTACCTATCACCGTGATAGTTTAGGCTCTTGTCAAACTCATTCTAAAGAAACTGCATCAATCAAGTGTGCTCACACCCACACCAACAATCTTCTCATGATCTAAACTTTGCTTTGATGCCACTTGATGCCATCATAATAGGAGGGTCCAAGAAGGATTGTCTAACCATGAAACCCACAATATAAATTCAATCACAAGTTACTGCAACAAAACAAAATACTCACAAGACTGCAAAGGTTGAATAGACAATTTACTCAATTATCACTAATTCATCATTACACAGTTTGTCGCAATGGGCCCCCTTACATGCTAAGCCACAATCATTTCATTACATTTAGATTATCTAAAATTACCCAAATGGATTATTCTCACTAGGGCTTCCTACAACACTATAATATCAATGGGAAACACCACCCCAAAACTTGTTATAGTCAACTATGACATGATTCCCCACCTGACTACCTTAGGACTTACCAAAATTTGCAGCAAGGATACAACATGAATTGACAGGAGTAATTAAAATTCACACCTCGTAACAACATACACTAATGTATACCTTTAGGTTGTATCCTACATACTATCAACTACCACATGCTATCTCTTAGATCTCTCTCCCTCACTATTGAACTCACCTTATATGCCTCTACTCCATCCTGGTCGTCTTTCTTTATCTTCTTCCAATTCAAACCTCTTATGTATATTAGAGTTGAGCCAAGATCAACTAAGTCAAATGAAAGTATCAAATCAAAGTAGATTGATAGTCGAATAAGATGAGTACATATAAATCCTGAGGGGAAGTTAGTTGAGGAAAGGACTCCTCAAAACTAGCATGAGTGACTAGGTTAGAGGGCAACTTGATGACCCCTCTCCTAACCACCCAACAACCTGGACACCTCAATGAGACGTGTTGATATTGTATAAAGGCACACCTAAGTAGGCTTCTACCTAAGTGTATAAAAATATGAAATATATATACACTAACACCCCCCTTAAGCATAGTCTAGGTGGGCACAAAGATGGATGCGTCCCGACAACTAGGCCTGGTGAGGTACTCATTTACAAAGTAATCTCTCATGAAGTGGAGAAAAGTAGAAGACCTTGTGGGAAAAAAGCTACCCTCCATAAGAGAGAAAATATGCATGAAAATTATACAAGTGAATAAGTATTATTTATTTCACTAAGTACAATATATGATTCCCCCCCATAGGAGAGAAAATGATAGAAGGTCTATGAGACCCCCACATAATACATGTCCTGCTGTAGTGAGGATGGATAGTCAACAAAGGATGCAGATGTAGATCCAAGAACGTCGAATAATGTTCCTTCCCTTGAGAAGAAATGAAATCACCTAAAGATGCAGGATATCTTCCCATGTGAGAAGATGTATGTTTGATCTTGAGTCATGCTGAAGTTGATCTAAGGATGATGATGCCCATGTCGATGTCTTTGAAGAGTTCTTAGGTGTCCCAATGTTGATGCCGAAGGATGCCATAATCAAATCAGGTGCATGCCCAATAGTAGGATGATGACGATCTAGAACCATGTGTAGGAAAATGTAGAGCATGAATATCTGAAGAGGACAATGGTGACAAAGCTTCATCAAAACTGTCATCGAAGAGAACACCAATGTCAATGTGTGCTTCCATGTCAGTAATGCGAGACTCTATGAATAGACAAGTAATGTCAGGTAGAAATCTGTCCCAATTAGCAATGCTAGGAAGACTAATATCCTATTGCAAGAAAGTGTTGGGAGCTCTCGAAGGAGCGACTCTGAAATCCAATAAAGCAACAGTAGGAGGTGACAGAATATCGACCAATGTAGGAGGTATAAAGAGAGGAGATGCAAGAGGGTATGTCTCTGTGTCATCAGTACAATCAAGACATTCCCAATACACAAGTTCCTCTTTAGTATAATCATCATAGAAAGGATCATCAACATCATCAAGGGAAATAAGTATGTCTATAGTGGGATCATCTAGGAATGGAGGCTCATTGGGTCTCCATATATTTCCCATAGTTTGGTCCAAAGAGCTCTATGACAGTTAATGTGTGATAGAGGAATCCACTGCATGTGGCTCATAACACTTAAACCAATCAATCCTAAGATGTGATTATTTTTATTTTCCCATACAATTTTTTGCCAATATGTACTTGGTTCAAGAGTTAGTCCATATAGATGTGGCAATAAGCAAATTGATCGACAGTGCGCTAGGATACCATTGCGCCAGGGCATGTAATTTCCATTTTCCAAGGTAATGACAGATGGATGACTTTTTACGCTCATTAGTTGACATAGATAATTTACCCCCCTTTTGAACTTTATGTTAGTTGAATGATTTACAAAATGCTTGTATAACCACCACAGAATAATACATTAAAGCGGCACTTTATAAGATTAGTGTGTATTGCAATGCAAGTAGGTCCAATAGATGGGAAATTAAAAATATTAACATTTGCAAAAAACGGTGCTCAATTTCGAGCCACTGATCAAAATTTATGACAAAAATTTTTACCGTAAATGGCCTAATGTAATACATGTGCACTAGAAATTGGAAAAAAAAAATCGTATAACCTTAAGTGAACCTAGCCTTCCAACTACTCATTGGAATCGGAAGGAAATTAAGATTACAAAGGTTTTGACTATTAGGGGTTATTGGCCTCCTAGCAACCTCGGCCTCACCTTTCGTCTTCAACAGGTGAAGATACAAGGATTTAATAACCAATAATCCTATTCACAAAGCAATTTTCCCCAAATATTTAAATTGTTCCCCACATGTTTGTATTTTATATTGTTTAGTGATTTAGAAAATTAAAAAACAATTGCCTATTTTTACACTTAGAAAAGGCATAATTTTATGTGCTTTACAAAATAAAAAAACAGAATATGTTGGAGCCCAAATTATGGCAGGCTTATTCCCAAAAGCCAATAGACAATAGCGGCCAGATGCAGGTCGTGGTGATTCCTTTCTGCTACTAGCATGGCAACCAGCGTGGATGGGAGTCCTGCAGATGAGGCTGTAAACTTGAATCGGTCACACCATTTTGAACTTCACACCCAAATGCCCTTCGGCAGATCCAAACAGAGGTAGACTGAGTGAGTTTACGTGCCAAGCATGTGGTAAGGGTTGGCACGTGTTAAGGGAGGTTGACTTTGAGAGAAGGGTGACACTTTTTCCAGTCCTGCGACCTTTTGTGGAGACCCGCAGCCTTCTGTCACAGGCCTGCGATCTTCTTTGGAGGCACGCGACCTTTGTGACAAGTCTGCAAAGGCAAGGACCTGCATTTGAGGCCAAGACGTGAGACTTTATCTTCATGTCATGACCCTCCACATCAGGAATATCCAACAAAAGACTGTGAACCTCTCCTTGATGACCAAACAATCAAAGAAGAGCTGGGAAGAGCTCTTGAAGAGGCTGGGGCAGTGAAACGAAAAGAGCTGTGATGAGGCTCGGCCTGCCGGAAGTGCCTCCTACTATGGCCTCACAGAAGAAAGCAGCACCACACCTATATGCCAAACAGGGGAATAAATCCCAACACAAGCTGCAGGGCCTTCTTAGAGGCAACCTTTGGACGTCACATAGTGGCCAACAACCACCAAAATAGGGTCGGTCCTCTCTGCAAACACAGAAACAGAGGGTTTCCACGCCTCACAAAAGATTTTAGAATGCCTTCCAATCTTCAAACGCCTTGGAAACAGGATCTACGGCAAAACTTTGACTGGAGACCTTCAACGCAACCTTCAACGCGACCTTCTTCCCACGAGCGTCGGCTCTACAACCAGACTTCGACACAGCAAACGAACTAGCAAAAACTTAAAAATGGCTCTATACCATATTAGAGTTGAGCCAAGATCAACTAAGTCAAATGCAACTATCAAATAGAAGTAGATTGATAGTTGAATAAGACGAGTACATATAGGTGCTGAGAGGAAATTAGTTAGTTGACGAAAGGACTCCTCAAAACTAGCGTGAGTGGCTAGTTTAGTGGGCAACTTGATGACCCCTCTTCTAACCACCCAACAACCTTGACACCTCAATGAGACATGCGTCAAGATTGTATAAAGGCACGCCTAAGTAGGCTTCTACCTAAGTGTATAAAATATATGAAATATATATACACTAACAATATATATTTCCCTTAATCTTCCCACATGTCTATATTAGCCTCATGTTGGCACAAATCCTCAAACAATATGTGACATGTCATTGACTAGATTATAAAAAACTTATAAATTACAACAATTCAACAGTGGAGATTCTCCACATGGCATAACTCAAGCCTTTACAATGGTTACTAAATACTTTTAAAATATTCTTCCTTGGTGTAAACCCAAAATAACCTTCTACAAATAGAAACAATTTCAACAACTCACACTATTAAACCATAGTCACCTTATGAACCAATTTACCAACATTCACTTATCCAGTCACCCTCAAATTTTAATTGAAGATAAAAGAATCACATACAAAACTACCATCACAATTGCAAGATAATTACTCAATACAGTGAAATGCATTCACTTTTACCATCACATGCTACTAACCACCAACATGCAAACACACAAACTATCAATGTAAACCACCAATTATGCTTCCTCAAAGATGATACATATTTTGATGATGCCTAGGGGATGCACCTACGACATTTCCACATGCCTAGCCATGCTACTACTTGATTTACAATCTTTACACGATGACAAACTCTCAAGAACAATTTATGTATCTAAAGGAGTCTTCTCTACCATACAATTTGCATGAGGTTCTGTAACGACCCTCCATTAATTCATGACAAGTCTTTTTTTAATGAAAGTCAACTAGAGGGAAGTCGTGGCCATGAGGTGGGTGAGAATGTTATGGTAGCTAGGAAAATATCTAGCTGATAGGGGAATGAATAAATTGCCAGAGGGTTTGTCTCGAAAGGGAAGAAGCCAGCTTTGCAGAATTGTAAGGCGTACCAACCTTTATGCATTTAATCTTAACCTACATTGTTTTTCCAAAGAGGAGGCATAGTTTTCTTGAGTGCTCTCGGTCTTCCTTCATAGACATTATGGATCTCTCTGTAATAGAGTATCAAATTCATTTTGTGGGTGGAAATGGAAACAAAAGAAGATTGTGAAATTAGCTATGGAGAGAAAAGGTTGGAGAGGGCGTTGAGGATTGTAGCGCTTGCTCTTTGCATTGCAGCGCTGGTTTTGTTGATTAAGAGAAAGGAGCTTAACTACTACGGACGGAGAGCACTAGGTTTTGACCTCAAACCTCCACAATCTGTAGAAAATTACAGGTAAGTTTTCTATGGTCTCTCTGGCAGGCCCATGTCGAATTCTTCTCGTATGTTTAAATTGGTCCTTGAGACCCTTATTTGCTTTGAAAACTCCCTGCTAGATTTGTGCGTGCCATCTCTCTATTTTAAAATGTTGAATACATGCTTACGTAATATTACTATCTGTTAAATCTATGTAGGTGTTTCCTTCTTTATGCTTTGGATGGCCTATACCCTGTCCAGGCTGGGTGCTAGCATAGGTTGTAGACTCTGGGTTTGCACCTGGGTTTGGCATTGCATTATAGTTCTAAGTTTTTAAAACTAATATTCTTTTATGTCTATCCCACATCTTTTCATCCATGAGACTTCATCCTTTGAGGCATTTGGCTTTTCAGTTCATGCACAATGTTCTCGTATGTAGTGACCATGTTGGCTTAAGTTGTGGGAATGCTGGCCAGGACCGTGGATTTGGCTTTATTTTAAGCCAATGGCATTTTCTAGGAAGTTTTTAAAGACCTGGTATTTAAACCCTTTCATGCAATCCTATAGTCATTGTATCCCATGAGATAACATCTAATTCTGGCATTATGTCAGTCAGTTTACGAGCCTTGCCTATGATTCCACATTTTGGATACATATCAACTAGGTCACTTGCAACGTTCTCAGCTGACAAAAAATACCATGTTCCAAATCTCGCATTTCGGGCACAGGTAGCATGGATGCTGTCAAAGGCTATGGATTTTGGCTTTACTTTGCCATTTACATTTTCTTGAAAGATTCTAAAGCCTCGAATAGATCCATTTTGTGCGTATCCTAAAATTATTGCATTCCATGAGGTGACACTCTTTTGAGGCATATAGTAGAGCATAAGTGTAATTTATATGAGTGGGTAGATATATTTCATTTATTAGTCATTCTTTGCTTGGCTTATGACACCTCATTCAAGCATTGTTAAAGTCGTATCTTCTTCAGGCCATTGACCATACTAGAAAAATATAATTAAATAATTACAAAACTGTCTATGTTCTCTATAAGGAGACTATACTTGAATGCCCTTTGAGTAGTTGACGGTTTGATAGTAATGAAGTTAAGTATCATAATATGAAGTTGAATGTTTCTTTAACCTTGTATGACTATTTGCATTTGATTTGATAGTTATTTAGTTGCCTACGAGGTTCAGTGTTATCTTTGATTTTGTAACATCTTTATTTTCCCTCTTGTGCTATTTTACCACTGCAATTTCGATGTGGTTTATAGATTTTGTTGCCTTGTTAGGTAATTTTGCTTGCTAGTTGGATTATAACTTGGGATTTAGAGTTATGTTCCAGTGGAGCTATCAAGGTTGGCTATAAACTATAAAGAATATCTGCAAAGGTGCTTTCTATTTATTCTTAAAAAAAACTATTATAGCATGCCAATATAATTGTTATGCAATAGTTAGCATGAATAGAGGTTAGAACACCAAATCATCCCATGTGAGAAACAAAGATTAAACAATAGTTTGTAATAACAAGCAGCATCATGTTTTACCATTTCATGGTTACCATAGATAAACACCTAAGATGGTAACTCATTTAAGGAAGCTTCTTATTCCTAAACAAGGAACTTACCTTTATATTAGTTAGTATCTATGTGTTCAGCACATGATCAATTGAATTTGATTCACAAAACAAGCCAATGTTTAAATTTCAACATGATATACATCACTTGCATAGGGCATATGAAGCTATCTATTTTGTAAAGATGTGCTACTTGATTCTAAGTCCTTTAGAGTTGTTGGGGATTGTTACTAGTTATTAGATTGTTTTTAATTGGGTTTTGTGTACCCCATTTGGTTAAGCGAGATTAGCTTAGGTCTAGGATATTGATTCCTTGTGCATGACCTTGAGCGCTTGTAAAGGCTAAGGATGCACATGAGAAGGCCTATCCGCCTATGGGGCATCGAGTTATCCATTTGCGGGACGTCGATTTGGGCATGATTGATTCTCCATGGCACTCTAGTATCTGGTACCTTAGTAGTCGTGAGCAGCACCCAACCTATGATTGGATGAGCATCTCTATGTTATGACTCTAGCTTTATGCTTTGTTTTCCATGTCTGCTCCGTGATTGCTGTGAGTGTTGGCCATCATGTATACCTTGGTTGTTGTTACTTCTGGTTTGGCCTTGTGACTACCTCCGAGCATGGTGGGGTGGTCTCTTTTGAGTCCACATGGTTGGAAAGTGTTGCCACCGCCATTGGGGACTGATGTATAGGTTTTTGAAGTACCAGTTGGAGATGTTCTCATTCTCTATTACCCTATCTATTGTTGTATCTATTTAGTCATTATATCATATTCAAGACTATTTTATTGTACTTTTATATTATACTCATGGCTATGCCATTGCACTGTATATTCTTTTATGTAATTGAGCTATCTTAAGAGAGAGAATGTAATCATGTAATTTAATGAGAAGATATGAGATGTTTCTTTTGGTTTACAGATTTCAGTGTGGGTATCAGATCCACTTGTACTATGATGCTTTTGGATTCATATTTATAATCCGGAATGGGTTATAGGAACATTTGGGTTGGTGTTTAAAATGAATGTAGTTTTTTAATGCTTTTTTGGAGAGTGATTTAGTCCTCTCCTATGGGTTGTTCATTCGACCATACTTGGCCTTGTATGTTGTCAATCTTTTGAGTTGACAAATACATCTTGTGTATGTTATCTACTTATGTAAAAAAAAAAATTCTAGTTCTCTTTTGGCCCTTACCCTTCGGGGTTGCGAGGCGTGGGATGTTACATCTAGTATCAGAGCCCATGTTCACACACTGGGAGCTCTGGCGTACTTGAGCCTTCTATCTTTTGCTACGTCTAGCATGTGTGGTGTGAGCTTGTTATATTGTTTTTATAGGCTTGATTTCTTTCATGCCCTATAAGGGCATTATTGGGCTAAGTTACAACCCCATTCTTAGAAATCGTGGAGGAAATAGCCTCCTTAGCCTTACCTTACTCAATGGGACTTGAGTGTTGACCTTGGTTGAGAATCTCCCATGGTTAAGAATGATCACTCTCCTATACTATACGATGAGGGTAGGAATGTTCTACCTTGTGTGTTTGTGGGTTGAAGGTAACTTGGGTTGCCTAATTACCCTTGCTTGGATAGACTCTTCTTGTGCCTTCCTTTATGTTGCTAGTGAATGAGATGACCCTAATTGATCATGAATTGCTCTTGTAATTCCTTCTTGTATTATAGATGTAAAGATGATAGGATGTAGTTGTTTACAGAATGTGGACAGATTAGTTTGATTGCTCCATGCTCTCTTGTAAGTGTTGGATAATTGCTGATTTTCTTATAACCCCTTAATGTGCTTGAGTTGCTACCATTTACCATCCTTGATAACATATTGAAGTCATTGGATTACTAATGGTGCCTTAAACTTTCCCTTAGTAGAATTTGCATGTTTGTATAATGAATATTGGATGGCATGTAATGTCTTGACTTGAGATGAAATCTATCTTTGTCTCCTCTTCTTAGTTGTCAATAGTTGACAAGATGTTAGAATAATGGCATATGGATTTGATTAGTATGTTAAAATTGCAATATGTAAAAGAATTAGTGAAGAATAACTTATGTTTGTTTTTTATTATATAAGGTAGCTAAAACAAGGGGCCGAACCCTTAGAAAACAGTAAAAAGAAACCTGAGAGGCATCAGCACAAAAGAGCCTCGAAACAGTTACAGCATAATACGCTTAACCAACATAAACAACATAGACAACAAAACCAGTCTAAAGACAGTATATATGAAGTAGTAGAGTAGCAACAACATTAAAAGAAACTATAACTAAGGAGAAAGATTCTCCCCTCTTTTAGCCATGGATTCAATAAATTCATCTAATTTTTTGGAGTTCTCATCTTTGTCAACAACAACAGTAGCCCCAAGATCCTGCAGCACAGAAAGATTAAGTAAAACAACATGCCTAAGCATAGTGGAAAAGGACTGCTCTAGCTTCTCAACATGGCCCCTCAGGACAACAATGTCATTCCTGTAACTAGCATCTGCCTCTGTTTCATCAGCAGCTTCCTCCACAAACATCTTTCCCCCTTCGTCAACATTATCCTTAGAATCGCCAACAGCACCACCAGAAGCCTCCATTGGTTTATTCTCATTCTTACCATTAGCATCCTCAAAAATCTCCTGAACTTCCATAACCTTAGCCTCATCACCCTGAGTGGACTCTTTAGATGCACTCTCAGAATAATCTCTAAGTTTAGCTTTGGGCATAGGTTTTCTAGCAATCCTCCCCAACTGCCTAACCCCTGAGGAAAAGCCCTCCTTCATATCCTTAGTAGACAAATTAGATTTGCTGCCCTGTCCCACAGGGGTACTGCAAAGATTTTTAGGGGTCCCCACAGCAACCTCCACAGTATCCTCTTCCACCTCTCTTATTTTCCTCTTCTTGCTCTTCGCACTAACTTTAGAGACTGGAGTGTTGGTAGTGGTCACCATGGGAATCTCCTCAGTAGTAGAAAATGAAACCCCTTTCATCTTAGGAGAAATAGGGGAAGGGCACGGCTCTTCAGAAATAGCAGTATCATTTGGGTTGGCAGACATTTCCCCACTATGGGTCTGGATAGGCTTAGGCGGCTCCAAGGCAAGGTGGAAATTGTATGAGCAGAGGATGAGACCCTGGTGCAGGGGAATGGGTTTCTTGGAAGGTTTCTTGGCCAACTTATCTCTAACCCTAAGAACCAAATGCTCAAGGGAAGATAATAAATAAAACAGGAAACTAATATGAGCATTATGTCTAAAGTGATTTAGAAGAGGAAGATGATAATTGTAGAACCTGGTAAAACGCCCCTCTAGAGTGAAGTAATTCATAAGGAGGAAACACATCCCATCCCATGGCTCAAGCAGCTTAGCTCATTCGAATCCTCCCTGATAAGGAACAAGTTCTTCACCTTCCCCAAGGAATAACTTCTGGTTAGAATGGTCCACCACTTTAGCTTTCCTTTGTAGTTTGGTCCCCTGAGTCGACAGGCCAGACGCCATAGCAATAACACTCTCAGAAGTATCAAACCCAATTCCCCCCACATTGACTTGACGGTTTTGCCAAGACCTAGCAAATTGTTCAGACAGATTTTCATCATAACCATTAAGTCGTTCCAAATAAGGGCTAATACCACCTTCCTTATAGTAGTGCCAGACCACAGCATTGTCTTTAAACTCACAACAGGAAATGGGCTCCGTTCGGATCCTATCACCACCCATATTAGCCTTCTAGACAAAAGCACAGAAACCCCAAAACTTCACAGAGTTAGTGTGCAAGGTAACATTAACCGCTTGACCGAGGATTATGATAGTGATAATAAATTTGCACGCATTATCATTAATGAGAGCCGCCTTACAGAATTGACGCCTACTCTTCCCATGCTCAAACATAATTTTTTGGCATTTGCTATAATTAGCAGATAAGCAACTCGCCTTACCAGAAGGGAGAAATAAGGTAGAAATGACATTAAGCATAGAAGTACAAAAAAGCACGTACTTCAAGATACCCGTCAGCATCTTCCAACAAAGCTGACAGAGAGAGCTGTCTTTCCAAGTATACTGACTCATCCTCAACACGTCACCTCCTTTTGAATTAAGTCCCTTATGATTAAAGGGATTTGATTAAGTTGGCGCCAACAACGCCAATTTGAAAATTGTTGGCCAAGGTTAGCAAAAGAGTCAGCAACCCCATTACCCTCTCTATATATATGAGAGATATCCACTCTGGGAATCCTCTGTAGAAGGATCTGGATGTCCACTATAATATATTTCAGTTTCCAACCACAAGTCGACACATTATTAATAGCATCGATAACCAGTTTGGAATCCCCCTGAACATACAATTGCCTAATACCAAGAGAAATAGCCAATTTCACCCTCCATATAAGAGCAGTGGCTTCAGCATAATTATTGCTTTGACAGCCTAGCCCACTAGCATAAGAAGCAACCATCCACCCTTTGTCATCCCTTATAATCCTGCCACCGCTAGCCTTGCTATCCGCCTTAGATGCCCCATCAAAGTTTAGTTTAAGCCAATTGGGCCTCGGGGGAATCCATCTAGTATTTAATCTCTGCAACTATTTGGAATTATTATGAGCCAGAATTTAATTTAGAATCTTCCAATTAGCCACAATTTGCTCCTCTTCATGAGAAAGAGGTTTCTCCGCAATTTTGATGTGGGAATTAGTCACACTTTCCATGAGGATCTTAGTAAAGGAATGAAGAACCTGAGAAGTATCCCTAGCAGCATCCCTAAATATTCGATTATTGCATTCTTTCTATAAAGTCCACCCAAGGCAGGGTAGAGTTTGGTTCCACAGCTCAACAAGTCACGGATGAGAGAAGGTAGGACACCAATTGGCAATGACTTCCTTAATATTAGAATTACAAACCCACTAAATGCCAAAATTCCTTAAGATAATATTCTAGACTTCCCTGGCAAAATCACAGTGGATAATTAAATGAGAGACTATTTCCTCCTTCTCTAAGCACAAAAAGCACCTATTGACCAAAGTAAATCCCCTCCTCTGTAAGTTATCTTGAGTTAGAATTTTGTTATGAACAACAGCCCACCAAAACATGTTGATTTCAGGTATAAGTTAATGATTCCAAACTTTCCTCCAAATCTCATTTTTATGCACCTCAAGAACCAACAGATGGTAAGTAGACTTAACAGAAAAATGACCTTTCTTACCCAGTCACCACCTCATCTTCGCTAGGGAAAAGAGGAATTCTGACCCCCTGCATCAAATGTTGAACAAACTGCATCCTAGGAGTGAGATCACGGCGATGAGTACAACAATCCAATAGGTTTTTCCAACTCCTAATACCATTATTATTATACATATAATGGAAGACATTATCCCCAAAAAATTGAGTAGCAATGCTAGCAATAACTCCATAATCCCCTTGAGTAACGAGGGCCTTATCACTCATCCAAATATCTTTCCAAAAGTTAATAGAATTTCCATTCCTCAGTTTCCATCTAAGCCCATGTTTGAGAAGACTTCTCAACTTCAGCATTTTGTTCTAGATAACAGATCCCTTGGGGATCCCTTCCTGTTGGAGAAAACTGAAGTGATCAGTTCCATGAAGATACTTGGCTTACATAATGTCCCCCCATTCTTTATGGTTGTGGATCAAATTCTAGTTGATTTTGGAAAGGAGGGCTTTATTCATATTCCTGATAGATCTGATGTTAAGACCACCATGAGATTTGGGAAGACAAACTTTCTCCCAACTAACCAAAAACATTCTCTGTTTGTCTTCCACCCCCGTCCATAAGAATTTTCTTTGAATTTGCTCCAATTTGTTAGCAAAAAAACTAGGTATCTTAAAAAGGGACAGGAAGTAAGTAGGAATACCTTGCAAAGAATCACGTAGAAGCTATAATTTGCCTGCACTACTGAGTAATTTCTCCTTCCAACCAACCAGCTTCTTCTGAGTTTTTTCTAGAATTCCATTCCAAAATCCTTGAGACACCTCTTTGACTATAAGAGGGAGGCCAAGATAAATAGCAGGAAGATCAGCTTCAACATAGTGAATAATATTAATAATTTTTTGTTTGAGATCATTCAGAGTATTAAAAAAATACACATTGCTCTTTTGAAAGTTTATGCCTTGACCAGAAGCTTTGGCATAGTCATTTAAAATATTCTTCCAACTATGAGCTTCGACCACATAAGAGATGCCAAAGAGGATGGTATCATCCACAAACTACTGCACAGACATAGGAGGAAGCAAGTTTAATACCCACAATTTCTTTAGAGGTAATCTTAGAGTGAACATATCTCCCAAGGGCCTCCGCCATCATGATAAACAAGTAAGGTGAGAGAGGATCCCCCTATTTGATTCCCCTCGAAGAAGAGAAAAAACCCCTAGGGACCCCATTGACCAGAACTGAGAATTTAGCAGTAGAAACAACCTCATGAATGAGAAGAGAAATTTTATCATTAAAACCAAACTTTTTAATGACTTCAAATAGGAATTTCCATCAAACTCTATCATAGGCTTCGGAGATATCTAACTTAAGAGCCATGCCAAGAATTCTACTCTTGTCCACAGAATGAATAGTTTCATGAGTGGAGATCATGGCATCAAGAATTTGACGACCAGGGACAAAGCCTTTCTGAGAAGGGGAAATAATTTTATTCAAAAAAGGTTGAAATCTCAGGACAATCACTTTAGTGCACAGCTTATAAATGGTATTACACAAGCTAATGGGTCTAAAATCAGAGAGATGAGTAGGCTTCAGATTTTTAGGGACAAGGACAATAAAAGTATTATTAATCTACTTTAGAAGTTTACCAGTTTTGAAAAAGTCTCTAACAGCAGCAATGAGATCAGTACCCACAATATCCCAATATTCCTGAAAGAATATTGGAGGAAAGCCATCAGGGCCAGGAGCTTTGAAAGGGCCCATAGAAAATAAGATAGCACGAACCTCCTCCTCAGAAATAGGTTTTAGCATTTCTGAGTTGTCTTCTTCAGTTATCAAATAGGGGATTTTATCAATGAACTGGTCCATAACCCTTCCATTCCCAGCATTGTTAGCTTGGTCAGACAGCAAATTCTGAAAAATAACACAACTTGGTCTCCAATCTCAGTATCCTCAGTGATAAATTGCCATTTTCCAACCATAATTTTGATATGGAGTTAGCCTTCCTATGTTTCATGGCTGAGAGATGGAAAAAAGCCGTATTCCTATCTACTTCTTTGAGCCATTGAACCCCGGACTTCTATTTCCATACAACCTCTTCTCTGCTCATAAGATTCTTCCAGTCAGAAATCAGACCGCACTCCTCTTGAATAATATCCTCTGGAACATCTCCTTGAGCCATTAGCTGTTGAAGTTCAGCTAATCTCCCAAAGATATTTTTCTTCTGGATAAACATATTGCCAAAACTATATCTATTCCACCCACGAACTTCCTATTTAATGTGAAGGAGATTTTTGACCAACCTAAACATAGGAGTACCCTGAATGGGAATTTGCCACCATTGAGCCACAAGGTTTCTAAAATCTTTATGTTTAATCCACATAGCTTCAAATTGGAAGGGGAAATGACCACGTTTGCATTGATCCTTCCAATTAAAGAAAATAGGGCAATGATCAGACATGGTTCTAGGAAGAGCCGGTAGACTCATATTATAATGGTTATCCCAATTACTAGAAATAAGAAATCTGTCCAATTTAACTTGAATCATTTGATCTCCTCTTCTTCTGTTTGACTAGGTGAAGTTCTGATTCTGTAGCTCCACATCCAGCAACCCAAAAGAATTGATAAATTCTACAAAGTCAAACATGCTATCAAAATAATCAAGAATCCCCCTAGATTTCTCAGAAGGATATAAGGGAGTATTAAAATCACCAGCCAACATCCATCGGGAGCGCGGGGAATTGGAAAGAGTGGTACACAAGTCAGTCCACAAAGTTTTCCTCAGAGCTCTAGTATTAGGGGCATAAATATTGATTAAGGACCAATCTAAAGAAGGCAAAGAGAAGTTAACAACCAGAAAATGCTTACTAGAAACAACAAGTGAGCCCTGGAGTTTAGCATCGTTCCACATAGTGACAATTCCGCCAGAGGCTCTCGTAGCTGGGCTAATACAGAAAGTAGCCTTGGGCCATATATAATCAGCTATCTTCTTAAAGCTCTCCTCATTCATCTTAACCTCATGAAGTAACAAAATATCTAACGTATTGTCCAGAACACAGTTTTTTACTTCAAACTGTTTGGTGGGACTATTGAAGCCCTTCAAGTTCCAAGATAGAATTCTCATTTAAAAGGTTTAAGAGATTGGATCTCCAGTGTTTTTTGCTTACCACTGGAAATCTCCCTAGCTATCTCTCTTTGCCTTGTTTCTCTGAGGGTCAGTCTTCCTTGTTTTGAGTATGTGCCAACATCAGCAGACTTTTTAGCCCTACGGTTCTTTTGCTTAGGGGTAATCCAATCCTCATGGTCGTTACCACTGCCACTTGGTCCTATATCAACTATCAATGATGAAACAGCTGTCTGATCTCCCTCTTCCGTGGAATCAACCGTGATTACAAGAGGGGGATCCTGCTTAGAGGATGGTTGGGAGGTTACAACCCTATCATTGCCAATCATTTCAGGGAGTTGGGCATTATGGTCAACACCCATGGCCTCGTCTCCTTCAATAGCAGTGTCCACCGACTGGGAGCATATCTCACCCTGTCAATCTAATTATTCTATTGTTCCAGGTACTGATAGTTATCTGTATCTAAAACTAATTTCTGACAAACTTTCTCCATATCCTTCTCAGTATATTCTTCTAGGATAACATTTTCCTCATTACCCCCCATTCCCTGATCAATAGGGGTATCTTTTTTGGATGAGTTCTCCTCAACCTCATTGTGAAGGTTAGCATTACCTCCCATTTGCTTCACCTTACAGTGGGTCATTAAATGGCCCTTCTTCTTACAAATCTAACAGAAAGTAGTAGCATTCTCATAGAGAATCGGCTAGGTCCAAATCCCATATTTAGAGTTTAACTCTATGGACATGGGAAGGGTTTGGTGAATCTCCACATTAACACAAAAATGAGCATACACACAACGGGACTTAGTCCAAGTGGTATTATCCACTGTCACATACTGCCCAAAGGTATTATCAATAGTAGAAAATATCTTTTCATCCCAATATTCCAAGGGGAACCCTGGTAGTCTCATCGAAACAGGGCCGGACTTGTTCAGATCTGTGCTGGGATCAAACCCAGGTTTCCAAGGGCACAATGCAAGCGAATGGGTACCATAGAGCTAGGGTCCTCCTACGAGAACAACTAAAATATCCTCCCTATTTGTAAACTTGAATAAAAACAACCCTCTTGCCATAGCGATGACCGACACATTGCCTTTGATCCTCCATCGATTGGCCACCCACTTCCTTACCATCTCAATATTAGGACGGAGTGAAAAAAACTTACTGACCAAGGCAAGATCCATGGCCACCACTACTTCCTCAACTAAATCATCCGAAATATCCAGAGCCATTCCTTTTGTCCAATCCTTTTGGACTAGAAGTCCCGGCGCACCTTTAGGGGAAAAAATCTTCTTCCCTGTTAACACCCCTTTCCATCCTTTGAAAGGATCCTCACCCATCGAGTTCTAGTTCCCAGAGGCACTACCTGAGGTAGTAGCCTCCATCATCATAGAAAAGCAAGCAGAAACCCTAGAAACCCTAAGAAGCCATGGAACGTAGATTGCTAGCCATTGTTGATATATACTAAAATTACCAGGAGGTTTGAATCTAGGTTGTTAGCTCTATAGGCTGAAGCCCCACTATAACACCATAGATTCTTCCCTCTTGGAGGGTAAGCAACCTCAATTTTTGACTTGGTAGAGGGCAACCCCGTAGGGTTTGAACCTTGGTTGTTGGCACTACAGGCAAGAAGCCCCACCATTTCACCAAGGGGTCATCCCCCTCTTAAAAATTACTAGGAGGTTTGAATCTAGGTTGTTGGCTCTATAGGCTGAAGCCCCACTATTTCACCACAAATTCTCCCCTCTTGGAGGGTAAGCAACCTCAATTTTTGATGCGGTAGAGGGTGACCCCACGGGGTTTGAACCTTCGTTGTTGGCACTACAGGTAAGAAGCCCCACCATTTCACCAAGGGGTCATCCCCCTCTTAAAAATTACCAGGAGGTTTGAATATAGGTTGTTGGCTCTATAGGCTGAAGCCCCACTATTTCACCACAAATTCTCCCCTCTTGGAGGGTAAGCAACCTCAATTTTTGACGCGGTAGAGGGCGAGCCCACGGGGTTTGAACCTTTGTTGTTGGCACTACAGGCAAGAAGCCCCACCATTTCACCAAGGGGTCATCCCCTCTTAAATTACCAGGAGGTTTGAATCTAGGTTGTTAGCTCTATAGGCTGAAGCCGCACTATTTCACCATAGATTCTCCCCTCTTGGAGGGTAAGCAAACTCAATTTTTGACATGGTAGAGGGTGACCCCATGGGGTTTGAACCTTGGTTGTTGGCACTATAGGTAAGAATCCCCACCATTTCACCAAGGGGTCATCCCCCCTTAAAAAGGTTGAGGTCTGAGGATGAGCAGGACCAGAGGATTATGAGGAGAGGGACAAGTAGCTCATTATTGTTCCACTGTAGGGAGCGGGAGGTTGTGGTTGCTCTATGAAACCAGACTCACGCGATCCTCTCCACTCTAGGCCACAAGACAGTCCTCCCCCCTTCGAGGGAGAGCCTTGCAACAACTCTCTACTTAGATCAGGGCGTACCACACAACATGCCGCACATCTCCCCTCCTTGTAGTCCAGGACTCTCCTGTCCTTCAACCTTGTGCGCCCCCACTTGGGTCACAAGCTCCAGTGATAGAGCTCGGCTGAAAAATTACCAAGAGGTTTGAATCTAGGTTGTTATCTCTACAAGCTGAAGCCCCACTGTTTCACCATAGATTCTCCCCTCTTGGAGGGTAAGGAAACTCAATTTTTGACGTGGTAGAGGGCGACCCCGCGGGGTTTGAACCTTTGTTGTTGGCACTATAGGCAAGAAGCCCCACCATTTTGAACGTATGTTTGTTATGGTTATACAATTGAAAGTGATTATATGTTTATGAATAACCCCTTATTTAATGAGTTTGCATGAGAATGGTAATTGCTTAGTGGATATATCTTGTTGATGAAATTTGATCTCCTCTATTGCATTGTGGATTTCAATGAGATCATATAGGTGAATTCTTGTATTTAATGCAAACTGAAAATAATGCATGTTAGAGTAATAAGTATGTTGCATATCTTGCTTGATGAGCAATTACATGCCTTGACATGACCATGGTTACTTAAGATAATATGTATGGATACGAATGTAGAGAAATGATTAGAGTTCCTAAAACAAAATTCATTCCATTATGTTATTAGCATCCGATACTCTTGTGAAGGAATGGTATTCCCGTGACTTGTGACATGATGTCGCATTATGTTTCATTATGAGATGTATATCATTATGTGATTATAGAAGTGACTACAATAATGATTGTGGGAAAATGTTACTTATGTTTATGCATTGATGTAAAAGTGATAGTGATGATGCTATACATGTTCATAATCTATTGTGTTATAATGATAGAATTGCAAAGTGAAATTATGATGTTATGGGTAAATGAGTTGCCCTTGTGGAAAAAGAAAATTGGTATGGATGTTTGAGAATACTTATTTTTGGGTAAATACTATATTTTTTGCATCATGTTGCTTAGTAATGTGTGGGCTATGGTTATGCCTGGGTAAGAGAAATTGTGATTGTATTCCTATTGTGTGTTATGATTAACTAGTGCTTACGCTGTGTGCCCATGGGATGGTGATACTATGTACCCATCCATGGAGGGTATGTTTAGATTATGTGTATGGGAGAAAACCATACCATCTATGTGTTTTCTGTTGTCACCCTATTGACTACCAACTCGAGGGTTGTTGATAGCTCAATATGTGGAGGGGTAGTAGTAGCAACAAAGTTCCTTGGGAGGGAATTACACGATGTACGTATAGTGGTAGCATGAAACGACAATGATCGTTTCAACCTCCCGGGAAAGTACTCACTACTTCCCCTTATTAATGGACCAGATACTTGGTTCATACAGTGTTAGCCTAAATCCCCTTAGTTCTTGAGGATGATATTAGTTTATGGTATGAGCACCTGTGACAGCTATGATCTTACCCTGATGTGATTGTTGCAGATATGATGCCACCCCCCACTGGTATTCCGACACAGTGCTGGTGAGGATGCCGTGTCATTGATTGTAGCAAGCCAAGCTCGAGGACATGATGCCATGTACCTAGATACGTGATGGCTTAGTATATATGTTGTGTTCCTACTTGTGCTAAGAGGAGTGGTTGCTCGCACAGAGTAGAGGGTTCACTCAAGAGGGCTTCGATTCTGATCGGTTGGCATGTGAGTGGAACCTAGCCATGTGCACCTCTGGCTTAGTGTGTTGCCGCACATGCTTTTTCCATGGGTACACACTATGCAGGATGTTCCTCTGAGTAGAACATTGCCATGCGGTATATGGCCATTGTGTGCTTTCTCCGCTTGGCATATACCATGTGCGGTCGCACCGCATGAGGTATGTGAACTGGGTGGCCAGCACAATACCTTTCCATGTGAGGTTGTGTGAATAGGTCACACCCACATGAAGGATTGTTGCGATAGTCACACTTATTTCCCTCCTTCCTCGTGTGGTGACTAGCGATAGTCACATAGTGTTGTAATGTGTATATTTCGAAGATTGTGAATCTTCTTTTAGGTTATTGGTGACATTTACTTTGCTTGTATGGACCAGCACTTTGGTTTATCTTATTTGTATTGGTTTAGCCACAGATGATTTTCTTGACATGTAACTCTTTGTGGTTACATTTGATTTATTGTTGAAACTATGTGCATTTTCTTATCTTATTGTTGAAACTGAGATTTATTTCTCTTTATTTACATTCTTGGTGGCTAAACTAATTGACTTTTCTATTTTTTAATGTTGGTCTTGTATCGTGAGGTGATTCCTCATCGGGTATGGTGAGATCCACCTATTTGAGTGTATACAAGGAAGTAGACGCAGGGAAACCCTTGAGGATGGGGCTATGTGTGAGTTGTTCTAAGCTCTAATTCACTACCTTCATATTGTTTGACTATCTCTTGGAGGCTAAAACTCTTACGCAAACAAGAAATGTGTCATTGTGGCTTGTATGGAAGGGCTCACTAGGTGGGTCAATGCCATCAAGACACATGGATATGGATATTGGACATGGTTATTAATTATGGACTCATGGTTACTTTGGATATGGATGGTACTACGACATCCACATGAACCCCTATGTAGCCTTGTGATGAGAATGAGTATGTGTGTATATGTAGGTGGTACAATTGTCATGTATGTAGTTACATATTAGAATATAGAAAAGAACAAAAACAAAATTCGCATCATTATGCCTTGAAAAGTGACAAACTATTGCATTATATGTAAAGAGATGTCATGCATACTACGAAATCAGAGGTTGAAATTATTTATATGTGTGTATGTGTGCTCCATTTCATAGATAGCTACATATAAAAGTTATAGAATTAAAAAATTTATGTCTTGAAAGTGCATTTAGCTATAATTATGAGAAAATTGTCTAGTTTATGCTATTATATATGTGCAAATTGATGGTTGTTGCTTTTCCTTAATGGATCCCGATATTATTATGATGTTGATATGATTGTTATCATGTTAGGTTACATGCCTACTATTGCTTTGGCTATGATGTATGTTATATGCACATGTACTTTGACGTGTGATCAGAGTGATGCATGTATTGGGTATTGACTCCGGCTAGACTCACAGGCTTGAGCGTACTCTTATTATCCCTAATGGTGGTTATTGGAGATAGTCACAGGCCCTGTTCCCTACCCTAGACACTGTACCCTGCTAGTGTAGTGTTCCTGTGTTGTTGTATTATCATCCGGTTACCTAACGGTAATGTTTGGATTGCCCTTATGGTCATGTGTAGTTTTCCAGTGCGGTGGTTGAGGCTTTTCTCCTTGATTTCCATTGATTGTTCGATGTGGCTTCCTTGGCATCATTCCTTATTTTTGATTGGAGGAAATTATCTTATGCTAATGTATATTTTGTAGGAATGAGTGCCTTGCCTATTCTTTACCCATGTTTTGGGACTGATTGCATGTAATTGTGCATGTGATAACCTAATTTTTTATCATATTGAGTATCTTGGGCTAGTGTATGCTTTGGTTGCATCTTAGCATTTGACGGCTTCCAGGAGTAAGCCTAGTCCTAGGGGGTAGGATGTAACGACCCTCCATTCATTCATGACAAGTCTTTTTTTAATGAAAGTCAACTAGAGGGAAGTCATGGCCATGAGGTGGGTGAGAATGTTATGGCAACCAGGAAAATATCTAACTGATAGGGGAGCGAATAAATTTCCGGAGGCTTTGTCTTGAAAGGGGAGAAGCCAGCTCTATAGAATTGTAAGGTATACCAACCTTTATGCATTTAATCTTAACCTACCCTATTTTTCCAAAGAGGCGGCACAATTTTCTTGAGTGCTCTCGATCTTCCTTTGCAGACATTATTGATCTCTCTATAATAGAGTATCAAATTTCTTGTGGGTGGAAATGGAAACATAAGAAGATTGTGAAATTAGCTATGGAGAGAAATGGGAGGAGAGGGCATTGAGGATTGTGGTGCTTGCTCTCTGCATTGCAGTGCTGGTTTTGTTGATTAAAAGCAAGGAGCCTAATGACTATGGATGGAGAGCACCAAGTTTTGACCTCAAACCTCCACAATGTATAGAAAATTACAGGTAAGTTTTCTATGGTCTCTCTGGCAGGCCCATATCAAACTCTTCCCATGTGCTTAAATTGGTCCTTGAGACCCTTATTTTCTTTCAAAACTCCTTGCTAGTTTTGTGCGTGCCATCTCTCTATTTTTTCATGTTGAATACATGCTTACGTAATATTAATATCTATTAAATTTGAGTAGGTGTTTCCTTCTTTATGCTTTGGATGGCCTCTACCCTGTCTAGGCTAGGTGCTGGAGTAGGCCGTGGAGTCGCAGGGATAACTTTAAGACCCCCCCTCGGAGAAGGTGTATAAACCTGGCGAATCATGTATACTTCATGAGAAAAATATTAATTTTATTTGCAAATTTTTTCATTTTTCTGGGAAAAATAATAATCGTATTTGGCGAATCGTTTGTAATCGCTAGAGGTCTATGGAAAATTCTGGCAAATTGTAATTTTTTAAAAACCAATAAAATATTTTCATTGGTGATTAAAACCTATTTTCAAACCAATTAAATATTTTCATTGGCGAATTAAACCTATTTTCAAAACAAGAAAATATTTTTGCTGGCAATTAAAATCTAATTTCAAACCAGAAAATATATTTACATTGGCAAATTAAACCTGTTTTCAAAATAAGAGAATATTTTTGCTGGCGATTAAAATCTAATTTGAAATAAGAAAATATATTTACATTGGTGAATTCAACCAATTTTCAAAGCAATAAAAAAATTATTGGCGAATTTAAATATAGTTTCAAACCAATAAAAAATTAATTGGCGAAATAAATTGTTATGCCAATAAAAAATCATACTGTGTGAATGGCATCAGACTTTAGTTTAAGTTCCATTCCAGGCTACAGTTCTGACACACCCATATTTCTACATAAAGTCTCCAGAATAGAGACAAGTGTAAAGTAACAACGATTCTGATTAACGAAAATTAATAGATAATTATTTAATTGAGCTGCATATATTGCCTTCCCAAATATGTGCAATTGTGCTTTTCACGACATTCCTTATTTATTATGAAAGGATAGAGGTTACTTCAAGCATGGATGTCATTAAATGGAAAAAATTCTAGTAGATTTTGGTTGTCAGATGATCGCAAATCGACAGCATAAGTACTGACACACCCAATTTCCCAAATTTGTAGTTCTACAACCGAGGACTTATGCTCTGCCCTGCTGCCACCTTTGCACAATAATCAATAAAATATATTATATATTTTATATATATGTCAACCATTGATCTAATAATATCTAATGGCTGCTAGTTGATTCTGAAGGATTTTGTTAGCAATGTGTGGTGTTGGAGATCTACCTTCCGGAATTGAACTACAACCATTCATCTTTCATTCTAGGGTGCATCAAATGGTTAGTGGTGATATGATTGATTTGATTGAATGCACTTAACCACATAGATTAGCTAATGCTCAATTAAGTTCATTAATGGCAAGTCAGTACTGAGTCGTGACAAACTGCACAGATTAGCTAATATGAATTAAACAGAATTGCTTGTTATTTATTACCCATTTGTCATGGACGTACATGTGATGTATATATGATAGTCTTTAGTGTTTCAAACTTATATTGCATTACTAAGTTTCAGATAGGTCAAGAATCAATAGACTATAAAAGTTCAAAGTAATGGCTTTCATTACAACAGTTGTGCGAAGAAAGTAAGTTATCGAGTATTTATTTTGTGATCATTCATGATTTTGATTTTAACTGTGTGATAGAGTTCACAGATGTAGAATAGTAATAAGAATCTAAGATGATAGAAAATTTTGTTTGTGTGTGGCTATGCAGGTTGTTATTGCTTTGCATGTCTCAGAATGAATAAATACGAGCATTCGTCAAGTGGAATAAATCATGTCAAGAATTGACACTTTTCACATTTGTAAATGATGCATTCTATTTTGGGTGGTGGGTTGAATCTCCCACACTTGCATGCATGTATGAGAAACTAGAAATTTGAATTGACACATGGAATTGATATTGCAACTCAATTGCCAGTGACCTCGAGAAAATCAATTTAATTCTCCTTTATTGGCCTTATTGTTACCCATGCCTAGTGGTTTCTTGTACATATAATGAAAGGTTCTATAGTGAATCATTCACTGACATTGTGAATGAACACACAATTAAATTTGTAATGGATCCATTGCCTTTTAATAGGATAATTATGGACTACAGTGAAATATTCATTATGCGTCGTCAAAAAGAGGAAGCAATTTTTTTTTGGAGGATCAAAGCAAGGTTTGAAGGTCGAAGGATAGGAGTTTTGTTTATAACTAAGGTTGGTTAGAGGTTCATGTATGATGTAATTCCCCAATCTTTTTGAAGGGTGATGTTAAATTTTACTAAATAATATAGAAGTAATTACGGTTTGAAATTGCAATGTATACAGATCATAGATGTTTCAAAGAATGAAATTTTCAATATAAAATTATATATTATATTATATAAAATATGATATTATTATGAATTTATATATTGAATCATTGATATCGATTTCCTTTGGTGGCCTACAAAATACTTTTCCCAAGCATTGATTTTTAATTTATTAAATAGATGTGACAAGTTATTAAATAGCTTTTGGTAATGGTCGATCCTTACACGAGTTGAAGATTGATGCTACAAAAAATCTAGACAACAAATAAATGAATAAATGCATGTCAATTGAAGCATGTGTTCATTAACGATCTTCCTTTAAATCCTGGAGGTCTCCAGCAAAACGACACTTGACTAGCTTGCTCAAAATATAGCATGGAGACTGTTGGAAACAAGGTAGATAATTGAGAGGGGGGGTGAATCAGTTATCCTAAATAATTTAACTTTCTATTCTTCTTTAACAATTAGTGTAGCATCAAAACTATAAGCATGCATAACCATGAGAGCAGAGATAAAATCAATACACATAACACAATGATTTTGATATGGAAAACCCTATTAAGGGAAAAACCATGGGGTGACTAACCCAATATTGTATTCTCTATTAAAAGAATAAGAAGTACAAAATGGCACTTGCCAATTAGGGCTCATTGCCCGAGCACACTGCTCACAAGAGGCTCACTGCCTATAAGAGACTTACTGTCTACAACATATATACAAAGTACCCAGGTATTTGAACTGATCAGGGGCATCCACATATGTTGAGGTTCAGTTCCAGTTAGGCTCAATATACTGATCTGCTGCACTTCATTCTTCCTCTACTTAGTGTTGTTGTTCTGTCACATATCAGATTTGTATAGCTGCTTCCACACTGCTCTCTTCTTTTCTTCGTACTCTATTTCACACAACACACACCTTCACATCGAAATCCATCTGGTATATATATCCACACCAAGGATTTCAACATCTTTCTAGTCGGCATTCGGAATACTCAAGATTTTCTCAAACTCTGATCAGTCGGCTGAATCGTTGCTTACTAAGTGATGTGTATCAAAGAGATATTTGTAGAAGTCATCAATCATGTTGGCCAACCCTGAATGATCCCTCAAGAAGCTTGATCTCCATCAATTCCTCATCTAGATTAAGGTCTGATGCTCTGTCAGTTAGTTCTTCCTCAGTCTACTCTACCCAACACTTAGGTGCTCATATCTTTTCACTCTTTTATCATCAGAGGCTCAATCTCTGGAATGTAGCAGTCAGGGTACTCCTCTTGACTTCCCCAAGTCCACACTTTACTGAGATACTTCCTCTGAGAGATCTAGACCTGATTGTCAGACCTTGCTGCATGCTCTATTCTTGTTAACTGGACCAAAACACTCTTCAATCTGACTTCCAGTAGGGACCTATTATTTGCTGTGGATGTATGGGATAAACTTTGTTGCCATCAATGACAACAATGATGAAGCCACATAGTGTCTTTTGCCAACAATCTCCCCCTTTGGCATTGATGGCAACACTTAGTGAAAAATGACTAAATGTCATAGCACACTCCCCCTTGGCTGATGCTTTGTTCTTATGTACATTTTTCTGGAGCTCCCCCTTAGCTAGATTCCACATTTTTCACTGTTCCTCACTCCCCCTTTGACATCAATGGCAAAGGGTGGAATCTGCACACTAAAATTTGCAAAATTTAACCTATGCATAGCCATATAAGTATATATACAAGTTATACTTACATATACTTAAGTATATCCGTAAAAGTTGTTTTTAATTGGACAAATTCTATTGCCCAACTCTGCTTCATCCTGTCCAAAATTGAGATGTGACCACTTAGCAAAAATACAAAAGCTTCTGCCCTCTTTAAGTCTGTCGGATCACTGGTCTGGGCTATGGTTTGGGCATCAGTTAGGGTCTCATGCATTGCCTCTAACTTGGGGATAATCATCCTTCTTAATTCACTTAGCCTGTTTATTCTATTCTTCTTCTCCTTTTCAAGCCTCTTTATTTCATTTATAGTGGAAATAATCTGACACTCTTGATTCATTATGGAAGAGGTGAGAGGATCAAATTTTTGAGATAAACTTGACAGTTTGCTCTCTTGTTCTTCCATCTTCTTGGCAATGTTTGTTGTCACGGTGGACCAGGATAGATAAAATTTGTATAAATCTCTACCATTTTTAAGAGCATTTTCTAAGCTCTTTATCCCAATATCCAAATTTCTCCTATCATTTGTTATTAGCCCATGTACTTCAGAGAATCTCTTACCCAAAAACTCATTCCGGACTTTCTCTTCTACTGATTTCTCCAAAGAATCAAAATGTGTGCTAACAGAATTAACAAGAGATTTTAGATTACCAGATGAGGAGGCTGTAGGATCCTTTTGAAAGGATGGCATGATTTTCTCTAGCACACCGGATGCAATCTCTAATAGCTCATAGTCTTCCATGTGAGACTTCATAAGCTTTTCTTTTTCTTTAGCTTGAGCAAAAGATGTGACCTTCATTGTCTGGACTGGAGAAAGAGAGTCAAATTTGAGTGGTCCTTGAAACAACTCCAGTTCATCTAATTCCATCATTTCCTTGGTCAGGAAATCTTTAACTACTTCTGCAGAGTCTCTTGCCAGAGACAGAGTCTTCTTTCCTTGTGCAACCTTAGAACTGTCACCTAAGGTCTTCTCCATTTGATCTTCTTTTCTTCCCTTTTTCTCTTCTTCTTGACTTGCTTTCTCCTCTTGTCTTGCTTCTCCTTCAGTTCCAGAGTCTGTTGGGGGATCTGGAAGAGAGATATTTACTTCTTCATGGACTTGCTCTTCTAGAATAGAGGAATATATGTCCTTAGTCTTCTCCTCACCTATCTCCTTTGACTCTTCTACAATTTTCTCAGTGGAGTCTTCCTTTGATGCACTTAATCCTTCGACATCAGAAGGTTCATCACTTATGTCCTCTATAATAGGAAGATTGAATCTTTTATATGCATTCCAGAGGATGTCTTCAGTCTCTTTTGCCACCTGATCAATCTCTCCGAGCATAAGCTTGTTCATTCTGGCTTTGCTCTGGAACTCATCCTTGCAATCCTTGAAGATCATGTTCATTTATTTAGGAGTGATGGAAGGATAGAGTTGAATAGCTATCTATTCCCAGATCTCCATAGCATTCTCCTTAGCATTGTTCTTTCTCATTTCAAGCTCCTTCTCTAGGCTTTTGGGAATTAGAGATATGATTTCAATGAATTCTTTATTATAGATGTTTAGATACCTGACTGTAGCATCTTGCAAGATCTTCTGGTCAGCTTCATTACATTCATCATAGAATTATGTCATTGGTTGTAGATTTCCATCCACAGTGATTGCCTTGAAGACATCATCAATGGAGAGAGTAGGCCTTTCAACAAATTCTTCTGCTTCTTCTTTGTTCTTGCCGGCAGAGAATTCGACAGATATTTTCTTTTTCTTCTTCATTTTCTTGACCTCCTCATCTGTCTCTGTCTCTTCATCATCCTTGTGGCTTGTGTATGACCTTGTAGCCTTTGTTTTTGTTCTCTTCTCTCCTTTTCTGGATGTCTTTGCTTCCAATTTTGAGGCTTTTGATCTCTTAGAGGTGGCAAGTTCAGATCTCTTTGAGGATCTAGTCCAGGAGGGGGCTTGCACCAGAACACTTTCTTTTTCTGTTTCTTGTCTCTCTTTTTCTACTCTTTCTACCTTCTCTTTGTTGGCATCAACTGCCTCCTTAGATATGCCATATTTCTTGGCAATTTCCTCTACTTCCTTCCTAACTTTTCTCTTTATTTCAGGTTGCCTTAGTTCAACATGAATTTTCACACTCAATTCTTGAAAGGTGCCAAACCTTTCAGCCTCAGGGTCCTTAGGTTGACTTAGTAGGTGTTGGATATGCAGTTCCAGAATTTCCTCATCCACCTCATAGCCCATTGGCATAATCTAGACTATTCTGGGCTCTACTGCCTCCATTAGGCATTGATCAGTATCTACCATAAAACACACTGTATCTTTATATTTTTCAACTAGAGATTGGGGGATTCTCTCTCTTGCCTGCATCATGCCTTGGAAGTTTTTGAAGTTACCCTAGAGTGTTGTGCTTTGTGCCTTGGCATCACCAATCCCATACATATAATCTCTAATTTGTATGGCAACTGGTCTGTCATTTTGCCATACCCAACCACTGGATCCAAGTAGCTCATTCATATAGTAAAAGAATAGACACAATATCAAGCCACTGTACTTAAATGAATTCTTTTTATCCTTCTTTATTTTCTACAAATTCTCTAATAGTTGGTTCAAGAGAAGCTCACAAAGATCATAGTCAGCATTTTTCCTTAGCATTTCATATGCACTATATATAGTAGTTTTGGATACTAAATTCTCCCTGCTGGAGTGATAGATTTTGTAACCAATTATCATAGAGGCAAATTTGATATCTAGATCTATGATGTCTTCTATTGTCATTGCCCTCTTATCAAATTTTGATCCAGTAGCCTCACTTATAGTTTGGTTTTTGACTGATTTGAGAGTAAGCAATCCACCGGATGAGTGCAATCTGGTTACCGCCCTAATGGCATCTTTTGTGATCTTAAATGGCCTCATCAACCACATGAAGCTATCATGCATTCTACTTTGAACATACCTGACCCATTCATCTTCTGCAAAACAGGGGAAATGGATGCACTGTCCAAAATGCTTATCTCAGATGGCCTTGTATTGAGGTTTAAGTTTAAATGTTTCATCTACTAATTTCTTGTGATAGATATCCATCAGTGTGGATTCTCCAAATTCCTCAATGTTGGCGTGAATATATATCCTAACATCTTCTACATGTAGAACCCCATATGGAATGCTAGAGAATGTGCCTAGGGGATCAACTTCTAGGGATTTGTAAGGATGTTTCTTGAACTTAGGGCGCGGTCTATTAGTGATTCTAACAACATTTGGAGTAGCCATCTTTCAAAGGATTCAGAGAGAGATATTCAAGAGCAGAAAATACCTTTTACGCTTCTAGGGTTCATGATAAGTGCCGAAAAGATTGTTGGTTGAATCAAATTTTGCGGTTGATCCTTGAGAGAGAGTTGAAGCAATCTTGTTGCAGAGCTCTTTCTTCCTTCTTCTCGAATGTAAATGTGCAAATGATGAACAAAAGAACCCTTTTATTTCTACGCAAACCCTAATTCCATTTTGTAATAAATGCACAACTTATGTTATTCCAGTTGCCTTGTTCTCCTTGTTCTAAGAGATCTTTCTGGATCACTGAGATGCACTTAGAGTTATTCTTGGTGATTATTGACAATCTATCTACCTTTCTCCAATCATTCCATTTATCTGCAGATCAAGATACCTCAATTTTTTAATCATACCGGATCTAACTATGAAAATCCTATTCTTACCGGATGACTGTTAAACCGGATCAATCTTGGATGATTAACCTCTTCAAAACTTCTTGCGGATCTTTTATATTTTTACTAAGGGTTATTAAGATATCTCTTTGAGAACTCTTCAATCTGCAACATTCCATGTGCCAATTTTAGGCACCAATTGACTGGCTAGGGGAAATTGTTTTCTTTTGTGACTCCTCGTGAGCCGGAGCTCATCTATTTAGTTTCTGGAAGGAATATTAACACCAGATTCTGGTGCGGATCCATCCCCAACATTTTTTGTACTTCTCTTCACCCAAATCATGTTCATCTCCCTTTGAATTTCATCCGCATTCATTTTTCTTTTTCCTTTGTCTTGATTTTGATTATGATGTGCCAGACCCTTTTTGTCCTGATTCTTACTTCTGCAAAATTTGGTAATATGACCGGGTCTATTGCAATTGTAGAAAACAATATTTCTTTGCATATTTGACTGATATCCTCTAGATCTGCATTGATTAGCCATATGTCCCATTCTATTGCATGCAAAGAATCTACCATTGAATGAATTGTTTATTTACATATTTCTACATTCATGAGATTTGTGACCATACCTTTTGTAGTTAAAACACTGTCCAAAGAAGGATGAATTAGTCTGATTCATTCTTCTTCTACACTGATTTGCTTTATGACCAAAGTTATTGCAATTGTGGCAGTATGCATTGAAGGATGGATATCTTTGAGCATTTGGTTGTCTTATCGAAGGTCTTCTAGGCCTATTCCTTGGATTTGTTGATCCAGAGTTCTTCTAACTGGATCTGGAGCTTTCACCTTTCTCATACCCCAAGCCTTGCTTGTCATCTACCCTCTTTTGGCTTTCAAGAAGAACTTCAAGTTGAGTAGAGCTTATCTTGAATTTCTCTTTGTATTCATTTGTTGTTTGAAGATCCCTTTTAAGAGTGTCAATCTGATTCTCAAGTTGTTCTTCATTATCTCTAGCTTCTTCAAGATCAGATTCCAGATGCCTGATTATTCTATCCATTTTGTGACAGTCTTTTGACTTCTCCTTGAGAGATTGTTTTAGATTATCTTCAATTTTTCTCTTCTCTTCAATTTCTTGGGTGAATTTCATAACTCCTAATTCTATTTCATGTCTTACCATAATGACCTCTTTTGATAGCTTTTCACATAACTTGTTCTTCTCATTCAGATCTTCATGAGTATAATTGGCTTCACTTTGACTTGCTAATTGTTGAAGTAGTGCCTTTCTCTTTTTCACATAGATACTCAGTTTCTCTTTTAGTTCATTTCTGAAATGATCAGTTTGTTTGAGTCTTTCCCTCAAGTTATTGACTTCTGAGTGAGATTGCTCAAGATCATCTAGGGAAGACTGAAGTTGTTCCCTCATACCATATATATCCATTGAGATTCCCAAATTTTCCTCAAGCTGTTAGGCTCTATTAGGAGGAACTTAGCTCTGATACCAATTGTTGGAAACAAGGTAGATAACTGAGAGGGGGGGTGAATCAGTTATCTTAAATAATTTAACTTTCTATTCTTCTTTAACAATTAGTGCAGCATCAAAACTATAAGCATGCATAACCATGAGATCAGAGATAAAATCAATACACATAACACAATGATATTGATGTGGAAAACCCTATTAAGGGAAAAACCACGGGGTGACTAACCCAAGATTGTATTCTCTGTTAAAAGAAAAAGAAGTACAAAATGGCACTTGCCAATTAGGGCTCACTACCTGAGCACATTGCTCACAAGAGGCTCACTACCTACAAGAGACTTACTATCTACAAGGTATATACAAAGTAACTAGGTATTTGAACTGATTAGGGAAATCCACATATGCTAAGGTTCAGTTCTGGTTAGGCTCAATATACTAATCTGCTGCACTTCATTCTTCCTCTGCTTAGTGCTGCTATTCTGTCACATACCGGATTTGTATAGCTGCTTCCACACTACTCTCTACTTTTTTTTGCACTCTATTTCACACAACACACACCTTCACATCGAAATTCATCTGGTATATATATCCGCACCAAGGATTTCAACATCTTTCTAGTCGGCATCTAGATATTCAAGATTTTCTCAAACTCTAATCAGTCGGCTGAATCCTTGCTTACTAAGTGATGCGTATCAAAGAGATAGTTGTAGAAGTCATCAATCATGTCGGCCAACCATGAATGATCCCTCAAGAAGCTTGATCTCCATCAATTCCTCATCCGGATTAAGGTATGATGCTCTGCCAGTCAGTTCTTCCTCAGTCTACTCTGCCCAACACTTAGGTGCTCATATCTTTTCACTCTTTCATCACCAGAGGCTCAATCTCTGGAATGTAGCAGTCATGGTACTCCTCTTGACTTCCCCAAGTCTACACTTTGCTAAGATACTTCCTCTAAGAGATCTGGACCTGATTGTCAGACCTTGCTGCATGCTCTGTTCATGTTCACTGGACTAAAACACTCTTCAATTTGACTTCTGGTAGGGACCTATTATGTACTGCGGATGTGTAGGATAAACTTTGTTGCCATCAATGACAACAATGATGAAGCCACACAGTGTCTCTTGCCAATAGAGACTCCCATAAGACTCCGCTGCAATAAGCGCTAGGTCACCTTTCTGGGCCGTATCAGAGATGGCAGACTGATGAACATTTGTAACCAGCAAAACCTATTATTCCTTGAGGCAATGAAGATGGTCCTCGGTAAAGACTTCTTGGTCTCCAAGGATAGATATAGGGTAAATTCAGATATTTCCTCACGCTTTATGGCTTCTTTGTTGGACTTAGGAGAGGCAAAGGTGGATGTATTGATCATTCTACGGGGGGTATTCACTCCAGATATTCTTTTGGATGACTTAGACATGGTGATTGATGCAGAATTGGGGGTCGGTATCCCATGGCCGAGAGATCTAGAGAAGCTGCGGGAGGGACAGGAGGGCATAGCGAGGCAGTTGTTCCTCCTAAACATGAATGAGCAACAACTCAGAAGGAATAGGCTTTGGGTGGTTCGTGGGAGACACTTTCTTCGATGGGCAATTGGAATGGACACAGACGATACTCCTGTATCGCTTCAATACTTCATAGCCATTGCGAATACGAGGGGATTCTACTCGTAATGGCTGTAGGAGAGGTCGGGCTCTTAGGGCCACTTTTTTGGTGATTTTTGTGCTGGGGTGGTAGGATGGCAAGTTTTCAAGGAGTTGCTCAGTCAAGGGGCTAGGGATTTAAATGGTACTATGGTAGCCTCTCCAATGCTATGTGTTTCTTAGAGCCTCGGCTCGCCACTGGAGTGGTTTTTGTATTGATATAATTTCCTGTGTGAATCTTTTTGTAATAATATAATTACCCAAGTGTAAATCTTTTTGTATTAATGTAATTACCCAAGTGTAAATCTTTTTTGTATTAATATAATTTCTACTTTTTGTATTAATATAATTTGGTCTCTGTTATGGTTAGAACTTAGAGGTTTCTAATGTTGCTTCTTATATGTTTACTTTAATTTATATATGTTGATATGGATTTGGTGATGGTCTCTGACTCTCTATTATGGTTAGAGGTTTCTAATGTTGCTTGGCATTTGTTTGCTTTTTACTCTTGAGATAGGAACAACTAAGAGAGCTATAATATATGTGAACTCTCAATCTTTTTGGATTTAATTTGATTTCAATTTGGTTGTTTTTAGATAGAATTAATCACGAAATTTTATATGCACAAGTAAAATTACACTTTCTATTGATAGTGTAGTTCATCTACATGCATGATGCTTGAAATATTTGCATAATTAGGTTTTGACACTTGAACCATTAGATTTCCAAATATCAATGGTTGACATTTCATACAAGAAACCCTCTGCGTAATCTTATGTTGACTTGCTACCTCCGGTTGCCGGTTGTCTAAGTTGAAACCTAAGCCATCAAAACTGTGTTGTTTACTGACCCCTTATACCTAATCTTGTTGGTCATGGTTTGGTGGGGAACAGGTTAACCTAGCAAGCTAGCAGGGTCCACTTTTTAATTGTTTAAGAAGTTAATATGCGAGTAGGTTGTCGGTTAGTGAAGTCATGACTTCATGTCCTAATATTCATAAGCTGATCGGACCCTTAATCTAAGATTCTAGAGGTTACCTGTTGTCATCGGTTGCAGGAAGGGCGAAATCTAATAGTCACGCAAGGGCACATGAGGAATTTGTCGGGAGAGAATATTAGCTACATAGCTGTGACAGAATGACACATGTCAAAAAATCAAAGCTGGCATCCTATCCCACTAAAGACTTGATCCAACGGTTACAGGAAGGGTGAAATCTAATGGGCGCAAGGGCACATGAAGAATCTATTAGGAGAGAATATTCACTGCACGGCTGCGAGAGAATGACACATGTCAAAAAATCAAACCTGGCATCCTATCCCACTAAGGGTTGTAGGAAGGGTGAAATCTAATGGTCGCGCAAGGGCACATGAGGAATCTATCAGGAGAGAATATTCTCTACGTAGCTGTGATAGAATGACACATGTCAAAAAAAACTAAGCTAGCAAAAGACTTGATCAAACGGTTGCGCATCATCGCAAGGAGAATCTCTTTGGTTGGAATCTACGTTGCACAGTTGTGACATCTTGACACATGGCATTATCTTTTTTAATAAGTGAGCCACACTGACGCAGGGTAGGTAAGAGGTGGGCCATCACAAGCTATTATGCTACGAGGTGCTGCCACGTATCCGACTCATACATTTTCTGAATGGCGACGAAGATTGTCAAGTCTAGTCATCCAATCAGGACTGTGGATTTAAGAATGTAAGGAAAAGATCAATGGCCCAAATTCAAAGTTTCAAAAGAGAAAGACTTCGAAGTGCATTAATATAGAGAATTGTGCAGGTATTCTTGCCACATCAAGTTCATTAATATAGAGAATTGTATAAGAATTCAAGGATTAAGGTATTCTCGAGAGAGTGACTGTATTTAGAAGAAATCATCAGAATGAGCACGAAAGAGTAATCTCAAGCTTCTGCAAGCGCGGAAAACCAGTAAGTAACTGTTCCTCCTCTGTGCCTGGTTTTTCCAATTGTAGGTTAATTCTGAAGCTTTTTGGGCCATTGTCAACCATAACAACCTTAAGCTACCTTCATAAAAGAAAACTGAGTCAATCAGGCTAGCCTTCCACTTCAAAATGAAGCTTGGATGAGGAGCTTATGATCCAACTCCCTAGTTCTGCTAGAATAATTTTGAAATTGCATGGCCCAGGCAGAGCCGAGGATAAATTTCTTGACAACTACTATAATTGTCGGGACATCAAATTACCTGTCTGAGGTTGGATCCTCTTTGAGCAATGGCATAAGAGGATGAACTATAAGGCCCCTATATGTCATGCCTAGAAAGATCATTTAGCCAAGCTCATTTGTTCCAATGTTTTTCCCAACCCTGACTTAATTAGGTCAACAACATTAAGGTATAATCTAGCCACTAGGACAGTAATAGATGGAAATGGTTCAACATTGATCAAGTTTACCAAAGGATACATTGCCATTGTATTCGACTTGGACCTTGCAGCCAACAAACAAATTGACCTCAGGGCTTTAAAGAAAAAATACCAGACTATGAAACAACATTACAGGGAAAATAACTTACCAAAGCACAGGACAAGGGGTGTTGGTGGGAAATTAGTAAATATTTTAGATGATGAAGAGGAGCCTTTTCATTGTAGTATGTTTAATGAATATTTTGTTAGAACCTATCACAGTCTGTGTCAAGTATTAGGCAGAGATGCTTTAGAAAGAATGTCTATTTCTTTGATGATGATGGTTGTTGATATTCAGAAACTAGATGTCAAGGAACCATATGCCACTTTCATAGATGACCATATGCATGATCAAATGACAAAGATCAAAAATAATTTGTCTAAACTAGATGTCCAAGTTGAATTCATATGGTACTCCTTGTTGTGCCATATGTACTTATTTGATTTATTAGGGATGTTGCACCATAATTTGCATGTCAAGGATTCAAATGCTCAAGGGAACAAGCTACCAGTGCAAGTATGGACATGTATGCTAGATATGCACTATGTCACAGCAGATTATGTCATCTTTGAAGAATATTTTGTGAGGAGAATCCTTGGATTTTTGGAGCCAGAGAGTGAAAGGTTGCATCCTGATGTAATGGATTTCTTACGACCTCTGGACAAGACTCCCCACCTTGGAATTGATCACAATTGGGGTGATTGGTTCTATCATGAGCATACTACTTGTATAAGGGTCTATGGATGCTAGACTACACCTCACATACTGCCCAAATATGTGCCAAAGATGGTGGCATTTTTAGAAGTTATAAGGCAATTAAATGATTCTGACAAAAAGCACTTTAGGAACCGCAAGAAAGGTTCATTCTTCCCTTCTTCCATCAGATATTATGATTTTATGATCCCTTATAAGAGTGGGTTGGACCAAATTTATTTAGTTATGCAATGTTTTGGAATGTATTTGGAACAACCAAGGTTTTCTGACCCTGAGGGATTCATCAGCAAAACCAGATTCAGAGTCAACAACTACAAGGGAAGGATCCAGTACTTTCATCAGATTAATTATGATGAGGACATTGCCAAGAATTGTTTTACTATGAATGAAGTCCACCACTTGAGGATCATGTGGGCTACTATCATGGCCAGTGAGAATATGAAGAGAAACATGAATCTTGCATATCCGAGTGCATTTGTAGAAGTGCAAGACCCAATCGAGAGAATTGAGAAAATGCTAGATAATGCAAATCAGTTGATTGCCTCTGCCCCTATAGGAGAACAGAGATATGCTTATGAGCCTAGCAGCTTAAGTGGAGAGTATGATGTAAAGAGGGAATCAGTTGGCTCCTCCCCTGCCAAAAGGGCCAAGAATATTGATTTGGAGAACCCAGAGCAGATAGAGGTAGTTGACCTAGAGGGGGAGGAGGAACATGCACAAGAAACTGGAGCTTGTTCACCTAATAGACTGAGACCTTATTCATCCCCAGAGAATAGAGTGATGAGAGTAATGAGAAACCCTACTTTTGATGTTGAAGATGTTAGGGTGATGGCCTGTGACAAGTTTATGGAGGATGATGAATTTGTCAACACTCCTGAATTTAGGAGCTATGTTTTGAAAGTGAAGAGTGAGGAATTTCAGAAGAAAATTGAAGATGCCAAGGCTAGAGCAGACCCAAAGGAGTATGATGTTATTACTCAGAGGGTCCTAAAAGAAGTACAATAGTCTATAAGTAAAATGACTCCAAAGGAAGGGAGAGCACTGGTGGAAAAAAGTAATGTTCTACTTCTACCTCAATGGACTCTATCAGTTGTCATTGCATTTGATACAATCACCAGAGATGATTCAGATGTGACAGGGGAAGAGATTGAAAGGGCCCTCTCTGGTGCAGCCTTCAACCCTAAATTCAAAACATTTGTAATGTGGGCTCTAGCCACAAACAACAAAAAGCCTAGGGTTCAATTAGGAGAGATGATAGGGGATGTAATAATAAAAAGAGTATCTGATACCCCTGCTCTTCAAGCTGTAAGCCTAAATCTACAAACTGCATAATTTATAGAAGCAACTGCTAACAAATTGCAAAAGGATTACAATAAGCTGCAACTTGATTATTCTCAGGTAGTTGCAAAGATAAACATGTTGAAGCAGCAACTGTCATTGGTAGCCAGTACTTCAGTTCCTCCTCCAGTGATCCCAACTACAGAATCTATTCCAGTGGATACAGAGCCTCTCCTTATAGAGATTAGAGAGTTGAAGGAGGATAACAAGAGATTGAAGGAGGAAAAGGATAACAATGTTAAAGAGATGATCACCAACTTGATCAAGAACAAGGTGACAAATATTTTGACCAAAGTTGATGGCAGTTGGAAATCCTACTCACAGTTGAGACAAGCCTATGAAAAGCCTGAGTCTGACAAACAGAGACTATTGAGCTTTAAAAAAATGGTTACATAGAAATGAAAAAGTCAAAGAATTTATGAGTTGTGCCAGGTATGATTCCAATGCACCTTCTGACATACAAAAGGTGCTTAACATGTTGAAGTGTTTTCATGATGTGGCTAGTTTCTAATTAAAATTTGATTCAATTGTGAAAGAGAGGTTGCGGGGTTTTGAAGGGTTGGACACTAAGTGGTCACCTCCCATCTTGGATGGTGCTGGCAAAACAAAAGACTTGGACAAGTGGAGAAATGAGATTGTAGACAATTTTTATCGATTAATTCCCACTTGTTGTGATGTAATTGCAAGTGATCCAACTATGAGTATGCAAGTACTGAGCTTAGTGTTGGACAATCTGTACACTCTTGAAATGAATCTTTCTACATTCTGTAACCATGTAAAAATTATGCTAGATGCCAGGTATGTTAGCCATAATGGCCAGATTGAAGAAATACTTTCATTCCCTTGGCCGACAGAGGAGACATACAATGACTAGAATGACAAATATGGAACTGAGGATTGACAAGCTTTTGTTCTCTATATCTGTAACAATTTGAAGTACAATGTATTCAATACTGATAGCATGTTCCTGATCTATAAAGGAACTATCTTGCTCATTGAGTCATTTCATAGGGTTGGTTGTTTTAGACTTGGCAAATTTTGATGGAATAATAAGATACGGTCTTGCTGGGTGGCATAAATTTAGCAGTTTCATGTTGTTTTTAAATGAGTAATGCTTGTTGCATGTATATGGTTATCTGTCTCCAAGTTGTGTGTGTTTTTCTTCTGAATCTAAATAGCTTAGGGTTATTTAGAATTTTGGAACATTAAATGAATGAAGAAATGCAGATTATGTTTATTGTTTATATCATAAAATACTCACCGTTCGATGAACATTTGACGGATGGTTCTAGTTGCATTTCAGAATGAAATGCACATAACGCTAGGCTTGCGAACTTACATCTCCAGAATCACCCTAAACCCTTAGATTTAAAAAGATCAATAGTTTAGAGATTACTATGAGCTGTCAATGTAGGACAGTTGTTAGACATGTACTAATAGTGACACGTTGAAACTTGACTTGACGTTTCATTCGCTAAAAAAGTCACTTCATAAAAAAAAAGAAAACTTTCTAGTTTCTACTTTTTACTGCTAAGCAATTTTATTTTTAAGTGAGAGCCGAGAGGATCAGCACACGGGGCATCAGGGAGATTTCATATTGCTCATTGCAGTGCACCAGGGAGATTTTAGATTGCTCATTGCAGTGTCATTTCCAACAAAGCCGGTAAGACAAAACATAGAAACCCTAGGTTACGTTTCATCATTTCTTAAAATCTTATTTTGTCAAACTTTACATTTAGGGTTGAGAGACTTAAGAAAAATTTCATACTGTATAAGCATGTTTACAACCACTAGCAGACTAGACAAAGTTTTTGGGAAAGGCAGAGCAAGTACAGATAAAAAAATAGTTTATTCTGAATTGCTTAAAACCTCAGGTTTGACTGATGAATACCATGATATTTATGATCCTAACATGTATGGTAGATTTACCTCAAAACTCAAATTTTCATGTGAGAATAAGGCTACCAAGAAAAAGAATGTTGATAGTGTCAATGCACCATGGGTAACTAGATTAGGGCGCATGATGTTACATAAGGTTTTACCTTGCCTAGAATTTATCATGGTCTGTGCCCACAATTATGATGGTAACAAAAGAGCAATTGTAAATAAGGATACCAAAGAAGAAATTTTATCCATTAACGCAGAAGAATTTGGAAAAGTGTTGGGGTTTACAACCCAAGAATTTGGAGATGTCCACATTGATCTAGAAAAGATTACTAGTGATTATGAAGCAGCGGATGAAAGGAGCAAAAATTCTTTCTTAAATAAAATAGTTGAAGAAAAAAACATCTTGAAAGATAACCGTAAGCCTCCTTATCCTTTGAAAATTTTTAAATCATGGGCTCATGATACTATTTCCATGCTAGCATTTTGCCTCGGACTGGATAGCAATTGGGAAGTGGATGCAAGCCTCCTTGAAATGGTATATAATAGCCATTATGGTAATGGTGTACAAGTCAAATATAAATTTATTGAGAACATTGTAGAATCCATGCATAAACAATTTTTAATGATTAAAGGAGGTTCCACCAAGACATTGAGGTTCACAACATACTTGTGCTATTTTTTTCTATTCAAATTTAGTGGAATGTTTCAGAACAACAAGCTTTAGATTCAGCCCTATAGCAATGCTGAGGAAAATAAAATGGCTCCAATATATGATTGGACCACTAAGATAAGGATGCGTGATTCTCGACAGAACTACAATCATTTTGTAGACTACTTTTTGGCTCCATTGCATCAAGCAATTACAAATAGTCCAATGCCTAGATTGCCTATATCATGTAGAGATTTCATTCAACTAGGAAAATAAATACAATTGGCTAATTGGTACTTATTGGAAGAATATACTATGCTAATATTTTATGGATCAAAAGTAGAGCCATACAAACTTCCAATACATGTGACAGAAAGGGTTTTTGCATTGGAATATGTAAGGCAGATGCAGAGTACTTATGAACTACACTTTGCCGGTTAGCAAAAGAAGACCTTATTTCCTTCTTTACCTTTTTCATGTGGAGGGTTCACACTCGAGAGAAAAGCATTTAAGGTGGAACAAGATCTTTTAAAAAATTTTAATTTTGATATTGTCTATCACTGGCAGTATGATCCATGTGACACCATTAAAACAATTATTGTGGCCAATAGGAATGTTGCAAGTAGAATTCAACATCAAAGTAAACCCTTGCTTGAAAACTTGAGAAACAAGGATTCCTGGGATGAGGTCAAAATTGTAATGGAGAAAACTGCTGTTGAGAAAGGTATTTCTTTTGAACAGTTGTCAGTAGAAATTATGGCATTACACTAGGTCCAAATTACAAGAGCACCAATAGAGAATGAAATCAAGAGGTACAACAATTTTTATAGAAAAAGTGATAAACCATCTATTAGAGCAAAAATGTCATACTATCTAGATGATTCTGTTACAAAAAAATCTTGGACACGGTAAAAAATTGTTGCATTTTGGTCTATGAGGAAGGATCTAGGTGAACCGAGAACTGATGCAGACTATGGAGAAATTGATGAAGATGAAGAGTTTAGAAAATTGTGGAATATAAAGCATCACAATGAATGTGAAGATGAAGAAACTAAAAGTGATAGAGATAATGAACCTGATGATGATAGGGATGAACAAAGCATTTACAAACCTGGTTTAAGTCAGAACACAAAAAAATTATATACTTCAGGAGCAGTCATAGTAGAAAATTTGGGTTATCAAGGTGGTGGTTTGGGGTCCCAAGGACAAGGCATTTGGAAACCAATAGATGTAGTCACCACTGCCAGAAAACCATTTGATAAACGAGGCTTTGGAGCTGGATCAACTGATAAAATACACCAAGGTCAGACAAGTAGAACTAAAAGAATTGATTTTGTTATAGATTCAAATCCTAATCCTCATGGTCAGATGCAATCACAACTTGGACATGCCCATGGTGGAGAGCTGAGTGCGACTGGCACTGCCACTGGTGGAGAACTTAGTCAACATGTGCTACAACAACAGGTCCAACAACAAGTTACACACAAGAGGACACCAATACAAGATACCACACAAACACTCAGTGATCAAGGGATGCACAAGAGATAAAGGATTATGGTAGGTCCAAGTCCAACTACCAGTTCCACTACAAAGGAATTATTTCCAGGCACTCCCCCAGTTAGTGTGGCTATAACAGAAATTGCAAGTACTCCTATTCCTTCACCATTCAAGCATTCCCTTATTCCTGTGTCCCCAGGTTTTGATTACATTGAAGAGTTTAAAAAGAAATCAAAATTGTATAAAAAGGATAAGAAGCAACTGATGGAGAGTGTTTCTGCTGTAACTTTAGGTCCTGCAACAACCATGATATTACCCACATTTGACACAAATATAGAAATCATGGAGTACACAATTGTTGTTCCCACAGTTCAAAATAAACCAGAAAATTAGATGGATCGATCTAAATTTTAGGTGAGCAGTTTGCAATTTAATTTTTCTGGATTAAAAAATACTGACAAAATTAATATATCAAATAAGAACAATGAATTGGTGTACATATCATTGCTAAAGCATGATAGAGAGAAAAAAAGTTGCAGAATCAAATAGAAAAAATACAGGTAGATTTAGCAAACGAGAAAGCAACAGATAACAAGAGCAATGAATTAGAAAAAAGAATAAAAAAATCTGCCTCTACATCAACAAGCAAAAAGGATAAACAAACAGAGGTGGAATTGAATGGACTGAAGCAAGAGTTAGATGAGATCAAAAAGAAATATAATGAGGAAAAATCCACTTCAGAAAAATTAAGATAGCATTGGGAAAGCAAATGAACAGTGGGAACAAAAATTGGACAAAGAGAGGCAAAAAAATGGAACATTGGCTGCACAGCTTATGGAAGAAAAAAAAGAAATAAAATCTTGTCAAAAAAAGTTAACTGAATTTTGTAGACAAACAATCAGGCACATGAAACAAGAGATCTGGGAAGAAATAATGTAGAGGTTTGATCAATTGTGTGAATTATTTCAAGTCATTGATGCCATGAGACTACATTTTGATAAGCTAAGCAAATATTTAATGGACAACACAAATCTGCAACTACAGGTAGAAGAGAAATCTGCAAATCAAGTTCTAGAAACAGTCTACAAATCCAGTGACAATGAATTGATTTCAAAAGGCATTACTAATCGGATTGAACCCGCAATGAAGGTGACATCTATCATTAAAAAGTGTTCAAGAATGAGTGAAACAATAGAATTTGTGATTGAGGCTGCAACAAAGATTAAGGAGGATGAAAAGGTAAGGAACTTAACAAAGCTTGGTTTGCCACAGGGGTTTGACACAAATGACCAATTCATTGGAAAGGATAATTTCAGAAAGAAGATGGAGGATGCAACAAAGATTGATTTGGACTAGTTTCTTGGGAACCCAGATGAGGCGAACTTTTTGGATTTCATCAAACAACTGATACTCTTGAATGTATATTTGGCTTAAACATTCAAGTCAGACCCAGGATCCAAATTGAAATTTGATCATACATTGTTAACAAAAAATTCAAGTCAGACAACATCAACTAGAAGAAATGACAATTCCACCACCTGCACAGTGGAATTTGCTAAAAAAAATGTTACAATGATTTGATATTGATATTATGAGTTTCAACTTTCTGAGTTCCAACTTAGCTCTGTGTAGAGTTGTCTTTAACTCTTGAGCAAGATTTTTCATTGCCTCTATGTACTCTTTCATTTAAAAATCAATAGAAAATTCAAATTCAGTAATGTGTTGATGTTCAATTATCTGTATTATTTAATTTATCAATTGAAAATAAAATCTGGTTTCAACTACTAAATACACATTCAACGATTGCTGATGTTCATTGTTCTATATCCTACTATTGTTAATATGTTAAATTAATTGTATTTACCATATCAAATCAAAAACCAAAATTCTACTTTACTGCAAATTCTATGTTTTATGCACAAATAAACTTTAGCAAGGAAATATTAAGCATTGAGTTGAATGATGAATCACTGAGTACATGTAAAACTTATCAGTATGACACAATTAAAATATGAAATAATTAATAATATGTTAATGTATTCAATTTGATTCACAATTTCAAGGAATACAAATTTAAAATATCATCAACTACAGTTTTGGAATATAATTCATGAAATGCAGTATAAATATCTAAAAACTACTAATTCACTTCCATGTCCCAAATCAAGTTAGGGTCCTCAAACTGATGTTTAGATAAAGAAAAAGAGTCGTCTTGATTATGAGTCTAGTCTTCATTTTCTTCATCTTGATGCTGAGTCCCAAAGTCAAATTCATCTGTCATTGTGTCACTGTCATTTGTCCCACCACTACTAGCGTTTGAACTTGAAGATTTGCACAACCCTCTTCTTTCACATATGGACTTCCAAATTGTAAGTGCCCTTTCATAAAGAAATTTTTTGACATTATATGCACTTCCTAACACCCTCAAGCAATTTTCCAAATTCTTGTCTAGTTTGTTTCTTATCTTTGATTTCAAAAACCCCAATGCATTGAAAACTCTCTCATCTTCCACCATTCCCAATATCATTGTTTGACATAAATCAGCAAGTTTGAAATATTCTGATATTGAATCACGTAATATTTCACTTTGACCCAAGTTTTTCCAGGCCTTTGTTATTGATCACATTTTGAAGGGATTGTCGATGGCATTAAATTGGTCTATCATACTTCTTGCAAACCGACTACATTGTCCTTTAAGCTTATTTCCATCTATAATTCCTTCTATTTGTTGTCCATTGCATTCTACACTTTTTGAAAAGTGTGTGGTCAACATAGTTATGTTTTGATGAAAAATGATTGGGCTATCTCGGTGGCCTTGAACCCAAAATTGAGGATACACAATAGACATGGCATCAAGTATTTCATCTCAAGGGAATCAATTATAAATCTCTGTCAAAAGATTTCTTGCAATTTCCTTCAAATTACTACTAACAGATTTAACAAGGCCATCAAAATCATCCTTTCTAATAGGCACTTCTTTGATAGAGCGCCTGACTGTCTTACAATGGTGCATTGGTATCTCAAATCCACGTACAAAGACACATAAATACCCACTTGCATTAAACTGTAAATAATTTTCATGATGATTCAAATATGTAATTATTTGCCACCTATAAAAAATTGGGCTTTGAGAAGTTAGATCTAGATATAGATTATCGAGGGCCATGCATGTCATTCTACGTAGTTTGCTATACTCATAGATATACATAGTTATGTCTTGGGCTTTCTTCACAAGATTGTTCATTTCATCCAGCATGGAGAGAAGACTAGCTAAAGTTAAGAGTGCCTCTATATCGCTTGACCTATTAAGAGGTCAGGAGGTTTGTCTACTATGTTGCGATGCTTGTACATTGTTCCAATCAAGGATGGATATTCTGAAAGAACTCGTTGAGCTAGTCCATGCAAGGAGATCCATCTGGTATCAACATCCTTAAGAAGCTTGTTTCCTGCTATTATTCCCTCAGCAAAATTTTGAAATTCCGCAAAGTGTTTGGGACTTCGGCAAAAGTATGCATGGAGCTCGCGGACTAGATTTTTAACTTTTGATACTGTAGGAAACTTGCTTACAATTTTAAATGCTAAATTCATTCTGTGGGACATGCAGTGAATGGCAAGCATGTATGGTGCACAAGTAGTTTGTAATTTTATGCAAAGACCGGTCCTATGACCTTGCATTACTGTAGCTCCATCAACTCCTACACACACCAATTTTTTGGCAATTGTCAAGTCATCCATATCTGTAATTTGATTCAAAGACTTCTTAACTAGTTCAAATATATGTTGTGATGTTGAACTATCCTTCATTTTATGAACACAGAGTAGATGAGCTCGACATACATGTTCTTTTACAGTATACACATGCATACAGACCCAAGAAGTATTATCTACCATAGTAACTTCATCTAAAGATAATGCAATGAAGTTTGACTCTTTTACATTCTCCTCTAAATCTTGCTTTTCCACCGCAGCGAGATAGTTTGTCCATTCCCATCCAGTGTTTATTGACCAATGTGTGCTAGGATAGTGAGGAACACTCAAAAAAGATAATAAATTACTATACTCTAGGTAGTCTGTCATAGGACACCGTCTGGACAAAATATGAAAAATAACACTCGTCTAAATAGTTTTTGCCAGTTGTGCTCCTTCCATTGCTTTTCCAAATTGAGCCTTGATTGTACCTCCACTTGCAACAAGCTTCGTCATTCAAGTTTCTTACGCTCATCATATTCCGTAGCATACTTCACATGAAGATATTCTTCCTTTGATTTCCATCTTACTACTGATGTTTCCTTTCCATCTATGATTTGTTTTTCATAAACTTTACCTATATGCTTTTCTATAGTGTCAAGCTTTAGCTACAATTTCTTATCTCTTTTACATTTCCAACTACAAATCACACACTTGCATTCTGTTGGTTGTTCATCTTTGTTTGCTTTCTCGACTGGTTCAATGAATGGGTACTTTGACACCCAATCAAGCTAAAAATTCCTTGACGTTTCACACTCACGCCCGAGTTTTGAATCTTTTGATTTGCCTTTTGTTTTCTTCTTGCCAACATCATCTACAGTGCTAGCATTTTCTTTTTCATCCAAGTCAATTATCTCAATCTGGCTAACCAGGGTATCCCTTGGAACATCTTCGGTGGTATTGCCATCCTCATTCTGGCTAACCAACGTGTCCCTTGGAACATCTTCTGTGGTATTGTCATCCTCAGTCTGGCTAACCAAGGTATCCCTTGGAACATCTTCTGTGGTATTGCCATTCTCATTCTGGCTAACCAGGGTATCCCTTAGAACATCTTCTGTGATATTGCCATCCTCAATCTGGCTAACCAGGGTATCCCTTGGAACATCTGCTACGGTATTGTCATCCTCATTCTGGCTAGCCAGGGTATCCCTTGGAATATCCTCTGCAGTATTGCCATCCTCGTTTAAGTCAATGGCAATCCCACCTTCTGGTGGTAGTGAGGTATTGTGAATGGCTTCTTCATTATTATTTGGTGCAAGAGTTGATGGTGTAGCTCCATCTTGATTTGATGGATCAGAAACATTGCCAATTCAAAAGTAAGACTGTATACTAACTCTACCTTTTCTGCGTTTTGTTGGCCTCCCAATCCCTTCACCACCTTGAGGAGTCTTACCCTTGTCACACTTGTGACTCGACATCTTGATCTCCCACTTCGAATAAAAGCTGGAAAAAATGTCTTCTTGTTTAAGAAGGACATATTCATAGAATATAGATCCCATTCCCTACTAAATATCTTCTTTAAGATTGAATCAAGAATGGAAGAGGGATAAAGCCATAAAGAAATCTTAAAACACTAATACTATGAAGAAATGATCACTCACCTTTAATTTTAGGTTTTCACTAACTTGCTATTTGCTAATGCAGGAATGCCTGTGTTGTATGTTTGTAACTTTGCCTACGATAAAATTCAAGGTGCCAACTCCAACTTTTGAAATCCGAATCGAGAGCTCACAAGTCACAAGTTCATAACTGAAAAAAATGTGTAAGAATAAATCAGAGTTTCGATTGTATTTATATCATTCCATATTTGGTGAATTTCGTGGGAATTCTATATGGTATATCAAAAAGATTTGGCAAATCCCGTGTGATTATATAAGGAATACATTTAAGTGTCGACAAATCAAACCTCGATGGACTACATACATTGAAATTTCCAAGGCGAATATGGCCCTAAGATTAGCACGGAGGTGTCATGAAAATTGGCGAAATGGCCCCTCATAATCAACTAATTATAAGTTTTAATTGGTGAAATGGGCCCTCATGCGCAGTGACCATGTAATGGGGTCGGCGAAATGGGTCCTCATGCGCAGCGACCATTTAATGGAGTTGGCAAAACGTGTCCTAATACACAATGTTGTTTTAATAGTATTGGCGAATATATAGGTGATTTAGTACTTGCTTCCGAAATTCTAGGCAAAAATATTAGTCGACCCATTTAAAATGTATAGTTTGTTATGGCAAAAATCTTACTTCATTGATTCTCATAAAATAAATTGATGGCGAATGGATATGGATTCAACCGATAATACATAAAAATCAGGCGATTTGACCACCCTGTTGGATGCGATTTATTCGTCAATTTTGACTTGGCCGATCGGCAATATTCGCCAATTGGTGAATATTTACCACTAAAAAAATCTCTGCCATGGACTCCGGGTTTGCACCTAGGTTTGGCATTGCATTATAGTTCTAAGTATTTAAAACTAATCTTCTTTTATGTCTATCCCACATCTTTTCATCCATGAGACTTCATCCTTTGAGGCATTTGGCTTTTCAGTTCATGCACAATGTTCTTGTATGTAGCGGCCATGTTGGCTCAAGCTGTGGGCATGTTGGCCAGGACCGTGGGTTTGGCTTTATTTTCAGCCAATGGCATTTGCTAGGATGTTTTTAAAGATCTACTATTTAGACCCTTTCGTGCAATTCTGTAGTCATTGTATCCCATGAGATAACATCTAAATCCAGTATTCAGTTAGTCAGTTTACGAGCCTTGTCTATGATTCCACATTTTGGATACATGTCGACCAGGTCACTTGCAACATTCTAAGATGACAAAAAAAACCCTATTCCAAATCTCGCATTTCGGGTGCAGGCAGCATGGATGCTATCAAAGATCATCAATTTTGGCTTTACTTTGCCATTTACATTTTCTTGAAAGCTTCTAAAGCCTCAAACAGATCCATTTTGTGTGTATCCTACAATTATTGCATTCCATGAGATGACACTCTTTTGAGGCATATAGTAGAGCATGAGTGTAATTTATATGAGTGGGTAGATGTATTTCATTTATTAGTCATTCTTTTCTTGGCTTATGAGACCTCATTCAAGCATTGTTAAAGTTGTATCTTCTTCAGGCCATTAACCATACTAGAAAAATATAATTAAATAATTACAAAACTGTCTATGTTCTCTATAAGGAGACTATACTTGAATGCCCTTTGATCTGCTTGACGGTTTGATAGTAATGAAGTTAAGTATCATAATATGAAGTTGAATGTTTCTTTAACCTTGTATGACTATTTGCATTTGATTTGATAGTTATTTAGTTGCCTATGAGGCTCAGTGTTATCTTTGATTTTGTAATATCTTTATTTTCCCTCTCGTGTTATTTTACCATTGCAATTTGGATATGGTTTATAGAATTTATTGCCTTATTAGGTAATTTTGCCTGCTAGTTGGATTATAACTTGGGATTTAGAGTTATGTTCCAGTGAAGCTATCAAGGTTGGCTATAAACTATAAAGAATATCTGCAAAGGTGCTTTCTATTTATTCTTTAAAAAAAAAATATTTATTATGCCAATATAGTTGTTATGTAATAGTCAGCATGAACAGAGGTTAGAACACCAAATCATCCCTTGTGAGAAACAGAGATTAAACAATAGTTTGTAATAACAAGCAGCATCATGTTTTACCATTTCATTGTTACCATAGATAAACACCTAAGATGGGAACTCATTAAAGGAAGCTTCTTATTCCTAAACAAGGAAATTACCTTTATATAATTTAGTATCTATGTGTTGAGCACATGATCAACTGAATCTAATTCACAAAACAGGCCAATGTTTAAATTTCAACATGCTATATGTCACTTGCATAGGGCATATGAAGCTATCTATTTTGTAAAGATGTGCTACTTGATTCTAAGTCTTTTAGAGTTGTTGGGGATTGTGAATGGTTATTGGATTGTTTTTAATTGGGTTTTGTATACCCCATTTGGTTAAGCAAGATGAGCTTAGGTCTAGGATATTGACTCCTCGCGCATGGCCTTGAGCACTTGTAAACGCTAAGGATGCACACGAGAAGGCCTATCCGCATGTGGGGCGTTAAGTTATCTATTTGTGGGGCATCAATTTGGGCATGATTGATTCTTCGTGGCACTCTAGTATCTGGTACCTTAGTAGTCTTGAGTAGTACCCAACCTATGATTGGATGAGTATCTCTATGTTATGACTGTAGCTTTATGCTTTGTTTTCCATGTCTTCTCTGTGATTGATGTGAGTGTTGGCCATCATGTATACCTTGGTTGTTGTTACTTCTGGTTGGGCCTTGTGACTACCTTCGAGCATGCTGGGGTGGTCTCTTTTGAGTCTACATGGTTGGGAGGCATTGCCACCACCATTGGGGACCGGTGTACAGGTTTTTGGAGTACTAGATGGAGATGTTCTCATTCTCTGTTACCCTATCTATTGTTGTATCTATTCATTCATTATATCATATTTAGGACTATGTTATTGTACTTGTATATTATACTCATGGCTATGCCATTGCACTATATATTCTTTTATGTAATTGTGCTCTCTTAAGAAAGAGAATGTAATCACGTAATTTAATGAGAAGATATGAGATGTTTCTTTTGGTTTATGGATTCTGGTGTGGGTATCAGACCCACTTACATACTATGATGCTTTTGGATTCATGTTTATAATCTGGAATGGGTTATAGGAACATTTGGGTTGGTGTTTAAAATGAATGTAATTTTTTAATGTTTCTTTGGAGAGTGATTTAGTCCTCTCCTGCGGGTTGTTCATTCAACCATACTTGGCCATGTATGTTGTCTATCTTTCGAGTCAACAACTACATCTTGTGTATGTTATCTACTTATGTAAAAAAAAAATACTTTGGATCTCTTTTGGCCCTTACCCTTCAGGGATGCAGGGAGGGATGATAGAGGTTCATCTATGGTGTAATGGAGAGGTAAATTTTCCTCATTTGGATAAAGATAATTCAAATGGTTTGAATTTTAGTTCTAAGAGCAAGCTTCATCCTAATGTGTGAAAATTGGAGGAGATTTGTAAGGAGAAGGAAAATATTAGGGAGGGCTTGGATGGTGAGTTCCATGAAATAAATGCCATTATCCGTACACTAAGGCCTCGACATTCACTCACCCTGATGTCCTCTAATATGGAAAATAGGAAGATGGTTTAGGTTGATAAGCATTCTAGTGGTGCTTTATTTTATTCTAACATAATCTTAGCTATTAAAATGGGAATATTGCAACAAAGGAAATTGACTCAGTTGAGTCAAAGGCTAAGGTTGTTAGTAGGATACAAAGTTCCCTAAATCATTTTATCTTCAAGATTCCTTGAGTTGATAGATCTATTGTTGTTATTGGATGGTCTACCCTATTTATTTTTCTTGCCCCTATTAGTGGGGTGATGACGGTTTGTTTTTGTATTGTTATCTATCTATGTTGTTGTTCTATGTCATTGTTTAGGAGTCTATGGGGTATCTTTTCTAGTCTATGTAAAAGGGTGGGGACCCTTCAAAATCCATCTGTTACCCATAATAAATTAAAAAATGTATCAAAGATACATTTTTAGGAGGGGTTCTTGACTAAATGGGTGCCTATGGAGAATGTGACAATTTAGTTGATCCCTCCTTCATGTTTTTGCAAATGGTATAGAGGTGGTGCTATTTTATACTTGTCTTAGGAACACAGTTTGAATGATTAAGCATGGGAAATGATGAATAGTGGCTAAATGGAAGGTGGACTTCTTGGGCATGTTATGAAATTTGAAATTTGAAAATATGGGTCAAATCTACTCTTTTTTTAACCAGTAAATTGTAGTCAAGGGGGACCGCTCCCTTTATATAAATGTAAGTTTAAGAGAGAATTACATATTTTAGGAGGTAAAATACAAAATCCCTTGATCTTTCCTTCTATCTTTCAACCTATTATACATGGTAGTGCACTTCCTCTTATATAGACAAGGGTATAAACTACAAAGACAACTATCCATTAGCTATGTAGATATATACTTGCAGAGGAAAGCCTTACTCCATGTTGAGAACTAGCTAGAATTTTGCAATAGTCTCATTGGATTGTAGATATAAGATAGGTTTGAGAAATGCAACCCCTTTTACAACTTTCATCCTTCTTCTAGCTTCTTTCGTGGGCTTATTTATGGAAATGAAAGGCCTCCATGAGGCCTAGAAAACCCTATTTTTCACATATATGGTAACCATTGACAAGAGGAACCCTAGCATGAACAACTGATTTAATGACAATATCATCCATCCCACCTAAATATTTCTTTTTAATTAACAACTTTTCTAACCTCATTATAATATCTTTTTTTTAGCAAGGTCCAAAAGAATTGAGACAAATATCGATGCCACATATAAATTCACACAATACTTGTAATTTATGACCATAAAATCCTACCCAAGAAACCATTCAATAGCATGGAGGATATAACCATTATGCGGTTTGAATATACATCAGAGTATATATTGAAATATGGGAAATGAACTGAATGTAGAGAGGATGGGAGATCTGCAAGATAAAAGGCATTTCATCATTAAACAATAAGCCAATATACTCGACCGTAACAAATATCTTGAATGTTCCATACTTGGAACAAGTTGAACTAACCAAAATGATTATGGAAATAACTTCAACTTTAAATTATTTGCACCAATACATTTTATAATTAATGTCATTAATACACCTCACTTTGGATCAGCTAGCTTTGGCTAACTTGGGTTACCAATTATCTCTTTCAAATTTGGACATGGACATAGGCTTGAATCAATGATGCTATCCTCTTTCATAGTAATAGTATTGTTTGGAACTGTATCTAGTTCATCATTATTTTCTTTGTATATATTCCCTATGGTGGAATTATCCAAATTATCCAAAAGTGGCCAAACTTGTAGTAATAAATTGTTAATCTTCTAATTAGGGGGCTTTATCTTCTTAACTAGATTGATTACTATCCTATAATCCCTTTCTAGTTCCACAATTTTGTATTTAAATGTTTTGTATAGTTGAAGACCAAGGATAAGGGCTTGAATTTTGACTTCATTGTTAATTCCTTCTTTGCATTTTTTCAAGGATGCACCAATAACATTTCCTTTTTCATGATTACCTTTTGAAGCACCATCAAAATTCAATTTGAACCAATTAGGTTTGGGGGGAATCCAAATGGCATCTTTTATGTGGTTGGAAGACTTAACTCTATTCATCTGCATTTATGAGAGGGGTCGAGGATTGAGCGGGGAGTCATGTCCACTTTCAAAAGCTAACCTGTGCCACATTTACATCCACATATTCAAACTTTGGAAAGAAATATCTAATCTAATGTAAAAAATTATCTAGGTAGAATTTAAATTCTATTTGTCATTGTGAATGTAAATTTAAACTCAATGAAAATTCATAATCAATTAAATCATGTACCAAGCCTTCATACTTAAGATATTAATATATAAAATATTTAACCATTACAATAAAATAAAAGCAATTGTATTTGCTAAGTAAACAAAAGAAAAAAATACTTTATAATTTAAAAAGAACTAAAAATTTAATTGTGATTTCAACTTATAAGCTCTTAATCCCAAATAAATAATTTTCCATTTCACCTATCATCCCACACACAAATAAATATCTCAAATATACACCTTATTCAAAAGTATGAGTTGGATAACTGATGCCTTGCGAGTACTCATTCATGATATTCTATGATTGTTCTTGAATTAAATATCTGCTTCAAAATGATATCTTCCAATGAAATAATGACTACTTCTATGTGAATGGAATCTATTTGAGGGAGGAAAAATAAATTTAATAAGCTTTGGATAAGACGACGTCTACTGCAAACATGTTTATGTAGTATATTTAATGAAATAAATGATGATTATGATGACTAATGTTAGACTTGTGGTTGCATATGCTTATGATAATAACATGGAATCCAGAATTTGACAAATACCTTTCATTGCCAACATTGCTGAAAGTTTCAATGCTGCTCTCAAAAATAGAAAATAGCCCTTTTCTAAAAATGACATGGATGTCTGAATGCAGTTGGTTCACAAAATGAGTACACTACTGAAAGTTTCAATGTTTCTCTCACAAATAGAAAATAGCCCTTTTCTAAAAATGACATGGATGTTTGAATGCAGTCAGTTCACAAATTGAGTATGTTGACACCTGAAAAAATCAGCTCCTGAGACGTGCATATTTTCACCCCCAAATCCATTATTTCCCCACTTTTGCCTTTGTTGTTAAACCATTATTTATAACTGATCTGAGAGAATTTCCATGGGTTCCCTTCATATAAGTTCTAAGCATAAAATCCATTGCCTTCAAATTTTCCTTTGAAAATTTTCTAAGAGTTGAAGTTTGTGGGCTTATCAGAAAATCAGTGAAATCATGAACTAGTGAACAAGCTGACATGATTCACCAGTTCAAGATTTCCCTGATTCTTTGATAATGCAACTGGGTGGGCAAAGAAAGGGGAGCAGTGTGTCTTTGTCGGTGAAGTTGGTGGTTTGTGAAGCATTAGGTTCGTCAACCGTCAGGTTCACTAGTTGGCATATTTGCCAATAAGGCAGGACATATTTGGCATGCACAAACAAAGATCAAAGGACAAGAATAAAGGAAAAGAAAGAACCAAATTCTTTTATCGGCAAAAGTTGTTGTTCACAAACCATTTGGTTCACTACAAGTAAGGTTCTCTAATAGAATAATTCGCTGACAGGGTGAAAGCTTGATAAAGCAGAAAAGATAGGTGGAAATGAAAGAAGAAGAAGAGTGAGGAAAAAATGGTTTTTCATTTCAACATTTCTCTGATAAGGAAAAAAAATGCCAAGGATGGGTAAACAAAGGGAAAAAGGGGAGTGTCTTCCAAAGTTTGTGAAAATAAGAATTCGCCGACAAAGTGAATAAAAAAGGGAGTATGAAGCCAACGAAGGAAAAAGGAAAATAAAGGTTTTTTCCTTGGTATGTGAAAAGGATAATTCGTGAATAAAGTGAATAGATGAGAGGAAAGGCAATGGGGTGCCTTGCTAAAGAAATTGTTAGTTTATGAACTGACAGTTCTCTGACAGAGTAGTTCATAGACCAACCAATCGGTCGATAGGGAAAATGAGGATGTCTAGTGTGCAGAAAGATAAAACTAGAGTTCAAATGGCCCAAATGGAAAATTGGAAAACACATTTAATGTGTTGTAAAGGCTTTAAAAGGGTGATTTCCTAAAAACATGCCATGATTGCAGGATTGTACAGGTATATTTGTACCTAAAATTTAATGATTCTATAGAATAAGGCCATTTAGGTAGTTGACACGGTGAGTTTCTTCAATGCATAAGTACTCTTGGAAGACAAAATGGATAAATCATGTGTTACAGGTGTCATAAAAAGGATTCAAACCTTCCCTCATTATTGTTCCAGGTACACAAAGAGTGTGGGAAATCTTCTAAAGTTAGTTTTTAGAGTTGTTAGGGAATGAGCAGGCTTCCAAACATGTAGATTTTCTAACATTGTAGTGGGTCAAATTCAATGAGACATGGGTGTACCTTGTGACATAGTGCAGCCCTTGAGATTGTCTGGAGAGCTAACTTACTATATATGCATGCATCTATTTTTGATGCATTAAGGGTTGGTAAATTAGGTATTGTTCTCTCAACAGGTTCTGAGCTCCAGAAGGTAGAGAACAAAAGGATACTTTGCAGTCTTTGTTCAGCATGAAACAATTATGAAATGTATGTAATATATTTTGCAAATCTTTGTATCAAATCACTATCTCTCTCCACCACTATAGATGTACTTTCTAGAAAACTTAATCACGGTTACAATTTTCTCTTACCACATTTAGTGGTGTGAATGTAAGCTCTGATTTGAATGAGTGTGACAACTCTTAATTCATTTATAATTTTTACAAATGATCATTTTAGTGTTACATAAGGAAGAATATGGTATGGTGTTTGATTATTAACCATTCTCAGTGATTTGGTATTGATTTTCATGCATTTGAATCTTCAAAGAGGAAGTCATATATTTCTTTATGGTTGTATTCCTCTATTGAATTTGAGACTATGCATCCCAACAAATAGGAACCAATCTGACTAGCCTGTGATCACCCATGCTTTTAAAAAAACTTTATATATATATATATAGACATAATAGTATTTTTAAACAGATCCTCATTTTGTAGGATTGCCCTCATCATCTATATAGGGTTGTTGTAACAACTAGTATTTCTTAGCTTAGTGACAAATTTGGAGCTAAGAGGGCGATTTGGGTTTGGTTGTTCAAAGGTTTTACTTGCTCATCTAGTTTTAAGTCAATACCTACTTAGGTATACCCCTTGGAATATCCCTCCAGAGTTTAAGCTGATCTAAAAGAGCAGAGGAGTCTATCCACTCCTATTAGCTGGCCAAAATCACCCCTAACTTGTTGATAAACTTCTTTCTATCACCCTGATGACAATTCCTGGCCTAGGTGATTTAGAAATGTTTTAAAGTTTTGTGTTGTAGTAATTTTGAGAATCAACATTTTGGCATCATTACCAGGGAAGGATTAAAAGGTCAAAAAACTTGAAGACCTCTATAACAATCAGTTTGTAGTTGTGCAGTGTGTTTGGGTAAGTTGGTAGCCCATCAATTCACGCCAACAGATTGACACCCTTACTGGGGATCCACTAAATTTTATTTCTAGATCTACTACAATATTAAAGTGCAGTGTTTGTTCAAGTATTTCTTCCCAGTAGGGGAAGTGGTGACTCTATTTTACAACCCAAAAATTAAATTCAATTTGAAAGGAAATTTGCAATGCATAGAGGAAGGAACTAGGAGCCATCTGGACGTGAGGAATCCTCTAGCAGTGTAGGAAATAGGAGTAGATGGAAACAAGATTTCCATCCGGTGGGATGCCTCCATTGAATACTCAAGATTTAGTAGGTGCCTCTAGTAGAGATGATAGATTTGTTGACCTCACAGGCCAGTATCAATACACTTCTGATGATTCTGCTGATAACATACTCAGAACAAATAGAAGGATGAATAGGACTGACTATAATGTTAGAAGAAATGAAAATGTTATTGGTAGAGGAGATAGAGACAACTCTCATAGTCCACATGTGAGAAAATTTTGGATGCCTAGTGATAATCAAGAGGCATATTACAATGTTGGATATCCTACTTCTCCCACAAGATCACTTAGAAGTCAACATGACAACATCCCCAATGAGGGTGATCAACAACAGCAACTTGGTGATGAGGAAAGAGAAAGAAGAATCCAAGATGAACTTGACTTGCTTGATCACCTCAGAAATCTCCAAAGAGAGGTGCATGTCATCCCTAATCAGCAACAAGCACAACTTGTTCAGAAAGCCTAACAAAACCACAATGTTGAATAATGAGGCCATAACTTGCAGAACAATCAAAGACAATAGAGACATCAAATGGAACAGTGGGGCGTAAATCAGGCCCATGCTCAAAATATTAGCATTCAGCCAGCACATAACCAAGCTAATCAATAGCATGGAAATGTTCAGAACATTGGGCATGCACAATGAAGACAAGCATAGAGGTTTCTTCCATAGAGGCAGACTTTGGGAGTTGAGAGGTATAAACAACTTGATTTCTTTTGCATACTTGACTTCACTAATCCAATCCCAACTAAAATTAGGGGGAATATTCCTAGGTTTCAAGGCAACAATGTAGTCACCAGTGAGGAACACCTTAGACACTTCGTCAACTTCGCAGATGAGTCATGAAACTATTTATACACTCATTGGATGAAAGTGCTAAAGAATGGTATAAGGCTGTCCCTGATAATAGTATTGACTCTTGGGAGGAGTTCATGGGAGTATTCAGATTGCAATATGGAGACATGATTGATCCCAAGTTTACTATCCATGAACTTACAACCATCAAGAATTCAATAAATGAAATAGTAGTTTATTTCAATAGCCACTTCATCATGACAATGAGAAAGGTACCTTTTCATGTGAGACCTAATGAATCTATGTGTACTACTTGAGGGACAAGAGTCCATAAACATTAAGAGAGGCATATGCTACAACCATAAACATAAAAAGCAATATGAGAGATTCGGGAAAACACATCAAAAGATTTGATATCAAATTGTCTTGGTCAGCTAAACCAACTTTCAATAAACCCCTCACTACATATGACAAATTGGATAAACTCATGGGGGTTGTGAACGATTTGTCTTATAAAGTTGATAGAATTGATAAAGGGTTGCTACCTCAGCATGTTGCAACACATTTCAATGACGGTCAGAGACTGCATAATAGGCCCTATAATACTGATTGGTCTAAGAGACCACAACAAAATGATAGACAAGCTGCACAAAGGCATGTCAACTTCAAACAACCTGAAAGGGACATTCCTGATCCATTGAGAAAGGATCAAGTCAATTTTCAAGATGAGTCTTTATTATGCCAAACTTGCTTCCTTCCCCATGATCCAAATAATTATACAATGGGTCATTTATTGAGTAGATAAGAAGAATTTTCAAATGAAGAAGGTGTAGCTAAGTATTATGAAGAGGAGATAAATCAGTTTGACATAAAAGATTATGAGCAAATGGGCCAAGATGCTGATTCTGATAGTTATGAAGAGGATGATCATAGTTTCTAATATGATTATGATGAAGGCTCGAAGAAATATCAATTGCGAGCTCATGATTTTGGGCACTTGAGGGATCTTATGCAAAAGAAGTACCAACAATCCAAGCCTTCAAAAGAAGACATGAAAGCCTTGACTGATGCAACCATTTTGCAAGTCCAAGGAGGCTATTAACTAAGAAATAGGTTTGTCCCTATGCATAATGCCCCTATAAGGGAATCAAGATAACACAGATTGAATGGGGATAAGGACAAACATAAGCGGAACGTGGAGCATAAGCATAGTAAGGCTCCCAAAAATAATATGCCAAGAAATAAGAAAGTTCCAACGCAAATACCAGTTGTGAAAAAGAAATATGTGCAAAAGAATCTAGCACAAATTGTGCAGCTAGTTGATGTACCCATTCTAGGGGTTCATTATCCAAAAGGAAATAACAAGCACGATCAGTCTTAGGCACAAAAAGAACTAGAAAAGGAGAAGACAAAGGAAAAGGGTGAGGATATTTCATCTAATCAAGTAATACCTTATATTCCTTGTATAAAGGATGTTACTATTTCATGTGATACTTCTTTGCCCAATAATAACCCTATTGACATGGCTCAAGTCTTTAGCCGAATTAGAATTTTTGTTCCTATAGGGGAACTCCTTAGAATCCCTAAACATAGAGATAGGGCAACATCATTTGTCACTACTGTAGATGCACAAAAACAACATGTTGTTGTTCCTAGCAATGATGATGAGGGCGTAGGCCATGATGAAATAGTTGAGTTTTATTCAGGTCATCTATGATCAATAGCCATATGGATGTGGATCCTTTCTACACCACTTTGATCATAAACAGATGGTTGCTACATAAATGTATGTTTGATTTAGGAGCATCTAGCAATTTCATGCCACTTGAAACATGAATGATTTGGAATTGAAGGTGTCCAAGTCTTTTGGAAAATTCTTTGCCATGGATTCTAGGGAAGTTAATGTCATAGGTTTGGTTAAGGATGTTGAGGTCAAGCTTGCTGCTTACCCAGATAAATCCTTCCTAATGGATATAATTGTTGTGGATTGCCCTGCCAAGTGGGGTATGTTGTTGTCAAAAAAATGGGCAGCATCTATGTGTGGAATTATTCAGATGGATCTTTCATATGCCACTATTCCAGTCCAGGGCATGGAGGTAAAGTTGTATAGGGAGAAGAAGGTTGAAGACCAAAATATAGAGGATAGAAATAACACAGAGGAAGATCAAACCAATTTCTTTGACACTAATATAGACCATTATATGGGATATTATAGTGACGATAATCATAGCCTAGATATTTTACCTTCTGATCATGTTACTTCTATTTGTGGTACATCTGATTTATGGACGTTGTATTTTGATGGTGCATACTTAAGGGAAGGCTCGGGAAGTAGTATTATTTTAATATCCCCAGATGGTGAACAATATGGCAAGTTATTTAGACTTGATTTTCAATGCACCAACAATGTGGATGAGTATGAAGCACTATTGTTGGGCTTAAATGTTGCTCATAAGCATGGAATCACATGTCTAAAGATACATGGTGATTCATAATTGATTGTGCAGTAGAATAGAAATATGTCTATTGCCAAGGATAGCATGTTAAGGGCATAAAGGAATGTCATATGAGACAACATGGAGTTGTTCGATGCCATTGGCATCGAATGGGTTGAGAGGGTTAAAAATGAAGAGGTAGATTTCCTAGTTGTAGATGCATCAAAACTTGATCCTCAATCAAATTTTTCTCATGGCCATCATGCTGTGGAAGCACTTACAAGGCCAACAATCCCTAATAACATATATAGTTGGTAGGTGTTCAATGACAATAATCAGATTTTAAGTTTCCTCAATTGCATGGATGAGTTTGATAGTCAGGTGATTGACTAGAAACCTATGATAGAGATGGAAAATGGCATGGAAACGTTGTTTGGCAGCGAAGTAGTGCAGTTGAAGACAAATACAATTCCCAAGGGATTGGTGGCATTGGAGAGAATGTCTGAAAATGTAGACCACTGTAAGAGTAAAGGTAAACCTGTTGAAGAGGATAGTGTTGAAGGTGTTAACCTTGGAACTAAGGAGGCACCTAAAATGGTTTACATGGGTAAGAAGTTGAAGCCTCATGAAAAGCAAATGTCGATTGCTTTACTAAGAAAATTCAAAAACTATTTTGCATGGTCTTATGATGAGTTGAAAGCCTATATGGAGAATTTATTTAAGCATACTATCCCCCTTCAACCAGATGCAAAACCCTTTAGGCAAAAACAGAGGCCTATAAACCCCACTATAACTCCCAAGATGAAGAAAGAATTGTTAAAAATGAAGGAGGTGTTGATAACTGAGAGGGGGGGGGGTGAATCAGTTATCCTAATTATTTCCTTTTTGAACTTTCTTATTAATTAATGCAGCATTGAATCAAACACAAAAACATTACCATGAAATAAGAAACACATGACACAATATTTTTGACGTGGAAACCCTGTTAAGGGAGAAAACCACGGGGTGATTAACCCAAAATTATTCTCTGTTAGAAGAATAGGAAATTACAAAATGGCACTTGCCAATTAGGGCTAACTGCCCGAGCACACTGCTCACAAGAGGCCCACTGCCTACAAGAAGACACACTGTCTATGAAGTGATAAGAATCACAGTCTTGAACTGATTGGAAGCATCTGCATATGCTGGAGTTCAGCTCCGGTTAGGCTCAGTACACTGATCTACTGCACTTCATCTTTTCTCTGTTCTTTATTCTGCTATCCTTTCACATACCGGATCTGTCTTGGTACTTCTGCTCTGTTCTGCTCTTCTTCACATATGTTCTTAACATCATCACACGCTTCACAACTAAATCCATCCTCTATATATATCCGCACAAGTAATTTCATCACCTTTCTAGTCGGCATCCGGAACAGTCTAGTTTCTTACAAACTCTGTTCTGTCGGCTGAATCCTTGCTCACCAAGCAATGCGGATCAAGCATATACTTGTAGATATCATTAATCATGTCGGCCAAACATGATTCATGCCTTCACAACCTTTATCATCAACAGTAACACATCCGGAAAGTAGTCTGATACTCTGTCAGTCAGTTCATCCTCTGTTTTCACTGTCTCTCAGGAATCCGGTACTCAATTATTCATATCTTTTTCCTTGTCCATCACCGGAGGCTAAATCCTTGGAATATACCACTCAAGGTAGTCCTCTTGACTTCCCCAAATCCGCACTGCACCAAGACACTTCCTCTGAGAGATCCGGACCAATCTGTCGGACCTTGCCACATGCTCTGTTCTTGTTCACCGGACCACAACAATCTTTATTCTGACTTCCGGTAGAGACACACCATGACTTGCGAATATGTGGGATGACCTTTGTTGCCATCAATGACAACAACCATGAATCCATATAGTGTCTCTTGCCAACAATCTCCCCCTTTGGCATTGATGGCAAGACTTAGTGAAAAATGACTAAGTGTTTACACTATGCTCCCCCTTTGCTGATGCTCTGTCTTTATATACAATTTCTGGAACTCCCCCTTAATTGGATTCCTCATTTTTCACTGCTCCTCACTCCCCCTTTGACATCAATGGCAAAGGGTAGGGTCCGCACATCAAAATTTTCAAAAATTTTCTATACATAGCCGTATATTTACATACTCACATATACTGAAGAATGTCTGCAAAGGATGTCTGCAATTGGATCATTTCTGTAGCCCAACTTTGCTTCATTCTATCCAAAATTGAAATGTGACCACTCAACAAAAATGCAAAAGCTTCTGCCCGCTTGAGATCTGTCGGATCATTTGTTTGGGCGGTGGTCTGAGCATCACTGATGGCCTCATGCATAGTTTCCAACTTAGGGATTATAATCCTTCTAAGTTCTCCCATCCGGTTAGTGATATTCTTCCTTTCCTTCTCAAGACTCTTTATTTCATTCAAGACTGCAATAGTCTGACATTCTTGATTTATTATGGAGGAAGAGAGAGGATCAAAACTTTGAGATAAGCTTTGTAGCTTGTCCTGTTCCTCTTTTATTTTCTTATCAATTGCTGCTGTTGCCTTTGACCAGGATATACAAAATTTGTAAATGTCACCGCCATCCTTAAGAGCATTCTCTAAGCTCTTTATTCCAATACTCACAATCTTCCTATCTTTAGAGATTAATTCTAATATTTCTGAAAATCTTTTATCCAAAAATTCCTTCCAGACCTTTTCTTCAGCAGATTTTTCTAGAGATTCAAAATGTGTACTAACACTGCTGACTAAGGTTTTGAGATTACCGGAAGAGGAGGCTGTAGGATCCTTTTGAAAGGATGGCATGATCTTTTCTAGCACTCTAGATGCTACCTCCATAAGCTCACAGTCTTCCATGTGAGATTTCAGTAGCTTCTCTTTGACTTTCTCATTTGCAAATGAGGCTATTTTCATTGTTTGCACCGGTGACAAAGAGTCAAAATCTAATGGTCCTTTTAGCAGGTCCGGTTCATCAATTTCTATAGTGGCTTTGCTCAAAAATTGTTGAACAGTTTGTGCAGTGTCTCTTGCCGGAGACAGATGTTTCTTTTCTTCTGCAGTCTTGGAACTGTCAACCTCTTTATCTTCCACCCCTGCTTCCTTCTCCTGTGATTTCTCTTCTTCTTTGGATCCGGAGACTGTAGGGGAAACCGGAGGAGAGATGTTTGTCTGTTCAGGGCCCACTTCTTCTGGAACAGATGATTCCAAATCCGCAGCTGTTTCTGCACCTAAGTCCTCTACAACAGGAAGATTGAACCTTTTGAAGGCCTTCCGGAGGATCTCTTCTGTCTCTTGGGCCACTTTGTCAGTCTCACCAAGCATGAGTTGATTGATCCTGGCTTTACTTCTGAACTCATCTTTGCAGTCTTTGAAGATTATGTTCATTGTCTTGGGATCAATTTGAGGATATAGCTGAATAGCTATCTGCTCCCGGATCTCAAGATCTTTTGCATGAGCATTATTCTTTCTTATTTCTAATTCCTTTTCTAGGCTTTTAGGAATAAGAGATATGATCTCAATGAAAGCCTTATTGTATATGTTCAGATATTTGACTGTGGCTTCCTGCAGAATCTTTTGGTCAGCCTCACTATAGTCATCATAAAATTCAGTCATTGGTTGAAGGTTTCCATCCACCGTGACCGACTTGATTATACTCTCTAGAGACAGAGTGGGCTTTTCAACAGATACCTCTGCCATTTCCTCCTTGTCTTGGCCTGTGGAGGGTTTACCGGATCCTTTCTTCTTCTGCTTCTTTATTTCTTTTACTCCCTCATCTGACTCTGTTTCCTCTTCATCCTTTTGGCTTTCATAAGCCCTTGTGGCTTTTGTCTTGGATCTTTTACCGGATGCCTAGACTTCCAGTTTTGAACTTTTGGTTGTGGGAGGTGCAGATCTTTTTGATGATCTGGTCCGGGTGGGAGTTTCAACCGGAACACTTTTTTTACTCTTCTCTTCTTCCTCAGCCTTCCTCCTCTTTTCCCGGCTGGCATCAAGTGCCTCTTTTGAGATTCCTAGGCCTTGAGCAATATGCTCAACTTCTTTTCTTACCTTCCTCTTTATCTTCGGTTCCCTGAGTTCTACATGTATCTTTACACTCAGTTCCTCAAAGGTTCCAAACCTTTCTGCCTTAGGATCTTTGGGCTGGCTTAGCATGTGTTGAACATGCAGCTCTACTATCTGTTCATCCACTTCATACCCCATGGGCATGATCCAAATAGTCCTTGGCTCCACTGCCTCCATTAGACACTGATCTGTTTCAACCATGAAGCATACTGTGTCTTTGTACTTTTCTACAAGGGATTGGGGTATTCTTTCTCTTGCATGCATCATGCTTTGGAAGTTCTTGAAGTATCCCCATAGAGCTGTATTTCTTGCTTTAGCATCCCCAAGTCCATGCAAATAGTCTCTGATTTGGATGGCAACCGGTCTGTCATTCTGCCATATCCATCCACTGGATCCGGGAAGCTCATTCATGTAGTAGAAGAAGAGACAAAGGATCAGATTGCCATACTTGAAGGAGTTTTTCTTGTCCTTCTTGATCTTCTGCAGATTTTCAAAGAGTTGGTTCACAAGAAGCTCACACAAGTCATAGTCTGCATTCTCCTTTAACATTTGATAAGCTGTGTAGATTGCAGTTCCCGGTACTGAATTTTCCCTACTGGAATGATAGATTTTGTAACCAATTATCATAGCTGCAAATTTGACATCCGGTTCAGTGATGTCATCAACTGTCATAGCTCTCTTGTCAAACTTGGATCCGGTTGCATCACTAACTGTCTGATTTTTGATAGACTTGAGAACAGGTAAACCACCGGATGAGTGCAGACCAGTTACAGCCCTAATTCCATCTTTGGTGATCTTGAAGGGCTGGTTCAACCATAGGAAGTTGTCATGTACTCTACTTAGTACATACCGGACCCATTCATCTTCTTCAAAACAGGGGAAATGAATGCACTGTGCAAAGTGTTTGTCCCGGATGGCTTTGTACTGAGGTTTGATCTCAAAGGAGTCATCTATCAATTGTTTGTGATAGATATCCATCAGCTTTGATTCTCCAAAGTCTTCAAGATTCGCATGGATGTAAACCCTAATATCTTCCGTATGCAATACACCATGAGGAACACTAGAGAAGGCTCCTAATGGATCTACCTCCAATGATTTGTAAGGATGTTTCTTGAATGTGGGGCGAGGTCTATCAGAGATCTTAACTATATTTGGAGTAGCCATTCTTCAAAGATTTGCAGTGAGATAATGAAAAACGGAGAATACCTTATGCGCCTTCGGTTTGCACGGAGTGGTGGGATTGATTTCTTTATGCAATGACTTTGGCAGGAGATCTTTGGTGTGCTTGATGAATTTTGTTGCAGAGCTCCTCTTTTCGCTTCTTCTTGAGTGCAGAATGAGCAAATGATTTTTGAGAAATCCCTTATATTGCTCCGCAAACCCTAATATCTGTTTGCAATAAATGCTTCACCTATATTATTCCGGTTTGCCTTGTCCGGATAGCTTGGAGTATCCCGGATCAGTCCTGATCTGTGAACATCATCCGGATCTTTCAATCATGAATAAATCGAGGTGACACATTACAAGAACATCCCAAACACTCTGTCCAATCCACAGAATAAGATAGTGCACTTCCGGATCTCTCCGGACCTTTTTGTAATCCTCTGTCATACCGAAGCATCTCCCAGAATAGGTCTTACTTGATCGATTACAGCTTCTTCATAACTCCATGCGGACCTCTGAAATCTTATTTGGATCGTCTCAAGACTTATATCTTTAAACTTTTTACCCCGCATCTTGTGCCACATTAGGCACCACTTGATTGGCTGGGGGAACAGGATTTTCTTTGAGTCTCCCCCTAAGCCAGAGTAACTTTTTAATTTCCGGAAGAAATATCAGCACCAGAGTCTGGTGCGGATCCAACCTCTACATTCTCTGAACTTTTCTTCACCCAAATCTTGCTCATCTGATTCCTAACTTCATCCGCATTCATCTTTTGTTTACCCTTGTCTTGATTCTGATTATACACCGGACCTCTTTTGTCCTGATTCTTGCTTCTACAGACTTTAGCATTATGACCGGACCTATTATAGATTTGGCAAATAACATTTCTTTGCATAATTGACTGATATCCTCTTGATCTGCATTGATTAGCCATATGACCTATTCTCTTGCATGTAAAGCATCTACCTTTGAATGATTTGTTTACTTGCATATTTCTGCATTCATGGGATTTGTGTCCATACCTTTTGCAGTTGAAGCACTGTTCGGAGAAGGATGAATTAATCTGATTCATTCTCTTTCTGCACTGATTAGCTTTGTGACCAAAGTGGTTGCAGCTGTGGCAATATTCATTGAAAGATGAATATCTTTGAGCATTGGGTTGTCTTACCGGAGGTCTTCTAGGCCTGTTTCTTGGATTTTCTGATGCAAAATTCTTTTGACTAGATCCGGAGCTTTCTCCTTTCTCATATCCCAAACCATACTTGTCATCTGTCCCTTTTTGACTTCCAAGAAGAACTTCAAGTTGAGCAGAACTTATCTTGAATTTCTCTTTATATTCATTTGCTGTTTGAAGGTCTCTTTTGAGAGAGGCAATTTGATCCTCAAGTTTTTCTTCATTATCTTTGGCATCTTCAAGATCAGATTCAAGATGTCTGATAATCCTGTCCATCTGGTGGCATTCTTCTGATTTTTCTTTAAGAGATTGTTTTAGATTGTCTTCAGCCTTTCTTTTTTCTTCAATCTCTTGAGTAAACTTTATAGTTCCTGATTCCATTTCATGTCTTAACATAATGACTTCTTTTGATAACTTTTCACATAACTTGGTTTGCTCAGTCAATTCTTCATTTGTATTGCTTTCTTCACTTTGTCTTGCCAACTGTTGGAGCAGCTCCTTTCTCTTTTTCATAGAGAGACTTAATTTGTCTTTTAATTCTCTCATGAATTCATCAGCCTGTTTGAGTCTTTCCTTTAATTCATTGACTTCAGAATTTGACTGTTCAAGATCCTCAAGGGCAGTCTTGAGTTGCTCCCTTAAACCATATGCATCCATTTGGACTCCCAGATCTTCCTCAAGCTGTTAGGCTCTATTAGGAGGAACTTGGCTCTGATACCAATTGTTGATAACTGAGAGGGGGGGTGAATCAGTTATCCTAATTATTTCCTTTTTGAACTTTCTTATTAATTAATGCAGCATTGAATCAAACACAAAAACATTACCATGAAATAAGAAACACATGACACAGTATTTTTGACGTGGAAACCCTGTTAAGGGAGAAAACCACGGGGTGATTAACCCAAAATTATTCTCTGTTAGAAGAATAGGAAATTACAAAATGGCACTTGCCAATTAGGGCTCACTGCCCGAGCACACTGCTCACAAGAGGCCCACTGCCTACAAGAAGACACACTGTCTACGAAGTGATAAGAATCACAGTCTTGAACTGATTGGAAGCATCTGCATATGCTGGAGTTCAGTTCTGGTTAGGCTCAGTACACTGATCTGCTGCACTTCATCTTTTCTTTGTTCTTTATTCTGCTATCCTTTCACATACCGGATCTGTCTTGGTACTTCTGCTCTGTTCTGCTCTTCTTCGCATATGTTCTTAACATCATCACACGCTTCACAACTAAATCCATCCTCTATATATATCCGCACAAGTAATTTCATCACCTTTCTAGTCGGCATCCGGAACAGTCTAGTTTCTTACAAACTCTGTTCTGTCGGCTGAATCCTTGCTCACCAAGCAATGCGGATCAAGCATATACTTGTAGATATCATTAATCATGTCGGCCAAACATGATTCATGCCTTCACAACCTTTATCATCAATAGTAACACATCCGGAAAGTAGTCTGATACTCTGTCAGTCAGTTCATCCTCTGTTTTCACTGTCTCTCAGGAATCCGATACTCAATTATTCATATCTTTTTCCTTGTCCATCACCGGAGGCTAAATCCTTGGAATATACCACTCAAGGTAGTCCTCTTGACTTCCCCAAATCTGCACTGCACCAAGACACTTCCTCTGAGAGATCCGGACCAATCTGTCGGACCTTGCCACATGCTCTGTTCTTGTTCACTGGACCACAACAATCTTTATTCTGACTTCCGGTAGAGACACACCATGACTTGGGGATATGTGGGATGACCTTTGTTGCCATCAATGACAACAACCATGAATCCATATAGTGTCTCTTGCCAACAGGAGGGAGGTATTATTAAACCAATCAGATATTCTGAGTGGGTGCCTAATCTTGTCCTAGTGAGGAAGAAGAATGGGGAGATTAGACTGTGTGTAGATTTTAGAAATCTTAACATCAAATCCGTGAAAGATACTTATCCTCTTCCAAGTATGGATCATCTTTTGTAGAGGGTTGTTGGTTCAGAGCTGATATATATAATGGATGGGTTCTTACGATACAATCAGGGGTTGGTCAAGGAGTCAGAATAGTATATGACAGGATTCACTACTCCTTGGGGGACATATGTTTATCTGAGAATGTCATTTAGGTTGATGAATATAGGATCAATGTTTCAAAGGGCAATGGATGTGGCCTTTGCAGGCATCATTGATGATACCATGGTTGTGTACCAGGATGATCTTATTGCATTCTCCAAAGATGGAAAAGATTATTGCGAGAGATTTTTGATAGATGTTTGGAATACAGAATCTCTTTGAATCCCAAGAAGTGCCAATTTGGAGTAGAAGAAGGAAAGTTACTGGGACATATTGTGTCAAGGGATGGGGTTAGATCTGATCTTGAAAGGGTAAAGGCCATTGACCTTATCCCTCAATCTAAGAAAGTTAGAGGTGTCCAGTCCTTCTTTTGACAGATCAACTTTGTGAGGTGGTTTGTCCCTAACTTTGCTGAAAAAACTAAGGCAATTTCTAGGATGCACAAGAAGGGGCATTCTATCACATGGGAAAAAGAACCAACTGAAGATTTTGTTGACATAAAGGATGCTCTAAAAAATGCACCAGTGTTGGTAAGCCCAGATTAAGAAAAGCCATTCCAATTTTTTTCTTTTGCTTCATATTATTCTATTGTTACGGTGTTGTTGCAAAAGAATAGCGATGGATTTGAGCAACCGATAGGGTTCTTTAGCAAGTCTTTGCAGGCTGTTGAGTTAAACTATTCGATTATGGAAAAGCATGTGTATGCTTTGGTTAAGGTAGTGAAAATTTTCAGACCATACCTTATGGGTGCAAAGACAATTGCGTATGTACCCCATTCAGCTATGAAAGATATTTTCATGCAACAAGAAGCTTCTAGAAGAAGATGCTGATGGATCAACAGGATCCAAGAGTATGAAATCAAGGTGCAGATCACCAAAATGGTTAGAGGCCAGGGTTTAGCTAAGTTGATGGCTAATTCCAACTTAGAGGTAGCTGAGGTAAGTGAGGTAGAAGCTATTCCATCTATTGATACATGTACATTGACGAATGATCCATGGGGATCATCCCACAATAATGGGTTACACTTTTTCACCAAACTTGATATTGAAATCAACATTTTGAACTAAATCTTCACTTTATAACACCTATAGCCGCTAAACCATTAGGAATTTGAAGATGATGCAAACTAGTGATTTGTGAGATTTTGTTTGTAGATTCTAAAAAAAAATTTTAAAAAAATTTGGAATTAGATTGTAAATTTTTTTGTCTCTCCTTTGATAACTAGTTTTTAATAGTAAACAACATTTTTTTAAAGTGATGTGTATTCTGTAGCACATTACTTTTTTTTACAAAGGAGAAAATTTTGATTCTTTTGAATTTAGATTGGTAACACTAATATATAGGGCATGCATTTGGTTTTGTAATGTTTTGTTGAATATTTTTGTTTAATTAAGTTTTGAAGTCAAACCAATTATCATTTAGAAATAGGCGTATTCCATAAAATATAACTTTTTCTGTATGTATTGAAATTCAATTTTTATTTTTTTGGTTGAAACAAGGACATCAAAACCTAGGGAATAGATATTATTTAAAAAAAAATTCACTAATTTACTAATTTTCCATGTGTGTAGAACAGAGAACTTGATGTTCGGTGAAAAACCTACATTCACAAGAAATAAAAAATAAATATAATAATCAAATTAAATATATTTAAAATTATACTTTTTGGAAAGCTTATAATCAGGACTACATACTTACAAAACATAAATTTTAAATGAATTCATTTGATCCCCCAAAAGGTAAATCAAAAGTGGTTTTTTATCAGCATTTTGATAGGTGTAGAGGAGACTCCATTATAGGTATGCTTTAAAACTACTGGGGTTCTATCCAAGGGGGTTTGAATCTAAGGGGGTTTGATCAAGCCCTCTTTAATTAAAATCCTTTAAATGGAACCTTTCAAGGCTTAAATCATTATATTTTCTAAAAATACGTGATTTCAGCAAAAATTAGGATGTCCTAGAAAGTGTAACCCATTATTGTGGCAGCACCCATGGTATAAAGATATTATCTTTTATCTTGTCAATATGCATTGCCCCCTAGACATGAATATCACTCAGAAGAGAGCACTTAAGCTCCAGTCTCAAAAGTATGTTTTGATTCAAGGTGTATTAATTTGGAGAAATCATGAGGGACTATTGTTGAAGTGTCTAGACCAACAACAACATGAGGCAGTCATTAAAGAATATCATCAAGGAATATGTGGCAAACACTTCGATGCCAAAACCACAACACATAAGATTATTAGAGAAGGTTTTTGGTGGCCAAGCGTCTTCAAGGATATTGCAAAGTAAATTAGAAAATGTGATGCATGTCAAAGGTTTGTAGGTAATTTGAAGTTTCAAGGTGCTCTTCCCCTTATGAGTGTTGTAGTTGAACAACCATTTCAGCAATGGGGCATTAATTTTATAGGAGAGGTTCAAGAGAGGTCAAGTAATGGGTACAGGCATAGATATTGGTGGCAACTGACTACTTTACAAAGTGTGTTGAAGCTAATCCAACTCGTATTGCCACATCCAAAGTAGTGATTGAATTTATGCTAGGAATAGTGTGATAACCAGATTTGGTGTGCCATCTAAAATTGTTGTAGATAATGTATTGTGCTTCAAATCAAAAGACATTGTAGATATGTGTACCAAATATGGGATAAAGTTTATTCATTCATCACCATACCATCCGCAGAGTAATGGACAAGCTGAGTCTAGCAATAAGAGCCTCATGAAGATCTTAAAGAGGACTCTAGATATAAACAAAAAAAGGTGGGATGACAAGTTTAAATACACAGTTTGGTCTGATAGAATTACCTATAAACTTGCTATAGGTAAGAGCCCTTTCAAACTGGTATATGGATTAGAGGCAAAAATGCCAATGTGATTAGAATTTCCTGTGTATCAATTTCTACAACAAATAGACAAAGATGGGGATGATGCTTTGGCATTGAGGATGCATGAGTTGACTAAGTTGGATGTAGCCATAAGGCTGAGGCATGATAAAAACCTACTACAACAACACATTATTAAGCATCTATTCAAAAGGAAAACAATCAAAATGAGCTTTCAAATTGGTGATTTGGTTCTTCTCTGGAATGCAAAATCAAAGGACAATGGAAAGCATGACAAATTTGAGCCGTTGTGGCTAGGCCTATATCAAATTGATGAAAATGCTAGCCAAGATACCTTTTACATTAGAAACATGGAGGGAGAACTTCTGGAGCTGCCCATTCATGGACAACATTTGAAGCTTTACTTTTCATAAGTAAATGTTGCCCTTAAAATTTTGAATATAGTCGACTACCTTTTGTGCTCTCATGCTCGTGATTGTATTTTATCTTGTATATAAGCCTTTACTATAAATATGTTCTACGTTTTTTCCCTTTGTGCATTTTGTGTTTTTGGTCTGCCCAAAGATTTGAGATCCTCAATGTCCCATTGCTTGGCACATGTCCCCAATTAGAACCAGCGTTGAAACCTGAAAAAATTAGTTCCCAAGACATGCATATTTTCACCCCAAAATCCATTATTTCCCCACTTTTGCCTTTACTGTTAAACCCATTATTTAGAACCAATATAAGATAATTTCAATGGGTTCCCTCTATAAAATTTCTAAGTATAAAATCCCTGTCCTTTAATATTTCCTTTGAAAAATTTCTAAGAGTTGAAGTTTGTAGGCTTTATGAGCAAATTGACAAAATTGAGAACTAGCGAACTAGCTGACTTGGTTCGCTAGTTCGAGATTTCCTCGATTCACTGATAAAGCAACTGCGTGAGAAAAGATTTTTTTTTAAAGGAAAAGAAAGGGGAGCGTCATGCCTTTGTTGGCAAAGTTGGCATTTTACGAACCATTAGGTTCACTGATCGCCAAGTTTGTCGATTGACATATTTGTCAATAAAGTGGGATGACTTCGACGGGCACAAAGAAAGATCCAAGCACAAGAATAAAAGAAAAGAAAGAACCAAAGTCTTTTGTCAATAAAAGTTGTTGTTTGCAAACCATTTGGTTCACCGCAAGTAAGGTTCCCTGATGGAAGAATTCACCGACAAGGCAAAAGGCTGATAAAGCAAAAAAGATAGGTGGAAATGAAAGAAGAAGAGTGGGGAACAAATGGTTCATCATTTCCACATTTTTTCGATAAAGAAAAAAGTGCCAAGGATGGGTAAACAAGGGAAAAAGGGGACTGTCTTCAAAAGTTCATGAAAATAAGAATTCACCGACAAAGTGAATAAAAAAGGGAGGATGAAGCCGATGAGGGAAAAAGGAATAGAAAGGTTTTTTCCTTGGTTTGTGAAAAGGATAATTCACTGATAAAGTGAATAGATGAGGGGGAAAGCAACAGAGTGCCTTGACAATGAAATTGTTTGTTTATAAACGTGACAGTTCACTGACAAAGTAGTTTGTCGACCAACCAAAGGGTCGATAGGGAAAAGGAGGGTGCCCAGTATGCAGAAAGATAAAATTAGAGTTCAAATGGCCCAAAAGGAAAATTGGACAACACATTTAATGTGTTGTACAAGCCTTAAAAGGGTGATTTCCTAAAAACATGCCATGATTGTAGGATTGTGTAGGCAGATTTGTACCCAAAATTTAATGATTCTGCAAAATAAGGCCATTCAGGTACTTGACACAATAAATTTTTTTAATGCATAGGTACTCTTGGAGGACAAAATGGATAAATCAAGTGTTACAGGTGTTAGAAAAAGGATTCAGACCTTCCCTCATGACTGCTCCAGGTACACAAAGAGTGGACAATCTTCTAATGTTAGTTTAAACAGTTGTCAGGGAATGGGTAGGCTTCCAAATGTGTAGATTTTCTGACATTGCAATGGGCTTAATTCAATGAGGTATGTGTGTACTTGTTGATTTAATGCAACTCTTGGAATTGTGTGGACAGCTGAAGTACTATATATGCATATTTTTTTATGAATTAAGGGTTAGTCAATTGGGCATTGCTCTCTCAATAGGTTCTGAACTTTAGAAGACAGAGAAGAAAAGGTTATTTTGCAATCTTTGTTTAACATGAAATGATTATGAAATATATGTAATATATTTTACAAATCTTTATATCAAATCACTATCTTTCTCCACCATTGTAGATTTTCTTTCTAGCAAACTTAATCGCAGTTACAATTTTCTATGGCCACATTTAGTGGTGTGAATGTAAGCTTTGATTTGAATGAGTCTGACAGCTCTTAATTAATTTCTATTTTTTTACAAATGATCATTTCAGTGTTGCATAAGGAAGAATATGGTATGGTATTGGATTATTAAGCATTCTCAATGACTTGTTATTGATTTTCATGCATTTAAATCTTCAAATATGCAGTCATATATTTCTTTATGGTTGTATTCCTTTGTTGAATGTGAGACTATGCAGCCCAACGGATAGGCACCAATCTGAAGAACCTGTGATCACCCAAGCTTTTAAAACAAAACTTCATATATATAGACATAATAGTATTTCCAAATACATCATTGTTTTATAGGATTGCCCTCATCAGCTATATAGGGGTCTTATAACAACCAACAGTTCTTAGCTTAGTGACAAATTTGGAGCTAAGAGGGCAATTTGGGCTTGTTTGTTGAAAGGTTTTAGTTGTTATCTTGTTTGAAGTCAATCCCTGCTTTGGTATACCCCTTGGAATATCCCTCCAGAGTTTAAGTTGAACTCAAAGAAAAGAGGAGTCTACCAACTCCTGTTAGTTGGCCAAAATCACCTCTAACTTGTTGATAAACCTCTTTCTATAACCCTAATGACAATCTCTGGCCTAGGTGATTTAGAAATATTTTAAAGTTTTGTGTTGCAATAATCTTGGTACCAACAGAGTACATTGCTGAAAGTTTTAATGTTGCTCTCATAAATACAAAATAGCCCTTTTCTAAAAATGACATGAATGTCTGAATGCAGATGGTTTACAAATTGAGTACATTGCTAAGTTTCAATGCTTCTCTCACAAATAGAAAATAGCCCTTTATTTTCTAAAAATGACATTGTTGAGCAAATTTTACACAAAAAATAGAAAATAGCCCTTTATTTTCTAAAAATGACATTGTTGAGCAAATTTTGCAAAATACATCAAAACTTTTGATATCCAATTCAAATGAGACATGAGGACAACGAGGATCAAAAAGCACAATCAAGTGATAGCTTAATGAAGATTCATCAGTGGCAGATAGATTCAGATCAAGATTCAAATGTAGCTTAACTAGATGAGTCAATGATCATTTGAGATAAGTCTTTGCCTATTTGGAGCATGGTGCAGCCACCGAAAGTTTCAGAGGCATGAAGGCCGTTGAGTTTCAAAGCAAGATTCCGTGTAAGTCAAATGAGTCTCATCCTCTAAAGGAAAGGCACATTCCCTATAAGACAGGGGCAGAAACTAAAACAATGTGCAGAGTCCAGACCATAGAAAGTAAGGCGCTGCCTATTATGTAAGACGTGCAGCCTCAAAAGCTCACAAAGGTCTAAATACAAGGCACTGTTTAAAAAAAAAGTTTGGCCATTCAAAAGGCAAGCGACCATCTTACAAAACCTAAGGCATGGCTCCAATTCAATGGCGCAACACAACCATTCCAAATGATGGCAGCCTCTAAAGGAAAGGCACAATCTATATTAGAGCACGGAACCCATTTTACATAGACACAAGCCATTTGCTTGAAGCACTCAGCGATTAGAAAGAATAGGCACTGCCTATCGAAACACAGCACATATAAAAGAGATATATCCTTTCAAAGTTAAATACTCAACAATACATAGATACTATAGGGTATAGAGTTGGCGGGATACATAAAGAAAAGTGCTGCTACCACAAGACATGGTGGCACCCCTCATGGTGTGAAGTCATCATGAAAGCAAAACGCAGTGAAGCTATATAAGGTTCGGCCTTATAGCACGATGGTGCTGCCATTTAGATGATGATGCGCAGCCAAATGGAGAGTATAGAATAGGATATATAGTGTACTAGCTTTAAAATCAAAGACAGACTTCAAAAGGCACACAATCATCTTCATGTCACACAGCTTCTAAATGAAAGTGCATGCATTAAATAATGATAGTGCCAGCATTATGATCTTCAATGCAAGGACTCAACAAACATTCAGAAGTTTAGAAGCATTGTGCACTTAGATAATAATGTACAGGTCATTTACTGATGGAAGGCGCATTAATCTCTTGATTCAAGTGAAGGCAAACAACATTCAAAGTGTTAACAACCATATGAAAGCGCAGGTAAAATAGGACACAGTACGCGGTCTTAGAGTGAGACTCAGCCACCATTGATCCGAAATGATCTAATGGCTCGTGCAAATTAGAGGAATTGACAGAGAGAATGTGAGAGGGTGCCACATGGCTTGGGAAGCCAATGGCGCAACAGGAGAAGGAAAACAAAGGAGCTCAGTTTGAGGAGGAGCACCAGTCTCCCAGTGGCATTAGGAGGAAGCAGTTAAATATTTTAATTGTTTCATAGGTTTCACCAGAAGGTTCTAAATGAGTCTTTATTAAAATCCTTGGGATTATTAATAAATTAATATCTTGGGCAACGATATTCTTTTAAATGTGAGTAAAAAGTAATAAAATAAATCTTTATTAATCTCTTGATTCTATATGTGAGTCCTTAATATGGTGGAACCTGATGTAAATAAAGATAAGGCTTTATTAATAATGTTGAATCTAAAGCTACGGGAGGATAAAAACATTAATAAAAGGAAACTTTATTAATTTATTACATGTAACCTACAGCAAAGGAAAGCAAGTGCCGTCTTATAGTGTTGTAATTTTTTTCTTAGATTAAATATTTGTTGTATAACAAATTGCATTTCAATAATGTTAAACAAATGATTTGTTTTAAAGTTTATATAAATATTATAACAAAATTATAATATTTATAGTAATATAATATTCATAGTAATGTGATTATTTAATTTTGATTCAATATATATAATTTATAAATTTGATATTTGAAATATTAATGAAAATGTATAATTAATTATATATTGATAATAAAGGATGTTTATAATAATAAATAAAATAATTTAATTATAATTATAATATTATTATAAATTTATTAGTACCTGCCTTCGGCTGGTACTATTGCAATGAGTTCGCACTTATCTAGTTATTAATCTATTGATTCCAAACCAATCAAAAGATAGGATTATTTTTCTTGTCATATTTTAATGCATTTTAAATTATAAAAGCATTAGTATTATTACATTAATTAATTCTTTAATTATTATTATTCTATTATTTAAATATTTAATATTTAATTTTAAAAATTTATATTTAAATTTTAAGAGAAAATATGAACATTGAATATTTAATACATAGGAAACAACTTCCTATTATATTAAATATACACCCTAATAATTTTTTTATAAAACAATAGTGACAAGAGTTTAAAGACTATTTTGTTACTTTGCTTGTATTTAATTAATATCTTTCCAGTGTAAATATAAAATTGAAATTAATGAATTTAATTTATTATTTACCAACCTAAAAACTTAAATCAAAACCTATTCATAACAAATTGAAAATATTAAAAACCGGTACAGTTCACGTTCAACTACCCAAACTGCTTTTACTACAAAATTTTATAAATACCCTAGATTTCTAAATTTTATAAATACCGTGCATTTCTCAAATCAAAATTATGACGAGGACAATCTACTGAGTTATGCAGGTCTACTGAGTTATGCAGGTTTTGGTACATTTATGGAGATATCTCAGGTGTTGCGAAAAATTTAAATTTTTTTAAAATTGTTTTTTAGTTCACGGGCCTTTTAGCCCTTTTAGCCCCTTTATCCAACAGTATCATTGTCTTTGCTATAACTCTTTTACAGTTCATAGTATATTAAATTAGATTTTATCTATTCCCTTGTGCTCGTACAGGTTTTTCAATTGATTTGCAGTGTAGTGGTTGATATTTACTTCATTGGCTCAACGGTTTCTTGATCATTAAATCTTCAATCCATGGGTTGTTACTTTGTGCTATTTATTTTAAAATATCAAAGGCCTTGGTTTTTGTTTTTAACCATGGGTTGTTACTTTGTGCTATTTATTTTAAAATATCAAAGGCCTTGGTTTTTGTTTTTAATCTTGACATTTAAATCTTTAGGGTTTTTGAATGCTTCAAATAACAAATCCTAAGCTAATAGTCTTTTGTATGTGAACATTATAGTGCTTTGAAAATTTTCTCATGCTGTAAAACAAATTCACTCCAGGTAATGAGCTTGTGCCAAGGAAACTATTAACTAGTTATTAATAATTCTTTTTACAACCAATGAGAACTAAAAAAATTTTTATTTGAAAAATATTTAGCTATTGCTATTGTATAGATGCAAATATTGAAAAATTAATTTTCTCTAATCTAATTGGCTGAAAACTTTTATATGATAAGGGTGATATTATAAGGGTGATTAATGTGTATCCATTACAATAATGGTGGTAATATTGCCTTATGAAAAGGGAGTGACAGTTAATATATTATTTTATTTATGTTTAATAATATTTTATAACTATATTTTATTAGGATTTTATCAAATCAAATAAAAAAGGAAAAATATATTATATTTTTAAGATTTTATGGCATCACTTCATTTAAATATTTTCCATCACACTAGATTTTTAACTATTGATTAAATAAAATTGAAATCCCCAAAATAAAAGTATTTTTCATGACACTTTAAATTTTTAACTCTTCAATAAAAACAATTAAAATCCCAACACTAAATTTTTTTTCTTTACAAAGCATGCATATTTTTATTTATTAATTTTTCTCTTAAAAAAATTATTAGGGATTAAATTTGTTTTATAACTATACTTTAGGGTTCTACACATAAATAACCTAATTTCACTAAAATATTTCTTAAATATTCATTTGATCTTAACCATTGATGTCTAATTAAATGGAGTTGAACCACATATTTTTATTAAATGATTCTCTAAAAGTACTTACTATTATTACTTAAATAAAAAATTAAGTGACTAAGATAAAATACTGTAGTGATGTAAATATGAATATATTATTGTTATTTCAAATCTATCCACACTGTTATTACATTGTGTAATTATTCTTCAAACTTACAATATTTTAATGCATTTTAAATTGTAATAGTATTCAATATTATTACATTTTAATATCTTAGGTAGACATTTCAAATCTATCCACACCCAGCTAGGGTTAGGGTTTTACACACTTTATTTTATGAAATTAGATTATTTTTGGGATTTCAATTTTATTTAGTCAAGAGTTAAAAATCTAGGATTTCAATTTTATTTAGTCAAAAGTTAAAAATTTACAGTATCATGTTATTACATTTTTATTTTATTATTCAAACTTACAATATTTTAATGCATTTTAAATTATTTAAAAGTATTAGTATTATAACATTTTAAGAAAATATTTGCGTTATTTAATAGACTTTGTAAAAGTTTAGTTTTATAGTTAGGAAATATTTTAGTCCTATTTTATTTTTACCAAATTAGATTATTTTTGAGATTTCAATTTTATTTACTTGAGATATTTCAACACTCTTAAAAATTAATTTTTCATTTATTGGAATGCAATTTGTCTATACAACCAATACCTATAATCAAAAAAAAAATTACAACTAAACAAATACTATATACAACCAATAGCTAATTAACAAAAAAAAATAACAACTAAACAAATACTATAATAACAACGCTACAAGGCACCACTACGTGGCACTTGTTAAATGAATGCACCCAAAATTATTACTAAACCACAATATTAGATTAATTAAAATAATTAAAACCATGTTCTCTAAAAGTACTTACTATTATTACTTAAATAAAAAATTAAGTGACTAAGATAAAATACTGTAGTGATGTAAATATGAATAAGTTATTGTTATTATATTATTAATTATTCTTCGAACTTACAATATTTTAATGTATTTTAAATTGTAATAGTATTCAATATTATTACATTTTAATATCTTAGGTAGACATTTCAAATCTTTCTACACTATTATTATATTATGTAATTATTCTTCAATCTTACAATATTTTAATGCATTTTAATATTATTACATTTTAATATTTTAGGCAGACATTTCAAATCTATCCACACACAGCTAGGGTTAGGGTTTTACACATTTTATTTTATGAAATTAGATTATTTTTGGGATTTCAATTTTATTTAGTCAAGAGTTAAAAATGTAGGATTTCAATTTTATTTAGTTAAAAGTTAAAAATCTACAATATCACAAAAAATATTTCACCATGTTATTACATTTTTTATTTTATTCTTCAAACTTACAATATTTTAATGCATTTTAAATTATAAAAGTATTAGTATTATTACATTTTAAGGAAATATTTGTATTATTTAATAGACTTTGTAAAAGTTTAGTTTTATAGTTAGGAAATATTTTAGTCCTATTTTATTTTTACCAAATTAGATTATTTTTGAGATTTTAATTTTATTTACTGAAGACATTTCAACACTCTTCAAAAATTAATTTTTTAATTATTGAAATGCAATTTGTCTATACAACTAATACCTAATCAACAAAAAAATTACAACTAAATACATCCAATAGCTAATCAACAAAAAAAATTACAACTAAATACATCCAATAGCTAATCAACAAAAAAATTACAACTAAACAAATATTAACAACACTACAAGGCAGGTACTGGCCACTACGTGGCACTTGTTATAATTATTATATTATTATAATATTATATTTCAATTTTAATTATATATTACAATATTAAATTTAATAAAATCATATTTATATTATTCCATTATTATAATATTATATATTATTATATTATATTATGTTTATGTTTATTATTATATAATATTATTATAATACTTTAATATGAATTAATATAATATATCAACAAGTGTTATAATAAATATTAATAATATAGTTAATATTATTATTAATATTATAACTATAAATAATAAAGATTTTGTTGATTTGACAAAAAATAAATTTGAAGTTTACCTAATGTATTAAAAAATTAAATACAAAAACCATTTATTTAATTTTGATTGTTAATCAAATAAAATATATTTAGAAACATTAAATAGATTTTGTTTTGAATATGTTCAAATATTTGTTTTAAGATAACCATTTACTAATATGGAATATTGATTTTTATTAATGTATATATGATCTTGCTAAAACTATATAGTGTGTTATTTGTTTTTGCCTGTGTTAAGGATGGGGTCTATGGAAGGAGTTCCAGCTCCTAATTTCCACTTGCAGGTTACCCTAACTAGCCAGACTAGATATAGATGCAGGTTACCCTAACTAGCCAGACTAGATATAGATTAATAGTTGTAGTCACACTTAGCAGTGGGGTATCTAGTGTTTATTGTGTGTCACAAAATTAATAAGATTTCTATCTTGATATCATATAAAAGAGATCAATTAGTTTTATGGTATTGACATTAAACTAGGAACCATAAAATTTTTGTATACCATGTTATTAATTTAATGAAATGTTATTAGTGTGTGTAATTTTTTATTATTTGGTTCTGAGATCATCATGGGAGAATACTTAAATGCCACAAGTCATGCGAATAAAACACTACCCTTAAGATTAATCTCAAAGAGATGTAGCTATAATAGTTTAATTTCATCATTGTTAATCTAAATTTTGACTGATTATATAATTATCAAAGAGGCTTTCCATGCATGTTACTTTTCATTTGGTAAACCCTTTTTTCTTGGCCGAAAAGGGTCAAACTCCATGAAATAGTGGAACCTGCAATTTTTCAAGGTGCAACAATATTTAAATCTCAGCCAGCCACTGTAATCTCCAACTGATTTACTACATGCATGGCCCAAAGATGATAAGGAACAAGGCAGAAGCCCCCTTTTACATGACAGAAAACTTCATCGCTTGATGTTGCCAAAAGTTGTCTCTTTCGAGACTCAACTAAACCTCTCCAGCTGACAACTTCCCTGTCAAATACAACCATAATTCGTAACTAGAATGTGTACAGTTTCACTTTCAATACCAAAATCTGCAACGATCAGTGCCATCTTATATTTTCTCAAAAGATATGCTTAAAAAAGCATGGGTTCATTTTTCTAAATAAAAATAATCAAGATCTTTTGTCAAACCCAGTCCACAAATTGTTGAAAGCAAGTTTATGGATAAAAAGCATTCCAAAACAAGGCCGCGTTGCAGCAAAGTTCCTGCCAGATGCTGGCAGGTCGGTTCTGTCAAGATAGGGTCTTGATTAAATATAGATTGAGTTGAGGTAATGCCAATTGTGATGGCCTGGACTTAGAGTGTTCATTCAAAACCTGAGTTTTTCATGTTTTGTAGAGAAGGTCAACTAACAAAGCTAAATTCAATTTTGAAAACAAATTAATTGTGAAAGAAATCTGTAATATGAATGTTTTTATCAAGCTGTTAAAGCCTGTAACAAATCAAATTGCAAATTTATAGTGTAACATCTGAATATTTTGAAGAACCTCAAATGTCTCCCTTTGCATTCTAAAATACAAATAAAATGTAATATATAAAACAACAATTAAGTCTGATTGACTGTAGATTATATGCAATATACTATTTGATCAAATAATCGGCATATTACTACTTTCCTTTGTTAAACTACCACCTCAATCCTTGAGGGTGAGCTGAAGGAAACTGCACCACTTGAATGCCATAATCATGGCACAATAAACAATCATTCATTTTTCAGTCCCAAAAACTAATACGCATATCCCTTGTATTTATTTTCCATACTTAAGCATTAAATTCAGAATTAAACGTGCCCACAGAAATAACAACTAATTGATCTAGGTTAATTTATGCTGAGTTGTACGCATTCAATTCATTAGCAGGACTGAGGTGTGTATGTTTTTGTTTTTGTGTAAGTGAGAATCTTAATATTTGAACTGTTGTTCTATTATTTGAACTGTCACCAATATTTTTCCCATTTGCAAGATTGTTATTATTTGCACTGTCACCTAATAAAATAGTTGACAGTTGAACAGTTTAACCACATTTTGGTTAATATTTTTTTTTAGCAAGCCCAGAAAAATATTGCCATCATCAAATTGATTCAAGCTGCTATATTTGTAAAGGGAGAAATTTGAATATATGTGTGTTTTTGTTTTTCTGTGTGGGAAAGAGACTAATTTTATTATTTAAAATGTCACCTAATTGCAATGGGAGCCAGCTAACTTTTGGGGGAGAGACTGTTATTTTATTATTTGAACTGTCACCTACCAGATTTGACAAAACGGTTAATAAGTATTATGGATAGCAATTATTTTTCCTTCAAGAATAGCAAATATATATTGTTATTTTACACTGAATTTCCTGTGAAATATAATATCGTTCTGTACTTGTATTTGAAAATTTTATTAACTGACAAATCTAATTACCAGACATTTTATATGAAGCTATTCAATTAAAAGTGAAAAATAGCCGATTGAGATATTCTGTATATATAACAATATGGCCTCCATACTACAGAAATGGAATTGTGGAATGAGAGGGGAGGTAACCTGTGAATGGGGAAGCAGCCAAGACATGGGAAGACTGGGGGTGCCTAAATTTACTTGGGCATTTTAATTTTAATTTGACTGAATTTTAGATATTAATGTCCACTAATTACAAGAAATATAATTTATTTAATTATTAATGTGCTTTTAACTTATTCTGAAATCAAGTACACAAATAGAATGCAACCCCCATTACAGTCATGAGATATATCGAGAATATAAATTATGATAAACTCATGGCATGAATAATGAGTGGAAAAGCGGATGAATTTGTTTAGACAGTGACAAGCTTCCTAGCCTACGCAAGATTCATAAAAAATCTTTACCTTACACTCCGGTGTGCTGTGCCAGCCATGGCCGTTCAGAGTTCCTGCTCTTACGCTAACAAGACGAAAAAAAGGGTGAAATTATGGCCCTTTTTATGTCGGATTCTGTAGGAAAAAAACCAAAAATTAAAATAAAAATATACGCTAATTTAATTTTAATTTTTGAGTAAAAAAATTTCACAAAATTAAAATAAAAACTAACGCCGTTGAAAAGAAAAAGATCCGACACAACTCACAAGTATTATATTTCAGAAATAAAATCCTAAAAAGCGAGCCTGACTGAAAATTGAATGGAATGCCACACAAACTTGCTCCAACGCCGCAGGTAAAAGCAGTGGAGGGTTAACAGCCATTGTCATCCTGAAACAACCATAACAAATTTACAAAAAAAAAATATAAGAATTAGTAAATTAATCTTTAGGGTTTAAATTTTAACTAACAGAAAAGGCGCGCCCAAAGTATGCCTCACAACGAAGACGGACTCAGAACTGACCTTTGCAAGTTTTGAAGTGATAAAAAAAAAACGAGCAATGCTGAAGATTTCAATTCGAAGCCCATTTGAAAGGCTCAAAAATTAATATACCCAAATAAAAAGGTAACATACCCTGGTGTGAATACTTCCACATGATACAAATAATGACAACAATAGATCAATTGACAAATGGGGACTCAGATTCGCCTTTCCTCAGACATCAGTGCAATACAATGCAGGGCTGCAGCGGCTGTTCAGAAATCATCTAAACAAAGCCAGTCTGCTGTGCCATTACACTGCCAGCAGCACATTAAGCCTGTTAATAGCATTACATTATTATTAATCATCAATGTCCCGTGACCCTTATTTCCCTTTAATCCAACAAACAACTTCATGGAGTATCAGGCAGAGGAAAAATCACCGGCTTGGGGGAGGAGGGCCATATTCCTGTCTAACTCAAGCCTCAGACTTAAACTAGTGACTGACTTTATATTCGATGTAAGGAAATTTATAGGGTGGCTAATTTTTGAAATTAAAAGTGCCCACCAGTGCATTCCTGCATCCCTTTCTCTGTAAAATATAGTTCTCTCTACTGTAATAACGGGCTGCACAGTTGAACAGTTAGTGACCCCTAAGAATATTGCAGGTTGTGTTGGGCCATTTCACCTGCCATTCGCATTTGCTTCAAAGCTTTTTTAAAACAAATTTCCATTAAATTGATCTTGTGTGCAGCCTGCTACCATATCAATCAATAAAAACCCAATAATCTATGGTAAAATATGAGGAATCGGAAATTGATTTCAGCCCCAAAAAATTTAAACACACCTCAAATCTGCATCTGTCTTTGTTTTTGTCGCATTCCACATTTGCCACGCATCTCAACAACTGTCTTAAACCCGGAAGCACTGCAAATAAAAACCCTAAATGTGCCAGCGCAATGGACTAGCAGACCGCATTAACTCCCCAGTTGGGAATTCACGCCTTCTCTTGCCTCGTGATTCTCCTAGGGCTGTTCTGACATCCTGCAACCTAAACCTAGACGAATAGCAGGTAATGAAATCTGCACCCAGCTAATTTCCGAGCATGTTTCTACTTCGAATTTTGCACTGCAGATTAACTCCAAGGAAAGCCACTCTCTGATTCGTGGGTTGCGATGAGTTTAATCACTTGTTAAGAACAGCCCCTCCGCTATAGTTCCACGGCAGGAACTAATAAATTAATTTATCACTATTTATACTAAAAACGAAACATTAGGTTCCTTGAGTTTATCCACCGTAATACTGTAGGTCTCATGCTACCAAAGAACAACCCAGCAAGTTGTCCTTTTAAGCCACATCCAAAGATGCAACAAATAGGAGTGTCGATTTGTAATCAATAAAACCAAAAATCTAGCTAATTAATTCTTAATGTTGTATAATGTCAATGCTCCAGTGGTAAAAGCATAAGGGTTTGCATAATGTAGCTTCAGGTTCGAACAATAAATACCGCATACATGATACAACTAGTCAGGTGGGTAAAATACAGCACCTGGAAAGAATTGGGTAAGATACCACATCCAACTCATATGGTGGATAAATCAATGCACCCAGCAAGAATTGAGCAAAATACCATATCTAATTTTCTACAGGAATAAAACACCGTCCCCAACAAGATTTGGCTAAAATGCTACGCAACTTGCTCGATGGGTGAGTAAACCATACTTAGTAATAATTAGGTAGAGGACTGTGCCTGGCAAGACTTGGTAATAAACCCCATCTAACTCACCAAATAAGGCCCAGAAAGAATTGGGTAAAATGCAGCAACTTAGGGATAAATAAATTACCACACCAAACATCCAAGACCGGGCATACCCAAACAGATGAAGCTAATTGCAAGCACTAGGTTAATTCGACAAAAGAGATTCTGTCATAATGGCATCTAATCCAAGAGTTATCCCACAACCAAAAAAAAATTTAAAATTTAAAATAAGTATGCATTCCCTTCTATTAAAAAAATTGTGCAGTTCAAATTTTTTAACTTCCTAGGTTTTTAAATAAAAACTAGACAACGAAAAGACTTCACCATCTATAGAAGTTACGATACACTTAATGCCCTCTTCATTTCGAACATAGATTTAACAGACCAAAACTCTTTCTAAATCAGTTATAAACCCCAAGCAATTAAGCTGAGATAAATACCTTGGCCAATTTCTCTATGTCATCTATGGGAGGACAATTTATAAAACAGGGCCAAGGATAATTTTGAAGGAACTCTAAGATATCGAAGTGAGACAATTTTGAGAGTCTCTTCGATGACTCTAATAAAGAAATAAAAGCATACCATTCAAATGGATATTGAAGGAAGATGAAGATATCGATGAGAGCAAAGTTGCATTCTCTTTGATACTTGGATATGAGTTAATTAATATTGACGAAGTCCCCTTTTTGTTGTCATCGAAGCCATCGATGAGAGTTCCATTCTTGTCCTATCGATATGCTGGCTTTTTTCTACGTTTCTCATTTTGCATGAACATCAATGAAGTTGAGGCAATGATACCATTGGGATTTCTAGCTGCCACTAGGCATGCTGCTATTTCCATAAAATTTATACAACAACCAATAAGAAGTTCAATTTTCTTAATTATGCCAATGATTAACCACTTTTTATTGATAGGTTGAGGGTTGCGAATCAGCTTGGAAGTGGAAATAGAAAAGGTGCAAAATTTGCAGTGATTGTAGCAATAACAACCTCCATGGCGATCGATCTTTTCTTTTGGGTTCTCATTCTGGCACTTCCCAATGACTTTGATATGATTTTCACACAGATTTCAATCATTATTGAGGCAGTATCCAAATTGGCATACTTGTTGGCATTCATTATTCTCTAGAATAGTGTGCAACTAGTTCTCTCAAATTAAATCGTTGTAGGAAAATTCAAAGTCAGATTTAATAAACTAATACCACAATAAATCAAATCGCTACAGGGTAAATTGAAAGCAGCACAAGAAGAATTTTTCTGTCTCTAATTAACTCGAAAGCAACACAAGAAGAATTTTTCTGTCTGTAATTAACTCTATGGTAAATAAAGTTTGAAAAGTAAAACGATAAATGAATTTATCCAAATTTACACCATTTCTAATATTAGGTGTTCCTTTCTTTCAAACAAACACTCCAAACTATTTCTATAACTTTTTTTTTTCCTTTCGAGCCCTAACTCTGAACAACACGAATCCATGAGGCAATGAAAATAATAATAAGAACAAAGATGAAAAACAAACCAAATGTTTCTTCCTGTTCTTCCTCACTGGTTCTCTGATTAATCATCTCGATATAACTCTTAAACGAGTTTGGTCTTTGCAACCTTATCTCATTATTGAACATAGAAAGTACAATTAAACAGTTTGTCTAAGAAAACTTAGAAATATCCTCTGAAACCCTAACAGGAAGCAAATTGAGGTAATCCAAAACCGCTTCCTCTTTTGGTATGGTTGTAATCTGCATCCGCCCCAGAGCAATTATTAAAATTTTAAAACCCTCTCAAATCACAATCTAGGCTCTATTGAAAAAACAGAGAAAATTTATTTCTATGATGGTAATCATCATCTCTAAGCCTTCAATAAAATACAATCCTATAAAATATACCTGCAATTTTTTGTTAACATATCTAGAACTTTCTTCTGTTGAAACCATTTAGCACTTCAAATTAAAACTACTATCAATACAAAATGTAATACTTCATCATTAAATGCAAATTACCCAGAACATAACTAATATCACCACAAGATGAAGATGGCGATGGAAATGGGTGCGTGTACCGACAAATCATTTTTCCCTCTTATAATTATCGCCATCCATTTAGGCATGACTTAACTAGTGGGAGACAAGATTTGTGTTCATAATTTGTTTACTTGCCACATCCTCCCCTCAAACTAAATTTCTCTCCACATTTATAGCTTTTTGTTTCACTCTCCGACAAAGAAGAGGTCATTTTTTTTAGCCAATGACAATACAGATAAATCATTTTTGAATAATTTTTTGTTAAAAATTTATCATTTTGACATAGGAAAAGTACACATTTAAATCAAATTTGCCCGACAAGAAAAATAATCTTGTCTTTTGATTGGTTTACAATCAATAGATTAATAACTAGATAAGTGCAAACTCATTGCAATAGTATTAGCCAAAGGTGGGTACTAATAAAGTGATGCTTTATTTTATTTCTCACGCCTCCCAAAGACATGTAGCCATAGAGGTATTTTTAGCAGCAATAGAGAGGATTTTTTGAATGTTTTTTAAGCCATAAAACAAAGAGTCAATATTATCTAAAAGATCTGCAGCATGGAATCCGAAATAGAAAAGAGTCAGTTAACTGGACCAATCAATTTTCACGCTGATATTTGCGGGATTCGTAGTTACAAAATTTGGTTAGTTATAGAGGATTTTCAAAGGAGTTTTGCCCTTTAAATAGCAGTGGATTAGAGACACAAAGGGAGATATGATCATAGAGTTTTATAAGTTGAACTTGTTTCGAAGCATTTTACTACCTTAATAGGTGCCTCTCCTGAGGGATTAAATATTGTATTTTTGTGCAAATCTTTGCCTCTTGTATTTTGTTCTCCTATCAATCAATGAAGAGAGAGTGGTGTTTTGTGTAATTATAATTTGTTTCTAATTCTTGTTTCTTACTTTCTATTAGGAGCCTTATATATATAATGTTTAATTTTGCAAGAAATCACCAACAATGGGAAAATCTAAGAATGTGGGACTTGACTTTTGAAATGACCTCCAGATTTTGAAGAATTGAAGTAAAGGGAAGAAAAAATAAGATCATAAAGGAATACCTAAAATTGCTAAGGTGTTGCACTAAAATCATTATCTAAATTCAACAACACAGTGATTAAACTTATACTGGTAAAGTTAAAAAGCATAAAGCATGTTTAATATTCTAATATATATACATGAATATTAAACACACACACACACACATATATATATACTAGAATATTAAACTTGCTTTATGCTTTTTAACTTTACTAGTAGACTCTGTTAAGTTTAATCACTGTGTTGTTGAATTTAGATAATGATTTTAGCGTAGCACCTTAGCAGTTTTAGGTATTCCTTTATGATCTTATTTTTTCTTCCCTTTACCTCAAAACAATAAAGAATAGTCAGCTTCTTCAAAATCTGGAGGTCATTTCAAGAGTAAAGTCCCACAATCTTGGATTTTCCATTGTTGGTGATTTCTTGCAAAATTAAACATCAATAGACATGAATGTTTGAATGCAGTTGGTTCACAAATTGAGTACATTACTAAAAGTTTCAATGTTGCTCTCACAAATAAAAAATGAAAGTTTCAATGCTGCTCTCACAAATAGAAAATAACCCTTTTCTAAAAATGACATGAATATCTGACTACAGTTGGTTCACAAATTCACTACATTGCTAGAAGTTTCAATGTTGCTCTCACAAATAGAAAATTACCCTTTTCTAAAAATGATATGAATGTCTGAACGTAGTTGGTTCACAAATTGAGTACATTGCTGAAAGTTTCACTACTGCTCTCACAAATAGAAAATAGCCCTTTTCTTAAAATTACATGAATGTTTGAATGCAGTTGGTTCAAAAATTGAATACATTGCTGAAAGTTTCAATGCTTCTCTCACAAATAGAAAATAGCCCTTTTTCTAAAAATGACATGAATGTCTGAATGCAGTTGGTTCACAAATTGAGTACATTGCCGAAAGTTTTAATGCTGCTCTCATAAATAGAAAATAGCCCTTTTCTAAAAATGACATGAATGTCTAAATACAGTTGATTTACAAATTGAATATTCATTTTGTTTGTTTTTCATATTTGGAATTTCAATCATTTTTGAGTTATTGAAAAATGGACAGCACAAAAATCAGTCTTATCAAATAAAAATCAATTTTAAAAATGATAAGATTTTGCGCAATACATGTCAAGAGCGGTCAGCACACTGATTATTTATTACACTATAATGCAGAATGAAATCACTATAGAAATTTGATTCTAATTCAAAGAATGGTTGTTTAGTTAATTTTATTTAGTAGTTGTATTTGAATATTTTAAAAGCTTATATAGAGTTATTTATTAAGCTATTTCTAAAAAGTATTGTTCAGTTTATAAGAATTTTTTATAAAATACATAAGTATTTATATTAATTAAAAAAGTTTTAAAAGATATATTATAATATAAAATAAATAGGTAGGTGTAGACAGTTACACCCCAAAGTTTAAGTAGGGCAGAATTTTATACATCGCACTAAAGAGAAATAAACAAGGCTGCTAAGTAGCAAGAGCTTGAAAATCAACAGTAAGAAGTTGATCTAGCTAACACACACCCTGATTATCCTGCTCATCAAGAACATGTTCCTGGCAAGAGCATTGTACACACACCCTGATTATCTTGCTCATCAAGAACATGTTCCTAGCAAGAGCATAATTAAAAAAAATTGTATATTATTTGTATGCGATGTTTTTTTTTTTCTTTTGATTATTTGTATTGCACCAGAGCTTAGCAATTCTAGCTATGGATTCATGATTTTTTTACCCTTTTAGACCTGAGCCATTGACCTGGAAAATCATCTGTTGGGTGATTCACCCAGGTTTCCTGAAAAATTTACTCAAATCTGACATATTTTTAGGGTGGAGATTTTATTTGCATTATAGAAAGATCGTAATTCTTGTATATTTTTAGAAAGCAAAATTGAAACTTTTATTTCTCTATACATTAAAACTATTATCTGTTGTAATGTTCTTCTACAGATTCAAGTGCAAGCTAACAAAGTTGCCTTGGATGTGGCTCATTTACAAGAGTTGTTGGATCATTGGGGGAATGCTCCCTGCACTGTGGCTCGTGTTCCTCCCTCACCATCCTTTGTCAGAGATCACTCTCCAAACAAACATAGAAGTGGTTCGGCCATAGATTCTCAGCCTCGTTCCCAGCCTACTCCACATCGTGGTGCTCACCGATGCAGGCGCTAAGCCTCTCCACGTCCACATGGATGGACCTCTGGCCGTCCTGCTAGTGCAGCTGGGGATAACGCGGGGTGGCCCGTTATGGATAATGCAGGTAATGCTGGTTGGCTTGCAATGGACAATGCAGGTTGGAATGCGCCTGGCTCTTCTCATCAACCAAATACTAGGTGGGATAATACTAAGGTTTTCCCTCAGTTAAATTTGGCTATCTCACCTAGGATCTAAATGTTCAGAATGAAGAACAGGAAAATGAAGATGGTTGGGCTATGTCTAATGTCAACCCGGACCCCATGGATATTTGGGGGAAACCAGATGACAGGGATCTGCCATCTGCATGAATGGTATTGGCAGCTTAATTCTATTTTTTCTATTTGTTTTTTATGGGTTCTGTACCCTTTGATACTTTGTTCTAGATCTTTCTGTGCTTAGCCCATGTGACTCTCGGGTGTGCCTTTTAACCACCCATTCTTTTTTTGTGAAGTGTTATTTTATTTTAATAGATAACTTGCATTTTCATTAAAAAAAAAAATTGTCAAATTGTAAATATTTTTAGCCATATAATTTTTTTTGTTACATTATTCATAAAAGAATAGAAATTAAATTATTTTCAAATAATAAAAGTTTGAAAATAAATTAATGGGAAATGGGTAGAAATGGTGGGCTTTGTGAGGGTTTCTTAACTTTGATTGCGTCTCTGGTGTGCCTCTCTACTACCCCTTTTTTTTTTTTTAATATTGTACTATTTCTTTTTTAGTTTATAAAAAGTGATATTAGACTTATTCAACAACAACAAAAAAAATAGTTTAATAAAGTATAAGATAGTAATTAGATGAATGACATATATGTGTATTTATATGTTCTAATTTATATTAGGGTGAGAAATTTCAGATGTAAAATTTGGAAGCGGAGGGAAAGAAATATGTACAATATGTGGTACGTTTTTCATTAAATAATGGCTGCATAATTTCAAGCTACCACAGTCAAAACTACACCATCACGGGAGAAACTTTCAAATTATTCTTTATGTGTAATTATGAATTTACATGAAAAGATCTATATTATAAAAAATTAAACAATAAATTTGATTAAAGATCTGTGTAATACCACCTTATTAAAAAAATATTTATTGAACACTAAAAACTTGCCCAATTAAAAATATGCCTAAATTTACAAAATTATAGAAGAGAATTTATTAAAGTGTAGAAGAGATCTTTGTATGGCATCTAGGTATAGGGAATAGGCTATTGTGATTATTCCAAGACTAGTAAAAACTAAGGCTAGATGGAGTTAATAACTAGTTATAGAGTCCAAATCAAAAATTTGTAACCATTCTTTTCATTAGATTCTTTTGATAGGTAACAGTAAGTTAAAAAACATGTCCTACAAAGCACCTCTGTTCAGTATTTTATTCTAGATTCACATTTACAAACAAATAGATCTGTAATAAGATTCTTTATGTTTATGGTGGGATTTTTTTTCTGAAAGGGTAATGTGATTGATATTGGTGATACTAGGATGGCTAATAGAATAGTTTCTCTCGAAAGTGTGAATGAATTACTTTTTCCATTTCCTTGTAATTTATCGGAGACAATGAATATAAGATCTTATCATTCATATGAGATCGCCAGCATTTGGAAAATGATATTACCACCTGAACAATCAGGTTATCATTTAGGTAGCCTCGCCAAAATCTTGTCCGCATAGTCTTTTTGATTGGGCTGTCTTATAAATTTTTTACCTTTCTCATAATTACAGACATGCATGAAATATAGACTCCTATTCTCTTATGTATTCTAAACTAATTCTACTCTTTATCCAAGGTCATTTGTAAAATGATTGGTAAAATTATGTAACAATATTTATCACTCCCTTTGAGAACCAGTGAAATGGCTTTTTAAAATCGTCAGTGGGTATGTTGTGCTTAACGTGGCTGTAGTTTCTGTGAGACCCAGATCTCCTAATAAAAAATTGGCAAGTTGAGCAAAACGTAGGGTGAACTGCAGGCCCTTCTTTTTAAACCTGATTACATATCTAATAGAAGGGTTCGCCTTACCTAGTTAGGTATCATCCCAAACATTAATCTCCACTTATAAAGCCTCCTGTAAGTTGAAATTAATGTTGTAGATTAATTCTTGAACAAGAACTTATGTTTAAGTTGCTAAAAGGTTTCATTACACCTAAGAATGGAGAAATCAGCTCAGACATGACTGTAATCTATCAAAGGATTTTGGCAACTTAATTGCCCCTTCGCACTGATGGAAAAATGGGTTAGGAGTACAAATACAAAGAGAAAAAAGAAGAGAGGAATATGAGTGACAGAAATTGAAGAGCCCATGAAGAAGAAGAGGATATCACTGGGCTCATTCCCCTCACCAGAGATGGCAGCTTATGCAATTGATGCGGCTGCTCTAAACTTTAGAGGAGATTCTGTCAGTTACAATTTCCCTGATTTCATTCACATGTTTCCTCGGCCCCCCAACTTGCTGTCTCGTCAGACATACAGACCGCTGCTTCCCAGGCTTCATGTTCATCTTCTCAACAGCCAGAAGAAAAACTTACTTTGACCTTAAGAGGAGATTCTGCCAATTTCAATTTCCCTGATTTGATTCAGTCCTTTCCTCGCCCCCCAACATGTTCTGACTCGTCAGACATACAGGCCGCTACTACCAACGCTACATGCTCATCATCTCATCAGCGAGAAGAAGAATTGCCTCAGCTCTGCTGCAGCAACAGCAATGATGATAACAGTAAAGATTGTGTACACACAGGAGCTCTTTTTACACGGGCCACGCAAAGAAGCTGAACCCACTTTTGGTTCAGAAAGTTTTAGGAGAAGGCAGCTGGTAGGCGGCTGGATTGGTAATATAGTCACTATTTCAACAGCATATAATTAGCACAAATGTTGATGAAAATATAATAGCATATGGATAGCATAAAGATGGATGAAAATATGAGAGCATGAAACTCTTATTTATAGATTTTTAGGGAAGAAGATCAACAGTGGAAGATGCATGAGAAGATCAATGGTGGAGGATGCATGAAGGATTTTCTTAGGATTGAGGAGGGTATGTTGTAGTCATGCAACATGTGTCTCCTTCGATTCAGGAAAAGGTGGAGATGAAGTGGAGAGAAAATAGCCATGTGTTATGATTATGTAGCATGTGTTTTTTAGTTTAGAAAAAGGTAGAAACATGTAGGAGAGAAAATACTTGTGTTATGTGAAGTGGCCATGTGAGGTGGAAAAGGTGGATAATTAAATAATAGAAATATTTAATTATGTGTGAGGCCCAGAAATTAACTTATTAACTAATAACTCTATTATTTAATTAGTAGGTGGGATACATTAGGTGGGGTAAATTTAGTTAATATAGTATAACGTTGTGTTAAGACAAATTCAGGTGTCTACACTATTTTATATTTTTATTGTTTTTCGCAAATTCAAGAAATTATTATTATTATTATTTAAGAAAAAGGTGGGAGATCCACCATGACATTACTGAAAATGGAATTATAGTAACATTAAGGGTTCAACAATACAAGATAAGATCAAAACAATAAAACAGTAGGGCCCTTACGCTGGCCAGAAAAACAAAGAAATGAAACATTCCCCTATGTGAATCAAGAACTGACAAGACCGACATGGTTCTATGACATCATTAGGAAGCCAGCCAACCATCTTGGGGAAGCGCGAAGAGATCCGTTACACCAATCTCAAGCTACTCCTTAAAAATGTGGGGATCACATTGTAAATATGCAAGTACCTTAAATTAATGAAATCACTGCACCTCGGGTAGCCTTCCACATACTCACCAAACCAGAACAAAGAACTTGCATCTTTCATTAATGGGAGATACATGACACTTCCTCCTCACAGCTAATGTGATCAACCCACGTCATAGCAGACCTTTTAGGCAAGCAATGTCTTGATTTATCCTAGTCATCACCTAACTAGGCAAGCTCTGTTGTAAAGAAAGGAATGTCTACGATTTACTCTCTTGATCAATAGCCAGGTTGGCTAGGCTGTCTGCTACCATATTCACCTCCCTATAGAAATGAGAAATACAATAATACTCAAAAGACAGGAGTAAAGCTACAGCCTGTTGGACAATATAATTAATCTTCCAGTTATCCGTCCCCTTACCCTTAAGGGCATTAATTATTATCTGAGAGTCACCCTCAATCCAAATATTTCTGATACGTGCTTCCACTACCATGAGAAGGCCATGACCCAGAGCCCAAGCTTCGGCCTCATTATTTGTTCCCATTTGTAACTTAGTCAATTTAGATATCAAGAACAAACCATCTTCATCCCGAATGACACAACCTGTGCTTGACAACCTTGGGTTCCCTCTACTTGCTCCATCAAAGTTGAGTTTGAAGCAGTTCCGTGTAGGAGGGTGTCATTTAACATCTTTTTTCACTGCAGTATTCTGTTTCATCACCTCAGAAGCCTTAACTTTGTTTGTCTTAAGGAGTTGCCAGTTCTTAGAAATATCATCGTCCCATTTAGTCCAAACTGAGGAACTCCTTTCTGATTTCATAACCTCCGCCATGTCTACTTCTGAAATGGCTTCCTCCAACTTAGTCCAGACTACCAAACATGTCGAAGCTTCCTTTCTAAACAACCTGAAGTTTTGTTCTCTCCATAGATGCCAGACTATGAGGAAAGGTACAACCTCCCATATACATGAGAATCTAGACTCAGAAAAGAGTCAAGCCCAATTCTTGAACATAGCCTCCAAAGATCCTAACATGGGGGTAATCCAATTAATCTTTCTCAAGAACCATAACCAATAGTGACTGCTAAAAGGGTAAAGAAGTAGAAGATTATCCAGATCCTCTTTGGCCAAGACATGTAGAACACATTTAAAGGTCTTCCCTAAACCCAGTCTCTTAATCCCATCTCCTGACAATATCTTCCTATGGAGGGCTAACCATGTGAAGGCTCCTGCTTTTGGCAGAATGGCATCATTCCAAGATAATTTGACCGGGCAATCGATCCCATCTTTGAGGTCGCACTCTTGTATCTCTCCTTGACCATATAAGATCCTAACTTAGCCTCCATCCAGATGATTTTGTCCTCAACATTTGAAAAAATTACCACCCTCTTCTCCAACAACCTTCTCAAAAAAATCTTATGGTTGATGGGGAAGTCACACCATTGTGTGCTTTTCTAATGAATTTTCTAGGTGCCCAGACTACCTTCAACAAGCCAGTAATCTTAAATTATTTTTTTAATGAGAACAATTAAATATTAAATATTGGAATTATTAGCACAAGTGGGGCGGGGTGTGGACATGTTACAAAGGTTTTTGTAAACTCCCAAATGCTATTTTGGAAGCTTTTGGAATTAATGGCAAGATTTTGAATTTGTTGGTGGTGGTTTATTTTTGGCATGCAATAGGGAGTGAGAATCCCAATGCAATTTTTAATTAATATTTTCCCTCCAAATACGGTGTGGGATTTGGGCACCTAACTTACCTAGGATAACTTTAAATATTGCAGTAGTTGCATACAAAGTATCTTTTGGCAAATTCTATCTTTCATATTTTTTGTATGAACATTTGTGTTCTACAATAATCTTATGTGGACAAAAACTCACTGGAGATTGAAGTCAATGGATGAAAACACATTGATTTTTTAGGGTAATCTTATACATAGGTTGCATTGGTTCCTCAGAGTTATGTATATTCATTTTGTTTTAGTGTTGTTTGTTTGTGTTGATTGTGCTAGCACGTTTATGAAGTAGTTTGGATGATTTTATGTGTGTGGTTGTAGGCATATTTTGTAGTTTGAGTTTTTAGTGTGCTTGTTGGTGCCCAGAAAATCTAGCTCCCAAAATATCTTATTTTGCCCCAAAAATCCATCAAAATCCATCAAATTTCCTAGTTTTGCCTTTGCAATAAAAATCTCTCATTTAGATCCAATATGAGACATCCTATAGGAGTTTTATTTCAAAAAATCTTAAAGTATAGGTCCGCCCAAGTATATTTGTTTTATTCCTTGGAAAAATTTGAAAAAAATTTGTTCCTTTTTGCCTTTATCGACAAATCGGCAAAATCGTGAACTTTCGAACTTGGTTTGTGAGTTCAAGATTTCCATGATTCGCTAATAAAGAGGCCAAGTGGGCAAGGTGAAAAATATTCTAAGGCAAAGACGGGTTGGTGCCATGCCTTTATCGGCAAAGTTGGCAGTTCGCAAACCTGAAGGTTCACCAACCACCAAGTTCACCAGTTGGCATTTTTACCGATAAAGTGGTGGAGGCTCAGGCGAGAAAGAGAAAATTTTCTAAGTAAAGGAAGAAGGCCCAAGTGGTTGTCAGTGAATTTGGAGGTTCGCGAACCTCCAAATTCATTGATGGAAGGTTTTTCCAATGGTGATTTTGCTGATAGTAGAAAGGGGTCACGAAAGTGAAAGTTTCTAAGGCAGGAAGAAGACAAATGAAAAGGGGAAGGCAAGTGCTTTATTGGCTATGGGCTTGGTTCACGAACTGAAAGGTTTTCTGACAGAGTAGCTTGTTGATAGGGCAAAAGGCCAAAAAATGCAGAAGGAACAAAGGGCGATGAAGAAAAGGGAAGAAAAGAATGAATCTCAGCAAAAGTGGACGTTCACAAACCTCTAGTTTCACTGACAAGAGGTTCACTGCCAGGTGAATTCACCAACCAAGATCTACCAAGGATAGATGGACAAAGAAGAAAAGAGTAGAGAAAAGGGAGGTTTGTGAGTGACCAATTTTGCTGATAAGGTAAACAAAAAAGTAGAAAATGACTAAGGCAAAAGTTGGAAGGCTTTGTCGGGGAACTGACACAAATTCAAACTCACCAAACAGTTCAAAATTTTGAAGGTTCATTGATAAGGTGATTGGTTGACAAAGCTTAAAAGGTGAGCTTCCTCCATGGTTCGAAAAAGGTAAAAATTGTCAGTAAAAGTCATAATAAGTTTACTTCACGAAAATCAGATTTTGCTGACTAAAGAAGAGTGTCAAAAATAAAAATAGGGCATAGAGGTTCAGTAACGGATAAAATCACTGATAAGAGATAAAGAAGATGAAAAGATGAAAGTAAAGGCCCAAGGCATGGTTCACAAAAATAATATTTTGCCTATAAAATACAAAAAAGAAGAAAGATGGGCCAAAGTAAAGTTTGAGAAAAGAGAAATTTGTCGATAAGGCAAAATAGCGCCAATGATGGAGAGATAGAAAAAAGAAAGGAAAATGAAGGTGGTGTAGAAGAGAAATTCGTCAACTAAGGGGAAAATAGAGATCAAAAGTAGAAAATCAAATGAAAGTCAAAGTGCTTTATAAAATATAATATAAGTACAGATTTGTACTCAACGTTAATGAGTTGTAGGTTGAATTTGTGCATGTTGTTCAAACAATGAAAATCTTAAATGTATCTAAATATATAGAGGACAAAAAGGATAAAATTAGGTGTTGTAGCTGTCAGGAAGGATTCAAACCTTCCCTCATTATTTCTCCAAGTGCACTAAGCATGTGGGAAATCTTCTTCTATCATTTTTAGAATTTCTAGAGAGTGGGCTTTCTTTCCAAACATGCAGATCTTCTGACGAACATCTATGCCAAACGTTTAATGCAACATGGGTTACTTTTTAACAGAGTGCAAGGCTTGGAATGGCATGGCAATATAAATTGCTATATATGCATGATTTTTAGATACATTTGAGGGTTCTTTGTTAGATATTTATTGGTGGTTGGAGGCTGTGCAAGTCTAGCAAAGATTCTAGGGCTCCAAATCATGCCAAGTTTAGTTGTAGAGGAGTAATGGGGTGCTAAAACAAGTGAAAGGTAATGTGTAGTAGGGATTGCATAGAGTATGTCTCCATGTAGTTTGTATGTATTTAGGGTCTTTCCTCTTATCACATTTGCTGATAAGTTTGTATTGAACATTTGAAAATGTGACAACATTTTAAATGCATTCCAAGCCTTGTAATTGTTATTTGTACTTTACATTTGAGTGCATATAGTTATATTCTAGATCATTAAGTATGCTTGAAGTACAAAACCTACAATATGATATAGCATGTGCTTAGATCAACTTTTCCTTGTTTCCCTTCCATTTGTTTTTTTTTGTCATCCTATGACTCTATAGCCCAATTGGATAGGCACCGGTCTTGGCTCCATTAGACCAATCACACACCTTTTAAATCAAACAAATATTTACTAGTGGTTTAGGGGAAAACCATTCTTCCTATGCATGTATATTCGTACAGTTGAATCAGCTCTATAGGGGTTTTGTGATAGCCAGTTGTTCTTGGTTCAGTGACAACCGTTGGGACTAAGACAAAGAGTTGGGTTTGGTTGTTCATGTTTTTTGTTGTTCATCTAGTTTGAACTTAATAGCTATTCAGGTATACCCCTTGGGATATCGCTCCAGAGTCTAAGCTGTGCTTCAAGTGTAGAGGAGTCTACCCACTCATGTGAGTTGGCCAAAATCACTGCAAACTTGTTGATAAACCTCTTTCTATCACCGTGACGATAATCCCTGGCCTAGGTGATTTAGAAATATTTTAGAGTTTTGTGTTGCAGTCATTTTGGGAACCATCATTTTGGCATCATTTATGGGGAAGAGTATGAAGTGCTAGGTTAGAAAGATGTATGGACTTTGCGGGTGAGATCAACTAAGAATCCATTTTGTAGCCTTGAAGATCAGTCACACTTTAAGGGTTTTCCTCATTTAGTGAGGTTGCAACTTTGCTGTCAAAGAAGAGAAATTTGTTACAGTTGTACCTTAGTTGTTGTTGGTGATTCGAACGCTTCATCTCAATATGCAGTATCTAGTGAAATTGAGGTACATGGTTTTCTTCCTAACTTTTGAAGTTTGCGGTTCTTGTCATGTTGAAGGAGCAAGTTTCTATGCTTTAGTTTCCTCCCCTATATTATAGGGTGTTTTAGTCATGGCCAATTTGTATGAACATGGATATGCTAAGGATGTTCCATCATGCAAGTCTTCATATGTATCAGACCCTAGAAACTATATTGGAGTGGATTCCCATATCCATCCTCGCAATGCATATTATGGTAATGGCTCTGCATGTTATACACCAAAATTTATATGCACTCATGCAAAACCAAAGTGACCTAGCAAAGGAGAGATGTGAAATTGATAAAACCAAATAGTTGTTAGAGTCTTTGAAGCAACAAGAAAAGTAATTATAAAATCAAATCATGCTATGTCAGTCCAAGCTGCAATCCAATAGCTTTCCCGTTGTTTCTAGTAGCTCATATTTTTAGCCTCCCCCCATTGCCACTGAAAACACATACAAAGCAATTGGACCTCTCATGGGTCAATTATGAAAAGCAATCCATGCCCATGAAAATATATTATTAGATTCCATTATTTGATGGGTGTGATGTTTATAATGGGAAGGCACATATTGAGGCATTTTTCGACTTCATGGACAAATTTTGATTTGAAGATGAAGATATGTGGATGATATTTTTTGTTAGATCTCTGTGTGGAATGGCACGAAAGTGGTTGGTTAGTTTCCCTAACCATTACTTTGCTTCCTAGGAGGACTTGATAGTATGTTTGAGGAACTTGCAAATGGTTTAGACCCTGCATTTCTTGTCCAAGAACTAGGAGGTATCAGATGGTAGGAGGGAGAGTCTAGCATGGAGTTTAGTCACAGGTTTGTAGTTTCCTTAACAAAAATATTGGGGAGGCATTCAAACCTGACTTACCTACCTATATTGACATGTCATTCATAGCTTATGATGATATTTTGGATTCAATACAGGAGGAGTTCAATATAATGAACATGCATCAGGCATTCAGATGCCTTGATTTCATTGATGGTTTGAAATGGGATATGATTTCTAAATCTTTATCCTCAGATGCAGAGGCAACTGGTAATGAATAGTCTATTATAGGCAGAAAGGACATGGAGGCTTCGTGTGATTCAAACACAATGCTAGGTAATGATTGTGTGTGCAGGAGGGTAGAAGAATGTGCTAGTGTAATGTATGATAGTGATGCAGACGATGAAAGTAGTGAATGCACCAGCATTCTATTGGATAGTTCATCAAGCGATAAGGATAGGTCTAATGATGATAAATCCATCTTGAGTATGAGGTGTGTGGCTTAGTGAACAATGAGGATGCTATGTACATGAGTGAGAAACAAGTTGAATCAGCTTGTAAAGTTGAATATGAAGATTGTGCAAGGTAAATGAAACAGATAGTGATCAAGGAACTTGTTTCTTGTTTGATGTATTACCCTCCTTTGTTACTATTTGTGAAGAGTAAGCAATTAGTGCTTGTCTACATGAGGTAGATGTAGAAGTGGCTACATTTGATGATGACTGATCAGAGACAGTTGTTGGTGCAGCCATGGAGTTTCAGTGTGAAGAGCTTTCCCTCGATTTTGAAGATGGTGATCATGTGGATGCAATGAGAACCTATAATTGTGGTGCAATGTATGTTCTCTTCCTCATGCAGATTGTGATTCACATCAGCCACAAGGAAATGATGAAGAAATGAATTCAGATGAAGATATGTGTCAGTAATTGATTTGTAGTAGCTAGTATGACACAATAGAGTGTGTCAAGGAGTACAAAATGGAGAGGTAACTTGAAGATTGTGTGTCTTCATTTGAAGTGCCTCAAATTTTTGATATATATGATGATAGTGTAGAATTGGATTTGAATCAAGTCTTTGATTCAATTATGGAGGAATACACTAGCATATGTGGTGCAGTTGGGTTGCAAGAACTTGAACAATCATATGACATAGCCCAGCTTAAGGCCACATTTAGGCTGCATGCATGTCAGCTTGATTTTCAAGAGGATAGTTTTCTTCATGCTAATATTAATGCAGATCTATAAATACATCATGATGACATGGAACTTGAAAGTGAGTATTTCTATGTGAGTCAATATGATGATGAGCCATATTATCTATGGTTGCCTTGTCCATGTGATAATTATTTCCATCTTTAGCATGATGATATGAATGTATGTAGTTTGTATGTATATGCATGCAAAACACTTTTATTGCTGATGTTGGTTGATCAATGCAACAAAGGATTGAGGGAGATCAGCTCCTTCAATAGGCTTTTCTTTGAAAGAGGAAAGTAGCTTCACCAGGTTTTTTACAGGGTGGCCTGCAGTGTCTCAAAATTTTGGATGCAGTCTTCTAGTTGTATGTTGTTTTGTAAGTAGATTTTGTGTTGTTTCCCTTCATGTGTTTTGCATTTTTGGTCTTCTTGGAGATATTCTGGATTCCTGCTATGCCAAGTTTGCCACACATCCCCAACCAGAGCCAGTGTTGGTGCCCAGAAAATCTAGCTCCCAAAATACCTTATTTTGCCCCAAAAATCCATCAAATCCATCAAATTTCCTATTTTTTCCTTTGCAATCAAAATCCCTCATTTAGATCCAATCTAAGACATCCTATAGGGGTTTTATTTCAAAAAAATATAAGTATAATCCCCCCCAAGTATATTTGTTTTCTTCCTTGGAAAAAAATTGAAAAAATTGGTTCCTTTTTTTCTTTATTGGCAAATCGGTGAAATAGTGAACTTTCAAAGTTGGTTCACGAGTTCAAGATTTCCCCAATTTGCTGATAAAGTGACCAGGTAGGTAAGGTGAAAATTAGTCTAAGTCAAAGATGGGTTGGTACCATGCCTTTATCGGTAAAGTTGGCAGTTCGTGAACCTGGAGATTTGCCAACCGCTAAGTTTATCGGTTGGTATTTTTACCAATAAAGTAATGTAGGTTCTAGTGAGGAAGGAGAGAATTTTCTAAGTAAAAGAAGAAGGTCCAAGTTCTTGTTAGCGAAGTTGGAGGTTCGCGAACCTCCATGTTTGGTGATGGAAGGTTTTCCTAATGGTGATTTCACCAATAGTAGAAATGGGCCATGAAAATGAAATTTTCTAAGGCAAGAAGAAGACAAAGGAAAAGGTGAAGACAAGTGTTTTATCAGCTATGGGCTTGGTTTAAAACTGAAAGGTTGGCCAATAGGGTGAAAGGCTGATAAAGGAAGAAGGAACAAAGGGCGGTGAAGAAAAGGGAAGAAAAGAATGAAGGAGCTTCGTCGACAAAAGTGGAGGTTCACAAAACTCTAGTTTCCCTAACGAGAGGTTCACTGCCAAGTGAATTTGCCGACCAAGGTCTACCACGGATAGATAGACAAAGAAGAAAAGAGTAGAGAAAAGAGAAGTTCGTGAATGACCAAATTTGCCTATAAAGGAAATAGAAAAGTAGAAAATGACTAAGGCAAAAGGTGAAAGGCTTTGTCGGGGAACTAGCAAAAATTCAAACTCACCAAATAGTTCAAAATTTTGAAGGTTTGTTGATAAGGTGATCGGCCGACAAAGCTAAGAAGGTGAGCTTCCTCCATGGTTTGAAAAAAGGTAATTTTTTTTAATAAAGGGCGGAATAAGTTTAGTTCACGAAAATCAGATTTCACCGACTAAAGGAGAATGTGGAAGATAAAAAATAGGGCATAGAGGTTCGAGAAAGGATAAAAATGATGATAAGAGATAAAGAAGATAAAAAGATGAAAGTAAAGGCTCAAGGCATGGTTCAGAAAAATAATATTTTGCCAATAAAATAGGAAAAAGAAGAAATACATGCCAAAGATAAAGTTCAATAAAAGATAAACATGTTGATAAGGCAAAATAGTGCCAATAATGGAGATACAAAAAAAAGAAAGGAAAATGAAAGTGGTGTAGACGAGAAATTCACCGACTAAGGGAAAAATAGAGATTAGAAGCAAAAAATCAAATAAGAGTCAAAGTGCTTCATAAAAAATAATATAAGTGCAGATTTGTACTCAGCGTTAATGAGTTACATGACGAAGTTGTGCAGGTTGTTCAAATAGTGAAAATCTTAAATGCATCTGCACATATATAGGACAGAAAAGATAAAATTAGGTGTTGTAGGTATCGAGAAGGATTCAAACCTTATCTCATTATTTCTCCAAATGCAGCAGGCGTGTGGGCAATCTTCTTGTCATTTTTAGAATTTCTAGAGAGTGGGCTTTCTTTCCAAATGTGTAGATCTTCTGACGGACATCTGTGTGAGATCGTTAATGCAACATGGGTTACTTTCTAATAGAGTGCAATGCCTAGAATGGTGTACGAAGATGAATGGCTATATATGCATGATATTCAGATGCATTTGAGGGTTGTTTGATGGTTCTTTATTGGTGGCTAGAGCTTGTGCAAGTCCACCAATGATTCTAGGGCTCCAAATCATCCCAGGTTCAGTTACAGAGGAGTAATCAGGTGCTGAAACAATTGAAAGATAATGTGCAATAGGGATTGTGTAGAGAATGTCTCCATGGTAGTTTGTATGTGTTTAGGGTCTTTACTCTTACCACATTTGCTGATAAGTTTGTATTGAAGATTTGAAAATGTCACAACATTTTAAATGTATTACAACCCTTTTAATTGTCATTTGTTCTTTACATTTGAGTGCATGTAGTTACATTCTAGATTATTAGGTATGTTTGAAGCACAAAACATACAATCTGAGATAGCATGTGCTTAGATCACCTTTTCCTTGTTTCCCTTCCATTTGTTTTCTTTTCTATCATTTTGGGACTCTATAGCCCAATTTGATAGGCATCGGTTTTAGCTCCATTAGGCCAACCATAGACCTTTTAAATCAAACAAATATATACCAATGGTTTAGGGGAAAACTATCCTTCTTGTGCATGTAGATTCACATAGTTGAATCATTTATATAGTGGTTTTGTGACAGCCAGTTGTTCTTGGTTCAGTGACAGCCTTTGGGAACAAGACAATGAGTTGGGTTTGGTTGTTCATGTTTTTAGTTGTTCATCTAGTTTTAACTCAATACCTATTTAGGCATACCCCTTGGAATATCCCTCCAAAGTATAAGGTGAGCTGAAGTCTAGAGGAGCCTACCCACTCCTGTTAGATGGCCAAAATCACCCCAAACTTGTTTATAAACCTCTTTCTATCACCTCGATAACAATCCCTGGCCTAGGTGATTTAGAAATGTTTTAGAGTTTTGTGTTGCAGTCATTTTGGGAACTAATAGTGTTGTAGGTGTTATTTCTATTGTCTGGTTCGTATTTCTTATTATTTTGATGTTCATGGTCATTCCTAGGAGCTGGAGAAATTATATTTCCTTTTGGTCTAGTTTGGCATTATTTTAGTGGAAATATACGTTATGTATTACAACATTTTTGTGGAGTTCTTCTATGAATGTTTCACATTGTTCATATTGTTGTAGAAGTTGTTGTGACTGATATATCAGTCAAATTTTCTATAATTACCAAATTAATATAAATAAGAACCTCTGTGGAGGTCTCTATCATGTTTGAAATAATTTCAGTGTTGACTAGTTGTGTGTAATGCAAAATTGTTTAGTGAAATATTTAATTACAATATTTAGATATGAATTTATTAATAAAATTATAGTAGGGATATTCCATTGGCATTAGGATTGATTCTTCCTAGACTCAGTGAAATTAATTATGAGAAAAGAGAGAAAAAGAAATTGCAAGAAGAGATGATAATAGATGATAGGGGTGAACCTGAAAGGAGTAATCCTAGAGAATAATTTTAAGAAAATATGGATGAAATGGTACATGGGAAGAACTACCTTATGGATGCAATTAGGCCATGTTTCAATAGGTGAGGAACAATTCAAAAAATAACCATAACAATGGATGAGCTAGTACTTCAGAAGAAAATAATAATGGAAAATGAAAAGAAGTTGATGTTTAGAGCTCATGTGTTGGATTTGCTAATGGACCCCTCAAGCCAAAATTCATTCAAAGAGAAGAAGTGATTCCAAGGAGGAAACTACTTTGCAAGATGACATTTTTAATACATATGTTGAATATAGAGCACTTGCACCACAAATCCAAGAGGTTTTAACATTGAGGGATTTTATGTCAATTAGGAAAATTGGGGGTATAGAAAAAACTAAGCCCAAGTCACACACCAAAGAAAATATTTGGAGCATTCTTTGGGAAAATTGACCCTCACTACTTTTGATGGGTCAAAAATGAGTACTATAAGAGCATGGTTGCAAAAATTAGGCACATATTTATCTCTGTAACCCATGTGAGAGGAATAATCTATTAAGTTTGCTACCCTCCATTTAGAAGGCATAGCTCATGAATGGTGGTATCATGGTGTGATTACCTAGAACCATAATATTATTCATTCATATGGAGAATTTTGTATTAAGAACTATTACTAAGATTTGACAAAAAGGACCAAAAGAGTATTTCAGAGAGTTGTCCCACCTCTAACAAAAAGGGGAATGTGGAAGATTATGTTGCTGGTTTTTGGAAATTATCTGTCATGGTAACTGACATTTCGAAAAGAAGACACATTATTGTATTCATAGAGGGATTATTGGAACATCTCATGGGATTAGTTAAGGCATTTAACCCTTCAAATTTTCAATAAACCATTAGGAAGGCCTTTGATTTGGAGATAACAGTGCCTCAACAAAAGTCTTATTCAAAATCTTCATTTTGGAACAAGCCTAACGAAAACTTTCAGAAGAAGTCATTGGCTACTCCAACACAAAAAGATGGAAGGCTTTGTCGAGGAACCAATGGAAATTTGAACTCATCAAATAGTTTTAAATTTTGAAGGTTTGTTGATAAGGTGATTGGCTGATAAAAATAAGGAGGTTAGTTTCCTCCATGGTTTGAAAAGGGTAAAAATTGTCAATAAAGTGCAGAATAAGATTAAAGTTCATGAAAATTAGATTTCACCAACTAAAGGAGAATATGGAAGATAAAAAATAGGGCATAGAAGTTCAGGAAAGGATAAAATCAATGATAAGACATAAAGAGGATGAAAAGATGAAAGTAAAGGCTCAAGGCATGGTTGACAAAAACAATTTTTTTCTAATAAAATAGGAAAAAGAAGAAATATGCGCCAAAGATAAAGTTCAAGAAAAGAGAAATTTGTTGATGAGGCAAAATAACGCCAATGATGGAGAGACAGAGAAAAGAAAGGAAAATGAAACCTTGGTGTAGAAGAGAAATTTGCCGAGTAAGGGAAAATAGAGATCAGAAGTAGAAAATCAAATGAAAGTCAAAGTGCTTCATAAAATATAATATAAGTGCAGATTTGTACTCATTGTTAATGAGTTGTAGGACGAAGTTGTGCAGGTTGTTCAAACAGTGAAAATCTTAAACATATCTGCATATATACATGACAAAAAGGATAAAATTAGGTGTTGTAGCTGTTAGGAAGGATTCAAACCTTACCTCATTAAAGCTCCAGATGCACTAGACGTGTGGGCAATCTTCTTCTATCATTTTTAGAATTTCTAGAGAGTGGGTTTTCTTTCCAAACGGGTAGATCTTTTGACGGATATTTGTACCAGATCTTTAATGCATCATGTGGGTTACTTTCTAACAGAGTACAGTGCCTGGAATGGTGTGGGAAGATGAATGGCTATATATGCATGATTTTTAGATGCATTTGAGGGTTCTTTGTTGGTGGCTAGAGGTTGTACAAGTCCAGCAATGGTTCTAGGGCTCCAAATCATACCAGGTTTAGTTGCAGAGGAGTAATGGGATGCTAAAATAATTGAAAGATAATGTGCAATAGGGATTGTGCAGAGAATGTCTCCATGGTAGTTTGTGTGTTGAGTGTCTTTCCTCTTTTCACATTTGCTAATAAGTTTGTAATGAAGATTTGAAAATGTGACAGCATTTTAAATGTATTGCAAGCCTTGTAATTGTCATTTGTTCTTTACATTTGAGTGCATGCAGTTACATTATGGATTATTAAGTATGTTTGAAGCAGAAAACCTACAATCTGATATAGCATGTGCTTAGATCAACTTTTCCTTGTTTCCCTTCCTTTTGTTTTCTTTTCTGTCCCTCTGGGACTCTATAGCCCAATTCAACAGGCAACAGTCTTAGCTCCATTAGACCAATCATAGACCTTTTAAATAAAAAAAATATTTACCAGTGGTTTAGGGGAAAACCATCCTTCTTGTGCATGTAGATTCGCACAGTTGAATCCTTCAAATAGTAGTTTTGTGACAACCAGTTGTTCTTGGTTTAGTGATAGTGTATGGGAACAAGATAATGCATTAGGTTTGATTCTTCATGTTTTTAGTTGTTGATATGGTTTTAACTTAATACCTACTTAGGTATACCCCTTGGAATATCCCTCTAGAGTCTAAGATGAGTTTGAAGTGTAGAGGAGTATACCCACTCATATTAGTTGGCCAAAATCACCCCAAACTTATTGATAAACCTCTTTCTATCACCCAGATGACAATCCCTGGCCTAGGTGATTCAGAAATGTTTTAGAGTTTTGTGTTGTAGTCATTTTGGGAACCAACAATGTTGTAGGTGTTATTGCTATTGTGTAGTTTGTATTTCTTGTTATTTTGATGTTCATGGTCATTCCTAGGAGTTGGAGAAATTATATTTCATTTTGGTCTAGTTTGGCATTATTTTAGGAGAAATATACGTTTTGTATTTCAACATTTTTGTGGAGTTCTTCTATGAATGTTTCACATTTTTTCATATTGTTGTAGAAGTTGTTGTGACTGATATATCAGTCAAATTTTCTATAATTACCAGATTGATATAAATAAGAACATCTGTTGAGGTCTCTAGCATGTTTAAAACAATTTCGGTGTTGACTAGTTGTTTGTAATGCAAAATTATTTGGTGAAATATTTAATTACAATATTTAGATATGAATTTATTAATAAAATTATAGTAGGGATATTCTAGTTGTATTAGGATTGATTCTTCCTAGACTCAGTGAAATTAATTAACAGAAAAGAGAGCAAAAGAAATTGCAAGAAGAGACGATAATAGATGATAGGGGTGAACCTGAAAGGAGTGATCCTAGAGAATAATTTTAAGAAAATATGGATGAAATGGTACAAGGGAAGAACTGCCTTATGGATGCAATTAGGCCAAGTTTCAATGGGTTAGGAACAATTCAAAAAATAACCTTAACAATGGAGGAGCTAGTACTTCAGCATAAAATAATAATGGAAAATGAAAAGAAGTTAATGTTCAAAGCTCATGTGTTGGATTTGCTAATGGACCCCTCAAGCCAAAATTCATTCAAGGAGAAGATGTGATTCTAGGGAGGACACTACTTTGCAAGATGATATTTCTAATACATATGTTGAATATAGAGCACTTGCACCACAAATCCAAGAGGTTTTAACATTGAGAGATTTTATGTCAATTAGGAAAATTGGGGGTATAGAAAAAACTAAGCCCAAGTCACACACCAAATAAAATATTTGGAGCATCTTTGGGAAAATTGACCCTCACTACTTTTGATGGGTCAAAAATAGTACCATAAGAGCATGGTTGCAAAAATTAGGCACATATTTATCTTTGTAACCGATGTGAGAGGAAGAATCTATTAAGTTTGCTACCCTCCATTTAGAAGGCATAGCTCATGAATGGTTGTATCATGGTTTGATTACCCAGAACCATAATCTTATTCATTCATATGGAGAATTTTGTATCAAGAAATATTAGAAATAGTTGAAAAAAAGGACCCAAAAGAGTATTTCAAAGAGTTGGCCCACCTCTAACAAAAAGGGAAATGTGGAAGATTATGTTGCTAGTTTTTGGAAATTATCTGTCCTGGTAACTGACATTTTGAAAACAAGACACATTGTTGTATTCATAGAGGGATTATTGGAACATCTCATTGGATTAGTTAAGGCATTTAATCCTTCAAATTTTCAATAAACCATTAGGAAGGCCTTTGATTTGGAGATAACAGTGCCTCAACAAAAGTCTTATTCAAAATCTTCATTTTGGAACAAGCCTAACGGAAACTTTTAGAAGAAGTCATTGCCTACCCCAACACAAAAAGGTGGAAGGCTTTGTCGGGGAACTAGCAGAAATTCAAACTCATCAAATAGTTTTAAATTTTCAAGTATTGTTGATAAGGTGATTGGCCGACAAAACTAAGGAGGTTAGCTTCCTCCATGGTTTGAAAAGGGTAAAAATTGTCAATAAAGGGAAGAATAAGTTTAAAGTTCACGAAAATTAGATTTCACCAACTAAAGGAGAATGTGGAAGATAAAAAACATGGCATAGAGGTTTGGGAAAGGATAAAATCAATGATAAGACATAAAGAAGATGAAAAGATGAAAGTAAAGGCTCAAGGCATGGTTGACAAAAATAATATTTTTCCAATAAAATAGGAAAAAAAAGAAATACGTGCCAAAGATAAAGTTTGAGAAAAGAGAAATTTGTTGATAAGGCAAAATAACGCCAATGATGGAGAGACAGAGAAAAGAAAGGAAAATGAAACCTTGGTGTAGAAGAGAAATTTGCCGAGTAAGGGAAAATATGAAGAGACCTAATGTCTCAAGTTACTGCTTGGAACCTCATTCATTCGTTGGTTTTGTTCATCGTTCATCGGCAAGGTTTGAACTATTGGCAAACTCTTGAACTTCACTCGTCGGGTTCAATGGTTCAACAGGTTCAACTAGAAGACTTGAACTTCGCTCGACAGGTTCAATTGTTCAACAGGTTCAACTGAAAGTCTTGAACTTCGCTCGTCAGGTTCAATGGTTCAACAGGTTCAACTAATGTTATATGTCTATCGACATAAGGTTGGCTATCGGCAAAGCTTGTGGTAGTCACTCCGATAGTTTTGAGTTACTCCAATGGAAGGTTAGCATCAGATATCAATGTATCGGTGTGAGAAGCATTGTCGGTCTAAGGTTTGGAAGTTCCTCTAATGTTAACAGTCACACCGATGAAGGTTGAAGGTTTGAGCATCAGTGGGACAAGGACTCATCACTGTGAATGGTGGAGTTTTCGCCGATGGTTAAGGCTATACCGTGAGGTTTTGACTGGCATCGTCAACAACAAAATTGTCGATGATAGTCATACAGTGTGTTCGGGTATATAAACCTAGATGTCCAACGTGACTTGGTGAATGTGGGACTAAAGTTCTCACATGAATTTCAAACAGTTATGCAACGGTTGAGAGAAAGTGATGTTGGGTCAGTTGAAATGAATAGTTAGGGCAGAAGTTTAAAAAAATGGTTTTTTGCTCTTCAAGACTGTGAATATATAAACAGATTTGGTGGTGTCGATGATAAGATTTGATTATATTGTTCATTCTGTAAATGTGCAGTGAAAGTGAACAATTTTATAATTTAAGAATTGATACCTGAGGAAGTGAGCTAAGATCTTTATTATAACTATAAAGTTTACTGTAATAAAGATTGTCTCTTGTGGTGGTGGGTTTTTTACCTGAAAGGGTTTTCCCACATACATCTGGTGTTGATCTTTGTTATCTTGAATGTTTATTCTGTATTTTCTGGTGTATTTATTTTTGTATTTGAACTAAACGTAACCTGTCTGCATTATCCCCTTTGAATTAACATTAGGGAAGCTGTATTCCGCACCTCTGCTTTCCTTACAAGTGGTATCAGAGCCTGGCTAGTTGTGTTATCCTTGTTGGTAGGTTGGGTTTTTTGTGTTAGTTCTGTGAGTGGGAATTCTGTAGAGGTCTATTTTGTTAAATAAGATGGCAATTACATTAGGAAAAATAGACTTTGAAAAGTTCAATTGCACAAACTTTGAGTTGTGGAAGCTTAAAGTTGAAGATATGCTGGTCGACAGAGATCTTTGGGTTGCTGTGTCTGCGACTAAACCTGCAGCCATGAAGCAAGAAGACTGGGACCTGGTAGATAGGAAAGCCAGAGGACTGATAAGATTAAGTTTAGCGGATTTTGTTCTATTGAATGTTCATGAAGAGAAAACTGCAAACCTTTTGTGGAAAAAGTTGGGAGATATTTATCAAGGCCAGTCCTTGGTGAATAAACTTTTCCTCAAAAAGAAGTTGTACTCTCTGAAGATGGATGAAGGAGCATCTGTAGCAGACCATCTAAACTCATTTAATTTGATTGTTGCACAGTTGACGTCTGTAGGTGTAAAAATAAAAGAGGAGGACCACTGTATGCTTCTATTGTGTTCTTTACCTGACTCATGGGATCATCTTGTGATGGCTATTGGAAGTACAACCATGTTTAAAACTGAAGCAGTTGTTGCCTCGCTATTATCTGAAGAGATGCGGAGGAAATCTTTTGAGATGGCCAAAGAGGCCCTGTCTGTTCGAGGTAGATCAAAGGAAAGAGGCAAGAAGAAAGAAAAGAAGTCTAAGTCCAAATCAGAGGGGAGATCAAAATATCCTAGCAAAAAGTCCAAGGTGAAGTGTTGGAATTATGGGCAGAAAGGACACATCAGAAGAGACTACAAAGAGGAGAAAAAGAACTTATCTGACACTGATTCTTCTCAGAGTGATGCTCATGCCTTCATTGCTGCCTTAGCAATGCCTACATCTGAAGATGTATGGTTGGTGGATTTAGGAGCATCTTTTCATATGACATCTCATAGAGAATGGTTCACAAAGTATGAACCGTATGCTGGTGGGAAGGTGTTCCTGGCAAGTGATTTGACACTGGAAATTGTTGGCCAAGGAAGAGTTGGAATCTAGTTCCCGGATGGAAGAATAAAGGGAATAAATGGAGTATTACACATACCAGGTCTAGCTCAAAATTTACTTTCTGTTAGTAAGCTTAATGATTTTGGAGTGCAAGTTACTTTTGTGAGTGGTGGTTGTAAGATGACTAGAGGTTCTATTGTACTGGCAAAGGGTGAACGCATTGGAACTTTGTATAGGTTAGATGCTAAACCAGTGTGCTATAATATTGTCTCTGAAAAATCTGAAAAAGCTACTATTGTAACACATGATGCAAACTCTATGGAAGTTAAACTTCCTACAGAGAAAAAAATGCTCAGGCATCATAGACTTGGTCACATAGGTGAAAAAGGTTTAAAAACCTTGAAAAACAAAACCCTGGTAGATGGGCTGATTGATTGTAATCTGGAGTTTGATTTCTGCGAACATTGTATATATGGAAAACAGAAGGTGCTTCTTTTTACTCTAGTTCTCATAAATCTTTTGGTGTTCTGGACTATTTACATTCTGATGTTTTTGGTCTAGTTGATGTTCCTTCTCTGTCTAAATCAAGATACTACGTATTGTTTATTGATGATTATTCAAGGAGGGCATTTATATATTTTTTGAAAAATAAATCAGAAGTGTTCAGTCAGTTTAAAGATTTTAAAAATCTTGTGGAAAATTAGACTAGTAGAAAAATAAAATGTTTGAGAACAGATAACAGTGGTGAACTGCCATGCATATTTTGATAAATTTTGTCTTGATCGTGGAATAAAAAGGCATAAGACTACACCTTATACTCCACAGCAAAATGGAGTTGCTGAAAGGTTGAATCAATCATTGATGGAGAAAGCAAGAAGTATGTTAAGTTATGTTGGTCTTGAACAAAGGTTCTAGGCTGAGGCAGTTGCTACAGCTTGTTACTTACTGAATCATTCTCCTACTTCGGCATTGGTTGATAAGACACCTATGGAAGCATGATCTAGAAAGAAGCCCTCTCTAAGACATCTTCATGTCTTTGGCTGTGAGGCATATGCCCATATTCCTGAGATAAAAAGATCTAAGCTAGATTACAAGGTAGTCAAATGTATCTTTATTGGCTATGGAGTCAGTGTTAAAGGGTACAAGCTTTGGAATCTTGAAACTAAAAAAGTAATTTACAGGAGGAATGTAATTTTCAGAGAGCTGAAACCTTTGGATATTGATCCTCAGCCGGAGAAGACAGAAGAAAATAAAGAAAAGAGTGTTGTTAATATTCCTCTGACCCCTATAAAAGAGGAACAACAAGCACCAAGTGTAGATGATTCAAAAGTGAGTTCGAGTAGCTCCGAAGATTTAGATCCAGAGCAAGAACCTGAACCTGCACCTCAGTCATTGAGGTGGTCTACACGTGAAAGAAGACAACCAGATAGGTATGGATTTTCAGTACTTGATTCAAGTTGTGTCTATGCTTTGCTTACTGATACTGATGAACCTAGGACAGTGAAAGAAGCTATTAGATTATTTGATTCAGATTCTTGGTTGGAAGCCATGGATAACGAAATGTCATCGTTGGAGAAAAATGTAACCTGGGATCTGGTGCCCTTGCCTGAAGGTAGAAAACCTATGGGCTGTAAGTGGGTATTTAAAAAGAAATATGGTCCAGATGGTAGTATTGATAAGTACAAGGCAAGACTGGTTGCTAAGGGGTATTCTCAAAAGGAAGGTATAGATTATGGAGAAATATTTTCTCCTATAGCTAAGCTGACATCCATTAGATTTCTATTGTCACTTGTAGTAGCATATGACTTTAAAATTGAGCAGATGGATGTGACGACAACATTTCTTCATGGGGACCTTGAAGAAGAAATTTATATGTCCTAGCCAGAGCACTTTCTAGAAAAAGGTAAAGAACATCTGGTATGTAAACTTAAAAAGTCTCTTTATGGTTTGAAGCAATCTCCTAGAATGTGGTATCAAAAATTTGATACGTATGTTTTATCCTTGGGATATGTGAGATCTAAATCTGATCATTGTGTCTATTATAAAAATGAAGGTGATCAGATTCTTATAATTGGCCTGTATGTGGATGATATGTTGTTCATTGGCAATGATAAGGGGATGATCTCATATTTAAAATCTTAGTTGTCCTTGAAATTTGAAATGAAGAATTTGGGGGCAGCGAAGTACATTCTGGGAATGGAAATCAAAAGGGACAGATCTAAGAGAAAGCTTTGGCTCAGCCAGAGCAAGTATATTACCAATGTTCTAAATAAGTTTAATATGTTTGTTTGCAAATAGTTAGTTGTTCCAGTTTTGCAGGGAATGAAACTATCTGTTGAAGATTGTCCAGAATCTTCGAATGAAATTGACGACATGAAAAAAGTTCCTTATGGAAGTGTTGTTGATAGTTTAATGTACGCAATGGTCTGTACCAGACTAGACATTGCCCAGATAGTGGGAGTTTTGAGCCAATTTATGGCAAATCCAGGAAAATCACATTGGGATGCTATGAAGAGAGTTATGAGGTATCTGAAGGGAACTTCTGACTATGCTATTTGCTATCATGGAAACTCAGTTGGGTCTCAGAGATCTATTAGCATTCAGGGATATGTCGATTCTGATTGGGTAGGGGACATTGACAGTAGAAGATCCACCATTGGATATGTATTCATGTTAAATGGTGGTGCTATCAGTTGGATGAGCAAGCGGCAGGTTGTAGTCGCTTTGTCCACAATAGAGGCAGAGTACATGGCAGCTACTCACACATGCCAAGAAACTGTTTGGTTGAAGAGGTTGTGTTCTGATGTTAGTTTTGATGCAGGGCAGATACAAATTCGTTGTGACAGTCAAAGTGCTATCTGTTTGGAAAAAAATCCTACTTTTCACACTAGGACAAAACATATTGATGTCCAACATCACTTTGTTCATGATATGGTGGAAGAATAAAAGGTAAAAATGGAAAAGGTTGATACTTTGGAAAATGTTGTAGATGCCTTGACTAAACCAGTGAGCACGGCCAAGTTCAAATGGTGTTTAGATGAAATGGGTCTTCAGGCCCATAATTCTCATTAATCGTATAAGGATTAAGAGGTAGAAGTAATGTCTTCAACAAGTGGGAGATTGAAGAGACCTAATGTCTCAAGTTACTGCTTGGAACCTCATTCATTCATTGGTTTTGTTCATCGTTCATCGGCAAGGTTTGAACTGTCGGTGAACTCTTGAACTTTGCTCGTCAGGTTCAATGGTTCAATGGGTTCAATGGTTCAACAGGTTCAACCGGAAGACTTGAACTTCGCTCGACAGGTTCAATGGTTCAACAGGTTCAACTGGAAGTCTTGAACTTCGCTTGTCAGGTTCAATGGTTCAACAGGTTCAACTGATGTTATATGTCTATCGGCATAAGGTTGGCCATCAGCAAAGTTTGTGGTAGTCACTCCAATAGTTTTGAGTTACTCCGATGGAAGGTTAGCATCAGAGATCAATGTATCAGCGTGAGAAGCATTGTCGGTCTGAGGTTTGGAAGTTCCTCCAATGTTAACAGTCACATGGATGAAGGCTAAAGGTTTGAGCATCGGTGGGACAAGGACTCATCATTGTGAATGGTGGAGTTGTTGCCGATGGTTAAGGCTATACCGATGAGGTTTTGACTGGCATCGTCGGCAACAAAATTGTCGATGATAGTCATACAGTGTGTTCGGGTATATAAACCTAGATGTCCAATGCGACCTGGTGAATGTAGGACTAAAGTTCTCACATGAATTTTGAACAGTTATGCAACAGTTGAGAGAAAGTGATGCTGGGTCAGTTGAAACGAATAGTTAGGGTAGAAGTTAAAAAATGGTTTTTTGCTCTTGAAGACTGTGAATATATAAACAGATCTGGTGGTGTCGTCTAAGGATGATGATAAGATTTGATTATATTGTTCATTCTGTAAATGTGTAGTGAAAGTGAACAGTTTTATAATTTGAGAAATGATACCTGAGCAAGTGAGCTGAGATCTGTATTGTAACTATAAAGTTTTCTGTAATAAAGATTGTCTCTTGTGGTGGTGGGTTGTTTACCCGAAAGGGTTTTCCCATGTACATTTGGTGTTGATCTTTGTTATCTTGAATGTTTATTCTGTATTTTCTGGTGCATTTATCTTTGTATTTGAATTAAACATAACCTGTCTGCATTATCCCCTTTGATTTAACATTAGGGAAGCTATATTCCGCACGTCTGCTTTCCTTACAAAATAGAGATCAAAAGTAGAAAATAAAATGAAAGTCAAAGTGTTTCATAAAATATAATATAATTGTAGATTTGTACTCATCATTAATGAGTTGCAGGATGAAGTTGTGTAGGTTGTTCAAACAGTGAAAATCTTAAACATATATACAAATATACATGACAAAAAGGATAAAATTAGGTGTTGTAGGTGTTAGGAAGGATTCAAACCTTACCTCATTATTGCTCCAGATGCAACAGGCATGTGGGAAATCTTCTTCTATCATTTTTAGAATTTCTAGAGAGTGGGATTTCTTTCCAAATGTGTAGATCTTCTAACGGACATTTGTGTCAGATCTTTAATGCATCATGTGGGTTACTTTCTAACAAAGTGCAGTGCCTCGAATGGCATGGGAAAATGAATGGCTATATATACATGATTTTTAGATGCATTTGAGGGTTTTTTATTGGTGGCTAGAGGTTGTGCAAGTCCAGCAATGGTTCTAGGGCTCCAAATCATACCAAGTTTAGTTGCAAAGGAGTAATGGGGTGCTGAAACAATTGAAAGATAATGTGCAATAGGGATTGTGCAGAGAATGTCTTCATCGTAGTTTCTATGTTGAGGGTCTTTCCTCTTATCACATTTTCTAATAAGTTTGTAATGAAGATTTGAAAATGTGACAACATTTTAAATGTATTACAATCCTTGTAATTGTCATTTGTTCTTTACATTTGAGTGCATGCAGTTACATTATAGATTATTAAGTATGTTTGAAGTAGAAAACTTGCAATATGATATAGCATGTGCTTAGATCAACTTTCCCTTGTTTCCCTTCCTTTTGTTTTCTTTTCTGTCACTCTGGGACTCTATAGCCTAATTCGATAGGCAACGGTCTTAGCTCCATTAGACCAATCACACACCTTTTAAATAAAATAAATATTTACCAGTGGTTTAGGGGAAAACCATCCTTCTTGTGAATGTATATTCGTATAGTTGAATCATTTATATAGCTATTTTGTGACAGCCAGTTGTTCTTGGTTCAGTGATAGTCTATGGGAACAAGTCAATGAGTTGGCTTTGGTTGTTCATGTTTTTAGTTGTTGATATGGTTTTAACTTAATACCTATTTAGGTATACCCCTTGGAATATCCCTCCAGAGTCTAAGATGAGATCAAAGTGTAGTGGAGTATACCCACTCCTATTAGTTCGCCAAAATCACCCCAAACTTACCGATAAACCTCTTTCTATCACCCTGATAACAATCCCTAGCCTAGGTGATTTAGAAATGTTTTAGACTTTTGTGTTGCAATCATTTTCGGAACCAATAGTGTTGTAGGTGTTATTTCTATTGTGTGGTTTGTATTTCTTGTTATTTTGATGTTCATGGTCATTCCCAAGAGATGGAGCAATTATATTTCATTTTGGTCTAGTTTGGCATTATTTTAGGGGAAATATACGTTATGTATTTCAACATTTTTGTGGAGTTCTTCTATGAATGTTTCATATTTGTTCCTATTGTTGTAGAAGTTTTTGTGACTGATATATCTGTCTAATTTTCTATAATAACTAGATTAATATAAAAAAGAACATCTGTGGAGGTCTCTAGCATGTTTAATACAATTTTAGTGTTGTAATGCAATTGTTTGGTGAAATATTTAACTACAAATTTTAGATCTAAATTTATTTATAAAATTATAGTAGGGATATTCTAGTGGTATCAAAGTATTAATCTTGTTAGTCTGTAGGTTATGTTGAGGATTGATTCTTCCTAGAGTTAGTGAAAGTAGATACTAGAAAAGAGAGCAAAAGAAATTGCCAGAAGAGACGATAATAGATGATAAGGGTGAACCTGCAAGGAGTGATCCTAGAGAATAATTTAAAGAAAATATGAATGAAATGGTACAAGGAAAGAATCTGCTTATGGATGCAATTAGGAAAATGTTTCAATGGGTGAGGAAGAATTCAAAAAATAACCATAAAAATGGAGGAGCTAGTACTTCAGCAGAAAATAATAATGGAAAATGAAAAGAAGTTGATGTTTAGAGCTCAAGTGTTGGATTTTCTAATGGACCCCTCAAGCCAAAATTCATTCAAAGAGAAGAAGTGATTCCAAGGGGGAAACTACTTTGCAAGATGACATTTCTAATGCATATGTTGAATATAGAGCACTTGCACCACAAATCCAAGAGGTTTTAACATTGAGGTATTTTATGTCAATTGAGAAAACTAGGGGTATAGAAATACCTAAGCCCAAGTCAAACACCAAATAAAATATTTGGAGCATTCTTTGGGAAAATTGACCCTCACTACTTTTGATGGGTCAGAATAGAGTACTATAAGAGCATGGTTGCAAAAATTAAACACGTGTTTATCTCTGAAACCCATGTCAGAGGAAGAATCTTTTAATCTTGCTACCCTCCATTTAGAAGCCATGTCTCATGAATGGTGGTATCATGGTTTGATTACCCAAAACCATAATCTTATTCATTCATATGGAGAATTTTGTATGAAGTTACTAGAAAGATTTGACAAAAAGGACCGAAAAGAGTATTTTAGAGAGTTGGCCCACCTCTAACAAAAAGGTAAATGTGGAAGATTATGTTGCTGATTTTCAAAAATTATCTATCATGGTAACTGACATTTCAAAAAGAAGACTCATTGTTGTATTCATAGAGGCATTATTAGAACATCTCATGGGATTAGTTAAGGCATTTAATCCTTCAAATTTTCTATAAACCATTAGGAATGCCTTTGATTTGGACATAACAGTGCCTCAACAAAAGTCTTATTCAAAATCTTCATTTTGGAACAAGCCTAACAGAAACTTTTAGAAGAAGTCATTGGCTACTGCAACAAAAAAAGGTGGAAGGCTTTGTCGGGGAACCAACAGAAATTCAATCTCGCCAAATAGTTCAAAATTTTGAAGGCTTGTTGATAAGGTGATTGGACGACAAAGCTAAGAAGGTGAGCTTCCTCCTTGGTTTGAAAAAGGTAAAAATTGTCGATAAAGGGCATAATAAGTTTAGTTCACTAAACTCAGATTTCGAAGACTAAAGGAGAATGTGGAAGATAAAAAATAGGGCATAGAGGTTCGAGAAAGGATAATATCACAGATAAGAGATAAAGATGATGAAAAGATGAAAGTAAAGGCTCAAGGCATGGTTCACAAAAACCATATTTTGTGAATAAAAAAGAAAAAAGAAGAAAGATGTGCCAAAGATAAACTTCGAGAAAAGAGAAATTTGTCAATAAGGCAAAATAGTGCCAATGATGGAGAGACAGAGGAAAGAAAGGAAAATGAAGGTGGTGTAGAAGAGAAATTCGCCGACTAAGGAAAAAATAGAGATCAGAAGAAAAAAATAAAATGAAAGTCAAAGTGCTTCATAAAATATAATATGAGTGCAGATTTGTACTCAACGTTAATGAGTTGCAGGATGAAGTCGTACAGGTTGTTCAAACAGTGAAAATCTTAAACGTATCTACATATATATAGGACAAAAAGGATAAAATTAGGTGTGGTAGGTGTCATGAAGGATTCAAACCTATTCTCATTATTGCTCTAGATGTACTATGTGTGTGGGAAATCTTCTTCTGTTGTTTTTAGAATTTCTAGAGAGTGGGCTTTCTTTCAAAACGTGCAAATCTTTTGATGCACATTTGTGCTAGATCTTTAATACAGCATGGGTTACTTTATAATAGAGCGTAGTTCTTGGAATGGCATGGGAAGATGAATGGCTATATATGCATGATTTTTAGATGCATTTGAGTGTTCTTTGTTGGTTCTTTGTTGGTGGTTAGAGGTTGTACAAGTCTAGCAATGATTCTAGGGCTCCAAATCATGCCACATTCAGTTGCAGAGGAGTAATGGGGTGTTGAAACAACTGAAAGATAATGTCCAATAGGAATTGTGTAGAGAACGTCTCCATGGTAGTTTGTATGTGTTTAGGGTCTTTCCTCTTATCACATTTGTTGATAAGTTTGTATTGAAGATTTGAAAATGTGACAGCATTTTAAATGTATTACAAGCCTTGTAATTGTCATTTGTTCTTTACAATTGAATGCATATAGTTACATTCTGGATTATTAAGTATGTTTGAAGAACAAAACCTAGAATCTGATATAGCATGTGCTTAGATCAACTTTTCCTTGTCTCCCTTCCATTTGTTTTCTTTTCTATCATTCTGGGACTCTATAGCCCAATTCAACAGGCACCGGTCTTAGCTCCATTAGACCAATCACACTCCTTTTAAATCAAACAAATATTTACTAGTGGTTTAGGGGAAAACCATCCTTCTTGTGCATGTAGATTCACATAGTTGAATCATTTATATAGTGGTTTTATGATAGTTAGTTGTTGTTGGTTCAGTGACAACCTTTGGGTACAAGACAATGAGTTGGGTTTGGTTGTTCATGTTTTTAGTTGTTCCTCTAGTTTTAACTTAATACCTATTAGGTATACCACTTGGAATATCCCTCTAGAGTCTAAGGTGAGCTCGAAGTGTAGAGGAGTCTAGCCACTCCTGTTAGCTGGCCAAAATCACCCTGGAAAATTATCGATAAACCTCTTTCTATCACCCTGATGACAATCCTTGGCCTAGGTGATTTAGAAATGTTTTAGAATTTTGTGTTGCAGTCATTTTGGGAACCAACACTGTTGTAGGTGTTATTTCTATTGTGTGGTTTCTATTTCTTGTTATTTTGATGTTCATGGTCATTCCTAGGAGCTGGAGCAATTAGATTTCATTTTGGTCTAGTTTGGCATTATTTTAGGCGAAATATACGTTATGTATTTCAACATTTTTGTGGAGTTCTTCTATGAATGTTACATATTTATTCCTATTGTTGTAGAAGTTGTTGTGACTAATATATGAATCTAATTTCCTATAATAACCAAATTAATATAAGTAAGAGCATCTGTGGAGGTCTCTAGCATGTTTAATGCAATTTCGGTGTTAACTAGTTGTGTGTAATGCAATTGTTTGGTAAAATATTTAATTACAATATTTAGGTCTGAATTTCTTAATAAAATTATAGTAGGGATATCCTAGTGGTATCAAAGTAGTAATTTTGTCATTCTGTAGGTTATGTTGAGGATTGATTCTTCCTAGAGTCAATGAAATTAGATACTAGAAAAGAGAGCAAAAGAAATTGCAAGAAGAGACTATAATAGATGATAGGGGTGAACCTGAAAGGAGTGATCCTAGAGAATATTTTTTAAAAAAAAATGGATGAAATGGTACAAGGGAAGAACCACCTTATGGATGCAATTGGGAAAATGTTTCAATGTGTGAGGAACAATTCAAAAAATAACCATAATAATGGAGGAGCTAGTACTTCAGAAGAAAATAATAATGGAAAATGAAAATAAGTTGATGTTTAGAGCTCAAGTGATGGATTTGCTAATGGACCCCTCAAGCAAAAATTCATTCAAAGAGAAGAAGTGATTCCCCGGAGCAAACTACTTTGCAAGATCACATTTCTAATGCATATGTTGAATATAGAGCACTTGCACCACAAATCCAAGAGGTTTTAACGTTGAGGGATTTTATGTAAATTAGGAAAATAGGGGGTATAGAAAAATATAAGCCCAAGTAACACACCAAATAAAATATTTGGAGCATTCTTTGGGAAAGTTGACCCTCACTACTTTTTATGGGTCAGAAAAGAGTACTATAAGAGCATGGTTACAAAAATTAGACACATATTTATCTCTGAAACTCATGTCAGAGGAAGAATCTATTAAGTTTACTACCCTCCATTTAGAAGGCATAGCTCATGAATGGTGGTATCATGGTTCAATTACCCAGAACCATAATCTTATTCATTCATATGGAGAATTTTGTATCAAATTACTAGAAAGATTTGACAAAAAGGACCCAAAAGAGTATTTTAGAGAGTTGGCCCACCTCTAACAAAAAGGGAAATGTGGAAGATTATGTTGCTGATTTTTTGAAATTATTTGTCATGGTAACTCACATTTTGAAAAGAAGACTCATTGTTGTATTCATAGAGGGATTATTCAAACATCTCATGGGATTAGTTAAGGCATTTAACCCTTTAAATTTTCAATAAACATCAGGAAGGCCTTTGATTTGGAGATAACAGTGCCTCAACAAAAGTCTTATTCAAAATCTTTGTTTTGGAACAATCCTAATGTAAACTTTCAGAAGAAGTCATTGGCTACCCCAACACAAAAAGGTTGAAGGCTTTGTCGAGGAATCAGTGGAAAAATTTGAAGTCATAGAGGGATTATTGGAACATCTCATGGGATTAGTTAAGGCATTTAACCCTTTAATTTTTCAATAAACCATTAGGAAGACCTTTGATTTGGAGATAACAGTGCCGCAACAAAAGTCTTATTCAAAATCTTCATTTTGGAACTATCCTAATGGGAACTTTCAGAAGAAGCCATTGGCTACCCCAACACAAAAAGGTGGAAGGCTTTGTCGGGGAACCGGTGGAAAAATTTGAACTCACCAAATAGTTCAAAATTTTGAAGGTTTGTCGATAAGGTGATTAGTTGACAAAGCTAACAAGGTGAGCTTCCTCCATGGTTTGAAAAAGGTAAAAATTGTCGATAAAGGGTAGAATAAGTTTAGTTCACAAAAATCAGACTTCATTGACTAAAGGAGAATGTGGAAGATAAAAAATAGGGCATAGAGGTTCAAGAAAGGATAAAATCACCAATAAGAGATAAAGAAGATGAAAAGATGAAAGTAAAGGCTCAACACATGGTTCACAAAAATAATATTTTGCCAATAAATTAGGAAAAATAAGAAAGACACACCAAAGATAAAGTTCAAGAAAAGAGAAATTTGTCGATAAGGCAAAATAGTGTTAATGATGGAGAGACAGAAAAAAAGAAAGGAAAACGAAGGTGGTGTAGAAGAGAAATTCACCAACTAAGGGAGAAATAGAGATTAGAAGCATAAAATCAAATGAAAGTCAAAGTGCTTCATAAAATATAATATAAGTGCAGATTTGTACTCAACATTAATGAGTTGTAGGATGAAGTTGTGCATGTTGTTCAAACAGTAAAAATCTTAAATGTATCTGCATATATACATGACAAAAAGGATAAAATTAGGTGTTGTAGGTGTCAGGGAGGAATTAAACCCTACCTCATTATTTCTCCAGATGCACCAGGCATGTGGGCAATCTTCTTCTGTCATTTTTAGAATCTCTAGAGAGTGGTCTTTCTTTCCAAACATGCAGATCTTTTGATGGACATCTATGCCAGATCTTTAATGCATCATGGGTTACTTTCTAACAGAGTGCAGTGCCTGGAATGGCATGGGAATATGGATGGCTATATATGCATGATTTTCAGATGCATTTGAGGGTTCTTTGTTGGTTCTTTATTGGTGGCTAAAGGTTGTGCAAGTCCAACAATGATTTTATAGTTCCAAATCATACCAGGTTCAGTTGCAGAGGATTAATGGGGTGCTGAAACAATTGAAAGATAATGTGCAATAGGGATTGTGCAGAGAATGTCTCCATGGTAGTTTGTATGTTTTTAGGGTATTTCCTTTTATCACATTTGCTAATAATTTTGTATTGAAGATTTGAAAATGTGACATTTTAAATGTATTACAAGACATGTAATTGTCATTTGTTCTTTACATTTGAGTGCATGCAATTACATTCTAGATTATTAAGTATGTTTGAAGCATAAAACTTGCAATCTAATATAGCACATGTACTTAGATCAACTTTTCCTTGTTTCTCTTCGATTTGTTTTCTTTTCTATCATTTGGGACTTTGTAGCCCAATTTGATAGGCACCTGCCTTAGCTCCATTAGACTAATCACACACCTTTTAAATCAAACAAATATTTACCAGTGGTTTAGGCGAAAACCATCCTTCTTGTGCATGTATATTCATACAATTTAATCATTTATATAGTGGTTTTGTGACAACTAGTTGTTCTTGGTTCAGTGACAACCTTTGGGAACAAGATAATGAGTTGGGTTTGGTTGTTCATGTTTTTAGTTGTTCATCTGGTTTTCACTTAATGCCTATTTAGGTATACCCCTTGGAATATCCCTCCAGAGTCTAAGGTGAGCTCAAAGTGTAGAGGAGTCTACCCACTCCTTTTAGCTGGCCAAAATCACCCCAAACTTGTTGATAAACCTCATTCTATCACCCCGACAACAATCCCTAGCCTAGGTGATTTAGAAAATTTTTAGAGTTTTGTGTTGCATTCATTTTGGGAACCAATAGTGTTGTAGGTGTTATTGATATTGTGTGGTTTGTATTTCTTGTTATTTTGATGTTCATGGTCATTCTCTGGAGCTGGAGCAGTTATATTTCATTTTGGTCTTGTTTGATATTATTTTAGGGGAAATATACGTTATGTATTTCAACATTTTTGTGGATTTCTATGAATGTTTCATATTTGTTCCTATTCTTGTAGAAGTTGTTGTGACTGATATATGAGTTTATTTTTCTATAATAACTAGATTAATATAAATAAGAACATATGTGGAGGTCTCTAGCATGTTTAATACAATTTCGGTGTTGACTAGTTGTGTGTAATGCAATTTTTTGGTGAAATATTTAATTACAATATTTAGATCTGAATTTATTAATAAAATTATAGTAGGGATATTTCAGTGGTATCAAAGCAGTGATCTTGTAAGTATATAGGTTATGTTGAGGATTGATTCTTCTTAGAGTCAGTGAAATTAGATACTAGAAAAGAGAGCAAAATAAATTGCAAGAAGAGACGATAATAGATGATAGGGGTGAACTTGAAAGGAGTGATCCTAGAGAATATTTTAAAGAAAAGATGGATGAAATGGCACAAGGGAAGAACCACCTTATGGATACAATTAGGCAAATGTTTCAATGGGTTAGGAACAATTCAAAAAAGAACCATAACAATGGAGGAGCTAGTACTTCAGAAGAAAATAATAATGGAGAATGAAAAGAAGTTGATGTTTAGAGCTCAAGTGTTTGATTTTCTAATGGGCCCCTCAAGCCTAAATTCATTCAAAGAGAAGAAGTGATTCCAGGGAGGAAAGTACTTTGCAAGATGACATTTCTAATGCATATTTTGAATATAGAACACTTGCACCACAAATCTAAGATGTTTTAACATTGAGGGATTTTATGTCAATTAGGAAAACTAGGGGTATAGAAGAACCTAAGCCCAAGTCACACACCAAATAAAATATTTGGAGCATTTTTTGGGAAAATTGACCCTCACTACTTTTTATGGGTCAGAAAAGAGTACTATAAGAGCATGGTTGCAAAAATTAGACACATATTTCTCTCTGAAACCCATGTCAGAGGAAGAATCTATTAAGTTTACTACCCTCCATTTAGAAGGCATAGCTCATGAATTTTGGTATCATGGTTTCTTTATTTTCATCTTCAAATTCATATTCTTCAATGACAGGTTCATAAATGTTATCTTGGAGATAAAGATCTTCTTCTTCTTCTTCAATAACATCCCACCACACGACTGAAGTAGGATTAGCATAAACAACTTTAACTACTTTATTTTTGCAATGACAATCAGGAGCTTAGTGACCAAGTTTGTTGCAGATATAACAAATAATTTGATTTCTTTGGGGATGTGGCTGAGAGTGCTTGCACACATATTTATGTTTAGGAGCATAGGATTACTTTTTTGGGAAATTGATTACCTAGAACCATAATCTTATTCATTCATATGGAGAATTTTGTATCAAGTTACTAGAAAGATTTGACAAAAAGGACCCAAAAGAGTATTTCAAAGAGTTGACCCACCTCAAACAAAAAGGAAATGTGGAAGATTATGTTGCTAATTTTTGGAAATTATCTGTCATGGTAACTGACATTTCAAAAAGAAGACTCATTGTTGTATTCATAGAGGGATTATTGGAACATCTCATGGGATTAGTTAAGGCATTTAACCCTTCAAATTTTCAATAAACCATCAGGAAGGCCTTTGATTTGGAGATAATAGTGCCTCAACAAAAGTCCTATTCAAAATCTTTGTTTTGGAACAAGCCTAATGGAAACTTTCAGAAGAAGTCATTGGTTACCCCAACACAAAAATCTGCACGTCCAAAGGTGTCTAAGAAGACTTATGATGATACCAAAAACAAGCTTACGAGTAAGAAGATTTGTTTTTCTTGTAGGGAACCATGGACTCTAAGACATAGATTCCTTGGCAAAGGGCAAGTATCTTATATTGAAGTTGTATCAGACAAAGACTTGGATTCATATGAATCCAAAGAGTTTCATGATCCAGAAGATCCTACCCATGAAGAGGAAGAAAAAGAAGAAGATAATGGTGGCACACTTGTATCCCTCTCAAGACCACATAGATACCATCCTTTCAGAGTTCATGGAGAGCTTGTTGGACAAAGAGTTACAACTATGTTAATGTTACAAGTATGGACCTAACCAGTGTTATCATTGATGTCAACATACTCTTGTTGCATTGATGTCAAGGATTGGATGAGCTGTGTGCTAAGGATATTGAGAAAATTAGTCCTATTAGAAACACAAAAGAATAGTGAAGACAGTGAAGATCTATGAAGTGAAAATCCTAGCTAGATAAAGATCAGAGAATGCGCATCAAAGGGCTTGTAGATATGTGTCTAAAGATGATGCAGTCAAGATTTGAGAGGTTCGCATGAAGATTTGGAGAAGTTATGGCCATATGAGTAAAATTGGTTCTAGTAGCTATTCAGAGGTGACAAAATGACACAAATAGGTCCGGTGAGATTTGGAAATACAATATCTTGTTCTATGGATTTGGTGGAATGTTTAGGAAGCTAATGTGAATTGACACCTCAATTGGTTTGTGGTCTGAAGGTCCGCAAGCATTTATCGTAATGTGACATTGATGACAGACTGTGTTCTTGAGGTTTTGGATGAAGATGCAAATGATTTCAGTAAGTAAAAGTGGTGTGGATGTTCTTGGTGATTCAAGCAAGCTTGTGGGGTTCTCTAGATTGTGTCCAGTTTGTGTTGGGTCCATATTGAAGATTGAACTCGTAATTGAAGATTTACTCTTGGGTGATGATTTTCTTCCTAGTCTTGGCCGACCGGATGTTTTACACATCTTGTAGATAATCTTGAAGATGTTCTGTGAAGCTTGGCATGTTCCTCAAAGAAGATTGAAGCCCCAGATCTGTGTGGCCAATAGTGTAGTGATACGCATGAAGTTTTGTAATAATTCAAGTTGTATTTTTTATCTATAATAAAATAAATTATGTATTGTGCCGACTTGGATGATTATCCCAAAGTCGATGTCTTGTATAAATAAGATTTGTGAAGTCATTTCAAAGTATGGAGGCAAGGAAGAGAGAGTGGTAGAGAGGAGAAGAGTGAAAAGTAGAGTAGAAGTGTTGAGCTTATATGGAACTGTCTCAAGCATGGTGAAGATGCTAATCTCTAGTTCAAGTATGTAATAGTTATATTATTCTGTAGACAATCTATCTCTTGTAGGCAGTGGGCCTCTTGTGAGTAGTGTGCTTGGGCAGTGAGCCCTAATTGGCATGTGCCATTTTGTTCTTCTTATTATTTTAACAGAGAATACAATCTTGGGTTAGTCACCCCATGGTTTTTCTTTTAACCAGATTTTCCACGTTAAAATCTTGGTGTCATATGTGTTAATGTGTTTCTGCTCTTGAATTATTGCATTGTGCTTCCATGATTGAATTATTATTATGCTATTAAAATACAAGAAGGATTTAAGTGTTTAAAGAAAAGAAAGTTTTGTGACAACTGATTCACCCCCCCCTCTGAGTTATCTATCCTAAAACCAACAATTGGTATCAGAGCTAGGTTCCTCTAAAAGAGCTTAATCGCTTGAGGAGATCCAAGATGTCTTCCTACAAGAAGGATAGTCCGAGGTTTGATGGAACTAATTACACTCTTTGGAAAAGCAACATGGAATGTCACTTGCAATGTATGAGAATGCAATATTAGACCATAACCTCAAATAAGTATGTTCCTCCAAAGAATGGTCTGTCAACTGTAGATGAAATTAGAGATGCTGAAGGTAACCTTTGAGCTAAAGAAGACTTACTAAGTGCCTTATCTGATTCAGAGTTGACAAATCTTATGGATTTAAAAATTGCATATGAAATTTGGGCAAAAATGGAACTTTTGCATGAAGGAGACAAATATGTTAAATGTGCCAAGCTACAAAGTCTAAAAGGAAAATTTGAAAACCTAAAGATGAATGAAGATGAGAATATCACTACATTTATGCCAAAAGTAAATGAGCTTGTTTGTGGCATTAGGTTTGCTGGTGGAACCTTGGATGAAGATGAGATTGTTGCCAAAGTTCTCAGATCCCTACCCCTTGCTTACAAACACAAGGTTGCTGCTATTGAATAATTCAGATCTTTATCAAATATCACAAGAGATCAATTAGTTGGAAAATTAGCTGCATTTGAATTGGCTGAGTTTGGAGATGCACCCCCCAGGACTGAATCTACATTCAAAGCTAGTGCCTTTGTAAAAGGAAAACAAAGGTATGATCCAGGAGAGAACTCCTCAAAGAAACTATCATGGTATGAAAAAGCAAGAAAAGATCTAGAAGAAGATGAGGCAGAAGCTACTCAACTTGAAGCCCTTATTGCAAAAAGACTGCAAAGAGGATCTGGTAAGTATGAACAAAAATTGCCCTTTAAATGTTTCCACTGCAACAAGATTGGTCATTTTTCTTCAAGGTGTCTGGAAAGATTTTCAAGGACAAATCCAAATAGATCAAGATTCCAAAAGAAATGTTACTATGTGCATGAAGATGATGATGATGAAGGAGTAATAGATGATGAATCAGAGACAGAAAACAAATTTGGAAGTGACTGGGTGTTTATTGCCATCAAGGAAGAAGATCCAATGCCCACTGAATCTGTCAATCATAAATAGGTAGAAAGAGTTTTGGCTGCTCAAGTTGAAGAAAAGGATGAATGGGTCATTGACAGTGGATGCTCCCATCATATGACTGGTGACAAAAATAAGTTCATAGATCTGGAAATATATGAAGGAGGAGTTGTAAAATTTGGTGATAATTCTGCTAGTAGAATCAGAGGTAGATGAACTATTTCTTTTGATGGAAAGAATGAAACCAGTGATGTACTGTATGTTGAAGGCTTGAAGCGCAATCTTCTCAATGTTAGGTAGTTGGTGGACAAAGGCTATGATCTCTGATTCAAAAATAGAAAATGTAAGATCTTTGAAAGTTCTGGAACAGAGGTTGCATCCAGTACTCAAACAAAAGGTAACATCTTCCACTTGGTTGGTAATGGCAAAAGTTATTTATTTGTTCAAATTGATCATAGTTGGTTGTGGCATAGGAGAATGTGTCATGTAAATTTTGATAATATCATCAAGATAAGCAACACTCAGGCTGTAAGAGATCTTCCAAGACTGGTGAAACCTACTAATAGTTTGTGCAAAGAATGTTAGTTGGTTAAGCAGGGCAGAGTCACATTCAAAAGTAAGGATAAATCTTCTACCGGATTATTGGAATTAGTACATACTGATCTATGTGGACCAGCAAGAATCAGGAGTATGCAAGGTGATAGATATTTCATGTTACTAATTGATGACCATTCCCAGATGATGTGGATGACTTTCCTAAAAGAGAAATCTAAGGCTCGTGAGAAATTCAAAATATTCAAGGCTATGGTAGAGAATGAAACTGGGTTAAACATAAAATGTCTTAGGTCTGATAGAGGTGGAGAATTCACATCTAGAGAGTTCATAGAATTCTGTGAGAAATATGGGATAAAAAGATAGTTATTTGCTCCAAGGACCCCACAACAGAATGGAGTAGTGGAGAGAAAGAACTAGACCATCCAAGAAGCATCTAGAACCATGATGATGGAAGAAAATGTCCCTCGGATCTACTGGAGAGAAGTTGTAAGCATTGTTGTCTATACTCTTAATCGAGTACAAATCGGAAGCAATACTGGTAAGACCCCTTATGAAATCTAGTTTGGCATCACTCCTACTGTGAAGTATTTCAGAGTCTATGGTAGCAAATGTTACATTAAAAGAGATGAAGACCTTGAAAAATTTGATGCTAGAAGTGATGAAGGAATATTATTGGGTTATTCTACTCAAAGCCAAGCATACCGGTGTTATAACAAGAGATTGAGAAATATTATAGAAAGTACAAATGTGAAAGTTGATGAAGGCATTGAAAAACCCTCAAGGTCTTATGAATATGAAGAAGATGATCAGAATGATGTTTTGGTTCAAGAAGTTCAAGCCCCTTCTAAAATTCAGATCCAAACTGATCCGGAGAATCCCAAAATACAGGAAGAAGAGATAAGCTTGAATGAACCTATCCAAGAAATAGAAGTGCAAGAAATTCCCAAAACTCCCAGGTATGTAAGACTAAATCATTCTGAGGACTAGATCATAGGTGATAGTGTAAGGAAATGAGGGTATCTCAGAACGTATTTCTAAGAAAAGTGGTGTCTTCGACAAATTTAAATTCTTTCCAAATGATTCAAAAACACGCACAACTATGCCTTTAAAGTGGAAACAAACATAGAACATTTCCTACATTGACCCTTAGAGGAAAGCACAAGCGAACATTAACTAGTTTCAATAGCAGAAATATTAAACATAAAAGACAGAACAAGAACACAGATTTATGTGGGGAAAACCCTTACGGGTAAAAAACCCCACACTCCAAAAGCCCAGATCACCATTGTATTATTCAGCAACAGAAAGATAGTTACAATACAAAACTGGCAATAAGCCTTTCGTGAAGATTTACATCTTGTTCCTTCAGAAGAATAACTGACAGTATAACCTTCTCAGCCAGAACTTCCTTCATCTGAATTCTATTTTCATCCTCTTCTCAGTCCCTTCACATGCCGTTCACATGTTGAATACAACATACAACATAGGACTTCATAGAAGAAGAAGAACAGAGTTCCATTGGATTGAACTCTCTATCTCATAGATTCTCTGACATTGCTTTTTAGCAATCCAATCGAAACCACATGTAGTTGACCATTTGATCCAACTGCCCAAGAATACTGTCTTCCAACCCTCGCACAGCTATTGACTCTAACCATTCATATTCTCATAGGAGACTTTAGTCCCACATGCATAGGTTTGAGTTGGACATCTAGGTTTAAATGCCCGAACACATGTAAGATAACTGTCGGCACTTTTGCCACTGCCAACTCCAAGGTAAGTCTCATTGAAGTAACCAACATCATCGGCAAAATTTCTCTTCGCTGGACCGACAGTTGTTCTCACGCCGATGCCCAAGCCAATGACATCCATCAGAGTGACCACAATCAGTCAGAGTAACATTTCAAAAACTAGGCCGATAGAAGTTCTCATGCCGACGCCAAACACTTCGCCAACTCCCATCGGGGTGACCAATGCCCATCGGAGAAACTTCCAAATGTCAGCCTGACACAGATTGTCATGCCGATGACCGTTCCATCGGAGAGACACCAACAATCATCAAGACTAAACCAAACTTCGCTGAAGACCAATGTCTCACCGATGCCAAAGCCAATGTCGTCCATCGGAGTAACGAGATCCATCGGAGAGAGGACTCAAGGCTTGGACGATAGTGATTCTCACGCCGACGCCAACCCTTCATTGGTATAACATGAAGTAATGGGGAGACTTCTTCTAGCTACGCCAATAACACTACTCACTTCGATGATCTTTCATCAGAGTGACTCACACCGACAAGATCGCTAACACTTCGCTAACCCTTCATCCATCGTCGGTGTGACCCAACACTATCAGAACTCCTACCACCAGCTTTGCTGATGGTCAACCTCATGCTGATGTCTCACTACCATCGGTGAGACCAAAGAGATCGGCATAAGACACCGAATTCCTGCCGATAGTAATCCTCATGCCGATAGCTAGCCCTCCATCAGTGTAACCTAGCAGATCGGCCAAAGACTTCTTATTCCCGTCGATACAAGGAGTCAGGCCGATGGCCACTACCATTTGGTGAAACAAAAGCCATCGATAAAACCCAACATGGGTACGCCGATAGTATTCTGTTAGGCCGATAACAAAGGATAACTAAGGAACCAATGAACCTGTAATTTGAGTCACTAGTACTCAACAAATAGAAGCAAAGGTGTTTAAACAAGAAGAAAGATTGCTCAAGATTCAGAAAAGTATTGTCTGATATCAAAGATTGAACCAAAAATAGTAAGTGAAGCATGCAATGATGAAAGTTGAGCCAAAGTAATGGAGGAAGAGTTGATGTAGATTGAGAAAAATCACACTTGGGATCTTGTTCCTAGACCTAGAAACAAAAATGTGATTAGAACCAAATGGGCCTTCTAGAATAAATTGAATGAAGATGGTGAAGTAGTCAGAAACAAAGCCAGATTGGTCTGTAAGGGTTATTCACAAGTAGAAGGAGTTGACTTTGAAGAAACTTTTGCTCTGGTGACAAGAATTGAAGCAGTCACATTATTTCTTGCTTTTGCTGCCTTCAAGGATTTCAAAGTATATCAGATGGATGTCAAGTCTGCCTTCCTGAATGGTGACTTGGAAGAAGAAGTATACATTGAGCAACTGGATGGATTTCAATTGTCTGATCATAGTGATATGGTCTGCAAATTGAAGAAAGTATTGTATGGACTCATACAAGCCCCAAGGGCCTGGTATGAAATATTGGATAAACATCTTTTGAAGATTGGTTTCAATAAAGGTACTGCTGACAGTAACTTGTACTTCAAAATTGATCATGAAAATATCTTGATTGTTGAAGTATTTGTTGATGATATCATTTTTGGAGGAAGAGATAGTATGTGCAAGACTTTTGCAAATCAAATGAAAAGTGAATTTGAGATGTCTATGTTTGGGGAAATGAATTTCTTCTTGGGTCTGCAAATTACTCAAACAAAGAAAGGAATCTTCATATCACAGACCAAATATGTGAAAGAATTGTTGAAGAAATTTGGGATGGAAGATTCAAAACTAATGAATACTCCCATGGCAACCGGATGTAAACTAAGTAAAGATGATGAATCTCCTAAGGCTGATCAGAAAAAGTACAGGTCAATGATTGGAGGACTACTGTATCTTACTCAAACTAGACCTGACATTATGAATGTTGTTGGTCTTGTTGCCAGATACCAAGCTGATTCCAGAGAATCTCATGTCATGGAAATCAATAGAATTCTCAGATATCTAAAGGGAACAGTTGAGTATGGTTTATGGTATCCTAGGGATTATGATTTCTCTCTTCATGCATATACAAATTGGGTAGGAGATGTGGATGAAAGGAAGAGTACCAGTGGTGGTACATTCTTTTTGGGGAAAAGATTGGTTTCTTGGCTAAGCAAGAAACAAGAGGCAATATCTCTGTCCACTGCAGAAGTAGAATATATTGTAGCAGTAGGTAGTTGCACTCAAGTATTGTGGATGAAGCAAATGCTAAGAAACATCAGAGTGGAGTATGACAAACCTATCACAATCTTCTGTGATAACTCAAGTGCAATAAATATATCAAAAAATCTAGTATTGCATTCTAAGAAAAAACATATATCCATCAAGTTTCACTTTTTGAGAGAGCAGGTCAACAAGAATGAAGTCAGATTGGAGTTTGTACCCTCAAAGGATCAGATTGCAGACATTTTTAACCTCTACCTAAGGAATCTTTTGAGTTTCTCAAGAAGAGGTTAGGGGTTATTAACCCTCCAGTTCTAAATTAAGGTGCACTAATGTGCATCAATCCGGGGGATCTCACAGTCATATCTTGTGGTCCGTATTGATGATAGGAAGCTGCTACTCAGGGGGAGCAGTCTGTATGATTTTGATTGATGCAAGTATGTGCCCTTTGCCATTGATGTCAAAGGGGGAGAGAAGACATGTGAAAAACAAAAGTGGTTATTGATCAAAGGGGGAGAAATAAAGAAAGACAAGACATATGAATGATTGTTGTTGATAGGGGGAGCTATGTCAGTTAGTGAGGAGAAGTTATTGTCTTGATGGTTAAAATAGTTTTTCACATCATATGTTGCCATCAATGACAAATGGGGAGATTGTTGCAAGTATGGGCCTAACTAGTGTTGTCATTGATGTTAAGGATTGGATGAGTTGTGTGCTGAGGATATTGAGAAAATTAGTCCTATCAGAAATAGAGAAGAACAGTGAAGACATTGAAGCTCTATGAAGTGAAAATCCCAGCTAGATAAAGATTAGAGAATGTGCATCAAAGGTCTTGTAGATATGTGTCTAAAGATGATACAATCAAGATTTGAGAGGTCCGCATGACGATTTGGAGAAGTTATGGCCATATGAGTAAAACTGGTTCTGGCAGCTGTTCAAAGGTGATAGAGTGACACAAATAGGTCCAGTGAGTTCCAGAAATGCAGTATCTTATTTTGTAGATTTGGTGGAATGTTTAGGAAGCCAATGTGAATTGACAACTCAATTGGTTCATGGTCTAGAGGTCCACAAGCATTTATCCTAATGTGACAGTGATGACAGACTGTGTTCTTGAGGTTTCGGATGAAGATGCAAATGATTTTAATAACCAAAAGTGGTCTGGATGTTCTTGGTCATTCAAGCAAGCTTGTGGGGGTCTCTAGATTGTGTCCAGTTCATGTTGGTGGTCCGCATTGAAGATTGAGCTCGTAATTGAAGATTTACTCTTAGGTGATGGTGTTCTTCCTAGTCTTGGTTGAACGGATGTTTTACACATCTTACATATAATCTTGAAGATGTTCTGCGAAGTTTGGCATGTTCCTCAAATAAGATTGAAGTCCTAGATATGTGTGGCCGATAGTGTGGTCATACGCATGAAGTTTTGTAATAAGTCAAGTTGTATTTTTGCTCTATAATAAAATAAAGTATGTACTGTGCTGACTTGGATGATTATCCCAAAGTCGATGTCTTGTATAAATAAGATTTGTGAAGTCATTTCAAAGCATGGAGGCAAGGAAGAGAGATTGGTAGAGAGGAAAAGAGTGAAAAGTAGAGCAGAAGTGTTGAGCTTAAATGGAACTATCCCAAGCATGGTGAAGATGCTAATCTCAAGTTCAAGTATGTAATATTTATATTATTATGTAGACAGTGTGTCTCCTATAGGCAGTGGCCCTCTTGTGAGTAGTGTGCTCAGGCAGTGAGCCCTAATTGGCATGTGCCATTTTGTTCTTCTTATTCTTGTAACAGAGAATACAATCTTGGGTTAGTCACCCCATGGTTTTTCCATTAACTAGGTTTTCCACATTAAAATCTTGGTGTCATATGTGTTAATGTATTTCTACTCTTGAATGATTGCATTGTGCTTCCATGATTGAATTATTATTATGTTGTTAAAATACAAGAAGGATTTAAGTGTTTAAAGAAAAGAAAGTTTTGTGACAACTGATTCACCTCCCCCCTCTTAGTTGTCTGTCCTAAAACCAACAGTTTCATTGATGAAGGGTTCATAAAAAAAATCTTAAAGAAGATGATTTTGAAGGCTTCAAAGTCATTGTAGCTGATGGATGCAATATACCATGAAAGAAGAAGATACAAAATCTTGACACAACCTTCAAAGATCATAAGGTTTGTGATGATTTTTATGTTGTGGGTTTAGGTGATATTGACATGGGTTTGGGTGTGCAGTGGCTATATTCTTTGGGAGAGTATTCAAAAAATCATCAAACTATGCAAATCAAGTTCAACTATGATGGGAGTCATGTAGTTTTGAAGGGAATAGAAAATGGAGCTACATAAGTGGTAACATCAAGAAGGATTGAAAGATGTTTTTAGAAAAGCCAAGTTGCATGGACTGCTAGTTTTTCGGTGATTTCAAAGGAGCCTTCAAAGGCTAATAATGGTCTATTACATGTTGACATTCAAAAGGTTTTGGATAAGCATAGTGTGCTTTTTAATGATTTTTCTCCAAGTCTACCTCCATAAAGAGAATTTTACCATATCAGAAAATTAGAGCTTGGATCAAAGCCTTTTATAGAAACTCCATATAGACATCCCAAGATGTTTAAAAACAAGTTTAAGAAAGCAATAAAAGAACTTCTAGATATGGCATACATCAGACCTATATCTAGTCCATTTGCATTTTTTGTGGTATTATTTAAGAAGAATGACACTATGCACATGTGTATAGACTACAGAGCTCTAAATAATAAGATTATCAAAAATAGATATCATATGCCCAAGATAGATGAGTTGATATATGATTTACATGGTGTTGTGTATTTTTCAATGATTGATTTGAGGTCTAGATATCACCAAATCCGCATGAGAGAAGAAGATATTTAGAAGACTGCATTCCGATGTCACTTTGGACACTTTGAGTTCCTAGTTATGCCCTTTGGACACACTAATGCTCCAACCACTTTCCAATCTTGCATGAATAAAGTTTTTGGTAAGCATTTGAGGAAGTTCATTTTAGTATTTTTTGATGACATTTTTATTTAAACTAAAAGTTAGGATGAGCATTTAAAAACATTTAGATATAATTTTGGGTATTTTGGAGCAGCACTTTTTTTATACGAAGATGTCCAAATGTGAATTTGGATTAACAAAAATCTTATACTTGGGTCATGTCATTGGTGCTAAAGGATTTCAAGTGAATCAACAAAAGATCCAAGTTATTCTTGATTGGTTGCCTCCTACAAATCTTACAAAGCTTAGAGGTTTCTTCAGTTTCTGTAGTTATTATAGGAGGTTCATTAAAGGTTTTTCACAATTTACTACTCCCCTTACTGATTTAACAAAGAAAAGAGCATTTGAGTGGACAAAACAAGCACAAACAACCTTTGAATAGTTAAAATAGGTAATAAGTTCCTACCTAGTTTTTGCAATTCTAGATTTCTCTCTTCCATTTGTAGTTGAGTGTGATGCTTTAGATTGGAGTTGGAGCTATATATTATCCCAGAAAGGAATTCCCATGTAGCTTTCTAGAGTAGATAGATAAAAGATGACAAAAAAGGATTATTTGTATATGATAAAGAAATGTTGGCTATAATGCATGCTTTGAAGAAATTCAGACAGTATATTTAGTATGTAGAAAATTTATTGTTAGGACAAATCATAATAGTCTTGAATTCTTCCTTGTCCAAAAAGATTTGAATGATAGGAAATAGAAGTGGGTAAGTTACAGACTTATGATTTTGATATAGAATATGTTAAAGGAAAGAAAAAAAATACTTTTCTCTCTTCCATTTGTAGTTGAGTGTGATGCTTTGGATTGGAGTTGGAGTTGTCATATCCCAAAAAGGACATCCCATAGCTTTTGAGAGTAGAAAGATAAAAGATTATGAAAGAGGATTATCTATATATGGTAAATAAATGTTGGCTATAATGCATGCTTTGGAGAAATTCAAACAGTATATTTAGTATGTAGAAAATTTAGTGTAAACACAAATCATAATAGTCTCAAATTCTTCCTTGGCCAACAAGATTTGAATGATAGGAAATAGAACTAGGTAAGTAAGCTATAGACTTATGCTTTCTAAAGAGAATATGTTAAAGGAAAGAAAAATACTATAGCTGATGTACTCTCTAAAATGCCCACTCTTTGCAACATTTTTGTTGTCTCTGCAAATTGGAAGGTTTACATTATGGCAGAGTATACTGAAAATTCTTTTCTATCTAATATTCTTGATGGAGTGGAGAATGATGAAAAGTACACAATAGTGAAGGGGTTGATTTGATTCAAGAACCGAGTGTTCTTATTTCCTGAATCCAAGATGAAGAAGAAAATTTTAGAAGCCTTTCCTGATGCACCATTAGTAGGACATCCAAGATTCTTCAAAACTTATAGATAGATTAGAGAAATTTTTTTTGGAAGGGACTCAAAGAGGATGTTATTTTCCACATAAAGTAGTGTGTAACATGCGAACATAATAAGGGGGAGCAAGTGTTTCTTGCAGGGCTATTGCAACCTCTTCCTATTCCTACACAAAAATGGGAAAGTATTTCAATGGACTTCATCTGTGGGCTACCTAAGGTACAAGGGAAAGATTGCATTTTTTTTTTGGTAGATAGACAAATGAAATATCCACATTTCTTTTCCATCTCTACTCATTTCAAAGAACCACAAGTTTCTGATTTATTTTTTAAGTGTTCAGATTGCATGGGTTACCAAAGAGTATTATCAATGATAGAGATAGTAGATTTATCATTGTATTTTGGAAATAATTATTTCACTTGATAGGTACCAAGCTTACTTGTAGTATAAGCTACCACCCATAGACTGATGGACAAAGAGAAATTGTAAACAAATGGGTGGAAGGTTACTTGAGAGACTGTGTATCAAGTCAACAATCAACATGGATCAAATGGTTTCACTTGGGAGAATAATGTTACAACACATCCTATCATATGTCAATTGGTATGTCTCAATTTCAAGCGTTATATGGATATAATGCATTAACTTTTGTTGATTTGATACTTTCAGATAGTAGAGTATCATGTACTCATTCAATATGGTGGAATAAAGTTAGAATATTTTGAGATCATTGAAGGATAAATTGTAGAAAGCACATAACCAATAGAAGATTTATGTTGATAGGAAGTGTACTAAAAGGAGGTTTTTGTGGAGTCTTTTTGTGAATGTTTCAAATTTGTTCCCATTGTTGTAGAAGTTGTTGTGACTAATATATCAGTCTAATTTGTTGTAATAACCAAATTAATAACAATAAGGACATCTATGGAGGTCTCTGATATGTTTAATAGAATTTCAGTGTTGACTAGTTGTGTGTAATGTGGATTTTTTTGATGAAATATTTAATTGCAATATTCAGATATAAATTTATTAATAAAATTGTAGTCGGGATATTATAGTGTGTTTGACATTGAATATGTGGATAGAAAAAAATTCAAAGGGAAGGTCATCATAGATCAGCTGGCAGAAGCACTTCTAGTGGATACTCATTTGCTAGTCATTTAATTTACCAATGAATTGATCTTTATAATAGCAAAACCTACATCCTAAAAATTGTATTTCAATGGCTCATACAAAAATCATGGATCAGACATCAAGATCCTATGTGTCACTCTACAAGGGGACTTCAAACCAAAGGATTTTAGATTGGCTTTTCCTTGTACAAACAACATAACAAAATTTGAGGCCTTAATCATAGGTCTTAAAATAGTAATATAGTGGAACGTTGAATACCTCCAAGTCTATGTTGACTCTTAGCTTCTAATCAAATAGGTAAATGATGAATATAAAATAAAAGACAATAATCCTATCCCCTACAAAAAGATGGTTGACAGTTTCAAGCAATATTTCACACATCCAATTTGATCAGGTTCCCTACCTTAACAATAAACCAATAGATGCCATGGGCACCATTAGGTCTTTGCTAGATATGCCACATGATAGTCAACATTGTGAGTTCCTAGTAGAGAATCTTCTCATACCCACATATGACACTGTAGAATCTAAACTTATGTATGATATGGTTGGTCATGAATCCCCATGGTATCATGACATCTTTACCTATCTTCATGATCAAACCCTTCTAGCCAACCTATCACAAAATCAACATAAAACCTTTCTCTAATGCACCTCTTGCTTCACCATTCTTGGTGATACCCTCTATTAAAGAAGCTATGATAGTTCTTTACTAAGGTGCTTGTAATGTAGAAAAAGAGGGATTTTCAATTCAATGTAAGGTGTGGTTAAACCCTCCTTTCACTACATACATTCAAGGACATTAAACTGAGTTGAATCATAGCTTTTGAAAGAGGAATCAAATATCAAGTTTGCTGTAACTTGCAATGATAAGAAAATTTAGAATTTGTTGATTATTTGTTAAACCCTAGATCAATAAATAGGTAAAACCCTAGTTCTACAGTAAACAGGGCATAACTTTCAAACAGCGATAGATACGAACAAATTAAAAGAAGCACTGGGATCAATGAACAGAGGAGAACCTACTTCTAGAATTAGAGGTGTTGAAGGACAATGGTACCCATGCCCTTATCCTTGGAGTGAAAATCTGCCAATAGTCAAAACTAAGAAAATGCTCCAGAGAGTGCCCAAATGATGTTTCCAAACCCTAATTTGTTGAGGGGCCAACTAGAGGACACTGGTGATGGCGCCCAAGTCTAGGGTGTTACGTTTTCATCAAATCTAGATTCATTATGCTCTATACTACCCTCCTACAACTACACTTCTTTTGCTTTTGCACCTATAAAATGCAATCACAGAAAAGGGGTTGGGGGTTGTGGTGTCTAGGAGCTTGCTGAGTAGTAAAGCCCCGGAAGGACATTCAAGTCATCCAAACACCGTTGTCAAATAGAGAGTGTGTATCCTTGTGGGATAGAGGCAAAACCAAATGATAAATGATAAATTCAACATAAATAGATATCACCTCAGAGGTATAGCTCACATGAACATGAAAATCCTTCACATCATGAGAAGATGAAGCCAAATCTGCATAACAAACACAATAATAAGACAAGTCTACTCTGCAACAATGAATGCTTTGAATGCTCTCAAATCATAAGTGTGCCAAAAGTTTATAATCATTTTCTAGCTTACAAATGAATCCTAAACATGCTTATATACGATTCTACATTCATTCCCCCTTAAAATTTCATAATTCAAACTTAAGGCGTCGGTATAGGACCTAATAACGGTCATATAACCAACACTTAGATTTAGGTTCTGACCGAAAATAGGGTAGGACTAGGGCGTGAGCGCCCAAGTCCTCCCTCCCTATTTTAGGTAGGGCTTAACATTATAGCATCCCCTAGGTCCTATTTGTCATAAAACTTTGGGGTTTTCTCATCAAGAATTAAAACGAACATGAAATATGATTAAAATGATTTCGAAAGGACCGAAGAGCTAAAGCTTAAGAGGGAAAAGTCCTAGGGAGACATTTTCTGACATACAGTGCTTAAACATGAAAAAGGCCAATCTCATGCTTAAAGAAGTACACAATGGTATATGTGGTGACCATACTAGTGGCATGGTCCTACCAACAAAGCTTCTAAGAATAGGTTACTCCTAGAAATATTAGGGGCCCACTCTTGTGTAAATACATAATGAAAATAAAGAGAGCAGTTTCAAACCCAAAATAAGGTAGCACAAAGAATAAATAAAATGACTGTAGTAAATTAATAAGCTTAAAGAAACCATTAGGTTACTAAGAGTTGGTAGATAGACCCTGAAAGAAGCATGAAGAGACAAAAATTGAATATAACCAATCATTCTCTAAAAACAAGAACAAGTCATTAGGCTCCTTTGGCTAAGCCCTTCCTTTTTCTCCTCATGAGAAGGGAATCCATGGTCTACTAAGTGCCCTCCTCAATAGCATCCCTACCTTCTATTCAAAGTATCTCCACTTCATATTTTTATCCTTTCGTCTTTCCTAGAATGCTAATGCTTGGTTTTGAGATACGACTTATAGTCTGAGAATTGGAGCACTTCTTCATAGAAACCACCACTTCATCATGGCCAAAAAAATTAGGAATCTCTTTACCTAAATCATCCATAAAAGGAAAGGTGCCCTCAACATCAAATAAATCCACCTCCCTTTCTAAAAGTTGATTAAAAGTATAGAGTTCATTTCTAGAAGGTAGGAGAAGGAGGGGGATCCATATGATTTGGGTCTATCACAAGACCAGACCTTAACTCCTTTTGAAGTTCCACAAACTTACCATGATTGTACGTCTAGTGATCCTAGATTTTTAATCTACTTTTTGAGATTTATTGCCTTTAATCAAGATGATTTATTTGCAATGTACCGAACAATATTATGACCAACCATGTTGCAATGGAAGCACCTGAATGGTAAGCCTTCATAGTTTAAAAATTGAGTCCAAGTTCCACATGAGTGTTTTTTTACATAATGATAAACAAGTTTTGAAATATCAATCATGGCACACATCCTTGTGATTATACTTGTTGAAATTATTGAATTAGAGTCCGTCTTTATAAAGAAGCCCACCACATCTCTCATGATCAAAGGAAGGTTATATGATCAAATCCAGATAGGAATGGAGGTAATTTTAGTAGAAGGTGGATCAAAAAATAAGGTCCACGGAGCAATGAACAGACCCAATAGTTCATAGAACCAGGGGTTGTTGTGTTTCAAAAAGTTATAGTCCTATGTGGAATTGAAGTGAAGAACAAATAAGTAGAAATCCAAAATTTTGATTTTAGGAGTGACCAAGTTGCACCAAGGTAATTTTGTCCATTTCGAAAAGAGCTCAAAAGGATGACGTTTCCTTAGAAATATGATGATAAGGGATTAATTCCCCACATCCGATAATGTTGCATTAACACAACCGTTAAGGATATTAAAATTGATTGGTTCCTTTGCCAACACCACCTCCAAATCACCCATAGAAAATGTGTATTTTCCAAGAGAATAGGTGGGATCAAGATTTGAGCAGCTTTCAGGGGCCTGAGCGATGTCCACACCCAAAGATTGCACCATTTGTTTGGGTGATAAATTAGGGTTCACCAAAGTGATTTTCTCCTTCCAAAAAGCACTGCATTCATGGAAGAGAATTGCAATATTCTTACATTTCATGAAAATTTGAGGTAATTTAGGAACTACCTAAGTAGGAGTCATGGCATCATGGAGAACATGAGACAAGTCCATCTGTAGTCCACTCACTTGTGAGCCGAGGGGCTTAATGCCCAATATTTTCTCCTTTTTCTTATCCTACAAAATGTTCACAACCCTCACCACTTTGGGTCGCCTCCCATTATGCCTTCCTTTACTATTTCTTCCTTCCTCCACACCGTGTGCACCTACCTTTTCTCCTCACACTGTGCTTTCTCCACAATCCCTTCACTCATGCCTCCCAATATTCTAATTTTACATGTATGGAACATAATAATTTGCTTAAAAATATTTTTGTTAGTTGCTTTTGGTCGGAATTATTTTATTTAATAGGTGTAGAAATTACTCCTAACACAAGTTTTTAGCCACAAACATAAATGGTGAATAAGTGGGTTGAAGGATACTTGAGGGAATATGTTTTAGATCAAAAATTAGCATGGGTTAATTGGTTGCACTTGGGAGAATATTACTACAGCACTACCTAACATATATCCCTTGATCTATTTCCATTTGTGGCATTGGGTTCGCTAACCCTCTTTATTCAAGTGAGACCAAAAACCCTATACATTCCTTTCCCTATGATCCCTACCTCAAATCACTTTTGAGTGAAGCTAGGTCATCCATGGCTTCCTTCCATGAGAGTGATCCCCTCTATAATCCATAAGTGCTTGAAGTTCCCACATAATCGAGTAGTGCAAACAATCCATCATAATAGATTTTAGCCTCTCTCGATGCATGGAAATTTCTCCCTGGATTACTTTTGGCCAGCCCTGAAACTAAGCTTCTTTAGCCTCACGATGACTTTATTTTTTGGCTTATTACAAGTTTAAACCTAACCAAATTACGCTCCTATCTAGTGTTCCTTCTCCTTATTCTCCTATGGCTACCTCCACCTTCGAATCTTAGTCTCTAGTGGTTGCTCATGTTTCCTCTACTTGCCCATTAGTAGTAAAACAAAAGTAACCTGAGACCCTAGGTGACCCTCCCCATCCCCATGTGGTTAACTAGTATTTGGTAGTTATACCTCTAGCTTCTTAATCAATGGCTAAAGGTAAACAACTATTATTGTGAAAACTACCTCTTATTTCTATGGTTTCTCTTGTATCTCTCACTTATTTGACAGTATGAGGAAAGCAACCTGCATTGTGAGACCCTCACCCTCATCCTATGGTTTCCCAAACTTCAGTGGATACTTTTATTCCTCCTTCTACCTCTCAAATAGGGGAAGAAAAAGAGCCTACATTGGAAAACACCTTGCTCCTTCAATAGACGCCCTAGCTTGTACTTAGTGAAATTAGCTTGCGAGAGATCATAAGTGTCATCATCATGTTACAGCTCGAGAATGTCTTTCTGAGGTTAAGTCCCTTCTTGGGAATCTTCATCCCATGCAATTGTCTGCTAATCTTTCTCCTTCTAAACCTCAACATCCCCATTTCCAACCTAAACCTGTCCCATCCCTAACACCTACATCTCCTTAGCTAGATCAAGATCAACATAACCCTATTATTCTCCGGTCCCACTTGCCACCCCCTTTTGGCTTTTCCTCTATGCTTGTGCTAGTTCTCATTTGAATTCTTCAATGGAGGGTGAGCTGCTTAACTTCCGCATCAACCTGCCACCGTTCGACTAGGAACTAGAGCTTGAGGGGGATTATAATACACTGAAGCTTCAAATGGTTTTTGATATCGACTGCCCACAACTAGAATTCTCTATTTGAATTGTGATGGGGAATTATTTGTTGCGGGCCTCCCCCAATAAGCTGAAATATTCCAATGTCCAGCTCCCATTTCCCATCCAACATTATGGATTTGACACAGGACCCGGATTTTGTAGTTTCTGTCGCATTCTCCATGGTTCATGAACATGCCTTTAGTCTTGATTGCTCGAAAGTCACTCTGGACGCCTATAGTATTCTTAATGGTCATGCTCTTTTGGGTGGTCTCTTTCCCCTGCACCTTCTTCGCTCGTCTACGACAGTTTTCTACATTTATAATACCTTTAAAAAAGCCATTCGGTCAGAATGTTTCAGGATGTTTCAAGATCAACAGGCTGTTCTTAAATATCATCCACTTCAATAGGGATAGGTTAATTTTGGCCAATAAAAATAGAACAAATATTTACCACTTTTTATTGTGAATGAGGTGTAAAATTGCTATAAGTTGTTTGACCATTAAAGTAGATGATATTTAAGTAGAGTGCAATCGACACAATTCTAAAAGCTCATCATTTCCAACTACCCTCTAGACTGAAAGCTAAGACTAAGGAGGTCTTTGGCACCATATACTTCATCCATCTCGATTGTCTAGACATGGCTCCTAGGCCTCCCTCCATGGCTCCCCCGATGCTTTATCCTGCTGCTCCAGCCGCGCTGCTTGAATCTGACTCTGGTGAATCCCCCTCCAGCGGGTCTGATTGGGGATAACTTTGTTTTTTGGTCATTCTGCTTGGTTCATTTTCTTTTTGATGGGTCTGTTTTTTTTCCCTGCTCGCCCTTGTGGCATTGGCCATTCATGGCCACCTCTGTAATTATATCTTTGTACTAAACTTTGTTTTAATTTTAGTTTTAGTATAGGTAACACTGGTCACCTTTTATTTTAAAAAAGAATTCTAAAATTTACAAAATAACTGTTAAGAAAATAAAAATAACTTTTTAAATAAAAAAAATTAAACAATGTAAATCAAATAAAATAATTCTTAAATAAATAAAATAAAACTAGCATAACTATATTTAAAAAATATATCTAAAATATGCTGAGAGATCTTTCTACAGGTGCCTCGCGAAGGATATCTATGGGCATATTTTAGATATATTTTTTAAATAATATGTTAGTTAATTAGTTTTATATATTTAGTTTTTACTTCATCACCAAAGACTTCCACCTATGTGGTAAATTGATTAAAAAATAGGTGCATTGGGAAGGATATCTAGGCATATTTTAGATATATTTTTTAAATAAAGATATGCTAGTTAATTAGTTTTATATATTTAGTTCTTACGTCATCACTAAGATAAAGAATGAATACTATTTTAACTTTTAATATAACACTTCACAAATTTATGAAAGAAAATAAAATAGACATTTTGTGGGCTTGCATAACATATTTAAAAAAAAAAAAAACTAAATTCATATAATCAAAGATTTTAGGGGTGTTCAATTGACCCCATATTATGTGTCATGTTTTTTTGGAATATAAATTAGGAGCAAGTCAAAATAATTTTGATAGATTATTTAAATTTTTATCAATAGTTATTTTGATTTTGATTTTTTTTATGTTTTTTGATTTTTATTTTGTGCTTCTTCCTTCTTGCATAAATTTTTTTTTAAAATAAAACTAAATTCATATAATCAAGAAAGGGGATTACAAGAATATTAAAAGTAAATGTAGATTTTATGGGGCAATATTAAAAAACTTAAATATTTCTAAAAAAATAAAATAATTATTAAGTAGATAAAAATGGCTCTTCAAAAAAAAATTCAAGAAAGCTTGGATGTTAGAGCAAACAAATTTGTTTCTACTTGATTGCTTTCCTATCCCAATGCAAATTTATCATTGTACTAATTTACTGTGGAGAGGTTATTGCATTGTCCTATGTACAACCATTCCTCTTGTGGTGAGGATCACCCAATTTTGAATGAAAATTGTTTGATAAAGATGAATTATGAAAAAACTAAAAGATATATTTGATGAAAATGTTTGAGAGGACACGTGTTATAACCTCTTACCTCATAAAATGTTGAGTTTTATTCTTGATAATTAAGCACGGCTAAATAAATTTCCATACAAATGATTGCTACTCATCAATGAGTCGCCTTATATATAGAAATGACTTCTCCAATTTTAGAGAAGCATCTTTAAAATTAGAAGAAGTATTAGTGAAAAAATAGAGAAAAGACATGTTATATGTGAATGTGTTCCTATTGTGATGAGTATTGAAATAAGTATACAAATTTCACCATTACAAATCTAAACAATTATTTATTAAAAATAGATTTATAATCTTCCTTTCCTCTTTCTCGATATAAAATTAGATCTCGACCTAAATTTTGAATGGTAGTTACATGAATTTGTATACAATAGAGACTCCAATGAAAAATAAACTACTATAGAACCAAAAAATATTATGATGACACACAATAGATGGAAGAAAATTGTAAAAAATTAAATAAAATGACATTTTTACTGTTGTCATTTATTACATCAATATTTGTTATCATCGTTTACATTGAGTTTTCATTCATAAGTTGTCGGTTACATTGTATTTTTTGGCCTATATATCATTCTATATCTGCACACATCTTGTAGCTGCCAAAAATTTAGTAGTTCCCAAAAAGTTTATTATTTGGTCATGCTAAAATTTTAAAAAATAGTTGTCCTTCAATTTTTTTGTTTTCCCAAATATAAAATATTGGTCGTCCTTCTATTTTTAGCATCTAATTTTTTATAGACCCCCAACAATGACTCTTCTAAATAATTTGGCCAATCAATTCTCCAATCTATGCGGATTCAATTTGAACCTTTAAGGTATGAAAATTAGCAAATGATTTTTAGTTATGCATTACATTTATGTTCCTTCATGCATGCAATTGCAGAGACCTGGTCATTACTTTTATATAGGTTCATGCATGTGATGGAAAAGATGGCGTATAGTATACCTTGTGTGTCTGAATTTTTTTTATGCAAATTGGTGTTGGTGGGCAGAGTGGACAAATGTTGCAAATAGGGATCCATGTAGCAGGGTTGCATTTTAAGGAGTCACTTGTAACGATAGGAGAAAATTTGTGAACCACTTTAGGCATGCATGTGAGGAAGATGGCTTCTTCTTCAATGTTTACTTCAGATTTCTTTTTAAACATCAATTTCTGATATGATTACTAATAGAATAGCATACCTATATTTAAAAAATATATCTAAAGTACGCCAAGAGATATCCTTCTCGAGGCACCTATTCCACCTATGTGGTAAATTAATTTTAAAAATAGGCGCCTCGAGAAAGATATCTCTTAGCATACTTTAGATATATTTTTAAATATAGGTATGCTAGTAGCATCTGCAATGACAAACATGATTATAACTATATTATATAATTATATAATATAATATTATAATAAGATTAAATATATTATTATAATATAATATATAATAATTTATAATCATTATATAATATATTATTATAATTATAATATATAATAATTAAAAATATATATTATATTATATTATAATTAGGGTTAGGGTTAGTGTTATAGTTAGAATTAGGATTAGGGTTATAATTGTGGTTATACTTAAAATTAGGGTTAGCATAAAGTTTTAATCTAAAATTAGGGTTAGATTTAGAAATAGGGTTTGGGTTAAGCTAAGAACCAAGGTTACATTAGAATTAGGGTTAGATTGAGGGTTATGATTAAAATTTCAATTTAGGCCATAATTACAGCTATGCTTAGTATTACAGGTTATTATTACAATTAGGGTTTTGATCATGGTTAGAATTAGGGTTATGCTTAAAATTAGTGTTAGAATAAAGTTGTAATCTAATTATGGTTATGTTTATAAATATAGTTACATTTAATGTTTTGTTCATGTACCAAATTATGGTTAAGGTTAGGTTTAGGTTTAGAGTTAGGATTTGAATGAAGGTAAGGTTTAGAATTAAAGTTTTTATAAGGATTGAGTTATGATTAGGCTTATAAATAGGGTGAGAGATAGTGTTAGTCTTATAAAACAATGGTAAGTGTGATCTTAGAGCTATGGCTAGAATTAGGGTTAGATTTAGAAATAGGGTTTCAATTAAGATAAGAACCAAGGTTAGATTATAATTAGGGTTAGATTGAGGGTTATGATTAGAATTTGGATTTAGGTCATAATTACAACCATGCTTTAAATTAGGGTTAGAATTAGGGGTATTTTTACAATTAGGGTTTTGATCATGGTTATGATTAGGATTAGGGTCATAATTAGGGTTATGCATACCTTTAGGGTTAGAATAAAGTTTTAATCTAATTAGGGTTATGGTTATGTTTATAAATCTAGTTAGATTTAATGCTTTCTTCATGTACCAAATTATGGTTAAGGTTAGTGTTAGGTTTAGAGTTAGGATTTGAATGAAAGTAAGGTTTAGAATTAGGGTTTTGCTAGGTTTTGTAAAGTTTTAATCTATTTATAATTTTTGGAAATTCATTAAATATAGAATATTGTAGTGCTTGGATTCGTATTAATTATCATAATAATTATGTGTTCTAGAATTAATTTAAATGAATTTTGCTATTTAAGAATTAAGATTTATTTTATTTTACTTTACTTTGTTCTACTCTGTTGTGTTCTAATAATTTTAGTCATTCTTCTTCAGCTTTTCTCCTACCAAGTTGTTTTCCCTTTTTCATTTTTTCATAATGATCATATGTAAATGGTGGAATTGTTTTGAGACCTTGTGATGACATTACACGAGATAAAACTACAAATGTTAATCCTATTCTATTTTTTTTCCCTATGTTAATTGTGGCTTTTGAAAGAGTCAAACCTTGTGATTTGTGTATTGTTAATGCCCAATCCATTCTTAAGGGTATTTGAACTGTTTGACCCCTTTGTATTGGTGTAATTGGAACTGTACGTGTAGATTGATCTTCAAATGGTATTCCTATGTAATTATCAAACTCCACCATAACATATAATGGTGGTTCAAGTGGTGCACTTCTAGGTTTGTATATTATTTTTTGAACAAACACTAGAGATCCATTTACAAGGGGTGCTTCTATTCAAATATTAGAAGTTAACATCACTCTTGCATCCTTAGCAAGTAATAACTCCATATCAATTTCATCATTCTGACCTTCTTCTAGAGCATTGACACTACCCACTCTTGTTGCAATGCTACGTGCAACTGTATGCCTCAATGAGAATAATTTTTTTTTGTTGTGATTATGCACATTATCATTTGTGGAAAAGAAATGAATAGTACTATAAAATTCTTCATTGGTTGGTGCATCTATGCAAACATTGGTTCTTGTCATGAGAAACTTCTAGTCATCAATAGTTGGTTTTGTATCTCTTAGATTTTTTACAAGTTGATGAAATCTTTGTTGTTCAATGCTTTGCCCTTCTTGTCTAAATATTTTATCCAAAGTAACAATGGTTCTGAATTCTTCCCATAATACTTTACCATGTTTGTTACTATCATACGGTGGTCTATCATTAACAAGAGGTAACTGACCTAAATCTCCAACAAAAATCATAGATACACTTGTAAAATATTTTAAAATGATGGCCTTCATTAGTGTCTACTAGTAATTTTTAGATTTAATAGTAATCAAGTATATGTTTTAAAATAGGGGAAAATTGCATATCTTCATTAAAAAACATACATATACCTCCAAAACTCATGTCTGCATTTTAAGGGAATGCTTGACTAAGTCGACTGCCCACCTTCTCTAGCAAATTTTGTCCAATGTAGATCATTTCATCAATCAAAATGTATATTATGTGTCGTAACTGCACTTGGAAACTTGTGAGTCTTGGCCCTTCTAATTGACCAAATTCTGTGATTGGGATTTGGAGTACTGAATGGATTGTTGAGGCTCCAATATTGAATGCTGCGACTCCTGTTGGTGCAAGTAATAGAAGTGGAGTATGCCCTAGGAATCTTGCATTTTGAAGAGCTTGACTGAGAGCACCAATTAGATATGATTTTCTAGTTCCTACTATTCAGTGATAACTTTAAGAAACCCCTCCTAAAAAAAGATATAAAATCCTGGCGAATCTTCTATTTTTTTTTGAAAAAATATTAATTTCTATTAGCGAATCTTTCATTTTTTTTGAAAAACATTTTTAATTTTATTGGTGAATTTTTTAAATCACTCAAAATTTGTAGAAAATCTTGGTGAATCTTGACAAAAAATAGGAAAATGCATTAATTACCATGGCGAATCCATCCTAAAAAACAAATTAAATTCCTATGGAAGAGTAAAGGCCCAAAGGTGGTGGTGATTGACTAGTTTAAGGTGTAGTTCTTGTGTTTATAATTCCTTAATTCCTTAATATTTTAAATCAAACATTGAATATTTTAAATTGGCCCTAAATTACTTTTCACCACCATTGATTTTATTTATAATCTAATGGTTTGGGTTCCATTTTGTGGACCAAAATGTACTTGTGGAGCTCTAATGTCCACGGGGCCCGAAATTGCATTTGGGATGTTGATCTTAATGGAGATCAACAACCCAAATGTAATTTTGGGCCCTATGGGCATTGGAGATCCATGAGTACATTTTGGCCCACAAAATTTAACCCTAGCTATTAGATTATAAATTGAGATCAACGGCCCAAATACAATTTCAAGATCGATGGGCATTGGAGCTCCATGGGTACATTTTAACCCATGGAATACAACCGTAGTTGTTAGATTATAAATAAAATCCATGATATATGGTGATTAAAAAACTAAAACTTATAAAATTTAGGGGAATCTGATCTAATTAGGTATCGAATATTGTGGCAAATTTTTGATTTTACAATTTTAATAAAATAAATATTCTGGCTATTTAACTAGGACTAAAATAAAATTTTGTAAGAATGTGGCGATTTAGGTCACCTTATAGCTTGTACTATTAGCCAAATTTTGAATCCCCAATTTTAATTATTAGCCAATTGGCAAATATTAGCCACTAAAAAAATCACTACTACTATTCCTTGAATTATCATGAATAATGGCAATGCATTTTGAGATCCATGATAATGTGTCATAATTATCAAGTTCTTTTTTTTGTTTGTCACCCAATGATGCATAATTGATATTTTCTATTATATCATCCCACATAAGAAGTCCATTATCTTTCATGGTGCTTATGAATTTTATTGCTTGATCTTTGTAGTGTTCACCTTGATATTCATTAGACCATGGTGCATGTCTATCAATATCTCTTCTTCCCAACATATCTATTTCAAAAACTTGCATAATTTGATTATGATGTAGCCTATATATGATTTCCCATTCATGCTCTATTGTGTTTCCTTGAAGAGGTTGATTATCTTCAATTTCAGAATCACTACCATTGTCAACATCTTCTGGAGTAGTTCTTCTTTGCAAATGCCAATGATTATAATTGAATGACTCCCAATTTGATATTATTGCATCATTTTGAAGACCAATATCTCTTTCTATATGATGAAATGGATTACAAATTAACAACTTAGACCAACAAAAATCAACCCATTTATCTAATTGACATTGAGGGATGGATACAAATCTTGGAAATACTCTCACAATAGTTGTCATTCCCCTTGCCTCCCATTTGTTATCTCTTCTTCACTTTGGATTATTCATCCATGATCTAGCTGCATCAATAAGTGAAACACCTTCCATGCAAAATGGCCTATTCTTGTATCCATCAATGAAAGATTGTGTATGTTCTTCATAGTCATCTTCGTCATTTGTAGCTAAATATTTGAATACCTCATGTGAGACATTCAAATTGATAAATTTTTTGCTGCTCTATACTAATGGAAGTTCCAATAGCACGTGACATATTTCTTGTGCCCCAATGTCTCTTTCTATAATTATTTCAGTAAGAAGTCTTCTATATGCTCTTGATGCTAAATCATCAGGATTTTCAATGTGTTCAAGTCACATTAACATTTGATGATAAGTTTCTGAACTCTTTTCTGATTTAGCTACATACTTGGCAATGTACTTGATCACAACATGTTTGGAAAGAACAAGTTGCCAATCTACATTTGCTCTGCATAATTGCAATATGTAGTGATTGTGTGTATTTACTCTATCATCATTTCTTGTAGGTTTAAAAAAATTTTCACCTGTCTCTGAGTCTTCATATAATTTTGATCCCTCAAGATTTAACAGCCATGGAGCATTATACATATAATTAATAATAACAGCTTTTTATTTCTCTATACTCGTATTATATTGAAATTGAAAATAGTAATTTGGAAGATTTTGAATCTTACATACAAACCATTCTTCCTCTTTTCTTGTGTAGCCATGCACCCTCTCTACACATTGTATGTCATTCTAGACACAATTTAAAATCTCTTCATAGTCATGTTCCATATGTATTTGTGTAAGCTGCCTTATATTTTGAAGACATGGATGCTAGACAAAATTTTGCATTACCTATGATTAAAAAAATGTATGAATTTATTAGTTATATTGAAACATAATTTTCTTACATAATATATAAATATTGATTAAGAATCATTGATAACATACCTGTATTCTTTGTTGATGTGGATCCTCTCTAGGATTCCATGCATGAATAATAGAATGGAAATATTTCTCTGCACATATTCATTGTTGTTCATTTTTCCAATCAAGATTATCCATATTTGGTGCTCCATCTATCCATATGTATCCATGCACATGTGGTGAAACTCTATCTTTCCATTCATATCTAGACCAATAATCTTTGACATTCATTCCTTTTTCTAGAATCCGTTTTCTAAAAATTGTATGTCGCAAGTGCATGTAGTGTGCTACTATATGAGGATAATCAATAACATTCTGTCTTCTCCATTTTTGGGCTTCTCGAGCATCTATTAGTGGTGTTCCAAGCATCAGTGCATGCAAATTAGGCCAGTATAGATGTGCTACACTCAAAGTGAAGAATATTGTGGGTGAACCAATTTGACGAAACATGTCAGTTAACTCTACACGACATTTTTCCCAATATGACCTTGTACCCCTTAAGGTTATTCCAAACCTCATCAAACGATTAGCTAGATGGGAGCTAGGCACATTTTCCATATGTTCACATAGCTCATTGATGGTGATTGGTATATATTGAAGATTTCTTTTGACAAACACTAGAGATGAGTTTTGTGCATGTAGTCTCATGATCCTGTTCATCACATAATATCTAAATCGTGGGTGTTAACCAAAATGGTGATCCCTATACTAAAAGAGATGTTTGACAAATTCATGCAGATGTACTCATCTCATGCGAGGTTCTACCCAATCGCATCTACCATTAGGAAACAATGTTGGAAATGTCATATCAAATAAGCCTAATGTCACATACTCATTCATAGGAGATGAACCAATCATTGGCCAATCAATCAATGACCCTAGATCTGCATCAGGGTTATTCACCTATGCATGGATCAATTCCATCTCTCTTCTAATGTTAGGTAGTCTAGAAGCCATTGATTTTGTGTGATCAATGATATTTCCTTCATCCATCTCCATCAATGGGCCCACAAATACAATTTCATTTGCATCTGAATCAAAGTCCACATGCACTGCATTTAGTTGGTCAAAGATATTTTCATCTAAATTTGATGAAAGAGAAGTGAGAGCATTTTCATCAATTTCAACATCAGAGTAGAACTTGTCATGTTCAATTTTATATTTGAGTGCCTTAAATATAATCTCTCTCTATTTATGGTATAGTTGTAATTTGTGTCACATTGATCTCTCATTTGAATAATAATGATTGGCAAATCTTTTATTGCATGTAGCAAAACCTTTGAAATTTATTTTACATCATGTGGAAAACTTATTGTGTGTTCCTTGTATTTATATTGACCACCAGTTGCATGTGTCACTTGTAGGATTGGATTGACACATGCTATCAATATTTCTTCTACTTGTGTCAAGTTTGCAAGCTCTAGTGGTTGTAGGCTAGGATCCATATTACTTGATGCTGAGAATTGATTATTGCATCTTTCTTGTTGAGACCTATTGCATATAGGACCTTGAGGTGTCCGAAAAACCCTTATTCCAAGGCAGCATTATTGACAAATGTAGCACATGTTTGGTGAAGCAAAACTATCTATTCCATTTCAAAAATGCATTTGGAAAGTATTAAAATCAGTGTGAAGCATTCCATTAGGATAAGGTACATTTTATAAATCACTTTGAACAAATTGATTCATGTTGTGTCGAGGTGCATTTTCTGGTGTTTCAATTATAAAATCTATTGATCTTAAATTTTCATCTTCAACATTAAAATCAATATTAACATTTAACTAATTAGGTTCTTGTCTTTCTTTTCTTTCACAGACACTGAGTTGTTGAGATGTTTCTGCATGACTTATTCTCATCATATTTGGTTGTTGTAGAATTTGCAATTTTAATTCTTCAACTGTTCTTTCAGCTCTACGTTTATGATATCTTTCTCTGGCAACCTCATTTTGTTTTTCTCTTTTTGCATCTATCATTAGTTGGCATTATCTTCTTCGATATTCCCTCTGATATAATCTTTGATATTCCCTTTGGTATTGTATTCGTTGCTCCTCAGATTCAACATTCAGCCTTGGTGGAGCCATACCTACATAATAGTTGAATATATATATATATATATAGGTCTAAAGTTATATTTTTTACATTAATTTGCAAAAATTCCATAGCATTGGTGTTTAATGTTGACATTATTACAAAGATTACACTTTTTGAAGTTAAGATCCAATAATAATGCTAAGAGATAAAATAATTTTCAACACATAATGAATTTTGTTTTCAAGTTTTCATGGATTGGTTCCTTATCACTCCAAAAGGTTGCCTTTACTATATACTTCCAGACCAATATGCCAAACCTCTCTATATGCTCGCTCTTCCATTATACCTGTCAGTACGTGGAAGAATCTCGTCCTTTCTTTATACCCATCAGTACATGAAATAAGCATTAAAGCACATGAGAGAAGAGTGGTACATGGCACATAGGAAATACGTGAAAATGATTCATCCTATCAACGACACCTGCTTAGAAAGAAATCAAATTTCTTTTCAGTCAGATTTATGTCTTATGATAGCGACGAATGGGTAATAGAAGGACGTGAAAATGAAAGTGTCCTTATTTCTCCCTAGTGATTTATAGGGATGATGCCACAGATGTTGTTGTTGCAACTATTTTAGGTAGTGGGTACGATAGTTCAATTGCAATGGCTTGACCCGTAAACATGAAACAGAGGTACCATGATAACCAAATGCTGTAATTTTTTTAGTTTTGGAAGAGAAAAATGTTTAGATTTTATTTGGAGAAAAAAAATGACAACTCTTAGTTCAAATATTTTCTTTTGAAAACAAATTAATTATAAAATAACTCTTAATTTAATAAAATTCTATGGTTAAAAAAAAATATTCTTAATTGAAAATAAGTCTATAATGATATTAATTACCACTAAAAAATAAAGATAAGTCTACAATGAAATTAATTAAAATAAGTTCAGAATGAAATTAATTAACACTAAAAAAAATTAAGATAAGTCTAGAATGAAATTAATTAACACTAAAATAATGATAAACATAATGTATATATAAGGAGTACATATGTATTCTATTTTCACTAAATTATCTAAAAATCTAAATGTTGGAAATAGTAATCACTCTCTACCAAAATTGACTTTATAAGTGATTAAAAAATGGAAGAAAATGCTATATTTTAATATAGTATATTAATATTGTATATTTTAATCAAAATATTAATATTGTATTTTAATATAGTATATTAATATTGTATATTAAATATATTGTATATTAATATATGCTATCTTAATTCAAAGGTTCAAGAAACTATAATTTTTAATGAGTCATTTATGAAAATGTATTAACTTTATATTTTCTCTCAATTTAATCTATTTTTATAAATGACTCGTTAAAAAAATGTATTAAATTGAGAGAAAATATAAATTTGATATATATTATTGGGACAAAGTATATTTAGTTATTACCTTGATTAAAAGTTGAAAATTTTGAGAAGAAAGAAATATGCATCAATTTTTGCTTAGAAAGAAATCAAATAAAGAAATGATGTGAATTGGCGTTTAGAGCTGGTCAACCTTATGAAGGAAATAATAAAGAACTGATGCAAAATACCTTTGAAAATTTGATTAAAAAATGATAACATTGAAACTATATAAACCTTCTAAATATTAACTTGAATTAACCTACATGAATAATAAAAATAATTAAAAACATAAAACAAACTGAATGTTATAATATATACTAATTAATTAATTGTTCTTTTCCCGGGATAACAGGAAATCCATGTAAAAACGCTTTGATCTACAATTGATTTAGTTGTGCCATTAATAAAAGAAAACCAATACTATATTAAAATATGCTTGGATTGATTTCTTGGAAGGCGATCCTTTTGTTTTCCCACTCGATTACTTCAAATCTTTCAATTTGAGATGCTAACCTGAGTTATTTGTCCCCCTATGTGTTAAAAAAAACCATACCTCTTTAATTGAATCGAATGGCCGGAAGAATTTTGACCAATATCAAATAATTCCCCTCAAATTTGCTTTCAAACATGTCATAGGGACAATATAAACATACTTAAAAGTTGTATTGAACAAATCTACAGCTTATACGCTTGGTTCTTTAATCTATTATAAGAAATTGTATGTCAATATATAGTTTTGATTATGATGTGAGGAAAAATTATTAAAACAATTGTAGAGAGGCACCTTTCAATCGATAAAACACTACATAGCTACCTCTCCTCATTCTTCACCCCACATTTTAAATAGAAATCTGGTAATAATCCTTTTGAAAAATATTAAAGACCAGCTAACAATCTTTTCAAAATTAAACTACCAATAAAAAAATAACATTAAACTGCCAATAAAAAATAGAAAGTTACCATTCCAAATCACTCGTCCATATGACTGCCATTGATGAAGCTGTCACTACAGAAATTTTATTGGTAATTTCACCTTCATGGCCTTCTCCGACATTTTAACGGGCAGACACCTTACGGTTTTGGTGTTGCTGTCTTATTATTTTGGGTTTATTTTTTGCATATCCTCCCAGAATATACCCGTTGGCCGATCTTCTTTGTGGACTTGACTGGTGTCAGCAGCTGTTTTAGCTGGCTTGACTTGTTTGTTCTTTGGGTTGAGGCCTTGCCTCCCTTTCTCCCTGTAACGCTTTTTCTTTTAATTTAATTCTGGTATGGGTGGTTTACCACTTTTTAAAAAAAAAAAAAAAAAAAAAAATTCACCTTCATTGAAAATCTTCTATAATGAGAACAAATTTTCCACCGATTATTAGAAAATGTGATCACACTCTATAAACGCCTTACTGCACAAAGATAAAGAAACTCTTAAAAAAGTTTTCACACTGTATTTTTGCCATTATGTAAAGCTTACAAACATAGTCGAGAGAATATGGCTTGAAAATCAAATCTCAGACACTATTTAAAACTACATGAAAAAAATGCCAAAAGACTTTAAAAAAAAATTTAACTCATAGAAGACGAAGAATACACTCAGTGATATAAAGATTGATTGATATCTTTTTAACACCAATGGAGCCTCCATTTAAAAAATTAGATACAGTTGGTACATGTTCCCCATATTCCCCATAAATCACTTTTAGCGTAGTGGACCTATCTTTTTCATGATTACACGCCTCTCACCACTTCAACCAATTCATTTAATTGTTGTAACGCCATGATTCAAGAATATTTTATTTTATTTTCTTATCATGCTGTGAAGAAATTTATTTGTATTATTTTATTTTATTTATAAAGATTTCACATTGGAATCTTATAAGTTTATGGAGAAATTATGGAATCTTTGAGCTCTTGTTTTCCATCTGTGTTGTGAATGTAGGAACGTCTCTTGACGTAACTATAATATACAAATATTAAATTTGTCCCCTTCATATTTTTACTGGACCTTGCTCAAAATTTAGTAATTTGACTAGCGAAAATAAGATTGTCAACCATGGTGTGTTAGAAGTTGTGATGAAAATATGATGGAGATTGTCAAATCTTTCTTTGAAATACCAGTAGAAGACATGGCATCTCTATGTACACAGAGAACTCAAGATAGATGGTTAGGGTTTTGACAAGCCAAAATGGCATCAGAGACAAAGTACATTACTGGAAGGATTATCTCATACACCCAACTCAACATCTGGAGGGTTTCATTGGTTCTTAGCCTCATAAACCTGCAGCCTACAAGTACTAGACAAAACCTAAATAGAAATTCCTCTCAGAATTTACTAATCTTTTTTAATTTACAACATAAAGAGATTGCAGGTAAGTATGCTAAGGAGGTGAGAGGACTCATTTTGAGGCTTGTCGGTGCAATTTTTGAGGCTCTGGGACAATAGTTTGATTATTTGGGATTTACTATGATGTGATGGGTATAAATAATTTTCCTCCATACCCAAATCTAGATCTTATGCTTGGCATTCCATCCCATTCAAATTCATGAGGCATCACTACTCTAATGTAAGGAGATGTGAGTGGTTTGCAAGTAATCAAGGATGAAAAATGGGTAGCAGTAAAACCCATACCCAATGCCTTTGTGGTGAATTTAGGAGATCAGCTTCAGGTCTTTTCTAATTAGAATATGAAGTACATTCAACAAGTTTAGTTTGTAGTAATGATTCAAGTGAGTTTTTGTGAATGATATGATGTGATTTTATTAGGTTTTGAGCAATGGGAAATTCAAGAGCCATGAGCACAGGGCTATAACCAACACATCAACAGTGTTAGGAAATAAGGTTTACATTTAATAAATTAGTTTTAGATTGGGTTTTAGTTTTCAGGAAGTTATTCCCATAGCTGGTTACAAGGGAAAAATAAGGCTTTATACACCATTGTTTAAGGAATATAGAATTGAAACAAATGAATATATTAAAATTCCTCTCTTTTTCTATTTGCAATGTAAATCTTCAATATTATATTTCAGTTTCAAGATTTGTATCAGAACGATATGATCATGTGCCTATGTGAAACATGAAACAATCTGGGAAGAAGGTGCTTGCAATAAGAAGGTGTTCCATTTTTTTTATGATCTCAATGACTGCGTATATTTCCAGACATTTGAAAATGTAGAAAGGCCTTTGAAAGAGTCAATATTGTCAATGCCTCATGAAACATTATTACAACATTTGGAAGATTGAAGGTGAGGTGAAAGATGTTTAGATGAAGGTGTTTTTGTAGATTCCAGCAAGGGTTTAGAATAAGAAATTCTAATTTTGTTTAATGTGTTGTTTTGGGTTTTAATGACTATTGAAGTTTTTGGGCTTTTGAAATTTCAAGTCAATTATATGAGGTGTGTGCTACTCAATTAAATAAGGTGTGTGCTATTACTTTTGACACCACTACGGTTTGATCTCTTCATCATTTTTGAGAAGCATAAACAAGGCTGCACTGAGGATGAAATTGGTAGAATTTTTTTTGTCTATATAAAGATACACTACAAGATATGTGGTGGTCTCTCTATTGCCCTATCACAAAGAAGTTAATATCGGTTTTTTTAATATAAAAACAATGAGTGATAAGTGATTATGTTGATTTAATTTAAATGGAGAAATCAAAGTTTGAGGGTCATGAATTTCATACATGGCAAATCAAAGTGCAATTAGATTTGATAGAAATAGATCTATGGGATATTGGTAATGGAAGTATTAAAAACCCACAAGATGTAGATGAAGCATTAAAATGGATAGCAAAAGATTGTAAATCTATAGCATTGATTGGTCTTGGTTTATCTGATGCATATTTACATCATATTGATTTGACAAAAACGTCAAACCAAATATGGACAAGCCTTAATATGGACAAAAACTGGACGATGGAGGTAGGAGGATCTTCATCATCCCGAGCTAGCTTCTCTAAGGGATGATTTATTGCATGAGAAGCCCCATTGTTTATCTCCAGTCTTTTTAAGAGTAAGGGGGGATGGGATAGTGGTTTGTTGGTTTGCCACAAATCTGGTGAGTTTTTGTGTGTGGTATCTGTGGACAGTTGAGTGTGTCTCACTTCATAGGTTGATGAGTTGGACTTGATTAATTAGACATTTACCTAGACAGAGAAGTTTAGGTTGATGCTGATGGAGTGGTTTTAATATTTACTTAAACAAAGAAGTTTAAGTTGATGTTGATGCAGAGTTAGTCATTTGCCTAGACAGTGGAGTTTGGGTCGATGCAGAGTTGGACATTTGCCTAGATAGTGGAGTTTGAGCTGATGCAAAGTTAGATGTTTTCCTAGACAGAGGAGTTTAGGATGATGCAGAGTTAGTTAATCATATATTTACCTAGACAAGAGGAGTTTAGGATGATACTGATACAATATTTCTTTTGCTATTTTTAATTTTGTTATGTAAACTTTAAAGGGGGGTTATTAGAAAATAAGGTTTACATTTAATTATAAATTAGTTTTAGATTAGTTGTTAGTTTTCGAAAAGTTATTCCTGTAGACAGTTACAAGGGAAAAATAAGGCTTTATAAGACATTGTAAGGAATGTAAAATTGAAACAAATGAATATATTAAAATTCCTCTATTTTTCTGTTTGTAATGTAAATCTTCAATATTATAATTCAGTTTCAACACACGGTGCATATATGAATTCCTACCTTTTGTGGGCCATTGACGGAAATGAGGAGCATCCAAATCTATACATAGGATATAAATTTGAAGAATACTTGATTGCATTCTAGAGCAAAGAATTGAAGGGCAAGAACGTATTGGATGGTTTCAAGATACCAATTTAAGTTAAATTTTCATATCTGCTTCAAGTACATCCACGTTTTTTGTATAATGAAAATCCTATGTAGGGTTAAACATGCCCAACAATCACCTAAGTCTTTTCCATCTCTTTGCAAATTGATTACTATTCATATGCATTGTTAAAAATGGCTATGATCTTACTTTTATGTTCCTGAATATTATGAGTATGTATCAAGTTGTGATTCAATCTTATTATCCAGAAAATATTCTTTAAATATATAAATATTTTGAGTTTTTTATGGCACTTAGGGGCATTAAGAGATGTGGCATTAATTTGGCTGATACACCATTATTTTATAGATGTTCATTATTTTATATTTGGCCAATACCAAAGACTCTGACCACTAGCACAAGATGACCCTAGGTTTCTCTATAACTGTCTTGTATTTGGGATCTCTTATAAATATAGTGTGGAGTTGCTTCTTCCATTAGGAGTATTGTATGTTGTTATCCTATTTCAAGGCTCAATTATACTTGTACACATGTTGGATATTAGTGCATATTCACTCACAAACATCTATTGTTTAGGTGAGATCTATCTTTCAAATTGTATTATTGTCATTATTATATGTGTGGATCTTATCAAGTGGTATCAAAGATACGATTTAGGTAAAGGTGAAGACAAAACCTTAATTTTGAAGATTTTCCTATATCTCTCAAATGGCTGCAAATTTTTCTATGACTTTTTTACTAAATATGGAGGATTGTATATGGAAGCTAAAGTCCAAAAAACAAGTTTTTAATATCAATATTGAGTGATTTATTAAAATTTTATGTCTTTTTATAAATTTGCTTTCAAGGCCACAAATCAAGGAATTTTATTGGTATTTTTACATTTCTAGAAAGTGCATAGAGATTTATCATGGGTCTATTAATTTCATTTTCTTATCTAAGGCTGACTACATCACAAAATGATTCAATCCATGTTGGGTAGGTGGTAGAATTTAGAAACCTTGGTGTTAGTGGAGGTTCCTATGTTTGATGGAAATGGTAATGGTCCAGAATCATGGTTTTGATATAAAATATTTTATGGTTAAGAGGAAAGATGAAAATTAGAATTTTATTTTTCATTAAGGGATGAAGCTTACAAATGGTATGTACCATTGCATAAAGGTATTTCTTCTTGAAATGAACTAGAACACGCTTTCTTAGATAGATGGGCTCAAGAGGAAGAAGAAGAAGGAGAACAAGAATGAGAAGGAGAACAAAGACAAGAACAAGGAGATGAAGAATAAGATGAAGAGTTCAAGAAGATGAATAAGAAAAAGGAGAGGAAGAAGGAGAAGAAGTAGAAGGAGGAGAAGAAGGAAAAGAGGATGATGAAGAGAAGATGAAGGATATAGGTACATGCACTTTAGCTCCAAGGAAGGAAGATTCAATCCTTCAATTTCATGGATGCATTCAAAAGGAAAAGATTATTGATTTTATAAACCCTTGTAGCAATTATAACTTCATCAAAATGGAATTAGCCAAGAAAATACAAGTACAAGAAAAGCACATCAAGGATAGTCAAATAGTGGGTAAGGATATTCAAATTTTTAAGGTTTGAATCTATTTGTTGGTAAATATATTTTGTATTCAAAAATTTATGCTTTGGATATGTATGGGTTGGATATTGTTCTTGGTTATCCTTAATTAGAATCCTTGGGAATAGTATATTCCACACAATGGAGTCCAAGGGAAAGTCAAGGAAGAGCAAGTTCAAGAATATACTGAAGATTGCACCAATGAATTAGATGACATATAAGAGGAGAAAGATGTAGAGAAAAAGAGGAGACAAGTAATTCTCTTCATGAACCAAGAAAACAAGTGGCAAAAAATGGTTAAGAATCATAGAAGGTTCTAGTGATAGAAAAGGGTGCAATATATAGGCATCCACATCATTGTGAGAGGCATGATAGTATAGGGAATCAACAAGCCAATTTCACTATGGATCTACATGTAATCAAAGGAACTACTCAACAATCAATGGCATCATAGAAGTAATGGCTAGATTCTAATGGAGAGTATGTTTTATTGATATTATGAAATGATACAATGCAGAGAATTTATACAAGGCAAGGACAATGCAGTACGATCCAGTTCACATAATTGTGTATAACAGTTTTAAATATAACTATATAACAGTTATAACTTCAACATAGTAAATGACAATTAACATTGTAATACCATTGTTATGCCAACATTCCCCACTTATTACATTGTTCCTACAATTGTTCCTGAACCAAGCATGGCTCCATCATACTGTCTCGTCTACCCTCGGAAAGGCATAGCTTCAAGTTGTGTTCTTGAGCTCTTTAGTCCTGAACTCTCAAATCACAGAGTCTTGAATTATTCGACAACAATCCCTAAGAGATACGACAGATCTCTATCATTGTCTAGTGACCGTGAAAGGGTATAATTATTGATCATATACTCTGAAGCTCGCTGGACAACAATCCATATTGAGCTCAACATCAAATCTCAAACCTGTCTCCAAAACAAAATCTTCACAAAACATACATTCTTCAAATCCGTCGGTATCAACAAAGAAAAGAAAAACAACCAAAACCAAGAATGCTTCTCATGCAAAACATCATCTCAAAGCGAGAAGCTAACTTGAGATGATGGAAAATCCTCCATCCTCCGATGCCACCTTCCTCCAATAAAGTGAAGGCTTATAGTACTAATTCATTATTAACACCACCAGAAGAGTCATTAATAAAGATTCATTATCTGATGAATCCTCATCTTCTTGGCCTCTTGATAACTTTCCTTGTTCCATACCCTCTTCAACATACCAGTTCACAAAAGCATGCTTGACATACATGAGATTAAACTTGTGATCAATGTTAAAGAAGACCTCAACAATACTTGTGGAGTTAGATATTATACTAAATACCCAATGAACCTTGGCAAGATGCCCTCTAGGAACCACAATTAGGGGTTGATAATTGATACCATACTTAAACCAAGCAGGACACCAGCCCACAAAATAAGTGACCCTCTTATTCTTAATAGAGGAAATAAAATTCACATCCTTGGGTACAACATCTCCTCTGTACATCAGATAACAAACCATGAAATTTTTATAACAAAGACCATGTTTTTCCATCATTGAAGAAAAAGTCAAAGGCAATAGAAAGCTACTCATGATAAGCCTTCTCTATGGAGATTACTAGAGCATAGAATGAAACTTTTTAAAACCAATACTAGTTGAGTTATATTTCGGCAGTAAGGTATATTTCAACATCTTAAAGAATATGCATCATTTTTAAAAATCATCCACAGCCGGAAATAAACATCCAAACTCTATGCCTTCTTTATATCAATGCCAACTAAACTGTACACATTGCACTTACCAGATTTGATATTCGACACTACTATATGGAATAGGAAATCTCTCAAATAGATTTTAAACTGCCAGTTCACATACACAACTCCTCTTTCATATGAAGTGCAAGGTTGAATTGCAGCCCAAATTTCAATCTCTCAAAAACCTTGAGATTCCTTGTGATAACAGGCAAAGGGTACTCTGCTTACAAATGAAATAGAAAATTTAGAGGGAAACATTAGAATCAAATCTTGACCTAGATCTAATTTTCTTATGAAGCAGAGAAGTACTCGAACCCACGATCTAGCATTCTTGTTGACATCTTTACTAGCTATCTATCCAATGGTGGTTAGTGCAATTTGCAACATCAAGGGCTTCACGCTCTTACATACTTGTTAGTGTGGAAATTTTCCAATGCACCTTTCTCTCGCAGTCTCCAGCTTTTTAACAACCTTCAAACAATGCACAGTCATTCCCCTTCCATCATGGCAAACTACTCTACTACCAAATAATGGAGACTACATTTTATTGGTATCATGAAATGATACAATGCAGAGAATTTATACAAGGCAAGGACGATGTAGTATGATGTAGTTCACATAACTGTGTATAACAGTTTTAAATATAACTATATAATAGTTATAATTGCAACATAGTAAATGACAATTAACAATGTAATACCATTGTTTTGCCAATAGATTCATAGTAGAAAAGAACTTACTATGATAAGGAATGGAATCAAACGGGTGAAGCAAAATATGGATCAAGTATGGGATCTAGGGGTCAAAGCATGAAGATGAGTATAGATTTTGTTGAATTCTTTAGTGCAAGGAAAATTCTAATTGGAATGGGCACCTATTTTAAAAATAATAGGTGCACGAGCCTAAATGAGTGCCTGTTAAGAAATGAGCTCTTGTTTAGGATCAGGTATCCAAAGCCAAATAGGAACTCGTTATGAAATAGGAACTTGTAAAAGGAATGGGTACCCATTTTTTAAAAGTGTTTATTTTTTAGAAACAGGCCTATGGCTTCATTTTAATAGCGACAAACCACTGAACAGTAGGAGAAAGGATGCCTAAAAATGGGTACCCGCATCGTCTAACCCCATCGCCTGCCTCCAAGACCTCCCTGCCTACTCCAGACTAGCTATCAGCTATGCCAGTTTGGTGGTCTATGCTTTTTTGTTGTTTTTTATTATTTTTTGTCTTGTTTTTGTTATTTTTTATTGTTATTCATTTGAAACCCTAGGTACATTTTAGATAGATATTTAGTTGTTTTCCACAATCTTAAATTGTAAATGTTAAACCCTATACTGAAAACACTAAACCCTTAACTGTAAATAGTAAACCCTAAACCCTAAACACTGAACAATAAACCCTAAACCGTAATAGTAAACCATAAACCCTAAATGGGTAAATGCACAAAGATGAGTCCACTTAAGGTGGAAGTTTCAAACTTAGAAAAAAACCTAAAATTGGGTAAACCAAAATGGGATCCCATTTTTTATGAAACAGGATCTCGTTATGCTTCGGGATCCTGAGCCAAAAGCGGGATCTCATTTTCAAGAAATGGGATCCCGTTTCATAAAAGATTAGAATATTAATCTTTTATGAAATGAGATCCCATTTCATAAATGTTTAAAATATTAATCTTTTATGAAACGAGATCCCATTTCATAAAACGTTAAAATATTAATCTTTTATGAAATGGGATCCCGTTTCATAAAATTTAAATTTCTGACTCAATTTTTGCTATGGGTTTTGGGTCAAAAAAAAGGCTTGGGAACCCGACCCTTGGCTTTAGACCTAGTTTGACCTGTAAGTTGAAGGTCCTGTCAATGTCACATCAAAATAGTGACTTTGAGTATATGTTTAAAAGCCTTTTTTGCAGAATTTTTTGACGAAATTAAAACACATTATAAATGAGACAGTGTAGATTCCAAATATGTAATTTTTTTTACAATTGGATTATTTTTCTATTTTTCAATTAATTTATGATGAAATGGGTCCATAAACTTGAATTATCAAGTTTTTTTAATATTTTAATAACTTTTTATCAAAATATTTTTTTGTAAAAAAAATTGTACGAAAACGTACTTCAGACAATTCTTTTCAATTTGAAAAAAAAAATTTAAAAAAATAAGTTTAGGTCATCTTATGCGTGACGTACATGATGAATTTTTAAAACACCAAAAATGGCCAATAAAAAATTAACAAATAAAATATTCAATAAAAAATTATGAAAAAATATGGAAAACGTGCTTCATTGAGTTACAAATCTTTTCCCAAAAGGATTTAGAAAAATATGATTATTTAGGTCAAAATATGGATGACGTACACGTGCATGGTATAGTAAAAAAAGTGACTTTTAAATAGTAGTTTTTAGAAACGCCTAAAAAAAATCAATTTGTATCATCTGGGTATTAAAAAAATACATATTTAGAAACTAGACTCTAAGTACTACATTTCATGTTTATTGGCTTTTTTCAAGATTCCATCTTTAAGTGCTTCAAATTTTTAGGTCAAATGTGACAAATTCTGAAAATCAGGGAAAACACTTCCACTTTTTGGGCAAAAAGTGGACTCAACTTCTTGCACACACCCAAACACTAAACTCTAAACCCTAAACCTTAAACCGTAAATAGTAAACCCTAACACTAAACACTAAATTATTTCATTCATTTTATTGGTATAATATTCATTAATTAGATACTGGGCCTTTGAAACTACTCCTTAATTATTTCCCATATCACAATGTCACTATTGACTATGAGAATATTTGAGCCTAGTAGTACCACCATAATGTGGCTTCATCTATGAGCTAGTGAATGCCAAAGTTGACTTTCAAACATGCACATAATGAATGTTGAAGTTTATCCCCACACACACACACAATGAAATCCAAAGTTTATTTAAACACACAAAGACTCATGATGAACGCTATTGAAGTTTGTTTGTAGACACATTCCACACAAAGTAAAACAAAAATTATTCATACATCACACAAAATGATAGCCAAAGTTCATTCATGGACACACAAAAAAACTAATGTTACTTCTTTCAAGCACATTCCACATAAAGTGAACATAAAAGTTCATTCATACACTCTACATAAAATGATAGTCATGGTTCATTTGTACACACAAAAAAAAGAATGTCAAATCTTTCAATTGTATTCTACACAAAGCGAACATCAAAGTTTTTTCATACACTACACAATATGTGATAGTTGAAGTTCATTCACTCCACAAAATGTGATAGCTCAAGTTCATTCATAAACAAAGAAAAAATAAATGTCAAAGTTCTTTCAAGCTCTCACACACACACACAAATACACAACAAATGTTTAAGTTGGTTCAAACACGTCCATACCACACAAAGTGAATACCAAAATTAATTTTTAAACAAACAACACACACACACACACCACAAAGTGAATGCCTAAATTAACTTCCCCCCACACACAAAATTTACATAAGCAAAAAGTGAATATGCCAATGTTCAAACATAATTATTCACACAAATTTAGTACAAGCATGCATGAACATGCTTAAGCTTAAACATTCCAAAGTACATACACACTCATAAAGTGAGTGTCAAATTTATAAAACATGGTAAAATGGAAACACACACACCAGACAAAGTGAATGGCAAAATTAAATTTCACACACACACATTACACAAAATTAATGTCAAAGTTAAAATACACTTCACACATAGAAAGTGAACATGTGCCAAACATTAAACATTTTTCATGCACAAAGTTAGTTCAATCACACACGAAGTAAATGATCGAGTTCAAATATGTTAAAGTACAAACACACACAAAGTGAATGCTAAAGTCAAAGCACACTCTTCACACAAAGTTAGTTCAATCCCTACACACATAGTTTATTCAAACACATACTTCATACATATATGTTTTTTAAAGGTTATTTTGTGGAATGTTTGACTGATAGGGCTATTTAACAATATGGCTATAAATGTGTGTGTCTATCAAGAGGGAAATTAGTAACATGGATTTTATATTATCCTACATTATTTAGGTACTACACAGTTCACCTATTGTCTTGATTGCTTAGAATTTATTTAGTGGATAACTTTAGGGCACTAGTAAATATGCCACTTCTTCTTCACAGAATGGGAGGCCATAGTTCTTTGATGGTTTTTTTATGACTTACTTTTGTAATGGTTCATTCATGATTTAGTTCATGTGGTTATTCATTTAATACTATTCCATTATTTTTGTTTGTAAATAAAAATGAATTTCTTACAGTTTTATAGCCTTGTCCACTAACTACTACATGTAATGACTTCTCAGTAATAAATATACTATTTAGAGATAGGCCTATAAATATTTGTGCCTATTGGCCATTTGATAGCACTATTGGTTCTTTTACTAGTATTTAAAAGTTGTTAATTCTACATATCATGTTAACTTTAGTTGGTAGGGCCATGTAAGTGTTTGTGATTACGATGTTGTTTCTAATGTTCACAAGTGGAAAGGCATTTGAATAAGTTTATTTGATTTGATAAGCCCCCAATCTAGAAGGTAGTTGAGGCTCCCAAGGTTCTAATAGCCATTTTTTGGATTCAGCCAATGGCTAGTGCAATGTTTGATTTGGAAGGGCACAAACCTACTCTCTTCATTTGAGGCCAACCTAGCTGATCTCCTATACAATAATCAATAATTTTAGTGAAGGAAAACATAAAATTTAGTGGTTTGTATTTTTGTCTATTTAGAAAAGTATCTTTAAGGGCCACATCATTTCGTTGTCTTCATGATCCAAAATCTCCAATTTTTGAACAGAGAAAGGTTTTAGACATATATCAACAATATTCAGTATTTGGGTTATATAAAATATGATGGAAAATTGATAACTTACATGACAGTGATAGACATAGCTTGGTTCAATAGTGGCATTAAAGAGATATAATTGGCTAACATGGATCAAAGAAAATTTAATAACAAGAATGGTAGTCACAAATCCAGGGCACATCTTGAACACATTCTTCCATGTTCTTTCATTAAGAGGTTCAACAAAGCTTGTCCACTTGGCATACTTGTTTATATAGCACTTAATCACATCATTTTTCTACATCATGCAACTCATCCAAATTCAACAGTTTTGTCTACTTGACCATGATGAACAAACCCAAATGAATATGAAGAAGATGGTTGTCATCGGTGAGATTAATTACATACCATAATTTGTTGGTGCTTGTTTCGGAGTCTCCATAGCCAAACCACTATATGACAACCCATTCAAGAACAAATGGGTAAGCTATCCTATAGCTTTTTCATATTCATACATGGCAATGTAGCAGGTATAAGCTATTTTCTCCTCCATAGGCTTATTGTATTGTATCATCATTTTTGGTACATGGTTTGCATCCTCCACCATTATATTTTCAATGATAAATTTCATTATTTTGTCATTGAGATCATCAACTAGATCCCTGGTCCCTGGAAAGCTAAGAATAAACTGCATTGTTTGTGAGAATTGTTTTGTTTGTGGTTGAATTATTGAAATCAATGAAAACCCAATAATAACTAATTAAAAATCATGCACACAATAATGTCTTCTAAAGGCACTTACTTACAAACCAATTTTCCTTAAAAACATGCATAAAATGAAATGAATGTAGGAAAATTAAATGAATTCCGTCCTCTCATCTCGGAGCTCTTGGCCTGAATTGTTTTAAAAAGAAAATTTACACGTGGCGAGTGTTCAAAGCGGCCGACTTTTTCGCTGAAAAATCCGTCAACAAGCCCACGTTCTGTTGAGATTTGAACCGTCGATCCACAAAAGCTCTCTCTCGGGGGTTAATCTTCAGTTGGTGGAATAGAAACGGGACGGTTTAGATGCACTCCGAGGCTCTGTGGATTCAATCTCGAAATTTGCGGATATCGAAGAGATGATTCCATTGATGAGAAGCGAGCTAACGGAAGCACCTCAAAATTATTGAAAACGGGACCACACGAAATTTCGTCAATGCGTTTACAGTGATGGATAAAGAGAGAGTGTCAAATTTCACATACCAACAATTTTTTAGTTCTCTTCCTACAACTTCGCAGAAGTCTACAAAATATTTTTGGCTGAAGTTATGAAAGAAATAGGCGGCCTCACTTTTATGTGGATTTATGTTATTAGAAATGACAAACAATGGAAAAAGAGATTTAAAAAAGTGAATGAGAAAGGTGATGTTAACGATGAGTAATAAAAAAAATAAGGTTTAAAAAAGTGAACAAGAAAGGTGAAGGCAATGACAAACAATAGAAAACCTGATTTAAAAAATGAATGAGAAAGATGACTGCAACAAAAGCACATCAAAATTATTGAAAAGGTGACACTACATTAGTCAATGTGTTTATAGAGCCTGAGAAGAAGAACAAGAGAAAGTGTCAAATTTACATACCAACAATTCCTTAGTCGTCCTCTTCTTATGACCTTTACAAAATATTTTTGGCTGAAGTTATGAAGAAATAGGTGGCTTGTCAATTTTTTGTGGGCTTATGTTATTAGAAATGACAAACAATGGAAAACGTGATTTAAAAACGTGAATGAGAAAGATGAGGGCAATGACAAATAATGGAAAATGATGTTTAAAAAAGTGAATGAGAAATGTGATAGCAATGACAAACAATAGAAAACGAGATTTAAAAAGTGAATGAGAAAGGTGAAGGCTATGACAAACAATAGAAAATGAGATTTAAAAGAGTGAATGAGAGATGATGGCAGGGTGGAGATGAGAGCAGGGCTTAAATTTGATGGCCGTATGGCTGTATTTAGACATTTTTACCGTAAAATACAATCAAAATTTTAAAAAGATTGTATCACATGAAAGGAGAGATTTTGGATAGACTGTCAAATTTTATATAGAATTATGATGATATATATATTTGGTTTATATATAATTTTATTTATACTAAGGTATATCATAATATTTTAATGGCACCTTTAAATAGATAACCGTCATTAAAAAATTGCTTGACAGGCAAGGTCAGAGCACTCATTTTTTCTGCCTAAATTTATAGAAAAAAAATTAAAATTCCAAAAAGGAAACTTATTTTCATTTGAAGATCATTGGTTCCAATTTCTTTTTTGGTTCCATAGTTTTTGTGATTTTCTTATTTTTAAATTGCTCTTTTTATTTTTAGTTTTTTGAGTTTTTCCAATTTCATTTTTAGTTTTTAGTTTTTATTTTTTCCAATTGCTTTTTCGGTTGGATAGTTTTTGTGATTTTCTTATTTTCAATTTTTTTTTGTTTTTTATTTTTAATTTTTACCAATTTCTTTTTTAGTTTTTAGTTTTTATTTCTTCCAATTTCTTTTTTAGTTTTTATTTTTTATTTTTTCAAATAAACTATGGAAAAGAGATATCCTTCGGCGTACTTTAGATATATATTTATAAATATAAATATACTAGTAATAATAAATATATAATATTAACTATTTTATATTAAAATATGAAAATATTTAATCTTAATAAGCACTATGTTCCTCTCTATTATATTATTATGCCGAGAGGCATTCCTACATTCACCACAGGCGTGGAGTTGAAGAGCTCAAAAATTCAGATTCCATGTAATTTTATAATATTTCAATCTAAATTTTAAAAAAAAAAAATTCCAATCAAAAACAAAACAAAAAAAATTAAAATTTGGTTTTTAGTTTTCATTTTGTCCAATATTTTTTTTGGTTTCATAGTTTTTGTGATTTTCTTATTTTCAATTTCTATTTTGGTTTTTATTTTTTCTAATTTCTTTTTTATTTTTTATTTTAAATTTTTTCTAATTTCTTTTTGGGTGTTTATTTTTTATTTTTTTCTAATTTTCTTTTTTGGTTCCATAGTTTTTGTGATTTTCTTATATTAATTTCTTTTTTGGTTTTTATTTTTTATTTTTTCCAAAAAAATTTAAGTTTTTATTTTTTATTTTTTCTAATTTTTTTTTTGTTTTCATTTTTTTATTTTTTTCAATTTTTTTTGGTTCCAAAGTTTTTGTGGTTTTCTTATTATCAATTTCTTTTTAAATCACCAAAAATATCAAACAAAAAAATTTTGAAAAATTAAAAAATAAAAACGATGAAGAAAAAAAGTGAGAAAATCAAATAAACTATGGAAAAGAGATATCCCTTGGCATACTTTAAATATATATTTTTAAATATAAATATACTACTAAAACAATTTAAAACATAAAACAGATTTTAAGAGATTGATGTGGAAAAATAAACATATTAACTTCTAAAAAGTTAAAATCAAAACATAAACGGTGAACAAATGTTGCTTTCTGGTAACATAGTGTTGGAATTGTACTCACAAAACACGAGTTGCAACTAAGTTTTCCATTTTACTATGAATACTTCTATTTAAGGCCTACAAGGATAAGTTGCTTCATCACACTCAAATTACTAGTTTTCTTCCTTGTTTGAGTATATTCTTGTGAAGGATAATAGTCTTTTACCAATTACTCCTTATGTTAGACCAACAATAATCATATACAGTGGAGAAGAAGAAACAAAGGAAAATGCTATGGTTAGAAGAATTAGAGAACACCATGCCAATGTTTGGGAGCATGACTTTTTACCATTGTCTTATTGAGTGAGTTCATTAATTTACAACACCATTTGTTTCTTTCATGGATTAAGAGTTCAATTCTATATTGACGTATAGACTCTTATTTCAAAGCTAAAGACAATATCTTAATCGACAACTTCATACCTAGAGAACATGGAAACCACAGTTAAAGAAATAAAGATGGAAGCATTTAATAGTCTTCTTGGAGAGGGAGAAATCAATCCCTCTTCTAGGTGACGACATGAAATTACGTTGAGTGAGACATTTATGTGAGAAGCTAAACTACGCCACCATTAAAGAGAGAGATGTACCACTCACACTCTACTTAAATATCATCCACTTCAATGGTCAAACAACCAACAACAATTTTACACCTCATTCACAACAAAAAATGGCAAATATTTATCCTATTTTTATTGGTCAAAATTGACCTATGAGTTAAGAGGAGAATTTGGAAGAAAAGATCAAAGGCAACATAATAATTTGATAGTAAAGAGATTTGATAAAAGTGAAGTGTACTGCAGATTTGTGTGTTGTGTTTACAAAGCTCGAGATAAAGAGAAAGTGTCCCAAATTTACATTCCTAACAGTGCCTTAGTCGTCCTCTTCTTACAACCTTCTAGAAGCTTGGAAAATATTTTTCATTAAAGACGAAGAAATAGGTCACTTGTTAATCTTCTATGGGGCCCTGGAATTAGGAAGCAGTCCCATGGAGCTGCTAGAGGATCTATTTTTGTGGAGCAAAGGGTCCTATGGAACTCAAAAAAGTATGCTAATGCTTAAATCAGAATCTTCTTCTTCAAAATAGGAGCAACTATTGTTTAGGAGGTTATTTTTGAGTACAAGTAGATGGGGTGGGGTTGAAACTTTCCCCCAATAGCTTAGGAAATTAACTACCAGTTTTTTCATTCCTGCCACTTAATTTAGGAGAAATTTTGCAAGGAATTTTTGCAATTTATGTTTTTATTTTTCCAATTTCTTAAAAAATCTTTGTTAAATTATTTAGCATAAACTATAGTTAAAAAACTTCATTAGACCCCCAACTTCCATAAAATTCGGAGCTTAAAATTTTAAGCATACATGCAACTACAAAATTCATGGGACCACTTGCTGTAAAATGCTCCTAAAAAATCTCAGCAGGAGGAAACCCCTTCCCATGGGACCGCTTCCTTATACTAGCAAAGCATGAGCTACGACTGGGTTTTCCGTTTTCGTGTGAGCACTTCTATTTAAGGCCTACGAGGATAAGCTGCTTCTTCACACTCAAATTACTAGGTTTCTTCCGTGTCTGAGCATATTATTGTGAGGGATAATAGTCTTTTATCAATAGCTCTAATGGCTGAAGATGTACCAGTTGAAACTCCTTATGTTAGACTAGCAACGGTTATATACAGTGGAGAAGAAAAAACAAAGGAAAATGCCGTGGTTAGAAGAATTGGAGAATACCATGCCAATGTTTGGGAGCGTGACTTTTTACAGTCTCTTTCATTGTCTTATGGAGTGAGTTCATTAATTTAGAATGCCCATTTGTTTGTTTCATGGTTCAAGAGTTCAATTCTTTATTGCTGTATAGACTTTTATTTCAAAGCTAAAGACCATATTTTAACAGGAAACTTAGTACCTGGAGAGGGTGGAAAGCTTGGTTAAAGAGATAAAGCTGGAAGCATTTAACAGTCTTCTTGGAGAGGGAGAAATCGGTCACTCATATGACTTCTGGAAGGGTTCTCCATTGTTGATGTTGTGCAACGCCTTATACATACAAGTATGTGTATACTTCTTTTATCTTGTTATCTCCTCCTCCCCCTACACTGTTGCTAAATTTACTAGATATGTATGTAATAGATTATGTTTACTAAGTAAGTATATGCTATGCTTGCCACAACACCAGATATTGGAGTGAAAAGGGCATTTCCTGGGGGAGAGAAAATGGTATTGTTGATCTCAACACTATTGCTTTAGGATTTTGAATTCTTTGCCTCAATAGATATCCTGTGTCTTCAAGTATATGTTATTTTCATATTGTTTTTCAGGTCTAACAATATATAAATATGGACATATAGTGTTTGTTTTTTCAAATGTTTTTTCTGATACCGTTATGCTATCAATCCAATAGATGTATTTCAGAACTTCAAGGACCAAAAAGGGCAATTCATTTGCCCTACAAAACAATTTGAAAGCAAAATTAGAATCATGTTGAGTTTCTATCAAGCCTCTAAGATTTCTTTCCCAAGAGAGAATATCATGAGAGAGGCTAAAGCATTCACCTCCAAATATCTAAAACAAGCACTCAAAAAGATCAGTCCGAAATTAAAAGACAAACAACAGATTCTAGCAGAGGCAAGCATACACACCCTGCTTTTGTTATTCTCTGTTTATTCAAGTTCATATTGTGTGTTAATAGACAGATGATATCATAACTCTATTTCTTTCTTGTAGCTGGAGTACGTTATGAGATACCCATGGAAATATAGAGTCCCAAGGTGGGAGGCATGGAACTCTATCCAAATATTTAGGATAGAGGAAATACACAGATGCTTGGAAATCTATAAGTCCAAACAACCTCCTTTGAATCAGGGACACCATTCAATTAAAGTATTAAATCTAATTTGTCTTTATAACTCTTTCTTTCAAATATTTTGGAACTAGCAATAGTCGATTTCAATATTTTGTAGTCTCACCATCAGAATGAACTTAAACATTTAGCCAAGTAATGCGACTATATCTAATTTCTTCGTGATAGTTACTATCAAATTTTATACCAATTTGGTGTAAGAATTAACTCAACAATATTTTTCACAATATTGGGAAGGAATAGAATCGAAATTACAATAAAGACATTCGACATATCATGCATGGCATATATGCTATCAGTTTAGCCTCAAAATAGTGAGTCAAGTTGAAAATCATGAAAAATTTAACTAATGGTTGTTTATCCTAAGTTTAAAATCATGAAAAATTTAACTAATGGTTGTTTATCCTTTAAACTGAGCTATATGTTTGTGGTGATACAAATGTTCAGATGGTGGAATGAGGCAATCGTGAAGCAACTTAATTTTTAAAGGCATCGACATTTGGACTCTTATTTTTTACCAAGTAAAATCAAGATAAAAACATAACTCATTGTGTATTATTATGATTTAAAATTTTTATTTTTTTTGAAATTACATTATGATTGCAATCAACTCTACAATAAATAACTTATTTGATGAGAGCCTCCCTAAAAGGTATGAGCTCATCAATTTTTCCATAAGTGTCAAAAATATCATCAATAAGAGCAATGAGGGTGCCCAATTTGGCATAACATAGTCTAGTCACTGCATACTCAAGCTCATCTAATCCACATGTATAACATGAGCCTGAGTATGTAGTGACTAGACTATGTTATGCCAAATTGGGTACCCTCATTGCTCTTATTGATGATATTTTTGACACTTATGGAAAAATTGATGAGCTCATACCTTTTAGGGAGACTCTGATCAAGTAAATTATTTATTGTAGAGTTGATTGCAATCATAACATAATTTCAAAAAAATTAAATTAAATCATAATAATGCACAATGAGTTACCTTTTATCTTGATTTTACTTAGTAAATGAAGTTATTTAATTTGACTCCAATATGCAGTTGGGACATGTCAATGATGGGTCAACTTCCAAAGTATATACAAATTAGTCTTCAGTTTGCATACAAGATATATATGGATATAGCTATTGAGGCTGAGAAGATACATTGTCCACATGTACAACAATGGATGAGGGATTATGTAAGTTATGGGTTGTGATTTGGTTCCAAGTCGATGTTTATAAATTTATACATATTTTATGCATTTATGGTTTTGTTTAAAATTATTTAATGCTATGAATTTTAAGTTGTATTTCATATCTCATATTGTAGTGGAAGATATTCATTTGGGCAGAATTCCAAGATGGTGAATGGATTAGTAAAAATTATCATCCAACTTTGTCAAAATATTTATAGAATTCCTTGATATCTTCTATAGATCCTATGGTGACATTATTTCCCTTGCTTTTACTTGACACCTACCTCCCATAAGACATTTTGAAGAAAGTTAATAAGTTTGAAAGTAGTGTAGCCTGGGGTTGTTGATTAATTGATGACTCCAAAGATTTTTAGGTATCTATCTACCATATTTCATAGTTATGAATTTTGACTCATTATAATTATGAATTAAATGTTTAGTAAAATGTTATAACACATTTTTTGTATTCTTCTTATTGTTAAAGCATGAGAAAGAAAGAGGAGAGAGTACTTCATGGATAAAATGTTATGTAAGAGACAACCCTGGAACAACTAGGGAGGAGGCTTTAGATCATGTGAGCTTGCTTATTGAGTTGAACACAGAAGAATTGACTAAGGAGCATCTATTTTATGATCATGATATACCAACTTGTTGTAAGAGGTTGTACTTTGATTCCATGTATAGATCTGTGGCTTTCAATTGGAGGGACATAGATGGGTTCTCAATATCACATCAAAATACTAAAGAGGACATAATGAAAATTCTTATTGAACCCATACCTCTCTAAGATAGAAGAGAGAACCAACAAGTTTATTTAATATGTACCTAGGCATATGATATTACAATGTATTTAGGTGGATGGAGACGCCGACATATGGAACACATCCCTCAGTTAGTTATATTGGGTCTTATGGAGAACTTGTGTAATTAATTATATTAGATGTTGAGTAGGCCTTCATTAGGATTAACCCTTCATTATGTTATTAGGAGGAGGTTTGTATAAAGGAGGTGATTATCATTGTAAGGATGTGTGTTGATTATGATATTGTATTTGGGATCTCTTGGAAATATAGTGTGGAGTGGCTTCTTCCATTAGGACTGTTGTACAGTGTTACCCTACTTCAAGGGTTTATTCTATTTCTACATATATTGGATATTAGGGCATCTTTTCCCAGAAACATCTATTGTGTTGGTGAAATCTATCTTCTAAATTGTATTATTTCTATTATTATATGTGTGGGTCTTATCAACTGGTATCGAAGCTACAATTCGGATAAAGTTGAGGACAAAACCTTAATTTTTGAAGATTTTCCTATATCTTCCAACTGGCTCAATTTTTTTTTACTGAAGATGGTGGATTATGTAATATGGAAGACAAAGTCTAAAATTCAAGTTTTTAACATCACTATTGAGTGAGTTATTGCAATTTTATTTTTTATTTTTATAAATTCTCTTTCTAGGCCACAATCATGGAATTTTTACTATTATTTTTACATTTCTAGAAAGTGAGTCAAAATTCATGGGGGGTCTATTAATTTCATTTTCTTATTTGAGGCTTACTACATCACAAAATGATTCAATCCATGTTGAACAGGTGGTATAATTTAGAAACCCTATTTTGAATGGAGATTCCTATGTTTGATAGAAATGGTAATGGTAGAGAATCATGGTTCCAAAATAAAATATCTTATGCTGAAGAGGAAAGATGGGAATTAGAGTTTTAAATTTATCCAAGAGGTGAAAATGACAAATGGTAAGTACCATTACATAAGGATATTTCTTTTGCAAATGAACTAGAACATGCTTTCTTAGATAGATGAGCTCAAGAAGAAGAAGAATGATAATAAGGACAAGAACAAGGAAATGTAGAATAAGATGAAGAATAGGAAGATCAAGAATAAAAAGGAGAGGAAGAAGGAAAATAAGTAGGAGAAGGAAAGAGGATGGTGAAGAGATGATTAAGGATATAGGTATATGTACTTTAGATCCAAGGAAGGAAGATACAATCCTTCAATTCCATGGATGCATTCAAAAGGAAAAGGTTATTATTTCTATAAACCCTAGCAGCAATTATAACTTCACCAACATGGACATAGCCAAGAAACTACAAGTACAAGAAAAGCACATCAAGGATAGTCAAATAGTGGGTAAGGATATTCAAATTTTTTAAGATTTGAAGTTCTTTATGGATAAATATGTTTTGCATTCAAACTTTTATGCTTTGGATATGGGTTGGATATTGTTCTTGGTTATTCTTAGTTAGAATCTTTGGGAGTATATTACATGCAATGAAGTCCAAAGGAAAGTCAAGGAAGAGCATGTTAAAGAATCTTCTAATGATTGCACCAATGAATTAGAGGACATACAAGAGGAGAAAGATGTAGAGAAAAAGAGGAGACAAGTAATTCTCTTCATGAACCAAGAAAACAAGTGGGAAAAAATAGTGAAGAATTAAAGAAGGTTATAGTGATAGAAAAGGGTGCAATATATAGGCATCCACATCACTGTGAGGCAAGAATCATGGAGGAAACCATCATAGAGGCATGCTAGTATAGGGAATCAAGAAGCCAATTTCACTATGGATATACATGGAATCAAACGAGCTACTAAAACAATCAATGGCATCATAGAAGTAATGACTATTCATCATAGAAAACAAGGACTTACTACATGATAAGGAATGGAATCCAATGGGTAAAGAAAAATGGGGATCAAATATGGGATCTAGGTCCTATCAAGCTAAAACCATTATAAATATTGACTATGGATGCACAAATGATTTTTCATGGCATCATATTTGTAATGACTTGCAATAAGCATACTATTTCGCTTATTCCCATGTTTTGGGTAAAAAACATGTCAAGGAGGGATGGGATGTTATGTACCCATGGATAAGATATTATAATGTATTTAGGTGGGTGGAGATGTCCATATGTGGCACACATACCTTAAGTTAGTTATATTGGGTCTTATTGATTTAACTTGTGTAATTAATCATATTAGGTGTTGAGTAGGCCTTCATTGGGATTACCCCTCCATTATGTTATTAGGAGTAGGTCTATATAAAGGAGGTGATTATCATTTTAAGAATGTGTGTTGAGTGTGATATTGTATTTAAGATCTCTTCGAGATATAGCATGGAGTACCTTCTTCCATAAGGAGTATTCTACAGTGTTACCCTACCTTAAGGGTTTATTCTATTTCTACATATATTGGATATTAGGGCACCTTTGCCCACAAACATCTATTATATTGTGTGAGATCTACCTTCTACATTATATTATTACCATTATTTTTTTTTATGCATAAGACAATTTTTGTATTAAAATATTAAAAACCATACATCTTATCTTTGTCTATATGACAAAGTCTCATCTTCAACCTACTACTGGCTTGGTATCTTAAAACAAAATGACCACATAGGGTCTTAACAACCATCAAAATGCCATGTAAAGCTCATTAGTAGAAAGCTTTCTAAAAATTGTATCTTAACTATAAACATCTATACATTGATAACTAACATCTACTGATGGAAACTTGGAGATAGTCCAAACAAACCATTAAGCTTGGGTTGAAGAAAACATACCCTTACCCAGCACCTTGATCAAGTAGGTAGTCATAGAACTCAGGAATCCATATGAAGTCCTCTGTGTCCTCAAACTGGAACAACTTCCTCATGAAAGCCTATCCTTTCTTTGTTCTTTCCCTATGCTCTAGTAGAATTGTGCCCCTCAGATCCAGTAGGAATGGGTAGTATGGAATGACACCCTCATCCCTGTCCACCTTCTCCAAGTCCTTTGGCCATGGAATTCCTACTCCAACACCGCCTTCGCTAGGGTTTCCTCTAGGCCATCGAGCAGGTGATTCTTGAAGGCCATTCATGTTGCAGTGCTAATGAAGGCATTTTCCACATTGATGTCAAGTAGCAACACCACGAAATGGGATGCAATATCAGGGTCGACCCTGTATCTTTCCCCATCCTCCATGAAAGATCTACCCAATATCAGTTGCACTACTCCCATTAAAAATGCATCACTCTGAATTAGGATTCACTCTGAATTTGACCGAGCTGGTCAGGTAAATTGACATTGCCATTCCTTCACAAACTAGCCACTTGCTCTGCAAATGTTCTACGGAGAGAAAAACATCCAATTTTGGTACTCAATCCATTTCCCTACTTTGAATGAGGATATGTATAATTCTAAATAAATTGTCATCCTTAAGTACTAGACATGATGGGAAGGTTCTCAACTTCCCTTAATGACAGCTCATGTGAAAAGAGCCACATCACCGAGATCGATGTGTTTGATAGCCTTGTCTGCTCACCCTCCTCAACTTAATATGATGTCGTGCCAGGCTTCCATCATGTGAAATGAATTCAAATGATGCCTCCTTCTTCGATGCAAACCACCCTAAGTCATCTTATTATCTTATGATTTCGAATGCCACCACCCTGGTTGTCTAGCCCCACACATCTTATGATGTGTAGGGCCCCCTCCCTTCTTCCCACTATATTATTACCATTATTATATATGAGTGTATCTTATCATTATTTCTTTTACATTGTTCCTTTGAATTTTTTTATTATAGATCCTAAATTCAATCGGTAAAAAATTTACAACTAGAGTATGTTTGGAAAATTTGATTTGTAAGAAAATAAAGTATTGCCACATTTCATATAATCATTTATATATGCATGATATACTTTAGTATAAGGAAAACATTCACAAATCTAGATTGTCCACTAGAATGCTATTCATTTTATACAACAACATTTATTGAGGTGATACTGCATATTTTTGATAATCGAATGAAATGGTTGCATCAATAAGAAAATGATGATAATTGACATAGGCACAACATATAGATGAAGAAGTAATACAAAATTCTCTTTTTTTCCTCCAAAATGAACTTTAAGGTAAAATGATAATTTTGAGATAGGGAGTGAAATTATGGAAGTATGAATGAATGTGTAATAATTATGAGTAAAAGATGAAAATGATGGGAAATTGGTGGAAATAGGAGTGAAATGGGTGTGAATAGTAATTCATTCTTGAGACACTTAAAATAATAGTATGTGACATGTCATTAAGTTATTCCCATCAAAGTGGGTGCAAACTAAACTAGAAATGGTGCATTGTGCATTCCTATTTTTTTCTTTAATACCCAATGAATTGTGCTAATATCATCAAATAGGAAATTTGAATTGTTAGTCTAGTCAACTCTTACTACTCTTTTTTATTGTTCAATATGAATTCATAGGTTCTTCATCAAACCATGAATTTTGGTTATATCTACATAAAGGAAACACAACATATCTATTTCACCCAAGTCTAAACCAATGCATTCAAAGTAGTTTTGATTCACACAAATGTCTAGTTAAATTCAATTTACTAAAAACTTTGATTTTTCAGTCATATAAGATTTGTTCCATTGATTACATGTGTTTATTGTATGTTAATCTTTCTTGTAATGTCTTAAAATTATTAATTATTGATTTATCCATGTGGGAAAGATAATATAAGGGATTGGGTACATTAAGATTATGAAAGATGGAAACATCTTTTTCAAACATATAATTTTTATACATAGTGTGCATTGCTTGTGTAAGGGTTGTTCCAAAGAGAAATAACAAATAGCTAGTGCAATAGTAAAAATTTCTAATTATTGTTAGTTTATGAGAGATTATCCTTATGCATTCTTAATGTTGCTAGCATAGATTTATTGATTTCATGGTACATGGCATATTTGAATCTAGTTGGTTACTACTGGACAATGGAATATAGATTTCCTTTTATAAAACCATAATACTACTCATAAATATTTTAGGAAAAATGAATCATGTATCAACCATTGGAAGTATTAAATAATTTCTTTGTACAAATTTTGGACTAAAGGAGTTATCTATAAAATATACTACAAATATAATAAGTACGAAAATGTGAAATATTTTAGAAAACATTGATATGAATAAATTAAAGATGGTTTATCTATGATTCAATATTGAAAACAGTATCTAGATGGACAACCTCATGAATTATAGACAAACATTCATATGTGTACTTACAAACACTTCTAAAAAAAATTGTGTTAACAATTTCTAAAAACCATAGTTGTAATTCCTAAAGAAAAATATGAATATAGTACAATTAGTGGTACAAGACCTTTATATTTCTAGATTAAGAGGCTCTTTTGGGGATTTGAGAGTCTCATTGAGGTGATAGTGCAATGTAAAAACTGCCAACTACTTGAAAAAAAGAGAATGTAGGGAATTTTAAAGACTTGAGGGGAACTTGAAATGCCCTTGAAAAAAAACTAGGAAACTTTCATGCATGTTCTCTTAGAAAGGAGAATTGAACTGAACATAGAAAACATCTTGTCTTGGTTAGTACCCAACCACAACAACTTATAGATAGATCATAAGGTTTGAACAAGTCAACCCACAACTAATTTCCCCTTGCTTTTGAAGACAATTATAATAGAATGAAACCAAACCACTTGCATACTCTCAAGAATGAGTATTATTCATCTTTAGAGATTAAAAGTATGGGGTTTGATGAAGGGATCAAAAGGGAAAAAATCCTTTGATGGTGTTAAATAGCTTTGCAAGTAGAGGGAAAGGAAGAAGATTTATTTGTGGAGGATAGTGTATCTCAAAACCCTAATTGTAGATAACCCTAATTAGTCTTTTATGTGAGTATATACAAATTGATTTCCTCATAGGCATACTCTAGAAGCAAATACTTAGGGGAATCTTCTCAACACAAAAGAAAGTGGGTCCCCCATTCAAGGAATTGGAAGTGATAATCATAAAAGTAATCTCAAGACTCAAGATAAGGGAGTCCTAAATAATGAGAATTGGTTTTCCCCTTGTAAGAATATCTAAACTAAATTTCGGTGGGGTTGCTAAAGGGATCCTGTTGATGGCTAGATTGACACATGCAACACAAGTAGGGTGAAGATCACCTTACCTCTCTTAAAAAGATAATTGATCCTAGAATTAGTCACCTCCAAGGTCCTAGGAGTTGGGTCACAACCATGTTTTGAAAACTAAGTGGTCAATGTGGTCTATTTGGTCAAGGGGCCTTGTTTTTCTCTTCAATAAAACTAGGTTATGACTAATCTAAGCCCTATTTTATCAATTTGTACAAAAAGGTAAAATGGGTTTGGGTAATGCAAGAAATGTGATGTGTGATTTTATATCAATCTTTAGACAATGATAGCCAAAGAAATCAAATAACTATAATGCTAAGATCAACAATAATGAGTTCCTACAAGATGTTAGGTCCACATATAGGGGAAGTCACAAGCAAAGAAAAATCCTGAAAGGAACAGGTTTCATTTTAAAATAAACAATTACCCATTTACGAATGGGTGCACGAGCCTAAATAGGTACTCATTTAGTAACGGGTCAGCATTCGTAAATGGGTACCCATTTATTTAATTTTTTTAAAAAGCCTTGCAGCTAACTTTTCAACCACAGACATCAATGGTGATAACCAAGTAGCAAAATAGGTATCCATTTGTAAAGACCCTACACCACATTTCTGGCCAGATTTTTGACCATTTTTTCAAACTTCCCACTTCCTCTCACCAAAATTTTTGTTTATGAAGACCTCCAGGTAGGTTTACATGTTTTTTGTATGTAGTTTTTGGTGATTGTAGGTTTATCTTTAAAAATTAGGGTTTAACTTATATGATTTGAATTTTTAGTGATAAACCCTAAAACTATGTTCACTATAAACCCTAAAACACTAAACTTCAGTAAAAACCCTAAAACTATGAACAATAAACCCTAAAACTATAAACTATAAACCCTAAAACTATGACCTATAAACCCTAAAACTAAAATTTAACTATAAACTATGAACCTTAAACCCTAAAACTCTTGGCTCCTCAAACCATAAATTGTCACTAAGATTCAATGTATTGGTTTACCATATGCAAGACTTAAAACCTCTTCAAAGTAGGAAAAAACTAATGTATGTGACCAAAGATATATCAACTATTATCCCTAATGGTGTTGTTCAATCAAAAACCATACTTCACACATGAATGCAACCTAGACAATATATTCATAGCTCAACCATCTAACACACTTCAAGTTACCATATTTTATGTAATGGTGCACAAATTACAAGTGTCAAATACATAGTTTATCTAGGAATGATTGACTAGTTACATACAAGTTTCTTTTAGGACCAAAGATCTTTACCAAATTTTAGATTTCTTGTAGAATTTAGGATTTAGGCCAATTCTATATAGATGTCCTCTAGTGAGTGTAATCTTTGGAATAAAGTGTTGCAAATCAAGTCTAAAGTATCTATGTTATTCATTATTTTGTAAATTTTAGAGATGATTTTGTATAGCTGAAATATTCTTCTTGATCTAGATGTTTGCATAGTTGCCTAAGAGTTTAAGGGGATAATATATATGTTTATGGGGTTACAATTTATAATATATTATCATAAATTGTATATTTGACTATAATAATAGATGTAAAATTTCTTCAAAGTTTGCAAAGAATTCTTTCAGAATAACATATGGGATTACATTGATTAGTTATGGATTGTTAAAGTAGATATAGTTGTGTGATGTGTTTTGAGTCTTTTTATTGCATATAAATGAAATTTTACCTACTAGTACTTTGTTTTAAATTTATAAGAGTGTTTACATATTTCTTTAAACCTTGACTCTTCATCGAATGAACTATGGAATTGATTGTACTTTACTAAAATGATCAATTTATTTATTAAAAGTATCCTTCTTTTGCTCCTTGGTAGATTAGGGTAGGTTAGGTTCTACTGGTTTGCATAACTCATTGATACTTACGTAAGTTGCCAAATCTTAAGGGAACTTGCATGTGATAGACAACTAAAGTATGAAATATGATTTTTGAACACATACCAAAATTACTATGACATAGATATTTATATTTTTATTTTGATGTAGATAGGACATCTCAATGCAACCTAGTCAAAGAGTGAACAATGCCATGCAAGCTATTCTAACTAGTGTAGCCTAGTTTATTGATAATGTGACCTCCTATACTTGCTTGTTCCTTTTGTACCCACTACTTAGAAAGATGTTATCCTTAAAAGCACAATATGATCCATTTTTGTAGGGAAAATAGAAGACCATGAAAACTTTCAACAATAGCCAATCCCCTTAAGAGTTATATAATGCTATAAAACATGCCAAGTAGAAATACAATCTTGATGCAAGTGAGCTTGATATGAGATTGAGATTGGTGTAACTTTAATTAATTATTTTGTGTGTGCACCTAATTTGAATATTTCTTTTAATACTTGATGTTAGACTTTATGACCTAGGAGATGTTTTAAATATATGTTCTTAGATGCCCAACTTGACACTTTGGTGGGTGGACTAACCAAATAACAATCATATAATTTTAGGAATGTCAACTTTAAGGTGATAGATTTAAATTTTGGAAGAGACACACTAGGTTGCATCCCAACCATGACATAATCCAAGGTGGATAAAATTGTAGTACAAGTGATTACTAGGCTAAGGTGATATGTGGTGGTAGTTGGCTAATGGGTTCAAGGCTAAGTGTCAATTAGTGCACCAAATAGGTTAAATTGAGTGCTAAAAATTTATTTAGAATATCTATGCAAAGTAGCATAAAACAAAGGTGTAAAAGTGTAGGATATAGACTTTTACCATAAACTACTCTAAATATTCCAAACTAGTTCACCTATTATATATTTTAGAGAGTTAGAATATGACAATAATAAATGACTATAAATGCTTACAAAATTAAATTAAACAAGGAAATAAAATTAAAGAGAGAACATGCCATGAAAATTGAGGACAACTAGAGAAACATGGACAAACCCCTTGTAGGTATAAACTCCACCAAAATAGAGTAGTAAACTTCAATAAAAAGGCTTCCAAATCTCGAGTTACAATAATCAAATGTCTCTCTTGATCCATAATGTCACCTAAACATAGCATACATCAATTCTCAAGAAATACTAGAAATTGAAAAAATCCCCAATAGGGAAGAGGAAAATAAAAAGGTAGAAATCTAGAACACCAATAGTCACTCCTTAACAAGCTCCTACAATTTGACAATAATGATGTTTTCTTGTATTGATTACACACAACATAGGAAAACAAAAATACACTCATTATGAAGTCAATATTGACATCAAACAATGCATATAAATGAGATTGTACCTAGAATGATGGGATTTTAGATATCAAATAAAAAATACCAATTTTAAGTCCTTGTGAGGTGATACAAATAAATTACCATAAAATAAGACCTTATCAAGATACCCTAGTTTATATACTCACTAAAAAATGTAATTATAGGAACAAGCATCCTTCCCAAAAGCTCATCCAAAACACATGGAGACATGAACATGGATTTAACAAACTATACATACATATGGATACGTACTCCTTCAAACTGAGTACAAAATAGTTACAAGATGGAATCTGATTCAAGATAGAACATAATATATCCCCTAAGTCTATTACAAGATAAATAACTCTTTTGCCTTACAAATATTTAGCTCACTGATCTGTAGCCAATTCAACAACAACAATTGACTTCTAAATTATATATATATAACACCTAATATCTTTCCTGTAGCAACAATGGTGTGGACATATCAACCTAGGGAAGTGATGAATATCAACCTCGCACATATAATGAGCTAGAAATCATAATTAGAATATGGCAAATAATAGGCCTTCAACAACAATTCCCTATGGATAATTTAACCCTCATTATTTATCACTAATTCTTATTAAATGTTTATTTACATATTTATTTGTAAGTTTTCAATATATATGGTTATAATTTAATTGTACATATCGATAATTTAATTGTACATTTGTAAGTTTTTGATCTATGTATATTTACATATGCTCAAGTAATTAAACATTTATTAAATTGTATTCTAATTGTAAATGCAGGTGGTCCAATGGATGAATTTCTAATAGATGATATTTTGCACAATCCCCTAACCCCTCCACCTCAAAATCACCTCCCCCTCAACCTGATGAGGATCACTTGTGAGAGAATATCAATGAAAATATAGACGTAATTGAGGAAAAAAATAATTTGATTAAAAATTAGCCTCACATGATGCCTGTAACATCCTGCTATGTAACCCTCGAATGGTAAGAGCCAAAAGAGAACCAGAATATTTTTTTTTGACATAAGCAGACAACATACACAGATTCGGTTGCCAATTCGATAGATCGACAACATTCATGGCCAAGTATGGCCAAATATGCAACCCAAAAGAGAGGGCTAACTCACTCTCCAGAGGAAACATTAAAACAACTACATTTATTTTAAACACCAAATCAAATGTTTCTAATCCCATATCTAAAATAAACATGAATCCAAAAGCATCATAGTAGAAGCGGATCTGATACCCACACCGAAATCTGTAAACCAAATAGGAAACATCTCATTTCTTCTCATTAAATTCAATTATTATATCTTCTCTCTTAAGAGAGTACAATTACATAAATGCATATACAAATACAATGATATATTCTAGAATATGATACAAGTATAATAACATAGTCTTGAATATGATACAAGGATTGAATGAGTACAATAATCAAATGAAGTAATGGAGAGAGAGAACATCTCAACTGGTGCTCCAAAACTTGTTCGTTGGTCCCCAATGGTGGTGGCAATGCCTCCCAACCATGTGGACTCATACGACACCACCCCACCATTCTCAAAGATAGTCACAAGGCCTAAACAATAGAACAAAAAAGGGGATACAAAATGGCCAACACTCACATCAATTACGAAGAAGACATGGAAAACAATGCATAAATCCAATGTCATAACATAGAGGTACTCATCCAAGTCATAGGTTAGGTACAACTCACAACTGCTAAGGAACTAGATACTAGAGTGTAATTAGATGGAGTTTTATCATGTCTGTTCAAAGGGATGGTACCACACAGAAACCAAGTACACCTCTCATACAGACGAGGAGACTCAATTGTGCCCTAATCCACGCCCCGCGGATAGATGACTCAACGTCCTGTAGATGGATAGATTGTTGATGTATAAATTTGTGGGTCTAATCCAACAACAACATGGGAAACTATAGAAATGTGGGATGGCTTCTTAGAGTAACCTCCAGATTTAGGGAAGTTGGCTCTTCCTTTTTCAATGGGGTTTTGGGAAAGGGGCAGAAAAAATAAGATTACAGATATAATGAAATAAAACTCCTAATCCTATGGCGATGCGCTAGATTTAAAACCAACCAAGTTGCACAGTGTCAAACCCTAATAGATTTAACTAGAAAACCAAAGAATAGAGTGCATGATTGATTACCTAGTTTAATAAATAGATTTAATAGAGGCAAAGAAACAAAAACTAGAAGCCACAACAAGAGATAGATTCATATCTACATAGTAGTATTTCTCTTTATTGAATGAAGAACAATTTTACAGAGGCAAATATGCACAAAATAAAATGTTACATTCTTTTTGGAAAGAAAACTGAGGAAAAAAATAAATCTCTGATCTGCTACTCAAAAATCTGTCTGATCTATGAAGACCCCCCCTTCTGTGACCTGGATCCCTGCATATGTAAGCCAAAAATAAAAAAATCTCTAAAGATCTCCTTGCCAACTTCCCAGAAAAAATATCTCTGAAGATCCTATGAAATTGGCCCCAAAATATGACATTTAACTACACTAACAACTGAACTGGAATTGATCTGTTTCTTTCCCATGGCTGGAAAAATATATTTGCTACAAATGCTTGACCTGTGTGAGTTTCTTTCCCAGTCATTCTTGTGAGTTGCTGTAGAAGTTTCCAGTGAAAATAAAGAGTCACATTCTTTATTTTTAGGGTTACATATCTCTTTTTACGTGAGGCATAAGTGATATAACAAGAGAGTCTTATATTTTAATAAAGCACTCAGCTTTATTCCATGAGGGACCCACCACTTAAAAATGACTCTATCGTTATTCTTATCTTATTTCACTTCACTCCACGTGGATTTATTATCTCATAAGACTTTTATTAATATAAATCTCAACTTATTTGGAGGAGGGCTCCACCACATGAATGGAACTCTTTAAAAATAATGACCCAACTCTCCTTCACGTGATTCCACTATTTAATGAATTTATGAAAAACAAAAGAAAACATCTTCTTGTCTTCCGCTTCACCCACGTGGTGCGATGGCACTTATTTGAGAGAGGAATTTCTCTACCTTGCTTTCAAATCCCTGCCAGTGTGACATCTGGCTCACTCTGGTGCTTCTTCTCAAACTGTTATGCGATCTGTTGATTTGTTCCTTATCGCATGATGGCTGAGTCTTCTCATATGCATACCTTGAAACTGACGTCCTTCATCTTCTTAGTTGATTCAAATGTCAATGCCTTTCATAGCTCTATATGGTCTATGTTATATACAGCACCATTGTCCTTGAATTGGCATCATGCCTTTATTTCTTGCGGTGATCGAGCATTAACAGGATATATCTCCGTGATGACTCAAACCTCCTTTGCTATTAGATCTTCATCATTATTAGTGGCAGAAATTCATTCTAATTACATGCACCATATCTATGAGTGGCACTGGATATTTGTTACTGTGCCCGAGACTTTCATCTCTAAGGTTGCGTGGAGTTTGTATTAGATATGGCCAAGCCAAACTTTAATATTACTTGTCTCATTATGCGGTGACCTCATTTGGATACCGATGCCATTTCATATTTGATGTTGTGTATTATTTCAATTCTAATATGTTGACTCTCTTTCTTTTGAATTGGTGTGCGGCTTGGTTTTGGTGGCGCCTTACTCTATGCTTAGTGCCTTTCTCTAAAATGTATGTCTGCGCCTCATACACCTACGCCATAGCTTGAAAAGGCCACTTCTTTATTTGGATGCTTTGGCTTAGATTCTAATGGATTTGAAAATCTTCATGCTTCATTGAAGACTCTAAACTTGTGCTTCATTATGGCTTCGTTGATTGTATGAGGCTATGCATGATTTAGAGAGACTGGAACTTCGAATTTAAAAATTGTCTCTTTCTTTTGAAGATAGCGCTATCTATGTATGCTGTCTCTTGGTCCTTTAAGGCTGAGTACCTTCCTCAGAGAGAGTGGTTCATTATACATCATGCCTTGTTGATATGCTGATGTACCATTGCTTCTAAAACTGCCCTGAATCTTCCATGGAGGCTTTTCTTCATTCCTTACAAGATTGCGTGCCTCCTGTTTGAATCGAGTGGCACCTCTTTTAATAGGCTAAGGCTATGTCATAATTCTGAAGCTTGCACATTCATTTGGAATGCCTATACACCATTGAAATGGGCTGCATGAGATTTAGGTCTAGCTTGAATCCTTGCAATGGTCATACTATCCAAACAGACCGAGCCATTATTATGTTGGAGCATGGACTTCAACAATGCTTGCTAAGCCCTTTGAATCTGCCATCTTTATACTTGTGCCATTGTATCTACTTTGTGTGTCTTTACAACACTATGCATTATTACTTACGACCTTTATATTTAACTTCATCACCATATGCTTACCTTTTATCAACAGGCTGAGCTTTGATTGTAAGCTGGCACATTAAACTCTTACAATGATGCACCAACATTATTTGCATTTGGCTATGTCTTATAAGCTGTGACTTGATTTTATATAACTTACACATCACTTGAAAGTTGTGCCACATATTTGAGTCTCATACCTTTCCTTATGGCTCATGCCTTGGTAACTAATATGCTAGCTATCTTGCAGACTCATTATGGATGTACACTTCATGAAGCAATCTATCATCAAAACTAATACACCGAAACTATAAGCAATCTATCATCAAAACTAATACACCGAAACTATCTCCTAATCTACAATTAGAAAGTTTTGAAATGGTGTGCAGAAAATGCACAATAGTTCTTGGCAATTTGTTAGGATAATGAGCCTGCTCACTGAGAACTATAGAATCTCTAGTTTCAAACTGAGCCTTATCCAGTGGACAGAGAGTCAATATACTAAAACTAAAACATTCAACCAAAAAATAGAGTGGCTCCTAGAACATGTGCCACCATTACTAATGCACGGTTGCCCAGAAATGTATGATTCTAAAACTAAAACACTACTGGGCAAACTGATACTGCAACCCACAATTGATGTGAACACTACAACTGACCACAACTTAACCACAAAAATTGAACTTCATCCTTATAGCAGCAACCAAGACTTATTAAAAGCAAACAAAATTGAAACTAAAAACTAATGTTGATGCAGCTTATTCTGAAACACTGAGATCAAATTACTGACATGTGAGATGCATAGGAACATGCCCATTCACAAGAATGGAGAAATAACTATCTGATCTAATGGTGTTTCTCTAGTGGGTCCACATTGCACTTAGAATTGTTCAAACAAAATGCATGAAGAAAAATAACTAGAATTTGTACCTTTTTGACTTCCTACATTCTGGAGGCTCATTCTTAGCAGGAAAACACTTTACAGGTTGATTTGCATGATGTTCTTGATTGAGTGGAGGGTGGGAAGGGAAAATCAAGTGACGGAGTTCACTTCGTTGCTTGCATGTGAAAGCATTTATGATCTTGGACTTCTTAATGAATTCTCCTGATTGCACTTATGTATGTTCATAATCCATAGTAGATGCAAACTCTGGCTGGAATGTGATAGAGCTGCCTATAGTTGTCTTGAATCTGATAGGCATTTCTTCTTGAATGAAAAATGAAGTATGATGTGACCCTTCATTTGACTCCTCACTACTTATATCTTTTGATGCATCATTTTTATGGAGTTCATTTTTCATTTTGTCACGACCATCCAAATTTTAATAGAAAGCTTCAAGATCATCCCAAAAAGAATCATTCTCAGACTCATCTTCATCCTTTTACACAAGAGAACTTACTTTTTGTTCCTTGACAAGCTGAGGTAAAAATATTATATCTTTTGATTTCCAACACTTTTCAATTTCTAAATTCTTTTGTAAGTACTTTTTAGCTTCAAAGAGAATCAAACCATTGTCATCTACCTCATCCTCTGCTTCTTTTGACTGTATTTCTAAATCATTTCCTTCAAGATGTGAAAAATATTGACAGAAAATCTGCCCTTCATTTGTAGATTCAAAAGCAATTTTTTTTGCAACTTCTGCCTCAAGATGTGGTATAGATGATGCATTATAATTTACCCAGTACTTTTGAGCTTCAAAGCCCCGTTGAGAGTACTTTTTAGCTTCTAGAAGTTGCAATTCATAAGAACCTCTTGAATCTCTTTCATGAGTTAACTGAGCTTCTGAGTTAATGTTACCACAGGTGCATGATGCTGATAACCAGAAGGACACATTGAATAGACAGGAGACACCTTCTTTTTTGCATTTTGATCTTTGAGACTCAAATCTTCTTTGATGTCAAAATGGCAAAGAACCTGATATGTGGGTTTTATTGGCTAATTTGAATCTATAGAGGTTTTTAAAACACAATTTTCAAGATAAGTGGGTCTATGCTGAGCTTGAGGGAGGATTGCTTCAATAAACTGACCATATTGGTATTGCTGTTCATATAGACTTGGAGGAATGAAAATTGGATCAGCTGGATACAGGGCTTGATCTTTTAACTCATTCAGCTCATGGGTGAAGGATTTTATGAGTTCTTTTACCTCCATCATCTCCTTATGATTTGATCAATTAGTACAGAGGGTGGGTGGATCAGAATCTATATGCACTTGGCTATAAGAAAGAGACTGGATAGGTTATTTGCATGAGGCATCAGTGGTTTCAAGGGTAGAGGAGGTAATTTATCAACTTCTATGAGGTTGTTTTCAGCTCTAATAGCTAGATCATATGATTGGGGCAGATTATCACCTCCTAAGGCTTGGATCATGATAGAGATCTCAGGATCTAAAGCCTTTAAATAATAAAGAAATACAAAGACTGGAGGAGGCCTCATGTCAACTGAGAATTTTTTCCATACCTTGTCAAATCTTGAATTGAAGTCACACATGCTCTCCATTGGATGCCTCTTGATTGTGATGAGGTTCTGGGTAAGAGTGCTAACATATGTCCTTTCCTTGAATTTATTGTAAATGAGTCTTTTTAGTTGATCCCATCCAATGATTGAACCAGGTGTCAAATTTTTATACCATTCTTTTACTTTGCCTTTAAGTGAAGATGCCAACAATAGGAGGGCATGATTCTTGGTTGTGATAATGTGAATGTGATCTGTAGGAGAAACTGATCCATATCAAAGAAAATGAGGTAGTGCCTTTCATGCTGTCTCAGGAACCTGACCCTCATGTTGAAGAACAAGAGGACTTGATCCCAAGTCACAAAAGGCATGTCCCTTGCTTGAATGTTCAGATGCACATAGATACCTGGGGCTGCCATGATCTATAGAAGAAAAGATCTGAGAAAGATTCACTAGTAGAGTCACCAGGTGGAAGATTCATGCTCTCATGAGCAGATATTTTTGTGATTTTCCACCAAAACCACAAAATATAGTGCAAAGATTCAGTGAAAATAAAGACTCAAGTGTTTGATTCCAGTCCCACCGGGTGTGCCAAAAATTGTTGATGTATAAATTTGTGGGTCTAATCCAACAACAACATGGGAAACTCTGAAAACGTGGGATGGCTTTTTAGAGTAACCTCCAGATTTTAGGGAAGTTGGCTCTTCCTTTTTTAATGGGGTTTTGGGAAAGGGGCAGAAAAATTAAGATTATAGATATAATGAAATAAAACTCCTAATCCTATGGCGATGCGTCAGATTTAAAAACAACCTAGTTGGACAGTGTCAAACCCTAATAGATTTAAATGGAAAACCAAAGAGTAGAGTGCATGATTGATTACCTAGTTTAATAAACAGATTTAATAGAGGCAAAGAAATAGAAACTAGAAGCCATAACAAGTGGTAGATTCATATCTGCACAAAGTCGTATTTCTCTTTATTGAATGAAGAACAATTTTAGAGAGGCAAATATGCACAAAATAAAATGTTACATTCTTTTTGGAAAGCAAACTAAGGCAAAAAATAAATCTCTAATCTACTGCTCAAAACTCTATGTCTGATCTATGAAGAACCCCCCTTCTGTGACCTAGATCCCTGCATATGTAAGCCAAAAATAAAAAATCTCTAAATCTTGATCTCCTTGACAACTGTCCAGAAAAATATCTCTGAAGATCCCATGAAATCTGCCCAAAAATCTAGCATTTAACTGCCCTAGCACCTGAACTAGAACTGATCTGTTTCTTTCCCATGGTTGGAAAAATATCTTTGTTGCAAATGCTTGACTTGTGTGAGTTTCTTTCCTAGTCATTCTTGTGACTTCCCGTAGAAGTTTCTAGTGAAAATAAAGAGTCACATTCATTATTTTTAGGGTTACATATCTCTTTTTATGTAAGGCAGAAGTGATATAATAAGAGAGTCTTATATTTTAATAAAGCACTCAGCTTTATTCCATGAGGGACCCACCACTTAAAAATGACTATAGTTATTCATATCTTATTTCTCTTCACTCCCCATGGCTTTATTATCTCATAAGACTTTTATTAATATAAAGCTCAACTTATTTGGAGGGCCCCACCACATGAATAGAACTCTTTAAAAATATTGACCCAACTCTCCTTCACGTGATTCCACTATGTAATTAATGTATGAAAAACAAAAGAGAACATCTTCTTGTCTTCTGCTTCACCCATGTGGTGCGATGGCACTTATTTGAGAGAGGAATTTCTCTGTCTTGCTTTCAAATCCCTACCAGTGTGACATCTAACTCACTTCGGTGCTTCTTCTCAAACTGTTATGCGAGCTATTGATTTGTTCCTTATCACACGATGGCTGAGTCTTCTCATATGTATACCTTGAAACTAATGTCCTTCATCTTCTTAGTTGATGCGAATGCTGGTACCTTTCATAGTTTGATACGGGCTATGTTATATACAACACCATAGTCCTTGAATTGGCATCATGCCTTTATTTCTTGCGGTGATCGAGCATTAACAGGATATATCTCCTTGATAACTCAAACCTCCTTTGTTGTTAGATCTTCATCATTATCAATGGCAGAGACTCATTCTAATTACCCATGCCATATCTATGAGTTGCACTGGATATTTGTTACTGTGCCTAAGACTTTCATCTCTAAGGCTGCGTTGAGTCTATATTATAAATGGCTAAGCCAAACTTTAGTCTTACTTGTCTCATTATGTAGTGACCTCATTTGGATACCGATGCCATTTCACATTTGATGTTGCGTATTATTTCAATTCTCATATGTTGAGCCTCTTTCTTTTGAATTGGTGCACATCCTGGTTTTGGTGGAGCCTTACTCTATGCTTAGTACCTTTCTCTAAAATGTATGTGTATGCCTCATACACCTGCGCCATAGCTTGAAAATGCCACTTCTTTATTTGTATGCTTTGGCTTAGTTTCTAATGGCTTTCAAAACCTTCATGCTTCATTGTGGCTTCATTGATTATATGAGGCTATGCATGATTTAGAGAGATTGGAACTTTGAATTTAAAAATTGTCTCTTTCTTTTGAAGATAGTGCCATCTATGTATGTTGTCTCTTGGTCCTTTAAGGCTGAGTACCTTCCTTAGAGAGAGTGGTTCATTAAATACATCATGCCTTGTTGATATCCTGATGTGCCATTGCTTCTAAAACTACCCTGAATCTTCCATGGAGGCTTTTCTTAATTCCTTACAACCTTGCGTGCCTCCTGTTTGAATCGAGGCACCTCTTTTAATAGGCTAAGGCTATGTCTGAATTCTGAAGCTTACGTATTCATTTGGAATGCCTATACACCATTAATGTGGGTTGTGTGAGATTTAGGTCTTTCTTGAATCTTTGCAATGGCCTTACTATCTAGACAGGCTGTGCCATTATTATGCTTGAGCATGGACTTCAACAATGCTTGTTGAGCCCTTTGAATATGTCATCTTTATACTTGCGCCATTGTATCTACCTTTGTGTGTCTTTACAACATTGCACATTATTACTTGCGGCCTTTATATTTAACTACATCACCATATGCTTACCTTTTATCAATAGCTAAGCTTTGATTGTAAGCTGGCACATTAAACTCTTACAATGATGCACTGGCATTATATGCATTTGGCTATGTCTTATAAGTCATGCCTTGATTTTATATAACTTACACATCACTTGAAAGTTGTGCCACATATTTGAGTCTCATACCTTTCCTTATGGATCGTGCCTTGGTAACTGATATGCTTGCTATCTTGGAGACTCATTATGGTTGTACACTTCATGAAGCAATCTGTCATCAAAACTAATACACTGAAACTATCTCCTAATCACCAATTACCAAGTTTCGAAATGGTATGTAGAAAATGCACAACATAGGCCTTCTCGTTGCATCCTTAGCCTTTACAAGCACTCAAGGCCATGCACAAGGACTAATTATCTTATTAATGATTTTACCCTAATGTTTTCCTTTAGTTATCACTTATTAATGTAACTCTACTACTAGTTCTCGTGGCAGCCACATGCGGACCCCGAGCCCGTAGGTGTAGTCACTACTATTCTCATATGAGTTGCTATCATACACTACACCAGCACCTTCCCCCACCCTTCTACACACACAATAATCATTTGACATTGTGTCTAGATCACATGAAACACTCACATCCCTGTTGTCTACAACAACATGTTCAGTACTAGCCATCTCTGCATTTGAGGATAGAGATTTTGCAATCATATTCTGCTTAACTTTGTCAACATAATCAATGAATAGGTAAGCTTGTTGCATAGCCATTAGATTGAATTCCTCCCATAGAGAACTTGAGCTTAAGGTAACATCATAAGCTCTCAAATATACATCAATACAAATAGGAAGATGAAGTCTTAAATTCTTTGGGATGTGACACAAGGCCACCACAAATCTGTGGCTAAGCTCCATGCTAGACTCTCCTTCCTACCTTCTAATATCTTCTAGTTCTTTGACAAGAAAAATAGGGTGAAGACTATTTGTAAAGTCTTCAAATGTAGCCACCAACTTCTCCCAAGAAGTAAAATGTTGGTTAGGGAAACTAGCCAGCCACTTCTATGCTATTCCACATAGAGATCTAACAAAAACTCTCATCCACATATCCTCATCTTCAAAATGAAATCTATCCATGAAATCTGAAAATGCCTCAATGTGTGCCTTCCCATCAAAAACTTCACACCCATCAAATAATGGCATCTGATAATAAATCTTCATGGGCATGGATTGTTGCTCATAACTGACCCATGAGAGGTCCATCTATCTATATGTATTTTCATTTGCAATAGGGGGAGGCCAAGGAAAATAGCAACTAGGAACAGTAGGAGGGGAACTAGACCTCGGCCTGGATTGATGTATCCTAAATTGACTTTCTATATCTTTTCTTGCTACAAAAAAGATTCTTGAAAGCAACTACTTTTCTTTTTTAATTTCATACTACAGCCTAGTGGACTCATTTCTATTATGCAAGGGTTCAAAAAGGTCTGGGTTTTCAGAGTTTGCAAGGCTATGGTTAGAAAATACATTATCTAGATGGTTAAAAGCCATATAGTTCCTAGGGTCTGTAACATAAGAAGATGCACAAGAAGAATCCTCCCTAGGGTATCCATGTTCATACCAGTTGGCCATGACCAACTACAAACCACTTGTGCAGGAAAAAGGAGAACAAATAACATGTTCCTTTAGTGAGAAAGAAACCATGGTCAAAGATGGAAGAAAAACATGTACCTTAACCAGCTATAATCCTTTTAAACATGCATACATCAACAACAATTTGTTTTCTTTTGACAGTAGACTCGCCACCTCACTGAAGGAGGAAATCCCTTGAAGTGTGATAACCTTCAAGGCTTCAAAACTGATTCTGGGTTGTTCACACTACCAAAGTCTTCAAATTTATATAACCAAACATGTTATTCTTCCCCAAAAATGATGTCAATCTATTGGTGTTAGTTGATGAGCTGCTAAACTTACACACAACAACAATTTGAACCACAACAAACTTACTATTACCAATGGCATGAAAAATGCTCAAGCTGCCTAAAACGTGGCAATGGCTAGAGTAACTTTATCCCTGACAATGGTGCCAATCTATTGGTGTAAGTTGACGGGCTACCAAACTTACACACAACAACAAACTACACCTGACAACGGCTACAAATAGGGGTCTTCAAATTCTTTGACCTTTCAAATCCTCCCTAGAAATGGTGCCAATCTATTGGGACCCAAAACTCTAAGACATTCCTAAATTACTTAGGATAGGGATTGTCATCAGGCTGATAGAAAGAGGTTTATCAACAAGTTAAGGGGGATATTGCCCAACTAACAGGAGTGGGTAGGCTCCTCTACATTTTGAGCTCAACTTAAACTATGGAAGGATATTCCAAGGGCTATACCTGAATAGCTATTAAGTTTAAACCAGATAAACAAATAAAAATAAATAAACAACCAAGCCCAACTCATCATCTTGAATCCAAAAGATGTCACTAAGTCAAGAATGACTGACTATCACAAAACCCCTTAATAGCTATACAAATGTACATGCACAAGAAAGATTGTTTTCCCCTAAACCATAGGTGAATGATTTATTTGATTTTAAAGAGTGATTGTTCTTTCTCTCCATTATGGACTAGTGCCTATTCCATTAGGCAACAAAGTCATAGAATGCAAGGAGGAAAGAAAATGCATATCATAGAATCAACAAAACTATAAATACATTCCCATATATGACACTAATAGATCCTCAAATAATGGACATACTTAATAATCCAAAAGAGAACTGCAAAAATTCATAAGAAACAAAAGAATGGCAAATACAAAGCCTTGTATTAACTTGGATACTATCACACATCTCCAAACATCTGTTACAATCATACCAGCAAATGTGGTAAGGAAAAACATACAACTGCGATTATATATTTACCAAAATCACTGCAAACTCCCATGGAGACATACCACTACATTCAAATATCCATTACACAACCTTCCTACACTATAATAAATACATCCCTTCACTTACAGAATAGACAAATCATGTTTTGATGCTAGAGAAAATCCTTAGACACTCCAGGCTAGACAATTGGATAAGCGACCAACCCCTCCTTCACACTAGTGAAACATGGATATATAGTAATTAGTTTCTGTGTAGCTCCTGAGCATTAAATATGAGTCAACACATCAGACCCATACTACAATAAAATTGGCCTAGATCCATGTCAGAGGATCAGCAGATTTCCTAGGAGTCCATGCCCAGTGCACTGACAATGTCATTAGAAGGACCTGCAAAAGACATTGAACACTAAAGCATTGCATCCTTCCATTAAATTTGGTACTTGTGTATTGAAGGCATATACCTATTTTAGCCACCCACATAGTATTTATGGCAATCCAAGAAGTTGTTGGCACGTTCCCAGGTGGTTGGAGGATTTTGGAAGGCCAAGAAGTTTACCTCTGACAAATCAGTCTTCAGAGGTCAGGCATTTGCTCTACACTGTGCACTTTAAAGGAAAGGGAGAGAACATCTGACCCTAAAATATTTAGACAAATGAAGAGCATTGGGGATTAGGCCTCAGGACTCCTTCCTTCTTCCTTCCAAAAGGAAGATAGAAGAAAAGGAAGTTGACCTCCAACACATATAGATGCTATTGAATTGTTCGACAAACTTCAGACTTTAGGCCTTCCACCTTCCGCCTTCCAAAAGGAAGAAGGAAGGAAAGAGAAATGTCTTCCTGCCAATGCCTACAATATTTAGTGTAATTTTGAAACCATTAGGGATTGGTCATTGGACCTTCTCCCTTCTACCTTCCAAAAGAAAGAAGAGAAAAGAGGTAACTCCCACTTGTCGAACCTGCCATGTGTCCTCTTTCCGCAGTTCTGCAAGCCTGCCATGGGTCTACCCAAAAGGCTTAGTAGAATGGTGTAATTCCTTAGAAAGAATACTTGTCGGGGCTCGATTGTCAGGCCTTGCCCATTTTGTCTTTCAAAAATGAAGAGTGAAGAGCCAACCTCCACCATCCACTGCCCAATTAATACTTAGAAGGATTTTGAACAAGTAGACCCATCAAAATTTACCCTTCAGGCCCTCCACTCTCCAATACTGAAGAAGATGAAAGTTCAAAACTCCAACCTCTGATGCTCCATAGTACTACATCATACTTAGAAAAATTTTCAATAACTTAACACTTAAGTAAATTTATCCTTGGAGGACTTCGGAGCCAAGAGGGAAAGTAGGACAGGAGAAGGAAGCCTAAAACTTCAAAGTCTACCACACTTAGACCAATTTTAGAACCTGACTTCGGAGTTCATAGATAGGGCAAGACAGAAGGCATGAACTCCGAACTCCGAAACTCTGACAAAGGTGAAAAACACAAGGAAACACTTAGAATTTTTTGACTTAGTCATTTTTTGGGATTTTCCCTTGTACTTTTCAAAAGGTAGACATATGAAAACTATGAAAGATGTCTCTGATTGGTTATAAATTCAAATGAAATTTGGGGTAAAATGGGGCTTTTTAGAACTAGTAATTTTGGGCTCCAACAGGTTTGATTGACATATTATATAGCTTTTTCTTTGCCTAATTCATCATGTTGTGCTAGTAGAGCCCCTAACGCTACTGATGTTGCTTAAATATACAAAAGTAGAGGTTTTTCTTGAATAGGAGGCATAAGAATTGGAGGAGAGGTTAAATATTCCTTCAATTTGTCAAAATATGCTTGGCATCGAGCATCCCATCTTAATGTAACTTTTTTTCGAATAAGATGTGTAAAGGGATGAGATTTGTCTGCAAGTTGAGAAATAAAATGGTGAATGGCCTAAAGTTTCCCTTGTAAACTATGGAGCCCCTTTAGATTCTTTGGTGGAGGCATTTCCACTATGGCCTTTACTTTAGCTAGATCTACTTCAATACCTCTCATTAATACTATATATCCCAATAATTTTCTAGAAGTGACAACAAATACACACTTTTTGGGATTGAGTCGTACTTTGATATTGTTTTAGTCAATCAAAGATTTTGGGTAAGACCTGTAGATGTTCTTTTCTTTTTTTTGACTTACCAAGGAGATCATCCACATAGTACTCCATAATCTTATGAAGCATATCATGCAAGATCATTGTCATTTCTCGTTAATAGGTTGTGCCAACATTTTTGAGACCAAATGGCATGACTTGCCTTGATAGTAGGTACCCCATCGACAAATGAAGGTTGTTTTATGTTGATCCTCTTTAGCGATGTGGATTTGATTATAGCCTAAAAATCTATCCATAAGTGAGAGCATCTCATGTCCAGCAGTTAGATCTACAATAGTGTCAATATTTTATAACAGAAAGTCATCCATTGGACATGCTCTGTTTAGATCTCAGAAGTCTTTGTAGATACGGATGCCCACAGTTGGTTTGGAGACTAGGGCTATGTTGGATACCCATTCCAGATAGTCAATGGACCAAATGAATCCTAGTCTTAAGAACTTTTCAAGTTTTGTTTTCACCAAGAATGCGATATGTGGGTGCATGCTTCTTAGTTTCTACTTAGCTAGTTTGGCATCTAGATATACCATTAGATGATGCACCACTAAAGGATGGTCTAGACCAAGCATATCAACATAAGACCATGTAAAATTGTGGGAGCATTTATGAAAGAAAGTAGTGAAATCTTTCTTTTCCTTTAATGATATAGAAGCAACCAAAAATGTGATTTTTGGGTCGTTTGTTTTGCCCAAGTTTAGCTCCTAAGATTTTTCTACCAATAATGGAGATTTTTCAGGATAAAGAACATCTTCAGGAAGGTCAAATTCCCCATCCTCTAGTGCCTCAAAGAGATTTTCACTATTGGATGTGTCCTTTCCTTCTACTTTTTTAGGGTCTGATAGTGCCACATGGTGGTTTTCACTAGGGGACCTTTTTATTATATTACTTTTGTGATTGGGGGATTTGGCCTTATCACCGAAGTATGGTATGGTGTTAAGATCTATGATGAAACTAGATCTATGATCCCATAAAGGAATGTGTTCTCATAGTCCCATGAGTTCTACCAGTGCTTCCTCATTTTGAACGGTATCCAGAATAAGAGGACCTTGTTGTTCCCAATTGATTAGTTGGGGGTAGATGAGTGGTATGTTGGTGGATGTAAATGAAATCATGGAGTATAGGGTACATATGGAAGAGTTTTGGAAGAGTTGGATAATGTGTTTTAAAGAGTCTTCGCTGATATCCTCATTGGTGGTCACCATAGCAGTAAAATCTTTGGCTACCTCACTAAGAATAAATTCAAGATTTGAGGATACACACTTGACTAATCCATACCCAAGCCCATGAGATCCATGCCTCATTTTTGAAATTATAGGTTCTATGGTACCTTGTTCATGTAGCCCAAGTCTACCTTGCCCTTTGTAATCCATGTTTTTGACAGTTTGGAGTATATTAGCATATTTCTCTACCTGGGTAATAGGACTTGTTCCTCTTCATCCTTATACAACCATTGTGATAAATTTTCTTCAATTGATTCTTTGTCTAACATTCCCCAATGCTCAAATTTTGTTGGTTTGTATTTGATGACCACAACTGATACTGATCTTGAAGGTTGAGGTTTGCCATGTGATTTTGGAGAGAGTAGAAGTTAGCCTATGCAGAAAGATTCTTATAGGTTGTACTCTCCACACCCCTTGTCTTTGATTTGGACCTTGATCTCAGGAATTAGAATTTTTGAGACCTATATGGTAATGAAAGTTATGATGGGTCTCTATAGGATGATGGTGAGGATGCAATATCATTGTTAGGACAAAGGTTGGAACTCTTTACTTCCATCATCCTACAATATTGAAATGGACAGGGGCCAATGAAAATGGTAACTTCAGAGCCATCATAGGGAAATTTTATGTGTTGATGGTACATTCAAGGGACAACTTACATACTTTGCATCCATGAGCATCCTAGGAGCATATTGTAGGGGATATCAAGGTCCAAAACTTGGTAGGGAGTTTCCATTATTACAGGACCAACTTGAATTGGTAATTAGATGATACCCTTAGACTTACGTTTAGTGTCATTGTAGGCTTTGATAGTAGTATTTTTTTGTGAGTCTATGACATTGTCAGAATATCCCAGCTATCTTATTAATTTTAAAGTACAAAGTTTGAGTCCCGATCCACCATCTATAAGGACTCACTTTATTTTATGCTTGTGAATGAGTACTTTTAAATGGAGGGCGTTGCTATCTAAAGGACTATATGAAGGGATGTCTTTTTCAGTGATATGAGATGATGGGGTGAGGATAAGTGTCCTACCATGGCCTAAAATTGATTGGTATTGATGTTATTTTGGACACGTGACTTTTGGAGTGCTTTATCAAGGATTTGTTTATGTGTAGGGGTTTTATTCAAATGATCAAGAATCCTATATTGAGATGATGGAACTATGAATTGGATGTGGCTCCTTGAAGGGTTTTTCAACCTTGACATATGGTCATAGCACAGTCAGATGTTTTTGGTACAATGGTGATGATGGCAATTTGAGAATGGAATTCTTCAAGATGACCTATGATGGAGTCATAGGAAGTAGAGGCATTGTCATTATTTGTGTTGTTGGAGCCATTATTTTTGTTGTGGGTTTTACCATGGGCTAGAAAGGCATCTTGATATATACCCAAATCTGCCTTGGTTGTCTTTTTAGGGCATCCTACTACCACAATCTCTCCTTGGTCTATGAGGTCTTAGATGCAATTTTTGAGCCGCATACAATTTGATGTTTTATGTCCATTTGCCCTATGATACTAACAATATTCATTCTCATTGAACCATGGGGGTTTAACTTGATTTTTGTCATGTTATCTTATAGTGGGTCATTTTGTGAGATTTGATTGCACCAATTTGCATAAGGTGGATTCAATGGGTTCATATAAGGGAGTGAATCTTCATCTAGGTGTAAATGTTTGTTTAGATGGTCACTTAGGGATGGTAATGTTGTTATTTGTGGGTTGTGGGAATGAAGGTGTGGTATTTTGTTGGTTTTGAATATGTTTGACATCAGTTACACCATCATTTTCAACATTTTTATTCTTCACCTAGAATCAAGGTTTGTCATTAGTTTGGTTGTTGTTTTTGTCTTTATTGCCTTTGTAAATCTTTACTAAACCTTTAGTTATGAGGGATTTCTCAATAGTGACACCTTTGTCTATGATTTCATCAAACGTATTCATACATTGAATTTGCAAGTGAAAACCCATGTCTTGATTGAAGTTCTGAACAAATATGTTTACAAGTTATTTCTCAGGGATGGGATAAGAGAACTTACTAGTAAGATTCTTCCATCATTGAAGGAAGGTAGTGAAATATTATCCATTCCTTTTCTTGGTATTGCAAAGGTTTGTCATAGATACCTCATGTTTGATGTTATATGAAAAGTGTACAATGAATTTCTTGACAAGATCTTGAAATGTCTTAATGCCATGAGGTAAATGGGAAAACCATTTAATAGCCTTGCCTCCTAGACTTGATGGTTGATGTATGAGGATGAGGTGGAGATTTGAGAAATTTTTGGATGGATGAAGGATATTGATGGTGAGTAATAGGAAGTTTGAGGATTTAGTGGTGGAATGGTGGTTGTAACATGGGGGATGGGAACAAACATTTGTGGCTGACTGTGAGGTTGTAAGACATAAGTTGAAATTGAAGGTTGTGATACATTAGTATGAATGGGTTTACTAATGCTTCTATTGATGCAAAGATGAGATGGAGGATTAATTATGGGAAGTTGAGATGTTGATGAAGGATTTTGAGGATGATATGCAAATGGATCTTATGGCTTAAGATTGGAAATATCATTGTCCAAGGGTAGTTGAGCTCCATGTTGAGCCAACATGAGAAAGTATTTATCAGGATTAGCTACAAGCATTCGATGCATAAGTTCCATGTATTCAACATCTTGGGAAAATTCATGTAGGCATGGAGAAATTGTTGAAATAAGGTCAGATAACTGAGAGGAGGGGGTGAATAAGTTGTCACAAACTTTAACACTTGCAACAATTTATCTTCGTTATCACTTATTAACAAATAAATGATATAACCATGAATGCATAAATCAACAACACATGAGAAAAAACATAATCAACACACATAACACTAGGATTATTACGTGGAAACTTGGTTAAGGGAAAAACCACGGTGGGGGTTAACCTACAAGAAATTATACTCTGTTAAAAGTATTACAAATGGGGAAGGCACATGCCTTCAGAGCGCATTGCTCAGATCTCACTGCTCTAAGAGGCTCACTACCTACAAAGATGATTAGAAGAAGATTACATAATGTTTGAACTGATGAATAGCATCTACCAATGCAGAAATTTAGTTCTGGTTAAGCACAAAATATTGATCTTACACACTTAATCCTTACTCTGCCCTGTTTTACTCTTCGGCCATAATCCAAGCGTAGATCTTCACCTTCACACTTCTTCCTACCCTTTTTCGCACTTACTCCATCATCACATCACAATCAAACACCAAGACATTTGAATCCATCGGCTGTATATATCTACACCAAGAGATTCAATCAACTGTAGTCAGCTTCAAGAAAACTTAGAACATTTATTAAGAAATCAGCTCTGTTGGCTAAATCCATGCACAAACAACAATGTGGACCAAAAACTTATGTTCTCAAATCATCAATCATGTCAGCCAATACCATTGGTTATCACAAATTACTTAACCAACAACTTTTCTTCATCCGGACCAAGATCAAATACTAGGTTGACCTGTTCTTCTTCTGACTGTATTGACTAACTGGAACCTGATACTCAGATGCTTATAACTTTTGAATCCTTCATCACGAGAGGCTAAATTCCTGGATTTTGATAGTCCTGACAATCCTTATTACTCCCTCAGATCTGTAGCACACTATGATTTACCACTAGAGAGATTTGGACCAAGATACTGGACCTTGTCACATGCTCTATTTCTGACTACCTGAACTTAGACAAATCTTCATTTTGACTTCTAGTATGAACAAATTATGTAATGTGGATGTGTAAGATAGACTTAGTTGCCATCAATGACAACACCTGTAATGCATAGTAGTGTCTCTTGCCAATAATCTCCCCTTTACTATGTAGACTTATGGTTTTCACTATTCTCCAATGCTCCCCCTTTGTTGGATTCCTCATTTTTCACTGCTCTTCACTCCCCCTTTGACAGCAATGGAAAAGGCTAGACGTTTTGGATGTAACAATTCCATAACCTCACATTCCTCCACAATGAAGTGCATATGCAATACAGCTTTATAGCCAGGAGTGAATACTGCCTTGTGGTCTAGTAGTTCCAATATCTATAATTGAGCATCAAACTTGACAAAATCTGCATACCAAAATTCACCAAAAAATTTATGTACATGGGCATATATACAAACAACCCTATGACTTATTTACATAAGTTTGAACACATCACCAAAGACATTCCTCAACAGTGCCAACTCATTGTCCCAACTCTTCTTCATGCTATTCAAAACTGAGATGTGACCATTGAATAAGAATACTTGAGACTTTGCTTTCCACAAGTCAGTAGGATCACTTGACTTAGCAGCAGCTTGGGCTTCGGTCAAAGTATTGAACATTGCTTCCAATTTGGGGAAAATTAGTCCTCCAAGCTCACTCATCCTTTCCTCAATGCTCTCCTTCTCTTTTGTCAATTTCTTTATTTCTTCAATCAAGCTGATTGCCTGACACTCTTTGCTTGCCACAAATCCTATCACAGGATCAAAAGATTTGGATACACATGATAGTTTTTGCTTAGACTCCATTATTTTATCTTCAATATCCTCTATAACTTTAGGACAAGATAAGAAAAAATTATATACATTTCCTCCTTCTATAAGAGCATTTTGAATACTCTTTACACTAGTATTCAGCACAATTCTATCTACTCCAATCATCCCTTTTAGAGCATCAAATATTTTATCATTGAATTCATTTTGAACCTTGACCTCTGCAGACTTCTCTAGAGATTCAAAATGAGAACTTACTGAGTTTATTAGACTTTTCAATTGGCCGGAGGGAGATGTTGAAGAATCCTTCTGAAAGGTGGCCATGATCTTCTCCAAGATTCCTAATGCAAGACCAAGTAGCTCACTATCTTATATGTGAGACTTCAAAATATCTTCTCTTGCCTTAGCTTGTGTGAGAGAGGCCCACTTTATCTTCAAAACTAGTGAAAGACTATCCAAATTGATTGGACCTTTCAACTCTTCTGCAACTAGTTTATCATTTTCCAAAACTTCTTTCATTGCTTCTGCATTGTCTCTTGCCCAAGATGCTGATGTATCTATTTGAATCTTACCGGTACTATCAACCGGATTGTCCTGCTTGGGCACTTCATGAACCTTTGTAATCTCTTCTTCCTTTTCATTTTTATCCTTGGCCTTTTCTACTTCTTGATCCTTAGCTTCTTCTATTTCATGCTCTTTATTTTTCAATGAATCATCTTCATCTGTTTCAACATTCATCTCTATATCTTCTTTGCCAGATTGATCCAGAGGAGTTTGAATACCTACTGCATCATCAATTTTATCTGTCATCTTTACATCTTCTTTGTTTATTGCTTCCTCTTCCAGAATAGAGGAGTCATCTATCTCAATTTGCTACTCATCTTTCTGCTGCTCTTCATCATTCAGAATTCATGCATCCTCAGTATCAACCGGTTCTTCTATAACCACATAGAACTTGTTCTTTTCTAGTGCTTTCTTTAGAATCTATTTTGTTTCTTTAACAACTTCATCAATATCTCCAATCATCAATTTATTCATCATTTTGCTTTTGAAATCATTCTTGACCTCTTTAAAAAATTTATCTGCTTCTTTGTTGGAGATCACCAGACAAACTAGATAACACATGTTCCCTCAACTCCAAATCTTTATCTTTAGCAACCACTTTCCTTATTTCCAAAATGTTACTCAGACTCTTAGGAATTTTAAATAAAATTTCTACAAGAGCTCTATTGAATGTATTCAAGTATTTTACAGTGGCATCCTCCAAAATTCTCTTGTTTGCATCATCAAAAGTGTCATAGTATTTTATTTTGACTTCTACTGATTTGTGTGGATGCTCCTTAAATTTGGGTAGGGGCCTTTCAGTAATATCAACAATCAACGATGTGACCATTGCAAAAGATTACAAGTTCAAAGCTTCGTAGAAAAATACATTTTTCTTTCATAGAATTAGGGTTAGCTGATAATTTCACCAGTCGCACTTCAAATCCTCAAAATCTTAGCTCAGGTGCTCTTCTGCTTGCTCTCTTTGAATGCACAGTGATCTAAATGATGAAAGGATGAACTTTTCTTCTCTGCAAAACCTAATTCTCCATTGTAATAAATATGTTGCCCTAATTTCATCTAGTTACTCTATTTCTTGATGTAGTTTCTCATGAAACACTCCGCAAATCACCATATCTACTTCTTTTCTTCTAGAAATCATTTCAAATGATCTGTAATAACCCAAATTATCTTCTTTCATCATGTCAGATTCAAACACTCACTTATTGGCTGGGGAATTTGATTTTTAGTTTAGCCCCCCCTGAGCCAGAGCTCCCATTTTAGTCCCCTAAGGAATTCTCAGCACTGGATTCCAGTGTAGACCCATCACCATCATTACTTGCACTTTTCTTCATGCATGTCTTGTTCATTTCATTCTAGATCTCATTTGCACCAAATTTTCCCTTGCCTTTGTCTTGTCTCTACTCATCCAGTTTTCTATTTACCAGACCTCTTCTTTCATTATTCCTGCTTCTCCAAAATCTTGCAATATGACTGGATCAGTTACAATTGAAGCACACAACATTTCTTTGCCTGTTTGATTGATTTCCTCTTGATCTACACTGATTAGCCATATGTACAAATCTATTGCATGCAAAGCATTTGCCATTGAAAGAATTGCCATTTCCTCTATTGTTAGAGTTATTCATTATCATACTTTTGCATTCATTGGATCTATGGCCATACCTCTTACACTTGAAGCATTGACCGAAAAAGGATGGACCACTTTGATTTACTCTGCTTCTGTACTGAGTAGCTCTATGACCAAATATTTTGGAATTGAAATAATTTCCATTGAAAGATGGATACCTTTGACCATTAGGTTATCTTACCAGAGGTCTTCTAGGTCTATTTCTCCCATTCCTTGATTGAGAATTTCTTTGTCTGGATCCAGAGATTTCACCTTTCTCATACCCAAGACCATGCATATCATCAGCCTTCTTCTGACTTTCAAGCAGCACTTCAAGTTTAGCTAAGCTTATCTTAAACTTCTCCTTGTATTCATTTGCAACATCTAGGTCATGTCTGAGAATGACAATTTTCCTTTCAAGTTCCTCCTCATTATATCTGCATTCTTGTAGATCAGATTTTAGGTGACCAATTGTCCCGTCTATTCTGCATCATTCTTCTGTTCTTTCCTTCAGAGTTTGATTCAGGTTTTCTTCAGTCTTCTTCCTTTCCTCAATTTCTTTAGTCAGCCTCATCACCCCAGATTCCATCTCATGTTTAGAACAGAAACTTCTTTTGTCAGCTTCTCACATTCCTTTGTCTTTTCTTCCAAAGCCTCATTCATGTCATTTTCTTCAATAGAATTACCTAGCTGTTGAAGTAGCTCCTTCCTCTTTTCCATAGATTTTTTTAGTTTTTATTTTAACATCTCAATGCAATCATCAGCATCTTTAAGGTTCACTTTCAGTTCATTTACTTCTACTTTGGATTGATCAAGATCTTCTAAAGCCAATTGAAGTTGTTCTCTGAGTGAACCCATTGAAATACCTTCCTAGATCTTTCTCTAGCTGTTAAACTTCTTCAAAGGAACCTTTCTTTGATACCAATTATTGAAATAATGGCAGACAACTGAGAGGGGGGGGTGAATCAGTTGTCACAAACTTTAACACTTGTAGTAATTTATCTTCTTTACCACTTATTAAGAAATAAATGATATAACCATGAATGCATAAATCAACAACACACAAGAAGAAACATAATCAACACACATAACACCAAGATTTTTACGTGCAAACCTGGTTAAGGGAAAAACCACGGTGGGGGTTAACCCACAAGAAATTATACTGTATTAATAGTATTACAAAAGGGGAAGGCACATGCCTTTAGGGTACACTGCCCAAAGCTCACTGCTCTAAGAGGCTCACTTCCTACAAAGATGATTAGAAGAAGATTACAGAATGTTTGAACTAAGGAATAGCATCTTCCAATGCAGAAATTAGTTCCGGTTAAGCACAGAATACTGATCTTACAAACTTCATCCTTACTCTACCCTGTTTTACTCTTTGGCCATAATCTGAGAGTAGATCTTCACCTTTGCACTTCTTCCTACCCTTTTTCACACTTACTCCACCTTCACATCACAATCACACACCAAGACATTCAAATCCGTTGGCTATATATATTTGCATCAAGAGATTTAATCAACTGTAGTCATCTTCAAGAAAACTTAGAACATTTATTAAGAACTCTACTCTGTCAGCTGAATCCATGCACAAACAACAACGTGGACCAAAAACTTGTGTTCTCAAATCATCAATCATGTCAACTAATACTACTAGTTATCACAAATTACTTAACCAACAACTTTTCATCATCCAAACCAAGATCAAATACTAGGTCGGCCTATTCTTCTTCTGACTATACTAACTAACTGGAACCCAATACTTAGATGCTTATAACTTTTGAATCCTTCATAATGGGAGGGTAAATTCCTAGATTTAGATGGTCCTGACAATCCTTATTACTCCCTCAGATCTGCAGCACACTATGATTTACCACTGGAGAGATCCAGACCAAGATACTGCACCCTGTCACATGCTCTATTTCTAACTACCTAGACTTAGACAAATCTTCACTTTGACTTCCGGTATGAACAAATTATGTAATACGGATGTGTAAGATAGACTTAGTTGCCATCAATGACAACACCTGTCATGTATAGCAGTGTCTATTGCCAACATAAATGTCTTGATGATCTTGAGAACCTTGGTCTAAGATAGGTGCATTATAGTGATGATGGTTGAGAGTTTTCTTTATAGTCACTTGGGATAAAGATATGAGGTAGCATCCCATCTTCTTTTCCAACTTCCATATGAGTGATAGGCTTCTTGGTAAGGTCTATTTGAATTTTTGACTCCATAAACTTTCTTTCTTGTGAACGTGTGAGTGGTATGCAAAGAAAGGACTTGAGTAAAAGAAAATGAGATGAAAAGATGTGTCAATGTTTGGAAGAGAGAAAGAGAATGTGATTATAACTTGGGGTACTCCAAATTTGGACTTCGGTATCTTGGGGATGATGTTCGGGATGAGAAATCAAAATGGCCTTAGGTACAAATCTAGATCTTTTGATTGATGATAAATGATGATACCTTTAACTACTTATGAGAGATAACTACCTATGCAATAAAAAGGGTAAGGATTCTCCATTTCCTACTTGAGGTAGATAAGTTCTCAAGAAAAATAGGGAGTAAGATAAGGATTTTATTAACTCAAGAACAGTCAAGACTCCTAAGCTAATAAAATCCTTACCAAATCTATTCTGTAAACTCCTAAATACTGTGACCAAATGTGACATGTTTTCCAAAGGTTGACTTGGTGGAAATCTAACAAAAGTTGTGGATTAAGAGATTACTATAAGTAAGAAACACAAAGGTTGACACAACTTTCAAGGTATAAAATGATACAAAAGGTGCTAGACATTCACGGTTACAAGTGGTTATTATAGGTATTTCACAAGAAAAAGATGCCAATAACTTGATAACACTCCTAGATATTATTCAAGTAGGAGTGATTTCATAATGTTGGCCCACACAATAGAATACCTATCCATGTTCTTACCTAACTAAGAACACTTCACCTTGAGTGGATAGATAGGGATAAGGGTGTTGCACCCAATACCCCTTTCCTTGGAGGCTTGGATGCCGTATCCAAAGAAGACTTCTATATCAACTTCAAGGAGGTACAAATGGGGGTGGTTTGTGTCCCTTGTGCCACACTAGAAAATGGAAAGGTCTTATCTAGATTATTATAAGCTTTCTAGGGGAGTCCTAAATATATACAAGTTACTCTGAGGCACATGTCCATGAACACTAGTCTGTTGAAAGTATGTGACATAAGTTATTAAGTGAATGTCACGTCACCTTTTGTCCAGAATCACCCGGGGCCCAAGGTTGTGCCAATAACTACGTGACTAGATTGAGGTATAGTTTTTGTTCTCCCCCTTTTGATATACCCCACTAGAATGTGTGGTTGAGGTCATCCCTAGGGGTGAGGAAATCCCCTAGTAGGCCTCCTAATGAGAAAGATAGATACTAATTCCTTTTGATCCCTAGGTTCATAGTAGGCACAAGCGGAGCATATGCAATTTAGCACCACCTTAGGATTTAATCTAAACATGAAAAAGGAAGTGTAAGCTTTCTGATCTCCAAGGTCATGCGAAGTGCATCGAGAGAGCATACATCTTGACAAATCCCACAAGCATGACAAACAAATTCATTGTCCAACTAAACTAATTGGAATGCCTATTTTAGTGAAAAAAAATGGCTTCAATTCCTGCAAGTCAATGGATTAGTAGTTTTTTTTTGTTTTTTTGAACTTTGACAAGCGAGAGACAATTGTACACAAAATGTTAGTAGTTTGCATGAAAAAGTTTGGTCTTTGTCAATCGACTTCACCCTGCAACCAAAGACTTAGTAGCAAGAAGATATGGGAACTAAAAAAAAGAGATAGTAAATAAATCTGATATGACCAAAACAATGCAATCACTTACATATATCATTGTATTGTACCTGTATAGCTGCTATTTGACTACAAATACAACCTAGTAAAAAGACATGAAATGTGGAGCCACATAAATATTTCCAAAGGAGAGAATAAAATGAGAGACAACTTCAGAGGAAGAAAGGCCACAAATATTTTGTAGAAAGAGAAGATGTTCAGCATGTAAGAACCTTGTGCCCTAACAAATCATTGCTAGTGTGTACTACACATGAACAAAAAGACCATTACCATTCAATATCTTTAGATGGTAAGAAAAATCTTTTTTCCTTGCCAACTAGAATAGTTGTCTTAAAGTCTAGTCCAAGGAGGCCTAAAATTATAGATGAGTCCATCCTCAAGCTGCTTTGGACACATTCTCAAACTGACCTCAAGGATCCTGAATTAAGGGAAAGACATATAACTCAAGATATTTTTCAAGAAGTAAGGAAAATGCTGAAATTTAGTTTTGCAGATAAGTAGAAAGACAATTCATGGATTACTGAGCAAGGTGTGCAGGATCAAATTTGTAATGGACATAAGGTTTCAAGGCATATTGCTCAATAATTTTTTAAGGCAATTTAGGGAAAGTGTGACATGTGATTTGGCAAATGATCTATCTCAAACAGGGGATATTTAAACATTGTGTAACCTTACTAGAAAGAAAAGTTTATCCAGAAGATTAACATTAATTTACAATTACAGATGTAGACATTGGCAATTATAGAGAAATTACCTTGTCAGATTCTATTTGTGTGGAACTTATGAGCCATCTCTATTGTGAATATGGGTATTTAAAAACCAAAAATTTGATCCTGATAAATCAAATACAACGGAAAGAGTTTCTAAGCCACATACTCTAGTCCACCGAATATATTCATGCATCATCATCTGGTTTTCTATTAAGAGATCAATTATTGGTTCGAGGCATTTCTAAAAATAGGAGCAAAGACATTTTAGGTGAATTACTAATAGAATAAATTACAGTCAAAATATTAACTTGCATATTGCCACATTTTAGTAATTTCAAGCATATCTCAAATAATCTGCAGTAGATATTGTTAGAAATAAAACATTTTAAAAATAGAAAAAGAACAAAAAGAAAAAAAAAAGTGTCTCAATCTTGCATGGAAATAAAAAATAAAGCAAGCCAAGAATAAAAGATTTTATGATAGGTGAAAAGCAACTATTTTGAGAAGTATCTTTATATGAAGATAGAGATAAGTTTTTTATGAGATTTTATTAGACATTTCTAAAATGAAATGCTTTATCTCTAGAAGGTTCTCATATGCAATGTAATGTATATTGGTACTTTGGGATAGTCCTTTTGAGAGAGGTGAGAGTTAGTTTGCAAGTTTGTATGTTGCCAGAATGCTACCAAAATTCTTCTAGTTTGAGTTAAGGTGAAGACTCCTGTAAGAACTTGCATTGCAAGTATGTTGTAATATGTTTCAAGATTTGATAATACATTGTGCAGGTTTTGGAGTGTGGGTTTTTTCTCCTGAAATAGTTTTCCCTATGTATATCATTGTGTTATGGTTTTATTGTTATTCTGTTTATGCTATTTCATGTGTTTCTTGATATCTCTATAATATTTTATTTAAAATTTGCATAACCCTCCTCTCAAGGTTAGCGTAGGAAGCATTTCCGTACAGCTTTTCTTCCTTACAAGTGGTATCAGAGCCTGGCCATTTTTGGTTCTATTTGTTGGGTACAAGATTTTTTGAGCTAATCAAGTTTGAGTGGGAGCTTGTGCAAAGTATTTCATATTCTATATTGTAGATGGGGAGCACATATGGAAGAGTCAAGGTAGAGAAGTTTTTTGGCACAAATTTTGAAATGTGGAAGCTGAAGATGGAAGATCTATTGATTCATCAGGATCTATGTGATGTAGTGGATGAAAATGTCCAGAGGCATTTGAATCCATCTTTGCCTGCAAAAGATGATGTAATGGATAGAAAAGATAAAGGTCTCATAATAATATGCCTCACAGACTCAATTCTGATAAATGTTCACAAAGAACTCACTTCAAAAAAGCTATGGAAGAAGTTGGGTGAAATATCTCAAGCCAAATCTCTAGTAAATAAGATTTTCTTGAGGAAGAAGTTGTATTCCTTGAGAATGGAAGAAAACATATTTCTGAGCATCTGGAAACTTTTAATATGTTGGTGACTCAGTTGACCTCAGTTGGGGTTAAGATGGAAGAAGAAGAAAGGTGCCAAACTTTGTTGTGTTCACTACCAGACTCATGGGAGAGCCTAGTCATGGCCATTGGGAGCACTTCAGTCACTTTGAAGATGGAGGATGTTGTTGGTTTTCTACTCTCTGAAGAGATGAGAAGGAAGGTCTCTCTGAGTTCCAAAGAGGCTTTGAGTGTTTGAAGAAGACCAAAATAATGAGGCAAAGATGAGAAGCAGCATGGCCATTCCAAGTCCAAGAATAAGGGGAGATCAAAATCTCCTGGTAAGTCCAAGGCAATATGCTGAAACTGTGGCAAATCTGGGCACTTCTGAAAGGAATGTAAAGAAAAGAAAAAGCAAAAGAAGAAGCAAGATTTTGATTCTGAGTCTGAAAAGGAAGATGCAAATGCCTTTATTGCAGCCATGGCCACTCATGCAGGTGATAATTCATGGTTGATAGACTTAGGTGCATCTTTCCACATGACTCATAACAGAAACTGGTTTAGTAAGTATGAAAACTATGATGGTGGTAAGGTGTATTTGGGTGATAATTCTTTCCTTGATATTGTTGGCCATGGTAGTATTCATGTGAAATTTTCTAATGGTAGAGTTAGATAATTTGATGGTGTCTTGCATATCTTGGGACTAGCAACAAATTTATTATCCATTAGCAAGCTAATAGATGCAGGTGTGCATGTACAGTTTTCTGAAGCAGGTGTGAAAATGATGAGAGGTGCTATGGTGATAGCAAGAGGAAGTAGATTGGGTACATTGTACCAACTTGATGCATGCACAGTTGAGTACAATAACACTTCTGATAAAATTAAGCCAATAACTACTTCGCTGAAAAAAGAGATAGTTTCCTCTTCTGCAGATGGTTGTGGCTTCTAGGTACCCAAGGGTGCTCTGTCTACCAAATCAAAGTTGTCTATAGAGAAGACCATGTTATGGCACCAAAGGCTTGGCCACATTGGAGAGAAGGGTTTGAAAGCCTTGAAAAATAAGAACCTGGTTGAGGGGTTAAATGATTGTAATATGGAATTTGATTTATGTGAACATTGTGTTTATGGCAAATAGAACCGCGTTTAGTTTTACTCGTCTTCTCATAAGTCTTCATGTATCTTAGATCTAATTCATTCAGATGTATTTGGTCCTGTTGATGTTGCTTCTATTGGTAAATTAGTTTATTATGTTACTTTCATTGATGATTTCAGTAGGAGAACATGGGTATATTTTTTAAAGAGTAAATCTAAAGTTTTCATTCATTTTAAGGAGTTCAAGGCTTTGGTAGAAACTCATATTGGAAAGAAAACTAAATGTTTGAGGAATGAAAATGGCAGTGAGTACTGTTCTACAAATTTTGACAGATTTTTTATAGATTGCAGGATTAAAAGACAAAAGATAACTCCATATTCTCCACAACAGAATGGAGTTGCAAAAAGAATGAATAGAATGTTGATGGAGAAGGCTAGGAACATGTTGAGTGGAGCTGGTCTAGAAAAAAAATTTTGGGCTGAAGTTGTTGCCACTGCTTGTTATTTGATCAATAGATCTCCTACATCAGCACTCGTTGATAAAATGCCAATCAAGGCATGGTCAGGGAAAAAGCCTTCACTTAGAGATCTGAGAGTTTTTGGTTGTGAGGCATATGCACATGTGCCTAAGGAGAATAGAACAAAGTTGGATTCTAAGGCTATCAAATGTATCTTAATCGGTTACAATTATGGTGTGAAAGGATACAAGCTTTGGGATCCTATTGTACAAAAGCTAATTTTTTTCCAGAAGTGTTATTTTTAGAGAGACTAAATCTTCTTCTGTTACTTTTCAGCCAGAACAGCATAAAGAAATTGAACAAAAAGAGGATGTGATTCAACTTCCTTCTACGCTTGAAAAAGTTGAATTGAGGCCCCAAGATAGACAAGAAGTTGAGGAGAGCTCATCAAGCTCTGAATCTTCAGAAGAGGAAGAAGAGGAGCGAATGGAAGAACCTCCACCTCATCTTATTTGAAGGTCTACAAGGCATAAGCAACCACCTGAAAGGTATGTGTATTCACCAAATGATTGGAAATGTATATTTTCTTTGAGAACTAACATTGATGAACTGAGATCTGTGCAAGAGGCTTTAGGTATGAATGATCTAGAGTCCTATAAAATAGCCATGGATGAAGAGATGGAACCCTTGAAAGAAATGATACATGGGACTTAGTATCATTGCCTGAAGGATGGAAACCTGTTGGATGTAAATGGGTGTTTAAGAAAAAGATTGGTTCATATGGAAATGTTGAAAAGTATAAGGCACTATTGGTTGTGAAGGGATACTCTCAAGTTGAGGGTATTGATTACAGTGAGATCTTTTCTCTTGTTGCTAAAATGACATCCATTCAATTTTTATTATTTATTGCAGTAGCTTATGACTTAGAGGTTGAACAAATGGATGTGAAAACTAGTTTCCTTCATGGTGATTTGGAGGAAGAAATATTTATGACATAGCAAGAGCACTACGTGGTGAAAGGTAAAAGCAAGTTGGTTTATAAGTTAAAGAAATCTCTGTATGGCCTTAAACAAAGTCCTAGGATGTGGTACCAGAAGTTCGATACATATGTGTTGAGTTTTTGATTTATGTGGTCTAAATCTAATCATTGTGTAGATTTTAAATTTGATGGTGATCATTTCTTGGTAATTGCTTTATCTGTTGATGACATTTTGTTTATTGGGAAAGGCAAAGGTTTGATTACAAAATTAAAATCTCAGCTCTCTGTGAAATTTGAAATGAAAGATCTTGGTGCAGTAAAACACATACTTGGGATGGAGATCAAAAGAGATCGTGAGAACAAAAAGCTATGGCTTGGCCAGAGTAAGTATGTTTGTTCAATTTTGAAAAGGTTTAACATGCAGTATTGTAAACCACTTTGTGTTCCTGTTACATTGGGAATGAAGCTCTCTATTTCACAATGTCCTGCATCCCCATCAAAGATGGAAGACATGTGCAGAGTGCCTTACCAGAGTACAGTTGAGAGCTTAATGTATGCTATGGTCTATACAAGACTAGACATTGCCCAAGTAGTGGGAGTTCTTTTTCATTTTATGTCTAATCCTAGAAGAGTGCATTGGGATGTAGTTAAAATGGTCTTCAGATATTTGTGGGGTACAACAGAGTACTCTATATGTTTTCATGGTACAGGAGATCATCATTCCTTGAGTATTCATGGTTTTGTGGATTCAAACTGGGCTGGTGATGTCAATAGTAGAAGGTCCACTAGTGCATATGTATTTACACTTAATGGTGGTGCAATCAGTTGGATGAGCAAGCGATAGGCTGTGGTCGCTTTGTCCACTACAGAGGCAAAGTATATGGCAGCTACTCATGCATGTAAAGAAGCCATTTGGCTGAAACATTTGTGTTTAGATATTGGGTTGAAACATGGTGCAATTACAATTTATTCCGATAGTCAAAGTGCAATCTGCCTTGCAAAGAACCTGACTTTTCATGCCAGGACCAAACACATTGATGTTCAGTATCACTTTGTGAGAGATATGGTCAAGGATGGCAGGGTGAAGTTGGAAAAGGTAGAGACTGTGGCAAATGTTGCAGATGCATTAACAAAGCTTATGAGCATAGTGAAGTTTAGATGGTGTTCCAAATTAATGGGTCTTTCAGCCCCAGGAAATTAACTACCTATTTTCTATTGGCTTATGCAAGGTGTTTGACAAGTGGGAGAATGTTATAAATAAAGCATTTTAAAAATAGAAAAAAAATAAAAAGCTAAAAACAAAAACAAAAAAAAAAGTGTTTCAACCTTGCATGGAAATAAAAAATAAAGCAAGCCAAGAATAGAAGATTTTATCATAGGTGAAAAGCGGCTATTTTGAGAAGTATCTTTATATGGAGATAGAGATAAGTTTTTTATGAGATTTTATTAGATATTTCTAAAAAGAAATGCTTTATGTCTAGAAGGTTCTCATATGCAATGTAATATATATTGGTACTTTGAGATAGTCATTTTGAGAGAGGTGAGAGTTAGTTTGCAAGTTTGTATGTTACTGGAATGCTATTGAAATTCCTCTAATTTGAGTTGAGGTGAAAACTCCTGTAAGAACTTGCATTGCAAGTTTGTTGTAATCTATTTCAAGATTTGATAATACATTGTGCAGGTTTTGGAGTGTGGGGTTTTTCTCCTGAAAGGGTTTTCCCTACATATATCACTGTTTTATGGTTTTATTGTCATTCTATTTATGTTATTTCATGTGTTTCTTGATATCTCTATAATATTTTATTCAAAATTTGAATAACCCTCCTCTCAAGGTTAGCGTAGGAATCATCTCCACACACCTTTGCTTCCTTACATATATAAATAAGCAATTTCAAACAAATTGCAAGCAAAAACACATCACAATCAAAATCTTAGCTTGCATATCTACACACTTTAGTGACTTCATGCAGATTTCTTGCTTATATACACATTTTTGTACCTTTAGGAAAATTACAAACAATATGAGGTAGAATTCATCAAGTAATATCAGAGAAATTACATACAAAAAATGTCATAATTGAAATCTCAACTTGCATACCTAGGACAAACTGCAAATAAAAGCTTCACAATCCAAATTATAATTTGCACACCTAATAATTTCAATTAAAGTGCAAACAATTTGAGATGGAATTCATCAATAAATTTTAAGGCAATTTGCAAACAAACCTGAGGAAAAATTAAATTTTATAATCATAGTCTAACAACAAGTAACAAAACATTAAATGTATAAGGATCACAATTGATAATACTCAGGGATTATTTAAGAGTAGAATATGGTGCTAGTGATTAAAACGATGCTAAAAGAAAAAATATGATCCTCATTTCCTTTCCTTTCACATACATACATATTAGTCTGTTGTACTGATGCATTGTATTCACTGCCTTGGAAGTTTTTACTCTAGTCAATGATTGCAAAAACCACAGTGATTTAAAACTCACAAAATCACAAAATGCGGGTGGATCACCAGGCGTGCAAGAATGTAAGAGATAAATTTACATATGAAGTCCAATGAAAGATAACCAAACAACAATTATACCTTCCTTCGCAAACAAATTTTACCTCACCGATCAACCATATTGAAGTGCACCCAAACTCTAACGGATATGGTCCTTCGATATGTGGATATATGGATTTCTCAACTCAATAGCATAACTTTGGTCTCTCAAAATGAATGAATTAAATGCAGCATCATAATTTTTTGAAAATGAGACATGATCCTTTGGTCTGGAAGAAGATTTATTTATAGATTTCTAAAAATGAAGATCAATGGTGGAAAATGATTGGAGAGATATGTTGGTTTCCAAAATGACTACTACACAAAACTCTAAAACATTTCTATATCACCTAGGCTAAGGATTCTCATCAGGGTGATAGAAAGAGGTTTATCAACAACTTAAGGGTGATTTTGGCCAACTAACAGGAGTGGGTAGACTCCTCTACTCTTTCAGCTTCGCTTAAACTCTAGAAGGATATTTCAAGGGGTATACCTAAGCATGTATTGACATCAAAACAATATGAACAATTAAAAATTGTTTAAACAACCAAACCCAAATCATTTTCTTAGCCCCAAAATTTTTCACTAAGCTTAGAACAAATGGTTGTTACAAGACCCCTAAATAGCTGATGAAGGAAATCCTATAGAATGAGGTTACATTTGGAAATACTACTATGTCTAAAGATAGATATAAATTTTTATTTTAAAATATTGGGTGATCACAGGCTTCTCAGACCGGTGGCTATCTGTTGGGCTACAGAGTGTCACATTCAATAGAGGAATACAACTACAAAAAATTATATGATTGTCTATTTAAAGATTCAAATGCATGAAAATAAATACCAAATCACTGAGAATGCTTAATAATCCAACACCAAACCATATTCTTCCTTATGCAATACTAAATGGTCATTTACAGAAATTCAAAATGAATTAAGAGCTGTCACACTTATCAAAATCAGAGCTTACAATCACAGCACCAAATGTGGCAAGAGAAAACTATAACTATGATTAAGTTACCTAGGAAGAACATCTATAGCTCAATGGAGATAAATAGTGATTCAATACAAAAATTACAAAATATGTAACATATATTTCATAGTTGTTTCATGAAGAATAAAAACTTCAAAACTGATCTTTTATTTTCAGCCTCTAAATTTTTGAACCTGTCGAGAGAACAATGAGCAATTGACCAACCCCTAATATCACTAAAACAAAAACATATATAACATTTCAGCTCTATGTGCCATTCGAAGCACTGCACTTATCCAATTAGTACACCCATGCTTCATTGAATTTAGGCCACTGTGATGTTAGAAAATCTACATGTTTGGAAGCCTGCCCATTCCCTGACATGCCTGTAATTGACAGAAGAAGATTTCCCACACTCTTTGGGTACCTAAAGTATTGAAGAGGGAAGGTTGAATTTATGTTTTGGTACGATTAAATCTATTTCATCTATTTTGTCCTCTAATTGTGTATAGGTGCATTGAATATTTTCACTATGTCAACCACCTACATAATCTTGGCATGTAGAACATTAATGTTGAGTATAAGATTACCTGTGCAATCCTGCAATAATGGTGCAATCTCAGTAATTTGCCCCATCCCTGACAAGCCTTTACAACACTTTAAATGTGTTGTCCATTTTTCCTTTTTGGGCCCTCTTTGAATTTGGCCATTCCAGAAGAATTCAAAATTCTACCTGATTATCTTTGTTACGTATGAAAAAGGGGGATGAGGGTTTGATAGGATTTTTTAGCTAGATCCTCCTTTCACTACACACATTCAAGGATAATTAACTGAGTTGAATCACAACTTCTATAAGAGGATTCACCTACAGGTTGGTTGTCACTTGGAATGATAGGGAAATTTGGAAATTGATGATTAATGTGTTAATTTAAGCCCAATTATGTTCAAAACCTTAATTATGCAAAATCGTGAACAAACAGACAAATTCTGACAAATGCTCACACACAAAGATGGTAAATGAAGATCAAATACACACCAGATTTTCTTCAGAGTTTTTCAGACTCCTTTTTCTACTGATTATCCCTATTTCAAAGATTTCTACTTCTATAAACCCGGAGGGCAAAGGGACTAGCGCCCAAGCCCTAACAGTGCTCTTTTTCACTTCTTTTCATCAGATCTAAAATCCTTATGCTCTACAACACTCCTCTGAAACTCCACACTTTGCAATCCGATACCTGTCACCTACAATCACAAGAAGAGGGGTTGGGGGTTGTGGTGTTTAGGAGCTTGCCTTGGTCAAGCCCTGGAATGGCATTCAAGCCTTCCAACATTGTTGTTAGATAGAGAGTGCATATATCATTGGTTATCTCAAATCATCAATCATGTCAGCCAATACCATTGGTTATCACAAATTACTTAACCAACAACTTTTCTTCATCCAGACCAAGATCAAATACTAGGTTGACCTGTTCTTCTTCTGACTGTATTGACTAACTGGAACCTGATACTCAGATGCTTATAACTTTTGAATCCTTCATCACGAGAGGCTAAATTCCTAGATTTTGATAGTCCTGACAATCCTTATTACTCCCTCAGATCTGCAGCACACTATGATTTACCACTAGAGAGATTTGGACCAAGATACTGGACCTTGTCACATGCTCTATTTCTGACTACCTGAACTTAGACAAATCTTCATTTTGACTTCTAGTATGAACAAATTATGTAATGCGGATGTGTAAGATAGACTTAGTTGCCATCAATGACAACACCTGTAATGCATAGTAGTGTCTCTTGCCAATAATCTCCCCTTTACTATGTAGACTTATGGTTTTCACTATTCTCCAATGCTCCCCCTTTGTTGGATTCCTCATTTTTCACTGCTCTTCACTCCCCCTTTGACAGCAATGGAAAAGGCTAGACGTTTTGGATGTAACAATTCCATAACCTCACATTCCTCCACAATGAAGTGCATATGCAATACAGCTTTATAGCCAGGAGTGAATACTGCCTTGTGGTCTAGTAGTTCCAATATCTATAATTGAGCATCAAACTTGACAAAATCTGCATACTGAAATTCACCAAAAAATTTATGTACATGGGCATATATACAAACAACCCTATGACTTATTTACATAAGTTTTAACACATCACCAAAGACATTCCTCAACGGTGCCAACTCATTGTCCCAACTCTTCTTCATGCTATTCAAAACTGAGATGTGACCATTGAATAAGAATACTTGAGACTTTGCTTTCCACAAGTCAGTAGGATCACTTGACTTAGCAGCAGCTTGGGCTTCGGTCAAAGTATTGAACATTGCTTCCAATTTGGGGAAAATTAGTCCTCCGAGCTCACTCATCCTTTCCTCAATGCTCTCCTTCTCTTTTGTCAATTTCTTTATTTCTTCAATCAAGCTGATTGCCTGACACTCTTTGCTTGCCACAAATCCTATCACAGGATCAAAAGATTTGGATACACATGATAGTTTTTGCTTAGACTCCATTATTTTATCTTCAATATCCTATATAACTTTAGGACAAGATAAGAAAAAATTATATACATTTCCTCCTTCTGTAAGAGCATTTTGAATACTCTTTACACTGGTATTCAGCACAATTCTATCTACTCCAATCATCCCTTTTAGAGCATCAAATATTTTATCATTGAATTCATTTTGAACCTTGACCTCTGCAGACTTCTCTAGAGATTCAAAATGAGAACTTACTGAGTTTATTAGACTTTTCAATTGGCCGGAGGGAGATGTTGAAGAATCCTTCTGAAAGGTGGCCATGATCTTCTCCAAGATTCCTGATGCAAGACCAAGTAGCTCACTATCTTATATGTGAGACTTCAAAATATCTTCTCTTGCCTTAGCTTGTGTGAGAGAGGCCCACTTTATCTTCAAAACTAGTGAAAGACTATCCAAATTGATTGGACCTTTCAACTCTTCTGCAACTAGTTTATCATTTTCCAAAACTTCTTTCATTGCTTCTGCATTATCTCTTGCCCAAGATGCTGATGTATCTATTTGAATCTTACCGGTACTATCAACCGGATTGTCCTGCTTGGGCACTTCATGAACCTTTGTAATCTCTTCTTCCTTTTCATTTTTATCCTTGGCCTTTTCTACTTCTTGATCCTTAGCTTCTTCTATTTCATGCTCTTTATTTTTCAATGAATCATCTTCATCTGTTTCAACATTCATCTCTATATCTTCTTTGCCAGATTGATCCAGAGGAGTTTGAATACCTACTGCATCATCAATTTTATCTGTCATCTTTACATCTTCTTTGTTTATTGCTTCCTCTTCCAGAATAGAGGAGTCATCTATCTCAATTTGCTACTCATCTTTCTGCTGCTCTTCATCATTCAGAATTCATGCATCCTCAGTATCAACTGGTTCTTCTATAACCACATAGAACTTGTTCTTTTCTAGTGCTTTCTTTAGAATCTATTTTGTTTCTTTAACAACTTCATCAATATCTCCAATCATCAATTTATTCATCGTTTTGCTTTTGAAATCGTTCTTGACCTCTTTAAAAAATTTATCTGCTTCTTTGTTGGAGATCACCAGACAAACTAGATAACACATGTTCCCTCAACTCCAAATCTTTATCTTTAGCAACCACTTTCCTTATTTCCAAAATGTTACTCAGACTCTTAGGAATTTTAAATAAAATTTCTACAAGAGCTCTACTGAATGTATTCAAGTATTTTACAGTGGCATCCTCCAAAATTCTCTTGTTTGCATCATCAAAAGTGTCATAGTATTTTATTATGGGTTTCAGATTCCCGTGAATTGTCACAGTATTCAAAACTTCTTGTATAGACAAAGTGGATTTTCTAGCTTGGGTTTTTGTCTTTTGTCTTTTGTCTTTTACAATCAATTTAGGAATTCTTTCCCTAGAATGCATCATACTCTAAAAATAGTTGAAGTAACCCTATATTGTAGTTTTATGTGCTTTAGAGTCACCAATGTTGTTCAAGTGCTCTCTTATCTGTATAGCAACAAGTTTATCATTTGTCCAACACATGCTTTTCTTGTCGGGCAACTCATTCGTGAAATAGGAGAATAAACACAAGACTAGTGTACCATATTTGAAGGTGTTCTTTTTATCCTTCTTAACCTTATTCAAAATTTCCATTAGCTAGTTCTGTAGCAACTCACATAAGTCATAATCTGCATTTTCCCTTAACATTTTGTATGCAGCATATATGGCCATTCCAGACACAAAGTTCTCCCTGCTGGAGTGATAAATCTTGTATCCAATCATCATTGAAGAAAATTTGACATCCAGATCAGTAATGTCATTGATAGTCATTTCCCTTTTGTCAAATTTGGCACCGGTTGCATCAGTTACAGTTTGGTTCTTTACATATTTTAGCATGGGTAAACCACTGGTTAAATTTAACCCAGTTACAACCCTGATGGCATCCTTTGTAATCTTGAATGGTTTCAATAGTCATATAAACTCATCATGTGTTCGACTCAGCACATACCGGACCCATCTTTATCGAAGGATGAAAACGCTATAATTTGAATGAAATGTTTATCATGCAATGCCTTATACTCAGGTTTAAGACCATGAATTTCATCCCTTAGATGATTCTTGAACAAATCTACAAACCTTGAGTCCCCAAATTCATCCATGCTCGCATGAATATAGGCCCTAATATCTTCAACATGTAATACACCATATGAAATATTTGAAAATACACCTAACGGGTTGACTTCTAATGATTTGTGTGGATGCTCCTTAAATTTGGGTAGGGGCCTTTCAGTAATATCAACAATCAATGATGTGACCATTGCAAAAGATTACAAGTTCAAAGCTTCGTAGAAAAATACATTTTTCTTTCATAGAATTAGGGTTAGCTGATAATTTCACCGGTCGCACTTCAAATCCTCAAAATCTTAGCTCAGGTGCTCTTCTGCTTGCTCTCTTTGAATGCACAGTGATCTAAATGATGAAAGGATGAACTTTTCTTCTCTGCAAAACCTAATTCTCCATTGTAATAAATATGTTGCCCTAATTTCATCTAGTTACTCTATTTCTTGATGTAGTTTCTCATGAAACACTCCGCAAATCACCATATCTACTTCTTTTCTTCTAGAAATCATTTCAAATGATCTGTAATAACCCAAATTATCTTCTTTCATCATGTCAGATTCAAACACTCACTTATTGGCTGGGGAATTTGATTTTTAGTGTAGCCCCCCCTAAGCCAGAGCTCCCATTTTAGTCCCCTAAGGAATTCTCAACACTGGATTCCAGTGTAGACCCATCACCATCATTACTTGCACTTTTCTTCATGCATGTCTTGTTCATTTCATTCTAGATCTCATTTGCACCAAATTTTCCCTTGCCTTTGTCTTGTCTCTACTCATCCAGTTTTCTATTTACCAGACCTCTTCTTTCATTATTCCTGCTTCTCCAAAATCTTGCAATATGACTGGATCAGTTACAATTGAAGCACACAACATTTCTTTTCCTGTTTGATTGATTTCCTCTTGATCTACACTGATTAGCCATATGTACAAATCTATTGCATGCAAAGCATTTGCCATTGAAAGAATTGCCATTTCCTCTATTGTTAGAGTTATTCATTATCATACTTCTGCATTCATTGGATCTATGGCCATAGCTCTTACACTTGAAGCATTGACCGAAAAAGGATGGACCACTTTGATTTACTCTGCTTCTGTACTGAGTAGCTCTATGACCAAATATTTTGCAATTGAAATAATTTCCATTGAAAGATGGATACCTTTGACCATTAGGTTATCTTACCAGAGGTCTTCTAGGTCTATTTCTCCCATTCCTTGATTGAGAATTTCTTTGTCTGGATCCAGAGATTTCACCTTTCTCATACCCAAGACCATGCGTATCATCAGCCTTCTTCTGACTCTCAAGCAGCACTTCAAGTTTAGCTAAGCTTATCTTGAACTTCTCCTTGTATTCATTTGCAACATCTAGGTCATGTCTGAGAATGACAATTTTCCTTTCAAGTTCCTCCTCATTATATCTGCATTCTTGTAGATCAGATTTTAGGTGACCAATTGTCCCGTCTATTCTGCATCATTCTTCTGTTCTTTCCTTCAGAGTTTGATTCAGGTTTTCTTCAATCTTCTTCCTTTCCTCAATTTCTTTAGTCAGCCTCATCACCCCAGATTCCATCTCATGTTTAGAACAGAAACTTCTTTTGTCAGCTTCTCACATTCCTTTGTCTTTTCTTCCAAAGCCTCATTCATGTCATTTTCTTCAGTAGAATTACCTAGATGTTGAAGTAGCTCCTTCCTCTTTTCCATAGATTTTTTTCGTTTTTATTTTAACATCTCAATGCAATCATCAGCATCTTTAAGGTTCACTTTTAGTTCATTTACTTCTACTTTGGATTGATCAAGATCTTCTAAAGCCAATTGAAGTTGTTCTCTGAGTGAACCCATTGAAATACCTTCCTAGATCTTTCTCTAGCTGTTAAACTTCTTCAAAGGAACCTTTCTTTGATACCAATTATTGAAATAATGGCAGACAACTGAGAGGGGGGGTGAATCAGTTGTCACAAACTTTAACACTTGTAGTAATTTATCTTCTTTACCACTTATTAAGAAATAAATGATATAACCATGAATGCATAAATCAACAACACACAAGAAGAAACATAATCAACACACATAACACCAAGATTTTTACGTGCAAACCTGGTTAAGGGAAAAACCACGGTGGGGGTTAACCCACAAGAAATTATACTGTATTAATAGTATTACAAAAGGGGAAGGCACATGCCTTTAGGGTACACTGCCCAAAGCTCACTGCTCTAAGAGGCTCACTTCCTACAAAGATGATTAGAAGAAGATTACAGAATGTTTGAACTAAGGAATAGCATCTCCCAATGCAGAAATTAGTTCCGGTTAAGCACAGAATACTGATCTTACACACTTCATCCTTACTCTACCCTGTTTTACTCTTTGGCCATAATCTGAGAGTAGATCTTCACCTTTGCACTTCTTCCTACCCTTTTTCACACTTACTCCACCTTCACATCACAATCACACACCAAGACATTCAAATCCATTGGCTATATATATTTACATCAAGAGATTTAATCAACTGTAGTCATCTTCAAGAAAACTTAGAACATTTATTAAGAACTCTACTCTGTCAGCTGAATCCATGCACAAACAACAACGCGGACCAAAAACTTGTGTTCTCAAATCATCAATCATGTCAACTAATACTACTAGTTATCACAAATTACTTAACCAACAACTTTTCATCATCCAAACCAAGATCAAATACTAGGTCGGCCTGTTCTTCTTCTGACTATACTAACTAACTGGAACCCAATACTTAGATGCTTATAACTTTTGAATCCTTCATAATGGGAGGGTAAATTCCTAGATTTAGATGGTCCTGACAATCCTTATTACTCCCTCAGATCTGCAGCACACTATGATTTACCACTGGAGAGATCCAGACCAAGATACTGCACCCTGTCACATGCTCTATTTCTAACTACCTAGACTTAGACAAATCTTCACTTTGGCTTCCGGTATGAACAAATTATGTAATGCGGATGTGTAAGATAGACTTAGTTGCCATCAATGACAACACCTGTCATGTATAGCAGTGTCTATTGCCAACATAAATGTCTTGATGATCTTGAGAACCTTGGTCTAAGATAGGTGCATTATAGTGATGATGGTTGAGAGTTTTCTTTATAGTCACTTGGGATAAAGATATGAGGTAGCATCCCATCTTCTTTTCCAACTTCCATATGAGGGATAGGCTTCTTGGTAAGGTCTATTTGAATTTTTGACTCCATAAACTTTCTTTCTTGTGAACGTGTGAGTGGTATGCAAAGAAAGGACTTGAGTAAAAGAAAATGAGATGAAAAGATGTGTCAATGTTTGGAAGAGAGAAAGAGAATGTGATTATAACTTGGGGTACTCCAAATTTGGACTTCGGTATCTTGGGGATGATGTTCGGGATGAGAAATCAAAATGGACTTAGGTACAAATCTAGATCCTTTGATTGATGATAAATGATGATACCTTTAACTACTTATGAGAGATAACTACCTATGCAATAAAAAGGGTAAGGATTCTCCATTTCCTACTTGAGGTAGATAAGTTCTCAAGAAAAATAGGGAGTAAGATAAGGATTTTATTAACTCAAGAACAGTCAAGACTCCTAAGCTAATAAAATCCTTACCAAATCTATTCTGTAAACTCCTAAATACTGTGACCAAATGTGACATGTTTTCCAAAGGTTGACTTGGTGGAAATCTAACAAAAGTTGTGGATTAAGAGATTACTATAAGTAAGAAACACAAAGGTTGACACAACTTTCAAGGTATAAAATGATACAAAAGGTGCTAGACATTCACGGTTACAAGTGGTTATTATAGGTATTTCACAAGAAAAAGATGCCAATAACTTGATAACAATCCTAGATATTATTCAAGTAGGAGTGATTTCATAATGTTGGCCCACACAATAGAATACCTATCCATGTTCTTACCTAACTAAGAACACTTCACCTTGAGTGGATAGATAGGCATAAGGGTGTTGCACCCAATACCCCTTTCCTTGGAGGCTTGGATGCCGTATCCAAAGAAGACTTCTATATCAACTTCAAGGAGGTACAAATGGGGGTGGTTTGTGTCCCTTGTGCCACACTAGAAAATGGAAAGGTCTTATCTAGATTATTATAAGCTTTCTAGGGGAGTCCTAAATATATACAAGTTACTCTGAGGCACATGTCCATGAACACTAGTCTGTTGAAAGTATGTGACATAAGTTATTAAGTGAATGTCACGTCACCTTTTGTCCAGAATCACCCGGGGCCCAAGGTTGTGCCAATAACTACGTGACTAGATTGAGGTATAGTTTTTGTTCTCCCCCTTTTGATATACCCCACTAGAATGTGTGGTTGAGGTCATCCCTAGGGGTGAGGAAATCCCCTAGTAGGCCTCCTAATGAGAAAGATAGATACTAATTCCTTTTGATCCCTAGGTTCATAGTAGGCACAAGCGGAGAGCATATGCAATTTAGCACCACCTTAGGATTTAATCTAAACATGAAAAAGGAAGTGTAAGCTTTCTGATCTCCAAGGTCATGCGAAGTGCATCGAGAGAGCATACATCTTGACAAATCCCACAAGCATGACAAACAAATTCATTGTCCAACTAAACTAATTGGAATGCCTATTTTAGTGAAAAAAAATGGCTTCAATTCCTGCAAGTCAATGGATTAGTAGTTTTTTTTTGTTTTTTTGAACTTTGACAAGCGAGAGACAATTGTACACAAAATGTTAGTAGTTTGCATGAAAAAGTTTGGTCTTTGTCAATCGACTTCACCATGCAACCAAAGACTTAGTAGAAAGAAGATATGGGAACTAAAAAAAAGAGATAGTAAATAAATCTGATATGACCAAAACAATGCAATCACTTACATATATCATTGTATTGTACCTGTATAGCTGCTATTTGACTACAAATACAACCTAGTAAAAAGACATGAAATGTGGAGCCACATAAATATTTCCAAAGGAGAGAATAAAATGAGAGATAACTTCAAACGAAGAAAGGCCACAAATATTTTGTAGAAAGAGAAGATGTTCAGCATGTAAGAACCTTGTGCCCTAACAGATCATTACTAGTGTGTACTACACATGAACAAAAAGACCATTACCATTCAATATCTTTAGATGGTAAGAAAAATCTTTTTTCCTTGCCAACTAGAATAGTTGTCTTAAAGTCTAGTCCAAGGAGGCCTAAAATTATAGATGAGTCCATCCTCAAGCTGCTTTGGACACATTCTCAAACTGACCTCAAGGATCCTGAATTAAGGGAAAGACATATAACTCAAGATATTTTTCAAGAAGTAAGGAAAAGGCCGAAATTTAGTTTTGCAGATAAGTAGAAAGACAATTCATGGATTACTGAGCAAGGTGTGCAGGATCAAATTTGTAATGGACATAAGGTTTCAAGGCATATTGCTCAATAATTTTTTAAGGCAATTTAGGGAAAGTGTGACATGTGATTTGGCAAATGATCTATCTCAAACAGGGGATATTTAAACATTGTGTAACCTTACTAGAAAGAAAAGTTTATCAAGAAGATTAACATTAATTTACAATTACAGATGTAGACATTGGCAATTATAGAGAAATTACCTTGTCAGATTCTATTTGTGTGGAACTTACGAGCCATCTCTATTGTGAATATGGGTATTTAAAAACCAAAAATTTGATCCTGATAAATCAAATACAACGGAAAGAGTTTCTAAGCCACATACTCTAGTCCACCGAATATATTCATGCATCATCATCTGGTTTTCTATTAAGAGATCAATTATTGGTTCGAGGCATTTCTAAAAATAGGAGCAAAGACATTTTAGGTGAATTACTAATAGAATAAATTACAGTCAAAATCTTAACTTGCATATTGCCACATTTTAGTAATTTCAAGCATATCTCAAATAATCTGCAGCAGATATTGTTAGAAATAAAACATTTTAAAAATAGAAAAAGAACAAAAAGAAAAAAAAAAGTGTCTCAATCTTGCATGGAAATAAAAAAGAAAGCAAGCCAAGAATAAAAGATTTTATGATAGGTGAAAAGCAGCTATTTTGAGAAGTATCTTTATATGAAGATAGAGATAAGTTTTTTATGAGATTTTATTAGACATTTCTAAAATGAAATGCTTTATCTCTAGAAGGTTCTCATATGCAATGTAATGTATATTGGTACTTTGGGATAGTCCTTTTGAGAGAGGTGAGAGTTAGTTTGCAAGTTTGTATGTTGCCAGAATGCTACCAAAATTCTTCTAGTTTGAGTTAAGGTGAAGACTCCTGTAAGAACTTGCATTGCAAGTATGTTGTAATATGTTTCAAGATTTGATAATACATTGTGCAGGTTTTGGAGTGTGGGTTTTTTCTCCTGAAATAGTTTTCCCTATGTATATCATTGTGTTATGGTTTTATTGTTATTCTGTTTATGCTATTTCATGTGTTTCTTGATATCTCTATAATATTTTATTTAAAATTTGCATAACCCTCCTCTCGAGGTTAGTGTAGGAAGCATTTCCGTACAGCTTTTCTTCCTTACAAGTGGTATCAGAGCCTGGCCATTTTTGGTTCTATTTGTTGGGTACAAGATTTTTTGAGCTAATCAAGTTTGAGTGGGAGCTTGTGCAAAGTATTTCATATTCTATATTGTAGATGGGGAGCACATATGGAAGAGTCGAGGTAGAGAAGTTTTCTGGCACAAATTTTGAAATGTGGAAGCTGAAGATGGAAGATCTATTGATTCATCAGGATCTATGTGATGCAGTGGATGAAAATGTCCAGAGGCATTCGAATCCATCTTTGCCTGCAAAAGATGATGTAATGGATAGAAAAGATCAAGGTCTCATAATAATATGCCTCACAGACTCAATTCTGATAAATGTTCACAAAGAACTCACTTCAAAAAAGCTATGGAAGAAGTTGGGTGAAATATCTCAAGCCAAATCTCTAGTAAATAAGATTTTCTTGAGGAAGAAGTTGTATTCCTTGAGAATGGAAGAAAACATATTTCTGAGCATCTGGAAACTTTTAATATGTTGGTGACTCAGTTGACCTCAGTTGGGGTTAAGATGGAAGAAGAAGAAAGGTGCCAAACTTTGTTGTGTTCACTACCAGACTCATGGGAGAGCCTAGTCATGGCCATTGGGAGCACTTCAGTCACTTTAAAGATGGAGGATGTTGTTGGTTTTCTACTCTCTGAAGAGATGAGAAGGAAGGTCTCTCTGAGTTCCAAAGAGGCTTTGAGTGTTTGAAGAAGACCAAAATAATGAGGCAAAGATGAGAAGCAGCATGGCCGTTCCAAGTCCAAGAATAAGGGGAGATCAAAATCTCCTGGTAAGTCCAAGGCAATATGCTGGAACTGTGGCAAATCTGGGCACTTCTGAAAGGAATGTAAAGAAAAGAAAAAGCAGAAGAAGAAGCAAGATTTTGATTCTGAGTTTGAAAAGGAAGATGCAAATGCCTTTATTGCAGCCATGGCCACTCATGCAGGTGATAATTCATGGTTGATAGACTTAGGTGCATCTTTCCACATGACTCATAACAGAAACTGGTTTAGTAAGTATGAAAACTATGATGGTGGTAAGGTGTATTTGGGTGATAATTCTTTCCTTGATATTGTTGGCCATGGTAGTATTCATGTGAAATTTTCTAATGGTAGAGTTAGATAATTTGATGGTGTCTTGCATATCCTGGGACTAGCAAGAAATTTATTATCCATTAGCAAGCTAATAGATGCAGGTGTGCATGTACAGTTTTCTGAAGCAGGTGTGAAAATGATGAGAGGTGCTATGGTGATAGCAAGAGGAAGTAGATTGGGTACATTGTACCAACTTGATGCATGCACAGTTGAGTACAATAACACTTCTGATAAAATTAAGCCAATAACTACTTCACTGAAAAAAGAGATGGTTTCCTCTTCTGCAGATGGTTGTGGCTTCTAGGTACCCAAGGGTGCTCTGTTTACCAAATCAAAGTTGTCTATAGAGAAGACCATGTTATGGCACCAAAGGCTTGGCCACATTGGAGAGAAGGGTTTGAAAGCCTTGAAAAATAAGAACCTGGTTGAGGGGTTAAATGATTGTAATATGGAATTTGATTTATGTGAACATTGTGTTTATGGCAAATAGAACCGCATTTAGTTTTACTCGTCTTCTCATAAGTCTTCATGTATCTTAGATCTAATTCATTCAGATGTATTTGGTCCTGTTGATGTTGCTTCTATTGGTAAATTAGTTTATTATGTTACTTTCATTGATGATTTCAGTAGGAGAACATGGGTATATTTTTTAAAGAGTAAATCTAAAGTTTTCATTCATTTTAAGGAGTTCAAGGCTTTGGTAGAAACTCATATTGGAAAGAAAACTAAATGTTTGAGGACTGAAAATGGCGGTGAGTACTGTTCTACAAATTTTGACAGATTTTTTACAGATTGCAGGATTAAAAGACAAAAGATAACTCCATATTCTCCACAACAGAATGGAGTTGCAAAAAGAATGAACAGAATGTTGATGGAGAAGGCTAGGAGGATGTTGAGTGGAGCTGGTCTAGAACAAAAATTTTGGGCTGAAGTTGTTGCCACTGCTTGTTATTTGATCAATAGATCTCCTACATCAGCACTCGTTGATAAAATGCCAATCAAGGCATGGTCAGGGAAAAAGCCTTCACTTAGAGATCTGAGAGTTTTTGGTTGTGAGGCATATGCACATGTGCCTAAGGAGAAGAGAACAAAGTTGGATTCTAAGGCTATCAAATGTATCTTAATCGGTTACAATTATGGTGTGAAAGGATACAAGCTTTGGGATCCTATTGTACAAAAGGTAATTTTTTTCCAGAAGTGTTATTTTTAGAGAGACTAAATCTTCTTCTGTTACTTTTCAGCCAGAACAGCGTAAAGAAATTGAACAAAAAGAGGGTGTGATTCAACTTCCTTCTACGCTTGAAAAAGTTGAATTGAGGCCCCAAGATAGACAAGAAGTTGAGGAGAGCTCATCAAGCTCTGAATCTTCAGAAGAGGAAGAAGAGGAGCGAATGGAAGAACCTCCACCTCATCTTATTTGAAGGTCTACAAGGCATAAGCAACCACCTGAAAGGTATGGGTATTCACCAAATGATTGGAAATGTATATTTTCTTTGAGAACTAACATTGATGAACTGAGATCTGTGCAAGAGGCTTTAGGTATGAATGATCTAGAGTCCTATAAAATAGCCATGGATGAAGAGATGGAACCCTTGAAAGAAATGATACATGGGACTTAGTATCATTGCCCGAAGGATGGAAACCTGTTGGATGTAAATGGGTGTTTAAGAAAAAGATTGGTTCATATGGAAATGTTGAAAAGTATAAGGCACTATTGGTTGTGAAGGGATACTCTCAGGTTGAGGGTATTGATTACAGTGAGATCTTTTCTCTTGTTGCTAAAATGACATCCATTCAATTTTTATTATTTATTGCAGTAGCTTATGACTTAGAGGTTGAACAAATGGATGTGAAAACTAGTTTCCTTCATGGTGATTTGGAGGAAGAAATATTTATGACATAGCAAGAGCACTACGTGGTGAAAGGTAAAAGCAAGTTGGTTTATAAGTTAAAGAAATCTCTGTATGGCCTTAAACAAAGTCCTAGGATGTGGTACCAGAAGTTTGATACATATGTGTTGAGTTTTTGATTTATGTGGTCTAAATCTAATCATTGTGTAGATTTTAAATTTGATGGTGATCGTTTCTTGGTAATTGCTTTATCTGTTGATGACATTTTGTTTATTGGGAAAGGCAAAGGTTTGATTACAAAATTAAAATCTCAGCTCTCTGCGAAATTTGAAATGAAAGATCTTGGTGCAGTAAAACACATACTTGGGATGGAGATCAAAAGATATCGTGAGAACAAAAAGCTATGGCTTGGCCAGAGTAAGTATGTTTGTTCAATTTTGAAAAGGTTTAACATGCAGTATTGTAAACCACTTTGTGTTCCTGTTACATTGGGAATGAAGCTCTCTATTTCACAATGTCCTGCATCCCCATCAGAGATGGAAGACATGTGCAGAGTGCCTTACCAGAGTAAAGTTGAGAGCTTAATGTATGCTATGGTCTGTACAAGACTAGACATTGCCCAAGTAGTGGGAGTTCTTTTTCATTTTATGTCTAATCCTAGAAGAGTGCATTGGGATGTAGTTAAAATGGTCTTCAGATATTTGTGGGGTACAACAGAGTACTCTATATGTTTTCATGGTACAGGAGATCATCATTCCTTGAGTATTCATGGTTTTGTGGATTCAAACTGGGCTGGTGATGTCAATAGTAGAAGGTCCACTAGTGCATATGTATTTACACTTAATGGTGGTGCAATCAGTTGGATGAGAAAGCGATAGGCTGTGGTCGCTTTGTCCACTACAGAGGCAAAGTATATGGCAGCTACTCATGCATGTAAAGAAGCCATTTGGCTGAAACATTTGTGTTTAGATATTGGGTTGAAACATGGTGCAATTACAATTTATTCCGACAGTCAAAGTGCAATCTGCCTTGCAAAGAACCTGACTTTTCATGCCAGGACCAAACACATTGATGTTCAGTATCACTTTGTGAGAGATATGGTCAAGGATGGCAGGGTGAAGTTGGAAAAGGTAGAGACTGTGGCAAATGTTGCAGATGCATTAACAAAGCCTATGAGCATAGTGAAGTTTAGATGGTGTTCCAAATTAATGGGTCTTTCAGCCCCAGGAAATTAACTACCTATTTTCTATTGGCTTATGCAAGGTGTTTGACAAGTGGGAGAATGTTATAAATAAAGCATTTTAAAAATAGAAAAAAAATAAAAAGATAAAAACAAAAACAAAAAAAAAAGTGTTTCAACCTTGCATGGAAATAAAAAATAAAGCAAGCCAAGAATAGAAGATTTTATCATAGGTGAAAAGCGGCTATTTTGAGAAGTATCTTTATATGGAGATAGAGATAAGTTTTTTATGAGATTTTATTAGATATTTCTAAAAAGAAATGCTTTATGTCTAGAAGGTTCTCATATGCAATGTAATATATATTGGTACTTTGAGATAGTCATTTTGAGAGAGGTGAGAGTTAGTTTGCAAGTTTGTATGTTACTGGAATGCTGTTGAAATTCCTCTAATTTGAGTTGAGGTGAAGACTCCTGTAAGAACTTGCATTGCAAGTTTGTTGTAATCTGTTTCAAGATTTGATAATACATTGTGCAGGTTTTGGAGTGTGGGGTTTTTCTCCTGAAAGGGTTTTCCCTACATATATCACTGTTTTATGGTTTTATTGTCATTCTATTTATGTTATTTCATGTGTTTCTTGATATCTCTATAATATTTTATTCAAAATTTGAATAACCCTCCTCTCAAGGTTAGCGTAGGAATCATCTCCACACACCTTTGCTTCCTTACATATATAAATAAGCAATTTCAAACAAATTGCAAGCAAAAACACATCACAATCAAAATCTTAGCTTGCATATCTACACACTTTAGTGACTTCATGCAGATTTCTTGCTTATATACACATTTTTGTACCTTTAGGCAAATTACAAACAATATGAGGTAGAATTCATCAAGTAATATTAGAGAAATTACATACAAAAAATGTCGTAATTGAAATCTCAACTTGCATACCTAGGACAAACTGCAAATAAAAGCTTCACAATCCAAATTATAATTTGCACACCTAATAATTTCAATTAAAGTGCAAACAATTTGAGATGGAATTCATCAATAAATTTTAAGGCAATTTGCAAACAAACCTGAGGAAAAATTAAATTTTATAATCATAGTCTAACAACAAGTAACAAAACATTAAATGTATAAGGATCACAATTGATAATACTCAGGGATTATTTAAGAGTAGAATATGGTGCTAGTGATTAAAACGATGCTAAAAGAAAAAATATGATCCTCATTTCCTTTCCTTTCACATACATACATATTAGTCTGTTGTACTGATGCATTGTATTCACTGCCTTGGAAGTTTTTACTCTAGTCAATGATTGCAAAAACCATAGTGATTTAAAACTCACAAAATCACAAAATGCGGGTGGATCACCAGGCGTGCAAGAATGTAAGAGATAAATTTACATATGAAGTCCAATGAAAGATAACCAAACAACAATTATACCTTCCTTCGCAAACAAATTTTACCTCACCGATCGACCATATTGAAGTGCACCCAAACTACAATGGATATGGTCCTTCAATATGTGGATATATGGATTTCTCAACTCAATAGCATAACTTTGGTCTCTCAAAATGAATGAATTAAATGCAGCATCATAATTTTTTGAAAATGAGACATGATCCTTTGGTCTGGAAGAAGATTTATTTATAGATTTCTAAAAATGAAGATCAATGGTGGAAAATGATTGGAGAGATATGTTGGTTTCCAAAATGACTACTACACAAAACTCTAAAACATTTCTATATCACCTAGGCTAAGGATTCTCATCAGGGTGATAGAAAGAGGTTTATCAACAACTTAAGGGTGATTTTGGCCAACTAACAGGAGTGGGTAGACTCCTCTACTCTTTGAGCTTGGCTTAAACTCTAGAAGGATATTTCAAGGGGTATACCTAAGCATGTATTGACATCAAAACAATATGAACAATTAAAAATTGTTTAAACAACCAAACCCAAATCATTTTCTTAGCCCCAAAATTTTTCACTAAGCTAAGAACAAATGGTTGTTACAAGACCCCTAAATAGCTGATGAAGGCAATCCTATAGAATGAGGTTGCATTTGGAAATACTACTATGTCTAAAGATAGATATAAATTTTTATTTTAAAATATTGGGTGATCACAGGCTTCTCAGACCGGTGGCTATCTGTTGGGCTACAGAGTGTCACATTCAATAGAGGAATACAACTACAAAAAATTATATGATTGTCTATTTAAAGATTCAAATGCATGAAAATAAATACCAAATCACTGAGAATGCTTAATAATCCAACACCAAACCATATTCTTCCTTATGCAATACTAAATGGTCATTTACAGAAATTCAAAATGAATTAAGAGCTGTCACACTCATCCAAATCAGAGCTTACAATCACAGCACCAAATGTGGCAAGAGAAAACTATAACTATGATTAAGTTTCCTAGGAAGAACATCTATAGCTCAATGGAGATAAATAGTGATTCAATACAAAAATTACAAAATATGTAACATATATTTCATAGTTGTTTCATGAAGAATAAAAACTTCAAAACTGATCTTTTATTTTCAGCCTCTAAATTTTTGAACCTGTCGAGAGAACAATGAGCAATTGACCAACCCCTAATATCACTAAAACAAAAACATATATAACATTTCAGCTCTATGCGCCATTCCAATCACTGCACTTATCCAATTAGTACACCCATGCTTCATTGAATTTAGCCCACTGTAATGTTAGAAAATCTACATGTTTGGAAGCCTGCCCATTCCCTGACATGCCTGTAATTGACAAAAGAAGATTTCCCACACTCTTTGGGTACCTAAAGTATTGAAGAGGGAAGGTTGAATTTATGTTTTGGTACGATTAAATCTATTTCATCTATTTTGTCCTCTAATTGTGTATAGGTGCATTGAATATTTTCACTATGTCAACCACCTACATAATCTTGGCATGTAGAACATTAATGTTGAGTATAAGATTACTTGTGCAATCCTGCAATAATGGTGCAATCTCAGTAATTTGCCCCATCCCTGACAAGCCTTTACAACACTTTAAATGTGTTGTCCATTTTTCCTTTTTGGGCCCTCTTTGAATTTGGCCATTCCAGAAGAATTCAAAATTCTACCTGATTATCTTTGTTACGTATGAAAAAGGGGGATGAGGGTTTGATAGGATTTTTTAGCTAGATCCTCCTTTCACTACACACATTCAAGGACAATTAACTGAGTTGAATCACAACTTCTATAAGAGGATTCACCTACAGGTTGGTTGTCACTTGGAATGATAGGGAAATTTGGAAATTGATGATTAATGTGTTAATTTAAGCCCAATTATGTTCAAAACCTTAATTATGCAAAATCGTGAACAAACAGACAAATTCTGACAAATGCTCACACACAAAGATGGTAAATGAAGATCAAATACACACCAGATTTTCTTCAGAGTTTTTCAGACTCCTTTTTCTACTGATTATCCTTATTTCAAAGATTTCTACTTCTATAAACCCGGAGGGCAAAGGGACTAGCGCCCAAGCCCTAACAGTGCTCTTTTTCACTTCTTTTCATCAGATCTAAAATCCTTATGCTCTACAACACTCCTCTGAAACTCCACACTTTGCGATCCGATACCTGTCACCTACAATCACAAGAAGAGGGGTTGGGGGTTGTGGTGTTTAGGAGCTTGCCTTGGTCAAGCCATGGAATGGCATTCAAGCCTTCCAACATTGTTGTTAGATAGAGAGTGCATATATCCTTGTAGGAGAAAGGCAAAAAAAATGATAGATGATTGATTCAAACACAAATAGATATCACCTCAAAGGTGTAGCTCTCATGGAGATGAAACTCTTTCATGCCATGAGGAGATGGATTGATGAAGCCAAATCTGCAATAAACAAACAAAATAACAACACAAGTCTTCTCTGTAGCACAATGAAAGCCTTGAATATCCTTAGCATAAGATCACAAGTTCGCATTATCCATCTAGTTTACAAATGAAGTACTAAACATGATTATACATGCATTCCCATTACAAATTTCATAATTTAGACTTAATATGTCAGCAAGGAAACCTTTTAACAGTCACAAAACCAACATTCAAACTTGGGACCCCGCCAAAATAGGGTAGGACAAGGGCCCGAGCACCCTTTCCCCATGATCTATTTTGGATCAGGGTTAAGGCTCAACAATGTCCCTCAAGCCCCATTTGACATGGCTTTCAGGCCATTTTTGTCTCAGGAGTTCATTCTAACATGCATGATGAAAAATAATGGACCTGAGAGCTAAACGTAGGAGGTAAAAGTCCTACAGAGACATTTTATGACATAAAATTTAGCCCCCACTTTAATGTATGTATGATCTTACAAGTCATACATGCATTAAAGTATGGTCAAAACATAGCAAACATGCCAAGAACTTGAAGCTAATGCATACACAAAGATTGAAGAACTATTTCTAGCCCCTAGTCTCAGGTAGACATTAGAGAAAACATGCCACAAACATGCCAAACATAATGAAGATAGTAACAGGCATGCAAAACATGGAGAAGATAGTAATAGGCACACAAGGCACAGAGAAGATAGTATTGAAGACATGCAAAACATGATGAATACAATGATATTTCTTTTTCATTTTCATATATATATGAATGCAGATACATGCAAAGTAAAAATGCAACACACAACCTCAATATGTAGGAGGAGCATTTAGCCACACCCTTGAGATTACATATGGGGGAGAAGACACACCAAACAAATCCCAAAGTGTAGGAGGGCCATTTTGCCACACCCTTGAGACTACACTTGAGAACAAGCACGCCATACAAAACCCCAAAGCATAAGAGGGGCATTTCGCCACACCCTTCAAATTATGCTTGGGAGAAAACACACCATACAAAGTTTCAGTGTAGGAGGGACAGTTCACCACACCCTTAAAATTACACACGGGGGAAAACACACAAAAGACACAAAAAACATGAGCATTGTATAGCATGCCAGAGACATATTATATGTCTTAAACATGACAAACAAGGCGATGGAAGGAACTTATTGCTAAGCCTCCACCATCTCAAACACGCTATAGGCACCTAAAGGTTGGGCTTATGCCACACCGCCAAAGACACAATTAAGGGAGGATAGTCTCAGATACAACCCCACCTACTTGGAGGACTTTTGAAATAAAAAGGATGTACACTAGCTCAAGTGATACACCATCCCTGCCTCTACAGAGGGATTTAAAATAAAAGGATATGCACGATATCCCACCTCCATAAAGGGCTTCTTGATTGCAATATAGAATAAAGATGTGCACTCATGTCAGAGATACAACATCCCGCCTCTGTAGAGGGCTTACAAACACACTTCATTAGTACCAAAATCATCAAACAACTTACCTTATATGCCCCCACCTTAAGCTGGTTGATATCATGTACCGATATCAAGCACGTTAAGGTAGAAAGAAAACACACAAGGGAACAAGAGCTATGCATGAAAACAAAGAATCCAAGGCTACACAAACAGGTTCAAGTTCAAGGATATCTTTGGGGTTTAAACTGTAGACATCTCAAAACTGAGTGTAACAACAAGGCGAGACACCCAAAACAATCAAAGTGCAAGGAGCGGATGTATTGCTATGATTTGTTATCAAAGATAAGACAACATCAAAATATCACATGGTGTGATTCTACTAGCCAAGCATCGGATATATAAATCAACCCCGTCTTCATATATGGACTAGGTCCGTTTTGCTTTGCTCGCTAAAGGGACACGTAGTCCATATCAGTAGATGTTTGTTTTCGTCATCCATCAACTAGATAGAATCACTAGCAGAAGGTAAACAATAAAACAAGAGAGGAGAACAAGTGTCTTAGGGACAATCATGTAGGAGGATGCCCCCAAGTCATCAACCACAACTCTATGTGCCTAAGACACAACACACATCAATAAAATAGAGGAGAGGCAAGATAGAAGAATGATGATACAAATAGAAGAATGGTCACAATAGAGACAGTCTCCCAGTATCCTTGACCTTACAAGAGTATCAAGGGTCATCCAAGGAGACCTAAACAACACATAACACATCACGGGGGAACACAACAAAATAATAACAACATATATATCTAGGAGGATGCCACCCTTGAGAGCAACTAGAATAGGTGATACAACGAGTGTGGCTTAAGGAGGGAGAAATACTTGGTTCAATGGGATATTTCCTGGTAGACAATCCATGTCTATCATCTCAGGATATATCATATTTAGTATTAAACTTATTGATATTGTAGTAGCATTAGTACACTTATTCACTACCCTCTTAGGAGGTGGAAGAAGTGATTTGTTTTGAGTGATCCCGACATCCATCCATAATGGATTTAATTTGATAGACCTTTCCTCATCCACTAGTGCTGCATCTTTTAAAGAGAGCATAGGAATGAAAGGAAGGTAAGCTGTTGTGAGGAGAATTGTTGGTGACTATATCTTTAGTGATGTTCAAAGGATATGCAACCAAAGGAGAGGTATCCAAGGTTTTCACATCCTTGTTGATATCCAAGGGACTTTAACATTCAACCAAAGGAAGGAGATCCAGGATCTTCACTTCCTTAGTGATGTCTAGAGTACTTGAATATTGAACTAAAGGAGGAAGATCGATAGAATGATCCAGAGTCTTCATGCACTATGGTAGGGAGAGAAATTTTAATATTGGTAGATGAATGTTCATTATCTATCCATGGAATGTTCTTTGTTGGAGGAGGTTCTTTGTTCACTAATGCTTCATCTTGGCCAGAGAGAGCATTGGAATAAAGAGATGGTGGTGGTTCTTCATGGACTAATGCTTTGTCTTGGCCAGAGAGAGCATTGGAATGAAGAGATGGTGATGTGATGTCAAGGGATGTGTCAATGAATTCATTCTCTTGCGACAAAGTGTCCTCATAAGTGGGAACAACTTTGGGAAAGAGATCATAAGGTAAAACTAAGTTATCATCACATGTATTAGCAATAAGATGCATAGTGGAATGTCCAGTAGAGATAAAGTTGTCTAGGGCTTCATCTAACATATTGAAGTCATCACTACTAAGCGATGCAACGTATTTATTATTATCTATGAGTTTAGTGAGATCATCTAATATTGGAGGATATCTTCCCATGAGATTTGTGAAACTATCAAAATCAGATATACAACAAATGGTTTCATATGTGGAACACATAAGAATATCAACATCATAGATATATGCAATTTGTTTTAAGACTTGAGGATATTCATGAGTAAATTTGGAAAATTATCAATGTCTATAATGTATGCAAACAAAACTTCCAAAGAGGAATGACAAGATGCATCCATGATGAATAGATTGAGGAAATCAGGTTTTTAAATAGAAAAACTCACAAATTTCACAATCAACCAAGTAATTAATAATTCTACACAACAAAGCGAGAGAAGTGAGATTGTTTCACCTAAGCCCTTGTTTGAGGGAAATGGGTACTAAAAGACACATGGAGTCCACAAAAAAAAAAAATGGATAGGAGGAAAGAGGGCTACACAACAAGGCTCAATTGATGGTTTTTTAAATGTTTTGATCGAGAAGATGCAAACAGAGTGTATAAACACCTAGTGTTGAAATACGCAATGTGTATTTTAACAAACGTGCTACTTTTCACAAAAAGCTATGAAATGAAACAAAATTTTCAAATGACCAATGAATGTATACTTTAATATGAGTGCAAGATCTGAAATGAAATATGTCTAAGATGAATGAAATAAAACAACACCAATCTATGCTTGTTTATACTTCTAAAATACTCAATTCTATAATGCAGAAAAATTTGTCACAACACAGCAATCTTGCAATTCTATATGAAAGATTAACCAAAACATAGTAAAAATGCAAGGATTTTTGAAACCCTAATAGTGAAATTAAGGCATGAAAATATGCAAAATGATGAATGTATGAAGTCTAATAAGATTTAATATGCAAAATAACTCAGATTAGATTTTAAAATGATGCAAGAATCCTACAATACTCAATGCAAGTCAAATTTTAAGGATGAATGAATATGCCTCTTTTTGTTGAAATACACAATGTGAAAATGCAAATTTTCAAATGTAGATGCAAAAACACTCTATGATGAAACACTACAGTCCAAAATTAGATTTGAATAAGTGTTTAAAAGAGTAGTAAAATATGAAACAAGATTTTAACCACAAACCTTAGCTATTGCAAAGACTAGGTTATATGAAAAATGCACAATTTCAAGCAAATTCAAAGAAATGAAGTATGAAAATGCAAGGTAAACAATTATAGAATGATGTGCTACTATAATTTATATCAGATCTGATGTAAAAATCAGAGATTAGATAAAATGCAATGAAATTGATGCAAACTATACCCTAATGCAAGCCTAGGATGCCATTTTTTTCAAAATTTTTAAATTTTTCAATTTTTTGTAGATTTTCAAATGCAATATGATGAGAATAAACTGAATGAATGCAAATCTAAAGTACAACACTCAGCAAGGTACAAAATTTAATAAAAACATGGGTTCACCAAAATCTTATGTATGAAAAAGGGGGATGAGGGTTTGATAGGATTATTTAGCTAGATCCTCCTTTCACCATACACATTCAAGGACAGTTAACTGAGTTGAAACACAAGTTTTGTAAGACGATTCACCTAGAGGTTGGTTGTAACTTGTAATGATACAGAAATTTAGAAATTGATGATTAATGTGTTAATTTAAGCCCAATTATGCTCAAAACACTAATTATGCAAAATCATGAACAAATGAGCAAATTCTAACAAATGTTCACAAACAGAGATGGTAAATGAAGATCAGATACACACCAAATTTTGAAGTTTACAATCATAAAATGTCGGGGGCAAAGGGACTCATGACAAAGCCCAAGGTAGGATTTTCTTCGGGGGTTTCCAGACTCCTACTATTGATTATCCATGTTCTGGAGATTTCTTCTTCTGCAAACCTCAAGGGGAAAGAGAGTAGTGCCCAAGCCCCAACAATACTCTTTTCCACTTCTTTTTGTTAGATCCAATATCCTTATGCTCTGGAACACTTCTTTGCAACTCCACTCTTCACGATCTGATACCTATCACCTGCAATCAAAAGAAGAGGGGTAGGGGGTTGTGGTGTTTAGGAGCTTGCCTCAGTCAAGCCCTGCTATGCCATTCAAGCCTTCCAACATTGTTGTTAGATAGAGAGTTCATATCCTTGTAGGACAAAGGCAAAAAAATTGATAAATGATTGATTGAAACACAAATAGATACCACCTTGGAGGTGTAGCTCTCACAGAGATGAAACTCTTTCATGTCATGAGGAGATGGATTGATGAAGCCAAGTCTGCAGTAAACAAACACAATAACAACACAAGTCTGCTCTGTAGCACAATGAAAGCCTTAAATATCCTTAGCATAAGATCACAAGTTTGCATAATCCATCTAATTTACAAATGAAGTCCTAAACATGATTATATATGCATTCGTGTTACAAATTTTGTAATTCAAACTTAAGATGTTAGCAAGGAAACCTTTTAATAATCACAAAACCAATATTTAGATTTGGGACCCCACCAAAATAGGGCAGGACAAGGGTGCAAGTACCCTTGCCCCAGGACCTATTTTGGGTTAGGATTAAGGCTCAATAATGTCCCTCAAGCCCCATTTGACATGGGTTTCAATCTATTTTGTCTCAGGAGTTAATTCTAATATGCATGATAGAAAACAAGGGACCCAGGAGCTAAACTTAGGAGGTAAAAATCCTAGGGGAACATTTTATGACATAACAATCTTCATTTTTCCTTTATTGGCCTTTAGGTTGGTCAGTGATGTACTCTGTCGGCAAACTAACAAGTTCATGAACTAACATTTTCTTCGATAATGTACTCTGTCACTTTTCCATTCATTTATTCACTTTATGGGCAAAATATCCTTTTCACAAACCAATGAAAACCTTTCTTTTTCTTTTCAGCACTAATTCTTCACGTTGGGCCTCTCCTTTGCCTTATAAACATAATTTTAAAATGGTAAACTATATTTCCTCTACTTTTCTCTTCCTTTTCCACCTTTTTCTTTGCTATTAGCAGATCTTTACTTTGCCAAACTTCTTCCTTTTTCTATTTCTTACTTGACTATTTTCTCCTTAGCTGATATTTCCTTTCACCTTAGTTAGCAAATTTTTCCTACGGCAAGCTATCTTTCTCTCTTCACAACTTTGCTTCATCTCTTCCATCTCCCTTTGTCATAAAAAGACCTATCGATGAAGCTCTTGTTGGTGAAACCAAGATTTTGAGAACTCAAGGTTTTCCTAATGAAGACTTTCCCACCATTCATCTTTTCTTTTAGAAACATTTCTTCTTACCTTAGAAAGTTTTCCCTTCACCGCCACCTTTATTTTCTTTTACTGTCAATGAAATTACTGTTGGCAAGAAACCCCCTGTCGATGAACCTAATAGTTCGCGAACCACAAATTTTCCTGACAAGACTTTGCATTCTTCTCCACATACCTTATAAAAATTTCATTTGCTTTCTTCCGAAGCCATCTTGCTTTATCGACAAATTTACCAACCAACAAACTTGGCGATCGGTGAACCTTGTGGTTCATGAACTACCAAATTTGCTGACAAAGACATGGAACCAACTGCTTGTACCTTAGAACAATTTCCCTTTGCTTTATTGGTCACTTTATTGGAAAATTGGGGAAACCACAAACCCACGAACCTGAAGTTTAGTTTAGGAAATTGCTGATTTGTCAACAAAGAGCAGAAATGAACAAATTTTTACAACAAAGAACATGCAATAATGAGGGGAAAAATTACACTTAGGAATATTTGAAAGATAACCCCTATAAAATTTCTCATATCAGATCTAAATAAGGGATTTTGACTTTAAAGGCACAAACTGGGAATTTTAGATTTTTGGGCAACAATAATGCATGTTTGGGGGGTGATTTTACAGCTACAAACAAGATCAATGGTTGAAATTGAATGAAGTAATTAAACAAATGAGAGAGTGAAAAGTGTGTTTATCCTCTCATGAATTAGGAGAGTTAAAAATATTGATTGGTTAGTTGATTGAATTGATTGATTTGTTATCTAAATTGATTGTTTTAATTAGTCAACTGATTTGATTGAATTGTTAACTAGTCTAATTGAGAGTGATTGATGGAGTGATGAGAGAGAATCAAGGTGAGACAAGATTGAATTATGGTGAGAGGAAATTATGGAGGAAAATTAAATTATTTAATTATTTAATTTTTGTTCACATGGATAATGTTGGAAAATAAATACAATATTAATTTTATTTAATTGTGGTGGATAAAATAGAAAAATTAATTTGTTTAATTAATTAATATTAGAAGAAAGAAAGGATTAATTAAATAATTATAAAATTATTTAATTAATGCTAGGAAATTGAAAACTTAATTAAATAATTAACAAGGTGGCCATGGGAGACCCTATGCTGACTGGTAGTGGGGGAGTGTTAAGAGATGAAAAAGGTAGGTTTATTTCAGATGTGGTGCTCCCATTGGGTATCTAGTGTAATCACTATGCCAAAGCTGCAGTGGCCTACAATAGCATTAAACTAGCCTATTCCAAAGGTTATAAGAAAGTGTGGATTGAAGGGGACTCACTTAACATTATAAAATGTCTAAACGAAGTTAAATTTCCTAGTTGGACCATTCAAATGTTAATTAGAGATGAGATCTACATGGTCAATTCTTTTGAAGAGTCTCACATATCTCATATTTACCAGGAGGGAAATGGGGTAGCCGATGTCACAGCTAATGAGGGAGTCAATTCCCATGCTTTTCAATGATGGGAAGTGTACTCTGACTTGCCTAGTGAAGTTAAGTCCACCATTTCCAATAAAGACAATAATGAATAGAGCTTGAGTTTTTAATACGGGAGTTAATCTCATGATTACTTCCCTAAATACCACTCACTTTCTGGGTGATTTGAGGACCGTCTCGACCAAAACCTGTTGGGTTATGTTTCTATTACAATAGTTGTATTGGAATTTAGAAAGAGATAAAATTGTTGATACGAACATGGGAAGACAAAGGAATAGAGTGAAGCCATGTTCATGCGATGGGGTCCACAGAAGACCGCAACTATAGAAAGTGATGGTGGATGGGGGGCTCATCCATTTCATGGAGAAATTGCATGGGTAGATGACCCAATCACCACCAACTTGTTTGTCAAAGGGTGGCAAGATAGGAAGGTCAAAGCATATGGGATTGAAATGGAGATTACAGAAGAGTTTATTGCTCGAATAACTAGTCTTTCAGAGAAGCCTAGTAAAAAGGTACATTCAGAGACTATAGAGTTGGTCAGGAATCTCTTAAGATTTTCTTTAAAGGGAATGAGATAAACTAGTTAGTCAAGTTCCATTATGGAGGCTATGAACGTAAGTCTATTAAGCCAATTTGGGCAGAGCTTGCTAAGGTGGTGATGCGGTATATCTCCTTGGAAAGTAGGTTTACTACTATCTTTAGATATCATTTAATGCTTTTGAATCATTTCAAACATAAATTGGCAGTTTTCTTCTCCTTCTATCTGATGTCTTCAATGGTGTTTTCCATTAAGGAAAATAAAAGAAACCCTAAACTTCTCATTTTGCATGAGGGGTTGATCTTGTTAATCATGGAGCATATTAAAACCTAAATTCCTAGTGTGGAGGTTAGGGGTAGTACTATGAAGAAAGGAAAAAGTGGACTATTGTGGATTACTCTGCATCGACTGATGGTGAGATGTGTGAGGAGTAGGACCCTAACTGGGCCAGGGAGGAGTCGGTGGAGATTCTTTCTACTCCACATTCCTCTCAGGCTAAGGAGGGAGACACCTCTAGAAAAAGGAAAAGGAGTGAAGGCAAAAATACCCAAAAAACTAGATCAGGAAGGAGGATGATTCTTGGTCGACAAGTTCACCCCTTGAGGAAGATAAGGGTGATGAGGATACAAAGGAGAAGGGGTCTAAACAAAAAATTGGTAAGGATAAGAAGGAAACTATTGGTCAGAAAACTAATGATAATTTTGAAAGAAAACCTATCCGAGGGCTTAAGAAAGGGAAAGGTATGGAGAAATTGTAGAAGGGGCTAGAAGTGAGGCCCAAAGGTAAGAAGAAGACTCCAGTGGGTACTATTACTGATGAACCTGGGGTTTGATTTCCTTATCTGCAAATTCCTCACCCTTCATGTAAGTTACTTGGGAAATTTTCTTTTTTACTATCCTTTGCTACCAATATGGAGGAACATTCAGAGGCCCTGGGTATGGTTAAGGAGGCAGTCAATAGTCAACACCACATGACTAAATGGTTATTTATTGAAATTAACAGAATGAACATTAGATTGAGTGCAATGCAAGAGAGGATTGGCAGTAGGGTGGAGATAGATGACAGGCTAGACACTGAGATCTAGTTCACATGGGAAGCCATTCCTAGGTTGGGTTAGCTGGAGAAGGAATTAGAGAACTATAGCCATGACTTTGAAACCCATCTTGACAAAGTTGAGGAGTTGAAAGATATAAATCAGAATTAAAGAGAATGGTGGAAATAAAAAAATGTATCATCCAAAACAATGTCGAGCGGATTAGAATTCTCACTAATAAGTTGAAAGAGCTTAGAGAGGAGCATATTGTTAGTAAGGGTTGTTAGAAGGTTGAAGGGGGTAATGTGTATAAGATTGGTAATAGTGGAAAACAGGGGAAGACTAGTGAGCAGGGAGGTCTAAGCTCTCAAACTTAGGGCAACAAATAGAAATCTTTTGAAGTAGAAAAGGATGAGATCCTAGGGTTCGTTAAGTTGCATGAGGAGTTCTACAAATAAGAGTTGGCAGTAGCTAAGACCCTCAAGAACATGTGACCCTACTAGTGGTTCTTTATGGGTTTGTTGTTTTCTCTGTTGCATACTATTTTTGGCAGTAGTTGTGAATTGTTCTACCTTTAGGACTACATTTTTTTTTGGTTTGTGTTTTTTGTGTGTTGGCTACTATCTAGTTATATTTAATCTCTAGGGCAACATTTTGATGTAAGATTTTTGGGGGTCCCTTCAAAACCCATTTTACCCCCTTTTATCAAAAAAATAATTTAATAATTAATAATTATTTAATTAATGCGGAAGAGTAAGGTAGAGTGATTTTCCTAACAATAGATGAAATTAATCAAATAATTAAGAATTATTTAATTAAAGTGAAGAAGGTATGGTAGATTAATAACTAAGTTGGGAAGTGAGGTTAATCTTAGGTGTCTACAAGTGTTACATAATATCTACTAATCATTACAATAGTCCTAAAGAGGTTAGTAGTCATTGCATAGTAATAGAGAAGTTAAATACCATAACAATGAGAAAACTATACAAAAGAAATTATTTCCAATGATTATTGATAATAAGAATCTTTTGCATTAAAAATTATCTAGAATCTAATTAGCTGAAGCTGTGAAATTTAATTACTTGTTAACATATGCCTCAGACACACTCACTAATAGCAATGCCTTAGCTTTTACAACAAACCATTGTTTCCTATAAATGATGGATGTCGATGCCCCCAGACATTGGAAAGATGCTGGTGAATGTTGCGGAGATTGACTTCCCACTTGGCAATTGCATAATCAAAACTAGATTATTGTTAGATATTGTGCTTACAAGTGCCTTGCTACACATTTTTGCAAAATAACAAAGCATACACAACACATATGAATTGTTTTACAAAATGGCTCAAAGAAGTATAACGTCTTGCAACCTAGATATAATGATGTATTTGATTTGAATTTAACTACAAAGCAATTATGTGCTTTTGTGCATGCAGGGTTTTAATTTCTATAAGTAATTCTTATTGTAATACAATTAATAACAATTTTATCTATTACAAGCTTTTTTTCATATTTCTTTGCTCATTATGGTCTTGTCCTCTATTACCAAACTCATTTATTCCAATGGAATTTATTCAAATTTTACACTTAATTTTTCTTTCATATTAAAACACTTCCTTCACTTTGGAACTCTGCCAAGATATATTATATTTAGATGAAAATTGTTTTATAGATTTATAGGATTTTATTTATGTTGATTTATGTTAAAGCTACATAGCCACGTAGATAATTTCCTTGAAGCATTAGATTTTTCAATTGTTTATAGTCCTTGGAAATAGACCATATTGGCTATCTTGTATTGATAGTAAGATATAACCTAGGCAGAACATCTTAGGAGGAGATATTGTCCTCCAAGGTGTAGAATCCTACTTGAGCTAGCTAGACTAGTTAATATTTACTTGATATTGTCCTGTTATTCTTTTCATGTCTATATATGTGTACGATTGGTAAACATTTTTAGTGGCCCTTACATTACATTCTTATAAAACATGACATGTCATGGACCATAGCCAAATGAACTTAATAACCACCTCACAAATTCTTATGACAACAACCAAATGAATCTAATGGCCTCCTCACAAATTCTTATGACAATAATCAAACAATCTTAGTATCCTGCATTCTTACTGAATTCAAATCTGTTATGAACCTTATAAGCACTTGTCAATGGATAAGCCAACTAAATTTCTAGATCTTGACCGGCCAATTTCAAAACTAAGGTTTAAGTATGGAAAGCCAAGTACATGCTAAGAGGTCCAAATTGTTAGAGCTGATTGATGTGCTTTGATACCATGTTAGAGTTGGTTATGATTGAAGCCACCCAGGATCTATGACTTCATGAAAGCACAAGAGAGATAAAATGAGAGAATAATGCTACTCTATCAATGAATGCAAAAGATTACTAGATTACAAGAGATTACATTGGATTGTTGATGGTTACAATACATGAAGAAAGCCTTGCTTATGAAGGCAAGGTGAGAACTAGAAAGGTGGAGTGAAAGGTGGAGTTGAAAGTGGAGATATTCCTACAACATATGACAATTAGAGGATGATAACTAATTGCACACGTGGAGGATAAGACAACTCACTCCAACTATCAAAAACTCAACACACAACTAGACTCAACTAGAAACACCTAGAAAACTCACTAAGTCAACTTAACATGTGTGAATTATGTGTGATGTGTGAATATTATTTAACTAGTAAATAGTTAAATAATGTAAATTATCCACACAAGGGTAAACCGGTTAGGTGATAACCCTGTTCACACCAACACCCCCCTTAAGTGCAACTTAGGGAGTAGCTAACTAAAGTAAGAGTGAATGATGGATGGGTCCCAGCTACTAGGCCATTTTAGGTACCCATGTACAACAAATCTCAAGTGGAGAAAAGGAGAAAACCTCATGGGAAAAAAAACTACTCTCTAAAAGTGATAATGCATGAAACATGAAAGTGAAAGAAGAAGTGATAGTAGGAGGACTCAGCATGACCTCCCAAGGACAACTTCTATCACATATGTACAATCAAATACCCCCCATAGGAGAGAAAGTGTGACACTATAGATCCCCCCACAATGAAGTAGCTCCTGTGCCAATGGTGAGTGCCTGAAGATGAATGCTGGAAAGTGTCCTGTACTTGCAAACAACATTTCTCCCCTTAGGAAGAAATAGGTCCAAAGGTTGATGTAGAAGAAACTCCATCTCCAAGAAGAAATATGAGGGAAGAAGTCTCATGATGTGTTTCTCTGAAGATTGCTGAAATGTCCACATGTCAGAATCAAGGAATGCCACAATGCAATGAGGTGTGACCAATCAAAAATCCTAGGTAGACAGATGATGAACAACCTCCAAAGACAAAGTAGCTAGGATAACACTTGTTTTGTAACTAACATCAAAGAGGAGAGATATCCCCTCAAGTGTGTCCTCCAAATCTGCAATATGAGACTCACACAACAAGTCTGATATACCTACTAAGAAAGTATCCCACAAAGCTGTGCCTGAAAGACCTGAAGTATCCTGCTCAATTGAAGTAGATGAAACTGTTGATAACTAAGAGGGGGGTGAATCAGTTATCCTAATTATTTCTTCTTTCTGAACTTTCTTATTAATCAATGCAGTATTAATTCAAACAAGCAAAAATTACCATGAAATGGAAAAACACATGACATAGTATTTTTGACGTGGAAACCCTGTTAAGGGAGAAAACCATGGGGTGATTAACCCAAAGATTATTCTCTGTTAGAAGAATAAGGAAATACAAAATGGCACTTGCCAATTAGGGCTCACTGCCCGAGCACACTGCTCACAAAGGAGGCACACTGCCTACAAGGAGACACACTATCTACAAAAGAATGTTATACAATACTTGAACTGATTGGAACCATCCACATATGTTGGAGTTCAGTTCCGGTTAGGCTCAGTACACTGATCTGCTACACTTCATCTTTCCTCTTCTCTTATGTTGCTTTCCTTTCACATACTAGACCTTCCTTACTGCTTCTACTCTGCTCTGCTTTTATTCACATATCACATAACACCACAACACTTATCACAACTAAATCCATCCTATATACATATCCGCACAAGTGATTTCATTATCTTTCTAATTGGCACCCGGAACAGTCAATCTTCTCACAAACTCTATTCTGTCGGCTGAATCCTTACACATCAAGTAATGTGGATCAAGCATATACTTGTAGAAATCATTAATCATGTTGGCCAAATATAATTCATGTCTTCATAACCTTTACCACCATCAGAAACACATCTGGAAAATAGTCTAATGTTCCGTCAGTTAGTTCTTCCTCTGTTCACATTGTCACTCAGGAATCCAGTACTCAACTATTCATATCTTTTTCCTCATCTATCACCGGAGGCTAAATCCTTCGAATATACCACTCAAGGTAGTCCTCTTGACTTCCCCAAATCCACACTACACCAAGATACTTCTTCTGAGAGATCCGGACCTATCTGTCGGACCTTGCCACATGCTCTGTTCTTGTTTACCAGACCACAACATTCTTCACTCTGACTTCCGGTAGAGACACACCATGTCCTGCGGATGTGTGGGATGAACTTTGTTGCCATCAATGACAACAATCATGAATCCATATAGTGTCTCTTGCCAACAATCTCCCCCTTTGCAATTGATGGCAACACTTAGTGAAAAATAACTAAATGTTTACACTATGCTCCCCCTTGGCTGATGCTCTGTCTTTATATACATTTTCTGGAGCTCCCCCTTAGTTGGATTCCTCATTTTTCACTGCTCTTCACTCCCCCTTTGACATCAATGGCAAAGGGTAGGGTCTGCACACCAAAATTTTCAAAAATTTTACTATACTTAGCCGCATAAGTATATATATACAAGTTGTACTTACATATACTTAAGTATGTCTGAAAAAGTATTCTTCAGCTGTACAGCTTCTATCACCCAACTCTGCTTCATCCTATCCAAAATTGAGATGTGACCACTCAACAGGAAAGCAAATGCTTCAGCCTTCTTAAGATCTGTCTGATCATTGGCCCAGGCTGTAATCTGAGCATCATTTATGGCCTCATGCATGGCCTCTAACTTAGGGATAATAATCCTTCTAAGTTCACCCATTCGGTTAATTATGTTCTTCGTTTCCTTCTCAAAATTCTTTATTGCATTTGTGATTGCAATAGTTTGACACTCTTGATTTACTATGGAGGAAGAGAGAGGATCAAAACTTTGAGAAAAACTTAGCAGTTTATCCTCTTGCTCTTTTATTTTCTTCTCAATCTCTACTGTTGCTTTGGACTAGAAGATACAAAATTTGTATATTTCACCGCCATCCTTAAGAGCATTTTCTAAGCTCTTTATCCCAATACTCATATTTCTCCTATCATTAGTGATTAATCCTTATACCTCTGAGAATCTCTTATCTAAAAACTCCTTCCAGACCTTTTCTTCAGCTAATTTTTCTAGAGAATCAAAGTGTGTACTAACACCGCTCACTAAGGTTTTGAGATTACCAGAAGAGGAGGCTGTGGGATCCTTCTGAAAAGATGGCATTATCTTTTCTAGCACTCTGGATGCAGCTTCTATCAACTCACAGTCTTCCATATGAGACTTTAGGAGTTTCTCATTGGCCTTGGCATTTGCAAATGAAGCTATCTTCATTGTTTGTACCAGAGAAAGAGAGTCAAAATCAAATGGTCCTTTTACCCATTCCGGTTCATCAGTCTCCATGCTCTCTTTTGTCAAGAAGTCCTTGATAGATTCTGCAATGTCTCTTGCTGGAGATAGATGTTTCTTCTCTTCTGCACTCTTATTTCTTGAAGCTTTCTCTCCTTCAGCATTCTTAGTACTGTCATCTCCTTTTTCTTTCACCTCTGCTTCTTTCTCCTGTACTCTTTCTTCTCTTTTAGATCCGGAGACTGTGGGGGAAACCGAAGGAGAGATGTAAGTCTGTTCAAGGGCCACTTCTTCTGGAGTAGAGGATTCCAAGTCCATAGCTGTTTCTGCACCCAAGTTCTCTATAATAGGAATGTTGAATCTTTTGAATGCATTCCAGAGGATCTCTTCTGTCTTCTTTGCAACTTTGTCAGTTTCTCCGAGCATAAGTTGATTCATCGTTGCTTTGCTCCTGAACTCATCCTTACAATCTTTGAATACCATGTTCATCATCTTGGGATCGATTGAAGGATATAGCTGAATAGCTATATATTCCTGGATTTCCAGATCTTTTGCTCTAGCATTGTTCTTCCTTATTTCAAGTCTTTTCTCTAAGATTTTGGGAATAAGAGAGATAATTTTAATAAAAGCTTTATTGTAAGTATTTAGAAACTTAACTGTGGCTTCCTCCAAAATCTTTTTATCTGCTTCATTATATGCATCATAGAATTCTGTCAAGGGTTGCAGGTTCCCATCCACAGTGACTGCTTTCATTACAACATCTAAGGAAAGAGTGGGTTTTTTCAACATATTCCTCTTCCTTTTCTTCTTCTCCTTTACCGGTAGAATGTTCACCGGATGATTTCTTTTGTTTCTTTATTTTCTTGATTTCTTCATCAGATTCAGTCTCCTCTTCATCCCTTTGACTGACATAAGCTCTTGCAGCTTTTGTCTTTGTTCTCTTCTCTCCTTTGCCGGATGATTGTGCTTCCAGTTTAGATGCCCTTGAGCTTTTGGCAGTGGCAGGTGTAGATCTTTTTAAAGATCTGGTCTAGGTGGAGATTTCTACCGGAACACTTTCCTCACTTTTCTTTTCTGCCTTCTTCTTCTCTTCCTCGGCCTCTTCCTTCTTCTTCCTGTGAGCATCAAGTGCCTCCATTGAGATGCCAAAGCCTTTGGCCACATCTTCTACTTCTTTTCTCACCTTCCTTTTGATCTCTGGTTCTCTGAGTTCCACATGAATCTTTACACTCAGCTCCTCAAAGGTTCCAAACCTTTCTGCCTTTGGATCCTTTGGTTGACTTAGCATGTGTTGAACATGTAGCTCAACAATTTGTTCATCTACTTCATACCCCATAGGCATGATCCAGACTATCCTTGGCTCTACTGCCTCTATTAGACATTGATCAGTATCTACCATGAAGCACACTGTGTCCTTGTATTTCTCAACCACTGATTTAGGGATTCTTTCTCTGATTTGCATTGTATTCTGAAATTGCTTAAAGTAACCCCACAGAGCTGTATTCCTTGCCTTTGCATCCCCAAGATATGCAAGTAATCCCTGATCTGAATTGCTACAGGTTTGTCATTTTGCCATGCCCATCCATTTGATCTAGGTAGCTCATTCATGAAGTAGAAAAATAGGCATATTATTAGTCCACCATATTTAAAGGAGTTTTTCTTGTCCTTCTTGATCTTCTGTATGTTTTCCATTAGTTGGCTCAACAGAAGTTCATAGAGGTCATTATTTGCAATCTTTCTCAGCATCTCATAGGCTGTGTATACTACAGTTCCAAATACTGAATCTGTTGGAATGATATATCTTGTATCCTATTATCATAGATGCATACTTGATATCCAGGTCTGTAATATCTTCAATGGTCATTGCTCTCTTATCAAATCTTGATCCGGTGGCCTCTGTAACAAAGTTATTTTTGACAGATTTGAGGACAGGAATTCCTCCGGAGGAATGTAAGCCAGTTACTGCCCTAATTGCTCCCTTGGTGATCTTGCAAGGTCTATTCAGCCATAGGAAGTTATCATGCACCCTACTCAAAACATACTGGACCCATTCATCTTCTTCAATAACAGGGGAAATGAATGAACTAATCAACATGCTTTTCCTGGATGCCCTTATACTAAGGTTTGTTCTCAAAGGAATCATCTATTAACTGCTTGTGGTATATGTCTCTTAGTTTGAATTCCGTAAACTCTTCAATGTTTGCATGTATATAAACCCTAATATCTTTGGTGTGCAAGATGCCATGTGGAACACTGGAAAATGCTCCTAGGGATCTACCTCCAAGGATTTGTATGGATGTTTCTCAAAAGTGGGGCGAGGTCTATCAGAGATCTTTACTATATTCGGAGTGGCCATCATCATAGAATCTTACTGAAGAAAATCAAGAACGAAAAATACCTTTTACGCAGTTTAGGGCACACGATGAAATCTGGATTGAGCTGTATGAAGAATCGTCTTGATCTTTTGCAGAGCTCCTTTTCGTTTCTTCTTGAATGAAGAATGAACAAGTGATTAATGAGAAAACCCTTATATTGCTCCACAAACCCTAATGTCAGGTTGCAATAAATGCTCGACCTAAGCTATTCCAGTTGCTCTGTTTGGGTGATTTGAAGAACCGGATCAACCCTGATATTTAAACATCTTACAGATCTTCCAAATCTTAACCACTGTTTGTTTGAATATATCCTTTATGACTCCTTCAATCCACAACTCTTCTTGTGCCAGTTCCAGCACCAATTGACTGGCTGGGGGAACAAGGTTTTCTTTGTGTCTCCCCCTGAGCCAGAGCTCACTTTTCAATTTCCAGAAGGAATATCAGCACCAAAGTCTGGTGTGGATCTAACCTCTACATTCTCAGTACTTTTCTTCACCCAAATCTTGCTCATCTCATTTTTAACTTCATCCGCATTCATCTTTTGTTTACCCTTATCTTGATTCTGATTATATACTGGACCTCTTTTGTCCTGATTCTTGCTTCTGCAGACTTTTACATTATGACCGGACCTATTACAGATTTGGCAAACAACATTTCTTTGCATATTTGACTAATATCCTCTTGATCTATATTGATTAGCCATATGACCTACTCTATTGCATGCAAAGCATCTACCATTGAATGATTTGTTCATTTGCATATTTCTGCATTCACGAGACTTGTGACCATACCTTTTGCAGTTAAAACACTGTCCGGAGAAGGATGAATTAGTCTGATTCATTCTCTTTCTGTACTGATTAGCTTTGTGACCAAAGTGATTGCAGCTGTGGCAGTATCCATTGAAGGATGGATATCTTTGAGCATTGGGTTGTCTTACTGGAGGTCTTCTAGGCCTATTCCTTGGATTTTCTGATCCATAATTCTTCTAACCAGATCCGGAGCTTTCTCCTTTCTCATATCCCAAACCACATTTGTCATCCACCTTCTTTTGACTTCCAAGAAGAACTTCAAGTTGAGCAGAACTTATCTTGAATTTTTCTTTATACTCATTTGCTGTTTGAAAATCCCTTTTGAGAGAGACAATTTGATCCTCAAGTTTTTCTTCATTATCTTTAGCATCTTCAAGATCAGATTCAAGATGTTTGATAATTCTATCCATCTGGTGGCAATCTTTTGATTTCTCTTTAAGAGATTGTCTTAGATTGTCTTCAGTTTTTCTTTTCTCTTCAATCTCTTGAGTAAACTTAATAACTCCTAATTCCATTTCATGTCTTACCATAATGACTTCTTTTGATAACTTTTCACATAACTTGGTTTTCTGAGTCAGCTCTTCATTTGCATTATTTTCTTCACCTTGTCTTGCCAATTGCTGAAGTGGCTCCTTTCTCTTTTTCATAGAGAGACTTAATTTATCTTTTAGTTCTCTCATGAAATCATCAGCCTGTTTGAGTCTTTCCTTTAATTCATTGACTTTAGAGTTTGACTGTTCAAGATCATCAAGGGCAGTCTTGAGTTACTCTCTTAAAACATATGCATCCATTTGAACTCCCAGATCTTCCTCAAGCTGTTAGGCTCTACTAGGAGGAACTTAGCTCTGATACCAATTGTTGATAATTGAGAGGGGGGTGAATCAGTTATCCTAATTATTTCTTCTTTCTGAACTTTCTTATTAATCAATGCAGTATTAATTCAAATAAGCAAACATTACCAGGAAATGGAAAAACACGTGACATAATATTTTTGACGTGGAAACCCTGTTAAGGAAGAAAACCACGGGGTGATTAACCCAAAGATTATTCTCTATTAGAAGAATAAGGAAATACAAAATGGCACTTGCCAATTAGGGCTCACTGCCTGAGCACACTGCCCACAAAGGAGGCACACTGCCTACAAGGAGACACACTATCTACAAAAGAATGTTATACAATACTTGAACTGATTGGAAGCATCCACATATGCTAGAGTTCAATTCCAGTTAGGCTCAGTACACTGATCTACTGCACTTCATCTTTCCTCTTCTCTTATGCTACTTTCCTTTCACATATCAAACCTTCCTTACTGCTTCTGCTCTGCTCTGCTTTTATTCGCATATCACATAACACCACAATGCTTCTCACAACTAAATCCATCCTATATATATATATCCGCACAAGTGATTTCATTATCTTTCTAGTTGGCACCTGGAATAGTCAATCTTCTCACAAACTCTATTATGTTGGCTAAATCCTTACACATCAAGTAATGTGGATCAAGCATATACTTGTAGAAATCATTAATCATGTCGGCCAAACATAATTCATGTCTTCATAACCTTTACCACTATCAGAAACACATCCAGAAAATAGTCTAATGTTCTGTCAGTCAGTTCTTCCTCTGTTCACACTGTCACTCAGGAATCCGGTACTCAACTATTCATATCTTTTTTCTCATCTATCACCGGAGGCTAAATCCTTCCAATATACCACTCAAGGTAGTCCTCTTGACTTCCCCAAATCCGCACTACACCAAGATACTTCTTCTGAGAGATCTGGACCTATTTGTCGGACCTTGCCACATGCTCTGTTCTTGTTTACTAGACCACAACATTCTTCACTCAGACTTCCGGTAGAGACACACCATGTCCTACGGATGTGTGGGATGAACTTTGTTGCCATCAATGACAACAATCATGAATCCATATAGTGTCTCTTGCCAACAAAAACCATGTCGATGTTGATCTTTGAAGAAGCAAGAGGTTGAGGTAATGGAAGCTCAGCACTAGTCTCATGAACCAAAGTGGGTGAAAGAACACCAAGGTTCAAGTGACCAAACTTCTCCTCAAAAACATGATTCACACTTGATGCATGAGTGTGAATATCAATCAATGGATCTACATCATTAGAAGAAGCAAAATGGGAAAAAGTATATAGGCAAGATGCATAATCAGCCATCCCAACAGCCATGATATCTCTTCTCTCCAAGTCTCATATGGTCACTGAATCAGGAGTGAACTCAACTATCTTCCCTGCACCACAATGAGTAATCTAGTATATGGAAATGAGATTGGTTGTCAAGGAAGGTACACACAACACATTGTTGAATGTATTCTCTCCAACATCAATAGTTCCTTTGACAATTGCATGCATGTATGTATTGTTACCCATCAATATAGGTGGCGAAGTACATGACTCAAATGAAGAGAACATCCCTTGTGAATATGCCATACGATGAGAAGCACCTAAATCAAGAAGCCATCTCTCTGGCTGAAGACTTGTAGAAGCAAAGAATGCTTGTCCTTTTCCTTTGTTTGTCGTAGTGGTAATGCCTATTGTCCTTGTCTATGTAGATGATGATGGTGTCGAAGAAGACGATGTACTAGGTGATGATGATGGCATTTTGATATTGTGATTTTGAATAATGTGAGTTAATTCATCAATTTTCTTCTCATAACACTTATGCTCATCATGTCCTAGTTTCTTGCAATATGCACACTTTGGTCTCTTCTTCTTAGATGATTCCTCCTTGTGAGAGGATGAGGACTTAGGTGATTTGGTTGACTCCTTGACTTGCTCATTATTCTTGAAATCCTTTTTTTTCTGTTTCTTTCCTTTTCTAGGTGAAGCCTTTTGATCCTTTGTAGCTTGACTATCAAGAAGTGCTTGAGGTTTAGGAGACTTCAATGTGCCCATGTGTACTAACTTAGCTTGCTCCCTTGTGAGTGATACAACAAACTCATTAAGTGAAAGCATTGTGAAAGCTTTCCCAAGTGCATCCATCGTAGCTTAAAAGGTAGAAACAAAAACTGAATATTCAGGACCAAGCTTGGCAAGGATTGAAAGAATCAATTGAGTGTCCTCTTTCTCAATTCCACATTGTTTGAGCTACAACCTAAGTGATTTTAGCTTTGTGAAGAAGTCTTGGATGCTTGTAAAATCAGTTGGATTCAAAGTAATTAGTTCATTCTCCAATTTGAAACTTCTCATAGTATCTTGTTTACTAAAGAGATTTTCTAAGGTAGTCCACACTTCATTAGGTGTTTTACAAGATTCAATATGAAAAAGGAGATCGGGAGAGATAGACAAGCATAGTGTTACATAGGCTTGATCACATCTATTAGACCACTTTCTCTTTTCTACAGCTACAGTTGGTTCAATTTCTGTAACCATTGTTACTCTATGAATTTTCAAACTTCTTAAATGAATCTCTATTTTAGTTTTCCACTCATGATAGGTATATGGTGTGAGTAGAGAAAGTTTGTTTGGATCCATAATGCAAGAGTACAAAAAAAGAACACAAGTACACCCCTTATTACTCAATCAAAGAGATCACCCTCCAAAAAATAATGATTGTGGCACTTTATACTTAGTGCGATTTACAATTGTCCTTAAGAAACCAAATTTGGGAAAGCATGACAAACTCTTAAAACTAATATTCAAGAGTGATTACAATTCCTCACACTGATTGATCAAAGCAAATAAATCCCTCCAAAACAAATTTCACTTCCTCAAGTGTCAAAATGCCCAAGTTATCACTCAAAAGCCAAAAAAATGATAAATTGAATAAAATGCACCTAGCACTGAATCTAAAAAAAGTGCATGGATGGATTTAAAGAGCTCCTTATTACCTTTCTGATGCCACAAGAATCATGAAAAATAGAGATTGTGGCAAAAAGTTGTGAGCTTGGAAGCGAAAAATGAAGATTTATCTTCAAACTGTTGTAGCAGTCACCTATAGTAGAATATCAGAAATCTACTAACCCCACTGCGAAGTGCTCTCTATCAGCTTTCCAGCAATATCTTGTTTTCTTGATTTTTCCTGCATGGGCAAAAGTTATGCAAAAAAAAAAAAAAAACCCTATTGACGTTAACACAGATTCTGATGGAATATTCTCCTTCGCTGCCAAAATATTCTCTATAGAGAAAAAATGTATGGTTTGAATAGAAAACCACCCTCAGACTGGAAAACAACTAGTTTGAGAGGGAAAACCACCTTTGTCACAAAACCGTTGGATTTGGTAAAAACCCGCTAGGTAGAAGATGAAAACCGCTTATTTGTGGGTCGTTTAGAGCCTGCGCCTGTTGTTTATATGCGTAGGAGTGGTTATTCACCACCAAATTTCTTTTAGCTAGGCGGTTAGCAGAAGTAAACCCTGTCACTGCTACCGGAGGTTTCAATGACCGCCAGCGAAGTATTTTGCCCACCTGAGAATGTTGCCCGGGAATCAAGGAATACGCAGATAGGGGCCGATGAGTTTAGAAGATTTCCTAGCGTGAAATCTGTACGGCATGAGGTACTTCCAAGAACTTGAATGCTCGAATGGCTGCCGATTGGATGTTACTTCTAGTGCCCGTGAGGGATTTGGAGGGGCCGAGATCATGGTTAAGAAAATCGTCAACTATTTTGAAGAGGCCGTCGGAGATTTTGGAGGTATTATCGATGAGTGGTATACGAGTCAACAAATGTTGCCTATGTTGAAAGATTCCACAGTTACGGTCAGAGGTTTGAAGGATCTTGTTGGGCTATGGTGACCGCAGAGATCACTATGTAGATTCCACCGATTATCACGGTTGCCAGGGGTATGTATTTGAGACCCACTGAAGATGATGCCATGTGATCTTTGAGCCTGCAATTGTTAACACAGACCGCGAGTTAATGATTGCCGATTTAGAATGCTCTTTGCTACCACTAGTGAATGTCTATTACCGGCTGGACTGAGATCCGCCAAAAACAAATGCTACCGATATTTTTGTTTTGTGGCCGGGCGATGTTTGAAGACTGCCTAATGGCTGATAGTGTTGACTGTTCCTGCAAACTGCCAGCCACGTGGCACTGTGAGATTTGATCAGGTGGTACAAGGTACCTACGGGTACTACTATACCCTATGGAGGTCAAATCCACATAAAAACCAAAAAATTGCAAAATAGAAATGTATAACCAGCGAATCAACAATTAAACTTGGGTACAATCATATTACCCGATGAACAAAAACAATGATTCCAATTTGACCAAGATTCGCCTACATAGGTGGATTACGCAGTCAAACATTCTGTAGAATATGCCGAGTATATTCTGTATGACAAATCCATACAGCCTAGGGGCAAAACTTTTTTGCCTTTCACTGCAACTTTGTCTGATTTGGACGATTTTATAGTCAATTTATAGGTTTTCGAGCATTTTGAGCACGATAGGAGGGTTGATTTTTGCCCAAATTGCTCTGAAATTGCTGATGCCTCCTGGATTAGGTATCCATCCCCCAGATTGAAAAAAAACTATAGATTTGGCCTCCATTGTCTAATTTGGATGAAACAAAAGCCAATCTCGACTATTGCGGGCCTCCTGAACACAATGGTGTGCTCAGATTTGCAGCAGGATGCTTCAAAATGAACCTGCAATACAAAGCTACAAAGAGGAAATCCTCATAAACCTGGTTTTTCTATCAAGTTTTTTTTATTCTCTAGGTCATCAATTCATGCAAGAGAAGAGCATACTTAACTATCAAGATCCACCATGAATTGCACTCAAGATCTCTCAAAAAATGACTAACAAAAAGTGATACTTCCTAGAGCACTGATACCATGTTAGAGATGATTGATGTGCTCTGATACCACATTAGAGATGGCTATGATTTAAGCCACCCAAGATCTAGGACTTCATGAAAGAACAAGAGAGATCAAATGAGAGAATAATGCTACTCTATCAATGAATGCAAAAGATTGCTAGATCTTACAAGAGATTACATTGGATTGTTGATTGTTACAATACATGAAGAAATCCTTGCTTATGAAGGCAAGGTGAGAACTAGTTCAAGGTGGAGTGAAAGGTGGAGTGGAAAGTGGAGATATTCCTACAACATGTGACAATTAGAGGATGATAACTAATTGCACATGTGGAGTATAAGACAACTCATTTCAACTATCAACAACTCAACACGCAATTAGACTCAACTAGAAATACCTAGAAGACTCACTAAGTCAACTTAACATGTGTAAATTATGTGTGATGTGTGAATATTATTTAACTAGTAAATAATTAAATAATGTAAATTATCCACATAAGGGTAAACCGGTTAGGTGATAACCTTGTGCACACCAACACAAATGTCAATTTGGAAATCTTAAGTTGAGGTCTGACTGTAAGATGACATTGATAATAATTATATTTGTATCCAAATCAATTGTCTACTTACAATGCCTTGTGTAAGATTTTTGAATCTAATCATAAGATTTGTTGTGTTCGGCTTAGACAATGTTATAAATAAGGGCACTGAGATTGCTAATGGAACATCTCACATCTATTGTCATTTGAACTATTGTTGGGTGAGATCACCTATCTTGAAGGGATTACTATTGCAACATATTATCCTTACTACATATTTTGGTGCCCATACTTTGCACATTATTAGTGGTCTTTTTTGTAATTTTTCTAAAAATATTTGTTTAGTGTGTATTTTCTTATAACTTTATGCTCTCTTGTAAATGGCTCTGATGCTTCTAAATTGCCTTGAAAACAATGTAGATATTTGTATTCTCATGGGGGTCCCTTACTACAAGATAATTAAACAAACCTAGTTTTTAGTTTGTGTAAGTACATTTTATCTTTTTATGTTGCATTTACTAACTTTGTTTAAGTTTGGGGAGTGCCTTTTATTAAGTAGCATCCACATGTAGATATGGAATTATTGTTCTAATTTCTAGTAGAGTGACTGGATAGCCATTCAAGATTTTGGTTTTAAATAGGGTGAACATCATTCCACTACCATCCTACCCATCTAATTTTAATTCCTTTTTTGTTACAACTTGTAAGAAACAACGTTATACATTTGTATTATCTCATGAGCCTGCTTGCATAGTACTTTTTTAAAATGCAGCCTTAAGATAACATAAGTTATCAAATTATATGGTTATAAACAATTAACCCAATGGCTAACAAATGGTCAAAGCCTAACTGATGAACTTTGGTCCTTTAAATTGTTCTTCCACGGTGAGGGAAGAGGTGTTGATTTATATAAGGTGGTCCAATTATTGCTTTCTTTTAAAAACTTTTCTTCTTAAATAGGCTTGACAACTTATACACTTGGAGTGTTGTCCCATAGCCATTATAATGTACTCATTCATGGTAATCAAATCTAGAAGTCTGTAGTAGTTCTTATTCTCCCCCACCCACTCAAAACAACATGGTATCCTTTTTGCTTGTTGGACTTTTAGCAACATGCTTACAAAAGTGGTCTATATCATGTTAGCATGTGAAGTTAGTTTCTTATTCAGCATTGATTAAGCTCATTTAAAGTTCAATCAAAGGTTGAAGGGTAGGGAGTCACAAGGGGGCTACATGTAGCCCTTGCCATGCTGAAGGCATTTTCTAGTGAGGCATTTAGGCCGAGTGAGATGTTTTTTGCCATATGCAATATGAACAACATGCACAAAGTGCCACTTGCATGATTTATCCATGGAAATCCTTCTTCGGATAATGCATGATTAATTACATATTATTTTATGGTTCTTTAAGTTAGTTGAGCTTGAATACGAATGCATTGTGAAATTCTATAACATGAATTGTTTCTGAGTAGAATTATTGATATTTCTTCGCCCTTGGTTTTTCCTTGGTACAAACTAGGATTTCCATGTAAATATGTGTTGTCTAAATTTTGTCTGATTTATTGCTATTTTAAGATTTGGCAATCAACTTTTTTTCTTTCAAATTGATATTTTAGGGTTTTAAATTATCTTATGGTTTGGGAATTCACATACATTTTACAAGGGTTTCAATTTTTTGCAAAGAACACTGAATTTCATTATTATAATTTTGTAAAAAACACTAAATTTTTATACAATTATACAAACAAACAATGAAATTCCATACATTTTTTTAAAAAAGCACTAAATTTTCATTTGCAATTTTGTAAAAAAGTTAAAATATACAAGGGCAAATTGAACATACCTGGTAGATATGCTACATGGACACTGCTATTTGTTGACAAGTGACAAGTTGGGATCATGGAGTGGGTAGAAAATCCTTTGTAACCATTACTATTAAAGGAATTCTGTAATGCAGGGGTTTGAAGCCGTGGAGCTATTCGGGTGTTCTGTGGAGCCATTCAGGAGTGCAAATTATAGTGAAAATGAACTTTTTTGCATTATATGTTCTTTTAAAAAATAATAAAATAATATCTTCATTTGAAGATTTTATTGGAACGAAGATATTATTTTATTATTTTTAATCAAGAAAATGTTGTCTTCATTTGAATATTTTCTTCATATGAAGAAATACCTTAGCTTGAAGGTTATTTCTACAATATCTTTGAGCAAAGGTACCTTTGTTCAAAGAAAAATCTTCAAACAAAGATGCCCTGCATTTTTTTCCCATCTGCGATCAAAAAATTAACATCCCAACTTTGGAACTGAGTATTGTGGATTTACCCCTTTATAATAGAGGAAACTACAACCTAAAATTTGTATTTTGATGGATCATACAAAAATCATGGATCAAGCATCAGTATCCTATTTGTCACTCTATAAGGGGACTTCATACTAAAGGCTTTTAGATTGGGTTTTCCTTATACAAACAACATGAAAAAATATGAGGCCTTAATCATAGGTCTTAAAATAGTAATATAGTAGAACATCCAATAGATCCAAGTCTATGTGGACTCTTAGCTTGTAATAAAATATGTAAATGATGAATATTAAACAAAACATAATAATTGTATCCCCTACAAATAGATTGTTGGAAGTTTCAAGCAATATTTCACACATCAAATTTGAATAGGTTTCCTACCTTAACAATAAAGAAACATATACCATGGCCACCATCGAGTCTTCACTGCATATGCCACATGACAATCAACATTGTGAGTTCCTAGTCAAGTAGCTTCTCATACCCAGATATGATACCCTAGAATCTTAACTTATCTATGATAATTTTGTCATGAATCCCCATGGTATCATGACATCTTCACCTATCTTCATGATCATTTACCCTTCTAGCCAACCTATCACAAAACCAACATAAAACCTTCCTGTAATGCATCTCTTGCTTCACCATTCTTGGTGACACTCTCTATCAAAGAAGCTATGATGGTTAGTTAGTAAGGTGCCTAAACATGCGAGAGGCTAATTTTGTGCTTAAATAAGTACAATTGATGGTATATGTGGTACCCATACTAGTGGCATGGCCCTGGGTGATCCCACAATAGTGTGTCCCACTTGTGGGACATCATGATTTTTGTTTGAAATCACATACTTTATACAAAACTTAATTATTTAAGCCTAGATGTACTACATATAAGGGGGTTAGATCAAATACCCTTTAATAGAACCCCCCTAGGCTTAAATGAAACCCTGAATGGAGTCTCCTCCACACCTATCAGAATATTGACAAAAAAACCAATTTTGCTCCATTTTTGGGGGGATCAAATGAAGTTGTTTGGAAATTTTATTTTGTAAGTATGTAGCCCTTAGTATTAACTTTCCAAAAATTATAATATGTAGTATGTTTCCTTTAATATTATAATTTTTATTTTTTATAATCAATATAGATCTATTATGAAAAAATAATGACCTATATTCAAAATGTTACATCCCCCTTTTTGGATTCAATATTACTATTTACTTTTTCTTGAATAATATAGCCATGTGGATATGTTTTAACATCATAGAAAATGATGATATGTTTAGAAAAGGTTAATTTTATGAAGTCATGGATTTTTACTTGATTATGATCAATATGATGTTATGAATTAGAATGTCTTTTTCGATATGAAAATGAAATGATTTGATATAAATGTGTTTTGATCAGAATATTGGTACTCTGACCACAAAATTGTATGTGATATTGTCAATGACAGGAATAGATGGAACATGTTCGCCAGGAAAAAAGAAGAAGAGAAAGTATCTTTGAGAAAGAGAGAATAGACTCTGGAATAACCCATGGGTGCTTGCCACTGAAAATGATTATCAGGTAGATAAACCTAGATGCCTTGAGTTAAGCTTTGATTACGAGCTAAGTCAATTTTAGTTGAGATGTTGAGGTTTGCAAGAATAGGTCTTTGTCCTTTTGTAAGTTATTGTATTAAGTATGGGAAATCGACATCGATGTCGTAATACTCTGAATCATGTCGTCAAATATGGATGAACGATATATTGTTTATATGTATATATATGTATATATATGTATATACTTGAGATCGAGTTGTAAGTCGTGTCTTGTTTAGTGGTTCGGCGCAAAAGTTGAAAGTTGTGCGTAAGTCAATGCCAAACCTTGTTTTTCATTTACGCTCAATTTGTCATTATCGTCGTAAAGCTCTACGAGAGTATGACATAAACATCTACTTGAAAATTCGACGGATGTTGAATTGTTTCTATATTGGGCTATTATCATATATTAAAAGGTTTAAATAATGTTTTTAAATCTTGAGACCATGGTGTGTAGTACCTTTGGTCGTATTGTATTGGAATATACAATATTATTTTAGTTATAATTAAATATTTGTTTTGAGATAATTCCTTTATTCTTTTGTGATGTTGGTAATCAGGCAGTAGCTCAAGAGGGACTCACTCAAGTTCTTTCTATGATGTCATTTATTTCGAAATAATCTATTTGCCTTCAAACTTTAAACCTCATGATGGTCATCGACCTAGCCATTTTTCATAGTTTTTAAATTTGATTTATACTCATAAGTGGATGTGAGTAGTGTGACAGCTGGTTTAATCTGTCAACCGCCACCTCGCGAAGTATGGGGCTCCACTTTGGAGAGTAATTGCAGATTGAGTGGAAGAAGCCAAACCATTTCTTGTAGTGGTCGCATGAGGAGAATGTTATGCATGCCGAGTAGTTACCCTTATTGTTAGACATGGTCTTGTGAGTGGAGGGGTAGTTTTTCCTTCACAGTTAGATGGGATTTAGAGGGTGGTTGGAGTCAGTTTTGGAAGAACACAGAATGCAGAGAGGAAGCGGAGAGAAGACCAAGCTTCAAGCAAATGTGAATAGCTAAGAGAAGAATGAGCTTCTTGGACTAGTCTGCAAGCAGACACAAGAGATTATCTTCAGGTTCCCTTCATCTCATCTCTACGCAGTCTTAGTTATCAGTTATGCTTATAATAAGTAATGACTCTACTTACATTATGAAGGAACTTAGTATTTTCTTAAAGATGCAAAGTGTGAATTGTTACCAACTATAGCCTGTGTGTTTTCATCACCTTCAAAATGGAAGCAATTCTTTTGTCCCCTACACCGCACCACAGTCAAGAAACCCATAGTATATTACATTGTTCTTCGAAGCATCTTCGAAGGTCGAGATTACTGTGTAGTCATTGGTTCAACTTTAGGAGGTTTTTGGTTATGTGTAGAGTGCAATTTAGACTAAGTGTTTGGTCGTAAAATAACTCACAGCTATCTCAAGCCGCAGTGACAAAACCTAGGTCGATGTGGAATGAGTTCTCATTTGGCTAGTCGAATACAAATGCTTGGTTCTGTCAAATTTAAAAGACAACTAGTTTTAAAGTAAAAGACTTGTTTTGTGATATCTGTCGATAGAGGATTATCAATGGTGTGAAGTGTATCCCGAAACATGCAAGACTTCACAGTCCTCCACAATTTCTGAGTTTAAAATGGTCAGTTGACCATAAAGAATTTACTAACCTTGCTGCGAATGGTAACAAGTTTTAGTCCATTTGTCTTTGTAAAGAACTCTTTTTCTATAAAAGTATTCAACTGTTGTGTCCTCGAGAGAAGGTATAGACTTACTATTTGGACTATACAGTCATACAAGTTAAAATAATGAAGTTTTAGAGAAAACATAAAGAGCTTTTAGTTAAGTGTTTAGTCTAGACTTGCATGTTTTCTTATTGCAAATAGAAACAACAAGATAGGATTTCTAAATGTTTAGTTCGACAAAAGATTAAGCTATGTCGAAGATTCAATAGGTTGAAGAAGATTCTTTAGAATGTTTAATTTTAAACTTAGGGTCTTCGAATATTTATATTCTATAATTGGGTTATAGTAAATCCCTTCTGAAACAACAAAGTTAAGTTTAGTGTCCACTCTTGAGTGGATAATTTAAGCAGTGGGCTAACTTAGAGATCAATATATTAACTTATAGCATTATCTGAATAATCGATAAGCTAGGAACCCATTCTTTTATCATGTGGACGGAAATGTCTCCATGAGTTAAGTAGAGACAGAGTAAATCTCATTGCCATGTGTTAATGCATGATGAGTTTCGAACACCTTGAGGTTATCGAGGTCATTATATTGAACTTATTTTTAGGTAACTGTAGGATTGTGATTGATTCGAGTCGAGTTGGGGTGGATGAACTTATTACTTGCATTGATACAACGCTAATTATATTCAAATCCTTTGGACAAGGTAATGCATGAGCCTCAAGTGCATTGATAGTTCATTGTGACTGGATGGCGTAGCTTGTGGAGTGGTTATGCTTGACTAGAGGGTATCTAGGGGATTGCATGATAACAAGCTACGTAGGTCACAACACCAGTACTCAGATGGTAAACACCATTGGTTATCCTAAGTCTATCCTCTTTGAGTAGGGTAGGGCCACTTCCGGATAGGAAGGAGTGTGGGAGACCGATGTCTGTGGTTGGAGGTTAAGCTCCTTGAAGATACTTTCTCTTCTATATTCCTAAGGATTACCGAGACTTGAATTTGGATGGTCGACAATCGAGATGCAGTGACTTTGGTAAGTTTCTATTTTGGAATTGTTCTGAATAACTTTTAACAACATATTGTTTAAATGTTGTAGATGGATATATCCTTTTGCAGTAATTTATATTTTCATGAAAATTGATAGTCGATGGATGAACTACTTGGTTTTAAAATTAAAAATCAAATTACTTTTTTGTTTTAAACTTAAAAAAAAAAAAAACATTACCTTTGGTTAAACTTAGTTTTTAGGGTGAAATCAAAACTAGGTGTTACATATGGTATCAGAGCTAACCAAGTTCAGCACTAGGGCTGATGATTTGATTTACTATGCTAGGATGGTACGACTCAAGAAAACTGCAAGGAAGTCCTTCGCTGGTAAGGAACGTTATCTGCAAGCTAAGTAGAAATGACTTGCGATGATCAAGACTATTGAGAAAATGAATGATGAAAATGACATTTGGCTAGATGATGTGGAAACTTTTGCCAATGTTCTGTCACGACTCAAATGAATGAAAAAAGAACTCCTAGAGACATCTAGGATGACAGCTCGAATCATGGTCAATTGCTACCCTATTAGTGTACCAATGATCACTAGGGATCCCCGTATACCACCTAGAGTTGAAATGATTGTACTATCATCTGATAGTGAATCTGAGGGATATACACCTCATGAATATGTGTCAGACAATGAATCCGAAGGTTACACCACTCTTGTAAATACTGAGTGAAACATGAAATATGTCTATCCTTAAAGAATCTATATACTGTTGTGCAAAGTATAATAAAGACAAATTTTGGTTTGAGAATAACTATGGTTATGAGTAATTATAGTGTTTTGATAAGATTTAAAAGGATAAATCATAGAACTGATTAGTACTTGCTAAAGTAGGTGAGAAAACAAATAAACATGGATCAATCAGAGTTTAATGAGAGAGAAGATCGGGAAGGTCACAACTCTCAGGAAAACTCCACCGATAAATTGGATAGAATTCTTAATATGCTTACTGAAACTAAGGAAAAGTTGGGCAAATTGGAAAAGAAAGTGAATGAAACCGAGAATACGAAGGGTGAAAATGAGTATTGTAATAATGCAAGTAAAAGTAAACAACAAGAACATGGCACGTCAAGTGAGAACCAAGATGATAGTGAAACTTAGAGGGAGACAAAAGACAAACTTGCATTGGAACTATCTAAAGATATGAAAAAGATTATCCCTCCCAAATTTGATGGAATGAAAACTAGTGATGCAGTAGAAGCATGGCTAATAGAAATGGAGAAATACTTTGAAATCAAAAATTATTCTGAGATCACGAAGGCAATGTGGCGAGCATATTAGCTATCTGGAGAAGCATCCACTTGGTGGATGAACAAGAAAATCAAACTGGAATTAAGCCCCTTGAAGGTGACATGGAATGAATTTGTGGAACTTTTTCAGAAAAGGTGGTTACCACAACTCTATTTTGATCAAAAACTAACAGATTTCCAAAATGTCAAGCAAGGTGACTTGTCTGTGGTTGAATATGCAGAAAAATTTACTAGATTGTTGAAGTATGATCCTCAATATCAAAAGGATGAAAGATTTCGGATAAGAAAATTTATTATGGGACTCAATCCTCAAACTGGCAGTGAGGTGGAGGTGCATGGTCCAAACACAATGGATCAGGTGTATGAGAAAGCAATTAAGCAGGAACAGAAGATCAAATCCATTTCTGCTTATTGTGAGAAGAAGCGTAAGAGATTTGATAAGAACTTCAATTATCGAGCGTATAAAAGGAAGAATGATAAAGGATATGGAAACAGGAGGTTTGATAAAGGAAATTAGAAAAACAAAGGGGGAGTTGGTAATGAACGAAGAAATGAAGACTTTAAGAAAAATGACAATTTTAAGAGGAACGATGATGCTATGAGTAGACCATCCAAGAAGAGAGGACCAATTGGAGGTTGTTTTTCATGTGGTGGAGACCATTATGCCAACCATTGTCCTAATAAAAAGCAGAATGGACTTAGGAATATGGTACTTCCTTCGCAGTAGGAAGCGTTTCAACAAAGGATTCATACCACCCTTGACAATCGACAAGCTGAGTATCAGATTACTCCCATTGAGATGACAGGTACATTATTTGGAGTTCCTGTTTCTATTCTGTTTGATACTGGTGCAACAGAAAATTTTGTGTCATCTAGAGTCTTAAGTAAATTTCCTAGAAGAGTTGGTTTTATGTCAAAATTGTGGACAGTTGAATATGCAAATCACTCAAAGGCTCAGGTAGAGCAAAGTTTGTTCGAAGCTACGATTGATATTTCAAACTTCTCCACTGAGGTAAATTTATATGTAGCACCTTTAGGGTCCTATGATGTCATATTAGGAATGAATTGGTTGTGGAGAATAGGGCCAAGGTGGATTGTTTTCATAAAACAATTGAGTGTTTAGATGATATAGGAAGCAAAGTTAATTTTCAAGGTATTCAAAGGGAAATAAGGATCAGATCTATTTCTTCAAAATAATTAAAGTGAGCTAGGCATAAGGGATGTCAACTTTTTGCAGTCAAAATGGACCTAGTAGAGGAAGCCTTAGAGAAGCAAACATTTGAGGAAAAATACCCATATCTTTGCAATTTCAGTGATGTATTTCATGAGGAACTGCCAGGCTTGCCTCCAAAAAGAACCTTTGATTTTTCCATAGATATTAAACCAGGATCTGAGCCAGTATCTAAAGCTCCATACCGAATAACCACTACTAAACTTATGGAATTGAAGGCTCAATTGCAAGAGCTATTGACTAAAGATCTAGTTAGGCCAAGTGTATCACCATGGGGAGCCCTGATTATTTTCGTCTAGAAGAAGGATGGAACCCTTAGACTGTGTATAGATTATCAGATGCTAAATAAGGCAGCAATAAAGAATAAGTATCGACTGCCACGTATTGATGATTTATTTGACCAAATGCATGGTGCATTAGTATTTTCTAAGATAGATTTGAGATCTGGATACCATCAGTTGAGGTTGAAAGATGAAGATATTCACAAGACTGCATTTAGAACAAGATATGGTCACTATGAGTTTACTATGTTGCCATTTGGATTGACTAATGCACCAGCCACTTTCATGAATCTCATGAATAGTGTTTTTAGAGATTGCCTTGATAAATTTGTCCTAGTTTTCATAGATGATATTCTGATATATTCCAAAAATGAGAAGGAGCATAGCCAACACCTTCAAATTGTTTTGCAACGATTAAGAGAACATAGATCGTATGGGAAACTCTCGAAATGCACTTTGTTTTAGAAAGAAGTGCAATATTTGGGACATACTATATCAACAGAAGGGATATCAGTTGACCCAGCTAAAATTAAGGCTATTATGGAATGGCATGTATGAAGTTTTATGGGATTGGCTGGATATTATGAAAAAATTGTTTTGACATTTGATTTATTAAAAGAAAAGTTAACGACAACACCAATCTTGAAAGTTCCTGATCCTGAAGGGTAATTTGAGGTTATTACTGATGCCTCAGGAGAAGGGTTAGGAGGCGTACTTATGCAAAATGGGCATGTAATAGCCTATGAATCAAGAAAGTTGAAAAACTATGAGCAGAATTATGCTCCTCGTGACTTAGAACTGGCAGTAGTGATTCAAGCCCTTCAGATGTGGTGACATTATTTGTTGGGAAAGACTTTTATACTAAAATCAGATCATCAAAGTCTTCGTTACATATTTACACAACCTCATCTCAATGCAAGACAAAGGAGATGGTTAGAATTAATATTAGATTACGACTTTGAGATTGTTTACATCAAAGGTAAAGAAAACTGAGTAGCTGATGCTTTAAGTAGAAGAAGACACATAGCTTCTATAATCTCTATTCATGCTAATTTTAAAGATTTATTATTGCAAAGTTTATCTAGAGATGAGTATTACGAGCAGGTGAAGCAAGCTCTATAATTAAACCCTAGGGATCCAAGATGTGATGGATTTTGTTTTGAGTTAGATGGATTGATGAGATTTAAGGGAAGAATCTACATTTCTAATTCAGTTGAACTAAGAAACCTTATTTGGAATGAAGTTCATTGTGCACCTTATTCCAGACACCTAGGAGTAACAAAACTTTTAGAAGATGTTAAGCCACTATATTTCTAGAAAGGGATGAAAAGCGACGCTACAAGGTTTGTGGCAAGTTGCTTGGAGTGTCAGAGAGTGAAGGAAGAACATCAACACCCTGCTAGATTATTATACCTGCATGATATTCTAGAATGGAAGTGGCAGGTTGTTAGTATGGATTTGGTTCAAGGGTTACCACTGTCTAAGAGTAGACATGATGCAATATTGGTTGTTGTAGATAAACTAACCAAGGTAGCATATTTTATATCGAGAAATTTGACAGATGGAGTGCATATTTTGGCTCGAAAGTTTGTGAAAGAAATATTTAGATTGCATGGGGTACCTAAAAAAGATCATATCTGATAGATATGCTCGAATAACCTCTCAGTTTTGGCAAACTTTATTTTCATCACTAGGGACTAAACTCAATGTGAGTACCGCTTACCATCCTGAAAATGATGGACAAATAGAAAGGGTTAATCAGGTCTTAGAGGATCTTTTAAGAATGTATTACATGGACCAGTAATACAGATGGGACAAATATTTACCTCTTGTTGAATTTGCATATAACAATTCCTATCATTCTGCCATTAAGATGGCACCGTTTGAAGCATTATATTGAAGGAAATGTAGAAATCCTATAAGTTGGGATAAGTTGGAAGATAGGATAAGCATTGGACCTGAAATGCCTACAGATATGGAAGAAAAAGTGAAAATGATTAGGAAGAGGTTGGCGGAAGCCAACGACAGGCAAAAAAGTTATGCAGATCGCAAACGAGTGCCTAGACATTTCTTGGTTGGTGAGAAAGTTCTTTTGTGAGTGAAACCCCATAAAATATCAATCAAATTTGGTAAATCATCAAAGTTGGCTCCTCGATATGTCAGACCTTTTGAAGTCCTTGAGATTATCAATCCAGTGGCCTACAAAATTGTTCTACCTCCAGTCTTGTCCAAAATGCATAATGTTTTTCATGTTTCATACCTAAAGAAATATTTTTTAGTTAATGACCACATTCTTAAATAGAATTCTTTACAGATACAAGAGCCAAGAGTGGTTGTGATTGAGCCACTCAAGGTGCTCGAAATCCATAAAATTTGTTTGCATAATCGAGAGGTTTTGCAATGTAAAATTCAGTGGGACCAATATGGCGAGGATAGTGCCACTTGGGAATACTATAATGACATCCACCAAAGATTTCCTTATCTTTTCAAAAAAATTAATGTTAAACTATAAAAGTTTGTTTTATGTTAAGATTTTGCTTGGTAAACTCAATCATCAGGGACAATGATTCTATAGGGGAAAGATATGTTACATCCCCTTTTTGGGTTCAATATTACTATTTACTTTTTCTTGAATAATACATCCATGTGGATATGTTTTAACATCATAGAAAATGACGATATGTTTCGAAAAGGTTAATTTTATGAATTCATGGATTTTTACTTGATTGTGATCAATATGATGTTATGAATTAGAATGCCTTTTTTGATATGAAAATGAAATGATTTGATATAAGTGTGTTTTGATCAGAATATTGGTACTCTGACCACAAAATTGTATGTGAGATTGTCAATGACAGGAATAGATGGAACATGTTCGCAAGGAAGAAAGAAGAAGAGAAAGTATCTTTGAGAAAGAGAGAATAGACTCTGGAATAACCCATGGGTGCTTGCCACTGAAAATGATCATTAGGTAGATAAACCTAGATGCCTTGAGTTAAGCTTTGATTATGGACTAAGTCAATTTTAGTCGAGATGTTGAGGTTTGCAAGAATAGGTCTTTCTCCTTTCGTAAGTTGTCATATTGAGTATGGGAAATCGACATCGGTGTCGTAATACTCTGAATCGTGTCATCAAATATGGATGACTGATATATTCTTTATATGTATATATATGTATATACTTGAGATCGAGTTGTAAGTCATGTCTTGTTTAGTGGTTCAGCGCAAAAGTTGAAAGTTGTGCGTAACTCGACCCCAAACCTTGTTTTGCGTTTATGCTCAATTCGTCATTATCGTCGTAAAGCTCTACGAGCATATTGTTGCAAGTATTGGCCTAACTGGTGTTGTCATTGATGTCACCATACTACTGTTGCATTGATGATAAGGATTGGATGAGCTATGTGCTGAGGATATTGAGAGAATTAGTCATATAAGGAACAAAGAAGAACAGTGCAGACAATAAGGTAAAGATCCAAGATAAGATGACTCTCAGAGGATGCGGTTCAAAGGGTTTATAGATTTGAATCTTAAGATGATCCAATAAAGATTTCAGAGGTCCGCATGAAGATTTGAAGAAGTTGTGGCTGCTCAAGTAAAACTAGTTTTGGCAGATGTTCAGAGGTGACAGAGTGACACAGATAGGTCCGGTGGGATCCGAAAAGGATATATCCTATTCTTTAGATTTGGTGGAGTGTTTAGAAAGTCCATGAGAAGTGATAACTCAGTTGGTTAGTGGTCTGAGATCCGCAAGCATCTATTCCATTATGATAGTAATGACAGTCTGTGTTCTTGAGGTTCTGAATGAAGGAGATAAGGATTTTAGTAAGCAGATGAAATATGGATGTTCTTGGTGATTCAGGAAAGTTTGTGGTTGTCTTTGGAGCATGTTCAGTTCATGTTGGTGGTCTGCATTAAAGTTTGAGCCCGCAATTGAAGAATAACTTCCGGATGATGGTGTTCTTCCTAACTTTGGTCGACCAGATGAATTACACATCTTGCGGATGTTCTTGGAGATGTTTGCCGACTTAGATGATTATTCCTAAGTTGATGTCTTGTCTAAATAAGGAGCCATAAAGTCCTTTCAAAGTGTGTCTTGTGGAGATGTGAGTGTGGTAGCGAGGAAGAGAGTGAAAGACAGAGCAGAAGTTTTTGGGCTTAAATGGAACTGATTCAAGTATGGTGAAGATGTTATTCTCTAGTACAAGTATGTGATACTTATTATTTTGTAGATAGTGTCTCTCCTGTAGGCAGTGAGCCTCTTGTGAGCATTGTGTTCAGGCAATGAGCCCTAATTGGCATGTGCCATTTTGTTCTTTCTATTCTTCTAACAAAGAATACAATCTTGGGTTCATCACCCTGTAGTTTTTCCCTTAACCAGGTTTTCCACGTCAAAATCTTGGTGTCTTATGTGTTGATTTATTTCTACTCTTGATTTAATGCATTGTGTTTCCATGATTGATTTATTATTATGCTATTGGATTACAAATTGGATTTAAGTGTTTAATTGAGGGAGGTTTTAGACAACTGATTCACCCCCCCTCTCAGTTGTCTGTCTTGAATCTAACAATTGGTATCAGAGACAAGTTCCTCTAAAAGGAGTTTAACCGCTTGAGGAGATCTAGGATGTCATCCTACAAGAAGGATAGTCCGAAGTTTGATGGAACCAATTTTAATCTTTGGAAAAGTCACATGCAATGTCACTTACAATGTATGGGAATGCAGTACTGGACCATGGCTACAACAAAGTATACGCCTCCTCAGAATGGTCTGAAATCTGCAAGTGAAATCACAAATGCTGAAAATAATCTACGAACTAAAGAAGCCCTTCTAAGTGCCTTATCTGATTCAGAGCTTACAAATGTTGTTGATCTACAAACTGCTTTTGAGATTTGGGAAAAACTAGAACTTCTGCATGAAGGAGACAAGTATGTTAAATGTGCAAAGCTACAGAGTTTGAAAGGGAAATTTGAAAATCTGAAAATGAGAGAAGATGAAAATATCACTACCTTTATGTCAAGAGTAAATGAGCTTGTTTGTGGCATTAGATGTGCTGGTGGAGTCTTGGATGAAGATGAGATTGTTGGCAAAATTCTCAGATCCCTTCCTGCTTCTTATAAAATCAAGGTTGCTGCCATAGAAGAATTCAAAGCCCATTCAAGTGTCACAAGAGATCAATTGGTTAGTAAATTGGCCACATTTGAAATGACCGAGTTTGGAGATGTCCCCCCCAAGACTGAATCTGCATTCAAAGCTAGTGCTTCAGTGAAAGGAAAACAAAGGTTTGATCTAGAAGAGAACTCTTCAAGAAAGCTTTCATGGTATGAAAAAGTAAGAAAAGAGCTGGAAGAAGAAAAATTTGAAACTACTCAGCTTGAAGCCCTTATTGTAAAAAGACTGCCAAGAGGGTCTGGTAAGTATGAAGGGAAATTGCCTTTTAAGTGTTTTAACTGCATAAAGATTGGTCATTTTGCCTCAAAGTGTCTGGAAAGATTTTCAAGGCCAAATCCTAATAGATCAAGGTTCCAAAAGAATGGTTACTATGTTCATGAAGAGGATGATAATGAAGGAGTAACAGATGATGAATCAGAGACAAGAACCAAATCTAGAAGTGATTGGGTTTTTATTGCCATCAAAGAAGAAGATCCAATGACCTCTGAATCTATCAATCATAAAGTTGTAGAAAGAGCTCTGGCTGCCCAAGTTGAAGAAAAGGATGATTGGGTGATTGACAGTGGATGCTCTCACCATATGACAGGTGACAAAAATAAGTTCTTAGATTTGGAAAGGTATGAAGGAGGAGTGGTAAAGTTTGGTGATAATTCTGCTGGTAGAATCAGAGGTAGAGGAACTATTTCTTTTCATGGAAAGAACAAAACCGATAATGTACTATATGTTGAAGGATTGAAGCACAATCTTCTCAGTGTTGGATAGTTGGTGGACAAAGGCTATGATCTCTTATTAAAGAATGGAAAATGTTAGATCTTTGAAAGTTCTAGAACAGAGATTGTATCCGGTACTCAGACAAAAGGTAATATATTCCTTTAGTTGGTACTGGTAAAAGTTGTCTATTTGTGCAAATTGATCAGAGTTGGCTATGGCATAGGAGGATGTGTCATGTAAAATTTGATAATATCATCAAGATAAGCAACACTCAGGCTGTAAAAGATCTTCCAAAACTGGTGAAACCTACAAATAGTTTGTGCAAAGAATGTCAGTTGGGGAAACAAAGCAGAGTCTCATTCAAAAGCAAGGAACAATCTTCTACCGGATTATTGGACTTAGTTCATACTGATCTATGTGGTCCGGCAAGAATAAGTAGTGTGCAAGGTGATAGATACTTCATGTTATTAATTGATGATCATTCCTGGATGATGTGGGTTACTTTCCTAAAAGAGAAATCAGAAGCTCTTGAGAAATTTAAAATATTCAAGGCCATGGTAGAGAATGAAACCGGATTAAAATTAAAATGTCTGAGGTCTGATAGAGGTGGAGAATTCACATCTGGTGAGTTCATAGAATTCTATGAGAAACATGGAATAAAGAGATAGTTGTCTGTCCTAGGACTCCACAATAGAATGAAGTAGTGGAGAAAAAGAACCGGGCCATCCAGGAAGCATCTAGGACCATGATGATGGAAGCAAATGTTCCTCAGATCTATTGGAGAGAAGCTATCAGCACTGCAGTCTATACTCTCAATTGAGTTCAAATCATAAGCAATACCGATAAGACTCCTTATGAACTTTGGTTTGGTATCACTCCTACTGTGAGGTATTTTAGAGTCTTTGGTAGCAAATGTTACATTAAAAGAGATGAAGATCTAAGCAAGTTTGATGCTAGAAGTGATGAAGGAATATTCTTGGGTTACTCTACTCAAAGCAAAGCATACCGGTGTTATAACAAGAGACTAAGAAAGATTATAGAAAGTACAAATGTGAAGGTTGATGAAGGATTTGAAAAACCTTCAAGGTTTTATGAATATGATGAAGATGATCAGAATGGTGTTCTGATTCAAGGAGCCCAAGCCCCTTCTGAAATTCAGATTCAAACTGATCTGATAAATCAGGAAGAAGAGGTGAGTTATAATGAGCCTGATCAACAATTAGAAGTGCAAGAAACTCCCAAAGTTCCCAGGTATGTAAGATAGAACCACTCTGAAGATCAAATCATAGGTGATAAAAGCAAAGGTGTACAAACAAGAAAGAGGATTGCTCAAGATTCAGATGAATATTGTATGATTTCAAAGATTGAACCTAAGACAGTGAATGAAGCTTGTAATAATGAAAACTGGACTAAAGTAATGGAGGAAGAGCTGATGCAAATTGAGAAAAATCACACTTGGGATCTTATTCCTAGACCTAGAAACAAGAATGTGATTGGAACCAAATGGGTCTTCCGGAACAAACTGAATGAAGTTGGTGAAGTAATCAGAAATAAAGCCAGATTGGTCTACAAGGGTTACTCTCAAATAGAAGGAGTTGATTTTGAAGAAACTTTTGCTTCGGTGGCAAGAATTGAAGCAGTCAGACTATTTCTTACTTTTACTGTCTTCAAGGATTTCAAAGTGTATCAGATAGATGTCAAGTCTACCTTCCTGAATGGTGACTTGGAAGAAGAAGTATACATTGAGCAACCAGATGGATTTGAATTGTCTGATCATGGTGATATGGTATGCAAGTTGAAGAAAGCACTGTATGGACTCAACCAAGCCCCAAGAGCTTGGTATGAAAGATTGGATAAGCATCTTTTGAAGATTGGTTTCCACAAAGGTACTGCTGATAGTAATTTGTATTTCAAAATTGATCATGAAAATATCTTGATTGTTGAGGTGTTTGTTGATGATATAATTTTTGAGGAAGAGATAGTATGTGCAAAACCTTTGTAAATCAAATGAAAAGTGAATTTGAGATGTCCATGTTAGGGAAAATGAATTTCTTCTTGGGTCTGCAAATCACTCAGACAAAGAAAGGAATCTTCATTTCTCAGACCAAATATGTGAAAGAATTGCTGAAGAAATTTGGGATGGAAGACTCAAAACCAATGAATACTCCCATGGCAACTAGATGCAAATTGAGCAAAGATGATGACTCTCCTAAGACTGATTAGAAAAAGTACAAATCAATGATTGGAGGATTATTGTATCTCACTCAAACTAGACCTGACATTATGAATGATGTAGGTCTTGTTGCTAGATTCCAAGCTGATCCTAGAGAATCTCATGTCATGGCAATCAAAAGAATTTTTAGATATTTGAAAGGGATAGTTGAGTATGGGGTGTGGTATCCTAGAGATCATAATTTCTCTCTTCATACATATACTGATGCAGATTAGGCAGGAGATGTGGATGACCGGAAGAGTACCAGTGGTGGAGCATTCTTTTTAGGGAAGAGATTGGTTTCTTGGCTAAGAAAGAAACAAGAGGCAATATCTCTGTCCATAGCTGAAGAAGAATATATTGTAGCAGCAGGTAGTTGCACTCAAGTTTTTTGGATGAAGCAGATGCTAAAAGACATTAGAGTGGAGTATGAGGAACCTATCACAATCTTCTGTGATAATTTAAGTGCAATAAATATATCTAAGAATCTGGTGTTGCATTCAAAGACTAAGCATATATCTATCAAGTTTCACTTTCTGAGAGAACAAGTGAACAAGAATGAAGTCAAATTGGAGTTTGTGCCTTCCAAGGATTAGATTGCAGATATCTTTACTAAACCTCTACCTAAGGATTGTTTTGAGTATCTCAGGGAGAAGTTAGGGGTTATTACCCCTCTAGTGATGAACTAAGGTGCACGGATGTCCATCAGTCTAGTGGATATCACAGTCATATCTTGTGGTCCGGATTGATGATGGGAAGCTGCTACTCAGGGGGAGCAGCTGGTATGATCTTAAAGTGATGGAGTTGCAAGTAGGAGCCCTTTGCCATTAATGTCAAAGGGGCAGAGAAGACATGTGAAAAACAAGTGGTGGCTGATCAAAGGGGGAGTAGTAAAGGAAGAGAAGACAAGTGAATGATTGTTGGGGATAGGGGGAGTTGTGTGAGTAAAGAAAAGTTCTTGTCCTGATGGTCATAACAGTTTTTCACATTATATGTTGCCATCAATGACAAAGGGGGAGATTGTTGCAAGTATGGGCCTAACTGGTGTTGTCATTGATGTCAACATACTCTTGTTGCATTGATGATAAGGATTGGATGAGCTACGTGTTGAGGATATTAAGAAAATTAGTCATATCAGGAATAGAGAAGAACAATGAAGACAGTAAGGTAAATATCCAAGAAAGTTGACTATCAGAGGATGCGGTTCAAAGGGTTTGTAGATTTGAATATTAAGATGATCTAGTAAATATTTTAGAGGTTCACATGAAGATCTGAAGAAGTTGTGGCCGCTCAAGTAAAACTGGTTCCAGCAAATGTTTAGAGGTGACATAGTGACACAGATAGGTCTGGTGGGATCCGGAAAGGAAATATCCTATTCTATGGATTTGGTGGAGTGATTAGAAAGTCCATGAGAAGTGATAACTCAGCTGGTTAGTGGTCTGAGGTCCGCAAGCATCTATTCCATTATGACAGTAATGACAGTCTATGTTCTTGAGGTTCTAGATGAAGGAGATAAGGATTTCAGTAAGCAGATGAAGTATGGATGTTCTTGGTGATTCAGGAAATCTTGTGGTAATCTTTGGAGTGTGTCCAGTTCGTGTTGTTGGTTCGCATTAGAGTTTGAGCCCGCAATTGAAGAATAACTTTCAGATGATGATGTTCTTCCTAAGTTTGGCCGACCAGATGAATTACACATCTTGCAGATGTTCTTGGAGATGTTTGCCGACTTAGATGATTATTCCTAAGTTGATGTCTTATATAAATAAGGAGTTGTAAAGTCATTTCAAAGTGTGTCTTGTGGAGATGTGAGTGTGGTAGCGAGGAAGAGAGCGAAAGATAGAGCAGAAATTTTTGGGCTTAAATGGAACTGATTCAAGCATATTGAAGATGCTATTCTCTAGTTCAAGTATGTGATACTTATTATTCTGTAGAGAGTGTGTCTCCTGTAGGCAGTGAGCTTCTTGTGAGCAGTGTGCTCAGGCAGTGAGCCCTAATTGGCATGTGCCATTTTATTCTTTCTATTCTTCTAACAGAGAATACAATCTTAGGTTAATCACCCCATGGTTTTTCCCTTAACCGGGTTTTCCATGTCAAAATCTTGGTGTCTTATGTATTGATGTGTTTCTGCTCTTGATTTAATGCATTACGTTTCCATGATTGATTAATTATTATGCTGCTGAATTACGAAGTGGATTTAAGTGTTTAATTGAAGGAAGTTTTAGACAACTGATTCACCCCCCCTCTCAGTTGTCTGTCTTGAATCTAACACATATGACATAAATGTCTACTTGTGAAATTTGACGGATGTTGAATTATTTCTATATTGGGATATTATCGTATAATAAAAGGTTTAAATAATGTTTTTAAATCTTGAGGCCATGGTGTGTAGTACCTTTGGTCGTATTGTATTGGAATATACAATATTATTTTAGTTATAATTAAATTGTCATTTTGAGATAATTCCTTTATTCTTTTGTGATGTTGGTAATTGGGCAGTAGCTCGAGAGGGACTCACTCAAGTCCTTTCTATGACGTCTTTTATTTTGAAATAATCTATTTGCCTTCAAACTTTAAATCTCTTGATGGTCGTCGTCCTAGCCATTTTTCATAGTTTTTGCATTTGATTTATACTCATAAGCAGATGTGAATAGTGTGACAGCTAGTTTAAACTGTCAACCGCCACCTCGCGAAGTATGGAGCTGCACTTTGGAGAGTAATCACGGATTGAGTGGAAGAAGCCAAACCATTTCTGGTAGTGGTTGCGTAAGGAGGAGAATGTTATGCATGCCAGGTAGTTACCCTTATTGTTAGGCATGGTCTTGTGAGTGGAGGGGCAGTTTTTCCTTCACAGTTAGATAGGATTTAGAGGGTGGTTGGAGTCAGTTTTGGAAGAACACAGAATGTAGAGAGGAAGCGGAGAGGAGACCGAGCTTGAAGAAAATGTGAATGGCTAAGAGAAGAATAAGCTTCTTGGACCAGTCTGTAAGAAGACACAAGAGATTATCTTTAGGTTCTCTTCATCTCATCTCTATACAGTCTTAGTTATCAGTTATGTTTATAATAAGTAATGACTCTACTTACATTACGAAGGAACTTACTATTTGCTTAAAGATGCAAAGTGTGAATTGTTACCAACTGTAGCCTGTGTGTTTTCATTACCTTCAAAATGGAAGCAATGCTTTTGTTCCTTGCACCGCACCACAATTGAGAAACTTGCAGTATATTACATTGTTCTTCAATGCATCTTCGAAGGTCGAGATTATTGTGTAGTCATTGGTTCAACTTTAGGAGGTTTTTGGTTATGTGTAGAGTGCAATTTAGACTAAGTGTTTGGTCATAAAATAACTCACAGCTATATCAAGCCACAGTGGCAAAACCTAGGTTGACGTGGAATGAGTTCTCATTTCACCAGCCGAATACAAATGCTTGGTTCTATCAAATTTAAAAGACAACTAGTTTTAAAGTAAAAGACTTGTTTTGTGATATCCGTCGATAGAGGAGTATCAATGGTGTGAAGTGTATGTCGAAACATGCAAGACTTCACAGTCCTCCACAATTTCTGAGTTTAAAATGGTCGGTCGACCATAGAGAATTTACTAACCTTGCTGTGAATGGTAACAAGTTTTAGTCCATTTGTCTTTGTAAACAACTCTTTTTCTATAAAAGTATTCAACTATTGTGTCCTCAAGAGAAGGTATAAACTTACTACTTGGACTATACAATCATACAAGTTAAAATAATGAAGTTTTAGAGAAAACATAAAGAGTTTTTAGTCAAGTGTTTAGTCTAGACTTGCATGCTTTCTTATTGCAAATAGAAACAACAAGATAGGATTTCTAAATGTTTAGTTCGACAAAAGATTAAGCTATGTCAAAGATTCGATAGGTCGAAGAAGATTCTTTAGAATGTTTAATTATAAACTTAGGGTCTTCAAATATTTATAATCTATAATTGGGTTATAGTAAATCCCTTTTGAAACAACAAAGTTAAGTTTAGTGTCTACTCTTGAGTGGATAATTTAAGCAGTGGGCTAACTTAGAGATCAATGTATTAACTTATAGCATTATCTGAATAATCGATAAGCTAGTAACCCATTCTTTTATCATGTGGACGGAAATGTCTCCATGAGCTAAGTAGAGAGAGGGTAAACCTCATTGCCATGCGTTAATGCATGATGAGTTTCAAACATCTTGAGGTTATCAAGGTTGTTATATTAAACTTATTTTTAGGTAACTGTAGGATTGCGATTGATTCAAGTCGAGTTGGGGTGGATGAACTTATTACTTGCATTGATACAATGCTAATAATATTCAAATCCTTTGGCCAAGGTAATGCATGAGCCTCAAGTGCATTGATAGTTCACTGTGACTAGATGGCGTAGCTTGTGGAGTGGTTATGCTTGACTAGAGGGTATCTAGGGGATTGCATGATAACAAGTTACGTAGGTCACAACACCAGTACTCAGATGGTAAACACCATTGGTTATCCTAAGTCTATCCTCTTTGAGTAGGGTAGGGCCACTTCCGGATAGGAAGGAGTGTAGGAGACTAACGATCTGTGGTTGGACATTAAGCTCCTTGAAGATACTTTCTCTTCTATATTCCTGAGGATTGCCGAGATGCAGTGACTTTGGTAAGTTTCTATTTTGGAATTGTTCTAAGTAACTTTTAACAACATGTTGTTTAAATGTTGTAGATGGATATATCCTTTTGCAGTAATTTATATTTTCATGAAAATTGATAGTCGATGGATGAACTACTTGGTTTTAAAATTAGAAATCAAATTACTTTTGTGTTTTAAAATTTTAAAAAAAAAAAAAACCTTTGGTTAAACTTAGTTTTTAGGGTGAAATCAAAACTGGGTGTTACACAAAACACTAGAAAAAGATAATAAACATTGTTAGAATTTTTTTAAAAAAATGCATTGCAGTACACATAGATATCCTTATTTCAATGAACAAAGAAAAAACTAATTTTGATATATACTAAGAGAAATGCATTATGGAATAAAATAGGTCTGAAATTTTTGCTAGTACTAATTAGAAAATTTATAATAAATAAAATACTTGATAAAAAATTACCAAAAAATATCCATGCACAAGATAGTGGAGTTAATGGTCTAATTCCAATAAATCATGTGAAAACATTTATTTGTAATGAAAGTTATGCATTATGGAATAATGTCACTCAATAAAAAATAATAGAAAAAATAAAAATGATAGACATAATTATTCTAAAAATATAAAATAAATTATATCTTGAACCTACATAAAAAATTCCACAACTCATTAGTTTACATCATCCTTAAATTCTTGACAATTTATTCCCTATAATCGACAAAAATTAAAATATTTTTAAAATACTAATTTTGAGCATCCCACTTTGGCAAAAAAGTGGGACACACTATTGTGTTATCACCCTTCTAGCAAAGCTTATAATATTAGGTTATTATTGGCCTACCATAAAACATGATGCATCTCGTCAATACATCAAACGGTGCCTAGCCTATCAATAGCAAGGAGATCTCAATCACACACCATCACAATCATTGTAACCCATTACAACTCCTTAGCCCTTCTTTCAATGGGGTCTAGATCTCGTCGTCGGGATCCATCGCTCCTTGTCCAGTGGTCATATGTTCATAATCATTGCCACTAAATACTTCATTAAGTGGCTCAAATCCATCCTCATCACCTTCACTATAGGTACGCAAATATCCATGGTCATCATCCATCATCTCATTTGCCACTACAACATCCCCTCTGCGATTGTCACTGATAATCGTAAATCCTTCAAAAACAATTATGTTTGCACCCTTTGCGACTGCTTCCATATCCAAGACCGCTAGTCCACTCCATATTATACCCAAAGTAACACTCAAGGAGGGGACAAATAAAACCTTGATTAAAATCTTGAAAAAGATAGTCAATGATGTTGGTCATGATTAACACCTCCATCTCAATCTCACCCTTTGGGCTTATTGCACTAGCATCCGCACTCCCACTAGTGCCACACCATATTCCCCTAGTTTTAGCTCTGCAACTATCTTGTTGATAGAGATCGAGTTGCCATCATAGTGCATCTCCTTGCATAACGTCATCGATGATGAGGAGTATCAAGTTACACACCTCCATGAGTTAGAACTATTTGATGAATATCACCTCAATGCCCTAAATCATTTGCAAGCTTATTAGAAATCTTTGTATAAGCTACAAGAAGAGAATTAGATTTTGTGAATTTAAGATTACAGACATTGTGTTAAAAGAAAATCAAAAGAACCTTTAGAATCAAGAAAAGATAGGTAATTTTGAGACAAATTGACAAGGTCCTTATGTTGTCATCACCATGTATGGTACATGTGCTTATTAGCTAGCTACTATAGATGGTTAGGAGTTTGACGAACCTCTTAACGTCATCCATCTCAAATGATTCCATGCTCTCCATGGAATATCCCAATTAAAAAGAAAAAGAAATCAAAAAATTATCTAAAATACAAGTAAAATAAAATAAAAGTAAAGAAAAATAATTAATCCTATGATAAAAACCACTCTTTATGGTACCTTGGACAAGTACCGTGGTGAAAACCTACTTACTAAGACCATGCGTATAAGCTGGATTCCATTATCCTTTAGATCCTCTTCCTACCATTGCCTAAGTCTTCCTCACCTAATAAATGCACCTACCATTCATATTATATTCTACCTTTATCACTATATGTGCATCCCATTTACTTACAAAGTAACTAACACACTCTTAGTCCTCCTTGTAGCCCATCATAACCATTCCATCCCATCCCATTAACCTTGCCATACGTTGGGGCAATAGATTATGCCTTGTTTTGGAAAAGGCTCGAGGCATTATCATCGTTACTTATTCAGCGTCCTAGATGAGTCCCGTATTCTGACATTCGCACTGCATTTGATTAAGGAGAGTCATTTATAATCTTGATCAATTCAGCCATACTGTCAGGAAATTAAGTATTCAAATAAGAATTTGTTTGTTGATTAGAGAGCTCATATGATTAAAGGTATTATAGCTATGGAATAATGGTGCAACCATTACCAAGCTCAACATAGGTTTTATAAAGGATTCTCACCTTCACCAAACTCTAACTTCAATGCTCCATGATAAAGCACAACTAGAAACGAAGCAGAGTCTTCCAAAATTGAGCCATAGAGAGGTCAAAGAGGGCACGACCAGCATACAAGGATTCTCCAGCTCTCTGTAAACTTCAACGCACCGGTTATAAATCATTGTGCAAAGGTTTCTCTCCTTCATTTAGATCCAAACGCAACATTATCCAAATTGCGGGCCCATCTTTTTTGGAAATACCGCAAATCTTTCAAAATCCCAGCACAGCCAAAAGATACAGTGTAGGCTTCATCAAACCAGAAATAGGCTAAAATTAGAGCTCACCATATCCAAATAATGGTGTAAGTTAAAAGTGTTTTGCAGGTATTCAAATCAAGGCCCATAAACAACTCGAAAATGTGAAGCACAAGTCTCCAAAACCATAACGCAAGCATTCAAGTAATTTAAGAGACGGCCATATGAGAATGTTTGAAGCACCACAAAAATAAAGCGCAGCAAGTCTCCAAGAAGAAATAAAGCGAAGTACAAGCACAAGTGTGGCCTTCGGATAAGGCAAAATCATTGGTAGAGTATGTGTAAGCCCAAACAATAGGTGCAGCCATAAAAATGGTGCAAAGGCTATTTAAATCACTAAACAAGCAAGGTAAAATGATGCAGCCAACAAGAATAGTGGCCTGTTATAAATCCTTTTCAAGCTTTAAAGACGGGTCAATGAAGAAAAGTATGTGACCACAGGGGAAAGGAAGCCTTCCATGGAATTGAGGCTTGACGGTTGGGCACACTCTAAGCTTTGACTTGTTTATGTTGGTCCATTTAACGAGTCTGTTTTTAACCGTTACAGTTGCCTTGGAAGCTTGGGAAAGAGATTCAACGTATTTTTTCTGCACGTGCTCCAACATATTTTCCTCGCTGGCCCTCTACTTCAGAATTTTAATAGATTCCGTATAAGAGCGGTGTCAGAAATTTAAATTTTACCATCGCCTTCCCTGCCCATCTTTCTATACTAAAAAAATTTAATAGATTTTGTATGCGAGTTGGAGAAGTTTTTTTTCTTAAGATATTGCAAGGATACAAATTGTCATTGGAAGTATTTCACTATAACCTAAAGTAATAGGTTTTTTTATTTTTTCTTTAGCAAGTTTCTTTATTTTATTCATCCCTTTTTAATAGATGTGATAGGCGCCTGATATTCTGAGCATCTTTTAGATAAATGTATTTAAGATATCTATGCTAGTTTTAATTTTTAGATTTTAAATTAGATTTATGTCATGTGAGATTACTCCGTTGTGTCAAAAAATGACCTAGGACAAGGAAATTCATGTTTTGAGGCAAGGATGAGTGTATGGAAATATAAACTAATAAATGAAGAGAATGTGTGGGAATGCATGAAAGTAGGAGTAAATGAGGGTACACAAGGGTCAAGGAAGGAGAAAAAACTTACCACAAGATTGCACCACATGTTGTATATGAAATGATTTATGCATACACCATTAACACCAAACTAAAGCATACACCATTAACATGAATTTCCTTGTCCTAGGTCATTTTTGTAACACAAGGGATTAATCTTACATGACATAAATCTAATTTAAAATCTAAAAATTAAAAATTAAAAAGATTGACCCTTGCCCTTTCCTCTAAACCATTGGGAGCTGGCTTGTACATGTCTGTGCAATGATTCATTATGTATTGGTATTAAAAGACTTTCATTTGGGAATTAAAACATATCAGGGAACATTTTACTATCATTAAAAATCTAAGAACACTCAAGGATCACTCAACTAGGAGCATTTCAACTTGGTTCACTAAAAAGAACTATTCTTTCATTAGAATTTACATCTTAGATCATTTGTACACTTGGTTGTTATCTACTATCATTCCATCAACATTATAAAGCCAACCATTCCAAGGGGTTGATTAAGGAGAAAGTGAACCCTATAAATTTTTTGAGAAAAAATGATGAGCAATTACAGTGAGAATATAATATAAAGGGAACCAATCCAATTATTGTAAAAGGATAGATATGTGATGAACCATCAAAATCTAAAATGTAACATGGATAAACACTTATAACAAAAAGATAAAATTAGCAAACACATATGACACTAGATATAGGTGGAGAACCCCCTTTGAGAAAAACTTCACCATAAAATAGATATTGACCATGTATTAATCTAGAATAAATCTCTACAACAATACAATCCATTCTATCTTGTTCAATCTTAAAGCATTCTAGTAGGATAACATTACCTATGAATAATCTATACATTATCTCTATCTCATGCTTTCAATATATAGACTTAAGGAGGCTTCGAAAACCATCAAATGGTAGTACCATGAGCCTAAACAAGGTCCCAAAATACCATGGAGACCATCTTCTAAGAATAGAAAATTGTTAATTTTAATGTAGCTTGGACAGGTGTTCTAGTCTCAGGTGGTGATTACAAGGCTGGAAACACAACTGAAATATTTTTCTCCATACCTAAAAAATTGATTTCTCGAGAGACTTCTAGATATTAGGGTTTAAAGTCTAATTAATCCTAACTGTTGATTGAGATTAAATCATGGCCATTGGTTTTCAATGAGAGGATTATAAAAGAGGATCAATGGGTATTTGGAGAATACAGATCTGAGAAGTATTTGCAATGATAGCAAATAAATAAATTTGCAGCAATAGCAAATTGATTTGTAGTGAGAGCAAAGGGCGCAGTGATAGTGTTGGAGAGCAGTGGAATTGTTGGAGAAGGAAAATATTGCTGGAGCAATTTCAGCAGGAACAATTAAGGGAAGGGAATTTATAGGAAAGAAATTTCCAGAGCTCTGCCAATAAGAGGCAAGCAATTTTGTATCTCTTGATTTTTTGCAGTTGAATAAAATTCTTATCTGCTGACTGGTTTTCCCTTCGGGGTTTTTCTAGGGACAATTTGTCCAAAATATGGTGTTCATTTTATTTTTCTGTCTTTGTGATTTTTCGTGAAGTTGCAGCTGTGTTATTATTTGATATTTGTTGTAAATCAATTAATTTTTTTGGTAGCCAAATAATCTACATAAGATAGGAAATTAATAATCAGTAGCTGCAATAGATTTTTCACAAAAATAACTTTCAATTATGTAACCTCCACCATAATGAGAGAAAAGTTAAATTCTAACTCCCAAGTGTCCCATCAAGCAACTATTTATAACACTTAACTCTTTGTATTCCAAAGTGACCTTTCATCTTTCTTTTCCTCTTTCCATGTATTCTTGTAATGATAATCCCAAATAATTAGAGAGTATTTGTGACCTTTCATCTAAGATTGTCATCACCTCCTACATGGCCTTCATCAAAGAATCATGTTCCTTCAAAGAGGGGGCCTCCCTTAAAGATCTCAATTCATCATTGGTATATAAAAAAGCAAATACACAATGGAAATATAATGGTCTATAACTATGTTGTCTTCCCTTTGTCTTTTCTTCCTACTCCTTGAAGTTCTAGCTCTAATTAATGTGATCATGCTTTTGGCATAGTTCATTTTGTTATATCTTGCTCTTGTTCAATATGATCTTTCAATTGTATTATCAGTGTGTTCAAATGAAATACGTTTCTCATGTTAAGTCAAGTTACAATCAATTTGGAAGGTCATTGAATCTTTTTTCGAAGAGGGAAGAACCAAAAATTTCAAGTCCTTCAGTATTATGAAAAAATGCAAGGTTCTCTTGTATCCTTGTAGGTTTTGGTGCACATGCTCATTAGGTCACAATCATGTAAGGTTAAAACCTAGTCTAGTATAAAACTTTAAACTTTTGATGGATGTGATGCAAGCTCTACTTATTTTTTCCCTTCAAATCTCCACAAATTACTTTGTACAAATCCTATGTGGGTTCACACCCTTCAAGCACATTTGTGAAAATGCACCAATGACCCACAACCCTATAGTTCTGTAAATCTTATGCAATGGTTGGGATTGCAAAACTGAGATGCACTTTCAGACACTTGCAAAACTTCTTGGCATTCCTACTTTCCATTTCGTATTGTTTATGCACTTACCTTTTTTTGGTTTGTAGACATTTTGTTCATCATGGAACAATTTCTAGTTGCAAAATTACTTCCACCTTCCACTTTATCACAACACTTATGCCCTGTAAGTTTTGAAACTCTTGTACAACTCAGCCTTACATTCCAATTTCCAACCGACTTCCACATCTTACAACTCCACATACTTGTTTTTTGCGGGTTTGCATACATTGCCTACATTCATGCTCTCTTGCAAAGTATCAATTGATTTTTGCATCTTCCATTCCCACAATACTTGCATATAAATAGAAAGACTACTTGAGAACTTTTTCCAAGCTCAAGCACATGCTACCAAGTTCCAAAATGAAACTAGACTTCCAAAGTCTGCAACTCCACTTCTCCATGCTTATAGAATCTTGATTTATGTGTACATGACATCCTTCTACAATGCATATTCCCATAAAATGCTCAAAAGGATGAAAACTAAATAGAATTAAATACACACATGTGAATGAGTCCCTTATAAAACCAATTCATTTTAACTCATTTTCACATTCACTTAAACACATTTGTGCATTTCAAACACTTACGTGCTCCTCAAAAAATAGATCACTATAATAGATCATTCTATTCTTGCACAAGCTCACTCATATGTAGATCCTTCCACACCTATTCATGAGGTCATCAGTAGAAGACTATCCAAGTTTGAATTGGCTAGGGCATCAAGGGATTCAATTCAAACATCCTCTTTTGCACTCCCATGTTTTCCTCATCTATTTCCACTGCTTGCATCCTTTTGCCTTGAGAAAACATCTCATGAATTTGAATGCTCCAACCATATGCTTCCTTGAATCTCTCAACTTACATTTGTGCATTTTAGGGTTTTATATTCAAATGTGTGAACTCCCTCCCATTTTCTACAAGCTACTTAGTCCTTATTCTTGGTTTTGAATTTGTATAAATTCAATTCCTTTACAAATAAATTGCTCTAATCATTTAACTTTTCAATTGCCTTTTATAGATTTAAAAATAAAATATAATATACTAAAATAATTTTATAAATATTAATGTTTTAAAAAAACATTTTTTGACATTTAATTTTTCACAAAATAATGTTTAATGTGGAAAATAAAATTAAAAATTAAAAAGAGATGAATAAAAATAAAGAAACCTATTACTTTAGGTTATAGAAAAAACACTTTAATGTCATTTGTATCCTTTGAATCTCTTTAAAAAACTTAGTTCTCACATCGCTTGCATACAAAATCTCTTAAATTTTTAAGTATAGAAAGACGGGCAGGGCCAGTGATCATAAAATTCAAATTTCTAACACATCTCGTATATGGAATCTATAATTTTTTTGTAGTATAGGGCCGGCAAAGATAATATGTTGGAGCCTATGCAACAAAATTCCCCAAGCTTCCGCACTTGACATCGATATCAACACAACCATAATGTTAAAAATAGATGGGTTAAACGGGCCCACCTAAGCAACTCAAACTTCAGAGTGTGTTGTTTAAGCCTAGCCAGACGAGACCACTCAAAATAGTTGGCAGGTGGACCCAACAGGCATTGATCCTTTATATAATCCAATGGAGGGTCCACCACTTTGATATGGTTAGATGTACGTCTTGTAAAATAGTGCACTATTGGTCCTTTGCAAGTCTATGTGGTAGGTGGGCCCAAGAAAGAGTGTTCAAGTTTATAAATTTTATTTTAAAACTCACCAAAGATTTAAATGTTCTTATTTAAATGATTCTATTTAAAAAATCATTAAAAAGGGATAAAGATTAAAGGAGGTGTGAGATATGGAGGTGGGCCTGCGCACTTTTTAAGTGAGGAAGATTTTATTTAATATTACAAATCTAACTATAAATTAAAATAATAAAATGAAAAACAAATTCAACTAACAAAGCAACTCTTAAATAAATAAAAATAGAACAATTCAAATAAAACAAAATAATTTTTAAATAATTCTAAATTACAATAATTTCTAAGTAATAAAATAACTTTTAATTAAAATCTTAAGTGGTAAATAAAATTGAATGATATAAAAATTATTACATTTTTAAAAAAATATATATTTAACATATATAATATTAAAATGAAATAAAATGAAATAAAAATCTATTTTAACGTGAATTGAATAGTAATTCTTATATTATTATTATCTAATTTTTGTTGACTTTAAAATTTTTTAAAGTATTTATATTTTTTTAAGATATATTGAATAAGTATTAATATTAATTATAAAAATTAATATATACTAGCATATCTATATTTAAAAAATATATCTAAAGTATATCGAAAGATATCTTTCTTGATGCACCTATTTTTTAAAGTAATTTACCACACATAGGTGGAGTAGGTGCCTCTAGAAGGATATCTCTCGGCATACTTTAGATATATTTTTTAAATATAGGTATGCTAGTTATAACTATAACCTTAACATTAACGTTCAAGTCAATACCAACCCTAATTCTAACAGTAATTCTAACCGTAATTTTAACCCTAACCCTATATCCAATTATAATTCTAAACTTGATTTTATCCCTAACCCTAATTCTTACCCCAATACTAATTCTATTACTAATTCAACACATAATTCAAGTCCAAATTATAACTATAACCCTAATCCTAACATTAATCATGATAGTAATGCTAACCCTAACTCTAATTCTAACCCTAACCCTAATTGTCACCCTAACCTTAATTCTATCCTAATATTTGTCCCTATATAATATAATAGGTATGTTAGAATTATATATAATATAACCCTAACCCTAACCCTAATGTTAATTCTGACACTATTTCTAACCCTAAGCCTAGTTCTATCCCCAACCCTAACAGTAACCATATTTCTAACCCTAATTCTAACTTGAACTTGAACCCTAACCCTATCCCTAATTGTAGGCCTAACTTCTAATTTGAACCCAAATTGTAACTATAACCCTAACCCTAACGTTAAGCCTGATAATAATTCTAACTCTAATTCTACCCCTAAATCTACTTAACCCTAATTCTTATCCCTATTGCAACCCTAATCCAAACCCTAAATCTAACCATAGTTCTATATATAGATATAAATGCAAATGACCTTTGTTTTTTTATTGTAGCTACAACCCTAACCCTAACGTTCAACCTAATTTTAACCCCAATTCTAACCCCAACCCTAACCTTGATTCTAATCATAGTTTTAACCCTAATTCTAACCTAAACCCTAACCCTAATTCTAACTATAACCCTAAGTCCAATTATAATTTTAATCTTGATTTTATCCCTAACCCTAATTCTTTCCCCAATACTACTTATATTGCTAATTCAAACCTTAATTCAAACCTAAATAATAACTATTACCCTAACCCTAACCTTAATTCTGATAGTAATTCTAACCCTAACTTTAATTCTAACCCTAACCCTAATTCTAACCTTAATTATAACCCCAACGATAACCCCAATTCTATCCTTAATCCTAATTCTAACCCTAACCCTAATTCTATTGCTAAGATTAATTCTCTCCTTAACTCTAACTCTAAATCTAATTCTAACCTATGTCATAAAACTCATTCCTCACCTCAATATTTGTGTTCCATTGTCCCACATCAATATTTAAAAGTCAAATTGCATCACATGGAATTGACCCCTAAATTTCAAAATTTAAAACTTATAATTTTCTTGACTCTTTCCCATTTCTTTCCCACCATGAGATGACTTTGTACACATTTTGTATGATATATCACTTTTTGGGTCTTAGATGTGTGATTTCTGATGACATTATCATTTTTTAGATCTTTGAGGGATAGTATTCTTACTTATTTTATCATTATTCCATTTTTATATCTATTCTTTTAGAGTTTTGTGCTATGTTCAGATCTATCCTTTACCCACCCTAGCCACCCTTGCCAATCCCATTAGCTTTCTATTTTCATATCTAATATAACAATAATTCTAACCCTAACCCTAATTCTAATGCTGGAGTTAATGTTAGGGTTAGGGTTAGCGTTAGGGTTGGGTCATTTCAAATGATTTCATTGGTACACTATTAATTTCCAAATTTATATTAATAGAAAAAACCATTTGGTATGGAGTAATACAAGTTTAAAGACATCATTTGACATCATAAGACAAACATGTAATATGAAGTGTTCTAATGCATGTACATTTTCACCCTAGTACTTGTACACATAAGAATAATATTTGTCAACATAATATTCTTATCTATTTATTTCCAAATACACTAACCTTTCAAAATTACACAAATCATTCATATCATGGTTGTTTGATTTGAGTTCCACAAATCACTCATGTTTTATTTGGATCTCCTAGCCTTGTTTTAGGATCCTACTTTTTAACACCAAAATTACACTCTTCTAGTTCAAACTTTTCTTATTTAAAAGCCAAAAAAATTCATATATTTATTTTTTTAGTAACTATTCTAATAAGCTTGTAATCTAAATATTTCCATAATCTGGGTGCATTTCTTTCCAATTTGTAATCTATTTTATATTGTGTTATGTGAGTTTTTCACAATACAATTGAATTACATACCAAAACCCAATTTCTTCATAGTTATATTTTCAATAGAACCTTGTAAATGTTAGATCTTGTTAAAACAATTTGGTATGTAGCTTGTTAAACACTTTTTAATGATGTTTATTCTTCATATTTGTTCACCTTGATAATCTTTCATACAACAATGGGAGATAAAATGCCAACAATTGACATAATTATACTATTGGAGAATTGTATGATTCTAAGCTCTTTTTACTGTAGAGTAAAAAATCTACATTTTGAATATATTATGGTTCATGGTAAGATTTATTTTGTTTCCAAGGGCTAGAGGCATCAATAGAAACAATAGTCAAATTATGGATATGGATGGAGTCACAGCTTATATACGTTTCATCTTATATATGTTTCCAGAATGTAATGTTTCTTTTTGGAGTAAGTGAGTGGATTCCATGTGTGTCATTGGTGCTTCTCTGAAGCAATAAGGGTTCTGACATCTCTTTCCTGGTACGCCATTGGTTGCGAGTTCCATGTGTTAATTTTTCACATCTTTGAGACTCACGACAGTGACATAGTTTCCTTTTGTATCATTTGTTGAGGAGGAGCTAGTGGAATCGATGTGTCACCTTCGTGCACCTTTTGGAGGGTTTACGTTTTGATATTTCCATCCCATTGCATCATTTGCTGACTGGAGACATGTGGCAGCTCTATGCTTCATGATAGTTTATACCCAGGAAGGACATATAGTATGGTGGGCCCCTAGTAAGGAGCCTTGGTGGGACTCAATGGATAAAAGCTGAGACTGACACTTGCCATTTTCTCTCATTTTGAGAGCATGAGTTTTTTGATAGTTCTATTCTGATGCACGATTGGCTAGTGATTCCATGTCGGAGTTTTTTCTTCATGCAGCATTATGGGTCTTTTACAGGAAGTTTGTGTTGTATCTCTCAGTTTTTCTATGCTTTTTGTTTTAGTTAACTGTTAGATTCAGGGTTATCTCCACCTAGAAGTCTATTTAAGAGGGAGATCTATTATTTGTAAGGTGGTAAATTATTCAAATATAGTAGTGAAAGGATTAATTCTTTATGGGTGTTTCTCTGAAAGGATTTTGAATATTATGTATCTGTGCATTAATATGGGCCTTGTATACTTTGTTCTCCTTTCATCAATGAATAGAAGTGACATTATGTGTTATTTTATGAGTCTTTGTTATGTTGCATTCGTGATATTGTGGTTCATTTGATTTGTTGCTAAGTAATGATATATTATCTGCTCTGAAATCATGCATTTACGCTCTTTAAATAGATATGATTCATTCTGTTGTTATCAATGACTAAAAATAGTCAGTCCTTTTCCTTCATTATAATCTGAATCCATCCAAATACATCACCTTAGTGTAGGTTTCAAATTCACAGTTATTTAGTTTTTGTGGTCTTCCCATTTTTCTCAAACAACAAAGAATCAAAAGAGCTGGCTTCTATAAAGTCCAAAGGTTTTCTCAAAAGCAAGTCCCACGTTTCAAGATTTCTCATTGTTGGTAGTTTGGTTTAAATTTTACTATCAATATTTTCTGGCACGCCTAGTGGGACAATATAAATTGCTCGATTGGAGATTTGTTTTCATGCGCCAAGGGCCTATCATGAAGAATCACTCAACAAATAACTTAGGACTACTAGTTCTTCCATTAGTAACTATCACTTGTAGAAGATCTGCAACAAGCATGTATCACCATAACAAATGGCTCAATCTACACCTCTAAGGAATTTTTTTGATTGGAACAATGGCGGCATGTTGATTCCTCTGACATCGCCAGATACCTAAGATCCTATTCTAGGAAACACTTTAAAAGTGCTTCCAAAGTTTATGGGAGAAGAATTCAAGACCTCAAAGAGCATCTGCAAGATATATGCATGGTGCATTATGTAACATACCAAAGTGGAGCTTTGCAATTGTTGGTGGTATCATTTAAAGGGAAAGCCTTAGACTGGTATCAGTCTCTTCGACCAAGTTCAATCAATACATGGGATCAACCTAGAGATTCATTTTTTTCAGATTCAATGAGAAAGGCGATAGATCCTCCTTATCACAGTAGCTAATTACCATCATAAGACATCCTTAGGAGGCCATAATAGACTTCAATACCAGGTTCCAAAAGATGTGGTAGAGGATCCTAGTGATAGCTCACCCCAACAAGTATGGCTATTATGTTTTTCTGAAGGTTGTTGGGAACCCGTGTTTAACCCTTCTCTTTACTTTGTTAGTATATTACATTTGGACGCATATGCTTTGTAAGTCGTCCAGTGAGTATATTGTATTATCCCACATTCATGGGAAGTAATAGTTGTTTAGATTAGACTTAGTATATAAGTATGTGTTGAGACCAATGAAGGCATCCACAAGTTTATTGTATTGAGCTTGTTCAAAGGAGGTTGCGCCCTCGAAGTGGCTTGTGATCAATAAATTTCTTCTGTGTTATGCTATTTCTGTTATTTCATGCATTTTTTTATATTGTGTTCCTCTCATCTGGTATCAGAGCAAAGTCTTGGGCTTGTTGGGTGGAATTTTTGCTGATTTTTTTTCGTAGTGGCCTCTAGGCGCTGTGATTATTGCAGTAGTTCTTTTTTCTTTGCATATGTATTGTTCATTTCAATTGCAAGTTCAGATCAGGGAATAATCCCTATCCACTTAACTATGGGAAGTGCCTAGGCATAGCCCTAAAACTCATTGTGAGGCGTACCACATGAACCCCAAAGCAGTTGGCCCATTGAGAGGACTTGCCAGCGAAAAGGGCAACGGCCCCTACCTGATTGACTAGTTCCCATCTATGAGGTAAACCAAGAGCTGTCATTTGTGGCAAAGCGATTGTCATTTTTACCAGATCTATGGAGTGAGGGGTACTCCCCCAATATGCAAGTTGTTAGACAACATTGGTATCCAAGTGAATCCCCTGAACCTTTAGGAAGCCAAACATACCTGGGGTCGATATCTATTACCAGAATCTGTCCAAAGCCATTTGCAGATTCTGTTGCAGATCATTTCCAGAAAAAAATAAAAAAATAAAAAAATAAAAAAAAAACTAAAAATTAAAATTAAAATGTTTTTTCACCATATCTTCCTTGCTTTCGCTTCGTTTCCTCTAAAAGTTCACTGGAACCCCTGAAATTCCATTCTGCATATTTCCTTCCTTGAGGACCATATCCCAAATTCCACTTATCGAAGCCAGAAATCCCACATTTGTCTATTTTTAGGGTTTACCATAACTTCTTCAATTCTCACCTGCTTGCCTTCAAATTTTGCCACAGTGTTTATTTCCTATTTCTACTCCTTTGTCTCTCTTGGACAAATTTTCCCATTCTTTCACCCTGCTTCTGAAATCCCTATTTTCTGCTTCACTGTCCCTCAAAAAGTGTCCAAAACCTAGTCAAACCCCAATTACCCATCAAAGTTTTTCCCAAATCCAACTTTTCCTTTACTAAAAAAGTTTTTGTTTTTGTTTTTCTACCCATTCCAAAAAAAAATCCTGATTATGGTTGTCACTCGCGTAGGAGCAAAAAACATGGAGAAGGAACTTGCAGCCATCAAGACCAAACTCCAAGATCTAGATGAAAAAATTCTTGGGTTAATCTTCAGCATTCAACCATGAACAATAGACGACAGCCAGAGTCTTCTGTAGATATAGGGTTTTCTTCTTCTGGCAATTTTCGTGGACCGAAGCTTGATTTTCCACAAACTGTTTTACCACAAATGGATAATGGAGGATCCATCCTTTTGGTGCTAGAGGTAATCCTTGACAAGGGCACTCATCCTCTTCATTCCCGCTCCATCACAGAGGTATTAATTTAGTGGCATGGAATGCACCCAGAGATTACTATCGGGGAACCACTCCTTCAGATTCAGCAACAATTTCCACATCTTATGCTTTGAGGACAAATCTTTTCTAAGAGGGAGGGGATGTTAGGAACCTGTCTTTAACCTTTCTCTTTACTTTGTTAGTATATTACATTTGGATGCATATGCTTTGTAAGTCGTCCCATGAGTATATTGTATTATAAAACATTCATGGGAAGTAATAGTTGTTTAGATTAGACTTAGCATATAAGTATGTGTTGAGGCCAATGAAGGCATCCATGATTTTATTGTATTGAGCTTGCTCAAAGGAGGTTGCCCCGTCGAAGTGGCCTGTGATCAATAAATTCCTTTTGTGTTTTCCTATTTTTGTTATTTCATGCATTTTTCATTATATTGTTGCAAGAGGTTCCTCTCAAAGGCTTTCACTTCTGATATAGCCGTAATGATTCATTTATTAGGAGGGAAAACCATTCCTAATGCATATGACATAGCTATGTTGGCAGAAAAAATTCTGATACACGATGGGAAACTCCCTCCTAGACTTCCTATGCTTGTGTTCCTAGAGCTATCCATACTCATTCAAGTGGAATTGCCCAATTTACCATAGCCTAACCCCTCCATGTATGTCTACCTAGTGGCCAAGGCCTCACTTGTCTCAACACCTATGCCTCAGGGATCTAAAATGGAAGACATAAAAAACATCTTACAAAGTTTTTCAAATAAGATTATATATCTTAAAACACAACAAACCGACTACCCTAGGCCCCTTATCAAGGTTTCCAAGGAAATATGTCACCTTACCAATCTAATCAATATCAAGGGAACCAGAGGGCAGGACCATCGCAACCTTCAAATCAAATTATACTAGTTCCAACACCATTGCGAGTTGTTGCGCCCAATCCTCATTAAGAGTTGGTCACAAGCTAAAATAATTGGGTGGGGGAATCAAACACATGGTGTTTTCCCTACAACGATGCTCATATGCCTAAAGATTGCCCCAGAGGTAATCTATAATAGAGGATAGCAGAGCCAAGGAGACAATTGACACAAGCAAAGGTTAGTTAGGGGTAGTATTAATATCAGTCACCTGGTATGTTGTTCAGATGTAGTCTTGGTAGCCTACATGTAGGGGATGTCCATCGAGCAAGAGGAAGAAATCACTCATGAACATACACTTTTCTCGTGGGTGGAGGAAGCGGAGGTAGTCTTTGCAAATGAGGCATCCATTTCAAGGATTCCTCAAGTCCAATCTGATTATTATGCGCATTCAAGAAGTAGAGTAGTTGAGGACAAGTGAACACGCTACACCCTGAAGTCATCTTTAGAAAAAGTTCAAAGTTTCAAGCCACTCATCCATCAATGCAGTTCAACAAAATGTAGACTCCGTAGTGGTGCCGAATATTGGTACTATGACTTAACAAGTTTAGAGAGTGAAATTCCCTGGAGCATACCAAAGATTGCAAGTCCCAGGCCTGCTAAATGTAGTAGAACAATTGAAAAGAGCTCCCACCAATGTTTCCCTTTGGGATGTGTTGCCAATTCTAGAACAAAAGACTCTATTGCAAAATGCATTGAACACGCAAGACGTGCTCGTGGTTACACTAGGCTCAAAAGATGCTGGGCGAAATAAGGAAGCAATTGTGGAAAAGACCCCTCAACAAGGTTTGACAATCTCCCTGGTGGTCCCAATGGTGGAAAGAGGTAACGTTTAACCTACTCCCTTTTATTTAACTTTGATAATAGGGAAGAAGTTGTTGCATAATTCCATGATAGACTTAGGCGCAAGTGCCACCATCATGCCTAAGAAAATAGCTAATGCACTCAAACTTAAAAAATTGGCCTATGGAGAAGGGAGTGATGCAACTAGATGGGAAAAGGGTGCAAGCAGTGGGATTCTTAAAGGAACTTCCTCTCATGTTGTACGCATGCCTGAATTTCACTATGCTGTAAGAAGTTTTCATGATAGACATTCCACCTATTTTTGGCATCTATCTATCAAGAGTCTTCACTGCCAAATTTAGAGGATATCTCTCCTTAGACTAGTTTCATTTGATTCTAAGGACCAAGTATGGTTCTAAGAAGAAAGTGTTTCCAGAATGGTTACATAAAGAACACGTGACAGAGGATGTAATGGCTAATTTTGACACAACACACACAGTAATTACTCAGCATGAGATGCTTGAAATGGAAATGATGGATGGAGAAGCTGTGCTGAGAAACAGAAGTGAATAGGAAGAAGTGCTTCTAATAGAGACTATGTAGGGTGACCACTTGGGGAATCATGATTCCACCATCCTGGGGACCTATGTGATCATTGAGGATGATTTTAAGATCCCAAAAATCATTAAGGGACCTAGAGAAATAAAGCCAATCACTGAGGAAGATTCTACCCCATGGACCTTAAATTTTGATGGAGCCAAGTGTATAAATGGTTCAGAGGCTCGGATATGTCTTATGTCACCTGAGGGAGAGAAGATTCTTAGGGATTTTCAATTCTAGTTTAGTTGTACAAATAATGATGCAGAGTATGAGGCTCCTATTGATGGCCTAATTTTGGTTGACAAAATTGGAATCAAACAATTGAGAGTGTTTGGAGACTTAGAATTAGTGATCAATCAAGTCTAAGGGACAGCGGCTGCAAAAAAAGTAAGGATGAGGTCCTATCGACACCATGCATGGGATATGATAGAAGGATTTACGTCTTTCAATATCAAAGTAATCCTAAGAGCCTAAAATACTGAAGTAGACAAAATGGCATAGGTTGGGCATAGTTTGACCAAATGGAAGACCTTTACCTGAATGAAAACATAGTAAAGATGATTGTTCAGCTGGTGGTTCTAGACAATGGGGATCATTGGCTAGTTTTTGATAGTAATGATCAGATTGCCCTATTTCTACAAAGGTATGGTAAGTTTCCAGACTAGTTCCAACCCAAAATGGAAGAATCTTATGGTGATCAAATAATCCAATTAAATACTAATAAACTTCCCAAAGGTCTCATAAATCTTGACAGTTTATTTGATTCTGACGATGTGAAACTAGACAGAAGAAGGTTCATAGCCAATAAGGATGACTACTCTGAGTTGGAAGTCAGCGAGGGAAAAAGAATCATGGTAGGAAATATCACTACTTAAACTAAGAAGGATAGGTTGGTTTCTTTATGCAACAAATATGACAAAGTGATAGCTTGGAAATATGAATACCTCTAGGGATATGATAAAGGGATAGTTTAGCACACCATCGAATTGATAGAAGGAGCAAAGCTAGTTATACAAAAGCAAACACCAGTGAACCCAAGAATCAAGACCCTTATGGCTCAAGAACTAAAGAAACTAATCGAATATAAAATCATCTTTCCATCAAACACTAACTTGAGTATCCAATTTGGTGCTAGTTAGGAAAAAAATGGTGAGATCAGAATCTATGTGGATTTTTGAGATCTAAATCACGCTTCTCTCAAAGATTATTATCCTTTGCGTTCCATGGAGTAGATTCTATAGACAATAGTCTAGGCAAAAAGATTCTCCCTATTGGATGGGTTTTCTAGATATAATCAAATATGGTTAAAAGAGGAGAATCAACATAAGACCACTTTCACTATGAAGTAGGGAACTTATGCTTATGCAAATATGTCTTTCAACCTGTCTAATGCAAAAGCCACCTTCTAACACACCATGGACATCGCTTTTAGTGGGTTGATGAACAAAATTGTTTTGTTTTATCTAGACAATCTCACTATGTTCACTAGGGCTAGTGAGAATCACTTCGACCATGTCGAAAAGGTCTTTCAAAGGTGCCAGGAATTTGGGATCTCCTTGAATCCTAAGAAGTGTGTCTTTGGTGTGCCTCAAGGGAAGTTTCTAGGACGTGTTGTGTCAAAAGAAGGGATCTTGATAGATCCAAAAAGAGTCGAAGCTATCTTGAACCTGCCATTGCTAGTAAACAAGAAGGGAGTGCAATCCTTCTTGGGAAAGATTAACTTTGCGAGCCGTTTCATTACAAATTTTGTTGGGTTAGCCAAACCCATTACCGCAATGCAAAAAAAGGATATGAATTTCAAATGGACTCTAGAAGGCTGGCAAGCCTTTAAGCATGTCAAAATGGCTATTTCTGCCACTATGGTTCTGGTAAATCTAGATTTTGAGAAAGGTTTTCTAATTTATGTATATGGCGGAGAGCATAGTGTAGCTACGGTGTTGACTCAGAAGGGCGATAATCAGTGAAGGGAGCATCCAATCACCTTTTTCTCAAGGACCATGAGAGGGTATGAATCCAATTATAACTTTGTAGAGAAGTAGGCCTATGTAGTAGTCAATGGTCTAAAAAAGTTCCAACACCTAATAACTAGGAACAAGGTCATAATCTTAGTAGCAAATTCAAGTGTGCATGAATACATCATGGAAGGGGAAATCACAAAAAAGAGAGAAAATTGGATCACCAAAATTTTGGAGTATAATTTGGAAATCAAGCCAACAAAGCTAGTTAGAGGAAGTGGAATATGTGAGTGCATCATGCAAAGTATTGACTCTACAATAGACCAAGAGGAATCTTCTGTAACAACATCGATAAATCAAGGTATCAACATAGACTCATGGGTAATAGACATGATATATTTTATGGAAATAGGGTGATACTTGAGTCAATTGCCTCTTTAGAAGAGGTGATTCTATAGGATGCAAAGTTCCAAATATTCTTCAATCAATGGTTTCCTTTTCAGATGCAACTTCAATGGAATTTTATTTAGATGCGTGGAAAACAAGAGGTTGATAAGATTCTGCATGAGCTGCATTAGAACCTATCTAGAGGGTATTTTTCAACCAAGACTATGATAGCTAAAATACTTTTTGTGGGATTCTACTGGCCTACCCTATCTTCTGATTGCTATGAGATGGTGAAAAAATGTCAATAATGCTAGTTTGAAAAAATGTCAATAATGCTAGTTTTACGTAGGGAAACGAAGGAATGCGGTTATGCCTCTTAGCCCAATTCTAGTAGAAGAACCATTTGCCCAATGGGGTCTAGATTTCATAGGAATGATCAATCTAGTTTCTAACACTGGTCACAAATGGATCCTCATAGTGATTGATTACTTCACCATATGGAGTGAGGCAGTTCCCCTGAAAGAAGCCACTAAAAGTGTCATCTTGAGTTTTTTGGAGGGCATTGTTATGAGATTTGGAGCTCTAGATATGATCATATATAATAATGCTAAGGCATTCTTAGGATCCATAGTTTTTGAATTCACCCTACAAAATTACATTTACTTGAAAACAACCTCAAACTATAGCCCACAAGGAAATGACCTAGTGGAATTGACAAACAAAAACTTGATTTGGCTGATCAAAAGGATGGGCACAAACCATAAAAAAGAGTGGCACAAATATCTAAAGGTCGCATTATGGGCAGATCGCATCACCTTGAAGCAAATTATCAAGACTTCTCCTTATGAGCTTGTGTAAGGAAAGATGGTTTCAATGCCCATGGTGATTGAGATTACACCATTACAACTACTTAAATAGATAGATATTGAAGAGAATGGAGCAATGCAAGTGCGACTCACCGAATTGGTAGAGCTCTAGGAATAGAGGGAATTAGATTATGACACCATGTATGATCACTAGTCAATAGTCAAGTGATGGTTTGATCAAGGGACAATGAAGTCAGGTTTCAAAGTAGGAGATTCAATTTTAAAATGGGAAGAGAGAGCTACAAAATTTAGCTAACATGCAAAGTTTGATTTCCTATGGAGAGGACCTTTCAAGATAGTAGCACGCAAGCCAAGTAATACATACGACTTGGAAGATGCGAATGGAGAGGGATCTTTTTGAAGTTCTATAATTAAATGTATTCATAACACTTCTAACATAGTTAGTTAGTTAAATGTTTCCTGAGAGGTATTTCCCACCTCTTTTTGAATAAGTGTCTGCCAAACAATGTTGTTGTTTTTCAACAAAGTCATTGGCCTCAGCCACATGCTTTGTTTTTGGCATTATTCTTGATTTTTAGCCACAAGAAACTACACAACCACTAGAGGTTTCAATCATTAATTGATAGATCCTCATTAATTAGCATGCCATCATGAAGATTTTCTAATGAATCACCAACAAGTCTCCTATGCATGCAAAATTAAGGCAGCTAAAAGGGCATGCCAATGAAAAGAGCCTGAAGCATTAAATGTGCATGAGTGGAGTGGCTATATACCTTGTTTTGAAAGCTGAAGGGACTCATTTGTGACATTCTAGACTTAAGATTTTCAGCAAGCATAGGCTTTCTTTTGGTTCATGGCAATGGAAATTTTCAAACCTGTTTCAATCATGGTTTAGAGTTGTAAATCTGTTTGAGAATCACGATTTTAATAGTAGGAGGCATGATGGAGTTGCAAGAGGCAGGAAGCAATGGGGCTATTAGAAGGAAGAGATCCTCATCAATAACGACAACACATAGATCCCTCAGGAATTGACTAACAAAAAGTCATATGCTTCCACTTTTGCACGACCCAAGCCAAAGTTGCCCCATATCAGAGAACATGGAAGAGGTAGGTGTCAAGATTCCACTCTTGTTTTTGACCCTGCTGCTCATGTCTTTGATCCTATTTTGTCTAAGTATACCAAAACTCTGAGGGAGGGGGCCAATGCACACATGCTACAAAGGGTTAAGACTAGAGATGTAGAAACCTTTGGGGTAAGCTTATGGAGTTCTAGATTGGCCTAGTTCTTGGTTCCTCTGGTACATCCTAGCCCCAAGCTAGTTGACTCAGGTGCACTTAGCGCTAAAACAAAGATACCCAGACCATTGTGGGTCGGCACATCAATGTGATCATTAATGCCCATGCCATGAGAGAAATTTTAGATATTGAGTATGATGCCTCTGTGGATTTCAGTAGTTTATCCAAGTAGAGAATATATGGAATACACAAGATAATCAATTGAGTTTATTAAACAATGAGATTCACTTTGATCTTGAGAATATCATTGTGCCTCCTCTACTGATCACATTATCTAGTTTCAACAAGGATGTGCAAGACGCATGTTCAATGCTTGCTTTTATTTTCATCCTTGATAATGATGTCAATGTGTATGATTTCCAATTGGGTGCTATTTTCTGCCTAAAAACAATTTCCAAGAAGCAAGTCTATAGGATGGATCTTTTAGAGATCATCACTGATAGACTGACATATCACTTAGCCAATTTCATTCATCAATAATTCTTCAGGTATACCTCTTTTCTGTTGCACTTGATGTTGTTTCAAAATCCCAAGTTCTTCCTACCCTGCATGCAACTCAGAACATCCAAAGAGATAGTTGATGGGTAGAGAATGATTCCTATGTCTACATGGATTCACCTCCTATCAGTCATATCTAATTTTTATGAATATTCAGAATGTTTCATGTCTCCAACACTCATAGATCTCATCCCTGATGAGTTTTCTTTCAGAATAAGTGGTAAGCAATGGGCCATGTTGTCTAGTGTTTGTTTGCCATGTGACTGGTTCTTTGGGGCTCATTATATGTTGAAAGTATGTGGCTTCAAAGATGAACCATTCAGGTTGCCCAAGTTTCTATCTGACAGAGTTGTATCAATTGAGCTAGCTAACTAGGTTGATGTTATTAATTATGAATTTAGGTTCAGGAAGAAGAAGAAGGCCATGTATTGCATTCCCTTCTCAAAGGGAGGCATTACAGTGGTGAAATGACAAGCTATGCATTTTCTCATGTTGAAAATGGTTCATGGGTCTAGATCAAATCATAGACCAATGGTAGTATGACCCTAATGGTGTTGTAAAGAAATGGTTGGCTTCATCAAGATCTTCGATGCCTTTTGAACATCAGACTCACTCTTACCTTGAAGCAAGGAGATCACCAATGACAGACATCGATGATGTCTATATTGAGATGGAATAGATTTTGGATGAGTCTCAACCTCCATGGGAGGCATTTTATCAAATTGCTAGACCTTACGACCCCACAAAGGTAATGACACATGTCCTCAGAACTACTTTGTTAAAAGATGATTGGATTGTGGAGAAGATCAATGCCTATTGGAAATATAGATATGAAATTTTTGAGTGGGAAAGGAACTTCAATGATGTAGCAATGGATGAGGAGTGGAAAAGAATATGGAATGAGCATCATTTTGAACCAGCTTAGATTTTTGGTGGAGAGGAAGAATAAAAAACTGAAACTAATATGAAGCAATAAGAGAAAGAGCAAGAGCAAGAGCACCAAGAAAGAAAGAGGTAGAGGCTTAAGTTGTAGGAAGAATCTGAAGAAGAAGATGTCCTCATCATCAGTACAACATCTAGTGCAGTGGAAACCAACAACACTCAGGTAAGTATTCCATTATCCTCTTCTTCCTCTCAGTCTATTCTACCTTCTCTCCAGACCCCATCGCAGTGTACCCTCCTCCCATTTCAGTTGCTTTGCAAATGACTCCACTGCCCTCTTTTTCCACATGTACTGCAAAACAATTAACAATCCCAACTCTAAGTAATTTTCCACCATTTTCCCATTCTATTCTAATGATGCATTCTCCAGTTCCTCCTTGCTTTAGTGTTGCTTCAGCATAACAACATGCCACCATTCCCTATGGTTTGCCTTAGGGTGTTCCTTTTGTTGGTGAGGTGATTCAATCCCCAAGTGCCTTCCACCAACAGATTGAAACCACATGCAAGGCCCATGAGGCCCATTTGGAGAAGAAAAGAAAGAAAGAAGGTCAAGCCCCTGTGATCCCTCACATGCGTTCCTTGTATTATCATGCTCAGTAGTCCTTGATGATTGCCCACATGACTCCAATGGTGCTAAAACCTCAAGAGCATATGCAACCTGAAGATTATTCCATCCATGTAGTACGTTTGAATCTAGATTAGGCTGGCCCTCATGATAAGGTGGAATTTATGGAAGAAAATCATAAATCTATTATGACATATTACATAAAAATAGGCAGGAAAATTGAGAAGTAGGGACAAGAATTGGCTTGGGTCAAGGGCACAATTGACAGACTTCAAGTTGAAGTAAAATCCAAAGATTTAGAGCTCTCTAGACTCTCTAGTGAGGTGCAAAATATGGTTTCTAAGGAAACATTATTAGTAAAGCAGACTAAGAGTGTTGGGTTGAGTGTCAAATTAGAGACAACAAAGGCCCAGTTGGACACTTTGAAGTAGGAGAAGAGACAGATCGAGAAAAGTCTCAGTGATAGTTGAGGTGAGTTTGACATAGCTCCATAAAAGGCTTGTGGAGGAGAGAGATGCAAATAAATAGATGCATGAGGAAGTTTAGACCAAGGATCAATAGCTACTTCAACTCAACTAGGAGCTCACACAATTGCCTCCTATGATGAGTGTGTTACCACTGATTCAACAATTGTATGTATCATATTGGGGATGCTTCTTAGAGGAGACCTCAAAATTCAATCATGTACTTAAATTTAGCAGACGCTTAGAGTCTCAGCATTGAGGTGGATGTTTCTATCAAAAAAACTCTTTCCTCAATGACTCCCAAGGTGGCTGAATCATAGTTGTTTCCTCTAAGGAAGCGCTTCTGGCAGCTCGGTTAGATAATAGAAGAACCACCACAGTGAAGGTGAATGAATTCTTGAGTTATATCATAACATACCTCAAGTGCAAGACCCTTTTGGATGCTTCAAAGCAGGTGGTTACAGAAATGAATGTACACATTGAAAATATGGTCCAATTAGGACCCCCCTCACCATTTCTAGATGATTCTATAGTCCTTACAAAGGAGTAGATTAAAGCCTTGTTGCTCAAAAGGCAAAATGATCAGACAACATTTGTAGTTTTGAGTCTAACACCAAGTATCACAGAGGTAGATATAGTTTTATAGTCTCTCAGACAACTAGAATTCTAGATCAAAGCTACTGTTGAGAGCCTTTAGAGCATTTGTACAAGGAGATTCTAGATTTCGATCAAGTGTTCAAAGAATTAAAGAAGGTTTAGCCTTCTGAGATTGATTGGGCCTCTTTGTGGCTAGCTCTTCAGAAGCTATAATGCATTTGTTGTTATGTTTCACATTTTTGGCTTTCTTTTTTATTCTTTTAGAATGTATTTCTTTTTGGGTTCTTCTACACAGGTGTAGATCCCCTAGTGAGTCTCCAAGAACTGTAGAGTAAAAAATCTACATTTTGAATATATTATGGTTCCTGGTAAGATTCATTTTGTTTCCAAGGGCTAGAGGCATCAATAGAAATAATATAGTCAAATTATGGATATAGATGGAATTGTGACCTATATATGTTTCGACTTATATATTTTTACATATGTTTTCAAAATATAATGTTTCTTTTTGGAGTAAGTGAGTGGATTCCATGTGTCTCATTGGCGCTTCTTTGGAGTGATAAGGGTTTTGACATCTCTTTCCTACTATGCCATTGGTTGTGAGTTCCATGTCTCATCCTTTCTTATCTTTAAGACTCAAGGTAGTGACGTAGTTTCCTTTTGTATCATTTGCCAAGGAGGAGCTATTGGAATCCACGTGTCAGCTCCACACACCTTTTGGAGGGTTTCAGTTCTGACATTTTCATCCTATTGCATCATTGGCTAAATGGAGACACATGGCACCTCTGCAATTCATGATAGTTTGTACTTGGAAGGGTGTAAATTATGGTGGGCCCCTTGTTGTTTCAAGACATGTTAGTTTCTAAGGATCATTGGTGTGAGCTAGAAGATAAAATCTGAGAGTAACACTTGGCATTTCTATGCTTTTTGAGAGTGTGAGTTTTTTGATAGTTACATTATGATGTGCACCAATTACCAACCGTTCCACATGGTAGTTTTTTTTGTCATGTAGATAAATCATACAACATTATGGGTATTTAATAGGTAGTTCTTGTTGTATCTCATAGTTTTTGTGTGCTTTTTATTTTAATTATCTGCTATATTTAGGGTTATCTCCACTCGATAGTCTATTTAAGAGGGAGATCTGTTATTTGTAAGGTGGGAAATTATTCAAATAAAGTAGTGAAAGACTTAAGCATTTATGGGTGTTTCTCTGAAAGGATTCTAAATATTGTGTATCTATACATTAATTTGGGCCTTGTATACTTTGTTCTCCTTTGATCAATGAAGAGAAGTGACATTCTATGCTATTTTATGAGTCTTTGATCTATTGCATTCATAATATTGTGGTTCATTTGATTTGTGGCTGAGTAGTGATATATGATCTACTATGAAATCATGGATTTATGTTCTTTAAATAGTTATGATTCATTATGCTATTATTAGTGATTGAAAATAGTGAGTCCTTCTCTTTCATTATAATTTAAATCCATCTCGATGCATCACCTTAGTGTAAGTTTCAAATTCATAGTTATTTAGTTTCTGCATTCTTCCCCTTTTTCTCAAACATCAAAGAATCAGAAGATTCAGCTTCTATAAAGTTTGGAGGTTGTGTCGAAAGGATGTCATAGCTACATAGCCTATTGGTGAATCCTTGATGGAGGCAATAAGGCATTGGCTCAATAGAACACCTCTACCTACAAGTGTTCTTTCTTTTCAAGTGGCTACTTAATGAATTTGACCTCCAATTTCCCCTCGATGAGTACTAGATAGTCATGGGGTCCAAGAAAGAAGTTGGGTCCACATATAGAGTAAGCGTCAAGAAAAAAATTCTGACAGGAATGGAATCATGTTTAGGCTCGGGTTCTTGATCCTAAATGAGACCCCATTTAGGAACGGGGACCCATTATGGTTTAGGATCCTAGCCTAAATGAAATAGGACCCCGTTTAGAAAGGGGACCTCATTTAGAAATGGGACCTCATTTAGAAATAAGATCTCATTTAGAAATGAGACCAAATGCGCCCATTAAGAAATGAGACCCCATAAAAAAGCGGGACCTCATTTAGAAATGGGACCAAATAGGGTACCATTTCTAAATGGGGTTCCATTTCTTAAAAGTATTTATTTTTAAAAAAAAATGACGAATGAGGTCATTTTCTTCCAACAATGATAGAAGGAGAGTGACAAACCAATGACAAAGCATAATGGGATCCTAATTTTTGACAACTCGCCATTGCCATTTTCCACCTGCCACATCCTCCTACTAGACACTCATTTCATCAAGACCTCCAAGTAGGTTTTCTACATTTTTAATGTATTTTCTCTAGTTTTAAGGTTTAGGGTACAAATGAAATTGTTTTCACTAAATTTTTGATGTAAATTTACCTAGTTTTTTATATAGTTTGATGGTTATTGATAACATTTAGGGTTTGATGCAAATTTAGGGTTCAAGATACAAATTTAGAATTTTGGGTTTGATTAAAATATATGGTTTAATGTAAATTGACAAATATTATATTTAAATAACCATATGTACGATAACAATATAGATTAGTGAACATATAGAGTTTCATATTTGAGTTGAAATCAATGATCGATATCCACACCAAGTATATGTTGAAATACACATGACAACTGAGAGGGGGGGAATCAGTTGTCACAAAATTTTAACCACTTATGAATGTCAACACATCAAATTCTTAGTCACTGTTATTAATATTAACCATGAAAGCATGAAATAAGAAGCTCAACACAAAAACACATGAGACAACACAATTTTTACATAGAAAACCCTATAACGGTGGCTATTAGCCCACAGAATTAAATAAGTTATAACAATACCAAAAATCAGAGGCTCACTACGCAAAATGCTCACTGCAAAAAATGCTCACTACAAATGTTAGGGCTCACTACCAAGACCAACTCACTGCTAAGGGGTGGCTCACTGCTAAGGGGTGTCTCACTGCCAAGGATTGGTGAACTAATTTGATAACATCTACTCCATGCCTGGGTTTAATTCCATTGAAGTACAATATAACTCCTCTGCTCTGCTCTTCTTATACCTTCACACTTATCTTTTCATTTTCGCACAAGAACACCTTTTTTGCAACTACATTACATGATTTTATACAATTCATCAACCTTGGAATGTACTTCAAGGTTGGCAAATGTTACATTCATCAACCATTCGAACAATCTCCAAGGTTAGCATGACAAACATACATAGAAATAGGTCTAGACCTAAACAAAATTTTCTAAGGTAAAGATGTATGCAAATCATTTTATGCCTTAGCTAGGATTCAAATACAATCTTCCACGTCATGACATGCTCCCACAATCTTCAATGTATCTATGCAAGTAATGAAAACAACATAGAGGTATAACTCTTCATGTTGATTATAATGTAGAAAAGGTAGATTGTACTCAAAATAGATGTTTTTAAGGGCAATAGAAAACTCATGATTTGTAGGTTTCTTCTGTATTTTGTAGAATGCACGAGCTATAGCATTAGAACAGAAACTTGATGTCACAAATGCTACTATTTCTGCTTTAGATAGGGCTGGCTATTCCAACATATCTGATAGGATCAGGATAGAGTCTGTAAGCAATTTCTAAATCCTTTCAATTGTCGATCAATCTTTGGATGCTCCTGTTGAATTGTCATGGTCCATCCTTTGATGTATTCTCTTCAACAACAGTTGAACTACAAACAACCAAACCTTAAAGATCTAATGGGTAGTGCAAAGCGTGTGTTCCTCTGTATTTTGGAACTTTGAGGATTGCTTGAAGGAATACAGATAGCTTGGCTTATAGATCTTATCATATTCAAGAACACCATCACTTACAAATGTTTGAACTGTGGGGGCATCCTTATCATCTTCACAAATTACTGATATTAATTCAAGCTGAGACACAGTTAAGGATTAAATATTCATTTTTTGTAGTGCTTTGCTGGTCTAGGAAATGATAGTTAACATAGAGAGGAAGATTCTGTAACAAGTTCCATGCATATAAGTGCAAACCCCTTTCTACAGTTCCATTGAATAAATTTATATTTTCATATGGCACTAAATTTCTTCCAACCCATTCAACAAAACCATATTTTTGTTGTGTGTTATGTTTGGATTCGTTCTTCGTATCAACTTATTTTATGCAAATCTTATTCATTTATACTGTTAAACAAGTATTCATTTATATTGTTCTTATGTTTAAGAGCAATGTCAATTCTTTCATGTAACACCTGACATAACTGATATATTATTTTACAACCATTTTCATAAGCTTGTATGCCACATGAAAATCTTGTTCAACTGGTACTACTCAAGGACTATTGCTACAGCTTTAGGCAAGGACTATTGCTACATTGCAACCCTTGTTTCCAATAATATCTCCACCTAGAATGTATTCTCTTACACTTGAGTAGATCACTATAGCTGTGATTTTTCTTCAAGAAATTAGCTCCTTAAAATTTTTTAGTCCTTTTACAAAGCCATATGTCTATTTATCTACAAAGTTATATTTTACTTTAGTATCTTTCAATTTTTGACCGAATAAATCATTAGGGTGCTCATCTAAGCCAAAATCTCTATTTCTTTGAGTAAGCACCATAGCTATACTAGCTAGTCCTCCATACATGTACGAGAGAAAATCCTTCAAAAAGTTAGGATTAACCAACTTTGGGGCCTTAGAGATGCTTTATTTAATTTTTTCAAATTCTTTTTAATACTCCTCCATCCATTTCAACTAAAATTTCATTTTAACATGAGGGTAATTTATGGCATACTATACCTATAAAGTATAATCATCTATAAATTTCCTCACAAAATTAATCACCCGTAAGAAATATTGTGAGCATTTTTCAATGTTGGGGAAGTCATAGCTCAAGATAACTTGAACTCTTTTAGGATCAATAGTTATACCTTCGTTATTAAAAATGAACACCAATAAATTTCCTTGGGAAACACCAAAGATACATTTTGGGCATTTAGAGAGATCTGAGATTATAGACATCTTTATGATACTCTCTCTATGTGGTCAAAATGATCCTTTTGTTTTGGAGAAAAGAATTAGATCATCAATGTAGATCAATATTTGAACAAAATTACTAATACACTATTTGATTGAAATTGTGTTTTATATTAGAGCAGTCAAGTTTTGCATAGTTGATTATGCATAATTTTCTATGATGATAAGTAGTCATCACCTAAAGCTATATCACAGACTATTATCAAATTAAGAGTTTACTAACACATTACAATAATTGAAGGTATCACTCAACTTTCATCAAATTCATAATTGTTGAGAATACCTATAATGTAATTTTTGCACAATCAATGCCTACACAAGTAGTAGCTACAAGAAAATTGGTTGCAATGAGTAGTGGTTGTTGAGTAAGCAATTTTTATGTGAATGGATATCATGTAAGAAATTGTTCTACAAGAAGGCATCACATAAGTAGTAGTTGCACAAGTGGTTATTTCATTAGTAATTGTTATCAAAATAGATTTTATTTAAGTAATGATAAGATCCACATATATAATAATGTCAATAAGATAATGTATAAGAAAAACTAAATACAACATGAGATGTTTGTGGTCAAGATGCCCTAATATCAAATATATATGAATAAATATATTAAACTCTTGAGGTAGGATAACAACATATGTTACTCCTTGTGGAAGAACACAAACCCACAAATCTTCAAGATATCCCAAACACTATCATAATATTAACATATCATTACAACTATATTCACCCATATAGGCCACCTAATAATATAATGAATGGGTAATCCGCTAAACCTATGTATGCATGCACATTACATATTATAATTAACTACACAAATTGTCCACATGACCCAATATAAACAACTTAAGGGATATGTTCCCTTAGGGGGTTCACCTCTAAGGCAAGGCCTTATCATGTGCATGCATATTGGGTTTTCTAAATATCCAAAATGTCACCCAATATATTACATTAGTATTAGGAGGAAATGGGATAATTTAATTAATGTGATATAGGTAGGTATAGGGGGTTGGGAAGTATGCATAGAAGGGGATGGTGCACTTATTAATGGCATTCAAAATTCTCTAAAAATCACATTCTATAGGTTAATAAGTGTAGATGACATTCACTATGCTAGCCTTGTTAGGGTTATGAAGTTATCTTTTTTCCATACCATAGTCTTGTATTGTGTCAAAGCCCTATAATCTTAGGAGAGCCTAGACTTAATTCCAACTCCAATGCAGTTAATAAAAAATAATGGTCACATCAATCTCATGTAGATTTAGTACAAGCCTATTCAAGTTTCCTACAAATACTTATTGGACACTTTTTGGTAACACCACTACCTTACCTAGAAAAATCACCAATTATGTCTAAAACCCTTCATTTATAGTTTAAAGCTAGCAAAGCACCTATATTGTATTAGATAGAACATAATTACAATAGCCAAAAAAAAAAAAAAAAAATATGACCAGGAATGTGTCATCTGGTTCTAGTCATGCTAATCATAGAGCTCACCTAAAGGGTGTGGGGAGAAAATACATATCAAAACAAAAAAGAAATGAAACCAAACAAACACACAATCATAACTGGGCTTTAAATCTGAATTTGAGTCATGATGCTCCTCCAGAGGCGGCATGGCAAATGGAAGGGCAAAGGCTGGGTGCTTGGAGCCCGCGCGGGGCATGATGGTGCAGAAATCGGACAACACTAACAACCTCTTTGGACTTGTCTGCAATCCCTACAGGGACCTGGAAACGACGGGCATTAAGTGGACGATTGAAATAATTTGCACAATCCAGTCTCAAGCCCCTCTGAAAGACCCATATACATGCAGGCTGCATGATGTGAGGCCCCTCTAAATTATAGTTTATATTAATACATATAATATAATTAAAAATTTGGTTACTAGAGGGATTCACTGTTAGAGTTTGTTTGATAAGGGTTTGGAGTTTGAGATGTATATTTATTTTAAATCAAATATTTTTGTAGGATGGCATATTTGTGATAGCTCATATAAAATTTTTATGTTGAGGCTTTGATGTATAAGATGAAAATTAAAATTAGTTTTGATTCAAATGTAGGTGTTGGTATTTCTCTTGGTTGATAGAGTAGAAACAATAAGGAGATATGAAAATATAACCAAAAGTAAGTCCATAGGATACCTAATAAATATAGGGAGGTATTTCAATTATATTCGTGTATATATAGAGGGGGTATCAAGCATATAAATTTTAGGGGTAGAAATGAATATAAGGATCTTCATTAGTACTTTATGAATGCACATGATATGTTTTTGGTTTATTAAATGAGTCCCCCAAATATTTTCCACATGTTAACATCTCCATCAAGCTTTGTCAATTATAATATCAAATCCCTAAATACATAACTAGTAATTGTGACTATACATGTTGACAATTTCTAAATAAATTAAGATTATTATAAATTATTATATAATGTTGTAATATAAAACTATAATTATTTGGTATCCTTCTAACTTTTCTCAATGCTTCATGTCTTTTACCCTTATTTAGCCAAAATTAAATCATTTTAAGTAAATAATAATAATTAAAAAGGTTTGAAAACTGAATTCACTTGGCATATTAAAGTAGAAGAATATAAAGAAGCATTTGCACTTAAGTGAGCAATGGGTAATGGTGAATTATCAAGTCCTTAAAAAAATGACACGCTTCCCCAAGTGTAGCTCTCCATAGACAAGTGCCATCTTTAGATTGTTGGCACAAAACAAGTGATTAAAAGTTAGTATCTCTCTCTCTCTCTCTCTCTCTCTCTCTCTCTCTCTCTCTCTCTCTATTACTCTCTATCAATATCCATCTCTCTATTTCTCTATCTCTCCCTCTTCATCTCTTTACCTCTCAACCTTTCTCTTTCTCTCTCTCATCCTCTCTCTATGTTCCTCCATCTCTATTCCTCTTTATCAATATACTTCTATATTCCTATCCCTCTCTATCTAACTCTCCATCTCTTCCTTTCCCTCTCTCTCTCTCTCTATATCTTTCTCTTTCCCTCTTTCTCTATCTTCCTATTAATCTCTTTCTCCTTCTCTCTATCTTTCTCAATGTCACTTTATTTCTTGATCATCTTTGGATTGTTGGATCTTTTTTTTTTATTGAAATTCAATCAGTTTTAGTTCTGGTATCAATCATGAATAGTTAGATGGACATTCACAATGTGCATACCATTTTATCACACTTCAAGTATTATGGCCTTTATGTTATAACGATTCACGACTTCTTCCCTAAAAATCAATGGGCAGAGTCCATTGCATGCAAGTTCCAAAGCTTCCAAGCATATGAGTCTATCCACATGGAGATATGTGGACCAATTAGTAGCTAACACATTGACAAGGACATCAATGTAGGTCAACATGTAGGTATGGTGGATATACATTTAATAAATCTTGGATAGATGGTAGTATTTTTAATGGATTATTGATTTATTTGTAATCTACATGCATGTCCTCTTCTTTATTTTTTTGAGGCACATATGCACTATCCTTTAGTGCCCTTAATATTTTCAAGATATAAAAAGTGCTTTCACATTTGTCTCAGTTATTTAAACAAGAAGTAATGTTTGCATGACCACTTGAAAAGATGAGAATGATAATACCATTATTCCCAATTAATCTCACCTTTTTAATTCTTTATTTGTTCATTATAATTTTCTTTGAGTGTTAAGTATATTTATTAGTAGTATTAATTACGACAATAATGAACCAAAATTTAGTACTCTAAGGGACCCTAGTCAACGTCTTGCTAGAAGGCTCTTTAAGAAGCCTTCATCATAACTCAACCATCATCTTCATGAAGTAAAGAAATGTACAAACAATATTTACTACTCATGACATCATTCGTAAAATAATAGTCCTTTGAGTTTGATGAAAAACATTTGGTGATAGGTAACTATGATTTTTGTAATATGATAGCCTTAGGTGTGATATAACTTTCTTTTTTGTATAATGATTGTATGCCCATTATGATAGTTGACTATTGTTTATTTAATATAATAATCTTTTTGTTTAAGTTATATTGGTTTGTTGTCATGGCATCCTTGGAATGGCATGTAAGTGACCATCCTTTGGTTTGATGCATAGGACCGATATGATAGTCATAAGGACAAACCTAATGAAAATCCTGGTTTGAGATAACAAATGATATGGGACATACAATCGTTAGGTGGTAGTCCTCTTATTAATATATTGATGTGATTGTCTCAAGGACTGATGACTATCTTTGGTTTTCTAAGACAATCCCTTAACTACCATGACAATCCCTTCATGTTGTTGGGATAGATCCTAGTGTTGTTACACATGACTATACTTTTGGTTATGTGACTAGATTTGTATGATCTGTGCGAGTGATTTGTTGCTTTTATGAGTCTTGGTAACATGTTTAGGGTGATAAGATAGTCTCCCCTTGTCATGATTCTCTTTGTTGACATGATAGTCCTTAATGACTATGTTCATGAAACTTATTACTCTTTTTTGGAATGTGATAACATGGTCTAACTATTATGAGTATATTTTCATGATAGGTCTATCTCTTTCCTTATAGAATGAGTGATATGATAATCTTAATAACTAACCTCCTTGACAAGTTCAATTTAATTTTTTATATTTTCCATTAGGTGCATATGATCAAGACCTTCTTCATGGATCTCTCTCTCTCTCTTTCATTTGCTTACATTTAACTTTGAGGCCATAAAATGAATGACATGAATCACTCAATGAAACTTCCAATGGGCAAGTGGCAGATTAGGATTCTTGGTGTGCAATTGCATTATTACCTTTTGGCAAGAATTTGACATTCAATTCAATTCACATTATATGTCAAAGGAACAACTTGAACTATAGATCCTATAGATCATTTGTCCTTGAAACTATCTTGCCTAAGACTATATGGTGTTTTCTATCACTAGAAAATGTTATGATCTAGCTAGGCTAGTAGTAGCTTGTAATCCGTTATATGTTTGGGCTCAAAGAAACAAATAGAATTTATATTCAATCTTACTTTTTGGTGTAAATTTGATGGCCTAACTCTGGTAAATAATAATTTAAACTGTCTTAGGAATGATGAAATAATGAGCATAAAGTAGACCTTTCAAATTGGTTAGTAAACTTGCTATATTTAAGTCTATTATCTATTGAGAGATAATCTACAATAATGGAAAGACTGGTAAAATTAACTATGGGGTAGTTAATTTAGTTGATGTTATTAACACTCCATTTTGTACATATCTCGTAATCATTACTGTGAGGGGGAAAATGAATTAATCTATTAAGAATAATAAACCCAATACATCTATGAAATCTGAAGGAGAAAAGGAGATTAAATAAACAAAGATACTCATAACCTCTTTCACCTTGTGTCTTCCATAGTTCACCTATCTCTCCTTGATCTTGATGATGAAGCCCTCAGAAGCAATTGCTCCCTTGCTTGTTGAAGATGACAAGGACAAAATGGCTATAATATTTGTGTGATTGAATATGAACTTCAACACACTATTGATGGATGATAATGAAGTGCTATGGAAATGGGGGTGCCAAAGGTGCGCTTGTGTTTCTGCAACATAAGTTTACCCAAACAATGGATATCAAATGAAGAAGAAGAGGGTTACATTTATAGAAATATGTGAGAGAAGATCAACGGTTGAGAAGAAATACAAAGATCAAAGGTTGAGAATGGTTGAGGAATATGCAACGAATGGAAAGAGGACAAGTGTCCAGGCTCCATCATGCAACAGGGGAGTTAATAAAATTGATTGAATAATTAACAGAATGAACCAATCAGTTAAGTGAATTGATTGGGGAGTTGAATGAATTGATTGATTAGTTAACAAAATGAACCAATCAGTTAAGTGAATTGATTGGGGAGTTAACTGAATTGATTAATCAGTGAACTCGAATGATTAATTAGTTAACATATTTGATTGATGAGTTAACTAATTTTGACTGGAGGATAAATAGGACATATGGGTGAGAGAATATTAGCTAATTAAATATTTAAAATATTTAATTACATGTGCAACATGGTGAGGTGGCAATGGTGAGGTGGATTGATGAGGTGGATTTATGAAATTAGGACTTAGGATAGAGTAATTTGGGGATTAATTAAATAATGTAGGATTATTTAATTATGTGAGATATTAGAAGAATTTAGGGAATATTAGCTAATTAAATATTTAAAATATTTAATTATATGTGCAACATGGTGAGGTGGCAATGGTGAGGTGGATTGATGAGGTGGATTTATGAAATTAGGACTTAGGATAGAGTAATTTGGGGATTAATTAAATAATGTAGGATTATTTAATTATGTGAGACATTAGAAGAATTTAGGGAATTTAATTAAATAAATTGGTTTTATTTAATTATGGGATAATGAACCAATTAAATAAACTTAGAGTATTTATTTAATTGATAGAAGAAAATAAGAATTAAGATAAATACAAAATATTTATTTAATTCAAGATGAGCCAATTTTAGGTGTATACATTTTGCCCCTCTTTGAAGCAATGTGTCTTATCACGTTGTTTCAAAGAATAAGAATTTTTCTGACAATGATACATGCCCCAATTTGCCCCTGGTACAAGTTTGACGACAGGATGCCCCCTTGGGAGATTGGACAGGGAGACTGCAAAAGGCGTGAGACAGACAATCTCATGATGAAGAAGGTTAGATGTGAAGAAAAATGGGTGAAGAAAGAGCCGAATGATATGTGAGGCAAGATAGAGTGATAACACACAAGCAAGCGAGCAAGTATGCACAAATGATACAAGAACAAACAAGGTATTACCCCTGTCAAGCGGTAAACCAAGGATATAGATCGATGATGTCTGGTTCCAGGAATGAAACATGTTGTATAAGACTCTGGGTTTGGTTTCAACAATGCAACACCCTGTCTAAGACATTTGATATGATAACCAAATATGACAGTGTTGTCATGGCAAGGAACGAAATATCCCTAGAGCAACACAAAGGATAGTTATGACTGATTGATATGGTTTACGATAAGATTAAGATCAAGACCGTTGATTGTGAATGGATAATTCGACAAGATTGGCTTGACTCGATTGGTATGGATTGAGGATAAATTTGCAATTTGATCACTGCTCGGATTGACAACTAGAACTATTGACGAGAGATATGAAGACAGATAGAAATTTGGTTGATAGAAGAATGACTCAATAGAAGATGTCACAAGCCATTATTTGTAAACATTGATTCTCTGCATAGAAATTTATTGCATGAGATATGGATATGGATATGAGATGTAATTGGATACGTTTATGGATATGGATATGGAATGGATGTGGATTGTCATCTTGATTTTGCAAGTCTATTGCTTTCATCATTGGGCACTTTTTGGTATTTTTCTCTTTATGAAATGTGGTAAGAGAATACAAGCATCTAGGTATAAGTAGACCGAGATGACCTAAGTATTCCTTACATAGATTTTGTTATAGCAAGTTGATACAAGCATCTAGTCAAAGTTGAATCTAGATGACCTGAGTATTTCTTATGTTTCAATAGACAAGGATTGCCCCTTTTTCATGTTTTAGACCTCAGAGTCCTCGATGATCTTTTTGCTGATCATGTCGTAGACAAAAGTCGTCACATTACTAAAGTTTAATCCACAAGTAGCAGACAAAGAAAATGATTATGACCCCATCATAGCATCTCTAGCTTTTGGCATCCTTAAGTAGCATAGGAAGACATAATGGCAAAAATGCAAGACTTTGTAAATTAACCTATTCACAAAACATTCTTGCATTAGATACATGTCTTTTTGCCATAATCGATATAGAATTAGTTTAGGTGCGTCGGTACAGTGTTCTGCTTTGGACAGGTTGATGTTATGCGTCAAGAACTTTGCTTTTGGGTGGCTCGCTTTTGTTGCACTTGTTTGTCTAGTGAAAGTATCGCAATCCTTTATTGGTATCCTCTTAGAACATGCGGCATTCAAGAATCCAAATCTGTAACCAGGTCGAGGAGTTGCCCCCAGTTTAGAAAAAGAGTGACTTATTATGTGTGATAGGATGAACAAATATGGAGAGATGGACCTTAAGGGAGTGACCTAGTGCCTCGGGGGCTCATTGCTAAATGGCCTTGCCTATGTGATGATGCAGAGGCAACATAGTTCGAGGTGAACCCTGATGGACCTAAGACCTAGGCGATAGGAAGCCGTGCGAACTCAGAGAGACAAACGGACCAGATATGGGACAGGTGGGACAGTGGAGCCTCGGGGGCGCATTAAGAATGGCCTTGCCTATGTGACGACGCAGAAGCAATGTAGTTCGAGAAGAACCTTGATGGACCTAAGATATGGATCAGATGAGACACGATATGGATCAGATATGGAACAGCTACGGATCAGATATGAAACAGATATAGATCAGATATGGAACAACTATAGATCAGATATGAAATAGATAACACTGATGATAGAGGCTATGCTAGGCTGACACTGTGGACCGGATACTAGATAAGAATTTTGGATAGCCTTAATGCTAGATACTGATGACAAGGGAAACACCACGGATAGGCAGATGGATGGGCGATAGGGGATCAATGGTAGGGTGGGTAGAAGGAAACAAGGATGTGATCTCCAAGGACTATGTCACATAAGAAAAACATGCCCCATTGTATGTAGAATATGGAGGATTTTTCATGACAATGCTTAAGACGAAGGAGGAGGATGAGAGGATAATGAAGGATTTGTGTGGTTTTGGAGGGATAAGGTATGTCAAGAGACATCTAGAACATTTGTCAACATTGTGCCCCCAATCTTTATCAAGATCAAGAAAAATAGAGGAATGGAAGATTAGGATGGATGGATTGGACCGTATAGGTATGTAATGGATAGAGGAATAGGATAGGAAATGGTATGAAGGAAACTAGTAGGAGAAAAGTGATATGCTAATGAGACAAGGTGCCCCCAAGTGTAGGTGACATAGGAGATCAACTTACACATGACGCCTGTTTGCTAGGTTTTCATCATTGTACTTATCCAAGGTGTCTGTTTGCCAAATTTTCACCATTGGACGAAGGAATTTTAAATATTTCGATAGGAGAAGGTGGATATGGAAAGGAGAAACTCAAGCATCTAGCTCCCTGAAAGGTGAGAGTCCCGCTAGATGGATGTTGTCACATGGACTATGTCAAGTGTGCTCATAGATGTTGGTAAGGGAGTGCATGAAAGTGAGATATGAGTATGTAGATAGTGGATTATGGAAGGTGCGATAGTGGATGATGATGCAGAATACAGAAGGACTTATGCAAGGATGGAAGGAAGGTTTATGCAAAAGCATGGACCATAGGATGAGGGAGATATGTAGGATAGTAGTGGAGGGGAGGGGAGATGGAGTTATACGGAAGTGTTGTGGAATGGAAGGGAACCATGACCAACGGTTGCACATACTGTGATAAACATTGAAGCTAATGATGGGAAGGTGGTGTAGGAAGCAATGGAGAGTTTTTCTTGGTGGATGAATGATATAGGCCTTTAGGGACCCACATAGACTTTACATTGTTTTGATTTTTGTTTGTCATGTGGGATGGAAGGATTTGATACTTTTGGATGGAATTGGAGAAAGTGAATGGTTGGAATTCTTGAGAGGTGGATGCCTCATGTAACTTGAGGGCTTTTTACTTAGGCACCCAAACCATTTTGTTTTTAGGTAGTACTTGTGAAGGTATGGGTTTGGGTGTATGCAGTGTTTGTACAGCTTCTGAGATAATTATTTGTTGCTTGGGCACCCACACTTTTTTCAATTTGGCATTGAGGTGTGTGGGTGTATGCAGCTTTTGATATGGATAATTCTTTGATTCTTGGCTTTTATATCCTAGGTCATGAGGACTCTTAGGATTTGTGACTTTATAGGTAGAGGCATCCACATATTTGTCATTGAATCCCTGTGGGATGGTGGAAGTGAGGTTGGTGAAAGCTCCTTGTTTAGACAATATGTGCATTTGTCGGCCATGATTGGGATATTTAGAGGATTCATAGATGGATGGATAAGGTGTTGGAAGAAGTGGTGGTAGGATGCATAGAGGGCTATTAGGAGTTGGAAGTAGCAGAGGTAGATTGGATGGTGGAAGGTGTATGGTCACATGCTTTTGACAAATGTAGGATGATGGAGGTGGAATGGTGACATATGTTTTGGGGATATGATAGGGTTTGCGATGGAAAGTAGTAGACTTAGGAGGAGTGGAGGAAGTACCAACATCTTGAGATTGCTCACCTTGGGGTATGTATCCAAGGCCATATGAAGGTGGAGGAACATTGACATGGATAGGTTCCAAAATACCTTGTTCATGAAGGCCTAAGCCTTTACCTTGACAGTTCATATTCTGGAGTATGTGGTGGACCATGGGATTATGTATAGGTGCACTAGCAGCAAGTTCCTTATTGGATGAGGAAGGCGAGATAGCGGATGATGGTTGTTGGTGTTCTAAGGAAGAACATTCATGCATGAAGGTAGTAAGCCCAAGGATATAAGACGACAGATTTGTAGCTTGGTCAATAATGGATGGTGAAGGATCGTTAGAATCTTGATCATCATTATGCTCTTTAGGATCTAACTTATTGGGTTGATCATTCATGTGCACTTGGGAGGCAAGTGTCTCATCAGAGAAAGCAAAAGTTGTTGGATCATGGATGGGATTAGATGGAAGAGGGATAGAAGAAATGGAGGCTTCTTGCTCACGAATGGGTATGGGATCAAGTTGTTCAAGGACATCTTCTTCATAGGGAATATCTTGATCATAGAACAAATAAAGGTTATGGATGGGTTGGAGTTGGGTTTCCATCTCATGTATAGGATCAAGTTGCTCATGGATAGCTTCTTTATCAAAGATAGTATCTTGATCATAGAAAAGATAAAGGTTATGCATGGGATGGAATGGGATTTCCTTCTCATGTATAGGTGTTGGGAGATGGATAGGATCAAGTGGCTCATGGAGAGGTTCATTATTATGGATATCATTTTGATCATGGAAAAGATACATGTTATGGATAGGTTTCAAAAAAGTGATTTGATCTTGACTTAGACTAGGGATTAATGTTTCCTCATGCTTAGGATTAGTCTCTTGACATACCTCTTGGGTTGCTTGAATGGAAGTGGATAGCTCTTAGATAGCTTCTTGGTTGACAACATAGATGTTTGATGGACCTTGACTTTGGTTCATGGTAGGGGGTTCTTCGATAAGCTCAAGGGGTTACGAATGACATGAAGGATTTTTGGTAAGGTCAAGGACTAGAATTTGGGGACATGGTTGACTCTCTGCTAGTAGCCCTTGGATCACATCATTGGTAGGTGTATGGATAGGTGAATGAAGGGATTTAGCTTTCTCTCTAGCTTTTCTCTGGTTGTATAAATTTGGAAAAACTCTTTCCCACCACTCATCTGATTCTTTTTTGGTCATCCATTTAGAGTTTGAGGAACTAGATGGTGGTGCTGGTGTAGAACTGGTATGTTTTGGAATATGTGTCTTAGAAGGTGGCGAAGGAGGACTAGTAGATGGGGTGGTATATGATTTCTAACTTAAGGTGGTGCTTGCCTTATCATGAGCATGGGAAAAGGATATACGATTTTGGGGCGAGGTGTAGCTGGTACTGGCATGTTCAGATTGCAAGATTGCCATTTCTTGTTGTAAGACTTGGGCTTGTTGAGAAATTGCTATACAATTTTGGGGTGAGGGATTTAAGCTTATTTGTAATTGCAAGTATTGGAGTTTTTGACCAAAATATTCTAATTGGTTTTCCATTGACACAAGACCGGAAAAGCTTACTAGTTTGGATGCGCAGCAGTAAATGCGTCGTAACAGAGTGCAAATGTGCCACAAGTCGAGACAAATGCGCCAATCTAGTAATGTTTTGAATGCACTACAAAAGCTTTCACATGCGTTGAAAGTTTTTCAAGATTTTTTTTTTTTTTGGTTTGAAAACTTGGTGTTTTTGAGGATTCTGATTTTCAATTATGGCAAAGACATAGCAAACACATAGAAGTTTTCATGATTTTATCTTCTATTATTTTTTTGTATTTTTGGACTTTTTGACTCAAAAACAAGTACACCCTAGGCTTCAAATGGATTACAGGGGATTTTGGTATACTAAACAATTGGTTCGTAGTCAAGGCAACCATTCGAGTGGTTACACATGCGGTGGCACTACTCTCCGTTATGGAGTCTCCCAGCCTCAAAGGGTTGCACCTTAGAGAGTTTTGGGGGAAGTTGGTCGTCAGTGTAACACAACAGTACTCATTGCAGGAGGTTTTCACCTCAAGCACACTAATTTTAAGTGGCTTGGTAGGGCTTGGCTTTAGCCTATTACCACTCAAGGTCGTTCCCACTTGGACAAGCGTGCATCCAAGGGTAGGTCCCCCTAAAGGTTAAACAAATAGAATAACAAGTCTGGCACTTTGGTCACCCAGTTAAGGGGAGAGCATAAGCCTATTGTCATTCGCAAGCATAGAATACACTGGTTAATCCAATCCTAATTAAAATGAGAAAACTATATGCGTTAATCTACTTGGGCACACACACAATTGTTAACTTTGAAGTGATTAGGAGATAGCAATAATTCTTTCCTTTGCAAGATAGAAATATTTTTCACTAAAAGAGATAGCCATCTAGCAATGATCAATGAAACTAAGATAACAATAATTTAGTTATCACCCTCCTAATTAGAAACTATGTGAGATTGGCATGCATGTTTTTACTTTCCTAATTAGAGTTAGATTAAAGTTGTATGCAAGTTAGATGAACAAAGGGTTACTCCTTCCTAATTAGAACTAGATGAAAATTTGTATGCAAGTTGCATGAACAATGGGTTACTCCTTCCTAATTAGAACTAGATGAAAATTGTATGCAAGTTGCATGAACAATGGCTAAATTAGTCCTATTCAACATTTAGTGAAAAATGATTGTTCTTTGACCACTCAAACCTGCAGAAGATATATTAGAAGTTTCTTTTCTCCTTTCTTTGACAAGCCTTTAAGTCAAGTTGCACAGATAAATCATTAGTTTCCAAGAAAAAAACACTAGATTTAAGCTTAGAAAGATAACTAAACTTTGACTGTAAAAATAGCTGATAAAATGATAAAATCACTTGATCAAACCTACTCCATTGTAAAGTTCACAGAATTACCTTTCCAACGAGTGTTTATTTGCGCGATTACGAGTTCGTATGCTCCTGTTATGGCAAAAAGAAAAAGATACCACCCTTATGGCATGTAGAAGAGGGTAGGATGGAGAATTGTTGGATAAAACAATGCACCCTACGGAAGCACCTTTAGGACTACTAGATAAAAGGATGCACAAGCACCCTTCGGACCACTAAATAAAACAATGCACCTTGTGGGAGCACCCTTTGGACCGCTGGATAAAAGGATACACCCTGCGAAAGAGCTATTAGGACAGTTGGATAAAAGGATGCGGGAGCACCCTTCAGACCGCTGGATAAAGCGATGCACCCTACAGAAACACCCTTTGGACCGCTGGATAAAAGGATACACCCTACAAAAGCACTCTTCAAACCTCTAGATAATAGGATGCACCCTACGAAAAAGCTCTTCGGATAGTTGGATAAAAAGATGCGGAAGCACCCTTCGGACCGCTGGATAAAGTGATGCACCCTACGGAAGCACCCTTTGGACCGCTGGATAAAAGGATGCACCCTACGGAAGCACTCTTCAGACCACTGGATAAAAAGATGCGGAAACACCTTTCAGACCACTGGATAAAGCGATGCACCCTACAGAAGCACCCTTTGGACCACTGGATAAAAGGATGCACCCTAAAAAAAATCATAGATTTTTTCAGTCTCTGATTTTTGTGAATTAACAGGTGATTCTAAGGTTTTCGACCCTTCTGAGCATGTTGGTGATGTCATTTTTAGCTCAAGAGGTCACCTTTTGATAGATCCTTGCAAAACTCGATAATGGGGTTTAGAGAAACACAAATTTTTACTACAAAAATTTACAAAAAAAACATAAAATTGAACGGTGGGCACCAAAATGTGAGGGGGAAAATAGATTAATCTATTAAGAATAATAAACCCAATACATCTATGAAATCTCAAGGATAAAAGGAGATTAAATAAAAAAAGATACTCACAACCTCTTTCACCTTGCATCTTCCATAGTTCACCTATCTCTCCTTGATCTTGATGATAAAGCACTTAGAAGCGATTGCTCCCTTGCTTGTTGAAGATGACAAGGACAAAATGGCTATGATACTTTGTGTGATTGAAGATGAGATTCAACACACTATTGATGGATGATAATGAAGTGCTATGGAAATGGGGGTGCCAAAGGCACGCTTGTGTTTCTGTAGCATAAGTTTACTCAAACAATGGATATCAAATGAAGAAGAAGAGGGTTGCATTTATAGAAATATGTGAGAGAAGATGAACGGTTGAGAAGAAATACAAAGATCAAAGGTTGAGAATGGTTGAGGAACGTGCAACGAATGGAAAGAGGACAAGTGTCCAAGCTCCATCATGCAACAGGGGAGTTAACAAAATTGATTGAATAGTTAACAGAATGAACCAATCAGTTAAGTGAATTGATTGGGGAGTTGACTGAATTGATTGATCAGTTAATAGAATGAACCAATCAGTTAAGTGAATTGATTGAGTTGACTGAATTGATTGATCAGTGAACTCGAATAATTAATTAGTTAACATATTTGATTGATGAGTTAACTAATTTTAACTGGAGGATAAATAGGACATGTGGGTGAGAGAATATTAGCTAATTAAATATTTAAAATATTTAATTACATGTGCAACATGGTGAGGTGGCAAGGGTGAGGTGGAAAGATGAGGTGGATTTATGAAATTAGGACTTAGGATAGAGTAATTTGGGGATTAATTAAATAATGTAGGATTATTTAATTATGTGAGACATTAGAAGAATTTAGGGAATTTAATAAAATAAATTAGTTTTATTTAATTATGGGATAATGAACCAATCAAATAAACTTAGAGTATTTATTTAATTGATAGAAGAAAATAAGAATTAAGATAAATATAAAATATTTATTTAATTCAAGATGAGCCAATTTTAGGTGTATACAATTACAATCCATGAGACCACATCTCTTTAGGTTATGTTCAACCAATATGATGGAAATCAACCATGTCAATGCTAATGGATGATGAAATACATCTTATTTTTGTGAAAAGGAAGTAAACTTTGGTGGTTAAAGTAGATTCAATAAGAAAGAAGAGAGAAATACCAATCTTCATAGAACATTGCAAGGCATTAGGGAAACTTGATTTTCCCATTTTTTGGTTCTTTGGTGTCTCAAGAGATATGTATCAGAAGAACTATTATCTATTCAACAAATACATGGTGGGCATAGATGATAAATTACTCTCTCCTTTTATCTTCCTCTATATCTCTTTCTCTCTCCTATCTCTTTATCTCCTCCCCCCCCCTCTCTCTCCCCCTTCGTCTCTCCTTCCCTCTCTCACTAGACTGTCACTATTTATACCTTCCCTTCCTTCATTGTTAGTTATTTTATTTCCACATCACCATAATTCATTTTTGAATATTCTCAATTTTATAATTTTAAAAATGTCGCACCTTACATGATTAGAAAAAAAATAAATATTAGATATTTCTTCCAACAATTTTATTAGCGAAACATGATATAGAGAGTTTAGATTATACAATTTTATCTACATTGACTTAAGTCCAAAGAGGGGTTTTGCCTTGTTTTTTTATAAGTCAACTCATCCTTTTGATGAGATCATATCATCTAAGGAATGATACATAAAGATCTTAGTAGTAAATTTAAGAAATTGCACTTCTACATGTCCAAAAGATGCTTACTAGCTTGGTTGCCTTATTCCCACACAGAACTAACTTGTTGCTGCTTGCACAACACTCCCTAGTTCTATTGAGGTAGGGACCCTCTTTTTAGTTTATTTTGTGTTTGTCTTTCTAGTTCTTCACATTCTTAGATAGAAAATTAATCATTTTGATCTTCGAATTCTTTCTTATTTCATTATCTTATTTTTTTGTGGAATACTCCCAATTTTCATTGTCAATATTTCATCTTCTAGATATTTTTTAGATATTAACTTATATATAAATTTTAATTTATTATTAAGTTTATTTCACTTTAAACATCTTAATATATTAATAATTATTATTTTAAATAAATACTATAAATAAATCAACATTAATTATTTATTAAAAATAAATATTTTAAGAAATGAGAAACATTTATCTATTTATTTATTAAGTAAATATTTGTTTGATTATTTTGAAAATAAAAATGTTATTAAAAAAATCATAAAATTTATGAAATAAGAAAGGAGAAGGATTAAATAAATTGTATATGAAAAGGAACAAATTGATATATATATATATGCTTTCGTAGCTCACTGCTTCATATGAAGAAATTCATTTAATTTTCATACAAAACAAAATTTCCTCATGTAGGAAAATTAAATGAATTTCGTCATATGAAGTAGTGAGCTACGAAAGCACCTCAAGTGAAATTATTCTCAAGTGAGAAGCTCAATGACCCCACCATTAAAAGGAAACATGCACGAAAATTGGGAGCAAAAAGATCGGAGGCAACATATCAGAAACCCATGTGCAATGGATAGTAAAGATGACGGCAACGACGATAAACAATAGGAAACACCTCAAAATTATTGAAAAGGTGATGACACGAAATTACGTCGATGTGTTTATAGAGCTCGAGAAAAAGCGAGTGTCAAATTCACATACCTACCTACAATTCCTGAGTCGTCCTCTACTTATAAACTCACAGAAGTTTACAAAATATTTTTTGGATGAAGTTATGAATAAATGGGTGGCTTGTCAATCTTCTGAGCTAAATGACAAGCAATAGAAAACAAAATTTAATAAGTGCCATGTAGTGATTAGTACCTGCCATTTGTTTGTATTTGTATATGTATTGTAGTAAGAGTGACATATATGAATGCATTGGAATGAAACAATGTAATAGAATATAGTTTACATATATTAAGCAATGATTTGTTTCAAAACATCATGGTGTGAAATGTCATGTGTCTGTGCTTCGAAGGTAGAAATATCAATAAACAAAATTGAAGTAGATGAGAAGCATTTCTTGATCAATGTGAGATAAATATTTTTAATTGCCTAGTTTGTTAAGAAATGAACTTGAGCATTGATGTTGACCAACATGCATGGTATATTTCTTGAGTTGTAGTTGTTCCTATTGAGAAACTTTGGGATCACCTGATCCAACATCCCTGATTCTATCTTATTATTGTTGTTGTTGTGAAAAGGAGACTGAACAATTGAGATGGAGGAGGTGTGTGAACATGGTAATGACCATTCAGGAGTATTACTACAACTAGTCGATGGATCTTGTTTGGAATGCATGTCAATGGTAGTGTTTATTCTACTATTTGTAGTACCTCTAGGAAGAGAGACGGATAGTTGGAAATTGGTTGAAGAACCTCCAAGAAATTGTTGATTGTTCTCTATCATTATTGTTGAAGAATACATGGAATTGTTTCTGACTAGTTCGCCAAAGTTGTACATTTTACCATCTAGTGTTGAATGTCTCCCTGTATAATCAGAGCAAGCATTTTGCAAGTTATTGATAGGGTCAGTATAATTTATATTGAATTTATAGTGAGAAATGAAAGTAGGGAAAGGAAGAATGAATTGATTAGAAATTAACTTACCTAGCCTCCTCTAATGTATCAAATGGTCGAAGCCAATGACATTGCTTGGAGTTTGCGTCTAGGATTTTTGCACCTTAACGACCCCATGGGCATTTTCCAACACCTCTATATTTAGGTACGTTGATGGAATGTTTGTAAATGTGTTTGCATGCCTCTAAGTTTTTGTATGGTGTTAATGCTTCTGATAGATATAGCTGCCTTATCATAAGCATATACAACATCTTTTGTTGTATCAAAGGTACCTATCCATTTACGTTGGTTATAATTGTAGCCATGGATTTCTCCTCCATAATGATCATTTCCACATATTCTAACACCTATATTATTTCCTTCGTTTCTTAAATTTTTAAGTTTATAGGATTGACAGTCCAACCTATAGTGGGTTAATTATTTCTCCCATAGTCTTTATAGTTTGGTTGCTCTAGCAATTTCTTTGTCATCTTATAACCCAATTTTGTTGTTGTTGTCATTGCATATGCAACTAATTGACTATTTTGATATCCTACAAAAGTTACATGTGACAACAAATAAGCCTTCATAACACTTTGGCAAAAGGTGCGACAACTAAAAATATTCTTACAATATAATGAGAAATTGTTACAAGCTAGAGGAAATAAAAACAGAGTGGAGGAAATATACATTCTACCCATTTACAAAATAGTGTGTATCATGACCCAGAACAACAAATAAATCCAATTACATGTATATTGTGAATAACAGATACAAATATAAGAAAACTATATATTAATTGTAGCAAAAATATACCAGAACATCTATAAAAAAGATTACATTTTACGAAAGCTACTTTGTAGGTGCAGGATAATCATTAACATGAGTATCAGGAACCAAAAACATAGGTAGGTTGGCATCCTCTCCATCAATCGCATGTGGTTGAATTGTTGCATCATCTGCAATACCCCATAGAAGTCAAACATGATTGGGTAGTTCATATAGAGTGCATGGTAAGTGTTATCAATTTTATCAACAAGTTTAGGGCCAAGCTCATGGTAGTGGGAATGGAGGTGATTTTTCACTTTGATTACAAACAACAAGACATTTTTGAATATCTGTATGGGTGAGTAACCCTCCAACCAACATTGTCCCATTGAATAGGTTGTAATTAATCAGACCAATATTTAGGCTTTCTTCAAATATTAGGTAGTCTTGTATGTAATCAAAAGCAATCTTTCTTAAGAGAGTAGATTCCTGTAAGATGTCCATGGCATTAGATAAAAAGAGAGTAACTACTTCAATGAAATATAACTTCCTAGGGGAGTCTTGAAGAATTTTGTGGCCAGTGAATACTTGAAGAGCATCCTCCACTGCTTCGCAATATATTTTAAACACTTTTCCCAATAGCACCGAGTCAAATTAGCCAAGTTGTGGGTATTCCCATTTCTTAACAAGAAAATAAATTTGTTCATTTTTCTATTTATAGTCCATGCATTCAAGAGATAAGAACTTAATTGTTTGATTACGAAAAACTACAGAGCTCTTCCAATCCTTCTCTGACTTCTAGAATGATCTCCTATTAGTATTAAGAGTAATGTTCAACAAGCAAGGGTGTCATAACCCTTATTTCCAAAATTTAGTAAATATTATTTTATATATTAATTAATTGAGATGTCAACTCACTTCGACTGTGTTGCACAAGAACACACTCTCGACTAAAAAAGGGTGCAAAATATTTTTTTGTAGTCCTTCAACTTTTTTGGTTCTCCAAAATTTTTTTTAAAAGAAAAATTGTTCAGAAAATCTGTCACCACAACTAAAATTAGAATATGGCATGGATGGTTGACGTTTCATTTCTGCCGGTCACATTACGTTTCTAGCAAATGTCTGTCATGTTACATTGCACGTTAAATAGAGCCAACGCAGGAATCAACATGTATGAGAGACCAAAGGCAATCTTAGATCCCTCTCTTTTTCTGTAAAATTCCAGTAAAATAATCTACGAAAACAAAAATTAATCAAAATCTTTAACTTTGTCTCCTAAACAGTGAACAACATGCATGTTGCAAAGCGTAGAAAACTTTGGAGTAAGATAAGCAGTACCTATGGAAGTATAAGTTTATTGTAAAATTGTCAAGGATCAAGGTAATTACCGTGGCACAGAATATGGGAATCGAGACTTTCTAGAAAGCATTGTAAAATAGGGGAAAAGGAATAACGTGACTGTCCAAATATTAGCCAGACCCAGGCTGCCAGTACTGAAAACTTCTGTCAGACGGTTGGCTGGCAGTTAACCAATATACTACCAGTAAGTAAACTAGCACTTGCACCCATAGGAATACGCAGGTAGGAATAACCCACAAGTTTAGGGCATGTCCCTATGTTGCTGCTTAGATTATTTTGGTGAGCAACCACTGTTCAATTTTTTTAGGAGATATTTGTTCAGAGTTAGTGACGCCATGAATATGTTTTTTCTGCTTATCTTAAACAGTTATTTTAATTTGTATTAAAAAATAAAAATAAATTATTTTGATTATCTTAATTTAGAAGAAAATTTAAAAAAAGGGGGGGAAGGAAATATATGCAGCCACTTTCATTATGCAGTGGCTGCTTATTTCTACCCTCCCTTTTTTTTCCATAGCTTGTTTGTAATTCCTGCTCCATGAAAGTAGGGAAAGATTCTATATTATCCTTTTCCCATAATTGTAAATTTCCATGGAGCCACTCCAACTGCTTAAATTTAAGAAAAAAAATAGTTTAAGCAGCAGCATGGGGACATGGGGTTAGAAAATTTACCAACGTGAATTTTTCTGAGCACTAAGCCTATCCATTAATGATTACTAGCACTTTCATTTATAGGAGGTTCAAGGAATATGTCGATAGGAACAACCGACGAGTTTAGAAAATTTTTCAACGTGAGACAATTCCGAGCACTATTATTCTCACATATAAAAGCCTATCAGTTAATTAGGTCCTTGGATTATGTAATACAACGTTAATTACAAAATTAAGAACTCCCTTTGAGTGGTGTACTCAATGGCGTAGATTCATCTCAAACAGGTTGGAATGTCCACCAGAAACATTAAGACATGGATATAACTAGTAAAAACACCAAAGATGGTATCAAATGGTTGATAGACACACATATTTATAGGTCTATTGCTAAATAGTTTATATTTATAATTGTAGTTGGTAGACATGACTATAGTTACTATATGAAATTCAATTTTTTTTTGGCAAATAAAAATAATGGGATGATATTAAATGAATAACAACATGAACTAAATCAATAATTAAATCGTGAATGAACCATTAGAGAACCAAATTATAAAGAAACTATTAGAGAACTATGGCCTCCCATTCAACCACTTTAGCATGTTTCTTTCCCTTTGGAATCTATTTATTGTTTGTGTGGATTGCAACTTTGGCATTCACTCTAGTTTGATATACTTATTGTTTGTGTGAATTATGGGTTTGAACTTTGACATTGAGTTATCAAAGAAAACTATCTTATGTCATACTTGGTGATGAGATATGCACTATCTTCAACTTCAACATAAGGGTAGTTCATCCTGTGCTTGACTTGACATTGTAAGCATAGGAAATAAAACCAATTGCACAAATCTTGAGGAGCATACTTTATAGAAGCCTACATATAACTATATATTTCATCATGACACAATTTTCGAACAACACAAAGTTACATACCACATGAAGTGTTCATTACAACATACATAGTTGTAAATAAGTTTAAGACCTACTTCATTCATGCTTCATACATTCCCACTAACAAAGGAAGATAATGACAAGTTTAGTTGCATGTATCTATAACTCATTTTCTTCCAAGTACTTCTATAAAAATTGGATTATTTTTATATGGAAAACATATTCTCAAAAAGTTAAAACTATGCATCATGGAAACCTGATATTTTAGACCAAATTCTTACCAAGTTGCTTTATACATGTTAAATGTACACTTCATACATATATAAGGTAAACACTAAAGTTCAAACATACAAAAGTACAATAGTGAATGCCAAAGTTTGTACACTCTTTACACAATGAATGTGAAAGTTCACACACACACACACACTAAGAAAATCAAATCTAAGTGAAAGGTAAAATTCGAACATACTTCATACAAAGTGAATGTTAAATTTATTTCAACCACTCACACACACAAAAAGTCAATGTCAAAGTTCAAACCCATAATTCACACAAACAATAAGTATATCAAACTAAAGTGAATGCCAAAGTTGCACTCCACAGAAACAATAAATAGATTCCAAAGTGAAACATGCTAAAGTGGTTGAATGGGAGGCCATAGTTGTTATTCATTTAATATCATTCCATTATTTTTATTTGCCAAAAAATAATTGAATTTCTTATAGTAATTATAGTCTTGTCCACCAACTACAATTATAAATATAAACTATTTAGTGATAGGCCTATAAATATGTGTGCCTATCGGCCATTTGATAGCACCTTTGGTGCTTTTACTAGTAATTAATTGAGATTTAAACTCACTTCGACTGTATTACACAAGAACACACTCTTGACTGAGAAAGGGTATCATCAAAATAGAGGGCATTTAGCTGACTGACAATGAATGTGTTGAAGTGAATCTACACACACACCATATAGATTTCATATGGATTAAATTTGCATTTGTGGATGCATGAAAAATAGAAATTACTTGCATTTATTGCTATTCACATTTAGAGTAATTATTTTATAATTTAGTCACAACAAATAAATCAATTAAATGCATTAACTTTAATATCTTTTGGAAAATAAATTTATGCATTTGCTTCTACCAATTTTGTAGTGGCAATTTACTTCTTATAAAGGAATTTAAATTTAGAAGGAATCTTGAAATTCAATTCTTTATGGGGAAACTAAAATTAGAAAATTTGAGAAAGTGAGTGGGAGGAAATGATAGTTGGCATTAATTGACTTTTCTTTTTTTTTAAACACGTTCTTTCTAAAGGGGGGGAAGCCTAAAAGTAGTGGGGGGTTGAAAAAGGAGAAAAGTGGATTTGCTCTGAAAAGAAGAGGGCCAAAAAAAAAAAAAAATTGGGGAATAAGCTAGGAAGGACCCGGGTATGCATTTTTATATGTTTCTGTGATGAAAAATTTATAGAAATAGTTTATTTAAGCTTTTTCTTGAAGTTGAAAGTCAATTTATGAACTTTTCTATACACTTGTTTTCTTAGATAACTTGGATTCATTTTGTTGCAAGAGTTTGAAGATTTAAATGATTATTGTAATTATGTGTATTCTCTGTACCACTCTTCATCTTTTGCAAGAGATTTCTTTTTCCTTTATTCTTTATGACATGGTTAATCTATAGGAATAAAATCTTTTGGCAATCTACTTGGCAGTGAAAATACTAGTGCCTGTAGATTTCTCTAAAGCTGCCTGTATATGATTTGTGAGATCTTTTATGTGCTCTTGTCGCCTCACTTTTAAACCAATCTTGCATGCTTAATCTCTAATGACTAGTGAAGAAATCAGTTTGATAACTTAATAGAGAGTCCTCCTAATATATATAGGAGATCTCTTCCATTATAGAAGAACATATGACTGTTGCATATTCTAGAACCCAAATCAAAAGCAACAACACTGCTATACTTCTAAGTCTATATTCTTTATCTACAACCACAAATTTAAATGGTATATTTATGATAAGTTTGGAGTGCTCTCAATATATAGCCAACACTATAAGAAGGCCAACCATGCATACTTAGAAAGCAACTGTACCGTAATGTATTAAGGGTTACACATTTGTATAAAGTGTGTGCAACTCCCATCCACATTCCATTTTGATGGACAACCTTGCCCTATTCCAAAGCTCTCATCTTAGCACCTACAGAGTGGATGTTGGATAAGGACACATAATTTAACTTACTCCTGCTTGTGATTTTCTCCATGAAATCCATTTTATGTGTAGCCTGCAATCATTGTATTCCATAGGATAGCATCTCTTTGAGGCATTCTATCAAACAGTTTGCATACTTTGTTTATGATTCCACATTTTACATACAAGTCTGTCATAGCCTTCACATCCTTGTTATCTGATGAATTTTCCTTCTGACATACCTTGTCAGGTAGCTCTATATTATTTCTAGAGATTCATTGCTATACGTTATAGTGGTACAAATTCTTATTTTTAGACTCCTTTCTACAATGCCAATGGACTATGCAGTCCTCCATTTAGGGGCGCATCAAGTCTATGCTCCATATCTTGCATGTTTTGGATTATGAAGTCCAAAGGTCATCATGATTCTCCTGCCAAAACATTTGTCTCTTGGTCTTCCTTATCCAATATGGATATTATATTGATAAATATGTGTATTGCTGCTGATAAGCATTGTATTGTAACTTCATATATAGATAATAAAATATTCCCCTATTCCTATGGATGTAGCCAATTTATGGTGAACCATGTAAATTGATTATCTTGTGTGATTGATTCTAATTTGTTGTCTCTTATTCTTTTTTATTCTACTATTCCATAATTTAAACAATTGGTATCAGAGCTCGATTAAGGAGTTGTTTGAGGAATTTGTGATGAATTTTTGAAGAGATGGAAGAAGCAGACAAATGGAGAATAGAGAAATTTTCATAGTAGAACTTTGGGCTATGGAAGCTACAAATTCGTGTGCTACTAATTCAAAAAGACCTAGCTATCACGCTAAAAGGAAAGACAACAAAACCAAAGAGTATGACAGCTTACGAATGGGATGTCATGGATCAAAAAATAGCTGCCATAATTATCCTTTCGCTGTCCAGTAATGTCCTCTTTAATGTTGCCTTAGAAACTTCAAGAAAACAAATATGAGACAAGCTTGGTGACATGTATGAGACAGCTTCAACAACCAATAGGATCTTCTTGTTGAAGAAATTATTCAATTTGAAAATGAAAGAAGGAAAGGGTGTCTCAAACCATTTGAACGAATTCAACATCGTAATCAGCCAACTAGCTTCCATAGAAATCAATTTTGATGATGAAATGAGAGCTATGTTGCTCTTGTGTTCTCTTCCCGATAGCTAGGATAGCGTGGTGATGACTATCAACAATTCGGTGTCCAGGAGAAGAGGATCCAAAGACAAGGAAAAGAAAAAGGAGGCAATGTTAAGATTTGATGATGTTGCTGCTACACTTCTCAATGAAGACATGAGAAGAGGACAAAATAAAACATCCGGAGAAGCCTTAGTCTTAGGCAATAGGGGAAGAACCCAAGATCAAGGAAAATATAATAGGAGAAGATCTAAATCTACAAAGAGATCTAAGTCAAGAGGACGGAAAGAAGGTTGTTGGTTTTGCAGAATAGATGGACATGTCAAGAAGGATTGTTGGTGTTACAAGAAAGCAAAAAAATAACTGAAAGAAAATGAGGTTAATATGACATATGAAGATGATGGAGGAGCTTTAGTCTTGACAACAAGTGAAACTACAACAGACTCATGGATATTAGACTTCGGTGCCTCCTTTCATGCAACCTCAAATCGGGATGCCTTCAAAAACTATCAAGAAGGAAAATTTGGCAAAGTTTATCATGGTGACAATGAGCCATGTGAGATAGTTAGCAAAGGTGACATAATAAACGAAAAAACAAGAGGCTATTAAGTGATATAAGACATGTTCCTAAGCTAAAGAGGAACCTAATTTTAGCTAGACAACTTGATGCTCAAGGGTGTAGCATCACCTTCTCTTCTAATATTTGGAAAGTGACTAAAGGAGCCTTAGTTGTTGCAAAAGGTAGTAAATCACGATCTCTTTATGTGCTAGAGTGTCATGCTGAAATGGGAACTGCGATGGCGGTAGTGGACAATGGGACGAAACTATGGCATAAGAGGACTGGGCATATGAGAAAAAAGGGAATAGAAATTTTGCTCAAAAGAGGTCAACTTTCAAGTTTACAATTAGCATATTTAGAGCTATGTGAGCATTGCCTTTATGGGAAACAAAGATGGGCCAGCTTCTCCAAAACCAGACATGACAAGAGGTCAAGACCCTTGGAACTCATGCATTTGGATGTGTTCGGTCCCAGGGAGGTAACCTCCATTGGAGGAGCTAACTATTTTGTAACTTTTTCTAGATGATTGCACCTGTAAAGTTTGGGTCTATATGCTCAATAGAAAATTAGAAGTGTTTACAAAATTCAAAATTTTTAAGGCTATTGTTGAAAATCAAATTGGGAGCAAAATTATATGTCTAAAAACTAACAATGGGGGGGGGGAGTTTTTCTCTTTGGATTTTGATACTTATTATGCAGATAATGGCATCCAATGCATCAAGGTTGTACCATTTACACCTCAAGAAAATGGTGTAGTTGAAAGGCTGGATCATACGATTCTAGAGAGGGCACGTGGTATGCTCTCTAATGCTGGTTTGAGTAAAGAGTTTTGGACTAAGGCAGTTAACACGATAGTCTATTTGATCAATAGAAGTCCTTCTACTAAGATGAATTTTGACATTTTGGAAGAAGAGTGGTTTGAAAGAAAGATCTCTTACAATCACCTTCAAGTTTTTGGCTGTAAGGTGTTCGCTCACATTGCCAAGGAGAAGCAAATGAAATTAGATTTCAAATCCAAATGATGTATCTTCGTCAGTTATGGGGAAGAGAAATACTGATTCAGGTTGTGGGATCCTATTGCAAATAAAATTGTGTGTAGTTGTGATGTGGTCTTCAATGAAAAAGTGTTCCCAGCCCTGCAAGCACAAAAAACACAAGCAAAGGAGTACATATCAATTAATGATATTGGGAGTGATACGCAGTTTTCACATCCAAAAGTGGCATCAAATACAGATGGCAATTCAAATCTAGCACTGGCACAAGGTATCCAGATTACTCTATTGCCTCTCAACACTGGTTCTTTTTTTGAAGACATTGGTCTTAGTGAGCGCTCTGGCTCTTATCTGCCATCCAATACCCATTCAATGGGAGTGTTTCCCATGCCAGTTAAAGGTGAAGCGCTCTTCAAAACAAAAGCATCTAATCCTAATATTGGTGCATGGGAGTCAAATGCACCACAAGATACTTTGAAAATGGGAGACAAACATCAAACGTTGCCTCTACAATTGTCTTCATAAACAACGACTCCTTCATGTGAAGCAATTCCTCCTCAATGACCAAGTCTTCCTCTATTGACTCCATCCTAGCATGTCTGGAATTCTACCTAGTCAAGAAGTTGTGATTCAATTCATAGTAGTAGAAGCACACAAAATATAGTGGGAAATATCCCCATGCAGGCTCAAGAGGTAGAGACTTCAGGACAGCACTCTCATAGAAAAGCTTTTCATTATGATTTTGGTGTTGGGGGGTCAAAAGCACCTCAAACTTCATTGTCATTACTGTCCAACATGTCTTCTCTATCATATGGTCAGTGTTCAAATAACATGCCTGTCTTCTCTTACTCGTGGCCTCAAGAAGAAGGTCAAAATTTTCAAAAGAATTTGGAAGAAATCTCAACGTAGCCTTTCAATATGCAATCGCTGCCAGTTGAAAATTTAGAACAACATTTAAATTTTCCCACACAGGTAGAAAGATAGTCACCAAAATCAAGGGAGGAGAATTTAAAGACTAAAGAATTACAGGGAAGTCATAATCAACAATAGAGGAATGTTGCAATTAAACACGGCATTGCACATGAACAGGGCAATCTACAAGAACAAATTCCTCCATTAAGAGATCTACCAGGGAGAGGAAACCTCCATCCAAATTGGATGATTATCAGTTGCTCATGTCTGATCAATCAGAGCCAACTACATTCCGAGAGGCCTGCAATGATAAGGATAGTCAAAAGTAGATGGCTGCAATGAAAGAGGAGATGGAGTCCCTTTTGACCAATCACACTTGGGACTTAGTAAAACTTCCACCCGATCGAAAAGCACTGAAGAATCAGTGGGTGTATAGATTGAAAGAGGAAGAAGGAGGCACAAAATGCTATAGGGCCATACTTATAGTGAAATGGTATGATCAACAAAAAGGAGTAGATTTCAATGAGATCTTTTCACCAGTCATGAAGATGAACACAATTTGAGTCGTCTTGGGCTTTGTAGTAGTTTATGACCTTGAGCTTGAGCAACTCGATGTCAAAACTACATTTCTCCATGGTGACATAGAAGAGGAATTGTATATGCATCAGCCTGAAGGTTTTGTCAAGCAAGGACATGAGAATCTATATTGCAGATTAAGGAGGAGCTTGTATGGGCTAAAACAAGTCCCAAGGTAGTGGTACATCAAATTTGATAATTTCATGATGGAAAATCAATTTATATGTTGTGAATCTAATCCATGTCTATACTACAAGGTGTTGGCAAATGGTGAATTTCTTTTATTTCTGTGAGCTATGTTGACAACATGCTCATAACCGGCACCAACATGAGAGTTATTGGTGATTTGAAGCAACTCTTGGGTAAAAAATTTGCAATGGAGGACCTCGAGGAAGAAAAGAAGATTCTTGGTATGACCATCATCTGGGATAGAAGGAAGAAAGAAATCAAATTGTCTCAGCAAAAGTATATTGAAATTTTTTTGGACAAATTCAATATGAGAGGTGCTAAGCCGATTAGCACTCCTCTTGCCAATCATTTTCGTTTGTCTTCCACATTGTGTCCCAAAAAAAAAAAAAGGCCAAGACTACATGAAACACATTCCATATTCTTCAGTCATGGGCAGTCTTATGTATGCAATGATGTGTACTCATCATGATATTTCCCATGCAGTGGGAGTTGTGAGCTAGTTCATGAGTAATCCTGGTAAAACTCATTAGGAAGCTATGAAGTGGATATTGAGGTATCTAAAGGCACTTCTGATTATGCCTTATGATTTGGTGGGAGAGTTGAACAACTTCAAGGTTTTTTTGACTTTGATATGGTAGGTGACTTGGATAAAAGAAGGTCTACATCAGGTTATGTTTTCACTTTTGTCAGGGCAGCTATAACCTGGGTCTCAAGGTTGCAACAAGTAGCTGCTCTTTCCACTATTGAGGTTGAGTACATTGCCCTCACCGAAGGTGTGAAAGAAATGGTTTGGTTGTAGCGTATGTTAACTAAGTTGGGATCCAAACAACAAGTTTTCACACTCTTTTGTGACAGAAATAGCGCTATACATTTGGCCAAGAATGCAGCATTTCATAACAGAACCAAACACATTGAGTTGAGGTATCACTTCATCTGTAGCATGATTGAAGAAGGGAAGTTGCAAGCTAAAAAGATTGATACAAAGATCAATCCAGCTGATGCATTGACCAATGTTGTACCAAGAGAGAAGTTTGAATTCTGTAAGGCTTCTCTTAACATCGTCAAGATGTGACATTGAGACCAGAGTAGGGGAACGTCTCTGAGCAACAATCATTGGACTTCAAGTGGGAGATTGTTGGATTATGAAGTCCAAAGGTCATCATGATTCTCCTGCCAAAACATTTGTCTCTTGGTCTTCCTTATCCAATATGGATATTGCATTGATAAAGATGTGTATTGCTGCTAATAAGCATTGTATTGTAACTTCATACAGAGATAATAAAATATTCCCCTGCTCCTGTGGATGTAGTCAATTTATGGTGAACCACATAAATTGATTGTCTTGTGTGATTGATTCTAATTTGATGTTCTCTTATTCTTTTTGATTCTGTTGTTCCATAATTTTAATAGCATGCATGTCTTCCACAACATTTCCAAATTTATGTATTCTTTATGCTTATTTGAACATTAGTAAAGTTGTTTGAGCACATATTCAATGGTTGTTAATATGACCAGTAGTATGTGCCAACTTATACATTAAGACTTATGAGTAGAGAATGAATAGATTATAACTTTTTTAGGTTGAAATTCTTGTTAACTATAGAGTCTATGCCTAATCTAAATCTATGCACCTTCTAGGAGTCTCTGGTCATTAATAATTAGATGGGGAATAGGAATAACTTTGTGGTTTCTACTTAGCAAGAATTTCAGTTGACTTCACCACCAATTTGATCACCATAGAGAATGCCAAGATAAATTAACCTTTCTTAAGTGTAATGCATCTGTAGACTTAGTATGCTCACTTGGAACTTAATGTAGATTATGACAACCAAAGTTAGTCGATAGTGAATTGCCTCTTAAATGAGAATTACTATCTTGTTATGTCGTTACATCCTTTTTTGTAACATTTCATGGGATAACTACAAGTTTATACTATTTCTAACTCCATGGACACAAATGTAATTAGGTAACAAGAGAATTTATTTAGTCAAAGACAAATGTATATTGTTGTGATCTTTTTACCAATTTGAAACATCTAGAATTTATTTATTATTACGTATAATATCTCTAAGATTATGCTAAACAATAGTGTTTTGACCTTTGAAATTAGTAATTGAATAATGTAGAAGTGGCATAAGTAGTGCCAACATAATAAGAGTTAATGAGTGATATCAAACAATAGCATCATTTTACTAAATTAAACATAATCATCGAAATGCCAGGCATAGTATGAAATAAATGTATAGTGTATAAGATACGGTCTATAAACCTTTTTATTCTAATCCTATTACTGAAGTTAGGAACTTCATAATGAGTTCTTGTACTCTAAACTTAGTTATGTTAGGTTTATGATGTAAGTTTTGTTTAAAGATTATTTAATAGTCTAACATAGGAATGATTAGTTTCTATATCTTGTTTTTATATATTTTCTTCATTAGATGAGGAATAGATTTTGAGTCTAGTAAATCAAGTATGTTAGAGATGGATGTTTTCTTTTAAAATTTACTACACTCTTTGTCAAATAAGATTGTTAAGTTATAACTTCCTTATAGGTCTGTTGTTTTGAAACTATTGATGTATGCTCAATGTTATTATGGATTTATAGGTTTATCTTTATGTTACAAATTTGTAGTAGACAAGTAATTTTGATTAAATGACATGTTCATATACGGAAATGTAATGTAGTTTAAATTATTGGATAGGTTGAAGAATGTATAAATAGTTAGTCTCGAACTGAGTCAACAAGTCAAATGTGATTATCTTTTGTAGTATTTTAAACATTATGTGAAGATATATCTTAGAAGTAGATTCATGACTTTTTAGATGATGATAATCCTAGTTATAACTACAATGGTTAGGTCATAAATAAGGTGATAATTTTAGAGTACCTTCTTAGGGTTCTTTTACATAAACTATTCCATACTTTTTCATGTTATTTGGTATTTCTAGATTATACCCTAGGTTAATCTAATACTTTCAAATATCTTTTAATTAGGATCATATAGGTAAGCATTGTTGATACCTTCATTATTTGTATGTGTAGGATGTAATACCTTAGGGATGACTTTGATAACCTTTAGAATGACTAATGGAAGCTTGATTCTTTCCGGATTATGTACTTAGACGGGAATATGTATCTAAACCATTAAATTTTATTACTAATTATAACCCATGTATTAACTAATAAAGGCTTGTAATATTATCTTATGGTATTAACTTAGTAGTAGACGTGATAACTTGATTACCATTGAGAGATCCCTAGGAAATGTTTTGAAATAGTAAATATCTATGCCCTCATAGCAAGGAGTAGAGTTGTGCGACTAAACCCAGAATAGAAAACATCTATTCATGTTGATATTAGGAAACTGAAGTCTAGTGCTCTTAACAAATACCCTCAAAATCAAATATTTCTTTTAGACTAAACATTTAATTATTAACTTAGAAATCTATCCCTGTTTCACCTGAGTGGTTGGCAGCTAAAAAGGAACTATCTGGAGAATTAGACCCTAGAAAGTGTTGCATACCCACCTTGATCAATTTATGAAATTATTAATTTATGACTCACCTTTTAGAATATCATATTATCATGAATGCATGGATAAAATTTCAACTACATGTTGTTCTCACTTAAAATCTTCATGTCTCTTTCTTGCGATCTTGTATGCGTCATTAGATGTTGTGAATGTACTTTCTTTTCTTGCATTGTTGTATGATGAGTTAGAGATTGAGAATGGATGGGTGCCAAATATGGAACAAATATGGAACAACAGAGAAGGGTGGGTTTCTTTTTACAACCTATCTACCCATTAGCAGCTTAAAAGATGCTTTGGCCAAAGCTTGTCAGTTAATTAGTAATTACTACTATTTGATGCTTTATTTTACTCTCTTCCATATCATGATATTAGATCATTTTATGCATTTGACACATGCAATAGAGATTATAGATATATCATGCTGCACCAAATTCCTTCACACATGTCGCCTTCAGTTTGCTAGACCCCTTGCGAAGGGTCATGCTTCTCCATTTAGGAGGAAGACCGAGGAGGCGTGAGCCTTGTGGTTGGGTAGTAAATCACCTTGATGATGCTCCCTCTTCACTAGTTCTAGTGTCAAAGATTTGGTATGGTATAAAAGATATTGTTTGTCATGATGTACTTTTGTATGAGCCTATATGGCTAGATATTGTAAAGGCATAGTCCTTTTTATTAAGCTATTTGATTAGCTGATGTCTTGTATCTTATTTTTTATATTGATGAAAGTTATAATTCATGATTTGTAATATTTGTGGGAAAATTTTAATTCTTTCTTTTTTCCACTCTATTCAATGAGAATAATATTAATTTAGTAGATAGTTCTTACAGAGGGAGGAGAGATGATATGCAATGTATAGTTAATGGAATGTGGAGTAATAGAACAAGATGAGTAAGATTTAGATGGTGAATATTACAAAATGACCAGTTTTATCAATGAAATAGATAGCTACAAGGAATATGAGTAGGTCGATTATTACAATTACAAAGCTCCAAAACAATTTTTTATTGTAAAGAGGGTCAACCATCATATTATCTATTACAAATGCATAAGTATGATGAGGAATAGAAAGAGCATATTTTAATATAAGTATGAAGATATTGTATTGAACATAAAAACAACTACCTTTACTCACCTCTTTTAGTGTAACCTTTTCATACAACCATATTTTCATATAATGTTGACATTTTTGGGAAGTAGATTCAGACAATTTTCAAGAAAGTACCTGCAAGATGGGCTTGAGATTAGGTATAAGGGGTGTCTAAGAATAATTGTTGATGTAAGGCTAGAAATTTGAAATGCAATCTTACCATTTTCAATAGTTTTTAGTGACTAACTAATATTGAATAGGATTATTGACCATTGAGTCATAACCAAGACAATTGGTGTGAGCACTGAGATGCTTAGTCTTCTATGTATTTATATGGTGCACCACTTGTTCAACACTAAGATCACCATTGATTCGCCACTGATGAATGGAAAATATAGAACTGTGTGATGGCATCTACATGACAACAAAATTAGTTTTGGTTGATTTGAAATTAAAGTAACTACTAAAAATTTACCATCATCCTCTAAGATATTTCAAAATATCTTGACTATTAATAGGTAAGGATTTATTAGTATGCTTTATGATAGCAAGGAATGGATAAAAAATTAAGCAACTAACATTTTACAGATTTGGGGAAAACATTATAATTAATTTTTTTATTAAATTTTGTCAAATTTAATTTTTATAAAGCATAATTCTAGAAAATATTTAAAACTATTATTATGATAAAGTGAATTTCCTTATAATTTTTTTGCAACATATAAGAAAATATTTTTTTGGGTATTCTACTATTCTATTTGATGAGGAAAAGATAGATTTGCTTTCTTAAAGTCTCATTATTACCAAGAGACTGTGCCAATATGTTAAAAAAAAAAAAAGACAATCCAAGATATAGGTAATACAAAAGATAATCCATCATTTTCCTCAATCTGCACGAAAATAGAAAAGTAGTAGAATACTAGCAAATTACAACTATAATCCATGTTGCATGGTATTTTCCTAGTAATCATGGAATCTAAACTGGAACATGATGGGAAGTACCATCACTCAAACAAAAAGAAGACTTGACAACCCACAAACTTTACAATTCTACAACCATTGCCTCTGGCTTTGAAAAAATATATTTCTTGAAGACTGAAAAGTCTAGTCTTTTGTGTCAGTTCTGATGGACAAACTCTTTTACTTGAAGGTATATGATAATCTTGGTTTTGATGTATACAGTAACATATCAAAGAAGTAGAAGTTCTTTGCCCTTTCCAGTTTTTGTTTATGTTGATAAAGATTGTAGTATGAAGACAAAATATTTATGATCTAGATATTCCTTTTTCACATGAAATGTCATGGAATTATCAATTTTTGATCATTTACTTCCATATTGATTGATAAAAATTTCATTGAATTCATACAATCATGAAAAATCTTTGCAATATAATGACAAGAAAATACAATCATAAGAAAAGAATGAGTACCTAGATAACCTATCTATATCCTGGGTATTTTCCTCAATAGATGATTCAAAATATAAATAAGAGTGGCATTTGAAAGTTATAGATCAAGAAAGCCCACAAGCTTCTTAAATTCCTACTACAAATAAAAACTTGATTAAGCAAGCTCTTGACAAAGTATGAGGCCCCAATCGAATGTCAATCACTATAATACACAGATAGTTCAAATGAAACATTGATTCCATGCTCTTATAAAACAAGGAATAAAATGCATGAAAATGAACCTATCAAACAATTGTAGAATTTGAGAAAGTCTACGTACAGTCACATCTCTGAGCTGATGAACAAATATGACCTTAATGGATCTCCATATGAGAGGCCCATTGAAGGAAACATTGTAGAATTGAGAATGGACTGCAAATGGAAGCGACTTTGTCAAGTCCTCTACAAATGAACAGATAATTATCTAATGCATGAAACATTTAATTCAATGGTCAGAGTATGGATTGTTCCCTTCGTATGATATGTTCACTATACAGAACAAATTCATTTATGCACATTCAATGACTGTGTTGTTTGTGATAAGGTTAGTCACTATTTTTCATAAATATTTATTGACTTTTTTGTATGGTGGTGCTGATTTTATTTGATTTTATTATTGACTATGCACATTCAATCTTTTACGAATCATTTTATTTGATTTTGCCTGCCCAAATATCAAATTGATTTGATCTTTTACCTATGGAGACATTCAACTAATTTGATTTTAGGTATGGGTTAAATCATCATTGCATTCATTGCTTGCATCAATTAACGTGAAGGGACGAATAAGAAGTAAAGTCTCATGGCCAATCAAAAATTTTTGCCAACACTACAAACTATAATGATAACAAAAATAAAAGAATATGATTGAAAAGACTAATGAAAAAATTTTGCATATCGAATGCAAGAGTACCATGCCATAACAGATACTATTAAAAGAATGAGAAAACTGACAAATAATGGAAAACGAGATTTAAAAAGTGAATGAAAAAGGTCACTAACGATAAACAATGGAAAACGCTATTTAAAAAGTGAATGAAAAAGGTCACACAACGACAAACAATGGAAAACGAGATTTAAAAGAGATGAGACAAAAGTGATTTGAGCTCGCGATTAAGATGGAGGAGAATTCGAAGCGAAAAGATCAAACGCACCATAATAATTTGAGAGAAAAGACAAAAGATAAAAGTGAAGTGTACTTCAGATTTTAGTGTTGCGTTTACAAAGCTCGAGATAGAGTAAGTGTCCTAAATTTACTTCGTGGTCCTCTTCTTCGTCATTAATTTAGAATGCCCATTTGTTTGTTTCATGGTTTAAGAGTTCAATTTTTAATTGCTGTATAGACTTTTATTTTTAAAGCTAAAGACCATATTTTAAAAGGAAACTTCGTACCTGGAGAGGGTAGAAAGATTGGACGTTAAATAGATAAAGCTGGAAGTGTTTAACAGTCTTCTTGGAGAGGGAGAAATCAGTCACTCTTCATATGACTTGCTGGAAAGGTTCTCCATTGTTGATGTTGTGCAACGCTTTGGAATCGATCAACATCTTGAAAAAGAAATAAAGGCAATTTTGGTATTTCCAGATTATTGAATACCATTATTCTCAAAATGGTATTCAATTGAAGTCATGCCTCCTTATTTCTTATATCAAACAAGCAATTTTAACAGGTCCTTACCCATTTGTAACAATCTCAAAACATTCTAGACTAATAGTATCTAGCCCTCATGATTTTGCTTGTAGTTGTTTGGGATGAATAACATCTACCTGCAGGACCTTGGTGGAACTCTTTAAGAAATTATGGGAATTTTTCTTCTTGTACACATCTTAGAAGTACTCCATCAAAGTTCCTTTGGAAAAAGGATACCTTTAATCATCCTGAACTATGTTTCCTATAATCTACAAGCCCTCATTTTGGCTAGATATAGAACAACAATGTATTGCCTTATTTCCAACAATCCAATTATGTATTTCACCCAATTTGATTCATTCTCTACCTCAATAAGAAACTCTCATCTTATTGAGATGATGTATCTCTTCCATTTCCTAAGGCATAAGAATGTCTTCTGCCATGTGTAGACAAATAAATCTTCCATTAATTAACATTATATGCTTCATGTCAATGTCATACTCAAGAATCTTGGTGATCCATATATCTTTATTTTCAATAATATCTCCACCTAGAATGTATTATCTTACAGTTGAGTAGATCACTATAGCTATGATTTTTCTTCAAGAGATTAGGTCCTTAAAATTTTTTAGTCCTTTTGCAAAGCCATATGCTATTTACCTACAAACTCATATTTTACTTTAGTATCTTTCAGTTTTTGACCAAATAAATCATTAGGGTGCTCATCTAAGCCAAAATCTCTTTCTCTTTGAGTGAGCACTATAACTATAATAGCTAGTCTTCCATACATCATGTACGAGAGAAAATCCTTCGAAAAGTTAGGATTAACCAACTTTGGAGCCTTAGAGATGCCCTATTTAATTTTTTCAAATTCCTTTTAATACTCATCCATCCATTTCAACTAAAATTTCATTTTAACATGAGGGTAATTTCCTCACATAACTAATCACCTGTAAGAAATATTGTGAGCATTTTTCATGTTGGGGAAGTCAGAGCTCAAGATAAGTTGAACTCTTTTAGGATCAATTTTTATACCTTCTTTATTAAAAATGAACACCAATAAATTTCCTTGGGAAACACCAAAGATGCATTTTGGACATTTAGAGAGATCTGAGATTATAAACATCTCTAAGATACTCTTTCTATGTGGTCAAAATGATCCTTTTGTTTTGGATAAAATAATTAGATCATCAAAGTAGATCAATACTTGAACAAAATTACTAATACCCTATTTGATTGAAATTGTGTTTTATATTAGAGCAATCATGTTTTGCATAGTTGATTATGCATAATTTTCTATGATGATAAGTAGTCATCACCTAAAGCTATATCACAAACTATTATCAAATAAAGAGTTTACCAACACATTACAATAATTGAAAGTATCACTCAACCTTCATCAAATTCATAATTGTTGAGAATAGCTATAATGTAATTTTTGCATAATCAATGCCTACACAAGTAGTGGCTACAAGAACATTGGTTGCATGAGTAGTGGTTGTTGAGTAAGCAATTGTTATGTGAATGGATATCATGTAAGAAATTGTTCTACAAGAAGGCTTCACATAACTAGTAGTTGTACAAGTGGCTATTTCATTAGTAATTGTTATGAAAATGGTTTTTATTTAAGTAATGATAAGATCCACATATATAATAATGTCAATAAGATAATGTATAAGATATATTAAATAAAATACGAGATGTTTGTGGTCAAGATGCCCTAATATCAAATATATATGAATAAATATATTAAACTCTTAAGGTAGGATAACAACATATGTTACTCCCTATGGAAGAACACAAACCCAAAAATCTTCAAGATATCCCAAACACAATATCATAATATTAACATATCATTACAACTATATTCACCCATATAGACCACCTAATAATATAACGGATGGCTAATCCACTAAACCTATGTAGGCATGTGCATTACGTATTATAATTAATTACACAAATTGTCCACATGACCCTATATAAATAACTTAAGGAATGTGTTCCCTCAGGGGGTTCAACTCTAAGGCAATGCCTTATCATGTGCATGCATATTGGGTTTTTTTAATAACCAAAATGTCACCCAATATATTCCATTAGTATTAGGAGTAAATGGGATAATTTAATTAATGTGATATATGTAGGTATAGGGGGTTGGGAAGTATGCATAGAAGGGGATGGTGCACTTATAAATGGCATTCAAAATTCTCTAAAAATCACATTCTATAGGTTAATAAGTGGAGATGACATTCACTATGCTAGCCTTGTTAGGGTTATGAAGTTATCTTTTTTTTCCATACCATAGTCTTGTATTGTGTCAAAGCCTCATAATCCTAGGAGAGCCTAGAAATAATTCCAACTCCAATGCAGTTAATAAAAAATAATGGTCACATCAAGCTCATGTAGATTTAGTACAATCCTATTCAAGTTTCCTACAAATACTTACTGGACACTTTTTGGTAACACCACTACCATACCTAGAAAAATCACCAAGTATGTCTAAAACTCTTCATTTATAGTTTTTCTTTTAATAGAAAGGTGGAAAATCACCTATAGTATATTAGATAGAATGTAATTACAATAGCCAAAAAAAATATGACTATGAATGTGTCATCTAGTTCAAGTCATGTTAATCATGGAGCCTACCTACAGGGTGTTGGGAGAATAGAGAGATCAAAACAAAAAAGAAATGAAACTAAACACACAATCAGAACTGGGCTTTAAATATGAATTTGAGTCATGATGCTCCTCTAGAGGTGGCATGGCAAATGTAAGGGCAAAGGTTGGGGTGCTTGGAGCTTGCATGGGGACTCGAGCCACATCAGGGGCATGGTGATGCAAAAATTGGACAACATTAACAATATCTTTGGACTTGTCTGCAATCCCTAGAGTGAGCTGGAAATGATGGGCATTAAGCGGATGATTGAAATTATTTGCACAATCTAGTCTCAAGCCCCTCTGAAGACCCGTATATACACAAGCTACATGATGTGAGGCCCCTCTCAATTATAGTTTATATTAATACATATAATATAATTGAAAATTTTGTTACTAGAGGGATTCACTATTAGAGTTGGTGTACTGATAAGGGTTTGGAGTTTGAGATATATATTTATTTTAAATCAAATATTTTTGTAGGATAGCATATTTGTCATAGCTCATATAAAATTTTTATGTTGAGGCTTAGATATATAAGATGAAAATCAAAATTAGTTTTGATTCAAATGTAGGTGTTGATAATTCCTTTGGTTGATAGAGTAGAAACAATAAGGAGATATGAAAATATAACCAAAAATAAGTACATAGGATACCTAATAAAAATAGGGAGGTATTTCAATTATATTTGTGTATATATAGAGGGGGTCTCAAGAATATAAATTTTAGGGGTAGAAATGAATATAAGGGTCTTCATTAGTACCTTATGAATGCGCATGATATGTTTTTGGTTTATTAAATGAGTCGCCCAAATATTTTCCACATGTTAAGATCTCCATCAAGCTTTGTCCATTATAATATCAAATCCCTAAATTCATAACTAGTAATTGTGACTATACATGTTGACATGGATTTCTAAATAAATTAAGATTATTATAAATTGTTATATAATGTTGTAATATAAAACTATAATTATTTATTATCCTTCTAACTTTTCTCAATGCTTCATATCTTTTACCCTTATTTAGCCAAAATTAAATCATGTTGATATTAGGAAACTGAAGTCTATTGCTCTTAATGAATACCCTCAAAATCAAATATTTCCTTTAGACTAAACATTTAATTTTTGGCTTAGAAATCTGTCCCTCTTTCACTTGAGTGGGTGATAGCCGTCGAGGAATTGTTTGGGGAATTAGACCCTAGAAAGGGTTGCATACCCACCTTGATCAACTTACTAAATTATTAATTTATGACAACTTTTAGAATATCATATTACCATGAATGCATGGATAAACTTTCAATTGTATGTTGTTGTTCTAACTTAAAATATTCATGTCTCTTCCTTGTGATCTTGTATGTGTCATTGGATGTTGTGAATGTACATTCTTTTCTTGCATTATTGTATGATGAGTTAGAGATTAAGAATGGATGGGTGTCAAATATGGAAGAATAGATAAGGGTGGGCTTCTTTTTACAACATACCTGCCCATCAGTGACTTAAAAGATGCTTTGGCCAAAGCTTGTCAGTCAATTAGTAATTACTACTATTTGATGCTTTATTTTACTCTCTTCCATATCATGATATTAGATCAATTTATGCATTTGACACATGCTATAGAGATTATAGATATATCATGTTGCACCAGATTCCTTCACACATGCCGCCTTCAATTTGCTAGACCCCTCGCGAAGGTTCGGGCTTCTCCATTCAGGAGGAAGACCACAGAGGTGTGAGCCTTGTGGTTAGGTGGTAAATCACCTTGATGATGCTCTCTCTTCACCAATTCTAGTGTCAAATTTTTGGCATGGTATCAAAGATATTGTTTGTCATGATGTACTTTTGTATGAGCCTATATGGCTAGATATTGTAAAGGCATAGTCCTTTTTATTAAGCTATTTGATTAGCTGATGTATTGAGTCTTATTTTTTATATTGATGAAAGTTATAATTCATGAGTTGTAATATTTGTGGGAAAATTTTAATTCTTTCTTTTTTTCCACACTATTCAATGAGAATAATATTATTTTATTAGATAGTTATTACAGAGGGAGGAGAGATGATATGCAATGCATAGTTAATGGAATGTGGAGTAATAGAACAAGATGAGTAAGATGTAGATGGTGAATATTACAAAATTACTAGTTTTATCAATGAAATAGATAGCTACAAGGAATATGAGTAGGTCGATTATTACAATTACAAAGCTACAAACAAATTTGTATTGTAAAGAGGGTCAACCATCATACTATCTATTGCAAATGTTAGTTACAAATGCATAAGTATGATGAGGAATAGAAAGAGCCTATTTTAATATAAGTATGAATATATTGCATTGAACATGAAAACAACTACCTATACTCACCTCTTTTAGTGTAACCTTTTCATACAACCATATTTTCATATAAAGTTGACATTTTCGAGAAGTAGATTCAGACAATTTTCAAGAAAGTAGTTGCAAGATGGGCTTGATATTAGGTATAAGGAGCATCTAAGAATCATTGTTGATGTTAGGTTGGAAATTTGAAATGCACTCTTACCATTTTCAATAGTTTTTAGTGACTAACTAATATTGAATAGGATTATTGACCATTGAGTCATAACCAAGACAATTGGTGTGAGCACTGAGATGGTTAGTCTTCTATGTAGTTATATGTTGCACCACTCGTTCAACACTAAGATTGCCACTGATGAATGGAAAATATCGAATTGTGTGATGGCATTTGCATGACGAAAAAATGTTTTGTTTGATATGGAATTAAATTAACTACTTAAAATTTACCATCATCCTCTAAGATATTTCAAGATATCTTGACTATTCACAGGTAAAGATTTATTAGTTTTCTTTATGATAGTAAGGAAGGGATAAAAAATTAAGTAGCTAACATTTTACAGATTTGGGGAAAACATTACAATTAATTATTATTAAATTTTGTCAAATTTAATTTTTATAAAGCATAATTCTAGAAAATATTTAAAACTATTATTATGATAAAGTGAATTTCCTTATAATTTGTTTGGAACATATAAGAAAATAATTTGGTCGGTATTCTACTATTCTGTTTTAATGAGGAAAAGATAGATTGTCTTTCTTAAAGTCTCATTGTTACTAAGAGACTGTGCCAATATGTTAAAAAAACAAGAAAATCCAAGACATAGGTAATACAAAAGACAATCCATCATTTTCCTCAGTTTGCACAGAAATAGAAAAGTAGTAAAATACCTAGAAAATTACAACTATAATCCATGTTGCATGGTATTTTCTTAGTAATCATGGAATCTGAACTGGAACACGATAGGAAGTACCATCAATCAAACAAAAAGAAGACTTAACAACCCACAGACTTTACAATTCTACAACCATTGCCTCTGGCTTAGAACAAATGTATTTCTTGAAGACTCAAAAGTCTAGTCTTTTGTGTTAGTTGTGATAGACAAAATCTTTTACTTGAAGGTATATGATAATCTTTGTTTTGATGCATACAATAACATATCAAAGAAGTAGAAGTTCTTTGCCCTTTCTAATTTTTGTTTATGTTGATAAATAGTGTAATATGAAGACAAAATATTTATGATCTAGATATTTCTTTTTTGCATGAAATGTCATGGAATTATCAATTTTTGATCATTTACTTCCATATTGATTGATAAAAATTTTATTGAATTCATACAATCATGAAAAAGATTTGCAATATAATGACAAGAAATTACAATCATAAGAAAAGAATGAGTACCTAGATAACCTGTCTATATCCTGGGTATTTTCCTCAGCAGATGATTCAAAATATAAATAAGAGTGGCATTTGAAAGTTACAAATCGAGAAATCCCGCAAGCTTCTTAAATTCCTATTACAAATAAAAACTTGATTAAGCAAGCTCTTGACAAAGTATGAGGCCACAATCAAATGTCAATCACTGTAATTGCACAGATAGTTCAAATGAAACATTGATTCCATGCTCTTATAAAACAAGGAATAAAATGCATGAAAATGAACCTCCCAAACAATTGTAGAATTTGAGAAAGTCTACATACAGTCACACCTATGCTAATTAATAAATACGGCCTTAATGGATCTCCATATGAGAGGCCCGTCGAAGGAAATGTTGTAGAATTGAGAATGGACCACAAATAGAAGCTACTTTGTCAAGTCCTATGCAAATGAACATATAATTATCTAATGTATGAAACGTTTAATTTAATGGTCAGAGTGTGGATTGTTCCCTTAGTTTGATATGTTCGCTATACAAAGCAAATTCATTTATGCACATTCAATGACTGTGTTGTTTGTGATAAGGTTAGTCACTATTTTTCATAAATATTTATTGACTTTTTTTTATGATGGCGCTGATTTTATTTGATTTTATTATTGACTATGCCCATTCAATCTTTTATGAATAATTTTATTTGATTTTGCTTGCCCAAATATCAAATTGATTTGATCTTTTACCTATGGATACATTCAACTAATTTGATTTTAGGTATGGGTTAAATCACCATTGCATTTATTGCTTACATCAATTACCCTGAAGGGACAAATAAGAGGTAAACTCTCATGGCCAATTAAATTTTTTTGCCAACACTACAAACTATAATATTAACAAAAATAAAAGAATGTGATTGAAAAGACTAATGCAAAAATTTTGCATATGAAATGCAAGAGTACCATGCCATGACATGTACTATAAAAAGAATGAGAAAACTAACAAATAATGGAAAACGAGATTTAAAAAATGAATGAAAAAGGTCACCTAATGACAAACAATGGAAAACACGATTTAAAAAGTGAATGAAAAAGGTCACACAACGACAAACAATGGAAAACGAGATTTAAAAGAGATGAGATAAAAGTGATTTGAGCTCGCGATTAAGATGGAGGAGGACTCAAAGCGAAAAGATCAAATGCAACATAATACCCTGAGAGTAAAGACAAAAGAAAAAAGTGAAGTGTACTATGGATTTGAGTGTTGCGTTTACAAAGCTCGAGGTAAGGAGAAAGTGTCCTAAATTTACATACCTAACAGTTCCTTAGTCGTCCTCTTAGTATAACATTTCAGAAGCTTGGAAAATGTTTTAATACCTAACAGTGCCTTCGTCGTCCTCTTCTTCGTCATTAATTTAGAATGCCCATTTGTTTGGTTCATGGTTTAAGATTTCAATTCTTTATTGCTGTATAGACTTTTATTTTCAAAGCTAAAGACCATATTTTAACATGAAACTTCATACCTGGAGAGGGTAGAAAGCTTGGACGTTAAAGAGATAAAGCTGGAAGCATTTAACGTCTTCTTGGAGAGGGAGAAATCAGTCACTCTTCATATGACTTGCTGGAAATGTTCTCCATTCTTTCCTATATAAAATAAGCAATTTTAGCAGGTCCTTACCCATTTGTGACAATCTCAAAACATTCTAGACTAATAGTATCTAGCCCTCATGATCTTGGTTGTAGTTGTTTGGGATGAATAACATCTACCTGCAAGACCTTGGTGGAACTCTTTAAGAAATTTATGGGAATTTTTCTTCTTCTACACATCTTAGAAGCACTCCATTGTAGAACTCCATCAAAGTTTCTTCTAAAAAGGATACTTTTAATCATCCTAAACTATGTTTCCTATAATCTACAAGCCCTCATTTTGGCTAGATATAGAACAACAATGTATTGCCTTATTTCCAACAATCCAATTAAGTATTTCACCCAATTTTATTCATTCTCTACCTAAATAAGGAAACTCTCATCTTATTGAGATGATATATCTCTTCCATTTCCTAAGGCATAAGAATATCTTTTGCCATGTGTAGACAAATAAATCTTCCATTAATTAACATTATATGCTTCATGTTAATGTCATATTCAAGAATCTTGGTGATCCATATATCTTTATTTCAATAATATCTCCACCTAGAATGTAGTCTCTTACACTTGAGTAGATCACTATAGCTATGATGTTTCTTCAAGTAGTATCTTTCAATTTTTCACCAAATAAATCATTAGGGTGCTCATCTAAGCCAAAATCTCTTTCTCTTTGAGTGAGCACCATAGCTATAATAGCTAGTCTTCTATACATGTACGAGAGAAAATCCTTCAAAAAGTTAGGATTAACCAACTTTGGGGCTTTAGAGATGCGTTATTTAATTTTTAAAAATTCCTTTTAATACTCCTCCATCCATTTCAACTAAAATTTCATTTTAACATGAGGGTAATTTATGGCATACTATACTTGTAAAGTATAATCATCTATAAATTTCCTCACAAAATTAATCACCTATAAGAAGTTAAAAATATTGTAAGCATTTTTCATGTTGGGGAAGTCAAAGCTCAAGATAACTTGAACTCTTTTAGGATCAATAGTTACATACCTTCTTTTTAAAAAATGAACACCAATAAATTTCTTTGGGAAACCCCAAAGATACATTTTAAGCATTTAGAGAGATCCAAGATTATAGACATCTCTAAGATACTCTCTCTATGTGGTTAAAATGATCCTTCTATTTTGGAGAAAATAATTAGATCATCAAAGTAGATCAATATTTAAACAAAACTACTAATACCCTATTTGATTGAAATTGTGTTTTATATTAGAGCAATCAAGTTTTGCATAGTTGATTATTCATAATTTTCTATGATGATAAGTAGTCATCACCTAAAGCTATATCACAGACTATTATCAAATAAAGAGTTTACCAACACATTACAATAATTGAAGGTATCACTCAACCTTCATCAAATTCATAATTGTTGAGAATACCTATAATGTAATTTTTGCACAATCAATGCCTACACAAGTAGTGGCTACAAGAACATTGGTTGCATGAGTAGTGGTTGTTAAGTATGAAATTGTTATGTGAATGGATATCATGTAAGAAATTGTTCTGCAAGAAGACATCACATAAGTAATAGCTACACAAGTGGTTATTTCATTAGTAATTGTTATTAAAATGGTTTTTATTTAAGTAATGATAATATCCACATATATAATAATGTCAATAAGATAATTTATAAGATATATTAAATACAACACGAGATCTTTGTGGTCAAGATGCCCTAATATCAAATATATATGAATAAATATATTAAACTCTTAAGGTAGGATAACAACATATGTTACTCCTTATGGAAGAACACAAACCCCCAAATCTTCAAGATATCCCAAACACAATATCATAATATTAACATATCATTACAACTATATTCACCCCTATAGACCACCTAATAATATAATGGATGGGTAATCCACTAAACCTATGCATGCATGCACATTATGTATTATAATTAATTACACAAATTGTCCACATGACCCAATATAACTGACTTAAGGGATGTGTTCCATCAGGGGGTTCACCTCTAAGGCAATGCCTTATCATGTACATGCATATTGGGTTTTTTAAATAACCAAAATGTCACCCAATATATTACATTAGTATTAGGAGGAAATGGGATCATTTAACTAATGTGATTTAGGTAGGTATAGGGGGTTAGGAAGTATGCATAGAAGGGGATGGTGCACTTATAAATGGCGTTCAAAATTCTCTAAAAATCACATTCTATAGGTTAATAAGTGGAGATGACATTCACTATGCTAGCCTTGTTAGGGTTATGAAGTTATCTTTTTTCCATACCATAGTCTTAGTATTGTGTGAAAGCCTCATAATCCTAGGAGAGCCTAGAATTAATTCCAATTCTAATGCAGTTAATAAAAAATAATTGTCACATCAAGCTCATGCAGATTTAGTACAATCCTATTCAAGTTTCGTACAAATACTTATTGGACACCTTTTGGTAACACCACTACCTTACCTAGAAAGATCACCAAGTATGTCTAAAACCCTTCATTTATAATTTTTCTTTTAATAGAAAGGTGGCAAGGCACCTATATTGTATTAGATAGAACGTAATTACAATAGCCAAAAAAAATGACTAGTAATATGTCATCTGGTTCTAGTCATGCTAAACATAGAGCCCACCTATAGGGTGTGGGGAGAATAGAGAGATCAAAACAAAAAATAAATGAAACCAACTGAACACACAATTAGAACTAGGCTTTGAATCTAAATTTGAGTCATGATGCTCCTCCAAAGGTGGCATGGCAAATGGAAGGGCAAAGGCTGGGGTGCTTGGAGCCCATGTGGGGCCTAGAGCCATATCAGGGGCATGATGGTGCAAAAAGCAAACAACATTAACAACCTCTTTGGACTTGTCTGCAATCCCTACAGGGAGATGGAAATGATGGGCATTAAGTGGACAATTGAAATAATTTGCACAATCCAATCTCAGGCCCCTCTGAAAACCAGTATATATGCAGGCTGCATGATGTGAGGCCCCTCTCAATTATAGTTTATACTAATACATTAAAAATTTTGTTACTAGAGGGATCCACTATTAGAGTTGTTGTGATAAGGGTTTGGAGTTTGAGATGTATTTTTATCTTAAATCAAATATTTTTTTAGGATGGCATATTTGTCAAAGCTTATATAAAAAATTTATGTTGAGGCTTTGATGTATAAGATGAAAATCAAAATTAGTTTTGATTCAAATGTAGGTGTTGATAATTCCCTTGGTTGATAGAGTAGAAACAATAAGGAGATGTGAAAATATAACAAAAAATAAGTACATAGGATACCTAATAAAAATAGGGAGGTATTTCAAGAATATAAATTTTAGGGGTAGAAATGAATATAAGGGTCTTCCGTAGTACCTTATGAATGCGCATGATACATTTTTTGTTTACTAAATGAGTCCCCCAAATATTTTCCACATGTTAACATCTCCATCAAGCTCTATCCATTATAATATCAAATCCCTAAATACATAACTAGTAATTGTGACTATACATGTTGACAATTTCTAAATAAATTAAGATTATTATAAATTATTATATAATGTTGTAGTATAAAACTATAATTATTTATTATCCTTCTAACTTTTTTCAATGCTTCTTGTCTTTTACCATTATTTAGCCAAAATTAAATCATTTTAAGAAAATAAAAATAATTAAGAAGGTTTGAAAACTAAATTCACTTGGCATATTAAAGTAGAAGAATATAAACAAGCATTTACACTTATGTGAGCAATGGGTAATGGTGAATTATCAGATCCTCAAAAAATGACATGCTTCCCCAAGTGTAGCTCTCAATAGACATATGCCATCTTTAGATTGTTGGCACAAAACAAGTGATTAAAAGTTAGTATCTCTCTCTCTCTATCACTCTCTATCAATCTCCCTCTATATTTCTCTATCTCACTCTCTTCATCTCTTTACCTCTCAACCTTTATCTTTCTCTCTCTCATCCTCTCTCTATGTTCCTCTATCTCTATTCCTCTTTATCAATATACTTCTATCTTCCTATCCCTCTCTATCTAACTCTCCATCTCTTCCTTTCCCTCTCTCTCTTTCTATATCTTTCTCTTTCCCTCTTTCTATATCTTCCTATTTCTCTCTTTCTCCTCCTCTCTATCTCTCTCAATGCCACTTTATCTATTGATCATATTTGGATTGTTGGAGCTTTTTTTTTACTGAAAGTGAATCACTTTTAGTTCTGGTATCTTTCATGAATAGTTAGATGCACATTCACAATGTGCATACTATTTTATCAAACTTCAAGTATTATGGCCCTTATGTTATAAAGATTCATGACTTCTTCCCTAAAAATCAATGGGCGGAGTCCCTTGCATGCAAGTTTCAAAGCTTCCAAGCATACGAGTCTATCCACATGGAGATATGTGGACCAATTAGTAGCTAACACATTGACAAGGATATTAATGTAGGTCAACATGTAGGTATGGTGGATATACATTTAATAAATCTTGGATAGATGGTAGTATTTTTAATGGATTATTGATTTACTTGTAATCTACATGCATGTCCTCTTCTTTATTTTTTTGAGGCACATATGCACTATCCTTCAGTGCCCTTATTATTTTCAAGATAGAAAATGTGCTTTCACATTTCTCTCAGTTATTTAAACAAGAAGTAAAGTTTCCATGACCACTTGAAAAGATGAGAATGATAATACCATTATTCTCAATTAATCTCACCTTTTTAATTATTTATTTAATCATTATAATTTTCTTTTAGTGTTAAGTATATTGATTAGTAGAATTATTTACAACAATAATGAACCAAAATTTAGTACTCTAAGGGACCCTAGTCAAGGTCTTGCTATAAGGTTCTTTAAGAAGCCTTCATCATAACTCAACCATCATCTTCATGAAGTAAAGAAATGTACAAACAATATTTACTACTCGTGGCCTCATTCGTAAAATAATAGTCCTTTCAGTTTGATGAAAAACCTTTGGTGATAGGTAACTATGATTTTTGTAAGATGATAGCCTTACGTGTGATATAGCTATCTTTTTTGTATAATGATTGCATGCCCCTTATGATAGTTGACTATTGTTTATTTAATATAATAATCGTTTTGTTTAAGTTATATTAGTTTATTGTCATGGCATCCTTAGAATGGCATGTAAGTAACTCTCCTTTTGTTTGATGCATAGGACTGATATGATAGTCAAAAGGACAAACCTAATGACAATCCTAGGTTTGAGAGAGGATGGATATTGACATGAAGTTATTCAAATGATATGGGACATACAATCATTAGGTGGTAGTCCTCTTATTAATATATTGATGTGACTGTCTCAAGGACTGATGACTATCTTTGGTTTTCTAGGACAATCCCTTCATGTTGTTGGGATAGATCCTAGTGTTGTTATACTTGACTATACTTTTGGTTATGTGACTAGATTTGTATGATTTGTGAGAGTGCTTTGTTGCTTTTATGAGTCTTGATAACATGTTTAGGGTGATAAGATAGTCTCCCCTTGTCATGATTATTTTTGTAGACATGATATTCCTTAATGACTATGTTCGTAAAACTTATTACCCTTTTTTGGAATGTGATAACATGGTCTAAGTATTATGAGTATATTTTCTTGATAGGTCTATCTCTTTCCTTGTAGAATGAGTGATATGACAATCTTAATAACTAACCTCTTTGACAAGTTCAATTTAATATTTTATACTTTCCATTAGGTGCATATGATCAAGACCTTCTTCATGGATCCCTCTCTCTCTCTCCCTTTCGTTTGCTTATAATTAATTTTGAGGCTATAAAATGAATGACGTGAATCACTCAATGAAACTTCCTACATGGACAAGTGGCAGGTTAGGATTCTTCGTGTGTAATTGCATTGTTACCTTTTGGCAAGAGTTTGACATTCAAGTCAGTTCACATTATATGTCAAAGGAACAACCTGAACTATAGATCCTATGGATTGTTTGTCCTTGAAAATATCTCGCCTAAGACTATATGTTGTTTTATATCACTAGAAAATGTTATGATCTAGCTAGGCCAGTAGTAGCTTATGATCCGTTATATGTTTGGGCTCAAAGCAACAAATAGAATTTATATTCAAACATTACTTTTCAGTGTAAATTTGATGCCCTAACTCTTGTAAATGATGAGTTAAATTGTCTTACGAATGATCAAATAATGAGCATAAAGTAGACCTTTCAAATTGGTTAGTAAGCACTATATTTAAGTCTATTAGCTATTGAGAGATAATCTACAATGATGCAAAGACTGGGAAAATTAACTATGGGGTAGTTAATTTAGTTGATGATACTAACACTCCATTTTGTGCATAGCTCGTAATCATTACAATCCATAAGACCACATCTCTTTAGGTTATGTTCAACCAATATGATGGAAATCAATCGAGTCAATGCTAATGGATGGTGAAATACATCTTATTTTTGTGAAAAGGAAGTTGATTTTGATGGACGAAGTAGATTCAATAAGAAAGACAAGAGAAATGCCACTCTTCATAGAACATTGCAAGGCATTAGGGAAACTTGATTTTCCCATTTTTGATTCTTTGGTGTCTCAAGAGATATGTATCAAAAGAATTATTATCTGTTCAAGAAATACATGGTGGGCATAGATGATAAATTACTCTCTCCTTTTATCTTCCTCTATATATCTCTCTCTCCTATCTCTTTATCTCCTTCCCCCCTCTCTCTCTCCCCCTTCATCTCTCCTTCCCTCTCTCACTATACCATCACTATTTAAACCTTCCCTTCCTTCTTTGTTAGTTATTTTATTTCGATATCACCATAATTCATTTTTATTATTCCCAATTTTATAATTTTAAAAATATCGCACCTTACATGATAAAAAATAAATAAATATTAGATATTGTTTCCAACTTTTTAATCAACAAAACATGATATAGAGAGTTTAGATAATACAATTTTATCTACATTGACTTAAGTTGAAAGAGGACTTTGCCTTGTTTTTTAATAAGTCAGCTCATCCCTTTGATGAGATCATATCATCTAAGGAATGGTACATAAAGATCTTAGTAGCAAATTTAGGAAATTGCACTTCTGTGTCCAAAAGATGCTTACTAACTTGGTTACCTTATTCCCACACCAAACTAACTCTTTGCTACTTGCACAACACTCCCTAGTTCTATTGAGTTGGGGACCCTCTTTTTAGTTTATTTTGTATTTGTCTTTCTAGTTGTTCACATGCTTAGATAGAAAATTAATCGTTTTGATCTTCAAATTCTTTCTTATTTCATTATCTTGTTTTTTTTTAAATACTCCCAATTTTCATTGTCAATGTTTTATCTTCTAGATATTTTCTAAATATTAACTTATATATAAATATTAATTTATTTTTAAGTTTATTTCACTCTAAACATCTTAATATATTAATTATTATTATTTTAGATAAATGCTATAAATAAATCAACATTAAACATTTATTAAAAAATAAAGTAAATATTTGTCTACTTATTTTGAAAATAAAAATATTTTTAAAAAAATCATAAAATTTACGAAATAAGAAAGGAGCAGATTAAATAAATTGTATATCAATGAATTCATTTAGTATATATATATATAAAAGAGGATAAAACAAAATTTAAATTAAAGGAATTTCGTCATCTGAAGCAGTGAGCTACGAAAGCACCTCAAAATTATTCTCTAGTGAGAAGCTCAATGACGCCACCACTAAAGGGAAAATTGGGAGCGAAAATATCGGAGGCAACATATTAGAAACCCATGTGCAATCGATAGTAAAGATGATGGCAATGACGACAAACAATAGGAAACACCTTAAAATTATTGAAAAGGTGACGACATGAAATTACGTCAATGCGTTTACAGAGCTTGAGAAAAAGAGATAGTGTAAATTCACAAACCTACCTAAAATTCCTTAGTCGTCCTCTTCTTATGACCTCGCAGAAGTTTACAAAATATTTTGGGTAAATAGGTGGCCTGTCAATCTTTTGTGAGCTAAATGACAAACAATAGAAAACAGAATTTAACAAGTGCCATGTAATGATTAGTACCTGACATTTGTTTGTATTTATATATGTATTGTAGTAAGAGTGACAGATATGAATGCATTGGAACGAGACATTGTAATAGAATATAATTTACAAACATTAAGTGATGATTTGTTTCAAAACAACCTGGTGTGAAATGGCATATGTCTATGTTTCGAAGGTAGAAATATCAATAAACAAAATTGAAGTAGATGAGAAGCATTTCTTGATCGATGTGAGATAAATATTTTGAATTGCCTAGTTTGTTAATAGATGAACTTGAGCATTGATGTTGAGCAACATGCATGGTATATTTCTTGAGTTGTAGTTGTTCCTATTGGGGAAGGAACTTTGGGATCACCTGATCCAACAAGCCTGATTCATTATTATTATTGTTGTTGTTGTGAAAAGGAGACTAAACAATTGAGATGGAGGAGGTCTATGAACATGATAATGACCATTCAGGAGTATAACTACAAGTAGTTGATAGATCTTGTTTGGAATGTGTGTCAATGCCAGTGTTCATTGTATTTTTTGTAGTACCTCTAGGAAGAGATAGATAATTGGAAATTGGTTGAAGAACCTCCAAGAAATTGTTGATTGTTCTCTATGATTATTGTTGAAGAGTGCATGGAATTATTTTTTACTAGTTCACTAGAGTTGTACATTTTAGCATCTAGTGTTGAATGTTCAATATTTGAATTCTTGCATGTATAATCAGAGCAAGCATGTTACAAGATATTGATAGGGTCAGTATAATTTGTATTGAATTTGGAGTGAGAAATGAAAGTAGGGAAAGGAAGAATGAATTGATTATAAATGAACTTACCTAGATTTGAAGTCATGTCAACCAAATTTGTAATTGATTGGCTACAATATCATAGGCATATGTAGCCTCCTCTACTGTATCAAATTTTTGAAGCCAATGACATTTCTTGGAGTTTGGCTCCAGGATTTATGCACCATAACGACCCCATGGGCATTTTCTAACACATATATATTTAGGTAGCTAAGAATCATTATTGATGTTAGGTTGGCAATTTAAAATGCATTCTTATCATTTTCAATGGTTTTTAGTGGCTCACTAATATTGAATAGGATTATCAACCACTGAGTCAGCACGAAGATAGTTGGTGTGAGCACTGAGACCGTCAGTCTTCTCTGTAGTTAGATGTTGCACCATTGATTCAACACTGAGATCGCCACTGATTCACCATTGATGAATGGAAAATATCAAACTATGTGATGGCATTTGCGTGATGAAAAATATTGTTTTGTTTGATATGAAATTAAAGTAACTACTTAAAATTTATCATCATCCTCTAAGATATTTCAAGATATCTTGACTATTCACAGGTAAGGATTTATAAGTTTTCTTTATAATAGCAAGGAAGGGATAAAAAATTGAGTAGCTAACATTTTATAAATTTGGGGAAAACCTTATAATTAATTATTATCTAATTTTGTCAAATTTAATTTTTAGAAATCATAATTCTAGAAAATATTTAAAACTATTATTATGATAAAGTGAATTTCTTTATAATTTTTTGTAACATACAAGAAAATAATTTGCTGGGTATTCTACTATTCTATTTGATGAGGAAAAGATAGATTGTCTTTCTTAAAGTCTCATTATTACCAAGAGACTGTGCCAATATGTTTAAAAAATGAGACAATCCAAGACTATGTAATACAAAAGACAATCCATCATTTTTCTTAGTCTGCATGAAAATAGAAAAGTAGTAGAATACCTAGCAAATTACAATTGTAATCCATGTTGCATGGTATTTTCCTAATAATCGTGGAATCTAAACCAGAACATGGTAGGAAGTGCCATCAATCAAATGAAAAGATGACTTGATAGCCCGCAGACTCTTTACAATTCTACAACCATCACCTTTGAGCTGGAACAGATGTATTTCTTGAAAACTTGAAAGTCTAGTCTTTTGTGTCGGTTGCGATGGGAAAACTCTTTTACTTGAAGGTATATGATAATCTTGGTTTTGAAGTATATAGTAACATATCATAGAAGTAGAAGTTCTTTTCCCTTTCTAGTGTTTGTTTATGTTGAAAAATAGTGTAGTACGAAGACAAAATATTTATGATCTAGATATTCTTTTTCGCATGAAATGTCATGGAATTATCAATTTCTGATCATTGACTTCCATATTGATTGATAAAAATTCCATTAAAATCATATAATCATGAAAAAGCTTTGCAATATAACTACAAAAAACTCTAATCACAAGAAAAGACCGGGTAACTAGATAACATGTTTGTATCCTAGGTATTTTCCTCAGCAGATGCTTCAAAATAGGAATAAGAGTGGCATTTGAAAGTTACAGATTGAGAAACCCCACAAGCTTCTAAAATTCCTACTACAAATAAAAACTTGATTAAACAAGCTCTTGAAAAATTATGAGACCACAATCAAATGTTAATTACTATTATTGCATAGATAGTTAAGATGAAATATTGATTCCATACTCTTATAAAATAAGGAATAAAATGCATGAAAATAAAACTGTCAAACAATTGTAGAATTTAAGAAAGTCTACGTAGAGTTATGCCTCTGCTGATGAATAGATATGACCTAAATGGATCTTCATATGAGAGGTCCATCAAAGGAAACATTATAGAATTAAAAATGGATCACAAATGGAAGCTACTTTGTCAAGTCCTCTGCAAATGAAGATATAATTATCTAACACATAAGCATTTAATTCAATGGTCAGAGTGTGGACTGTTCCCTTCGTATTGAAATATGGTGTGTACAAACACAGATAACTAGATCAAACCATTTTAACACAACAAAACATAAAACATAGAATAATATATTATTGTCTTTAGATGATTTTCACATTGCATTACATTGGCTTTATAAAAGCCTCTTCCCTTTAACTATTTGATAACTACATACATAACCTCCATACGGAAATGTAACTCCCACAAGCTATCATTTATTTAATATGCATAAACTAACCTATAAATACAAATTTAACAATGTAATAATATATGACTATTATGCCAGCATTCCCCCCCTTATTACATTGTTCTTGCAATAGTACCAAGGGACCCCCCTTAATGCTAATATACTCAACACAGTTGATTACATAATATGAATACATATTTTATAGAAGATCTTCTCCCAAAGAACAAATCCTGAACCAAGTGGGGCTCCATCATGTTGTCTTGTCTACCCTCAGAAAGTCGTAGCTTCGAGCTTGTGTTCTTGAGCTATTTAGTCCCGAACTCTCAAATCACAGTCTTGAATTATTCGACAACAATCCCTAAGAGATACGACAGATCTCTATCATTGTCTAGTGACCACAAAAGGGTATAATTCTTGATCATATACTCTGAAGCTCACTGGACAACAATCCATATTGAGCTCAACGTGCTAAATCCCAAACCTGTCTCTAAAACAAAATCTTCACAAAACATACATTCTTTAAATCCATCAGCATCAACAAAGAAAAGCAAAACAACCAAAACCAAAGACGCTTCTCATGCAAAGCATCATCTCAAAGTGAGAAGCTAACTTGAGATGATGGAAAATCCTCCATCCTTCGATGCCACCTGCCTCCAATATGACCCTGTTACACTTTAACCAATTGATGTCTTGGATGAGTCTTTGGAGGCCTCATTAGGTGTAGTATAAATGGCCCCGAGAGCACAAGAAATGTTTGATGTAGCCATTATAAAATAAAATGAACAAGGTGTCAAATTCCACCAAAAGTGAACCTTTTACAATATAGTGTAAACACAAATATATCCTTATAACTCCAATGTTTTCCACCTTATTACTCCAAAAATTTAATAAGTTAAATAAAATCCTAACAATAAAGAAAATTCAAACAACTTCTCATTTCACACCTTATATAATTTTGATCCTAGGACCACTTACAATAAAATCAAAATCATATACCAACTCCAGTACACACATTTACATGCGAGGTTTGTTGAATAGTTACATATGCATCAACTTTAGTGAAATTTAGGTTTTACTTACAAATCTCTTCCTATATATAGCAAGACGACGGTTCTCCTCTGGAATAAATCAATTTGAAAATTCATTCAGCAAGCTAGCACCCACATCAACTCAGCATTCAAATTCTTCAAGTTTGAGCATTTCACACAGCTGCATAGATCACTATATATTTTTCTTCCAAAATGCCTTCAAAACTAATCAGTGCCCTGCTCCTTTAGTTTCCTTGCACATCATCTTTATGAAAGAAAAGATTTATGAAAATTTCAATGCTAAATATTAACTTCTTCCTTATTTTTAAATTGTTGCACCTTATACCAAAATAACTATTAGTGAACAACAAACCGCTTCTTTTATAGAAAAAAATTCTTCAAATAAAATGCCACAGCTGTTCAAATAACTGTTCTTTACCATCAACATATTTTGTACTCTAGGATGGAAACAACTATTATCATCCTTGTATTATGATTTTACTAAATTATCAATGCCAAAAACTTATCAGCTTTCTTAATGTTTCTATGCCTATTGTAAACGTCTTTCTCTGTTTATCCACCGCCTCACCCAATAGTCTCATACAAACAGTGAACTCCTTATGCTGATAGAAACTTGGCAATGTCTCCTATTTCATAAACAACGCTTTCCTTTTCTTCTTACACTAGCCCGAATCACCTCAACAAGAGCACCATCTTCATTGCAGATCTTCATTGCCAATCTACTCGCTCCACACAAAAAAAATTATGCTCTCATGACATAGAATCATGAAGATGCTCTGATACCATATTGAAATATGGTGTACACAAACATAGATAACCAGATCAAACCATTTTAACACAAAACATAAAACATAGAATAATATATTATTGTCTTTGGATGATTTTCACATTGCATTACATTGGCTTTATAAAAGTCTCTTCCCTTTAACTATTTGATAACTACCTACATAACCTTCATACGGGAATGTAACTCTCACAAACTAACATTTATTTAGTATGCATAAACTAACCTATAAATGCAAATTTAACAATGTAATACTATATGACTATTATGGCAACACGTATGATATATTCCCTATACAAAGAAACTCCATTTATGAACATTCAATGACTATGACGTTTGTGATAAGGTTAGTCACTATTTGTCATAAATATTTATTGACTTTTTTGTATGGTGGTGTTGATTTTATTTGATTTTATTATTGACTATGCCCATTAAATCTTTTACAGATCATTTTAATTGATTTTTCCTGCCAAATATCAAATTGATTTGATCTTTTACCTATGGATACATTCAACTAATTTTATTTTAGGTATGGGTTAAAGTCACTATTGCATTCATTGCTTGCATCGATTAACATCAAGGGAGGAATAAGAGGTAAAGTCTCATGGTCAATCAATTTTTTTTGTCAACACTACAAACTATAGTGATAACAAAAATAAAAGAATATGATTGAAAGGACTAATGCAAAAGTTTTGCATATTGAATGCAAGAGTACTGTACCATGACATGTATTAAAAAGGTGAATTGAAAACTAACAACAATGACAAATAATGGAAAACAAGATTTAAAAAGTGAATGAAAAAGGTGACACAATGACAAACAATGGAAAACGAGATTTAAAAGAGATAAGATTAAAAGTGATTTGAGCTTGTGATTAAGAGAAAGTGTCTCAAATTTGCATACCCATAGTTCCTTATTCATACTCTTCTAACATTTCAGAAGATTGGAAAATACTTTTCTTAATCATACCCACAATAAATATTTTTTGTAATTGTACTCACAAAGCATGACCTGTGACTGGGTTTTCCATTTTTGTGTGAGCACTTCTATTTAAGGCCTATGAGGATAAGTTTCTTCATCACACTCAAATTACTAGTTGCAACAACCAGACTATGCTATGCCAATTTGGGTACTCTCATTGTTGTTGTTTATATTTTTGACACAACATAATAACCTCCAAAGAAAAAAATAAAAGTGAAGTGTAATATGGATTTGATTGTTACATTTACAAAGCTTGAGATAAAGGGAAAGTGTCCTAAACTTTACATACCTAATAGTTCCTTAGTCATCCTCTTCTTACAACCTTTTAGAAGCTTGGAAAATATTTACATACCTAACAATGCCTTCGTCCTCCTCTTCTTTTTACGAAATACACACACACACACACACACACACACACACACACACACACACACACACACGTGCACTTCACATGAAGTAAATGCCAAAGTTAACTTTCAAACATGTACCCAATGAATGTTGAAGTTTATTCTCACACACGCATACATAATGAAATACAAAATTCATTCAAACACACAAAGACTCACAATGAACACCATTGAAGTTTGTTTGTAGACACATTCCACACAAAGTGAAAATCAAATTTTATTCATACATCACATAAAATGATAGCCAAAGTTCATTCATGCACACACAAAAAAATGTTAGTTCTTTCAAACACATTCCACATAAAGTGAACATCAAAGTTCATTCATACACTCTACACAAAATGATAGCCAAGGTTCATTTGTACACATACAAAAAAAGAATGTCAAATCTTTCAATTGAATTCTACAAAAAGTGAACATCAAAGTTTATTCATACACTCCACAGAATGTGATAGTTGAATTTCATTCACTCGACAAAATGTGATAGCTTAAGTACATTCATAAACAAAGGAAAACTAAATGTCAAATTTCTTTCAAGCTCACACACACACACACACACACACACACACACACACACAAAACAAATGCCAAAGTGTGTTCAAACACACGTACATAGTGAATACCAAAATTAATTTATAAACACACACACACAAAGTGAATGCCTAAATTAACTTTCCCCCACACACACAATTTACATAAACAAAAAGTTAATATGCCAATGTTCAAACATAATTCATTCACACAAATTTAGTACAAGCATGCATGACCACTTAAGTTCAAACATTTCAAACTACAAATACACTCATAAAGTGAGTGCCAAATTTATAAAACATGGTGTTACCAAATTGTGCTATGCAGCCAATTTGGTTAGACTATAACACTAGTTTCTGTTGCTGCTTTGGAGAAGTAGACAATTCAAAGGAGGGGTAGCAAAAAATCTAAGTGCACAAGGCATCCAGTCAATACCTATGACCTTAATGGATGACTAGTTATAAGTTGAAGCTAAGCTAGTTCTTTGCAGTTTAGGTTTCAGATGTCTCTATTGCAGATCATTCATTACAGATTGGTACAGTTCAAAAAAGGTACTTATAACTTGTCAATTTTCTCATGATTGTAAACATATATTTAAAGTAGTGTTCAATTCATGTTATACAATTGATTCACAAAAGAAGTTACACATAAGTCATTACATGAAATGAAAATAACTGATATATTCAAAAGAGAAATGTTTGTATAGTCCCACACAAGCCATGGGAGTAACTGTATCTGATAAGAGATAAAATAAAAAGTACAAAACATGAACAAAAGCATATAGAAACAAAGATGGGACCCATCATTACCTGGCTGAATGACAAATCTCAATGTCTGGGTTTGCACCAGCATCTCAGGTTGTCCAAGTGACAGCTCTAGTATAAGACCTGTAAGGGGAGGGAGAAAAATGATGTTAGAGCTTGGGGGACAATCTTTGATCCTATATACAACAATTTAAGAGTGCTTTCTATTCTACGTCTGATAAAAAAAATAGAATGAATAAACTGAACACTAGATGCAAATACCTGTATCATGAAGATCAGAAAAGAGAAAGATCATTCAGTCATCATGAGAAGCTTTGAGCTTCTTATTTTTCCTAACATTTTGTTGAATGTGTAGGTATAGGTATAATCATATCATTCAGATCAGCAAAATGTCATGTGCATAATCAATAGAAGAAGGGATTCATAAGGTATACATTGCCCATCAAGGACTATCAAGTCAAAGGTGCAATGAAGGCAAGCCCTCACTTTGAGAGGATAATCACAAATAAGCAATGAGTTCCCTTTTTTAAAATCATGACAATCTATAGAAGCAATTGTAAAGGTGCATTCATCACTCATTAAGGAGTATAGTCCACCATCAAAGTATCATCTATATCACTGTCATGTTAAAGTACAGCTCATACATGATATCACTATCATATCATAATCAAAGATGTTTTCATATCATATTCAAAGTTGTGACCATCATAAATGCTATTCCAGATCAATCAAAGATGACACAGTCCAATGCCAAAGTGAAGACAAAAAAAGAAAAAAAGGCTCAACATGTAGCAAAGGTACAATACACTATAATAAGCCAATGTCACTAGTACAATTGTGATAATACAATCATAATGGAAAATTGTAGTAGTATACTATCATAGGACAGTCATAATGTCATATTACTGCATTTGCTATGTCACCTTCATAGTAGGAGGAGTAGTCCATGATAATCAGCCCCCTAGAAAGATGCATCCACCTCAAGGGACATTCACCTGAAGGAAGCAATCATAATGAATAAAGGAAGATAAAAGATAGCAGTCCAAAGCTTCACAAGATAGTCAAGTCACAAGGTCAACACTATTCTCTTCAATCAAGAATCCACCTCTCCTATATGATAATTAGCAAATGATTGAGACCATATGATTCTTACTTGAAAGAAGGCAGTGATAGAAGGAAGAAGATCAATGTTAATATACAGAAGAGTATGAAGCATGCTAAATACCAGGAGTCTGTAAGATATGAAAAGAGGAGGTACATTTTGTGATGCACAGTCTATACATTCACAGAGCAGCTGACAAAGGCACCAAAGTGCATATTCCTTCACAATACCAAGGTATAGTCCCAAAGAGAAACATTCAAATACCTTTTCTAGAAGGAGAATGGAAGGTAGTCACCATGACATAACAACATTTTGAAAAAGGGCAGTCACATACCCCTTATAGCTATCATAAATGACAGAGCAGCCCTAACCTGAGGAGGCAGTCTTAATAAAGTATCACAGGGTAAGTGCAAGAAGATGGGGGGCCAAAAAGGGGTCTTAAGTGGCCACTTTTTTCTAAAATTAGGAAATACTGGCCTTGGATGAGAAATTGAGCATAGTTACACTCAAAATTTGGAGATGCAACCAAAACAATGTTCATAGTGCTCCGAGTCTACTTTCTAAACTACTATTTTGTTTTGAAAATGGCATAGATTAAGGGGTTCAAAAGAGGGAGCCACAGAAATTGGTGTTGTTTCTGTCAAAAAAACATAACATAGCATGTTTTGTGGCTCCCTCAAAAGGTCAACTTTTTTTTTTGGTATTTTTAAAATCGCTTTAGTGAGAAATTAGCTAATAGCATATAGTTTATGCCCGATTTTTCTCATAATTTTTTGATGAATATTTGATTCTTTACTAATTTTTAAAGTGGACACATCCTAAAAAATAGAATTTTGGCCGTGCTACCCCTATAAATTTTGAAAACTAATTGAAAATCATTTTTTTATTTTTTTAATATTTGTAGAATGGAGTCTAGTTTCTAAATATGTAATTTTTTTGAAATTTGAATGAATAGTTATTTTACAATGAAAAAAAGACCAAACAGTGGTTTTTGCCTAAAAATGGACACACAAACAAAAGAAATTAAAGATGAAAAGCTTAACATTGTTAAAATGTGAAAAAAATCACATCGTCAAATAGCTAAGAGAAAGCCTAACATTACCCATGTGTTTGATTTGTTCAACCTTGAAACACGTGCAAATCTGAGGGTTAGCATGAACAAAATTATGTGAAATTTTGAAGAATATAGAAAAACACGTCTGTGACTGTTCATAAGGCACTCCAAGCCTTTGGGTTGGAAATCCAAAGCAAATCCCAATCCCAAGGCTTGGGATTTCCAAAGCAAGAAATAACGCGAGCGCATTATAATGCGCTCGCGTTATGTTTTGCCTTGCATTTTTCTTTCCCGCAAGTCTGTCTTTTGTCATGTTTGACATAACGCGAGTGCGTTATAACGCACTCGCGTTATGTCCCACTCAATTTTTTTTACATTCAAGGCTATTAATCATGAGGGTTAAGGGATAAGGGATAGAGTTGGAGGGTTTAGGGATAAGGGATTAGCGTTTAAGGTATAGTATCGAGCCCGTTGAGGGTCTAGGAATAGGGATAGCGTTTAAGGTTTAGGGATGAGGGATGACAGATTACGGTTTAGGGTTTAGGGATAGGGTTGAGGGTCGAGGGATCAAAGTTAAGGGTTGAGGGATTAGGGTTTGACATTGAGGGTTGAGGGTTGAGGTTCAAGGGTCAAGGGTTTAGGGATAGGGTTTAGGGTCGAGGGATTAGGGTTAAAGTAGAGTGTGGAGGGTGTAAGGATTAGGGATAGGGTTGGAGGGTTTAGGGATAAGGGATTAGGGTTTAAGGTATAGTATCGAGTCTGTTGAGGGTTTAGGAATAGGGATAGCATTTAGGGATTAGGGATGAGGGATTATAGTTGAGGGATGATGGATTAGGGTTGAGGGTTGAGGGATTAGGGTTTAGGGATAAGGTTTAGGGTTGAGGGTTGAGGGATTAGGGTTTAAGGTATAGTGTTGAGGGTTTAGGATTAGGGTTTAGGGTTGACAGATTAGCATTTAATGTCGAGGTTAGGGTTAGAGTGTCGAGGGTAGAGGGATTAGGGATAGGGTTTAGGGTTGAAGGTTTAAGGATTGAGGGTTGAGGCATTAGGGATGAGGGTTTAAGGCTTAAGATATAGTGTCAAGTGTTGAGGGTGTAGGGATAGGGTTTAAGTTTTAAGGGTTAAGGGTTGAGGGATAGGGATTAGGGTTTAAGGTATAGTGTTGAGGGTCGAGGGATCAGAGTTAAGGGTTTAGGGATTAGGGTTTGACGTTGAGGGTTGAGGTTCGAGGGTCAAGGGTTTAGGGATAGGGTTGAGGGTCGAGGAATTAGGGTTAAAGTAGAGTGTGAAGGGTATAAGGATTAGGGATAGGGTTTGAGGGTTTAGGGATAAGGGATTAGGGTTTAAGGTATAGTATCGATTCTGTTGAGGGTGTAGGAATAGGGATAGAATTTAGGGTTTAGGGATGAGGGATTAGAGTTGAGGGATGACAGATTAGGGTTGAGGGTTGAGGGATTAGGGTTTAGGGATAAGGTTTAGGGTTGAGGGCTGAGGGATTAGGGTTTAAGGTATAGTGTTGAGGGTTTAGGGATAGGGTTTAGGGTTGAGGGATTAGGATTTGACGTTGAGGGTTGAGGGTTTAGGGTTTAGGGTTAGGGTTGAGAGATGAGGGATCAGAGTTAAGGGTTGAGGGAATAGGGTTTGACATCGAGGGTTGAGGGTTGAGGTTCGAGGGTCAAGGGTTTAGGGATAGGGTTGAGGTTGAAGGGATTAGGGTTAAAGTAGAGTGTGGAGGGTGTAAGGATTAGGGATAGGGTTGGAGGGTTTAGGGATAAGGGATTAGAGTTTAAGGTATAGTATCGAGTTTGTTGAGGGTTTAGGAATAGTGATAGCATTTAGGGTTGAGGGATGAGGGATTAGGGTTGAGGGTTGAGGGATTAGGGTTTAGGGATAAGGTTTAGGGTTGAGGGTTGAGGGATTAAGGTTTAAGGTATAGTGTTGAGGGTTGATGGTTTAGGGATAGGGTTTAGGTTTGAGGGATTAGGGTTTAGGGTTGATGAATTAGGGTTTAATGTTGAGAGTTGAGGGTTAAGGGTTGAGGGTTGAGGTTGAGGGATAGGGTTAATGGTGAAGGGATTAGGGTTAAATAAGAGTGTCGAGGGTAGAGGGATTAGGGGTTAAGGTATAGTATCAAGCCTATTGAGGGTCTAGGAATAGGGATAGCGTTTAGGATTTAGGAATGAGGGATTAGAGTTGAGGGATGACGGATGACAAATTAGGGTTGAGGGTTGAGGCATTAGGGTTTAGGGACAAGGTTTAGGGTTAGGGTTCAGGGATTAGGGTCTAAGGTATAGTGTTGAGGGTTTAGGGTTGAGGGATTAGAGTGAAGGGTTGAGGGATTAGAATTTGACGTTGAGGGTTTAGGGTTGAAGGTCGAGGGATCAGAGTTAAGGGTTGAGGGATTAGGGTTTGATGTTGAGGGTTGAGGGTTGAGGTTCGAGGGTCAAGGGTTTAGGGATAGGGTTGAGGGTCAAGGAATTAGGGTTAAAGTTGAGAGTGGAGGGTATAAGGATTAGGGATAGGGTTGGAGGGTTTAGGGATAAAGGATTAGAGTTTAAGGTATAGTATCGAGTTTGTTGAGGGTTTACGAATAGGGATAGCATTTAGGGTTTAGGGATGAGGGATTAGAGTTGAGGGATGATGGATTAGGGTTGAGGGTTGAGGGATTAGGGTTTAGGGATAAGGTTTAGGGTTGAGGGTTGAGGGATTAAGGTTTAAGGTATAGTGTTGAGGGTTGATGGTTTAGGGATAGGGTTTAGGTTTGAGGGATTAGGGTTTAGGGTTGATGAATTAGGGTTTAATGTTGAGAGTTGAGGGTTGAGGGTTGAGGGTTGAGGTTGAGGGATAGGGTTAATGGTCAAGGGATTAGGGTTAAATAAGAGTGTCGAGGGTAGAGGGATTAGGGTTTAAGGTATAGTATCAAGCCTGTTGAGGGTCTAGGAATAGGGATAGCATTTAGGATTTAGGAATGAGGGATTAGAGTTGAGGGATGATGGATGACAGATTAGGGTTGAGGGTTGAGGCATTAGGGTTTAGGGACAAGGTTTAGGGTTAGGGTTGAGGGATTAGGGTTTAAGGTATAGTGTTGAGGGTTTAGGGATAGGGTTTAGGGTTGAGGGATTAGAGTGAAGGGTTGAGGGATTAGAATTTGACGTTGAGGGTTTAGGGTTTAGGGTTAGGGTTGAAGGTCGAGGGATCAAAGTTAAGGGTTGAGGGATTAGGGTTTGATGTTGAGGGTTCAGGGTTGAGGTTCGAGGGTCAAGGGTTTAGGGATAGGGTTGAGGGTCGAGGAATTAGGGTTAAAGTTGAGTGTGGAGGGTATAAGGATTAGGGATAGGGTTGGAGGGTTTAGGTATAAAGGATTAGAGTTTAAGGTATAGTATCGAGTCTGTTGAGGGTTTAGGAATAGGGATAGCATTTAGGGTTTAGGGATGAGGGATTAGAGTTGAGGGATGATAGATTAGGGTTGAGGATTGAGGGATTAGGGTTTAGGGATAAGGTTTAGGGTTGAGGGTTGAGGGATTAGGGTTTAAGGTATAGTGCTGAGGGTTGATGGTTTAGGGATAGGGTTTAGGTTTGATGGATTAGGGTTTAGGGTTGATGAATTAGGGTTTAATGTTGAGAGTTGAGGGTTGAGGGTTGAGGGTTGAGGTTGAGGGATAGGGTTAATGGTCAAGGGATTAGGGTTAAATAAGAGTGTCGAGGGTAGAGGGATTAGGGTTTAAGGTATAGTATCGAGCCTGTTGAGGGTCTAGGAATAAAGATAGTGTTTAGGGTTTAGGAATGAGGGATTAGAGTTGAGGGATGATGGATGATAGATTAGGGTTGAGGGTTGAGGGATTAGGGTTTAGGGACAAGGTTTAGGGTTAGGGTTGAGGGATTAGGGTTTAAGGTATAGTGTTGAGGGTTTAGGGATAGGGTTTATGGTTGAGGGATTAGAGTGAAGGGTTGAGGGATTAGAATTTGACGTTGAGGGTTTAGGGTTTAGGATTAGGGTTGAAGGTCGAGGGATCAGAGTTAAGGGTTGAGGGATTAGGGTTTGATGTTGAGGGTTGAGGGTTGAGGTTCGAGGGTCAAGGGTTTAGGGATAGGGTTGAGGGTCAAGGAATTAGGGTTAAAGTAGAGTGTGGAGGGTATAAGGATTAGGGATAGGGTTGGAGGGTTTAGGGATAAGGGATTAGAGTTTAAGGTATAGTATCGAGTCTATTGAGGGTTTAGGAATAGGGATAGCATTTAGGGTTTAGGGATGAGGGGTTAGAGTTGAGGGATGAGGGATTAGGGTTGAGGGTTGAGGGATTAGTGTTTAGGGATAAGGTTTAGGGTTGAGGGTTGAGGGATTAGGGTTTAAGGTATAGTGCTGAGGGTTGATGGTTTAGGGATAGGGTTTAGGTTTGAGGGATTAGGGTTTAGGGTTGATGAATTAGGGTTTAATGTTGAGAGTTGAGGGTTGAGGGTTGAGGTTGAGGGATAGGGTTAATGGTCAAGGGATTAGGGTTAAATAAGAGTGTCGAGGGTAGAGGGATTAGGGTTTAAGGTATAGTATCGAGCCTGTTGAGGGTCTAGGAATAGGGATAGCATTTAGGGTTTAGGAATGAGGGATTATAGTTGAGGGATGACGGATGACAGATTAGGGTTGAGGGTTGAGGGATTAGGGTTTAGGGACAAGGTTTAGGGTTAGGGTTGAGGGATTAGGGTTTAAGGTATAGTGTTGAGGGTTTAGGATAGGGTTTATGGTTGAGGGATTAGAGTGAAGGGTTGAGGGATTAGAATTTGACGTTGAGGGTTTAGGGTTTAGGGTTAGGGTTGAAGGTCGAGGGATCAGAATTAAGGGTTGAGGGATTAGGGTTTGATGTTGAGGGTTGAGGGTTGAGGTTCGAGGGTCAAGGGTTTAGGGATAGGGTCGAGGGTCGAGGAATTAGGGTTAAAGTAGAGTGTGGAGAGTATAAGGATTAGGGATAGGGTTGGAGGGTTTAGGATTAGGGTTTAGGGTTGACGGATTAGCATTTAATGTTGAGGTTAGGGTTAGAGTGTTGAGGGTAGAGGGATTAGGGATAGGGTTTAGGGTTGAAGGTTTAAGGATTGAGGGTTGAGGCTTTAGGGATGAGGGTTTAAGGCTTAAGATATAGTGTCAAGTGTTGAGGGTGTAGGGATAGGGTTTAAGTTTTAAGGGTTAAGGGTTGAGGGATAGGGATTAGGGTTTAAGGTATAGTATCGAGTCTGTTGAGGGTGTAGGATTAGGGATAGCATTTAGGGATTAGGGATAGGGTTGGAGGGTTTAGGGATAAGGGATTAGGGTTTAAGGTATAGTATCGATTCTGTTGAGGGTGTAGGAATAGGGATAGCATTTAGGGTTTAGGGATGAGGGATTAGAGTTGAGGGATGATGGATTAGGGTTGAGGGTTGAGGGATTAGGGTTTAGGGATAAGGTTTAGGGTTGAGGGCTGAGGGATTAGGGTTTAAGGTATAGTGTTGAGGGTTTAGGGTTGAGGGATTAGAGTGAAGGGTTGAGGGATTAGGATTTGATGTTGAGGGTTGAGGGTTTAGGGTTAGGGTTGAGAGATGAGGGATCAGAGTTAAGGGTTGAGGGATTAGGGTTTGACGTCGAGGGTTAAGGGTTGAGGTTCGAGGGTCAAGGGTTTAGGGATAGGGTTGAGGTTGAAGGGATTAGGGTTTAACGTATAGTGTTAAGGGTTGATGGATCAATGTTAAGGGTTGAGGGTTGTAAGGATTAGGGAAAGGGTTGGAGGGTTTAAGGATAAGGGATTAGAGTTTAAGCTATAGTATCAAGTCTATTGAGGGTGTAGGATTAGGGATAGCATTTAGGGTTTAGGGATGAGGGATTAGAGTTGAGGGATGATGGATTAGGGTTGAGGGATTAGGATTTGATGTTGAGGGATGATGGATTAGGGTTGAGGGATTAGGATTTGACGTTGAGGGTTGAGGGATAGGGTTGAGGGATTAGGATTTGACATTGAGGGTTGAGGGTCGAGGGATCAAAGTTGAGGGTTTAGGGATTAGGGTTTGACGTTGAGGGTTGAGGGCATTTTCTATCACGAACTTGATTATGAGGGCTTGCCCCTTCATTGTTATGCCTATCATATGGCGGACCATCTGGCAAGCCCTTGCAAGAAAAAGATGTGATCAATGTAAAGGATGTGATGAATCTATAGCAGGACAAAACGCGAGCGCGTTATAACGTGCTCGCATTTTGTATTTCTATTGAAATGGTAAAAAAGTGGTTACCCCCGTGATCCAGGCCCACATGCTCTATTTTCTAACTGATTCTGCGTGTGCTCCGACAAAAAGAAGTGCTTTCATGCTATTGGGAAGTTCACATGCACATTTGACACATTGTACCACCTTTGCATGATCTTTCCACCACCTTTTCTGCTTTGCCAACTTGAGAAGGAGGAAATAACATAGTTTTCACACCAAGTTTGATATATATCTATTCAAGTTTCAATTTTTGTAGTGTTGCAATGTTAATTGTGATTCAATTTTAAGAATTTAACATTGAAAAGGAAGCAAGTGGTGAAAAACTCAAATTGTTGAGGAGTTTGATGCAAGATAAAAACACTACATAATTGGGTACTCTCTCCATTCAAATCTTCATTTTTTAGGTATGTCAAGTCTTTACATGCATGTTCTTTACATTTTCCTTATTTCAGATTGAATTACTTTATCATGCTTTATCATACATGTTTAAAATAGACACATTCCCAATCAAGAAAGCAACCTACAATCTCACATGATGCCATGTATATTTTCTACACTTGGGCTCTTTAATAATTATGTGTAATAAACAAACCTTAGTTCATACCATGATGTCAAACTATACAAGAATAAATCCTTACAACATAAAAAAAATACAATCCCACTATTATCATGTATTCATTTCTTAGGAACTAATATTGGTCTCTTTATCATGCTACAGACAAAGTCTCCGTCATGCCGAGGAAATGATCAAGAATTAAACCAACACAACAAGAGATAGAAGCTAAGAATGCAAAGAAAGCAATGGCTATGAGGGAACTTCATGAGAAGAGGAAATTGGACATGATAAATGAAGACATACCAATTGAAGAGGAACCACAACCATCACAAAGAGATATGGTATTGGCGGCACAAAGAGAACGAATGCAAAAACTTCATGGTACGAGAGATTTGAATACCATAGTTGGAGACACGTCCTTTACCGCAAGTCAACATGTAGGGACACCATCTACCACATCTCAAGTTGAGAGTACATCATCACTCACATGTGATGAAGGAGGTATGCCATCGTTCCTACCTCAACCTCAAGGTATGTCATCTATTCCATCTTCGATCGAAGATATGCCATCTAACCCATCTCATTTAAATATTGATGAAATTCCTAATGTTGAGATGAATTTACCTAACTTGACACCACCTAGAATTTTGCATAGAAAGCCAAAGTATTTGATTGATATTGATGAGAATATTTTGTAGCCAATGGAAGGTAAGATTCCAAAATGCACTTGTAGAAGATATGCTAATAAGATTTGGAGATTGTTCTTTGAAAAGTTAAATGAGACTGCAAGATGTCAACTATTCATTGAAATGATGCGAAGTATAAAGTATAGGTCTATCATGAAGATTCTTGGGTTGAGAACATCAGAGGCTTCAAGTGAAAAATCTATTGTCAAGAATCTAATGAGTGCGTATGAGAGTGTGGGTAACACCTCACGCACAAAAGATAGTAATGCAACACGACATGTGATTACATCGACTATAGTAAGTAGTCAAACGAGGAAAGCTCATCTCATTAGAAAGACAAGTCAAGAATTGAGAATTAATAGGAAAATTTTATCAAGAGCCGTTGGAAGACGCCAAAGAATTGAGGACACTAATGCCAATGAATTATGGTCGTTCTCGGGGAGACTACCACGAAAAGATAAACCAATTGTTGAAGCATTGAGATCACTAATTGAAGACTTTTGGAAGAATTACACAAGGGTATCTTTGAATCAAAGGGATGTGGTAAGAAGGAGAATCAGTAGTCAAAACCGTGAGCCACATCCAAAGCATTTTTTGGATGAGACTCAAACATAGTTTTATGGTAAATTTCTAGAGAAGTATCCTCAAATTAAAATTTGTCAAAGATATTTTGAAATGCTAAAACCTTTCTATGTTAAGATAAATCACACACGCACTACTTGTTGTTGTAGATTACATATTGAATTTTCTAACTATTTTGATGCTTATAGGTCTATATGTTTAGATATGCATACTAAGAATGATTTGCAGGGTTGTGCCATATGTGCCCCACCAACATCTTCAAGAGACTTCATATCAAGAATTTTATGTGAAAGAGAGGAAGGTCAAATATTCTACAAGAAATTATGCTTGGATGGCACATGTCATCGTTGCGATGGCTTGCAACATTTGCCAATATGTGAACATATGGAAATAACACATGCGGTTGGAAATGAACTAGTAGAGTTTGGCAAGTATAAAATAGTGGCATACAATACAAAAGATGGTAAAGAAGCAAAGAGGTGTGAATTAGTTATTGAAAAGATTCCAGTGTATCAGTTTATGCCTATATTTCGTGACAGCATAGTGTATGAGTATGCAAGACATGCCCATAGAGCTCGATGGTTGGACTTGCAATTCAAGTTATGCAAGGACACATTTCTGGTTGGTAACATTGTTTCAGTCATCAACTTTGCAGAGAACTATAGTCTACAGCCACAGCGTGAGGTGTAATCATAATATTACAACTCCACACAGGTTTCTATATTTGTGCACATCGCATTCATTCATGCGAATGATAGTACAGAGGATGACAGAAAGATCATAAGGAGTATAATTTCTATATTAGTGATGATCGCACACATTCTACACAGTTCGTGCAAGGTTGCTTTCAGGTGTTCTACAATGATTTGGCTAGAAGGGGCATATTGTTCAGTCAGCATATCATATGGTCGGATAATTGTGCGTCACAATTCAAGAACTCGCAAAATTTCTATTGGCTGAGTAGGAGGCATAATTTTACAGGTATTCAACATATGTGGAACTTTTGTGAGGCCGAGCATGGAAAGGGGGAGCATGATGGTGCAGGAGCATGTATCAAAAGAGCCATAGCATGAGAAGAGTTAAAGTATAAAGACAATGCAAAGTTGATAGATGCAAAATTGATTGTCGAGTGGTGTAATGCTTCCATGGGTCCAGGTAATGAAGGTAAGTCTTTAGTTCATAGATTTTTTTGGTTGATAGATGATACTAACATTGCACTATATGAGGATTGTTGTACACTAACAGGATCAAATGAGATGCACTCTTTCAGAAGCTCAATTGTAGGTTCATGGAGTATCCATACACGAAAGATGTCATGCTTTTGTTCTTCCTATACAATTCAAGTCTGGGATGAGTGTGAGTCAAAGGAGTGGGTTGATGAATGGCAGTTAAGTTATCTTAGCCCACTTGACATGTATTGACCCCCGATGGCACTGGAACTAACACAGATGGAATCGTCAGTTGACTTTGACCACATATCAGATTTGGTTCAACCAGGTAATATAGGGCACGTTTATGCATCTAATTTCATCTAGTTCAACCAGGTAATGTCATCTTACTTTGTAGTGTTTTTGTAATGTTGACTAATTTCATCTAATTTGCTACACATATCAATGTAGGGCACATATATGCAGTTATTGCAGATGAAGATAATGAAGAGGGAACAGATTATTACTTATGTCGTTGTGTTGAGGCCAAAAAGAAATTGGAGGCCCCTGTTACAGATGGAGAAAACATCAAATACCCTATAGGATCAGTGGTTATTACTGGAACATGGCTTAGAAGGTACCCACATAAGAGTGTTAATATTTGGCTATTTTAGGGCTTTGACATGCATCGGAAGATTCTTCATTACTCGAACCTTGTCGTGGCATCCAATGTTCATTTGATAAAGTATCGAGGTAGACCTTTGAACAAAATATTGTGGAAGGTGCGTGAGTCTGACCATGAAGCAATACTTGACAGAATAAAGAGTAGAGCAGACCCGGATGGTTCATTGGATTAATTTGTAAGTATTCACATTGATTTTGTAAAGTTATGTTACATTGAGTTGTAAGTATGCACATTAATTTGTAAGGTTTGTCTTTTTTTATTTCCTCCTGCTTTTTTACACATATGTACACATTTTTACATCATCATGTTATGCATTTTTGGTGTCCTTCTCCTGATGCGACCAAACTCATAACTCACCCTACTAGACACCATTTGATGATCTCTCCAACACTCTGGATCCAGGGCGCCCAATCATGATGATGACCTATATACCATTCTCCCAAGGTGCTCATAATGAATGAAAAGAAGACCAAGGGCGCCCAAGCTTAATAGACTTATTTCTTTCAATTTTGATGATCCAAACTCTTACAATATGACATCCACTTTCATGCCTTTAGATCTTCCTTCACATATAGGGTGCCAAATCAAGTTGAAAAATCTACATAAGGGTGCCAAACTTGATGAATGGAGACATGAAATGTGCCTTAGGACTCCATGCTAAGGTTTGAGCCATTAAAGTCTCTTGATATTAGGCGCTCATGATGATGAAACTTAGAGCTTTTTTATTTCCTATGCGCTCATCTAAGATGTTTGAATGATAAGGAGCACCTCGACCTCTATAATGTACATTGGGCACCAAATCAAGGTGATTTTAAGTCACTTTGAGTCATTTGGGGTTAGTTTGAGTCTTTGAGTCATGTTGCAAAAAAGTGTCAATGTTGTCAAGTTGCACAAAGCAACTTTTGCATTTTTGGTGTCCTGCTCGTGATGTGACCAAACTGACTATTCTAACACGTCCGGATGGGTACATTTACGCTAGGCATGGTCCTATTTTTCACCCAAACATGTCGAAACAGTCTGAGCTACATTGTACCAACGATATCCCTGAAGAGTCCAAAGTGCAAAAAGGCTACAATCTTTGACGAGATGTTACTCAAAAACTGTGTCACTTAGAAACATTTTGTCTAAGGCAACACTATCACGTAGAGTGCCTCTACAATAACCTCTCTCAATTTTTTATAGCTCTGAGGCATTTGCCCATGGTGAAAGGTTTTCTGCTGCCCCAAAAATCGTCAAAAGGAGGCAATGTAAAGTTGCAAAGGGGTGTAACTTTTGTCATGCTCCTGATGTGACCAAAATAACTATTCCAACGCATCTGAATGGGTACATTTATGCTAGGCATGGTCCTATTTTTCACCCAAACATGTCAAAACAGTCCGAGCTACATTGTACCAACGATATCCCTAAAGAGTCCAAAGTGCAAAAAGGCTGCAATCTTTGACGAGATGTTACTCGAAAACTATCACTTAGAAACATTTTTTCTAAGGCAACGCTATCACGTAGAGTGCCTCTACAATAACCTCTCTCAGTTTTTTATAGCTCTGAGGCATTTGCCCGTGGTGAAAGGTTTTCTGTTGCCCCAAAAATTGTCAGAAAGAGGCAGTGTAAAGTTGCAAAGGGGTGTAACTTTCATCCTGCTCCTGATGCGACCAAACTGACTATTCCAACGTGTCTAAATGGGTACATTTATGCTAGGCATGGTCCTATTTTTCACCCAAACATGTGGAAACAGTCGGAGCTACATTGTACCGACGATATCCCTGAAGAGTCCAAAGTGCAAAAAGGCAGCAATCTTTGATGAGATATTACTCAAAAATTGTGTCACTTAGAAACATTCCATCTAAGGCAACGCGATTATGTAGAGTGCCTCTACAATAACCTCTCTCAGTTTTTTATAGCTCTGAGGCATTTGCCCGTGGTGAAAGGTTTTCTGCTACCCCAAAAATCGTCAGAAGGAGGCAATGTAAAGTTGCAAAGGGGTGTAACTTTCGTCCTGCTCCTGATGCGACCAAACTGACTATTCCAATGCATCCGAATGAGTACATTTACACTAGGCATGGTCCTATTTTTCACCCAAACATGTCAAAACAATCGGAGCTACATTGTACCGACGATATCCCTGAAGAGTCCAAAGTGCAAAAAGGTAGCAATCTTTGACGAGATGTTACTCAAAAATCGTGTCACTTAGAAACATTCTGTCTAAGGCAACGCGATCATGTAGAGTGCCTCTACAATAACCTCTCTCAGTTTTTTATAGCTCTGAGGCATTTGCTCGTGGTGAAAGGTTTTCTGTTGCCCCAAAAATCGTCAGAAGGAGGCAGTGTAAAGTTGCAAAGGGGTGTAATTTGCGTCCTGCTCTTGATGCGACCAAACTGACTGTTCCAACGTGTCTGAATGGGTACATTTACGCTAGGCATGGTCCTATTTTTCAGTCAAACATGTCAAAACAGTCAGAGCTACATTGTACCGACGATATCCCTGAAGAGTCCAAAGTGCAAAAAGGTAGCAATCTTTGACGAGATGTTACTCAAAAACTGTGTCACTTAGAAACATTCTGTCTAAGGAAACGGGATCACGTAGAGTGCCTCTACAATAACCTCTCTCAGTTTTTTATAGCTCTGAGGCATTTGTCCGTGGTGAAAGGTTTTCTGCTGCCCCAAAAATCGTCAAGAGGTAGTGTAAAGTTGCAAAGGGGTGTAACTTTCGTCTTGCTCCTGATGTGACCAAATTGACTATTCCAACGCATCTGAATGGGTACATTTACGCTAGGCATGGTCCTATTTTTCACCCAAATATGTCGAAACAGTCGGAGCTACATTGTACCGACGATATCCCTGAAGAGTCCAAAGTGCAAGAAGGCAGCAATTTTTGACGAGATGTTACTCGAAAACCATGTCACTTAGAAACATTCTGTCTAAGGCAACGCGATCATGTAGAGTGCCTCTACAATAACCTCTCTCAATTTTTTATATCTCTGAGGCATTTGCTCATGGTGAAAGGTTTTCTGCTGCCCCAAAAATTGTCAGAAGGAGGCAGTGTATTAAGTCAGGATGAAAGCCTATTCACTCTAGGTGCCTGTTTTTGACCAAATCACACATGTGCCTTGAACAAGTGATGCTACAAGTGGTGAACAAAATGGGTGCCTTGAAGAATTGAGCCCTCCAAGATATCTTGCAATTGCCTAAAAGTCCAAAATTTACATAAGTGAGTTAAGGCACCATTTTCCATCTCCAGAGCCTCCTTTGAGCACCTTAACATGGAGTGAATGTTTTAGTCTATGAAAGATTGCACCTAAAGAATATAACAACCCCTTCAGTCACTAGGATGAACTAAGTTAACAAAAGGAACTTCATTGAGGGAGGCGCACTTGTGTATCTAGACAACTCCAGTTTAGCACCTGAGAAAAAACATGTTTAGCGACACCCCTCGAATGAACCCTCTAGAACCAATAAGAATCTTCTCTAGGTCCATAATTAACTCACGCCCATATCCAAGTGAAAGTCTCCTTGGTCTTCCTGCTAAAACCTCTAAAGGGTAACCATCTCAACAAGTGTCTCTAATCCCAAGAGAACTCTAGCCTCACCCAAGTCTCCAAGTATGTATGAGAACCTACAACCAATCAATCCATGTTAAGTTCCAAATGCAACACCACATTATCATGAAGCTCCCAAGCACATGACCAATGTACTCAATACCAATAGAACCAACAAGACCACTGTCAAAAATCTAACTACAAAATTAGGTATCCAAACATGACATCATGATCTAACATCTCCTCCTAGAAGATCACATGCACCAATACAGACATCCTAGTCTTAAGAGAACTTGTATCATGCTAATACTCTAATCTAGAATCAAGAGTCCGCCAAGACACACTACCAAACACCTCTAAACCAAGGATCAACATCTACAACCACATGAAGATAACCATTACACCCAACCACTATATAAGATCATCCATCACTAGGTGACGAATACACATCACTATCAAAGCAACATCCATCCTCTCATCCCAATGCAACATACCAATGCGCAAATGAGCATAGACAAGGAAAAATAACAAAGTCATCCTGTGGATATAGGCAATATGCATTCAAGTCATCCCACTACCTTGTCCGAGGCTCATGTAAAACCCAAAATGATTAGCCTAGTGCCATGTGTCATGTCCTCGTTCCTGGCTTGATCATCAAGTGTATAATGGATTAGCCTATTCCTCATTCCTGGAGGCTAATTCCAAATGATGAGGGAATGAATTGGTTTTAGACTATATCTATTTATTTTGCAGGAACAAGGTCAGAACCGTAAAATTTGACTAAGTATGGAATCTTGGGAGCCTAGGCGCCCATTTCACTCCAGTTTTCCTTACTAAGCGCCTAGCACAAGGATCATCCAAATTAAACACCTAAGAACCTCAAGGCACCTATACATGTTTCTAGGGATCCTCCAATTAAGTGCCTAGCATAGATGGATGAAGATTGAAAGTTTTCAAGTTAAAGATGTCCTTTAGGTGAACTCACAGCACTAGGCGCATGTGTTGGTTGGAACTCCTTGGATCTGGCGCCTAGGACTGAAAGCCTTTGATGAGGAGAGAAGTCTCAAGGCCTGGTCTGGCACCCTCACTTGCCTACCCCACCCTCAGAATGTGCCTAACCTTCATAAGGCGTTAACACTCTATTTTGAGCGCCTAGCAGGGGGTAATGGATAGATTGAAGGCTTGGGAGCTAAGGAAAGTCACTTAGATGAATAATCAAGATTGAAATGAGAAACTCCTAGCCAAGGCGCAAAATTCCTCAATTCTAGCATCCAGAAATCAAATCTAAGTAAGGCGCTCTTTCCATTTGCCAAAGGCTCTATTAGTGCCCTTGGTTGATGATCTCTCCAGACACTTGAAATGGCGCCTAGTGGATCTTTCAACTTGTATCAGGAAGAAGGGAAGCATTCTCAGTGTTGTTCAGATAATCTAAGTTGTAAAGTTAACAAGGAATAGAGCCAGAGGACAAGGCACACTTATTGGTCTCCATCACCTCAGAAATGCACCTAATGCAGTTGGTGTCAACTTCCCTCTTTCTAGCCTCCAAATGGCACCTATAGTCAAAAAAAGATTTCACTGAATAATGTTAATGTTTTGAGCATCAAACTCTACTTGGCGCATATCTATGCTCTTGCAACCTCAAATTGGCGCCTAGGGTTCAGTCATCCTCCTAAGGCGTGGTTCTGCTCCTCCATAACCCTGTTTTGGCGCCTAAACTTGGAAGTACCTTGAAGACTTGGATTAAGATAAAATTCACCTCCAGAATGTTAGGCGCTTGATAGAAGATAAAGGCGCTAGGGTAAAAGAGCTTCAAAATTTTGATGTCAAGTGTGAATTGAGATAATAGGCGCTGATACTAGTTGACATTACTCCAAACATGCACGTAAGAGAGATGCAAGTCCCCAAGACCAATTTTGGAACAAGGCTCTCCATCAGAGGGTAAGATGATAATCCTTGGAAGTCAAGTGTTTCAAAGATTCTTTGAGAAATTGACAAGTTGTAACCTAGGCGCCAAAACCCCTGAGAATCCTCCTATCTGGTGCCTAGTTAGAAGAACACTAATATTGCGCCTAAGTGAATTTGAGTGTCAATATAGAGTCATCAAACCCCACCAGACATTCATCCATATCTCTACCACCTCAAGGAAGCGCCCAGCTTAGGATGGCACCTAGTCTAGTCTCTACTACCTTCAGTTGGTGCCTAACCCTAAGAGTCTTGCAACTATGACATTCATCCATGCAACAAGCAAGGTGATGCTCCCTTGTGATATTGTGAGGTGTTGACATTCAGTTGACATCATTGAGTTTGATTGAGTTTATCAAGTGTAGACGCCATTGTAAACATCAAGGCTTCAAGGCCTTTCTTTTGTATCTCCATTGAATAAGTTGTAACTTCATGCTATTGAAAGCATTATCCATGTAATAAGACATTGCAAGTTGATTGAGTCAAATAACTAGACAAGTACCCAACTCTAAGGTTGATTCATTCAAGTAGTTATCTTTGATGTATATCTTTGTGTTGTTCAAGTAGTTATCTTTGAAGTATATCAAACATCACAATGCAATCAAAATCCTAACAACATGCCCATGATCCAAGATCAAGTGCAATCATGCAAAGATATTATCAATCACAAGCCTATTAAGAATGAACTAGAGTCTTCTAGTACCATACTTTTCCATCAAACACCGTCATGTAATCCATGGCCTATCAAGCCTATCAAAGAAAATGCAAACATCCTATGTAATACAATCAGACTTTAAATATTTGAAGTAGCCATCTACAAATATCCATTCAAAAGTGGATTTATAATGCAAGTATGGACGCCATCAATAAAAAAGATTTGTATTAACCAAATATCCATATAGGCATACATCAATATCTGTCGATATAAGTATAACATATATACAAAATAGCCATATAGGCATACAATGTCAACTATGTACAATACAAAATATATGTCCACAAATGCCATATAGGCATACAACAGAGGAACACAATAAAAAGTCATTCCCCTCTGGCTGGTGAAGAGAATAAATCACGAGTAGCTTTTGATCTTCTAGGGGATGGAGACATGTATGTGGGTGGTCTACTATGAACCCGAGGGCTACTCCTCCTATTTAGTTCTTCCTGCACCTTTACCTGTTACAAAAAAAAAGTATAGACATTAATATATAAATTACATGTTATAAAAAAATGAAACATTTAACAAAATAATCACTTACTGCTAACATATAATCTATCTCCTCGCTTGCCTCAGTAGCAGGAATAGGCCCTAGTGATGTCATGTCCTATAGAAACCATCCAGATAGAAATTAAACTTCAAATCAATAATCTTTTGATTTTTCAAAAATAGACAACTATAACAATGAATGTAAATTGAAATTTACTAATCTACCTCATACACCTGTCAATGCCATAGAGCTATGAATCACAGAGGCCACACCCTGCTCCATTGCCCTATGAACATGGGGAGGTGTATCCGCAGCCTACATCATCTGTAAATAAAACAACATTATTCAATTACGAAAACTATAATAGTGATGCAAATCATGGCTCCTAACATACACACACGTTCATCTAAACATGGAAGTACACACAAGAAAACACACAAATCACATACAAAAATTTAGTAAGTACAATTCATTCATTAAACTATTTATTTTATTACCTCTGTAAAGCTTTGAAGTCCACCACCGCTGGCAGGTGTTGCCATGAAATCTACAGTGTGAACCTATTCAACATCCAAAATTAGAAATTAGAATACCATTCATATAACGATGCTATTCACATGTAATATTTATACTTGTTTACTAGTTACATACCTCGATAGTAGATGATCTAGTGAAAAATGTAGGTGGAGAACCATTGAAAACTGCATCGACGCTATGACCCTGAAATTTTATTAAAATCATCAATTTAAATTAGTTAATCTTGTATTTCAAAAATAAAATTTAATAAATTAAATTCAATAAACTTGCTAATATTTACCTGAGTATCAAGGCTGAAAGTCTCACTCAGGAGGGTATCTGTCATCACCATTTGCTCAGCTGTAGATGTAGCCTGTGCACCTGCGTCCTGACTGTCCATGGGGTCATAACCACAGGCTGACCTGCAACCCTGGCAAGTATGTGGTGGGACCATACTCCTCGCACTATCTCCCAACCCACTCTGTGTTGCAGGATCAGCATGCTCTATGATGCTCTGGGTCAAGGCACTAATTAACCTCAGTACAGTGACCTCAACACTCTCCTTCACAATGGAAGGGATAGAAACATGCTTGTGGGCTTGTCTGCTGATTACTCGTCTCACTACCCACTGTGGGTCAAGATGTGCCCCTGGTCTATCCTGTGATGAGCCCCCACCTCTACCCTGGAAGTCCCGCATATCAAAATAGTTTGGCACTTTATTAAGGACAAACTCACAGTAGAGTTTCCTCAAAAAGTATTGCGGGACCTCATTATTATTGCATGGAGGATGGTCAAAAACCATCCACCACCTCTGCCCAAAATTGTCCCTTATCGCTTGGTTGTTGCACCAATGGATAGGGAACCTCTTGCATGTAATGGGTGGAGGTTGATTTGTTTGTGGGTTTGTGAAAATTGAACACAAGTCTAATTTTGTAATTTGTAATTTTTTGACATCTTGGTATGACAATTTATCTGCATAGTAATCTCTAAACTCTCTCTTTTTATCGGTCCAACTAGTTATTTGCTTGCTAATTGAATTTACATTTGATAACATAGACTCAAGAGATTCAGCAAGCATGGACCTATGCAAGGTTGAAGTGGAAGGATCTTTCAACCTTGCAATTATATCTTCAATTTGTTTTTTGTTGTTTTCAATTTGCCCCATTATATTATCTTGTGTTCCAGGGGCATGTCGAGGAATGAATGGAGGAGGTTGTTGTTCTGCAGGTATTTCCTCCTCAGGATTTTGTGGATTTTGAGGAGGAGGAGGAGGAGGTGCATTAACATTTCCTACAATTAATGAAATATACATCAAAAATCAACAAAAACCTACCTATTTAGGAAGAAATTCAAACAAAAAAACAAAGATAACTCACCCCTTTGGTGTGCTCGACGTTGCAGTGGCATTTTGGCGATGAATCGACAAGCTTTTTGTGTTGATTGGCGTTTTGTAGAATGCGAGCGCGTTTTTGAGGGTTTTGAAGCCGCGGGCAGAGGAGAAAATCAGAATGAAATGAAATTGCTTTTTTTTTAATTTATAATAGGTTATAATGCGAGCGTGCTATAATGCGCTCGCGTTATGGCTCGGTAATGACGAGCCTGAGGCTTGTCATTACCAAGCCATAACGCTATGACTTAAATTTTTTTGAAAATTTTTTGGCCACTTTTTGGCCCCCATCTTCTTGCACTTACCCCACAAATGCATGATAAGTAACATGGAGTGTATGAGCATCAATTTTTCCAAGGAATGGTTAGTCAAGATGACTGTATCAGTTTTCTTAAGGCTACAATAACCTAAGGACCTCAAATTATTGAGACAATATTCAGAAAGTAAGACATGGTAAAAGCAGTGTTAATTCACAATGATAAACAACCATAATTGCATAATCAAGGGGGCTGTATTTAGATCAAAGTGGACATTTATTTTACAAGGAGTAGCATGGAACACCAATGTAATAATAAAGTGAAAATACTATCAAGAGAACAATCAAGACTATTGGGACAACTGCAGTTTATCAAAGAAACAACAAGAATGTGACAGCACACAGGCATGAAAGCCAATCACTAGAGCATGCACAAGTCTTGGTACAATGTCAAGAGTTGATTTAGACTCTCTTCAAGGTCTGCATCATCTTGATAGAAACTATATGATGAAGCATAGATCTCTAAGTTAAAGATCAAGAATGTGAAGTGAAAAGGGGAAAACAATTAGAAGTTTCACTAAAGCAATGATGTAATGGAAGCCTACAGGGGTCTGATAAAGACATGGACAGGATAGTCACATTTCCAAATACATGACAGCAAGGCCATAAGACAGTGAACATGCAAACAAATAACACAGTGTATATACTGTCATGAGACAGTTCTTATCATACAAATAGTCCAGTGGACAGTGAGCAGCAATATAATACATAATGATAAGGTTTCATATCATTCATGTTGCCTACAACAACATGTTTACAATCATGAAAGGTAAAGCAAAACTACATAGTGAGTCCACTGTCAAGTGCCAAAGTGGTACCAGTGATGCAATAAGCAAAAGTGACAATGAATAAATAGCTAAAGAGATAGTAAGGTAATGTTCTCTATCAAAGTTAAGATACAATGGCACGCTTCTTTATTGTGTAATGCAAGGGTATAGAGGTATTTGCAATAGTGTTCATAGGTATAATGACAGCAAAGAATGCCAAGATCACCTGGTGGATAGTCAATAAGTTTAAATACAGTCTTGTTAAATATGGTTATCATATGAAGCATAAAGTTGGTAATGATCAACATAGCATGAGTGCTGGAAATTATACTAAGTGTCTTGTCTTGGGCTTCAAGTGTATGTTAGCAAGACATCAAGAGTTCAATGAGAGCCAAGCCAGATGTTGCAACAAAAGATCCATATAAATGCACATAGCACATTGAATATATTTATTCATTGGTCAATCAAAAGACAAAAGGCAGCATTATGAATAGTCAAAAGACAAAGTACAATCATATTACTACCAAGAAAATCATCGTCTAAGAAAGGGTCATGAAAAATGATTTGATCTACAACAATGATTTTAGAACAAACCAGGAAAATAGGTGAACATTGTTGATCATTTGTAGCCCAAAGTGCAGAAGATGTTGTAAAAGTTTTTTTCCAAGAAACTGTTAAAAACCAGAGGTAAAAGGAACAAAATATCATGAAAGGCAGGGGGTTCATCTCATTACCAAAATATTCAAAGAGTTTTTCATTGAATATGTAGAAATCTCAACACAGAGGGGCTCTCTTTACCTGAGAAAAAACAAAGAAAAGCCATGAAAGTGCCTGAAGAATAAACACAGAGGCCATGAAGAGAGGGTTAGGGTTCTCAAAACCCTAGCACAGACAGAGAAGCTCGAAGGAAAAGTCACAAAACAATAGGTTTTCTTTCACAGAATGCTCAACAAAATACCACAAAATAAGGGTTTCATTATCTTTTTTGTCATATCAAAGCATTTCATTCCAACACATGTAGAAAATCACAACATTCTGAGAGAAAGGAGCTTACTAGTGAATGGAGAACACACATAGTGGAAAACCCCTCTCTCAATCAACATAGAAACCACACAAATCTTCAAACCCTGGCAGTGGAGCAGTTAAGCATGGAGGCATGAGCAAGAGTTGAATTAAAAAATGAAGGCAAAAATTAGGGTTTTCACTTTTTCCTTTTGTCAAATTCATAAAGCCCTAACTGAGGTGACCCTTTGGGGTTTATTTTCACTTTTATTTTGAAAAAAGGAAAAATATCAAACAAGTGATAATACTAGGCCATGGTCCAAGACCTAAGGTGGAGTTTTCATAGGGTTTAGGAATGAAATAGTTACCCCTTTAGTTTATTTGCATGAAATTAAGACAAGTTTAATATATGCAAATAAATATTAAAGGTAATGTTTTATAAATTACCTTGATATTTGTTATGTAATGCAAAGAGATTAAACCATCACACAACACCTATTAAGGTAATCATAAATGATTACCTTTAATACTTGTTCAGATATTTAATCTTGCCCCAAATTCATGCAAAAAAGTAGAAGGAGATTTTGTTGAGTTAAGCAATCAGTGAATTGGAGAGTGATTTTCTCTGACTTTTGGTCAAACTATAGTGATTTTTGAGTTCTCTTTGGTCAAACTGGTTGAGAGGGGCAGTTTGGAGCTATTTTAGCTCATTATGGAGCAGTTATGAGCCTTCTTTTCAGGGCTTTTCAGTTTTGCTCGTGGATCACTTTTGGGGGAGATTTTTTTGAGTGCAATTGACTACAGTTGACCTTGGAAGGTCTTTGGAGGTAGCTTTTTTGCATTATAGGAAAAAAGACTTAGTCTTTTTCCTCAGTTCTTGCTTTTCACCTCTCTTGTGCATTACAAAGAGAAGGACAATTTTGTAACTCAGATTTTGTACAGTTATTGATATTCAGCAGTAGTTTAAAGGTTATTATTATCATTATTCTACAGAAATTCCTTCTTTGTTTTCTAGAAAAATCAAGTGTTTGCCTTCTTCTTTTCAGGTGTCTTGTTCTTAGGAGTGATTTTGATGAAAGTTTGATGTGTTTTAAGTATCAAACCTTTAAATTTATGTCTCATTCGTAGTTGCATGTACACAAAACACATCTTTATCACAGGTCATAGGCTATGATACTGGTTTATCTCATCTCCAAGGTTGCGAAAATGTTGTTTTCCTTTAGAAAGGATAGATTTATCAAACCTTCTTATGAATTACTAATGTGATCAAGTTGCTCAAACTGAGTTCTATGGATAGATTTTTGAGAATTAGTTGTGAATTAGATAGCATGTTAAGTTATACATTGGTGCATCACCCCCTTTTGGATAGATTTTTAGTGCAGTTTTCAGTTTATTCAATTTTCTTCTATCTCTTTCCTTCATCAGTTTTCAGATCCAAAGGAGTTTTTTAAAGGGAGCTGGCTCTTCCAGAGGTTCATTCTCGAAACAAACAGACCCACATCTGAGAACATTCCCATGTTGCACAAGATTGCCAAGCTTGTAAAGGCTTAGCATTCAGGGAGCAATCCTTCATGACAACACATGGTAAAGTACAAACACACACACTCCAAACAAAGTGAATGCCAAAATTAAATTTCACACACAATTCACACAAAATGAATGTCAAAGTTAAAACACACACTTCACGCATAGAAAGTGAACATGTGCAAAATTTTAAACATGCTTCATGCACAAAGTTAGGGATATTTAACAATATGGCAATAAATAAAATAACTTCAACAAAAATTAAAAAAAACACATGCTAGTTTGAAAGAAAGCTACGTGTGCAGAAAATGCTTCCTACACTAATCTAATGAGGAGAGAGCTATGCAAATTCAACTTTATCCTAACTATTATAGCAATGTTAAACCATTAACATGAGATATCACAACAAAACACAAGAACCAGAAAGAAGACAAAATATAGAGAGACAAGATATACGTGGGGAAAACCCTTATGGGTGAAAAACCCCACACTCCAAAACACATCTCAAATGTATTACAGTAAACAATAATAGATTACAATACAGTTTCAGAGCCAATGCTCTTTCAGGAGTCTTTAAATGTCGAATATGGAGATATTTTGGCAGCATAATAGTACTCATACCAAAGTTATCTATCTCCCATCCAAGCACCTAGCTTTCTTTCAGTTGGTATCAGAGCTTGATCACCTTTGGTCCTAGTTGTAGGGTAGGGGTTTTTTGAGCTAATCTTAGGTTGAGTGGGAGTCTATGCAGAGCATTCTATATCTTATTGCAGCAAGGAGATGGCAAGCACATCAGGAAGGTTTGAAGTAGAGAAGTTCAACGGCAGTAATTTCAAGCTATGGAAGCTCAAGATGGAAGACATGTTAGTTGACCGAGACCTTTGGGAAAGTGTGAACAGAACTAAACCAACTACAATGTCACAAGCTAACTGGGATCTCAAGGATCGGAAGGCTAAGGGTCTCATAAGACTTAGTCTTGCTGATTCCATGTTGTTAAATGTCCATGAGGAGGTTACTGCAACACTCCTTTGGAAGAAGTTGGGGGATGTGTATCAAGCCAAATCCCTTGTCAATAAACTTTTCCTAAGAAAGAAGTTGTACTCTCTTTGAATGGAGGATGGAGGATCCATGGCTGAGCATATGAATGCCTTTAATATGCTGGTTGCACAATTAACATCTATTGGTGTAAAGATGGAGGAGGAGGATCGGTGTATGACCCTGCTTTGTTCTCTGCCGGACTCATGGGATCATCTTGTCATGGCAATCGGAAGCACCACATCCACATTCAAAATGGAAGAGGTGGTTTCTTCACTATTATCTGAAGAGATGCGAAGAAAGTCTTCTGAGGCAGCCAAAGAAGCCCTTGCAGTTCATGGAAGACTTAAGGAGAAAGGGATGAAGAAAGACAAGAAAGCTGAGAAGGGTAGATCCAAATCCTGTGGGAGATCTAAATCTCCTAGAAAGTCCAAGGCTCTTTGTTGGAACTGTGGCAAGACCGGTCATTTCTGAAATGAATGCAAAGAGGAGAAGAAGAAAAAGAAGAAAGCTCCTAATTCAGATTCTAACAAATCACAAGATGACAGTGATGCCTTCATCGCAGCCCTGGCAACCCATGCATCTGATGATGTGTGGTTAATCGACTCTGGTGCATCATTCCACATGACCTCGCATCGAGACTAGTTCACTAAGTATGAGGAGTTCGATGGTGGAAAGGTGTATCTAGGTGACAACTCTCATCTGAAGATCGTTGGTCGTGGAATAGTCTTGATCTGATTCCCTGATGGTCGAGTGAAGGGGATCACTGGGGTTATGCACATCCCAAGCTTAGCATGAAACCTACTTTCTATAAGTATGTTGAATGATGCAGGTGTGCAGGTTGTCTTTTCAAAAGACGGATGCAAGATGACTAGAGGATCTATGGTGCTTGCTAAGGGTACTCGGAGAGGTACTCTATTTCAGCTGGAAGCATGCATTGCACAATGCAATAGTTCTTCTAACTCAAGGAAGATGGCAGAAGTCACTTCATCCCCACCATCTGAACGAGCAGTGAAGAAATATGTAGTTTCTAATCTTGATGGTTGTAATCGTGCATTGGAAGTTAAACTTCTTGCAGAAAAGACAATGTTATGGCATAAGAGATTTGGCCACATTGGTGAGAAGGGTTTGCGTACCCTAAAAAATAAGAACCTCGTTGAGGGGTTAGATGATTGTAATCTTGAGTTCAACTTTTGCGAACATTGCATTTATGGAAAACAAAACCATGTTCAGTTTTACTGAAGTTCTCACAAGTCGTCTAGTGTGTTGGACCTCATTCATTCTGATGTGTTTGGTCCTGTTAATGTTCCTTCATTATCAAAGTCTGTATATTTTGTATCTTTTATAGATGATTATAGTAGGACATGGATTTATTTTCTCAGAAGCAAATCTGAAGTCTATAGCAAGTTTAAGGAGTTTAAGGCCTTTGCTGAAAATCAGACTAGTAAAAAGATTAAATGTTTGAGAACTGACAACGATGGCGAGTTCTGTTCTATAGAATTCGATAAGTATTGCAAGGAACTTGGGATTGAAAGACATAAGACAACTCCATACACCCCACAGCAAAATGGAGTTGCAGAGAGGATGAACAGGACACTGATGGAGAAGGCTAGGAGTATGCTTAGTGGAGCTGGCCTAGAACAAAAGTTTTGGGTTGAAGCTGTTGCCACTACCTACTATCTGGTAAACAGATCTCCTACATCAGCTCTTGTTGGAAAGACACCCATGGAGGTGTGGTCTAGTAGAAAGCCTTCAATAAGGCATCTTCATATTTTGGATGCACATGTGCCTAAGGAGAAGCAGTCAAAGTTGGAGAACAAAGCTGTTAAGTGTATCTTCATTGGCTATTCTATTGGTGTGAAAAGATATAAGCTTTGGGACCTCGTGGCTGAAAAAGTGTTGTATAGCAGAAGTGTCATCTTCAGAGAGCTTACACCTTCTTCCACTGTTTTGCAGCCAGAAGAAAAAGAAAAGAAAGAGGATGTTGTTCAGTTTCCTCTCACCCCTTAGAAGACTGAACAGAAAGACAATGTTGGACCTGATGATGAGGAGATCTCTAGCAGCTCTAAAAGCTCAGATGGAGAAGCTGAACCTCAACCTCAGCTCTTGAGGAGGTCTACACGGATAAGGAAGCAACCTGAAAGGTCTAGTTTTACATTGCTTGATTCTAGTTGTGCTTATGCTTTGCTTACTAACAGTGATGAACCTAGAACTATATCAGAGGCTTTAGATATGAAGGATGCAGGTTCCTAGAAGGAGGCCATGGAGGAAGAAATGGCTTCTTTGGATAAGAATCAAACTTGGGACTTGGTGCCTTTGCCTCCTGGATGGCAGTATTGAGAAGTATAAGGCCAGATTGGTTGTGAAGGGGTATTCACAAGTGGAGGGTATAGATTATGGTGAGATCTTTTCTCCCGTTGCAAAGCTGACATCCATTTGATTCCTGTTGTCACTCGCAATAGCTTATGACTTGGAGGTAGAATAGATGGATGTGAAGACAGCTTTCCTTCATGGTGACTTGGAGGAAGAGATCTACATGTTACATCCAGAGCATTACATGGTGAAAGGTAAAGAAAATCTAGTTTGCAAACTTAAGAAGTCTTTTGTATGGTTTGAAGCAATCCCCTAGGAGATGGTACTTGAAGTTTGATGCCTTTGTGTTGTTAATTGGATTTGTGAGATCAAAATTGGATCACTATGTGTATTATAAATTTGATGGTGATCGTATTCTCATTGTTGCACTATATGTTGATGATATGTTTCTCATTAGGAAGGGTAAAAATATGATTTCTGATTTTAAATCTCAGTTGTCAGCTCAGTTTGAAATGAAAGATTTAGGGGCAGCCAGGTACATTCTAGGAATGGAAATCAAATGAGACAGAACCAACATAAAACTTTGGTTAAGCCAAAGTAAGTATGTGAAGTCCGTGTTGGACAGATTCAGCATGGCAGATTGTAGACCATTGTGTGTTCCTGTTTCTTTGGGGATAAAAGTTATCTGTTGAGGATTGTCCAAAATCTCCTAGTGAGGTGGAGGACATGAGCAGAGTACCTTATGCTAGTGTTGTTGGCAGTTTGATGTATGCCATGGTCTGTACAAGACCAGACATTGCCCAAGCAGTGGGAGTCCTTAGTTGATTTATGGCTAATCCTGGATGGGTTCATTGGGATGCAGTTAAGCGAGTGTTCAGATATTTGAGGGGTACTTCTGAGTATTCCATTTGCTATCATGGTAATGTTTCAGGACCTCCGCATTCTGTTGATATTCGTGGATTTGTGGATTCAGATTGAGCAAGTGACATTGACAGTAGGAGATCCACCAGTGCTTATTTTTTACACTATTTGGTGGTGCTATTAGTTGGATGAGTAAGCGACAACTAGTTGTTGCTTTGTCCACGACAGAAGCTGAGTATATGGTAGCAACTCATGCTTGTAAGGAAGCCATTTGGCTTAAGAGATTGTGTTCCAATATTGGTGTTGATGCAGGTCAGATCACAATTAGTTGTGACAGTTAGAGTGCAATTTGCCTTGTAAAGAATCCAACTTTCCATGCTAGAACAAAGCACATTGATGTTTAATTTCACTTCATGCGAGACATGGTTGAGGATGGAAAGGTAAATTTGGAGAAGGTAGATACTTTGAAGAATGTTGCAGATGCATTGACGAAACCAGTGGGCACATAGAAGTTCAGATGGTGTTTGGAGTTTATGGGCCTCTTGGCCCCTAGCAGTTAAATCTTGTCATTGCTTTTAGCAGAATTAAGGTGTCTCAACCTTTGCAAATTCCTAATGTTGTATTTATTTATCCCATGTTGAGTTGGCATAGTCAGCACCTTGTGTATATGCAGCAGGATAAATTTTGGTGACTTTGGCAGCCGCGGTTTCCCCCTTGAATAATTAATGAGTGTTTGGGGGCAGCACCCCCAAGACAGGGTCAAGGGGTGTAGCCCCTTGCGGGGTCCAGGGGAAACCTCAAACGGTTGTTAATTAATGACAAGTGTCGGTGAGTATCTTTGCACGAGAGAAAGGCATCTTTGGGCGGTCAAGGGAGGTTATGACACGTAAGAGCATCTATCATAACCTATCTTGGGACCAGGCGCCCACTTCAGGATGGGATGTTGGACAAGTGTCCTTAGGTGTGGGTTTTGGGGCATGAGTCCAAGATGGATGCCCATCTCTAGAAGGTTCCATATTTGCCTTGTAAACTCTATATAAACAGGTGCTTGGATGGGAGATAGATAACTTTGGTACAAGTACTGTTATACTGCCAAAATATCTCTAGATTCGACATTTGAAGACTCCTGAAAGAGCATTGCCTCTGAAACTGTATTGTAATCTGTTATTGTTTACTATAATACATTTGAGCTATGTTTTGGAGTGTGGGGTTTTTCACTCGTAAGGGTTTTTCCCCACGTATATCTTGTCTCTCTCTATTCTATCTTTTTTCTAGTTCTTATGTTTTGTTGTAATATCTCATGTTAATGGTTTAACATTGCTGTAATAGTTAGGATAAAGTTGAATTTGCATAGCTCTCTCCTCATTAGATTAGTGTAGGAAGCGTTTTCCGCACACCTAACTTTCTTTCATATTTAACAATATGGCTATAAATGTGTGTAACTATCAACAGGAAAATTAGAAACATGGATTTTCTATTATCCTACATTATTTAGGTACTACACGGTTCACCTAATGCCTTGATTGCTTAGAATTTACTTAGTGGATAACTTTGGGGCACTAGTATGGGAGGCCATAGTTCTATAATGATTTGTTTATGATTTAGTTCTCTTATGGTTTGTTCATGATTTAGTTCATCTGGTTATTCATTTAATACTATTCCATTATTTTTATTTGTAAAAAAATAATTGAATTTCTTATAGTTTTATAGCCTTGTCCACCAACTACTACATGTAAGGACTTTTCGGTAATAAATATATACTATTAAGAAATAGGCCTATAAATATTTGTGCCTATCGGCCATTTGATAACACTTTTGGTGCTTTTACTAGTACAGCCTTTGGCTCGCTTTTGTTTTCTTTTTAATTTCCTTAATTTTATTAGCATGCTTTAATTTATATTATTTAATGTGTTTTAATTGTTCTACTACCTCCCCACCCTAATCCCCCCTCCACCTCATCTCTTTTTAAAAGGTAAGTTTGCAATCCTAATCACAAGTATCCTCTCCCTAATGATGGATCATTGAGTGTGATTGAAATATTGAAGCAAAGAAATAGACACAATTAAATTTAGAAGCACTTCTCTCTAAATTCTATAAACTGGGTCGGGAATTTGACAGTCACCCCTGCCTGTCATATAGAAAATTTATGATGGTTTGGTCATTTAATTACCTTTGAATTGATGTTTTAAGAAAACTATAAGTTGTCAAAAAATGTTGAGTAAATTTTTTATATTGAAAGAATGCAAAAACAATCTAAAGACTGCAGAATAGAGCAACAATCAACAACACAATCACAAAGAAAACTACAAATAGAAAGACTAACAACTCCCAACGATTTCAACAACTGAAAAGATGAAAGTGCCATACAAAAATTACAGCCACCTGCTGTCATTTCAATGTAGAATGTTTTTTTTTGTGGACATTGAATGCTATCGAAAGGGACATAAAGACATATAAATTCATTTCTATTGTGTAAATTGAATTCATAAAAAAATTAGTAATTATGTATTGAAAAGAAACACGAAGGATTTCTTTTTTCTTGAACCAAACACTCCAATACAATTCTCAGTTGCAAATTGCAATCATTAAAACGAAATTTCAATAAGATAGAAAATAATAAGTTTCAAAAAATATTGGATGTATCTTAAGAGTTGCCCACCCACTCCACAAACCAACTTGCCCTCCTTTTGAACTTTGAGAGAACTTTCAATTGTCACACTTTGCTTAGGACTTGACTTGTCCAATTGTATCACTGTTGAGAACATTTCTAATTTGGCTCTAAAGTAGGCATCTTAGTGCGCTGATAAAAAGGTTATCTTGGCGAATTGAATGCCAATGGAGTATGTAGCAACAATTCTTTTTTATTCATGTAATTGTAAATCAGCCCTCTTAATTGTAATTTGCAAAGTTCTACTCAAAGATTTAGCCGAGTAATGCAACTATATCTAATTTCTTTGTTTTTCTGATACCATTATGGATATTAACAAGTATAGACAAAGCAAATATTTATTTTTAAATTGATTTTTAAAAATAATAAATAATAAATAACAAATATAGACAAAGTAAAGATTTATTTCTAGATTGATTTATAAAATTTATTGAAGATAAACATTCTTTGAAAATATTCTAATTTTATATATATTTCTATATCAATTTAAAAAATGTTAAGATAAACATTGTAAAAAAATCATCATTTATATTTCTATAACAAATTATTATAAAATAATATATATTACAAATAAGAATATTATATTACCTTATAATAAAATTTTACAGTTTACAACAATAATTTAAAGTGTCATATTATATATTTATGTAAAAATTTAACAAGTTAAGTTATACGATCTAATAAATTTTAAAGTTGTAAAATACACTCTAAAATGTCAAAAACGGTCAAATAGACCATCAAATTTCAGGACTGCTAGCATAGACTGTGGAAATCTCATACCTACTAGGGACAACAAATTTGCTCGTGTGAGAATAAAAGAAATGTACAGGCAATAAATGAATGTACGGAAAGTAGATTAATTTCGTCTGCTCAGCTCGGAGCTCTGAAATGAATTTAAATGAAGATTAAATGAAATTTACAAAGCGAGCTGAATTTCGCACTCCTGAATTGTTTTAAAAAGCAAATTTACCCGCGGCAAGCAGCCGACTTTATCGCTAAAAAATCCGTCCGGAAATCCACCGAAACAGGGGTTAATCTTCAGTTGGTGGAATAGAAACGGTACGGTTTAGATGCACTCCAAGGATTAATCAATCTGCACCTTACACGTTTGGACATTCCATTGATGAGCACTGATCTAACGAAAGCAATGGATATGTAGAAAGGTCAATACAAATTATTCTGAAGTGAGAAAAGACCGGAAGCAACATAACAGAAACCCATGTGCAATGGATAGGAAGCCAAGAATAAAGACACAAGATAAAAGGCCAATTATTGCAACATAACAGTTACCCATGTGCAATGGACAATAACAGGTAGTAGGTACCGACTTTTTTTGCTGAGAAATTCATATGTAGTAGGTAGTAGCATGAGCTGCGATTGGGTTTTCCGTTTAAGTGTGAGCACTTCTATATAAGGCCTACGAGGATAAGCTGCTTCATCACAATCAAATCACTAGTTTTCTTACTTGTCTAAGCATATTATTGAGAGGGATAATAGTCTTTTATCCACAGCTCTAATGGCTGAAGATGCTGTACCAGTTGAAACTCCTTGTGTTAGACCAGCAACGGTCATATACAGTGGAGAAGAAAAAACAAAGGAAAATGCTGTGGTTAGAAGAATTGGAGATTATCATGCCAATGTTTGGGAGCGTGAGTTTTTACAATCTCTTTCATCGTCGTATGGAGTGAGTTCATTAATTTAGAATGCCCATTTGTTTGTTTCATGGTTTAAGAGTTCAATTCTTTATTGCTGTCTAGACTCTTATTTCAAAGCTAAAGACCATATTTTAACAGGCAACTTCGTACCTGGAGAGGGTAGAAAGCTTGGTTAAAGAGATAAAGCTGGAAGCATTTAACAGTCTTCTTGGAGAGGGAGAAATCAGTCACTCTTCATATGACTTGTTGGAAAGGTTCTCCATTGTTGATGTTGTGCAACGCCTTGGAATCGATCGGCATTTTGAAAAAGAAATAAAGGCAATTTTGGATTATACATACAAGTATGTGTGTACTTTTTTTATCTTGTTATCTCCTCCTCCTACACTGCTGCTAAATTTACTAGATATATATGTAATAGATTATGTTTACTAACAAAATCTATGCTATGCTTGCCACAACACCAGATATTGGAGTGAAAAGGGCATTTCTTGGGGGAGAGAAAATGGTATTGTTGATCTCAACACTACTGCTTTGGGATTTCGAATTCTTCGCCTGAATGGATATCCTGTGTCTTCAAGTATGTCTTCATATTGTGTTTTAGGTCTAAATATGGACATAGAGTGTTTGTTTTTGGGGATGTTTTTTCTGATACTGTTATGCTATCAATCCAATAGATGTATTTCAGAACTTCAAGGACCAAAAAGGGCAATTCATTTGCCCTACAAAACAATCTCAAAGCGAAATAAGAATCATGCTGAGTTTGTATGAAGCCTCTCAGATTTCTTTTCCAGGGGAGAATATCATGAGAGAGGCTAGAGCATTCGCCTCCAAATGTCTAAAACAAACACTCGAAAAGAGTCAGGAATTAAAAGACAAAAACCAAATTCTAGCAGAGGCAAGCATACACACCCTCCTTTTGTTATTCTTGGTTTATTCAAGTTGAAATTGTGTGTTAACAGCAAGATGATATCATAACTCTCTATTTCTTTCTTGTAGGTGGAGTACGTTATGAGATATCCATGGAGATGCAGAGTCCCAAGGTGGGAGGCATGGAACTCTATCCAAATATTTAGACAAGACATAGATGCTGGGATGTTGATGGAGGAAATCTATAAGTTAGTCTACACAACCTCCATTGAAACAGACACACTGTCCAATTAAAGTATTAAATCTAAATTGTCTTGATAACTCTTTCTTTCAGGATGCCAAGTGAATGGAGCAAAAAGATTTTGGAACTAGCAATAGTCGATTTCAATATCTTGCAGTCTCACCATCAGAATGAACTCAAACATTTAGCCGAGTAATGCAACTATATCTAATTTCTTTGTGTTTTACTATCAAACTTTATATCAATTTGGTGTAAGAATTAACTCAACAATATTTGTTTACAAGATTAGGAAGGAATAGAATCAGATCAGTACAATAAAGACGTTCTATCTATCATGCATGACATGCATGCTCATCAATTTAGCCTCAAAATAGTGTGTCCAAGTTTAAAATCATGAAAATTTAATTAATGGTTGTTTATCCTTTAAACTGAGCTATATGTTTGTGGTGATACAAATGTTTAGATGGTGGGATGAGGCAATCGTGAAGCAATTTAGTTTTTTTAGGCATCGACATGTGGAATATTATTTTTGGTATACATGTGGATTATATGAGCTTGAGTACACAGTGACCAGACTATGTTATGCCAAATTGGGTACCCTTATTGCTCTTGTTGATGATATTTTTGACACTTATGGAAAAATTGATGAGCTCATACCTTTTAGGGAGGCTTTGATCAAGTAAGTTATTTATTGTAGATTTGATTTCCATCAATAACATAATTTCAAAAAAAAAAATCATAATGATGCATAATGTGTTATCTTTTAAAAAAATTAAATCATAATGAGGCATAATGTGTTATCTTTTTATCTTGATTTTACTTAGCAAATGAAGTTATTTAATTTGACTCCAATATGCAGTTGGGACATGCAAATGATGGATCAACTTCCAAAGTATATGCAAATTAGTCTTCAGTTTGCGTACAAAATATATATGGAAATAGCTATTGAGGCAGAGAGGATACATGGTCCACATGTGCAACAATGGATGAGGGATTATGTAAGTTATGGGTTGTGATTTGGTTCCAAGTCAATGTTTATAAATTTATACATATTTTTATGCACTTATGGTTTTGTTTAAAATTATTTAATGTTATGAATTTTAAGTTGTATTTCATATTTCATATTGTAGTGGAAGACATTAATTTGGGCAGAATTTCAAGATGCTGAATGGATTAGTAAAGATTATCATCCAACTTTGTCAGAATATTTAAAGAATTCCTTGATATCTTCTACTGTTCCTGTGGTGACATTATTTCCCTTGCTTTTAATTGACACCTATCTCCCAGAAGACATTTTGAAGGAAGTTAATAAGTTTGAAAGTAGTGTAGCCTGGGGTTGTCGATTAATTGATGACTCCAAAGATTTTCAGGTATCTATCTACCATATTTCATAGTTATGAATTTTAACTCATTATAATTATGAATTAAATGTTTAGACAAATGTTATAACACATTTTTCTTATTCTTCTTATTGTTAAAGCATGAGAAAGAAAGAGGAGAGAGTGCTTCATGGATAGAATGTTATGTAAGAGACAACCCTGGAACAACTAGGGAGGAGGCTTTAGATCATGTGAGCATGCTTATTGAGTTGAACACAGAAGAATTGACTAAGGAGCGTCTATTTTATGATCATGATATACCAACTTGTTGTAAGAGGTTGTACTTTGATTCCATGTATAGATCTATGGCTTTCATTTGGAGGGACATAGATGGGTTCTCAATATCAAATCAAGATACTAAAGAGGACATAATGAAAATTCTTATTGAACCCATACCTCTCTAAGATAGAAGAGAGAACCTAGGGATATGATATTATAATGTATTTAAGTGGATGGAGATGCCGACATATGGAACACATCGCTTAAGTTAGTTATATTGGGTCTTATGGAGAACTTGTTTAATTAATTATATTAGGTGTTGAGTAGGCCTTCATTAGGATTACCCTTCTATTATGTTATTAGGAGGAGGTTTGAATAAAGGAGGTGATTATCATTGTAAGGATGTGTGTTGAGTATGATATTGTATTTGGGATCTCTTGGAGATATAGTGTGGAGTGACTTCTTCCATTAGGAGTATTGTACGATGTTACCCTACTTCAAGGGTTTATTCTATTTCTACATATATTGGATATTAGGGCATCTTTTCCCACAAACATCTATTGTGTTGGTCAAATCTATCTTCTAAATTGTATTATTTCTATTATTATATGTGTGAATCTTATCAACTAGTATCAAAGATACAATTTGGATAAAGTTGAGAACAAAACCTTAATTTTTGAAGATTTTCCTATATCTTCCAACTGGCTCAATTTTTTTATTGAAGATGAAGGATTATGTATGGAAACTAAAGTCTAAAAATCAAGTTTTTAACATCAATATTGAGTGAGTTATTGCAATTTTATGTTTTTATTATAAATTGTCTTTCTAGGCCATAATCATGGAATTTTTACTAATAATTTTACATTTCTAGAAAGTGTATCAAAATTCATGAGGGGTCTATTAATTTTATTTTCTTATTTGAGGCTAACTACATCACAAAATGATTCAATCCATGTTGGATAGTTCCAGTAAAATTTAGAAACCCTAGTTTGAATGGAGATTCCTATGTTTGGTGGAAATGGTAATGGTAGAGAATCATGGTTCCAATATAAAATATCTTATGCTCAAGAGGAAAGATGGAAATTAGAGTTTTACTTTTATCCAAGGGGTGAAACTGACAAATGGTATGTACCATTACATAAGGATTATTATTCTTCAAATGAGATAGAACACGTTTTCTTAGATAGATGAGCTCAAGAAGAAGAAGAAAATGAAGAATAAGAATAATAAGGAAAAGAACAAGGAGATGAAGAATAGGAAGCTCAAGAAGAAAAAGGAAAGGAAGAAGGAAATAAGTAGGAGAAGAAGGAGAAGGAAAAGAGGATGGTGAAGAGAAGATTAAGGATTTAGCTATATGCACTTTATCTCCAAGGAAGGAAGATACAATCCTTCAATTTCATGGATGCATTCAAAAGGAAAAGGTTATTGTTTTATAAACCCTAGCAGCAAGTATAACTTCATCAACATGGACTTAGCTAAGAAACTACAAGTACAAGCAAAGCACATCAAGGATAATCAAATAGTGGGTAAGGATATTCAATTTTTTGAAGATTCAAAGTTGTTTATGGATAAATATGTTTTGCGTTCAAACTTTTATGCTTTGGATATGGGTTGGATAGTGTTCTTGGTTATTCTTAGTTAGAATCTTTGGGAATAGTATATTACATGGAATGAAGTCCAAAGGAAAGTCAAGGAAGAGCAACTTCAAGAATCTACTAATGATTGCACCAATGAATCAGAGGACATACAAGAGGAGAAAGATGTAGAGGAGACATGTAATTCTCTTCGTGAACCAAGAAAACAAGTGGCGAAAAATGGTGAAGAATTAGAGAAGGTTCTAGTGATAGAAAAGGGTGCAATATATAGGCATCCACATCATTGTCAGAGGCAAGAATCATGGAGGAAACCATCATGGAGGCATGCTAGTATAGGGAATCAACATGCCAATTTTAGTATGGATCTACATGGAATCAAAGGAACTACTAAAACAATCAATGGCATCATAGAAGTAATGGCTATTCATCATACAAAACAAGGACTTACTACATGATAAGGAATCGAATCAAATGGGTGAGGAAAAATACAGATCAAATATGGGATCTAGATCCTATCAAGCTAAAACCATTATAAATATTGACTATGGATACTTGAATGATTTGTCATGGCATCATAGTTGTAATGACTTGCAATAGGCATACTATTTGGTTTATTCTCATGTTTTGGGGAAAAAACATGTCATGGAGGGATGACATGTTATGTACCCATGGATATGATATTATAATGTATTTAAGTGGGTGGAGATGTCCATATGTGGCACACATCCCTTAAGTTAGTTATATTAGGTCTTATTGATAACTTGTGTAATTAATTATATTAGGTGTTGAGTAGGCCTTCATTGGGATTACTCCTCCATTATGTTATTAGGAGGTTTATATAAAAGAGGTGATTATCATTTTAAGAATGTGTGTTGAGTATGATATTGTATTTGGGATCTCTTGGAGATATAGCATAGAGTGCCTTCTTCCATAAGGAGTATTGTACAGTGTTACCCTACCTTAAAGGTTTATTCTATTTCTACATATATTGGAAATTAGGGCATCTTTTCCCACAAACATCTATTATGTTGTGTGAGATCTATATTCTACATTATATTATTACCATTATTATATATGTGTATCTTATCATTATTTCCTTCATTGTTCCTTTGAATTTTTTATTGTAGAACCTAAATTCAATGGGTAAAAAAATTACAACTAGAGTATGTTTGGAAATTTTGATTTGTAAGAAAATAAAGTATTGCCCCATTTCATATAATCATTTATATATGCATGAAAAATTAAGAGTTTAAAAAATATCTCATTTTATTATCATATATAGATTTCAAAGTTATAATGCATCACTTGTTTTTCTTTAGATATCACACAAATGATACACTTTAGTATAAGGAAAACTGTAAGAGTCAATGTGACTCAGCAAGCCAGGATCCCTGCAATCAAGACAACCTTCCACACAAAGATAAAAGAGAAGAATATGCTAAAACAATGGAGCAAGAATCTATACAAAGATCATGTGAAATACAATGAGAGAGCCTTTCTTATAAAGGCAAGGTGAGAGATAGAAAGGTGGAGGGAAAGGTGGAGATATTCCTACAACATGTGACAATTAGAGGATGATAACTAATTGCACATGTGGAGGATAAGACAACTCACTCCAACTATCAACAACTCAACACACACTAAACTCAACTAGAAACACCTAGAAGACTCACTATGTCAACTTAACATGTGAATTAAGTGTGATGTGTGAGTATTATTTAACTAGTAAATAGTTAAATAAGATAATTATCCACACAAGGGTAAACCGGTTAGGTGATAGCCCCGTTCATACCAACACCCCCCCTTAAGTGCAACTTAGGGAGTAGTTGACTAAAGAAAGGATGCAATCAGGGATGGGTCTCGGCTACTAAGCCATGTTAGGTACCCATGTACAACAAATCTCAAGTGGAGAAAAGGAGAAAACCTCATGGGACAAAACTCCTCTCCAAAAGTGGGAATGAAAAAAATAAATGAAAGATGTGATGGAAGGAGGACTCAAGACCCCCCAAGGAATACATCCAAGACATATGTAAAATCAATTACCCCCCATAGGAGAGCAAGTGTGAGACTATAGGTCCCCCCCCATAATGAAGTAGCTCCTATGCCGATGGTGAATGCCTGAAGAAGAATGCTAAAGAGAATCCAAAGCTTGCAAACAATATTCTTCCCCTTAGGAAGAAACAGGTCCAAAGACTGATGAAGAAACTCCATCTCAAGGTATGAGGGAAAAAGCCTCTTGATGTATGCTATCTCTGAAAACTGCTCAAGTGTCCATATGTCACAACCAAAAGATGTCACATAATTAGGTGTTGCATGCCTAATCAAAGAATGTGACAATCCAAGACAAGATGAAAACCCAAGATCATCAATCTCCAAAGACAAAGAATCCTCTGAATGATGCTTAGGATACTCCAACTCAATGTTGAACTGTGACAAGTGAAGATGAGAAAATAGTGACCACACATCCAAAGTAGAAGATTCAACTCCTTCAAAGAGGAGATGAATGTCATCAATGATGTCCTCCAAGTCATCAAGATAGGACTCACAAAACAAGTTTGAAATATCTATCAAGTACTCATCCCATAAAATAGTATCTGGAAGACAAACAATATCCTACTCAATTGAAGTAGATGAAGCCATGTTAATGCCAATCTCTGAAGAAGCAGGAGAAGGAGGAAACTCAAAAATAGTCTCAGGAACCAAAGTAGATGCAAGAACACCAAGGTTCAAGTGACCAAACTTCTCCCTACAAACATGATTCAAACTTGATGCATGAGTGTGAATATCAATCAAAGGATCTACATCATCATCAAAAACAAAATGGGAGAAAGTATACAAGCAAGATGCATGATCATCCATCCCAATAGCAATGATATCTCTGCTCTCCAAGTCCCGTATGATCACAGAATCAGGAGTGAAGTCAACTATCTTCCCTACACCACAATGAGTAATCTGATAGATGGAAAGGAGATTGGTAGTCAAGGAAGGTACACACAACACATTGTTGAATGTATTCTGACCAACATCAATAGTTCCTTTTCCAATTGCATGCATGTATGTATTGTTACCCATCAAAATAGGTGGTGAAGTACATGATTGAAATGCAGAGAACATCCCCTGTGAAGATGCCATATGATGAGAAGCTCTAGAATCAAGAAGTCATCTCTCTGACTGTAGACTTGTTGAAGCAAAGAGTGCATGTTCTTTTCCTTTGTATGTCCCATTAGCAAAGCCTGTTGTCTCTGTAGATGTAGATGATGATGGTGGCGAAGAAGAAGACTTGGGTAAAACTGTTGTTAATGAAGAATACTCAATGTTATGTTTTTGAAGAAGTTGTGACATCTCCTCAAATTTTTTCTCGTAACATTTAGTCTCATCATGACCCAATTTGTTACAATATGGACACGTTGGCTTTTTCTTATTAGACTCCTCTTTGGAAGAAGAGTTAGGGGTTTTCTTTGATTCTTTCTCTTGCTCCTTAGACTTGGAATCTTTTTGTTTCTTTCCCTTATTATGTGAAGACTTAAGATCTTTTGTATTTTGTGTTGCAACTAGAGCCTATTTTCTAGGAGACTTCAATATGCCCATGTGTAGTAGCTTTGCTTCTTCTCTTGTGAGTTGTGCAGCAAACTCCTCAAGTGAAGGCATAGTAAACTTACTACCAAAGGCATCCATTGTAGCATAAAAGGTAGAAACATAAACTGAATATGCAAGACCCAATTTTGTAAGAATAGATAGAATCAATTGTTCATCTTCTTTCTCAAGACCACACTGTTTGAGTTGCAACCTGAGAAACTTAAACTTGGTGAAGAAATATTCAATATGATCAAAGTCTTGAGGATTAAGTGCAATTAGCTCATTCTCTAATTTGAACCTTCTTATCTTATCTTGCTTGCCAAAGAGATTGTCCAATGTTGTCCATATCTCATTTGGTGTTATACAAGACTCAACATGAAATCTAAGATCTAGAGAAATAGAAAGACAAAGTGTGCCAAAAGCCTCATCTCTTCTATCTAACCATTTTCTTCTCTCAGTAGCACTTGTGGGTTCAAGATTTGTGCCTAAATTTATTCTATGTAACTTTTGTTTATACAATACATACTCCATGTTTTTCTTTCATTCAAGATAATTATATGGAGTTAAAAGTGGAAATTGAGGCACATCCATGATGAAAAAAGAAAGACAACAACACTCCTCAATATTATGTAAGAGAGCCCCCCCCCAATTTGTTTGTGGCTCTTTATATTTAGTGCGATTTACAATTGTCCTCAGGGGACCAAAATTGGGAAAACAATAAAATCTCTTAAAAATGAGATCCAAGTGAGATTACAGTCACTCACAATGATGTATTACAACAAACAAATCATCTCAAAACAAATTTCACCTCCTCAAGTTTCAAAATACCCAAGTTATCACTCAAAAACCAAAAAACTGACAAATTGAATAAAATGAACTTGGAGTAGAATCTGAGAAAAGTACATAGATGGATTGAAAAAGCTCCTGAATACCTTTCCAATGCCACAAGAATCACAAAAATCAGAAATCGTGACAAAAAGTTATGAGCTCGGGAGCCAGAAATGAAGATCTGTCTTCAACCTGCAATAAATGTCATCAAATAGAAAAATCTGTGAAAATGCCTAATACCACTACAAAGTGCTCTCTATCAAATTTTCGTTGATAACTCATTTCCCTGATTTCGACACCGTGGGCAAAAGTTGTACAAAAAAGAAAAAAAGCCCTACTTTAGGACTTTGAAGGGCAAAACAGGCCCCCTGGTGGAATATTCCCTTTTTGGCCAGAATATGCTCTATGGAATCTAGAAAACCATTGGTCTACAGAAAAACTATCCACGGAGAAAAAAATGCCGGTTTGAGGGGAAAAAAACAGGGTAGTAGGTGTACGGAAACTGCTTACCGAAAATAGAAAACCACCCAAGTTTGAAAACAAATACTGCCTGCAAATTGAATAATAGTTTTTGTTTGAGATAAAAAACTATTAAAATATTGAAAGTGGGCTGGTGGAGCCTGAGCCAAAAGGCTCCCTCTGAGTCTACGCCTGTATGAAGACCGCTGGTGCTTTGAAAGGAGCTGCTGACTGCTAGTTTAAAACCTGCGGTCTATTTTGTTAACCGCCCGATGCAAGATCTCTGCCAAGATGCCGACTGGTGTTGGATGCGGATCACTTATTCTGAAGACAACTGCCGATGCTAATAGAAACTACCGAAAAACTTAAATCGACCACCATTGTTAAAGGGAAATGGTCAACGTCCAAACTGTCGAGTCCAGGTATTAAGCACCGAACGGAGGTAAAAAATGTCAACGGAGTTTGATGCTTTGCAAGAACACAGATAAAACCCTCTTGACTACCAACCGAAAGCTTGCCGACTATGAAAATCTTTAATTACTAAAGATTTTGATGAATGCCAACTTGTTTAAAGCTGACTTCTAGATGATCGATGACTGCCGGTCGAGGGGTGATGCCGGATCATCTTTGGTCGCCGGAGATTTTATTGAAATCTTCAAAATAAACTGTTGTTGCAAAAAACAAATGCCAGATAAAAGAACACAAACCGTCGATGCTAGATCTGGTTGTTACCACTGAGAAATGTGAAGATTGGCTTGAAAACTATAGAAATCTTTGAAGCCGCTAGGAATTTTGATTGATTCTGCGGGGCTACGAAGATTCAAGGAATTCTCCGTTAGAATCAAGTGACAAGTGCTAAGATGCTAACAAACATGTGCTAGGGTTTTTTGTATGCATATATCTAGATCGTTAGTTCCATCAAGTTAATGGTTTCTTCTTCCATTGATGTCCTTTAATTTTACCCTATTAAAAGCACCAGCCATAAACAGCCGGTGAGTTGTAACTCACCGACTGTACGGTTGGGCGGTCAACTGCACCAGTCGACCAATCCTAGGTACCGTTTCAACTTGTTTCTTTGACCTGAACCAGTCGACAGCCTGCCGTACGTGTTATCTTGCTGTTTCGACTGTCCGTACCTGACGTCGACCAGCCAGTCGCTTACAACACACCCGCTGGTTAAGACGTTCCGTTAAAATAATCTAACGTCATCATCTTTCGAGACCTATGTGCTGCTAGCAAAAGAACAACAATCCTAATTTTGTCAGGCAACAACACTCTGACATTAAGATTAGCCTTGAATTTGTTTGAGGATAGTAATTCATTGTTAGGCTTTAGCACCAAAATAACACAATCTCTTTAAATAAATTGTGGAACTACTTTTATGCTACCAAGTCACGACAGCCAAGAAAATGAAGATATTAAAATGCCATGAAAACATGTAAAAACATGCATGAAAAATCCAACAATGGGCGACGAGTGAATTGTCTTGCATGCTTCCACTCTGCACCTACCATCAAGCCACCAAGGTAGGCATTTGTATTCTTTGAAGGGAATGCCTTCAACGTAATAAATAAAAAATATATTAAGATTATAAATTTGTAATAGTATATTATAGTATAATATATGTATTCTTAAACGAATATTTATGAAAATAACTAAAATATATTTGTGTGCAATTAAAAATCCATAAAGAGATCCGTGATGAAGTTCTTCAATATTCTTTAGGTAGGAGTCATATCAAATTATATTTTCATTTTATATAAACTTGATATAAATATAATACAATACTATATGTAATATAATAGATATTGACAAAGAGTATTTTATAATATATAAATTATATTTATAAAGAGGAAATAATATATTATATATTATATAATAAAATATGAATATGAAATACATTTTATATTTTATATACATTATAATATAAGGGTAGAATAAAACAAAGCACTATAAGAAAAAAGAAAGATTCATTTAAGAAACACTTGTATCATAAGATTTTGTAAAAATAATAACGCTGCTACATGGCATACCTAATCTCTCCGTGTTTTTAAAACTATACTTTTTTTACCACTATAAAAATTCCCTGCATACGTGGAAATATAGGTGACATGTCTTCGAAGTTCCCGACCACCCCTCTGATATATATTTGAGCTTCAAATGAACCCTGTTCAAATTATAAAAAGTTTTAACCGATGCGCAAGATTTCTTTAATAGCATCGGCAATTTCTACCCATTTAACCACTCACCAGTTGTTTACGCCCAGTACACCCTACTTGCTACTTGCTCAGACTCCATGGGCAATGATGGAAAATGATAAAAAGCCATGAACTAGTAGAAAACGTCAATGGTAAGATCCAACGACGAAAAATGATTGAATCGTCTTGCACACCTCTCTTTGGATATAATTATATAAAATTACAAGGAAAATGGGGGGGAATTCACGAAAGAATGGTGGAAGACATTGAGGCCTCTTTTTCTTGTCACAAAGAGGGAGGCGGCGGTTGAGAGGATCACCAAATTTGAAGTAGCTTTTGTGGCCTATAAAGATGAAAAGTATGGAATGCCTCTCACAAGGCCATACGGTTCAAATCATGCCAGATTTTGTCTGAGGTATTGAATGGTTCTCATCTACGTGTTGAAAAACAAAATAAATTTCTTCTTGCTTTATTCATTGTCCACCTCAACAAGATGCACCTTAATCTTAAATCTTGCATTCTTCAAGTCCACCTCATTACCATGGGATTAGGGTCAATGCAATAAAAATCTGAGAATTAACCGGAGCAACCTAGTAAATCCCAACACAAAAAGGCAAGGAAAGTCAAAGGATTAAGAATTTTCATAGACAATGCAAAAAACACGAGACAAAATGAATGCTTGAAGGATGATACCACACAAATGAATGGGAAATTATTACAATGATAGTAAAACATGATGAGGAATATTCTGATGGGGAAATATTTTGACTGGCGAAATCATACAGTCCAAGACATTTCAATCATCTTGCATAGCTCTTCTCAACCTTGCGTCATAGAAGATTTCACATAGGGAATGCTCCCTTTGTGAGGAAAACCAACTTGGTGTGGATTTCAATGGTGGAGGGTGTCTAATATACTTGCAAGATGATTGAAATTGTCTCATCCATTCATCTTTAACCACTAAAAATTTGCCATGTCTGGATTCCATTTGTTGTTTTTCCACTCGTTGTTGTTTTTCGTCATCTAGAAAGTGGAGGAGGTGAGTGGTGGCGGTTAGCGGTTAGAGGTAAAATGGAAACACAGGGCATAAATATTTTTTTGTTTCATCCCATTTACTATTTTGCTAGATATATAACACGTGAGCGGTTTCTCAAAAATCTGGTCTTCAAATTGTACAAATGTCACAAAAAAATGCTTATGGGATTTGGTCTGGCTCTCCACCTACTAAGATCGTAGGTTCAACACTTTGAAAACCACTTCTCGTTCTCAGCATGAAAGAGCTTCTGAGCATCGCAAAACCGCCAAATATTTTTGTATAACTTTAATAAATATATAATATTTATTACCTCAAATCTTCATGATCATGGACACTAGATATCAGCACCCACATCTAAGTCGATGTAGGTTGCACTTTGTTTTGTTTTATGTTAGGTCACATAATAGACTGGACTTCACCCTTAATTGCAATCTAGTTAAAGGGAATGCATAGTTGTCCTGCTATATTTGATAACTTTTACTTTTACTTATCCCAATTCTTTCCCTCCTTAAGATCCTAGTTGTCCTACTATATTTGATAAGCTTTTTCACATTGGCTGAACAGTGAAGTTTATACAGTGATTTTTTACAATGGTTTTTTTCTTTAAAGTAATGAATGCTATTTGGTTTCTAATGTTTATGAAAGTTGGAATCTAGCCTTACCCATTGTGTAGTTGTATCAGTTTATGCAAGTTATGGAGAGATCTATAGAGATAAGAAATATAGAGGGAGGGAGAGAGACATTTCTCTCTCTTATATTATCACTATCTCTCTATTTTTTAAAAGTTTCATTTTATACCAAGCTCCACTTTTTACATTCTAAAAGTTTCATAGCCTAATCTTTCATGTAGGATTTTTCATTACAATGCTTTACGATAGACCCAAGTCTATCACACAATATAACACTTTTTCCCACTATGTTTATGCAGTTAAGCTTACTTTTGTAATCCCATCATGGCCAATAATTTTGTATTCTTAAAAATATCTCAACAACACATATCACTACATTATTTCAATTTTGTTGATGGATGTAAAACTATTCACCATCACCAAAATTGTATGCTCTCTTCTCAAGAAATTTTTTATTACTTTTATTTGCATGCTATCTCAGCATAATTAAGTGTAATGACATAAATTGTGGGGAGTGAAAGATTATGTATTTGTAAAGTTTTATATAATTTTGTATTCACAAAAATAATAATGAGTATTAGCAATTGTATTTTAATAAATAATTTGTCCATTAGTTAAAAATTATATATTTATATTAAATATTTAAATTCTATAAAAATTAGTTGAAAACATTGATTTTTAGTTCTTTTATTTTTTAATCAACATTTTCAAGTATTATACTTTCCTTTGCTAATGACGGCGTGGTTCGGTGGTTAAGTTGCTTGGTTGTAGTGGCGGCCACTAGAGTTCAAACCCCTGCTAGGCCAATGAGCTCACAAGGCTTTACACCTTCACTGGGCCAACGAGCTCATGGGTTTGAAGTGTTCTTGCTAGGGGATGAGGTCCCCCATGTTGTGGCCTCACCGGTTCATTGCTCTGGGCAAAAGCATTTTTTTGGAGTGGGAGTGTGTGTCATACCAATGTCGCCAGTCACGTTAAAAAGTTTACTAGGTGCATTATCTTTTTATAAAAAAAAGTATTATATTTTAAGCATATATTATTAAAGGCCAGAGCATCACACTTTAAGTTTACCACTCTCTATCTTCTTTTCTTGATAACAATTTTATTGAACATTTAATTATTATAAATCATTTAAATTACATTACAATTCTTACCAATAATTAATATTATTAAATATTATTATTACTATTATTAAACATTCATTATACTAAGAGGACACTTTGTGTCCATTAAGCATTGGGCTTACTCAATTAAAACACCAACCATGAACCATGGTAGCAAAAGACATTCACATTCAGAATTCAATCTATTATATTTATAATATTGTATTTTAAATTGTTAGATTATTTCTATATAATTAATATTTAATATTTAATATTATATATTGAATGTCTATTAATATTAAATATTATTAAATATTAAAAGGTTGTAAAATGATTATTATTAATTATTATTATTTTTTATAAGAAAAATCTAAAAATTAAAAATTAATTAATATTTAATATTTAATATTATATATTCTAGCTAAATCTACTTCCATAGTTAAAAAATTATACTCAATTTACCCATTACACATTAAAATACAATAAACAAACATAAAAGAAACTATAAATAAATAAGTTGAATCTAATTTTGAATGCTCCACAAACCCTTATTATTATTACTATTATTATTATTAAGGAATCAAATGGCAATGCAAAACATTTATTATAGTAAATAAATGTCATAAAAGGAAAAGTCGTCTCATAAAGGGAAAAGCCGCCTTGGGGAATGGACATGACTACTTGAAAGGGATGCAACCCTTTAAGATGTCTATTAATTAAAAAATAATTAATTAAATATGCCCCCTAGTTATCTCTTAAATGCACCATGGATAAAAAAAGTGGACCCACAGGAGGTAACCCATCCCAAGAGTGCTCTCACATGTGTACGATTAACATTAAAATTCTAAAATGGATTCAATGACAAATACTAGTGCAAGAGGGACCCTTTTGAAGTAGAGTGGTCTAAGTCTCTCATCTAATTCTATTTTTACAAAGAAAAACCTCAAAGGACTTATGATTCCTTAAACAAATTAGATCCCTTGGGATGTGCCAAAGTTCTTGATTTGCAAAGCAAATCTCAAACTTATGTTGGACTACCTACATCAACATCGAGATTCAATTTCTTTAATAAGAGGTACTTGTCCATCTTTAATACAAGTTAGAATCTCTTCGTTTTGACACCCTTTCTAGAGTCACAACCTTACTCGATGTCAATTTGAGTAATGCTTCCCAGTCATCAAATTTAATCCTTTTGAAGAAAGGGACTAAAAATTTGACTCAATAACATTTTGACCTAAGGTGATTGAAAAACTTAATACGAATGCTTGCAAATTTGATGGGTATAATTGGTAGCTTATTTTATAGAACTTTATTAAAAAACATATTCTTGGGAATATCTCCTTCATCTATGCTTAGTCATGGAGGCATTTATGTAAATTAATGTTATATTTTCTTTATGTAATGTTAAATTTATGTAAAACGCTATAAAAATTTCAATGAAGAATATTAAAAGGTTTTTGTAAGGCTACCTAACCTATGCTAGGGATTTTTGTATGCATATATCTAGGCCATCAGTTCCATCAAGTTAATTGCTTCTTCTGCCATTGATGTCCTTTAATTTTACCCTGTTAAAAGAATCTAACATCATCATCTTTCAAGACGTGTGTTGCTAGCAAAAGAACAACGATCCTAATTCCAGCAAGCAGCAACATTTTGGCATTAAGATTAGCCTTCGATTTGTTTAAGGATAGGAAGTCATTGTTAGGCATACAAATATCTACCTTGGCAGATTGACGGTTAACATTGTCTTATAAGCATGTAAGACGATTGAAGTTACATCAGCCATTCAATTTCATTAGATTATATCATTTGTTGATAATATTTTCCTATGCACGCCAAACAATATTTTCCCATCTTTTTGTGTGCCAGTTTCTCTTTATTTATTATAGATTTCCATTGTGGCTTTTGTTGTTTTTCATCACCATATTCAAATTTTCATCACCGTGATCATGTATGTTATTCTCTAGTTCACCTGATCCACGTTTAAATTCACGCTGGGAAATTTTCTAAACTCATCAATTGCTCTCACACTATAAAAAAATGTGTTAGAAGAAGCCTCATGTCATTTAAATGTCCCCCATTGAATACCTTGGGATTTCTGTTTGTTTTTCAAAGGAAAAGGAAAGGGAAAAATGTTGAAAACAAATAAATCAAGCAAGCATATCAAATTGCAAGATCTAAGGTGAGATGACCATTGACAATGGATGTTGCATCTATCAACTTTACACTATCTGTGTATTTGAACTCTTCTCATGTTAAGGCTCTTTTAATACATGCTCGAACACCATCATGCTTCCCTTTTCCATGTCCAGCTTCAAAGAAATTCTATAGATGTTGAACACCACTCATTATATGCATCCTACTCAACCAATAAAACCATCTATAAATTCTTAAATTGTGATGCAAAATTATCTAACCATATGATATGCTGACCAAACATGATGTTCTTGCTACTCAAATTACCATAAAACATATGAAATAAATCTTGCACAAACATTGTAGAATGTGTGTAATCATAACTAATATAAAAATCATACTCACTCAATATCTTTCTATCTTCCTCTATAATATCAAGTGCATGAATGAATGCTATATGCACAAATATAGCAACTTGAGTGGAGTTGTAGTACTGTGATTGAACCTCATTATGTGGTTATAGTGTATAATTATCTGCAAAGTCTACAATTGGCATGGTTGTATGAAGAGGAAATGTGTCCTTGCATAACTTGAATTTCAAGTCCAACCATCAAGCTCTATGTGTATGCCTTGCATACTCATACACTATCTTTTTCTCAAAAAATAGGCATAAATGTAGATAATGGTATTTCTTTACTCACCAATTCATATATTTTTGCCTCTCTACCATATTTTAGAGTATATGCCACTAACATATTTCCAAGAAGGTACTAATTCATTTCCAATTGCATGTGTATTTGTTGGTGTATAACTCCATGAGTTAACACTAACTTAATCATAGTTAGGCGACTTATAGCACATGCCAATTGACATTTTCAACTTGGTGAGTTGTTTGTAATAGGTGTCAATAGACTTGACATATCACCTCTATTTCCTAGGGTAGTTACGCTATTCTCTTTCTTTGAGTATCACCACCTATCCTTGTTTCATGGAGAGTTGGGTATGCAACCTCTACTATTTATACTTGTTATTTGTTAATACAAATTGTTCGTTCTCACTTGTAATCTTGTGTTTGATAGTCTTTCCATGATCTTGGTTCTCACATAGTATCAGAGCACTTTGGTCAGCATCAAATCTTGTTTTCTTGTTGTGCGAATTGGGTTTGCATCTCTATGTTTTTTCTTCATTTCGGTTGTTTTCTATTTAACATTTTCGTGTGCTCTTATTGTCTTGCAACACCCACATAGGGCAGTGTGGATTCTCGCTTACAAGTGCCACATAGGCCGCATTGGCCAAATTTGTTTGAATCTCACAGACGACATCCGGAGTGGCCATATAGGCCATTTTTTACAAGCATCGACAGCGGCTCCAAAAGCCAAAGTAGAGATAATCCTGAGCAGCCACAAAAGGTTGAATCTACACTGCATTTGCAGTGACCAAAAGGCTGATGATGGAAATCAATCACAGAGACCAAAAGACCGATAGTGGAGGGCATACGCAAAGGCCACGAAGGCCGACGAGGGCCACTATACGAGCACCACCCTTAGCTCATTCCACAACCAACAAAGGAGTCAAAGAGGCCACACAGGCCAGAGACACCACAGTCCTAAAAGGACCCCTCATCAGTGAATATGTGGGTGTCCAAGCACCACACATGGTGGTCAACACCACTGTACCACCTGCATTGTTATGGTCAGCGCTTGAAGTGCTCAACCTTAGACTGCCAATGGCCCAACACACCCAACAGTCACCATTGACTGCACCTGAAGGCATTCAAATGCCCTTGAGGGCCCCACCTGACGGCGACCAAATAAGAGGGAAAAGCTTTTTGAAAAAGTTTTTTTATTTGTCATGGTTGTTAAACTTAATGCCATATGTATTGGCACTATTCATTTGTATTTTATATTCAAATGTTGATGTAAGAAACTAGGGGGTGACATCATCAAAGATAAAAAGCCAAGAAGGGGGGGCAAAATTTTAAGATCTAAGCCCTTAGTCACATGGGTAAATAAGATCTTGGTTGCGCTCTACCATAAGGGGCTTAAATTTCTCCCTCATACACAAGTTTTTTTTCCCTTCACTCTTTGTATGCAAATTTTTTTTCCAAACACATTGGAAAATTATTTTCTGGAAGTGTGTTTTTTTTGCATATGCAAAATTTTTGAAGGGCCATAACTTTTGCAAATTGACTCGAAATTGAGTCATTTCTTTTGCAAAGTTGGTTATTTTTTCGTCCTCTATCCAACAAAGTTGATATAGCACTATCATTATAAAGTTCCCGATCATGCTTTTTTTGGGAGACAATAAGCACTCATTCCATTAATTGTGCAATTTGGGGAGAAATCAAACAAAGGGGAAAAATCAACTCAAAAGATGTAAACAGGTTGTAACATTACAAATTGAATCGCATTGATTCTTACCTCATTCATATGTACATGCATATGCACATCCTTGTCTTTAGATTTTTTTAACATTTCTTAGACCTACATCATGGTCTTTATCCTTTAAAACACTACTTACTTCAATTGGTTTGCTAAAATCTCTTGAAATCAAGAGAAGGGCAAGTTTTACAACTTCTACATGCTTCAGAAGTTCTACATATCTACATCACAATTGACATCGGCATCATCATCTTCTAGGGGGCTATCTAGTCCTCTCTCTAGTTTCTCTCTTTTTGAAGGAAAGTTTTTTCCCACAGGGTTTTCTTTCTTTCTCCATTTTCTGAGAGATACCTTTGTATATGAGTACCTAAATGGTGCACTGCTGAGACTCATCATTCATAAACTCACCTAAGATATGCTTAAGGGGGGTGTTGGTGTATAACTCCATGAGTTAACACTAACTCAATCATAGTTAGGAAACTTATAGCACATGCCAATTGACATTTTCAACTTGGTGGGTCATTTGTAATAGGTGTCAATAGACTTGACACATCACCTCTATTTCCTAGGGTAGTTATGTTATTCTCTTGCTTTGAATATTGCCACCTATCCTTGTTTCATGGAGAGTTGGGTATGCAACCTCTACTATTTATGCATGTTATTTATTAATACAAATTGTTCATTCTCACTTGTAATCTCGTGTTTGATAATCTTTCCATGATCTTGGTTCTCACAGTATTCTCCATGTGTACATAAGTTCTCAAATCTGGTAAACCACTGCAACTATCACATGTTCCATGCAAACATGATTTCTTATAAAACAACTGTCCATCTACTCTTTCAAAAAAAATGATTGAAATAAAATCTCTTTCCAAGTTAGGTGGAACTTCTATCATACACTCCTACAAAATATCATTTAGTTGTCCCACAATATTGTGTCTCACATATGGAACATCCTAATTTTTGCCTTAAATCACATATTTTTTAGAAAAATTAATGATTTAAGCCTTGATGGGTTCCATCTAAAGGGTTTTAAATTAAACGAGTTAGATAAAATGCCCTTAGATCAAACCCCCTTGGATAGAACCCTCGTAGTCTTAAATGAAACCCTCGATGGAGTCTCCTCTGCACCTATCAAAATGTTGATAAAAACCAACTTTCCTTCACCTTTTGGGGAGGTCAACTAAAGTCATTTATAAATTATATTTTTTATTTGTGTATCCCTTTGTATATACTTTCCAAAAAGTATAATTTTGAATAATTTAATTTGATTATTTTATTTATTTTCTATTTTCTACTGAACATAAGTTTTTCACTGAACAACAAGGTCTCTATTCCACACAAGAAGAAAAATTAAAAAATAGAGAAAAAAATTCTACAAAATATCTATGCCCTAGGTATTGATGTCCTTGTTTCAACAAAAATAAATAGAGAAAAATTTTGATACGTACAAAACAAGTTATGTGTTACAACATAAACTTGTGTCCAAATTATAATTAATCTCACTTCAAAAATTAATTAAAAACATGTAACAAAAAATTATGAAAATATATCCATGCCCTAGATATTGGTGTTACAAATCTATATTTTAAAAATTAGAATTTTATCCTTTCTATAAAAAAATTTATGCATTACAACATAAACATCACTTTTTAAAAATGTTGTTTACTATAAAAGCAAGTTATTAAAAATTACATAAACAAATTCACAATTTATTTTTTAATTATTTAAAAAATATAAATTTAGATTCTACACACAAAAATCACTAGTTTGCATCATATTTGAATTCTTAATGGTTTAGCTATTATAGGTGTCAAAAAGTGAAGATTTGGTTAAAAATGTTGATTTCAATGTCCCGCTCTACGAACAAAAAGTATGCAAAGATACACATATTTATTGAAAACATCATAATGCATAGAAAAATCCATGTGAACTCTACAACAACAAGTGCATGTGTGATTTATCTCGACATAAAAAGGTTTTCCCATTTAAAACTACCTTTGACTAATTTGAATTCAAGGATAACTCTACAAATTTGGAATAAAATTGTGTTTGAGTCATATCCAAAAACTTTGATGTTGCTCATAGTTTTGACAACCAATTCTCCTTTTTACAACATATCTTTGATTAGGAGATACTCTTGTATTATTTCTTTAAAATTCTTCAATTAGGGATTTAAGGCTTCAACTGTGGCTTTATATTTTCATGGGAGTCTACTAGAAAATTCCCATAGTTTATTGTTATTTGAGTCCTCAAATCTTTAACACCTCCGAATGGATTTCATCAATCCTTTTATACTTATCTTTAGTGTTTGACTTGTTTTTCTTATCAAGTGAGATTTCTTTGTTGATTTCTCACTATAGTTGATGTAATGACAAGTCATGTAGCATTACTATCTTTGGTGTGTGAGGTGGAACCAATGCTTTGATAGGTATTGATTAGATTTTTTACAATAGATTTTTCACTATTGTTATTTGATGTTCTTAGACCAAGAATCTTTGTGATTGATGTCAGAGCATCCGGATCCACAAGCAATGAACATCACCCAAAAATATTTTAGGTTTTCAGTTTCTATTTCTGTTCAGTTTTTGTTGTGCTTTGTCTTCTTTTGTGTTGGTTTTGGTCTTTTGCTTCAGGAGGCAAATTCATGTAAATTCATCCAAGTTAAGAGCATTATCATGTAGAAGAGCCAATTGGGTATCTCTAGTTCCAATTTGGTGAAATTTGGCTAAAGATTGGCTAAGTTATAGCTAGTCAACAATTTCTCTGATTCACCAATTGTTCAGTTTGCCGATGGGTGATTTCTCTTATTTCTTCGATAGTTCGTAAGTTCTTCAAGTTGTTGAAAGGGAGTTTTCAATCAGCCAAGTTTAAATTTTGTGAACTTCATCGGTAAATGCTTAGGTTTGTGAACCTTTCAGTTCACTGGTAATCAACTTCACCAAGAAGAGCTTTGAAGGTTGGAACCAAGGTTTCTTTGATTCATGGGATAGGAATATCACTGATAGAAGAAAAGTTCTAAGACTTTGGCCAGTTCCCAAGTTCTAAAAGTTGTCAATTCACCAACAAGCTTATGAACGGAGTTTTTGAGAAGAATACAGAGTTCAGAAAAGATAAGTTTTGATGATAAAAGAGGTTTAACTTGATATCAGCAAACCTTTCTTCTTGTGAAGTAGTTCATGGTTTTAGAAAATTGCTAATATGTTGACAAGGTTCAGGAAAGGCAAGTTTTTCTGATAAAGGGCGCTTGATGGCTAAAGGCTTACACCGGAAAACATTTAGTTCGTGAAATTACTACTTCATCGATAACATCCATGTTTTGAAAAAATCTATTTTTACTGATAGAGGCAACATAAGACGATACAAGGACTCTGAAGTTTGCAGAAAGCTATGGATGCTAATAAGGTAGTTCGTGTGAATCCTTTTTCACTAATATAAGGAGATTTAAAGTCTAAAAAGGTCCAACATCGCTGATGTTTGGGACTTGATGGTTTATAAGAGTGTTTGGTTGTTGAAAGAGAGCTATAAGGGAAGAACACCATAGCTCATGGAGAACCTGTTGACCGATGGATTTACAGATGAGGGATATTAATAAAGAGAGATTATTTCAGTAATTGCATGATATCTTTATTAATCTATTCTAGTAATTTGAAGCATCAAAATGGCCATTGTGATACCTGTCTGTTCGGTTCCATAACTAAATAACTCCATAACTATTTCAACTTCCACTCAGGACAAATAAAAGGCAAGTGTCATTCTTGTTTGGGTAGATTTCTCATAGGGAGATTTCTTAGAGCAGATTCTGGAGGAGAGAGATTCTTCAGGAAGGGAATTCCTTAGGGAAGGGGAGGAATAGAGGTGATCTTGTTGTTGATTAAGCATTTCACTCAGCATAGAAGGGTTTGGTTATTCCTTGCATGGTAGAGGTGGAATGATGGTAGATTGGGGTGATATTTATATTCATTGGGTGGCAATTTGGTGCTATAAGCACATAATCGATCGGGTATTGCATTGTAAATCCTGAGGCTAAGGCCTAGAAGGCCAATATGTTTGTAATTACTGGTATTGTGAATTTTAATAAAATAGTTTCAGATTTATTTATGATTTTATGTTTCTGTTGTGTTCTTGAGCTACGTGATTGGGTTACCTGATAAGGTTCCATGGTCATGACTACACCAATGATTGTCCTAAACTTAATATTTTTCATCATTTTAGCAAACAATTGACATCTTCCTATTTCACTTATGTTTTCAAAAAACACTTTCCATATCTTGTTCAAATTTCTTCTACAAGTATGTCCAGGAATCTTATCAAGCATTGGTTTTAGAATATTCTTGTCAATTTCAATCAAAAACTTAGGCTTTTTACACAAAATTCTAAGAGGTGTTCTCAAAGGAAAACTTGAATCATTAGATAATTTTTTTCTCATTCAACACTTGATCAAATGGTGTAACATCTATATTCACATTTGGAAATTCATCATAATTTTCAATCAGTGATTCAATATTTTCTACAATATTAAATTGAGATGGCAAAGATGACATGCCTTCAACTCCTGCTTTCAATTTCTTACTTGCACAATTTTTTTGCATTTGTTCCCTTTGTTTCTCCAAATCCTTTTCTCTTTGATGATTCATGATCCAATTCAATTGGAAAGGATGGTTGATCTTCATTTATGGAGTTCAATTTCTTATTTTCATGAAGTTGTCTCATTCATTCTCTTTTCTTTGCATTCTCATCTTCATGTTCCTCCGATTTTTGAGTTTTTGGTTATTTCCTTGGCATGATATTGAATTACTTATGAATCTAAAATAAATGATCAAAAAGATACAAACAATAATTGACAATTTATCAAATTCAAATATAAAACATGCAATTAGGATTTTTTTTGTCAATGTATTCCAATTCCTCAAAACATGAAAACAATGATTTGCAATATCAAATTTGATTTAAAAACATGTGATTGGATTATTCTACATTGATACAAGAACAATAAGTAAAATAATTTTGTCAACTAATGATATTAGACCCTCAAAAGCATCAAAAGTGTGTTTGTATGTCAGAAAAAAGCATAGAGTAGGGGAATAAACACAAAATGTGGGTCCAAAATCAAGTGATGTGCATTATTGTAGGTCATCACTCAGCATTTTAAGTGATCTAAAATGTGAGTGCATTATAACATGAGAATGTTTTTCACTACTTTGGGAAATTCCAACCCTAAGGGTTGGATTTGCCTTGGGCATCCAACCCAAAGGGTTGGACCTATCTTTTGGGTGCCAAAAATGTGCTTTCAATAAAACATAAAAAATCAACTAAATCTCAAGCATGCTCTCCATCAGGTTTACATGTTTTTCAATGTTAATATAAAAAATGTCAGGATGACTTCAAGTTTTTTATTATCTTTCTAACAATGTATTTTTTTCTAAAATCTGATAACATTAAGGTTTCCATCTTCAATTTCTTTTTCTAATGTGTTTTTTTTGTAGAAATCCTATATATAGTATTTATAGTGTCTTTTTTTGCGTGTTCATCAAAATTTGAAAGAAATTACATTTTTAGATTATAGACTCTATTCTATACACATTGAATTTTTTTTAATTTTTTTTTTTCAAAAAAATAGCAAGGATTACGCTCAAATTTGCATTTTTTAAGATGTGTCTACTTTGAAAATTCATTAAAAATAATATGTTCATTAAAAAATTAGCAAAAAAGTAGGCATAAACTACGTGATGTTAGCTAATTTTCCACCAAAGTGATTTGTGAAATACTTAAAAAAGTCAACATTTTAGAGGGAGCACACCAGGTGCTATGTTATATTTTTCTAAAAAAATATAAGCACTTTTTGTGCTCCCCCTATTTGAACCTCTTAATCTCCAAAAAAATTTTAAAAAAATAGTAGTTTAGAAACTAGATTTTGAGCACTACAAATCTTGTTCCTATCACATCTTCTAATTTTGAGCATGGCTATCTTCAATTTCTTATCCAAGATTAATTTTTCCTAATGTCAAAAAAAAAGTAGCCACTTTTGACCCCCTTTTGGTCCCCCATTTCATTGCACATACCCCATTTAATCCTATAGTTGCTCCTATCCATGTTGTACTCAGAATTTAATTCCTTCAAATCTATTTTTTGGTTGGCATTAGGGTTAGGCTAAACACAGTCCTGATTAGCTCCTTTCCGAATGTAAAAACTTTTCTCCCATTGGCATCCCTAAGTTGCCTCATATTTGAGTCATATTTAACATTAATGGTATGGATGAGGTAATGAAATAAAATAATTAGGCACTACCAACCTACCTAAATCAAATATTCATATTTACAGAGAGGGATAGGCCTCTTGGCATGCCTACAATAGTATTGGAACAATTCTGATATGGTGGATGGAATAACTACATCACAAACATGTTTTGCATTGTCATACAACCTATTTAACAAAACACCACTACCTTGAAGTTATTTCCACTTCTTAGCTGGCCTAGGTAATTATTCTATTATATCTTGGGACAATGGTCTCTTAGAATGAGAAGTCATTCGTTATACAAAAAGGTTTAAGTTTTATAAACTAAGTTAGGGTTTTGCAAGTTTATGCTAACACAAAAACTAAATGCCAAAAAAATTGCTTATGCTAGATAGAACTTATATACTAGTTAAATGCCCTTTAGCACACACCCTTATTCTGGCAACTTTGATATAATAAAATTTATTGCACATGTAGAAGCTTCTTAAGGAACTAGACTATTTTCCCTTTTTCAAATTGCAATCTTTAGTTGTGCAGAGCTTCAATGGAGACATAGATGGTAGAACAACCTCAATCTCTAGTTACAACAACTTCAATTTCCAATCCGGACTTCTTTGGCTTTGAATAATGGTCCCATTATGTCAAAAACAAAACATTTATAGATACATCACCCAATGTTATGTAGTTATTTCTTCTCAACTTTGATAAGACTACCTTGCATGAAGCTCAACCTTAATGAATGGCGTAGAGGGAAGGGCATTAATATATTCAAACTTTGCATAAAACACGGCCATTGATCTCCCTCGAGGAAATGATCAACGACCATCACATATTGCAATTTTGGAAGTTGTACCATATTCAAAAGTGTGATGTACTGAATTCTTGTAATGCAATAATACTTCTCCATGTGTTCCCCTGATGACATCAACTCGCTTGGATTTAACACAGATAATTTTACCAGTGACATGGGCCAATCAGGACAAAACTTATACGCACTCGAGAACATAGCTAGAGTAGTGACTTGGCCCCAACTTGGAAAATAACTTGACACCTGGCCACTTTTAGCATTTGAAAATATCACCACTATTGGATTTGAGTGACTCAAGATCAATGATCATCACATATTGCATGGATGAGAGTGAGCCCATCACTGAAATTGTGATGTGAAGATCTTGTGTGATGGAATAAAATATTTTCATTGATACATTATTAAATTTAAGTAAAACATAATATATAATATATATAAAATATAATTTATAATTTATATAATATAATAAAATATTTAAATATTCTAATTTATCTAACAAAGTTTACCTTTAAAAGTTTTAGGAGATAATGCAATAATACTTCTCCACATGTTCCCCTGATAATGTCAACATGGTTGGATTTGACATGGAGGATTTTACCACTGACATGGGCTAGTCAAGACAAAACCCATATGCACATAGGAACATAGCTGGCATAGTGACTCTGCCCCACTTTCGCAAACAACTCAACACCTAACCACTTTCAATATTTAAAAATATCATCAGTGATGGATTTGAGCGAATGAAGATCAATGGTCATCGTACATCACATGGATGAGAGTGGGACCATCATTGAAATTACATGTAAAGAGCTTGTGTAATGTAATAAAATGTTACAACCTATATATTATTAAATTTAAATAAAATATAATAATATAATGTTGAACACATAGATATACTAAGACGAGGGGTGAATCAGTATTCAATCCAATGTAAACAATTAACCCATATGAAGCAAAAGAACAAATACACACATGACACTAGATTTACGTGGAAACCCAAGATGGGAAAAACCACGATGAGCAAGCTGCTTGGATCTACTGTCCAAATCCATCCTCGCAAATGAAAAGTGATGTATACAATAAGTTTTATGTACACCAACCCAAAGGAGAGAAAAATCCCCTGTTTTATGAGCTCCAACTCAAAGGAAGCTTCAACTCCCTATACAAAGTTTTATGGGCTCTAACCCAAAGGAAGCAACAACTCCCTAAAGTGCTACAACACTTACAAGATGAGGCTCCAACCTCTCCTCTAAAACTTTCAACTAATTCTAACACATTTGTAACATCAATTTGTTAAGATTTTGACATCCTTGACATATTCTAATGACTTAACATCTCCACACTATCATCTTCTACTATCATCTTGATCTTTCAACTGAATCTAATGGCTCAAGAAACCTCCACCAAAGCTAACTCTATTGGAGGTTTTACATTATAGTTGTCAAAGTTATTTTTCTATCTTCTAGATTATTTTTTTATTTGTACTAGTCATATATCTTTTCTATCACATGTAACAATCTTCAATTCTTCATATATATAATCTGCAAGCCTTCTAAACTTCATCTTTGTCGGCCTTAATGTAACGTGTATCATGAAACATGTAATTGTTATTACTTGTCAGCTCCCAAATCACTTATCCTTTCATACATTGGCTCCAGACCCTATGCAGTACCAAAGAAGAGAGATATTATCATGTGGTTCATGCCACAAACATTATATGACCTTCAAAACCTTCTCATGCACTCCTCTTTTTGTTTAATGCTTCAGCTTGCTGGCACAAGCAATCAAACTTTGATGCCAGTATCCCTTACACAGTCTAGTCACACTACCTTGACATAGAACATTAAAAAACATACTTGCGATACTTTATATCCTTTCAAGCCTGAACATATCATTCTTGTACCTTTTCTTTACATAATCTCTAAATCGCCAAGTCATACATGCATATGCGGTCAAATGTGGCAGCTTTAAGTTTCATACCTAATCACTTTACATTGTGATAACCCTTTTTTCAATCTGCTAACTCTAGATGTCCTTGAAGTAGTCCATATGCTTTGAAACTTGGATCATACATACCTCACACCCATATTTAGCTATCCTTCAAACCACAAGGTCATATCTTCATTTGTGGTAGAATGTGGTACAGTCTCTTGTGCTTCTGCAGTGCAGTTCCTTGTGCCTTTGACCTTTTTTATGACTTAGATGTCCAGTTTCCTTCATATCCCATGCAATGTTTTTCATCAAATAACATTATATGTAACAATGCAACAAGCATGACTTCATATTGTCAATGCAAGATATTAATCAAAACACTTTGACAACTTTCACCCGTCCATGAACATCAGAAGATAAGGTACAACTATGTATAGATGATACTAATCCCTTCTTATGTTCTTGTCTTTCATCATCAAGTCTTTCACAACATAACTCCTCTGATCATCACTCCTTTGACATCAATGACAACATATGCAACAATCTCCCCCTTTGTCATTGATGGCAACATTAACCTACTATTCAAATTTTCTCCCCCTTTGACATCAAGGGAAAAAAGTCACTGGTCTTCCTTTGTACTAACCAAACATACAAGCTTCCCTTATCCGTATTATCCCTTACATACCTTTGCAATCTTTTTTTCTTCTTGCTCCTCCTTAGAGGTAATTGTTGTCAGTCTAGAATACATAGCAAAATAGTTCTATCCTCCATCTTTCTTACAATACATATAGGTTATGTATAAAACTTGGTAAAGTGGCCTATCTATATAAAATGTCAATGCTTATCCCAGTTCTATCATCTGCATACTTCTTGTGGTAGCTTAAGATAGTATTTATCTACTACTCTACTTCAAAATTTTCTCTTGTCTTCAAGACATGTTTTATTTAATTCAATGGAAGAATGTTCTTATATATAGCCTTCAACTGGACCAGAGAAGTGTCCCATTGTTTCTAGTTGTTTTTGTCAAAATTTGGATTTGCCTTTCTAGTTGTACATAGGAGTCCTCTTCCTCTTCTAAAGAAGATGGTACCTAAGTCTTCTAAGCTACATTATTTGCCTCTGTCAAAATTCCAGTCAATGAGGCTAACCTTAAGCTTACCACCTCTCGCAGTTGTTTGATTTGACCTTTGATTTGTTCCCTTTGGTTTTGTAACTACTGCAGCTAGGAGTGTAATTTCTCTATTTGTGCCCTTATGGCTCCATTATTATCTTGTATCAGATCATATGTATTGGCCACTTGTGTAATCTAAGCTTCAATTGCATCTATTTGATCTTTTAAACTTTTGGTAGTCACAAGCCATTGTAGACAAAATTGGTACAACAATTTTGCTTCCTTAATGTAGTTTTGAATGTTCTTTATATTTTCTTGAGCTTTGATATGTGCCTTTACATATTTAGCTAAAGTATCACCCATCCTCTTGTTGTACACTTGTTTAGATATCTTCTTCTCTACTTGCTTCTCCAAGAAAGAGGAATGTACTTTAAAGGATTCCATTAGTTGCTTCAATTGTTGTGTTGAAGGCAGAGTTGAATCCCTTTTTACTTTCAGAATTTCATTTTATATTATGTTAATTGCTTCTACTAAAAGCTCTATGCCTTGAACTTGTTGTAAAATCTCCTCTCTTATGGAGGAATGAAAGATCTCTCCCAATTGCAATTTGTGAAGAGAAAAAATACTGGACAAATTGACTTGTCCATCAAAGATAGGTAATTGCAATAGCTGAGGAGTTCCCAAAGGCTGAATTTGCTTTTGCTATGCTAGAAACTCTTTAATAGAGTGAATAGGACAAGTAAAGGAAGATGCTTCCTAATTTACCTGAGAACTCTCCCCTATGTCTGGTCTGACCTACTCCTCTTGTCGGTCTTGTTGATGCTACTGATATGTATTGTGTGGAGAAGACTCAGTGTTGTGTGGAGGAAAAGTTTGTTGTTGTTCCACATTTTTAATAGCTTCTTTCACCCCTTCAAATATCTTCTTTGTTACTTCCTTAGTTTCCTTTTGAATTTTGGCTCTGTCATCCTATTCCATGCTCATTAGGGTATCTACCCTATGTTTGGTCCTCAACTTTGAGCTTGCATTTGTGACAACTTATCCTTTTCCTCTTGAGAGATTGTAGCACTAGCTCTATCTAAGACTTGATGTCTCAACTCTTCATCCATTTCTAAAGATTTTTCACTCCTTTATGTCAAGGCCTGAGCTAGGCTATCTAGAACTTTTTAAATTATTCCATTCAAAGGATTATTGTATTTGATCATATACATGATCACAACATTCTCTATGGTACTCTGATCTGCAAGAGATACTTCCAGATGTAATTCAACAGTCTCCATCTGTAGTCCATGATGTACAATTCCATTGAAAATGGCCTCTAACTAAAGAGGATCTTGTGGAGGAGCCTTTGGAGGTGTTACTAAATGTTTTCTTCTTTTTCTTGTGTAGCTTAGAGGTTCCTTCCTCCCCTTATTCTTCCTCTTCAATGACTTCCTCTATTTGGACTTTCTTCTTCTTGGTTTGCTGGTTTGGCCTTAGATGCTTCTTATCTTTAGTTTTCATCTGCACTAAGGTTTCTAAGGAAACCTTCCTTCCAGTGGAAGTTGTTTGTGTTGAGGAGGAGAGTTGTGGAGCACTTGCAATAGCAAAAGTGGATCTACTATTCCTTCTTGGCATTTGGGAAGAGGTGGCAGCTTGCGGATTAGTAGGGATAGGTTGAGGATCCTTTGCACAGGTTTGTGATGAGGTTTTGCCTTTTGGTGGTAAACCCCATTTCTCATGTATTTGTTTTCTGTGTTTCTCAAGATGCTCCTCTGCATTCTTTTTTTTCATCTTGTCCCTTATTTCTTTGTAGGTCCCAAACCTTTGTGTTGTAGCATCCTTACATTTGCTTAGAAGATTATCAGCACATGCTTGTATTTCTTCCACAGAGAATTCATAAGGTAGTCTAGGTATCCAAGTAGTCTTGGTTCTACTGCTTCAATGTAGGTGAAGTCTTTGTCAACCAAGAAGATAATGTGTTATTTGTGTTGTCTTACCATATTGTATGGTATCCTCTCTCTTTCTTGCATATTAGTTTGTAGAGTTTTGAAAAACCCCCAATACATAATGCTACAATTCTTTGAATCACTGAAACCCCTATGAATGTGATTTTTGATTTGTACAACCACAGAGATATGTTGTTGCCAAACCTTCCCCTTGAAACTAGGTAATCCATTGAGAAAATAAAATATTAGGTAGATGATGAGAGTTCCATACTTGAAATTATAATTTGATTCTTTTGTTCGCTTCAAATTCTCCATTAGTTGTTCTCTCATGACCTCACAAAGGTCAAAGTCCTTTCCCTCCTTCATCATCTAATATGCGGTATGAATTGTGGTACCAAGGTCAATCCTTCTTTGTTTACATAATAAAACTTGTATGCAATGCTCCTTGTGGAATACTGGAACCCTGGATCGGTTATATAATTCACACTTAGGGTTCTCTTTTCAAATTTTGCCCCAATCAACTCCGTAACCTTGTAATGCAGACAAGACCATGGGGTTTTATCAAACTACCCAGTCATGCAGCTAGTAACAATGGAAGCACAAATTCATTCCCAAATCTGAAACTATTTTATTAACTTCAAAAACATCAGCATTTACAAATCCATTGGCCTTTCAAAGCTTCAACATTAAACATTACACTGCAATATTCAATCAATAATGTGCTTACAACACCAAAACACTTTCCAACGAATATAAAGATCACCCACAATCTACTATTGTACCACCTTTGTTCTGTGAGGAACAACTACTGGCACCATCTACATTGAGAGGAACAACCACCACCTAAACAAGAATGACAATCACCTTTTACTCTTTCCAATGGAAGTTAAACAGTTATGGAACTGAATAGACAAGTATTCAAATAGCCGCATGACATTTCAAATTATCAAACAAATTAATGATAATACTATTTGACTAATAAAATAAACATCCCTTAATAAAGTCCCATATATCAGCAATGTGGAGCCTTTTCAAAATTTAAATCTCCTTATATCAGTTGTCAGAAAAATTTCTCTTCCATGAACCAAAGAAGTCTTTATCAGCAATATCAAACTTCCACGAACTTCAAAGTCCTTCCCCATAGCTCAAGCCATCTGAGTTCTTTAGTCTTGGAGACACAGTTGGAAAAAATGGTACTTTACGTACTTAAAGGTTCACTGACTCACTCTATTGGTGAATTATCACATTTGCAAACCAAAAGGTTTTTTGATACAAAGTCATAAGCCTTTAAGCTCTTTTATCGACAAAACTCCAATTGCACAAACTTACAAAAGATTCATATAAATCCTTGTTAGTGGATCAGTAATCTCCAAAAATCCCAAACTAGTTGAGACTAAACACTTTCCTTCTATCGGTGATTAATTCTCTCCACGACTAAAGAACTTTGACTTCAACCTTGAAAGCCTTATCGGCAAAGTGAACCCTCAACGAACCTAAGGGTTCATGAGCTAGTAGTTTTTCTAACTAAGTTTGCAATCTTCAAACTTTATTGATAACAAAGAAAACACTCTTCCAAATGCTCTTTAGAGGTTCAATCGAAAATCCATACAATTAGTGAATGGGGTTGTCAGAAAATTAGATGATCGCCAAACTGAATAGTTCTTGAATTAGATAATTTTTTGACTTGTCATAACTTAGATATTTTTCATCCAAGTTTCCCCAAATTGGAACTGGAGGTACCCAATTGGCTTCTCTACATGATAATTCTCTTAACTTGGCTAAAATAATATAAAATTGCCTCTTGAAGCGAAAGACCAAACCAACACAAAAGAAAGACAAAGCACAACTAAAACTAAACTGAAAGTGAAACTAAAAATCTGAAATATTTTTGGTTGATGTTGATTGCTTGTGGACCTAGATGCTCATGTATCAGACACGCCAGGTAAGTGAAATGTTCCATGAGTTGAAAAACTCATGAACATTTGAAAGTGCTTGGGGTGGTGATCCCATACTTGTTCTTTATCCAAACCTCCTCTTTATCTATTTGACCTCTCCTCTTCATCACTTGCTGAAATACTTCAACTCCACTTACACTTCCTGGGCTACACCTCTCATGAGACAATTCCAAGTGTTCAAACTATGACTTGTGTTGTTTCCTCTCCAAACCACCACTTCCTTTTTCAATACTCACAATCTTCACACTATTGGTCATAGCCTTATGTTGTTGTTTCACACAACCAATACCATTCCCTTTATTTTCAATTGTAGTCCCCTTCATTGGACCCCTCATTGAGTCACTCACAATCTCTCTTGTCACATGTACCAGTTGTTTGTCATAATTACAATAAACTATCGAGATTCTCTCTTTCACCTATTGTGTCTTCTCTTTGACTGAACTCAATACATACTACTACCCATCTTTCACAATGGTATACAAATTTATTTTACCATCATTAATTATTTCCCTATCAAACTACCAAGGTCTACCCAACAACACATGATAGGCACTCACTAACATAACATCACATAGGACTTCATCCTTATATCACCCAATCTGAAGACTAACCATGCATTATTCCTTTACCACTAATCCATGTTCCTTTTGTAATCAGATAACTTTATAAAGACTAGGATGTTTCCTCTTTTTCAAACCTAGCTTTTCTACCATTTCCTCTGAGACTAGGTTATTAGTGCTACCACTATCTACATTTACTTTGCAACACTTACCTCCAAGCTTGCATACAGTTTTGAAAAGACTTCTCCTTTGAGATGCTTCATCCTTCTTCACTTTTGGTGTTATCAACACTCTCTTGAACATTAAAGACTCCCCTTCTTCAAGTTCTTATGCTTTCAGTGATACCACACTCTCTTCATCTTCTTGTACCATGTTATTTTTGGCCATACTTTTCTTACTCTTCTCCTGATGTAATTGTGGACATTCATAAGCTCTATGTCCAATCTCACCACACTAAAAACACTTTCCAAGGAACCCTTTACTATTGCTACCACATCATCCTGTAGAGTATTCTCTTCCTCTCGCTCCTTGACTTGACTCCTTGTTCCATTTTGAGTTTGATTCCTCTTCCTCTTACATTATTCTGTTGTCTTCTATCTTTTCTTCTTCTTTCAAAGTAAATTGATATGCCTCTTCTAGTGTAGAAATCTTCAGCATACTCATCTCATCTTGTATATTAAATCTCAACCCATTGATATATTTGGATACTTTCTACTTATCCATTTGATGATGCCTAGATCTAATTACCATATTATAAAACTCTTCAGTATAGTCCTTTAGGCTCATATCTTTCTGCTTCAAATTCTGAAGTTTTCTAAACATTTGCAACTCATAATCTCCAGGAATAAATTTATCTTTCAAGCAAATAAACATCTGATTCCAATAGGTTATTCTTGTATCTTCATTAGCCACTCTATCTTTTTGCAACTCCCTCCACTATAAGGCAACATGTCCTTTGAGTTTTGTTTGTGTCAATCTCACCTTCTGAGGGTCATGAATATTTTCATATTCAAAATATTCTTCTAATTCTCCTATCCAATCTATCAATTCTTTGGGATTCAATGTTCTAGAAAAATTAGAAATTTATATTTTGTTACCTCCTCCAACTCTAGCAAGCACTCTCAAGAACTATTCTTCTCCATCATCTACTAGTTGTTCATTTTTTCTTTCTTAATCATCTTCTATAGCTTTTTCCTCATCACCAGCATGATCTTTCGCATAGTCTAGGTTTCTTCTCAATCCAGCAACTAGATTTCTCAACTCATTCCTCATTTCAGCATGAAATTGTTCAAACATTTCCTCCATTCTAGGAATTCTTCTTCTCAGGGCATCTTCTCAAATTATAGATGCTATTGTTTTCTCTCCACACACACTATGGAAACAAAATCCTCCTCTTCTCACAACTTCAACATTTCCTTCAACCCTCAGTAATTACGAGACTCCTCTTCACACCCACAAATACCCTCTCAAGCCCTCTGAGACAATACTTTAAATTTGTCACAACATATCTCCTCCCAGCAAGCAAACCTTGCTCTAATACCACTTAATGGAGTCAAGACCAGGGGGTTTATCAAACTACCCAGTCAAGTAGCCAGTAACACACAACAGAAGAACAAATTCATTCCCAAATCTAAAACTATTTCATTAACTTTAAAGACATTAGCATTTTCAAATACATTTGCCTTTCAAAGCTTCAACATTAAGCATTAGACTGCAATATTTAATCAATTATGTGCTTACGGCACCAAAATTCTTTCCAACGAATACAAAGATCACCCCTAATCTATTATCATCCTACCTCTATTTTGTGAGGAACAACTACTAACACCCTCTACATTGAGCAGAACAACCACCACCTAAACACGAATCACAATCACTTTTATTCTTTCTAGTGGAAGTTAAACAATTATGGAATAGAACAAACAAGTATTCAAATAGTTGCTTGATGTTTCAGATTACCAAACAAATTAATCATAATACCATTTGACTAGTAAAATAAACATCACTTAATAAAGTCTTGTATATCAACAACTTGGAGGCTTTTCAAATTTTAAATCTCCTTGTATCGGTTATCAGCAAAATTTCTCTTCCACGAACCTAGGAAGTCTTTATAGGCAATATGGAACTTTGACAAACTTTAGAGTCCTTCCCCATATCTCAAGCCATCAGTGTTCTTTAGTCTTGGAGACATGATTGACAAAAATGGTACTTTGCAAACTTAAAGGTTCACCGACTCACGCTATCGGGGAATTATCGTGTTTGTAAACCAAAAGGTTTGCTGATACAAAGTCATAAGCCTTTAATCTCTTTTATCAACAAAACTCCAACTACACAAACTTACAAAAGCTTCATTTAAACCCTTGTTAGTGAATCAACAATCTCTAAAAATCCCAAACTGTTTGAGACTAAACACTTTCCTTCTATCGGAGATTGCTTCTCTCCATGACTAAGGAACTTTGACTTCAACCTTGAAAGCCTTATCGGTGAAGTGAACCGTCGGTAAATCTAAGGGTTCGCTAACTAGTACTTTTGCTAACTAAGTTCATAATCTTCAAACTTTCCCAATAACAAAGAAAATACTCTTCCAAATGCTCTTCAAAGGTTCAATTGGCAATCCGTACAATCAGCGAACTAGGCTATCGCCAAGATAGAGGATCGGTGAACTGAATAGTTCATGAACTGGAGAATTTTCTGACTTGTCATAACTTAGCCATTTTTCATCCAAATTTCCCCAAATTGGAACTAGAGGTACCCAGTTTTCTCCTCTACATGATGGTGCTCTTAACTTGGCTGAAATATTATGAAATGGCCTCCTAAAATAAAAGACCAAACCAACACAATTTAAGAAAGACAAAGCACAACTAAAACTGAACTGAAACTAAAACTAAAAGCCTAAAATATTTTTTGTTGATGTTGATTTCTTATGGACCCAGATGCTCCTGCATCACCTTGTCATTCTTGATTGCCTTCATTACCAGTACTGACCTAGCAGAGCATAAACCAGTGATAGCCCTAATTGCATTTTTGGTGATCTAATAGGGTTTGTCAAGATAAATAAATTCATCATGAATTTTTCTTAGGAAAATCCTTACCCAATCATATGGGTCGTAGAAATCTAGGTAATCTTTCCATACATCCAATCTTTTGGTGGCAACATTTGCATACTCTGGTTTTTATCCATCATCATCCAAGAGGGTATCTCTTAGCTCCTCAAACTTCATGTGATCAATTTTGTTAAGCGGAGATTGGATGTATATCCTTTAATCCTTAGTATAAACAACACCAATAGGAACATTAGAGAATGCTCCATCCGTATCCACTTTCATAGCTTTATATGGATATTTCTTGTATTTTGGTCTTGGCTTCTCTGAAACATCAACTAGTTTTGGTGTCACCATTTTATCTCCTCCACTTTGTAGCTAGGATAAATCACTCCTTAACTCTTCTTCTCCCAAATTTGCCAATTTCACTAAATATGAATGAGGAGGAGTTGAACAAATGGAGCTTAAGTAACTTTTATTTTACCATAACTTTTCACATTTATTACACCTTTTTCCTATTAGGTTATCAACTGCCAGTGAGTTCTGTACGTTCACAAAGACCTATTTCCAGCCTGAATCCCTCCACTTTTCATGTTTTCATTTCAAAAATTTGAGACATTAACTTAGCCTTACCCTAATAACATATCCTTCTTTCAGATCTTATCAAATCACCTATATGCCTCACTTCAAAATAGAGGTAGCACTCTTGTTCAGGGGGCTGGAAGATTATGTAGTGGTTAGATCCCCCTAACCCCATACTTTTTCTTAATCTAATATGAAATCCTCTGCATGAGGCACATGCAAAGATTCTTCCCTCTTTTCATTATCTTCCTCTTGTTTCCTTTTCCATTTTTTTGTAATCTTCTTCTATTTGTTCAAGGTATCGTCCATTTTCTTGTGCTGGTTAGGTGGATTCACCAAACCACTTTTACAAAATTTTGCTCTATGTCCAAAGTTATTGCATTTGTAGCATATAACATTATACTCCAGAGGTAAAAATGATTTTTTGCTCATATGACCATTTCTTCTTGTCTTAGTTCTACAATCAATAGCCTTATGACCAAACTTATTGCATGAATAATAGTAACCATAAAAGAATGAAGAGTACCTGGTTGTAGTGGATTGTCTTGTAGGAGGAGAACCCCAGAATCTCTTCTTTAGATTTTTGACTTTTATGAATCCATCATCTAACTTATGCTTCTTATCTTCAATCTTCTCAAAGACTTCATTGTAAGGTTCTTTCACCTTCATCTCATACATGCCTTTAGGTATATAGGTTTTTGAATTTTAATCTTTCTCAAATCCAAGATCACCTTATTCTTAAGTGGTCTTTGATTGTTGATTATCTCATCAAGGATTTTTATGCTTTTCTTGATTTTTAGACTTATGTCTATCTGATCCTTTGCTCTCTCGAGTTCCTTCCTCAGGGAGACAATTTCTTCTTTAAGTCTGGAGCATTCATCTGATTGGGCATTGAGGTTAGTATTTAGGTAGTCTACGACTCTTTTACCTTCTTCAATTTGAACTTTCATGTTGTCAATTACTCCTTTTGATTCTTCAAGCTTAGCTTTATATTATATGTTCTCATTCCTTGTTGCTCTTAGGTCATTTATATAAAAAATGAGTTCTCCTTCAAGATCAACTTCACATTCTTCTTCATCAATGACTATCATGTCTTCACCATCCTCCACAGGGTTCTTATCATTAACCAGAACTTCATTTGCCATAAGTAGGGACTCTTCTATTTCACTTTCAAATGTGCAATGATTGTCTTCATACATGTTATGAAGTTTTTTCTAGACATCCTTAGAAAATTTGCAATGCAATATTTTGACAAAATTAATCCTTGTCAAACAACATACAATTGTATAAATAGGGGATGATCCTTCTTGACCTGCCATGTGTTCCAATCCAAGATCTACCTCTAGCCGTTACACTGTATCAAGGAACCTTTCTCTAATACCAATTGTTGAACACAGACATACTGAGAGGGGGTGATTCAGTATATATTCAAATTCTTTCCTTTTAAATGCATTCAATCCAATATAAACAATTAACCCATATGAAGAAAAAGAACAAATACACACATGACACTAGATTTACGTGAAAACCCAAGATGGGAAGAACCACGGTGAGCAAGCTACTTGGAACTACTATCCAAATCTAGCCTCACAAATAAAAAGTGATGTATACAATAAGTTTTATGGGTACCAACCCAAAGGAGAGATAAATGCCCCGTTTTATGAGATCCAACTCAAAGGAAGTTGTAACTCCCTGATACAAAGTTTTATGGGCTCTAACCCCTAAAAGGAAGCAACAACTCTCTAAAGTACTACAAAACTTACAAGATGAGGCTCCAACCTCTGCTCTGAAACTTTCAACTGATCTTGACACCTTCGTAACATCAATTTGTTAACATTTTGACATCCCTAACATATTTTGATGACTTAACATCTTTGCACTTTCATCTTCTACTACCATCTTGATCTTTCAACTAAATTTAATGGCTCAAGACACCTCTGCCAAAACTAACTCTTTTGTAGGTTTTACATTATAGTTGTCAAAGTTATTTTTCTATCTTTCAGATTTTTTTTCTTTGTGCTAGTCATACATGTTTCCTATCACATGTAACAATCTTCAATTATTCATATATATCCTCCACAAGCCTTCTAAACTTCATCTTTGTTGGCCTTAATGTAATGTATATCATGAAATGTGTAACTGGCCTTACTTGTCAGCTCCCAAATCACTTATCCTTTCAAACATTGGCTCCAAACCCTATGCGGTATCGAAGAAGAGAGATATCATCATGCAGTTCATGCCACAAACATTATATGACCTTCAAAACCTTCTCATGCACTCCTCTTTCTATTTCATGCTTCAGCTTGCTAGCGCAAGCAATCAAACTTTGATGTCGGTATCCCTTACACAGTCTAGTCACAATGCCTTGACATAGAACATTGAAAAACATACTTACAATACTTTATATACTTTGAAGCCTGAACATGTCATTCTTGTACCTTTATTTTACATAATCTTCAAACTGCCAAGTCAGACATGCATATGCAATGAAATACGGCAACTTTGAGTTTCATACCTAATCACTTTACATTGTGATAACCCTATTTTTAGGGACATGCTAACTCTAGATGTCCTTTTGGTACTCCATATGCTTTGAAACTTGGATCATACATGCCTCACACCCATATTTAGCTATCCTTCAAACCATGGGGTCATATATTCATCTGCGGTAGAATGTGGTATAATCACCTAAGTTTCTATAGTGTTGTTCCCTATGCCTTTGATCTTTTTGATGACCTAGACAATTTCCTTCATATCCCTTGCAATATTTTTCATCAAGTAACATTATATGTAACAATGCAACAAGCATGACTTTATATTATCAATGCAAGACATTAATCAAAACACTTTGACAACTTTCACTTGTCCATGAACATCAGAAGATAAGGTACAACTGTGTACAAATGATATTGATCCCTTCTTATGTTCATGTCTTTCATCATCAATTCTTTTACAACACAACTCCTCTAATCATCACTCCTTTGACACCAATGACAACATATGCAACATATAATATAATATATAATTTATATAATAGAATATAATATTTAAATATTCTAACTTATCTAACAATTACCTTTACAAGTTTTGAGAGATAATGCAATAATACTTCTTCACGTGTTCACCTAACAATGTCAACCCACTTGGATTTGACACAGAAAATTTTATCACTGACATGGGCCAATCAAGACAAAACTCACATGCACTCCAGAACATAATTGGTGCAATGACTTGGCCCCACCTTGGCAGACAACTCAACACTTGGCCACTTTTGATATTTGAAAATATCACCACCATTATATTTGAATGACTCAAGATCATCGATCATTGCACATCACATAGATGATAGTGGAACCATCACTGAAATTGCAATGCGAAGTGTTGGTGTGAAACAATAAAATGTTGTCACTTGTACATTACTAAATTTAAATTAAACATAATATATAATATATAAACTAATCATTAAATATAAAATATAATATAATTAATATATAATACAACAAAATATTTAAATATTCTAAGTTATCTAACAATTACCTTTACAAGTTTTGGGAGATAAAAGGTAAAATCTACTTAGAATATACAAATGTTGATCAATTGTTGATCAATGGAGATCAATAATCTAAAATTAATTCCAGACCCGATGGATATTTTAAAGTGATGATGTATTTTAGCTCCCAAAAGGCAATACGAACCATTAGATTATAGGAGATCAACGAATGATGAACATTTGAATATTCTATGTACATTTTATTTTTTATCTCTAAAAACCTGTAAAGGTAATTGTTAGACAAATATTTAAATATTTTATTATATTATATTATTAATAATTATTAAATATAAATATAATCTAATATTAAATATATTTTTAATATTACCATAGATTTTTTATTGAATTATATATTTATTTTATATATAAAATTTATAATTGTATTATAGGTATATTTATTATTATATTCTATACAAGTAATATAAAAATTATTAAATATAAACATAAAATAAAGATATAGATAGGGAGATAGGGAGATAGAGAGAGAATTAAGAGATACAGATAGAGAGAGAGAATCAAGAGATGGAGATAGAGAGAGGAGGAGAGGGAGAAATAGAGACTTGGATAGTGACAAAGTTGTAGAGAGATAGAGAGAAGAGAGCTCAGAGAAAGGGAGAATAGAGAGATAGAGGGAGAGATAGAGACTCTCTATTATAGAGAGGGAGAGAGATAGATATATATAGACTCTCTATCCCTCTCTCTATCTCTATCTTATGTTCTCTCTCTCTCATGCAAGATTGTAAGGTCAATTAAGTTATTAGATGTATATATATATTAGGTCAATTAAGTTATTATATATACTATCAAAATTAACCTAAATAATACATCTAATAACTTAATTGATCTTCCAATCTTGCATTAGAGAGAGAAACACGAGATAGAGATAGAGACGGATATATATCATATTTATACTTAATAATTTATATTGTTTTTGATAATGTAAGGCTGCAAACCCAGGTGCAGATGTTGATGACAAAAACCAAACGGCACCAAAATAGGCTCAAGGCCTCACATAGCCAGATAACAACAGTTCAACAACATAACCCAAAAACCAGAGTACAAGTCTTAAAAAAAACTACAGAAACAACTAAGGAGTTCCTTCCACTCATTAGTGAGAAAATTAAGCATATTCTCTTTATCCTCCAACAGAGAATCCACTCCATTGATCCGGTCCTCCTGCAGAATCAAGAAGGCAACAACAGCCCTGTGAGAAGACTTCATCACCAAATTGATTAACACCTTAAATTTTCTCTCCATAGTAGATAGATGTGTCTTGACCTCATTCAATTCCTTCTCTAGTCTCTTATTGTCCATCTCCATCCTGGCGCTCTTCACCTCCTTCTCTAGAGCCTCCTGAATTTTAGTGTCCTCATCATTGGTATCATAAAAGGATTTGTTCATGGACTCAAAATGGTTGGTGCCCTCCTAATCTTGAACTGGGCCGGTCTTCACTTCCTTATTTTCAACATTCTACTCAATGTTCTCCTAATCAGAGGCAGAAGAGTAATCAACAATCTTTAGAACTTGGGGCTTATCCCCAACCAATCTAGATGATCTCCTAATGCTTGGTCTTCTAACAACACTATATTTTCCCATTGCCCTCTCCTCAACAACCTCCACTTGCTTATCCAATTGTTTCTCATGTTTGTCTTTATTCCCCTGAGTCTTCTGATCAATATTTCCACGCCCCTCAGTGCTTCTACTGCAACTTTTTACCCCACCTTTGCTAGGAGTGGGATTCCCTCTTTTGCATTTTTTTCTACCTTGTATAGGTGTATTACTTTTTAGATTACAGAGGCCCTCTGCCACTTCCTCCTGGGACCGATCATGGGAACCCACCTACTCCACCAAAATAGGGGCCCCAGGAGTGTGGCTACCAAAATAGGTTTTGGACTGAGAGGTGGCCTTAGAAATAGGGGGCTAGAGAAAGGGGCTAAAGGACTCATAGGTGGGTTAGAGGGAGAATTAGGCACCAAAGGAACAAGGGTTTTCAGTTTTGAAGGCTTCCCAAGCCTCACACTAAGGGGAACCTTGTCTTCAGGGTCTTTGTTGGAGCTATCATCCACAAGTCAAGCAGTAGGAGGTTTTAAAGGACATAGAGCAAGGTGGTACTGGTATAGACGAAAGATGATCCCTTGGTGAAAAGGCAAAGTAGAAACCTCAGGATTACCCTCGCGGGCCTTTTTGGATTGGATCACAAAAGCCTCCAGGCTAGAGAGGAGGAAAGAGGGAAAATTGATCTCAATTTTGTGTCGAAAATGGTTAAGAAAAGAAAAGTGATAGTGGTAAAAAACCCTGTATCTCCCTTCCAGAGTAAAATACTTCATTATTAAAAAACATACTTGGTTCCAAGGGCTAACCAAGCTTTCCCATTCAAAGCCACCTTGAAGTCTTATCTGCGTTTCTCCTTCCTTGAAGAATAATTTCATTCCTTTGTTGTCCTGGACACACATCTGCTTCTTGAGTCTATTTCTAGAACAACACAGGCCTGTAACTTTGGCAATGGCATCCTCTAAGACCACGAATTGAACTCCTCCCACCTTCACCATTCTATTACCATCCCAAGAGCCAGTGAATTGGACTGATAAATGCTCATCAAAGCCATTTAGGCTTTCAAGAAAAGGGGTCACCCCCTCATAAGCTATGCTCTAGACCTGAGCATCATCTTTGAATTCACCATAGTTCATGGGCTCCATTCTAACTTTCTCCCCACCCATTTTCCACAGCAAACAATACACATCACTAGGAACATAGTTGCAGAGAAAAGAGAAGTGTCAGACGAGCAATCTAGAAGGAAAAATAAAAACTTTAATTCCATTCCTTTACTCGAGTTTCCATTCATGTCCTTCCCAACTCCACGCGCGCTCGGACATTATTGCCTTCAGGGGTTAGCTCATGCGAGCCTTTCGATGCTAGCACTTCATGAAGTGACTGAAAAGACTTATCCAATCTACCAAGTTGCCACACAAGCATATTGTTGAGTTGGTCCATATCCCTGTAGGTCTCCAACATCCACATCACCATATAAGGGTTGATAAGGCTCTCAAAGTTGTCACCAAAGTCATGACTCCAATCAAAGTGAGGTAAGCCCAAAAAGATACTACACCAAGAAATCCAAATAATTATTATAGTCATGATGAATTAGCGAGGCACCTCCTTTTGAATGCTAACAATAATGTTTAAGGGAAGATTGTCTATTTCTCTCCAGCATCTTAGGGGATTAAGATTAATCCCAAAATTAACTAAGAGATCAGTAGTTTTGTTGCCCTCTCTATAAATATGTCTCACCTCCTTGCCTTCAAAGTTTAAGAGGAGGGATTTTATATCTTGAACAATATCCTCCATCTGCCAGCCAACTTTGACATTTCCTTTCACTACTTCAATCACATTTTTAGAATCACCTTCCACTATGATATTTTTTATGCCTAGATCCAAGGGAAATTTAATGCCCCAAAGGAAAGCAATAGCCTCCACAATATTATCGGTATTTTCACCCAGGCTTCCAGGAAACACAACCAAGAGGGCACCCTTATCCAATCTTATTAAACCTCCACCACTAGCCAGTCCAGGTTTACCTTTAGCAGCACCATCAAAGTTAAGCAAATACTAGCCCACAGGGGGATGGGACCAATTAGTGCTAGCCCTATCTTTTTTCTTGCTATCATCAACTCTGCATAAACTTAACTAGATGGCCCAATGCTGAATTATATTTGATTCCAACACATTTAGGGGAGTTTCCGCCACTCATATGGAGATGTTGTTGATGTTGTCTTGTAACAGTTTGATAGCTAAGCCAAACTCCTCCTTAGTCTCTCTAAACTTTTCTTGAAAAAGTCTATTGTTCCTTTCTTTCCATAGGCACCAGGATAGAATGGGGGAAACTAGGGTGCAAATTTCTCTACAAATAGGATTAGAGAAAGGGGGGACTAGGCTCTAATGCACTCCTCTAGATTCCCATTCTAGCACCAAGACACACCTAACATATTCAAGGTAGTACACCAAACCTCCCAAGCAAATTCGCAATGTAAGAGGATATGTGGAACAGTCTCCTCTTCTTTCATTCAAAGAACACATATGTTGGGGATTTGGAAACCTCTGATCCTAAGGTTTTCAGTCATTAGAATTTTGTTCTGCACCTCCAGCCACCAGAAGTGGTTAATCTTTGGTATTAGATTGTGATTCTAGATCTTCTTCCATAAGTTATCACCATTTTGAGGTAGGATTATGTTATAAATAGATTTTTCAGAAAAACACCCAAACTTCTCTTTAGCCCATAAAATTTTATATTTTTGAGGAAAAAGAGGAATTCTACACCCTTTTAAGGAGAGTTGAATCTCATCGGCAATCCCCAAAAGATCAACCTATCTTTGGCAGCAGTTTGACAGTTGTTTCCAACCCCTTTTGTCAGGAAGAAAATAGTCTCAGACTAGCCTTCCAAAATGGCACACAACAATATTAACCAACCCATGGATATTTTGAAGTCCCTTTAAAGGTCCTCCATTAATCCAATTGTCTTCCCAAAACCTTATTGTCTCTCCATCTCCCAATTTCCACTTAACACCTCTCAAAAGAACCATTCTCCATTTCAGGATGTTATTCCATATCATCGAGCCTTTGGGGAAGTCAAAATTGAGTAAAATATCCTCTGGGGCTAAATTCCCAAAGTATTTGGCGCACATAATTTTACCCCAATCTTTGTCACTAGCTAAAAGGTTCCACCCAATCTTTGTGATCAGGGCTTTATTGAGCAGATTCAGCTTCATCAAGCCTAAACTCCCATGCAGCTTTGGTCTACAAACTTTATCGCATCCAACCAGGGCTAGTCTTTTCTTACTCTCTACACCTTTCCATAAAAAGTTCCTTTGAATTTTCTCCAACCTCTCAGCTATATATTTAGGAATTTTAAAGAGGGACAAGAAGTAAACAGGAATCCCTTGTAGAGAGGCCTTACGAAGTTGGAACTTCCCCGCTTGACTCAGTAGTTTTCCTTTCCACCTAGCCAACTTCCTCTATGTCCTTTCAATTATGGAATTCTAGTACTCATAAGGGGCATCTTTCACCAAGAAGGGGAGACCAAGATATTACCAAGTAGCATACCCACAGAGCAACAAAGAATCCCCATAATCTTTTGCTGTAGAACAAGTGGGGTGTTAAAGAAGTATATCAGGCTTTTGTCATAATTGATGCATTGGCCAACTGAGGAAGCATAATATTGAAGCACCTTCTTCCACTTTCTAGCCTCTATGACCAAAGTCAATCCAAACAAGATAGTGTAATCCACAAATTGTTGAATCACTGCAGGGGTTGTTGTTGAAGTAGGTTTAACATCTTTAATTTCTCTAGAGTTTAACAGATAGAGAAAACATATGCTTAGTGATTTAGCTAGCAAGATGAAAAGGTAGGGGGACATGGGGTCCCCTTGCTTGATCCCCCTGCCAACATTGAAAAACCCTCTAGAAGCTCCATTAACCAAAATAGAAAATCTGACTGAAGTGACACAGATCTCAATAAGTTGCAAAACTTTACCTTGAAATCCCAACTTCCTCAAGACAGTGTAAAGGAACTCCCAATTAACTCTTTCATAATATTTTGAGATGTCCAATTTAAAGGCCATTCCTAGGATTTTGCTTCTTTCTATGGAGTGGATAATTTCATGAGTGGTAATGGCCGCATTTGTTATCTGTCTACCTAGCACAAATCCTTTTTGGTAGCTGCTTATCATCTTATCAAGAATATGTTGCAACCTGAACACTAAGATTTTGGAGAAAATCTCTTAAACAGTATTACAAAGGCTAATGGGTCTAAAATCCCCCATTCACGCCGAGTCTTGTTTTTTAGGGATAAGAGCAATGAAGGTATGATTTAGTTGCTTAAGCAGTTTACCCATCCAGAAGAAGTCCCTAGCAGCCTCAGTGACATCTGTTTCTACAATATCCTGAAATTCCTAAAAGAAAGTAGGGGGAAACCATTAGGTCCAAGGGCTTTAAAAGCACCCATGGAGAAAAGACTAGCTCGGACCTCTTCCTCAGTAATTAATCTGCCAAGATGAGCATTATCTTCTTTGGTCAGAAAAGTAGGGATGATATCAATGAGATCTTGGTTGATGTAATTGTCTTGAGCTTCTAGGAAATTCTGGAAGTAGGAAGCAGCCACCTACCTAATCTGAGTGTCTAAATCTACCATAATACCTCTGTCATCCATCAATCTAGATATGCTATTTCTTTTTCTATGCTTCATAGTTGATTGATTGAAAAAGGAAGTGTTCCTATCCCCCTCCTTTATCCATTGCACTCTTGACTTCTATTTCCAATAAATCTCCTCCTTCAATAATATCTCTTTCAAGTCCTTTCTCAAAGACTCTTCTTCCTTAGCAGTGTCCTGTGAATTGTCCCCTTCCTCCATCTTCTTTTGTAACTCCCCAAGTTTAGCATTGATTCTCCTTTTTTTCATCAAATATGTTCCCAAAGTTGAATTTATTCCATCCTTTAACCTTATTCTTGACCCTCAGCAGCTTTTTTACAAGTCAGAACATAGGCGTTCCTTGGACATCTTCTTTCCACCAACTTACTAACTTATCTTTAAAATCTAGGTGTTTGGTCCACATAATCTCAAATCTGAAGGGGTAAGGGCCTTTTCTGTTCACATCCTTCTAAGAGAGAAGAAGGGGGTTATGATCAAAAGTAGCTCAGGGCATACCTTCCAAAGAGTAGGAGATTAATAACTTCTAGTTGGGAGAGACTAGGACTCTATCAAGCTTGACTTGAATCAAATTCCTCCCTTTTCTCTGATTAGACCAGGTAAATTTGTTTCCTTGGATATCCAGATCCATAAGTCCTTCATTATTTAGAAAATATTTTAAATCCATCATGTTGTCAGTGTAATCCATGATCCCTCCACTCTTCTCATAGGGGAAGAGTGGAGTATTAAAATATCCAGCTAGCATCCAGCAGCTATAGGGTTCACTAGCAATCAGAGATGAGAGAAGGTCCGACACCTCCCTTCTTGGGCCCCTCTAATTAGGAGCATATACATTGATCAGGTTCCAAGAATTGTTGTTAGACTCCATTCTGACTGCCATAAAGTTTTTTTTTTTTTCTATGATCCTTCCCTTGACAACCTTGTTGTTCCACATGGTGATTATTCCCACAGAGGCACCCCAGGCATCACAGCTCAGATGCTCCACATTAGGCCATAAATTCCTTGCAATAGTTTGAAAACCTTCACTTTTCATCTTAACTTCTTGTAGCAGCAAAATGTCAATTTTGTTATCAAAGATATAGTTACTTGTATAGAATATTATAATAAATATAGCTATAATAGAAATTTATATATAAAATAAATATATAATTCAATAACAACTGTATATTAGTATTAAAATATATTTTAATATTAGGTTGTATTTATATTTAATAATCTATATCATGTAAAATATAATATATAATAATAAATAAAACCATAATATATATTCCAATGTTTCATAATCTATATTACGAAGTCTAAAAAATTATGAATAAAAGTTTCTATATTAATATAATGAATTTAAAACTTAAGTTCTACACATATTAATATTATTAAAATAACTTTCTAGTTTCCATGGTATAAATCCTATACATATTAATATAATAGGTCCTAATTCTCAAACTTTCCACCATTTGATGAATGAGGATGGACAGTTGTAGTTCAATTCTGAAAGGTGAATCTTGAGAGCTACGTATTAGCAACAAAAACCTCTAGAATTAGTCAGGAGCCATTAGATTGAGTTAGATCAATGGTTGAAATTCAACATTTTAATAATTATATATGTAAGTTTTACTTTTACATATTAATATTATGAAAAGAATATTCAAACACGTTATGATTTGAATTTGATGGGACCTACTTCTAAATCTTTCAACCATTTGATGAACAAGGATGTATGATTGTAGCTCAATTTCAGAAGGTGAATCTTGAGAGCTACATATTGGCAACAAAAACCTCCAGAATTAGCTGGAAGCCATTAGATTGAGTTAGATCAACAGTTAACATTCGAGAACCAATATCAAAAGAACTTTCTAAATCAATTGTGATTTGATGAACTTTCTAAATATATTATGATTTGATGAAATAACTTTCTAATTCTAAACATTTAGAATCAGCTAGGAGTTGTTAGATAGGGTTAGATCAACGATTGAGATTCAAGAACCAATATCAAAATTTTAAACATACTAAATTGAGAGAGAGAGAGATTAAAATACATAAAAAAATATAGAGAACATGCATGTTTGTTGTAAAAACTATCACATTAACATATAATATATATCAAAATTTTAAACATAGAAGAATTTTCTCTCTAAAGTTGTAGAAGTCTTTTCTGTGACTTTGTCCTCAAAAATCATTTTGGTCCCTCTATTCCACGATGTTAAACAAATATTTCGCTATACTCTATAACTAGCCTATTAACATGTAATATGTCAATGACAAATTCAACTATGTGGTCACCCACAATGTTAACAAATAAGTTTCCATTGAACTTTGCATTATATGTATAAGAAACCACTAGGTGAGGGTAACAATGAGGCCAATAGAGTAGATTAAATTGATTTTATACATGTCATTGTCAATAGCATTACAGAAGAAATTCTATGCGTCAATTCCTATTCCAAGTTTCTCAAACATAGAATTATCCTTATGAAATTCAACCCACCATCCATAGTAGTATGCATCATTTACAAAACTCAAAACTGTCAATTCTTGACATAATATATGTTGAATACAAGGAATACTGAGAGGGGGGGTGAACCAGTATTCCACAAAACCACTTCTTTACATGTCCATTAATCTAATTACCAAATTTAATAACATGAAAGCAGAATAAACATAAGCACAACAACCATACAGACATAACACATAAACACCAATATTTTTATGTGGAAAACCCAAAAAGGGAAAAACCACGGTGAGTGTTAGCTCACAATATATTATGATAACAATACAAAATTACATGAAGGCTCATTGCCTTAGGGCTCACTGCCCAAGGACTCACTATCCAAAGAACTGCTCACTACAATAGGCTCACTACCAAGAAAATAGAAGAGAATATAGAGAAGGAATGGCTCACTGCCAGAAGAAAACTACTACAAGTGCATCTACAAAATGTTGAGGTGTAATTCCATTTATAGCTCAGTATACAGACTCAAGTGTCTCCATAATGTTTGCCTTGCTTTTTCTATACTACTTCACATATACTCTACTCTTATGCCCTTACTATCCTTTTTTGGTCACAAAACTACCTTAGATCATACACACATTGAATTCACACTATATTCACTCACATTCATCCCTCCAAAGCCAAAATCTATCAAGTATATATATTCGCATCAAGAATTTCCTCAAACCAAGTCGGCATGCAAAAGATAAAGCTTGTATAATCAAGTTATACCTTGTCAACCTGTTATTGTGCCCAAACAACAATGTGGACCCAATAAATCATGTAACACTCTTCATATGAGTCTAGACTTATTATAGAACCACTTAGATTAATGATTCCAATCATATACCTTCACTGCATAGTGATCTAACATGAATATCGACTTAACCCTTAAGTACACATGCAACTAGCTTGACTGTCATATCATAACCTTCAATGTGAACCATATGACACTTTGAAATTCATAACCAACATTCATTATGGACCTCTTATCATACCTTCAGAACCACAGAGCATAATACTCTTTGATAGTGAAATGTGGATCCTGGAACTATTGTTCTGTCACAGAGAAATACTGTTAACCTCAAAGTCGATACTAGAGAACTTGTAAATTGTGATTTGATGAACTTCAAGCCCTATAACTCTTGATTTAGATGCTCATGACATATATCTTCAATACCTCAAAACTACAAATCAAAATATTCATCAGCAGAGGAATGCGGACCAAATTACTCAAGTAATCTGCACTGCTTCTAACTTAACTCTGTTCACCTGGACTTATACAATTCACTATATGACTTCTGGAGGAAATCAAGACTTGAATAGTGAATCATGACATCACCACATAGTCATGAGTAACATACCAGAATTGTATAACATGATCTTCAACTGTGGAGGAGAATCAACTGAATTTCTATCACTATCTTGATACCTTATCAGTACTTAGTCAATTTTGGCTAAGTTAGTCTTTCTGAACCAAAAGGTTATGCAAAACTTTGTCATAGGAGCTGTTCTAAGTCATCTCTAATTGTTGTCATCAATGACAACATCAAGTCTCCATCATACTAGCAGTGTCTCTTGACTATGTTGCCAACAATCTCCCCCTTTGGCATTGATGGCAACACTTAGTGAAAAATGCTTGTCTCCTCCCCCTTACTATGTACACTCTATTTTTCTTCTTCCTTTGAGATGTTTGGCCATTTTTCATTAGATCTTCTTCTCCCCCTTTGACATCAATAGCAAAGGTGTATGTACAAGTAGCAAAATTGTGTCAAAACTTCAAAACTGTCATACTCTGCCACATATGTACAGGTATAATTTTCCATCTTAGTTAGTTGTAGGAGGTAGATTATCATTATAAATGGTCTTTATCAGAGCTGACTCTCCATCCCATCTATTCTTTGCACTCTCCAAAATTTGAATGTGACCATTTATCAGAAAACCTAATTTTTTTGCCTTCTACACATCTGAGGGTGTATCAATTATTACTTTTTCTTTCAAAGCTTCTTTTACAAGATTGGTCATTGAATCTATTTTGGGAATTATCAACCCTCTTAACTGGCACAACCTATTTTTAATTTCTTCCCTCTTATTCATCAAACCACTTAAGTTATTGTGGATATTTACTTGTGTCTCTTTACTATTTATTGATTCAATTGATGAATCACATGACTTAGAGATATTTAACAAACTTGAGTTCTAGATCCTTGATTTTTTCTTCTAACTCCTTAGTAACTTCCTTCCATGATAAGAAAAACTTGTATATATGACATGCCTCCTTGATAGCACTCTCTATATTCTTAATAGTATTATCTAGCAAAATTGTGTCATTGTCTAACTTATTCTTTAATTCAGTTAACTTTTTATCATCAAATTCTTTCTGACCTTGGCATCTACAGCCTTCTCAAAAGACTCAAAATGAGTGCTTACTAATTTTATCAGGCCTTGGAGTTGATCAGTTGGAGACAATGGTGTGTCCTTTTGGAATGAAGGCATCAACTTCTCCAAGATGTTGGATTCTTCACCAATGAGTTCATTGTCCTGCATATGTGATTTTAGCATGGCTTCCTATGCCTTTGCTTGAACAATTGATGCTAGTTTAATTTTTGTCATAGAAGACATTAAGGCCAAATTTATTGGTCCTTATAGAAGCTCAGACTCATCCAAATCTTGTTGTTTCTCCAAAAATTATTTGACAAAATCAACTGGAGTAGCAGCAGTGTCTTGTCATTTCTTTAGACATTTCTTCTTCTTGATTCTTTTCTAAAGGTTCTGGGTCCATAGCCTCATGTTCCTCAATATTTTTCTCCAAAGCAGGACTCTTCTCAATTTGTTTAAGTTCTTGATTATCAACTTTGTTCTGCTCATTAGTCTTCTCCTTGTTTTCTTGATCATCAGTTTGTTGATCTGGAGGAAGACTTGTTTTAGTTTGGTCCTTGTCATTTGTGTCTAGGTCATCAGTAGTAGGGGCTTGATCTTCTTTCTCCTTTATCTCTTCATCATTTTTGTCTAACCCTTGGTCCATGCTGACATCTAGAGTAGATGTGTCATCTCCAACATGTATTTATTCATTATCATATATGGTTGGGAGATGAAATTCTTTCAACACTCTCAAAGTGTTTTCCTTAGTTTCTTTGACTACCTTCTCAATGTCATCTACCATTAGAGTGTTCATCCTCCTCTTTGATCTAATTTTTTTATAAAGCACTTTGGAGACTTTTACCTTTTCTTCTGGGGTGATTTTAGGACATAGATTTATTAATGTGTGTTCTCTAAGCTTAATGTCCTTGGCCATAGAAGCTTCTTTCCTTGCAGATATTATACTTCCCAAGTTTTCTGGGAGATCAACAATTATTTCAATAAGGGCTTTTTTATATATGTCCAAGTATTTGATGATAGAAGTTTCAATGATGTTTTTATCTGCATCATAATAGTCATCATACAATTGGGCTATAAGTTTCAAATTGCCATCAACTGTTATGGCCTTTAGGACATCTTCAAGACTTATAGTGGCCTCTGTCTCTTTAGACTCTAGTTTCTTCTCCTTTTTCCTTCTTTTGCTATCAAAGGGTTTGTCTGGCTTGCTACCGGAGGTTTTGGTTGACTTAACTTTCATTTTCTTAACCTCCTCATTTGATTTTGTTTCCTCCTCATCAAATCATATGCTCACATGCATTCTTTTATCTTTTGTCTTCTTTATCTTATGACTTGTTACAGGGGCTTTCACACTTGCAAAGGGTGTGGGACCAAAGGATACAGATGCAACTTCTACAAAGGTAGAACCTCTAGTTCTTCTTTTAGTCACTATTAGATTCTTTGGTTTCCTCTTAGGTTCTTATGGAGCCTTGACCGATTCACTTTCCTTCTTTTCTCTTGATGCCCTATCTACTTGAGCTTTTTCTCTTGCTTCTGAGATTTGTTCTTTTGTAAATCCCTAACTTTGGGCATATTCTCCAGCTCTTTTCCTTGCCTTCTTCTAAATTTCTGGCATTCTCTATTCTACATGGACTTTTGTTGACAACTCCTCATAGGTCCCAAATCTTTCTTCTTTGGGGTCCTTAGGTTTGCTTAACATGTGTTGGGCATAATTATTTAGTATTATTCCATCTACTTCATACCCCATTGGTATAACCTAGACTATTCTAGGCTCAACAACTTCCATCATGCATTGGTCTTTTGTTACAATGAAGCATATGTCATTCTTGTATTTTTCAACAATTCCCTTGGGAATCCTTTTCCTAGATTGCATAATTCTCTGGAAATTCTTGAAATAGCCCCATAGGGTTGTTTTATGTTCCTCATAGCTTCCTATGCTGCTTAAATGATCCCTAATTTGCACTACAACTAGTTGATTATTTAATCAGAATAGGTTTCTCATTTTGGGTAATTCATGCATGAAGTAAAAGAATAACCAGATGATTAATGTACCAAATTTGAAGGGGTATTTACTCTTCTTTGTCTTCTTAAGGTTTTTTATTAGTTGTAGTCAAAGCAACTCATAGATATCATAGTCTGCATTCTCCTTAATCATCTCATAAGAAGTGTAGATAGTTGTGCCAAAGACAGAGTTCTCCCTATTGGTGAAGTAAATCTTATATCCAATTACCATTGATACAAACTTCACTGAACGATTTGTAATATCATTAACTATCAATCCCCTCTTATCAGATTGGGCTCTGGTTACTTTTGTCATAGTGTTGTTTTTCACAACTTTAAACAATGGCATGTTGTCAGTAGAATTCAGTCATGTCACAACCCTAATCACATCCTTGGTGATCAAAAAAGGTTTTCTCAATCCACATGAATTCATCATGGATCCTGCTTAACACGTACCAGACCCATTCACCTTCCGCAAATGTTGGGAAGTCTTTATATTGAATGAATTTATTTTCTTCCCAAGCCTTGTATTCTTCCTTGAACTCTAATTTGTCACCACTTAGATGTTTTAGATATAAATCTAAGAACTTGCAATCACCATGCTCTTCTAGGGAAACATGAATATAAGCTCTAACATCCTCTACATGCATCACTCCATATGTTATATCTGAAAAAGCACCCATTGGATCAACTTCTGTTGATTTGAAAGGGTGTTTCTTGAATTTCATTCGAGCTCTCTCAGTGATATCAACAACTTGTGGAGTTGTCATTTCTGCAATGATTTAAACAAATTCACAATAGGGTTTTAACTGTAAATACATTTTTGCCGATGATGGCATGGTTCGGTGGTTAAGTCGCTCAAGATGTAGTGGTAGCCACCAGAGTTCAAACCCCCGCTGGGCCAACGAGCTCGCAAGGCTTTACGCCTTCGCTGGGCCAATGAGCTCGCGGGTTTGAAGTGTTCTTCCTAGGGGATGAGGTCCCCCAATTGTGGTCTCACCGGTTCATTGCTCCAGGCAAAAGCATTCGCGTGGAGCCGGAGGGCGTGTCGCACCAGCGTCACCGGTCACGTTAAAAAGTTTACCAGGTGCATTATCTTTTAAAAAAAAAAAACTGTAAATACATTTTTATGTCAAACTAGGGTTTTCTTTATGTGAATCACTCTGAGTTGCTTTGAATCTCTAGGAATCATTGATATTGCTTCGAATTCTTCTTCAGTTTCTCTTAGACACTTGATAGATTGAATGTAAATTGAATTGTTTGTCAAATAAGCTCCTTTTTAACCCTTGTTATGATAACCTAGTCCTCATAAATGCTTGTTCTCCCAAAGCTGTCAAACTCTTCACTGTAGAATATAGTCGATTGGGATTGCTCCACAATGCTCTGCATTTAAACCTTTTATTCCAAAATTTCTTTCAAAAGATCAGTCATATAAATCTTTTGATCATATCTTCATTCTGGATCCTAGCACTGACTATCTGGCTAGGGGATTAGGATTTTCAATACTTCTCCCCCTAAGCCAGAGCTCCCAATTTACTTCCTGAAGGAAGTATCTACACCAGAAGCTAGTGCAGATCCCTCCTTAACCTCAATCACATCTTTCTTGATCCAGATCTTGCCCATCTCCTTCTTGGTTTCAACTGGATCAACTTTATTCTTTCCTTTATCTCCCCTCTACTTTGTTTTCTTCTCTTCTGCATATTAGTTTCTTTTCACATTCCTGCTTCTACAAAATTTTGCCACATGTCCAAGTTTGTTACAATTGTAACACATAATATTCCTCTATCCTTGATTCCTTCCATTGATTGGATTTATCCTTGATCTACATTGGTTAGCCATATGCCCAAATCTATTGCATGAAAAGCATCTTCCATTGAAGGATTGTGTATTGTTCAAACCATTCCTTATTACACTTCTACATTCACTTGCCATGTGACCAATTCTTTTGCAATTCAAACATTGACCAAAGAAAGATGGAATATTCTGATTTATTCTACTCCTGCGCTAAGTAGCCCTATGACCATACTTATTGCATTTAAGACAATAGACATTGAAATATGGGTACCTTTGAGCATTTGGTTGCCTGACCGGAGGTCTTCTAGGTCTTCTTCTCTAATTCCTGAACTGGTTGCCTTTGTTTTTCCTCATCTCAATGTTTTCTTGACCTGAATTACAACTTTCTCCTTTTCCAAATCCCAAACCTTTTTTGTCATCTAGATTTTTCTAACTACCAAGCAACTCCTCAAGCTTTGCAGAGCTTATTTTAAACTTTTATTTGTAATTGTTTGCCACCTCCAAATCAAAATTTAGAAGTATAACATCTTTTGCCAACATTTCACATTCTTCAGACTTGTCTTTCAACATTTGATTCAAATGTTCCTCATCTTTTTCTTTCTCTTCAACCAACCTTGATAAATTATTTAGGGTTTCATTTGCTTCAATCAACTATTCACTTATCTCTATAATCTTATCCTTTGTTCTCTTAACTTTCTCTCTTAGTTTCAAGATGCATTCATTAGCTTCTTGACATTTTTCTTCAAACCCTAGATATCTGCTTCATACTTGTCAAGATCTTCAAGAGCTATTCTAAATTCTTGATAAACTGTGACACTTCCTAGAGCAGGATACCTTCTAGATACCATGAGTACTCTTTCCCAGATCTTCCTCAAGCTGTTAAACTTCTTCCAAGGAACCTTGCTCTAATACCAATTGTTAAATACAAGGAATACTGAGAGGGGGGTGAATCAGTATTCCACAAAACCACTTCTTTGCATGTCCATTAATCCAATTACCAAATTCAATAACATGAAAGTAGAATAAACACAAGAACAACAATCGTAAAAACATAACACATGGACACTAGGGTTTTTGAGTGGAAAACCCAAAAAGGGAAAAACCACAGTGAGTGTTAGCTCACAATATATTATGATAACAATACCAAATTACATGAAGGCTCACTACCTTAGGGCTCATTGCTCGAGAAATCATTGTCCAAAGAAGTGCTCACTGGAATACGCTCACTGCCAAGAAAATAGAAGAGAAGATAGAGAAGGAATGTCTCATTGCCAGAAGAAAACTACTACAAGTGCATCTACAAAATGTTGAGGTGCAGTTCCATTTATAGCTTAGTATACATACTCAAATATCTTCATAATGTCTACCTTGCTTTTTCTACTCTGCTTCACATATACTTTGCTCTTCTGCCTTTACTATCCTTTTCTAGTCACAAAACTGCCTTAGATCACACACACATTGAATTACACACACATTGAATTTGCACTATATTCACTCACATTCATCCCTCCAAATCTGAAATCTATCGAGTATATATATCCGCATCAAGAATTTCCTCAAACCAGGTCGGCATGTAAAAGATAAAGCTTGTATATTCAAGTTATACCTTGTCGGCCAGTTATTATTCCCAAACAACAATGCGGATCCAATCAATCATGCAAGACTCTTCATATGAGTCTAGACTTATTATAGAACCACTTAGATTAATGATTCCAATCATATACCTTCACCACATATCAATCTAACGTGACTGTCGGCTTAACCCTTAAGTGCACACACAACTAGCTTGACTATCATATCATAACCTTCAATGTGAACCATATGAGACTTTGAAATTCATAACCAACATTCATTATGGACCTCTTATCATACCTTTAGAACCACAACGCATAATACTCTTTGATAGTGAAATGCGAATCTTGGAACTTTTGTTCTGTCACAAAGAAATATTGTCAACCTGAAAGCTAATACTAGAGAACTTGTCAATTGTGATCTGATGAACTTCAAGCTCTATAAATCTAGATTTAGATGCTCATGACATATATCTTCAATACCTCAAAACTGCAAATTAAAATATTCATCAGTGGGGGAATGCAAACCAAATTACTTAGGTACTCTGCACTATTTCTGACTTAACTCTATTCACCTAGACTTAGATAATTCACTATATGAATTTTGGAGAAAATCAAGACTCAAACATTGAATCATGACATCACCATATAGTTGTGAGTAACATACCAGAACCGCATAACATGATCTTCAACTGTGGAGGAGTATCAACTAAACTTATATCACTGTCTTGATACCCTATTAGTACTTAGTCAATTTTGGCTAAGTTAGTCTTTTCGGATGAAAAGGCTATGCACAACTTTGTCATAGGAGCTGTTCTAAGTCCTGTCTAGTTGTTTCCATCAATGACAACATCAAGTCTCCATCATACCAGCAATGTCTCTTGACTATGTTGCCAACAATATATTCGAGTTGACAAAGGCTTGTATTTTTTCATTCGGAGAATTCAAAAGAAATAACATCATGCATAGTCATAAACAAATAAATTATCTTACTTAGAAGTTGAGAGAAATAAAATCTTGCATAGTCATACTTGAATTTTATACAGAATTTTTGATAAAATAAATAATTTTACGAAGTATCTTACCTTCTATGCGTAGTTATTATGATGCATGCCATCACTTTTCTTCTTTTTTATGTTGAATAATGTAATATCGATTCACTATTTTTTTTGTTTTTGGAAAGACTGAGACAAGTGAAAACTTGCTAAGTATATGTATAAATATTAAAAGTACAACAAAAATAATAAATAGTATAATAAATAAACATTCAAGTTTTGTACTTTTAGTACAATGGCCAAGGAAATTGAATGATTTTGTGCATGATGCACTTCATGGCCATTAGCTAATTTCAAAGGTTTCTAATATTCTATTTGTTGCAAGGTGTGTGCTCTTGGTCTCCTTGTGTTGTGAAGCATATCTCTTGGGTTCGTGACAAGGCTTAACCACCTCCCATGGATTCATTAACTCTTGCGGTTATATCGGGCATTAATAGGTTGATCTTTTGGTGCAATAGCAACTGTCTTGCTAACAATTGGTATCAGAGCCAAGTTCATGGGTTTGAACCCCTCACTTGCACTTGGGGGATTTTTGCAAGGTGTGTGCCCTCAGTCTCCTTATATTGTGTAGCCTAGCACTTGGGTTCATGATAAGGCTTATTCATCTCTTGTGGATTCATTAATTCTGGCGATTGTATCAGGCATTAATAGGTTGATCTTTTGGTGCAACAGTAACCGTCTTGCTAACACTATTCCCAATATCTTTCAAAAGTACCACCACCAAAACCATAAAATATTCATTCCTTGCAAACTTTAAATTTTAATGTCCATTGTCATAATAATTTCATAAATGCTTTCACCTTGGATATCTCTTCAAAATCAAGATCTAGATTTGGTGGTTATTAATATTTGTTCTTTCTTGCAAAAACAATAAATGTTTTGTGTGTGTGATTTCTCAGCTGGAAACTCGATCAAACTAAGACACACTAGTAGTTACTAGTGCCCTTCCCAATTCGCTAAACTGCATTAGCACTAAGGACTTGTAATCATATTCGGTTGAAGGCATTAATTAATATCATTAATAACTTTTTGTGCGGGTTTGTTATTTATTCTTGGTATCCTCGATTCCTCTTAGATTTCTTTGATCTTTCTATTCTAAGTTAGTCCATATCATATTTGCAAAATGAAGGTTGTGGTGAAGAATAAATGCATCCACATCTGCTTGAATAAGTGGGAACCAAGGGAGATCAGCTCCTATGATGCTATTAAATTGGGGCATGTCTTCTCTTTTGATGGTGCAATGATGGAGGTAGAAATTCAAAGCATCACGAGACATGATTTATTAATGGAGTGCCCTCATGTCTTGGAATACAATGAGGTGGTCTCAATTTTTTGTCTAACTTCATGGATCTTCTTCAGGATGAAAAGCTTCTATGTATGGACTAGGTTTTGGTTATGTTCAACAATACCTACTGCCAGAGGAAAAATTTAAGCAGGCAGTAGACAAGTATAATATTTATGAGGGTCCATCTATAGTTGGAGGTCTTTTTTCCTTCTCTTAGATGAAGTCTAACCATGCAATAGCCTAAGTGTACAGATCCATGAAACTGGCCTCCAAAATTACTACAACCAAACTTTTGAGTTTTCTCTAAAAGCTCTTGGTGTAGATTTGGGACGCTTCACATTTAGAAAAGCGGTGGAAATCTTCAAAGCAATTCAATTTCTACTACACCATCCTACAATAAATGTCCCATCTAGGCTCGTTTGAAAATCCACCTCTCTCTCAGGCTTTCTTATGCCTTCTACTTCTACCTCACCACTGGAGGTTGAAGGTTATAGCTCTATTGGCAGTACTAGTTACTTTTACTAAAATTGTGTTATGTTATGCAAGTTTTTTGTTTTTCTTGATATCTTTGATAGTGATACCTCAAAACTCATATGATATTTTTTATAATATATTAATATAATCTATAGGTGGCCTCCACCTTTTATGAATCAAAATAAAATGTCATGTTATATTAATAAATTAATGTTGAAAGATTTATAGCTATAAGATTATTCCTATAGAGTTTTTTTTGTTCCTTCCTTGTGTAGTACCTCATTTCCAGACTACTCTTTATTGTAATCTTTTTGCATGTTGACAAAATCTCTTAAAGGTTGATAAATTCGTCAATTAATTAATTTTTATTTTGAATATATGCATAATTTGCCACCTAACTTAATATTTAAAATATCTATAATTCACCAATAAAATTATTTTATTTTATTTTTTGAATATATAATTTGCCAACAAATTTTTAAAAAATCTATAGTTCACTAGCAAAAACCAACAATGTGAACAAAATTTAAAAATATTCGCCATAGAAATTATTATTTTTCTCAAAATTGGCATAAATTTGCCACAAAAATAATTGCCTTGAGCTAAGATTCGTGAAGATTTTATTTTTTTGGGGAGGTTTATTAAAATTATCACTGAACAAGATAAAAGGCCAAGCTAGGCCAAAGCAAAAAATTGGTAAATGATGATAATAATGGCTATCTTGTTGCCACCTAAATTGGATTAGGAGGCTAGGTTGATCCCAAGAGATGATTTTATGATGACATGAAATAGATAATGTGTGTAGGATATCCCCCCTTAAATTGATAACAAAAGAATAAAGCTAATCAATTTAAGGTAATAAGTAGATGGGAGAAAGGAAGATGTCAAGGGACATGTGATAATATGATAATAGAGGAAAGAGAAGAAGATATAGGTGATGTCCCCAACATACAAAAAAAGTCCCTAGACAAGCCAAGGTACAATCAAGTGGTTTCAAAAAAGTGTTGGGATAATAATATGGTCCATGGAAATGGGAGCATGTAACTAAGGTGATGCCCCCAATACCAAATGAAAAAGAGAAGACCCCCTAAATAGGTCAATGTGTGATAGGTGTAATGAGTATGGTGCATCAAAAGTAAGTGATCAAGGTGATGATAATAAAGTAGTCCATGGAAAAGGGTGGGGCTTGCCCACCCAAATCCTAAAGATTGAGATAAGATCTTATGCCCTTAGTGGGAGGGCCATGATGATCAAGGTAAGAAATGTAGAAGAGAAGATAAGTGTGATGGACAATGTAAGGAATGTAATTGGTGATTTCAATGTTATAGCATTTGATCAATAATATAGAGAATATAAAGATATAGGTGAACAAACAAGAAAAAGAGACAATACCCTGGCATAGGATCTAAAATGGGATGATGCCTCCAATGGGAGGGTAAAAAGAGAGCATGCAAGAGAGTAATACAACAAAGGCAAAATATTGTGTGATAGATGTGTATGATAATAGGAAAGGGGGGAATGATGGGGTAGGAGGCATCGAGGTGAGGTGAAGCAAATTTATGTATTTCCCTCAAAGATAAGGGAAAAGAAGAGTGGGTCATGAAACACATAGATGGAGATATAGGAATTGGTCTATTGATAGAGATAGGAAAGTTACAAACAAACTACCAACTGAATGGTGGCATGTAGACCAATAAATATGACCCTTCGCTTATGCTCCAAGACTATGGAGAGGTTTTTGTAGACCTCAAACTCTCTTGTTTTGCATGGATGTAATAGCTAATCTAATCATAAATGCAAAGGAGAAACATGATTAGTAGTCAATCTAGGTTAATGCAAGACTTGCTATAAATAGTGCAAGCACTTATTTATCAAATATTCTTGGACTCTGAAGATGAAGAAAGACAAGTGATCATGAGGCAAGAAAAACATTGGGAGTGGAAAGGTGAGTAGGAATCAATGTCAATCCATGCAAGATCTGATAATGGGGAAAGACATCCTCAACTCAAAAGTCTACCCTAGACTTAGATCTACAATAGCCAATAGTAGACCACAGGAATGGGAAGACACAAGAAAGAGGAATTTGCCTACATTGATTATGGCCAATAAATTTATATGTGCCATCAAGTTTATGTTATTTTCTTTCTTTCTTTTTATTTTTCCTTTTCTTTTGATTTTTCTTGATTATGCTCATTTTTCCTTTTTCCTTTTTGCTTTTCCTACTGCAATCCCCCAAGGATAGGCCAATGCAACTAAGAAGATGCAAGGGCTCATCACTTAAGACTAGAAAAAAATGAGTAAAGGCATTTCATCCCCTTATCCCTACCCCCACACAACCAAGATGTGAGGGATCATCATGAAAGGACAAAGAAGGAAAGAGGAGTGGATATATTAGTTCTCTTTGACTTGAGTGGCATTTTATTATGTTTTCTTTGTTAACACAACTCACTAGTAAGATAACTCTTTTGGACTCTACTCTTGAAGAAGTATAACTGAGGGTGATTCCACCTACAAGCCTCTAAGATAAACAAGTGCAATTAGATATCATCGGAAAAAATGGGAAGGACACAAGAATGAATTAACCAAGTAGTGCCTACTAAATATTGTTAGATCTAGGGCACACAATTGAGAGGGGGGGTGAATCAGTTGTACAAAAACTTGCTTCTACTTTAAACACTTGATTCTTCTTTGTTAGTTAACAACATATCAATTAACCATTCATGAAAGCATAAAGCATAAACACCGGAGCAAATAAACATCAACACATTAGACACCAAGATTTTTGACGTGGAAAACTTGGTTAAGGGAAAAACCATGGGGTGATTAACCCAAGGATTATTCTCTGTTAGAAGAATAAGAAAAATGGATGGCACATGCCAATTAGGGCTCACTACCCGAGCACACTACTCACAAGGAGGCACACTGCCTACAAGAGACACACTATCTACAAGATCATAAGTATCACAAACTTGAACTAGAGAATGACATCTTTACCATGTCTGGATCAGTTCCATTTAAGCCCGAGACACACCTGCTCTGCCTTTCGCTCTTTCACTATGCCACACTCATCCGCTCCACAACACACTTCGAAATGAATTCACAAACCTTTATTTATACAAGGCATCGACTTAGGAACAATCATCTCAGTTGGCAATCATCCACAAGAACATTCGCAAGATGAATAACTCATCCGATCGGCCAGTCTGAACAAGAACATCTTCATCCGGAAGAACTCATCCGGTCGGCCAGCAAGAACATCTCCATCTGGAAGAATATCTTCAATTCTGGGCTCTAACACTAATGAGGACCAACAACACAACCTCAACATGATCCAAGAATCTTCACAGGCTTGCCTGAATGACCAGGTACATCCGCACTTCCTCTACTTATTAGAATCTCTTCTCTTCTTCATCCGGAACTTCAAGAACACAGTCTATCACCACTATCATACTGAAAAAGGTGCTTCCGGACCTCCAAACCATGAACAAATTGAGATGACACATCACAAGGACATCCCAAACATTCCTTCCAATCTACAGAATAGGACAATGCACTTCCGGATCTCACCGGACCTTTTTGTAACACTCTATCACTCTGAAACATCTCCCGAAACCGGTTCTACTTGATCGATCACAACTTCTTCATATCTTCATGTGGACCTCTAAAATCTTAACTAGATCATCTCAAGACTCATATCTACAAACCCTTTAATCCGCATCCTCTAATACTCAACCTATTGAGTACTTTTGCCTTCTTCTCACCACTATTCTTCACTGTTCCTGATTGAGACTAATTTCTTCAATAACCTCAGCACACAACTCATCCAATCCTTCTCATTAATACAATATGAGTATGTTGACATCAATGACAACACTGGTTAACCTCATACTTGCAACAATCTCCCCCTTTGTCATTGATGGCAACATATGATGTGAAAAACCATCAAGACAAGAACTTCTCCTTTCTGTCACAGCTCCCCCTATCAGCAACAACTCTTCACATGTCTTCTCTTCCTTTATTGCTCGCCCTTTGATCATCAACCACTTATTTTTCACATGTCTTCTCTCCCCCTTTGACATCAACGGCAAAGGGCTCATACTTGCAATTCTAACACATTAGAATCATACCAGCGGCTCCCCCTTAGTAGCAGCTCCCCATCATCAATCCAGATCACAAGATATGACTATGATATCCACCAGACTGATGCACATCAGTGCATCCTAGTTCATCACTGGAGGGGCCATGACCCCTAACTTCTCCTGGAGATACTCAAAAGAGTCCTTGGGAAGAGGTTTAGTAAAAATATCTGCAATCTGATCTTTTGAGGGTACATACTCCAATCTGACTTCATCCTTGTTCACTAAGTGAAACTTGATAGATATGTGCTTGGTCTTAGAATGCAACACTAGATTCTTAGAAATATTTATTGCACTTAAATTATCACAGAAAATTGTGATAGGCTCCTCATATTCTACTTTAATGTCTCTTAACATCTGCTTCATCGATAAGATTTGAGTGCAACTACCTGCTGCTGCAATATATTCTGCTTTAGTTGTAGACAAAGATATTGCCTCTTGTTTCTTGCTTAGCCAAGAAACCAATCTTTTTCCCAAAAAGAATGCTCCTCCACTTGTACTCTTTCGGTCATCCACATCTCCTTCCCAATCTGCATCTGTATATGCATGAAGAGAGAAATCATGATTTCTAGGATACCATAGACCATACTCAACTGTCCCCTTTAGCTATCTAAAAATCCTCTTGATTTCTGTAACATGAGATTCTCTAGGATTAGCCTGAAATCTTGCCACAAGACCAACAGCCTGCATTATATCTGGTCTAGTCTGAGTGAGATATAATAGTCCTCCAATCATTGATTTGTACTTGGTCTGATCTGTCTTAGGAGAGTCATCATCTTTGCTCAACTTACATCCGGTTGCCATAGGAGTGTTCATTAGCTTTAAATCTTCCATTCCGAATTTCCTCAACAATTCTTTTACATATTTGGTCTGAGAGATAAAGATGCCTTTCTTTGTCTAAGTAATTTGTAGACCCAAGAAGAAATTTATTTCACCAAGCATTGACATTTCAAACTCACTTTTCATTTGATTTGCAAAGGTTTTACACAAACTGTCTCTTCCTCCAAAGATGATATCATCAACAAATACTTCAACAATCAAGATGTTTTCATTATCTATTTGGAAATATAGATTACTATCAGTAGTACCTTTGTTGAAACCAATCTGCACAAGATGCTTGTCCAACCTTTCATACCAAGCCCTTGGGGCTTGCTTCAATCCATACAGTGCTTTCTTCAACTTGCAGACCATATCACCATGATTAGACAATTGAAATCCATCCGGCTGCTCAATGTATACTTCTTCCAAATCACCATTTAAGAAGGCAGACTTGACATCCATCTGATATACCTTGAAGTCTTTAAAGGCAGCAAATGCAAGAAATAATCTAACTACTTCAATTCTTGCCACCGGAGCAAAGGTTTCTTCAAAATCAATTCCTTCTATTTGAGAGTAGCCTTTGCAGACTAATCTGGCTTTGTTTCTGATTACTTCACCAACTTCATTTAGTTTGTTCCAGAAGACCCATTTGGTTCCAATCACATTCTTGTTTCTAGGTCTAGGAACAAGATCCCAAGTATGATTTTTCTCAATTTGCATCAACTCTTCCTCCATTGCTTTGGTCTAATTTTCATCATTGCAGGCTTAATTTATTGTCTTAGGTTCAATCTTTGAAATCAGACAACATTCATCTGAATTTTGAGCAATTTTCCTTCTAGTTTGCACACCTTTGCTTTTGTCACCTATGATTTGATCTTTAGAATGGTTTAGAGTTACATACCTTGGAACTTTGGGAGTTTCTTGCACTACTGTTTCTTGATCAGGCTCATTCAGACAAGCCTCTTCTTCCTGATTTACCGGATCAGACTGAATCTGAATTTTAGAGGAGGATTGAGCTCCTTGCACCAAAGAATCATTCTGATCATCTTCATCATATTCATAGAACCTTGAGGGCTTCTCAATTCCTTCATCAACCTTCACATTTGTACTTTCTATCATCTTTCTCAATCTCTTATTGTAACACTAGTACACTTTGCTTTGAGTGGAGTAACCCAAGAAAATTCCTTCATCACTTCTAGCATCAAACTTTCCTAGATCTTCATCTCTTTTGATGTAACACTTGCTACCAAATACTCTGAAATATCTCATAGTGGGAGTTATACCAAACCAAAGTTCATAAGGAGTCTTACCGATATTACTTTTGATTTGAACTTGATTAAGAGTGTAGACTGCAGTGCTGACAGCTTCTCTCCAAAACATCTGGGGAACATTTGCTTCCATCATCATTGTCCTGGATGCTTCCTGGATGGTCCGGTTCTTTCTCTCAACTACTCCATTCTATTGTGGAGTCCTAGGAGCAGACAACTGTCTCCTTATGCCATGCTTCTCATTAAAGTCTATGAATTCACCAGATGTGAATTCACCACCTCTATCAGACCTCAGACATTTCAGTTTCAATCCGGTTTGATTCTCTACCATAGCTTTGAAGATTTTGAACTTCTCAAGGGCTTCTGATTTCTCTTTTAGGAAGGTAACCCACATCATCCGGGAATGATCATCAATTAGTAAAATGAAATATCTATCACCTTACATACTCTTGATCCTTGTCGGACCACATAGATCAGTATGGACTAATTCCAATAATCCGGTAGAGGACTGATCCTTGCTTTTGAAAGAGACTCTGCTCTGTTTACCTAGCTGACATTCTTTACACAAACTATTTATAGGTTTCACCAATTTTGGAAGATCTTGTACAACCTGAGTATTGCTTATCTTGATGATGTTATCAAAATTCACATGACACATCCTTCTATGCCATAACCAACTCTGATCAACTTGAACAAATAGACAACTTTTATTAGAACCAGCTAGATGGAAGATATTACCTTTTGTTTGAGTACCGGATGCAATCTCAGTTCCGGAGCTTTCAAAGATCCTGCATCTTCCATTTTTGAACCGGAGATCATAGCCTTTGTCCACCAACTAACCAACACTGAGAAGATTGTGCTTCAATCCTTCAACATATAGTACATTACCAATTTTTCTCTTTCCATCAAAAGAAATAGTTCCCCTACCTCTGATTCTGCCAACAGAATTATCACCAAACTTTACCATTCCTCCTTCATACCTTTCCAAATCTAAGAACTTGTTCTTGTCACCTGTCATATGGTGAGAACATCCACTATCAATAACCCAATCATCCTTTTCTTTAACTTGGGCAGCCAAAGATCTTTCTAAAACCTAATGATTGACAGATTCAGAGGATATTGAATCTTCTTCTTTGATGGCAATAAACACCCATTCATTTCTAGATTTGCTTCCTATTTCTGATTCATCATCTGTTACTCCTTCATTATCATCTTCTTCATGAACATAATATAAGTTCTTTTGGAACCTTTGTCTGTTAGCATTTGGGTAAGTGCAAGAAGATGGGGGGCCAAAAAGGGGTCTTAAGTGGCCACTTTTTTTCTGAAATCAGGAAATACTGGCCTTGGATGAGAAATTGAGCATAGTTACACTCAAAATTTAGAGATGCAACCAAAACAATGTTTGTAGTGCTCCGAGTCTACTTTCTAAACTACTATTTTGTTTTGAAAATGGCATAGATTAAGGGGTTCAAAAGAGGGAGCCACAGAAATTGGTGTTGTTTCTGTCAAAAAAACATAACATAGCATGTTTTGTGGCTCCCTCAAAAGGTCAACTTTTTTTTGGTATTTTTAAAATCGCTTCGGTGAGAAATTAGCTAATAGCATGTAGTTTATGCCCAATTTTTCTGATAATTTTTTGATGAATATTTGATTTTTTACTAATTTTTAAAGTGGACACATCCTAAAAAATAGAATTTTGGCCGTGCTACCCCTATAAATTTTGAAAACTAATTGAAAATCATTTTTTTATTTTTTTAATATTTGTAGAATGGAGTCTAGTTTCTAAATATGTAATTTTTTTGAAATTTGAATGAATAGTTATTTTACAATGAAAAAAAGACCAAACAGTGGTTTTTGCATAAAAACGGACACACAAACAAAAGAAATTAAAGATGAAAGGCTTAACATTGTTAAATGTGAAAAAAATCACATCGTCAAATAGCTAAGAGAAAGCCTAACATTACCCATGTGTTCGATTTGTTCAACCTTGAAACACGTGCAAATCTGAGGGTTAGCACGAACGAAATTATGTGAAATTTTGAAGAATACAGAAAAACACGTCTGTGACTGTTCATAAGGCACTCCAAGCCTTTGGGTTGGAAATCCAAAGCAAATCCCAAGCCCAAGGCTTGGGATTCCACAAGCAAGAAATAACGCGCTCACATTATTTCTTGCCTTACATTTTTTCCCGCAAGTCTGTCTTTCGCCATGTTTGACATAACGCGAGCGCGTTAAATCCAAAGCAAATCCCAAGCCCAAGGCTTGGGATTCCACAAGCAAGAAATAACGCGCTCACATTATTTCTTGCCTTACATTTTTTCCCGCAAGTCTGTCTTTCGCCATGTTTGACATAACGCGAGCGCGTTATAACGCGCTCGCGTTATGTCCCACTCAAATTTTTTTACATTCAAGGCTATTCATCATGAGGGTTAAGGCATAAAGGATAGAGTTGAAAGGTTTACGGATAAGGGATTAGCGTTTAAGGTATAGTATCGAGCCCGTTGAGGGTCTAGGAATAGGGATAGCGTTTAAGGTTTAGGGATGAGGGATGACAGATTACGGTTGAGGGTCGAGGGATCAAAGTTAAGGGTTGAGGGATTAGGGTTTGACATTAAGGGTTGAGGGTTGAGGTTCAAGGGTCAAGGGTTTAGGGATAGGGTTTAGGGTCGAGGGATTAGGGTTAAAGTAGAGTGTGGAGGGTGTAAGGATTAGGGATAGGGTTGGAGGGTTTAGGGATAAGGGATTAGGGTTTAAGGTATAGTATCAAGTCTGTTGAGAGTTTAGGAATAGGGATAGCATTTAGGGATTAGGGATGAGGGATTATAGTTGATGGATGATGGATTAGGGTTGAGGGTTGAGGGATTAGGGTTTAGGGATAAGGTTTAGGGTTGAGGGTTTAGGATTAGGGTTTAGGGTTGACGGATTAGCATTTAATGTCAAGGTTAGGGTTAGAGTGTTGAGGGTAGAGGGATTAGGGATAGGGTTTAGGGTTTAAGGTTTAAGGATTGAGGGTTGAGGCTTTAGGGATGAGGGTTTAAGGCTTAAGATATAGTGTCAAGTGTTGAGGGTGTAGGGATAGGGTTTAAGTTTTAAGGGTTAAGGGTTGAGGGATATGGATTAGGGTTTAAGGTATAGTGTTGAGGGTCGAGGGATCAGAGTTAAGGGTTGAGGGATTAGGGTTTGATGTTGAGGGTTGAGGGTTGAGGTTTGAGGGTCAAGGGTTTAGGGATAGGGTTGAGGGTCGAGGAATTAGGGTTAAAGTAGAGTGTGGAGGGTATAAGGATTAGGGATAGGGTTGGAGGGTTTAGGGATAAGGGATTAGGGTTTAAGGTATAGTATCGATTCTGTTGAGGGTGTAGGAATAGGGATAGCATTTAGGGTTTAGGGATGAAGGATTAGAGTTGGGGGATGACAGATTAGGGTTGAGGGTTGAGGGATTAGGGTTTAGGGATAAGGTTTAGGGTTGAGGGATGAGGGATTAGGGTTTAAGGTATAGTGTTGAGGGTTTAGGGATAGGGTTTAGGGTTGAGGGATTAGGATTTGACGTTGAGGGTTGAGGGTTTAGGGTTTAGGGTTAGGGTTGAGAGATTAGGGATCAGAGTTAAGGGTTGAGGGAATAGGGTTTAACGTCGAGGGTTGAGGGTTGAGGTTCGAGGGTCAAGGGTTTAGGGATAGGGTTGAGGTTGAAGGGATTAGGGTTAAAGTAGAGTGTGGAGGGTGTAAGGATTAGGGATAGGGTTGGAGGGTTTAGGGATAAGGGATTAGAGTTTAAGGTATAGTATCGAGTCTATTGAAGGTTTAGGAATAGGGATAGCATTTAGGGTTTAGGGATGAGGGATTAGAGTTGAGGGATGAGGGATTAGGGTTGAGGGTTGATGGTTTAGGGATAGGGTTTAGGTTTGAGGGATTAGGGTTTAGGGTTGATGAATTAGGGTTTAATGTTGAGAGTTGAGGGTTGAGGGTTGAGGGTTGAGGTTGAGGGATAGGGTTAATGGTCAAGGGATTAGGGTTAAATAAGAGTGTCGATGGTAGAGGGATTAGGGTTTAAGGTATAGAATCGAGCCTGTTGAGGGTCTAGGAATAGGGATAGCGTTTAGGGTTTAGGAATGAGGGATTAGAGTTGAGGGATGACGGATGACAGATTAGGGTTGAGGGTTGAGGGATTAGGGTTTAGGGACAAGGTTTAGGGTTAGGGTTTAAGGTATAGTGTTGAGGGTTTAGGGATAGGGTTTAGGGTTGAGGGATTAGAGTGAAGGGTTGAGGGATTAGAATTTGGCGTTGAGGGTTTAGGGTTTAGGATCAGGGTTGAAGGTCGAGGGATTAGAGTTAAGGGTTGAGGGATTAGGGTTTGATGTTGAGGGTTGAGGGTTGAGGTTCGAGGGTCAAGGGTTTAGGGATAGGGTTGAGGGTCGAGGAATTAGGGTTAAAGTAGAGTGTGGAGGGATGACGGATGATAGATTAGGGTTGAGGGTTGAGGGATTAGGGTTTGATGTTGAGGGTTGAGGGTTTAGGGTTAGGGTTGAGAGATGAGGGATCAGAGTTAAGGGTTGAGGGATTAGGGTTTGACGTCGAGGGCTGAGGTTCGAGGGTCAAGGGTTTAGGGATAGGGTTGAGGTTGAAGGGATTAGGGTTTAGGGACAAGGTTTAGGGTTAGGGTTGAGGGATTAGGGTTTAAGGTATAGTGTTGAGGGTTTAGGGATAGGGTTTAGGGTTGAGGGATTAGAGTGAAGGGTTGAGGGATTAGAATTTGGCGTTGAGGGTTTAGGGTTTAGGATCAGGGTTGAAGGTCGAGGGATTAGAGTTAAGGGTTGAGGGATTAGGGTTTGATGTTGAGGGTTGAGGGTTGAGGTTCGAGGGTCAAGGGTTTAGGGATAGGGTTGAGGGTCAAGGAATTAGGGTTAAAGTAGAGTGTGGAGGGATGACGGATGATAGATTAGGGTTGAGGGTTGAGGGATTAGGGTTTGATGTTAAGGGTTGAGGGTTTAGGGTTAGGGTTGAGAGATGAGGGATCAGAGTTAAGGGTTGAGGGATTAGGGTTTGACGTCGAGGGCTGAGGTTCGAGGGTCAAGGGTTTAGGGATAGGGTTGAGGTTGAAGGGATTAGGGTTTAGGGACAAGGTTTAGGGTTAGGGTTGAGGGATTAGGGTTTAAGGTATAGTGTTGAGGGTTTAGGGATAGGGTTTAGGGTTGAGGGATTAGAATTTGGCGTTGAGGGTTTAGGGTTTAGGATCAGGGTTGAAGGTCGAGGGATTAGAGTTAAGGGTTGAGGGATTAGGGTTTGATGTTGAGGGTTGAGGGTTGAGGTTCGAGGGTCAAGGGTTTAGGGATAGGGTTGAGGGTCGAGGAATTAGGGTTAAACTAGAGTGTGGAGGGATGACGGATGATAGATTAGGGTTGAGGGTTGAGGGATTAGGGTTTGATGTTGAGGGTTGAGGGTTTAGGGTTAGGGTTGAGAGATGAGGGATCAGAGTTAAGGGTTGAGGGATTAGGGTTTGACGTCGAGGGCTGAGGTTCGAGGGTCAAGGGTTTAGGGATAGGGTTGAGGTTGAAGGGATTAGGGTTTAGGGACAAGGTTTAGGGTTAGGGTTGAGGGATTAGGGTCTAAGGTATAGTGTTGAGGGTTTAGGGATAGGGTTTAGGGTTGAGGGATTAGAGTGAAGGGTTGAGGGATTAGAATTTGGCGTTGAGGGTTTAGGGTTTAGGATCAGGGTTGAAGGTCGAGGGATTAGAGTTAAGGGTTGAGGGATTAGGGTTTGATGTTGAGGGTTGAGGGTTGAGGTTCGAGGGTCGAGGGTCGAGGAATTAGGGTTAAAGTAGAGTGTGGAGGGATGACAGATGACAGATTAGGGTTGAGGGTTGAGGGATTAGGGTTTGATGTTGAGGGTTGAGGGTTTAGGGTTAGGGTTGAGAGATGAGGGATCAGAGTTAAGGGTTGAGGGATTAGGGTTTGACGTCGAGGGCTGAGGTTCGAGGGTCAAGGGTTTAGGGATAGGGTTGAGGTTGAAGGGATTAGGGTTTAGGGACAAGGTTTAGGGTTAGGGTTGAGGGATTAGGGTTTAAGGTATAGTGTTGAGGGTTTAGGGATAGGGTTTAGGGTTGAGGGATTAGAGTGAAGGGTTGAGGGATTAGAATTTGGCGTTGAGGGTTTAGGGTTTAGGATCAGGGTTGAAGGTCGAGGGATTAGAGTTAAGGGTTGAGGGATTAGGGTTTGATGTTGAGGGTTGAGGGTTGAGGTTCGAGGGTCAAGGGTTTAGGGATAGGGTTGAGGGTCGAGGAATTAGGGTTAAAGTAGAGTGTGGAGGAATGACGGATGATAGATTAGGGTTGAGGGTTGAGGGATTAGGGTTTGATGTTGAGGGTTGAGGGTTTAGGGTTAGGGTTGAGAGATGAGGGATCAGAGTTAAGGGTTGAGGGATTAGGGTTTGACGTCGAGGGCTGAGGTTTGAGGGTCAAGGGTTTAGGGATAGGGTTGAGGTTGAAGGGATTAGGGTTTAGGGACAAGGTTTAGGGTTAGGGTTGAGGGATTAGGGTTTAAGGTATAGTGTTGAGGGTTTAGGGATAGGGTTTAGGGTTGAGCGATTAGAGTGAAGGGTTGAGGGATTAGAATTTGGCATTGAGGGTTTAGGGTTTAGGATCAGGGTTGAAGGTCGAGGGATTAGAGTTAAGGGTTGAGGGATTAGGGTTTGATGTTGAGGGTTGAGGGTTGAGGTTCGAGGGTTGAGGGTCGAGGAATTAGGGTTAAAGTAGAGTGTGGAGGGATGACAGATGACAGATTAGGGTTGAGGGTTGAGGGATTAGGGTTTGATGTTGAGGGTTGAGGGTTTAGGGTTAGGGTTGAGAGATGAGGGATCAGAGTTAAGGTTTGAGGGATTAGGGTTTGACGTCGAGGGCTGAGGTTCGAGGGTCAAGGGTTTAGGGATAGGGTTGAGGTTGAAGGGATTAGGGTTTAGGGACAAGGTTTAGGGTTAGGGTTGAGGGATCAGGGTTTAAGGTATAGTGTTGAGGGTTTAGGGATAGGGTTTAGGGTTGAGGGATTAGAGTGAAGGGTTGAGGGATTAGAATTTGGCGTTGAGGGTTTAGGGTTTAGGATCAGGGTTGAAGGTCGAGGGATTAGAGTTAAGGGTTGAGGGATTAGGGTTTGATGTTGAGGGTTGAGGGTTGAGGTTCGAGGGTCGAGGGTCGAGGAATTAGGGTTAAAGTAGAGTGTGGAGGGATGACAGATGACATATTAGGGTTGAGGGTTGAGGGATTAGGGTTTGATGTTGAGGGTTGAGGGTTTAGGGTTAGGGTTGAGAGATGAGGGATCAGAGTTAAGGGTTGAGGGATTAGGGTTTGACGTCGAGGGCTGAGGTTCGAGGGTCAAGGGTTTAGGGATAGGGTTGAGGTTGAAGGGATTAGGGTTTAGGGACAAGGTTTAGGGTTAGGGTTGAGGGATTAGGGTTTAAGGTATAGTGTTGAGGGTTTAGGGATAGGGTTTAGGGTTGAGGGATTAGAGTGAAGGGTTGAGGGATTAGAATTTGGCGTTGAGGGTTTAGGGTTTAGGATCAGGGTTGAAGGTCGAGGGATTAGAGTTAAGGGTTGAGGGATTAGGGTTTGATGTTGAGGGTTGAGGGTTGAGGTTCAAGGGTCAAGGGTTTAGGGATAGGGTTGAGGGTCGAGGAATTAGGGTTAAAGTAGAGTGTGGAGGGATGACGGATGATAGATTAGGGTTGAGGGTTGAGGGATTAGGGTTTGATGTTGAGGGTTGAGGGTTTAGGGTTAGGGTTGAGAGATAAGGGATCAGAGTTAAGGGTTGAGGGATTAGGGTTTGACATCGAGGGCTAAGGTTCGAGGGTCAAGGGTTTAGGGATAGGGTTGAGGTTGAAGGGATTAGGGTTTAGGGACAAGGTTTAGGGTTAGGGTTGAGGGATTAGGGTTTAAGGTATAGTGTTGAGGGTTTAGGGATAGGGTTTAGGGTTGAGGGATTAGAGTGAAGGGTTGAGGGATTAGAATTTGGCGTTGAGGGTTTAGGATCAGGGTTGAAGGTCGAGGGATTAGAGTTAAGGGTTGAGGGATTAGGGTTTGATGTTGAGGGTTGAGGGTTGAGGTTTGAGGGTCAAGGGTTTAGGGATAGGGTTGAGGGTCGAGGAATTAGGGTTAAAGTAGAGTGTGGAGGGATGACGGATGATAGATTAGGGTTGAGGGTTGAGGGATTAGGGTTTGATGTTGAGGGTTGAGGGTTTAGGGTTAGGGTTGAGAGATGAGGGATCAGAGTTAAGGGTTGAGGGATTAGGGTTTGACGTCGAGGGCTGAGGTTCGAGGGTCAAGGGTTTAGGGATAGGGTTGAGGTTGAAGGGATTAGGGTTTAGGGACAAGGTTTAGGGTTAGGGTTGAGGGATTAGGGTTTAAGGTATAGTGTTGAGGGTTTAGGGATAGGGTATAGGGTTGAGGGATTAGAGTGAAGGGTTGAGGGATTAGAATTTGGCCAAGTAACGGCATAATGTTGAGTAGTTTGTGTACGTGTCATTACCATTTGTAACCGAACTGAATGTCTGAAAGGTTTGTAACCGATTGGCAGGGTGGTTATAGGTGATTCACCTTCCACCGTGTGTAACTATCAATTAAGAGTCTTTATATTGTTGGTCTCTGTTCATGTAGAGGGGAGTGAACGAACAGAGAGAGAAATTGTATTTTATTCTGAAGCAGAAGGAATAAAGAAATTCTGTGTTTTCTAGTCAAACTACAGTGATATCGATTGGAGTCATTCCACTGGTGGATTTCTTTGAAATCAGTGGAATGACCTCCATGTAGTTAGATTTATTTCTGTTATGTAGTTTTAGTGTTTCTGTGTGTTCTGTTCGGTTACAATGTGCAGAGAAGGAATTAGCACTTTATGTGTATACAATGAATGTTTGTGAGGACAGTTCGTATCTTCCATTTGAATATCATTGTTGTATGTGAGGTTTTTAGAATAAGCATTCTGAACGATGCAAGAAATGACCGGTGGAAACAGTAAGGAGGACTGGAAGAATAAGTCGAGCAATGTATGGAGAAGTCATCGGATTGACTATGTCTATCGGGTAGACAAAGGTGCATTGAACCGATAACATTAATCTTGCTGATCGTGTTTGTGTCGAGGTGACAAATGGTAATGTCTTACTGAAGATGAAGCATTATGTTGAGTTATCGGTAAGAGTTGTATTGTCGGAAGATGGGCGAAGAGTCCCACCGATGGTCTTAGTCACATCGACAAAGGTAAAGCGGAGGATGTGCATCGACGTAAAGTTTGATATCGGACGACGAGGATTAAGTTACGCCGATAGTCTAAGTCAGACCGATGAAAGAGAAGCGAAGTATATCGGTGTGAGTAATGCCATCGGCATAAGAAAGTTGGTTTGGACCGATGGTAGGATCTCTCACCGATCGGGGTGAGATTCAAGAAGTCTTGCCGATGGTAAGTCTATCGACGTAACCGATAGCATCGGCAGGAGACTTAAAGAGTTCCCCGACATTGAGGGTTGAGGGTTTAGGGATAGGGTTGAGGGATTAGGATTTGACATTGAGGGTTGAGGGTCAAGGGATCAGAGTTGAGGGTTTAGGGTTTAGAGATCTATAGCAGGACAAAACGTGAGCGAGTTATAGCGCGAGCGTGTTATAACGCGCTCGCGTTTTGTATTTCTACTGAAACGGTAAAAAAGTGGTTACCCCCGTGATCCAGGCCCACATGCTCTGTTTTCTTACTGATTCTGCGCGTGCTCCGACAAAAAAAAGTGCTTTCATGCTATTAGGAAGTTCACATGCACATTTGACACATTGTACCACCTTTGCATGATCTTTCCACCACCTTTTCTACTTTGCCAACTTGAGAAGGAGGAAATAACATAGTTTTCAAACCAAATTTGATATATATCTATACAAGTTTCAATTTTTGTAGTATTGCAATGTTAATTTTGATTCAATTTTAAGAATTTAACATTGAAAAGGAAGCAAGTGGTGAAAAACTCAAATTGTTGAGGAGTTTGATGCAAGAAGATAAAAACACTACATAATTGGGTACTCTCTCCATTCAAATCTTCATTTTTTAGGTATGTCAAGTCTTTACATGCATGTTCTTTACATTTTCCTTATTTCGGATTGAATTACTTTATCATGCATTATCATACATGTTTAAAATAGACACATTTCCAATCAAGAAAGAAACCTACAATCTCACATGATGCCATGTATATTTTCTACACTTGGGCTCTTTAATAATTATGTGTAATAAACAAACCTTAGTTCATACCATGATGTCAAACTATACAAGAATAAATCCTTACAACATAAAAAAAATACAATCCCACTATTATCATGTATTCATTTCTTAGGAACTAATATTGGTCTCTTTATCATGCTATAGACAAATTCTTCGTCATGCTGAGAAAACGATCAAGAATTAAACCAACACAGGAAGAGATAGAAGCTAAGAATGCAAAGAAAGCAATGGCTATGAGGGAACTTCGTGAGAAGAGGAAATTGGACACGATAAATGAAGACATACCAATTGAAGAGGAACCACAACCATCACAAAGAGATATGGTATTGGCGGCACAAAGAGAACGAATGCAAAAACATCGTGGTACGAGAGATTTAAATACCATAGTTGGAGACACATCCTTTATCGCAAGACAACATGTAGGGACACCATCTACCACATCTCAAGTTGAGAGTACATCATCACTCACATGTGATGAAGGAGGTACGCCATCATTCCCACCTCAACCTCAAGGTATGTCATCTATTCCATCTTCGATCGAAGGTATGCCATCTAACCCATCTCATTTAAATATTGATGAAATTCCTAATGTTGAGATGAATTTACCTAACTTGACACCACCTAGAATTTTGCATAGAAAGCCAAAGTATTTGATTGATATTGATGAGAATATTTTGTAGCCAATGGAAGGTAAGATTCCAAAACGCACTTGTAGAAGATATGCTAATAAGATTTGGAGATTGTTCTTTGAAAAGTTAAATGAGACTGCAAGATGTCAACTATTCGTTGAAATGATGCAAAGTATAAAGTATAGGTCTATCATGAAGATTCTTGGGTTGAGAACATCAGAGGCTTCAAGTGAAAAATCTATTGTCAAGAATCTAATGAGTGCGTATGAGAGTGTGGGTAACACCTCACGCACAAAAGATAGTAATGCAACACGGCGTGTGATTACATCGACTATAGTAAGTAGTCAAACGAGGAAAGCTCGTCTTATTAGAAAGACAAGTCAAAAATTGAGAATTAATAGGAAAACTTTATCAAGAGCCGTTGGAAGACGCCAAAGAATTGAGGACACTAATGCCAATGAATTATGGGCGTTCTCGGGGAGACTACCACGAAAAGATAAACCAATTGTTGAAGCATTGAGGTCACTAATTGAAGACTTTTGGAAGAATTACACAAGGGTATCTCCGAATCAAAGGGATGTGGTAAGAAGGAGAATTGGTAGTCAGAACCGCGAGCCACATCCAAAGCATTTTTTGGATGAGACTCAAACACAGTTTTATGGTAAATTTCTAGAGAAGTATCCTCAAATTAAAATTTGTCAAAGATATTTTGAAATGCTAAAACCTTTCTATGTTAAGATAAATCACACACGCACTACTTGTTGTTGTAGATTACATATTGAATTTTCTAACCATTTTGATGCTTATAGGTCTATATGTTTAGATATGCATACTAACAATGATTTGCAGGGTTGTGCCATATGTGCCCCACCAACATCTTCAAGAGACTTCATATCAAGAATTTTATGTGAAAGAGAGGAAGGTCAAATATTCTACAAGAAATTATGCTTGGATGGCACATGTCATCGTTGCGGTGGCTTGCAACATTTGCCAATATGTGAACATATGGAAATAACACATGCAGTTGGAAATGAACTAGTAGAGTTTGGCAAGTATAAAACAGTGGCATACAATACAAAAGATGGTAAAGAAGCAAAGAGGTGTGAATTAGTTATTGAAAAGATTCCAGTGTATCAGTTTATGCCTATATTTCGTGACAGCATAGTGTATGAGTATGCAAGACATGCCCATAGAGCTCGATGGTTGGACTTGCAATTCAAGTTATGCAAGGACACATTTCCAATTGGTAGCATTGTTTCATTCGTCAACTTTGCAGAGAACTACAGTCTACAGCCACAGCGTGAGGTGCAATCACAATATTACAACTCCACACAGGTTTCTATATTTGTGCACATCGCATTCATTCATGCGAATGATAGTACAGAGGATGACAGAAAGATCATAAGGGAGTATCATTTCTATATTAGTGATGATCGCACGCATTCTACGGAGTTCGTGCAAGGTTGCTTTCAGGTGTTCTATAATGATTTGGCTAGAAGGGGCATATCGTTCAGTCAGCATATCATATGGTCAGATAATTGTGCATCACAATTCAAGAACTCGCAGAATTTCTATTGGCTAAGTACGAGGCATAATTTTACAGGTATTCAACATATGTGGAACTTTTGTGAGGCCGGGCATGGAAAGGGGGAGCATGATGGTGCAGGAGCATGTATCAAAAGAGCCATAGCACGAGAAGAGTTAAAGTATAAAGACAATGCAAAGTTGACAGATGCAAAATCGATTGTCGAGTGGTGTAATGCTTCCATGGGTCCAGGTAATGAAGGTAAGTCTTTAGTTCGTAGATTTTTTTGGTTGATAGATGATACTAACATTGCACCATATGAGGATTGTTGTACACTGACAGGATCAAATGAGATGCACTCTTTCAGAAGTTCAATTGCAGGTTCATGGAGTATCCATACACGAAAGATGTCATGCTTTTGTTCTTCCTGTACAATTCAAGTCTGGGATGAATGCGAGTCAAAGGAGTGGGTTGACGAATGGCAGTTAAGTTATCTTAGCCCACTTGACACGTATTGACCCCTGACGGCACTGGAACTAACACAGATGAAATCATCAGTTGACTTTGACCACATATCAGATTTAGTTCAACCAGGTAATATAGGGCACATATATGCATCTAATTTCATCTAGTTCAACCAGGTAATGTCATCTTACTTTGTAGTGTTTTTGTAATGTTGACTAATTTCATCTAATTTGCTACACATATCAATGTAGGACACGTATATGCAGTTATTGCAGATGAAGATAATGAAGAGGGAACAGATTATTACTTATGTCGTTGTGTTGAGGCCAAAAAGAAATTGGAGGCCCCTGTTACAGATGGAGAAAACATCGAATACCCTACAGGATCAGTGGTTATTACTGGAACATGGCTTAGAAGGTACCCACATAAGAGTGTTAATATTTGGCTATTTCAGGACTTTGACATGCATCGAAAGATTCTTCATTACTCGAACCTTGTAGTGGCATCCAATGTTCATTTGATAAAGTATCGAGGTAGACCTTTGAACAAAATATTGTGGAAGGTGCGTGAGTCTGACCATGAAGCAATACTTGACACAATAAAGAGTAGAGCAGATCCAGATGGTTCATTGGATTAATTTGTAAGTATTCACATTGATTTTGTAAAGTTATGTTACATTGAGTTGTAAGTATGCACATTAATTTGTAAGGTTTGTCTTTTTTTATTTCCTCCTGCATTTTTACACATATGTACACATTTTTACATCATCATGTTATGCATTTTTGGTGTCCTGCTCCTGATGCGACCAAACTCATAACTCACCCTACTAGACACCATTTGATGATCTCTCCAACACTCTGGATCCAGGGCGCCCAATCATGATGATGACCTATATACCATTCTCCCAAGGCGCTCATAATGAATGAATGATAAGGAGCGCCTTGACCTCTATAATCAAGGTGATTTTAAGTCACTTTGAGTCATTTGGGGTCAGTTTGAGTCTTTGAGTCATGTTGCAAAAAAGTGTCAATGTTGTCAAGTTGCACAAAGCAACCTTTGCATTTTTGGTGTCTTGCTCGTGATGTGACCAAACTGACTGTTCCAACGCATTCAGATGGGTACATTTATGCTAGGCATGGTCCTATTTTTCACCCAAACATGTCGAAACAGTCTGAGCTACATTGTACCAACGATATCCCTGAAGAGTCCAAAGTGCAAAAAGGTAGCAATCTTTGACGAGATGTTACTCGAAAATTGTGTCACTTAGAAACATTCCGTCTGAGGCAATGGGATCACGTAGAGTGCCTCTACAATAACCTCTCTCAGTTTTTTATAGCTCTGAGGTATTTACCCGTGGTGAAAGGTTTTCAGTTGCCCCAAAAATCGTCAGAAGGAGGCAGTGTAAAGTTGCAAAGGGGTGTAACTTTCGTCCTGCTCCTGATGCGACCAAACTGACTGTTCCAACGCGTCCGAATGGGTACATTTATGCTAGGCATGGTCCTATTTCTCACCCAAACATGTCGAAACAGTCAGAGCTACATTGTACCGACGATATCCCTGAAGAGTCTAAAGTGCAAAAAGGTAGCAATCTTTGACGAGATGTTACTCAAAAATCGTGTCACTTAGAAACATTCCGTCTGAGGCAACGGGATCACGTAGAGTGCCTCTACAATAACCTCTCTCGGTTTTTTATAGCTCTTAGGCATTTGCCCGTGGTGAAAGGTTTTCTGTTGCCCCAAAAATCGTCAGAAGGAGGCAGTGTAAAGTTGCAAAGGGGTGTAACTTTCGTCCTGCTCCTGATGCGACTAAACTGACTATTCCAACGCGTCTGAATGGGTACATTTATGCTAGGCATGGTCCTATTTCTCACCCAAACATGTCGAAACAGTCGGAGCTACATTGTACCAACGATATCCCTGAAGAGTCCAAAGTGCAAAAAGGCAGCAATCTTTGACGAGATGTTACTCGAAAATCGTGTCACCTAGAAACATTCTGTCTGAGGCAACGAGATGACGTAGAGTGCCTCTACAATAACCTCTCTCAGTTTTTTATAGCTCTGAGGCATTTGCCCGTGGTGAAAGGTTTTCTGTTGCCCCAAAAATCGTCAGAAGGAGGCAGTGTAAAGTTGCAAAGGGGTGTAACTTTCGTCCTGCTCCTGATGCGACCAAAATGACTGTTCCAACGCGTCCGAATGGGCACATTTATGCTAGGCATGGTCCTATTTCTCACCCAAACATGTCGAAACAGTCGGAGCTACATTGTACCGATGATATCCCTGAAGAGTCCAAAGTGCAAAAAGGCAGCAATCTTTGACGAGATGTTACTCAAAAATCGTGTCACTTAGAAACATTCCGTCTGAGGCAACGGGATCACGTAGAGTGCCTCTACAATAACCTCTCTCAGTTTTTTATAGCTCTTAGGCATTTGCCCGTGGTGAAAGGTTTTCTGTTGCCCCAAAAATCGTCAGAAGGAGGCAGTGTAAAGTTGCAAAGGGGTGTAACTTTCGTCCTGCTCCTGATGCGACCAAACTGACTGTTCCAACGCGTCTGAATGGGTACATTTATGCTAGGCATGGTCCTATTTCTCACCCAAACATGTCGAAACAGTCGGAGCTACATTGTACCGACGATATCCCTGAAGAGTCCAAAGTGCAAAAAGGCAGCAATCTTTGACGATATGTTACTCGAAAATCGTGTCACTTAGAAATATTCCGTCTGAGGCAACGGGATCACGTAGAGTGCCTCTACAATAACCTCTCTCAATTTTTTATAGCTCTTAGGCATTTGCCCGTGGTGAAAGGTTTTCTGTTGCCCCAAAAATCGTCAGAAGGAGGCAGTGTAAAGTTGCAAAGGGGTGTAACTTTCGTCCTGCTCCTGATGCGACCAAACTGACTGTTCCAATGCGTCTGAATGGGTACATTTATGTTAGGCATGGTCCTATTTCTCACCCAAACATGTCGAAACAGTCGGAGCTACATTGTACCGACGATATCCCTGAAGAGTCCAAAGTGCAAAAAGGCAGCAATCTTTGACGAGATGTTACTCAAAAATCGTGTCACTTAGAAACATTCTGTCTGAGGCAACGGGATCACGTAGAGTGCCTCTACAATAACCTCTCTCGGTTTTTTATAGCTCTTAGGCATTTGCCCGTGGTGAAAGGTTTTCTGTTGCCCCAAAAATTGTCAGAAGGAGGCAGTGTAAAGTTGCAAATGGGTGTAACTTTCGTCCTGCTCCTGATGCGACCAAACTGACTGTTCCAACGCGTCCGAATGGGTACATTTATGCTAGGCATGGTCCTATTTCTCACCCAAACATGTCGAAACAGTCGGAGCTACATTGTACCGACAATATCGCTGAAGAGTCCAAAGTGCAAAAAGGCAGCAATCTTTGACGAGATGTTACTCGAAAATCGTGTCACTTAGAAACATTCTGTCTGAGGCAACGGGATCACGTAGAGTGCCTCTACAATAACCTCTCTCAGTTTTTTATATCTCTGAGGCATTTGCCCGTGGTGAAAGGTTTTCTGTTGCCCCAAAAATCGTCAGAAGGAGGCAGTGTAAAGTTGCAAAGGGGTGTAACTTTCGTCCTGCTCCTGATGCGACCAAACTGACTGTTCCAACACGTCCGAATGGGTACATTTATGCTAGGCATGGTCCTATTTCTCACCCAAACATGTCAAAACAGTCGGAGCTACATTGTACCGACGATATCCCTGAAGAGTCCAAAGTGCAAAAAGGCAGCAATCTTTGACGAGATGTTACTCAAAAATCGTGTCACTTAGAAACATTCCGTCTGAGGCAACGGGATCACGTAGAGTGCCTCTACAATAACCTCTCTCGGTTTTTTATAGCTCTGAGGCATTTGCCCGTGGTGAAAGGTTTTCTGTTGCCCCAAAAATCGTCAGAAGGAGGCAGTGTAAAGTTGCAAAGGGGTGTAACTTTCGTCCTGCTCCTGATGCGACCAAACTGACTGTTCCAACGCGTCCGAATGGGTACATTTATGCTAGGCATGGTCCTATTTCTCACCCAAACATGTCGAAACAGTCGGAGCTACATTGTACCGACGATATCCCTGAAGAGTCCAAAGTGCAAAAAGGCAGCAATCTTTGACAAGATGTTACTCGAAAACCGTGTCACTTAGAAACATTCCGTCTGAGGCAACGGTATCACGTAGAGTGCCTCTACAATAACCTCTCTCGGTTTTTTATAGCTCTGAGGCATTTGCCCGTGGTGAAAGGTTTTCTGTTGCCCCAAAAATCGTCAGAAGGAGGCAGTGTAAAGTTGCAAAGGGGTGTAACTTTCGTCCTGCTCCTGATGCGACCAAATTGACTGTTCCAACGCATCCGAATGGGTACATTTATGCTAGGCATGGTCCTATTTCTCACCCAAACATGTTGAAACAGTCGGAGCTACATTGTACCGACGATATCCCTGAAGAGTCCAAAGTGCAAAAAGGCAGCAATCTTTGACGAGATGTTACTCGAAAATTGTGTCACTTAGAAACATTCCATCTGAGGCAACGGGATCACGTAGAGTGCCTCTACAATAACCTCTCTCGGTTTTTTATAGCTCTGAGGCATTTGCCCGTGGTGAAAGGTTTTCTGTTGCCCCAAAAATCGTCAGAAGGAGGCAGTGTAAAGTTGCAAAGGGGTGTAACTTTCGTCCTGCTCCTGATGCGACCAAACTGACTGTTCCAACGCGTCTGAATGGGTACATTTATGCTAGGCATGGTCCTATTTCTCACCCAAACATGTCGAAACAGTCGGAGCTACATTGTACCGACGATATCCCTGAAGAGTCCAAAGTGCAAAAAGGCAGCAATCTTTGACGAGATGTTACTCGAAAATCGTGTCACTTAGAAATATTCCGTCTGAGGCAACGGGATCACGTAGAGTGCCTCTACAATAACCTCTCTCAGTTTTTTATAGCTCTTAGGCATTTGCCCGTGGTGAAAGGTTTTCTGTTGCCCCAAAAATCGTCAGAAGGAGGCAGTGTAAAGTTGCAAAGGGGTGTAACTTTCGTCCTGCTCCTGATGCGACCAAACTGACTGTTCCAACGCGTCCGAATGGGTACATTTATGCTAGGCATGGTCCTATTTCTCACCCAAACATGTCGAAACAGTCGGAGCTACATTGTACCGACGATATCCCTGAAGAGTCCAAAGTGCAAAAAGGCAGCAATCTTTGACGAGATGTTACTCGAAAATCGTGTCACTTAGAAATATTCCGTCTGAGGCAACAGGATCACATAGAGTGCCTCTACAATAACCTCTCTCGGTTTTTTATAGCTCTTAGGCATTTGCCCGTGGTGAAAGGTTTTCTGTTGCCCCAAAAATCGTCAGAAGGAGGCAGTGTAAAGTTGCAAAGGGGTGTAACTTTCGTCCTGCTCCTGATGCGACCAAACTGACTGTTCCAACGCGTCCAAATGGGTACATTTATGCTAGGCATGGTCCTATTTCTCACCCAAACATGTTGAAACAGTCGGAGCTACATTGTACCGACGATATCCCTCAAGAGTCCAAAGTGTAAAAAGGCAGCAATCTTTGACGAGATGTTACTCGAAAATCATGTCACTTAGAAACATTCTGTCTGAGGCAACGGGATCACGTAGAGTGCCTCTACAATAACCTCTCTCAATTTTTTATAGCTCTGAGGCATTTGCCCATGGTGAAAGGTTTTCTGTTGCCCCGAAAATCGTCAGAAGGAGGCAGTGTAAAGTTGCAAAGGGGTGTAACTTTCGTCCTGCTCTTGATGCGACCAAACTGACTATTCCAACGCGTCCGAATGGGTACATTTATGCTAGGCATGGTCCTATTTCTCACCCAAACATGTTGAAACAGTCGGAGCTACATTGTACTGACGATATCCCTGAAGAGTCCAAAGTGCAAAAAGGCAGCAATCTTTGACGAGATGTTACTCGAAAACCGTGTCACTTAGAAACATTCTGTCTGAGGCAACGGGATCACGTAGAGTGCCTCTACAATAACCTCTCTCGATTTTTTATAGCTCTGAGGCATTTGCCCGTGGTGAAAGGTTTTCTGCTGCCCCAAAAATCGTCAGAAGGAGGCAGTGTATTAAGTCAGGATGAAAGCCTATTCACTCTAGGCACCTGTTTTTGACCAAATCACACATGCGCCTTGAACAACTCTATCTTCAAGGCGCTTTTCTCTAATCTCTGTAACTCTCCAAATCCACTAAGGCGCAAATTTTACCTCTTGGGCTCAAGATATAGGTTCTTCATCCAAGGCGCCAGAATGGTCCAAAGGCGCATTTCACCTCTAACCTCACCTCTGACCTTACTTGGAGGCGCTAAACCTCATCTCATTGCTCTCCTCCATTACAAGCGCTCACTTACCTCAATCTTGGGCGCATACCAACATCCCAACATCCAAATCACCTAGGCGCTCAAAACCTTCAAGACTCAAGGTGCATTTTATGATCAAACAAGGTATCTCCTGAACAAGGCGCTCATAGTCTCATCAGGGCGTTAATCATCATCATGAGCACTCATATTGTTCTAGGCGCACAGTTATCTCTGGAATGCTCAAGGCGCACATACCCTTCTCTAGGCTAGTTTACACTTATTCAAGGCGCTCATTCCAAACTTACATGAACTCCTCATTACAAGACGCACAAACTAGATGATCCTAGGGCATAAGGGCGCTCATAGGAGTTGTTATGTGTCATTTTGGCCAAGGTTTTCTGGAGCAGTGAAGACATTAGGAAGGGGATGATCGTTTGGATAGTTTTGAATGCTTTATTTCTCCTTGTTTAAACTAGGCGCTCACTGAGGATTGGAGTAGCCTTTGCACCCTCACATCATGTTAATCGGTGTTTCAGAGGCAATCATAGTATAGGAAGATTTGCGCCTTGAAGAAGAGAGTTATCTGGTGAGTGCTTAGGAGTTCTAGCGCCTAGGGGAAAGGTCTAGGTAGAGCGCCTTCAGACTTTGACAGTGAAGTGCCTTAAGGAGTTGGATGATGTTTTTGCCTAGAGTGGAGATGATGTTTTTAGCGCCTTAAGGATGATGATGGAGCACCTTGGAGTCAGGTTAGTCTGGAGCACCTTAAGAAGGTAAAGCACTTCAAATGTAAACACAAGTGTTTTGAGTGCCCTAATGAGAAGTTGTCTTGGCACCATAAGTTGTTCAAACGAAGATATGCGCCTTGGATAGTTGCAAAGACCTAATTTAGCGCCCAAGGTTGGAAGACTCTTTGTGAGCGCCTAGTGTTTGAAAGCTCTTTGTGTTTGGTGCATTAAAATGAATTTGGCACCTAAATAGTATTGAAACACTCAACTGAGCGCCTAAAGCCCATGAGAGAAGTGATATGCGCCTTGATAGGAATATCATGGAAGATGAGTTTATTGAATGGCGCCTTGAATGACTTGGTTGATTAAGTGTTTTAGCGCCTAGATATGGGATGAATCATTGAGCGCCTTTGGTTGAGATGATGTCAGCACCTTTGAGATTATAACACCTTGGAGTCAAGTTCGAAGGAGCACCTTGAGAAGGTAAAACACTTCAAATGTTTTCAAGGAATTGGAGAAGTCACTAAGTGCCTAGAAGGAATTCCAGAGCAAGAGGGTTGGAGCGCCTTGAGCTTCAAGTCAGATATGCGCCTAGACCTCTACCCTTTAGCAAGTTGAAGCCCTCTGAGCCTTGACAACGTGACAATGCCTTATAGTGAATATGCGCCTTGGGCAAGGTTGAATACAAAGTTGAGGAGTATATCATAATGAGTAAGTGCACTGTAGGGTTAGATGATAAAGACTAGTGCCTTGAGTGTCTTGGTCAAAATTTTGACGTGAGAAGTCTTGCAAGATCAAACCCTGGAGTGCACCTTAGAGAGAACCTATTGATCCTTTGCTTTGACAAGATTTGGGCACCAGAATGATCCTTAATAAATGGAATGTATCTACACCAATTTTGCGCCTTTAGGGAAGTGATGGTGGCCAGAATGATCCTTAATCTCATGTTTGTGCGCCTAGGTCTAGAAGCAAGATTTGAGCGCCTTAGGATAGGGTTTTTTGCACCTTGTCTTGGAGAGTGAATTTGCGCCTTGGATGATGTTGAAGCGCCTTGGGATGAAATGCGCCCAAACTTATAGAGGGCCTTCAGTGAGGGAGTTGAAGAGAGTGCTTAGAGGAAGGATAGCCTTAAGATCAAACTAAGTACTTAGAAACCTAAGATTAGTGCCTTATTTGAAGTTATACACCTATTCTGGCGCCAGAGAGTGAGTTTGAGTGTGAAGAAGTGAATGTCTGCGCCTTGAAGGGGATACAAAGGGAAGATGATGCACCTTGATGGGTTGATGATGGAAATTTGCATTTTGGAGCTAAATGTGCGCCTTGAATCTAAATGATATTTGAGTGCTTAGAGGTAAATAGGGGCGCCTTTGAGAATTCTTTGTGCTTTAAGGAATGGATTGTGGCGCTTTGGACTAAGGTAAGTCCTAAGCACTTCCAATGATTTTAAGGAGCGCCTTGAAGGAGATAGTGCATAGAGGTACAATGAATCTTCCGGAGAACATGGATAGACAACTAAGTCTCCAACTTGAGTCTTCTAAGTGAATTGGATAATGAAGAGAGTCTAGTCATTTTGGGCGCTAGTATCAGGATGAATCATCCAAAATGGGTGCCTAGAACTAGAAGGCGCCAATGCATGAGTTCAAGGATCCTCCATTGGAGCACCTAGCCCAGATGGCTATAGATTGAAAGTTTTAAAGCTAAGTGATGTCTCTTACGTGAATTCCTAGCCCAGGTGCATGTGTTGGGAAAAACTCTTTGGCTCTGGCGCCTAGAATTGGGAGCTTTGTAAGATGCACCAATTGATGAAACATTTCCATTTTGCGCCTAGAATAGAACTCTCTCACATAGTTGAAATTGACTTGATAGAAGGAGATAAGTCTTAAGGACTAGTTTGGCACCTCACTTGCCTATCTCACCTTTGAAATGCGCTTTGGTTGATGATCATCATTGATGGAGCCTAGTGAAATGTAAAGCTATTTGCATCTCCAGAGGATCAAAATTGGATTAGGAGATCATCCTTGCAGTTGAGATTGACAGAGAAGTGTTAAAGGAATCACTTCAAATGGGCGCCTAAGCTAGTTGAGGCGCATATCAATTCCACTGTAACTCTAGACTGACGCTTAGGATCCAGTCATCTCCTAAGGCGCAGTTCCATTCACCCATGACCTCGCTTGGCGTCTAAAACTTGGAAACTCCTTTGGAAAGCTCCTGTTGCGCCTAGAAGATGAGTTTGGGATATCAACTTGCAAAAGGCTTAGAAACTCTTCAAAGATGTTAGGCACAATCCCATGGCACTGGAGCTCAGTTTTGGCGCCTTCAAGGAATAGCACATGAAGGAATTTGGGAGGTCAGGTGCTTGTAAAATGGAACACCTTGGAACATCTTCCAGGGGTTGAAGTAGTAAGAAAATATCAAGTGAGTCTAGGCGCACTCCCTTGTGTGAACAGTTTAGCTCTGGCGCCTAGCCACAGAGTGAGCCAGAAGAAGTAGTTTGGACATTAGAAGATAGGCGCTCATTCTACAATGAAGCATTCCACCTTCCTAATCAACAAAGACTTGCAAGAATTGACAAAGGAAGCTAAGGCGCACCTTCTACTTGTTTCCACCTCCAGAATGCGCCTAACCTTGAAAGGGGGTTCAAAGATGTTTGTTAGACCTTTTCACTCAAGGCACTCACCTTAGGTGCACTTTCTAAGTCCTTGTCACCTCAAGGAAACACCTAGTTTGGAAGGTGCTTGCCCTGTTCTCCACTCCTTTCAATTGGCGCCTAGAACACAGAATGCATGAAAGGAGCGCCTAGACTCCAGAGGGCTTATTTGGGCGCCTAGCATTTAAAACACTTTCATAATGATGATGTTTTGGTGCCTACTCTCGGAAACAATCCAGAGCATCCATAAACTCTAATTGGCACCTAATGTTGACAAGGCGCAACTTCAGGAGGAGGTCACCTCAACTTGGCGCCCAAGTCAGAAAAACCTGTAAATCCTTCAAATATGCGCCTACCTTGTGAGGTGATGAGTTGAACATTCCAAATCTTCAAATGTTGCTCAAATAAGGAAGACATTGTAACATCAAGGCTTCAAGGCCTGTCCTTGTATTTCCATTGAATGAGTTGTACTTCATGCTATTGAAAGCATTTTCCATGTAATAAGACATTGCAAGTTGATTGAATCAAGTAACAAGACAAGTACCCAACTCTAATGTTGTTTCATTCAAATAGTTATCTTGATGTATATCTTTATGTTATTGAAGTAGTTGATGAATTGTTAGCAAGTAAAAGTGTTTAAGTAAGGAAAATTTTTCGTAGTTGGGTATCTTACACTTACACCATGCCTATCCATCAAACATCACAATGCAATCAAAATCCTAACAACATGCCCATGATCCAAGATCAAGTGCAATCATGCAAAGATATTATCAATCACAAGCCTATTAAGAATGAACTAGAGTCTTCTAGTACCATACTTTTCCATCAAACACCATCATGTAATCCATGGCCTATCAAGCCTATCAAAGAAAATGCAAACATCCTATGTAATACAATCAGACTTTAAATATTTGAAGTAGCCATCTACAAATATCCATTCAAAAGTGGATTTATAATGCAAGTATGGACGCCATCAATAAAAAAGATTTGTATTAACCAAATATCCATATACGCATACATCAATATCTGTCGATATAAGTATAACATATATACAAAATAGCCATATAGGCTTACAAGAATGCCATATAGGCATACAATGTCAACTATGTACAATACAAAATATATGTCCACAAATGCCATATAGGCATACAACAGAGGAACACAATAAAAAGTCATTCCCCTCTAGCTGGTGAAGAGAATAAATCACGAGCAGCCTTTGATCTTCTAGGGGATGGAGACATGCATGTGGGTGGTCTACTATGAACCCGAGGGCTACTCCTCCTATTTAGTTCTTCCTGCACCTTTACCTGTTACAAAAAAAAGTATAGATATTAATATATAGAAATTACATGTTATAAAAAAATGAAACATTTAACAAAATAATCACTTACCGCTAACATATAATCTGTCTGCTCGCTTGCCTCAGTAGCAGGAAAAGGCCCTGGTGATGTCATGTCCTATAGAAACCATCCAGATAGAAATTAAACTTCAAATCAATGATCTTTTGATTTTTCAAAAATAGACAACTATAACAATGAATGTAAATTGAAATTTACTAATCTGCCTCATACCCCTGTCAATGCCATAGAGCTATGAATCGCAAAGGCCACACCCTGCTCCATTGCCCTATGAACATGGGGAGGTGTATCCGCAGCCTGCATCATCTGGAAATAAAACAACATTATTCAATTACGAAAACTATAATAGTGATGCAAATCATGGCTCCTAACATACACACACGCTCATCTAAACATGGAAGTACACACAATAAAACACACAAATCACATACAAAAATTTAGTAAGTACAATTCATTCATTAAACTATTTATTTTATTACCTCCGTAAAGCTTTGAAGTCCACCACCGCTGGCAGGTGTTGCCATGAAATCTACAGTGTTAACCTATTCAACATCCAAAATCAGAAATTAGAATACCATTCATATAACGATGCTATTCACATGTAATATTTATAATTGTTTACTAGTTACATACCTCGACAGTAGATGATCTAGTGAAAAATGTAGGTGGAGAACCACTGAAAACTGCATCGACGCTATGACCCTGAAATTTCATTAAAATCATCAATTTAAATTAGTTAATCTTGTATTTCAAAAATAAAATTTAATAAATTAAATTCAATAAACTTGCTAATATTTACCTGAGTATCAAGGCCGAAAGTCTCACTCAGGAGGGTATCTGTCATCACCATCTGCTCAGCTACAGATGTAGCCTGTGCACCTGCGTCCTGACTGTCCATGGGGTCATAACCACAGGCTGACCCGCAAGCCTGGCAAGTATGCGGTGGGACCCTACTCCTCGCACTATCTCCCAACCCACTCTGTGTTGCAGGATCGGCATGCTCTATGATGCTCTGGGTCAAGGCACTAATCGACCTCAGTGTATCGACCTCAACACTCTCCTTCACAATGGAAGGGATAGAAACATGCTCGTGGGCTGGTCTGCTGATTACTCGTCTCACTACCCACTGTGGGTCAAGACGTGCCCCTGGTCTATCCTGTGCTGAGCCCCCACCTCTACCCTGGAAGTCCCGCATATCAAAATAGTTTGGCACTTTACTGAGGACAAACTTAGAGTAGAGTTTCCTCAAAAAGTATTGCGGGACCTCATTGTTATTGCATGGAGGATGGTCAAAAACCATCCACCACCTCTGCCCGAAATTGTCCCTTATCGCTTGGTTGTTGCATCAATGGATAGGGAACCTCTTGCATGTAATGGGTGGAGGTTGATTTGTTTGTGGGTTTGTGAAAATTGAACACAAGTCTACTTTTGTAATTTGTAATTTTTTGACATCTTGGTATGATAATTTATCTGCATAGTAATCTCTAAACTCTCTCTTTTTATCGGTCCAACTAGTTATTTGCTTGCTAATTGAATTTACATTTGTTAACATAGACTCAAGAGATTCGGCAAGCGTGGACCTATGCAAGGTTGAAGTGGAAGGATCTTTCAACCTTGCAATTATATCTTCAATTTGTTTTTCGTTGTTTTTAATTTGCCCTATTATATTATCTTGTGTTCCAGGGGCATGTCGAGGAATGAATGGAGGAGGTTGTTGTTCTGCAGGTATTTCCTCCTCAGGATTTTGTGGATTTTGAGGAGGAGGAGGAGGAGGAGGAGGTGCATTAACATTTCCTGACAATTAACGAAATATACATTAAAAATCAACAAAAACCTACCTATATAGAAAGAAATTCAAAGAAAAAAACAAAGATAACTCACCTCTTTGGCGTGCTCGACGTCGCGGCGGCATTTTGGCGATGAATTGACAAGATTTTTGCGTTGATTGGCGTTTTGCAGAACGCGAGCGCATTTTTGAGGGTTTGGAGGCCGCGGGCAGAGGAGAAAATGGGAGAAATGAAATTGAGTTGCTTTTTTTTTTATTTATAGAAGCACATAACGCGAGCGCGTTATAATGCGCTCGCGTTATGGCTCGGTAATGACTAGCCTGTGGCTTGTCATTACCAAGCCATAACGCGAGCGCGTTATGCCTTTATTTTTTTTCAAATTATTTTGGCCACTTTTTGGCCCCCCATCTTTTTGCACTTACCCATTTGACCTTACAGATCTTTCCAGACATCTTGAAGCAAAATGACCAATCTTATTGCAGTTGAAGCACTTAAAGGGTAATTTTCCTTCATACTTACCAGATCCTCTTGGCAGTCTCTTTGCAATGAGGGCTTCAAGTTGAGTTGTTTCTGCTTCTTCCTCTTCCTTGTCTTTCCTTGCTTGATCATACCATGACAGCTTCCTTGAAGAGTTTTCTCCCAAATCAAATCTTTGTTTGCCTTTCACATAGGCACTGGCTTTGAATGCAGATTCAGTCTTGGGGGGATCATCTCCAAACTCGGTCATTTCAAATGCAGCCAATTTGCTAGCCAATTGCTCTCTTGTGATAGTTGTATGGGCTCTGAATTCATCAATGGCAGCAACCTTGATTTTGTAGGCAGCAGGAAGGGATCTGAGAATTTTGCAAACAATCTCATTTTCATCCAAAACTCCACCAGCATTCTTGATTCCACACACCAGCTCATTTACTCTTGGCATAAAGGTAGTGATATTTTCATCATCTCTCATCTTCAATCTTTCAAATTTCCCTTTGAGACTTTGCAACCTTGCACTCTTAACAAACTCATCTCCTTCATGCAGAAGTTCTAGTTTAACCCAGATCTCATATGCAGTTGGTAGGTCAATAACATTTGAGAGTTCTGAGTCAGTCAATGCACTTAGAAGAGCTTCTTTGGTCCGCAGATTGTTTTCAAGATCTGTGATTTCATTTAGAGTTGTCGGACCACCCTGTGGAGGAACATATGCTTTTGTGACTATGGACAAGTATGCTTTTCCCATACACTCCAAGTGACATTTCATGCGACCTTTCTAGAGCGAGAAGTTGGTTCCATCGAACTTCAGACTATCCTTCTTGTATGACTACATCCTGGATCTCCTCAAGCAATTAAGCTCCTTTTAGAGGAACTTAGCTCTGATACCAATTGTTAAATCTAGGGCACACAACTGAGAGGGGGGGTGAATCAGTTGTACAAAAACTTGCTTCTACTTTAAACACTTGATTCTTCTTTGTTAGTTAACAGCATATCAATTAACCATTCATGAAAGCATAAAGCATAAACACCGGAACAGATAAACATCAACACATTAGACACCAAGATTTTTGACGTGGAAAACTCAGTTAAGGGAAAAACCATGGGATGATTAACCCAAGGATTATTCTCTGTTAGAAGAATAAGAAAAATGGATGGCACATGCCAATTAGGGCTCACTGCCCAAGCACACTGCTCACAAGGAGGGACACTGCCTACAAGAGACACACTGTCTACAAGATCATAAGTATCACAAACTTGAGCTGGAGAATGACATCTTTACCATGTCTGGATCAGCTCCATTTAAGCCCGAGACACACTTGCTCTACCTTTCTCTCTTTCGCTATGCCACACTCATCTGCTCCACAACACACTTCGAAATGAATTCACAAACCTTTATTTATACAAGGCATCGACTTAGGAATAATCATCTAAGTCAGCAATCATCCACAAGAACATTCACAAGATGAATAACTCATCTGGTCGGCTAGTCTGAACAAGAACATCTTCATCCGGAAGAACTCATCCAGTCAGCCAATAAGAACATCTCCATCCGAAATAATATCTTCAATTCTGGGCTCTAACACTAATGCGGACCAACAACACAACCTCAACATGATCCAAGAATCTTCACAGGCTTGCCTGAATGACCAGGTACATCCGCACTTCCTCTACTTATTAGAATCTCTTCTCTTCTTCATCCAGAACTTCAAGATCACAGTCTATCACCACTGTCATACTAAAAAAGGTGTGTCCAGAGCTCCAAACCATGAACAAATCAAGATGACACATCACAAGGACATCCCAAACATTCCTTCCAATTCGCAGAATAGGACAATGCACTTTCGGATCTCACCGGACCTTTTTGTAACACTCTGTCACTCCGGAACATCTCCCGGAACTAGTTCTACTTGATCGATCACAACTTCTTCATATCTTCATGCAGACCTCTGAAATATTAACTGGATCATCTCAAGACTCATATCTACAAACTCTTTAATCCACATCATCTAATACTCAACCTGTTGAGTACTTTTGCCTTCTTCTCACCACTAATCTTCATTGTTCCTGATTGAGACTAATTTCCTCAATAACCTCAACACACAGCTCATCCAATCCTTCTCATTAATGCAATATGAGTATGTTGACATCAATGACAACATTGGTTAACCTCATACTTGCAACAAATATAGTGTAGTGTATGTGGATAAAAGGAGATAATGGTGGTAGCAATATGTGATATGAAGGGCACAAAGTTCAAGAAGAACGTGATCAAGTCCTTAAGACTACTATGACCAAGAAAAGTTTAATATGCAGTGGTAGTTTAATGTGTTTTTCTAGCAGGAAATACAAAATACATGGCAATGGCAATCTAATCATATTGTATATGTTGGGATGGAGGTCAGTAATGGTTTCAACAAATCCTTCACCTTCTTAATGTATAAGTGAAAGACACCATAACCTAGATGTGTTAGTGCTTTGCATCATCCCTAAGATGTCATGTAGAGGATGACACTTACAAGGACAACATGAGGAAAATAGCACACAAATGAGGATTAAAAAATAGAAGAACCCGTATATAAAGTAATGATGATATAAAACAAGTGGGACAATCATAGAGGAATTGAGCTATGAATAGAAAATTAGACAACATATAGAACAATACAAAGCATAGCAAGAGAGAAGTGGATAATAAGATACTAAAGTCAAGGTAGCATCAACCAACAAAAGAAGTATAAGTCATTGGTGAATGGATCAACATGTGCAAAACCCTATAGAGAGAAATTTGGAAAATGTATCATGTGAGGAGTCATAGGAAAGAAATTTAGAACTATACAAAACTTTTAATGGCAATGACAGATAAAGGAGGAAACATGCAAGTCTTATGTGGAGAGCTATCAGAGGAAATGATAGTGCCACCATTGTAGTACATGTAGAAGGAGAAACAAAAGTGACATGGGTATCATAAGAAGGATTGTCATGTGTAGGTATGTCAGGAGGATCATGGTCATCATTGTGTATATAATAGGTAAATGATATGACACATGTCATGTTAGGTTCTACCAAATCAAGATTATGATCATGAGAAGAAGAGGGAGGCGTATCATGAGAAGAAACAAGAACAAACCTCTCATCAATCAAATCTTATATTTTATTCTTTACAACACATCAATTACTAGAATAACCTAACATCCTATGATATGAACAAGAAAGAAGTGAATGACCATACATAAGGGGATTCCTAAATAAAAGGGGAGGTAGAGTAATTAATTTTGCCTCCAATAGAAGTGGCATAATTCATTGAGTAGGAAGACGTGTGAAAGTTATTTTTGTTGGCAAGAGACACTATATGGATTAATGATTGTTGTCATTGATGGCAACAAAGTTCATCCCACACATCCACAGGACATGGTGTGTCTCTACCGGAAGTCAGAGTGAAGAATGTTGTGGTCCGGTAAACAAGAACAAAGCATGTGGCGAGGTCCGACAGATAGGTTTGGATCTCTCAGAGGAAGTATCTTGGTGAAGTGCAGATTTGGGGAAGTCAAGAGGACTACCTTAAGTGATAGATTCCAAGGATTTATCCTCCAGTGACAGATGAGGAAAAAGATATGAATACTTGAGTATCAGGTTCCTGAGTGACAGTTTGAATAGAGGAAGAACTGACTGGCAGAACATCAAACATTATTCCGGATGAGTTACTAATGATGGAAAAGATTCTTAAGGCATAAGTTATGTTTGGCCGACAAGATTTATGACTTTTACAAGTATATGATTGATCCGCATTACTTGATGTGCAAGGATTCAGCCGACAGATCAGAGTTTGTGAAAAAATTGACTATTCCAGGTGCCGACTAGAAAGGTGATGAAATCACTTGTGTGGATATATACACAAGATGGATTTAGTTGTGAGATGTGTCATGGTTGTTAGTTATGTGTGAATAAAAGTAGAAGAGTAGAGCAGAAGCAGTAAGGAAGGTCCGGTATGTGAAAGAAAGCAACATAAGAGAAGAGGAAAGATGAAGTGCAGCAGATCAGTGTACTGAGCCTAACCGAAACTGAACTCCAGCATATGTAGATGCTCCCAAATCAGTTCAAGTGTTGTATAACACTCTTTTTGTAGACTGTGAGTCTCTTGTAGGCAGTGTGCCTCTTGTGAGCAGTGTGCTCGGGCAGTGAGCCCTAATTGGCAAGTGCCATTTTGTTTTTCCTTATTCTTCTAACAGAGAATAATCCTTGGGTTAATTACCCCATGATTTTCTCCCTTCACAGGGTTTCCACATCAAAAATATTGTGTCATGTGTATTTCCATTTCATGGTTATGTTTGCTTGTTGAATTAATATTGCATTAATTATTAAGAAAGTTCAGGAAGCAGAAATAATTAGGATAACTGATTCACCCCCCCTCTTAGTTATCAACAATTGGTATCAGAGCCAAGTTCCTCCTAACAGAGTCTAACAGCTTGAGGAAGATCTGGGAATCCAAATGGATGCATATGGTTTAAGGGAGAAACTCAAAACTACCCTTGATGATCTTGAGCAGTCAAACTCTGAAGTCAATGAATTAAAGGAAAGACTCAAATAGGCTGATGATTTCATGAGAGAACTAAAAGACAAATTAAGTCTCTCTATGAAAAAGAGAAAGGAGCTACTTCAACAATTGGCAAGTCAAGGTGAAGCAAATAATGCAAATGAAGGTTGAATGAGAAAACCAAGTTATGTGAAAAGTTATCAAAAGAAATCATTATGGTAAGACATGAAATGGAATCAGGAGTTATGAAGTTTACCCAAGAAGTTAAAGAGAAAAAAAAAACTAAAGATAATCTAAGACAATCTCTCAAAGAGAAATCAGAAGATTGCCACCAGATGGATAGAATTATCGGACATCTTGAATCTGATCTTGAAGATGCTAAAGAAAATGAAGAAAAACTTGAGGATCAAATTGTCTCTCTCAAAAGGGATCTTCAAACAGCAAATGAATATAAAGAGAAATTCAAGATAAGTTCTGCTCAACTTGAAGTTCTTCTTGGAAGTCAAAAGAGGGTAGATGACAAGTGTGGTTTGGGATATGAGAAAGAAGAAAGCTCTGGATCCGGTCAGAAGAATTTTGGATCAGAAAATCCAAGGAACAAGCCTAGAAGACCTCTAGTAAGACATCCCAATGCTCAAATATATCCATCCTTCAATGGATACTGCCACAGCTGCAATCACTTTGGTCACAAAGCTAATCAGTGCAGAAAGAGAATGAATCAGACTAATTCATCCTTCTCTGGACAGTGTTTTAACTGCAAAAGGTATGGTCACAAATCTCATGAATGCAGAAATATGCAAATGAACAAATCATTCAATGGTAGATGCTTTGCATGCAATAGAATAGGTCATATGGCTAATCAATGCAGATCAAGAGGATATCAATCAAATATGCAAATAAATGTTGTTTGCCAAATTTGCAATAGATCCAGTCATATTGAAAAATTCTGTAGAAGCATGAATCAGGACAAAAGAGGTCCGGTATATCATAATCAGAATCAAGATAAGGGGAAATAAAAAATGAATGCAGATGAAGTTAAAAGTGATATGAACAAGATTTGGGTAAAGAAAAGTACAGAGAATGTAGAGGTTAGATCTGCAGTAGACTCTGGTGCTGATATTCCTTCCTAAAATTAAAAAGTGAGCTCTGGCTCAGGGGGAGACACAAAGAAAACCTTGTTCCCCCAGCTAGTCAATTGGTGCCGGAACTAGCACAAGAAGAGATGTGGATTGAAGGATTCATAAGGGAAGCATCCAAACAAACTGTGGTTAAGATTTGGAAGATCCGCAAGATGTTTAAAGATCAGGATTGATCCAGTTCTTCAAGTCATCTGAATAAGGCAAACCGGAATAATTTAGGTCAAGCATTTATTGCAACCTGACATTAGGGTTTGCAGAGAAATATAAGGGTTTTCTCATTAATCACTTGTTCATTCTGCATTCAAGAAGAAACAAAAAGTGAAGCTCTGCAACAAAATTCCTCAAGTTCATCAAAGATCATTTACAGAAGTCAATTCATCTAGAAATTAATCTGGCCAACTCCATGAAACCAAAAGGCGCAAAAGAAACACCCATACAAATCATTGGAGCTAGATCCCTTAGGAGCATTCTCTAGTGTTCCACATTGCATTTTACACACAGAAGACATTAGGGTTTACATACATGCAAATATTAAAGAGTTTGGGGAATTCAAACTAAGAGATATCTATCACAAACAACTAATAGATGATGCTTTTGAGCTTAAACTAGAATCTAAGGGTATCCAGGAGAAACATTTTGATTAATTCATTAATTTCCCCTACTTTGAAGAAGATGAATGGGTCCGGTATGTATTGAGTAGGGTGCATGATAACTTCCTATGGCTGAACAGACCTTGCAAGATCACAAAGGAGGCAATTAGGGCAGTAACTGGTTTATACTCTTCCAGAGGGATACATGTCCTCAAATCTGTCAAAAACAACATTGTAACTAAGGCCACCGGATCAAAATTTGATAAGAGGGCAATGACCATTGAAGATATTACTGACCCAGATATCAAGTTTGCATCTATGATAATAGGATACAAGATATATCACTCCAGTAGGGAGAATTCAGTATCCAGAACTGCAGTATATACTGCCTATGAGATGCTGAGAAAGAATGCAGAATATGATCTATGTGAACTTCTTTTGAGCCAATTAATGGAAAACATACAAAAGATCAAAAAGGACAAGAAGAACTCTTTTAAATATGGTGCACTAATATTATGTTTATTTTTCTACTTCATGAATGAGCTGCCCGGATCAAATGGATGGGTATGGCAAAATGACAAACCAGTAGCAATTCAGATCAAAGATTACTTGCATGAACTTGGGGATGCTAAGGTAAGGAATACAGCTCTGTGGGATTACTTCAAGCACTTTCAAAATATAATGCAAATCAGAGAAGGAATCCCCAAATCAATAGTTGAGAAATACAAGGATACAGTGTGCTTCATGGTAGACACTGATCAATGCCTAATGGAGGCAGTAGAGCCAAGGACAGTCTGGATCATGCCCATGGGGTATGAGGTTGATGAACAAATTGTAGAACTGCATGTTCAACACATGCTCAGTCAGCCAAAGGACCCAAAAGCAGAAAGATTTGGAACCTTTAAAGAACTAAGTGTGAAAATTCACACTGAGCTAAGGCAGCCAGAGATCAAAAGGAAGGTAAGAAAAGAAGTTGAAGAAGTTGCAAAAGGCTTCAGCATCTCAAAGGAGGCACTTGATGCCAACAGGGAAAAGAGGCAAAAGGCTGAGGAAGAGAAGAAAGAGGCAGAAAAGAAAAGTAAGGAAAGTGCTCCGGTAGAAACCTCAACCTAGACTAGATCATCAAAGAGATCTACACCTATCACAGCCAAAAGCTCAAGAACATCAAAATCGGAAGTCCAGGGATCCGACAAAGGAGAGAAAAGATCAAAGACAAAAGCCACAAGGGCCTATGCTAGTCAAAGAGATGAAGAGGAAACCGAATCAGATGAGGAGATAAAGAAACTGAAGAAGAAGAAGAAATCATCCGATGAACACTCTACCGATCAAGGAGAAGAAGAGAAGGAAGAGGAATTGTTGAAAAGCCCACCCTATCTTTAGAAAGTGTAATCAAATCAGTCACGGTGGATGGAAACCTTCAACCAATGGCTGAATTCTATGATGATTACAATGAGGCTGACCAAAAGATCTTGCAGGAAGCTACAGTCAAGTATCTGAACATATATAATAAGGCTTTCATTGAAATTATATCTCTTATTCCTAAGAGCCTAGAAAAGGAGTTACAAATGAGAAAGACCAATGCCATGGCAAAAGACCTTGAGATCTAGGAATAGATATCTATTCAGCTATATCCTTCAATCGATCCCAAGACAATGAATATGGTATTCAAAGATTGCAAGGATGAGTTCAGGAGCAAAGCAAGGATGAATCAACTTATGCTTGGTGAGACTGACAAGGTAGCCAAGAACACAGAAGAGATTCTCTGGAAAGCCTTCAAAATATTCAATCTTCCTATCATAGAGGACTTGGGTACTAACCCCTCGGCCACAAATATTGCAGAAGAGTTCACCGAGAAAATGGCAGAAGAAGTAATGGACACCAGTACAGAAAAGGATAAGGACTTAGAATCCTCTGTTCCAGAAAAGGAAGAGGTGGCTCATGAACAAACAAATATATCTCCTCCGGTTTCCCCTGCTAACTCCAAATCCAAAGGAGAAGAAAGAGTAAAGGAGAAAGAAGCAGAGGTGAAGGGAAAAGAAGATATCAGTGCAAAGGTTGTGGAAGGAGAGAAAGCTCCAAGACAGTTCAGTAACTGCAGAAGAAAAGAAAAATATGTCTCCGGCAAGAGACACTGCAGAATTAGTCAAGGACTTTTTGACAAAAGCATCTATGGAGATTGATGAACCAGATCTATTAAAAGGGCCTCTAGACTTTGACTCTCTATCTCCGGTGCAAACAATGAAGATAGCTTCATTTGCAAATGTGAAGGCCAAAGAGAAGCTACTAAAATCTCACATGGAAGACTGTGAGCTTATAGAGGTAGCATCTGAAGTTTTGGAAAAGATCATGCCATCTTTTCAGAAGGATCCCACAGCCTCCTCTTCCGGTAATCTTAAAACTCTAGTCAGCAGTGTTAATACACATTTTGATTCTCTAGAGAAGTCAGCTAAAGAAAAGGTCTGGAAGGAGTTTTTGGATAAGAGATTCTCAGAGGTACAAGGGTTGATCATTAATGATAGGAGAAATATGAATATTGGGATAAAGAGCTTAGAAAATGCTCTTAAAGATGGCAGAGAATTATACAAATTTTGTTTATCTTGGCCCATAGTGACAAAAGATATTGAGAAGAAAGTAAAAGAGCAAGAGGATAAACTACTAAGTTTGTCTCAAAGTTTTGATCCTCTCTCTTCCTCCATCATAAATCAAGAGTGTCAGTCTATTGCAATCACAAATGCAATAAAGAATTTTAAGAAGGAAAGGAAGAACATAATTAGCCAGATGGGTGAACTTAGAAGGATCATTATCCCTAAGTTAGAGGCCATGCATGAGGCCATAAGTGATGCTCAGACTACCACCCGGACCAATGATCTGACAGATCTTAAGAGGGCAAAATCTTTTGCGTTCCTGTTGAGTGGTCACATCTTCATTTTGGATCGAATGAAGCAAAGCTGGGCTGCAGAACTCGTCCAATTGAAGACATCTTTTGCAGGCATTCTTCAGTTTATGTGAGTATGTAATATGTAGCTAAGTATAGTTAATTTTTGAAAATTTTGCTATGCGGACCCTACCCTTTGCCATTGATGTCAAAGGGGGAGTGAGGAGCAGTAAAAAATGAGGAATCCAACTAAGGGGGAGCTTCGGAATATGTATATAAAAATAGAGCATCAGCTAAGGGGGAGCATAGTGTAAACACTTAGTCATTTTTCAGTAAATGTTGCCATCAATGCCAAAGGGGGAGATTGTTGGCAAGAGACACTATATGGATTCATGATTGTTGTCATTGATGGCAACAAAGTTCATCCCACACATCCACAGGACATGGTGTGTCTCTACCGGAAGTCAAAGTGAAGAATGTTGTGGTCCGGTAAACAAGAACAAAGCATGTGGCGAGGTCCGACAGATAGGTTTGGATCTCTCAGAGGAAGTATCTTGGTGAAGTGTAGATTTGGGGAAGTCAAGAGGACTACCTTAAGTGATAGATTCCAAGGATTTATCCTCGAGTGACAGATGAGGAAAAAGATATGAATACTTGAGTATCAGGTTCCTGAGTGACAGTTTGAATAGAGGAAGAACTGACTGGCAGAACATCAAACATTATTCCGGATGAGTTACTAATGATGGAAAAGATTCTTAAGGCATAAGTTATGTTTGGCCGACATGATTTATGACTTTTACAAGTATATGATTGATCCGCATTACTTGATGTGCAAGGATTCAGCCGACAGATCAGAGTTTGTGAAAAGATTGACTATTCCAGGTGCCGACTAGAAAGGTGATGAAATCACTTGTGTGGATATATACACAAGATGGATTTAGTTGTGAGATGTGTCATGGTTGTTAGTTATGTGTGAATAAAAGTAGAAGAGTAGAGCAGAAGCAGTAAGGAAGGTCCGGTATGTGAAAGAAAGCAACATAAGAGAAGAGGAAAGATGAAGTGCAGCAGATCAGTGTACTGAGCCTAACCAGAACTGAACTCTAGCATATGTAGATGCTCCCAAATCAGTTCAAGTATTGTATAACACTCTTTTTGTAGACAGTGAGTCTCTTGTAGGCAGTGTGCCTCTTGTGAGTAGTGTGCTCGAGCAGTAAGTCCTAATTGGCAAGTGCCATTTTGTTTTTCCTTATTCTTCTAACAGAGAATAATCCTTGGGTTAATCACCCCGTGGTTTTCTCCCTTAACAGGGTTTCCACGTCAAAAATATTGTGTCATGTGTATTTCCATTTCATAGTTATGTTTGTTTGTTGAATTAATGCTGCATTAATTATTAAGAAAGTTTAGGAAGCAGAAATAATTAGGATAACTGATTCAACCCCCCTCTCAGTTATCAATAATTTTATCATGTTCATCTTGCAAAATAGGAGAAGAATAGTTATGAGGGGGTTCGTATGGGGAATCCATAAGAGGAGTAGAAGGAGAAGTCCAGTCTCAATCTGTGCAAGTATGTGGTCAACCTCGATGGCTACTAAAGATGGATCATGAAGAGAAGCTTATCGGCCCAAAGGCATGTTCTCTTAAATATAAGGACAGAGATTTTCAAGAGAGGTTAGGGTAAAGAATCAAGAGGATGGAATCCCATGTGAACGAGCAGAGAAAAGGATGAGAAGTAGAGTCCTTAACACTTTCATCCAAATCTTGTTGGCAATGTGTTAATTGTAAAAGTGACTTTATGTTCTATGATATATTAAAAGCGGATTTTGAACACATGGACAAGATCAACAAAGCAATGTAAGTAACTAGGAGGTAATGTGTAGAACCAATCAAATGCATCATTTTGTCAAGGTACTAGGAAGGAATTTAGTGATGACAAGGTCATCAGAAGTAAAATTTGAGAAAAAAGTATAGGATTGTTGCTCGTTGAATAATATCTCGTTGTCCATTATATTTTTCAAAGCATATAGAACTCATGCCACTTAGAGAATGGTATGTGAATATCATAGATGAAATAGGAGAAAACAACCATGAAATATTCAAATGAGTCAAAGAAAAAGGGAGCTTCCAATTGCACATGTAGCTCCTTAAGTTTAGTATACATGTAAGCCTGATTGGGGGGGAGAATAAATAGCATATGCATAAGAAGGTAGAACATCAAGAGGGGAAGAAAAGTATGTGGCATGTGCAAGGTGTAATAGGAGGATAAGTTAGAAGAGGTAACTTGAAATTGAAGGAGGATGCAAGCTTTCTATGGGTGGAAGGGGCGTAGTAGTGATAGAGAGCAAAGATGGATCAAAAAGGAAAGAATGTCTAGAGGAATAATGAAGTGGATCATGTCTAGAGGGGAAGACTCAAACATAGGGGAAGAAGGAGTGGGGGAAAAAAGATGTCATTATCATATTGTAATTCATTCAATGCAATATCTCGAAAGTATGCAACAAGATGATCATGGGTAATAGGGTTCTCAAGACAAATACCATTGTATAATGAAAATTTTGAATAAAATGAAAAGGATAAAACAAATGAAATGCATTACCTAATCCAAATCTTCAATACCTCGAATAGATAGATGCAAGATGAATTATTTGATTGATTTGATATGTTGGGTGCTCACTTCTGCAGCATAATGATAAGATAAAGATGATAGATGAATGCTTGATAGATGGAAGATGATAATGGATGATAGGTGCAAAGGCTCTAATGTGATTTCAAAAGCATAAGGATACTCCAACTCAATGCATCTTGCAAATGGCTTATGAGGGGGTTGATTTATAGGAAAGGCTTGGCACACATGATTCAAGTGAGAGGTCGACAAGTGTCAGCATATGATGAAAGGTGAGGATAAATGATGGGATATGTGAGGGAAATTAATTAAATAAATAAAATTTATTTAATTAATTGGGAAGATGATTAGGATAGGATTGGGATATGATGTGGAAATTAATTAAATAAATTAAATTTATTTAATTAATTGGCGAAGTGGGATAAGGATGGGATTAAGATGGGATTTTAATTAAATAAATAAAATTTATTTAATTAATTGGCTAATGGATTAAGGATGGATTAAGATGGGATTTTAATTTAATAAATAAAATTTATTTAATTAATTGGCTAATAGATTAGTGGGATTAAGAGTGGGATTAGGACAAAATGCTACATGATGTCTCTAATGATGTTTTGACTAGGTGATGCAAGACATGGATAAATTTGGGGACAATTTTGGGTGTCTACAACCATCCATAGAAGGGAGATAATTTTGGAGTCATAAGCAAAAGGTATGGTGAGGTAGAAAATAGGAAGAAAAGAAGGCTCAAAGGTAGAATAATCATCATGAGGAGCATAAACTAGCTTGTCAACTAGGGTAGACTCATTAAACACATCAAAATATAAATCATCAAGAAAGGAACATGATCCTTTAGATGAAGGAGGACTTAGGATGGTACGAGGAGCAACAATAATAGTATAAAGAAAGGAGGAACTATGCTCATCGTCTAGTATGTAGTCGAGAGATATATAGTCTAGAGAGGGAGAAGTGGGACAAGATGAGTCACTATCCTAGCCTATATGGAAAGGAATGTTCATAATAGGAGGAAGGGGTGGGGTTGGAAAAGAATGACAAGCATCATCATCCATGGTAGGAGGAGATAGAATAAGTGTCACTAAGGGAGAAGGGCTATCAATAGAGAAAGTGAGATGAAATTACATAAGGGTTTTCACATCAATGGAATATGTGCTAAGGAAACAATTGAAGGTGCAATAGGGGGAAAGGCTAGCCAAGATGCAATCGATTAAAAAGAGAGATGAGTTGAAATCTAGGAAGTCTAAGATCTAGTTAATAACAAGGTAGTGGGTAGATAAAAGTTGATAGGAGAAAAAGTAATTGGAGAGGATTCATGTCCAGATGCTAGGAACATGGGAGAATCCATGGGATATGGTAAGGAAAGTCAAAGGGTTGAAGGTTGTGAAAAGACAAAGGAAGTAAAAGTGACAATATGAGTTTGGGTTGTGTTGATAAAGTTTGATAAAATGTTTGGGATACTAGAGTAGGTGTTATGAAGGCTTGTGGGAAGGGTAACCTATGGGCAGCAGTAAAAGATGATGAGGTGTTGTGTAAGTAGGGATTGTAAAAAGGGAAAGTGGTTTTGGATCAACCTATAGGCAAGGAAAGGCTAGGGGAATGGGTGAACTAAGTGTAGAAAACAAATGGGTAAGGGTTGGGGGAGTGGAATGAGGTATTAGGAGGATAAATATAGGTTAATGGGATGGAGAAATGGAGTACATTAATATAATCAAAATATTTAAAATAGAAACAAAAAGTGATGACAAATGTGGCCTAGTGTTTAGGGAAGATGAAACAACTAATTAAAAAAATGAAAATAATTAGGTTGCTAATCTACATAGGAATATTAGAAAATTGGCATGTAGGAGAGTCAGGTTCACCAAATAAAAAATAAATTTATGAAACCCCTATATTGTTAACGAGCTTAGGAGATACTAACTTCTTTATATTATATTTATTAACATAAGTCAAATTTAAAACAAAAAATACAAAAATAAACTACCCTAATTTGATATAAACTAATTAGTAAATAATGAGCTAAAAAAAATTAAGATGTAGATTGAAATGCTTAGAGGAATGAAACACAATTTGCTAGTGAAATTTAGGCACTATTGAGCAATTTTTTAAAAATCTAAGTACAACTTCTTTAAGTTGATGGGCAAAATTTGAAGATAGAAAAATAGTGTGTCCCACTTTTTGACCTAAGTTTGACACTCAAATTAACATTTTAAACCAAAATTTTCACTTCATGTCACTTACAACAAGTAAACCATTAAATATTTAAAAAGGAAGATGATAGAACCTATCTTTGGACAGAAAGCAAAGGTGTCAGAGGACTAAGGTGGGACCACCCAAGTCCTGACTGGAAGAGGTATAATGGATAAGGATCTGGTAAGGTAGGGTATGATAGGATGAGGTAGCTAATAAGGAAATGATAGGCTGGATGAGACAACGTGCCCCCAAGTGTAAGATACATAGATAGTCAACCCACACATGACACTTGTTTGCCATATTTTCATCATGGTACTTATCCAAGGTGCCTATTTACCATGTTTTCACAATCGGATGAAGGGATTTCTTTTTGCTATTTTGATTTTTTTTCATTTTTTCATTTTTTTTTAATACTTGGATGGAATAGGTGGATATGAACAAGAAGGACTCAAGAATTTAGTTCCCTAAAAGGTGATAGTCCCATTTAAAGATGGATGATGCATATGGGCCATGTCAAATGTCATTATGCTTATAGATGTTGGTAGGGGATTGCATGAGAAGGAGGTGGAGTAGGTGGATAATTGACTATGATGTGGATTATGTATGGAAGGATTATGCAAGGATGGATGGGAGATAGTGGATTATGATGTGGATTATGGATGGAAGGATGGTGGATTATGATGAGGATTATACAAAAGCATTTGCATTGGAATTTATGGGATGAAGGAATTTTTGATTTTTGGATGAAGTGAGATTTTTGGAATTTTTGGGATGTGGATGCTTCACTTGACTTGATTTCTTTTTGTTTAGGGACCTAAACCATTTTAATTTTGGAATTTTCTTTTGGAGGTATGGGCTTAGGTACCCTTTTGGATGGGTTTTTTTTTGACTCTTTGTGTAGGTGTCCTAAGGCATGAGGGTCTTTAGGATTTTTTGCTTTATGGGTAGAGGCATCCAAATTTTTATTTTTAAATCCCATGGAATTGGTGGAATCTTCATGTTTGGTCGATGTGTGCATTTGTTGATCATGATTAGGAATTTAGGGGGATTTATGGATGGAGGGATTAAAAATGGATTTATGGATAAATGGATAAGGGGATTGGAGGATAAGGATATTAGGCATTGGGATAAGTGGAGGTAGAGTGGATGGAGGGATATTAGTAGTTTAAAGGAGTGGACATAGATTGGATGGAGGGATATTAGGAGTTGGAAGGAGTTCAAGTAGATTCAATGGTGTGAGGTATATGGTCACACGCTTTTTGGATTTGTAGGATAATGGAGGAGGAATTTCTTTTTAGTATTTTAATTTTTTTTCCATTTTTCATTTTTTTCTTGGAATACTTGGATGGAATAGGTGGATATGGACAAGGACTCAAGAATCTAGTTCCCTAAAAGGTGATAGTCCCATTTAAATATGGATGACACATATGGACCATGTCAAATGTCATTATGCTCATAGATGTTGGTAAGGGATTGCATGAGAGGGAAGTGGAGTAGGTGGATAATGGATTATGATGTGGATTATGTATGGAAGGATTATGCAAGGATCGATGGGAGATAGTAGATTATGATGTGGATTATACAAAAGCATGGACCATAGGGATATGATGGGTGAAATATGTAGGATAATGGATTAAAGATAGGGAGATGGAGGTATATGGAAATGTTGTGGAATGGAAGGGAACCAAAACCAATAGTTGCACACACCGTGATAAACATTGAAGCTTTTGATTAGACAGAGGTGTAGGCCCAATAATGGACCTATTTGTTTAGGGGATGGTTGATGTAGCAATTTATGTACCCACACAAACTTAGGATTTTTATGATTTTTGCATTGGTATTTATGGGATGAATGAATTTTAGATTTTTGGATGAAGTGATATTTTGGGATTTTGGGGATGTGGATGCTTCGTTTGACTTGATTTCTTTTTGTTTAGGGACCCAAACCATTTTAGTTTTGGACTTTTATTTTGGAGGTATGGGCTTAGTTAGCCTTTTGGATGGGTTTTTCTTTGATTCTTTGTTTACGTGTCCTAAGGCATGAGGATCTTTAGGATTTTTGGCTTTATGGGTAGAGACATGTCCAAATATTTAGTTTTGAATCTCATGGAATTGGTGGAAGCTTCATGTTTGGTCGATGTGTGCATTTGTTGATCATGATTAGGAATGTGGGGATTTATGGACAGAGAGATTAAAAGCAAATTTGTGGTAAATGGGTAAGGGGATTGGAGGATAGGGATATTAGGCATTGGGATAAGTGGAGGTAGAGTGGATGGAGGGATATTAGGAGTTGAAAGGAGTGGAGGTAGATTGGATGGAGGAATATTAGGAGTTGGAAGGAGTGGAGGTAGATTCGATGGTGGGAGGTATATGGTCACATGCTTTTGGGATTTGTAGGATAATGGAGGAGGAATGGCAACATATGTTTTGGGGGTATGATGTGGTTTATGATGGAAAGGGGTGGATTTAAGAGGCATGGAGGAAGTACCAAGATCTTTAGATTGTGTTTCTTGGGGTATGTATCTAAGGCCATATGATTGAGGAGGCACTTTGACATGGATAGGCTCCAAAATACCTTTTCCATGAAGGCCTAAGCCTTTACCTTGACAATTCATGTTTTGGAGTATGCAATGTACAATGGGATTATGGGTGTTGTAGACACTAGACACGAGCTCATTATTCGATGGGGAGGGTGAGGTGGTGGATAGTGGTTTTTGTTCTCCTAAGGAAGAACATTCATGGATGAAGGTACTAAGACCAAGGGGATATGTTGGTGGACTTGAAATATGGTCAATAGTGGATGAGGAAGGATTATTAGGATCTTGATTATCATTATGTTCATTAATATCCAAGCTATTTATTTTATCATCTATGTTTACTTGGGAGCCAAGTGTATCATCAAGGAAAGTGGATGTTGTAGGATCATGGATAGGATTAGGTGGAGGATGGATAGGAGTAGTTTGGTTATCTTCCTCATGGATGGTTGTGAGAATATGGATAGGATCAATTTCTCATGGACAGGCTCTTGGTCATAGAGAGGATTAACATGGATAATGTGATAGTGAGCTTGGATAGGATGAACTTGGAATACATGCTCATGGGTAGTAACTTGATCATAGATAATATCTTGATCATAAAGAGGATTATGGAGAGGATGAGTGGAAGTGCTTTGATCTTGATTTGGATGAGGGGTTAATGTTTCCACATGCTTTAGATTATACTCTTGACATAACTCTTGATTTTATTGAATGGAAGTGGAGGTAGAAGGCTCTTGGATAAGCTTGATAGCTTCTATATGGTCAACAACATGAGGGTAGAATGAATCTTGACTTGGACTCATGGTAGGAGACTCTTCAATAGGCTTGATGGGTTGTGGATTACATGATGGGGTTGAAGGAATGTACATGATGATTGAAGCCTCTTTGATAGTCTCTTGGATAGGTGTTTGATGACATGTAGATGGTTGATTCCTTGCTAATAGCCATTGGATCACATCCTTCATAAGTGTATGGGTGGATGTACAATATAATGGATGAATAATAATAGTGGATGGTGTTGTAGGCTTAGGATTAGGATTAGGTGGAGGGATAATAGGGTGGAAGGTGTTGTAGGCTTAGGATGAGTATTTGGATTGGATGGAGGGATAATGGGATTGGATGGATTAGGACTTGGGCTAGCTAGAGGGATAATGGGATTAGATTGATTAGGACTTGGGCTAGCTAGAGGGATAATGGGATTAGATGGATTAGATGTGTTGGGTTTTTTCCCAAATTGGATGCTTCCCAATTATCCCTACAAGGTAGCCATCATTGATCAACAAGACTTCCAGGCCAGGGGCCAACAGTATAGGAGATAGACCCTATAAATATCTCCTCTCCTTCTTTAGGCTCTACAGAACCAAGGGGCTATTCCCTATTCAACATCTGTAAAATATGCATGTGAACTTACTGGGATGTTGACACAAAGTAGATAAATCCTCACTTATGCAGACCAAAACTATAAAATAAGTGCAAAGGGGCTAGCTTTGGGCCTATGCTCAGTTGTGAAATAGAAGATTTTTAGTCCTAAAACTACTTCTAATGTCCTAAAGGTTTATATTTGAAGTTTGAATTTGTATTTTGTATTTGGATGCAAGACAGTGGTTTTGGAAACATAACACAACACAAGAAGCAGACGGGTGCCTATCTCAAGGCAAGGAGTCAACTAGATGTATACAAATGAATGATTAGCACTGGCTAGATTGGTATTTGCCTTACAAGCACCACCCAAGAATGAGTATTTAGCTATCTCTACTTAAAAATATCCTTGCTGCCATACATTCTTCATCATACTTAACCTAAAATAGTTTAATCTACTCCTTGAGTAGATGTCCAAAGTTAAGCATGCAATACAGAAATCTATATCCTAGAATCTAAGTAACCCTTAGCTACCAGATTCAAAAGAAGGGATGCATACAGCCATGGAGACAAATAGCTAAACACATGCAATAAAGCATTTTTCATATAAAAATAACATGAAACTAAACATATATGCAACGTGCATTCAAATGCAACTCATAAACTCACAAAATGTGATAGAACTGCCTAGAAAAGCTTTGTTTTCATTATTCCTCCCAAAAATTGCCCAAGTCTTCAACAACCCTCAAATGAGTAACACAGTTTGCCTTTTATAGCAAGAATGTGCACTCAGCATTAAGTACAATGTCATATCAAAATTTTGCCAGATACAATGCACCATCAGAATGGTGCCTAAAACATTCAATGCTCCAAGAAGAAAAGGAAGGAAAAATAGGTGAACTTGGGAAACACGCAACTGAATAGAGACTTTCCCATTAAAAATGGTAGGTGGCCCGTCATTCATCGACCACGCCTCTATAATTCTATCATTAATGGCCAACCAACCCATGGCCTCTAGAAACATAGCAGTTTGCGTGTTCAGGGACTTTTCCCACCTAGAGTGCAGTTGCAAAAGCATAGGAAAACCCTCCTATGAAAATTTGAAATAGGGTCGTCGATTTCCTCCTCATCGCCAAAATCAATGGCTTCACATCGCCTTGGAAAGTCACCGACCAATGTAATCACGCCACGCAGGTGGTCTTTGCTTCATTGACTTTCCATGACACAAACATATTATTTTCCCTTTCCATCACCTACATATTTAAACCTTTTTTGTATATGCAACCGCATATACATACAACTTCTCTCGGACACATGACATCATCTGGTTGGATCTCTATCGTTGTGCCTTTGCATCTCCATCAGCGAGAAAATGTATCTTCTCTTTTGCACCTGCAGTTGTTTATGAGATTGTATATACATACAATCACCACACATAGAAGGGCAGACACCAATTCCTTATAAAACAAATTGCAATCACTATCATGTATGGGCCTTGTATCTAACTCCTCTAGTATATCGCCTTGTATATTGCATATATAAATGCAATATACATCCCGCAGACCCCAACCACTTATCCCCCACAAAAAACTTTCCTTCGCGTCTGAGATTATATGTGCGCTTTGTATTTTGCATTGTATATGCACATACATACAATCTGGGACATACAACTGTGTAGGCCCACCATGCTTTTGAAAACCGTTGACTTTGACCGCTCCTACCTTGTACATTTCTTTGTATATGCCCATTGTATGTTCGATTGTATATTAGGAACATACAATACCAATATACAATTGCAGATCTCAACCATCTCACAAATACTGTAAACTTTTTAGCCGTGTCCGACCCTTGTATATTCTGCTTGTACATTCCATTGTATGTGCCATTGTTCATGCGTAGATACAAAGGAATGCATTGACTTTTCAACCCTGCTTTTCTATCAATGCTCGCCAAGTACAATTTGATAACATTTGAAGTCCGGGATTGTATATTCTTCTTTGTATATTCAATTGCATGTGCAAACATACAATTGTATATATATACAATTGGTGGACCCCACCCTTTGGTTCATGCCTTGCATGTATCTTTTGTATATGCATCGGCCCATTGGAGAGAGCTTGGACAGAGCTGCCGACGATCACTGTCACACTGAAGACCATCCTCGTATATCTCATCAGCCATCGGAGGGACCCCTAGCTTGGTTGTCGATAGGGAAGGTCTCGACGATGATCTCCTTTGGATGTTCGTTTGCATCTCCATCGGCCTATCGGTGGGAACATGAATTGGGTCGCCGATGCACTATGTCACACCAATAAAACCTTTGTATATCTGCCTATGCATATTAAAAATGCATACAACAAAATATACAAAGGACCCGATGTACATTTGCCTTTGTATATGGCCAAGATACAACATACAATGCATATGCATACAACTGTGGACCCCACCGTTGCTTAAGGATTTTTGAACTTAACATTTTTTTTGTGACGGGAAAAGGAGGTAACATAAGGCAAAGGGGGCTGGTCAAAACAGAAAATACAATGTAGTAAGCTGAGGGAATTAGAATTTTGAGGGTTAAAATAAAATACCAATAGATTTTCAAGCTCGAAACCCTAACCCTAGGTAGGCACCAACATTGGCTCCAACTGGGGATGTGCAGGAGCAAGGCTGCAGCGAGAACAAGACCACCTCCAAATAGACTAGGCAAAATGCACAAAAACAAAACCGTGACCTCACAAGGTATGTACAGACTATTCACACCCAATTTACAATGTGCACACAAGATATTCATTCATGATAAATAAGGTTTAAGGAATTTACTGTGCACAGGCAATTCCAGTAGTTCACCATTTAGGGCCTGGAGAAAGTAGGAATCTTCTCCATGAATATTGCTGATTTGATATGGGCCCATCCATAAGGGCTCAAATTTACTAGCTTTCCCTTATCTTGGCTTTTTGCATTCCAAACAAGGACCAAGTCACTTATCTGAAACTTCCTTTCTATAGCCCTTTTATCAAACAAATATTTCACCTTCTGTTGTTTCTTGATATTTGTCTAATGTGCTTCTCTTCTAGTTTCGTCCAATGCAACCAATTGATTTATCCTTTCATTCATTGAGTTCTCAATCTCTTTATCATTTTCTTGTATGAATCTATAAACTGGCAAGAGATTATTCACAGGTAACTTAGCTTGTGCGCCATACACTAGCTCAAAAGGTGACCTTCCAATTGCTTTCTTCACTATTATCCGGTTAGCCCATAGTGCCATCTTTAACTTTGAATCCCATGCCCTTTTGTTCTTGTCTACCATCCTTTTGATGATTTTCATAAGGCTTCTACTTGATTTTGCCTGACCATTTCCTTATGGATGATATGGTGCTGCATATGACAAATCAATCCCATAGTTGTTGCAAAAATCAACAAAATCACCAGATCTGAAGCACATGGCATTGTCTGTGACCACTTTGACTGGCACTCCAAATCTGATAATAATCTGTTCCAAAATTAAATCCATCACCACCCTGCTTGTAGCTTTCTTAGTTGGAGTGGATTCAATCCATTTAGTAAAATAGTCAATAGCAACCAAAATCCAACTATGTCCTCCACTTGATCTTTCTAAAATTTCCCCTATAAAATCAATTCTCCATTGCTGAAATGGAGCCTCCATAGTTGCAGCTCTAAGGGGTAATGTACCTTCATACTTAAGTTTTCCTGAGAACCTTTGACAAGGATCACATTTTCTTACCATCTTTTGTGCATCTGAGAAAAGGGTCGGCCACCAATAGCCTGCTCTAAGAGTTTTGTGAGTTGTCTTAGCAGTGTAGTGTCCACCGCACACTCCTTTGTGCATGTCACTTAAAATATCCATAGCTTGGTTTTCATCCACACACCTAAGTAGTACACCATCAGGATTCTTCCAATATAATTCTCCTTGAATAATGATGTATTTGATAGCATGTAACTTTAAGGTTCTTTTTTGGCTATCACTAAGATGGGAAGGACAATTCAAATTCTATAAATAATACATAATATCCTTGTACCATCCAGATTTTGACATGTTAACAACTTCATTCTAAACTACATTTACCTGGCATGCCTCCAAATTTGATTGTGTCATCATCTTAGCCAAACCCTATCCCCTTACCAATTTTGTAATTTGTATCTCAATGTTGAACTCTTGTAACTTATTAGTCCACCTGCATCTTCTTCATGTCACTTCCTGCTGAGTGAAAATATCTTTAACTGCTACATGGGGTACATATGCAACTATCTGAGATCCTACTAAGTATGGCCTGAAGCTTTTGACTGCCCTAACCAATGTGTATGCCTGCTTTTCCATGATATCATTTTTCAACTCAGCTACCTGCAATGACATGCTAAAGAAAGAAATAGGTTGCTCAAAACCATATTCATTTTTCTGTAATAAACATGCAGCAATAGTGTGAAAAGAGGCAAATGAGAACAACTGAAGTGGCTTAGAAAAATTAGGAGATCTCAACACAGGAGCCATCTTTATAGCCTCTTTGATGTTCTGATATGATCTAGTTGCTTCACTTCCCCATTTGATAGTTTCATCCTTCTTCAACATTTTAGAAATATCCTTTGTAATCTGTGCAAAGTTGGGAATGAATCTTCTAACAAAGTTAATCTGCCCAAAGAAAGACTGGATGCCTTTCACTGTTTTAGGAATTTGAATTCTGTCAATTGTAGCAACCCTTTCAGGATCAATCCTGACTCCATCCTTGGAAACAATGTGTCCCAATAGTTTTCCTTCTACTACCTCAAAAGTACATTTCTTTGGGTTAGGTGAAATGCCATATTCTAATGCCCTAATAAAAATTTGTTCTAGATGCATGCAATGTTGCTCCTCCTTTCTTGAATAAGCAGTTAAATCATCCTGATATACTGCCAAAATTGAGTCAATCAATCCTGCAAAAGCAACATCCATAGCCCTTTGAAATGTAGCACCTGCATTTGTTAGTCCAAATGACATTCTTACATATACATAAGTCCCCCATGGAGTGGTGAAGGCAGTCTTGTATTGTTCAGACTCTTTTACCTTCACCTGATTATATCCTAAAAATCCATCCATCATGGATAAAATCTCACAACCAGTTACCTTATGCAACATAGCTTCCATGTTAGGCAGTGGATAATTATCCTTTAAAGAAGATACATTCAAATTTCTGAAGTCCACACAAAGTCTTATATCACCATTTTTCTTTCTAACTGGGACAAGATTGGACACCCAAGTTGAGTGTCTAATAGGCACAATTATTCCAGCCTCCCTAAGCTTTACAAGCTCTTCCTGCATTTTTAGAGCCAAAGTTGGGTTAATAGGTCTTTGTTTCTGTCTGAATGGCTTGGCTCCAGGCTTCAAAGGAATCTCATGCTGGAATAAGTCTTCTCTATAAGCTTTTAGGTCCTCATATGACCATGCAAAGACATGCTTATATTTTTTCAATAATGCAATCAACATACTCCTGATGTGTGGCTTAAGTTGTTTGCCAATATATACCCTTTTGGGGGCATGGCATGTCCCCATGTTTACCTCCTCCAAGTCATCCTTATTTGTAGGAGATGCCTTTGAAACAAAATGGTCTCTATTATAAAATGCTCTTTCTAAAGCAACTAGCCCTCTGGGGATTTTATTTGTTTTAAGTTGAATTACTTCCTTCCCCAAAAGAGTTTATTTTCCATTCACAACTTCTACAAAGTTCTGAAAATCAATCTCCTAGTTCTCATATTCATCTATGCAGTGTAGGAACTTCAACAAATCTCTATCATCATCAAACACCTTCCAACTGCATATATTATCTGGTACTGCAAGTCTAATTTTAACTTCAACATTTGTAACATCAGGTAGAGCGACATCATCCAGCCTTATGGCCGCATTAGCTAAAAAGTATGCCATGACATTCTTTGATCCTTCAATCCAATGTATTGAAAAAACATCAAATAATTCAATTGTATCCCATACAGCATGCTTATACTATTTTAACCTTTTATTTTTTGAATCATATTTATCTCTCACCTGGGAGACAATTAATTTTGAATCTCCAAACACTTTTAGCATCTTAATCCCATGCTTCAAAGCAACATTCAACCCTAGTAGTAGAGCATCATAATCTGAAATATTATTTGTGCAGGCAAACTTTAACAGGAAAGAGAATTTCAAAAGCTTACCTGCTGGAGACAAAAACACAACTCCAGCACTAGAACCTTCCTTTGAACAAGCTCCATCAAAATACATAGTCCAGAGACCCTATTGGTCAAGTTCTTGAATGCAAAAGTCTCTCCCTTTGCTTCCTCGATCATCTGAGACAATTCTGAAATTCTCACAGTCAGTATCCACAAAACAGATATGCTCTTTTGAATCTTGATCTTCTACTGTTTCTAGTGACCTCTCTTCTCTAACCAGTTTGACATCTCTACCATTCATTGGGATCACAACATATGATAAATCTAACTGCATACTTCCTCCAACCAATCATGCCCATCTTCTTGACAACAGCATACCATACTATGGCTTTATGTCAACTATTGTTATGTTCATTCTATAAGTCTTTTCTAGATATGTTGCTAGCATAAAATCCACATCCTTCATGATTCCTATAACTGGTACCTCCCTAGCATCCATTGCATAGCATTTTCCACATGCCTTATCTATTTTCAATCTAGCTTGTTGCATGATAGCCAGAGGCATAATATTTGTTGATGCTCCTAAGTCAAGCATACAATTTTTTATTACTTTTCCATTGATAACAAGGGAGACATAAAATGGTTCAACCTGTGAAGGGCATTTTGTCATTGTCACCCCCAGATAGACTTCAGGAACCTCATCCTCATCAATACACAAGGCTTGTTTCTTACCTTGAGTCTCAACATTCTGCTCGGCCTAACAAGCTACTCCTAAAATTAGGGACAATGCTTTATTCCTAAATTCTTCAACTTTCATCATCTCCATCAATGGAACAGAGACCTTTATATGGGATAAAACCTGAGTTATGTCAAAAGGAGCATAATTTTGTATAATAGTTGTAGCTTGAACCATGGTTTTATTCTTACCTGAGGTGATCCAGCCTTAATTTTAATGACCTTCTGACTGTCATCCATGACCTGAGAATTCTTATTTTGATCCTCATTTTGGGGAACTTCATTTTCTGGTCTTTGAGAATCATGACTTGGTTTTTTCTTAGAATTTTTCTTATTATTATTCCATCGTGTCTTATGTGGTTCAGCCCCTTTATGATTATGCATTGGTTGATTCACAAAGGTGTCTTCTAGTTGACGTGGATCACCAACTTGAGCCTTACCTCTAATGTTATAGTTGCTCTTGACCTAAGCCACTGCTGCAGCTGTGAGAGCTCTAATCTCTTCATTAGAAGGCCTTCTCAATTTATTCAGAAAAATGTGTGAGTCCTAAGCATAAGCATAATTATCTTCATCATCCTCATCACAGGAAATATGCTGGCATACCCTGGTCACATGATTTGTTCTTTCATCAGCATCATAAGAAGAATACTCCCCATTTGTGAACAACATTGACATTATCATCCTCCATATAATGTGGCACATTGCATTCATCACAGGCAACAGCATTATTATACAAAGATTGAGCAATCATACATTGAGATTGTGAGTGAGGCATTTGACAAATTATGCACCATGGGGTATCATCAACCATGTTAACAGCTTTCCTCAAAGGATCAGGAGTCTCCTTAACATTTTGAGCTCTTTGATTAGTGTTGCTATTTGGGAGAACGGGTTTACCATTATGCCAATTAGTGTTATATGGCATATCATGCAATGATGGTCTCTTCTCTTGTCTTTGGTAAACTTGCCTTTCGGGACCTATCCCCTTTTCATTTCTAGTGAGTCTATAACCTAGGTCCTTAACAATAGTTGTCAATTTATCCAATTTCTCTTCGGAAGTAGATGCATTACCTTGAGTACTTTGAGACTTATTATTTGGATTTTACAGAATCTTTACATCATCCCTTCTATTTATCTTACCAGATGCTTTCCTATTATTTTCAATGTTGGTTGCAATTTTAAAAGCATCCCTGAGGCTAGTAGGACCCTAATCTCTTAACCCATAAGCTGTTTTAGCATCAAAAGCATTTATGTATAGTACCATGCACATTGGTTCATTAGGCCTCATGTGAAGTGGTAATTTGTTCAACACTCTAGTGAACCTAGCATTAAAATCTGCAACCTGCTCATTTGACCCCTTAGTAATACCAGTAAACTCATTTATAAAAAAGATTGGATCAGTCTTATCACAATATTGTTCTTTAAAAACCCTTCTGAAATCATCCCATCATGAGACACTCTGGTCAGGCAGATTTTTATACCACTCTCTAGCTTCATCAACTAAGGACTGCATAAATAATTTCATAAAAACATCTTCATGTTCAACCTCAAAGTTGTCCATAACATTCTGAAAGGCCTTCAAATGATCTTCCCCTGACACAGCATTGTTTCCTAAAAACTTTGGTATCTAAGACCTTACATGTTTATCAATGGGATTAGGGTAACTAGGAATACCATTAAAGACTAGTTGCCTGAATCTATCCAACTGCATAGGCTATCTACCAAACTGATTAACATTTGCATTCCTATTAGCATTCTGATTTCTCACATTGTTCAATGGTACCCTAACATTGTTTGTATTTTGTCTCTGATCATTCTGTTGATTTTGAACTTCATTTCTTTGCTAGTTTCTCAGCACATTTGCATTATCAAGGGTGGGAACTGAATCATGTTGAGCAATTTTCAGAGCTTGCACCTTTTGTCTCATATCATCTCTAATCCTCAAAGCCTACAAATATTCTAATTCAGCCCTCAGGGTCTTGATTTCTTCAGCTAATTCTTCATCTTTAGGCATAGAAGAGGATGGTCCCTTTCCATTTTGGTCATCATCATCATCCCTTGGGGACTCAGTTTCTTTAAATCTGTCAGGGGCATCTAAGAAAGGGCGTTCCTAAAACACCTCTGACCTCATTCTCAATCTATCACCTTGTTGTCTTTCATATACATCTTGAATTTCAGCCTCTGTGTTTGAAAAATAAGGTGCCTGCTGCTCTGGAGATCTTGGATCATCTTGGGTAATATCATTGTTTCTAGGGCTAGGAGAACCTTCTTGACCGGCTTGAATGGTTCTTTTTCTCCTATACAACATTTTTCTGGGTAATTCTTCAAGTAAAGGATTACGTAGGGATCTTCTCCCCTGCATACAAAGTTCACCTTACCGGTTGGGAGATTTTTTCGGAGTCACCACCTGCACTAGGAATTAGTTTCTTAAACCAAGGTTCTCACACAAAACAGTCCCCAGTAGAGTCACAAAATCTGTTGGTTTTTTTCCCAAACTGGATGCTTCCCAGTTATCCCTACAAGGTAGCCATCATTGATCAATAGGACTTCCGGGCCAGGGGCCAACAGTATAGGAGATAGACCCTATAAATATCTCCTCTCCTTCTTTGCTCTACAGAACCAAGGGGGGTATTCCCTATTCAACATCCGTAAAATATGCATGTGAACTTACTGGGATGTTGACACAAAGCAAATAAATCCTCACTTATGTAGACCAAAATTGTAAAATAAGTGCAAAGGGGCTAGCTTTGGGTCTATGCTCAGTTGTGAAACAGGGGATTTTTAGTCCTAAAACTACTTCTAATGTCCTAAAGGTTTATATTTGAAGTTTGAATTTGTATTTTGTATTTGGATACAAGACAGGGGTTTTGGAAACATAACACAACACAAGTAGACTGGTGCCTATCTCAGGGCAAGGAGTCAACTAGATGTATATAAGTGAAGGATTAGCACTAGCATTCAAGTTTCAAGGGGCTGGATTGGTATTTGCCTTACAAGCACCACCCAAGAATGAGTATTTAGCTACCTCTACTTACAAATATCCTTGTTGCCATACATTCTTCCTCATACTTAACCTAAAACAATTTAATCTACTCCTTGAGTAGATGTCCAAAGTTAATCATACAATACAGAAATCTATATTCTAGAATCTAAGTAACCCTTAGCTACCAGATTCAAAAGAAGGGATGCATACAGCCATGGAGACAAACAGCTAAACACATGCAATAAAGAATTTTTCATATAAAAATAACATGAAACTAAACATATGTGCAATGTGCATTCAAATGCAACTCATAAACTCACAAAATGAGATAGAACCATTTAAAAAAGCTCTATTTTCGTTATTCCTCCCAAAAATTGCCCAAGTCTTCAACAACCCTCAAATGAGTAACATAGTTTACCTTTTATAGAAAGAATGTGCACTCGGCATTAAGTACAATGTCATATCAAAATTTTAACAGATACAGTGCACCATTAGAATGGTGCCTAAAACATTCAATGCTCCAGGCTGAAAAGGAAGGAAAAATAGGTTAACTCAAGAAACATGCAACCGAATAGAGACTTTCCCATTAAAAATAGTAGGTGGCCCGTCATTCATCAACCACGCCTCTGTAATTCTATCATTAATGGCCAACCAACCCGTGGCCTCTGGAAACGCAGTAGTTTGCATGTTCAGGGACTTTTCTGGCCTGGAGTGTAGCTATGAAAGCATAGGAAAAGCCTCCTATGAAAATTTGAAACAGGGCTGTCGATTTCCTCCTCATCGCCAAAATCAATGGCTTCACATCGCCTTGAAAAGTCACCGGCCAATGCAATCATGCCACATAGGTAGCCTTTGCTTCATTGACTTTCCACAGTGCAAACATATGCTTTTCCCTTTCCATCCCCTGCATATTTAAACCTTTTTTATATATGCAACCGCATATACATACAACTGCTCTCAGACACGTGGTAGCATCTGTTGGATCTCTATCGATGTGCCTTTGCATCTCCATCAGCGAGAAAATGTATCTTGTTTTTTGCACCTGCAGTTGTTTATGAGATTGTATATACATACAATCGCCACACATACAAGGGCGGACCCCAAATCCTTATAAAACAAATTGCAATCACTATCATGTCTGGGCCTTGTATCTAACTCCTCTAGTATATCACCTTGTATATTGCATATACAAATGCAATATACATCCCACGGACCACAACCACTTATCTGCCACAACAAACTTTCCTTCGCGTCTGGGATTGTATGTGCGCTTTATATTTTGCATTGTATATGCACATACATACAATCCAAGACATACAACTGTGCAGGCCCACCATGCTTTTGAAGACCGTTGACTTTGACCACTCCTGCCTTGTACATTTCTTTGTATATGCCCGTTGTATGTTCGATTGTATATTGGGAACATACAATCCCAATATACAACCATGGATCTCAACCATCTCACAAATACTATAAACTTTTTGGTCGCGTCCGACCCTTGAATATTCCACTTGTACATTCCATTGTATGTGCCATTGTTCATACGCAGATACAAAGGAATGCATTAACTTTTCAACCCTGCTTTTCTATCAATGCTCGCCAAGTACAATTTGATAACATTTGAAGTCCAGGATTGTATATTCTTCTTTGTATATTTGATTGCATGTGCAAACATACAATTGTATATATATACAATTGGTGGACCCCACCCTTTGGTTCATGCCTTGCATGTATCTTTTGTATATGCATCAGCCCATCAGAGAGAGCTTGGACAGAGCCGCCGATGGTTGCTGTCACACCGAAGACCATCCTCGTATATCTCATCGACCATCAGAGGGACCCCTAGCTTGGCTGCCGATAGGCAAGGTCTCGATGATGACCCCCTTTGGATGTTCGTTTGCATCTCCATCGACCTATCGGTGGGAACATGAATTGGGCCTATGATGCACTGTCACACCAATAAAACCTTTGTATATCTGCCTATGCATATTAAAAATGCATACAACAAAATATACAAAGGACCTGATGTACAATTGCCTTTGTATATGGCCAAGATACAACATATAATGCATATGCATACAACTGTGGACCCCACCGTTGCTTAAGAATTTTTGAACTTAACATTTTTTTTATGACGGGAAAAGGAGGTAACATAAGGCAAAGGGGGCCGGTCACAATAGAAAATACAATGCAGTAGGCCGAGGGAATTAGAATTTTGAGGGTTAAAATAAAAGACCAATAGATTTTCAAGCTCGAAACCCTAACCCTAGGTAGGCACCAACAAGATGAATTAGGATTGGGATTGTGTTTAGATGGATGGACCATAGGGGTGGATTTAGTGGATTTGGGATCACCTATGACAATCTTCCCACACTTTTCAAGATTTTGGATCACTCCCATAAGTGTATAACAATTGAATGTCATATGGTCCTTAACCCTATGTTATGCACAATAATCCTTTTCATTAGACCCATGGAGTGTAATGGCATGTGGATCATATGGTTTTATCAGGGGTAGCTCAATCAACTTTAATTGGACTAATTTTTTTAACAATATTTGTAGGGCTATATCAAAGGTATCCTCCAGTGAAGGGTTGATAAAACATGGTGATAAAGGAGTTGAAGGGGTTGATGGATTGGAAGGTTGATGGACCAATGGACTATGATAGGGACTACATGGTGGTGTTGGCATATGACTGGTAGGCTCTTGTATTGACATATGATTGGATGATGATGGAGGGTACACATGGGATGCATAAGCTAGAGTGGTGTTCCCCTTATCAAAGGTACCATAAGGACTTAAGGACACTTGATCTTGTTGCAAAGGGTAACTTGGACTTGTATGGTCTTGTTGTGAAGGAACTTCATAGTCTTGTGAGTGGATTTGATGTTGAGGTGGAATGATGGAATAAGTAGTTAGATGATCTTGGGATATGGATTGACATGGATATTGGTTGATATTGAAAGAAGTTGTAAATGTTGTCCTAATGTCAAATCTAAACCCAAAAAGGGTGGGAGGACATGGGTGGTACCGCCCAAGTACTTGGTGATAGAAAACTCCAAAACTATTTTTGGATCCTAAAACCCTAATCTACACTTAGTCTTCTTGTAGCTCTGTATTTTACAGATCTCACTTCCGTAACATACACACAATAAGATAAGAAGGGGTTTGGGGATTATGGTGTTTAGGGACTTGCCTCAGTCAAATCCCAGGATAGCTCATTCAAGCTTCCCAACACCGTTGATTGATAAAGAGTGTGTGACCTATGTGATGAACCCTTAGAATGATGAAGATTATTCAACTCCTAAGGAAGAATAGATGATAGCTCCTTATTTTCAACAACACACAATAACAATACACAAATCTGCTCTAGAATCACAATGAATGATCTTGCTTTCTTTCCTTTAAAATCTCAAGTTATGCTCTTTTCAAGCTAGTTTCAAATGAACTTATAAACACACCTATATATGCCTTCCCGCTCATAATCGTGAATTAAAATGAAAAGAGCTGACAAGGAGAAACCTTTTGAAAGGTTTTAGGTTGACATGCATTTGAATTAGCCCTGACCTAAAAGGGGGGACATGGGTGGTACTACCTAGGTCCATCAGCCCTATTTAGGTCTAGGGTAAAGTAAATGAAGGGGCCATATTCCAATTTTATCTTTGGTGTCAAGTAATTTTGCATCGGGATAAACATTTTAAATGTATAATGTAATCAAGCAGACCTAGAAGCTAAACAAGGAGGTAAAAAGACATGTGGACACTTTTTACTCCTTAACATTTAGCCCCCACTTTAATGTGTGTATGATCTTACAATCAGTACGTGCATTTTGAAAACACATCAAGAAAATCAAACACTAGAGTCAAAAGTGCACTCTAAGTTTGGAAGACCATCTCTAGCCCCCAAGCTTAGAAAAACATAAGAAAACACATGACAAACACGTAATACACGAAGAAGATAGTAAAGAAGCACATAATATACAAAGAAAACATAAATGCAGTCATGTAATACACGAAGCATACACAAAGAGAAGGCATGATTAAATGATTTTCTAACACTAATCGGTGATGGTGGGAGCTCATCGCTATGCACCTCCACAAAACATGCAAGACACACGGCGTGGGGGGAGCTCATCACTACGTGCCTCCACAAAACATGAAATACACACGAAATACACATGGAATACATAAGCGTCATAGAGTGTGTCATCGAACCATTATATGTATTATACACAGCAAACACGAGTGATAAGGAGGAGATCATTGCTACGTTCCACCATATAAGACATGCCAAACACACCTGACGGTCGAGCTACACTACCATGACTGCCAAAGACACACTTAAGGGTGAGTAACTCAAGCCACAACCCCACCTCCCATGATAGGAATTTTTAAAAAGGTTGTACAACCACTCAAGGGAATACATAACCCCACCTTCTGAAGAAGGGCTTTTAAAAACATACAACCTCGCTTGTATTGTAGAGATGCCTTATAGTGAAAAGGAAGCATACAGAAACACACAACAAAGTATACAACCCCACCTGTATCATGGAGATGCCTTATAGTGAAAAGGTAGTATATGCAACATGCTTTATCAAAATATCTAGGATATCCAAGCATTTACCACAATATATGCCCTCACCTTAAAGTGGTTGCTCTCGCCATCTAGTAGCAATCACATTTAAGGTAAGGTTGAAAACACATGAAGGAACAAGAGCTTTCGCAAATCCCATGTCCCAAAGTGACATGTACTTACAATCACTAAATTGTTCCCAACAATCACAATAGAAACACATCAACATCATTTGCTAACAACCATTGATCAATACTATGGATGTACGAAAGATAATCAAAACAAGCTTTGGTTAGAAAATCTAATCTAAGATATAACCAAATCATCTTGAATGAAACTAATTTATAAATAAGGCAACATATCATTAGAATAAACCAAGGCTATACTTACGAATTCGTAACTGAGTATAGCCATGAGGTTATACTTTAGGCATCTCAGAACTGGGTGTAGCTACAAGGTGAGACAAGAACATTTCAAAAGTGCATAGAAGCATATTAGAGTATTGCAAGGTTTGTTACAATAATTTCACAATATGAAACTATTGGCAACATAAGCATGATGATGACCAGACTGATGAGCATGGTAGTGAGAAGTTTTGTCATTTATGGCAACAAGGGGTAAAGACACAGTTGTGTTGGTCCAGAGAATGGCAACAAAGTGTAACCTGATACAGTTGTATTTGTCTAGAGAGATTCAACAAGGTATACAGATACAGTTATGTTGGTCCAAAGAAATTGATAAGTATGATATGGGAGAGAATACACCTAAGTGTTGATTCAGAGAAGCTACTAAGTGTAATGTGAAGGGGAATACACCTAAGCATGATATCTTTCTATTTTGAAGTTCCACAATTAGGCACAATTTGCTGAAGATTTGTCTAAGGCATTTGTAGTACAGAACCTATGACAGGGTCACTGTATTTCAGTTCTCATTTCTCTGTTATGAAACATTTTTCTATGTGGTTGTAAGGTAGTGTTGGTGCATACTAATGGAGTCTAAATCCAAAGATTCGGGTCTTGAAGCCCTCATGGGTGAAAGATAGAGTTGACATAATACCAAATTGTATTGATAGTGTAATGACAATGCTAGTGGTATATTGGAATGCTCTGCATTCCATCACAAATGAATATCTTGCTATGCGGATTTGAGGATAAGTTTATGGATGACAAAAGTGTGTAGTGTTCAAGTGGTAAGCATTTTTGTGGTCCACATATTGAGTTGTGAACTAACAGTTAGTTCATTCTATAGCTACTTCACCATTTGAGCTGACCTAAAAATGTTGAGGCTGTGCGGAGTCAAGTATGGAATAAAGTCATGGGAGTAAATATAGGTCATGCTGACCTATCTAAATGAGATACATTCGTTGGTTCTCTCTGCAAAGCATATTGGGTTGTGTTTTGGGCCGACAAGTTAGGAAGTCACACGATACATATATTGTGCCGACCTGATTAATGTTTTTCTTGAATGCGGTTATATACAGGATTAATTTCTTGTGTGAATAAGAAGAGAGTGCAAAAGAGGAAAGTGTGTGTTTTTGTGCGAATGAAATCTGATGTAGAGAAGAGTCAGATAAGATTGTGGTGAATATGAAGTTGCAAAGTTAGTATTGTAAGCTTCAGTGGAACTGTATCTCCAGCATGAGTCAAATGTACTACTAGCAGTTCATATTTGGCAGTGAGCCACCCCTTCTTCTATCTCTTTCTATTCAGGATAGTGAGTCATTTGGCAGTGATCCACCTACAGTGAGCATTCTCTTTTGGATAGTGAGTCCACTAATTGTATCTACCTTAACCAGTTGCATTATTAATATATTTTGAGCCAATCCTCATCGTGGTTTTCCCTTTTTGGGTTTTCCACATAAAAATCTGGTGTTTGTGTGTTATGTGCTTTAATGGTTGATTTCATGCTTTCCTTTCTTGCTGTAAATTAAATATGATATGTGGAATGAATGTTTAAATGATTAATTGGTTTTAGGGAATATTGATTCACCCCCCTCCTCTTGGTATTCTGGGTATTCAACATTTGGTATCAGAGATTGGTTCCTTGGAAGAAGCTTAATTTCTTGACGAATATCTTGAAGTGTGAACACATGGCACCTAGAAGATATTCTATCCCTCCGAAAGAAATCCCTGTTGTTGAATTTATTGAAGAAGACTGCATAGTTGACATGAATGGAGAACTTGAATCAGCCCTTGAAGATCTGGAGAAAGTTCAATATAAGAACAGAGATCTGGAAGAAAATATTAAGGAAGCATATGAATGCATCAAGAAGTTGAGAGAGAAAAACAAGAAATTCAAAGAAAAATACACGTAAATGAACAAATCAATCAATCAAATGAGACAATCACCAATCTGAAAATACAAATTGAGGAAGGAAAAAGAATTGAAGAATGCCTAAATGAGAAACTAAAAGGCAAATCTGAAGAATGCTCAAGGATTGAACAAGAAATAGTGGTCTTAAAGACTGACCTAGATAAAGAAAAAATTCAAGAAGACAAATTCAAGAAAAGCTCCATACTACTTGATGAAATGATTGCAAATCAAAAGGCTCCTAAGGATAAAGAAGGATTAGGATTTGAAAAGGGTGAAAGTTTAAAGACAAATCAAACTTCAAATAATGGTAAGAAGAAGAACAATAACCAAAAGAAGGTTTTATTCAAGAAGGATAATAACAGACAAGTCTGAAACCAGAAGAAAAACATCAAGAGGCCACCTATCAGACAACGAGGTGCACAAAGGTACTCTGACTACTACTACTCTTGCAATAAATTTGGACATAAGGCTATGGAATGTAGTGTTGCAAGTATGAGGTGAGCCAGTGTTGTCATTGATGTCAACATACTCATATTGCATTGACAAGAAGGATTGGATGAGCTGTGTGCTGAGGATATTGAGAAAATTAGCCTCAGTCAGGAACAGTGAAGAACCGTGATGAGAAGAAGGCAAATGTATTGTATAGGTTGAGAACTGGAGGATGCGGATTAAAGGGTTTGTAGATATGAGTCTTGAGATGCTTCAGTTAAGTTTTCAGAGGTCCGCATGAAGATCTGAAGGAGTTGTGGCTATCGGTGTAGAACCGGTTCCGGCAAGTATTCAGAGGTGACAGAGGATCACAAAAAGGTCCGGTGAGGTCCGGAACTGTATAATCCTAATTTGCGGATTGGAAGGAGTCTTTGGGATGTCCTTGTGATGTGCCATCTCAAGTTGTGTATGATTTGGAGGTCCGGAAGTACCTCTTGCATTATGACAGTGGCGACAGACAGTGTTTTTGAAGTTCCAGATAAGGAAGAGAAGAGATTCCAGTAAGTAAAGAAAGTGCGGATGTACCTGGTCATTCAGGCAGGCTTGTGAAGGTTCTTGGATCATGTTGAGGTTGTGTTGTTGGTCCACATTGATAGTAGAGCCCGAAATTGAAGTTATTCTTCCGGATGAAGTTCTTGCTCTGTTTAGCCGACCGGATGAGTTGCTCATCCTGCGAATGTTCTTGTGGTGGCCGACGAGATGTGTTATTCATCTTGCGGATACTCTTATGGTTGTTTGCCGACTTAGATGTTTGTTCCTAAGTCGATGTCTTGTATAAATAACGGTTTGTGAGTTCATTTCGAAGTGCGGATTATGTGTATGAGTGTGGCATAGCGAAGAGAAGTGTGAAAGGCAGAGCAGAGGTTTTTGGGCTTAAATGGAACTGATCCAGACATGGTAGAGATGTCATTCTCCAGTTCAAGATTGTGATTCTTATCACTTTGTAGACAGTGTGTCTCCTTGTAGGCAGTGGGCCTCTTTGTGAGCAGTGTGCTCGGGTAGTGAGCCCTAATTGGCAAGTGCCATTCTTTTTCTTATTCTTCTAACAGAGAATAATCCTTGGGTTAATCACCCCATGGTTTTTCCCTTAACCGGGTTTTCCACGTCAAAATCTTGGTGTTCAATGTGTTGATGTTTATCTTCTCTTGTGTTTATGTATTATGCTTTCATGGATGATTAATTGATATGCTGTTAACTAACAACGAAGAATCAAGTGTTTGAAAGAACAAGAAGTTTTATACAACTGATTCACCCCCCCTCTCAGTTGTATGCCTTAAATCCAACATGTAGAAGCAGAATGAATCAAAATGTTCAATCATTCTCTGGTCAATGTTTTACATGTCAAAGAATTGGTCATAGAGCTAGTGAATGTAGAAATTAGATGATGAATGGTTACAATAAGGGTATGATGGTTTCATCTTTCAATGGTTACTATTATACATGTAGTAGATTTGGGTATAAGGCTAATCAATGTAGATCCAAAATGAATGGAAGTGAGCTTGTTCAAAATGTCAGATGTTATGAATGCAACAAATTAGGTCATATTGTTAAATTTTGCAGAAGCAAGAATGTGAAGGTTGATCCAGTAAAGAAAAGTGATCTAGTGAAGAATGTGGATCCAATAGAAATAAAGAAAGAAATGGACAAGGTCTGGAGAAAGAAAGAAGAAAATAAGGTGAATGATGAGACTATGCTAGTATCTGATGCAGATGTTTCCTTCAAAAACTAAGTTGAGAGTTTTGGCCTAGGGGGAGCTTTAATGGAAATCTTTTGTCCCCTGCTACAGAAATGGTGATGATGTTTTAGCACGAGGATATGTGATGTAGATCAATGCATTTGATCTCTTGGAGAAAACACCTCAGTGAAAAATATCATGTTGCAGAAGATTGTAGAGCAATTGAAGGTGACTATGTACTGTAGTTAGAGTTTGACATCATTATTAAGTTGTGCATTGAATGTGAATTACATTATGTGCATTTGCAAACAATCGTTCCAAGAGAGAAGAGCTCTGAAAGAGCAAGGAGAAGAAATTCAAAATTTTGGTGCATGAAACCCTAACCAAAAGTGATCAAAAGGTATTTATAAATTTCCATCCTACCCTAAGTTTTTTAGCAGTACTTTGAAGATGTTTACTCTGCAAGTTGTAGAAGTAGTAGACCGACCTCGCCCTAAGTTCAAGAAACATCCTTTCAAATCTATGGAGATGGTTCTAGATGGTGCCTTTTTGGATATTCCATATGGTGTTTTACATACAAAGGATGCAAGGATATATATCCATACAAATATGGAAGAATACAATAATGCAAAATTGGGAGAAGTATGGGTCAATGAGCTAACCGATGACAATTTTGACCTAAAACATGAGTATAATGCCTTAACAAAGAAGAAATTGGATGTATGGAATGACTTTCCTATTCTGTGTTATGAAGATGCTTAGATTAAGTATGTATTGAGCTGTATTCACAAAAAATTCATGTGGCTAGATTAGTTGCATATGATAAGTAAGGAAGCCATTAGCATTGTGACAGGGTTATGTTCCATCGAGGAACAGTTTCGGCACTAAAATAAGTTAAAAATGATGTGGTAATGAAGCTCACTGGAGCAAAGTTTGATAAGAGGGCCTTGTGGAGAAATCCAAAGGCACACCTGATACTCTAGAAGAGTCTCCAAGTATAAGAAGGTCAACTAGGACCTCTACCTCCTCTGCTGCTACTCCAAAATCCTCTAGAGCCATGCCTGTAGCAAGTATAGAGAAGAATGAAGCATCTAGTGCCTCCATGCAACCACAGCCTTCCAAGAAAAGAAGGATAAAAGAAAAAGTCACAAGACAAGAATACATCAGTCACAATGATCCAGAAAAAGAGAAGAGAGCCTCAAACCTATGAAGAAGAAATTGTCACTAAGAAAGCAAAAATTAATATTATTACAGAGGAAGAAAGTGAAAAATAAAAGGAAGGCTTCATCTTCAAAAGAAGAAAAGAGAAATCTGGTGAAGGACTCGAGTCTTCACAACAATTTAGATACCTGGGAAGGGTTTAGGGTTTAGTAACCTAGCAAAAATTTTCTACTTCCTTGAATAGAAAATATCATTCAAAAGATAAAAGTATTTGAGGACCTTCAGAGTTTCTTTTTGGTTTCTGCTAGTATTTTAGCTGTATCTTTTACAATGGAGAACATCAAAGACTTGAAGAAGCCCAAAGCACCACCACCTTTGAAACAAGAAATGGGATTCCTGAATGTCATCTTCATCATTACCAACATTTTCTAAAAAAAAATTATCGTCTTTTACAAAACAAGGGGAATCATTAATGTAAGCATCGGAAGGTTTGTCAGGAAGAGTATTTTCTGGCTTGATCTTCAACTGCTCTAACCGATACTTCTCCAAAGCTATATGCAGTAAATTTACCTTCCTAGCTTACTTCATAGTGGATGAGTCATTTTTTAAGACAATAGGGCCATCATTACAAAGGTGAATAGCAATAGGACAATCAGATTTGTCTCGTTGGGGAACTTGGGGATCTTTTTGGATCTCTTGTAGGAAAGAATGTTGCTCAAGGGGCTGATCTGCAACTATGCTAGGCTGAACCTAGTTATTTCCTTCAACTTGCAAGGGGTGAGGGTTTTTGAAACTGGATACTTTTAACTTATTAGGCTACCTTGCGGAATCAAGAACTTCATTCTGCCTAAAACTAGGGATTTTAACTTTTGGGGCACTAAAGATTTATCTTGTATGAAACTCAGAAAGCTATAGTTACATACATCTTCTTGAGCAAGTTGTTCTGGGATAGCAAGGGCTGCTTGGGCTCGAGCAAGCAAGAGTTTTGTTTGTGTAGCTACCTCTCTCTCAAGATTCTCTTCAAACTATTTTTTTTGTGTCTCCCACTCCTGATCAAAGACAAAGGTCTCACAGGGTGGCTGCTCCGGCTGTTGAAGATAAACTTGGTGGTCCAACCCCTACTGTTGCAAATTGAACTCTTCATACGGCCTCACTTGAAATCCCTATTCTTGTTGGAACTGACAACCTCTCATACTTGTAATTTCTTGCGCATAATGTGCTCTTTGTGCCTCCAACTCCTACTCATGTAGATAGGCTTGGTAAGCTAGCTCCTCCTGGTGTTTATACTCTCATTCCCTCTCGATCTCCTCCATGTGTCTATTAAAGTCTGACAGAATATCTCTTGCCATGTCATTAAGCTCTTTAATTCTAGACTAGTAAGAAGTCTGACTAGGAGATTGGGCAGCAGGGGGTATGAGGTAAGCATCCTGAATGTTTGGGCTAAAACAAGCATTATGACTGCTTGTATACAGCTGGTAAGGAAGCTGAGTAGGGGTGGGTGGGTGGCAACAACAGCTTGATTGGCCTGATGTGGCTGATAAGGAGCCCTATGGACAACATTTTCATAGTATGGTGGTGAATATTCATACTGGCTATGAAAAACTGACATTTCTACTCATATGTAAGCTAAAAAAAATTAATGAATAGATAAATTTTATGACATATTAGCACTTGATCATATCGGAACCAGTAGATTCAAACCTAGAGTCACTAGGTATACTTGTAAGAAGCCTCCAAAGGCTGGAACATTGCTACATACACTAGAATAGCAACTTGAATATTAAAAAGAAACTTCTCTAAAAATGCTTTCAAAGTCCTACCGGGCATGCCAAAAAATGTTGTCAATCAAGTATGCACCCTTGCTAAGTTCACCGAAACTTAACTACCTGTTGAAACATGGAATCATTCTCAGATGTGGGTCTCCTATAATGGGAATGAATCTCCAAAGTGAGCTGGTTCTCCTTATGATTTCCTAAACTAATGACTTACAGAGGAAAAGGGATAGAAGATATACTAAAAGAAATAAATCCTAATTAACTTGAAAATAGAACTACCTAACAGATCTTACTCACAAACAGGCTATTGAACCTTGACCCTCACAACACTCAGCTTATTTAACTCATAAATATTTCACATGAAGGTTTGGAAAACACGACATGCAACCTGAATTAAACAAGATTTTGCAAAAGAAAGTCACAAGCTAAGACAAAGCAAAGGATAAATTTCATCACAATGCAACATCAAATTAACCTGCAAATACTCAGACAAAAATATGAAGGAAAGATGCTTCTCAATAACTAAAGAAAAGTTTCAAAAGGATCCTTCAGCCTCTACATCCGGTAACTTGAAATCTTTGGTAAAGTCTGTTAGCACGCATTTTGATTCTTTAGAGAAATCAGTAGAAGAAAAAGTCTGGAAAGTGTTTCTAGGAAAGAGATTTACTGAAGTACAGGGACTCATAGCTAATGATAGGAGGACCCTGGATATTGGGATAAAGAGGCTTGAAAATGCTCTTAAAGATGGTGGGGACACGTAAAAATTTTGTCTATCCTGGTCTAAAGTAACAGAGAATATTGAAAAGAAGGTGAAAGAACAAGAAGGTAAACTGTCAAGTTTATCTCAGAGTTTTGATCCCCTCACTACATCCATAATGAATCAAGAATGCCAGGATATTGACATTATAAATGAAATAAAGAGGCTGGACAAGGAGAAGAACAATATAATAAGCAGGATGAGTTAACTTAGAGGGATAATTATCCCTAAGTTAGAGGCAATGCATGAGGCTTTAACAGATGCTCAGACCACAGCCCAGACCAGTGATCCGGCAGATCTAAGAAGGGCAGAAGTATATACATTTTTGTTGAGTGGTCATATCTCCATTTTGGATAGGATGAATCAGAACTGGGCCACAGGTACAATTGAAGACCACTTTTGCGGATATACTTAAGTATATGTAAGTATAACCAGTCTATATACTTATGCAGCTATGTATAGGTTGATTTTTTGCAAATTTTGGTGTGCAGATTCCACCCTTTGCCATTGATGTCAAAGGGGGAGTGAGGAGTAGTGAAAAATGTGGAATCTAGCTAAGGGGGAGCTCTGGTAAAATAGTGCATAAGATAGAGCATCAGCTAAGGAGGAGTTTGTTGCGACACTTAGTCATTTTTCACTAAGTGTTGCCATCAATGCCAAAGGGGGAGATTGTTGGCAAGAGACACTATGTGGCTTCAATATTGTTGTCATTGATGGTAACAAAGTCTATCCCACACATCCGCAGCACATATTATGTCTATACCGGAAGACAGATTAAAGATTGTTTTGGTTCGGTGAGCAAGAACAGAGCATGTAGCAAGGTCTGACAATCAGGTCTGGATCTCTCAGATGGTACAACTCAGCAAGTTGCAGACTTGGACAAGTCAAGAGGAGTATCATGACTACCACACTCCAGAGATTGAGCCTCCGGTGATGAATCATGGAAAAGATATGAGCATGTAGTTCATTTCATTGTAGCTCTAGCAAGAGATGACTTGGCAGCCCCATGTATTTTCCATTCATTTACCTTGATAGGTTCATGTTACAAGATTAAGATGGAAGTGACATGATAGCACATGTTTTCTCTTATTGGTTATCTTCTTGCACTTATTTCAGTTTGTTCAAACTATGCATAAAAAGATACCTGTTTCTGATATTTCCAAGATACATTATGAAATATATGACAATAAAGTACCTGAGAATGTCATTTTCATGACAGTTGGAGCAATGACATCAGCTGTTATATGCATTAAATGTTGTTCTTTATTAGTTCAGATCATGTTCATGGTTTCATTTTATTCCTTGAATTGTAGTCATGATTATGACCTAAAACAAAACTGATGCCTATGATTGCTTTTATTATTAATTCAGCTTGTCATGTGAATGTGATCAATGATTTTTCTCTTTTCTATTCATCCCTTCTAAGATCAAGGGGAAGCAGTATGTTGGACTCAACCCTTGTGGGAGCCCACTTGACACCACATGTTGAATGTCTTCAATTAACTTCATGACTTGTCCTATACATGCACATGAAACAAACAAATTAGAATAAAACAATGATACTTCATGTTTGTTTCTCTTCGGTTCCTTCTACATATGGATGTTGGCAAGAGACACTGTGTGGCTTCATGATTGTTGTCATTGATGGAAACAAAGTCTATCCTACACATCTGCAATACATAGTATGTCTATACTGGAAGACAGATTGAAGATTGTTTTGGTCCAGTGAGCAAGAACAGAGCTTGTAGCAAGGTCTGACAATCAGGTCCGGATCTCTTAGATGGTACAACTCAGCATGTTGTGGACTTGGACAAGTCAAGAGGAGTATCATGACTACCACATTCTAAAGATTGAGCCTCCAGTGATGAATCATGGAAAAGATATGAGTATCTAAGTGTTGGGTTCCTGACAGGCAGAGCAGACTGGGGAAGAATTGACCGACAGAATATCAGACTTCAATCTGGATGAGTAATTGATGTTGATCAAGATATTTAAGGGATCATACAACATTGGCCAACATGATTTATGACTTCAATGTCTATGATTTTGATACGCATCACATATCAAGCATGGATTCAGCCGATAAATCAATATTTGGTAAATATCTTGAGTATTCTAGTTGCCGACTAGAAAGTTGTTGAAATCTTTGGTGTGGCTATATATACCAGATGGATTTTGGTATGAAGAAGGGTGTGTGTGTTGAAATAGTGTGTGAGGAAAGGTAGAGATAAGTGTGGAAGCAGCAATTCAAGTCCAGTATGTGACAGAACAACAACACTAGAGCAGAGGAAGAATGAAGTGCATTAGATCAGTATATTGAGCCTAACCAAAACTAAACTTTAGTATTTGCAGATGCCTCTCATCAGTTCAAACACCTAGTCACCTTCCATAAACTCTTGTAGATAGTGAGTCTCTTGTAGGTAGTGTGCCTCTTGTGAGTAGTGTGCTCGGGCAATGAGCCCTAATTGGCAAGTGCCATTTTGTACTTCTTATTATTTTAATAGAGAATACAATCTTAGGTTAGTTATCCCGTAGTTTTTCCCTTAACATGGTTTTCCACATAAAAATCCTTGTGTTATGTGTATTGATTTTATTTCTGCTCTCATGATTATGTATGCTTATATGTCTTGATGTTGCACTAATTAATAAAGGATGAAAGAAAGTTAAGATATTTGAGATAACTGATTCACCCCGCCTCTCAGTTATCTGTCTTGTTTCCAACAATTGGTATCAGAGCTAAGTTCCTGTAAACAGAGCCTAACAGCTTGAGGAAGATCTGGGAATCTCAATGGATATGTATGGTATGAAGGAACAACTTCAGTCTTCCCTAGATGATCTTGAACAGTCCCACTCTAAAGTCAATAACTTAAGAGAAAGACTCAAACAAGCTGATGATTTCATAAATGAGCTAAAAGAAAAACTGAGTATCTCTGTGAAAAAGAGAAAGGAGCTACTTCAAAAATTAGCAAGTCAAAGTGAAGCCAATGATACTAATGAAGATCTTAATGAGAAAAACAAGCTATGTGAGAAGCTATCAAAAGAGGTCATTATGGTAAGGCATGAGATGGAATAAGGGGTTATGAGATTCACTCAAGAAATTGAAGAGAAAATAAAAATTGAAGATAATCTAAAACAATCTCTCAAGGAGAAGACAGAGGACTGCCACAAAATGGACAGAATAATCAGGCATCTTGAATTTGATCTTAAAGAAGATAGAGATAATGAAGAACAGCTTGAAAATTAGATAGACACTCTTAAACAAGATTTTCAAACAGCAAATGAATACAAAGAGAAATTCAAGATAAGCTCAGCTCAACTTGAAGTTCTTCTTGAAAGCCAAAAGAGGGTAGATGACAAGCGTGGCTTGGGATATGAGAAAGGTGAAAGCTCCAGATCCAGTTAGAAGAACTTTGGATCAGGAAATCAAAGAAATAGGCCTAGAAGACCTCCGATAAGGCAACCAAATGCTCAAAGATATCCATCATTCAATGGATATTGCTACAATTGCAACAACTTTGGTCATAAAGCAACTCAGTGTAGAAGAAGAATGAATCAGACTAATTCATCCTTCTTCGAACAGTGTTTCAAATGCAAAAGGTATGGTCACAAATCTCATGAATGCAGAAATATGCAAATAAACAACTCATTCAATGGTAGATGCTTTGCATGTAATAGAATGGGACATATAGTAAATCAATGCAGATCAAGAGGATATCAGTCAAATATGCAAAGAAATGTTGTTTGTTACAATTGCAATAGATCTGGTCATGTTTCCAAATTCTGAAGAAGTAAAAATTAGGATAAAAAGGGTCTGGTGCATTATAATCAAAATCAAGACAAGGGAAAAGGCAAAGTAAATGCTGATGAAGTTCAAAGGGAGATAAGCAATAGTTGGGTGAAGAAAAGTATAGAAAATGTTGGGGATGGATCTGCACTAGAATCTAGTGCTGATATTCCTTCCAGAAACTGAGCAGATGAGCTCTGGCTCAGGGGGAGTCACAAATAAAAATAAATTCCCCCAGCCAGTCAGTTGGTGCCTAAATTTGGCACATGAAATGTTGTGGATTAAAGGGTTCTCATAAAATTATCTAAATAACCCTCAGTGAAAATATGAATGATCCGCATGAAGTTTTGCAAGAGTTTAATCATCCAAGATTGATCTGATTTGACAGCCATCCGGTAAAGCAGGATTTTCACAGACAGATCCGGTGTGATTCAAAGTTGAGATATCTTGATCTATGGATTCATGGAATGATTGGAGGAAAGAAGATACCTTGTCAATTAACACTAAAAATGATTCTAAGAGCATCTCAGTGATTCTGAAAGATCTCTCTCAGAACAAGGCAACCAGATGACTTAAGTTGTGCATTTATTGCAAAAGGGAATTAGGGTTTGCGTAGAGATAAAAGGGTTCTTTTACTCATCATTTGCACATTTGCATTCGAGAAGAAGAAAAGAAGAGCTCTGCATCAAGTTTTTACAACTTTCTCAAAGATCAACTGCAAAATCTGATTCAACCAGCGATTTGTTCCGGCTCTTTTTTCTCGAACCCTGAAGCATAAAAAGGTACTTCCATTTTGAACATCTCTCTCTGAATCTTGTGCAAAAATGGCTACTCCAATGGTTGCTAAGATCTCTGATAGACCGTACCCAAAGTTTAAGAAACACCCCTACAAATTCCTAGAAGTTGATCCCTTAGGCATTTTTTCTAGCACTTCGCATGGGGTTCTACATGTAGAAGATGTTAGGGTTTACATCCACGCCAATATTGAGGAATTTGGAGAATCTAAGTTGATGGACATCTACCATAAACAATTAATAGATGAAAGTTTTGAACTCAAACCTCAATATAAGGCCCTCTGGGATAAGCACTTTGGACAATTCATCCACTTTCTCTGTTTTGCAGAAGATGAATGCATCCAGTATGTTCTTTGTAGAATACATGACAATTTCATGTGGTTGATGAAGCCCTTCAAGATAACAAAAGATGCCATTAGGGAAGTAACTAGATTACACTCATTCGGTGGGTTACCTGCACTCAAATCTGTAAAGAACTAGACAGTAAGTGAAGCTACCGGATCTAAGTTCGACAAGAGAGCTATGACCATAGAAGACATCATAGATCTGGATATCAAATTTGCCTCTATGATAATTGGTTATAAAATCTATCATTCCAGCAAGAAGAATTCTGTGTCTAGGACTGCAATATATACAACATACCAGATGTTAAGGGAAAATGTTGATTATGATCTATGTGATCTTCTTCTAAACCAACTGTTAGAAAACTTGTAGAAAATCAAGAAGGATAAGAAGAACTCATTCAAGTATGGTTGTTTAATACTGTGCCTATTCTTTTACTATATGAATGAGCTACCCGGATCAAGTGGTTGGGTATGGCAAAATGACAGACTGGTTACCATACAAATCAGAGACTATATGTATGGACTTGGTGATGCTAAGGCACAAAGCACAACACTCTGGGGTTACTTTAAAAACTTCCAAAGTATGATGTAGGCCAGAGAAAGAATTCCTCAATCCATAGTTGAAAAATATAAGGATACAGTGTGTTTTATGGTAGACATTGATCAATGCCTAATGGGGGCAGTTGAGCCCAGAACAGTTTGGATTATGCCAATGGGATATGAAGTTGATGAGAAAATCTTGGAGCTGCATATCCAACACTTGCTGAGTCAGCCTAAGGATTCTGAGGCAAAAAGGTTTGGAACCTTTGAAGAATTAAGTGTAAAGATACATGTTGAACTGAGACAACCGGAGATAAAAAGAAAAGTTAGAAGGGAAGTAGAGGAATTTGCCAAAAGATATGGCATATCAAAAGAGGTAGTTGATGCAAATAGAGAGAAAATAGAAAGAGCTAAGAAAGAGAAACAAGAAGCAGAAAAATGGAGTGTTCTGATACAAGCCTCCTCCTGGACTAGATCCTCCAAGAATTTTACATCTGCCACCCCTAAGAGCTCAAGAGCCTCAAAACTGGAAGCCAAGACATCCAGAAAGGGAGAAAAGAGAACGAAAACAAAAGCCACAAGGGCTTACATAAGCCAAAAGGATGATGAAGAAACAAAGTCTGATGAGGAAGTTAAGAAAATGAAGAAGAAGAAGAAAACATCTGGGGAATCCTCTGCCGGTAAAAACCAAGAAGAAGAGGCAGAAGAATTTGTTGAAATGCCCACTCTTTCTATTGATGATGTCATCAAGGTAGTCACTGTGGATGGGAGTCTGCAACTAGTAATAGAATTTTATGATGAGTATGGTGACACAGACAAAAGGATCTTGGAAGAAGCTACAGTCAAGTATCTAAATATTTATAATAAAGCATTTATTGAAATCATTTCATTAATTCCCAAAAGTCTAGAGAAGGTACTTGAACTGAGAAAGGAGAATGCTAAGGCAAAGGACTTAGAGATCTGAGAATAAATTGTTATTTATCTCTATCCTTCTGTTACTCCAAAGCAAATGGACATGATCTTTAAGGACTGCAGGGATGAGTTCCGGAGTAAAGCAAGACTGAACAAACTAATGCTTGGAGAGACTGATCAGGTAGCAAGAGAAACAAAAGACATCCTCTGGAATGCCTTCAAAAGATTCAATCTTCCTATTATAGAGGAAATAGATGAAGAACCTTCTACCATGGATGTCGAAGGATTAAATGCATCAAAAGAAGAATCTACTAAAAAATGTTGAAGGGTCAAAAGAGATGGATGAGGAGAAATCTAAGGACTTGGATTCCTCTATTCTGGAAGAGGAAGTTCATGAAGAAGTTAACATCTCTCGTCCAGATCCCACTGCAGATTTAGGAACTGAAGGAGAAGGAAGAAAAGAGGAGAAAGTGAGTCAAGAAGAGGAGGAAAAGGGAAGAGAAGAAGAACAAACAGAGAAGATCTCTGACGATAGTTTAGAGATTCCAAAAGAAAAGAAGATTGTCTCCGATAAGAGACACTGCAGAGGTAGTAAAGAAATTCTTAGAAAAAGAGATGATGGAGATAGATGAACAGGAACTCTTCCAAGGACCACTAAATTTTGATTCCCTCCCTCTGATCCAGACAATGAAGATATCATCTTTTGCTCAAGCCAAGGCAAAAGAAAAACTTCTGAAGTCTCACATGGAAGACTGTGCGCTGTTAGAAATTGCATCCGGTATGCTAGAGAAGATCATGCCATCCTTTCAAAAGGATCCTTTAGCCTCTCCATCCGGTAACCTAAAATCTTTGGTAAACTCTGTCAGCACCCATTTTGATTCTTTAGAGAAATTGGCAGAAAAAAAAGTCTGGAAAGAGTTTTTGGGAAAGAGATTTATTGGAGTATAGGGACTCATAGCTAATGATAGGAGGACCCTGGATATTGGGATAAAAAGCCTTGAAAATGCTCTTAAAGATGGTGGGGACATGTACAAATTTTGTCTATCCTGGTCTAAAGTAACAGAGAATATTGAAAAGAAGGTGAAAGAACAAGAAGGTAAACTGTCAAGTTTATCTCAGAGTTTTGATCCCCTCACTACATCCATAATGAATAAAGAATGCCAAGCTATTGCCATTATAAATGAAATAAAGAGGCTGGACAAGGAGAAGAAGAATATAATAAGCAGGATGAGTGAACTTAGAGGGATAATTATCCCTAAGTTAGAGGCAATGCATGAGGCTTTAACAGATGCTCAGACCACAACCTGGACTAGTGATCCAGCAGATCTAAGAAGGGAAGAAGCATATGCATTTTTGTTGAGTGGTCATTTCTCCATTTTGGACAGGATGAAGCAGAGTTGGGCCACAAAGTATGTACAGTTGAAGACCACTTTTGCGGTTATACTTAAGTATATGTAAGTATAACATGTCTATATATTTATGCGGCTATTTATAGGTTGATTTTTGCAAATTTTAGTGTGCAGATTCCACCCTTTGCCATTGATTTCAAAGGGGGAGTGAGGAGTAGTGAAAAATGTGGAATCCAGCTAAGGTGGAGCTCCGGTAAAATAGTGCATAAGATAGAGCATCAACCAAGGGGGAGTTTGTTGCGACACTTAGTCATTTTTCACTAAGTGTTGCCATCAATGCCAAAGGGGGAGATTGTTGGCAAGAGACAATGTGTGGCTTCATGATTGTTGTCATTGATGGCAACAAAGTCTAGCCCACACATCCACATCACATAGTATGTCTATACTGGAAAACAGATTGAAGATTGTTTTGGTCCAGTGACCAAGAATAGAGCATGTAGCAAGGTCTGGCAATCAGGTCTGGATCTCTCAGATGGTGCAACTCAGCAAGTTGCGGACTTAGACAAGTCAAGAGGACTATCATGACTACCACATTCCAGAGATTGGCCTCTGGTGATGAATCATGGAAAAGATATGAGCATCTAAGTGGTGGGCATGCCAAAAACTATTGTCAATCAAGTACACACCCTTGCTAAGTTCACAGAAACTTAACTACCTATTGAAACATGGAATCATTTTTGGATGTAGGTCTCCTATAATGAGAATGAATCTCCAGAGTGAGTTGGTTCTCCTTATGATTTCCTAAGCTAATGACTTACAGAGGAAAAGTGATAGAAGATATACTGAAAGAAATAAATCCTAATTAACTTGAAGATGGAACTATCTAACAGATCTTACTCACAAACAAGCTATTGAACCTTGACCCTCACAACACTCAGCTTATTTAACTCATAAATATTTCACATGAAGGTTTGGAAAACACAACATGCAACCTGAATTAAACAAGATTTGGCAAAAGAAAGTCACAAGCTAAGACAAAGCAAAGGATAAATTTCATCACAATGCAACATCAGATTAACTTGCAAATACTCAGACAAAAATATGAAGGAAAGTTGCTACTCAATAACTAAAGGAATAATGAATACAGTGAAATAAATGAGTACAACACTCTCTATGTGAGAGGAAGACTCTATCTCCCTGCAATCTAATCTGTAAAACTCTAAAACTAAAACTAAAAACTAGAACTCTCCAAATGAAGAAAAACTAAGATATATGTTGTGAAAGATTCCCCCTCCTGAAAGCTAGAAAAAAGCTCCTAAAAATAGACTCCAGGTCCATTTTCAAGCTGCTCAAAAAAGCACAAATAAAAGATCCTCAACTAGCTCCAAACTAAAAAAACATGCTGCCAAAATGATCCTCTAGGTGGTCCCCACCAAATCTGCATCCAAATCTGTCCAATCTGCCTGATAAAAGAAAAAATTTTGTCCTATAAATTGCCTAAAATAGTTAAGTTTTAAAAGTAATTTGTTAATGATTTCTTTAAAACTAACTTTACAATTCGATGGCAATTTTATCCTATATCTCCATTTGATATGATTTTTTGCAAAAATAAAATAATATCTGGCTCATAATTTTGCCAACATATTACAATTAATTTTCTATAAAAATCATAAAAATGGTGAACACATTACTATGTATTTTTTGCAAAAAAATATTAAATCCTTGAAGGCCAAAACCATGGCTCTAATTCCACAAATACATGTCCATGTGTCAATATTTTGCCACCTCATTTCTGTCTTCATGCCTTGCAAAATGCCACCTCATTGCCCATACAAGTGCCACATCTTGAAATTTACCCCTTTGACCATGTCATTACCCATGCATGTATCTCATGTTTCCAAAGGTTTTTGCTTCGACCTCTCCTTTCATTTGAATGATATAAGGAATTGGAAAAATTAATGCATAAGTGGGAGGTCATTTGACTCTCGACCACATGCATAATCATAAGGCACTTTGACTCCATAATGAGTCAACCATATTGCAAATAAGGGTTTTTGACATGTTTCAAAGGTATAAACCTTATTCTCTTATGATGTTGCCCACCTTTTGACTTTATTAAATCAAACCAAATAAGAAATGTTGTCGGCCTCTCCCTTCAGTGATTACTAGGGAATGTTGATTTGCATGTGTTGACCATGATGCTATTTGGATAATGTAATTATATCAGTTTGCAAAGTCAAAAATGAGAAGACACTGTTGAACAAAACAATAACACGAACCCTAAAATGTATCTCATTTTCATTTGTCTTTTTGTTGTTCAGCTTGCTCTACAACTTTGTCTTGGCCGACTTGGGGTTTCATGGCTCTGCATTTTCTCCTCCATATCTGGTTCTCTGTGGTAAAAAATGTTGCACTTCTCGAGTCAAAATGACAGGCAGAACTTGGTGAATATGTATTTGAAGCTTGAATAGCATTTTGACTTTCTTTAGTGGCATTTCCTTCTTAAATGGTCGCGACCATAGTCATTCTTTCTTAAGTTACATTGTTTGACATCTATTTGCTTGGCTCTCCTTGTGTTGAACTCTGTAAATGTGGCAAAAATGATGAGAATCCTCAAAAGAGGTCGCGACCATACTAGCTTTCTTCCTCTGCAACTAAAAAGTGAGTTATTGTTCTCTCTCTACTGTGGCTTCTTCTCATCTCTGTATATGCAAAAAACCCTGATGGTTTCATGTTTATTCAACTAGGTATTTCGGCATTTGATAAATCTCTATTCTTCCAGTCATGGCTGCTATGATGTAGATGGTTCTACAAGTTTTCACTGTCATTTGATGTTAAAAACTTAGAGTTTTCTGGTCTTCGAAATGAGGGTTTCTCTTTTACTTTACACATAAACTCTTTTTCCTCCACGGCCATACCTAAAGACACTCCACACCTATTTTGTTTGACTATATCTTGCAAGAAAGAAAGAAGGATTTTCGAAACTTGACAAGGGTTTCATTTTTTACTGTATACATGGCCATTATCTTCTACAGTCTTGACATAGACAGTTTGCTTTGCCCTTCTTCTTTTCTGACACTGCAAAAGATGTTAGGGTTCAAAAACTTGACATGGGTATCTTGAAAAAAGAACAAAATTGGTCTTTCTTGTTACGGCCTTAGCTCAGATTCTTCTCTGCAACTTTTCTTTTCACTGTATGGACAAAGGGTTTCAAAACTGAAACAAAAGTTTATCTTCTTGAGCACAAAAACTCCTCCTGTAGCATGCATTGCACATCGTATTCTTCTCTCTTGTCTTAACATGGCATTGTACCCTTGTTATTTTGGTAATATCTATAGTATTTATGCCTGTCATTTGTCTCTTTGCCTAATGCATCACTTTCGGTTGTTCATGGATTTTGCATTTGTATGATTCTCCTACTGTTGTGTAGACATACATGACATTTTACTTCACATGTCATTATGAATGACAATAGTTCCTTCTTTCTGTATGATGGTAGATGTTATATTGTAACAGTTGGATTGTCATTGATCTTTGTAACAAGATATTTATTAATCTGCAATACATGGTATCATTGTTGATGCTTTATGAACATTCACATACTTTTGCCACTGTAGCATAACTATTCTGATGTCTTTGAACAAAATATGATAGCATTACTAAGTGATGACACTGTAGCATTGTTTTCTATATCATGCGAATGTATAACTTGATTGCTCTTCGTGATCTGATTAGTGAAATAACAGTTGACCTGTAATACTCTCTCATTTATGAATAACCTTATTGTTGAAGAGCATATGAATTGGATTTAAATGTTGCACTTCTATAGGTTGAAAAATGCACAACTGTATTTGATCATCTTTAACATTATGGCAGTCACCTGGAAACATAAGTCTATCTCATGAATGAGATACTACCCATTGAGGACTGTATATTCTTTGTTGTTCTATTTCTCTCTCTCGTAGCATTGTTTGCATATAGCTCATGATACTTCCTCATAGTAGTCTGGCTATCATATGATCTATAAACGTTTATTTGAAAGTTTCAGTTGGCTCAATCTGTAATTGTAGCATGACTTGATTGGTGCTCCTGTAGCAACCCATGATATTGCTCCTCTATTTTATCACTGTATGCATATGCCACACATGGAATGGCATCCTTCATTGGCTGTTTTAGTCATGAAAACTTAAATAATGAAACCTGTAGATGATTTGACAACTCAAACTCAACATGATAACACCTCTGATCAAATGTAGTTCATTTCACTGTATCTCTAGCAAGAGATGACTTGGAAGCTCCATGCATCTACCATTCATTTACCTTGATAGGTTCATGATACAAGATTAAGATGGAAGTGACATGACAGCACATGTTTTCTCTTATTGGTTGTCTTCTTGCACTTTATTTCAGTTTGTTCAAACTATGCATAAAAAGATACCTGTTTCTAATATTTTCAAGATACATTATGAAATATATGACAATAAAGTACCTGAGAATGTCATTTTCATGACAGTTGGAGCAATGACATCAATTGTTATATGCATTAAATGTTGTTCTTTATCAGTTCAGCTCATGTTCATGGTTGTATTTCATTCCTTGAACTGTAGTCATGATTATGACCTGAAACAGAACTGATGCCTATGATTACTTTTATTATTCCTTCAGCTTGTCATGTGAATGTGATTAATGATTTTTCTCTTTTCTATTCATCCCTTCTGAGATCAAGGGGAAGCGGCATGCTAGGCTCAACCCTTGAGGGAACCCACTTGACATCACATGCTGAATGTCTTCAATCAACTTCATGACTTGTCCTATACCTGCACATGAAATAAACAAATTAGAATAAAAAAATGATACTTCATGTTTGTTTCTCTTCAGTTCCTTCTGCATATGGATGATGTTCATTTGATCAATGCACTATAATCAAAGTATTATGCCTCTTTTGATAGATAAAGGATTTTCATAACCGGAGCTTCTAATGGAACCCTTCCCACATTTTTTAGGTACATGCCGAGGTCGGCAATAGGACTGGAGGCTACTATGAAGATTGACAAAAAAAGGCAATGATGGCTATGTATTTCCTTTCTCCTTTATTAGATGCATAGTATTTTGTTTATATTTGCATGAGTTCAACTATAACCCATAGCCTGTGTGGGACATCTGATATGTCATGGTTTCCTTCAATGCAATTCTTATTCCTTTATGTATTCAAACTTGTAAATGAATAACCATTGTGATGAATGAATAATTATCTCATTTTACTACTCTGCAATGCAATGAATGATCTGAAACTTCTCTTTCTTTCCTAAACAACTGAACTGCATTTATCATTGAAAACATAATAACTATGCAACTAACTCATAACAGAAGTAAATCAAACCTCACTCAAAAAATGAAAATGTTTTATCTGCTCAACCAATTTTTGAGTTGTGCTAGAAAATGGTAATAGTTAGTGCTATGATTGATGGGCTTATGGAGGTGATATCGAAGAAGTGGAAGAATGTCAGGTCTTTGCATTTGAAGATGTTGTAGTCTATGGCATTATGAGAAGAACCTCCTGCAACAAAATAATGAAAATGCATGAAATAACAGAAATAGCACAACACGGAAGGAATTTATTGATCGAAGGCCACTTCAAGGGGGTAACCTCCTTTGAGCAAGCTCAATACAATAAACTCATGGATGCCTTCATTGGCCTCAACACGTACTTATATACTAAGTCTAATTTAAACAACTATTACTCCCCATGAATGTGGGATAATACAATATACTCACAGGATGACTTACAAAGCATATGCGTCCAACAACAATATACTAACAAAGTAAAGAGAAGGGTTAAACACGAGTTCCAAACATCCCCTCCCTCTTAGAAAAGCTTTGTCCTCAAAGCTTAATATGTGGAAATTATTGCTGAATCTAAAGGAGTGATTCCCATGTAGCATCCTCTGGTTGCATGTCGTGCCACTGAATTAATACCTCTATGATGGATCGAGAGCGAAGTTGACGAGTGCACCTATCGAGGATGGCCTCCCGCTCCAAAATGATGGATCCTTTGTTATCCAGTTTTGGTAAAACAGTTTATGCTCTGATGTTGGTGCCAAGAACTTTTTTTAGACAAGAGACATGAAATACTAGATGAATGCGGGAAGAAGGAGGAAGCTCCAATTTATAAGCAACTAACCCAATCTTCTGAAGAACCTTATATAGCCCATAGAACTTTGGAGCCAGCTTATGATGCCCTTTGAGTTTCAGGGAGGATTGCTTGTATGGTTATAGATGAAGAAAAACCATATCACCTACTTGAAAAGTGCACCCAAAACGGTGCTGATCAGCTTGTTGTTTCATTCAATTTCTTGCCATGTGAAGATTGTCCTGCAAAATGCGAAGAATTTGATCTCGGGTTCGAAGAACCGTGTCAACTGCCTGAACTAGTGAACTGCTGGGGGTGTATGGAAGGAGCACTGGCGATGCCTGACCATAGACTGCTTCATATGGAGTCATTTTAGATGCAGTGTGGTAGGAGGTATTATACCACCATTCAATGAGAGGGAGCCACTTTGCCCACTGATGCTGTTGTTCTGAGGTGAAGCAATGAAGATAAGTTTCCAAACATTTGTTGATAACTTCAGTCTGACCATCTGTTTGTGGGTGATACCCTGAACTCATCTTCAGTTTGGTGCCAGTGTGGTGAAATAGTTTTGTCCAAAAATGACTAGTGAAAGTTGCATCATGATCTCAGACAATGGAAGAAGGGATTCCATGAAGACGGAAGATCTGGTCCATGAAAATCTGTGCAACTGAGGAGGCGGTATAGGGATGGCTGAGGGCACAAAAATGACTATATTTGGAGAGGCGATCAACCACAACCAAGATCATTGTCTTCCCTCCAGATTTAGGGAGCCCTTCAATGAAATCCATAGAAATATCTATCCAAATCTGTGTAGGGATGGGCAAGGGTTTGAGCAATCCAAGAAGGAGTGTTGTTTCACCCTTGTTGCGCTGGCAGGTATCACATTCAGCCACCATTTGTTGAATTTCCCTTTTCATTCCCTTCCAAAAGAAGTTACGTCGTGCCCACTCATAAGTTTTGAGGAACCCAGAGTGCCCTACTGATGGAGAAGCATGGAGTTCATAGAAGATAACCTGTTGAAGATCTGTGCTCTGGGGAAGCACTAGACGAGCCTTGTATCTCAGAGAAGCACCATCCCAAGAGTAATGCGGTATAACATAAGGGTTATTGGCCAACTGTTGAATGATTTGAGATAATGAAAAGTCATTGACATAGCCCTGCTGGACAGATTTCAACCAATTTGGAATAGGCACAGAAATAGTTGAAAGAGAAGCTTGGTCATCAAATGTGCGAGAAAGAGCATCGGCCACAATATTGTCCTTACCCTTCTTGTAAGTGATTTCATAGTCATAACCCATGAGTTTGCTAACCCATTTCTATTGTGCTAGGTAGGAGACCTGTTATTCCAGGAAATATTTTAGACTCTAGTGATCAATATTGATGCAGAAATGATTCCCTAATAGATATAGTCGACACTTCTGTACTGCATGCAAAATAGCCATCATTTCCTTCTCATATGTAGAGAGTACTAAATTCTTACCTAAAAGGGCTTTGCTGGTGAATGAATGGGATGTTTATATTGAAGGAGAACAGCACCAAGTCCATTGCCGCAAGCATCACTCTCAATAGTGAAGGTCTTGGAAAAATCTGGCATAGTTAAAATAGGTGTAGTACACATAGCTTGTTTCAGTTTTTCAAATGCACACTCAGTAGCATGTGTCCATGTAAAAGCATCATTTTTCAACAGAGCTATTAATGGAGCTGCAATCTTCCCGTAATCCTTGACAAACTTGCAGTAGTAGCCAGTCAGTCCCAAAAAACCACAGAGGCTCTTGAGTGTCTGAGGATGCGGCTAATTTTTCATGGCATCTATTTTGGCAGGATCCACGCAAACCCCTTGGGCTGAAACAATATGCCCGAGATACTCTACTTCCTCCTGCCCAAAAACACATTTAGACTATTTTGCACAGAGATGATGATCAGAGAGAAGTTGCAGTACAAGATCCAGATGCTAGAGATGCTCAGCCCACGTTTTACTATAGATGAGGATATCATCAAAGAAGACTAGAATGAATTTCTGCAAGTAGGGCCAGAATATTTTATTCATCAATGCCTGGAATGTGGAAGGAGCATTAGTGAGGCCAAAGGACATAACCAAAAACTTGTAGTGGCCATCATGCGTGCGGAAAGCCGTTTTAGGGATATCATCCTCATGAACTCGAATTTGGTGATACCCAGAACGAAGATCCAACTTGGAGAAAAAATGAGCACCATGAAGCTCATCAAGAAGCTCATCAACAACAGGAATCAGAAACTTATCCTTGATTGTGATGTGATTAAGTGCTCGGAAGTCAATGCAGAAGCACCATGACCCATCTTTTTTCCAGACAAGAAGAACTAAGGAACAAAAGGAACTGGTACTAAGGTGAATAATACCTTGCTTCAGTAAGTCCCGAGCGAGCATCTCAATCTCTGTCTTTTGGTGAAATGGGTAGTGATAGGGCCTAATGTTGGGAGGAACGCTTCCAAGAAGGAGCTGAATATGATGGTCCTTTGGTCGTGAAGGTGGCAATCCCACTGGTTCAGCAAAGACTCATGCATATCTATCAAAAATTTGTTGTAGATCTGAAGGAGTAGTGGAGACCACTGATGGTTGCATCTGAATGGAATGGAGCTGAGCGATGACACCATGTGAATTCTTCTTAAGGAGATTTTCCATGCAATGTGAACTGATGATGCTGAGAGACCCTGGTTGTAAGCCCTTCAATGTGTGTTTTTGCCCATTGTCTGAAAATTGCATCCAAAGTTCAGCAAAATCTCATAAGATGGGTCCAAGTGTGCGTAACCATTGAGCGCCCAAAACCACATCACATCTACCTAAGGGCAAGGTAAACATGTCAAAGTGCATGTTATAATCTCCAATAGAGATATGCACATTGTGACACTTCCCTTTGCAAGATAAGGTGCCCCCATTGGCAATCATGACTTCAACGCAGGAGCAAGGATGGACAAAACAATCATCCTGTTTAGTGATCCAAGGGTCAATGAAGTTATGAGTGCTACCAGAATCAATGAGTATTATAAGAGGGAGCTTCTTGAAGTAACCCTTGACCCGCATGGTTTGTGGGGTGGTGACTCCTGCTAAAGCATGGAGAGATATCTCTGGGTGGTCATCCTAAGAAGGAGGGTCAACAGGCGGCTATTGAATGTCGACCTGATCACCTACTGTAGCCTGAGCATCTTTGTAAACTTTAGTTGTAGGCGGAGAATCCACATCCAAGAGATGGAGCTTTTGCTCAACACATCTATGTCCCTGAGTGAATTTCTCATCACAATTATAACAAAGCCATTTTTCTCTAGATGCCCGCATCTCTACTTCAGACAAATGCTTGATAGGAGTTGTTCTAGGAGCTGGCGTGATTGGAGGTCTTTGGGAAACCATATTTCTGAATGGAACAAAAGTGGATTTGGAGCGTTGTTGAGTTGTGCTCTTGTCCTCCGCCAACTTAGCCAACCCTAGGGCTTACATCATTGTGTTGGGATGGAACATTTTAACCTCAGATCGGATTACATCTTTCAGACCACTGACAAAACAACTCCTGAAGAATTCATCAAACAATCCCTCTGTGTGATTGGCCAATTTCTCAAATTCTATCTGATATTCTCACAGTGCCAGTTTAGTGAAGTTTAGTGAGTGCTCCTATGAAGTCATCAAAAGCACTAGGGCCAAATTATTGCAAAATGAGTTTGCAAAAATCTGTCCATTTTGGCTCTTCATGAGCCTTAATGTACCAACAGAACCATTGAAGGGCTTCATGTTCCAAATGAAAGGATGCAAGTGGGACTTTGTTGACATCAAAAGTATTATGGAAACTGAAATATTGTTATGCCCGGTATATCCATCCAGTTGGATCATCACCATTGAAGCGAGGAAAATCAAGCTTTGGCCCACGAAAATGGCTAAAAGAAGAGAACCTAGTGTCTACAGAAGACTCTGGTTGCCGTCTATTGTTCATGGCTGAATGCTGAAGATTGAGGTCCAAAATTTTTTCATCCAAATCTTGGAATTTTGTCTTGAGGGCTGTAAGTTCATCCTCCATGTTTTTTGCTCCTGCGTGAGTGACAACCATAACCAGGATTTTTTTTTTTGGGGGAATGGGTAGAAAAATAAAAACAGAAACTTTTTAGTAAAGGAAAATTTAGATTTGGGAAAAACTCTAATGGGTAATTGGGGTTTGACTAGGTTTTGGACACTTTCTGAGGGACAGGGAAGCAAAAAATGGGGATTTCAAAAGTAGGGTGAAAGAATGGGAAAATTTGTCCAAGAGGAACAAAGGAGCAGAAATAGGAAATGAACACTGTGGCAAAATTTGAAGGTGATTGAGTGAGAATCAAAGAAGTTATGGAAAACCCTAAAAATAGACAAATGTGGGAAATTTCTGGCTTCGATAAGTGGAATTTGGGATAGGGTCCTTAAGGAAGGAAATATGCATAATGGAATTTTGGGGATTCCAGTGAACTTTTAGGGGAAACGGAGCTAAAGCAAGGAAGATATTGAAAAAAAATAGAAATAGCAGAACACATGCAATGGCTCTAGACAGATGCAATCTACGATTTATCAACTGGCAATAGATATGGACCCTAGGTATGTTCAGCTTCCTAAAGGTTCAGGGGATTCACTCGGCTACCAATGCTGTCTAACGGCTTGCATATTGGGGCAGTAACCCTCACTCCACAGCTTAGGTAAAACTGATAACCGCTTTGCCACAAACGACAGCTCTTGGTTTACCTCACAGATGGGAACTAGTCAATCAGGTAGGGGTCGTTGCCCTTTTCGCTGGCAGGTCCTCTCAATGGGCTAGCTACTTCAGGGTTCCTGTGGTACTCCTCACAATGAGTTTTAGGGCTATGCCCAAGCACTTCCCACAGTTAAGCGGATAGGGATCATTTCCTGATCCGAACCTGCAATTGAAATGAACAATATAGATGCAAAGAAAAAAGAACTGCAATAATCACAGTGCCTGGAGGCCACTGCAAAAAAAAATTCAGCAAAAATTCCACCTAGCAAGCCCAAGAAAGCGCTCTGATACCAAATGAGAGGAACCTCCTGCAACAAAATAATGAAAATGCACGAAATAACAAAAATAGTAGAACATAGAAGGAATTTATTGATCGCAGGCCACTTCGAGGGGGCAACCTCCTTTGAGCAAGCTCAATACAATAAACTCATGGATGCCTTCATTGGCCTCAACATGTACTTATATACTAAGTCTAATCTAAACAACTATTACTCCCCATGAATGTGGGATAATACAATATACTCACGGGACAACTTACAAAGCATATGCGTCCAACATCAATATACTAACAAAGTAAAGAGAAGGGTTAAACACAGGTTCCTAACACATTACCGATTATCAGGTTGTTCTGGAGAGGCCATTCAAGATTGAAAGTGTGGGAAGCGAGGCAAGACTGCAGGTTTTGGTAGGGAAGCCTAAGAAGGAAGTACATGCTAGGGATTATGAGGAAGGAGAAAAGAAGATATTCAAGAAGGGAAGAATCTATAATGTGCAGTACATGGACCATATGTTGGGGGATGTGTCTAATGATCTTTTGGGTGACAAGGATCAGAATGAGAGTCTATGTATAAGAGTAAAATAGAAAGGGGGAGTATGTACATAGTAAAGCAAGATCAATTTTGAGTGCGGCAAAAGTTTTGACTTGTAGATATACAAGTAATTTCGTTGTCATTGATGACAAAGGAGGAGTAGTTTTGGCGCATGTTGCCATCAATGACAAAGGGGGAGATTGTTGGCAACATAAGCATGATGATGAAGAGACTAATGAGCATGGTAGTGAGCAGTATTGTCATTGATGACAATAAAGGGTAAATACACAGTTGTGTTGGTCCGGTGAATGGCAACAAAGAATAAGGATACAGTTGTATTGGTCTGGAGAGATTCAACAAGGTATATAGATACAGTTGTGTTGGTCTAGAGAAATTGCTAAGTATAATATGGGAGAGAATACACCTAAGTGTTGATCTGGAGAAGCTACTAAGTGCAATGTGAAGGGGAGTACACCTAAGCATGATATCTTTCCATTTTGGAGTTCCATCGTCAGGTACAATTTGCTAAAGATTTGTCTAAGGCATTTGCAGTAAAGAACATATGACAGGGTCGCAGTATTTTAGTCCGTATTTCTCCTCTATGAAGCATTTTTCCATGCGGTTGTAAGGTAGTGTTGGTGCATATTAATGGAGTCTAAATCCAAAGATTTAGGTCTTAAAGCCCTCCAGAGTGAAAGATAGAGTTGGCAGAATACTGGACTCTGTATTGATAGTGTAATGACATTACCAATGGTATATTGGAATGCTTTGCATTCCACCGTGGATGAATATATTGCTATGCGGATTTGAGGATAAGTTTATGAATGACAATAAAGTGTGCAGTGTTCAAGTGATAAGCATTTTCGTGGTTCACATGTTGAGTTGTGAATTAACAGTTAGTTCATGCTATAGCTACTTCACCAGTTGAGCCAACCTAAAGTTATGTATGGGATAAAGTCATGGGAGTAAATATAGGTCATGCTGACCTATCTCAACGAGATACACACTTTGGTTCTCTCCATAAAGTGTATTGGGTTGTGTTTTGGGCCAACAGGTTAGGAAGTCACACGGTACATAAATTGTGTCGACCTGATTGATGTTTTGTTTGAATGTGGTATATATACAAGATTAATTTCTTGTGTGAATAAGAAGAGTGTACAAAAGAGGAAAGTGTTTGTGTGTGTGTGCGAGTGAAATCTAATGCAGAGAAGAATTAGATAAGATTGTGGTGAAGATGAAGTGTGTAAAATTGGTATTCTAAGCTTCAGTGGAACTGTATCTCCAGCATGAGTCAGATGCACTATTACCAGTTCATTTTTGGCAGTGAGCCACCCCTTCTTCTATCTATTTCTATTCAGGACAGTGAGTCCTTTGGCAGTGAGCCACCTGTAGTGAACATTTTCTTTTAGACAGTGAGTCCACCAATTGTATCAACCTTAACTGGTTGCATTATTAATATATTGTGAGCTAATCCTCACCGTGGTTTTTCCCTTTTTGGGTTTTACACATAAAAATCTAGTGTTTATGTGTTATGTGCTTTAATGGTTGATTTCATGCTTTCCTTTCTTGTTGCAAATTAAATATGTTATGTGGAATGAATGTTTAAATGATTAAATGGTTTCAAAGAATACTGATTCACCCCCCCTCTGAGTATTCCAAGTGTTCAAAAGATACATGATCACATCACAACATAAAGTGATTCTACTAGTCAAACGTCAGTAACAAATTACCCTCGTCTTCATCTATTGACTCGGTCCCTTTTTATTTTCTTGTTTAGGGGCACACGGTCCTTATCATAAGTGTATATTTGTTGTCGTCATCCATTGACTAGTAGAGCTACAAGTACAATGGAAGAATGAAATCATGAAAAATGAGAGAGGATACAAAAGTGACTTAGGGCCACAATGTGAGAAGATGCTCCCAAGACATCCTCCACAATGTTATGCCCCCAAGGCACCACATACAACAATTGCAACAAGAGAAGTGTAGAAGAATAGAGAAACAAATAGAAAGAATGTCACAATAGAGGCGGTCTCCTTGTATCCTTGACCTTACAAGAGTATCAAGGGTCATCCAAGGAGACCTAAACAAACACTTAACACTACATGGGGGAACACAACAACATATATATATAAGGAGGCCATGCTTGCGAGCATCTTGGAGAGGTGCTCCATCATGTGTGGTAGAATGGATGAGAAATTCATACCTATTTGATTTTCAAAATAGTCTCACTATGCTTGATAAATTTTTGTATGTTTGAAATCTTCTGATGCTTGCGAGGAGGTGAATCATTACCTTTTTCAGTAGATTTTGATGACTTGTGTCTTGCTCTTTTTCTTTCGTTTGCTTTCTTATTCTGCTTTGCTTGGTGAAGGATCTTTTCATGATGAAATGGGATACTTTTCATCGTTATAACTTTCTTTTTCTTATTGTGATTACATGTAATCTATTTCATTTGCGTATCTTGTGCATTTTGGTTCTCTCTCGATCCTTGAAGGGATAACGGAGGAGGAAACTTATCATAAATACCTTTTGCTCATGGATGCCAGGGTGGATCTTTGAATTCAAGCCAACCTTTATTTTCCACCTTATCTGGTTCTATCATGCCAACTATTTCGTCATATTCGAGAACTTCAACTTCAGGCTCGATTTCATTTTGTTGTTCTACCATGTTGTTATGCTTAGGAAAAGGATTAGTGAAGATTTCTAAATTTTTATTTAGAGAAGCAACTGATTTATTTCCATTGTCATTCACACTAGTCACCTGTATTATGTTAGAATTGACGAGGTCTTGAATTTTGTATTTAAGATGCATACATCTTTTGGTGTCATGTCCTACCAAGCAATGATACTGACAAAAGGCATTAGCATCAAATGAAGGTCCTTTCATCTTGCCATTGTCTATTGGATGAGCAAGAGGAAGCCTTAAAAGATCATTGGTTACCGCTTGAATAATTATTGAGTGAAGAGAATCCGATAATGGAGTGAATAGTCTCTGTTGTTGCCTGAATTTGAATGGGTCCAATTTGAAATGGCTGCCACTTGTGATTGAAAGTTGATCGACTGTTGCCCATTGACCTTGATGAAACTCTTGGTATGCTTCTTGAATGATTGTTGAGATGTTCCATCTTCGGATTGACCAACTGGAGCCAATGGGTTATGATTCTCATATTGACTAGCCAAAAGTTGGTAATCATGAAGAGTTGTGCATAGATGTTGAAAAGAACTATAATTCATCAACTATATCTTGTCACGTATATTTGGTTGCAAATTCGTAATGAAAACTTTTTTAACATCCTCATCTATAATTGGATATTGTATTTGTGCAAAGAGAGCTTGATATCAACTAATGAACTCTATTAATTTCTCTGTCAGACCTTGCTTACAATAGACCAAGTCATTCAATGAAACAGGAGGTCCAATGTTTGCTTGGAAATGTTGCAAGAATTGATCAACTAGTTGTGAAAAGGAATGTATATAATTAGGAGGTAAAGAGCAAAAGTATTTCAAAGTTGTATCTTTGAGAGATCATGGAAAAAGTTTTGCTAATAATGTCTCATCAAATAAGTCACTACACATTGCTGTGAATGTTGCAACATGATTGTTAGGATCACCTTTGCCAATGTACTTTTCAAAGAGAGGAATCTCAAATTTGTCAAGCATTTGAGCTCTCAAGATTGTGTAAAATAAAGGACCGTGAGCATGACATGTTGGTATATTGGGTTGGGATGAAGCATTGGTCATATTCGCTACTTTTTGTTGCAAGGAGTTCATACTTTGCAAAAGTTGGTTTAGGATTCCATCATTAGATGATGTGGTTTGTGTATTGGATACAAAGGTGTTTAATGATGCAGAAGTGAGGGGTGGTTGAGAATAATTATTCATGGGTATGGACACACGGGATAATGTGTTTTGGTAATTATAATGTATGGATTTGTAATTGTTTCCATTAGATGTTCCCAGACCAATGGTAGCATTACCACAAGCTTGTGTAGTGGTAGTGAGAATTGATGATGTATAAGTGAATACTCCCGTAATCAGGATAGGTGCCGATAATTCTGTGCTTGTTTGATTCAGTGATGATATATTTTTTATGGTATTGACACAATTAACTGTTGATATAATGTTGTTATCCACTATATGGGCTATTCCACAAAGTATGTCAGCATATTCTTGTCCTTCTTGCAGTAATCCTCTTATACCTTCAACAATAGGTATTGCTTCTTGAGCTAGATGTTCATTTCCCATAAATTCTTGAAAATCAGCTAGTTCTTTGTCCAGTTTCTTGATTTGAACTTCAAGTACGTGTGAAACTATGTCAATTATGTGTTCAAAATCATGAAATGTTTGTTCTTCCGACATGTTGGTGACATTTTACAAAGATGTTTGATTCACCTTTTGTAGTTGAGTAGTGGATTTTTCGATGTTTGCACATCGTTGCTATTGAAAGCAGTAGAACCCATTAATCTACAACTTCTTACCAAAGTGTTGGTGTTAGGGCAACGGGTTATACAACTCATACAAAGTTTTATAATACTCAATGCACTAACCAAGGATATTATCAATAAGATTATGAATATTAAGGTAGTTATGCTTGCTAAAATACAAAATGTGCAATTACAAAAGTATGAATTTTCAAATCAAGAATATGAAATGATGCAAGATTTTCAAATGAATATTGATAAATATGCAATAAATCAATGCAAGATCTGATTTGAATAATCAGCAAGATGCAAATGCTCGATGCTACAAGTTCACCAAAATATTATATATGAAAAAGAAGAGTGATTACAACTAGCATGCAAACTAGATCAAACCCTTTTTCCATATAACATTCAAGGACAAGGCCAAGCCAAATCACTACCAAATGAAGGTGGACTCAACTGCTAACCTTGTTCTCAAGTATGTTACAGATGGATTAGATTTGACTTAGACTTTTCCTCAAACCCTAGGCTGACAATGCATGAAACCCTAGTTCCATAATGATCTGTTTATATCAGAGAAAGTACAATAGATATCCAAAAACTAATTGCACATGGATGGTCAAGAAGATGATAAAACATGTCTCCAGAAAGCAGAGGTGTTGAAGGACCAAGGTCGGACTGCCAAGACTTGACTGGAAGAATCTGTCGGAACTATGAACTGGAAAGATGTAAATGTTGTCTTGATGCCAAATCTGAACCCAGAAAGAGCAAGAGGACATAGGCGGTACCACCCAAGTCCTTGGTGATAGAAAATTCTAAAACTATTTCTAGATCCCAAAACCCTGATATGCACTCAGTCTTCCTGTAGCTTTGTATTTTCCAGATCTCACTCATGTAACCTGCACATAAGAAAATAAGAAGGGGTTCGTGGGTTATGGTGTTTAGGGACTTGCTTCAATCAAATCCCAAGATAGCATTCAAGCTTCCCAACACCGTTGATTGATAAAGAGTGTGTACCCTCATGGGGGCATAGGCTGAAAACAAATGATAATAAGATGATTCAAATGATGATAAACAAACAATGATATCACCTATGTGATGAACCCTTAGAATGATGAAGATCCTTCAACTCCTAAGGAAGAATAGATGATAGCTCCATATCTGCAACAACACACAATAACAATACACAAATCTACTCTAGAATCACAATGAATGCTCTTGCTTGTTTTCCTTCAATATCTCAAGTTATGGTCTTTTCAACCTAGCTACTAATGAACTCATAAACACACACATATATGTTTTCCCACTCATAATCATGAGTTAAAACCAAAAGAGCCAACAAGGAGAAACATTTTGAAAGGGCCTAGACTGACATGCATTTGAATTAGCCCTAACCTAAAAGGGGGGACATGGGCGGTACCGAGGTAAAGTAAATGAAGGGGCCCATATTCTAATTTTCTCTTTGGTGTTGGGAAATTTTGCATCGAGATAAACATTTTGAATGTATAATGTAATCAAAAGAACCTAGGAGCTAAACAAGGAGGTAAAAAGACGTGGATATTTTTTTATTCCATTATATATATATATATATATATATATATATATATATATATATATATATATATATATATATATATATATATATATATAATTTCTTAATAACTTATTTTCTATACTTCATAGTATTTTAAATGAATGATATTATGTTATTAGAAATAAGATTAATTCATAATTTCTTAAGTATAAATCATTAAATTATTATGGATATCTAGGGCATACATAATTTTTTATAACTTTTTTTTTGCATATTTTATTTATTATTAATTTTTTAATTCAAATTAATTATAATTTATAATAATATTATGCCATAATTCAAAAAAAAATGTTGAAACAAGGACATCAATAGAAAGGGTGTATGTATGTTTTCCATTTTTTTCTCAGGTGCATCGAATTGAGATGTTTATTGTAATGAGTGCTTCAGGATTAAATTTTGTGTTTAATCCTGAAGCACTCATTACAATATTATGGACTGTGGAAATCTAATGTCTATGAAACATTTATGTTTAGTAAGTCTTATGTTCACTAGAAAATAAAAGACAAATGTAATAATTAAATAATATATATTGTAAATTATACTTTTTAAATAGCTTACTCTGAGGGCTCCAATCCTACAAAATCTCATATCATGGTGACCTCATTTGATGGTCTAACCTTGCTTCAAAACAAAAATTTCTTCCAAAAACTAAGTGCGCCCCCCCCCCCCAAAAAAAAAAGAGGGAAACTATTCGAAGGTCCCTTCCTATAGGGATTTTGAATGTGCAACATTTAGAAATGGACAAAATACCTTCTATCAAACCCCCCTACCTTCATTCAAACCCCACTACTCCTAGTCATCAAGGATGACAACTCTTATTTGGAGGGTGGATGGATGCAAATTCTCATGTTGTACATAGTCTAACAATAAACGAATAAAAATATTTGAGTCTAATATTTTGTTTTGCATTGATGAGGTGCAATGTGTTTACATTACAACTTGTTTTAGCTAAGAGGGTATACTTCAATTCTTTTGTGCACATATGGTTCTGACCATCATGCCTATACTTGTTCCACTTTTCCAAGGCTCTTTATGTATTGAACATTGCTCCTAGCCATTAGATATCATTATTTCATGTGATCATATACTATGAGTAGAGTGTCCAAATTGTACCTATGTTAAGTCATTGTACTCAATTTTATTGCACTCAATAAGGATATAACACTGACCTTTGCAGCTAGTCTCTATGAAGTGGGATTCTTCTTTTTTTACGTGGTGTTTTACATTAAAATGTGTTTCACATGTATAACAATGTAGATTTTTCTCTTTGCAGCCTACTAAACAAAAATTTGACTTTATTAATACAATATACAAATGTTAATCTTCAAAAAAAAAAGAACTCAAAGCTAGGGCTATTGTTCAATCTATTGCAAAAACAACTATGATCCTCAATTCAAGCGCACACACAATCATAGGCACAATATAGGCATATATATTTCACAGAAAACTACAATTACAAAAATGAGTAAAAAAATAGGTAGAAAATGCATGTCCTATTAAAAATAAATTAACACCTATTCACCGGAAGGATTTTTTTTTAAAACATAATTCTTAATATCCAAGTTATAATATACATGTAATGAATTTAATAAAATTTGATATTGTCATGTACACAACAAGATACAACACTAAAATGAAGACGTGCTTGGGAGGATTAAACCTCATAATAATAGCCATAACCTAACACAAGTCTGTCATACAATCTTACCATCACAATTTGCTGTAACAATAAATTCTATTCAAGCAAAGCAAATTCCTACCAACTAGGATGAAGGAAGACAGACGGTCATTCTTCAAACCCAATATGAAAAATAACAAAGAAAAATACATTGCTAATTTTAAAGTCAAGTCCACATAATTTATTGATATTCTAATCTGAATTTGATCAAAGTAGTGAAAGACTCTAATTTAAGGCTTTGCCTTTAGTCCTCTTTCCCCAAAGCATCTAGAAGCATGCTATTAAAATCTTGACATTCACCCCACATTGGCCAGTGTGATCCCTGCATGAAGTAAATCTCAATATCTTAGAAGCCTATCAAAAACAATTAAAGAAAGAAGGTATGCATAAGAACAAAATTATAGCATGTAGCAAACTCATTAAGGCCTCTTACATATTGCATTGGGGCAGACGAATCGTTATTGAGTTATATTAATTACATTGGCATTGCATTGCATTACATTAACAAATTGCGGTAAAAGTAACATAATATGCATTATACAATAAGTGATTTTGTATGACATCCCTTCCTAGTCTTCTTGACCATGCATCTATATAGCCTAAGTTAGTAATAAAGCACAAAATAGCCAAAGTACAGACGTGCAACAAACCATGGGATTAATATTGGAATAATCCACGTGAAATTCTATTATAACGTCCTCAATATAGATAGTTCTCAAGATCTTGATATTTATATTTAATGAATACAGTTACCAATTCTACTTGCACAAATAAGTCATAGCTACACTTGATATTATGAAGTTATACTCATTGAATCTGTATTGTACAGGGTTATAATCAAGGTTCTCATAAAATTCTAATCCATTAACAGATCAATACAAACCGGCTGATATTAGCTATTGGAAAATGTTGATTTCTAATCAACATATTAGATCAGGCACCACCCCTCACCCAGCATACTGGACGATTACTTCTATTAAAAAGTATACAAAGATGTAAATATTATCAGGAATGGAGAAGAATTTGAGGCATCATGTGTATGGAACAGAAGTATCAATGTTTGATGCTGGATGACTAAACTTTGCAAAACTGATCAAGAAATCCCTGTGAAGAGTAAGCAGTTCAAAATTTTCACCTTCTAGCTTTCCCATAGCCACTTAAAAGAAATTAGGTCACTTAAAAGTAATTGATGGCATTCTTCTTAGTATCCAAAGGTATGGCATGTGCAAACATGACGTCATTCTTCTCGATCCAACACCCCATCTCATTGAATATGATCACTAACTAGTCAAAATTGCCAACCATGCATTGGCAGGGACCATGTGCAATCCAAAATACACCCTACAACTTTGCGCTGCCCTTTGCATCATGTGCCACTCATGCAATGCCAAGGATCATGTTGCGCAACCTCATAGACATCTCTATCTGAGTTCCATGCCACATTTACATCTATCCGCACTACAATGCACAATTTAAAACTCATCACAAAACCTTGTGCAACATCCAAATCAACGAACAACATTTCAGTTTGCACAAGCAACAATTTGGTGAAACCTATGGAGTCATTTCATGAAAAGACACATGTAACACAACGAGCAACCGGAAGTCAAACTGTTGGAAGATGAGGAGTCACACATGGGAGTTCAATTGTCTCGACTCTCAACCATTTCAACTTCCATAATGACCCTTTGCATTCTCAACTATGTTATCTATAATGTATATTTGTAACATTAGTCAGTAGGCAAACATAGGCAGATATAAGATAGATGGGAAAGAATACACAACCACACATCTCCCTCAAGAGTATGTAATGCAGACCAGAACTGGGTACCCAAAACAGGTAGCCAATTCAAACAGCCATTTCCATATAACAGACAAAACATTAAAACAGGTAATTGAAAATACTCAAAACAGCAACACCATATAGGCTGAACACCTCTTAATCCCTCTTAGAATCAAATAAAGGCTTGCAGGCCTAAAAATCCTTATATAAAAAACACTGAAACTACAAGAAATAACCTTTTGCATTTCAATTATGACATCTTGTAAGGGACTCGGCTCGGCATACAGTAATTTTCTTAGACTTCTAGAAACTTTTCTTTTTGAATGATGCAGTCTTTCTTCTTATCTGCCGCCTCTTTTCTGCAATATCCTTTCTAAATTTCCGTCACCCTTTAACATCTCCGACTCCGAATAAGTCTTCTTCCTGTCTTTTTATATCCAAGAATTGTTTTGAAACTATTTTTAATCTGCCAGCTTCCACGACCTGACTTCAATAATGAAGTCCCGAAAAACAGTAGTTGTGCCAAGCTTAGCAAACTGTCATAACTTCGACCAGGTTTTTAAATAATATCTTTGCCATCTTTTACTTGCCAATTGGTAACTGCCACAGTCTAGCTATTTTTAGTAGAATCTTGTAACAGCTGCTGCCGCCATCCATTTTAGAAAGATTTAATTTGGCTGCGTAAGATTTTAAGGAAGGAGTTGCCGCTGACTTGCCCTTCATGGGGAATGATTGGATCATACTTTGAGTTGGCCCCCCAATAGCGCTCAACGGTTGCGGGTTGTGTTTGAACTGCCAGCCGTCTATATATGATTTTTTTTTAATATGAAACCGCCCACGGCACCCAACTATTCATAACAATTTGTGGGTCCCACAGAAATAAGAATAACCAAATCATCATCAAAGGGAATGCCAGGGAACGGGCTATTCTTAAATATCATCCACTTCAACAGTCAAAGGTTAATTTTGGCCAATAAAAATAGGACAAATATTTACCACTGTTGTGAATGAGGTGTAAAATTGCTATTGACTGTTTGACCATTGAAATGGATGATATTTAAGTAGAGTGGAACGGCAGGCAAGGTATGAATGCGGGCCCTTCCAACAGAAAATTACAGGTTTTGGATGTTAATTTTTGAATACAGACAAATAAGGTATGGTGGGTCCCAGCCAAGAATAGGAAACCAATAACATTCCAATCTGCCAAACAAAGATTCTGCCATCACAGCCTCATAATAAGAAATAACTGCCAGAATAGCATGCCATAAGGATAAGTGTGCCCTGGTTCGGAGTATATGCCAACAAGGCATGTGGGCTCCACCAATGAACAAACATGACAAAGAAGCCAAAAGCAAAGGCCCTAAAAAACAAATTGACCTGAAAACGACACACCAAAAATCAAAAGAAAACCAAAATCAGAATGACCATGCTTTTGGGCAATGTAGGATCACTTATGGACCCGAATGCTCCTACATCAATATGCCTTTACAAAATGTACAAATTAATAAAACTTCATGTTCTAGTTCTACTCTTCTTAGTCTAGACCTTTATCTCTATTTTGCTTCTACATGCACACAACACATCTAAATCCTCATTTAGAGTGTTGTCCCCCAAACCACTTACGATCTGAGTCTGGACCATTGGTACCAAAATAGTTCATCTTGCATGTCTATCAAATGAGATCAAAGTATTTGAAGCTTAGCACTAAACCATGAGATCCCTCATATTATCTCCCAAGCCATTTCAAGTGGGTTCAAATTGAAGAGGCACAAAATGTAGTCCATGCAATAAGCAAATATGAATTACAAACGATCTTCAAGAAAAACGTATGATTCTATTCAACCAGCTCTCTAAAGTCCTCGAACAGGTGGTTCCATCCGCTCAATCATCAACTAAAGCTTTCAGCGGTTAAGTGCCCCTAGATTCTAAGTGAATTTAAACATTCCTATGTTTGAGGGTAAAATTGATGCAAATGCAGTAGATAATTGGTTAAATCAATTAATCATATTTCTTTATGAATGATTGTTCTGATGAAAAAAAGATCAATATTGCATTTCTAAAACTTTCTTCACCCGTCAAGAAGTGGTGGCAAGCCTGTGCTCTATGGGAGGACCAAATAGAAGGAAGATCTAAGCCAACTTGGGAAACATTCTTGCAAGCCTTCAAAGATGAATACTATCTTGAAGATGTCTATGATGACCACTTTATTCAATGGAAACAACTATGACAAGGACATGATCAATTAGTCTACACCTGTACCGATGCCTTCCATGACCTCTATGCAAAGTTGGCTTCATTCAAGTCAAAGCAGCATATAGAGTCCTCAAGTACTGTAGCAGCCTATGTCCATTCATTCAGTCCAAACTAAAGCTAGCCAAGGTCAAGACAATGGGAGAAGAATATCACTACACAATCATCATTGAGGATTCAAAACCGAAGGGCAAACAGGACAAATCTTTTGTGCCAAAGAAAACACCTTATTTGGACAAGAACAAAGCACCCAAAACAAGTAAATGATGTGCCAAACACAAAACCAACAGCCAAAAGACCCTATTTGTGCATGCAAAAGCTAAGGGTTCACATGAGCCAAAAGTGGTAGACATGGATCCCAAAGCTAACTACTTCAACACCACAGCAACCAAGGGCAGCCACTGGAATGCCTATTCCATTTGCAGATGTGGGTGCAAGGGCAGCCACTAGACTTCTTGGTCAATGGTGATAGCATCAAGAATCTCATCTCAGAAGCCAACATCAAGCAACTTAGTTTGCCAACCATGCCTCATTTGCAACCTTATAGTTTGGGATGGACTAGTTCCTATGGCACCAAAGGTATACATATCACTCACCAATGTCACTTCTCATACGCTATTCATCCTTTTCAAGAGGAGCTAGTTCGTACATAGCACCAAGTGATTCTTGAGATATAATCCTTCGGCATCCATACATGCATCATTGCCAAAGTGTGGACATAGCCAATCCTTGGAGCATCACCATATCAGTGAGTGCTAAGAACTATCAGATTCCCAAAGTAATTCCATGCTCCACACATGTTGCACAAACTCCTTACCAGATTGCACAAGTGTCTCCTAGACTTGGCACAGTCGGGATGATTGCTCTTCAAGAAGGGGTGAATGATCTTTGTGCCACCAAGCAAGTTGGAACACTAGCCTCAACCACTCTTGCAAACATGCACAACCTTGCACATAGCTTTTTACATCACGTGCCAGTCACGCAGCTCCAAGAACCATGCCTTGTGATCACACGCAACTCCTTGCATCATGCGCCACTCACCCAACGCCATAAATCATGTTGTGTAGTCACATGCAGCTCCTAACTCCATGCACCACCCACACAATGCCAAGGAGAATGTCTCGCAGCCAAAAAGACACTCTACAGCTCTTGCACAGCCCTTTGCATCATGTGCCACTCACGCACCACCAAGGATCATGTCGCACAACTTCACAGACAACCATGTTTGAGTTTCATACCACATCTACATCCACATGCACTACCATAGACAACGTAATTCAAAACTCAACTCAAAACCCTATGCAACACCTTAGAACATTATGCAACATTTTAATTTGTGGAAGCAACAATTTGGCACAATCTATCAGCACAAAGAGCAACTAGAAGTCAAACCATTTAAAGATAAGGAGTCACACATAGAAGTTCAACCGTTTCAACTTCCATAACGACCCTTTGCCTTCTACGCTATGTAATCTATAAAGGTATATTTATAACATGAGTTAGAAGGTAGGCATAGGCAAATATAAGATAGATAGGAGAGAATGCTCAGCCATACATCTCTCTTGAGGGTATGCTATATATAGAACACAGATTAATAGAAATTTTTAATCCAGATCTAACATTCTTCTTTGTCTAGACCTCTTTCTCTATTTTACTTCTACACATACACAACACATCTAAAACCTCATCTAAAGCATTGTTGCCCAGACCGCCTAGGCTTTAGATCAAATGATAGTCATGATAAAGTTTTGAAGCATAAAAATAGTGATATGCAATGTATATGTTTCTTCTGTAAGTATGGAGTAGGTTCATGAATTGGTTTTTCTAATGTTTTATCAAGGAATATGGACACGAACTGATTTTACCACACTCAATTTGCCACTACACCTACTTCCCCGCGTGGATATACGTTAGGCTCATTAGTGTTCTAAAAGCAACACGTATAGGAAACAACTGTCACTTGCATCCATAATGAGTAGAAGAAAGCACAAATATAAAGGAGAATCCAATGATTATTACGAAAACTTAACACAGAAAGATTACCAAGATATTTGATAAATAAAATACGAAGCAAAATCTTTCTTATATAGGTTTACAATAAACTAAAAATAGCAAAAACAAAAGAAAGCATAAAGACTAGCCTAAAGTCTAAACGACTTTATTAAAGCCTAAGTCTAAAAACTAATTGCCCATTACAATATAATAATATTTTAATACCCTCCCTTAATGGTCAATCTACTAACTAAACCAAGCTTATCTCGAAATTTTACAAGTTTGTCAAGACTCAAAGGCTTGGTAAGAATGTCTGCAGTTTGATCCTTTGAAGGACAACACTACAACATAACTGATCCATCTTCTACAAGTTGTCTAATGAATTGACAATGTCGTTCCAAATGTTTGGTACGCTCTTGGAAGACTAGATTCTTGGCATGTTTGAGCACCCCTTGATTGTCACAGAACAAGGGTGAAGGCTCTGCTTGAGGCATCTTCATGTATGAAAACATCTTTTTGAGCCACATTGCCTCACATGTTGCTTTTACTGCTCCTCGATATTTTTCTTTAGTCAAATAAAGAGCTACTAATTGTTGCTTCTTGCTGGTCCATGTGACTACACCCATGCCAAGGCTGAAAACATATCCAAAAGTGGATTTTCTATCATCAATAGAACTTGCCCAACCTGAATCTATAAACCCAACTAGCCTAGGATCTTTGTTTCTCTTGTACAGAATGCCAAAGTCAAGTGTCCCTTTCACATATCTCAACACCCTCTTAGCTGCAATCCAATGTTCTACATTTGGTGTTGTCATAAATCTGGAAATGGAACTCATAGCATAGCTCAACTGAGGTCTAATGGTCGTAAGATATATTAAGATCCCTACTAATTTCCTGTAAGTTGACTCATTGACGGTCTTAAAGTCAGTTTTGGCTAAAAGTTTCAGCCCTTTCTCCGTAGGTGTAGACAAGATTTTAAACTCTCTCATTCTGAACTTATCAAGCAAACTCCTAGCATATTTGGATTGTGAAACAAAAATGTTGCCACCTATTTGCCAAACTTCTACACCTAGGCAATAATGTAAGAGGCCTAGATCAATCATGCCAAAAGCTATACTTATATTAGATTTGACCTGTTCAATTGTATGTGCCTCACTACCTGTAATAATGATGTCATCTACATATATGACTAATAGAATGATATCATTACCAATGCTTTTGACATACATATTTGGATCCGAAGAACTTTGCTAAAATCCCTGTTCAACCAAACACCTATCAATTTTGATGTACCATCCTGGGTGCCTACTTCAAGCCATATAGAGCTTTCTTTAGTCGGTATACAAGATGCTCCTTCCTTGCAACTTTAAAACCCTGTGGTTGAGACATGTACACTTCTTCCTCCCAATCTCTATTGAAGAAGGTACTCTTCACGTCCATTTGATGGTCTATCCGACCAAACTGAGCTGCCATGGCTAGGACTAATCAGATGGTGCTCATCTTTGTTGTAGGAACAAAGGTCTCCTCATCAATTCCCTCTGTCTATGAGAACCCTTTTGCAACCAACCGAACTTTGTACTTGTCTAATGTACCATCAGCCTTGTACTTGACCTTGTACAACCATTTGCAACCAATGGGTTTCTTCCCTAGTGGAAGGTCTAAAAGATCCCAAGTCTTATTTTTCATAAGACTCATGTTCGATTGTTATGGCCTTTTCCCATTCAGGTTTTCCTTTTGCCTCAGCAAGCACCTGCGGCTCATAAACTCCCTGAATATTGGCCATGAGAGCAAAATTGACTGTGTTCTTGCTTTAACCTCTCAATGATCTATCGTCGATCATTTCACTTACCTAAACATCTACAATGGTGCTTTACCACCACTTCGGTTTCTTCTTGGAGTCCTCTTTATGCAAATCAGTGTTGTCACCATGACTTAAGCTACCTGTATCTATGTCATCTGGATGTCGATCCAAGTTATCATCAATGAAATCTAGGTGTATTACCAGCCTGGAAGACTCCTCATGCTCTGAATCCCCCCCTTTAGGTGGAGCTACCTAAAGCTGAACACCTAAATCCTTAGCCACAATAGGCTATTCTTCGGTAAGCTTGAACTTTGGAGAAGTCTGGAAGGGCCCAACTTCCCCATCAATCACATCTCGATTGAAATTCAAGTGGTCAATGTCAACATCAATCAACTTGTAAGCCTTATGATTGTCACTGTACCCTGTAAGCATCAATTTCTTACTCTTAGGATCTAACTTGGTTCTCTTTTCATCTAGAATCCGAGCATATGCAATTGAACCAAAGACCTTAAGACGACTAACTTTCGGTTTCCTCCCAGACCATACTTCCTCCGGTGTCTTATGTTTCACCACCTATGTTGGAGACATGTTGAGAAAATAAACTACATTATATTGCCTCAAACCAAAACCTCTTGGGAACACTCCTATTCTCCATCATACATCAGGCCATCTCAGTGATCGTACGGTTCTGCCTCTCAACTACTCATTCTGTTGTGGAGTGTAGGGTGTGATGAATTGTCTTTTGATGTCATGTTTAGCACAAGAGTTACTGAATTCTTTCAAACAAAACTCTCCTCCATTATCATATCTAAGAGAGGTTATGTAACAACTTGACTCTTTTTCTACTAATGCTTTGAACTTTCGAAATTCATTAAACACATCTGATTTTAATTTCAAAAAATATACCGACATTTTCCTACTAAAATCAACCACAAACAAAAGAAAATGCATGCACCTAGTGATCGATGTTGTGTTCATTGGTCCACAAATATCTGCATGAACCAGTTGTAGGACTCTCTTGGCTCTCCAAGCTTATCCAACCCTGTATCTATTGTTGAATGTCATGAATTCCATCTACCAAGTTCTCTCAAGCCAACTGAGAGAGATAGGATAATTGAGGTGCCTATACCACCAATGCCAAAGTGTAGTGATGTTTGATGCACTCTTGGCTGCTAATGCCTGTTCCCTGACCTATCTAGTGTCAACCAGTCTATACAATCCATGATCTTCTATACCAAAAGCAATAGTCTTCTTGGCCTCCTTGTCAATTATACATCATTTGTGTTTACTAAAAATGACATCTAGATTAGGACTATGTCGTATAATCCATCTTATTAAAAGTAGATTAAACTCCATTCTCGATACATAGCACACATTGAGAAAAAGTTAACTTTTTCCCTCCTGAGGATATTTGTACATTCCCTCTACCAACAACCATGTACTCCCCACCACCAAAGATCACTGAATCAAAGCAAGCAGTGTACTCTATGAACTAGTCTCACTTGTTGGTGAAATGACATGATACCCCTAAATCGATGTACCATATACATGACTTGGATTGATCTGCTGGTCTTTTGGCTATGAATGCATAGAAGGTGGGCACCTTCTCTAAATGCTCTATGACATGAGCCTTTTGTTGAGGCCCTCCCTAGTTTGTTTTTTTATTAGCCAACATTTTTCTGTAGTGCTTCTTTATATGACCCATCTTACCACAATAATGACATGATGTTTTTTAGATTCTTTGGTGCATCCTTGTTGTTGCCTTGTCCTTTCTTCTTTGAACATTTGCCTTTGCCTTTGCCCTTGTCTGGATCTACAAATGCCTATTCTACACTCTCTATCTCACTGCTACTACCGAACTATTTCCTCCATCTATCTTGTTGTAAGAGCTTATTACAAAGCTCAACATCCGCAGAGGTGATATTGAGTGTCTCAATAAAATGTTCATAAGCACATGGTAAGCTTTTCAACGTGATTATCACCATGTCCTCTTTCATCTTCCGACCAATGGCTGACAACTGATCTTTGATGTCCTTAATCTTGAGTAAATGCTCTTACAAGGACGCTTTCTCATCCATCGTGATCGAAAATAGCATATTTTTCAAGAAGAAATCTCTGCCCTTATCTGAAGTCTCATGCAGTCCCCACAGATGCTTCCAAATTTAAGATGAAGTTGACCTTGTCTAGACTTCAAGAAGCATTGCATCTATCACAAATAATTTGATCAACATGACTGGTTCTATATTACGTTGTAATGTTCCTTTTCTTGCATAATTAGTTTGAGAACAATTAGCCTATTTCCAAGTTTTCTCGTAGGCTAATTGGTGATGTCAGGGAAAACTCCAGCTATTTCGGAGAGCACAAGATTGTTCTAACAGCAGTTTTATTCATGGCAGAGAGTTCAGGAAACCATCATGAGCCCAATGACACTCTTCAGGTGTGATTCTATCTCTCTATGCACAATCCACACTTCTTAGAGAACACATGATTAGTCAGGTTGGATTTTTTATAGTGGCGGTGAGTTCAAGAGATCTTGATGAGTCCCATGCTTCTTTCAGAATGCAATTCCGCCCTTCTAGGAGCTCTCCACACTTCTTGGAGAAGCAGGCTATTGTTAGATTGATGCCAAGTTGGTTCGAGTCATCATTCTTAGCCCTCAGGAGCATTATGGTATGATTAGAATTTCATATTTGGTTTATTTAGATGCTTTCCACAACTTGGGTGGATAATTAAATAATTAAATGGTTATTAGTATTACTATAGTTGTTTAAAAAGGCTTTATTCAAAAAGGCAACTATGTGTGTAACTATTCATTGGAAAAGATTTCAAGTTGTGCAAACAAGGGCGCTAGGCACATGGGGGACTTTGATTATAAAAAAGTATTATATTTCAAAAGGTGAGTTTTAGAGGAAAATAAGAAAGTAATATTACATTCACTCCAATAAGTTATACAAGGGGGATTGGAGCTCATTGTTGAGGTTACTGATGAATTTGATTTTAGCTTTTGCTTTTGAGATAACTTGTGTTCTCCCATTTTCTTGAGGACGAAAACCCTCTTGAAATTACTAGTTTCGGGGACGAAAACCCCCTAGCTAGTTGTGGTGGTTTCATCCATGAAACACATAGTGCTTCAAAGGAGGTTTTGATGTGTTTTGAAGTTTCTTTTTAGTGTTTTGATGCAATGATTGAAGATTCAATAATGGAGATTAATTCTGAGTTTGTCTGATTACATTTGGGTTTTGTGTGATGAGATTTCCATTCCTATTGGTCGTACTTCATGCTAGGGATAGCCTACATTTTGGTCATTGAAGAGTGATATCTAATGCAAATTAGTTCTTGATTGAATGAAGTTATTCCTCTGATCTAGCCGCCTGTTTTAAGTGTTGTTGAGTAGATTTTTGGCGAGGTTTTGTGGATCAAATGTTGGCCGTACTGTTTGTGTTGGTTGTACCACCTCCAGGAAGGGCGTGAAAGTTTGGAGTTCCAAAACGCCTCATTTTTGGGGTTGTTTCTGATCTGATTTGAGGCGCCTTGATCTTGGGAAGTCATTTCCTTTCTTTTTATTGATGTTCGTTGATAGTTTGAAGGGTTTTGATGTTTGCAACTGCTGTTTGAGGGTTTTATCAGTGTTGCACCAACATATCAGACTGTAACAGCAGTGTTATCAAAGTATATCAGCGTGCTTTCAGTGTGTTATGTGAGTTTTCAATGTGATTTTGGGCTTCTACAACAACTGCGACTTCAGTACTTCATGTGGGTATGATTCCTTGTGTCAATTTGAGTGTATTTGAAGCTTCTACTTCATGATTTTATGCTACAGCAGTGTATTACAGTTTGAAATGATAATGCAACTTTCCCTAACATTGTAATTTCATTTTATAAGTTGCAATGCTTCCTTGTTTGTAAACCCTGGATGATAGTACCGCCAGTGATCTCCTATAATGCATTTCATGATTGTAAAACTGGATTGTATACTGCCAATTACTGTTGCATTTCATTAAGCCTGTTTGGCATCGAACAAGCATGCATGTAATCAACCATTTTGGTTTGATCAAGCTTTAGTTATTCTACTAGTGGCCTACATTGCACACATATGTTGAACAAGTGTTGATAAGGTTGGCTTTGCTACCTCATGTGTTCATTCTGTTTGCATATCACACTCCACTAAATAAGTGCAGATGTGGTCGGCTCTGCCGCCTAGTGTGATCACTTTGTCTTGCATCGACCACTCCACTGAATAAGTGCAGATTGTAATGTCCCCTTCTTAGCTATCTCGACAGGTGGAGTAGTTAGCCTGTTCCAAGGTCCCCTAGGCTAATGGAGGTTGGTTAGAGAACTTCTATGGTCTCATTTTTCTAGAACTTACTATTTATAGTAAGTCAAGCAGGGGGTCACCGGTGGAGTTTACCCGACTTTCCATATTTAGCATTGTCGGTTGGAGTACCTAGCACATATTACTTGGGTTTCGAGATGACCGAGGAATTAATTGTCGATATATAAGTTAAATTTGTTAGTGTAGGTTTTTACTTCCTAGTGGGTTATTTATTTTTCCCTATATTCCTAAGTTTTTCCTACATTTCTTTTAATCTCGCTTAGGTTAATAAAGCATGTCTTATTAGGTGAGAGGATTATGAGGTGTCACCTTCCTACATGTGAGCATCCATTAGCTATCTTGGGAAGATACTTTGCTATCATTAGTCCGATAGATGGTTGCTCCTGATTGGTCGGTGTTGCCACCTCCTCCCTCTTCCTAGTCTATATAAGCATGCTACCTGGCTTGTATTTTGCATCTTTTGTGTTTGCATCCTCTTAATGCTATTTTGCTTCTAGCATTTGCATTACTCTCTTGGAGACTAACTCTGTGTTGCTATTTTGATTTCGTATCATTTGCATTCATAGTTTAGATATCTATTCGTTTGCACTAATTTTCTAGGTTATTAATCTTTTCAGATTCTAACATGGTATCAAAGATGCCAAAGAAGTGGATCTCAATACGATGATAGAGAACCCTACAATAAAGATGCGGAAGCAAGAAAAAGTAACAACACATAGCGCAATGAAGGAGGAAGCAATAATTCTTACCGCAATAGCAAAAAAGACAGTAGTTCTTACCACAATGATGAAACAAATAGATATCGAAGAGGCAAGGAAGGTGTAATGTCCCCATCTTGCACATAATCAATTTGTGAACCATTAGCCTATTTCTGAGTTTTCTCGTAGGCTAATTGGTGTGCAAGGGAGAACTCCAAAGTTCTTGGTAAGCTCAGGTTCATTCAGATGAGAATTTGGTTCATGGCATTGAGTTCAGGAGACCTTGTTGAGCCCGGTGATGCTTTCAGTTTGCACTTCCTCCCTTCTGGGAGCTCTCCACACTTCTTGGAGAAGCAGGCTATTTTTAGGTTATGCCAAGTTGGTTCAGGTCATATCATTAACCCTTGAGAGCATTATGGTATGATTAGAATTAATTATTTGGTTTATTCAAATGCTTTCCACAACTTGGGTTGATAATTAAATAATTAAATGATTATTGCTAAAGTTGTCTAAAAAGGCTTTATTCAAAAAGGCAACTATGTGTGTAACCATTTATTGGAAAGGATTTTAAGTTGTGCAAACAAGGGCACTAGGCACATGGGGGACTTTGCTCATGAAAAAGAATTATTGTTTTGAAAATAAGTTTATTATTTATTTTCAAAAAGGAGTTTTTGGAGCAAAAAGGGAAAAAATAATATTTTATTTGCTCCAAAATGTTATAAAAAGGGAGTTGGAGCTAATTTGGAGGGTTAGCCATGATATGAATTTTGCATTTGCTTATGGAGAAAACCTGAGTTCTTCTCGAATTCCTTGACGATGAAAACGCTCCTGAAATTTCTAGTTTCTTGAGGATTAAAACCCTCTTGAAATTTCTAGTTTCAGGGACAAAAACTCCCCTAGCTAGACTTGGTGATTTCATTGCAAGAATTATAGTCGAGCTGCAATGAAGGTTGATGTTTTTTGACTTGTTTGTTTGGAGATTGGTGTGAGATTTGATGATCATTTTTGAAGTTGTATTTCAATTTGTTATTGCTGATATCTTTTTGGAGTTTATGTTGCATATCCAAGAGGCCGTACTAGTGCTAGGCGTTGGAAACTATAGTGAAATTACTTGTTTGCTAGTCTGAAACCTATATATCCGAGGTGCTAGGTTTGAAGACATATTTTGGTGTGGTTTAATGCAGTTTTGAGCAGAAAATTTAGAGGTTCATTGCTGGCAGTACCATTGTAAGGGGAGGCATGAGGGTTTTGGAGGCAAAATGTCTCACATTTCTTGGGTTTTACTTGTTGTTGGGTGGCGCCCAGCCATGGTGAATAATTTGCAGAGGTTTGGAGTTGAGAAAATCAGTTTGTGTTGAGTTTGGGGTTGTTTGGTTGGGTTTCCTGTGTATTTTCAGTCATATATTTCGCTGCTAATTCTGTATCAGACCAGTTGCAAAGTTATTTGATGAGTTTAGAGTTGAAAACAGGCTTCATTCACCATCTACATCAGCAGCGCTTCAGTGCGGTATGATTTGTTTTGGTTTTGAATGAATTCCAGCTCTTCAATATCCTGATTTAATGTTACAGTGGTGTTTATAAGTCTAAAATCATAATATAATGATCATATTACAGCTTTCTAATGTTTGTTATATCCTTCAAAAGTTGCAATTGTTTTATGAATGTAAACCCTGGATGGTAGTACCACCATGGATCATATTATCATGCATAATCATATTGCAAACTAGATGGTTTACCGCCAATAATTATAGCATTCATCTTTCAGACCTTTTGGCATGAACAACTTGCTATATCAACCATTTTGGTTTGGGCAAGTTAGATATTCTGCCAGTGGCTTACATTACACGTCAGTTGAATAAGCGTTGATAAGGTTGGCTCTACCGCCTCGTGTCTTCATTCTATTGCATCATGTAGTCCACTGAGCAAGTGTAGCTGTGGTCGGCTTGCTCCCTCGTGCATTCATTCTTGTGTTGCATTGGCCACTCCACTACAAAAGTAAAGATAGGGTCGGCTTGCCGCCCTATGTGCCATCATGGAGCATTCTAGCAATTGCATTCTTCAGAGTAGTTGTGTGCGTGGTCCCAAGCACCTTATGCTCTCACCTTGCCCTCACTGAGATCTTGGTGATCAGAAAGTGTGCGGTCATTGCATTGACATTTTATACTGACAAAAAAATTAAAAAAATTGGGTGTGCATATTACAGAAGAATCTAGAAGATCACAAAGCCCAATTGAAGAACTTGAAAAAGGTGAGTCATTGGTTATGAAGAAAGCTTTGTTGAGAAATCTTTGTTGAGAGTTTGGTTCATGACATTGAGTTCAGGAGACCTTGTTGAGCCCGGTGATGCTTTCACTTTGCAATTCCGCCCTTTTGGGAGCTCTTCATACTTCTTGGAGAAGCAAGCTATTTTTAGATTGACACCAAGTTGGTTTGGGTCATCATCCTTAACCCTCGAGAGCATTATGGTATAATTAGAATTTCATATTTGGTTTATTCAAATGCTTTCTGCAACTTGGTTGGATAATTAAATAATTAAATGGTTATTGCTAATGTTGTCTAAAAAAGCTTTATTCAAAAAGGCAACTATGTGTGCAACCATCATTGGAAAAGATTTTAGGTTGTGCAAACAAGGACGCTAGGCACATGGGAGACTTTGCTCATGAAAAAGAATTATTGTTTTGAAAATAAGTTTATTATTTATTTTCAAAAAGGAGTTTTTGGAGCAAAAAGGGAGAAAGTAATATTTTATTTGCTCCAAAATGTTATAAAAAGGGAGTTGGAGCTCATTTGGAGGGTTAGTCATGATATGAATTTTGCATTTGCTTATGGAGAGAACCTGAAAATTTGTGATTCGAGGACAAAAACCCCCCTAGCTAGACTTGGTGATTTCACTACAGGAATCACAGTGGAGCTGCAATGAAGTTTGATGTTTTCTGACTTGTTTATTTGGAGATTGGTGTGAGATTTGATGATTATTTTTGGAGTTTACGTTGCATATCCAGGAGGCCGTACTAGTGTTGGGCATTAAAAACTATAGTGAAATTACTTATTTTCTGGTCTGAAACCTATATATCCCAGGGGGCTAGGTTTGAAGGCATATTTTGGTGTGGTTTAATGCAGTTTTGAGCAGCAGATTTGGAGGTTCATTGCTGGCCATACCTTTTGCTACTTGGCCGTACCATTGTTAGGGGAGGCGTGAGGGTTTTGGAGGTAAAACACCTCACATTTCTTGGGTTTTACTTGCTGTTGGGTGGCGCCCAGCCATGGTGAATTAATTTGCAAAGGTTTGGAGTTGAGAAAATCAGTTTGTGTTGAGATTGGGCTGTTTGGTTGGGTTTCATGTGTATTTTCAGTAATATATTTTGCTGCTAATTCTATATCAGACCTATGTAGCAGCAGTTACAGAGTTATTTGATGAGTTTAGAGTTGAAAACGAGCTTCATTCACCATCTACATCAGCAGTGCTTTAGTGGGGTATGATTTGTTTTTGTTTTGAATAAATTCCAACTCTTCAATATCCTGATTTAATGTTACAACAGTGTTTATCAATCTAAAATCAAAATATAATGATCATATTGCAGGTTTCTAATGTCTGTTATATGTTTCAATAGTTGCAATTGTTTTATGAATATAAACCCCGGATGGTAGTACCGCCATGAGACATATTATCATGCATAATCATATTGTAAACTGGATGGTTTACCGCCAGTAATTATAGCATTCATCTTTCAACCCTTTTGGCATGAACAACTTGTTATGTCAACCATTTTGGTTTGAGAAAGTTAGACATTTTGCCAATGGCTTGCATTACACACGTCCGTTGAAAAAGCGTTGATAAGGTCAGCTCTGTTGCCTCGTGTGTTCATTCTGTTGCATCACACACTCCACTGAACAAGTGTAGTTGTGGTCGGCTTGTCGCCTAGTGCGTTCATTCTTGTGTTGCATTGGCCACTCCACTACAAAAGTGAAGATAGGGTTGACTTGCTGCCCTATGTACCATCGTGGAGAATTCTAGCAATTGCATTCTTCAAAGTAGATGTGTGTGTGGACCCAAGCACCGTATGCTCTCACCTTGCCCACATCGGGATCTTGGTGATCAGAAAGTGTCCGGACATTGCATTGACATTTTATACTTGCAAAAAAATCAAAAAATTTGAGTGTGCCTATTACAATGGTATCAGAACTAGAGATCTTGCTAGCCTGTGAGTTTTAGACACTAATCTCTTCATGCACGGGAGTGACAAGGAAAGAAGATATTTTGAAAGACAACAAAAGAAAAAGCAGTTTCAGACTCCTTGATACCCAAAAGAGTACACTTGGTCAGCAGCCTTAGTTGCAAGACAGCCCCCTATAGTTGAATCAGAAGTTGTGATAGAAGCAATGGACAGAGGGAAGGAAGGTTCAAAAAGTGGAACTACTCATGAGAGGACTGAAAGAAGGTTTGAGATGCCATGTTTGGAGAATATTTTGAATTATCTTGCACGTGGACAGCAGCAAATGATGAATCAATTTGCCCAATCGCAGCAGCAGTTGATTGCTGCAATTGCTCAAATGTCACAGAATATGGGCACTCCCAAAGTGCAAGCAAAAGGCAATGCTACCACCAACAACCAGAACACTTTTAATTAACATAGTGAGGACTACTACAAGTGGGATTGGAAGACCCTTCCAACCAACTTTCATACAAAGAGAGGAAGAAGAGGCTCTTGAGCCTAAAGAGAAGACACCCTTGGTAGATGAGGTTTTCGCCGATTATGATAAATACCACACAGTTCCAAAAAATGTTCGAAGGGAGTTGACCTTTAACCAATTCATTAACCAAAAGAAGGATAGAAAGAGGGTCAAACAAGATATGAAGCCTAATTGACAGCCTAAGGAGTACCAGCAAGCCTTGGGCAAATTAACACTCTCTACTTTTGATGGGAGTGGGAAGAGCACAGTACGTGCTTGGATACAAAAGTTGGATACTTTCCTAACTCTCAAACCAATCCCAGAGGTTGAGGCTATAAAGTTTGCAACACTTCACCTTGAAGGAGTTACCTATGAATGGTGGCACCATGGGTTGGCTACTCAAAATCACGCTCTAATCAATTTCTATGATAAGTTCAGCAAGAAATTGATTGAGAGATTTGACCAGAAGGATCCTGAAGTGTACTTCTGTGAGTTGGCCCAGATTAAGCAGTATGGCAATGTTGATAGTTACATCACTAAATTTCAGAGACTTGTTGTTAGGGTCCCATATATATCTAAAAAGAGGGTAGTTATGTTGTTCGTTGAAGGACTCTCTGAAAATTGAAGAGGTTTGGTAAAAGCTTTAAATCCTCCCACTCTTCAAGAGGCTATTAAGAAGTCTCTAGATCTTGAAACTACTCGCCCTAAGCACCAATTTCATAAGAAGAGTTTCCCATCCGAGAAACCATTTTAGAAGTCATTCAATCAACCAAAGAATGTGCCTCCAAAAATGGATGAGGAAGTTAGAAATGAGCTGCGAAGAAAGAAGTTGTGCTTCTCATGCAAAGAGCCTTGGGTTCCAGGGCATAAGTGCCTTGGGAAGGGTCAAGTACACTATATAGAAGTGTTTTCAAAGGAAGAATCTAAATCAGAAATTTCAGAACAACAGGCTGATCATGAAAAGTTTGGGGAAGAAAAAGTTCTAGAAGAGTCTGAGAAGAAAGGTAGTGACAGCATTTTTGCCCAACTATCATGTCATCCCAAAAATGATACATTTAGAATTCGTGGTGTGCTGTGTGGAGAGCGAATCATTGCCTTGATTGATACAGGTGCTACACACAACTTCATTGACGAAGGAGTTGTTGCACGGAGAGGTCTCAAGATGAAGAAGTTCGAGGGGTTCAATGTTATGGTTGCAAATGGGTTTACTCTTTGATGCACAAGGATTCCATACATGAGTCTCCAATTGGGAAGTTATGAGGTAAAAAAATGATTTTCCTGTGGTAAGCATTGAAGACACTGATGTTCTTCTTGGGATCCAACGGCTTCATTCCTTGGGGGAGATTTCATTGAACTTACAAACCATGGAGCTCAAGTTCCAAGCTAATGGTAAACAGTGGTTTTGAGAGGAATGACAAATGGTGCATCTTGTGTTCCCACTGCAAAAAGGTTGGAAAGAATATTTCACACTAGAAAAACTGAGTGGACATCTAAATGTCCAACCATGCCTATTTTCACCTATGAAGTAAAAGGAGAGTATCTTGTAGATGTGCAAGCCTTACCAAATGAGCAAGGTGAAGGTTTCAGCAGTATATTGCTTAAGAAGCTTCCAAAAAGAGACTTTGAGCTTGCTGGAAATTTTATAATAGAAGCAATAAATACAAGTTCAAAACTTGCTTTGCATGAAGATTGGGTAAGTCAAGGGTCTAAACATGATTTTCAATTATTTGATAATCCACTCTATGAAATGGGTGCTGATTGTTCCTAGACCCATGGTTGTTGATGTTTTCATGGCTAAGTTGCAAGAAGTCAAAGTTGTCTCAAATTTCCATTGGAAGCAAGAAGATGAATTCAAGAAGGATGCAATGTTATGTGGTGATTACAAAAATCCTAGTGCCCTGGAGGTTCCATTTGTTGATAGCACTTGGATTGGTTGTGTGACAGGCATTCTTTTTAGAAAAAATGTCTTTAGTATCACTAGAAGATCTTCAAATGAAGCCCACATGAAAAACAAAGTTGTGCAGCATAAGCATGGTGGAGTTGCTTTATTATTACGTATTTATGCAGAGGTCACCAACAGAGTTTGTTGGAGGCTTACGGTGACCAGAGCGATGTTCCATGGCGAAATATAGTTCACATTTTCAGTTTTGACTCTGTTGTTTTGATGCAGATCAGCCACCTCATATTTATGTTTGCACGCATTCAAGAATGTTGGCCAAAAATTCTAGTCAGGGAATGGAGGAATCTTCAGTTGGAAATTGTTTGAGAGTTTTTTCCAGCCTTTTCCAATGTGATCATAAGCATCTCAATGCTCACCAATCATGTTCATGCAAGGAGATTCCTTTTTTGCAGCTGTTGTCCTACTTCAAGAGTGCTGATTTTGATAAAATCAGGTTATGATATGTCGTTATTATCATTGGGCAGCCACATGTTGAAACATTTTGGGGTTCCTAAACCTTGGGCGCATGTTGGAGAAAGGCTTCAGCAATGGGAAAGTAATATTTCAGCCTTCCGAGCTTCAACTTGAACATGGATATTTCAGTGGAATGTCCTGAAACATTCCAAGTGTTTGCCAACGACATTAGTTAAGAGGAGGATAACATGTGTTGGTAATTTGAAGGGAGAGTGTGCTTTGTGGAATAGTGAGTTGATGTTAGGTCATCCTGACTTGTAATTCCTTGGGGACAAGCAATTTTTGGGAGGGAGGATTGTAATGTCTCCATTTTGCACATAACCAATTTGTGAACTATTAGCCTATTTCCAAGATTTCTTGTAGGCTAATTGGTGTGCAAGGGAGAACTCCAAATTTCTTGGTGAGCTTGGATTTGTTCAGATGAGAGTTTGGTTCATGGCATTGAGTTCAGGAGACCTTGTTGAGCCTCATGATGCTTTCAGTTTGCAATTTCGCTCTTCTGCTCTCTTCTTGGAGAAGTAGGTTATTTTTAGATTGACGCTAACTGGTTCGAGTCATCATCCTTAACCCTCGGTAGCATTATGATATGATTAGAATTAATTATTTGGTTTATTCAGATGCTTTTGGCAACTTGGGTGGATAATTAAATAATTAAATGGTTATTGCTAAAATTGTCTAAAAAGGCTTTATTCAAAAAGGCAACTATGTGTGTAACCATTCATTGGAAAGGATTTTATGTTGTGCAAACAAGGGCACTACACACATGGGGGACTTTGCTCATGAAAAAGAATTATTGTTTTGAAAATAAGTTTATTATTTATTTTCAAAAAGGAGTTTTTGGAGCAAAAAGAGAAAAAGTAATATTTTATTTGCTCCAAAATGTTATAAAAAGGGAGTTGGACCTCACTTGGAGGGTTAGCCATGATATGAATTTTGCATTTGCTTATGGAGAGAACCTGAGTTCTTCTCGAATTTCTTGAGGACAAAAACCTCTTGAAATTTCTAGTTTCGGGGATGAAACCCCCCCTAGCTAGACTTGGTGATATCACTGCAGGAATCACAATAAAGCTGCAATGAATTTTGATGTTTTCTAACTTGTTTGTGTTGAGATTGGTGTGAGATTTGATGATCATTTTTGGAGTTGTATTTCAGTTTGTTATTGTTGATATCTTTTTGGAGTTTATGTTGCATATCTAACAGGTCGTACTAGTGCTAGGAGTTGGAAACTATAGTGAAATTACTTGTTTGCTGGTCTGAAACATATATTTCCCAGGCGCTAGGCTTGAAGACATATTTTGGTGTGGTTTAATGCAGTTTTGAGCATCAGATTTGGAGGTTCATTGCTGGCCATACCTTTTGCTACCCGGTTGTACCATTGCTGGGGGAGGCATGAGGGTTTTGGAGGCAAAACGTCTCACATTTCTTGGGTTTTACTTGTTGTTGGGTGGCGCCCAGCCATGGTGAATTAATTTGCAGAGGTTTGGAGTTGAGAAAATCAGTTTGTGTTGAGTTTGGGGTTGTTTGGTTGGGTTTCCTATGTATTTTCAGTCATATATTTCACTGTTAATTTTGTATCAGACCTATGTAGCAGCAGTTGCAAAGTTATTTGATGAGTTTAGAGTTGAAAACAGGCTTCATTCACCATCTACATTAGCAGTGCTTCAGTGAGGTATGGTTTGTTTTGGTTTTGAATGAATTCCAGCTCTTTAATACCCTGATTTAATGTTACAGTAGTGTTTATTAGTCTGAAATAATAATATAATGATCATATTGCAGCTTTCTAATGTTTGTTATATTTTTCAATAGTTGCAATTGTTTTATGAATGTAAACCCTGGATGGTAATACTGCCATGGGTCATATTATCATGCATAATCATATTGTAAATTGGATGGTTTACCGCCAATAATTATAACATTCATCTTTCAGCGCTTTTGGCATGAACAACTTGCTATATCAACCATTTTGCTTTGAGCGAGTTAGACATTCTACCAGTGGTTTGCATTACACACGTCCAATGAATAAGCGTTGATAAGGTCGGCTTTGCCACCTCATGTGTTCATTCTGTTGCATCACGCACTCCACTGAACAAGTGTAGTTGTGGTCGACTTGCTGCCTAGTGCATTTATTCTTGTGTTGCATTGGCCACTCCACTGCAGAAGTGAAGATAGGGTTGGACTGCTGCCCTGTGTGCCATCATGGAGCATTCTAGCAATTGCATTCTTCAGAGTAGCTGTGTGTGTGATCCCAAGCACCGTATGCTCTCACCTTGCCCACATCGGGATCTTGCTGATCAGAAAGTGTGTGGACATTGCATTGACATTTTATACTCGCAAAAAAATTAAAAATTTTGGGTGTGCACATTGCAGAAAGATATGGCAGATTTGATGGGAGATCTTTCCATGGACTTGTTTTCGATGTGGAGCCGAAGGTCATAGAACATTTAAATGTTCAAGAAGTCAAGGAAATACGAATAGTAGACCTAAAGGTAGCACAAGAACTACATATGTCAATGAAGAATCTAGAAGATCACAAAGCCCAGTTGAAGAACCTGAAAAGGGTGTCATTGGTCATGAAGAAAGCTTTGTTGAGAACAGATGTTATGGATGAAGGGCTGGTACAAAGTGAAAAGTTTGTTTAGAACAGCATGCAAAGCTAAAGGAAAATGTTGTAAAGTCATCATTGATAATGGTAGTACAAATAATCTAGTTTTAGAATAAATGGTTGACTGCAGACCCAAATACTTATGAATACACTTGACTGCTGCTGCACTCAATCATCTTTTTAATGGCGTTGAAAACTCCCTGAAAGACCTGCAAAATTACAAACAACCTTGTGCCTGTTATGAACAGCGGCTGCGAACTTGTTTATGAAGTTTGATCAATGAATTGCCTTCAACTTTGCTTTCAGCTGACTGAAATATAGAGAGGCAAAGTTTTTGTGTGGCAAAGCCACAAGGTAAGTGTGTGTTTGGCTTATGGAAGGAGACTGCCCTCACTTACACCCTTTTTAGTGATTTAAGTGGAATATTTATGTGACAGTCACTTCCAAAGTGTGTTGGAGGAGAAAGTAGATACAAGCCTAAAAGTGTGCCTTAATGACTTAAGTTTCCTCTTTTATGCTTGGTGCCTTTCACTTGACTGTCTGCCACTTATTAATGAGCTTGGTGGAACTTTTGCTGGCTGAACCAACTAAAAGTGCACTTTTGGTTCTGATTTTATATCCCTCCTAAGGCTGATGAAAAAAGTGACTGTCTTAACCCCTGTTGGCATGTTTCATTAAGGTGATTGCCCCTTTTTGTGTGCTGATTCATAACTACTTTGCAACTTTTTGAGCGCTGGTTCATAATAACTTTGCCACTTTTTGAACTGTCTTGAAACACTCCTTCAACTGACGTGCTTTTATAATACTCTTGCCACCTTTTGTGTGCAGTTTTATCTTGACATTGCCACCTCAATTGTGTGTCATAACTTAGACCACTTCCTCTTACCTTTTGAGTGGAGTTTCATAATGTAACTGTCACATTATGGGGCTTGGGTGGAACTTTGGAGTGGCATTGTCATCTTCAAATAGCACCCAGACTTCATAACATAACCTCTTTCTCCCTTGCCACATTTTCATGATGCTGCTGCCACATTTTAGGCACGATTTTCTACTAGCTCTGACACTTAGTTTGTGTGCTCTTTTTGTCACTTAAACTCTTCTATCCCTGAGTGCTTTTTCATCCACACTTTGCCACCTAAATTGATTTGGGTGGAAGTTTCTATTGGTAATGCCACTAAATTTGTGTGCCTGCTTTGAAGTCTGTTCTTATTCTTCCTTAAGCACACATCACTTGGACCTTTGCCACATACTCTATGCTTGAAGGGAACTTCCTAAAGGCTTTGCCACTCCAAAATAGCACCCACCTTCATTGACTTCTTCTTCTTTCCATTAGGTGTGCTTTCCCTAGCTCTCTGCCACACTTTAAACTTGCTGAGTGGAGAAGACTAGTAGCTTTGCCACCTTCAAAGTGTGCTGTATCTTGACATAGACTCTCTTTCAAGCCTTAGGCGTGGTTTCACCATGATTTTCCCACTTTTTGTTGATTATTTGAAAGAACTTCTGAATGGTTTTGTCCTAAAGAAAGTGCACCTAACCCAATTTTGCTTCTGTAAAGTGCTGACCACAGGTTTATCAAGTATTTGCCAAGTCTCCTTGCTGTTGTATTCCAACTTTTACTCCATAATTGCCTTCGCTTGTATGGTGGAGAAACTTTTGAATCTGCCCTGTTCATATCCTTGTTCTGCTCCTTTACTCTTGAACAACTTCATTGTTTAGTCCCAATCAAACTTGAGGTGATCATCCTTAACCTGCAAAAGGCGTTTAGTAGAAAAGATGAGGACATTTGCAGACTAAGGAGAGAACACTATTACTGACATTGACTTGACACACAAATGATGATAAATTGATGACAAAAACAGACGCTTAGTAGTACAAACATTGAGTTTCATACAGGTACCAAGAAGTTCTTCATATATAAAGAGTAGGTTTCAGAGATTACTATATAATCCCCTGTTGATCATTTGTAATTGTGGAAAAATGGATCTCAAAAATAAAAATCTCTTACCTTAACTATAATTACGCATCCAAATGCTTGCATTGACAACAAATGGTTCATAGCAGTTTACTTACCTTCTTTCCTCTGTAGTCGGTCATAATTGTAGTCGGCCGTAGTCGGCCAAGTAAATAATCATAAATTAATTAGTGTTGTTAAGTTAGGAGTGTTATCGGGAATTAACCTCGACAGTTGGATAGTTAGAGTCGTTGCCAACGGTTGGTATCTCAACCAACCTTGGCCAAGTTATTTATTGGTTTAATACTTTGTAGTCGAGGGCACCCGCAGCATTGTAACATTGTAGTGTAATACTGATATATTCAATGAATGGGAACAATGCTTTATTCTGTGCAATACTGTTATAATTTCATGTTCTGTGCTATGCACTATACTACATAATTCTGTTTACTCTATGTTTGTATGAATACCACATTGCTAGCAAACATTTGGCACCATTGCCTAAGCAAATCCCGTGAACATCCAGACGGGAGAATGGCGTCGTGATGGGGCAGCCGACCGAAGAGCCAGTACAAGCAAACGAGGATCGTGAAGATGCTCTGGCGAAAGACCTCTGCAGTTTGTGGGAAAACTCGTTGAAGGACCATGTATGGAGGGAGGCTCTCAAACGAGAGATCCCTCAGTCGGTCATCTGGGATCAATTGCACGTCGACCATCTCCTCACCCAAGTAGCAATTAATGCCCATACAACTCAATAAGGATAAGAACCGAGTACCAAGTGGGCATGAAACACTAGAGGAAAGAACACGAAGATCATTGAGATTAAAGGAACAAGAAGAATGAAGGAAAACACTGAGACAAGTTGCCAATGAACATCATCATGCCGACAAAGGAATTTTCAAGATACCGCTGACAAATAAAGAAAAAGGGAATGAAAATGAATTGACAGAAGAAATTGAAAATAGCATACGCCGCATCGGAGAGTTATCCATATCGGACGACGAAGGGCCGAGAGTTGGAAGATCTGAGCCTAAGACCCCAGGGCAGAGGGAGTAACAAAACGAACCCGAAGAGACTCAAGGTGTAGAGGACGCTGACAGAGGATGCAGGGAAGACTCGAACGTGGCCGAGAGTGTAAGTGACGCACCGGGACATTGCGAGAGAACCAGTCCAATCAGGTCCAACGCACAAGGAGGGCATCGGGGAAGGATGGTGACTCCACCAGCTGAGAGGCAGAAGCTGCCAAAATTTATGCAGAATGGGTCAGAAGATCCAGTACGACATTGTAAGACGTGCAAGACGATTTGGATAGCCAATGGGCAAGATGATGTGGACTACTGGCTAAAAGCATTTCCAGCGACACTGAGAGATAGTGCCATCGACCGGTACACATAGTTGGACCAAGCACACAGGGCATCATGGAGATTGCTTAAGAAGGCATTACAAGACGAATTCAAACTCCTGAGGGATGACAGTGAAATTGTAGCGGAGATCTACAGTACGAAGCAAGGGAAGCACGAGAACGTGCAAACCTACAATCGGAGACTGAAAGAATTGTTGGGAAAACTCGAGACTCAGCCGACTGACAGGCTGAAGAAGTGATGGTTCATCGAAGGGTTGCGCCCATCGCTGAGAAAGAAAATGAAAGTCGTGCCTCCGTCGTCATACGATGAAGCGTACAATCGAGCAATGGATATAGAGAGTGAAAATAAAGCATCCTTCCGAGGGAAAAAGAAGACGAACGACGAGGACAGTACAGATGACAACAGCGACAATGAGTCCAAGACTGTGCAAGCACTCAGGAAGGACATGATGAGAATGATGAAAGAATTGAAGGTTGACAAGAAGAGTATGAGGGAAGCCAGAGAACTTGGGTGTACGGATTGCAAGGGGGAAGGTCACGCAAAGGCAAACTACCCGAAGAAGTTGTTATGCGATATCTGCCAAGTGATGGGACATTCCATCAAGGAATGCCCATACAATCTAAAAGCAAGGGGTACACAAGTACTCTTCACTCAAGGAGAACCGTCAACACCGCCGAACACACCACCAAAGCCTCAGTACAATAGCAATGCATCCCCTAGAGGTTACAGAAATAACAATAGCCCAAGGAACATAATACAGTACGACAGTAAGGGGAGGTCCATGATACAATGTAGAAAGTGTAATGAATGGGGTCACTTCGCCAGGGAATGCCACAATGGTCAAGGTTCGGGGGGAAGACTGTGCAAGTGGTGTGGGCCTGGAGATCACGAAGAAAAAGATTGCCCGAAGCAGAAAGGGGTGAACCTCATCAGTTTCAAGGAAAATGATGAAGAAATCCTTGCAGTCACCCAAACACAATGGAAAAAGCGACGTATCCAGATCCCGAAATCGAGAAGGAGAGACTTCGGGAGGCTAGAAAAGAAGTAGAGATGGCAATGGAAATGGAGAGGAAGAACAGAAAAATAACTACTGTACGACTAGAGTCAAACAAGAGTATTGTGAATCAGGTGTTACAAACCACTGTATCGGTCAGAATAGCGGATCTTATACAGAGCATGTCACAACTAAGGATGGCAATCTCGAAGGCGATGGAAGGGAACCCAAACGGGCAAACAAAGGACGAAGATGTCATAGTGGAGCCATCGCTGGAAGGAGAACAAGTCATCGACCCGAGACTGTTGGCAGTTAACAATGGCAAGAATCCAGCCGTTGTACACATGGAAATCGGTGGATGTCACCTGACGAACACAATAATCGACGGTGGATCGGGAGTGAATGTGTTAGCAGAAGAACGTGGAAGTGCTTGGGAAAACCTACATTATGGCCACAAAATTTCCAGTTACTGGGAGCAGACCAGCATGGAATTAAAGCACTGGGAGTGCTAATGGCTCAAAAAGTGAAGATTGGCACCCAACTCTTTTGGTTAAATTTTGTAGTCATAATAGCACAAAATGCGTTGTACGATGCATTACTCAGCCAAGGGTGGCTGATAGCCACCAAGGCCAACCACAACTGGAAAAAGAACATCTTGTCGATAGAAAACATTAGTAAGAAGATCATCATAGATCTAAGAACACAGGCTGTAAGCGAAGAGTTTGCATCAGATTCCGATACAGACGGAGGGGAGTCAATTGACAGAGGACCAATAGAACATGATGAGGAAGGAGTATTAAAACTGCAAGAATATTCTGAGGATGAAACTAATTCCTTTAGTGGGCTCTTCCACTGGCAGATGGAAGACTATGAGTTCTTCAAGCTAGAGTGTAACATGATTTCAATAAGAGAAAGTGGCGAATGCTCTAGGGCGACTAGTGAAACACTCGGCAATATTGGGCCTAGTGAAACATTGTTGATGAATGAAGCACTGGATGGATTGACAAACACTCGACCACTTGGCAAGAGGGAACCGGTAGTGAGTGACAAAGGGGAGGAAGGTAATAATCAATCAGAAGTAACAGAGCAACTAGTGGCAGAGATATGTCGACCAGAACAGACAAATCGACCAGGAGAGGCACAGAAAGAATATACAGAGGGTAATGGCAAGATAGATGATACACTTGCACATACATTTGAACCAGACAAGGTGATTGGGTATGAAGAGTCATTGACAAGTAAGGTGAATCGGGGTGATGAAACTAACGACGGGAACACAACATTGATAACATTGGCCAAAAAGAGACCATACAAAAGGAATAAGGACTATAGAGTATTTCCGTCGACTTGTAATGTTTTGGCAATCGATGACAATCAACAAAGAAAAAATGATGTTCAAAAGTTAGATAGTTTAATTTTTCTGAAGACAACAGTTCCAGTCCCAATAAAGGCACCCGATCCTGCCGACGATTACAAAATCAATAAAGGTACGAAGAATGAAGTTAAAATATTTAATTTGGAGGATATGGCTACTTGTCGTACTGGCAAATCACCCCCACAGCAAAGTTCTAGAAAAGGGAAAAATGTTATGACACAGATTACGCGACAAGAAAGTTCTACAATCGGAGTTGCAGATCAAACATGGACCCCGTCGGAGAAAAATAGAAAAATCCAATTCAGTTCGACATGGATGAAAATTTGGAAAAGACGAAAGAAATAAAATGTCAGGAGAAATTGGAAAAAAAAATTAAGGCAGGCCGTACGACATACGACCTGGCAAACAAAGAGAGAAAACAGGTCGTACGACCAGACCATACGACGAACGACTAGGCCGTACGCCGTACGGCCCACCCCACCCTTTAAAAACCCGTCGTGCAATCTCTCCAACAGAAGAAAAGGAAGTGGTCCACGAAGAGAAGGAAATTGCTTTGCTGAAGCCGTACTGAGGCCGTACACTGGTGATGTTGAGGTCGTACTTGAGGCCGTACAAGTGATGTTGAGACTGTAGTATGGCATACGACCCACCCCGACACAAAGAGAATAGAGGCCGTACCAAGAAGAGGAAGGAAAAGAGGGGAATTGGCCACATACTCGGCAAGTTTACTCATTGTTTGTATGATTGAGAGTGCGGAAATCAACTTCAATAATTTAGAAAAATGATGTGCGCCATGAAGGTCCGAATGGTTTTGAAGGTGTTATTTTGGGCTTGGCGGCGGGGGTGCTGCCCCTCGACCCCGCCCTGTATCACGACAGGGAGCACGCCAGGAGCACTGCCCCCGGACCCCGCTAGGGGCGCTGCCCCCAAACCCCCATCAAATCAATTCTATCTTGATTCAGTGAGCAATGGGGTGCAACATTCGCAGTATTCAATGTGTTATCAGATTGGGTCCCTTGGTTGGTTGGTCTACTGGCAGGTGTTCCGAATGTGTTGGTTCTACTTTTACACAGCTCCTACTTCAGCATTGTCGTCAGTTGGCAGAGCTTACTTAATGTCACTTGATACTTCATGGTTTTCTGTCGTCTAGAAGACTAATTTTGTGGGGGGGATGATGTAATCGGTCATAATTGTAGCCGGCCATAGTCAACCAAGTAAATAATCATAAATTAATTAGTGTTGTTAAGTTAGGAGTGTTATCAGGAATTAACCCTAACGGTTGGATAGTTATAGAGTCGTTGCCAACGGTTGGTATCTCAACCAACCTTGGCCAAGTTATATATTGGTTTAATACTTTGTAGTCGGGGGCACCTACAGCATTGTAGCATTGTAGTGTAATACTGATATATTCAATGAATGGGAACAATGCTTTATTCTATGCAATGCTGTTATAATTTTATGTTTTGTGTTATGCACTATACTACATAATTTTGTTTACTCTATGTCTGTATGAATACCACATTGCTAGCAAACATCCTCTGCAAAGTCTCCCTCCCTTACTCTCAATTCCCACGATGCTCTTTTCTTTCCTCTCCAATGTACTAAAAACCAGTTTTGTAAATCTGAATGCAGTTTGGTAAGGTTAGTTTTGTTTTGTTTTATTTTGTCTTGCATGGATTCTTTTTGCCATATCCATAATGTTTAAAAAAAAATCAAATTTTGATTTGTTAGTAGATGTCAAGATAGCTTTGTGTTAATGGGTTTAGGCAGTATGCATTCACTTTACACGTGGCATTTCACTGGCAGTTGCAACAAATATTGGTGATTAAGTCAATGTGGAACGTTTGCAATTAACATGCATTTGCAGTTAGAATTGGGAATAACAGCAAGTGTATTCACTAACAGAAATGAATGATGGAGGACCGAAGACTTTTCAACAATCTCAAATGGGCCCTAATCACCATGCTGTCCAGCACATAGAAACTATGTGTTGAATAAGAACAGCCCTTTATAGCTATGAGATGTAGAAAGCTGAAGTAGAATAGGCTTGACAAACATTTGTAATTGTCCATTTGAGCAATACACTCCAGTCAAAGAGAAATTGCCTCTACTAATTGGGTTTTCCACCCCTTATCTTGTGTTTGTGTTGCTTCTTTTCATTTCTTGCTAACAACTCTTTAATTCCTTCCAGTTTTCACTATCATTCTAAGATACCGGGTTCTTCAATAATGGTCCCCGTACCCGTATGGGTTCTTTTTGGGTCTTGGTACGGGTCTGGTACTCGTGGGATTCGTCCAGGGTCCTTCCCGGGGTGCTCGGGGTGGACATTGGGAGAACCCCGGGTGAAAATGCATGAAAAAATTAAAATATATAATCTAAAGATAGTTTAGGAAGTTATTGGATATATATTGACAATTCAGACATTGTACTTTCTTATTAATTGTGCATTTTATGGTTAAATTTTCTCTTTGCAATTAGGGTGTTTCATTTAAAATATGATGAGGCCACAAGAAAATGACTAAAGGCAGAGGTCTATGGGAATGAGAGTGCCCAATAATTAAGGGTGTGAAATAAAGGTGAGCAGACAAAATAGACATTGAATGAGAGAAATCCAGTTAGTGTGTGGTAGGAACCGGTATAGAAGATTGTTGAAATACAAAGGGAAGAAAATCCTGTTGGCAAGGACAGATATTTTGCATGTATTTGTAGTTTGCATGAGAAATTTTGTGCACATGTAGAAAACATAAATGATATATAAAGGATCTGAGGCATCCTCATTGGACATCCTCACAAATGCAGCAAAGGCCAAATGTCTTTTTTTTAATTATTTTTGAAGAGAAATTTTATTGTTAAGATTAAATTTGCAAAGCCAATGCAAAAGACAAAAACTGGGGAGTCTCTTGTCTATCTCCAGCACAGTAGAAATGTTCATTTACTCTTATGTAATACTCGGGAGAAGAAGAGGATTAGTTGAGATACAGCAAATGCCTTAGTTGTTTATTATATATTATATAGTTATATTAATATAAATTAATTATTTTATATATATAATATATATACATAAATATAAATATTTATTAATCTATATAGTTATATATATTAATTTAATTATATATATATATATATATATATATATATATATATATATATAATTAAATTAATATATATAATATATATACATAAATATAAATATTTATTAATCTATATAGTTATATATATTAATTTAATTATATATATATATATGTTACCGTACCGTACCCGGTCCAATTTTTTTTTGCCGTATCCGCATACCCGAACCTTGTACCCGTATCTGAACCCATACCAGGATCGGCAACTTAGCTATCATTTGAATGTCCAAGTAGAACAGTAATTTATTTGCTTGATTCTGTAGTTTCTAACTACATTTGGTGGAAATTACGCATCATTTTGATTTCAGTCTTCTTCTTGCTTGGAATTTTTTTTCTGAGCTATTTCAAAAATTGTAGAAACATTAATTGTTTGAGATCAGTGTATGCATTGGTGGGCATAGATAAGCAACATGCAGTAATGTCCACCACCCATTGACTCATACAAGCCGTTTTCAGTTTTCACATGTGTTAGATGTAAGCCTGACAACTTTCACTGCTTAACAATTGTGTTTACCCTTTTCCAGTCAGTGATCATGAGATAAATTTGCCGATTAGAGATTGCAAAGTGCATTCATCAGTCGGCATTCAGAAGGTGCATTTGGTGGTTGGCAAAAGGTCATGTACTTCAGGATTCTTCTTAGCTTCATTAATACACCTGCAGGATTAAGATGTCATGCCATCACCAGTAACAGGTGTCATGTTCGTCAGTGAACAAATGATCATTATATTTGCTAGTTGGTGAATATCATTTGTGTTTCTCTATTTCTAAATTGTCTTCTTTATTTTCAATATAGCCTCAAACAATGAGATCCAAGAGATCATTGTTATACTTAGTTTTAGTATACTTAAAACATGATTATGATTATAAAAAGATCCAAAGGTACTGAATCAAAACAAATTAAATCACAAGCTAAGGAGTGCCCACAAGATATTTAGGGGCAAATATCACCCTTTTGTATAATACTATAAACAGAACTCTCACAACATCAATGCTTATGTAACACAGTTAAAGTTTTGACAATCCTAACAACTTAATGACAGAATTGTGCTTCATAGTCAACTAAGACACATCATACTCTATTTATGGGAAAATGACAGGGGAGGTAAGCTAGCAATGGACCAAGCAGATTTGACCACATGGATCGCTAGAGAGTAGACTGTGAACATAGATTACTTATAGATAAGTACAAACCATGAACATATATCACTTATGGTTATGTATAAACTATATCCATTGATTCTAGGTCATGTTTGCAAAAAACATACCATAACACAAAAATATCCAAAGTTTAGAACTCTAACTTTGAATTTGCATAAAATTATATATACTGACCTCCCTCCATAAGATTAACATGGGGATGGGAATATAAATTGCCTTTTATAGCAAGGCATTTTAAGATATTAATTGTGGTGGACATGTAACAATACAAATTTGCACCTTGAGGTCAAGCCAAAATAGGGTCTTGTGACCATCATGATCAAATTACAAATTCATATATGATTAAGTCAAGGATGGCCAAAGGACAATTATAATGTGACCCCTATTAAAGGCCAATAATGAAGTAAATCTCACACAAGATATGCACGCATGTTTCAGATCTCAAATTTCAGCTTTTGTTGACCAATTTCACCCTGAACTGAGTCTAAAAGGCCTTGGTTGCAATTGAAAGAATCAAAAAACATTTGAGATGTCCAATTTGCCTCAAATATACCCAATTCAACTTGTTAAACTCCTTGGGACCTTGAAGTGACTAGTTTAAAATATAGGTCATAGGAGTCTTCCTTTTACCCAAAATAAAGACTTGACATCTGCTACCTTTAGTCAAGAGAAAGGGATGTGTTATAGCACACTCTAGTGGTTCCTTTTACCATAGTAAATATGCCAGCACACACTACAGTCTGTCCCTTTTGAAACATCCATTTCTTGAGTAAATTTGGCAATGAAACTCCCTGTTATAGCTCATATTTTGGGGGATCATGCTTTGCCAAGTCTAGGAAGTCAAGCTGACATAAGAGACACACACTCATCAATGTGTGAGAGTATACAGAGCTATCTTAAGGCCACCGCCACCTTTTCACCATCAAGCAATGGAAGATCCTAGGACATTTATACATCCCTTGGTTGATATCCTTGCATTTTCACTTTTAAAGAGAAATGTTATTTATTTCCTTAAATAAAGCTTTCTTTGCTTGCATGCAATTAGTCAGCTTTGCTTTCTATTTTTAGTTTTCTTGAGCAATTGATCTCAATAAGACTCCCTTCTAGGATATTTAGCAAGTTTAGCCAACCCAAGCTGTCTAATTTAGGAGGTCCAACTTGCATCTGGCACCAAAACTTGAGCCATTGTAGATGGGCATTGACAGAGAGCAATCGCACGCGAATTGTTAGAAGTTTCTACTCGTGAAAATGGGAAACACATAATATTAGAATATAATAGAATAATGATATAATAAAGTGTATTTGCACTTGTATGTAATCATTGATCAGGTTGTTGAACTTCCATTATTAAGGTGGTTGTAATAGTAAATTTCTAGATCTATATATTGGTGTGCTCTCTCCATGAGGAGCTAGCCTTTTTCTCTCATCTATTTTCTTTGTTCATACTAACATTAGAATCAAAACCACTATTTAGTCGTCGAGGAAGTCGGAAAGAGAAAATCGTGGTTAGTTCACAAGGCATCTTCAACAAATCATTAAAAACCATAGCATAATTTCTTGTAGTCTCAAAGATCACAATCATTAGGGCACAATTTTTACATGATTGCGAACATGTTGCAAAATTCGCAGAGGTTGCACGAGTCCTGTTTTTGTTTTCAAGCATAGATCAATCACAGAAAATCACAGAGATTAAGAATTGAAAGTCTACAAGCAAGCAGTCATGCAATCATTCACAAGGAGTCACGAAAATCACAATCATGAGAGCGTGCATGAGTCATAAAAAAGGGCCGAAGTTTAATCAATACATAGCCAGGGCATGCAAACAGTGCCAACAAATTTCAAGTATTTCTATATTTTATTCTCTGGGTATTTTATTCTCTACTCTAAGTTTGGATTTTTGTGTAAAAATCCAAACTTTGTCAATAAAAAGTTCAGGTATTTTTAAGTCTGAATGGATTTTGCAAAGGCTTACAGTTTCAGAAAAAGTTTACTTTCTCAAGTGCTAGGTATATGGCCAATATACAAAATTTAGTATTGCTGGAGGCACAGAAACTCACTAGGAAAATTATAATATCTAGAGTCACAAGATACTCACTATTGTTGAGTATCAAATGAGTGATGGGATTATCCTAGGCACTGAAACTAGGCTTGCCAACAATCCAGATGATTTTGGCGAGCGTCATAGGGAAGCCCTATTATTACTAAAGTTATCCATATTTGATGATTTAATCCCCTAGGTCTATAATGCCATGTCTTCATTTACATTGCGGGATAATCTGAAAAACAAACTTATCTATAACATACAAATGGAAATACACTTTATTATATCATTATTCTAATACATAATTAACAGTAGATAATCAACTAAGAAAGATCTCCACATAATCATTGTGTTACACTAAAGATGTATGAAAGATACCATATGTCCTTAAGAAGAGATTTCTATAAATAAGAAATGGAAGCACAAAAAGAGAGCATTCAGTCTTCAAGATAAGATACTAAATAAATGTAGAAAATTCCAATGAGAATTATTTCATAAAAATCAAACAGTTTACAATCCACCTATGAGAAGCCAATAAATCCTAAACGAGATATAACAAATTTAGAAGGATGTGCAAAAGGTGTAATGGCAATCAAAGACTTATTATTGTATTGGTTGTTTGAATGTTTCTATATTTTCAAAAGTTGTTGAATCTTTATGCATGCATAAGATTAGTGTCACATATTTCCATTGCACAAAAAAAGTTAGATCAAGACAGTTACAAAGACAAACCTTTGGAATTCGCAAAATTGAAACTTTCGAGAATATATCTCTTGGAAGATTTGCCAGTTCATTCACCAAGAATTTGTCAAGTTCTCCCCATATAACAGTCACAGGAATAGTCAATTTAACTTGAGGTTTCTTTCTACCCCAATATCCCCAGAATGCTGCTCGATAATAGTTCATACTGCCAGTGATTGATCCAGGTACAGACCATGCTTGGACATATCTGAATTCACATCAAAATAGCAATTATACAAAAATACAAACTACATTTAAATTATTGTAAGATTTATAAGTATCCTAAAAAAAAAATTGATTTATAAATTATATTATTCTTCAGCACAACAGAGCCCAATATTTGCATTTCTACTTAGCTTCATATGGGTATTACAAGATATCCTTTGGGAAGAAACTCTCTACACTAGCGCTTATGGCAAAAATGTTATCTAGCTAGCTATTCATTGTGGTTGCAGGCTGTAGGAGAGCCATATGGCTATAACCTCAGCCCCAATGAGTTCTCCAAGTCATACAATTCTACAATGCAAGAGTTTATCAGGTATTTCAACTATACTTATTATATCTTAACTTTTTTTTTAAACTTTCTGTAGAATTATATTTCTCTATGTTCATAAATATAATCAAAAGATAGCTTCTTTCTATTACCAACACAATTTACTAAATGTTTTTAGCATTTAGAAAATATTTATTTTTGCGTACAACCCCTAGGCTTATTATGTTAGGTGATAAACAATTTGTTTGATAATTAGAAGGTTGGGTCACTCTTTGATAGGTTCAGCCATAGTCGTGGACAGGGCTAGCTATTCACCATGGTGGTGGAGCATATGAAGTATTGAGATCATTGTAAACTCATCCCCAATGAGCCACCTAAGATGCCTGTAAAAGTTCTTTTAAAGGGTGTTTTTCACGATACCTATTATACAATAAACTCAATTTGCCTTTTGGTTGAGTTGCATCTCTTTATTCATAAATAATCAAAATTCCTTAAAAATTGCTAAGTATTGTGATCTTTTAGAAATTAATTATTATCTTGTAGCCCAGAATCATATCTATTGTGTCAGGATAACAATGATTTGTTTGATCATTTGTAGGTCAATCAAGACATTGTTTGGTAGCTTGATTGGTTGAACCTCCGACCTCTTACCATTATGGAGGTTGTTAGAACATCATATGAAGTATTGAGATGATTGTAAACTCAGCCCCAATGAGCCACCTAAGATGCCTGTAAAAGTTCTTTTCAAGGGTGTTTTTCATGATACCTATTATACAATAAACTCAATTTGCCTTTTGGTTGAGTTGCATCTCTTTGTTAATAAATAATCAAAATTCCTTAAAAATTGCTAAGTATTGTGATCTTTTAGAAATTAATTATTATCTTGTAGCCCACAATCATATCTATTGTGTCAGGATAACAATGATTTGTTTGATCATCTGTAGGTCAATCAAGACATTGTTTGGTAGCTTGATTGGTTGAACCTCCCACCTCTTACCATTATGGAGGTTGTTAGAACATCATTAACTAGTAAATCAAACCCTAATTGTGCTTGATTCATGCCTTTGTCAAATATGATATTATTGAGTTCTGCAATTTTTTCTTCAATATCAGAAGCTCTATTTTAAAATTTTCAGCTGATAATAAGAGTTGGGTCTTCTTACTCCATCAAAGGAGGCAAAGAAGGCAATTAACTTCCAAGCCTAGCCAATTCCACACAATCTTATAAATCCCTTAAAGAACATGTAGTGAGAAAGAAAGAAAAAACGCATTAATGAACATCAATGGCCAAAGTAAATTGATTCATATGCCATTACAATAGCTAATTGGGACTTCTAAAAAGAAACTCCACCTAGCATAAATGAAATATATAACTAAATCTGGGAAGAATTTGAACTCAATCTCAGACAAGTCAATTCATTCAAAACACCAAACACAAATAAATCATCTGAAATGACAGCCCCTAGTCAAAAGAAATGATTAACAGATCCAAGACAAAGAAGCTAATGGAGAAAAAAAATCTATTTGACATAAGCTTTTAGCAAAAGATGGGTCAACATCTTCATGGATTACCATGAAAGGGCGAATACAAAGCCCTATGATATCCCCTTGGAGAATAACCCGACAAAAATACCCTAGTTCAACAATCTCAAGACAAAGCAAGGTGTAGGATACCTAATAGGTACAGTGTAAATAACGAATATATTTACATTTTGAAATGTAAAATTTATAACAGTCCTGCAGATGTAAGAATTAACTTTAAAAAAAGTATGGTGAGCATGAAGGCACCTAGTGTTCAATTGGCAAATGGAGCAGCTCGCGGCTGTTTTACAACCACTTCTAGCAATAATAGCAAGGAAGCGAACAAAGCTGAGGATGATCTAATTGTTGGGGGTTTTCTTGTTAAAAAGTCTTGCAAAGCAGTTCTTCCACAATCAACTAAGTTGTATGAGATGCGATTGGTTTACGTTGAATGTAAAAATGCTTGCAATCTGTTTCACAGCTACAAGGACTTTTGCAAATCTCATATTTGTAAATCTAATGGAAGCTTTTCCGTCGTGCTAGTTGTTGCCCATCCCATTGTGGCTTCCAGGCGCGATTGAGTCCTCGTGGAAGAAGTTAGTTTTGTTATTCCTCGTTCTTTGTCTGCTCTGGGCAAGGATGAGAAGCCCCCAACAAAATCTCTATCCTTAGGGAATATTCTGATCAGAATCGTTATAGACTCTCAAGACTTAATCCATCTTGAGGACAACTTTGACCAATTTTCCATGGAGTAGGAAAGTTTTTCTTTGGTTTGCAAATTCTTGGGAAAGCAACCTTCAATTCAAGAGATTTACAATTGGATGGAGATTGTTTTTGGAAATGTTGCTTGCCCTTCTTTGGTCTTATTATCTAAGGGATTCTTTCTGGTGCAATTTCAATCAAGTGATGATCACAAGTTTGTTAGGAATATTGGTCCTTGGTTTTCTAGCAAAATTGGTCTTTTATGTACCCATGGAAATTGCCTTTTGATACAGATAAGGAAAATTATTGCTAAGGTTCCCATTTGGATTCGCCTTTATAGACTATCCTTGGGCCTAAGAAATCCAAATATGGTTATGTTGATGGCTGGATCAATTGTAGAATATGTTAAATTCGAATTCGAGAAAGTTGATTTTTAGCTTTTCTTAGGGTGTGCATTATTGTTGATATTTCTGAACCTTTACACCACTCCATTTGGGTTGTGACTTCAACTTGTAAATTATGAAGGTATACCTTTTAGGTGTTTTAGATGCAAGCAATTGGGGCACAAGATCTCGAATTGCAATTCCCAACAACTTTTTGTTTTCTCCTCAATTTCAACTTCAGTATTAAGTTAAAACGGTAGGTGCTCCCTATTAGGCATATTTTATACTTATTAGTTTTAGTTTGCATCGGCAAAGTATGTTTGATTAGTTTGTATCGGCAAGTGTGTTTGTTAGTCGGTATCGGCGAGTAGTTACTCCCGATCAGTATGTTGTTGGCGATGATTGGCAACCGTCCACAACCTATATATGTATTGTCACTTCAGTGTATCGGACATGGGAGTTTTTGGGTCTTATTGTGCTTGCTATTTGAATCAATATATGCAATTGAGTTTCTGAGTATCAATTAAATTTTCATTCTCGTACATTGTGATAGTTCAATTATCTTTCTTGTTTACTCTGTATGAAACTAGTAGAATCATTCGGCAGTAAACAATTTGGCGTCGTTGCCAATACGGAGTCGGGTGGGAAAGGTGACAAGTAGTGAATGACAAGTAGTGGTTGACGAGTTGAATCGTCAGGGGAATTAAATAGTCGGCGAAGAAGGAAGGAGACAATGGCGATGGAATTATAATGGGCCAACCGATTCATACCGACAAGGAATTAAAAAATAGAAGACAAGTGGAAAGAATAGAAGAAATTCAAAAAGAACGGGCGGAGAGCGAAAGAGAAGACAATGAACGAGAAAGGAACGATCGGGAAGATAATTTAACCCAAGACCTCGTATTCCTGTGGCTATTGTCAATTGGACAGTATGTAAGGAACGAAGCCATCGGCAGGGATATTCCGGAAGACATCATTGGAGATAACTTGCAAGTGAGGTAGACAATCTTTGCAATCGTATTCCGCGACTTTACGCAAGAAATTTAATAATCTTGCAAAACCTCCGAGAAGAAAGAGAGAGAATTACGTCGACAACAAATACTCAGGAGGTATGAAGAACACATGAAACAAGAGGAGGAATGCGACGTGAACCGTCGTCGCACCCCACACAACTGATAATCGTACGAGTGTTGATTCATGCCCATACAGCTTAACAAAGATAAAAATCGAGTACCAAGTGGGCAAGAAACACCTAAAGAAAAGTTAAGAAGATCATTAAGATTAAAAGAACAAGAAGTACGAAGAAAAAGATTAAAACAAATTGCTGAAGAAACAAATGAGCATCATGAAATAAACCAAGATACCACAAAAGCACACCAAAGCCTCATCGAGAAAGTTGATGAAGAAAATTTCCAAACACCAGAAAGAGAGAGAAAGTTGATGAAAATGAATTAACAGAGGAACTTGAAAATAGTATATGCCGTATCCGAGAATTGTCAATATCGGAAGACGAAGAGCCAAGGACTAGAGGAACCGAGCCCAAAACCCCCGGGCAGAAGGAGTACTGGAAGGAACCCGAGAAAACTCAAGGTGTGTTAGGGTTAGCCGGTAGAAGATATCAATTAAATGCAAATAAAGATTAAATAGAGGAATGAAAAATACACAGCAATAATAACAGTGAGAGACAAGTTTTAACGTGGTTCACCCAAACTCAGGGTACATGCACCAACAGAGAGTCCAATATTATTATCCAGTAAATCAAACCGATTACAACTAGCAATCCTTGCAACTCAATACTGCTGCAAAATGCTACAATACATCAATGGAAACCCTAACCCTTAGCCGCTTTTGTCAAGCCTTATGTTGGTTACAAAATAGGGTTTTTTTATGTCGGCCAATAAGAAAATAACTCCTGACGCCTTTATGGCGTTGCCCCTTGACCCTGTTAAATGATTTGGGGGGAAACCGCACCAATAAAAGTAGGGAAAATTTAACCTCTGAGTCTGATTAGGCTCCATATAACAACAATCTCCCACTTGGAGACTGATCAAACTCCACACCATATCATTTCTCCCACTTAGAGACTGATCATAACACCGCTGACCCTGTAGCTCCCACTGAAAATAAGCACCCTGTACTCTGCTGTTCTGTTTTTGTTGTTTTCAGTTTTGAAGACCAACCGAAGCTGAAGAGGAGCTCAGCTTCTCCCTTGTCACTGCCTTTGTAAACATATCCACTAGATTTTCATATGTATGTATCTTTTCCAGCCGTAACTGTCCATCATCTAACACCGATCAAATAAAATGATACCTCAACTGTATGTGTTTGGTCTTTGAATGCAAGGCAGAATTCTTTGCAAGATGTATGGCACTCTGGTTGTCTGTATACAAAGAACTGTTAGTCTGTTGTTTGCCCAATTCTTCCATGAAAGATTTCAGCCATATCATCTCCTTGTTTGCCTCTGTTGCAGCTATGTACTCTGCCTCCGTGGTGGATAAAGCAACCACCTTTTGCAATCGTGAGATCCAACTCACTACTGTCCCACCTACAGTAAAGGCATAACCTGTAGTACTCCGCCTGGTATCAATATCCTCTGCCAAATCTGAGTCTACACAACCTGCTAAATCTGTATTAGAGCCCCCAAAACGTAAGTGTTTATTGGATGTACCTCTCAAATATCTGAGAATCCATTTTACCGCATTCCAATGCTCCAATCCGGGATACTCATATACCTGCTTACGACTCCTACAGCATGTGCAATATCCGGTCTCGTGCATACCATGGCGTACATTAAACTTCCTATAGCTAAAGCATATGGTACCTTTTTTGACATTTTTTCTTCCTCCTCTTGTGTCTTAGGACACATCTCCTTAGTCAATTTCAAATGACTAGGCAAAGGTGTGCTGACAACTTTTGCATTCTCTATATGGAATCTCTGCAACACCTTTTCAACATAATCAACCTGAGATAGAGTCAATTTTCTGTTCTTCCTATCTCTGCAAATTTTCATACCAAAGATTTGTTTTGCTGCCCCCAAATCCTTCATAGCAAATGACTACTAACTGTTGTTTAACTCTCTTATGTGATCCATGTTAGACCTAGCTACAAGCATGTCATCAACATATAAATATAAAATAATATAGTTGTCATTATCCAACCTTTTAAAATAAACACAATGGTCAGAATTACACCGACTGTAGCCTTGCTCAGCGATAAAACTATCAAATTTCAAATACCATTGCCGAGGTGCTTGTTTCAAGCCATATAAACTTTTCTTCAATCTGCACACCAATTTCTCCTTACTATTGACCTCAAATCCATGGGGCTATTCCATATATATCTCCTCCAAATCACCATGGAGAAAGGCAGTTTTCACATCCATCTATTCTAAATGCAAATCTTCAGCAGCCACAATACTTAAAACAGTACGAATAGACGTCATCTTAACAACTGGAGAAAATATCTCATCAAAATCAATACCTTTTTTCTGTGCAAATTCTTTTACAACTAACCTGGCTTTAAATCTTTTCTTACCTCCATCTTCCTCTTTCAGCCTATAAACCCATTTGTTTGGTAAAGCCTTTTTACCTGCAGACAACTTACATAATTCCCAAGTCTGTTTTTCAACAAGGAGTCCATTTCTTCTTTCATTGCAAGCTCCCACTAAACCTTTGTATCCACCTGAATAGCTTCATCATACCCTTCCAATTCACCAGCATCTGTTAACAAAATAGAATATAAAGAGGGAGAAAACCTTTCAGGAGGTCTACTTAGCCTTGTTGACCGTCTAACATTCACTGGAGTTTGTGGTATTTCTTGTTGTTATTGCGGAGCATAAGGAACCACTGGAATATCACTATCTGGAGTATCATCCAGCACCACATAATCCTTTTCTTTCTTCTCATGCTACTGCAACTGATCTTTGTACAACACCTTCTCATTTAATACATTCCTACTTCTCACAATTTTTTGATTTTCAAAATCCCAAAGCCTATAACCAAAATTATCAATGTCATATCCAATGAAGATACACTTTTTTGATTTTGCATCCAGCTTGGTTCTATTTTTAGAATTTACATGTGCAAATGCTTCACATCCGAAGGTTTTGAGAAAAGAATAACTCACCTTCTTACCTGTCCATACTTCCTTTGGAATACCACAACCCAAAAAACAGCCCAAAGAAACTGAAGGACCTCTGTTAATTAAATATACAGCAGTGTTGACAGCTTCTGCCCACATGTTTAAAGGCAGCCCAAAATGCAATCTCATGGTCCTTGCACGCTCCATTATTGTCCTATTCATGCACTCAACCACTCCATTCTCCTGTGGAGTCCCTGGAACCATTTTCTGCCTATGGATTCCATTAAAGGAACAATAATCCTCAAATTCTTTGCTGCAATACTCACCACCATTGTCAAATTTGAGATATTTTAATCTTTTACCCGTCTCATTCTCAATCAAGCTTCTCCATTTATTAAATGTTTCAAATACATCAGATTTATTCCTGGGGAAATAAATCCAAACCTTCCTAGTTGCATCATCTATGAATGTAACATAATACCGAGAGCCACCAAAAGAAGATACCTGAGCCGGTCCCCATCTGTATTCACAAGCTCCAACTTTTCATCTTTCTTTTGCTTCCCATCCTTGAGAAAACTAACTCTCTTTTGTTTGCCATGCACAAACTTTCACAGAAATCCATATTAATACATTTCAGACCTGGTAAAACTTTCTTAGAATGAGTACCTTCATACCTTTTTCACTTATATGCCCAAGTTTATTATGCTACAGTGTTGTCTCAGGACCTGCAGCAACTGTTTCAGTCTCTTCCTGTGAACCTGCAACAACTGTTCCTTAACTTGTTTGTTTTTTCTCTGCCACTAAAGTAGAAGGAACGGTATGACCTATACAAAGATATAAGGTGCCTACTTTCACACCTTTTGCTACTATTAAGGCACCTCTTGAAACCTTCCAATTTTTATCAGTTAATGTCACAATGCAACCTTCATCAGCTAGCTACCCTGCTAAAATTAAATTCCTATTCAGCCTTGGAACGTACCTTACCTCTTGTAGTAGCCAATGATTTCCATTCTGCAACTTAATATTGATTATTCCCTTTCCAACAATCTGACAGGGTTCGTTGTCTCCCAAATAAACCAGCCCAAAATCCCCTTGGACATAATCAAGAAAATAATTTCTATGGCGTGTAGCATGAAATGAGGCCCCTGAATCTAAAACCCATGAATCATTAGCATTATCTAAGGAAAGAATCAAAGCATCATCTTCAGATTTATTACTTGCCACATTTGTCTCCTTATTGCCTTCTTGTTTGTCTCCTTTATTCTTCCGAGACTAGCAATCTTTCTTCAGATGACCTGGTTTCCCACAGTACCAGCAATCCTTTTATCCTCTGGATTGGGACCTCTTGTCCTTTGATTTTCCTCGTGACTTCCCATGACCTCCAGAATCTTTTCCTCTCTCCTTTGATCTGCCCCTGCTTTCTGCATTCAAAACACTACCTGATGTGGACCCTCCTGAGCTTTTCCGTCGAATTTCCTCCCTAAGGATAACACCAACAACATCATCAAATTTCAAAGTGTTTGAACCAGAGACAGAGTTACTTACAGCCATTACCAAGCTATTCCAGCTTTCTGGCAAATAACATAAAACCAAGAGAGCCCTCACCTCTTCATCAAATTTCACTTTTATAGAAGTTAACTGACTGGTAATCGTATTAAACTCATTTAAATGATCTATCACAGATCCACCTTCAATCATTTTCAAATTAAACAAACGCTTCATGAGAAATACCTTATTTGAGGCTGAAGGTTTTTCATACAATTTAGCCAAAGCTTTCATCAATTCACTTGTTGTCTTCGCTTCTGTTATATTGAATGTCACAGCTGGTGCCAGGCACAACCGAATGGTTCCAAGTGCCTTTCTGTCCAGAAGTTCCCAATCCTTATCCGTCATTCCTGTTGGTTTCTTGGATATTCCTTCCAACGGCCTCCATAAATCCTTCTAATAGAGATAATCCTCCATCTGCATCTTCCATAATTGATAGTTTTGCCCATTGAATTTATCTACCTTCAATTTACCCTCGTCTGCCATTGCTCCCACTTAACCGTGAGACTCCCACTCAACCGTGAGACCTTCCTGCAGACAATAGTCAAACACAACCCTCTTTGATACCACTTGTTAGGGTTAGCCAGCAGAAGATATCAATTAAATGCAAATAAAGATTAAATAGAGGAATGAAAAATACACAGAAATAATAACAGTGATAGACAAGTTTTAACGTGGTTCACCTAAATTTGGGCTACATCCACCAATAGAGAGTTCAATATTATTATCTAGTAAATCACACCGATTACAACTAGCAATCCTTGCAACTCAATACTGTTGCAAAATGCTACAATACATCAATGGAAACCCTAACACTTAGCCGTTTTTATCAAGCCTTATGTCGGTTACAAAATAGGGTTTTTTATGTCGGCCAATAAGAAAATAACTCCCGACGCCTTTATGGCGCTGCCCCATGACCCCGTTAAAAGATTTGGGGGGAAACCGCGCCGATAAAAGTAGGGAAAATTTAACCTCCGAGTCTGATTAGGCTCCCTATAACAAGGTGCAAGGGACGTTGAAGAGGAACGTGAGAAAGACCCGTATGTGGCGGAGAGTGCAAGGAAGGCACCGAAACGTCGAGGGAGAACCAGACTGGTCAGGTCGAACGCACAAGGAGGACATCGGGGAAAAAACATGGTGACTCCACCGGGAAGTCCGAACATGGGAAGTCTGAGCACGGAGAAGCAAAAGTTGCTGAAGTTCCTTGGTAACGGATCGGAGGACCCGGTCCGACATTGCAAAACGTGCGAGACCATATGGGTAGCCAATGGACAGGACGACAAGTCCTATTGGCTGAGATCATTTCCAACGACTTTGAGGGGAATTGCAATAGACTGGTATACAGAATTGGATGCCACATCAAGAGCCAGTTGGGATGCACTGAACAAAGCGTTCCAGGAAGAGTTTAAATTACTGCGGGATGACAATGAGATGGTGGCCGAGATATATAATATAAGACACAGTAAACATGAAAATGCTCGAGCGTATAACCGAAGATTGAAATAACTTCTGGTAAAACTGGAGAAGGAACCGGCAGACGAGTTAAAAAAGAGGTGGCTCATTGAGGGTTTGATTCCCTCGATTAAGAAGAAAATGAAGATAGTACCGTCGGCATCGTACGCCAAGGCTTACAACCGAGCAATGGACATCGAAAGTGAAGACAAGATGTCAAGCCAAGGAAAGAAGAAAGAGGACGACGACAGCTCGGATGACAATGGCGAAGAGGAATCAAAAACTGCACAAGCATTAAGAAAAGACATGATCAAAATGATAAGGGAATTTAAAGCCGATAAGGAAACGACGAAGGAAAGTAAGGAATTATGGTGCACGGAATGCAACAATGAGGGCCACATCAAAGCAAACTATCCCAAAAAGATGTTCTGTGAAATCTGCCAGGTGATGGGCCATTCTATCAAGGAGTGCCCGTACAACTTGAAGACAAGGAGCACCCAAGTGCTTTACATTTGTTTGCCTTTGTTGATCAGTTGCCTCTCGCTGTTGGGCTGCCATTACACGTTGTTGAGCTGCCATGTCACGCTGATTATTAACCATATCTCTTAACATGTTATCAATGTCTTCTTGTGGATTATATTGCCTTCTATCTCCCATTGTACCTGTTCTTCTAGAATGATAAAGCAAAGGATCAATGTTGAAGCTCATAACCCATAGGCTGGCAGGATCCAAGCTCTGATACCACTGTAAAATACCCTTCTAGAAATGACTAAAATTTTTTGAAAATTTAGATACGATTTCTTGCACACTTCAATTAAATAACTTCACCAAATGAACAAGGAACTGTAGCACATCAAACTCACATCAACTTTGCATATATGAAACTGACAAATAAATGAAACAAGAAATGTCTAATTGCTGGAATTTATTTCAATCCATGTCTGATTTTATATCAGACTTAATTACAAATCACTTTGAAGTCCAAATACATCAAACTTTGCATACAAATATAGCCCAAAGCCTCTAGAATGTTGATGGCTATCAAATGGACACAAAACACTCTTGCAAGAGCTTCAATAAAATTCTGATGAAAACTTTCTATATGCTGATCTAACTGCTGAGAGTGTACTTTTTGTCCAGCCAAGGGTTTACAATGAAATATCATGAAATAACCCTTCCAAATGCATTCTAGGAATGTATAGGAATGTCTTCTATTAAGCACAACTCTTCAATCTTCAAACCCTTGATCAAATTCACCTAAAACGCCCTGAAATTCCAATGTAAAGTCGCTGTTATAAAAATCAGACCCTGCTGTTGCAAAATCAGACCCTGCAAAATATGAAAATACCATCCAGAATGTATTCCAAATTCACTAAACTACCTTGGTAGTCAATCCTCTACACCAAGAGCTTCAAATAGCTATCAATGTCACTTCCAAACTCTTCAAATAACCTGCAAATGTAATCCAATGATGAAATCTGTATGACAACATCTCACAAATGGTTATGGGATCATCACCACAACATTCAAGGGAACATCTCCTTGAAAAATAACTAGAAAATCGGAATTTTCAGTCATAAACAATAATAAAGAAAACATACCATAGCATCATTAGTTGCAAAATGAAGCTCAAGTCATCTATTTAAGCTCCTCAAGCTTTGATGTCCATCCTCTTGGCAATTTTGGAATGCATTTTAAAATCCATCAATAGAAATTAAGAAAATGGAACAATATTGAATGATCTTCACTTGAAATGCTTTCATTTAAAACAATCTTCAATTATTTTAAATGAATTTTGCTCCTCCTCTATGGATCGATCCTCCTTGAGCTTGACCTTTGACACTTGCATTGAATTTTGAGATTGCAATCATTTAAAATCTTCCTCTTTGCTTGGGCGATCAGCTACATGCATTTAATTTTGTGTTTGAAATGCATTTAAAATCCTTCTAACCTCCAACTAGTACTTGCAATGATTGGGCGATTGCATTAAATGATGCCAATTTGCATTTAAAAACCTCCAAACTACCCAATTGAACCTCTTAATGCTAGTGCGAATGCATTTGATGAAGGAGCTAGCATTTAAAATCATCTCCCTTCTTGGACGGCCAGCAACAATCATTTAATTTTGTTTTTTTGTTTTGCATTTAAAATAGATCCTTCCTTAACCGCCGCCACTTCATACAAGAATGCTAGCATTTAATATATCAAACAATATAATTTAAATGCTTTTTACCTCACATAACCGCTCCATGCATGATCGCCGCCATTCCTTGCAAGGGTATCATTGCATTTAAAATTGCTATGAAACAAATTAAATAATTTCAACTTCTTGATCGCTCCCCTTTAGGCTTTGGATACCACACACTTGCAATTTTAAATGTCTTCTACTTGGCGAATGAGCTTTGCATTCCTCAATGCAAATCGAACCCTCTTCAGCATAGTCGTTGGCTCTATAAACAAGACTCATTTGAAATAACATTGAATAATCTTCATGCATCGATCTATGTGGCTTGATATTAAATTTGAATTGAGCCCATTTTGACTTGTCAAAACTCTTTCATAAATAGGTCCTACCTGGAGCTATCCATAATTACACATCTCCATACAAAATAGATTAGAGAAAATGTAATTAAAGATTTCATTTTCCCTCCTTATTTATCAAATTCAAATTCAAATTCAAATGAATGAAAAGACAATCTTAATATTGCATTTTCCATGTAGCTCAAATATACTAGTTAAGCTAACTTTCCAAATCTCCATGTGTAGAAGCCCACTCAACTAGCCAATTATTCCCTTACCAATCCATTAGCCTACGAGAATAGATGATAGGCTAACCAAATATCTCCATGTAACATCATTCCGGAATTGGGGACATGACAGTCCTCCCTTCCCGGGATTGCTTGTCCTCAAGCAATCAAAGATTGGGATGCTCTAAGATCTTCTCACCTTCCCATGTAGCATCCTCTAATGGCAATCCTCTCCAACACACCAAATACTCCCTGATGATTCGGCTCCTCAATCTCCTCTCTCTCATGTCCACAATGCTATCCGGCTCAAGTATCAACATACCCTCTTCATCAAGAGGTGGAAGATCAATGGAAGAAACCACATGCTGACCCAATGCCTTTTTGAGGCATGAAACATGAAAAACATTATGAATGCGGCTTCCTGATGGTAGCTCTAACTCATATGCTACTTCTCCAACTCTCCTGATGATCCTGTAAGGCCCATAGAATCTTGGCTTGAGTTTTTCTGCACCACTTTTCTTCAATGAACTCTGTCTATATGGCTGTAGGCGCAAGAAAACCAAGTCATCTATCTCAAAGGATCTCTCCACTCTATGCCTGTCTGCATACATTTTCTGCTGATTTTGAGCATGCTAAATATTATCCTTAAGAACTCTAAGGATATCCTGTGTCCTGCATCATCTCCTTCGCTCTAGAAGCTCTACTATCATCAAAAGCCAAATCAACAAAAGATAATGCATCATACCCATATAGTGCTCGAAATGGAGTCATGCCAATGAACATATGATATGTGGTATTATAGCAATACTCACCAAGGTACAACCATCTTACCCAAGCACACTGATGACTCGCAACATAATTGCAAAGATAACCCTCAACCCACTTATTCACAATCTCTGTCTGACCATCTGTTTGAGGATGATAACTAGTGCTCAGTGTCAACTCTGTACCTGTAAGTCGGAATAGCTCTCTCCAAAACATACCAATGAATCTACTATCCCGATCACTCACAATAGTCTTCGGTAGGCCATGCAAACGGAACACTTCTTTAAAGAATAATTCTGCAACCTGCAAAGCTGAATAATCCGCTGGAATAGAATAGAAATGTGCATATTTTGTTAATCTATCAACAATTACATATATGCGATCTCTACCATGTACCTTTGGAAGACCTATGATAAAATCCATAGAGATACTTTCCCACTTCTGCGCAGGAATAGGCAATGGCTGAAGTAAACCGGCTGGAAAAGTATGCTCAGACTTGTTCTGCTGACAAGTCAAACACTCTCTAACATGCTGTAGAACATCATCCTTAAGACCCTTCCAAGAGAATCTCTCATGAATCTGTCTATAGGTTTTGAAAAACCCTGGATGTCCGGCTAGACGTGTGTCATGAACGGCTTTCAAAATCTGTTGTTTGAGCTTTGACTCCGGTACCAAAAATATCCTGTCCTTATAATAAATCACATCATCAATCACCTTGTACCTGTCATCCTGTATAATACCATCCATGATCTCGCATGCAAAAGTAGATTTGGAATACTCAACTAAAAGTTGAGATTTCCAATCAGCTGAAATCTCACTCAAGGAACAAATAGTAGGCCTCCTAGAAAGTGCATCTGCAACAATGTTCTTCTTTCCCTTCACAAACTCAACATCAAAGTCATATGCCTGTACCTTAGAGACCCAATTGTGTTGTCTCTCATTCAAATCCTTTTGTTCCAAGAAGTATTTCAAACTATTGTGGTAGGTCCTTACCACAAACTTAGCACCTACCAAGTACTGACGAAACTTAGCCAATGCATGCATAATGGCTAGCATCTCCTTAATAGTCTTCTCAATCTCAATTTTGAAGTGCCTAGGATGACGATATGGTGCAATGTTGATGGGCTTGGTTCCTTCCTCTAACTCAATCACATGCTCAAATCCACGGTCTGGTGGTCTACCTGGAGGAATGTCACCAAATACCCGACTGTGCTTATCCAAAACTGATTGGATGTCTACATGATACTCACCATTGGAAGAAGGCTTACAAGTTATTTCAACTTGGGCTGCCCATGCAATATCATTATGTCGAAATAAAGTCTCCATACGCCTAGCTGAAATGACCCTAGGATTACCATCTGATATGGCTCTCAATATTACCTTCTTTCCATTATGCATGAATTCTATCTCCATCTTCCTCAAATCCTGAATGTACCTGCCAATAGAATGCAACCATTGCATCCCTAGTACCACATCAATTCCTGAAAGACCAACCATGTAGAAATCATCTGTCAAAGTATAATCACCCATCTGTATACTCAATTGTGGCACTCTCTTTTGACAACTCATGGTAAAACCATCGGCTACAACAAATGTGAATCCCTCAAAGCCCTCTGCTTGTAATCCACGTCTCAAGACCAAACCCTCATCAATGAAATTATGTGTAGCACCACTATCCACTAAACAGGTAACCCTTTGTCCATTAATAACTCCTTTGATTCTGAATGCATGGTATTTAGGAACTCCTGAAATAGTAGCAATAGTGATGGGATTACTAATATCATTAGATTCTGGTTCCAAAACAAGCTAATCATCATCATGGCATGAACCTATATCATCCTGTGAATTACTATCCTCATCAGATAACACCTCAATAAGATGTGCTTTGCCTTTTCCAAGGCATCTATGTCCTGGCTCCCATGGTTGCTTGCAAGAAAAGCATAGCTTCTTCCTTCTCAATTCATCTCTCTCTATTGCTGACGGATTAAGCTTAGGCTGAAATGGTTTCCTCTGATTAGAACTTGTGCCTTTGAAGAAACTTTTCTTTGGAGTGAATGTAGGAGTAGTATCCAAATCAAGTGCTAAATCAATGGCTTCCTCAAAAGTAGTTGGTTTATGGACCTTAACCAAACCTTTAATCCTATCATTCAACCCTTCCACAAACAACATTGTGACTCTCCTGTCTGACATATCAAGAACCATGACCGCAATCTTTTGAAATTCATTCACATAGGCCTCAACTCTACCTGTTTGTTTCAACTGTGCAAGCTCACAGTAGTAAACCTCTATATCCTTGCAATCAAACCTGTTAATGAGTTTTTGAACAAACTCATCATATGAAGTAATCCTGTTATGATGTTGTGAAACCAATCCATGATGCCACCACTCATATGCAATACCCTCCAAATGCATAGTAGCAAAATGTATAGCCTTTTCTTCACTCATGGGTTTGACTGTAATAAAGGTATCCAATTTATTCACCCGTGCCCTAGCACTTAGCTTGCCACTACCATCAAAACTAGGAAGAGAAATTTTGTTCAATGCATCCTTGTATTCTTTTGGTTGTGTAGGTTGTGCTCTTCTTTGCCTTGGCCGATTCACTCTTCCCTTTTGTTCTTCTCTTTTTTGACTCATGTAGTTATTGAAATTGATTCTATTCCTTACATGTTAAGGAAGTGAATCAGACTCGTCAACCAAAGATATGACATTCTGCCCAAATGGAACCTCTTCCTCTTCAACCTGTGGCTGCTCTTCTTCTTCTTCATCTTCCCTAGAAAGGAAATTAGGTTGCATAAGTCTCTCAATTGTTGGTGTTCTTGTCCTTCTAGCATGTGTTGGTGATCTTCCAGCTATACTAGCTGCATCTTGATTGTTTTCATTACCAGCATTGTTAATTCTGTTACCCATCATAGCTTGTAACATCCTTTCTATATTTGCATTTGTTTGCCTTTGTTGATCAGTTGCCTCTCACTGTTGGGCTGCCATTACACGTTGTTGAGCTGCCATGTCACGCTGATTATTAACCATATCTCTTAACATGTTATCAATGTCTTCTTGTGGATTATATTGCCTTCTATCTCCCATTGTACCTGTTCTTCTTCTATAATGATAAGGCAAAGGATCAATGTTGAAGCTCATAACCCATAGGCTGGCAGGATCCAAGCTCTAATACCACTGTAAAATACCCTTCTAGAAATGACAGAATTTTTTTGCAAATTTAAATACGATTTCTTGCACACTTCAATTAAATAACTTCACCAAATGAACAAGGAACTCTAGCACATCACACTCACATCAACTTTGCATATATGAAACTGACAAATAAATGAAACAAGAAATGTCTAGTTGCTGGAATTTATTTCAGTCCATGTCTGATTTTATATCAGACTTAATTACAAATCACTTTGAAGTCCAAATACATCAAACTTTGCATACAAATATAACCCAAAGCCTCTAGAATGTTGATGGCTATCAAATGGACACAAAACACTCTTGCAAGAGCTTCAATAAAATTCTGATGAAAACTTTCTGTATGTTGATCTGACTACTGAAAGTGTACTTTTTGTCCAGCCAAGGGTTTACAATGAAATATCATGAAATAACCCTTCCAAATGCATTCTAGGAATGTATAGGAATGTCTTCTATTAAACACAACTCTTCAATCTTCAAACCCTTGATCAAATTCACCTAAAAAGCCCTGAAATTCCAATGTAAAGTTGCTGTTATAAAAATCAGACCCTGCTGTTGCAAAATCAGACCCTGCAAAATATGAAAATACCATCCAAAATGTATTCCAAATTCACTAAACTACCTTGGTAGTCAATCCTCTACACCAAGAGCTTCAAATAGATATCAATGTCACTTCCAAACTCTTCAAATAACCTGTAAATGTAATCCAATGATGAAATCTGTATGACAACATCTCACAAATGGTTATGGGATCATCACCACAACATTCAAGGGAACATCTCCTTGAAAAATAACTAGAAAATCGGAATTTTCAGTCATAAACAATAATAAAGAAAACATACCATAGCATCATTAGTTGCAAAATGAAGCTCAAGTCATCTATTTAAACTCCTCAAGCTTTGATCTCCATCCTCTTGGCAATTTTGGAATGCATTTTGAAATCCATCAATAGAAATTAAGGACATGGAACAATATTGAATGATCTTCACTTGAAATGCTTTCATTTGAAACAATCTTCAATTATTTTAAATGAATTTTGCTCCTCCTCTATGGATCGATCCTCCTTGAGCTTGACCTTTGACACTTGCATTGAATTTTGAGATTGCAATCATTTAAAATCTTCCTCTTTGCTTGGGCGATCAGCTACATGCATTTAATTTTGTGTTTGAAATGCATTTAAAATCCTTCTAACCTCCAACTAGTACTTGCAATGATTGGGCGATTGCATTAAATGATGCCAATTTGCATTTAAAAACCTCCAAACTACCCAATCGAACCTCTTAATGCTAGTGCGAATGCATTTGATGAAGGAGCTAGCATTTAAAATCATCTCCCTTCTTGGACGGCCAGCAACAATCATTTAATTTTGTTTTTTTGTTTTGCATTTAAAATAGATCCTTCCTTAACCGCCGCCACTTCATACAAGAATGCTAGCATTTAATATATCAAACAATATAATTTAAATGCTTTTTACCTCACATAACCGCTCCATGCATGATCGCCGCCATTCCTTGCAAGGGTATCATTGCATTTAAAATTGCTATGAAACAAATTAAATAATTTCAACTTCTTGATCGCTCCCCTTTAGGCTTTGGATACCACACACTTGCAATTTTAAATGTCTTCTACTTGGCAAATGAGCTTTGCATTCCTCAATGCAAATCGAACCCTCTTCAGCATAGTTGTTGGCTCTATAAACAAGACTCATTTGAAATAACATTGAATATTCTTCATGCATCGATCCATGTGGCTTGATATTAAATTTGAATTGAGCCCATTTTGACTTGTCAAAACTCTTTCATAAATAGGTCCTACTTGGAGCTATCCATAATTACACATCTCCATACAAAATAGATTAGAGAAAATGTAATTAAAGATTTCATTTTCCCTCCTTATTTATCAAATTCAAATGAATGAAAATACAATCTTAATATTGCATTTTCCATGTAGCTCAAATATACTAGTTAAGCTAACTTTCCAAATCTCCATGTGTAGAAGCCCACTCAACTAGCCAATTATTCCCTTACCAATCCATTAGCCTACGAGAATATATGATAGGCTAACCAAATATCTCCATGTAACATCATTCCGGAATTGGGGACATGACAGGATGGGAAATCTGAGGTGAACGTACTACCAGAAGAGACCTAGAAGAGCCTCGGCAAGCCCACCTTATGGCCGCAGAACTTCCAATTAGTGGGAGCCAATCAGCACGGAATCAAAGCGCTAGGAGTGCTAATGGCTCAAAAGGTAAGGATCGATACTCAGCAATTCTTGTTGAATTTTGTAGTCATAACAGCACAGAATGCGTCCTATGATGCATTACTCGGCCGAAGATGGTTAATAGTCGCCAAGGCCAACCACAACTAAAACACCCTGTCCATAGAAAATAAGGGTAAGAAGTTTATTATTGATTTAAGAACACAAACCGTTAATGAGGAGTTAGCATCGGACTCTGACTCGGATGGAGTGGAGTCGTCAGAACGAGAAAGAGGGCCGATGGAGCCCAATGACAAAGGGGTACTAAATTTACATGAATGCTCAGAAGATGAGACAAACTCCTTCAGCAGGTTATTCCATTGGCAGATGGAGGATTATGAATTTTTTCAGCTAGAATGTAATATGATTTCAATAAAAGAATTGGTGAGTGCTCATGGACGACTAGTGAACCATTGGGCAATTCGCGGCCAACGAGTGAAACATTTGGCAACATTGAAACAGTTGGTAAGAAGGAATTGACGAGTGAAAAGGGGAAAGAAGTAACCCACACTTTTTCGGCTGCATATGGGGAATACAAGGAAGGGAATGCCGAATTAGATAGCACACCGACACATCATTTTGAACTAGAAAAGAAGATCATGTACGAGGAACCATTGACAAAGAAAGTTAATATCGGCAAGGAGAGTAACCCTTAGGTAATTCTCGTTGGAGACGATTGGGATCCAGTACTGAAGGCAGCAGCGTTCAAGATTTTTTTGGAGTACAAGGATGTTTTTGCCTGGACGTACAAAGACCTGAAGGGGATACCACCAGAGCTATGCGTCCATAGAATTCCACTGATACCAGGAGCAGGTCCAGTAAGGAAAAGGCCATATAGAATGAATAAAAATTACATCGCCAAGGTGCAAGAAGAAATAGAGAAAATGTTGGAAGCCACGATAATCTTCAAGGTGGAGACGAATGAGTGGGTTTCACCAATTGTCATATCACTCAAGAAAGAAGGGGGACAAGTCCGGATCTGCGTCGACTTCAGATGCCTCAATGCAATGACGATCAAAGATCCCTTCCCCATTCCATTCAAAGACTCCATCCTAGAGGAAGTGGCCAGACATGAGATATATTCCTTTATAGACAAATTCTCGGGATATAACTAGATTAGCATTGCCAAGGACAAACTAAAGACTACATTTGTGGTACAGGATGGTGTATACGCATACAACCGGATGTTGTTCGGTCTGTGCAATGCACCAGCAACATTTCAAAGGATTATTCTGCACATATTTGATAAAATGTCGGTGGGCAATTTTAAAGCATTTCTGGACGACTGGTCAGCCGTCAACAGACGCATCTGAAGGCTCTCACCGAGTGTATGGAGCGTTGCAGGTCCGCACGGTTGGCCTTAAATCCAAAGAAGTGTTGTTTCATGGTACCGCAGGGGAAACTTCTGGGCCACATTGTATGCAAAGCAGGACTAAAGGCAGATCCTAACAAGATTCGAGTAATTGTGGAGATGGAAGCTCCAGGGGATGTCACCGGGGTAAAGTCATTCCTCGGCCATGTCGGCTACTACAGAAGGTTCATAAAAAATTTTGCTCAAGTTTCATATCCACTGGACATGTTGACAAGAAAAGGTGTGCAGATTGTGTGGTCTAACGAGCAACAAAAAGCATTTGAAGAATTAAAGACGAGATTGATCAGTGCATCTATTTTGGCCTACCCGAACTGAGACAAGGAATTCCATGTGCACGTCGACACATCGAACTTTGCAATTGGTGCCACTCTAGCACAGGTGGGATCCCATGGTCTTGACCACCCAATATACTTTGCCAGCCGACTACTCTCGAAGGCCAAACATAACTATAGTACGACCAAGAGAGAGGCTCTAGGGATGGTCTATTCAGTCCAAAAGTTCAGGCATTATCTCTTGGTGGCACCATTCACCTTCTACGTGGATCATCAAGCCTTAATGTATCTGATAAACAAACCTATCAGTCAAGGGAGAATTAGTAGGTGGTTGTTATTATTGCAAGAGTTCACTTTTACCATTATTGTACGATCGGGGAAGAGTCACATAATTGCCGACCAGTTGTCACGTATTAAGTCAGGAGAACTGGCAAATGGAGTGAATGAAGACTTTCCCGATGCTCACTTGTTCCAAATAGCAGCCCTCCCACCTTGGTACGAGAAGATTGGTAAGTACCTCTCTACATCAACATTCCCTCTGAAGATGTCGGCTAGCAAGAGGTGAAGAATTGCACTCAAGAGCAAAACATTTCAATTAATACATGGGCTACTCTATAAGATGGGGCCCGATCATATTCTCAGAAGATGTGTGATGGAAGAAGAAATAAGGAGTGTGTTGGCGGAAGCCCATGAAGGACTCGCCGGGGGCCATATGGGTCCCGATGCCACGGCAAGGAAGGTTCTACTTGTCGGTCTATGGTGGCCGACATTGCATACAGACACCCGAGAATGGGTAATCCAATGTGATACCTGCCAAAGGGTAGGAAAGCCCTTAAAAAGGGATTACATACCACTATGGCCATCACAGCCTCAAGAATTGTTCAAAAGATGGGGACTAGATTTCATAGGGCCATTGAAGGTCAGTCAGTTACATCGATGCCGGTATATTGTGATGGCCACCGAATACCTGACCAAGTGGGCAGAAGCAAGGGCACTAGAAGATAACACTGCATTGAGTACAACAAGATTCATATATGAGCAGATAGTGACAAGATATGGAATACCAATCCAACTAACAAGTGTCCGTGGGGGACATTTCGTCAACCACGTCATTCAGCTCATGACCTCAGAATTCAAAATATTCCACACTATCAAGTCTGTACTACCCAAGGGCAAACGAACAAGCAGAATCCACGAATAAGGTGCTCATTTCAGTGATTCACAAGTCGTGCAGTATTGAAGGGTCCAATTGGGAGGAAAGGCTACTGGTTGTGTTATGGGCCTACCGAACAACTTACAAAGTGACGACTGGACACACTCCTTTTCAATTGATGTATGGTCAAGAGGCGGTAGTACCAGCCAAGTACCTCGTACGAAGCCTCAGGATAGCAGTAGAAAATAGATTGGGAGATACAGAGAGTTTAAAAGAAAGATTATTCGAGTTAAACAAGTTGGATGAGAAGAGAATCTTGACTCAGTGGTCAACAGAAGTTATGCAAAAATGCCGCAAATACTGGCACGATAGACACTTGCAGAAGATGGAATTCCGACCCGGACAGTTAGTTTTAAAGTATAACAGCCGTAATGAAATCAAGACGGAGAAGTTCAAAGTTCTTTGGTTGGGACTGTTCAGAGTACGGGAAATGTGTCATGTCCCGATATTAAGACATTGCTTAAATTAAAGATTTAAACATCATAATAAAAGACAGAAGTCACTTTCAGAAATACGGATAATTATGTATGTATTAATATTAATACATATAAATAATATTATTAAAATACAATAGACAATATTAAATTATAAATATATATATAATATTTATTTATATTATATTAATTAATATAAGTAACAAATATTATATTATATTATATAATATATAAATATAAATATAAGATAATTATTAATATATATGATATAATAATAATATAGAATAATTATAAATTATTTATATATATATAGATTAATTATAAATTATATACATATATTATCATATATGTATACAAATAAGTATAGATATACTTATAAATATCTATATGACTATATATAGTAATAAGAACTAATAATTATACATGGTTCATAAGGATCGGGGGTCTCCTAAAAAGTCACCTATCTCATTTAATAAATAAAACAAACAACTCCTAATATAATCACCGATCCATAATGAATGTGTTTGGATGAGCAAAGGGACAACGAATAGTTTTGAACCGTTGTCATGGCACCCTTTGGGGAAAGTAACTCCTCAAACAATATTAATAGGGATCGGACCCTCTCTCAAAGGGCATCGAAGGAAAGGCAATCAAATAGAAGATAAGGAATATATCACAATTCACTCATCAAATAGTCACAATTCAGTCAGCGATCAAGCAATTACAACTCAGTCAGCATACACACATTGAACCAGCAGATCAACCATCGATTATATCTTCTGAATTAAATACGATTGAGAATATTTCTATCAGCAAAGCATCCCAGCGAATTGTCTCAGTCATCATTGGATCTGCATAGTCCTCAGGGGATAGAATCGAACATCACTAGAAATCAACGAAGGCAAGCTACTATAAATTGACAGCGAATATATAAAGAAAAATTAGTGTTGCCTCTAAGGGGACATTACACCAGATTACTGTAAGTGCACATTCAGATTATGAAATAGACTTCAGACTTATATTAGTGCAGTTGGTGGAGTCATTTGTATCAATATTCATGCTATTTTAAAATCTGCACACTATATGAGCTTCTTATATCAGCAATCTTACTTCCAATTAGGAACAATTTAAATCCACTGATTAACTATACCTGAGTTGGGTCCGATTTGGATATCAAATTGAGTGTTGTAGCTATTTTCTTTAGTAATCCAGCTTCTAGTGTTTGATTTCTTTCAAATTTGGAAAAGGAAAAAGATAATATTATATTTAGAAGGTTATAAAATATTTGGGGACATTACAAAATGTTGGACAATGGGGCTATAAAACTTGATAATTTGGATGGAACTCCGATCAAGGACGCAGTAAACAGGTCAAAGTTAAAAATCTACAAGCAAAGAAAAGAAGAAACAGTGCAAGTAAATATGCTAGGATACACAGTGAAAAACCAATGCAGGATGGAAGGAAGAAACGAACAACCTAGTGAAACAGGAAGCAAAATTGATGGAATGGTTTTTTCAAGCACGCACTTTGAACCAGTGACCGGATTCTTTGCACCTAGAACACTGCAAATAGGAGCCCGACAAGGCATAATTGATGAAGGTGGTGCATGGATAAACAAGGATAATCAAGAGGAAGATGAAGATGCTTGGAACGAATGGATAAAGGAATGTAATAAAGTGCGAGATAGATTTGAGTTTTTGTTACCAAAAGAAGTAAAGGACTTGCCAAAACGGAAATACTTGGCAAAAACCATGTTTATTGTGGAAAGATCGCCATATTGTGACGAAATTTGGGAGCTAAGGATGAAAAACCGGCCAGATGGGGTACCTCATACATAGCTTCGTAGGAGCCGAATCTGGAAAGCCAAATACAAAAGCAAGAATATTAAAATGAATGCCGATGGTAAAACATTTCAATGGGTTCAAGAGCCGATGGGATGGAATCTTATGAGCATCAAGGATCAATTGGTAATATTTGATCAGATATGCGAATTGGAAGAGGTCGACCAATGTTGCTCCAATGACTGTTTACGACAGAAAGGCTATCTGAAATGTATTTTCTGCCACATGTCCAAAATTGAAGTCTTGGAAGAAAATGAAAAAGTAGAGGAGTTCGGAGCGAAGTCGAGAAACCCAGGTAAAGAAAAAATACACAAAAAAATCAGAAAAAGCAAAAAATAGAAAAAGCAAAAATAGAGAAAAAAAAAAATATTAAAGAATAAAGTATGACCTAACCATTATAAAAACCCAACCAAAGTAATTTCTGCCAAGAGGAGGTCGTACAAAGTCATTCAAAGATAGTGCGAATTCATACTCTGCATTCTTCCTAACCATACAAGTTCTGCAGTTGTAATTGGGCAAATTTGTTGACCATACGAGTCTTGGACCTTACAAGTGTTCTTTAATTCTATAATACGAGTGAAAAATTTGCAAGTTCATACGAGTGTAGCAAACCGTACGAAGACATCTTCATTGCCGTACGAGTCCATTAAATCCTGGCATGCCGTGTGAGATGAGCATTAATTCACTGTACGGGTTCTGAGTTTTTTCGTTGTATGAATCTGAGGGGTTGTCTTGACCGTACGAGTGCAGGGGCCAAGACCATACGAGTTCATTATGTCCAAAACCGTACGTGCGAGTTTGGATAGTGATAGCAGCCATACGAGTACTTGTTTCCGTACAAGGGAGGACACTTCTAATCATCGTACGAGATAAATTCTCAAGTTGTCGTACGTATTCCTGCCAATCGTACGAATCAGAAAGTATGAGTTGAAGTCCATTTTGCCTGCCATCGTACGAGTATCTCTGTCGTACAACTGCTGCCATGCGAGTGTGTGACCGCCGGACCTGTTTCTGCATCCACCACCATACGATCCTGTTTGCCAGTGGTACCACTCCAGCAGAATGCAAGTTAAAACTGCCACAGCCGTACGATTTCATAAAATTCCGAAGTTCCAAATCAGCAAGTGTAACCCTAACCATCATAACTAAATCTGTTGGGGCATTATAAAAAGGCCAGGATGTCATTTTCACCAGCAAATAGAGCAACCAGAGCACAAGGTAGAGGAAAGCAAATCCAGATAAGAGAAGCTAAAGGTAGAGGAATGGCAGGAAAATTGATTGTAGAAGAGTCACCACCGAAGCACAAGCCAAAAATTGAAGGCCCATCAGGACAGAAAAAGCAACAGTCGAAAGGAAAAGGGAAAGAAAAAGAGAAAATCACAACAGATTCGCTACAATGGGAGAGCCTCATAGCAGGAGAATGCAAGCAATGGTGGAATAGCCATGTCGATGACCATCCCCTAAAACTAGCACTAAGGAAAGCAAAAGTTGACAAAGTGATACAGATGCTGTATTTTAACTTCAGGGAGTTTGAAGCAGTGTTGAAAAATATGGTGGCCAATTACAATGCCCGTTGAAGGCATACCATAATCAGGGTCATGAATGTAGCCATCAAAATCACATTCATGCCTAAGGACTTTGTGAGGGTGATGGGAGTTCCTCGCCAAGGATTCACAGTCGACAAATAGAAAATGTTGGCAAAACATAAAGAGAATATAATGGCCAAAGTTTGCAGGGGTAACTTGAGCGACAAAGAGAAGATTCAGCTGAAAGCCACGGGCAATAAAGGACTGCGACGAGACCATTTGGCGAATGATGAATGGCGTTGCATCATGGATGTGATTCGGGGGAGACTAACTGGAGCCTCACGCTTGTCAGACATTCCATTTTGGATGACGGAGTACATGATTGGTCTCAGCGAGGGGGCATTGTATAACTGGGCGGCAGTTCTCTCAGAACGTATACATGAATTTATGAAGATGACCCATAAGTCATTCTACATGACTCAGCGGGCCATTGTGTTATTTTTAGACGCCATTCACACTCAGGTCCCTTCACTGGCGAGAGCTCCATTTCAGCCAGATGAGCAGTACGACCTGGCATGGCCAACTGTCTTCTGATGGACAAATTTGAAGGCCCCTACTCAAGGAGGAAAAGGGGATGAGTCCAGAAGTAGCAAGAAAAGGAAACAACAAGAGGTGGCGGAATCATCTTCAAAGGCATCATATAGTGCAGAGGGTGCCGAGGAGGATTGCATTGAGGCCTCGTCAGCCTTAGCCACTCCTTGCACTCCCACCAACATCATAGTACTGACAGGAGAGAGTAGGTTCGATGTTGCGCTCGGGAAGAGGCATGCACATTTACACTTGGACACCCGTACACAGGTGGACATTCCCGTGAGCACTCAACCTAGTGCCACTCATGTTTCATGGGGACAGATTATGAGGATGAAGGGGGAAAGCACGGTTCCAATCCCTCTTCCTTCAGGACAGAATACTCCTTTTGAGACTAGGTCACCCGAGAGCTCAGCACAGGTTGACACTTGGCTTCAATTACTAGGGGCACCTCTCAACTAGAACATATCCCTCCTGTGAGTCCGACGAGATCTACTTCACTGCCAGCACTTGCAATAGAGGGAGGTATGGCACTGCCTACACTTGCACTTGAGGGAGACATGGCAACTCTGAGAATTGGAGCAATTGAGGAGGATATGGTAGAAGTAGATGACATTCCAGCAGGAGATACAATAGTGATTAGTGACTCAGGAACAAGCGATTCTAAGGCAGAGGATACAAGTACATCAGGTGATTCTAGTTCTTAGGATAGAGATACTTCCAACTCTGGGGAGCCAGCAAATTTGACAATTCACATCGCCCAGCCAGATGAGAGTGACCCACTCGGCATAGTTCTCAGATATGTGGAGGAATCTAGGATCCATCAAAGCGATCATTTAGAGGGTGTCGGATATTGCTACTCGAGTTGACCCTCGACACTCCTCGCCAGTAGTACTTGCTGAAGTACGACGGATTGAACACTTCGTCAGAAATGCTCATGCAAAATTTGCACGTATCTTTAGGAGTCAGGGGTGGCCGGGAGTTGATACAGAAGAGATGCAACGGGCATGGAGACCGGAGAGACCAGATACCGAAGTTGGAGGTGCAGATAGGGAGATATTAGCAGCCCTTCACACCATTGAAGATCATTTCAGGGGCACTATACTATTCACGGCAGGAGGACATTAATCATCAGGTGGAGTGCAACAAAAGAATAGATGAAGCCTCGGACATATGCAGGAAACTTAGGGAAAAAACCAATGAGTAGCAGGTTCACTTCCAACGGCAGCTTGCCCAGGAAGCAGAGCTCACACAATCCGAGAGGAATAAGGAAAATGCACTAAGGGCAGAGTTGGAGGCGACAAAGGAGTTGAAAGAGTTGTCGAGCACTCATGCCACCACCACACAACAATTGGCTGACTCTCAGGCAGCACAGGAGAAAACCAAAAAGCAGTTGGAGGAGGTCGTCCAGATGGTGCGCCTGACCAAAGACCAACACATCATCGCCACCACCCATTTGAAACAATGAACTGAGGAAGTTTATAGGCTTCGACGGTTGGTCTTACCATAGTAGGAGACTTCAGGTTCAACTCGGACGACATCCACACCTCCAAGGACGTCCACTGCCCCTCGTTCTTCATAGTTGTTCATTGGATCTTGTTTTGTAGTCGTCTAGAAGACAAGTTTTTTTAGGGGGGGATGATGTTAGGCATATTTTATACTTATTAGTTTTAGTTTGCATCAGCAAAGTATGTTTGATTAGTTTGTATCGGCAAGTGTGTTTGTTAGTCAGTATCGGCGAGTAGTTCTGCATGAAATTCCCCGGTTTGTTAGTCAGTATCTGTGAGTAGTATAGGGGAATATTATGTTTGATTATAATATTATATATATAATTATATAATAATAAATCATATTATAATATATTAATAATATAATACATAAATATAACATTATAAAATATAAATATTAATAATATAATACATAAAAATATATATCTTATAAATATTAAATATTATAATATATATTAATAATATATGTCTCAAGGTATAAATTATAATAATTAGCGTATAGGGTTTTATATGTAATGTGAGGCTTGACCATTATAGTGCTCAGAAAGCCGTAAAAAAATTCACGCTGGAAATTTTTCTGAATATTGTCTCACGCCATAAGCCGTAAAAACATTCACGTTGGAAAATTTTCTGAAAATTGTCTCATGCTGGAAAAATTTCTGAACTCGTCGGTTGTCCTATCGGCGTATTCCTTGAACCTCCTAAGGGATTGGCTTAGACCGAGATACATATTAAAAAAATAAAAAAATAAATTAAAAAATGCAGCAGCAAATTTATTCGCACCATGTCCGCACCGGATGGCGAACCGAACCGGATCACGAACTAAATTCGAACCAGACCCAGATCCGGCCTGGGCTCTGGGGAATCCGATAACATGGGCTAAAATCATCAACAAACAAAAGAAAATACCTGGCACCAATGACCGATGTCATGTTCATTGGTCCACAAATATCTGCATGAACCAGCTGTACGACTCTATTGGCTCTCCAAGCTTGTCCATCATCAAATGGAGTTTTGTGTTGCTTCCCTGTTTGGCAAGCTCTGCAAACAGCTTGTATCTGCTACTGAATGTTAGGAAGGCCATCTACCAAATTCTCTTGAGCAAACTGATAGAGATAGGATAAATTAAGGTGCCCATACCACTAATGCCAAAGTGAACTGATATCAAACACTCTCTTGGCTGCCAATGCACGCCCTTTGACCTATCCAGTGTCAACCAGTCGATATAATCCATGATCTTCTAATCCAACTGCAATATTCTTCTGTCTCCTTGTCAACTATGTAGCATTTATGTTTGCTAAAGATGACATCCAAATTGGGACAATGTCGCATAATCTGACTCACTAAGTAAATTAAGCTCCATTCCTGGCACATAGTACACATTGAGAAAAATTAAATTTTTCCCTCCAGAGGATATTTGCGCATTCCCTCTGCCAACAACTATGTACTCCTCACCACCATCAAAGATCACCGAATTAGAGCAAGTCATGTACTCTGTGAACCAAGTTTTTTTGTGGGTGAAATGACGTGATGCTCCTAAATCTACATACCATGCAACAGACTTAGATTGATTTGTTGGTCATTTGGCCATGAATACATATAAGGTTGATTCCTTCTCCGAATTCTCTACAACATGAGCCTTTTGTTGAGGTCATCCCTAGTTGGATTTTTGTTCAGCCAACCTTTTTCTACAGTGCTTCTTCATATGACCCATCTTATCACAATAATGACGTGATGTTTTTCAGATTCTTTTAAGTGTCCTCATTGTTATCTTGTCCTTTCTTCTATGACCATTTACCCTTGCCCTTGTCTTTGGCTACAAATGCATGTTCCACACCCTGTGTCTCACTACTACTACCAAACTATTTCTTCCATCTGTCTTGTAAGAGCTTATTAAACAACTCTTCAAACTTCAAGTCAACACTGGTAGAGGTGATATTGAGTGTCTCAATAAAATGTTCATAAACACATGGTAAGCTTTTCAGCGTGATTACCACCATGTCCTCTTCTTCCATCTTTTGACCTATGGCTGACAACTGATCTTTGATGTCCTTGATCTTGAGTAAATGCTCCTACCATCCCTCATGATTGAAAAAAGCATATTCTTTAGGAAGAAGGCTCTACCTTTATCTGAAGTCTCATGTAGTTCTTGCAGATGCTTCCAAATTTTCACTAAGGTTGTACCTGTTTGAACCTCTAGAAGCATTTCATCAATCATTGATAATTTGATCGACATGATTGCTTCTCTATCACGTTCATCAAACTTGTCCCTGTCTTTACCCGCAGTCGCCAGATAGTTATCAGTACCAAGGACGATCTTTTTGAGGCATCTATACTTGAAAATCGTCAACATTCGCTACTTCCACATGTAATTTTTGCCAGTAAAACGTTGGCTACCTTCCAACATGATGTTGGGTAATGAGGCCATTTATTTTGTTCTTCCCTCTCACAACTTGTAAACACGCAGTCTATTTTGAAAACTATAATTCTGGCACAAAAACAAAAAATACTTGAATTTTCGGGTTGAAACCCTACCTCTAGCCAAAAACAATAAAATCGCAACCTGCACAAGTCATGGATTTGTACTTGTACCATAGCCGCAAACACATCAAAGAAAACTTACAAGAATTTCGTTGCCAAACCTAAAATTTCTAAATAAAATCACAAATCTCTACTTGACAAGCATGAAAAAATGGCGCAACAATATGCGAACTAGCACGATTTCCATCGTGAGTTTCTCACAAACTCGACGCAAATATATCCTTTTTTTCAAGCTACAAGTCTTCCCTGCCTAATCACAAATTTTCCTTCAAAAAAATCCTCAAAATAGGCCATGAACAACTACACGAAAATTGAGTCGCGATTTGTCACACAAATACCACGCAATTTTTAACAAAATTCGTCGATATCATACAAAAACTAGGTCGCGAATTTTACTTGTAAAAAAATTGCGACTTTCAACCCTTAATATGAATCCATACAATTTCGTACATACAACACCTTTTGGCTCCACTGTGCAACACAAGTGATTCCATGATCCGTCACTATCGGCAATAGTCCCTAGGATGATTTGCTTTCACAGATTCCAAAGCTCTAGCTGAGCTCTGATACCATATTATGAAAACTGAGCACGGAATGATTCCCAAGATATTCAATAAATGAAATAAGGAGCGAAAGCATCCTTATATAAGATTACAAAAGAACTTATCCATTGTGGATAAGAACGACTAAAAAATAAAAAATATTCCTAAAGTCTATCTAAAGTCAAAATGACTTTATTAAAGCCTAAGCTAAAAGCTAATTGACCATTATAAACTAAACATTGCTTTAATATCCCTCGTCATCAGATCCTTCCTTTAACATCTTCAACCATGCAAAGGATAAAGTTGTGATCTTCACTTTTTGTTTTAACTCTCAGAACCTAGACATTAATTATCAAGGATGCATCAACAATTTTAGAGCCTTCATCTCTTTGCACATCCAGAATATTCTTATCAAAGGCAATCACTTTCCTCAACTATCATAAGGTCACTTCACACTTTTCATTGATTTACTTGCAGATCATTTTTATAGTGACCACATGGAATGGACTGATCGGAAATTAGCATGAATATTCCATTACTTATTTCATCAACACAAAATCTTAGTTGTTCCTAACAACACTTGATTGATCAATTTGACATTTTCTTATGCAATTTTACGGAAACAGACCACCACATGCTTAACTTTTGAGATTTTAAGTGTTGCAAAATGAAAGGAAAAACTGAACATGAACGTGAGCAAGAAAACAGAAAGCATAGAACTAAACTAGACAATCTTTATCCTAGAGAAACCCAATGTGCAAAAAACTCCAAAGGAGTGAAGAACTTCCTCCGTTTGCAACTATCTCATTATGCTGTTATAGCTTTACTACCTTCTCAAGGCCTTCATGAAAATTCTTTACAATAACAACACACAAACATACATATAAATTCTCCAACTTTCCTAGCTTCACTTCCCTATTACACTTCAGCTCCTAAGATATTCAACCAAAAAGAAAGAACTGCTAGGAAATCATGAATTGTTCTACAATATCCCATTAGAGAACATTTATACATGTCTAACATAACAAGAAGCTTGAATGGGAAGATAGAAAGATTTAGAAGAGGAAGAGACATCATTTACAGCCATTAATCTACCCATTCATCAAGTCTTCCTGCAAAATGACCACTTTATGCAAAACGAAATCACCACTTTAAGCAGTTGCAAAACTGCCACATAGGGAATTGGCGCTTACATTGCCACCACTGACACATACATAACTGGCACTGAACCATGCAAAAGGTCCTACAAATTGCAGAGACCATAACTTTTGAATACAGACATGAAAATCAAATTCTGTTCATTTTGAATGTACATAACTTTTAAAGAAGAATCTATATCTACAATAAACATCCACCTTAGATTTTGTCTCTACACCAAACCCCTGAACTGTTTGTCCTTGACAATTTACCCCTTGTAAGACGGTATTTGGTAGTGTTTCAAGTTACATATTTATCTTGTTTGAGAAAAGCCTTTTTTTTTAACAATTCGTGATCCACTTCAGATGTCGATCGTGGACAACAGTTGACATGGACTCTTGTGATGTTTTGAGTGGTGGAAGGAATAATAAAGCTAGGCATACAAGCATGCCAGGCAAAGACTACTTTTCTCCTGAATGTCTCATCTGCCCATTGTCTATTGTTTTACCCGATACTCTATATTTCAAAATTCCCCACCTCCCATTCCATCTAAAAATCCTTACTGTAGCCTTTCTTTGCCAACTTTCTGTTAGTACTATCAATGGAAGATTACTTAGAATATATCATTCATTCCTCACCTTCCCCATCTTGTCAGCCTAGATGTTTCTGCAGATATGCCACCCAGGAGAAGTTCCAGGAACCACCAAAGTCCTATAAATCAAGAATATGGCTGAAAAGAAGGTAAACTAAAATTTAAAACATCTCTCCCACCCTTCATTCCCCATTTCAGCCGCTGGAATCCTTCCCGTCAGCTCTCTCTTCTATCAAATTATGCCTTTGATGGTCACCCTTTTGGACCTGGAACCCCTAACTTTGGAGACATCCAAATCTACTTGCCATTCTTCATTAGATCCGAAGCTATTCATAATCAAAGCAAGCATCTAAGGGATGCCCGTAGTCGCAACTCACAACCAATTGAGGGAAACAAGCCTTTTACAGCTTCTACATGTGGTGCACAAGCAGCAGAACCACATTGAAACAGTGAATAATTATATAGCTAGGCTGAATACAATCATTAAAAACCATGAACATATGCTGAAGGTAATCAACTCCTTGCTCTTTCAGAGAACACATGGCACCAAATTATGGAAATAATCGGAACTCTCTGTCATATTCTGACAACAAGGCATTGTTTAAATTAAAGATTTAAACATTGTAATAAGACGAAGAAGTCATAATTGATAATTATGCATTTAGTAAACATAATATTAAATAATATTGTTTCATTGTATTGTATAGCATGAAATAGAAATTATTTTAATTAAGGAATTAAAAGACTATCATAATAAATATATATTATGAATATAAATATAAATATTAGTAATTTATATTATTAAATTATATATATATATATATATAGACATTATTATAATATAAGTATTAAATAACAATAATCAACACTATACTCATCCCAACATATATTACAAAATATCATATGATAATCGGGGGTCTTAGGAGCACCGACCCCATAATTGAAAAGAGACCAAAATAAATAAAATAAACTAAAACTAATGAAAAGGCATGTTCGTGCCTTTTTAAAGAGACCCTTCATAAGTATAAAGGGGGCGCTGCCCTCATGAGAGTGAGGCATCGGGGAAAAATAAGGAAAGAGGGAACAAGAAATAACAGCGATCAGCACCCAGCGCAGAAAGAAACAACCGAACAGCCAATCACACGCAGCACAGGGAATAGTCAGGGCAGCAAGGTAAGTCTGCAGACCATTACCAGGTACGCTGCTCATTAATTGTTTTAAATAGATAGTATAGTATATGCTAATTATATTCTGATATATGTAATATTTTGTGTATACTGTGTAAAATAATGAACACAGAAATGATTGAAAATAATGAATAAAGATATGTCAATAAATAACATAAATTGATCACATGATTATAAGTAAGAGATATAATTCTAGAACAATATAATTATGGTTGGTATAAGGAATCATGATTAGAAATGAAATAATTAGTTATGCTTGAAAATAAATATGAATGATATAAAATGTGAATCCAAGGCAAGATAACCACGTATATGTCAAAATAAGTATAAAATGAATTATCAATGAAACCTAGAATAAGGCCATGAATTAATGAGGTTCCATGAAGGAACAAAAATAGAGATATAAAGATCTCAATTTGATAAATTGTGGCTCACGAACTCATGATGTAATCAAAGAGATGTTCAAGCCTCATCCTTAATCACTTTATCAACCCATGAGTATGGGGTTAAGTTAAGGATGTAAAATTGGACCTAGGTGACCCTCAAGTGGATGAAGAACACCGGATGTGTGTGAAGTCCCTTGAGCCAAGAGACGAAGGACCCCGGGTGTTGGAAGAAGCTCTTGGGCCTATGGTATTATGAGCTCATAATAAATGTGCCCGACGGTTGGTGATTCTCAATGGGATGAAGAATGCCAGGTGTTGAGTGAAGTTCCATTGAGCCAAATGGTGAAGGACCCCGGGTGTTGGGAGAAACCTTTGGGCCTCTGTGTGGGATGGTTAACACCTTAACAAACCATGCTTATGTGGAAGACAAGGTTGATTAATGATAGGGCTAACCAAGAACTCTCTTTAGATTATGTATGGGAACGATGAGAGAAAGAATATGAATATGAAATGTCTGAACTCCATATGAATCATAACTATAAGTATAGAGATGAAATGTATGTGATTATGATTAAAATTTATAAGCCTTAAATACAATTGTGGAAAATATATGAGTTTGATACTTAGTTATTAACTCTAATTCTGTTAGAAAAGAAGAATTGGACACTAATGTTCTCTTTTTGTAAGTTGAAATTTTGTGCAAGGATAAGGAAAATTTTGACTAACTAGAAGGGGACATTACATGTGGTATCAGAGCCGTGTTCCTGCCATCCTGTGAAGCAATCTTATGCAAGCATACACTAGAAGGAACCGCCAATTCTTAGAAGAACGAATGAACAACGAAATGAGGGCTTTCATGGAAGCCACTACCAAAGCCATGATGGAACAAAATGAAAGAATCACCAAAGCCATGATGGATCAAGGTGAGAAGACAACACAACTATTTCTAGAAGCTCTTCAAAAAATAGGAAGCACTATGGACCAGCCTAAGACCCACTCATCTAATGGGAAAGAAGCGGCATCTAACCAAGCCAAAATTGGCAACTCTTCATCAAGCTCACACATTCCACTACCATCCTTCCTTCCACAAGTGAAGAAACTCCAAATAGAGGAGAGGAAACTCCACAAGAAATGAGCACGGAAGCTATTGCAAGTATCTATGCTGACCTAGCACCCGAAGTAAGAAGGGCAATCTCCTTCCAAGACTTTAGTAACTCAAAAAGAAATGAATTATCAAGAAAAGAGAGGAGGCCCATGAGTAAAGACCTCAAGCACAAAGCAAATAAGGTCTACCTACCTAATTTCGACGGATCTAATAAAATTTCAGCACATTCATGGTTAGAAAAGCTTAATGACTACTTCCATTTAAGTCCTATGACCGAAAAAGACGCACTACAATTCGCCATCCTACATTTGGAAGGACTAGCATACGAATGGTGGCACCATGGGAAGCACACCCTAGGCCATGAAAAGATCACATCCTATGAAGAGTTCTCACGAAAGTTCATTAAGAGATTTGATAGGAGGCACCCACAAGAGGACTTTAAGGAGCTTACACATCTCAAACAGCGTGGGACAGTGGAAGACTACATCCATGAATTTGAGAAGCTCTCTGTGAAGGTCTCCGAAGTCGAAGAAGATCGACTCACATATATGTTTGTGGAAGGACTAGATGAATCTCTTAGGAATTTTGTAAGTGCCTTCAAACCTACTAGCCTAGAGGATGCTATAGACACAGCCCTTAGGTTAGAAAAAGACAAGAAACTTAAATACTATACAAAAAACTTCCCTAACAAAGGTAAATTCCAAAAACCCTTCCACCGAAAGAATGAGGGAAAAGATAAGAACCCATGCCGTAAATGTGGTGAACCTTGGAAACATGGTCATGTGTGTCTAAGAGATGAATTAAGGGAAAAAGGTCTATGTTTTAGGTGTAAGGAAAAATGGGGTCCAGGGCATAAATGTGGTGAAGTCTGAATTATAGAGGCCATAACCGATGAAGAAGAGAATGAAAACCCAACCAAAAGGCAAAAATGTGAAACCCAAGAACAAGTAACCTTAGCAGCCATATCTAAAGTTTCTAAACATCACCCCTTTAGGTTAAGATGCCACATTAAGGGCAACAAAGTGACCTCCCTAGTAGATAGTGGGGCCACACACAACTTTATTGATGAATCCCTAGTGAAAAGAATTAAATTAGATGCACAAGATTTTGAAGGATTCATGGTATCTCTAGCCGATGGATCCATCAAAAGTTGCTCAAAAATGATACCCCAACTAAAAATGACCATAGGTCAAAACACCATCCAAGATGATTTCTATATTGTCAATATGGGGGAAACGGATGTAATTTTAGGAACACCTTGGTTCAACTCCTTAGGTCGAGTCACATTAGACTTTCCAAACCTAGAACTTCAATACGAGGACCAGGGAAGAAAAGTCATCCTACATGGTCTATCCGATGGGTCCCCTCGAATGGTTTCCTCCAAAAGGATGGAAAGGATTTTTCGTCATAACCAAGTTGAATGGCTAGCTCAATGTATGATCTTAGATAAGTCAACACCCTTGGGAAAAGAAATCCATATAGATATCCAACCTATTATTAGGAAACATAAAAAAGTCTTCGATGACATACCCCCGGGCTTGCCTCCTAAGCGAGGGTTTGAGCATATTATTGAAATGGAGAAAGATGCCAAACCTGTCATCACCACTCCTTATAGGCACCCACAAAAATTCAAAGAGGAAATAGAAAAGACAATAAATGAACTTTTAGAAATGGGCCATATTCAGCCAAGCTCTAGTCCATTTGCCTCATCCGTAGTCCTTGTTAAAAAAAAAGACGGAACCATGAGAATGTGTATTGATTATAGAGCCCTAAATAAGCAAACTATTAAGAACCGTTATCCGATTCCTAGGGTAGATGAATTGATTGACGAGTTACATGGAGCTAAATACTTTTCAAAAATAGATCTACGATCCAGATACCACCAAATTCGGATGAGAGAAGAAGACATTCCTAAAACAGCCTTTCGATGCCACTATGGCCATTTTGAGTTTTTGGTACTACCATTTGGACTAACTAATGCCCCGGCAACCTTCTAGTCGTGTATGAACCATACTTTTAGGAAGCAACTACGGAAGTTCCTCTTGATCTTCTTTGATGATATACTAATATATAGTAAAACCTGGGAAGAACACTTGAAACATATTGACAAGGCCCTGTCCATCCTAGAGCAAAAATCCCTTTATGCCAAGATGTCCAAATGCGAGTTCGGGATGGAGGAAATTTTGTACTTGGGACATAAGATCAGTGCTGAAGGTGTGAAAGTTGATGAGGAAAAGATTAAGGCCATAAAGGAATGGCCTAGACCAAGAACCCTGACACACTTACGAGGATTTTTGGGGCTTTGTAGCTATTACCGAAGGTTCATAAAGAACTTCTCCAAGATTGCTTCCCCCCTTTCCAACTTAACCAAGAAAGGGTTATTTCATTGGAACGATGCAGCAAAGATAGCATTTGAAGAATTAAAAAGGGTTATGAGCACTTGCCCGGTATTAGCCATACCCGATTTCTTGTTACCCTTTGAACTCGAATGCGATGCTTCAGGCGAAGGCATCGGGGCCGTTCTAATGCAAAATAAGCATCCTATTGCCTTCGAGAGTCGGAAACTATCCCCGACAGAAAGACTATATTCCACTTATGATAAAGAGATGCTAGCTATCATGCATGCTCTAGCCAAGTTTCGCCAATATCTAGTATGTGGGAAGTTCTCAGTTAGAACGGATCATAATAGTTTGCAATTCTTTTTGAAGCAGAGAGATATGAATGATCGACAACAGAAATGGGTAAGCCGGCTACAAGCATACAATTTCGACATAGCCTACATGAAAGGAAAGAACAATGTGGTGGCCAATGCCCTATCAAGAAGGCCACTTCTATGGGCCATGCCAAGCATTTCCTTGGACTGGAAAAGTTCCATTACAACAGAATATGTCAAAGATCCTTTCACTAATGATGTAATGGAGGGAAAAGTAAAGGATGAGTGCTACACGGTGAAAGAAGACCTCATTCTCTACAAGGATAGAATATACTTGGCAATCAATTCAAGGATGAAAGATCGAGTTATGAAGGAATTTCATGATAGTCCTCTGGCCGAACATCAGGGATACTATAAAACATACAAACAAGTCCGAGAACGATTTGCTTGGAAAGGATTAAAGAAGGATGTACTCAAATATGTACAGGAATGTGATACATGCCAACGGAATAAAGTGGAACACACACATCCAGCCGGACTGTTGCAGCCATTACCGATACCTGAACAAAAATGGAGTCATATCTCTATGGACTTCATAACCAGCCTCCCCAAAGTACAAGGAAGAGATTGCATCTATGTGGTGGTGGATAGACTCACCAAGTACGCACATTTTATGGCCATCTCATTCGAGTATAAAGCTCCACAAGTGGCAGAATTGTTTTTCAAAGAGATATTCAGACTTCATGGGTTACCCCAGAACATCATCAGTGATAGAGACAGCAGGTTCATGAGCCTATTTTGGCAAGAGCTCTTCAAACTATCCGGGACAAAACTCGCCCCGAGTACAAGCTATCATCCACAAACTGATGGGCAAACGGAAATAGTGAACAAATGGATTGAAGGCTATCTAAGGAACTATGTAACAGGACAATAGAAGGCATGGATCAAATGGGTTCATATGGGATATGGGTATGAAGCCATGCCATTTGGAAAGTTACTTCTTCCTAACAGTAGGGTGCCCAAGGTTAAGGATTTCTTGCAACAACATGAGGATATTATGAGGGTCCTTAAGGACAATCTACATCACGCTCAGAATCAACAAAAGATATATGCAGATCGGAAGGGGTGGAAAGATCCTTCGAGGTAGGAGATATGGTATTCCTTAGACTACAACCATATAAGCAATCATCCATCAAGAATAGCGGAACCGAGAAACTCAAACCGCGGTATTATGGGCCATATAAAGTCTTAAAACGAGTTGGGGAGGATGCATACGAATTGGATCTTCCCAAAGACAATAAGATTCATAATGTGTTCCATGTCTCTCGGCTCAAGAAAGTACTTGGACAAAGGGTTGTTCCTTGTGGAGAATTACCACCACTGGATGACGAAGGTCAGCTCATACTAGAACCAGAAAGGATACTTGATACAAGAGAAAAGAAGTTGAGACATAAAACTATCTCCGAATACTTGATAAAATGGAAAGATATGCCCGAAGACGATGCTACATGGGAAGGAGGTGAGATCCTTAAACACCAGAACTTGAGCGTTGCTTGAGGACAAGCAATATTGAGAGGGGAGGCCTATCATATTCTGACAACAAGGCATTCTTTAAATTAAAGATTTAAACATTGTAATAAGACGAAGAAGTCATAATTGATAATTATGCATTTAGTAAACATAATATTAAATAATATTGTTTTATTGTATTGTATAGCATAAAATAGAAATTATTTTAATTAAGGAATTAAAAGACTATCATAATAAATATATATTATGAATATCAATATAAATATTAGTAATTTATATTATTAAATTATACATATATATATATATATATCTGCATAGACATTATTATAATATAAGTATTAAATAACAATAATCAACACTATACTCATCCTAACATATATTACAAAATATCATATGATAATCGGAGGTCTTAGGAGCACCGACCCCATAATTGAAAAGAGACCAAAATAAATAAAATAAACTAAAACTAATGAGAAGGCATGTTCGTGCCTTTTTAAAGAGACCCTTCATAAGTATAAAGGGAGCGCTGCCCTCATGAGAGTGAGGCATCGGGGAAAAATAAGGAAAAAGGGAACAAGAAATAACAGCGATCAGCACCCAGCGCAGAAAGAAACAACCAAACAGCCAATCAGATGCAGCACAGGGAATAGTCAGGGCAGCAAGGTAAGTCTGCAGACCATTACCAGGTACGCTGCTCATTAATTGTTTTAAATAGATAGTATAGTATATGCTAATTATATTCTGGTATATGTAATATTTTGTGTATACTATGTAAAATAATGAACTCAGAAATGATTGAAAATAATGAATAAAGATATGTCAATAAATAACATAAATTGATCACATGATTATAAGTAAGAGATATAATTCTAGAACAATATAATTATGGATGGTATAAGGAATCATGATTAGAAATGAAATAATTAGTTATGCTTGAAAATAAATATGAATGATATAAAATGTGAATCCAAGGCAAGATAACCATGTATATGTCAAAATAAGTATAAAATGAATTATCAATGAAACCCAGAATAAGGCCATGAATTAATGAGGTTCCATGAAGGAACAAAAATAGAGATATAAAGATCTCAATTTGGTAAATTGTGGCTCACGAACCCATGATGTAATCAAAGAGATGTTCAAGCCTCATCCTTAATCACTTTATCAACCCATGAGTATGGGGTTAAGTTAAGGATGTAAAATTGGACCTAGGTGACCCTCAAGTGGATGAAGAACACCGGGTGTGTGTGAAGTCCCTTGAGCCAAGAGACGAAGGACCCCGGGTGTTGGGAGAAGCTCTTGGGCCTATGGTATTATGAGCTCATAATAAATGTGCCCGATGGTTGGTGACTCTCAATGGGATGAAGAATGCTGGGTGTTGCGTGAAGTTCCATTGAGCCAAATGGTGAAGGACCCCGGGTGTTGGGAGAAACCTTTGGGCCTCCGTGTGGGATGGTTAACGCCTTAACAAACCATGCTTATGTGGAAGACAAGGTTGATTAATGATAGGGCTAACCAAGAACTCTCTTTAGATTATGTGTGGGAACGATGAGAGAAAGAATATGAATATGAAATGTATGAACTCCATATGAATCATAACTATAAGTATAGAGATGAAATGTATGTGATTATGATTAAAATTTATAAGCCTTAAATATAATTGTGGAAAATATATGAGTTTGATACTTAGTTATTAACTCTAATTCTGTTAGAAAAGAAGAATTGGACACTAATGTTCTCTTTTTGTAAGTTGAAATTTTGTGCAAGGATAAGGAAAATTTTGACTGACTAGAAGGGGACATTACACTCTCCCTCTCCCCCACTTCCCTGCAAAATGCCAAGCTTTCTGAGGACAAAGTTGCAATAATCCAGCAATGCATAGAGCCAATTTGGTAGCAAGTCCCTGTTGGGGGTGCATTGAAACAATGAAATTATATAGATAAGCTGAATGCAGTCATTAAAAACCATGAACGTACTCTGCAAGCAATCAACTTCTTGCTTCTTTCGGAAAATGCATGCACCAAATTATGGAAATCATCCAATATTAGGCTGACCTCTTTCCCTCCTCCCCCCACCAAAACACCAAGCTTTCCAAGGACAAAGTTGCAATAATCCAACAATGCATGGAGCTAACTGGCAGCAGGTCCTTGTTCGTGCTCATATGACTCTCAAGTCTAAACCCTTCACAGCTGCACACCATGAACAAGGAAAATCACCCATGTCTCCCTCATGGTTATCATTTCTCTTAAAAACAGAATCTGAATATTATCATTAGTGATCTTCATATGCATACTCTAGTTGTTCATAGTTCACTGTTCACCTACTTTCTACCCTCATATGACAATATATATCTAATAGAAGCTCTTTTGCTCTCAACAGCTGTCCATTATCGTAGGCTTTTACATATTTTGTAATCTTCAGCAGTAATTCTCTACCAATCATCCTAGTATCTGCTGAACATTGACTTCTTTAAGATGGTCTGATTTTGACAGTTGACCACCACCCCTCCTCCCTTGTAGTTACTTCAAATTATGACAACAATATTTTGTTTATCAAAAAAAATCCACAACATGAATTTCGAACACCATCCAGGTTGAGTGGGGCAACCACTAGGAAGCTTGCAGCGCAGATTGCCTTCTCTAAAGGGAAACCATGCTACAGGTTATCAAATTCCTGATGTTTCTGACTTTTTCGGGTTTATAAACCCTAGTCTTGTCTATGTAATAACAGTTGGACATTCATTCCACCATTAATATAATGTTTTCTTTTCAGGCCAAAAAATGAATAGCATACAATGGAAGTTCATTTCTTACCTTTCTACATCATCTTCTGACAAATTGTTCTGCGTAAGAGCCTTTTTTAGTTTGTCAAACCTGGTACACAAATACATTTCATACAAAATTCTGATTCAAAAAGTTAAACCAAATAATTTTTAAAATTGCACACAAATTCAATTTTCATTTCAATGGTTGATAGAGAAGCAAAATTTTATTTTACCCATTTTTGCTGAAAAACCATTCAGGCAGCCAAGGAAGCTGAAAGAAAACTGCAAAGCAAATAAAGAACACTTTTATTGAATTATTATTTATTTTTCCTCATCCATCAAAATATATTGGCTTTCACTAAAACAACTCGTTCACTCTATAAAATCATGAGTTACCCATCAAGTGAAATAAACACTTTATGACATTCTACCTCTATTTAATCCTTTTTTTTCTTATAGACACACCATCCTCTAGTCATCTCATACACAATCTCCTTTCCATCCCATTCTTTTTGCAATAAAAGGTGGAAGATCATCATATTATGTTTGACTATTAATTTATTGTTGTTTTTTAAGTTCTGCTTGAACTATATACAGATCGTTATTTTGAAAATTATTTGTGTACCATCTATTAAAATGAAAACCATCGATTATAGAGGGCTTGGTTTTAAACAAGTGATTAAAAATAAGCTCCAAAGATTTTTCCTGTATGAAATGCAGTGGATGAGAGCCACAAATGAATGTGCATGGAATGCAACCAAGAGATTGAACAAAACATACAATTGTGGAAATACCAAGATACTAACATAATTAAATAGACTGAATTGCTCAATCTCCGAAAGGTAGATATATTGAGAAGAGAAAAAGGAGCACATCATAGTCAAACTACCGGCATCAGTGTATGATGACTATCAAATCAAAAAACCGGAGTATATTAAAAGCAGAAAGAAACCTTGTACAATACTAGAAAAGAAAAACATAGAAATGAAATGAAATGCAACTCAATTAATGCTCACAAATGAGCAGAGTAGAAAATGGGAATTTACAGCATGTGCTATTACAACAGAAATATGCTAGGGTAAGAAACTTAGTTTCTGAAGAGTAATTAGAAATTGAAGCATTATAAAGCATGAACATGTAAGTATGGCTAGGGGGTGAGCCCAGGCAGTTAAACCCTAAACCATGGCCACACATACAAAATGAAGGACAGACAACTCAAAAAGCACAAAGCTAACAAATGGTACTTCATCTTACTGTTTAGATCTACTACAAATAGAGATAGGCATCTGTATTGTCATGTTAATCTATTTATGACCTCCCTGTTAAACAGTACTTCAGCTTTTCTTTAATAGTCTTGATGACAAATAGCTAACAATTGTTAATGCACTTCTGACACAACAGTCAAGGGCTTGTTGCAAGCTCCATCCCCGAAGGCCCCTGTACACAGCCCGAAATGGTCTGAGGATAGGTTCCCAAGGGTCCACCATAGGCACAGCCCAGAGAGCACAGGTATGTCACAGACATACCCAAGGCGTACCTAAGTCACCCTTGTTGCAGGGTTCATCCCCAGAAGACCCTGTACACAGCCCGAAAGGGTCCGACGATGGGTTCCCAGGGGTCCCCCTTAGGCACAACCCAAATAGCACAGGTATGTCACAGACATACCCAAGACTGTAATGTCCCCTTGTCACAAATCAAAATTTCTCTACCTTGTTCACAAATTTCAACTTGCAAAAAGAGAACATTAGTACATTTTGCATTTATAGCCACATATATAATTCACATAAGAACATTGCTTTTATTATTTCTACGACCAAATGCCAATTCAAATCTTTAATTCATCATTTATTACTTTCAATACACATCACTATCATTAATCTATGATTACTTTCAATACGTATCACTATTACTAATCTTATAATTACTTTCAATGCACATTTTCTATCATTAATATTTCACATGTTACTTTTATGATCATTATCCATATGCCTTGCATATTCTCTATCATTACATTTCACATGCTCTATTATTTAATCATGATCTTTATCAATATATATATTGCATACTTGCTATCTCTTTCTCATGTATTACTCATTAACAGCCCATGAGAGAGATGAGATGAGATTGGCCACTATCCACCATGGGGCTCTAATGTCTCCTATCCTTAGATTCAAGTAGTACCCTTAGTACTCTTAGAGTCAAGGCCTCTATGAGATTCCTTGGTACTCTTATGATGCCTTACATCATGGTAGCCAAGGCCACTAAATCACAATCCTTTGCACTATGGGTACCTTATACCACATGTGACAAAGGCCTCTAAATACCCATGAATGGCCTCTAGGCATCTCATTCTCATTCTCCCCATAGGAAGTTAATGGGTTCACATATTGCATACAGTATTACAAATGATTGCTTAAGACTGTCTATAAATTACATTGTCATGAATGGCTGCATATAAGTTACAGCACTATCATAATGATACATGTATGATCATAAAATAACAGGCAAAGGAAAATGAGTATGCATTCATACCTGAATAATTATGAGAGTTCGATCAAATGATATAGTAAGAATGATAATGTATTGATGCTCTATGCTGATATAACTTCTGTATGGTACTTGCTTCGATATCCTTAATGGCAGATCAGATATAATGCAAAATATATTTCTTATAATGTTGTGTGTGGAAATGGCTGGACGCACTTGTTGATATTTATCATTGCTATCAATATATTTATTCGTTGAGTTCCTTGACTGATTGATGTTCGCTAAATTGCCTCCTTGGATGCTATTCACTGCCCATTTAATAGTAAACAGTCTTCAACGGTTCGTTGTCACAGCAGATCGACCTTAGAATGAACTCCCCACTTGGCAAATGAGATACGGCTGTCATACTCCATGAAGATCACTGTCATATATACTTCGCTGACCCATGGATGATAAATCGTAGCCTTCTCTCTATGCAATTGGCGCCAAAGGGACTGTGATGGCAGTTAGAGATGTGCGCCCACCATGATGATGGTTCCATGCCTTCGCAAATGATTCTAATAGGCTTAAATATCTTGCGGTCTGTGTCTATTGGCAGTGGATGTGTCTCTTAGGGAGGATCGATGCCTCTCTATACAAGATTATCACTTAACAAATATGGATCGGTCTCTTATGACTTGTTTGATTAATCAATTTTGGTATTATTCTTATTTTGTCTACATCCTTATTTTGTCTTTTTCTCTATTTTGTCTTTTCCTCTTGGCTCCAAATTTTTCTAAGTATGGGAAGATAGAGAGGGTCTTCTATATAAGTTGGGCTAGTCTCTATCACTTCTTTTCCAATCTTTAATTGGAAAATATCAAATCATCACAAGGGCATACCCGAGTCACCCAAACAGTGCCCTAGTCAAACCCCAAGAAAAAACAATTTTAAAAAAAATTCAGTCGGAATATTTCAATTTGAAATGCCCACTCCTTGCCAAATTTCTTATATGCAATATCAAGTTGAAGACAAATTTCGATCAATGGTTTGGGCCTAAGTCATTGAGTTCTTTAATTTTAATAATAGCTTATAGTGTTTATGTGCTGAATATTTATAATGTTATAATCTTTACATGCATGTAAAGAGCCATAGTTTATGATGTTTAATAGTGTACAATGTTTAATTAAGTTTTATGTTAAATTTGATTTTTATAAGGTTTTACAATAAATTACATTTTTATAAAATTTATAGTTGATTTATTACATTTTAGGCTTTTAGAAATTTTCTTAAGCTTATTTTAATTTATTAACTTTAATTTTACCTAAAAATTAAATATTAATTAATTTTCCGTTAACTTTAATATATATATAAGCAAAGGAAGTGGGTCCCTCTCAAAGCAAAGCTTGTTGCAAGGAAAAGAAGTTAAGAAGGAGAAGATCCTCACAAGAAGACAAAACAAGATGTTTGACAATTTAACACTATTGATAAACGACACCAAGAAGCAAATACCCAAACAACACTCAAGCCCATCTATCCCTTCTTAACTTGGGATCGAAGAGTCATACCATGTGAATCCTTTCCTCTTTTGGAGGAACATTTTTTCTTTTGCACCGCTAAGCATGCTTCATTACACTTAAACATTTGACTATCCTCAGAGAATCCATAAAATCCCTGAACAATCCCTCCAGAGGATGTATTCTTCTCCTCAATGACACTTGTAGCTTGATTTGATCTTATCAAGGAATTGGAGTAGGTAGTTTCCATCAATAGAGCCTCCTTTAACGGAGGATAAAAGTGTTCAGCCATCCCCTCTTCCAAGACTTTAGGAAAGAATATGGATTCTTTGCCAAAGAAGTAATCTGATCCCCATGTTTGGAGAAAGGGAGAGAAAGAGAAACCTTCTCCAAAGAAGTAACCATATCCCCATGTAGTTGTAAGGAATTTGTCTCCTCCTTATCAGTGTGGATCAATTCAAAAGTGATCAAGCTCAGCCCCTTGCCACTAGGTAGCCTTTGAAGAAGAATTTTTTTGAGGCATTTTAGAAGCACAATTGTCCTTGGATAGAAAGCAGCAAAATGACCATTTTGAAAACACCTACAACACCTAAAAGGGATGTTAACATAATCCAAAATTTGAGACCAGCACCTACGGTTCTTTTTCAAAGAGATTGACACAAGTAATCCCTTATCTAAGTCCATTTAGACACAAATTTGAGCAAAAGTGGTAAGAGGAATAATCTGTGGTTTTAGAAGATGCATGCATAAATTTTCCCAAACTGTTGCCAACATGCAAGCCAAAATCACATCAAAATTGCAACACTAAATAAGGAAGGTGCATCGTAACAGGGACCAAAGCAAAGGAATCTTGTTGGGAATCTAAGGAGGGATACCAAGGCTTCAAACACAAAAAATGTTCATCCCAAAACCAAGGCCTAGAATCGAGAATCAAATTTTTGTCTTCTTTTGATTCGCAAGAGAATAATAAAAAAACCTTGTGCACTGGGAAACAAGTCAACTTGCAATTTCACCAAAGGCTTCCAAACCTCAAATGACCACTAATACAATCCTTTCAGATTTGGCCAAAAGCCATTGAAATTTCCAATTAAGGCCCTATAAGTGCCTAAAAAACAGACAAGCATACGTGGCAGTCCTATGATGACTCAGAAGCCAAATTCATGACCCTATGTGGCATGAAAACTTCACACCAAAGCAGGAGAGAGAGATAGTGAAGACTTGTGGATGTTTGTTGTTGCCAGGGTGGGACCTTGCTCAAGCTATGGTCCTACATGACATGATGAAAAAATATGACACCAACAAGGCGTTTGGGCAAAGCTTAAACTCAGAAGCAACTGCACAATAGTTTTAACTTTTATGGAACAAAGATTAATCTTGACTAGTAGTTGTAGGCAACTTGTGTCATGTCCCCTTTTCAGAACTAAAGAATTAATATTTTAAGTGGGCCCGATCACTTCATTTTCAAAAAGGCCACTTAAATATCATTTTAGATCCTATGTAATGCCCAAGTAGTGCTTTACTCAAAAGGTATTTCAAAGAAAGGGGCTTTTGAGTGTAAATTAAAAAGTATTTTTAAATGCTTGGAGGGAAAGTAAATTAAAAAATTAAAAAATAAAATGGAGAGCCCAAAAAAGGCAACTATAAAAGAAAGGTCAAGGCACAAAACAAATCATCTGATTATGTCATTCACTATTCCTTCCAATTTGGAGTTTGAAGCATTCAAGGACGAAAACCCTTGGTGGGTAGGTGATTGGAGGATGAAAACCCTTCAGTTTCCATTATGGGCTTGAGGACAAAAATCCTCTTGCTCATTGTAATGTCCCCTACTTAGCCCAGTCAGTCAAATGAGGAGATTAGCCTATTACCAGGTTCCCGTAGGCTAATGACTTTTGTTAGGGAGCCTAACTGGATCATTTTTCTAGGACTTACTATTTATAGTAAGTCAGGTAGGAGGGTTCACGGGCAGTGTGGATTGACTTTCTATTTATAGCCATTGCCGGTCGGAGCACCTAGCACTTGGTTTGTGGTTTCGAGATGGCCAAGGAGTTATATGTCGAAATATAAGTTAAATTAAATGTTTAACTTATAATATTTAAATGGCTAAGTTACTTTAATTTATTAAAGTGACTTCACTTTATGAAGACTTGACCTTGAATATCATGTACAGAGCTCAAATATAAAAAATCATACTTCGATGTTAAAATAGACCTCAAATATCAAGTATACCTCATATGACATGGTGCAAACATCATATTGCAAGTACAAACCTAACTAGTCATGGTAATAGTTCATCTCATGTGTCAAGATGATAGTCAATTAATAGTCCTTGTTTAACAAGTTTAGAACTCATAATAAATGGTGATAGTTCATTTGTATAAGCAAAAACATCATTTGACCAAGTAACGGTTCTCTATACAAGTGCAGACCTCCCAATTACAAGAAACACAATCGTACACTAGGTTATATTGGAGCGCTTTAGGGAATCAAGATAAGAATTACATACACACAGTGGTAAGGTTTGTAAGGTACAAGTCGAATGTTATTGTTACATATTTATTTGTAAGGTTCTATAATGTCTATGATGAATGCCTTATCAATGTTAGCATGTAAATATTTAAAATTTCCTTCTATTTTAAAATTTTCCTTATTTTTTTAATAGCCATCCCCTGTCATCTCCTAAAAAAATTGGCAAAAAAAAACCACGTCCCGGAAACGCATCCCCCCGTCCCTTGTCGTCCTCATCCCGGAGACTTGAGGAGCATATGTGCACATCAAACACCTTCAAGCATTCCATTGATTCATCTTGCATAAAAGAAGATGAAACTTAGTTGAAGAGAACAATGGCTTCAACATCACCAACACAAGGAAAAGGATGGCCATCAACAAATAGGATTATCAGAGATACATTGGAGGTCACTATTCTCTCGAACCTTTTGAAGGATGCCCTGCAATCCCACCAATAGACGATTGAAAAACTCAGCAAAATCCAAGAATGGGCGACCCAGATTGCTGCCAATTAGGAGGAAATATCCCAGCACCTCAAGTCCATCACTGCAGAATCATCTAATATGCAGGTTTCTGGTGTTGAACTGCATGATTGAGGAAAGATTAGCAGAAATACATACTGTTACATTCAGACCATGCATTGAGCTATAAAAGGAATATGTCTCCATCTCAGTCTGACTAGCCCCACACCCACCACTGAGAAGTGATATTGGTGGAGCTTTGTTTCAGTACCAAGCCCTCTTTGGTTGTGTTTGTAAAAGCATGTGAATGTAACAGCAAGGAAGAATTGTCAATCACTCATTGGGTGAGCATTGTTTCCCTTTGCTATAAGTAGTTCTTTCCCTTTTCAAAGGATCTTTTCCTCTGTTTTTAGCCCAAGTGAGGCCTCTTTGTCAGAGCTAAACCGCCAAAGCTAGTGAATGTTGTAGAAGATTAACTATCATTAACAGAGACCTTTTCTTTAGCTATATTTTAGATTGTGATCATTCATACATTCTAAGGTGATAGAACCTATCGAAAAGGCTCCCAGAACGAATTTTAAAAGATCTTTTTACATTTATATATTGCAACATTTGGTTCAATTTGGATTGTCAAGAGTCTATACTTTGTTGTAATGCCTCTATTTATTTAAATTAGTAACATAAATGTGACAGCTAGACTGCAATAGTGTTCTTATTATTTAATACAAATTTGAGTAATATGTGATGAAAATCAAAGATTAATAAGGTTTTAATTCTACAAGTTTACTAACTTTCTTATGTCTTTGCCATTATTTTGCCCAGTGGAGACAGGCACAAGTCTAGTTAACAAGAAACTAATCAATCTATTAGGATTAAGGTGCCATCAACATTGTCAATCCTATGTTTTTAATTACTCCCAAAATAGTTTGTAAATCATTCATAAGAGATGAAGTATTCACCAAGTAGTGATCTTGTTTCAGCCGCATATTTGATCCCGATACCTAATGGATGATGGTTATCCAGGGGCTACATCCCCTATAGGGTCCAACGGGCTCATCCCCCCGATGGGGGGTCTGGGGGCAACACCCCCAAAAGCCACATTTTATTTATATATTCTCATTGTAAATCTAGACCATTCATCATTAGGGTCACAGATCTAAAGGTAGAGGTTATGTTGGCTTTTCTTGCCCTAGAAGGCAACCCCTTTATGAGGATATTGTATTACTGTTGTGTAGTGGTAGCGAGTTGAGATCGAGAATCAAGTGCTACTGAATTGAAGACTAAAGAGGAGGTTGTTACTGATGTATTGTAAACTATATTGAAGTTAATACAGACTAGTGCATCTTTTCTTGTGTGGAGTGTTTTCCTGAAAGGGTTTCTCCACGTAAGCACTGTGTTATGTGTTTAGTTCTTCTGTTCATTTATTTCTTTGTATTGTTGATTTGATTTCCTATAATCTCCATTCGATTATGCACTAGATTAATAGTTACAATTGTAATCAGATTTCCATTCTATAGTTGTTCACCTTCATTTCTAACATTTGGTATCAGAGCCTAGCCAATTCTGTGTCTTGTGTGGAAGTGTGAGGATTTTTTGAGTTGTAGTAGGAGTTTTGGTTGAACTTATTTTGCAGTTTTGTGTACAAGCCATCGCTACATCCTCATCCAGATTGGAAATTGAAAAATTCAATGGAACCGGTTGAGTTGTAGAAGCTAAAATTGGAAGATCTCTTTGAAGAGAGAGAACAATGGTTTGCCATATCAAGAAAAAAGAAACCCAATGATGACAGTCAAGATGAGTGGGACAAATTGGACAAAAAGGCAAGAGGAACAATCCAGTTATGCCTTGTAGACTATGTCCTGTTGAATGTCTCTATTGAGAAGACTGCACATGCTTTATGGAAGCGGTTGGGTGAAATCTATCAAGCCAAGAGCCTGGTAAATAAATTGTATCTCAAAAGAAAGTTATTTTCCCTTAAAATGAAGGAGGGTAATTCGATAGCTAAGCACTTGAATACATTTAATTTGATTCTGAGTCAATTAGCTCACTTATACAACCAAATATCAACACAAAACATAATAGAACATACCCGAATAGAAGATTGGCCTCTTTATTGAATAGTAGAGGGCTGATTACAAACAATAATGGTCTGATACAAAAATCAGACTTGCATATGAATGGCAAATCCAAATATGATCAATAAGATGTACAAATGAGTCTCCAATGATGCAACAACATATTCCAACTTATTAGTGATGAATATTGATGGAAATCTAAGCCAAATGCCAATCCTTTGAAGTCTGATTTCAAGCCTGTAGCTATTGATATGCAATCAGATGTCAAAACCCTAGCTGAAACATGCCAAAAACACCTCCAAAGTGCATCCGTTGTGCCTATGAGTGAGGCGATTATGCCCAATATGCAAAATATGCCCTTATGACATCAAAACATGCCATAATATCATCCAATCTGCAACTGATATGAATTTCCAGACTACTGTTATAAAAATCAAAATATATGTAAGTGATAAAAATCACCCAAAATGCCTTCCCAAGCCAAGCGCTCCAGCTAGAAATTCTCTCCAAGTGTTTATTGATGAAAATATGCCAAAATATGTACCAAATCTGAATGTCAACCTTCAAACCCTAGCTTACTGCAATTATCCTCTTCAAACCCTAGCTGATTGAAGCTTGAATTCATCCAATAACCTGCAAATAAGCTCAATAATGAATTATAAGTAAATTCATCCCCCATAATGAATTGGGTTTTCATCCAAATGACTTTTATCCAAGGGTTTTCATCCTTAGATACTGCTCAAACTCTGTTACAGCCAAGAGAAACTCTCCAAAACATGCAAAAGCCAAATGATCAATGATATGGAAATGACTCCAATTGACCTCCTTTTATCCTTCTCAACTTGGGCACCCAAATAAACTATTATTTTATTATTTTTGAAGTCCACCGCCAAAAGAAAATATTATTTATTTATTTTCTTTTAATTTATTTTTCTTTTTCCTCCAATTTGGACGTCCCACAAATAATAATAAAATAATATTATTTTATTATTTTTTCTTTTTCTCCCTTGAGCGGCCACCCTTGGCTTAATAAAATATTATTTATTGTCTTTTATCATCCTTTTTATTTTTTCCTTATGTTTTCTCTTTTTCCACATGAGCGCCAATTTTTGTGAGAAATATTATAATATTTTAATAATAAAATATTATAATTTGACTTCACTTCCAATATTTCATTTTTCCGTTTTTTTCTTTATTTTCCATTTTCCCACCTAGGTCGTTTTTCCTCTTGGCATAAATTTTAATATTTTTGGCTTTTCTAAAAATAATATAAAAATACCAAAAGCCAAAATATAACTTCATTTCATCAAAGAAAAATAGTTGAAGCCATAAAATTCAACATTCCATTCTCCAAGCCTCAACAACATTCGTTTTTCCAACCTTGCTCAAAAAGGGGACATTACAAGTCCAACCACCTTGAGATTGCTTGCCCTCAAGCAATCACATGTGAATGGCTGATTACTTTCACAATATACCAGGATCCCATATCCTTCTTGTATCACCATACATATTCACATTGAAATGAGGAACATCTCTCACCATCATAACATCCATCATACTCACACATACTACCTCAAAGCTGCTGGTGCAAAAGATAACATCAATGTTAAAACTGAAAATTTGATTTAAACTCATCCTAGGACCACTTCCACTATCATAAACTGATGCAAACTCATTATTACTCAACCTCCAAGTGCTGTAGTGACGATCCCATGCACACAAATTCAAGGTCTCAACCAAATCTGAAACACTTATGCCTCTTTCTTCATGTGTAGGCAAAACATTAGTGGCTGATCCACTAAGTGAGTGATCAACTATCCCATGCACATATATGATGTGAGTCTTCAATGGGTTCTCTAAATGTTGTCTCGCTTGGGCAACCAACAACTTTGCCTTCCTAGCTCTTTGTACCCATCCATCACACATGTCTTGAGTCTTCTTAATGTTCTCCATGGTATGATATACAAAATTAGACTTGTTGTGGCTGGAATCTTCAACGCACTCCTTATGCTTAACACCCAAGTCCTAGGTACCAACATTGGGAGACTCTTCCACCTCATTTTCCTCATGTGAAGTGGTTGCTATCTCATGATTATGTGAGGAAATAGGACTGCTATCACAAAACAGAAAATCAGACCTGTTGTCATACCTTTGTGTGATGTCCTCTAATTCCTCAAACACTTCTTTTGCCGAAGGCTCTTCCACAAGTGCAGATCCAAAAGGTGTTGACTTGTTCAATTCCATGTACTCCTCGTTTGTGGATGCATGAAGTTAATCTTCTTTGCCCATCCGATTTTTGTTTTTCTTTTCTTCTTCGTGTTGTGCAAGTAACTCAATAGTTGTCATGAAGCGTTGTTGGGCTGCCATGAAGCGTTCTTGACTCTTGACCAAATTATTCATACCATTCATAAACTTTTTCATTTGTCGATCATTTCTTTGTGGACTCATTCTATTCCTTCTATCACCCATTGTGCTAACTATTTCAAAACATGTTTGTCTTACAACCTGATTTTCAAACTGAATTCTACCCTCCAAGCTAGGAAGATCCAAGCTCTAATACCACTGTAAGAACCCTATCTAGATCTGTCCTGAAATTAACCCTGTTGTCTTGAAATTTCTGATTTGTTTTTCTTGAGTTCTTTTTTTTTTTATCCGTAATCGTTGGTGACAAGGGAGACCCCCTCACATCAACATATCCAGTTAATCCAACTTAGTCAACTTAGAAGCCACATAGAAACCACATGTTACTTGGGGGATTCAAACTTGGATCTCCATCATGAGAACCATTTGGCCTATGCCATTCAACCACAACCCCATTCACAAAATTTAGACCAGGGATGAACCCCCTGGGCGACATGCAAATGCCCCACTCCACATGTCGCGGGTAATTCAGGATACAAGATCGTGCGGGCCTCGGGAAATTTTTACACCAACCCGAGTTGGTGGAGGGCATCTCATAGAGGACATGCGGGTGGGCTTGGTTCCTTAATATGGTTTGTAATGTGTCGTACCTGCTTGTATTTTTTTATGATCCTTTATGTGTGATTTTAATTAATTTTTGTGTAATCTTTCAGACTAAAGAGAAGAATGCAGAAAGGGTTTTCAGTTTCCTGCAGATGTGTTGTCGGAGCATACAATATATAGCATATAACCCAAACCTAGAAAATTTATAACAGATATAAAGAAACTATCGACTACCCAGATAGTAAAATGACCAATAATGTATTACTGTGACATACCCATGTTCAGATTTGCAACTTTATATTTCAGCTGTTGCCGAACCAACAAATGGGCATAGCCAAAATCACTCCAAACTCTAAGGAATAGAAAATATCATGCCTATATTAATAGCAGCAATACAAGAGGCCCTAGACGCCTTATACAATGCAAAATAGAAGCTGCCCACAAAGAGAAATGAAGCTCAAAACTCCCAACTTCATGCCTGGATGTGTACGGCCATGGCTGGAAGTGTATATCAGCAGCAAGAATGACCAATAGCCTCTGAAATATTTCTGTTAGGAACTGATTGCAGTCTACAAGGCTAGGCGACAAAGTATGAAGAAGTTCGCTGCTCCCAAATGCTCCAAAAATCACTCAACTGTGGTACGGCCTTATGCAAATATGTACGGCCAGCAAGAAGGTTTTACATAGCAGTAATAACTCGCCTCAACCACAACAAAATTTGCCTTTAAAACAGTCCTTCCAATCTGCACACATAAATCTCCATTAAACTGCAAAGGATGTATCAAGAATTGCATCAAACCTTCAATCCGTCAACTCCATTGAAGCACATTTGTGAACACTGAATATATCCACCATAGAAGGCACCGTTGGGTGATCTTTCACACCTGTGGGATACCGCTACTCAGGGAGGTTTCCGTCTCCAAGAGCCTCTGGTTTGAATCCTCAAACCCTAAAGCCAAAGCTCCAAAACCCTAGCAAGGGAAATCTCAAAGAGAGAAGAAAATAATAAACTAAGCATATCCAAATGAGAGCACTTTTCCTCCTTTTATACTTTTTCAACTAGGAATCTCTAAAATCCTCTTGCATATGGGATAAAACATGAGAGGGAAAATACAATATAATTATCTTTAATTATTTTTTCAACATCACCCTTAAAATCCCCTCTTTTAAAACAACATTAAGTTGTTGAGCCTAGGCACCAAGGTCCAATATTAAATAATAATGTTTAATTTACGGACTTTAAAACGGAGGCCAAGATAATGTCAGAAACCAATGATCTATAGCTCGTTGGAAAGGTCTTGACAAGACGAATCCAACCCCACTCTCAAAATCCCATTCCGGTGCCAAACCCAAACTTACTAAAAATAGTAACGGCCATAAGCAAACTAAGCCAACTCAGAGGGTGCCAACTGGATCCACAAACCATCTGATAACTCTGAGCTCAATGCAATGTCTATGAGAGCCAACAGCCGACTGCCAAGTCGCCCAAACAACGCCAAACTGCCACTAACTAAAAATAGCAGTGAACACCGGGGACCAAAGAGAACAAACCCAGAAAAACCCAAAAAGACTAATGACATGCAAGCACTTACTATAAATAGTAAGTACGGACAAGTTGTCCGAAATCCCTCCGGAAAGTGTCAACCATCTCCACTGGATCACCCGAACACCCTGGTGAAATCGAAATATTCCTCTGATTATGCTGTCACCAACCCAGAAAGCCCGCTCTGACTGATCTGTAAGAGAATCCGAAAATGGGGACATTACATGGTTACACTTGACCTAAACTCAAGGTGCCCCCATGGCGAAACATGGGGGTGGGCATTGGTCCATGCATTGCCATAAGTGCGACCCCTACCTCCAGGTGTCCCCATGGCCACTACAAGGGAGCCCCCGCCCAGTGGGATTTGAACTTGGGTCTATGGTGTGAAACTCCTCGATCCCCACCACTAGACCCAAACCCATTGGGCTTGTTTTTCTTGAGTTTTACTTAGGGTTTTGAAGACTTGTTTTCACCAATGTGTTTGAAATGTTTTGTAGATGGAAAGGTTGCAATATGACAATTAAGTAACACCAAATGATGACTGAAAAATTAAATAACCAGCTCACTTATACAACCACATATCAACACAAAACATAATAGAACATACCCGGATAGAAGATTGGCCTCTTTATTGAATAGTAGTTGGTTGATTACAAACAATAATGGCCTGATATAAATCAGACTTGCATATGAATGCAAATAATGTCCAAATATGATCAATAAGATGTACAAATGAGTCTCCAATGATGCAACAACATATGCCAACTTATTAGTGATAAATGTTGATGGAAATCTAAGCCAAATGCCAATCCTTTGAAGTCTGATTTCAACCCTGTAGCTACTGATATGCAATCAGATGTCAAAACCTAGCTGAAACATGCTAAAAACACCTCCAAAGTGCAGTCGCTATTTCTAGGAGTGAGGCGATTATGCCCAATATGCAAAATATGCCCTTATAACATCAAAACATGTCATAATATCATTCGATCTGCAACTGATATGAATTTCCAGACTACTGTTATAAATATCAGAATACGTGTAAATGATAAAAATCACCCAAATTGTCTTCCCAAGCCAAGCGCTCCAACTAGAAATTCTCTCCAAGTGTTTAGTGATGAAAATATGCCAAAATATGTACCAAATCTGAATGTCAACCTTCAAACCCTAGCTAATTGAAGCTTGAATTTATCCAATAACCTACAAATAAACTCAATAATGAATTCTAAGTGAATTCATCTCCCATAGTGAATTGGGTTTTCGTCCTATTGATGATGTTTTTGTGACAACAACAACAATAGAATAAAACACCAAGTGCTCTATCATCTCTTGAACAAAGCTTCTCGAATGCTGAAGTACGTGATCAAACAAGAATGCTCCAAGGTTCCTTTGATGTCAGGTCTTGACTTGCACGTGGATAGCCTCAGTGATTTGATGTGATCTTGTTGGTAATCACAAGGGGACTTGTTGATGTGTTTTTTATGTACATGCAAACTCAGAATAAAATACTAAGTATTCTATCCTCTCTTGAACAAAGTCTCTCGAATCCTAAACAATGTGATCAATCGAGACAACTCCAAGGTTCCTTAATGTCAGTTCTTGACTTGCAAATTGGATAGAATTAGTAGTATTGATGTGATGTCGCTGTTACTCACAAAGGGACTTACGCTGAATTGGCTCCTTTCTCCAATCAAATATGTTACTTCTTCCTTATGAAATGGAACTTCTTCTAATCGCATACGAAAGAAAATGCAAAAGACAAAGGGTTTAGAAAACTATTCTAAGGACAATGAAATAATGAAATATTGAAATATGCAAAGATAGACAAATTCCTTGAAAACCTAGCTTCGCTTCACCATATGAACCAACAACTATATGAAGCCAGTGCAATCTTCTAAGGAAACTCAAGGATTTTCATATTGTAAATCTCCATCCAAACACCCACAGCTGGCGCAGCTTGAACAAGTATTCACAATTGAACTAAAGCAAATGTGGTTCAGGCTAACTTTGCAAAGTGAGTTGTCTTCGACAATCCACAAAAAGTATGAACCATGAAGGAATTCATCAAATATCTTAACATATAAACATTATATCAATGAACTTTCTAATCTAATTCTATTCTACTTGGAAACATCTCTCCATCACATCCAAGAAATTAGAAACCAGTTAACATTCCGTAACCACACAAAATCACCATGAAACGACCAACAATGAGCTTGTATTGATCTTGGAAGTATTTTTACAACAATTTCAATGTCTCTTCAATGACTTTAAGAAGTCTCTCTACTCTACTCGCTATTCTTCCTACTTCTAATGTCTAATGTATCCCCTTACAAATGAGAGAAGTGAGCCTTTTATAGACTCCACAATTACAACGAAGGGCCAAGATTGATTTGCAAGTCAATGGCCAAGATTACACCACATAAGGAGTTTGTTACAACAACTTGCTATTTTTAGACATGAAAGAGGGAACAAAGGCACGTTTCCCAATGGGATAAGCATGAATAAGGCATCTTTGAGAATCTCCACATGGACATCCTTCTTGACCTCTTGCTTGATGTACATGTGTCGGACTTAGATGGGTGAAGTGGCAGAGTGTGATTGGATCCATGGCGTGCACATGCCACCTCAACATTGAGTGAACCGGTTTAATCTTCAATGTGTTCACACTACTTGGAATACTTTCCCAAATTTTTGGATTTTCAACTATGGAACTTAGCTTCTAAAACTTGAAACTTGGGAATTTTGGGATTTTTTTCAAGTTGTCTTTCATGCCTTAGTGAAATTTATGAATTTCTTGACATTAATGCTCATTTCTCATCTCATGTGATGTTGTTCTTGCAGGATTCCTTCATTCAGGGTTGTTGACTAAAGTAGGAGATGTCTTTGTTCATGATTTCTTGGAGTAGATTGCATGATGCTTGCTCTTGATCTTTCTAGCGCATGAAATAGATGATAGATGATCCTGCAGCTTGGATGTGGAACTTGACTCTTGAACTTCCCGGATCATGAAGCGTGCAAGGTGAAGTGATGTTCATTATCCGGAAATGAAGCCTCCTTCAAAGTGTGATGATCTTGATGTACTCTTGTTGAAGAGCAATGCTCGAAGCTTGATCACTTGTGACACCTTCCTCCATTCTTCGAACTTCCTCACGTACTACCTCTTGTCATTCTCCTTCATCACCTACGAAACACCTTAAATTAGTACCTTAGCTTAGTGCTTAATAAATGAACAAGATGTTGATAATTTCGAAGTCTAGTGAATGTGGGATAAATGAGATTCAATTTTAAAACCATTTTCAAACACTTATCCAAAACTTACTCAAGTTTGAAACATAGAATACCTTGATTGCTTATTGACTAAATTCAATGAAAACTTTGCCAAGTCTGATTTTCATTTTGCAGATCTGATTTTTTTGGAATGAATTTAAACTTGATGAAAATGAAAGAATTGTCTTCTCCCTTGTGGCGCTAGCCTTCCTAGGCTTTATTCTTGCAAATTCGCCCTCCTCGTAGGATGAAATCTGCCCTCTTTATTTCAACTCTGCTCCAAGTCGCTGCATGTCTACACTTTACTTCTGATTATTTGTTTTTGATTTGAATGTGAAAAATGGGAGTTCGATCTCTCTTATATAGCCTTGCAGTCACCCTTCATAATGGGTCAGCCTCATGATGATTTTTCTTTTATTCAAATTCAGTTTTTCTTCCTAGGGCTGTAATGTCCCCTTTTGGGACAACACTAATTTTTTCCTAAATTATCAATTTCCAAGCAAACAAGGTTTAGAGAGTACCTTGTCCTGACTTAATCCCAAAATTGGATAAATGAATCCTCCCTCAATTGAATGCCTCTTTTATATCTTGATTGCAGATTTGCATATATATTCCTCTTCTTTATGCTTATGAGTATATCATTTATCTTTTTCCTTGCTTTGATGTTCACTTGGTAAATATATCAAAATATATATATATATATATATATATCGAACTCCCGGGTTATTCTTCTCCTTGATATTCCTTTTAATTCTGTTTTCTTTTCTTATTCTAAAACTTCATTCAACTCAGAAAATATTCGTTAATCTGTATATAAATCCCTTCTTATATTCAGAAATATGCATCAGAAAAACTCACAAATATTATTTCCATTTCCTCTTGATAAAAACCAGAATATATATGTATTTTACTCTACATATTTATCCTTGTATATCTAGTCTATATTCTCAGTAATATTACTTTTCATATCCCTCTAACTGCTGCCTTATCTCTCCATATATATCTTAACACCCTTATGATGAGAGACATGACTTTTCAAAGAAAAATATATAGTGGTGCCTCTTCAAGGCTGATCGCAGCCTTTCCCAACTTATCGCTGCCCCTTAATAATGCTAATCGCTCCCTAAAAATTGTAGCTGCTGCTTATGGTATAATGATCGCTTGTCTTTTATTTAATCTTTCTCCCTTGCACTACTAATCGTTACCCTTAGAGAATGATTAGTATGTTTAACAAAACATATATTCGCTGCCTCTCTTCTTTATAATGATTAGTCCTCCCTTTGTGTTATTGGTCATAAAGTATTTTGTTTTATTTACATGTCAGCACTCTTAACAAGTCATCGTTGCCTTTATCTTATATGAAATTTATATGAATATTTTGGATAACACTTTTGTCTTATTTTGTCTTATTATAATTTATATTCATTTTCATATATTATAATATAAATATATTTATTAATATATTATATTATAATAACTATAATTATGATAATATTTAACTTGTTAATATTAATATATATTGTTTTTTATACTTATATTATATATATATAGATATTTATTTGTATTTATATAATATATCCAACTAATTAAAGATAAATATATTATATTTTGATTCTATAAAAATATTTATATAATAATATTATTTATTATTATTTATTAAGTATTATATATACATAATTATTTTTATCATTCACATTGACTAATCACCATGTTTTACTGAAGCAACTTCATCATCTTTTATCACGATGTTTAAATCTTTAACTTAAACAATACCTAAATATCGGGACATAACAAGGGCCGACTTGGATATCCATGGAGCAGATTTTCCTCAAAATGGGCGGATTTTCGACACTTATTAACATTTTGCGCCCTACTTCTTGATGAGCATTTTTCACCTTATGTCTTCAATCACACCTTAGGCATTCACTCCGAACTTTCAAGACTTCTTCATTAGTGAACTCTTCTTCCTAACTTTGTTTGTTTGGTGAGTGATATTGAACTTTCCTTTGAATTTGCTTGTGATGACTGAGCAAGCTCTGATTTTGGAAATGCTTCATACTAAGCAGATTTTCCTCATGACAACTTGGGCGGATTTTGCACACTTATGAACATTTTGCACCCTTGTAGGGCGGGTTTTGCATGCTTATGAACATTTTCCACCTTTTCTGACTTCACTAAAGCATTTTTCTTGAAATTTCAAACTTCATCATTTTGGTGCATGGAGTTATGATTTCCTTGAAGGTTGTTTGTTGAGGATTTTCTTCGGAATGCATTTCATCCTAGGGTGCAAATTGCTTGCTCATGAATATTTTGCGCTCCTCCTTGGAAATCTTTTCAAGTTTGGATCCCTTCAGCTCCACTTGCTCCCTTCTCCTTGTCTCTTGGCATTGCACTAAAGGGAAGGGTGCATTTTGTTTGCCAAGGAACATTTTGCAACTTTTTGCAATCTTTCACTTAGGCATTTTTATTGTTTAGTTCGATTCCTCTCACTTCTTCAACATTAGCACTTTAGGAATTTCAATGGTTTCATTACATTTTGATGAAAATTGATCTTGAAGGCCTATCCTTATGTGGGCGCATAATCCACCTTGATGACCATTTTCCACTTTCTTCATGGAGCGCATAATGTTCATGGATGAACATTTTCCACCTTTCCAAATCACAAAATTTCAAAGTGTTACAAATGACTTCTTCAAAGGATTTCCATGAGTTTTCATCATTCAAACCTTCATTGCATGATAATCTTCACTTCCAAATGCATCATCTCCAGGGCGCATAATCCTTATGCATGAGAAATTTCCGACTTAGGTATTTTCAAAACTTCCCATTTGTGTCAACTTCTTCAAGCAATTTCTAGGTCAGATTTTACATGCATTTTCATGAATTAGACTAAGGAGAAAAAACATTCCATTGCTTCTATCTCACAATCACCAAACCATTGTGGCCGCATTATGCATGTTTATGAGAACTTTCCATTGGGCGCATTGTGCATGTAGACAAGAATTTTGCAATCCACCTTGATGAGAAGTTTGCTAAGTGTTGATCATCTTTGCAAGAAAACTTCTAGTGATTTTCAATGATCAAATCTTCATTATATTGCAAGTTTCAAGTCTATGTGAATCTTCTTCCCAGAGCACATATTGCATGATTGGAAGGATTTTCCCTAGGGCGGATTTTGCAGGGTTGAGAGCATTATGCGCCCTCCTCTTGATGGTTATTCCCGCCTTATGCATTTGATTATGACTTAGTCATTCACTGAAAACAACACTTCAAAACTTGATGAATTCCCCTTATAAAGGTCTTGGGCGGATATTGCATGGGGCAGAACATTATGCACCCTCATCTTTGGAGAATATTTTAACTTGTCATTGATTAAATCTTTGACATTCACTGGAAGTTTTCAAGTCAAAGTTGGATTCTTAGGATGCTCTACACTTAGTTCAACTCCCTTATAACAACCTAGGGCAAATATTACATCCCCAAGAGCATTGTGCGCTCTTTGAAGGACATTTAAACTTTCACTCCAAATATCTCAAAGTAAGCTTTGATTTTCGACATACTTCACCTTGGGCGAGTTTCCTCCGTGCAAACTGTAATGTCCCTTTTTGGAACAATACTAATTTTACCCTAAATTGTCAATTTCCAAGCATACAAAGATTTAGAGAGTATCTTGGCTTGATTTAATTCCTGCAAACAAGTTAGAAAATACTTACAATAACATTTCACAATCAAGTTAACATGATTAGCAAACTCATGGTGGCATTATTAATTCAACTCAACCTAACTATTCTAGGAGACTCAATCATAAGAGAGGTGAGGGGAATGGCTTTGATTGGGTGTCCCAGTTCCTCTACCCAAGGCCCAAGAGCGGATATACCATCCCTCTTGGCCTCATGTGGCGCATGCCATCCATATGAGGTGGTGTACCTAATGAGGAATCCGTTGTTCCGTTCCCCTTTCCTCTTACCATCCCCTTTCCTTTCTCTATGATTAGCTTCTTGAAGTTGAGTGCTTATGATAGGAAGATGAAGTCACAAAGGGTGCCCCGAAAGCTATCTCTCTAAGCCCAAGAGCGGTATCCATTATACCCCCTTGGCCCCAATGGGATTTATTAATCCCCCCTCAAGGGGTGGTGTACTTAGAAAGATGCCCCATCGCCGTTCCCCTCTTGTAACACATCCCTTTATCATATAGCACTTATACAATTTTCAATATACATATATTTTCAATATACTCAATTATATATAATTATTTATATCAACATATTATTTTTGCATGTGAGATTCTACATAATATTCATATTAATTTTAAAGTTTCCAAATGATAAACACTGATATCTATATTAGATTTTAATATAGAAACCAACATAGTAAATTACTTATTAAATACTAGATCCTACTAAATTAATATTAGTTACCACTAATACCCCTTTGCTGCAGACTGAGTGCTACGTATATATCTCAGAATTGTAGTTATTCTTTATGAGATTCTTCTTTTCAGATTTCCTGCTGATGGTCCCATGTCTTCTAGCTTCCCACCAGCGCTCCCTTTATACTCCCCTATTACCTTGGATGGATGCGTTCTTCTTTAAGTGGCGTCTCTTCTATGTGATAGAACGCATCCTTTGGTCTTTTGTTAATTATTGTTATTGCTATCTATCGGGAGTCTTTTATGTCTTCATTTGATAATAATTATCATTGCTATCTTTTTGGGAAGGCAACGATGATTTAGCATTGGGTTTTGATTATCATATTAATAATAATATTTAATGTTAGTAGTATTTAATTGAATATATTTGTATATCAGATTTATCTTAATATTATTTAACTTGTGTGAATATAATAATAGTAAATGCCTTTATTACAATTGTTTATTCTTACAATAATCATTATTCAGATTGAAGTATAATGTCATTTATAGTTATAATAAAAATAAGATTGCAATTACTTATGGTTATTCTTTATAATTACGGGGGCATTACACAAACCTTGAGCGCATATTATAGATTTGAGAACGTTTTGCATCTTGGGAGGGCGGATTTTGAAAAGTGCAGAACATTTTCCCCATTTTGCAATTTCCTTAGACATGTTATCCTTGAAACCTCTAAGTTCAAACTCTATCATTCAATACTTAGGAAAAATTTCCTTTGAAAGTTGTTTGTTAAGGAATTATCACTAGAAGGCAACCCATCCTAGGCAGCTTATGCAAGGGTGAGAACATTATGTGCCCTCTTAGGGCGGATTCTGCATGCTCCAGAGCATTTTTCTCCATTTTGGCACTTTAACACTTCATCAAACTTTAACTTTTCTTCAAACTCCCTCAAGCAATTTGTCATGTTCTTACTATTGAGTACTTGTGACTCAGATTACAGGCATCAACAAGAGTTGCTCTGTGTCTCAGCAATCTCTTGGTCTTGGTCGATTGCTCTTTGTTATCGGCCTGACAAGCTCTGTCGGCGTAACTTGCTTGTGTTCCAGCGATGAGTTTGTTTCACCGATTGGCTTGACTATTGCTATCGGGCTTGGCTGAAGTTCTCTCTCCGATCGCCTGTGTTACATCGATCGGTGTAACTGTAACCATCGGTGAAGTGTTGTGTTGTCTCTGCGATAGTTGGTGTCTCTCCGATGGAAGGTGTGGACCGACATACATGTAAGCAGTGTATCGGCGAGACTTGTCTTATCGGCGTGGATTGGAATACTTTCTCCGATGTGCATTGGTCATGCCGACAAAGGATGAAGACTTGGGTATCGGTGGGACAAGGAACCATCGATGTGGATGGTGGACTGGTCTTCGATGAGCTTGGTCTGTCCGATGGTGTTCGACATCGGCAGGAGGAACATTGTCGGCGAAGAAGGAAGAAGTCACATCGAAGGTTATGGTCACTCCGATGAAGACGTCGGCCAAGGTCTTCTCGATGTTCGGTGAACGGTAGACTGATTGGTCTTGTCAGCAAAAGTGCCGACGGTTATCATACATGTGGTCGTATATATAAAATGGAAAATCAACCGATGACTGATGAATGTGGGATAATTAGATCTCACAAATTTGAACAGTCGTGGAAACCATTATGAACTAGGATGCTAGGAATTCGTTTGACAGTGGTGACGTGGCTCTTTGACGTGGCAAAAGAACAGAAAAGCAAATGTTGTATTGGAAAAGCATACGGAATACATTTGTCTTTTGTAACTGTTCGGTTAGTTATGGAGTCGAACTGAATGCTCTCTTTTGTGATGTGAAAAACGCATTGTAACAGAGGAGTGAGAGAGAGGTAGAGCGAGAACAGAGTTCGGTTGTAGGGTGATGTCCTATACTGTGTGCTATTTGTGGCATGATAACAGTATGAAGTACTAACCCGAGTGCTGGAGAACTTTGTGCAGGGTTATGCTGTCAGTTATTCTCCAGATGGAGCAAGATGTAAATCTCCATGAAAGGCTTAGTGCCAGATTTGTATTGTAACTGTATTTTCTATTGTTGAATAATATAATGGCGATCTGGGCTTTTGGAGTGTGGGGTTTTTTACCCGTAAGGGTTTTCCCCACGTATATCTATGTCTTCTATTCTATCTTTCATGTTAGCATTTCTATTGTTGAAATTAGATTTTGTTGCTTGTATTTCCTCTAAGGGTCAATGTTGGGAATGTACTATCTATTTCCGTTGTGGCATAGTTGTGCATGTTTTTGAAGCAATTGAAAAGAATTTAAATCTGTCGAAGACACCACTGTTCTTAGAAATACGTTCTGAGATGCTATCATTTCCTTACAAGTGGTATCAGAGCCTTCTTCTGGGATCTACTTTGTTGCTCACATATGTACGTTTGTGTGCTGCATGTGTTTACATGTAAGAGTTCCTGGTGTATAAGGTCTAGGTATTCCTTCTGTGATGATTTCTTAGTGTGACAGGCTTGAGGAAATCTGAAGGAATCGTCTGATTATTGATCCTTGTTTTGAGTGAAGTCTGGCAGTTGATCATGTCTTCATGTTACAACAGGCGCTTGAAGGATAGTGAAGATGGAGATACTAGAGCTGGTCATATTGCAATGATGTGGTCTGAAGCTCTTAGTTGGCAGCAATATAATCCTCATGCATGGGGTGGAATATTTTACTCTATGGTTGAGATGCAGCAATTCTCTTTATTGGGTGTCTGTGTGAGAGGCTCCCTGATGATATGGAGAAGCTTGGGTTGTTTTTCAGCTATGGAGAAATGTGCTTATGCTAGGTGTTTTGTCCTAGTATTGGAAGGCATAATTTTTTGTTACCCTGATTGCATGTAGGCTATGGATTTGATCATTGGATGGTCTGAGAGCTTTTGTAATAGCCTGTCTCTTTCGGATGCATGTGCAGATTGGTGGTTGTGGAGTTGGCCTACAAGTGGGCCTGAAGTTCCTGAACTGTTGTTTCCTTTAGTGGATGCTTTGTACTTGCATGTCTCAGAATCATGTTCCTTGGTTTTGAGGGGTTTCATAGTTTTTCCTAAAATCTATGGTTATGCATATTCATAATGATCCATTTTTCTGGTTTAACCGTTATGGTGTTTCTTGATTCATATTCTTGGTCTTCCAGATGTGAAGTGGATATGGATGTGCATGGGTGTTTTTCAAACACAGTGGTTTTGCAGGATTTACACGGTCAAGAAAAAAACTTGTGGTTTTGTGAAGCTGTAGTTAAGCTATTTCTAGACCCTGGCTTTTGAGGTGTTGCTGGATGATATAGTTGCAGTTTTGCATGCATGCTTCGTGCATGGTGTGAGGAGGTGAAATGCTTTCTCTGCATGGGAGTACTGGTAAGTGATATGTCACTCAGTATTTTTGTGGTAATGCTTCTGGTTTCTTGACTATGGTGCTCAGGTTGTGGACATGTTTGGCGAATCAGATTTGTAAGTAATCTGGTGCTTGAGTCATGTTGTCTACATTGTTATCTATTCCTTGAGATCTCAGTTTTGCAGTTTCTAGTGCAATAGTGGGTTTGCATGTTTCAGTATATTTGAATCTACGAGTTATGCAGTTTTTAGGTGTGTACAACCTATTGATTGCAGTGGGATAACCCGGAAGTGGATGGTCTATATCCACAAGATTGATTATGTGATTGTGCAAACTTGTTAGCTAGCCTTGTCTGTGGTCACTTGTGCATTGGTGTGACTGCTTTGGAATGAGAGGATGGATGTTGTAAAGTACCTGAATAGTCGGTTAAGGGGACTTGTAGCATGTATATCACGATGTCGTGAATAGCTTGGATTCACAGGTTTGTGTAAGCTATTGACAATGATAGTGTATTTCCTTGTTTTGAAGATCTTGGTGCCACTTGGTTTTATTGTCACATGGACATGTTAATGTGTGGATCTGGAGGATTTTCAGATTAGGAGATGTTTGGTCATGATGCTTGGAAAGCTCAGTTGTCACGATTCAGTGGGAGCTTTAACAATGACTGCAGTTTCATCACTTAGTGATGGATGATCTTCTTTAGTGTCGCAGATGTTACTAGGAGGAGCTCTTAGATCCTGTTGCTGCAGAAGGGTTCTTTCGCATTTGCAGGGGCACTATTTGAGGATGTGTAACATCTTGGAGTCATGGAGGATTCTTGAAATCCTTGGCTGAAGTGTTGGTGGTGCTTGACAGGTGATGTTGGTTTAGAGTTTGGTTTGTTTCATGTCATGATATTTTCTTGATTTCTGCATTTGAATTTTGGCATGATACATTGCTCTTGAGACCATGGTTATGTTCACCTGGAGCATGGAATCTCCTAAGGGAGATGGTAAGATCATGATGTCATGATAAGTTCCTGATTCAGATGATTGGAGCTTTGATAGTGGTCTGGTAACTTCTCTATGTTCGGGTACATTTACTATTTGCTTGATTACTTCATAGTGATGTAGTGATGCATTTGGAGTTTAGCATGAAATGATTATTTGCAGATACTCATGGATACATGGAAAATAAGGTGAGACTGTATATGCTGTGCTTATTCAGATTTTGCAGCAGGAAGTCCGAGGAGTCTTTACCTTGGTCGGACGTGAGTTCAATAGAGACCTATGCGGAGATTGCTCTTGGAGGAGTCATATTGGCTTGTATATCTTGGAGGAGCATTCTTATCCCCGCTTATGGTCTACTCGGCAGTTTATTACTTGAGAGATATTGCCCATTGTTTCTCTCAAGTATTTTATGCTTTCTTTCATAGACATGGATCTTGAACTGCTGATATATGGTTCTAGAGGATTCATTGTGAGAGATGGATAGCATGTTTAATCTCCTTATGCATTTGAGTTTAAGATATCATTCATTGATGAGGATTGTTAGGAGATGGTTTTATGGGCTGATTTCCTGAAACGGGAAATGGATTAGTTTGATCTTCTTTGGTTTGAGAGGCTTACATCCATGTTAGTTGCATGATTACATATGTTGAATTTGATCTCTTGAGATTGAATGTTTGTTTGGGTGTTGTTATGCTATTCTCTTTGGGGTGTTTCGAAGGAGATCATACTTGACACAGTTGGCATTCAAAGGTGTATGTAGAAGGATTGTCTACAGGTATATGATGTGTAGTGTTTCTCTTGGTCTCAGTTATTTTTTTGATGCTGTGTTTCACATTACTTTGGTTTGAGGTTTTGTTCGGAGCTGAAGCGATCACTAATTTGTGATCATGTGCTTTCACTTATGTTCTTGGGTGATAGCATGAATGTTCTGTTATCTCTTTCATTGTTGGGTGTGAAGAACTTGAGAGATTTCTGGACTGGTGGTGAGATGTACAGGTTATTGATGTACAGATTTTGCATATCATGGTGGATGTTTCCTTGGTACTACATGATGTTTACACTTTCAATGTGATGCTATTGGTGGACTTTGTATGCCATGATCTTGTTCAGATCTGCATTACCCATGCAGTGGGAGTTCTTGGATGTGTTTGGTCTTCTTCAACTGGTTGACACATGGAGCTTGTATTTGCAGTTGATGGGTGTATATGTAGGTGGCATGAGTCTGCTAATATGAATACCATCAAGGTATGGATGATTGGATGGATTAGCACTTGTTGTGTGTGCTATTTTCAGTCACGTGGGTTTTGTTCAGTTGGATGGGTGTAGTTAGTTTTTTGATTGTTGTTCTAGCTGATGTTCTATCTTGTTTCTGGAGGATGGTTTCATGGCTATGTTCTAAAAAGCTTTGAAGTTGGTTTAGTTGGAGCTTCTGTGTAGCTTGTGAGCACAATGGAGTGGAGGCATGTAATGTCCCATATTATGAGCTAAGTGTGTTTTTGAGCTACATGGGAAATGCAATATTGGAATTGTATTTTCAATTATGAGGTTGGTTTTGATTTTTAATGATTGCATATGATTCATAGCTGGCCGCCAAACATGAAGGAAGAATATATTAAATGCAACATTTATTTATTAAATGATTGCATTGGATTGATGAAATATGAGGTCGATTGGGTTTGTGGAAATTAAATGATTGCATTTAATTTGATATTGAGCTTTGAAAATATTTTAAATGCAAATTTTATTATTAAATATTTGCATTGGAGCGGTTGAGGGTTTTTATTAAATGCAAATATCATCATTTAATGCATGCACATGAGGTAGTTGTGGATTGAAGCAAGAATAGAGGAGCATTTTAAATGCAAGTTCATAAATTAAATGCCAAGTTGGTTATGTCAAGGATCAAGATTTTAAATGCTTTGAAGGTTATTAAATGCTTGCATTTGGATAGATTGGTTTATTTAATGCAATCGCCCAATCATTGCAAGTACTAGTTGGAGGTTAGAAGGATTTTAAATGCATTTCAAACACAAAATTAAATGCATGTCGCTGATCGCCCAAGCAAAGAGGAAGATTTTAAATGATTGCAATCTCAAAATTCAATGCAAGTGTCAAAGGCCAAGCTTAAGGAGGATCGATCCATAGAGGAGGAGCAAAATTCATTTAAAATAATTGAAGATTGTTTTAAATGAAAGCATTTCAAGTGAAGATCATTCAATATTGTTCCATTTCCTTAATTTCTATTGATGGATTTCAAAATGCATTCCAAAATTGCCAAGAGGATGGACATCAAAGCTTGAGGAGTTTAAATAGATGACTTGAGCTTCATTTTGCAATGAATGATGCTATGGTATGTTTTCTTTATTATTGTTTATGACTGAAAATTCTGATTTTCTAGTTATTTTTCAAGGAGATGTTCCCTTGAGTATTGTGGTGATGATCCCATAACAATTTGTGAGATGTTGTCATACAGATTTCATCATTGGATTACATTTGCAAGTTATTTGAAGAGTTTGGAAGTGACATTGATATCTATTTGAAGCTCTTGGTGTAGAGGATTGACTACCAAGGTAGTTTAGGGAATTTGGAGTACATTTTGGATGGTATTTTCATGTTTTGCAGGGTCTGATTTTGCAACAGCATGGTCTGATTTTTATAACAGCGACTTTACATTGGAATTTCAGGGCTTTTTAGGTGAATGTGATCAAGGGTTTGAAGATTGAAGAGTTGTGCTTGATAGAAGACATTCCTATGCATTCATAGAGTGCATTTGGAAGGGTTATTTCATGATATTTCATTGTAAACTCTTGGCTGGACAAAAAGTACACTTTCAGCAGTCAGATCAGCATACAAAAAGTTTTCATCAGAATTTTATTGAAGCTCTTTCAAGGGTGTTTTGTGTCCATTTGATAGCCACCATCATTCTAGAGGCTTTGGGTTATATTTGTATGCAAAGTTTGATGTATTTGGGCTTCAAATTGACTTGTAATTAAGTCTGATATAAAATCAGACATGGACTGAAATAAATTCCAGCCACTTGACATTTCATGTTTCATTTTCATATGTGCAAAGTTGATGTGAGTTTGATGTGCTACAATTCCTTATTCATTTGGTGAAGTTATTTAATTGAAGTGCGCAAGAAATCTTATCTAAATTTGCAAAAAAAAATTCAGTCATTTTTAGAAGGGTATTTTACAGTGGTATCAAAGCATTCAAAATTTCAATCCAATATCCATTAGGGATATTACAAGGCAGTTTCAGCTTTGGTTATGTGACTTGGAGCGTTGTTGGTTTCCTGTAATTCCTTCGTCAAGTGGGAGAATGTTGAGTACTTGTGACTCAAATTACAAGCATCGGCAAGAGCTGCTCTATGTCTCAGCGATCTCTTGGTCTTGGTCGATTGCTCTTTGTTATCAACCTGACAGGCTCTGTCGGCGTAACTTGCTTGTGTTCCAGCGATGAGTTTGTTTCATCAATCGGCTTGACTATCACTATCGGGCTTGGCTGAAGTTCTCTCTCCAATCGCCTGTGTTACACCGATCAGTGTAACTGTAACCATCGGCGAAGTGTTGTGTTGTCTTTGCAATAGTTGGTGTTTCTCCGATGGAAGGTGTGGACCGACATACATGTAAGCAGTGTATCGGGGAGACTTGTCTTATCGGCGTGGATTGGAATGCTTTCTCCGATGTGCATTGGTCACGCCGACGAAGGATGAAGACTTGGGTATCGGTGGGAAAGGAACCATCGGTATGGATGGTGGACTGGTCTCCGATGAGCTTGGTCTGTCTGATGGTGTTTGGCATCGACAGGAGGAACATTGTCGGCGAAGAAGGAAGAAGTCACGTCGAAGGTTATGTTCACTCCAATGAAGACGTCAGCCAAGGTCTTCTCGATGTTCGGTGAACGGTAGACTAATTGGTCTTGTCAGCAAAAGTGCCGACGGTTATCATACATGTGGCCGTATATATAAACTGGAAAATCGACCGATGACTGATGAATGTGGGATAATTAGATCTCACGAATTTGAACAGTCATGGAAACCGCTTTGAGCTAGGATGCTAGGAACTCGTTTGATAGTGGTGACGTGGCTCTTTGATGTGGCAGAAGAACAGAAAAGCAAATGTTGTATTGGAAAAGCATACGGAATACATTTGTCTTTTGTAACTGTTCGATTAGTTATGGAGTCGAACCGAATGCTCTCTTTTGTGATGTGAAAAACGCATTGTAACAGAGGAGAGAGTGAGAGAGGTAGAGCGAGAACAGAGTTTGGTTGTAGGGTGATGTCCTCTACTGTGTGCTATTTGTGGCATGATAACAATATGAAGGACTAACCCGAATGCTGGAGAACTTTGCGCAGGGTTATGCTGTCAGTTATTCTCTAGATGGAGCAAGATGTAAATCTCCATGAAAGGCTTAGTGCCAAATTTGTATTGTAATTGTATTTTTTGTTGCTGAATAATACAATGGCGATCTGGGCTTTTGGAGTGTGGGGTTTTTTACCCGTAAGGGTTTTCCCCACGTATATCTGTGTCTTCTGTTCTATCTTTCGTGTTAGCATTTCTGTTGTTGAAATTAGATTTTGTTGCTTGTATTTCCTCTAAGGGTCAATGTTGGAAATGTACTGTCTATTTCCACTTTGTGGCATAGTTGTGCGTGTTTTTAAAGCAATTGAAAAGAATTTAAATCTGTCGAAGACACCACTGTTCTTAGAAATACGTTCTGAGATGCTATCATTTCCTTACACTTACAAGTATTCTCAAGAATTTGTCAAAGGCAATCAATGTTTCATCCTCTGCATTCCAAAAGGGAAACTTCCAACTAGGGCACATATTGCATGGTGGAGAACATTTTCCTCATTTCAAACTCATCTTCTAGGTCGCATTTTGTTCATGAGTGAACAATTTCCCATTTTGGATTTTCAAATTTTCGAATTCCAACAATCTTCAACATGCTTTGATGAACTTCAAGTAACAAGCTTGATCTTTGAAGGATTTACCTCATGTGAAAGCACTCTCCTTGCATGGGCACATAATGTTCATGCATGAACATTTTCCTTCACTTCTTGGGCGCAAATTGTTCATGGGTGAACAATTTCCCTCACTCTACAACTTGATTTCTTATTTGCATTCCTTTGGTCATTTACTTGTTCGTTAGTAAAATTTCAAGAGGTATTGGATCTTCATATCTTTGCAAGGAAGCATTATGCTCATAAGCATGGATTTTCCACTCACCCTGGGCGCATATTGCATGTTCATGAGAAATTTCCGCCCAAGGTGCAAGACTTCAACTTTTTTCGCCTGATTTCGACTTGTCCTGGATGGAAGTATATTTAAAAATATATTTAAGTATATGCTTAGATATTTTGAAATATACTTTAAATATTTTGAAATATACTTCCAGGATGTTTGAGATAGGTCTCAGATCCATGGGATTTAACATGCAGATTCTAGATTTCTGAGGATCCACCAAATTTCAAACAGTCAATTTCAGGATCTCAGAACATCAGGATTCCAGACTTAGTCAATTTCAAGGCCTTAGGACATGCATCAGGATGGGAAGATACAGACTCCTTAGCCAGAATATGTCAAGACTTGGGCAAAACAACACTACCAAACCCTACAAGCTCAAAGAAAAAACTAAACCTAAAGAAAAACAAAGAAAGCAGGAAAAAAGAGGGGGTCTGTTGTGATGTAATCACACATCGCCCCATTGCAAATGGGGACCCCCTCTTTTTTTTGCTTTCTATCGTTGCTTTGCTTTAGGGTTTAGGTTTTCTTTGAGCTTGTAAGGTTTTGGTAGTGTTGTTTTACCCAAGTCTCAATATATTCTGGCTAAGGAGTTTGTATCTTCTCATCCTGATGCATGTTCTGAGATCCTGAAATTGACTAAGTCTGAAATCTGGTGGATCCTAAAAAATCTAGAATCTGCATGTTAACTCCTATGGATTTGAAACCTATCTCAAACATCCTGGAAGTATATTTCAAAATATTTAAAGTATAGGAAATTCAATATCTGAGCATATACTTAAATATATTTTTAAATATACTTCCATCCAGACAAGTCAAAATCAAGCGAAAAAAGTTGAAGTCTTGGACTTTGGGCAGAAATTGTTCCACACCATGCAATATGCGCCCAGGAAAATGGGGAAAATGTTCTAGAGCTTTCAAAATCCGCCCAAGCAAAAGCAATGAGAATTCAAGCGACAGAGAAGATCAAAACTCGAAAATTTGGCTAAGTGTCGACAAATGGGGAAAATGTTCTCACACATGCAATTTCCGCCCTAGAGGATGAGTTTGAGGGTGGAAAATGTTCTGCCTTATGCAATATGCGCCCTAGGTTGAAGGTCTCCTTTTTTTTGAATGCATGATTGCCTTTGACAAATTCTCGAGAATACTTGCAAAGAATATGACAATTTGCTTTGTGGAATTGGAAGAAAGTTGGAGTTTGATGAATTGATACCAAAATGGAGGAAATTGTTCTGCACTCTTCAAAATCCGCCCTCCCTAGTTGCCAATTGTTCTCAAGCTTATAATTTGCGCCCAAGGTGAAAGTGTGCAAAATTCGACTAAGTCTGGAAATGGAAGTGGGGAAAATGTTCTACTCCATGCAATTTGCGCCCAAGGCTTGCATTAAGAAAACTTGTCGAGTGTGAGATATGTCACCAATCTAAGCTTGTCTTGAGGAGTTTGAAGTGAAGGTTTGAAGTTTTGATTAAAGATAAGTAAAATGTTCACCAAAAAGGCAAGAGCGCAAAATGTTCTAGAGCTTGCAATTTCCGCCCTAGAAGGAACAAGGAAATTTGACTAAGTATGAAACATTCTAAGAAATCATCCTTGTTTTGAAAATTCAAAGTGAAAGTCATGATTGAGTTGAAAATAAAGGAAAATGTTCTACCCCTTTCAAAATCCGCCCTATAACGGAGGAAATTGTTCTACTCCATGCAATTTCCGCCCAGATAGTCATGAAAAAGTTGAACTAAGTGGGAAGTATCTTGAAGACTCCAGTCTTGTTTTGAAGCTCCAAGTGAAGGTTTGACAAAGGTTGATACAAGGATGAAATGCATGTATACTTGCATTGGGCGCTCAAGATCAAAGTGTGGAGATTCAACTAAGTATTATGAATACCAAAATAAAGGAAAATGTTCTACCCCTTTCAAAATCCGCCCTACCTTTGAAGGCAATATTAAGGAAAAATAGAAAATGCTATGACACTCAAATGTGGAAATTCGCCTAGGCAAAGTGAGATGAGAAGCAAAAAGTGCAAATTGTTCTAGTCCTTGCATTTTCCACCCTAGTTAGAGGGTGAATTGGAAGAGCGGAAAATCCTCTTTAGTAAGGATTATGCGCCGTTCTCAACCTTCCCATTTTGAAGAGATTCCAATTTCATGACGATTCAACAAGCATCTAATGCAAAGATTTCAAAAATTTGACAAAGAAAAGGCAAGTTTGGAGGTGAATTGTAAAGTTTCAAAAGCCCAAGAAAATGAAGGAAATTTCTCTTTAGCTTGCAATATGCGCCCTTGTAGAGGAGGCAATTCACTCATTACAAATGCAAAATTGAATGTGAGATCATTGAAATTGAAGGAGAATTTACCAAAGAAGAAGCGAAACTTGAAGCAGAGAACAAGAAAAATTCTAAGTATTGAAGTTGCAAAATGGGAAAATGTTCTAGAGCTTACATTTTGCGCCCTAGAAGGGTGCATATTCCATAGACCAGAACAATTTCCACTTTTTGAAAGTTTTCATGAAAAATCACTTTGCATTATTGAATAAGTTGGCTTCAATTGAAAATTGTTTGATGAATATATGGAAATTGTTTTATTTGTCCCACATTCGTAAGGAAGGTGAATTTAGTGGTAAAATTCCTTTATATCATGTATCATGTTGATGTACTAACTTGAGGTATTTTGCCTATAGGTTTGCAATGTATGTGGTGAATGTTGAAGCAGAGCGAGATGAAGTGAAAGATCGAATTATGTGGAGGCAAGTCATCCAGAGGGTCGAACTGTCATCAAGTTGATTCACCTTGCTCCAAAGAAGGCGACATCACCAGAATAGAGGAAGAATATTGCATCATCAAGTTTGCCATCATCCAAGCATCCAGAAGATCATTCCACCTGCATGTTCAAGAATCCAGCATCATGAGAGGAACATTCGTCCAGAAATCCATTTCCAGGAATTCGTTTGCATCTTCAAGCTCCAGAGTTATCTATTCCATGAGCCATCTACATCCATCATGAAGTCTACTCTAAGAATTCACGCATAAAACATCTTCTACTTCATGCACCATCCAGAGTTAAAATCCTGCACAAGAATGAGAATGTCACAAGATGAGAAATGAGCAAGTTTATCAAGAAATCTATGAATTACATTCAAACTAAAAAATGTCAAGACAACAAGAAGAAGAAATCCAAAATCCCAAATTTTTAAGTTCGAAAGATGCAAAGTTCCAAAGGTGAAAATTCAAGTTCAAAGACTATTCCATGAAAGATGATATAATTTGGGAAGTTGTTCCCAGCAATGTGAACAGGGAGAAAATCAAACTGGTTCGCCCAAGGCTGAGGTGGCATGTACACATCATCAGGCCAATCACCTTTTGACATGTTACTTATCACATTGGGAAACGTGCCTTTGTTCCCTCTTTCATGTTCTAAAAATAGCAAATTTTGTAACAAACTGCCTTGTTGTCTCGATCTCGGCCGTTGATTGTCAAATCAATCCTGGCCCTTCATGTGATTTCTGGAGTCTATATAAAGCTCACTTCTCTCATTTGTAAAGGACAATAGATATAGAGAGGAGATTAGGAGTAGAGTTGTTGTAGGAGAGTAGAATAGCAAGTAGAGTAGAGGAAACTCTTCGATGTCATTGAAGAGATATTGTGAAATTGTTGTAAAAACACTTCCTGGATCAATACAAGCTCATTGTTGATTTTTCATGGTGATTTGTGTGGTTGTGGGATGTTGGCATGGTTTCAAATTCTCACGGATGATTGAGAAATGTTTCCAAGTAGAGTTAGATTAGAAGTTCATTGATGTGATGCCCATATGTTAAGATATTTGATGAATTCCTTAATGGTTCATACTTTTTGTGGATTGTCGATGGCAACTCACTTTGCAAAGTTAGCCTGAACCTTTACATGCTTTAGTTCGGTTGTGAAGATTGTTCAAGCTGCGCCAATTGTGGGTGTTTGGATGAATGCTTTGCAATTTGAAAATCTTTGAAGTACCTTAGAAGATTGCACCGAACTTTGTGTAGTTGTTGGTCCTCATGGCGAAGCGGAGTTGGGTTATATAAGGGATTTGTCTATTTTGACATCATCCATCACTTCATTGTCCTTAGGTTAGCTTCTTAAACTCTTGCCTTTTGCCTTTTCTTTTCATAATTGACCAGAAGTTCCATTTCACAAGGAAAGAGTACATAGTTGAATGAAGTAAGGAGCATATTCAGCGTAAGTCCCTTTGTGATTACCAGCAAATCACATCACACCACCGAGGCTATCCGTTGCAAATCACGTACAAGGAACCTTGGAGCGTTCTTGTTTGATCACGTAATTTAGCATTCAAGACGCTTTGTTCAAGAGAGGATAGAGCACTTGGTGTTTTATTCTAATGTTGTTGTTGTCAAGAAAACATCATCAACAAGGTCCCCATTTGCAATGGGCGATGCGTGATTACGTCACAATAGGACTTACGCTAAATTCCTCCTTCGCGAACATGGATGAAATTCCTTACTCCTTAGATGTGAATGAATGGAACTTCTTCAATCAAACTTAAAAGAAAATGCAAAAGATAAAGGTTTAGAGAATCTATTCTAAGGACAATGAAGTAATGAATAATGTCAAGATAGACAAATTCCTCATGAACCTAAACTCCGCTTCACCATGAGAACCAATAATTACACAGAGTCAGTGCAATCTTCTAAGGTAAATCAAGCATTTTCATGTTGTAAACCTCCATCCAAACACCCATAGCTGGCGCAGCTTGAACAAGTATTCACAACTGAACTAAAGCAAACATAGTTTAGGCTAAATTTGCAAAATGACTTATCATCGACAAATCATGAAAAATATGAACCAAGAAGGAATTCATCAAATATCTTTGCATCAACTCATTACATCAATGAACTACTATCTAAGCTACTTGGAAACATTTCTCAACCATCTGTGAGAATTTGAAACCATGCTACGTTCCAAAACAACACAAAATCACCATGAAAAATCAACAATGAGCTTGTATTGATCCAGGAAGTATTTTTACAACAATTTCACAATCTCTTCAATGACTTCGAAGAGCTTCCTCTACTCTACTTGCTATCCTACTCTCCTACAACCATAGTTTAAAAACTCGGACTCGGCAATTACTCAGCAGGCCCAAAAATTTTAAAAACTCGGAACTCGGCAAAAACTCGGCAAAAAACTCGGCAAAGTTATCGAACATTAAAAAATACATTCATTTTTAAAAATATGCTTTAAAAACATGCATATTACTGATTTCCTTCATATATAGATCAAAATTAAAGTTCAATACAATTCATAGACCAAAAACTGAGTTCAAACTTCAAGGTTTTCAATACATATAAAGGTCTATGAAGTTTTTAAAAACTGATTATATTATTTTTTACATTTTTATAAGTATAAACATATAGTTAACTATTATACTTAATTGTGATACACAATATATATATTCAATAGAATTATTTATTGTTTTGAGTCATTATTTTTAAAATATAATTTTATATTATTTATATATTTTTATATGAAAAATTAACTTTTATATATTTAAAAAATATTTTATTTTAAAAATTGTTAATATTAAAATATAATTTTATATTATTTATGTATTTTCATATGAAAAATTAACTTTAATATTTAACAATTTAATTAAAAAAACTATTATGATATTTTATTCACTAAAATAATAAAATATAATGATGGTTTTAATTTTATTCATTAAAATAATAAAATATAATGATGGTTTTAATTTTATTCATTAAAATAATAAAATATAATGATGGTTTTAGTATTAAAATATGGTTTGTATAGTTTTCCGATTATTTTAAGACACGAATATTTGATTGTCTTCAAACTTATGCTGCAATACAAGCTAATAAAAGTAAACTACTTGAATGAAAATTCACCCGTAATAATATATAATATTGTGTGAAAATTTACCCGTAATAATATTAAATATCAAAATTTCCAACGATCATTTTCAAAATTATTGTTAACAGTCCTCCACCCTTCTCAACCAATGTAATTATAATGGAGTTGTAGGTGTAATTATAATGTATACATTGAAAGCAAATATGGTTCGAACTCAGAAAACCCTTGAAAATGTGCAAGAAACAAATCATGACTTAAAAAACCCTTAGAAACGGCGGTGTCCAATCCCATGAAATCGTGCATTCAACCCTAATAATCCCGCGTTCCACAAAAACTTCATGAAAAAACGTCAGATAAATTTAAACGCGCCCTTTATATTTGTTTTTGGACATGTTCTGGCGATTTTTTAGAGAACTCTTGTTTTTTAATGAAAAAATCAGCGCAGATTTTTCTAAAAACTCGTGGACGAGTTTTTACTACGATAACTCGCCTAGCTTTCAGACTGCGAGAACTCGCGAATACTCACGAGTTAGAGGCGAGTTTTTAAACTATGCCTACAACAACTCTAATTCTAATGTATTGTCTAATAATCCTCCCTTTTACAAATGAAAAGAATGAGCTTTATATAGAGCTCAAGAATTACAATGGAAGGCCCAGATTGATTTTGGAATCAACGGCCAATATTTGGACAACACAAGGTAGTTACAACAACTTACTATTTTTAGCAAAAGTAAAAGTTGACACAACTTATGTACATAAAAACCCAACGGCAATGAAGGCACATTTCCCAAAGTGATAAGCATGAAACGGAATTTTAAAAGCATCTTCATGATGAGCGCCGTATTTAGCCTCTTGTCTGTTGTATATACATTGAACTTGGACGAATGATGTGGCAAATTGTGACTGGACTGGTGACGTGCACATGCCACCTCAGCATCTTTGAGCAAACTGGTTTGATTTTCAACATGTTCATACTACTCGGAATATTTTCCCAAATTATGACATTTTTCTTTGGATTTTCACCTTTGGAACTTAGCTTCTAGAACTTGAAAATTTGGGAACTTTGGATTGCTTCATGTTGTCTTTCATGCCTTAGTACTTTGAATGTAATTCATGACTTTGCTTGATGTACATGCTCATTTCTCATTTTGTGATGTTCTTGTTCTTGTGCAGGATTCTGGTTCTAGACTCTTGAAGTAGAGGATATCTTGTGCGTGGACTCCTGAAATAGATTTCATGATGGATGTTTTGTCCTTCTGGCGCATGAAATGGATAACTCTGGAACTTGAACATGAAAATGAATCCCTAGAAATGAACCTCTGGACGGATGTTCCTCTTGTGATGTTGGATTCTTGGACATGCAAGGTGGATTGATGTTCATCTCCGGTGATGAAACCTTGATGCAGTGAAGCGCATTTCTTCCGCCCTGGTGATGAAGTCTTTCTTTGTGGATGAAACTTGATAACATCTCCTTCATGTGGAATCCCCTTCAATGAAGTCTTCTCCCTTGAATACTTTGGATCTTCCTTGAAGTGACCTCCTCTTGGCAAGTGCTCATCTCGCCTCCGGATTCTTTGATATCTACAAAATAGAATATTACAAGTCATAGTATTTGATCATGAGAGCATCATCTCAAACTCATTAACATATATGAGAAATTGAAAGTTATTCATTGCAAAATATCAACTAATAGATCGTGAGGCAAGGAAAAACATGATGAAATAGAACTTTAATTCTTCTTCCTTGAGGCCAACTTGATTTTGACTTGGGTAAATTTTGGTTTGCAAGGAGTAACTCCCAAATTTATACGTGTCTTTGGCGAATTTTCAAGATTTTAACATGATTTTTTCATTCGATCTCTGTGAAATTGAAGTCATTTTCAAAAGTTGTTGATTGAATGGATTTTCTCCAAAATGAAAGGAGACTAGGAGATGGCGCATTCTCCTCATAGACAAGGAATTTCCCTCATGTCTAGGCGCATTCTCCTCATAGACAAGGATTTTCCCTCATGTCTAGGAGCATTATCCTCATAGACAAGGATTTTGCGACTTTCTTCTCATGAACTTTTCATTTTCATTTCCCAAACTTTCATCCCACCTTGGCGAATTCTTCAAGTCTTTGGCATTGGATCTTCATAAAATCACATCTACTTGCAAGGGTTGTTAATTTGGGTGGAATAAGAGGTGGCACACTTTCTTCATGTGGAGGGAATTTTCCTTGAGTGTGCGCGCATAATCCTCATGTGGAAGGATTTTCCGACTTTCTCCATGATATCATTTTTTACTAAGGACTTGCTAAATGGTTTTTCCTCATATCTCTTCATGATTTCTCTCTTAATCGCACTTCCAGATGTCCAAATGAGTAATTTCCTAGGGCGTGAATACCTCATAGGTGAGGATTTTCCTTCTTTTTTGAGCACAAATTCCTCATAGACAAGGAATTTCCATTCACTTTCAACTCTTACTTAGGCAAATTTCTCAAGGTTTTCAAATGGATTTTCATGAATTTCAACTAAGGAGATAAAATTTCCATTGTTTTCATCCAAAATCATCAACCCTAAATAGGCGCATATTTCATGATTAAGAGGAATTTCACTAGGGCGAGTTTTCCACTTGTTGGAGGAATTTCCTCCTTTCTTGAGCACAAATTCCTCTTGCATGAGGATTTTCCACTAATTTCTTCCTAGATTTTTTTTGTTTTCATCTTCAAATTCTACTTTCCTTTGGCGAATTTTCTAAGTACCTTGAAGGGTTTTGCATTAATTCCAACGAATTTGTTTTCCAAAAGATTTGATAATGATGCCCTCTTGGTGTGAGCGCATTTTCCACATGCATGTGGAATTCCCTCTTTGCTAGGGTGAATTTTCCATCTGTTGATGGAATTTCCACCATTTTCACTTCATTATGGCATTTTCTTCCTTAAAGGTTTGTCAACTTCAACAATTTTGGAGGATTTTCAAATTTTCACAAGGATTGAATGCTAAATTTTCTTTAAGTGCAATTGATTTCTTCCATGATAATGATTTTCCAAGCCTTTTCCAGATGAAAATCGAATCGACAATTGAACAAAAAAGGCTAAAACTTCTTATTTTCCATTCATTCCTTGCAAGAAATTGCGAGATGTTCACAAAAAGAGGGTCTCCAAGAAGGGCGCAAATTCCTTATAGCCAAGGAATCTCCACTTTCTAAGGTGCAAATTTCTTATGTAGAGGGAATTTCCCTCATTCTTGGGCACATTTTCCTCCTATAGAAGGAATTTCCACTTTTGCAGTTGAAGGGTGATTCAAATGTTCTCAAGTCAAATTTTGATCTTTTGGTAAGGCAAGATTAAAACTTCAATTTAGGCGCAATTTCCTCCTGTTGGTGAAATCCTTCCTAGGGCGCATAGTCCCTCTGTGGAGGGAATTTCCACCTTTTTGGGCGGAAATTCCATGTGTGCATGGAATTTGTGCCCTTAATACTTGGACAATTTTCAAACTTTTAATTTTCATTCCTCAGTTTCCATCACGACCTAGTTTCAATTTTGACAAGGTTTAATCACTTCCATTCTCCGGAACTTGTCTCCAGGAAAGTGTCGCAATTCATCATGTGGGAGGAATTCTTCCTAGAGCACATATTCCTCATGCATGAGGAATTTCCCTTCTCTTGGGTGGAATTTCTTCACTCAGAAGGATTATTTTTCTCCAGGGCGCATTTTACATCTGTTGAGGGAATTCCCACCTCTTGGGCACAAATTCCACAAAGCCAAGGAATTTACGCTTTTCTAGGACACATTTTCCTCATGAGCCTGGAATTTCCGCTCAAGGTCCAAGACTTCAACTTTTTCACTTAGCCATTTTTCGGTACCTGGAGTCATGTATATTTCAAAATATATTTAAGAATATGTATACTTTAAATATTTTGAAATATACTTTCAGGATGTTTGAGATAGGTCTCAGATCCATTAGATTTAACATGCAAATTCTAGATTTTTGAGGATCCACCAGATTTCAGACTTAGTTAGTTTTCAGGATCTCAGAACATCAGACTTCAGGACATTAGACTTAGTCAATTTCAGGAGTTCAGGACATGCTTTGCCTTCACTTGCTCCTTGATTGAATCACTTGATACATTCCATGTTGTCCAGGAGAAACACTGTCCAATTTGTGGAGAGTTGATCTAATGACACTTCCTAAAAGACCCGACAAGCTCAAAATTGCGAAAAAAAAGGGCGTCCCCATTTGCAATGGGGCGATGTGTGATTAGGTCACAACACGTCCAAATCACTTTTATCCAAGGGTTTTCGTCCTTAGATACCGTTGAAACTCTGTTACAGCCAAGAGAAACTCTCCAAAACATGCAAAAGCAAAATGATCAATGATATGAAAATGACTCCAATTGACCTCCTTTTATCCTTCTCAACTTGGGCACCCAAATAAACTATTATTTTATTATTTTTGAAGTCCACCGCTAAAAGAAAATATTATTTATTTATTTTCTTTTAATTTATTTTTCTTTTTCCTCCAATTTGAACATCCCACATAAATAATAATAAAATAATGTTATTTTATTATTTTTTCTTTTTCTCCCTTGAGCGGCCACCCTTGGCTTAATCAAATATTATTTATTGTCTTTTACCATCCTTTTTATTTTTTCCTTATTTTTTCTCTTTTTCCACATGAGCGCCAATTTTTGTGGGAAATATTATAATATTTTAATAATAAAATATTATAATTTAACTTCACTTCCAATATTTCATTTTTCCATCTTTTTCTTTATTTTCCATTTTCCCACCTAGGTTGTTTTTCCTCTTGGCATAATATTTTAATATTTTTGGCTTTTCTAAAAATAATATAAAAATACCAAAAGTCAAAATATGACTTCATTTCATTAAAGAAAAATAGTTGAAGCCATAAAATTCAACATTCCATTCTCCAAACCTCAACAACATTTGTTTTTCCAACCTTGCTCAAAAAGGGGACATTACAAAAAAAGATAAGTGTATTATGCTTCTTTGTTCTTTGTCTGAGTCTTGGGAGAATTTCATTCTTGAAATCACTTCTAACCTTAAAGATCTAAAGATGGATGCCCTTGTTACAACTCTGTTGTCACAGGAAATGAGGAAGAAGGCTATGGATAGTTCGGTGGATGCTCTTAATATCAAGGGGAGGTCTAAGGAAAGAGGACCAAAAAGAGATCAAAAGGGGCCTAAGGAATCAAAAGGCCGGTCTAAAACTCCTAGGAAGAAGAACATAGTTAAGTGTTGGAACTGCTATAAGAGGGGGCATGTGAAGAAAGAATGCAGAAACCCAAAGAAATAGTGGGGTTCCTCTACAAAAAAGTCCTCAAATGCAGGTGATGAAGTTTTACTTTCTACATGTAATGTTATGTCTAATTAACAGTGGTTGATTGACTCAGGTTGCTCGTATCATATGACTCCTCATGAGAAATGATTCTCCACATATGAGAAATATGATGGAGGTAATGTTTACCTTGGGGACAACTCTACATATCTGATTGTTGGCTAGGGAAAGGTACAATTGTGTTTTACTGATAGGAGGATTAAAACCCTCCCTGGTGTTTTACATATTCCTGGATTGGCTAGAATCATATCTCTATTTCGAAGTTGAATGATTCAAGAATGCATGTAACATTTAATAAGCATGGTTGCAGATTGGTGAGAGGGAGCTTGGTGGTAGCCAGGGGAACAAGGATGGGAACTCTGTTTAGACTTGAGACCACTACAGTTTGTAGATCCACTAACTAAAACTGCTGAAAATACATGTATGTTGTGGCACTACAAATTGGGCCACACAAGTGAAAATGTTTTAAAAACAATTATGAATAAAAAGTTGTTTAATGGTTTCTCCTATTCTGATGAGCACTTTGATTTCAGTGAGCATTGTGTGTTTGGTAAACAGAACATAAATTATTTTCCTTTAGTAAGCAATAAAGCTAAAAAGAAATTAGAAATTATTCATTCAAATATGTTTAGACTTGTGGATAATGATTCTATTGGAAAATCTTGTTATTTCGTTACTTTCATTGATAATGTATCCAGTTTCACATGGATTTATTTTATGAAGCATAAATCTGAAGTTTTCACTAAGTTTAAGGGATTTAAAGTCTTAATAGAGAACCAATCAGGACTTCAGATAAAAATATTAATATCTGACAATGGAGGGAAATATTACTCTAAGGAATTTGATGAGTTTTGTAAGCATCCAAATATCATAAGACAAAAGACAACTCCATATACACCACAACAAAATGGTGATGCAGAAAGGATGAACTGAACAATAATGGAAAGAGCCAGAAGCATGTTAAGTGATGCACAGTTGGATAAATGCTTTTGACCAGAAGCTGTGAGTACTGCTTGTTACTTGTTAAACATATCTCCTTGTAAGGCTCTTGATTCAACACCTTATGAAGTGTGGACAGGTAAGAAACCTTTTGTTTCACATTTAAGGGTTTTTGGCTATGAGGCTTTTGTTCATGTGCCTAAGGAAAAGCGATCTAAGTTGGATCCAAAAGCACATAAATGCATCTTCATTGGATATGGTGAAAATGTAAAAGGTTATAAGCTTTGGGATCCTCTAACCAAAAAAGTTATCTTTTCTAGAGATTTGATTTTCAGGGAACTTAGAGCTATTTCTGATCCTGTATAGCCAGAAGAAAAAGAAAGTAAGAGGATAGTGCATTTTGATTTACAGCAAGAAAATGCACATCAGGAAGAACAAAATGATGGATTAGGAGATGGAGAAGAAGAAAAAGAGTCAAGTGAAAGTTCAGATGAGGAAGACTCTGTTGTTACAAAAGAAGTTGAGCATACAGAAGAACATGAGGAAGAAGCTCTTACCCCACCTTTGAGAAGATCCACAAGACAACATAACCCAATTGATAGGTATAGCCCACCAGATTTCATTGTGTATTTTTTTTAATTGAGTTCTGACGATGAATCTAGATCCTAAGGGGAAGCTATTCATGAAGATGATAGTGAGTCTTGCCAGCTAGCCATGCAGGAGGAGATGATGGCTTTAGACTCATGTGACACCTGGGATCTTGTACGTTTGCCCAAAGGAAGAAAGGCCATAGGATGTAAGTGGGTCTTCATGAAGAAGTTTGGAGCAGACGATTCATTACAGAAGTACAAGGCTAGACTGATAGCCAAGGCTACCCCCAGAGAGAGGGAGTCGATTTCAATGAAATTTTCTCTCTTGTTGCTAAATTATCTTCTATTAGATGTCTTTTATTCATCGTTGCAGTTTATGATTTTGAAATTGAGCAAATAGATGTTAAGACTGTATTTTTGCATGGAGATCTGGAAGAAGAATTTTATATGCAATAGCTTACAGGTTTTGAGGTAAAAGGGAAGCAACAATGGGTATGCAAGTTAAAAAGGTCTCTTTATAGTTTAAAATAGTCTCCCCGAATGTGGTATCAAAAGTTTGACTCATTTGTTTTGAAATTGGGTTTTGGAAGAAGCAAAGATCACTATGTATACATTAGATGTATTGATGATCATGTATCGATTGTTGCCTTGTATGTGAATGATATGTTATTTTTCAGTAACACTAAGGGTATGATCAGTGAGTTGAAAGCTCAACTTTCAGGCGCATTTGAGATGAAGTATCTAGGAGCAGCCAAGTTATTGTGGGGATGGAAATCAAAACAGACCTGTTGTGACCAAATCACACATCACCCCATTAGGAATAGGGACCCCCTTTTTTTTTGAGCTCTGTGCTTTCAATGAGATTTTAATGATATCCTGGGTATCTTCCTCTGCCGATCCGGTAGTGATTTCCTCTTCTATGATCTTTGGTTCATGATTAGGAGGCAGATGAACTTGCAGGGATGAAGAATTGTGATCAAATCCCATCTAGATAATGAATGTTGAGATCAATCTTGAAGTATGTTTGAGACCCTGAAAAGACTAAGTCTGGAGCCTGAAATCCTGAAAATCCTAAAAAAATGGCTAAGTCTGAACGCTGGTGAATCCTCCAAATTCTAGATTTTGCATGTTAAATCCAGTGGATTCGAGACCTATCTCAAACATCCTGAAAGGTATATTGAAAAATATTTAAAGTATAATCTCTCAACTTATACTTAAATATATTTTTTAATATACCTTTACCCTCGCGACCCTGAAAAATGCCTGACTCTTCTAGAGGATTCAAAAAGCTCATCTAGTGCGACGGGGCATCTAAGTGGCGCAAAATCGCGATGAAAGGGCGCTTTTCAATTACAAGATAAGCATGAGGATTTCAGTTGATCAACCAATGTGCCCATCTAAAGCATGAAGGGAGACGAAAATGTTAAAGGATTTTCAAGTCTTGAAGTGATGCGATTTCAAAAGATTTTCATGCCTTTGAGTAATGCGAATTCCAGAGGACTCCAAAATACTTAACTAATGCGAAAATCAAAAGCCAAGTCTTGGAGCGAATTAAAGATGATAAGTGTCCAGAGGAATTTGAAACCCTCATCCAAAACGACCTAAGGAGGAAGGATCTAGTTGAGATTTATTATACATTAAAGGCGAAATCTCAGAGGATCTCCAATCCCTCATCTAATGCGACTTCATGAAGGAAGATTCCAGGCGCTTCAAAGGGGATACATCACAAGGTTTAAGTCAATTTTCAAGAGATTCTAAGGTGATGATCTAGTGCGCCAAAGAGGTTTCAATATAAAGTTCAGAGGATCCTTATCTAAGGCGAAATCTCAGAAGATTCTCCATACCTCATCCAATGCACCATACAAGGAGGAAAGTGAAAGTGTCCTAGACATCCAAGGTCAAGTCTTCAAGGCGAGTTTAGAAGATTTCAAAGTTCTATCCCAAGCGCCAACATCATGCATGATTCGCTAAAGGTAAAGTTCACCTAATGCACCTAAGTTTTGAAGTCTCTAACATAGTCAACCAATGTGCCACTTCAAGGACCCTTTATCAATATGCTAAAAGGAAGAAATCAAAGGAGGTAACCGATGCACCACACATAAGGAAGAATGAGGTTTGCTTTTGGAGATCTCAAATTACCTATCCAATGCGCTTAACCTAGGAGCTGATCCATTATGCAAAGGTAAGAAGAATTTAAGTTGCCCATCCAATGCGCTAAAGGTGGAAGAAGGTAGAATATTTCAAAAAACACTAACTTGAGGAGGATCTTGTCACCTTGAAGTGATGCGCCACTCCCTTGCAAATGAAAACAAGATTCAAACCAAAGCAATTTGAAAGAGGTTTTGAGAGGATTCTCCATTCCTCATCCAATGCGCTCAAAAGAAGAGGATTTCCAAACCCTCATCCAACGCGCCTAAAGCCTAGAGGGTTATGAAGGGAGATCAAGGTATTTTCGATCACCTCAAGAAGACTTCAACATGCTCATCTAATGCGAAATGCTAGCAGAAATCAAAAACTTCATCCAAAGCGCCTAAGGAATGAGGATTTTGAAGGTGTGATCTAATGCGAAGAATCAAGAATCAAGTCTTAAAGTGAAATTTTAAAAGGCAAGAGGATCTTAATCCTTCATCCAATGCGACTTGTAGAGGAGAAAAATAGTGGAGTTTTAAAAGGAAAATTTTAGGAAGAGTTGAAATCCTTCAACCAGTGCGCCCTTCTAGAAGACCTTCAAGACCTTGACTAGTGTGCTAGATCTAGAAGAATTTGAATACTCCATCCAAGGGGAAGTTGAGAACATTTTGAGAGATTGAGTTTCGAAAGGAATTCATCATGCTTCATCGTTAGTCCAACAAGAAGATCTCCAAACACTTATCTAGAAGCACTCAACCTAGAAGATCGTGGAAACCCCATCCAATGCGCCAATCAAAGGAAAGTTTATAAACATTTAATTGTTTTTGCCTTGAAAATTGTGGAAATTGCATTATTAAATGAAGATCAATCAAAATTAAATGTTTTTCACTATATTAAAGAGGGTCGGCCTAGGTATGAAGTAAAGTTTTAAGGCAAATTCTATATATATATACCTCCTCTCCTTTTCATTTTTCTCATTTTTAAGGAGCAAAATTACTTTGCAAGAGCAGATTTGTCTTCAAGGAGCAGCAACAAGAAGGTTTTATAAAAGTACAAATTTGATTTTGTCAATCCAAGCAAGTGTTGGATCAGATTTCAAGGTATCAATTTAAGGCAGCTTATCAAGTAAGTCTGATTTGAATATTTTCTGATCTGATTTTCTTCTTTTTTCTTCTTTAGATGCATTAAAATTGTTCAAGTGTTGGTAAAACTTAAAGAGGATAAATGGATTTTGATAGATTCCTTGAGTCTAGATAGTAATATTTCATAATTTATAAAGGAAAACTTCATAATTTAATGCACTAAAGTAGCTGAAATAGAGTCTAAGTTGTGTTTGAAATTACTTATTGGCGTCAAGTTTGCAGGACCATGGCAATGACTTCCAAGGAGCGACAAGCGAAGATCCGGATGGATGCTAAGGGGAAAATTCCCGAATCAAAGCTCGTTTCAAGGTGGACAAATGTAGGAGACACGAATATGGGCAACAGCAACTTGGAAGATATCAAGTCAGTCCTTGAGGAACCCAACGGAGGTAGTCTTACTCGAGCCATCATGAGGAGTGGAGCCATTGAAGCTGCTTGGTTTCCGCCAGCTTTGCCATGTTCAGAGATGATCATTGAATGCGTCAAGAAGTATGATGTAGATACAAGACAAATTACAGCCAAAGATGGAACAATATTAGCTTATTTGCAAAAGGAGGTAGTTGGAGAGACTTTCAACATTCCAACTAGAGAGAGAATGATAAGTATTTCGATACAACAAGGTCAGCAGGAATACGATGTTGATTCAAAGACAAAGTTGCAGGAAATAAGGAGAGAATGGATGGCCAATCCAGCTATGAAGTTCAATATGAATAATCCTCCACAGTTTCACAAGTCAGATTTTCATCCTGAAATTGGATACTTGATTATGTTTCTAAATAGAATGACAGGAATGCCGCAATCTGCTACCTTTCAGCCTTGGATGTACTCTTTCATCAAGTCAGTTCTCAAAGGGAAGATGATTGATTGGGCTGGACTTATCAGTCAGAGTATACATGAGCAGTTCATCAATTTTGCTAAGACCAAGACTTGTTATATGAGTTCCTATGTGGTATACCTTCTCGCAAGAAATGAAGTCTATTCAGGTTTGACCAAAAGAGGAGAAGTCGGCATTGGGCCTAATAAGTACTTATCGCATCAGTGTTATCCTCAGTTACACCTCAAGAGTATCAATCATTATACAAGGTTCAATGATACGTTTGCTATGTTCATAATGAAGAAACTAAGAGGAGAATTTCATAAAAGGTTGTCTAATGCAGCGAGAGAGTTCATTTCAGCATATGGACACTGGTATACTCAGCATGAAAGGTACACTTACCTAAGGATCCAAGGGTTTACATCATATCCATACAGATTACCAAGATATCCAACCAACAGGATGGTAATGTTAGAGGTTACAAGGCAACTCCTAGAACTCATCCGGTTGCAAAAGTTGAAGAAGAAAGGAGGGATTCAGTTTCCACTTCTTCTTGGACAAAATCTGGAGTGTCCATCATTGTCAGCAGCTGAATATTCTGAGATAGAGCTTCAGGCATATCATTTGCAAACTCATGGCACCAAGAGGCTTAACTTTGATCCTTTTCAAGTTTGCTGGAAATATAACAGAGAATTTACGCATGTCAAGCAGTTGGAAGACCACTGGGCCAGTGCCCAAGATGAAGATGATCTCCGAACACTTCAAAGTTCGAGACTCACCTGGGATTTAGTTAGAGCTTCCAAAGTATTCAAGATACCAGATCAGTTCACTGAAGATGATACTATGTTGATAGATGAATTTGATAAGATAAAGGATTTGCCTTATACAGTTGATTGGTCAAAAAAGGATGTGTCCGAAGAAGAATTGATAAAGCCAGTTTTGGCCATGACACAAGTATGTATAAATCAACTATTGCAAGAGATGAATGATGAAGGCCGAGTTCTTACTTACAATAAGATGGATGAAGGAGAACCAGGACAGCATAGTACACATAGCAAACCACAACACAGTGGAAATGATCAAAGTGATAATCTAGCTAGAAAAAGGAAAAGACCTAGTCAAGATCAAGGAGAATCAAGCCGGAGACCTCGAAAGAAGAATAATCTATCTACTTCATCTAATCCACAAGAAGGTGCTTCAGTTGTTCAGAATCCAATACAAGAGATAGAAGTTATAGAAGAAGTTGCCTTGATTCCATCTGAGGAGATTCAGTCAAGTCCCACTGTCATAATGGAGGAAAATGATGATCTTAATCAAGATGAAGTAGGTCAAGCAGAATCTGATGAGGAAGTAGCTCGTGTACAACACAGTCAAGTTCAAAGACAGCAAGATCTTTCTGCTTTCCCACCTTGGTTGAGGCAAAGGATTGAGGAAAGTACAATTGTAGAAACTTATCGGCCTGCTCCAATCGAGGAATTGCTTGTAAATGCACAGAAGGGTAATCAGAAGAAGAAAGCAACAGTCTTTTCCAAAATCACTCAAGATTCTGCTGGAAATAGAGAGGTACATATAGCTGTTCCTAGAATTGACAAGGAGTTAGAAGATATGGCCCCTGAGGATTACAATATGACTACTATTGGCATGGGTCCAATCACAAGGGAACAGGTAGAGGAGGAACTACAAGAGTCAGTGAATAGTGTAAGAAGCATGTTGAAGCAAGAAAGAGAAGCTAGGTTAAAGGTTGAACAAGATTTTAATACATTGAAGTACTACATTCAGCAAGTCATGCAGCCTATCCAACAGAAGGAAGTTACTCCAATTCCTTCGTCTATTCTTCCACAAGAAACAGTATCCCAAGTTGAAAACATGAGAACTTCGTCTCAAGTGATGAAAGGATGGATAGAAAAGACAGAAGAGAAGACATATACTCACCTTGAAGAAATTGTGCAAGTGTATGATAGAGTCATTAATCTTAAGGATCGAGTTCAAGCTTTGTTAAGAAATTGTGCTGAGTTCAAACCGATCAAGGAGCAATACATGCCACAGCTCAAGAGTTTAATGGAAGCTCCATTAGAGGACCTAATTCATGATAAGGTGATTGATAGAGATACTCCACATGACTTCATCACTTAGTATTTCTCCTTTCACAAAAAGGGGCAACTGGTTGATAAAATTGAAGTAAATATGTCCAGAATAAGAAGTGTTCTTCTAAGAACAGAAAATCATATATACACTGCTTTGACAACAATATGTAATCCTTATGGAAATGTTACTATTGAAAACATGAAGCAACAAGTTAAGGCATTCTACTTTCAGTATGATGGACTTGATGAGGGTCAGCTGGATAGTATATTCACACTTGCATTTCGTCTTGGAGAAAATAAGTCTTGGATAAATGACTGGGAGAAGACACTTGGCGTCTATGAGTCAGATGTGGCAGTGGCAGAAGGATCCATTAATGCGGCGACAAGTGTACCAATGGAGGATATTGTTCAAATTGTGTCTAGATTCATTGTATCTCATAGTACTACTACATAGAGGGCACTGATGTGGCTTCCTTATCTTCTTGGAGAGCGTGCCTTTGTTCCCTCCTTCATAGCTTCTTTCATTTAATAAAGTGAGCTTCTTTCATTTAATAAAGGAGAGTTTGTTACAACTACTTGTGATGTGGCTTGATCTGGTCCATTGGCTTGGTCGACCGATCTTGACCCTTCATTCTTCTAAGGTCTATAAAAGGGCTCCCATTGCTCTCATTTGTAACGGTTGAAATTCTGAAATTGTTGCAAGAGCTCTCTGAGATAATAAAAGATTCATTGCTTTGGTGATTCTATTTGTTTTTCCTGAGTGTTGCATGGTTTCAATTTTCAAACGAACATTAAGTTATAAGTTTTTTTTTTTTTTTTGAGTTTATGTTAGTTAATGAAAGGTTTCGTTATTGCTTTGTGGTGAAATCAGTAAGTTCATACCATTTGTAGTCTGCGGCTTGTGGATTGCAGTGCATGGTTAGTCTGAACAATTGAACATCAATTTGATCTTTATGCTTGTTGAATCTTTCATGAGCATAACCGATTTAAACATCTTGTACACCTTTGAAGATTGCACCTATCTTGTGTAGTTGTTTGTCTTGGCGAAACAGGATCTGGTTTGATTTCACCTCAAGTAGTAATCATCCTTGCATTTAGGATTAGATTAGTGATTCTAAACCTTATACCTTTTGTCTTTTTTTTTACCATTCAGTTAGAATTAGGATCAAAAACCTCAATTGCTAAATCATACGCTATCAATTGCAGTACTTAGACTCTCTAGTAGCCCCTTCCATAATCATTGAAATAATCAGTTACTTGAACAATTGCGTAAGTCCCTTTGTGTTAAACAGCAAAATCATACTTAGTCGCTGAGCTCTCTTACCAAAATAATCAGAAGGAACCTTGGAGTCATCTCGTTTGATCACCTAGTTCAGCATTCGAGAGACTTTGCTCAAGAGGGAGTCAGATACTCAGTATTTCACTCTAATTGTTGACTTGTCGAAAAACAATCATCAACAAGACCGAGTAAACAGTAAGCTTTGGTTATCCCAGAGTAAATATGTTGATACTATTCTAAATATATTTAATATGCAGGATTGCAATCCAGTTAAAATTCCTTTACTGGTTGGTACTAAGCTTTCATTAGATATGTGTCCTAAGAATGAAGATGATTTAGTGGATATGTCTAATGTGCCATATGCTAGTGTTGTTAGAAGTTTGATGTATGCAATGGTTTGCACTAGACCAGATATTGCCCAAGCAGTGGGAGTTTTGAGTAGGTTTATGTCTAACCCTAGTAGACAACATTGGAAATATGCAAAGAGGGCGCTAAGATATTAGCATGGTACTTTTGATTACTATTTGGTTTATTCTGGTACCAACAGTGTCGATAAGACATTGGACATATAGGGTTTTGTTGATACAGATTAGGGAGGTGACTTGGATAGTCAAAGGTCCACTAGTAGTTGTGTTTACTTTGCTTGGCGGAGCTGTGAGTTGAATGAGTAATAAGCAGCCCATCGTTGCTTTATCCACCACCGAAGCAAAGTATATGGTTGCTACTCATGTCTCTAAGGAGGCAGTTTGGCTACAGAGATTGTGTACAAGTATTGGTTTTGATTGCAAGATTATTCAAATTAGTTGTGATAGCCAAAGTGTAATATGTTTGGCCAAGAACCCCATGTATCATGCACGGACTAAGCATGTGGATATTCAATACCGTTTTGTTCGTGAAATGATTGTTAATGGTCGAATTGAGCTGAAGAAGGTTGACACTTAGGAGAATGTTGCAGATTCACTTACTAAACCTATGGGCACAGAAAAGTTTACGTGGTCCAGGAAGGCCATGGGCCTTGTTCCTAGTACTTAGTTGTTTTATGTTTTCCTATGGATGTATTTATAATGTATGATGTCAAGTGGGAGAATGTTAGGATTAAGGTGCCATCCACCTTGTAAATCTTATGTTTTTAATTACTCCTAATATTGTTTATAAATCATTCATAAGGAATGAAGTATTCTCCAAGTAGTGATCTTGTTTCAACCACATGTTTGATCTCAGTACCTGCAGGATCCAAGAAGCTCATCCACTCAGTAGGGGATCCGGAGGCCACACGCCCACTGCCCCGAAAGCCACATTTTATATATATATTCTCATTGTAAATCTAGACCGTTCATAATTAGGTCACAAATATGACAGTAAAGGTTATGTTGGTTTTTCTTGCCCTAAAAGGCAACCCCTTTATGAGGATATTGTATTACGGCTATGTAGTGGTAGAGAGTCGAGACCAAAAACGGGTATTGCTAGATTGAACACTGAAGAGGAGGTTGTTAGTGATGTATTGTAAACTCTATTGAAGTTAATACAGATTGTGCATCTCTTCTTGTGTGGAGTTTTTTCCCGAAAGGGTTTCTCCACGTAAACATTGTGTTATGTGTTCAGTTCTTCTATTCCTTTATTTCTTTGTATTGCTAATTTGATTTCCTATAATCTCCATTCGGTTCTGCACTAGATTAATAGTTACAGTTGTAATCAAATATCCATTCTATAGTTGTTCACCTTCATTTCTAACACAATCTTTGTCTAATGAGTTAGTTTTCTACATAATAAGGATTTGAAATTGATTAGGTAAAACATCATTGCAAAGTTTTCTACATAATAAGGATTTGAAATTGATTAGGTAAAACATCATTGCAATATCCATTTAATTTTATTGAGTAAATCTGTACTTACCTCTAGGACCTCATAGTTAAGGAATTTTTCCTTTGAAAACCATAAGAATTTCCATTATGAGCATATCAATACTAGGTTTCTCCTTGTCCACTTTATTATGGTTTTGAATCTACATTTCTAAGGGAAATTGGTGGTAAGACGCGCTAGTAACAGAAAATTTGGTATCCTTACACTAATTGGATCCGATTTACCTGCAAATCTTCGTCATTTCAAGTGAACCATCCTTTGATTGAACCTTAAGGAAACCCCTCGTGGCCTAGCAAAACCTGAAAAGTAGATGAGAAGAGCCTCTCTTGTTAAAGGCCTGAATCTCATTGATTTATGTTTAGGATTTTTTGCATTTGTGGTGTGCTCACACCCAAGAGTGCATCCTTCTGTGAAAATCTAGGAAATCAAGGCTGAGAGATCAGATCAACAATAGAGTACAATCATAGTTTGAAAACTCAAACTCAGCAGCCCAAAATTTTGACTTGGCCTTAGGACTTGGCAAAAACTTCCAAAAAAAAACTACATAATTAAACTTAAATCAAGGCATGAGATGCACAAAGAATGAATTTAGAAAACACATAAGTTTATTTTGATTAATTTGTCATTTTAAAGATTACATATGTCATGTGACCCTCAAACACTAAAATTCAAAATTTCAAACATTGTATACTTGTTTAATAGGCAATTACAATTTCAATGACAATTAAATCCACATCTGCAACAATTCAATTTGAATATAGATTGATGTCATCCAAGTCGATGGCATCATGGACTCCTTCCCTCCACCTTTTTGGTTTGAAAGTGAAGGTTGTATTGGACAAAGATAAAGTCATTAAGGTGCTCTTGGTACAACTTGTTTTTCTTCTTGTAGAGAATGCCCTCGAATAGGTTCCAACTACCCTCACACCCAAAAGCACTATAGGGCTGGGACAAAACACGAATGATTACCCTCTAAAGATTATGTGTTCCAGCACCAAAAAATCTCCCCCCACAAATCTACAGACAGTACATTTAAAAAATTATAAGTAAAATTTTCTAGTATTATGTTAAAATTGTATTTATCAAAGAAGTGTATGATTAACGAACTCGTTTTTTTTACCTAGTTGTTGGATTGACCTCCTTCAAATGCATAAAGGTGAAGGAAAGAGCCTCCCCTCTACACTCTTGTAGATCTCCAACTCATCTAAAATTTTGTCTCTAAGGTCTTCACACAATGTTATCCTCTCTATGCATGTAACAATTAATAAATCCCATCATGATCTCCTAATTAGCCTTAAACATAACATAGAAGAAAATATACGGTTTAGGTAGTAACCCATAGTAGATATTGGCTGGTGGAGTTGGTTCATTCATTAACGATCAATGATGCGCCAAATGATTTCAAATTTTCTCGTTATTCCCACCATAATAATGCAATATGGCTTCCTTGGCCTTATCCATAGCCTCATATAGATAACCCATCAACATTTTATCCCCATCGACCAAACAAAGAACCTTGACCAAAGGCTCTATCACTTAAAATTTTGAAAATTAAAATTAATAAAAAATTAAAAACAATAACAAAATGTAATGTCCCTAACGGAACTGTTAGCACAATTTCACCAAATTTTCAAAATCAACACAAATCCAAGCTCTTTCTAATCACTAAAATCCTAATGCGGGTAAGGTGAGTCTACAGAAACTGGGGTGTGGGCATTAAACCAACTAATGCAACTCACTGGCGGCAAGCTACACAATTTACAATCAATGCCAAATTGGTAGATAGCATAGATGCAAGACTCGCCATTTACTCACCGAGTTTTGAAAAACTCGTGAGTTTTTTCAGGCCGCAAGTATTACAAGCAAAAACTCGCCAAAAAAAAACTAGAGTTTTTCGGAAAAACTCGCGAGTCCGTGCCAAAAACTCGGCCTGCGTGAAAAGTGCGATTTCGGCGGCGTTTAAAGGTATTTTGTGACTCATTTTTGGTCATTCTACTTGCTCCAAATGAGAAAAAAAACCTCTCCCAAGCATTTTACACCTATTTGCAGCAATTTGCCGTCGACCAAACAAGATTTGAGGCGGATTCGAATCGAATTCGAAAGGCAAATCAAATTTCCAGGTAGGTTTTTGTTTTTTTCTTTCTCTTTCTTTTTTTGAAATTTCTTCTTCATTTTTGAAGCATCTAAGTTTATAAAACATCATGAATGTAGTATAAATGGATTTGTATTGATCAAAACAAGATTTATATTCATAAAAACAAGATTCATCACTGTTTTGTTTGCATTTTTTCTGATTTTTTCATTTTTTTCACATTTTTTTCATTTTTTTTCATTTTTCTTCATTCTTCTTATTTCAATCTAATTTTTTTTTTGAAGAAAATGTTTAAGTCTTAGATTAGTTTGCATTTTTAGTAATTTAGAGTAATTTTTTTATTTCTTCATTGTTTTCATATTTTTTCCAAACCCTAGTTAATTTTTTTTTTGTTGAATCCATTTTTTTTGGAAAAAATGTTTAACTTTAGAATTTTACGTTAGTTTAAATTTAATCTATCAAGTAGAAATCTAATTTAGGTTGTTTTTTAATTTTCTATCAAAAAACTAACAACTTGTGCTTTCTCTTTGTATGTGCAGGTTAATTTATAATGGCAGATAGAAATGCTTCTATATCCGGTTCAACCTCAGGCCCTGTTGCATTATCATCATTTGTAGGCAAACGTCCTCCAGAAGCTAGAGATCCTACGTGGAAATATGCCTATCTAAGACCGTACCCTGGCTCAATTTTTTGCATCCAATGCGAAAACGTATACCGTGGAGGCATTAACCGCCTCAAATACCATCTTGCAGGCATCAATCGTCGTGATGCGAAGGCCTGTACTAAAACCACAGAAGAAATAAAAAAACAAATGAATGCCATACTTGCAGCCGCAGAAGAAAGAAAATTACAAAGGGAGAAGGCAAAGGCAACCATGCAAGCATCCATAGCTTCTTCTCAAGGTGCTCCAGTCAACCTTGAGTCGGATGATGATGCACTTCAAGGCATAGTGGTCTCTCTTCATGGTCCACGTAACCGAAGGCAACCCACCACCATTGCAAGCCCTTCATCTACTTCCAATAGAGCACCAGGATCAGCACCTACACGCACAGTAGATAGTTTTTTTGTGCCTAGAAACACACTTGGATCACAAACTTCCTTAGAGGCAACTGGGTGGAATAAGGAGGTGCATGACCATGCATACATTGCTTGTGCCGATTTTTGGTATTTCAACAACATCCCTTTCAATGTGGCAAATTCTCCTTATTGGCATAATTTGGTTACTGCACTGACGGTTGCAGGAAAGGGATTCAAGGCACCTTCTCACACAGAATTGAGTGGGAGGTTAGTTAATTTAATCTTTTAGGTTTTAAGTTTTTGATAAATTTATGTTCTTTAATTTATAGAAATTTATGATGAATTTAAGCTATTTTTTGTTTACAAACAAAATTTGTGTACTTAATTTCACTTTGTACTTGTAGGTTGCTTAGAAATGCAAGAGATAGGGCAAGGGCAGTGGTGGAAGACCAAAGAAATGAATGGAAAAAATATGGCTGCTCTATTCTTTCCGATGGGTGGACGGATGGTAAAAACCGCACCATCATTAATTTTTTGGTAGCTTGCAAGAATGAAGTGGTGTTCTTGAAATCAGTGGATGCCTCCAACATAGTGAAAAATGCAAAAAAATTGGCTAAAATGTTGGAGCAAGTTTGCATGGAGGTTGGGATTGAAAATGTTGTGCAAATAATTACTGACAATGTAGCAGCATATGTGGCAGCTGGTAGAATCCTCCAAGAGAGACACCACACAATTTTTTGGACACCTTGTGCAGCACATGTCCTTGACCTTCTTTTGGAGGACATAGGCAAGCTTGATTGGGTCACACCGATTGTAGAGGATGCAAGGAGGATCACAAAATTTATCTACAATCACCCTTGGGTTCTTCACATGATGAGGGATTACACCCAAGAGAAAGAGTTGGTGAGATCCGGTGTGACAAGGTTTGCAACGGTTTTCTTAACGTTGCAAAGCATTCTTGGTGCATTGGCGGCTTTGAAACAAATGTTTGTGTGCCCAAAATGGACAGAATCATCTTATGCGAAGAAGCCAGAAGGAGACAAGGTTGCATGCATTATCTTCGACAAAGTATTTCTAGAAAGAGCTACAGAGATTGTGAAGGTAACTTCAAAACTTCGAATTTAAATTCAAATCGAATATTTATTTATTTTTAATATGTCTTTCATTGTAAATTAGTAACTTTAATATTTTTGCATTTTTATATTGTAGGTGTCGGAGCCCTTGGTTAGAGTCCTCCGCCTGGTAGATGGAGATAAAACCCCAATGGGGTATCTTTATGAGGCCATGGATAGGGCCAAGGAAGCTATAAGAATTTATTATAAGGGGGACAGCCTCAAATTTGATCCCATATGGGAGATTATTGATAGGAGATGGAACAATCAACTCCACCAAACCATCCATGCAGCAGGTACTTTTTGAACCCCCGTTTCTTCCATTCAGGCACCTTCTCAGATCCTACTGGAGAGGTTATGGAGGGCCTCACTTCTTGCATTCAAAGGATGACACCCCAGGCTGAGGTGGCAGACCTCATTGTTGATGAATTGCAAGCTTATAGGGAAAGAAGGGGTAGGCTCTTTTCTTCAGACCTGGCTACACGAGCAATAAACAATCAGTCACCAGGTATAAAATTTCAAATTTACAAGTTACAAACTTACAAGTTACAACTATTGATAATTTGATATTTAATATGTTTTGAACTTTTCACGTTCCTTTCTAAGTTTCTAACTCTTCAATATTTTTTTTTGTAGAGGTTTGGTGGACAAATTGGGGTGGAAATACCCCAAATCTCCAGAGATTTGCCCTCCGTGTCTTATGCCAACCATGTAGTTCATCCAATTGTGAGCGCAACTGGAGCTTATTTCAAGCCATCCACACAAAGAAGAGGAACAAGCTAGCTCAGAAACGCCTCAATGACCTTGTCTATGTGCAATATAATCTTCGGCTGCGCACAAAAAGGGTAGAGGAAATATTAGATGATCCAATTGATTTGGATGAGATAGATCCTTACAGTGATTGGACAGGGCAGGATGAGCAGCCTTCATTGTTTTCTGAGGATGAGATCTATGATTTGAAGAGACAGGCAATGGAGGAGGGGGTTGCCGCTGGAATCGATGGATTGGGATTCTCATTGGATGACATTGAGGATGAGGATGAGGAGGATGAGGAGACATTGCCACCAGGACCACTACCAGTATCTACATCTAAGATGGAGGTTGAGCCACGGTTTGTCATGCCGAGGAGGGAGGAGCCACAGCAAATTCCTAGGACTAGACCTAGTTCTACCACTCCCCTAGTTTTCAGTAGACTTGGAAAGGGGAAGAGGAAGATGTAGTATTTTACTATTTAGTATTTACTTTTAGTTTTACAAAAACAATTTGCTATTTCCATTTTGTTTCAGACTATCAGTATCAGCGCATTCCTCATGAGGATGCCATTTTGTACCCAATTTACTTTGAAATCAATCAAATACAACTAGACTCAGCTTGTTTCTCATTTATTGACTTGTTGGATGCATCTAATCATTGAATTTTGCAAAAAAAATGTGTTTTTAATGAAATTTAAACAATTTTTTAAGTTGCCGAGTCGAATTTTTCGGGGCTTGGCGGGTTTTTGCTTTTGGTGAGTTTTTCAACTATGGTAGATAGTATGCAGATGATCAATGTCAAACTGACAAATTACAAAGACAAATCCGATCAAGTCAAACTGACAGATAACAAAAAGATCTGAATCAATGCCACATTGGCAATAATGAAATGCAAATACTAAAATGGGATTTGGCCGTAAACCTTCCAGAATCCACTTACAATATCAAACGCAATTTCAATCTGGCAGTAGCACATTCCAGACTTTACAACCAAACATTACTGCAAACTTTAATAGTTATTTCTGATTTTTGTAACAACATCTTGCAGAATTATTAAAATCAGCAAATATATATCTAGAAAAAACAGCCAATGATGATTTGAGGATGAATGGTGATGGAGGAATGATAATACCGTGTTAAAACTGTTGGATGGCCACTGATGCAATGCAAATCAAACCTAGGAATGATTATTTCAATCCACAATATCTTCCTTTCTATCTCAATTTGGAGCGGTTGAATAGGAAACCAAGCTGAAAACAGACATTAACAAACTCTTTGACAGCAATAAACTTGATCAGAAATATGCACGACCCACTAGTCTACTGAAAGCTATCCTTCCAGAACAGTATGGCCCTCTCAACTGCTGAAACCTCCCCTAAAATTGTACAGCTGCCTCTATAGATTGTCCAACCGGGAATAGGCTGGAGTTTGGCCTTCATAACCAACTGCGACTTACTTATGAAGCCTCACTCCCCTTTGTGAAGTGTATAGCCTGACCAAGGGCAGCAAACAAGTACGGCCAGGTTCGAATGGAATGGTACGGCTTGCAACAGCGATATCATCTCTTTTCCAACAGATAAACCAATTAGATTTGCAAAGCAAATAATATTTTAGTCCTTCAAATTTGAAAATACAATCACACTAAAAATAAACTCACACAAATGAAACCAGAATACCACACCAAAAATTTATTTTATTTTCTAAATATTCCACACCACACAAACACTAGAAATCTCCACACCAAACTGAAAACTGGAAAGTACAATACAAATATCATCTCATTGGTAATCCTTGGATGGAATTACTCCATTGGACTGGAGAGTTTTCATTCTCAACTCCATTTGCCAATAGGGTTTTTGTCCTAGGGCAAAAAAAGAACACAAAGGCTCAATTTCGAAAACAAGGGTTTTTATATAAAATGGCAGAGAACTGCAAATGAACCCTCTCTCCCTTTTTATAGACTCTCGAGGGAATTAAAATAAAAATATTCACTTTTCCCACCCAAAAGCCTATTTTTTAATTTACCTTTGTAACTCTACCCCAAAATAATAAACATTGCTAAGAGTTATATAAAGCTTTATTATGCCCCATTTAGGCAACCTAGAAAATAATAATAAAATTATCTTTTACAACATTAGCAAAAATAATATTAAAACCACCTTTAATTATTATTTATTAAAATATTTCCCTAACCCAACCCATTAACTTACGAGAAATAAAAAATGGGCTAAGGGACCATGACGAACGATTAGGGCCAAAAAGGGGACACGACACAAAAAGAAAACAGCAAATACAAAATTCCTTCTAAAATGTAAGTTTTTCACTTACCTTGGATATCTCCTCTGCATTATTGCAAACACCTCATCAAAAACTATCTTCGCAACCTTCTTCCATTCCGACCTTTTGGAATATAAAAAGTCCAACAAAGAAATGCTCACAAACATCTCTTTGAGAGAAGGTAATACCCCTACAATGCTCTACAAAATGATAAATTTTGTGAAAAATTGTGTTACCCTTGATTGCACAAGCTCCTTGCCTTTGGCATGCTCTCTCATCAAGCCAAGACCCCAAGTATGGTTGTAGATAAAACTAGTAAGGTTTCTAGTGTTTTCAACGACATTTTTGACCCATCCAATCTTCTCAATGTCCTCGACTATTAAATTTAGGCAATGAGCAGCAGAAGGACTCAAAGAAATGGTGGGATGCCTCTCCTAAATAAATCTCCATGCAGCTACATATGCAAATGTATTGTCTATGACAATTTAGATAAAGACTCATCATAAATTGCACAAAGACTCATCATTCTTGGCCTTGTGTGAGGCATCTACGAACTCCAAGAACACCAATGTGCCAATTGAAGCCACTTTAAATTTTATTTTTATCAAGGTCGTGACCCTACTATCTATCCACCCATCCAATGAAATGTTGCAGCCCTTTTTCCACCATATTCTCCTTTGATATTTTACTATTAGCCATGTATTTTTGTTGGATTCCTCTAACAATAGGCCACTGAAATCACACAAAGTTGGTGTCTTAAACCACACACTGATAACGTTTCATGCGTTTACCAATACATCCCAACATGGGTTGTTCACCACATTAAATAACTTATATTATTGTAGTACCAAACATTTGCAGCTGCCATCCTCGCCTCATGGTATTTCTCTTAGTTCCAAGCAAAGGTTGTGTGCTTGGAACATTGCAAGGAACAAAGAAATTGGATGGGGAAATTAGATGGTGTGAATGCTCCTCAATTTGAGTGGAGGATCGCCAAATTCATAGGTCAAAAAGAGAATCTTCAAAGGATTCAAGGGTAGTTGTGGAATTCAGCATTGATGCAACCACTTTCCTCATCTTCATCCTTTCAAATTTATTCTCCTCATAACTAGAAATTAAGGCATTTATTTCTCTTTTCACTTCTTGTTCCACTTGGCTACACAATTGGACATCTCACCTAGTAATTCAAGCAAGCTGGTCTTTCAATGAATTCATACCTTCTTTCATATTAAACCCATAATCAAAGGTCATTAAGCCCTTGATCACACGTAATGTGCCAGGCTTCAATGTAGGGTCCTTTTGCCAACACCTTGTATTGCACACTGTATTGCACAAATAACTATGCAAATATCCAATCTTGATATATCCTTCAAATCACACTCCCAACCAGTCAACAATCCATTTGATCTACTGAGATTGCAATTGTTGAAGACAAAAATGATGAAAAACAAACAAGTTGGGCTTTTATCAACATCTGGTGTGTCATTTTTATTAGGCAAGTTTGTAGATGAAACTTGCCGAGTAACTCACAAGTTTCTTGCAGGAATCGACATGCAAGTTACCCAGACTGCAAAATAACTTGTGAACTTGGTGAGAAATTGCCGAGGTGTGAACTATGTGCATAGCATAGTTAGACAAAGATAGTAGGAAATACACTGCAATAAAGGCATCCCAGAGAGGGAATGGGTCCCTCCAAATCTAGAACTGCATATATCTGGAATGTAAATTAAAGGCCAACAACATTATCCTAGACCGGAAGTTGTCTTGTATGAGGCAAGGCACCCCACTTAAACCACAAACACTCCTTAATCTATGAGTCTCGCACTGGAACGTTGATATCCAAACACTAGTTGTAACTCGAGGGAGGATCCACAAGAAAGATGATATCTCATAAAGCAACAATGTCCTAGAAGGTACTTGGAGAAGACCATACGGTACCATTGCAATTCCAATGAGCAATGGAGATGCCATCCCCATCCACTAAGACCCGAGATTGCTGTCATGCAGACAGCCCGGTGCGTGACCAACCTTAAGGTAGGGAATCGCAAATAACAGATCTGCAGTCTCAGATAACAGTCCAATTGTTTTCCTTTCTGGCAGCAACAAGTTTAACACGAACATTCCAAAGCTCCTCCACCTGAAGTCGTGTGACATTTGCATTTAGATGGATTTTTGAGGGAGAGAGGAGTTTTTTTTGTAGCTCTAAGGGCTTGTTATCACTCTCAAGGAGATATTTATCAAGCCTAGAGAATCTTGCAAGAAGGTATGACTAGCTTGTAAGGGTTCAGCGGGCTTAGGGGGTCCAGGAAACTGGAGATTGAGCACTTTGGCTTGTCTGGCTCTTTCCTCATCGATTTTGACTTGGACATCCATTTCACAACAGGAGGGCATTTCTCACTCCTCCCTTAACCACATGAACCCATGAATTTTGTTCATCCACCTGATTTTTGATAGACTATTAATGAGTTGTTGTTTCTTCTTTAAGATGCTCATGTAGAATGAACAACTCTGATTGTTTGTTTTGAATTATGGAAATGGCCTCCTCAAGTTGCTGAAGATGTGGAGTGTTGGCATGGTAGGCATGAGATTGCTCAAGTATAGAGGTGCAATCCTATAAATCAGTAATGATACTGTCCTCTTGCAGTTGTTGTTGAAGTAGAATAAGTATTCAAAATTTGGAACCCAACTTCTCAACTTCAAAAATCCTGCTACAGAGCCTGCTACACTGGATTTTAGGTATCCTGGCAGTCCAAATTTCAACTGCTAAAAACTGGAGTGAACTGCTCCAGGTATATGCTGAAATGACTGCAAGCTATTAAACAAAGTTTTGAAGACCCAATAATGCTTAAGTAGTCACATGAAAACCTATTTATGTTAAGCTTGTAATATGTATTATATACTATTATCTTCCCCCCTGTCGACTGTAGAAACAGTAATATATGAAGTGAAACTTCAAACATCTGCAGATGCAGAAAATCCACCACAAACAAAGTACTCAGCTATTTATACTAATACAGAGTGTGTAAATTGGACCTAATGTACAAATGAACAAGTTGATTCCCATCACCATCCATCACAAAAAGCCAGAGTAGTCAAAAGTCCATCCATTAGAAGCTTCTTTAGACTCTTTATAACTATAATGTACTGTGGCACTGTAAACCTAAAATCATTGAAAATGAACTGATCTACCAACATCCCTCAGCCTGCAGTTTGTCATAATCAAATTATCTGCTTCATCAGCATCAATTGAGTTTGACTTTAAGCAAGCATTAGAGGTTAACAACTATAACTAGCTAGATTCACCTCTTACTAAATCAGCTATGAAAACTTCAATACAAATCATAAAGAAGAGGTGTACCTCCAAACAGAATGATCTCACATCAAAACGTTACCACCCATACACAGTCTGCATGTTTAAACTCTGAAATATAATAAAAATTATAACTCCACAAGAAACTGTGAAAAGATATAACTAATCAGTAATCACTATCAGAAAAATTATAACTTCTCTCAAATTGACACTAATTAAAAAAGATGCCCGTGCAAACATTTCAAAGAAATAAAGAAATTATATCAATGCCCACAAATAACCAAAATAGGTCAAAGGGACTCAGAAAGTACAATCAATTAGAAAATATAAGTACTAGGGTTTAAAGACCCTAGATTACAAAAAGCGACTAAATACAATGTACAGAACAAAGATGAACAGAAGCAAGAGTTGATAAAGCTAAAGTTGTTAAACCCCAAGTCATAAGACATGGTACAAGCTCACAAACATTTCAAAGAAATGTAATGTAATGTCCCCATTTTTGGGTTCCCTAGCAGTGCAGTTGTCATTGAATTTTTGGGTTTGTGTCAACTTGTTTAGAGGGGTAAATTGATGTTACCAGTGAACTCTGATGGTTTAGAGGAGTCATATGATGCTCTCAAATGTTATTTCCGGCTTCCGGTTTGCGCTCCAAGATTCTTGGAAGGAGCGGCTATTTATAGTAAGTCGGTTGGTTGGCTCCGTTTATCAGTATTCTTCATCAGGATCACTCCAGTGCAATCAGTTTTCGATTCTAATGCATTCCCGCGGTTTCCGAAAAATGGGTGTGTTAATGACTTTATATTAATTATTTTACTAAGGCTGCCAAATATTAGTTAAAATATTTATAACGCACCTTAGTATTATAGCTCATTGGAACCGGGATGAAATATTTTAAATTATGGATGCATTAAACCGGGGCCTTGTGTGTTAAATAATCATTATTTTAATAAAAAGGTCTTTTTCAAAGCAAAAGGGAAGTTTAATTTAAAAGTAAAATAAATCACTTTGTTTGGAGCAATAAGGTTTAATTATTTATAAAGTGATTTTTAATTATATTTTCCCCAAAGTTTCAATATGTGCTTATAAAAAAGGGAAATTGGGAAAGAAAGAGCTCATTCTTGACTTGTTATTTCACGAGAGTTTTCCATGAGAGCTGGAACTTGCAGGTTCAGCAAACCCTAGGACGAAAACCCTTGGGTCTTTGGCTTTGTGGGCAAAAACCCACTTGGTCAACCTTGGTGGATTCACACAGAGTTCACAGGTGCACTTATTTGGTTCAGATTTAAAGGTTTGGAACAGAGAAATGCATATGCATATATATATATATTTGCAGGTATTGTGTTTTGGCTTCCAGAGCATTTTGTTGATGATTTGAGAAGTTATGGCACACATTTTAATGCAGATTTTGTGAACGGCAGAGAACATATCTTTAGTTGCAGATTTGAGGTGAGCTTTGTGGAGTTTTGGAGCTGTTTATGCAGGATGTACATTCTCAGCCATAGTCGTACATCCTTGAGCAAGATATATGCAAGTTTTGAATGAGTTTCTACTTGAAACCTTGGCGTAGAGGGAATATTATCATCTGCAGATCATAGCAGAGGGTTTATGAGGGATTTATGACTATTTGGAGGGTCGTACTTCTCTACATCAGCATCTTAACTAGGTCATATAATTGCAGCTAAGGACGTGAGTTCCCAGAGACTCCAATGCCTATCTTTTGGGTCAGTTCTTGCTTGTACTTGGGGCACCATAACATTGGTATTGCATTTGTATTGATTGCAAAGAGAAAGATTCAGAGACTTAAGCAAACTAAGCATATTTTGTATTACACCATTGCTGGTCCATGTACAACGAACATGCAAAGTTGAAGTAATGCAAATGGGTATGCTTCTATAATTCATTTTGAATAATTTTATGAATTGGGTCATTGTTATTTTGTGCATATCTATTATAGTTTTCCTGGGTATTGTTGGATGCATCGTTTTCATTGTTATATTGCAAAAACAATCACACGCAAAAACACAACAAACCCTAAAACCAATCAGCAGGACAAAAAACAAAAAAAATATTGGCATAAAACCCTACTAGGACAAGGGATATTATAGTGGTATCAGAGCTAGTGATCTTGCCATCTTGTTTGGGTTGCTACTCACTTTCTTGTAGATCTTCAAGTGTTGGACAAATTTTTCAGCCTTGCATGTGGGTGATCAGCACTTGCGTGTGGTTCAGTGAATTGGAAGTTGGAAGATTTTGAACAATAAATGTGAGATCATCGCATCTCCCATGGAGGATGATCTATGTAAAAGATTTTTTCATGCAGGATGGAAGCTAAAACTCTTGCAATGGTCAGATGAGGGTCCTCTCAGCACTTTGGAGGAGTTAGAGGATTGTTTGCGCCAGGTGGATGAGTTACCTTCTCACGTAATACAATTAGCGATGATCACTATAGTGTCTTCCTTGGGTCAGCAAAAATGGTTTGAGACACCCAGATAATGAGGTGAGACTTGCAGTTGCCACTTGCATTAGTGAAATTATAAAAATTTCAGCTCCTAAAGCACCCTATAATGATGACTTAATGAAGGAGATATTACAGCTGATTATTGAAAGCTTTCATGGGTTGGGTGATACCAGAAGCATATCTTTTAAAAAGATTGCTAAGATGTTAGAAATTATGGCTAAGGTTAGGACATGTATCTTTTTACTTGATCTCAAGTGTGATGATTTAATTCTCAAAATGTTTCATTGTTTCTTTGACAAACTCAGAAAATATCATGCGGATAATGTTAAAACAGCAATGCAAACTATCTTGTCTCTGATTTTAGATGAAAATGATGATATCTCCAAGTTGTTATCTAGCTTGTTGATCATTTGGAGAAAAGAACATGTTTCACCCACAACACATGAGTTGTCAAAGAGATTGGTTGAGCAGAAAATTGAGAAAATTAAAAATGAGTTGACAAAAGATGAATCTATTGCTTGTGGTTTACAAGTTACAAGAATTCATAAAATGAGCAAGAACCAATTGAGAAGAAAGCAGCGTTGTTTCACATGCCAGGAAGCTTGGACATCTAGTCACATATGTGGGAACAATAAGGAATGTGAAATAGGAACTCCTACCACCTGTTTCTTGCAGCCAAGTAATGATGAGAACAAAGAAACTGAGACCCTAGTGCTTCCCAATGAAGTTGATAACACTAGTGAAAACGTTGGGATAGATAAGATCATTGACACACCTTCAGATGATGGGCATATTGAGAGCAGATATGATGATATCTTTTTGCCAGCTACAGATGTTGATTCCTTATCTTATTCTAGTGTTGATGACACAGATGGTTGTTGGGTTGATTTTCAAATCAAACCTATGGAGGGAGTTGTTTATGATGATTTCAGTATTAGTGAGTTTGGGAATGACTTATTCAGAGAGACAATCTCTCATGAGGAACACAATGAACATAATTTTTCTGATCAAAGCTACCAACCCTTAAGTCCATGGGATCCAGGTGTTTCGACACCAAAATATGATGAAGAGCTAGCTTAGGATGAATTTCTTTTTGAACAAAGTGCTGTCCTAACTTCAGAGAAAGAATTATGCAAAGAGGATGGTATAGGGGCAGCTGATTTTGAGAGACGTGACATTGTAATCAAATCAAAAATTCATTGTGTGAGGTTGATTTTGATCATAGGCCCAATGAGTCACAAAATTTGAAGAATCAGTTGAAGGTCTCTGAAGATATGATTGTTGCAGCCATAACCCATTTTGATAACATTCACAAGTTCATTGAAGAAGTTGAACTTGAAAAGCATAGTCTTGAATGCAAATCAGAAAATCAAATGCATGAAGCTGAAATTGCTAGAGGCATAGGAGTTTTGGGACAGCCATGGAGTCACAACTGAAAGGTATGGAGAAGGTTCTAATTCTTGCTTGCATTACAATAGCACATCTACCTTGCATGATTATGATTGGAAGAATCAATTGTTGGTGTCTATTGAAAATGAAATCCACACATTATCTAGATTGGATGATATAAAAATCCTTGTTGAAAATATCATCCACAAGACACCAAGAAACCAATATGAGCAAAATATTTCCCTTGCTGATTTACACATGATGAAAAGCACTATGGAAGAAATGAAATCAGCCTTCTTGCATATAATTCATGATAGAGATGTGGCCTCTAGAATTGCATATGAGACTTTGTCTATGTCTAGGCAGATAAGGAAAGAGGCTAGTGAGCTCACCATTGAGCTTAATTCCATGAAGTTTGCTTTGGAAAGCGTCCAAGAGACACTTCTTGAAGCAAATGAACAGCTCTATGAGGCCAAACAATTCAGAGAGCAGGAGAACAGAGAAAGGGCCAAGGAGATAGAACAGGTAATAGAGGAGCTTGATTGCATTCAAGAGAAATTTGAACTTGCACATTGTCCCTTAAAGTCAGAAAACAAGAGTTTGGATCAGCAAGATGATTGGTCTCATTCTGGAGTTGAGGATAATCTACAGGTTGTTGATAATCCTTTGTTTGATGTGGATGTTGATATGAATTTTGATAATCCACTCTTCGAGTTGGATGATGAGGCATCTCCTGTTTGTGATAACAAAAGTGAGTTGGGGAATCCAAGTGTGGTGTTTGATTATAAGGTGAATCCAACTAAGTCGTCTATTGGGACACCCAGGATCATTGATGGTTTAGTTCCTAAAGTGGACTATTGTGGTTTGGATCATCATGGTTTGATGATCGACCTTGTGGATTTACCACAAGGAAATGAGTACTATTGTGGTTTAGTGTTTGATGGGATGGAGACCATTGGTGTTGACGTTTCAAGCATCAACAAATACACTCTAGATGGAGTCCATGTGAAGATCAGAGTAGCGCAGCATCAGCATGGTGGAGTCTCTTTTTTGGGTAAGTATCTATGCAAAAGATCATCTTTGTGGGCTACTGATGACCAATGATGATGGAAGAAGCATACCATGGAAAGTTATGAACCCAAAAAGAAATGATAATGTTGTTGTTACCTCTTTTCTCAATCATTTCATGAGTTCATTTGAGCTCCTGCAAGTGGATTGGAGGGAGATTTTAAGCAAATCTTGGAGTTCTTCTGTGTTGGTGACTCCTAGAAGGACGTTTTCAACCAAGGGGTTAATCAGAAAATTCATTTTGGCCAAAGTTTTTCAGTGTTGCAATGATTGTTCTTCTTTTCGAGTGATGTATTTTGAAAAATCAGACTTGAACAGCCGCAGATTTATGCAATCTCAGTCCATTCAGCGACTTGATAGGGTTAGTTTATGGCCTCAAATGGAGGGAATGGCAAGTTTGGCTAACCAGGTTCAGTGTTGGATGGGTATTCAGGTACCTAACAATTGTTATTTCTTATTATCAACTTGCACTTATGATTGGGACAGAAGATTAATTTTCAGAGATACCCATTATGTTGGAGTGCAAGGTGTTGAAATTGAGAGAGTTAATGTTAACTTTCTTGAGTTTACTCCTATGGTGCCACGAATTGATTATTATGGAGGGCAAGCATCTCAGGAGTTGACTAAGATCTTGCAATGTTTGGTTGCTCTTCTTTCAGGAGGAACTCAGGAGGTTACTTGTGTAGGTGCCCAACAGGACAATGCTTCGAGCAGTTGGAGCTACAGACCTCCTAGGTTGACTTGGGACCCTGGGATCATATTTGGTTTCAGTTTGGACCAGTCCTATGATTTAGGGGTTGAGTTGGAATTGCTTGAGGACAAGCAATCTTTAGGGAGGGCAAACTGTAATGTCTCCATTTTTGGGTTCCCTAGCAGTGCAATTGTCATTGACCTTTTGGGTTTGTGTCATCTTGTTCAGAGGGGTAAATTGATGATACCAGTGAACTCTGATGGTTTAGAGGAGTCATATGATGCTCTCAGATGTTATTTCCGGCTTCCGATTTGGGCTCCAAGATTCTTGGAGGGAGAGGCTATTTATAGTAAGTCGATTGGTTGGCTCCGTTTATCATTATTCTTCATCAAGACCACTGCAGTGCAGTCAATTTTCGATTCTGATGCATTCCGGCAGTTTCCACAAAATAGGTGTTAATGACTTTATATTAATTTTTTTACTAAGGTTGCCAAATATTAGTTAAAATATTTATAAAGCACCTTAGTATTATAGCTCATCGAAATCGGGATAAAATGTTTTAAATTATGGATGCATTAAATCGGGGCCTTGTGTGACAAATTATCATTATTTTAATAAAAAGGTCTTTTTCAAAGCAAAAGGGGAGTTTAATTTAAAAGTAAAATAAATCACTTTGTTTGGAACAATAAGGTTTAATTATTTATAAAGTGATTTTTAATTATATTTTCCCTAAAGTTTCAATATGTGCTTATAAAAAAGGGAAGTTGGGAAAGAAAGAGCTCATTCTTGACTTGTTATTTCACGGGAGTTTTCCATGAGAGCTGGAACTTGCAGGTTCAGCAAACCCTAGGACGAAAACCCTTGGGTCTTTGGCTTTGTAGATGAAAACCCACTTGGTCAACCTTGGCGGATTCCCACAGAGTTCGTAGGTGCACTTATTTGGTTCAGATTTCAAGGTTTGGAATAGAGAAATGGATATATATATATATATATATATATATATATATATATTTGCAGGTTTTGTGTTTTGGCTTCCAGAGCATTTTGGTGATGATTTGAGAAGTTATGGCATACATTTTAATGCAGATTTTGTGAACGACAGAGAACATATCTTTAGTTGCAAATTTGTGCAGATTTGAGGAGAGCTTTGTGGAGTTTTGGAGCTGTTTATGCAAGCCGTACATTCTCAGCCATGGACGTACATCCTTAAGCAGCATATATGCAAGTTTTGAATGAGTTTCTACTTGAAATCTTGGCGTAGAGGGACTATTATCATCTGCAGATCATAGCAAAGGGTTTATGAGGGATTTATGACTGTTTGGAGGGTCGTACTTCTCGACATCAGCATCTTAACCAGGCCGTACAGTTGCAGCTGAGGACGTGGGCTCCCAGAGACTCCACACCTATCTTTTGAGTCAGTTCTTGCTTGTACTTGGGGCGCCATAGCATTGGTATTGCATTTGTATTGATTTCAGAGAGAGATTCAGAGACTTAAGCAAACTGAGCATATTTTGTATCACACCATTGCTGGTCCACGTACAACGAACATGCAAAGTTGAAGTAATGCAAATGGGTATGCTTCTATAATTCATTTTGAATGATTTTGTGAACTAGGTCATTGTTATTTTGTGCATATCTATTATAGTTTTTCTGGGTATTGTTGCATGGATCGTTTTCATTGTTATATTGCAAAAACAATCACACGCAAAAACACAACAAACCCTAAAACCAATCAACAGGACAAAAAACAAAAAAAATATTGGCATAAAACCCTACTAGGACGAGGGATATTACATGTAATGTCCCCATTTTGAGCTTAAGTGTCTTGGTTGAGCTTTGGTCGTATGGAGGCTTGGAAAAGCGAATGTTGCTAAAAGCTTGGAAAATGGAAAGTTGATTGTTAGTGGCTCAACTATTTTTCCTTGAGAAGGCGAACTTGGAATTTGACTTCGTATATTTTATTATTATTTTTGAAGGTGTCAAAAGTATTTAAATAATTTTGCTTGGAGGAGAACGACCCATTTGAGGGTTAAAGGGTGATAAAAAAAAATGAATAAAATAATAATATTTTATTATTTGATGTGGTGGCTCAAATTAGAGAACAAAATATTATTTAAAGTCAAGTCTTTAATTGGATTATGGGCACCTAAGTCATTGGAGATAGTTGGCCTACCTTGAATGAGGAATTAATAAAATAAAAAGGCAAAATATCTAGGTCAGCCTAGTTGGAAACAAAGTCTATGTCGGCCAAGAGGAAGAGGTCGGCCTCTCAAAGGAGGAAAAAATAATAAAAAATATATCTTAAGTCAGCCAAGACAGATAAGTCGGCCTAGTCGTCCTTAATGATAAAAAATAAAGGAAAAAACACCTTGGTCGGCCAACAAGTGGGAGAAAGCAAAAGTCAAGTATAAATATAAAGTATTGTGAGGCATTTTGATCATCAATCAGCAATATATCTTGGTATTTTCCTTTGTGGATCTGCAATTTAGTTTGCAATACTTTTCCAAGGACGAAAACCTGTGAGGAAAGGAGGATTGGACGAAAACCCAATCTTATCTTGAAGGTGGATTCATACGGAATTCACAATTGCACTTCATTGTTCATTGTTGACGAAGAGCAGATTGATACATCTGATTTTCAGATCAGACTTGCAGAAGGTTTCATTTGGAGACTTTGTGCATCATTTGATTGAGGGTTTTAGCCCTAGATTGGAGCGCCACAATGTCATGTCCCCGTTTCCGGCTTGATCATCAAGTGCATAATGGATTAGCCTATTCCTCATTCCCGGCGGCTAATTCTAAATGATGAGGGAATGAATTGGTTTCTGACTAGCTCTATCTTTTTGTTTTGCAGGAACAGAGTTAGAAACCTAAAATTTGACTAAGTCTGTGGTCACATTGTCAAATAATGCTTTCATGATGTTTAGGCGCATTTCTAGGAAATTCAAACTCATTATGGCGCCTAACTCTCAAATCCACTTGTAGCACTCAGTAGGGGATTCAATTGGAGGCGCTTCATGTGCTTAACTTCCTCCAACCCCGCACTTAGTATTGAGATGAGTGGAGTGGGTATGTATGAGGCCTTCATGCTTGGGCGCCACTATTAGGTTAAACACTCCAAAATGAACGCCTAGCATGGATAATGGTTTGATTGAAGGATTTGAAGTTAGGAAAGTCATTATGATGAACAATCAAAGGTAAAGAAGGAAACTTCTAGCTCCAGCGCATGTTGGTCAAAACTCCTTGATTCTGGCGCCTAGGATTGAAACTATGTGAGATGCACATTTTGGTGAAACTCTTCCATTTTGGCGCCTAAGGAGGGAACTCTCCCAAATAGCTTACAACATTAAGTTGATTTGATAAGAAGGTCAGTAGACTCCATAACTTGCTTGGCGCACTTGATTGCCTATTTCACCCTCCAGATGCGCCTAGGCAAGTAAGGCGCTTTCTTCCTTTGTCAAAGATTCACATAAGCGCCTTGATTTGGTTGTCACCCTGGATACTTGAAATGGCGCCCAAGGATCTTATCAATTGCATATATAGGCGCACTTACTAGTTTGAATAGCCCAGTTTTGGCGCCTAGCAAAGGATCATGTAAACTTGCACTAAAGATTCAGTATTTGAAGGAGGCATTCCAAAGTACTTTTGATTGATTGAAAAACAATGAAATGCAACAAGTACATGATAAGCTTTTCAAGGGAGGGCGCCAATTCTCACCTCCACTGTTGTCTTGTTGCGCCTAAGGGACTTATCCCCAAAAGTGCGCCTAAGGAGTTCTTAGTCCATTCCAACTGATAGATACTTGATAGAAGGAAGTCTTTTTGATTCAGTTGTGATTTGAGTTGAAGGTTTTAGCAAGACAAATTCCCTTTTTCTCCCTAAGGCGCCAATCTGGACCTTTTCCTATCACCAAGTGCGCCTAGGTGAAACTGAAGGCTAAACAAGATATTGATACTCCAGATATGGGCGCTAGGTTGAAAGAGCATCAAAAGTTGGATTGCAAGGGTGAATTGAGGTATTAGGCGCTGGTATCAGTTGATGCTACTCCAAAGATGCGCCTAAGATAGTTGCAAGTCTTCAAAACAAGTTTTGGAACAAGGCGCTTCATCATGAGGTAAGATGACAATCATTTAAAGTCAAGTTGTTGTCAAAGTTCTTTGAAAGGGGTGATAAGCTGCTACCAAGGCGCCAAAACCCTTGTGAACTCTCCAAAGTTGGCGCCCAGTCAGAAGAAAACCAGAATTGCGCCAGAATTGAGGTGGTTGAGGTTGTAGGAAGTCTAGAACTCTAGGTGCATTCTAGAGTCTCTGTCAACCTTCAATTGGCGCCTAGTGATGGTGAGGCGCAGTTGCATGAAGGAACTATATCAAATAGGCGCCAAGACATGAAAATAGCCTTAAACGCTGTCAGAGAACCCTCAATGAACATTCCTACAAGATGTCATGCATGTTAAAGTCACCAGAAAGGTTGGGCACATTTCCATGCCTTTGCTACCTCAGTTGGGCGCCTAGGACTCATTGGGCACCATTCCATGTTTAAACTGCTTCCACTTGGCGCCTGATCAGAAGATGAGGTAGTTGTAACTACCTGAGCTCTCATTGGTCGATAGGATGTTTTGGGGATCCGTGTCAAGGTCTCTAGATGAGCTTGCCAACTCAGAATGAGTCATCAGTTGGAATATTCCCTTGGATATGCTTCTTGGGAAACGTGCCTTGGTTCCTCTTTGTGCATTGAAAAATGTGCCTTTATTGCCTTTGGAAGGCCTATAAAAGGAGGAGCTCTCTCATTCATTTGGCATCTGTTCATTTGACAAAATTCTCTCTGCAAAGCTATTGAGCTTGTGATCTTGACGCCTGCGAGTTTCAAGTGTTGGGGTGATGCTCCCTCAACAAGCAAGGTGATGCTCCCTTGTTATATTGTGAGGTGTTGACATTCAGTTAACATCATTGAGTTGATCAAGTAAAGAAATCATTGTAGACATCAAGGCTCCAAGGCCTTTCTTTTGTACTTCCATTGAATAAGTTGTAACTTCATGCTATTGAAAGCATTATCTATGTAATAAGACATTTGCAATAAGATTGAATCAAGCAGAAGACAAGTACCCAGCTTCAAGTTTGAATCATTCAAATAGCTATCTTTGATGTTTGCCATAAAGTGTTAAGCAGTTGATAAGTTAAGTACAAGTAAATTTATCTAAGTTAAGGAAAAATTTTAGTAGAACTAGTTGGGTATCTTACACACAATTTAGGAGGAAGGTGATTTGTGTTGGAGGGTGAAATTGGCATTTTGGAAGGATTTTTGGATGACATTTCACTTCATCAGCTGATCAGACCTGCTCGCCATGATTGAAGCAACATTTGAAGGGTTTGGAGACTACATTGCATGAGGGTTTTCACTAGGAACTGCAGCGCCAACATTGAGGAGTCTTGGTGTTTTTGGTGAACGCTTTAACACTCTTGGAACAGCAAAACCCTAGCCGTATAATGCAGATCTGAGCGCCACAAATTGGAGCAGCAAATTGGTATTTTTGTGTTCAATTTCACTAGGGTTTCAAGCCCTAATTCTGGCACCATCATATTGGAATCATATTTGTCATTGGATTGGTATGTTTAAGCCTATATCCAGATCTGATTTGTAACAGCAGTGGTATTGGAATGTGTTCGGCCATGTATGAGCCTACAAACTTGATGTAATTGCATTTTTAGATAATCTGATTTATGGCAGCAGTCATTCATGTTCAGAAATCAGAATGACATGTCATTGTTTTGCATTTTTTATGATCATATTATGTGTTTGAATTCATAATTGATGTTATCTCCATAAGGATACATAATCGGCATGTTTATTTGAGCATTTTGACATACATTGTTTGCTGTCAGAGGCCATTTATAATTCAGAAACAGAAAATCAGATTTCAGTCTAAGGTTTGACAGAAAAAACAGAAAAAAAAATCAGAATTCAGTTTATTATCAGTCCTAGGGTTTGGGATTAAATTCAGTAATAAAATCAGAAAATTAGGGCAGATCTGATTAGGGATCTTACAGTGGTATCAAAGCTTGGATCTTGCTAGCCTGTTTGGGTTGTGAATCATATCTACTGAATTTGTTAATGATATAATGATTGCTTATGATGAGTACAAAGCACTTCCCGATAAGGTAAAAGATCATCCAAACTTCAATCAATCCCTGAATCTAAGGAAGGATAGAAGGAGAGCAAGGGTAGAGCCAAGACCTAGAAGGCAAGAAAGGCAAAAGGTAAGGACTGATTTTCTAATGTGTAACAGCAGTCCCTTATCTTCACATTATCATGATATAACAGCCAAGAGGATCAGCCTGGAGGCACGTAATTTTCATTTGGAGACTCATGTTGGATCGGCACCTCATGGAGAGCATGCAACAATGAAGGCGGTGAAGTTTGAGGCGGTCGAAGACACTATGAAAAGGTATGAATCAGATCGATTCTCTGTTTTCTGACAGCAGCCCTATTTCTTCTCACATTCATGAGATAGCAGCTACTTCCCATGAAGAGAATAAGGTAAAAGAGTCTCCCATTGTTGGCATTCTGTCATGTGCCGATATTAAGGCATTGTTTAAATTAAAGATTTAAAACGTCATGTTAAATATCCCCACCATAGTCCATTAATAAATATATATAATATTATAAATATATAATATTATATATCTATAAATATTTCAAATATAATATATTAACCTATATATTATATTTATAAATAACCAATATAAATATAAATATTAATATTAAATTAAATATTATTATCACAATATATTTGATAATTAATATAAATAAAAATATTAAATATAAATATTAATAATATAACTATAAATATTATCAGTTTAAATATTATTATCATAAACTATAATATATATACTAAAATAAATAAATAAAAACAATTCGCATGAACAAAGTAAGCCAATAAAGCAACGGAAAATCAAATATAAGAAATAAAGTTTGGATGAAAATAAACTATAAACAAAGCAGCGAATATATAAGCGGTTGGGAAGAGGCAACGATTAGTATGAGAAAATAAATAATACTAATTATTATTGTAGCTAATGTTTATGAGAGGGCAGCATTAGAATAAGCACTCCCTCATAACCCAAACAAGACATTTAATATATATAATATAAAGCTGCAGCCATCTATGAAGGGGTACATCCCTTGAAGCATATAAAAGAGGAATAAATCAAGCATTCCAATGGCAATGAATAAGAAGAATACAATCCAAGTTATATTGACCAACCAGCATCAAACAAAGAATATTAATCTCTTAGACATCACACCATCATCTACACAGCAGAGGTAAGGTATAACCTGCCCCTTAGTCAATTATGCATTTTCAATACTATAATGAAATCTCATACCCATACATGAATAAATAAAGGAATTGCATGATCATAAATAGCATTGTCTAAGATAAAGTGAACATATAGATGATATGATAGCATGTTATAGTCAAGGTGTAGCAAATAACTAACATGATATAGATAGCTTAAACATCTATGAATAACATGATTATAAATGCATAGAGACTCCATCATTATAGGACTAAGTCAAATTAAAAAACAACTATACTTGATCCATAAGGATCCATGAGATTATGAAAGCAAAGTCCTAAAGAATGAGCTCATGATATACTGGGGTCTAAGTGTCTCAAATTATAACGTTAATCTATCAACCACCCCGTGAAAGTATGGGTTAGACTAGGTAAGAGCGATGTTTATGATAAGTCTCTTTTGGTAGGTGACTCTCAAGTTTAGCGAGGAACCACCGGGCGTGTGGCGAAGCTAATGGTGAGGAACCATCGGGCGTGCGGCGAAGCCAACTTGAGCCAAATGGTGAGGAACCGCCAGGCGTGTGGCGAAGCCTTTGGGCCTACAACAAGTAGAGATGGGCTTTACTCAAGTTTGATCAGGAACCACCAAACGTGTGCCGAAGCCTTTGGGCCAAATGTTATCAACCTGCACCCTATATCTATACCCCATCTCCACAAAGGTCCATAAAGGGATAGGGTTAACACAAAGTATGACCACCCTAAGTATATCATGAGGCTCAAAAGAATGATTAAGAATTGAATTAGGGAAATGAATACTTGAATTATTGATTTATGATGAGATTGATTATGTGGTTACTAACCCTAATTTGGATATTCTTATATGATTTATTGATCTTATTTATTACTAATGTTTCACTTTAAGAAGTCATTCTTGTGTGCAAGGTTAAAAATAAGAATCTTCTTATAAGGGACATTACACATTCATGATTTGGGTGTTGAGCATAAGGAATGTATTGAAGATTCAAGCCATAACAAGTCTAATTTTATACATCATACAGCAGAGGATGTCAAGAAAACTCAAGACACGTGTGATGGATGGTTACAAAGGGCTAAGGAGGCAAAATTGTTGGTTGCCCAAGCAAGACAGCACCTACAAGAGGTTAAGGCGTGTTGCAATCAGTTAGATCAAGCAAGGAAACAAAGGGAATCATATCTTAGATCTCTATTCCTTCCAACAAGAATGCATGAAGGTTGAGCAAGCAAAAGAGAAGCCTCTTGAGGTGAGCAAGCAAGAAGAGTATGTAGATTTTGGAGAACAAGAAAAGAGGTATGTTAGGCAGAAATTATATTTGTTATGTTGTTGTAAATATGTTGGTTAGCTGGTATCGGCGAGTAGTTACTCCCGATTGGTGTCAGCGACGGTTGGCAACCGTTAGACAACCTATATATGTATCGTCATTCCAATGTAGAGGCAGCATTGTGACATTGTAGTGTAATACTGATATATTCAATGAATGAATACAATGCCTTATTCTGTGCAATGCTGTTATAATTTCATGCTCTGTGTTATGCACTATACTACATAATTCTGTTTACTTCATATTCTGTGAAGCACACCATATTGCGGAAAACATTTGGCATCGTTGCCTGTTCGGAAACGGGTTGAGGGTAACAAGCAGATGACAAGAGTGGTCAGTGGATGACAAGAGGAATTATCAGTCAATGACAAGTTGAGTCGTCGGAGACCATCGGACAAGTGGTGTCGTCAGGGACGAGCAAACCGTTGGGTATACTTAGGGTCGAGAAAAAACACAATGAAGATGGCGTCGTGATGGGGCAGCCAACTGAAGAGCCGGTACAAGCAAACAAGGATCGTGAAGATGCTCTGACAGAAGACCTCTGCAGTTTGTGGGAAATCTCGTTGAGAGAACCAAGCGAGAAGAGGAGGAACAAGATACAAGCCGAAGACGTACGCTTGGCAACTAAGGCCTGTACGAGTAGCAATTAATGCCCATACAACTCAATAAGGATAAGAACCAAGTATTGATGGGCAAAAAACACTAGAGGAAAGAACACGAAGATCATTTAGATTAAAGGAACAAGAAGAACGAAGGAAAAGACTGAGACAAATTGCCAATGAACATCATCATGAAATAAATCAAGATACCGAGTTGCACCAAAACCTCGTCGACGAAACCGATGAAGGAATTTTCAAGACACCTCTGACAAATAAAGAAAAAGGGAATGAAAATGAATTAGCAGAAGAAATTGAAAACAGCATACGCCGCATCGGAGAGTTATCCATATCGGACGACGAAGGGCTGAGAGTTGGAAGATCTGAGCCTAAGGCCCCAGGGCAAAGGGAGTACCGGAACGAACCCGAGGAGACTCGAGGTGTAGAGGGCGCCAACAGAGGACGCGGGGAAGACTCGAACGTGGCCGAGAGTGCAAGTGACGCACCGGGACGTTGCGAGAGAACCAATCCAGTCAGGTCCAACGCACAAGGAGGGCATCGGGGAAGGATGGTGACTCCGCCAACCGAGAGGCAAAAGCTGCCAAAATTTACGAGGAATGGGTCAGAAGATCCAGTACGACACTGCAAGACGTGCGAGACGATTTGGATAGCCAATGGGCAAGAAGATGAAGACTATTGGCTAAGAGCGTTCCCAGCGACACTGAGAGATAGTGCCATAGACTGGTACATAGATCTGGAAGTAGCACAGAAAGCCTCATGGCAAGAACTGAAGGCATTCCAGAATGAATTCAAACTGTTGAGAGATGACAATGAAATTGTAGCAGAGATATACAACACTAAACAAGGAAAACATGAGAACATGAGAGCGTATAATCGCCGACTCAAGGAGTTGTTGGGGAAACTAGATACTCAACCAGCGGACGGACTAAAGAAGAGATGGTTCATTGAAGGACTACTCCCGTCATTGAGAAAGAAAATGAAAGTCATACCTCCGTCATCGTACACTGAATCGTACAATCAGGCGATGGATATAGAAAGTGAAAATAAGACATCCTCCCGAGGAAAGAAGACCGACGATGAGGAGAGTACCGACGACAGCAGCAATGGGGAATCAAAAACCATCCAAGCATTAAGAAGAGATATGTTACGCATGATGAAAGAATTCAAGGCCGACAAAGAAACAGCGAAAGGGGGCCGAGAGTTGTGGTGCACTGATTGCAATGGAGAAGGACATATAAAAGCAAATTGTCCGAAGAAATTGTTTTGCGATATCTGCCAAGTAATAGGACATTCCATCAAGGAATGCCCATACAATCTGAAAGCAAGGCGTACGCAAGTACTCTTCACTCAAGGAGAACCGTCAACACCGCCAAACACACCACCAAAGCCCCAGTACAATAGCAATGCATCCCCTGGAGGTTACAGAAGTAACAATAGCCCAAGGAACAGAATACAGTACGACAGTAAGGGGAGGCCCATGATACAATGTAGAAAGTGCAATGAATGGGGTCACTTCGCCAGGGAATGCCACAATGGTCAAGGTTCGAGAGGAAGACTGTGCAAATGGTGTGGACCAGGTGATCATGAAGACAATGAGTGCCCAAAGCAGAAAGGCATCAATATGCTGAATGTGGAAGAACAAAACCAAGAGGTACTGGCGGTCACCACTAGAGCCCAGGCAAATAACTCTGTCTACCCAAAGCCACGTACAGAAAAGCAAAGAATGAACGAAGCAAAAGTAGAAGTGGAGCGGCGATGATGAAGGAAGAGAAGACCGCTCTAGATATTCCAAGTACCTCTTGGTGATCAGAGGCGGAGAACAATATTGTTTGGCAGATATTGCAAACCACTGTACCTATCAAGGTGATGGACCTTCTCCGAACTATGCCACAACTCGGAATGGCAATCACAAACATAGTTGGTAATGACCAACGACAGTGACAGGAAGGTAGGAATTAAGAGTAGAACCTCCACGACAAGGTGAACAAGTCATTGACCCAATGTTACTATCGGTAAACATCGGAAAAAACCTAGCGATCGTACAAATGGAGATTGGAGGGAAAATCCTAAACACGATCATCGACGGAGGAGCAGTAGTCAACATACTACCAGAAGATACATGGAAGAGTCTCGGGAAACCTACACTCTGGCCACCAACATTCCAATTGGTGGGCGCCGACCAGCAAGGCATCAAGCTGTTGGGAACATTGATGGCGCAGAAGGTGACGATCGAGACACAGCCATTCTTGCTAAACTTCGTAGTCATCCCGGTGCAGAAAAGGGGGTACGACACATTGCTTGGAAGAGGATGGTTGGTGACAGCGAGAGCAGATCACAACTGGAAGAGAAACACGTTATCCATAGAGAGCAACAGGAAGAAATATGTGATCAACCTAGTAAATCAAGCAGTGAGTGAAGAGTTGGCATCATCATATTCAGAATGTGAGGAAGGATGCGGAATGGAGGGAGAAAGAGGAACCATAGAGCCAAACGAGGAAGGTATTCTCGACCTCCATGAATGCTCGAAGGATGAGACAAATTCACTGAACGGGTTATTTCATTGGCAGATGGAAGACTGAATTCTTCCAACCGAAGTGTAATATGATTTCAATAAGAGAAAGTGGCGAATACTCTCAAACGACTAGTGAAACACTCGGCAATATTGGGCCCAGTGAAACATTGTTGATGAATGAAGCACTGGATGGATTGACAAACACTTGACCACTTGGCAAGAGGGAACCAGTAATGAGTAAGGGGAGGAAGGTAATAATCAGCCGGAAGTAACAAAGCAAATAGTGGCAAAGACAAGTCAACCAGGAGAGGCACAGAAAGAATATACAGAGGGTGAAGCCAAGATAGATGATACACTTGCACATACATTTGAACCAAACACGGTGATCAGGTATGAAGTCATTGACAAGCAAGGTGAATCGGGGTGATGAAACTAACGACGGGAACACAGCATTGAAAACCCCTGCCAAAAAGAGACCATACAGAAAGAATAAGGACTATAGAGTAATTCTGCCGACTTGCAATTTTTTGGCGATCGGTGAAAAGCAACAGAGAAAAAATAACGTTAAAAAGCCGGACAGTTTGCCGAACATAGTATGCGGCTTCCGAAAGACAACAATTTTGGCAACAGTTCTGGCCCTTGCAGACAATTACAAAATCAATAAAGTCGGAGTTGCAGATCAAACGTGGACCCCGTCGGAGAAAAATAGAAAAATCCGATTCAGGTTGACATGGATGAAAAATTGGAAAAGACGAAAAATATAAAATGTCGGGAAAAATTGGAAAATTTTTAAGGAAAAAAAAACCCGACATATGACCAGGCCGTACGACCAGGCCATACGATGAGAACCGTACGACTTGGTCGTACGACCAGGTCGTACGCCCATCCCATTTCATAGACTCTGCCCCCAAGAACAAAGAAAAACACAATTTTTTTTGTCTCTGCAATTTGCAAAAAATACACAACTGTACCATCGATGAAGGAAAGAAAAAAGACAGGCCGTACAAAGACTAGCAGGCCGTACGAAGAACACTGGGGAGGACGACAGGAAAAAGGCCGTACGATTTAGGGAGAAAAGAAGAACGATCCAAGGCCATACAAAGAGAATAAAGGAGGCCGTACAAAGAAGAGGAAGGAAAAGAGGGCAATTGGCCACATACTCGACAGGTTTACTCATTGTCCGTACGATTGAGGGTGCAGAAATCAACTTCAATAATTCAGAAAAATAATGTGCGTCATGAAGGTCCGAATGGTTTTGAAGGTGTCTCGACCCCACTAGGGGCGCTGCCCCCAGACCCCGGCGAGGGGCGCTGCCCCTCGACCCCGTTGGGGGCGTTGCCCCCAAACCCCCATCAAACCAATACTATCTTGATTCAGTGAGCAATGGGGTGCAACACTCGCAGCATTCAGTGTGCTATCAGATTGGGTTCTTGGTTGGTTTGTCTACTCACAGGTGTTCCGAATGTGTTGGTTTTACTTTTACACAACTCGTACTTCAGCATTGTCATTAGTTTGGCAGAGCTTACCTAATGTCACTTGATACTTCATGTTTTTCCGTCATCTGGAAGACGACTTGTTTTTTTTGGGGGGGATGATGTTAGGCGGAAATTATATTTGTTATGTTGTTGTAAATATGTTGGTTAGTTGGTATCAGCGAGTAGTTACTCCCGACCGGTGTCGGCAACGGTTGGCAACCGTTAGACAACCTATATATGTATTGTCATTCCAATGTAGAGGCGGCATTGTGACATTGTAGTGTAATACTGATATATTCAATGAATGAATACAATGCCTTATTCTGTGCAATGTTGTTATAATTTCATGCTCTGTGTTATGCACTATACTACATAATTCTGTTTACTTCATATTCTGTGAAACACACCATATTGCGGAAAACAAGGTATGATGCAAAAAGTTTTGTTTGTCTACCTAATTTGCATCATAAGGTCCATGAGTTACCTTTATTTGAGAGCCCAATGAAGGTTCAAGTCATAGAGGATGATAGAGTAGTTGAACACACACTTTGTGTATCAGCCACTAGTGCCATGTCTTCACATGAAGACGAAGTCATAAATGATTCAGTTGTGAAGCAGCCCTTAGTCATCCATGGAAAAGGTGAAGAGTTGATTTGTAATGAAGTACAAACCCATCACAATGATGATTCTTTGGTAGAATTGGAGGCTGCCCTATTTCAAGGATTCGTGATATGATACATGCTATGGAGACAATTGCCTTTGAGAGACAGCCGATCTATGACATGAGGTATGGAGGTATTACCATGATGTTTAATTTTGAAACACTAACACTTGAATTTCAGTTGAACTTTGGCATAGGGTTTGGATGTGAGCTCGAAGACATTGATGTTCCAGCCCAAGTTCATGAGTTTCTACTTCAAGCATCGATTAGGGATGACTGTTCTACTTCATGGTACACTGATTTCCTTTAGAACTTTTGAAGGACAGCAGCAGTTTTGTTGCTTGGGAGTGATTTGGTTCACTTCTTCATCATGGGAGAATGGCTTATGAATGATATTTTATCATCATACGTCATTGGCAGCTTTATTTGCATCCATTTAGGTCTGATTTTCAGTTGGGAAGTTGTTGTTCTGTTCTACATCAGCAACCTAGGAGCTGTTATACACTTTCTTGCACCTATGTTGGGTACTCTTCAAATCCACGGGAGGTCTACAGGAGTTGAAGAGTTGTGTGATGTTGATAACTCTTTCAGATACTTTTATCTCTTCATAGTTGATGGATGTCATAGCATGATGGCATTTGATTATAATCATAATTCTCAAGTGATTGCTATGCAAAAGGATGATATCTATGAGGATTTTTCATTGTATATCAGCATGGCACATCAAAGGCATGATGAAGAATTGCACACATTTAGTAGGATGGCTGGATATTTGACGAGGATTATGACACTTTGGGTAAAAAGGTTGCATGAACTTCATTTTGCAATCCTTGAGCAGCTTGGTATAGTACATGTGAAACCACTCCAAAGGCCTAGATTGATTTGGGATCCGGGAATTGATTAGTATGATTGATTCTAATGCAGATTTGGTGCTTGTGATTGCTTGAGGGCAAGCAATCTTGGGGTGGAAGGACTTGTAATGTCCCCATTTTGAGCTTAAGTGTCTTGGTTGAGCTTTGGTCATATGGAGGCTTGGAAAAGAGAACATTGCTAAAAGCTTGGAGAATACAAAGTTGATTTTTAGTGGCCAACTATTTTTTTTTGACAAGGCAAACTTGGAATTTGACTTCTTATATTTTAATATTATTTTTGAAGGTGTCAAAAGTATTTAAATAATTCTGCTTGGAGGAGAACAACCCATTTGAGGTTTAAAGGGTGATAGAAAAATGAATAAAATAATAATGTTTTATTATTTGATGTGGTGGCTTAAATTAGAGAATAAAATATTATTTAAAATCAAATCTTTAATTGGATTTTGGGCACCTAAGTCATTGGAGATAGTCAGCCTACCTTGAAGGAGGAATTAATAAAATAAAAAGGCAAAATATCTAGGTTGGCCCAGTTGGAAACAAAGTCTATGTCGGCCAAGAGGAAGAGGTTGGCCTCTAGAAGGAGGAAAAAATAATAAAAAATATATCTTAAGTCGGCCTAGTCATCCTTAATGATAAAAAATAAAGGAAAAAAACACCTTGTTTGGCCAGCAAGTGGGATAAAGCAAAAGTCAAGTATAAATATAGGGTATTGTGAGGCATTTCAATCATCATTCAGCATTATATCTTTGTATTTTCCTTTGTAGATCTGCAATTTAGTTTGCAATATTTTTCCAAGGACGAAAACCCTTGAGAAAGGAGGAGGATTGGACGAAAACCCAATCTTATCTTGGAGGTGGATTCATACGGAATTCACAATTGCACTTCATTGTTCACTGTTGAAGAAGAGCAGATTGATACATCTGATTTTCAGATCAGACTTGCAGAAGGTTTCATTTGGAGACTTTGTGGATCACTTAATTGAGGGTTTTAACCCTAGATGGAGCGCCACAATCTAGGAGGAAGGTGATTTGTGTTGGAGGGCGAAATTGACATTTTGGAAGGATTTTTGGATGACATTTCACTTCAACAGCTGATCAGATCTGCTCGCCATGATTGGAGCAGCATTTGAAGGGTTTGGAGACTACATTGCATGAGGGTTTTCACTAGGAACTGCAGCGCCAACATCAAGGAGTCTTTTGGTTTTTTTAGTGAAGGCTTTGACACTCTTGGAGCAGCAAAACCCTAGCCGTATGATGCAGATCTGAGCGCCACAAATTGGAGCAGCAAATTAGTATTTTTGTGTTCAATTTAACTAGGGTTTCACGCCCTAATTCTGGCACCATCATATTGGAATCATATTTCAGAAACAGAAAATCAGATTTCAGTCTAGGGTTTGACAGAAGATACAGAAAAAAAATCAGAATTCAGTTTATTATCAGTCCTAGGGTTGGGGATTAAATTCAGTAATAAAATCAGAAAACTAGGGCAGATCTGATTAGGGATCTTACAAGAAACAAAGAAATTATATTGACATCCACGAATAACCAAAAATGGTCAAGGGGGCTCAGGGTGTACAATCGGTTAGGAAAGAGAAGCACTAGTATTTGAAGACCCTAGATTATGAAAAGCAACTAAAAATAAAGTAAAAAATGAAGATGAACAAAAGCAAGAGGGGGCAAACCTAAAGTGGTTAAACTCCAAGCCATAATACATGGTACAAGCATGAATAGTATCATCATCTATCAAAGTAGAAATTTAAAATATAGTTTCATGACACATTTTCAGAAGTATTTTATTTCACCCAAAGTTCACATTCATGTGATGCAACAGTAAAAGGTTATAATTCTGTTCAAACAGATAGTACAGAAGGCAAAGTTCAAGTATCATAGAAATGTATTGCTTACATATGTACCAACTACGATATAGCTGACGAACGTTGGTAAGCACTACATTGCGCATGATTTTCTGATGAGGTCCATTTACAACAATCAATCTGCTGACCATATTAGGAACATCTTCAGCTAGAGATAAAGCCACAATTGCGCCCCAATCATGGCCAACCTGTATTGTTCATGAATTATTACACCAATCTCATAAGAAGCAAAAAATGAACAAAAAGAACGTCTTGGGATTAAAAATCTGGGTCTATATGGGCAATGAGTTTCTTACTATATTTGTAGGATTGCCTGCATTAAAGCACTCGATTAAGCAAATAATGTCTGATAAAATTTCTGAACGACCATAATTTCTAATTTCTTTTGGCTTCGACGATGTATTATAGCCTCTCAAATCAGGAGCAACAATGTGGTATCCCATATCATGTAGGGGCCTGAACTGATTCTTCCAAACATACCAAAAATTTGGAAACCCATGCAATAACAACACCTGCAAAATCAGAAAAAATACCAGATTAGGCCAAGCCAAATTTTATCCTTATTATAAAAATAAGGAATATTTATCCAGATCCTAGAAACTTAAAGCAACTCAAATTACTGGTTCCTAGATAATGGATGTAAACAAAATATTTACAACTCACAATTAAGCGTGGATCTCAATTATATTAACTTATCTCAACTTTGGAACTTCTGGAGGAGATAAACCTACATATTTTGTAGTTTTGTGGGTTACTATTCTTCTTATAAGTTATAAAGAAGAGAAAATGCTTTAAGTATTCATTCTTCTACTTTCCCACTACTATTTATTTCTAGTGCCCTCAATCATAAATGACTGGCCCAATCTTCAAATTCTAGCCAAATTCTAGATTAGAATAACAGTCATGTTTACTAAAATAATAAAATTTTATTGTTTTATGTATTGTTTACTTTGGTACCATAAACTCATACAATTGCTTATGTATTGGTACAATTATCGTACTTGGTGTAAATCCGACTTACTAGGGCCCTTGGGATACTGATTTGTGATAATCTTTCAGGAGATTGCTTTCAGACCAAATAATTTATCATGTTGTGATATCCTTGAGATTCATGTTGGGCCTACATTGTGTGCATCAATATGGACCTACATCATGATACCATTGGGACCATGGTACCATTGATGTATGACAAATGAGACTAAGCCATAGTTTTAAAAGTTGCCCAAAACTCTCACATCAGAGAGAACACCGTGAAACTCACCCATTTACTTGCCCACACTGAGTTTTGCCAGGTTAATGAATTTAATTTTTTTTTTTGAATTTGTCCAGTTTTGCCCAGTCATGGAATCTGGATCAAAATTAAGTATGCCAAGTTCTGCTGAGTTTTGTAGAGTTGTGAGTTTTAAAACTTTGGGCTGATCTATCCTTTAAGTGATTAGGTCTGGCAAATGCCATCTACATAAACTTAGGATGTATATCTCATTATTCATCCAATTTATAATTTATTAACCTTTATTTGCAGTAAGTAGCTTCGGTACCTCAAGCACCTCCATATCTTAATGTTTATTTTGTGTTACTGCTTGAGGGGAACTTATTCAATCTCACAACTATTAGGTTCTGACATAATATTCGATACTAGGGAATAGCTCTTTGGGCTTTGTTTGCATTTTTGGAATTCTTACAAAAAATTGCAGGGGTTCAATTTTGCATTATTTTCCATGTTTCTTATTAAAACCCTCAATTTTCCAAGTGAAGTTTTTAAGAATTCAAACTTGGTGACCGTTAGCCTATTCAGCATGTTCCCATGGGCTAATGGGTTACGGTTAGGGAACCCTTGGTGACCGTTCAATCATGGTGGTGACAGGTGTTGCATTGAGCTCCACTAATTGAGATTTGCAAAATTCTCTTTTCTGGGGTTGATTCGGGCATTTTGTCCACATTTACTATTTTTAGTAAGTCACAGGCTAGACACTGACTTGGTCAGTTGGTAGTATTTCTATTTTGGGAATGTTGGTGAATGTATTTGACGGTGATATCTTGGCAGTCAACATGGTCCAGGGCAATTAATTTAAATAACGTTAAATTATTAAAGTTAAATTAAAGATTTAATTTTAACGTTATTTAATTTAATAAAGTGAATTATGAGGCGCCTAGAGAGACATAAGAAGTTGTGCTAAAATTAAATGAAGTGTTTCTTCCTAGGGATGGGCACCCACATGGGAGACATAAGGGATGTTTAAATTAAATGAAATATTTTTAATATCCCAACTTGAGTGTGGATTTTTGGAGGGCAAATAAAAGAGGTTTTTTGGGGCTCATTTGTTATGCTTGATTTTTGGAAAATTGGTAACGACATTTTGCTGGATTGAACCTGGTTCATCCTTTGGCTTTGTGAAGACGGAATCTTTCACAGAGATCATCTTCTTCGTTGGTGAAAGACCTAGCCTAGAGGATTTAATGGTGATTTCATATAGGGATCACATCGGAGTTTATTGTTGCAGATTTTGATGGACTTTTGCCAAGGTTTTCAGTTTTGATTTTTATGGCAGGTTGAAGAAGTTATATCAGAGATTTAAGAAGGAAAAAAATATCCAACTTTCATTCTTTTTTGCTGGTCGTACACCTCCCTATGCTGGTCGTACAGCTGCAGCAAGGACGTGGGGGTTTGTAGGAGAGGTGTCTAGGTTTCTAGAGGAGTTCACTTGCAATTTTGAGGCGTCTACACCTGTTATTTTCTACATCAGACCGTACCTTTTGATGATGTATTTGGAGTGGCAACTAGGGTTTTAAGGTACCAATTTGCTGTGTGTTTTCTATCCATCAACATTTATGAGTAACCAGCAAATGGGTATGTCTGATTTTGCATTGTAATAACATTCCATCAACTGGGTATCTTTAGTTTTGATGACATAATGCATTCTCAGTTTATTGCTGTTTGTGGGTACCTTAAAAAAAGAGTCATTTCAGTTCTGTATTTATTGCAAATATATCTATTGTGAAAACACAACTTCTGCATCTCCGTCTATTTCTATAAACACTCCAAAAACTGAAAACAAAACAACAACAAAAATCAAAACAAGGGTGTACGTTACAAGTTTTAAACACTTTTGCACCAGTTTAGTTCAATTCGAATTTAGATTCTAGCACCAAACACTCTAATTGAACCACCTTGCACAAGACTTTTGGACATAGAAGTGATTTCTAGAAGCAAAGGATTGGTGGTGTACAGGTGGTGGTGTAATGATGCAACTGAGGAAAGAGGCAAATTGATGAGGGACCAATCGGCACTAGGGGAAATGACAATAGGCAATCTAAAACCCAACCACCAATGCTTTGGTTGTTAAGCAATTTACCCCAGGGACATGGGTCGCTCCCCAAAACGGAGACATCCCAAATGTGGTGGGATGGAGACAAAATGTCTCCCTATCGCCGCCTATGTCCAAGCCTCCATAGGCGGACGTTCCCCTCTAGGAGTGATCCCCAAGGGCAACCTACCATCCTCGAGATGATAGGACGTACCTTGTGGCTATTAAAAAATATTAAAACATAAAAAACATTAAAAAATTGAACAAAAAAAAAGGATTGGAGCTTGGTTAAAAGCAATTAAGTTATGAAAAATGGCATGCACCATAAACATCCATGTGGCCTCAAAGACCTTAATTTGGGCTTGGTTCTTGTGGCTTTGACCCCATTAGGGGCGCTGCCCCTCAACCCCACTGGCAGGTGCCACTTGGAGACCCCCGCTTTGATTTTAAAACCCAAAAATAAACATTGTTATGGGCTGCACCATATGCAAAAGCAACAATTTAATATTTCGATATTTTTAGTTTCTCAATTTTTTCCTAATTAAATCCCAAGTAACTTGACTCCATTTATACTTTTGGTTTGTTGGATCAATCTTGATTCCAAGTAATGGTACTGTCATTACAGTCAAATGATTTAGAAAGTAAATATAATGATCTTAGTGAACATGTCCAGATTTCTAACACGTGTACATTGGCACTATAACTTCTTGTGGACTTCTTTGTCAAGTTCTACTCTCTAGTGACTCCCTTACTTGGGAACATGCTCAAGCTCCTGACTGATATTTTTTTATATATATTGAATAGAGTTTACCAAAATGAAAAAGTTACAGGTTACAATATACGTTCGCCCTTTTGGCCAACAACAGCAGTAAGGACTAATGTATCATAGATTCATACTAACCATCACAAAAGATAACCATCCACAGGCTGATATACAAAAGACCTGGGAAAAATGTTGCAGTCTTAAAGATTGTTTTAGACATAATAGGAAAACAGACATAATATATCAGTTAACACAAACATTCTTTCCCAACAGCATTTAATGTTCTTTCTTTCTTTATAAAAATCAATGTCAAAAGCCCCAATTGGAGGAGCATTGTTGTCACTACTAGAGCCAACTTCATGTGCTTCATCTTTAAATTGAAGCTACTTTTCAATCTCTTTCTTGCATCATTGTTCCATTTCAGTTTCAGCAGGGTTTTTAGCCTTCAGGTAGACATTTCCATCATTATCAGCTACAAAATCAGGAACATTAACCCTAAATTTTCATATATTCTTTGACCATTTTCATACTCTTTAGCTCATTGTTTACTTGCATACCTACTCCCATCTGGCCACCATTCTACCCTTCTGATTTCATATTTGTATATGATAGTCAAGCCATTATTCAGCAATTTAAAGAGCCTATCTTTTGCAATTTTCATAACTATTGTAACCTACACAACAAGGTGGAGAAATGTGAAGTCACTGAGATTCTGTAAGGCATCTCATTTTACCTTGGAACACCTCATCATTTCTACTCCTCCATATTTTCCGTAGGATTTCCAATGATAAAACCAACCAAAACTTCATCAAAACAATTAACATAACCAAACAAGATTTCATGCTATTTAATACTACTTTTCTTATCCCACCCAAAACAGTCACCCAAAAAGGTAGTCCAAAGGTTCTTAGCATATTTGAAATTAAAAAACAAATGCTCAAATGACTCCACAGTATTCAAAGAGGACACAAGTATGAATTCAACCCTAAGTTAGTCAAAAGTTCAAAGCATTCCCAACAACCAACCTTTTAAGAATAAGAAGCCACCTAAAGCAAGCCTCCTTAGGTTCAATAATGTCAGACCAAATTTGGTTTAAAATTGATATCTAATCTTCATTGGGTAGTGTTGATGATCGTTTTTCGACAAGTCAACAATAGAGTAAAATACTGAGTATCCAACCCTCTCTTGAATAAAGCCTCTCAAATGCTAAACAAAGTGATTAGTCGAGATAACTCCAAGGTTCCTTTTCTTATGTTTCGTGATGGATAGCTCAATAACTTAGTATGATTTTGCTGATAAACACAAAGGGACTTACGCAATCGTTCAGACGGCTCGTTGTTTCAACAAAAGAGGCAAACACTTAGAGTATCTAAGTACTACAATTTATGACGTATGATATGGCAATGAAGTACTTGATCCTAAACTTTAACAATATGAAAAGAAAAGACAAAAGATGAAGGGTTCAGTGAAACTAATCTAAGCCTAAATGTAAGGGATGATTACTGCTTAGGTGAAATCAAACCAACTCTTGCTTTGCCAGATTAAACAAATACACAAGGTTGATGCTATCTACCAAGGATACACAAGATATTCAAATCACTTATGCTCATGAGAATTCAACAAACATAAAGATCAAAGTTAAGCTCACTTCGTTCAGACCAACCATACACTACAATTTGCAAGCCACAAACTACAAATGGTGTGAACATAAAGATTTCACCACAAACAATAATAATACCTTCCACCAACTAACATAACACTTTAAAAGGAAACTTAATCTAATCTTAACATTCGCTTGAAGAGATCAAAACCATGCAACACTTAGAAACATATAGAGAATCACCAAACAATGAGTCTTATATTATTTCAGAGAGCTCTTGCAACAATTTTCAGAGTCTTCAATCTTACAAATGAGAGCAAAAGGAGCCCTTATATAGACCTCAAGAATACATGAAAGGTCAAGATCGATTGGCAAAGCCAATGGACCAGATGATGCCACCTAAGCAGGTGGTTACAACAAACTTCTATTTTTAGCATACAAAGAGGGAACAAAGGCACGTTTCCCAACAGGATAAGGATGCCACATCATATCCTTTTCACATAGTAGTACTATGAAGTGCAATGAATCTGGACACAATTTGAGCAACATCTCCCATTGGTACACTTGTCGCAACGTTAATGGATCCTTCTGCAGTTGTCACATCTGACTCATAAATGCCAAGTGTCTTCTCCCAGTCAGCTATCCAAGACTTGTTTGCTCCAAGATGGAATGCAAGTGTGAATATGTTATCTAGCTGTCCCTCATCAATCCCATCATCCTAAAAGTAGAATGCCTTGACTTGTTGCTTCATGTTTTCAATGGTGATCTCCCCATATGGATTGCATATTGTTGTCAAGGAAGTATGCACATGATTCTGTGTCCTTAGAAGAACACTTCTTATTCGAGACATATCCACCTCAATTTTATCAGTCAGCTGCCCCTTGTTGTGAAAGGAGAAATACCAAGTGGTGAAGTTATGTGAAGTATTTTCATCAACCACCCCATCAGAGTTTCCATCAAACTCTTGAGATGTGGCATGTATTGCTCCTTGATAGGCTTGAACTCAGCACATGTCTTTAGCAGAGATTGAACTCTATCCTTGAGGCTAATGACTATCATAAACTTGCACAATCTCTTCAAGATAAATGTATGCTTTCTCCTCTGTCTTCTCTATCCACCCCTTCATTAGCTGAGATGAAGTTCTCATACCTTCAACTTGTGATACTGTTTCTTGTGAAAGAATGGACGGAGGTATTGGAGTGGCTTCCTTCTGTTGGATGGGTTGCATGACCTGTTGAATATATTGCTTTAATGTATTGAAGACTTGCTCCACCTTTTGCTTAGCTTCTCTTTCCTGTTTTAGCATGATTTTTACATTGTTAACTGATTCTTGAAGTTCCTCCTCTATTTGTTCTCCTATGATTGGACCCATATCAATGGCAATCACATTGTAATCTTCAGGTGCCATGTCTTCTAGATCTTTCTCAACTCTAGGAACAGCTACATGTACCTCTCTATTTCCAGAAGGATCTTAAGTAATTTTTGAAAAGACAGCTACTTTCTTCTTTTGATTACTCTTCTGTGCACTCATAAGCAATTCTTCTACCGGAGCGGGATGATATGCTTCTATGATTGTACTTTCTTCAATTCTCTACCTCAACCAAGATGGAAACGAAGAAAGATCTTGTTGTCATTGTACTTGATTGTATTGTACACACGCTGCATCTTCATCAGATTCCGCTTGTCCTTCCATTTCCTGATCAGCAACATCATCTTCCTCTATTTCAACAGTTGGGCTTGAATGAATCTCTTTGGATGGAATCACCACAATCTCTTCTACTACTTCAACTTCAGGTATTGGAATATGAGCATTTGAAGTCCCTTCTTGTAGACTAGATGAAGTAGATTGACTATTCTTCTTCTTAGGTCTCTGACTTGATTCTCCTTGGTCCTGACTTGGTCTTTTCCTTTTCTTAGCCTGATTGTCGCCTTGATCATTTCCACTGTGCTGGAGTACACTTTGTGCACTATGCTGTCCTGACCCTTCTTCATCCATTTTATTATATGTAAGAACCTATCATTCCTCATTCATTTCTTGGAGCAACTGAGTTATACATGCTTGTGTCATAGCTAGGACTGGCTCCATTAACTCTTCTTCAGATACATCCCTCTTTGACCAATCAACTGTATAGGGCAAATCCTTTATCTTCTCCAATTCATCTATCAACATAGTATCATCTTCTATGAACTAATCCGAGATTCGGAATACCTTGGACGCTCTTACTAGATCCCATGTAAGTCTTGAACACTTGAGTGTTCGAAGATCATCTTCATCTTTTACATTTGCCCAATGATCTTCTAACTGCATGACATGCTTGTACTCTCTATTGTATTTCCAGCAAACTTTGAAAGGATCAAAATTAAGCCTTTTGGTGCCATGAGTTTGTAAATGATATGCCTGAAACTCCGTTTCAGAATATTCAGCTGCTGCTAATGATGGACACTCAAGATTTTGTCCAAGGACTAGTGGAAACTGGATACCTCCTTTCTTCTTCAACTTTTGCAACCTGATGAGTTCCAGGAGTTGTCTTGAGACTTCCAACATCACCATCCTATTGGTTGGATATCTCGGTAACCTGTATGGATAAGATGTGAAACCCTGGATCCTTATGTATGTATATCTTTCATGCTGTGTATACCAATGTCCATAAGTTCCGATGAATTCTCTTGCTGCATTTGATAATCTTTTGTGGAACTCTCCTCTCAATCTCTTCAATATGAACATAGCAAATGCATCATTAAACCTCTTATAGTGATTGATATTCTTGAGATGTAACTGAGGATAACACTGATGCGACAAGTACTTATTTGGTCCAATTCCAACTTCTCATTTTCTAGTCAAACTCAAATAAACTTCATTCCTTGCTAGAAGATATACTATATAAGAACTCATATGGAATGACTTAGTACTTGAAAAGTTGATGAGTTGCTCATGTATGCTTTGACTGATGAGTCCAGCCCAATCAATCGTCTTTCCTTTGAGAACTAGCTTAATGAAAGAATACATCCATGACTGAAAGGTTGCTGATTGTGGCATACCTGTTACTCTGTTGAGGAACATGATCAAGTATCCAATCTCCGAATGAAAGTCTAATTTATGAAACTGTGGAGGGTTATTTGTATTGAACTTCATGGATGGATTTGCCATCCATTCCCTCTTCATCTCTTGCAACCTCTTCTTTGAATCAGCATCATATTCTTGTTGACCCTAGTGTATAGAAATGCCAATCATCCTATCTTTGGTTGGAATGTTGAAAGTATCTTCAATTGCTTCCTTTTGCAAATAAGCTAGCACGGTTCCATCTTTGGCCACAATTTGCCTAGTATCCTTGTCATACTTCTTAACACATTCTATGATCATTTCCGGACAAGGTAGAACAGGTGGAAAGCAAGCAGCTGCAATAGCTCCACTCTTTACGATGGCTCTATTAAGACTACTCCCAATGGGTTCCTGAAGCACGGACTTGATGTCTTCTAGATTGTTGTTGCCCATGTTCGTGTCTCCGATGTTTGTCCATCTTGAAATGAGCTTTGATTCCAGGACTTTGCCTTTAGCATCCATGTGGATCCTTGCTTGTCTTTCCTTTGATGTCATCGCCATGACCCTACAAACTAGACATGAATAAGTAACCTCAAATATAAATGATCAACAACTTACTTCAGCCTTCTATATCACAATTCTGATTTTTTAAGGTTCTAAAATGGAGTTTCACAAGAAGATCATACCTTTCATCATGATGATTAACTATCCTTTCATGCAAATTTTATTAACACTTAGACAATTTTCTGTTTAAAACTCAATGAACCTGCTGAAAATGAAGGAGAAATTAGGATTTTACCTCTAGACCAGACTTTCAAAAGACTGATTTGGATGAATGTCTTCAAAAATTGATCAAATTCAGACCCAATTTGATAAAAATCAGACCTATTCTTCTTAGGATATAACTTTGCTTCTGCTGCTTGAGGCGAGTTTGCTCCTTAATAAGTGATGAAATGAAATCTAAAAGGCAGATATATATATAATTTGCATTTAAAACAAACCAACCTGCCTAGGCCGACCCCATTTAATGCATTGAAAAACATTTAATTTATCCATTTTGTACTAAATTTGGTGCGAATTTCAAGGGAAATCAAGTCTGCCTTTAGAAAATTTTGAAGTTTTAGAAGGGCGCAGTGGTTAAACATTGTGATTTCTCCTTGCTTTGAGCGCATTAGATAGCTATCTCAGATCTTCTAAAGATTGGCGCACTGGATAGATGTATTTGAGTTTCTCCTTGATATGAGTTTGAAGAGTTAAATCTTGTCTCTTCGTGGAAGGCAGTATAGTTAAGGGATCTGAATTCGTCTTAAACTTATAACACTTGGTGCTTTGATACTTGAAATTAATTTGTCCCTCTTAGCGCATTAGATCAAGAACTCAAATCCTCTTTGAAAACAAGTCAAGAAACTTATCAATGATGGCGCATCAGTTCAATAACTTGGGAACTTCTTAAAAGTGTTTAAAACTTGATTTTATGCTACATCCATTCCATCCTTGAAGGGGCGCAGTGGTTCAGGAATTTGAATCCTCTATATAACTCTTAAAACGTTTTCTACCTTTTCTATTGAGGTTGCGCATTAGATCAAGAATCTGATCTCTTCCTTGAAATATGTTCAATGCTTGGATATGGCACAAGGATTAAGATGTTTGATCTCTTCCTCATCACAAACTCATCCTCCTCATAATGGCGCATTACATGACAATTTGAGGATCTCTTGATTTTAACATCTTCCTAACAACATTTCTCTTCACCCAAATTTGATCTTTCATCATGGCGCATGAGATAAGCATTTTGATCTTTGATTAATAAGGCATTTTGATCCTTATTACATTCACTTACAAACTTAGCCTTTTCATCACCATTGGCGCAGTGGTTTAGACTTTTGAGTTCTTCTTGAAGAGTTAAGCTTATCTCCTTGACAAGGCACAGCAGATCAATTCTTTGGTTTCTCCTTACTCCTTATAAACTCACTTTACCTTGCATTGACAAGTGCATCACATGAGGTGGGTTAGATCATGATTTTAAGTCCATCTTGAAGTGAGCGCATTGGACCATGATTTTGAACTTCAATTGATACCTTTAAACAAGGGCGCTTTGGTTGGAGTTCTCATGCTCTTCATAGTTTTGGCGCATTGGTTGGAAATTTTGGATCTTCTTCAACATATCTTCAATCCACTTCAAGTTATTCCTCCAAAGTAATGCACTTAGATTAGGCACATTATCTTAGCATTTTGATAGCTCCTTGAAAAGTTTTTTGAACCTCGCATTTACCCTTACCTTAAGGTGGAGCAATGGTTGAGAACTTTGGGTCCTCATTAAACTCTTGAAATGCTTTTCAACTTACCTCTATCTTAATCATAAACATTGATCTTTACGTTGAAAGATACCCTTTGGCTTTGGGCGCATTGCTTAGAGGTTTTAGATCCTACTGAATTGTCCATCACAAGGGCACTGTGGTTTAGACTTTTTGACTCCGGTAAAATGAGTGTTAAGAACTTGCAATCTGCCCTCCTCAAGTTGACACATCAGATATAGCGCTTGAGATCAGGACTTTGAATCTTCTAGAGTCAATAATGCCATACTTCAAAACTTATCTCTAAGGCTAGAGCATTGGTTGGAAGTTTTAGTTGTTTTTTGAAAGATGTTCTAAATTTCAATCTAACCTCCTCCACAAGGTGGCACAGCAGATACTCATTTTGTTTACCTCTTGAAAAGGCTCAAAAACTCCCACTAGTTTGCAATTGCCTTTTACTAAAGTGAGCCCATTGATCTTCCTTCAAATGATATTCAAGAACTCATATTATATTGCCCTTCAAGGTGGCGCTCTAGATGAAGGTTTTGACTTCTTCTTCCTTCCTTAAGCTAGCAAATTGCTTAAAGGTTTGACCCTTTTCAAATGAGTTACATTTCCTTACTCTCCTATCCCAATTACAAATCTTAATATCCACTTGAAGAGTATATTCTGACCTTAAGCGCATTGGATCAAAGATTTAGATCCTCTTCACATGAGTCTCAAAGCTCACCTTTCCCTTCTCCAAAGGGCGCATTGGATAAGATCTTTGAATCCTTGTTTGCTAGATGCTTTGATGTTGGATCAAACTTCCTCACAAGTGGCGCATTGGATCAAGAATCTGATCTTTGATTAAGACTTGGCTACTTTTCACTTGATAGTGCCTCACAACTTGATGGTTAAAAACATGATAGTCTTTCAAAACAATCATCATTATTACTCAAGAAAAGTCCAATTTTTCCTTATTGCATTCATGCCCTGATTCAACCAATTGATGTCACGACATTGAAGTCTAGTTATCTGTAATAACCATAACAAATGTTGAAGCAACCTCTTAAAAGGAACTCATTGTTGGATCTGAAGATACATCCAAAATGCAAACAAAGCATCGGGGCTCATCAAAAAAAAGAGGGGTCCCCATTTACAATGGGGCGATGTGTGATTTGGTCACAACAGGTAGGTTGAGATTCCAATTTTTATTAAGGGTGGTAAAAACATCCTAGGTGTCAGCCAGCAATGAGTAGAGTTCCTTAGAGGAAATCTTATTAAATGGAGAACCATCAACTCATTTTAGGTTATCCAATATTTCAGTGTTGGATTTCAAATTGACAAGAAATTTAACCCTATAGAAATCCTTTTGAAGCATAGAGTAAGTTATTTTCTACAAGGTAGGGATAGAAAATTTACTCCATATATGCTCCCACTGGATAAGCTACCCATTAGTAAAAATATCATTAAAATCTTTGACCCCTCTGAATGCCCAATGTTTAATAGAGAAACCTTAAAGAAAAGAAAGAGGTTTATTTTTCTACTCAAGGTTCCACCATATAGACCTGTGGCTAGTGAAATTCCCCTCCATCCTAGAAAAAGCCGCATGTCCTATGATTAATGATTTTACAACCACACAAGCTCTCCATATACCACAAAACACAGTAGACCCAAAAGGCTTAACAGAAAACTTGCCACACAAAATATCATGAGGATGTAACCCTTTCCAACTTCTGTCATTTTTGGAACTGCCAAAAAGATATTATTTCCGATCAGCACCTTTCATGGTTCATGCCCATCCAAGGCTCTCTCACTATCCATTTTACTGCAAGAGCAATTCCCTATAGTTTAATGTCTTTATGATCTAGCCCCCTGTCTTTGAAGAGGCAGCACCAGCCCTAATACACTAAATATCTCTTCTTGTTCCCCTTACCGTCAAACCACAAAAAACCCCTCAACACATTTTGAATTTTTTTGACTTGGCAACTCCCAAACAACCATGAGGAAGCATAGTAAATACTATAAGAGGGGAGGATTTTTTGAGAAACTTGGATTCTACCAACTAATGTCAAATAATGACTGCCATTTGATATATTTGTTCTCAATTTTCTTAAACATCCATTCCCACATTTCCTTTAAAGAAGGATCAACAGGAAAAGAGATACCTAAATATCTAGCAATTTTGTCAAGGCCCTCTCATTACCAATTCCACTTGGTAAACCACTTGGGGGCAGAATCCCTCCAACTAAGAACATATTTACTGTCAGAAACTTTTGCACTTGAAGCTTTATGGTATACGTTAGGCTTATTCATCACAGTATCAAAAATCCCCACATCCACTATTGAGAATAAGGTTGTGTAATTAGCAAATTCGATATTAATCAAGTTTTCCTTATTTGATAGTAAAATTCCCTTAATAGGAGGGCCTAGTGATGTCACACTTAATAAATCCTATAAGGCCTCAAAGGCAATAACAAACAAGAGCCAAGGGACACCCCTATCTTATTGATCAACAAAATGAAAATCGATCAATAAGGCTCCCATTAATATCAAATTGGGCATATACATCCTTAAACAACATTTCAACCATATCACATGTTTATAAAAGGCCAATAGCATTCAAAACCATAAGAATGAAAGACCATTCCACTCTGTCATAAGCTTTCTCAAAATCAAGAAGAATCATACATACATCTTGATTAGATTGCCTAGCCCATTCAAGACCTTCCCAACTAGTGACAAGATTTTTAAGAATGTACCTGCCTTTGATGAATCCAGTCTGAGTTTCAAAAATAATTTTAGGAAGAATGTCAATGAGCCTCAAAGCAAGTGTTTTGGCCAAAATTTTATAAGACGCATTGAGAAGAGTAATAGGTCTCCAATTTTTAATGAGGGACTTGTCTCCTTCCTTTGGTTAACATTTTAATAGTACCCTTATTTATATCTTTTCCCAAGGAACCTTTCTCTATAGCCTCCTTATAAACATCCAACAGATCAACAACAATCTAGTCGATATTTGCTATATAAAATTCAACTGGCAAGCCATCAGCACCTGTTGATTTTTCATTTTCAAAAAACATTATGACCCTAACTAATTCATTCCTAGTGATATCTTTATCTAAATCCACAGCATCTTCTTGACTGAGTTTTCTTGGGATTATCTTGGCATAGAGAAGCCTGGCTTCTCTACTGTGGGAGTTATCAGTTTTAGAAGAAAAAAGAGTTTTCTAGAATCCATTTAAGGCCTCTTTTATGAATTCAATGTTTTCAGACAAACTCCCATCAACCAAAATTGGGCCAAGAGATTCCCTAGCCTTCTTGGTTTTAAAACTATTAAAATACTACTTAATACCTTTATCCCCACCCTTAAGCCAATTTATCCTAGCTCTTATTTTAGCACCCTAAGCTTTATAGCTTTGCAAACAGCTAAGACTATGCTTAGAGGCAACAAGACTGCTTTGAAGTAATAGATTGCCAAGATCAATCTACAACAAAGTTTCAACTTTAATAAGATTTTCTTCAAGATCTTTTTCTTCTTTCCTTCTATCTAAGGTTTTTTTTCTTCCCTATTGTACTTAGAAAGTTCGTCCACCTATGAGTCAACGTGTTCCAATATTCAATGGCAAAATTGGATTGCAAATGGCTTTATTAATGTTCCTAATAGTGTGGACCCCATTAATATAGTCTTTGTCATCCAATAAGCTTACATTCAGTTTAAAACAGCCCTTATCACACTTAAATTCCTAATTTAATCCTCCCTTAACCAATATAGTAGTTTCAATAGGATAGTGATCTGACATGGAAGAAAAGGGAAACCTGAACACAATTGTATCATAAATTTCCTTGAACATGAAGAAACTCTTATGAGCATAGAATATGTCAAGATTGAAGTAAACCCTACTATTGGTCTATTGATTGCTGCACCAAGTAAACCAAATGCCTCTACTATTTGATTTATTTTTCTCTAATGTATCCATCAAGTTAAGAATTCTCTTTGCCTTAGACCAAAAGCAATGATCATTACCTTTCCATGACATAATATTACCCCCACTCATGTCTTCTTTCTAATCCACCATATTGAAATCACCCCCTATCAACCACAGGACATTGGGAGGGTTAGAATATAACCATTTCCACAAGTCACTGCTTTCTCTACAATCATTTGGAGCATACAATTAACAATTACCAAATTAGAGCTCATCCCTATTCAAATCACCCACACAACTCTATTGCAAGGAGAGCAGTCAAAACTACTAATATATGAAGACTACAAAGAGGAAGTCAAAATTGCAGCCCCCCCTTACCCCTATCATGACTTGTGGAAAAAAAGATAGAATCTTTCTCGGCAAACTTGAGGTTACATTCAAGCTGAAAGCCAATTGTTTTAGCCTCTTGAAGGAGTAGGCAATCCAACTTCTACTTGGCATTGCAGAAAGCTCTTAGAATATATTTTTTGTCAGGGGATTCCAGCCCTTTGACATTCCACCGCAATTTATATTCATTTATGGATTGGGGGGAGGGGGAAGCCTTTTGCCCCTTATATAGTCTCTCAAAGCAGCTAGGAAATTTTTCTTCTTTCCCCTTCTTACCAAACTTTTGGGTTGCAACAAAAGGCTCAAGTTGTTTTCCTCTTTTACCATCCTCAAAAGAACCAACCCTTGAGCCCTGGACAAGACTTGCAGGATCTGAATCATCTTCATGGGATAAAGGATTGTTACATTCAAGAATAGCTTACTTTCCCATAAAAATTGTATAGGCAAGTTTATTGGAAACCACTGGTTCAATGTTTTGAAGGATATGGTGAGCTTTGAGGGCCATAGAACCAAGGCCAACATTTTTGCTATCCTTTAATTTTTCAAGAACTAGTTGTTACCTAAATTTCACTACTAGCTCAATCAGGTTACATTATGAGTGGAGGGAAATGTGGCTCCCACAAGGGTTGAGCCCAGCTCATAGACCTTATAGAACTTTTCAGACCACAGCTATCTAGAGCAATAACAGTCAGCAGGAAGGCAACGACAAAGACATTGCACAATGAAGACAGCAGGACAGGAGTCGTGTTTTCACTATATCTGGAAAAGTGCGATCTGGGTTCTTGAGATTTTTAGACAAAAATTAGGAAACAAGAAGAAAAAACCCAATAAATTTCTCACAAACCCAGTTTATAAATTTTGAGAACTTTTCACCAGTCCTAAGGCTATATTTTCATTTTCAGAATCTCTGTTAAGGGAAGGGACAACCAACAAAGCTAGAGGCGGCAACAATACACAGTAAGGATAAAAATCAGTCATAAGAGTAGTTAACAATCCTTGAATGCCTGAATGTAGTCATATTATCACTGTCCAAATCAGTCCCAAAAAATCAGTCATAAGAGTGACTCTTCCTAGGATCAAAACCAGTCAAAAATGTAACCATGATGGCCCAAAATTGTTTTCAAGTGTTTCCAAAACGTTCAAAGGTTCAAAAGGTTCAAAGGTTTGAAGGTTCAAAAGGTTCAAAGGTTCGAAGGTTCAAAGGACCAAAAAATCTGCCAAGTTTCGGACAGCAAAAGGTTCAAAGGTTCAAAAGGTTCAAAGGTTCAAAGATCTGTTTGCCGAACTTAGAGAAGGTTCAAAGAAAGGTTCGAAGGTTCAAGAGTTCAAAAGTTCAATTTTGATCTATTGTCCGTTTTTGCTGTGCGCTCCTCATCAGAATTAAATGTTGTCATAAATGTCATTATTTTCTGCATGAGTTTGTATAAATTTTTGAATTGTAAAACATTAACTAAGGTGATGTAATTATAAATCACTTAGTCAATGATAAATAAATGCAGAAATTGTGTATTTATGTCATTTATTGTGAAAATATCAAACATTTATGATGTTGCAGGGGAGTTATTGCACAGATTTGACTTATTTCAGTGGCCTTAAAGATCATTTAAAGGCATTCAAAGAAATTTTCAAGTGCCTTTATGATAGTTGATGGCATGCCTTGACCATTTTCGCATTAGGAACCCATTTTGGAGATCTTTGGGCAGATATTTTTGAGATATTTATGACACCCACGAAAATGGAGAGGGCTGATCTTTATCTGATTACAGCTGTTTTGGAGAGTATATAGTCACCCATTTGACTCTTTGTAAGGAGTTCTTTTCCATATACATTCTGGAGTTAGTGATTTTTTCTGAATCCTACTCAGTTTGAGTATGTTTTTGTAACTCTTTGGGGATATGAAATACAGAGAATACCTTGGATACCATTGACAGTCAACTTTTTCCTTCTTGTTTTGCAATATTGGGTGTTATTAAGTGTTTGAACAGATCATTTGTGAGGTAATTTATTTCCTTGTGACTGTCTTATATTTTTCAATACCCTTTTTCTGCAGAAGCTGTGTTTATGCAGGTTGCAAACTGTGTCTTAGAATGTTATAAGACTTAAAATTGTGAAGTTTAGCTTCCTTTTTTGAAGATTTTAATGCAGTTAGGCCTCTTTGTGAAGTGCTTTTGCAGACATACAGTGATAAGTCGTGCAAGTTTTATTTCCTGTTGTCTGTGGCCAAGTGTATGCAGGTCTGGGTTTCATTTTACCTTATCAAGTTTGGTGAATCACCCTTATTTTCAAGTCTTCCAGTTTTATTCTTTCATTTTAAAAGCATTCCTTCTCCTTTTTCCTCTGCAAATCCAGTAGTTTTAGGTGATAACCAACTAAGAAGTCGGCCTTCTCCGGAGGTTCTTTCCAACACAGGTGACCCACAGACCTAGACAGATCCCATGTTTCTCCAGATTGCCAAGTTTTACAACTCAGCAAGGGTGCAAATCTGAGAGACAACACTAGTTCTTGAGCACTTTTTTCCTTTAGAGCATCAAGTGCTACTAAGCTACTAACAGAAGGTGGTTTAGTAGGAATAAACACATACTCCTCTCTATCTTGAGAGTCATCCAATTTAAGAGGGCTCTCCTCCATCATGCCAAGGATGTCCTCCACTTTTTTGTCACTAATCACTTCAACCTTAAATGTATCACAAACATTATCCATAGGGAATATAGCTATTCCCTTTTTTAAATGTAATGTGCCGTACTCGTTTGTATTTTTATTGATCTTTTTATGTGTTATTTTTATTTTTATTTTTGTGTTCTTATAGACTAGACAGAAGAATGTAGAAGGGGTTTTCAGTTTCCTGCAGATGTGTTGCCGGAGCATACAATATATTGCATATAACATAAACCCAGAAAATATACAAGGATTATGAGAGAAATATGAAAGACCCAATTCATATATCAGCAAATAAAGAGGTTCTATCACATACCCATATGCAGGTTTGAAACTTCAGTTTTAGGCTATTGCCGGACCAGCCACTAGGTATTATAGTTTTGTTCCAAATCATCAAGAAACACAAAGTATCATGCATACATTGATATCAGCAGTACAAGAGGCCCTAGACGCCTCATACAATGCAGAATAGAAGCTGCCCACAATGAGAAATGAAGCTCAACACCTCCAACGTCATGCCTAGGTGTGTACAGCCATGGCTGGAAAGGTATATCAGCAGAAAGGACTAACAAACAGCTCTGAAATATCTCTGCAAAGTACTGTATGCTGTCAATAAGGTGGGGTGATCAGATTAGGAAGAGAAATATGCAAAGAAACCACATTAAACTGCCCACAAATAAGGTACACCTGGACTAGGTAAGTACGGCCAACATGCTGCTATGAAAATGCAGTCCCAAACAAGTATTATCTGCCTTAGATCCTCCCACGAACTGATCTCCAAAGCTGCTATGAAGAGCACGACTGAAAATGTAAGAGAAATACTCAGTTCTTCATCAAACCCTCATCACACAAACTCCATTGAAGCACCTTCGTGAACACTGGATGCATTCACCTCTAATGGCACCTTTGGGTGATCTTCCACACCTGTAGAATGTCGTTACTTAGGGAGGTTTCCGTCTCCAAGAGCCCTGGTTTGAATCCTCAAACCCCTAGCAAAGCCAAGTAGCAAATAACATAAACATAGCATATCCAAATTAGCTCTATTTTCCCCTTTTATCTCCTCTAAGATGGGCGTTGGGTTTTAGGAGGGAACTATGTTTTTAAATTCATTTTTATCCCCCTAGGGATGGGCGCCCATGTCTCGAAGTGACCCCTTTTGATACATTATTCATAAACTCACTTTTCCATTAATATTTATAAAGTCCCAATTAAATATATAAGTTATAACTTCAGACTTTAAAATAAATATGAAGATGGTGTCAGAATGCCTTGATCTTTAGCTTGCCGAAAAGGTCTCGATGAGACGCATCTAACCCCACTCTGAAAATCCCAAACCGACACCGAACCCGAACTTACTAAAAAAAGTAACGGCCAAGAGCAAAAAGAGCCAATTCAAAGGATGCCAACTGGATCCACTGACCTCGAACCACAACTCTATCACCGACAAACACCTCCACGGCCAACTAACCACAGTTCCCTAACCAAACTGCTAGTCCACAAGAACCCAATGATGGACTAACCATGTATCAAGAAGGGGGCATTACATTAAATCATTATTTTTAACCTCTTCCTTATGGATAGGAACAACATCAACCATAGGTCTGTGCATTATTAGGAATTTTTGGACAATCCTTTCTCTGATGACTATCTTTTTTACACAAAAAAATGCATTAAGTCCACCGAAGAATTCAACTTCACACTAGAAATGTTGCCTAGCCATTTGAAAGCACAAACTATCCAGAATAAAGACTTCGGGGTTTAAACATATAAAAACCTTAGCATTTAAGTGGGGGAGCGTCGATCTACTTTCTTTAACTTGTAGAACATTCCCGAGAGACTTGAGTGTATGGTGAATGAGAACCCACAATTGGGTGCTAAATTAGCCAAGACCTTACACGGAGTATGTAATATCCCTTGACTGATCTGCCCTTATGTTGCTGATTTAAACCTCAAGGAATATTGTCAAACACTTGTTGTACAAACTGATATCAACTGATAATTGTCCTTTACTTGCTCAAACACGGTTTAGAATGATGCCAAAAGCTGATATGAGATCTTATCCACCAACGCCAACCAATTACAAATGAAATAGGTATGCTTATGCAAGATATTTTGTAATTTCAATGCATATAGATATCAGAAACTAATTGCAAAAATGCAGCTACAGCAACTAGGAATTTTGTCACATGCTTTTGATGCAACCTCTAATGGTGAAAGAGTTGCTACAGCCAAGTGGCATAAATACAAACACTTGGTATGCAAGTCTAAAGCTAAACTTAAGCTAAAATTAGTACCTACAGCCCATAGACATTTTGTCAAACAATTGGCATTCAAACTAATGAACTAAGCATGAAGATTATAACCATTGGGCATCACCTCAAATATAGGACCTGCAACTTATCACTTCCATATTGGATTATCAAGTTTATTACAAGAAAATATGATTGGCCAAGACTCTTGGCTCCCAATGCAATCACTACAAGTCTGAATACAAATGACAACTATGAAACAATGCTGATATGAATATGCTAACTCCTAAAGAACCTAGAAATGTAAGCTGCTATGAATCGATGATGAAGATGAAGGAATGGCAACCTCAAAACAGCCCATAAACATCCCTCTCAAGCCCAAATCGTGCCTCTTCAAGTGCCGTCCCTGTTCTGGCCCAGCATCCACCGAATAAAAATTATAGCAGTCGAGCAATAATTCCGCTAATATCTGATTGATGCACCAAGTACTGTAGCGAATCACTGTAGCACGTATTGTAGCACGACACTATTCACGCACTGTACACGGCACTGTAGCGTTTCACTATTCACAGGTACTGTAGCAACCAACAATAAATGTATTCCACAATGAATCCTTAATACCTTTACAATCTGCAAATAGATATGCATCAACCCCTTGTATTCTTTGTATTTCTTCTCCAATTTAAGCACAGATTGGACTCCTGGATGAAACCCACACTTTAGCAACAATCTTAGCTGATATTTCACAACCTCAAAATTGCATAACCAATGAGAGTTTTCATTCCCAATGGCTGGAAATGGCAAAAACCCTAGCTGGCTTCCTCACCAAACAACAACATTAAAGCAAATATCAATTCCTGGATGATATGAAGCTTGGCTTGATCTTTTATACCTTTTCAATCCATCTCCAAGAAGCTTCTAGAAAAATAATATTATTATTTTATTTTAGTGACTTTATGTTATAATATTTTATTTAAGTCACTTTATTAAATTAATTAAATATAAGGTCACTTTATAATATTTATTTATTTAATAACCTTACAAATAATTAATTTAATTATTATCTCCCTTAATTTTCCAATCCAACTGAATACCGGAATCGACACTGCCCACATGTCATAATCAAGTGCCCTACTATAGATACTAAACCCGTCTAAGTGACTTACTATAAATAGTAAGTATGAGAAACTGAGTTCTAAAACCTCTACAAAGGCCAAGCCTGAACCTCATTGAACCCTGGAGAAGAAACCACACTGATATCCGCCCAACAAGGCCCTCTAACCACCTGCGTTAGCCTACGAGGGCCAAGAATAGGCTAAACCACCCAAAAACCACAACTGCCTAAAATGGGGACATTATAGAGTAATAACTAGGTTCAAAAAATAGCCCTAAAAACCAATTTTGCCATGTTCCAAAACTCTTTTTTTAAAACCTTTTTTTGCAGGTTAGGATTTTTAAAAATACAATGAATAATCCATGTCCAATAATTTTACAAAAGGAAACAAATATTCTCATTTTTCACCCCATACACTGGCAATCCAATCATCAAAAAAAATTCTTGATAGAAGGAAATCCTTATCTAGACAAACAGAAAACACAACAGTATTCTTCAATGTTTTCTCTTCCTTTTTTTATGGCGTCTAGCACATCTGAATTGGGTGTGATGCAAATTACTTTTGGCTGAGAGGATGCCTTACCATTTTTCTCTCCTCCCCTATTGGGGATTTCATATTTGACGTTGTCGATGCATCTTCTACCATATCAATTACTTCTATCAAAAGTTGTCGATTTAGAAACAACCACTTCTTCATCTATTTTAAGAGCCACTTTATAAGATTTCTTATCATTTCTAATTTCATTTCCATTTTTAACTTTAGATACGAATTTCTTGTCATTATTTCCTATCTTTTCCGAACTCTCTAGCTGTCCAACTTCCATTAAACTCGCTTGTGGTTGAGCATGACACCTAGGGAGAAAAAAGATGGGATGAACTCTCACACATTCAAAGGGAACTAAGGAGGTAGGCTTGTTCCACAAAGGCGTATTAATCATACGCTTTGACAAGCAATGGCAAGAGGAAGGGGTTAACCAAACCGCCAACTTGCAATAAATGAAGGTGATATAGTTAACAAGCACGCCTAGGGAAAAAAATATAACACAAAATACAAATTCAAATTTTGAAACAATACACCCCACCAAAGAGAAGAAATAAAAACAAACTTACAAAAAATTAATCACCAAGCAACCACTAGACAAAAAAGCTACAAATAATACTAAAATCCATGAATAGCCCATTTGAGAGAAGAATACGAATGACAAAGACTACTAATTAGATTCAAATCTCAACAGAAGGTAGCGCTCCAAGAGCAACAATAGCAACAATGGAGAATGACTCTGTCTTCCTCACCAAGCCTTAGAGCTACACACTTCTCCCTATAAATCTTCCTTCCTCTGACTAATATTATAAAACGGCCCATTCAAAATTTAACTAGATTTGGTTTAGCTGCTTTTATTCATTTGATGAATAAAGTTAGAGCCTAGTAATGTTTTTCTGAGATGATGAATGGCAACAAGTGTTATCATCTTCGAAAAATAACAATTGCAGAAACAATCAAAAATTGATAATATTGTTTATAGCATGGATGGCATTGAGACACCAAACAATGCAAAAGCTGATCCTACAAAGTCTAACAATGGAGTCTTGGTCAATGGTACACTTTCCATGCAATATGATAAAGATAGATGTAAAGACATTAAGATTCGTTGTTTTTAATGCAAAATGTTGTACAGCAATACAACTTAATATAAATTTCAGTCTCTTTTACTTCAATTTTATAGATTATTTTAATAAACATCCCCCTACCATCCCAAAAATCTAGAAAAAGAATTGTCATCCCAAAAACTTAGAGAAACACTATTGTTGACTATTGACCGAAGTGTCACAATTAGAACACCCAACTAAGAAAAGAAAGGTCACAAGTCCGAGACTCACCCACCTACCCACCACCCTAGTTGAAGGTGTCCATGTCATTTTATAGACTGCATTGACTTGGCAACCCAAGCTATTGTATGGACCAGCTAATGTGGTGACATATGGTTCTTGTAAATAAATGAAAAAATAATTTACAGTGGAATTGATTGAATCAAGAAAGACCTAGTTAGGTCGTGATTGGTTACAAATTGGCAAATCAAGAGGTGACAAGTGGCACAAGCAGTTGAGCATGCAGACTCCATTTTTGCTCCCATTAGAAGAATTAGAAATGTCTTTTTAAGATCCACACACAAATGGAAATACATTCAGGTTTTATAGACATTTGATTTTCCATTGGAAGACTCCAATTATGGCTCTTGTTCCAAAGCCCGATAGGGACAATTACAATGTCTGAAAACAACAAAATGGAAGAACTATGTTAGCATTTTAATTCACACTTTTCAATGCAACACAAAATGGAACAAATGTTTGGTAAAACTGTTCTTCAAATTAGAAGGGTAAGTTCCCTATAAATTAAAAACTAACCTAAATCTGGACAATATGTACTTGCAATTTACAATTTTATAATGAATTTTGAGGTAGTTCATGTTCATGCTAAAAAAAATGTAAATGTGTCTTCTTGGTTTTGCCTAGGGTAAAAGGCAGAAATGTTCTTTCAACACAAGGCAAAGGATTTTATGCTTTTTTAAAGTAAACCTCTACTACTATACGCTTGTGTTATTCAACTAAATGCAAAGACTGAACAATGCAAGTATACAAATGGAGTTGAATAGGCTAACACATAAACATAAATGCTATGGTTAAATTAAATGTAAGATTAGGTACAAAGCCACAATCTACACCTTCGAGCTCACCTACACTACAAAACTTGCACATTCACCTAAGCAATTCAACCCTTTGCACACATAGTGAGACATCTCAATAAACATTCTGAAGCAAGATAGGCGTAATAAATGTCATTGAGTAAATAAGAAAATCACAATAATTTTGAATACTCGATGAATAGCAATTTCAGCATAATCTAGGCATGAGAATTACCATTTTTTTAAACTAAGTGCAAAAAGGCACTTATTTATATTATTTACAAAGATACATGAAAATAAATGAACCCTAACTATGATTGCTTGCATGGTTCGTAAACTTCATTACAAATTATCTCATCCACTAATTCTAATGCAACTGCCAATTGAACTAACAATTAAAGTATTACAATTATCCCTTAAAAGCTCTCGTCTCTTGCATGATGATAAATTGTTTTTAGCACGAGCCAAAAATAGACTTCTGGAAGGCAGCTCTGGATGATTCTACTTTGACAATGTTTTCCTTTGTTCCGATGAAGTCTGGCAAACCCTTTAATGAAACTCTAAAAATTTGACTATTCAATGAACCTTGGTGACTCAAATCAGAGTCCCTCTATGAAGCTCTGAAAACTCACTTTGACACTTTCATTGTTAACGAAGTTTGGTAAACCTTCAAGATTTTTGAAAGAATGTTTATTTGATGAACCCCTGGTGCAGGAGCACCTAGTGGTTTCATGCCTCTAGAAGGCAATTTTTGTCATTTTTGGTCTTAGATTATGTTTATTTTTGTAATAAGGTCATGTTTGATCATGTTTCATGGGTTAGGGTCTTTTTTTAGTTGCTAGGTTTAATTTTACAAATATTATCATTGTTGGAAAAGGCAAAAATAAGTGCAAAAATAGGAACATGAAGAGCATCGGTGGATAGAACGCATTTGAATGGTTGGAAAATCAAAGGTTAGTTGGGGATTGGTTGAAAATAGTTAAAACATGCTTTGTAAGTTGAAGACACAGTGGCAAAGTGGATTTTTGATAATAAAACAATAACAAAACTCTGTTCTTTCTGCTTTTTCCTGTGTTTTTACACTGTTCCAGCTCGTTGTACAGCCCAGTATGGCCTGTAAATGAACAAAATTTGATTGGAAGTGATAGAGGAGTAACTTAGCTGTCATTTGGTTTTTATTTGGTCTGTTTTCATCGGGTTTCGAGCGAGTTAGAGCCAATTTGGTAAAAACTGCCAGGAAACCCTAGTTAGCAAGGGTTTGATAGGAAAAATGAGATTTTGAACAATTACACCGATGGAAAATTCTAAAAATCAGTGGAATGGAAGTAGAAACAATGTTTTTAATGATTTTGGCATTTGCAGGAGCAGGGGATGGAATTTGGGTCAAATTTGAGGCTGCCCTAGATCTGATTTTTCATGTTTTAGGCTTAACTGGCAGGAGAACAGTCCATTTTTTAAGGGTTCCATACAAAGTGACCTACCTTGGTTCTGAAGTATGTTGTGTAAAGCCCAAATGGGTATCTGAATCTGCCTTTACAATCTGGGTGTGATGTCTACAATGAAATTTATGTCAAAAATACTCAATTTGCTGCCCCACCTTCAAGGCCTAAAGAGGCAGGACAGTCAAAATTAGGGCCTGTCCGTACAAAACAAACCCCCCTCATTTTGGGATATGTTAGATAAGATCCAAAAGGGTATTTGAATATGTGTTTACATTTTGATTTGCAGGTCTGCCCCAAGAGATATGCCCAATTAAGCTTTGTTGAAGTACTACTAGGTATGATGCTAACGAGTGAAAGAAACCACCTTGATTGATGTGCTAGGGTTCTTGAAAGGTGTTGATTAGTTGAATTTGATCTTGACTACCCCTGCTCTGAATCAACACCCTGCTTGAATCTGAACATCCTCTCGTTCATTTTTTTTTAAATCACCTTCTCCTTAGCTTGATCACTAAAACTAGACATTGAATCCTTCATGCAAATCCATTGCTGAAAACAAACTTTTGATTGCTCAAATCCCCCAAAAAACACCAAAGTGAGAACACTTCTTTGCTGGAAATAAAATTAAAATCTAGAAATTGGATTGATCAACAGTAAAAAACAATGAATGATGATAAATAAATGAGGCCAACTCTGAAAGTCTTCAACCACCATTGCTACAACTGAAAAATCTCTATTATGATGCTCGAAACAAATCTTTGCAACCTTTGAAAAATCAGAAAATACATTGTATTTGCTCATTAACAGCAAAACTGAATTTGCTTCTGAACTAAATGATGGCTTCTTTATAGACATTCACTTTGCTTTTTTTTGTTTTGCAATCAGCTCACTGCAGGCTTTTATATATTCATTTTAATTTTTTAATAATTAAGACTATACCAAACAGGCGTGCTTTGGATAGACTAATTGTAGTATTTTAGAATTGTCAAATGTTAACAAGAAGTGTGCATTATGTAAGCACATTTTTACTTCATAGGCTGCACTTTTTTAAAACTGCAATATATTCACAAAAATTGTGCTTTGGATGTAGCGCACTTTCCCTTGATCTGCTGCACCTTTTAATATTGTCAAAGTCCTATAAAACCTATGCTTAGTACTTGCTGACTTGGACTTTTTGATTGCTGACGTTCCCAAGCTTTCTTTGCTACTTTATAAGGAATCAGTGTCTGCTAATTTTAAGGGGCAACTTAATTATACTATTATAATTAAAATAAAATGTGTTTTTACTTTTTAAACACTAGTATTAAAATAAATTAAAATAAAATAAAAATTTTAAGTATTTATAAATACTTAAAATAAAAATTAAATTAAATTAAAAAAAAAAAGTATTTTTAAATACTTGGAGGGAAATTTAGGACCCAAGGGCCCAATTAGAAAAGGTATATCAAGGAGGCACCTATCTTCATTTTGATCATCATTCAAGTTATCCCTTTGCATCCAATTTTCAAATTTGAGTAGTTTGTTCAATCTAGGGCATCCAAGGATAAAAACTCTTGGCTGCAAAATTGCAATCTAGGCAGATGAAAACCCTCTTGGGTCTCCTTCCTAGGTGAGGACGAAAACCCTCAATTTTCCGGCATTGACAAATCCACCTAGGGTTTGCATGGTGTGTTAATTCAGAGTTTGTGCAAATTTTTCAAGGTTTGGGCAAATTATCATTTGCCAGCAAATCGTAAGACGCATTTCTAAAGTATTGGAGCTGATCATCATCATTATTTTCCTAGGCGACACCTCCTTCCAAGGGAAATTTCAAAAGTTGTGTCATTTTTTGGGTGGCTGGATGTCCATTTTATTGCAGGCTTGTGACTAGTTTGAGGCACCAAAATTGCAGAGGGTTTCCGTACAGTTGGGGCAACTTTTCTACTCAGTCGTACCATCATTCATGCTTGCTACAAGCCCATTTCTGATCGCTAATTGCTGATCCAATCATTAGGGCGACTGATATTGGACATCTTGTTGCAGATCACGTCAACTTCGGGCACCCAATCTGCTGATTGCTCCCATATCCATTTTCTGTTGAGTGACCTGATTTGGGAGGTGCTGCACCAGTTTGGGAGGGTTTTGACATCACTGGCAGCCTGTACGAAGGTGCAAGGACCAATCCATCGCTGCTGCAACACATTACAGGCCATATTTCAGTGATTTCATCTTCCTTTTGGAATACTTTCAGGCTTTAGAGCTGATTAGACACCTGCAGTCACTATCTGCAGCCAGCACAGCAGTGTGGAAGTTTTTAAGGGATCGTTGGACTCAGATCTACTGTGGACTCACTAATGTATATAGTCATTGTCATAACAGCACAAATAGCTAGATCATTGGCACAGCATCTTGGACTGCTATCCTAGCAGCAACCCTAGTGCATATTTTGTAAGTTCGGATTTAAAATATGTCATAAGGACTGTAGACTTGTATTAGTGCTGATTATATAAGATGTTACTCCAGTTCGCTGCCCACTATTGTTATCAATGATCGAGGTACTTAATCTACACTTTGTATGAGCTGCCATATTGCTAACATGAGTATTATAACATTTCTGGTTATGAACAAATCAAATACAGCCGATTATCTATGCAAAATTGATTTGGACTGAATGTTAAAATCGGAATATCTGAGTACTGTATGCTATTGTTTCATACCAAAGGGAGTTTGCATTAGTCTTTATCTTTCAATTTCAGTTGACAGTGATTTGGGTCCTTTCAAATTCAGAAAATTACAAGAAAAATCCGAAAATAAAAAATTAAAGATTGGGGACATTACAGTTTATCGGGCTTTATCCCTATTTATGAGGAACTTGTGTGATATATATGTGAGAAAGAAGACTGGTTTCATAAGATGGATTTTGCAAGAGCGCATTTATGCCTTCACATCTTCGATGACTTGAAACATTTGGAATTTTGTTTCGCTTACTGATATATAGAAGATCTTTGATAAATTTTTGGCAAGATGAGTGGGAATGACCAATCTAAAAGTGAAAAGGGTTAGAAAGAAGAGGATATTGAACAATCTGATCAAGATACGGTGGAGGATGCAAAGTATCTCAATGAGATATCCATTTTTCGTCAATAATTTGTTTAATGATAGGTCCCAAGGCATTTCCAAATGGACTATTGGAAATCATTATATATTGAATTAATAAAATAATTGGAAGTTAAAAATCAACTCAAAATTCCTAATATACACAAATTCAAAAGGCATTCATTAACCTTGGGACCATAATATTAGAGTATAAATAAAGTCAACGAATTCACATGAAAGTCGAGACACAATACATCAAGATTCAATTATAGTTGTATGTGAAAATTGCATTGTTTTAATTATAAATATATAACATCAAAATGCCCAAAGGGTACAACATGTAGGCACAGTAGTAATTAAAAACATTGAAACTAGACCTCCTATAGTTATGCCTCATGCTTGAACTCTTCTTTTTCTTTTCTAAATATTTTGTATTTTTTAGTTTATTTTAGGTTTTTATTTTTAAAGGGAGGCAGCAGAGATGTCACCAACCATAGTAGAGATTCACAAAAACCGACTCCAACAGGAAGTGGAGTACCTTGGACACAGTGTTCCACATGAAGTGAGATCCTGATAATATCAAGATGATAGTAGTTTTTTTGGGGGGAGGGGGGGTTGGGGCAGAGGGGAAGGGGAGTGACTACGGCTCGAATATAGGAAGCGGAAATCCAAGATAGATATAGAGAGGTGGACACATGCGAAGCGCTCTATTCAGCATCAACAAGAACAAATCTATAGGATCAAAGAAAACTTGGCTGTGACATAAAACAAAAAGAAACATCAATCTGATCATCATTCAACTGAAAGACACTTGAGGTAGAAGATGGAGACATTTTGCAGGTGTAACCATACAAGCAGATTTCTCTGCAGCAACAAAAGAAAGGCAACAAATCGGACCCAAGTATGATGGCTTTTATAACTTTTGTCGAGGATAGATAGTGTGTCATACAAATTGGAATCACCTCAGTCCCCAAAAATACATGAAAACCTTCGTGTATCATGTTTCAACAAAATGATTGGCAACAAGATTCCAATCCAAACAGTGTTACAAGAGCTAGATGAAGAAGGAAGGATCGTATTGGAACCTAAAGCAAACAAGGATTAAGGGGCTGAGGACTAGAGCAGTCACTAGGTACCTCATCAAGTGGAAAAACCTGTCAATATAAGAATTTGAAGACTTCATGCATACATGCCCACAATTGGTTTTTATTGAGGACAATGCTTGTTTGAAGAGTGGAGGAATGTTACACACAAAGTCAATTGGATGTATCAGGTTATGGAGTGGCTGAATTGTGACGTGTGTAACCTTTGCCTTGATCATTTGTTAATTTATATATATAATTATTATAGGCTTATAGCAGTCAGCCTAATTGGGATTATGGAGTTACTATTGATGATAATATCTATTAAGTCTGTTGTCATTGAAAAGATTGTGGAGGTTGCCCCTCAAAATGGCTTAATTTGATATTCAGCAGATTGTCATCTATTTCACTTCTATTGCATGGCTCGTATTTAAGAAGTGTCATTGTTATTTTGTTCTTGCAATTAGTAATTTCAGTACAATCAAACTGAATTCATATACTATCAATAAATTTGTAGTAAGACATCAAAATTGAATAACTCGTTTCTATTTTGTGTTCTTGTACGTACAAGTGGTGGAGTTAAACATAGGCAATGGCTTAATCATCGAAGAAATATGAATTTTCCATTGTTTATTGTAATAGTGAACATCTTGAAGAGATTCTCAGCATGATCATGACTAAAAATGCAAAAAATAAAAAAAAGATGTTTTGCATTTACTTAAAGCTCAAATTTAACATCATCTAAAAGATTAAATCAAAATAACTTTTTTCATAAAATAAGTGCAATAAATTTAATGCGTTGCCATCAGAAGAATGTATATGCAACAAATACACAAAAGAAAATATAAAATGTTTTGTTCAGCAAAAGCACTTACTAATATATTTCTTTAATACTGATAAAAACTATGAAAACACTTTCATAGTCAGTTAATGCAAATACTATCTATTTTTATAGAGAAAGGCTGATTGACTAACTAGCTCCCCATCCGAATTCCCACATTCCACAAGGTGTATGGTAACATTTCTATGTGTAATCTCCTTGTGATGAATTTCACACCCCTCTATAATTTCCTTGGAAGCACAGCTACTTAAATTCCATGCTTTGTGTTCTTCCATAATTGAATTGGAAAATATCTTCAACCAACAAGTTGAGAATCACTTCAAATCTATAAAAACACAAACATAATAAGTTAGGCAGTTGTATGTCTTACGTCTCTAACTGAAATCTAAAACATATTCATTAAAAGTCCAGCTCTTCCTTTTTTCTTTTTCTGTTCTCTTTGTGCCCATTTTTATATATGCATGCCCAACAAACATAGATCAACTTCATAATTAGTTTATTGAAAAACAGAAAGTTGCCTGAAAAAACAGAAAGTTGTTTGAAAAAACAAATTGCTCGATCATGTTAACCAACTTGTTGAACTATCTCATCAGCAAAAAAGATAGGCCCATTAATTTTTGTGGACTGACAATCAATATAACAGTTAATAGCCCACTGCTGAAGATACTCATCCTTTCTTTTCTCTGTCAAAAGTTTATAAGTAGAGCTAGAGCACTCGTACATTGACAATTGCATGCTGGATGGCATTTCTTCACAGCTAGGACATTACTCTAATAATCTTTTATTTCTATTAAAACAGAATAATTGAGATGTTATACAACTTACTTGACTTTGTCTTCTGCATGTTGTCCTTGGTTTATTGTAAATTTCCTGAACAGCTATTAGCATATTCGAGTCATTATAAGATCTCCTAACATAGGCTCTCCCACTCCAGATTGTTTGGTGAGGATGACCTCATAATACATATTTATAATGTTTGTACTTTTGGTTTTCAATATAATTCTACCTAGTAGTTTCTCTTGGAGCTTTTTTCCACTCAAAAGTTATTAATGCTGGTTGTACTTTCGAGTCCCATTGATCTATTTGGTCATTTGTGGGCATCTTTTCACTCAAAAGTTATTTATGCTGGTTGTACTTTTGAGTCCCATTGATCTGTTTGGTCATTTGTGAGCATCTTTGTTTCTTATGGTTTACCACATGAGAAGTGCAACTTATATTACCTGTTTAATCACTCATCTTTATCTGATCACTTCGCTCTTTTATGTTAGTGTGAACGGGTTTTTACCCTTACACGGTTTCTTAAGTTTAACTTAGGTTTAGCATTATAGGTAGTTGCCAATATTTAATATTGGTTACCTGTATTTTTGGTTATCGGGTAGTTTCACCCATTACGTTTTTTCTTGCCTTTAAATAGGCACTTGTACATTGTGTAATATATCTCATTTTTCTCAATATCAATTCATTGATATTTGGTGGAAGAGCACTTCGCTTCTCTCGTGTATCTACGAGGGTGTTGTTTTGCAGACAGAGGATCCTGGGAAGGAGTTGACAACTCCTACATTTTATATTTACTTCATTTGTTAAGCAAGTAATAGATCCACAAAAGCATAAGCTATGACACTTGATCTTGCTTCTTTCTGGCTCACCTATTAGCCTTCTTTTTCTAAGTTCTATATTTCTGATTTCTTTATTATCAAGGAATTCAAGCTTAGCTTGAGAGCTATCAGTCCTCCATCCCCCTTCACTGAACAATTGCTGCTATGTAACTCAATTATCTTCCATCCTTCAACTCTGCAAGTCTTCCACACTCATCATTATTCACAAACCATTACTACAATGGTCACATCATCTCCAACTACTATGAGAACAGTTGTAGCAAGTATAACAGCCGATGTCTAGCTATTGATCTAGCTGCTTCTGGTTCAGCCTTCCCACAATAGTCTGCTTCGAAGCATTAGCTGAAAATATCAACTTAATGATTCATACTCTCTGACCTTTGACAACGATGGAGATTGTTTTTCAAGTCAGCTTGATGGCGCTAAATGCACCTTTCAAAATCCTATACTTTTAGTGTTCCTTAATATGTAGCTTTAGTTCCCATGACGCATCAAGCTTGTGTGGTGACCCTCCATCTCCCCGTCTCTTTCTCCCTCCCTTCCTCTCTTATTTTATTGTAATTCTTGCAGATGAATCCTATGTAATGATGGAGTAGAGTAGTTGGATGATCATTTTCTTCAATAATTTTGCTTAAAAGTTAGCTAGATCAAGCATATAATTGGTAATAAAATAGTACTAGAGCAATAGGGTTAGAGTAGAGTAGTTGGATGAGCTGGATCAAGCACATGATTGGAACTAATATAGTATTAAAGCAGCATGAGTGAGGGAGTAGCAACAATGTGGCAGAAAGGTAATGCACAAGTAGAGCCAAGTTAACAATTCAAGGAGCAAAGACAACGTCTGGTGAATAGTTCCTTCTTCTCAAAGAGGTTGTCAGGGTTGTTCAAAAGGCCACAACACCTTTAGATGTTGAGACCTATAAGCAAGATCAGCCACCCCTCCCACAATTACCAAGCCCTTCGACCGAGGGAGACCTTAAGTTCAAACCCCATAGGTTCCATTGCTCTTTTTCAAACATGCAGCACCATCAATGATCATATGGATTCTATAGGCAATAAATGACATCATATCATTGCCCAAAAGTTTCAAAATTCATCCTAAATGTTGCATGCATGTGTATTGGTTGAAATTTTTATTATATATGTATACCCACTCAGCACACTGTCATCAGATTCCCCAAATGAATCAGATCAAAAGAGAAAAAAAACTATCTTTTTTATAAATTTTATGATGTTTAGCAAAGCCATAACTTTTGCAAATAAGAGTTTGTTTTTCAAATAATTGGAAGCAACTAAAAGCTTGTGAAGAGTCATTCGCATTGGGGCAGGCTGCAACAACTTTTGAGGGTTTTTTCAAAGTTCAAACTATTGCTTAGATAAAAATGGCCTCAAGTTTACATGCAACTATATTAAATGGTCAAAATTAAACATCTTTGGAACCGGACATGACAGGGTTGTTGAAGACTTGTGTACGATTTCTCAAGGTAAAGAAAAAATTATTACTAATTAAGGAAAGTTAACCAAATACAACAAGGTTGAAGCATTTGCGCTTATCAGTGTATGAATATTTCCAACGAGTTGAGGTTTACATTTGGTCTTTTGTCATGTCCCCATTTCCGGAGTGACTTCATAAGGAGTTGACGATTAGCCTATCATCCATTCCCGTAGGTAATGTATTGGTAAGGGAATAATTTGCTAGATTGAGTTTGTTTCTACACATGGAGAACCGGAAAGTTGGCTCAACTAGTATGTTATTTGGAAAATGCAATATTGAAATTGTATTTTCAATCATTTGATTTGATTTGTTAGATGGAATAAAAGGGAAAATGAAATCTTTAATTGCATTTTCTCTAATGTATTTTTATGGAGTTTTTGTATGGAATAAGGAGCTACTCCAGGTGGGACCTATTTTATAATATCATCAAATGAAGCCAACATTGGAGGAGTGGATTCGCCCATGAAGAAATAGCTCTAAGCTATTCCCAACGGCTATCATATGGGATCGATTGGCATTGAAAATGAAATCACTAAGCATATTGAGGTGGTGACACCCTTGGATCATGTACCAATGAATAGGATAGACGCCATGAGGAGAGTCATTCGCCCAAGGATGGAGTCAACGGTTGGAGCATTCGCCCAAGTCAAAGGCATTTAAAAACAATTGTATGGAAATTCAATGCAATCGCCTATGCAAAGGATCGAAGGCCAAGGTAAAGAAGAATGATTTTAAATGCAAATTTTATTTATTAATTATTTGCATATGGAGCGATTGAGGAATGTAAATGCCAACGTCTAAGTAGTTGAGATCACCCAAGCTTTGAGAAGGATTTTAAATGAAAAGAATGAAGATTTTAAATGCTTGTGAACAAGCATTTCCAGCCGCCGCCATGATAAGAGGGAGTTCTATTGCTAAGGATCGATCCATGTGAAATAAAAGATGCCTTTCATTTAAAACAATTGAAGATTGATTTTAAATGAATGAGTTTTAGTTGCAACTCATTTACAATTGTTCAAGTCTTTTGCTCATCATTGGTGGAACTCAAATTTCAATCCAAACATGCTAAGAAGAAGGACGCCTATCCATGGAGAGGATAAATAAAGGACTTGAACATCAATTTGAAACTATTGATGCATTGTTATGTTTCTTATCTTCTTTATTTTGGCTGAGAATTCCGATTTTCATTTCATTTTGCAAGGTGATAACCCTTTGTGTTTGTATGGTGATGTCCCCATACACTATGTGAAGTGATATTGTGCGAATATTCACCATTGAGCTTGATATTGCAGGTTACTAAGGAGTATTTGGAGTGAATTTGATATCAATCTAACCCTTGATCATTGTAGAAGCTAGCCAAAGTAGTCGATTTGGAGGAATCATCATTTTATGAAGATTTGACATGCATTTTCAGTTCTGATTTTTCATGACAGTCAAATGGTAATGACATTTCAGGGTTCATATGCATGTTGGGAGTGAAGATCTTGATGTATGAAGACCATTGGAGTATCATAGAGACATAATATTGCACCTAGGAGTCCATCGCTTGGCTACAAAAGGAGATTTTGTCAAAGATTTGGTCTCTAATACATTTTTGGGCAGTTGCAATTAGCATATCAGTCATAACAGCAGTCAACTATTTGTAATCAGTTTATTGTTTGAGTTTATCTGAAGCTGCAACCATGATCCATGATGTTTTTGGACATTGGTTATTAATTGTACTTTGATATTCAAGGGTTTGAAGGACATTGGGATGCAATTTCCTTGGTCAATCTAATTCTGATTTGACTGATACAGAGACTGTGATTTTGTAACAGCAGTGTGTTTTTGTGATTCAATTCCATTTTCAATTGATAAGAATGCAAGAAGGTTAATGGTTCTCATATGTTGTGATGTGTATTGTTGATTTGAATTGATTTGTGCAAGAAATCTTATCTAAAATTGATCAAATATTTCAGTCATATATAATAGGGTCTCTTACATCTTTTGATACTTATTACATGTGTGGGCCAAGCTAAGGCAGCTTTTCAATCAAACAAATAATGGCTGGGTAGTGCAATTGCAGCATGATCAAGTACATTCAAGCACAGCTTGGTGAAAGGACAACCAAGTGAACGATTCATAATTGATCACGGCAATTTTGTCAAATCTAAGGGCTCCATGCAGTGTGTTTTTATTCTAGTTTTCTTAGCTTGAAATATATTACATGATTGCATTGAAGGATGAGGATAAGGAGCTCAAGTTTGATGATTTTTGGATAAGGAGCTCAAATTTGATGATTTTTGTTCCATTCTCATCAATAAGTAAATCAAACTGATTCAAAATAGGCAGCTTGACTAAAGAAGCAGGCACACTTGACCAAAGGAAAGACAAATCAAACTGTGAAAGGCAAAAAAGCTAAGACGGGCAAGAAAGCAAATTTGAAGGCGAAGATGACGAGATATTCTCAGTACAGCAACCTTAGGCATGAGCACAAGGTCCTGCAAAAGGATGGATATGTGTAAAAGTGTCTAAAGAAGCTAGAAGGACTATCCAAAAGCATGTAGCTCCAAAGATCAAGGGAACTTTTTCTCTGTTACTTGTCAATCCTTGCATACTTGCTCCAGCACATGTGAATGGAAAATGGAGTCACAATTTTCTCGTATGGTGAAGGATAGAACAATGTTTATTTTTAATCAAGACAAAGGGCAATTGAATGTACATTGCAAACAATACTTCTTTACCTATTCTTGGATCTAGCAAGGTTAGACCGACAAGTGGGGTGATAAATGATGTCTATCATGTCACTAACTTAAATACAAATTTGCTATCTATTTATCAAATTAACCAACAAAGTAGTGTTTTGCCCTGACAAGCTTGTGGTAAAGCTATCAAAAACAACTTCAAGGTTGTTGCATCAAGGTCACTTCATGCTAATGAGAAACTCTACAAGCTCTCATGATCCATTATATCAAGTTCTCTACCGTGAAGGAGATACAGATCTCAGCTATGACTCGCTTATAGAAAAGTTGAATATGATGAAGCAAATTTTTTGTGCATTCAAGGTTATAAATTAGTAGTACTCAAATCCTACAGTTCTTTGCAAATGTTGAATACCCTACAAATATTGGATCCGGGACTACACAAGATACTTATATTAAGGGTAGCGGTTAATCATTAAATTCAAAAGGTGAGTCTTCATATGATGATTCTTCATTTGATTTTCAAATTCAAATAGAGGATCTTCCCATGGAACTGATGAAGCGGAAATTGGGTGGAAAACTCATAAGACAAGATACATGAGAAGATTTGGCAAACACGGCCAAGTTCTTGTTGCTCCCATAGAACCAGTCTATCAATCATCCAAGGCAAGGCTCGAATGTTATGCAGCTATCTCAATAAGCATGTTCCTCTTGATGGCATTGATGATTTTTCTTCTAAGGTAAATCTTTTAACTCGATGAGAATGAAAGCGATGGAGCATTTTAGGCAAGGAACTCTCCCAAAATGGACCCTACACATGATTCGACTTGGTGAAAGCTAGAAAAGTTTGAGGAGTTGGTCTATGTTGAGTCTTACTAAAGGCTCTCCTATCCTAGAGAAGAGCTTGTTCCTCTCTAACGATGTCATCATACTCTCATTTCAATATGCTTTCATTTCTTTTCTTATGGACCCCTAATTCGTGCTTGATGAGATCAAGTGCCTACTTTTGTTAATGAGAAGTTCCTGCCACATGTATTGTTTTTATTCAAAGCATTGATGAGCTGGTTGGTTGTCATCCACTGATTTATTGAAAATGAGAATGGTCTTCATTGTCATTCATGGATAGCCATGCCACTCTAATATGGAATTCTTGCTCCTGAGGAATGACATCATCCTTACCCTTCGGGATGTATTGGTTTCATAGTTATTTCCTATTTTATGGATAATTGTGCTCCATTGCTATCCTCCAACCTTCTCTTTAAATGACATATGGATGACACGGATGATTTGAGAAACCATCTTCCACTCCTAATGACGATGAAACGTCAATGGGCTAGGTTCTTCTATGCTATTGATAGGGTTGTTTGATGGTGATGTTGCAAGCAGGCTTGGTTGATGTTTGTGTTGCTGAAAGACCTGGTTGATGTTGGTATTGCAATGTTGCCAACAAGATTGATTGATGTTGGTGATGCTGACAAGATTGGTTGATGGTGAAGGTGATGACATTATTGGTTGATGTTGATGTTGATAACAAGATTGGTGGTGATGATGTTGCTGTTTGTTGGGATATTTTTAATATTCTTTTAATAAAATTTTACCGTAATTATGTTTTATAGTGCTTTAGTGCCTATGAGGGCAAGTTGATTTAACAGTGCTTTAATGCCTATGTTTAGGTGTGGATTTATCCCACATGGACTACACCTCATAGGTCATTGATTTTTGTAACTCTAATTGAAGAGGTCAATTGTACTATGATTGTTACAAAAGCAAAGCTATGTTGTTGTGTAACTAAGATTTTAGACAGTGAGTTAATAAAATTAGGGTAACTAATATACTTGTTTTTTAATTTGTTTTGTCTCGGTCTTTCATCCTTTCCTTTAATACACAAGTCCTATGTGAAGTGTTTTTCCTAACATGGTATTAGATTCTAGGTTCGAGCGTGAAGGCAAAATTCCTGGTTTTTGCAAGTGTCTTGTGCGAGTTTGGCATGAGACTACTTCAGGGATCTTTCCATGGGTTATGCTTGGCTACAAGCTTAAATGTAGGACGTTGAGTGTGTTCATACCATGCACAAGGGTTTGCATGGTCTAGTGCGGATGCATGAGTTGTAACATCCAACAGCATGAGAGTTTATGTTGTAAGGAAAAAATGCCCACAAACCCCCTAGCAATTGAACTCAAAACAACGCTTAGCCACTAAACATGTAGGGATTTCCACATTGACCCTATAAGGAGAAATTGACAAAAACCGATATATAGAAATTTCAACATATTTCCACATTAACCCTATAAAAAAGAATGAGAGAAAAAGAATAGAAGCCAACACAAGAATAAGAAAGACACAGATATACCCTAGGAAAACCCTTTCGAGAAAAACCCAACCTCCAAAGCAATGAAACCAATGTATTCCCAACAACAGCAGAGTTACAATACAATATCAGATTTCATACCTTCCATGGAGATCAACACTTGCAACCTAGAGGAAAATCAACAACATAACCCTACAATACACAATCCATAATGCCCCCAGCTAAAGCCCTCAATATATAGACTAAAAAAGACATATAAAACCACCAAAAGGCAATACCATGGGCCCAAACAAGATCCCAAAATACCATGGTAAGAATTCTCACGACCCACACCCCATGATGGGTCAATAGACTATTAATAGCATATTGCATTGAATGTCGTAAACATGTCATAGCCTCCCACCAAATTTGGGCACACCATTTGTTATTTACCTCCTTTAGCAAGATGCTTTATGATGCGTCATTCTTACACGTCATAAGTGCTTCAAGATTCCTAGTCCATTTTGTACCCTTCATCTACATGTTCTTACGCACGTCACAAAATCTCTTACACATCTTACAATGACATAGATGCTCTTACAATTCTTACATGACATAGATGCTCTTACAAACTCTTAAATACATCATACCAATGAATAGACATGGCATATTGGCCAAGACAAAAATGGGATGCCTTTTTCCATGTGAGCATGATAAAATAATACAATTAATAAATAATTCAACATTAGGAACAAGGTGTACAACACCTAATCCCAACATTCTCCACTTATCATATACCTTGCAAGAGCAAAAGGGAACACCAACAAACCATAAACTAACCACCAAGGGTATATACATATTGCACCAATTGACGCCTCTATACGAACACAAACACTGACACTGAAGCCCATCTCCTCTAGAACACAACTGAGTATCTACCATATACTCAACTCAACTGTTGGAATGCGACCACAACCTACCGCTAACACATCCAACTAACATCACCTCAAAACAAAGTAAGCACATCACATGTGGACCTTCTGCTATCCACATATCCAACCAAATCCGCCACACAAGTCCTTGTATATACACTATCCTGCACAAATTAGTCCTCCCAAGTAGCAAACTCACACAAACGTGCAACAAAACCTAATGACTTTCAACTCCATAGTCCAATGAAAATTGTCCAACAATGTACACCTACATCCCAGAACTCCCACTACTTAGGTTATGGTAGTCTAGAACCAACCATAGCACCCAAAAGTCCACCAATAGCACTCACATAAAGGACATGGCTCATGTTCTCTATATCATCTACTGTCGAAGAACACCCATTAATCTGCAAACTTGCAAACACCATTGCAAAAGATATCTTGCAAACCAAATAATGTCCTTCCACAATATCATTGTGCTCTAGCTAGGACAAGATCTCCACCTCCAAAAACCCCAAACAAAAAAGCTGTAAACATCTAAGCATTCAACCCCAAGGTCAAACACAATAGTCGTAGATGTAAGTTTCTCAAACCAATGGAATCCCTTTCTAAACTAGATTAAACCAAACTAAACTAAACTAAATTAATCAAGATAGATGGTTGAACCGGTCAAGATGAGATGGCTCCTCAAGAACCTCTCCCATTGAAGAGTGTTGCATTGAAGGGCATAAAGGACCTCGGCTTATTTCCTTGACAGTAAAGATCAATGCCCATCTATGGATGAGCCATGCTATCTCCCCCTTGACCATTAAGACCAACCCTACTATTGCAACAAGGAAATATGCCCAAAGCCACTAATCATCTCCTATACCCCTCAAAACACTATCCTCAAAATTAACACAGCAACTCAAGACCCAGATATAAGGAGAACGAAAAAACATATCCGTGCGTCTAATCCTCAAATAAACCCTTAGAACCAACATCCACAACTCAAGACTCAAGCACATGAGAAGACAAGACAAAGAAAGGTCGGGCAGGGAATACCTATCAAATCATTAACCACAGAGTGAACCTCTGAGAGTAGGGGTATGAGATTGGTTTGCCTGTGAAGCACTAAGTCACATTGAATCTCAATACAAACAATCTCCTCAACAAGTCCATGTTGAACTCATGTCCAATTCCAAGTGTAGGCTCCTCGGTCTTTCTAATGAAACCAAGTTAACGATTCACCATTCCAACACTCAATGTCCAAAAAACAATAGATCTCTAACCTCACCCAAATCTGGTATAGGTGAACAACTAATCATCCCATGCCAATTGAACTTCAACTAGAACTTTGTAATAACTAGAAGCTCACAAGCAAAATGATCACAGCACTCGTCTAGCAGATTTACCTCCCAAAACACGACCAACAATCCCACTGCATAACAGGGAAGAATGTTGACTCTAGGAGCTCCCTGAGGCTCCATGATTTGCATCTCCATCAAAGAAGATCTATCTCGAACTAACAAATATGCTCAAAAGTATCCACATCATACCAAAACTCCAATCTATAATCGAGAGTTCACCATGGCACAATAAAAACCATCCTCTAAACCAAGGATCATCTGGGAAAAAACTGTGTTGCTTTTTTTTTCTCAACGTTTCTCTTGATAATGGATCACAGAGTGTGATCCGAAACGTTGAGACAAAAAAAGCAACACAGTTTTTTTCCCAAAGGCACTGCAATCTATCATCATGGACTATGGAAATATCATGTCTACAAGGATCATCTATCAAACAGACAAATCATAACTGACAACTCAACCAATAACTCCAAGTACACTAGAGCTCACAATGGCACCAAGCTATCCATATCATTATAAAAAGAAGATAACAATCCTCTATTGATAGAACAAAAAATGTCAACAAACTCTCACTACTCACATGAAGCAAGAACCAAGAGTTGCTCATGACACTAGCATCCACTGTAGAAGATCGCACATCACAAAGTGATAGATCTATATCATTGCCAAAGCTCCCATTGAAAGTGATCAAATGCTAGCCATGGCATTGTCATAAACATCTCCTAACTGAAGATCACACATGGCCTTCACACAATCAAAAACCTCCAAACAATACCAAGAGCTCCCAAAAGGAAAAGGAAAACCATGATCTCCAACCAAAAAAGATACCATTGACTATGTAACCGCACGCAACTCTCCACTAAACCGTGATACAGAGCCTATCATGACAACATAGTCAACTGCTATAGGTTCCAAAAATACAATTGCAAGTGACCCAAAGTACTGCTATAGGAATGCCACAAGCATCATCTTGTTGCTCTTGCAACATCCTCCTAATTTCACAATGAAATCATTAAACCGCTAGTGTGTTTATTTTGTCTTGTTTTGGCCTAAGTTTCGTGCTTTGTATATCCATGGTATTTGTGTCTGTATTCGAGTCATTCTACATTTTGGCCCTTTGTGACATCTTGTATAATCTTGCCATGGTTGCCTTTGATTTATCCTTTGGTTTTTCTTTAGGCTAGGTATGTTCATGTCATCTTGTCTCACCAGGCGGTCATGACATGTTTGACTGTGCTTCCATGTCTTGTTGTTAATCTACACCAAGTTTCTGTAAGCCCCTAAATCCCCATGCATGTTGATTAATGCTTTAAGTCTATATATTAGTGTTTCGAATCCAACTCACTTCATGCCATGAGTCGTGTGCTCATTCATTGTGGTGAGCGCCCCTGTTGATCCCCTCACATAGCAATAGCATCGACTATTGATCTCAATGTTTAGTGCGGCCCACTCAATCCTATTCTAATAGGATGCAATATCTCCCCTTTAGATTGTGCGAGCTTTTTGATCCTCTACATTGGCGCTAGATCTCATGGCCCTTATTTATGATCACACACTCCTCACATATACATATGCTCACAAAGTTCCTAGGACCCACTAACTACCAACTCACTACAAAGCAACCAATCCCATAGATTGTCATGTTATGTGTTACCTATTGATGTTTGTTTTTAGACAAGTCAACAATAGAGTAAAATACAGAGTATCTAACTCTCTCTTGAGCAAACCCTCTCGAATGCTGAACGAAGTGATCAAACAAGATGACTCCAAGGTTCCTTTCTTATGATTTTGTAAGAGATAGCTCAGTGACTAAGTATGATTATGCTGGTAAACACAAAGGGACTTACACAATTGTTCGACAAGTCATTGATTCAATGAAGGTGAAGATAAATACTGGAATATCTAAGTACTACAATCTACGACATATGATATGGCAATGAAATACTGAATGCTAATTCTAACCAAATTGATAAAAGAAAAGACAAAAGATGAAAGGTGTAGTAACACTAATCTAATCCTAGATGCAAGGATAATTATTGCTCAAGTGAAATCCAACCAAATCTTGCCTCGCCAAGACAGACAACTACACAAGATTGATGCAATCTTCTAAGGTTTTACAAGATGTTTAAATCACTTATGCTCATGAAACATTCAACAAACATAGGGATCAAACTTAAGCTCAATTTCGTTCAAACTAACCATGCACTGTAATTTGCAAGCCACAAACTACAAATGGTGTGAACATAATGATTTCACCACAAACAGTAATAAAGCCTTCCACCAACTAACATAAACTTAAAGGAAACTTAATCTAACTTAATGTTCGCTTGAAGAAATCCAAACCATGCAACACTTAGAAACATATATAGAGTCACCAAAACATCGAGTCTTATATTATTTCAGAGAGCTCTTGCAACAATTCCAGAGTCTTCAATTGTACAAATGAGAGCAACAGGAGCCCTTTTATAGACCTCAAAATGAACGAAGGGTCAAGATCGATCGGCAAAGCCAATGGACCAGATCATGCCACATCACAAGTAGTTATAACAAACTCATGTCTTTATTAAATGAAAGAGGCTATCTCTAGTAAATGAAGGAGGCAATGAGGGCACACTTCCCAAAAAGATAAGGACGCCACATCATATCCCTTTCACATAGTAGTACTATGAGATGCAATGAACCTAGACACAACTTGATCAACATCTTCCATTGGTACACTTGTCGCAGCATTAATGGACCCTTCTGTTGTTGCCACATCTAACTCATAGACGCCAAGTGTCTTCTCCCACTCAGTTATCCAAGACTTATTTGCTCCAAGATGAAATGCAAGTGTGAATATGCTATCCAGCTGTCCTTCGTCAATCCCATCATCCTGAAAATAGAATGCCTTGACTTGTTGCTTCATGTTCTCAATGGTGATCTCCCCATATGGATTACATATTGTTGTCAATGCAGTGTATACATGATTATCTGTCCTTAGAAGAACACTTCTTATCCTTGACATATCTATTTCAATCTTATCAATCAACTGCCCTTTGTTATGAAAGGAAAAATACCAAGTGGTGAAGTCATGTGGATCAACCACCTTATCTCTAACTAGATCTTCCATTGGAGTTTCCATCAAACCCTTGAGCTGTGGCATGTCTTGCTCCTTGATAGGCTTGAACTCAACACATATCTTTAACAGAGCTTGAACCCTATCCCTGAGATTAATGACCCTGTCATAAACTTGCACAATTTCTTCAAGATAAGTATATGATTTTTCTTCCGTCTTTTCTATCCATCCCTTCATTATCTAAGATGAAGTTTTCATATTTTCAACTTGAGAAACTGTTTCTTGTGGAAGAATGGACGGAGGTATTGGAGTAGCTTCCTTCTGTTGGATAGGTTGCATGACTTGTTGAATATAATGCTTTAGTGTATTAAAGTTCTGTTCCACCTTTAATTTAGCTTCCCTTTCCTGCTTTGGCATGATTTTCACACTATTCACTGATTCTTGAAGTTCCTCCTCTATCTGTTCCCCTATGATTGGACCCATGCCAATAGTGGTCACATTGTAATCTTCAGGTGCCATGTCTTCTAGATCCTTTTCAACTCTAGGAACAGCTACATGTACCTTTCTATTTCCAGAAGAATCCTGAGTAATCTTTGAAAAGACAGTTGCTTTCTTCTTTTGATTACTCTTCTGTGCATTTACAAGCAATTCTTCAATTGGAGCAGGCTGATATGTTTCTATGATTGTACTTTCTTCAATTCTCTGTCTCAACCAAGGTGGAAACGTTGAAAGATCCTATTGTCTTTGTACTTGATTATGTTGCACACGTGCTACTTCTTCATCAGATTCCGCTTGACCTTCCTCATCTTGATCAACAACATCATCTTCCTCTATTACAATAGTTGGACTTGAATGAATTTCTTCGAATGGAATCAAAGCAGTTTCTTCCACTACTTCAATTTCTTTTATTGAATTCTGAATATCTGAAGTACCTTCCTGTAGACTAGATGAAATAGATGGATTATTCTTCTTCTTAGGTCTTCAACTTGATTCTCCTTGGTCTTGACTAGGTCTTTTCCTTTTTCTAACTGGATTATCACCTTGATCACCTCCACTATGCTGGAGTCCACTATGTGCACTATGTTGTTCTAACTCTTTGTCATCCATCTTGTTGTATGTAAGAACTTGTCCTTCTTCATTCATCTCTTGTAGCAACTGAGTTATACATGCTTGTGTCATGGCTAAGACTGGCTCCATCAACTCTTCTTCAGATACATCCCTTTTTGACCAATCAACTGTATAAGGTAAATCCTTTATCTTTTCAAACTCATCTAACAACATAGTATCATCCTCTATGAACTGATCTGGAATTATGAATACTTTGGATGCCCTAACTAAATCCCATGTGAGTCTCGAACACTGGAGTGTTCGAAGATCATCTTCATCTTTTACACTGGCCCAATGGTCTTCCAACTGCATGACATGCTTGTACTCCCTGTTGTATTTCCAGCACACTTGAAAAGGATCAAAATTAAGCCTCTTGGTGCCATGAGTTTGTAAATGATATGCCTGAAGCTCTATCTCAGAATACTCAACTACTGCTAATGATGGACACTCCAGATTTTGCCCAAGAAGAAGTGGAAACTGAATCCCGCCTCTCTTTTTTAACTTTTGGAGCCTGATGAGTTCCAGGAGTTGCCTTGAAACTTCTAACATCACCATCCTGTTGGTTGGATATCTTGGTAACCTGTATGGATAAGAGGTGAAACCTTGAATCCTTATGTAAGTGTACCTTTCATGTTGAGTATACCAATGTCCATATGCCGCAACGAACTCCCTTGCTGCATTTGACAATCTTTTGTGGAACTCTCCTCTTAATTTCCTCAATATGAACATAGCAAACGCATCATTGAACCTTGTATAGTGATTGATATTCTTGAAATGTAACTGAGGGTAACATTGATGTGACAAGTACTTATTGTGCCCAATTCCAACTTCTCCTTTTCTAGTCAGACCTTAATAGACTTCATTCCTTGCTAGGAGGTACACCACATAAGAACTCATATAGAATGACTTAGTCTTTGAAAAGTTAATAAACTGTTCATGTATGCTCTGACTAATAAGTCCAGCCCAATCAATCATCTTCCCTTTGAGGACCAGCTTAATGAAAGAATACATCCATGATTGAAAGGTTGCGGATTGTGGCATTCCTGTCACTCTGTTGAGGAACATGATCAAGTATCCGATTTCAGGATGAAAGTCTGACTTGTGAAACTGTGGAGGATTATTATTATTAAACTTTATGGATGGATTAGCCATCCATTCCCTCTTCATTTCCTGCAACTTCGTCTTTGAATCAACCTCATATTCTTGTTGACCTTGCTGTATAGAAATACTGATCATCCTGTCCTTAGTTGGAATATTGAAGGTTTCTCCGATTGCCTCCTTTTCCAAATAAGCTAATACTGTTCCGTCCTTGGCCACAATTTGCCTATTATCCATGTCATACCTTTTGACACATCCAATGATCGTCTCTATAGAAGGTAGAGCTGGTGGAAAACAAGCAGCTTCAATAGTTCCACTCCTCATGATAGCTCTAGCAAGACTACCTCCAGTGGGTTCTTCAAGCACGGACTTGATATCTTCTAGGTTGTTGTTGCCCATATTCGTGTCTCCAACGTTTGTCCATCTTGAAACAAGCTTTGATTCCGGAACTTTACCCTTAGCATCCATGCGGATCCTTGCTTGCCCCTCCTTTGAAGTCATTGCCATGATCCTACAAACTTGACATGAATAAGCAACCTCGAATATAAATAATCAACAACGTACTTCAGCTTCTTTAATGCATTAGATTTCTGATTGTAATAGAAAGCTTTTGCAAGAGGATAATGACATCTAGTCTCAAGGAATTCATCATAAATCCACTTATCTTCTTATAATTTACCAACACTTGGACAATTTTCAAAAAACACAAACTGAAATAAAAAGAGATGCTCAGATCAGACTTACCTAATAGGCTGTCTTGAATGGATACCTTCAGATTTTAATCAAATCCCAACTTAACTTTGATAAAACCAAATCTGCACTTTACAAGAATTACCTTATTTCTGCTCTCTAGAGTGAATTCGCTCCTTGATGATGATGAAAATGAAGGCAACAGCAGGTATAAATACAAAACTAACATTAAAAAATTGCCTAACTACCTAGGCCAACCCTATTAAATGAAGTGCAAATCATTTAATTTAAACTTCCTTGCATTTAAATTGGTGTGAATTTCAATAACATTCAAGTCTATCCTGGAAAATCTTGAAGGCATAGCGGTTGAGCATTGTAATCTCCCCTTCCTTAGGCACATTAAATAAGACTTTTGGATCTCCTTTGGTTGGCGCACTAGATTAGACTTTTAGATCTTCTCCTTTTAGAATGGGCGCATTGGATTGGGATGTTAGAATCTTCCTTCTAAAATCACCAAAGTCATCCTCTATAAGGGCGCTTTGGATGAAGATGTTAGAATCCTCTTAAGGTTAACACCTTGGATTGGAGTTTGAAATCTTGATCTTCAACTCATAAGCCCTCTAGGCTCTAGGCGTATTACTTCATGATTCAGAGTTTTTGAATCCCCTTAGATCTGCCTCTAAACCCTGGCGCAGCAAATTGAGGTTTTAAATCCTCTTACCTCATTAGATGGCCTCTCAAAACTCTCACACAAGCTGGCGCATTGGATGAACAATCTAATTTCTTCTTGAAATATGTGCCTTGGATCAAACTTTCCACATCCTCTAGGGGCTGGCGCATTGGATAAGGAGTTTGGAATCCTCTTCTTGAATTCATCCTAGCTCAAGTTGTCTCTCCACTCAAAGTGGCGCATTAGTTAGTACCTTCAAGATCTTCATCTTATCCAAAACTTCAAAGTCCATTAGTTTAAGGCTTAGGTCTCTTCATTGGGCGCACTAGATCAAGATGTCAAGATCTTCTTTAAAATACATATACTCTTCCAAATCAGTCTTGGCGGATCACTTTCAACTTGGTCGCATGAGTTGACACTTTTGATGCCTCCTTGCATTGAGCGCACTAGATCATGATTGTTGAATCTTCATTTCTTGCTCAACCTTTCCCTGACTCTTGGCGCACTAGATCCAATGTTAAGGATCTTCTTCTACATGAATTACCCCTTGGCGCATTGGATCTAAGGTTTAAGATCTTCTTAAAGGTTGGCGCATGGGATAAGGAATTCGAGATCTTTGAGGTTATTCCACAACACATTGCTTTCAGATATTGATCTTCACCTCAATAGCGCATTGGATCTAAGGTTTAAGATCTTCTTAAAAGTCTTTCAAACACTTAGCAAGCTCTCCTCACATGTGGCGCAGCAGATTGACATCCTTGAATCCTCCTCTCCCCTTTTGGCGCATTGGATCAGGTGTTTGAAATACTCTTAGGATGGCGCAGCAGATGGAGTTTCTAAGATCCTCATCTCTGATTTTCAATCTAGCTTAAGATATCTCTCAACTTCAGGGCAGCGCATTAGATTACAGATTTAGGATCCTCTTGTGATTGGTTAGAAGATGATGCATAGGATTAACCTTAAATCTGCCCTTAAACCTTGGCGCGGCAGATAGGTTTTCTTCTTTCATTGAAAGTTTGTCAAGGGCTAGTGCATTGGATTGAAGGTTCAAGCTCTTATAATATTGGCGCACTGGATGAAGGATTTGAAATCCTTATCTTTTGCAAGACTTAGAGTGCATTAGATCAAGAAACCAATTCTCTCTTCACGAATCGTTAACCTGGCGCAATAGATCAAGTGCTTGAAGTCTTCATCTCTTAGCACATCACCTCAATAATTCAGTCTCCTCTGGAATGATCATTAGAACTTTGAAACCAATCATCTTCCTCTTTTGGGCGCATTAGTCTAGGCGCAAGAGATCATCATCCTGTTCTCTGATTGAAAGCGCACTTCATCAAGATTTTGCACCACTCTAATATCCCGTCGCACTGGATCAAGATTTTGGTCTCTAATCAGCACTTAGTTGTTTTTTTAGGGTCTCTCAGGGTAAAGGTATATTGAAAAATATATTTAAGTATAAGTTTATACTTTAAATATTTTTCAATATACCTTTCAGGATGTTTGAGATAGGTCTCGAATCCACCAGATTTAACATGTAGAATCTAGAATTTGGAGGATCCACCAGATTTCAGACTTAGTCAATTTTTCAGGATTTCAGGCTACCAGACTTAGTCATTCTCAGGGTCTCAAACATACCTCAGGACCGATCTCAGTGTTCATGAACTGGATGGAATTTGATCAAGACTCTTCATTACTGCAAGTTCATGTTCCAGATGAAACCTCCAGTTATAAAGCAAAAATCTTCTAGGAGAGAGACTCATTATTTGATTGGCAAAGGAAATGAACCCAAGACATTATTCAGAACTAAATGAAAAGCACCAAAGTTCAAGAAAAGAGGGGTCCCCATCTTCAATGGGGTGATGTGTGATTTGGTCACAACATTACCATCAACACCTTGATCTTGCGATGACCATTGATCTCAAACCTCATCCTATAATTGGAGCAACCTAAGAAACCTTATGAACTCTATCATGTTTCTAAGGTGTGCAGGCCAATTGTTATGCCAGGTCATCTCATTGGTGGAAGCTACTATGGCATCATTCTCCCATGAACTCCCACTAATGTTATCCTCCCTAAGCCTGCACATGTTACTAATGATCCAAGCCTGCCTCTTGCTAACTCATCCTTGAGCTAGCCAATGGCACATCTCCGCCTGCTGAGGGAATTTGACATTGTTCAAAGCATGCATTGGCTATTAGATCAAATTTGATCCAACAATTCGTGCAACCCGGAAGTCCCGACAAGCTCTAACATCCTTGAGGATTGCACCCATCGTTTAATCTCTCATATCATCAATCATTCCAACAACTATCACATTCGCCCTCTTGTGATGAGCTCAACGATGCTATGAGCCTTTCCTTTCCTCTACACACGTAAATGCTCATGATAACCTAAACTTGGCACATGGCTCTCCCAGAGCTTGCCACATGTAAAACCTATGTCCACCACCTCATGACATCTTGTATAGCCCAACATGTGTTTAAACCATGGATTTTCATGACTATAAGACATTTTCATTCTTGGATGCATGTAACAAGAATTAGAGATTAAATGATAAGAGATAAACAATAAATCTAATGAATAAACGATCACATTAGTTCATGTAATAATAATTGATTTTTCTTATGTGTAGGATTCATTCAAATGATGAATTGAACTAACTTGAACACGTGGATATTTAAAGGCAACTACAACTCAAAGTAGCCAAATCAACTAGAATGGCGCCAAATATTTGAATACAATTCAAGGATTAGTTGGAGCATTAAATGAGGAATGTAGCCAAAATTGCCTAGAGAATACAAACCCGGATGGAGTATAATTAATTGGATACAGCTCCACCTACCACACCAAATCCAAAAGAATGAAGAAAAATGAACAAAACTAGAGTTTACTAAATGTCTTGGCAAATTAAATGCAACCATGTGCTCCTCTGTCAAAATGATGGGCTCAAGGCTTTCCAAGCTCATTTTGTAAGATTTTCCTGGCCAAATCAAGCAAATATGCACGTGGACCAAGCTACAGTCCATTAGAACTCCAAAAGGCGCCAAGATTAAAATATTTAGGAATGTTCTCGATGTGTCCTTATCATTTATGTCTTTGACCTGCTCACTATAATTCAATCTTCCTGCCCTGTAATATACACCCCTGTTGTGTATATATTCTGATGCCAATTTTTTTGTTTTTCTAATTGTTGAGTTTAGGGTTTCATTGAATATTTTGCATGTTTGATATTTGCATTGAATACATGAAATTAAGAGCATATAGCATAAACCCAGAAAATCTATAATAGATATCAACAGACTAACAAAGACCCAGATTGAAGGAAGCCAAAATATGACTTATCATAACATACCTGTTGTGACCAAATCACACATCGCCCCATTGGAGATGGGGACCCCCTTTTTTTTGAATTCAGAGGCTTTGCATTAGGTCTTGATGAGGTCTAGAGTTATTTCATGATGAAATCAATGGTGTTTGAGTCCCGTAGTCCTTTGACGACCTGTTTTGATGTTTGAGATCCTAAAAATGACTAAGTCAGGTGCCTGAGATCCTGAAATCTTAAAGATCTTGAAAGTGACTCCAGACAGCGCCTGCAACCTAGGGCGCCTCCCATCATACCAAAACAACTTCAAAGTTGCGCCTTTAAATATAGAGCTTTTGATGACTTGAGCTTAGAAGGACAACAAACTTGGATAGCAATCAAGGCGCATTCTGTCATGTGTTAGACCTCAAATGAGCACCTTGAGTTGGGAAGATCTTCTAGAAGCGCCTAGATCAAAAACATTGTGTCATAATTTCTTGAATTTGGCGCTTAGGAGGTGGGGAACGAATTTTAGGGCGCTTTAAGAGAAATGGCTTCAAATCACCTCCAATACAAGTGCCTTGGAATGGATTGATGAAGATGCGTTGGAGCGCCTTGAGAATTGAGCCCTCCATGATATTTTGTAACTGCTTAGAGTGAAGAAGTTATCCAAGTTCGTTATGGCACCATTTTCTATCTCCAAACCCTCCAGTGAGCGCCTAGGAGGAGGTTGAGCGCCTAAAAGAAGAAAACCACATTCAATAGCATCATCATGAGCGCCCTGTGTATGGAACTTCAAATTGGCGCCCTTGTGTGATCCTGTACTTAGATATTTTGAGCCTCCATGCACCTTGAGGGAAATTTGGCGCCTAAGTATTAGAAACCACCAAGTGCAAGCGCCTAGAGACCATGGGAAGAAGCAATGCGCTTTGAGGTCATTTTAAGACCTATGTGAGTTCGTTCTAGCGCCTTGAAGAGTAAAGACAACTGTTTGAGCGCCTTTAATGAAGAATAAGCGCCTTGAAGGAGGTTGGAGCGCCTTAGAGAGGATTGTGCGCTTTAGAGAGATAGGTGAGCGCCTTGATGTGAGGAGTCTTATCAATGAAGATCAAGCCTTGAAATAGCGCCTTGATGAAGATCAGACTTAGCGCCTACAGGAGAAATAATCATGTAAAGCCTTGAAGTGCGCCTTGATGAGATCTAAGGGCAAGATAACATGAAATCTAGCGCCTAAGTGAAGAAACATGAAACAATGAGTTTGGACGCCTAACCTTTAGGGGTAGGCATGAAACCCTTCATGTGTTTAAGCGCCCTAGAATTGTGAGTGGTGTCTTTGAGCGAAGAGGTTGGAGATCCCTGAATGAATACTTGGAATTGTACATTTCTATTTGGCGCTTTGTGTGTTTGAAATTTCCCTCTTAGGCGCCCTTATTCAAACATATGAGAATGGGAGGTATTCATCTAAGTCTAGGCGCTCCATGTGTTGGGAGAATTCTTTTTGGCGCCAAGAAGGTGTTGGAGTTTGTCAAGTTCTAAAGGATCTTTTGTAATGATTTGGAGGTATAAAGGCATGAAGGTGGGGTCATTGAAAGTTGAATGAGCATAGCCTAGGCGCACCTTATACGTAGAGGAACTGCCTAGTGGCGCCTTGAGGTAGGGCACTTATTGTGGAAATCTCTAAGAATGGCGCCTTGGTTTTCAAGTCTCTGTGAAAGGCTAAGTCTTAGTTCATCACCTTAGGCGCTTAGGAGTATGAGGTAGTGAGTGCTATAAGGTTAGCGCCCTTAGTCTTAGTTTCACTTGATAAAAGACCTAAAGAAGTGAGAAGTTAATAAGAAAGTGCATCATAAGTTTAAGCACCCCTCATGTTAACAAAATCACTTAGTTCTGGCGCCCTTCATGGGAGACACCTTAATATGCGCCTTAAAGAGAAAGAACGCTCTCAGTTGAAGCGCCTTATGTCACAATCACATGATTTTGGCGCCCAGATCAAAGGCGCTCCTTAGCATTTAAACTACCCTTTGATTGGAGCGCCTATGTGAAGGAGTCTTTTCAAGGAATTCACAGTTGCTTAAGGCGCAAAAATGAAAGTAAAAGCCCAATTTAAACCTTAGGTGCTAATTCTCATTCAAGGCACTTCAGATGGTGCCTTTGAAGGCAATCATGCTCTTGATGTAGAGTGAGTGTAAGAGTAGATGATGAAGTTGAATGGTGAATGTATTGCCTTCTTGGAAGATGAAGTAGTTCCTCAAGATGATCTTTGAAGTTCTTCCAAGTGTGAACAGCATGATGACACCTTCTTTGAATGACCTCTTGGAGAGACTTGAAGATTACAAGAACATGATGCCAGTGATCCCTTGAGATGATTCCTTGGCTTCACCAACACTCCTTTCAATGATGCAAGTTGATAATGATCTTGGGAGAGTAGATGATGGTAAGGTGTTAGGAATGTTGAGATGAGAACATGAGATGAGAACGTGAGAACATGAGAGATGAGAACATGACATATGGGCGCCCAAATGCACTTGAACTTCCACCTTGAGCACCCTCCATATGGATGTCTACTCATTTTGGCGTTCAACAATTTTAAATTTTGAAAAAATTTGCAAACATTTAATGTCAAAGCAGGCCGACCTAGCTGGCCACCATCATTTAATAAAGTGAAATTTGCTATATATAAACATGAGCGCTGCCTTTTGTTATCATAATTCACATTTGCAAGTATTAAAGAGGCAGCAAATTTCCTCTAGGAGCAGCGAATTTTGACAAGTTTCTTCAAGAGAAGTAAATTTTCCTAAGGGGTTAATTTTGATATTTTGTCTGATTTTTGCTATTTTCAAGACTGATTTTACTGTTAATTTCTAGAAATCTGCATTTTCTAAGACCTGAAATTGAAATAAGGTATGTTTTCATCACTTGTCACTTCATAAATTTGGTTTTTGTCTATTCTATTTTGCAAATTTATCATGATTTTATCATCCAAAAAAATCAGGTTTGTGAAGTCAATTTTATCATTTTAAGTTGCTTATTCAAGTCTCGTCTTGTAGGTAAATGGGAATGACCGCTAAAAAAAGACAAGTCTTGATCAAGATAGATGCCAAGTCCACCATACCTGAATCCAAGCTTGAAACGCAGTGGAAGAACGTGAGCGACACCAACATGGGACACGTCAACCTGGAGGAGGTGAAAGACTTCTTGCTCGCCATCACAAGGAATGAAGACATCAAGGCCATCGCAAAGAGCGGGATTGTTCAAGCAGCAGGCTTCCCACCGACATTACCAAGCACCGAGCTAGTGTTGGAGTGTGTTCAACACTATGATAAAGAGAAAAGACAGATTATAGCTAAGGATGGAACTGTTCTCGCCTACCTGCAAAGGGAAGCCATTCAGGAGATCTTCAACATCCCAAAAGGAAAAGGAGTATTCATTTGCCCTACAATTGCTAAGATGACTTTTGAAGGCAACTCCAAGGTCTACATGCAAGAAATCAGGAAGAAGTGGATGACTGATTCATCAATAAAGATATATAACTCTGAGGATCCAAAGTACCACAAAGCTGACTTCAAGCAAGAGATAAGTTATCTAATCATGTTCCTGAATCAAGTAACAGATAGGCCTCAATCATCTACTTTCGAAGGATGGATGTATACTTACTTTGATCATATGTTTACAAAAAACAAGATGGTTGATTGGGCTGGCCTTATAAGCCATTGCCTTGATGATCAGTTTGAGAATTTTGATGAAACGAAGTCTTTCTTCATGACTTCATACCTTGTTTATATCTTGGCAAGAAATGTAGTGTACAAAGGATTAACAGCTAAAGGACAAGTAGGTACAAAGCCTGGACAGATTCTCTCACATCAGTGTTATCCTCAACTCCATTTGAAGAACATTAATCACTATAAAAGGTTCAATGATGCTTTTGCTATGTTCATAGTGAGAAAGTTGAGAGGTGAACCTCATAGAAGATTAACAGGTGCTGCTAGGAACTTCATCAAGCAGTATGGAAGGTATTATATCCAATATGACAAGTTCACCTATATCAGGATTCAAGGTTTTACCTCTTTTCCATATAGACTGCCCAGATATCCTTCAAACAGGATGGTGTTGCTAGAGGTTTCAAGACAACTGTTGGAGTTTCATAAGATGCAGAAAGCAAGAAAAAAAGCAGGGGTTCAGTTTCCTCTTCAGCTGGGTAGATATTACTCTTGTCCATCACTTCAAGCAACTGAGCATTCAAAAGTTGAGCTTCAAGCATATCATCTGCATCCGCATGACTCGAGGAGAGAAAACTTTGATCCGCATGGAGCTATCAAGCAATCATATTCTTCTTACAAGCATAGAGAACAACTGGAAGATCATTGGGCTAATGTTATAGATGATGATGATATCAGAATGCAAAAATGTTCAAGGTTGAGGTGGGATCTAGTAAGAGCTACGAAGGTACTAAGGATTCCCGATCAGTTAGAAGGTGAAAGAACTCTTCTGGGTGATGAATACAATAAGATCCGGAATCTGCCTTATGAAGTCAACTGGGCTGATAGAGAAAAGGTTGACGATGAAGGATTGATAAGGCCTATCAATGCTATCACTGAAGAGCAGATAAATAAACAAGTACAAGCCTTGCTTGATGAAGGAAAGAGACTCACCTATACTAAAATGGGAGAAGTCGATCAGCAAGAACAACACAATGCTCCTAGTAAAGATTCACGAAGCAGATGAAGTGAAAAAGATTCAGGACAGGGAAAGAAAAAAAAACAGCTTGAAATTGCCCAAGGAGAATCCAGTAAGAAGAAGAAAAGGATAAGTATTGAAACTGCTTCTTTTAGACAGCCAGGTGATACTCCACTGGATCAAGACATAGTGGTACCTGCTGAGAATGTGGTTCCTGAAGCTCTAGCTGAAGAAGTACCTTCTAGTCCACATGATACTGAGATCATTGATGAAGCTAATACCGAAGATAAGGATGAGGCTAAAGAAGAATCATTGCCTGCACAAGGAAGGCAGTTACAACAGCAACAAGATCTGTCATCATTGCCAGAATGGTTACAGGAAAGAATCAGAGAGAATTATGAAGTTGAGAAGTGTCCTCTTCTAGTTGATGAGTTACTTCTGGACATGTCTAAAGAGAAACCGAAGAAGAAGGCCACTATCCTTTCAAAAATCACTAAAGATGAAACAGGAGTAAGGAAGGTTCATGTAGCAGTTCCAAGGCTTGAGAAGAATATAGAAGATGTAACACCTGATGATTATGACATCAATACAATCAATCTGGGTCCTTTAACTGGAATGCAAGTAGAAGAAGAGCTTCAGGATTCAATTGATAATGCCCAAGCTATTATAAGACAAGAGACAGAAGGTAGAATCAAAGCTGAGCAGAGATGTCAAGCCTTGGAATGGTACATTCAGCATTTAGTTCATCCTATTCATCAACAGGAAAGAGTTGCTACACCTCCATCTCTCCTTCCTCCAAAAACAGTTGAACACCTAGAAGAGTTGAAGTCTTCATCTCATAGAATGAGGGATTGGATGAAAAGATCAAAGGAGGCTACATTTAGACATCTGGAAGATATCATGCAAGTGTGTGATAAGATTACTGATCTTAAGGAAAGGGTACTTGCATTGATAACAGTTTGTGTTGAATTCAAAGACATCAAAGAACATTACTTGCCACATTTGAAGAGCTTGATGGAAACATCAGTTGATGAGTTGTTACATGCTGAAGTGATTGAAGAAGGTAAAACATATAACTTCTCTTCCTGGTATTATGGCTTTCGCATCAAAGGACAATTGCTGGATAAGATAGAAACAGACATGTCAAGAGTCAGAAGTGTACTTCAAAGGATTCAAGATGGAACACATGCCTCTTTGATGAAGATCTGTAATCCATTTGGGGAGATGACTCTTGATAACATGAAAGAACAAGTTCAAGCTTTCTATTTTCAAAAAGATGATGTTACTGATGAAAGACTTGATAGTATTTTTTCACTTGCTGTCCACCTTGGTGACAACAAAGCAAGGATAACTGATTGGGAAAAGACACTTGGCCTATATTCAGATGATGTACTTGAAGCTGAAGGAACCATTCAGAATGCGCCAAGTGTACCTTTGGAGGAAGTCAAGCAGATAGTGTCCAGGTTCATTGAATGCCAAGCTTCTAGTGATGGATATTCACATGGAGATTCTTCATAGGCTAATGACATGTCATTCTTATCTTCTTGGGAGGCGTGCCTTTGTTCCTTTCTTCATAGCTTCTTTCATTTAATAAAGATAACCTCCTTCATTTAATAAAGTTAGCCTCTTTCATTTAATAAAGAAAAGTTTGTTACAACTACTTGTGATGTGGCTTGATCTGGTCCGCTGGCTTGGCCGATCAATCTTGACCCTTCATTCATTTTGACGTCTATAAAAGGGCTCTTGTTGCTCTCATTTGTACGGTTGAAAACTCTGGAATTGTTGCAAGAGCTCTCTGAAATAATAAAAGACTCATTGCTTTGGTGATTCTATATATGTTTCAAAGTGTTGCATGGTTTGGATTTTCAAGCGAATATTAAGTTAGATTAAGTTTTCTTTAAGTTTATGTTAGTTGGTGGAAGGTTTCTTTATTGTTTCGTGTTGAAATCTATTAGTTCACACCATTTGTAGTTTGTGGCTTGCAAATTGCAGTGCATGGTTAGTCTGAACAACATTGAACTTCAATTTGATCTTTATGTTTGTTGAATCTTTCATTAGCATAAGTGATTTAAACATCTTGTAAAACCCTAGAAGATTGCATCAATCTTGTGTAATTGTCTGTCTTGGCGAAGCAAGATCTGGTTTGATTTCACCTGAACAGTAATCATCCTTGCATCTAGGATTAGATTAGTATTACTAAACCTTACATCTTTTGTTCTTTTTATCCATTCAGTTAGAATTAGAATCAAGAACATCACTGCCAAATTATACGCTATAAGTTGTAGTACTTAGATTCTCCAGTGTTCGCCTCCATAATCATTGAATCAACAACTTGTTCGAACAATTGCGTAAGTCCCTTTGTGTTTACCAGCAAAATCATACTTAGTCACTGAGCTATCTTTTACAAAATCATCAAAAAGGAACCTTGGAGTCATCTTGTTTGATCACTTCGTTCAGCATTCGAGAGGCTTTGCTCAAGAGGGAGTCAGATACTTTGTATTTCACTCTAATTGTTGACTTGTCGAAAAACAAACATCAACAATACCCATATGGAGTTTCACAACTTCATACAACCGTTGACGGAGGGCCAGCCATACAAGACATGGGAATTCACTCACAACTTCCGAGAATGCAGCAGTTAGCTTTTGCAATGAAGGGAAACTCAAAGCCTTGCCCAAGTCGCCTCCTTTGGTGAGTAGAAATGTCCCAAGAAGCAGCTCTTTCAATTACCAGAAAACCCACGAACTGTCTCAGCTAGTACAGCTTATGTAGCAGCATAAATCAACAAACATCCAACTGTAATCTCCTTCAAATACATCTGTGATATATCAGCAAGGTATTCCCACTAATGGCGACCACCTTCTAAGTCCATTCAAACCCAAACAAGCATCAAATCTTCACTTGGGAAATGGTACGACCTCATACATAGTATGGCCTGCAAAAATGATGGTACTGCCTACTATAACAATGAATGGCAGCTCCAAAACAATGCATAAATATCATAAAATCGCTAGTAACTTGGTCCTTCTCAACTGCTCATGAATTCTTCATCAAAAATGAATGTATTCTTCTCAAACCCTCATCAAACTACATCCAGTGAATGCACACATGAAGCCTCTGGATGAAGCCTCCAAGAATTGACCAAGTGGATTTTTGTCCCCAAAGCCAAAGATAAAATCCTATCTTGCAAAGATTTTCGTCTCAGCAAGACAATACCAAACCAGGGAGCCAAGCTCCAAAAACCTTCACGGGAAAATCTCAAAGAGAGAAGAAAATAATAATCCAAGCATGTCAAATGAAGAGCCTTTTCCTCCTTTTATACTTTTTCATTTGGGAGTCTCTAAAATTCTCTTACATATGGGATAAAACATGAGATGGAAAATACATTTTAAAATATTATAATTCTCTTTAATTCTTTTCTCAACATCACCCTTAAAGTCCCCTCTTTTAAAACAACATTAAGTTGTCGAACCTAGGCACCAAGGTCCAATATTAAATAATAATGTTTAATTTACGGACTTTAAAACGGAGGCCAAGATGATGTCGAAAACCAATGATCTGTAGCTCGTTGGAAAGGTCTTGACAAGACGAATCCAACCCCACTCTCAAAATCCCATTACGACACCAAACCCGAACTTACTAAAAATAATAACGGCCATAAGCAAATTGAGCCACACAGAGGGTGCCAACTGGATCCACAAACCATCTGATAATCTCTGAGCTCGGTGCAACGTCTAGGAGAGCCAACAGCTGACTGCCAAGTCACCAAAACAGCGTCAAACTGACACTTACTAAAAATAGTAGTCCTCCCCGAGGACCAAAGAGAACAAACCCAAAAAAACCCAGAAAGATTGCCGACATGCAAGCACTTACTATAAATAGTATGTACAGACAAGTTGTCCAAAATCTCTCCAGAAAGTGTCAACCAGCTCCACTGGATCACCCGAACACCCTAGTGACATTGAAATACTCTGATTATGCTGTCACCAACCCGTAAAGTCAACTCTAACTGAACTGCAAGAGAACTCGAAAATGGGGACATTACATGCCCTTTGGACACATAAAACGCTATAAAAAGCAAAATTGTTTGCCATTTGAAGGGGCTGGAAAAATCAGTTCATTCCTTATATCTTGTTGCTCCTAGTTCTTTGAGCATAGGTGATTTCTCCAACCTGGGTTATGCTGCTCTAGGATTCAATCTTGTAGCCCATATGCTGTGTAAAGAACTAATGCAAACAAAAAAGAGCTTAATGAACATATCATTTAGTTTAATGGTCCTTCATGTCTAAATTTTCATCCTGCACGTGTAACATGGTGGATGATCATTCCAATTTCACCAATTAACTTTTCCTTAGACAATAGCACTATCTTACACCCCAATTGTGCAATAGCAGATCAGGCAAAGATTAATTTCAGCATCTATTCATCTACAGCATCGGATTCAACTTGGTTCTAGGACAAAAGAGGCTCATCTCTTTGAAACCCTTTACCTTTTGCTTTTCTTTTTTTGAAATGGTTAGAGTAGGTTTTGTTTAATTTCAATTTTATTTTCATCTCTCTTATTGCTGATAAAGGCTTGTTCATGAAATATTTTATCTGTTTACAAGTTTTTATTATGTTACTCTCTCAAGTACACGTGCCGGTTGGACTTACCTGGATTAATATTGTTTTCCATGTGTTTGCTTGATTTTCCATTCCCATAAAGCTGAGCTTCAAACTAACCTCATGATACACATATTAGGCTTCAAACTAACCTCGTGATACACCTATTAGGATTCCTACCAGGCCCCTTCTTAAATAGTTCTCATTTCACCACTTAGTTATCTTGCAACACAAAGACATGGTGACCCAAAGACCTTGGGGAGATTCTTGAGTCTCCTTAAGTCTCCTTTCAAGAGAGGAGTTGGCTTCCCAACTCCTAAAGTTGGCCTATGCAGTTTTGCCAACCAACAGATTGGCGCTAGGAGGGCAAACTGGAATCCCATTTTACACATACATGGTCAAGTTCTTTCGAGGGTTCACTCAAGCCTTTTTGATTCTAAAGTATTCGCTGGTGACACTCCCAAAGTAGAGGCAACTCCTTTTGATCCCAATAGTCTGTTTATTTTCTTGTAGATTGACCCTAAAAATCAGCTTGTTAATCCATTGGCGGACCTTCAACTCATCACATTTAAATACACTTAGGCATCAAACCATAACACCTCAAGTTCAAGGGATGGCTACAAACCTTCCTTTATAGCTTGGAATAAACAGTCCCTTGAGTGTTCTCAAATAAGGCCACAACTTGTCCAAAATCCCAAATAAATTCATACCCAAATTTCAGTTTAATGGAACACATACAGCTGAGGAACACATATATGCATATAAATATGCTTTAGTTCAAGCTCAAATACATGAAAAAGATGTAGCCCACCATATGTTCCCACATACACTCGATGAATCCGTGTATAACTGGTATCTCACTTTACCTGCCAGATCAATTACATCATGGCTTGTACTAGAAAATGCTTTTCTTAATCATTTGCAGCTTCCCATAGACCCCACTATGATATATCATCAATTCGCTTCACGTGGAAGGGAGCCAAACAAGCCTTTAAATCTTTTTAACATGAGATTTCACAGGTTGTACACCAAACTTTCAGTCCCTTGTAAATCGGCCATACCAGCCACAGTCCAAATCTACTTAGCACTTGATCCTCTCACCTCCATGTTTGTAAGAGGTTGTGTGCCTGCTCTATTAACTCCTTCTCAAGCCTATGCTGAAGCCATGATTGTTGAAAGGCAGTTGATGCCCCAAGGTTACAGAGTCAAACCTCTTCCTTCCCTTGGACAACTAGCTACATACAACCAAATATCCATGCTAAATTAGGCTGTTATGCAATTATAGTGTACACCTCCTTAACCCAATTCCTGGCACTTCTTAATCAAAATCAAGTCTACAATTCGAGCCAAACTATGAATCTTACACCAACATCAATTACTTGCACTCCCTTATCTAAATAATCAAGCACCTCAGGGTAATGCATTTAATCAAGTAAATCCCATGGGTAATAAACAGAATGTCCCTTGTTAGTTAAACGGTCAAGCACCCACAAGCAATGTCCCTACACAAGTTACTCAGTCACAACAGAATCAATCCTCGACATCAAACCCAAAAATAGACAACATTCAGAGGATGGTTAAAAAATTATGTAGCGATGTCCTAAACCTTTGGAGAAGAAATACTACAAATCAAGAAACTGGCAGATATCAAACAAGAAATTATAATTTTCACTGGAATAATAGACAATGGAACACCCGTCCAAACAATGGTGGCATTGATCTCCCTCCAAAAAATTCAAGCTGGCCTGTGAGCAATCAAGAAATCGCAGGTTAATTTAGCTAGTTTAGCCCTTCCTAGTTGGTGTCGGATTCACTCCACTGCAACTCACAGTGAGAGGGATTGTCCAAAATTCAGTATGGCCATGGATATAATCCAGAAAGAAATCGAGGGTTGTGAATTAACAACAGAGTTGCATGGACACGGATACGGTATCCAATACGGGTACGGTATCGGATACGGATACGGCTATTTTTCAAGGCCCTAATATGGATACGTCTGGATACACCATTCATAATAGGCAATGAATAATATCCTGGAATAACTAAAATTTAAAATTTTAATAAGACATTTAAATCTAAAGTATTTGCCAACTTAAATATATTCACTTTTACTTTTAATTTTTTTAAATAATTAAATATTATATATATTTTATAATTGAAATAAATTAATAAAAAATATACATATTTAAATTATTAAATATTGTTATAAATATATCTTTAATTAGAATAAGTTAATAAAAAAGTTTGATGTTTATATAAACATTTTAAATTTAATAAAATAAAAATATAAACTCATAAAATATAAACTTCAAACTTTTTAAATTTAATAAAATAAAAATATAAACATTTTACATTGAAATTTATATATGAAATTTATTAAGTATTATATAAGCATTTGAAATTTAATAAAATAAAAATATAATATATAAATATAAATAAGTTATAAAGTATCATAGAATAAGTTATAAAATAAATATAAACAAGTTATAAAATAAATATAAAGTATAAACATATGAATCTATGATATAAAGATTTAAATTTAATAAAACAAAAAAATGAAGTTCGAAACCATTCCTGCGATCAGGATTTTGGAGAAAACGAAACGCCAACAGGATGAGGCAAAGTTTTCGATGGGGATTTTGCAGAAAACAAAACGCTAACGGGATTTTGTAGAAAACAAAGTTTTCGATCGCGATTTTGCAAAAATATAAAGATTTTGAAAACAACGAGGCCGCCATGATAGGGTAAGAAAACCCTACGAACTGCAGACTAACAGGTTTCGTTTTCGTCTAACACTGAACACCAGAAGACGTCGTTGATTGGAAGGAAAAGAGATTGAAATCAAACCTTCGTCGAGGAGATTTATATCATCTCGCGTTTTGAAAAATAACTCCCGTTTTTAACCATTCGCTGATGGAAACCCTACGTTTTTTACCATTGAAGACTGAAACCCTACTTTTTTAACCATTGAAGATCAAAATACGGGACGATTTTTTCAAAGAGGCGTATCCGGGAGAATCGGGCACGGCTAAAGGAATAGAGATTTTAGGGCACGGGTGGGTACGGTATCCAAGCCGTATCCGCACCGTACCGTACCCGTATCCGTACCAGATACTCAGGTACGCGTGCCCTATGCAGGGGGTAGCCGTATCCTGCAACTCTGATTAACAACTATGCAAGAAGAAAACACAAGACAAAACAACAAAAAATCCTAGGAAAGCACTCATTTTAGAAACATATGAATTTCCAAAAGAAAGTGAGAACAAACCAAAAGGAAACATAGAGGAAATCCAAGCATATCAGCAATATTGAAAGGGCGAAAATTATGCTTTAAGAAATAAGGGGAAACAACCATTAACATCCTCCATCCCACCAAATATGATTCACACATTAACATCCTCCATCCAACCAAATGTGATTCACACAGCGCCTAATCCTCATGCTAACAATAGCCCAGCTCCACCACAAGGCCCCAATTCAGCCCAACAACTAAAAACTAAACCCGCACCACACAAATCAAAGATAAGCCCAGATCAAAGTAAATCAGCTTATAATATTGTTGAAGACTTAAAAAAGATTAAAGCCAACATTTCATTATTTGATGTAGCTGAATTCTCGGGACAAAAGGAAAATTTATTAAAAACATTAACAGATCATGATGACAAAGCCAAATTGAGTGAAGTGTCCAATGTTAATGTTTCTATATATAAAGAAAAAATTGAGTCTCCTCCTTTCTTGCTAACAATTAGAATTTTCAAAAAGAACTTAGACAATTGTTTTGTGGATTCAAGTGCTTCCAGGAATGTTATGCCACATTCTATTTGTCAAAAATTGGGCCTTACACCAACAAAATCAAATCAAAAGATTGTCCAATTGGATAAAATGGAGGTAAATGTTGTTGGGGAATTGAGCCACATACATATGCAGCTTGCATCAAACCCGAGAATCTAACAGTTCATTGACATTCAAGTGGTCTATACTGTAGATGCATTCAACATGTTATTGAACTATGATTGGTTGAACACACTAAACGGTTACATGGCCACTAATTTTTCCCATATGTGGCTGCCTTGGAGCGGACTTCCAAATCAAATCAGGATCAAGTGGGAACCATAGATGAAGCACCTGATAACCAAGTATAACAAACCGAATGAAATCATGTTCCCCGAGACAAAATTGGGAGTGTATGCTTTGGAGGTGAAAGAGTGGGACCAGGACGTGGCACCCGCACTATCTAAAGAGCAAGAAAAGGATCAAAGTGGCTGATGGATGCTAAGATTTGATGGGTCTAAATCAAGACAACGTGTTGGAGCAAGGGTGCAACTTGTTAACTCACTTGGAAAAAGCTATTTGGCTGCTTTCAAACTTCAATTTGCTTGTACAATAACATGCCCAAGTTTGAAGCATTTATCCTGGGCTTGCAATTAGCATTTATAAACGAGGTTAAAGTGCTGCAGACTTTTGGGGATTCCAAGTTAGTTGTTCGCTTAATCAAGTCTCGGTGATCTTGTCATGACACACTTTTGTCCTATTACCACAGCCAAGTGTGGAATTTGATTGAAGATCTAGATGCCTTCAATATCTAGTCAATTCCACAAAAAGTCAAACATGTGGTTGATGCTCTAGTTGTAGCAGAAAGCTCTTTGGAGCCTATTACAAGTGTCGGACTTAAAATTTTCAGAGTCGATCTTTTTTTCTGTAACATACACCCCAGGTATATGTTTTGCTCTGTATGTTTTTTTTTTGTTTTCCCTGTTGTTTGATGTTTAGGGTTTTATGGGTTTTGCGTGCATGTTTGTTTTTGCATGAAATACATAGAATATAAAACAAATACTGAACCCAGAAAAACTAGACGAGATATCAATGAAATAACGAACACCCAAATAGTATTATGGCCAAATATGAATTATAGGTACATACCCATATCAAGATTTACAACTTCATCTGGATGTTGTAGCCGGACCAGCAATACAATCTATGGGAATCCACTCATATCAGCACACACAACAATGAATTATCAAGTATCAAATGAGAAGCAACAAATATAGCTCTAAACGCCAAGCTTCGAAGAGATGAGTGCCACAAATCAATGTAGAATTTCAAACCCCAAATACCCACGTCCTCCTATGCATAGTACGGCCAATCTTGAGTATATATCAGCAGCTACTAGTATGAAAAACTCTCTAAAATCTGTCTCAATCTATCTGCAAACTCTTTACAGCTCTCAACGCCAAGAATGAACACCATTAAATAGCCCAAAACTCCATAAAATCACCTCTATGAATGGTACAGCCCTTCTTGAGGAGTACGGCCTGCTAGAGACAAACTGCAGCAGCAATAAAAACTCAGTCTCAATACAAGAATCTATCATTTATGATCTGTTCTGACCAGCAATATAGTTCTCCATGACTCATTCTAGCTGAATACTTCGTCAAAGTATCTCCGGCGAAAGCACAACTGAAGCCTCCAAGAATCCTCTCCTGATGCAATCTTTCATGCACGAAGAAAGGAACTAATGCAGGGGTTTTCGTCCCAACATAACCATGAACAAACCCTAGAGCCAAGCTCAAACTCAATGCATGGGAAAACTCAATAGATGAGAGCAAAATCAATAATCTCGCATATCCAAAATGAGGCTCCTTTTGCTCTTTTTGTTTCCTCTCCAACCCAACGCCCAAGATGGTTTTTTCTTTTATTATTTAATTTATGACTTAAGTCCCTTATGTCCCCTTTGTACCTTGGGCGCCCATCTCATAGACATTGTAATGTCCCCATTTTGAGCTAAGTGATATTTTCTAGTTGAGCTTGTTTCTATACATGGAGAACCGGAAAGGTGGTATATGACTATACATGGAGAATCGGAAAGTTGGCTCAACTAGTATGTTATTGGGTTATTTGGAAAGTGCAATATTGAAATTGTATTTTCATTTCATTTGATGGATTTTAGAAAATGGAATCTTTAATTGCATTTTCTTTAATCGATTTCTATGGAGTTGTAAATATGAATAAAGGATGTGTTCACCCAAGGGAGATATAGGTCCAAACCAAAACCAAAAGCAAAGAATAAGGGATCGATTGGCATGTTCATTGATTTATATTTGATTTTGCATTGTTTAAGGAGCCAACGACTATCTAGAAGATGATCACCCACATTTTGTAGAGCATTCACATTGGATCAAGTGTCGAATTCCAACGCCATGAGGATTCATTCGCCTATGCCTTGTATTGAGTGATTGGTATTGAAAGAGGTTGGTTATTGATTTTTAATGATTGCATATGATTCATAGCTGGCCGCCGATCATAAGGAAAGGATATTTTAAATGCCAAATTTATTTATTAAATAATTGCATTGGATCGATGGTGTCATGAAGGCGATTGGGATTGAAGGATATTAAATGTTTGCATTGGATAGATATTGTGCTTTGAAAGGTTTTAAATGTCAAACACCAATGATGAGGAGGATCGCCCAATGAAATTCAATGCCAAGTGAAGTTTTTAAATGATTGATAGCTCCAATTCATAACCGTCGTCCATGCTAGAGAGGCACTCCAATGCAAGAAAATCGATCCACTTGAAGATAGATATAATTCATTTAAAACAATTAAAGATTGTTTTTTAATGATTGCATTCATTGATGTCATTCATTTACAATTGTTCAAGACTCTCAATTTTGATTAGTGGATTCCAAATCACATTCCAAAATGTCAAAGAAGAGGGACGTCCATGCTTGGAGAGTTAAATAGAGGACTTGAACTTCAATTTGCAACTAATGATCATTTGGTGAGCTTTTACATTTTGTTCTTTTAGCTGGAAATTGCATTTTCTAGTTATTTTTCAAGATGATGTTCCCTTGAGTGTTGTGGTGATGTTCCCATAACAATTTGTGAGATGTTATCATTCAAATTTCATCATTAGAATTGAATTTGAAAGGATTTGAATAGTAGTTGACATCATAATGAAACCCTTGGTGTGTAGGAGTGACTACCAAGGTAGTTGATTGAGTTTGTAGTGAGAATTGAGTGACTTTTGCATATTTTTCAAGGTCTGATTTAATATCAGCAAAGTCTGATTTTTATGACAGCGAATTGTTTGGACACTTACAGGGTTTTTGAAGTGGATTTGACAAAGGCTTTGATATTTGAAGAGTTGCATTTGATACAAGACCAAACTAGGCATCCGCCGCTTGAGTTTGGAGGTGGTTTTCATGAGTTTTCATTGCTAAAACTTTGACTGGGCAAATTCATCACTTTCAGCAGTCATATCAGCCTACAGAAATTTTATACCAGTGATTTGTTCATGTACTTTCAGGCGTGTTATAACATCATTTGATAGCTAGCTTTGTTCTAGAGTGATTGGGCATTGTTCCTATGCAAAATTTGGTGTATTTGGACATTTTATATGTATGTAATAAGGTCTGATATAAAATCAGACTGTGACTGAAATTCATATCAGCCACTTATCATTTATGTATCTCTCATTTGAAGGTTTCAAATAAGCAAGTATGATGTGGGTTTGATGTTCTACTATTTCATTGTTCATTGGTGATGTTTATTTGTTGATTTGTGCAAGAAATCTTATCCAAAAGTTGGCAAAAATTGTTAGTCATTTAAGAATTTTACAGTGGTATCAGAGCTTGGATCTTGCCAACCTATGGGTTATGAGCTACTACGTTGATCATTTGCCACAACATTATAGAAGAAGAACAAGTACAATGGGTGATAGAAGGCAAGGTATTGCACAAGATGAAATTGATAATATGTTAAGGGATATGGTTAATAGTCAGTGTGAGATGGCAGAACAACAGCGACAAACAAATACAAATATTGAGGATGTTTCAAGCTTTGATGGGTGACAAGAATAATAACAATTGGGCTAATCCAGGGAATCAAAACAATCAGGATGCAGGTAGTGTAGCTGCAAGATTACCACCCCGTGATATAAGGACACGTACACCTATAGTTGAGAGACCTATGCAGCCTACTTTTCTTCCTAGAGAAGTAGAAGAGGAGCAGCCACAGGATGAAGAAGACGAGGTTCCTTTTGAGGAGAATATCATATCTTTGGTTGATAAGTATGATTCACTTCCCGAGCATGTAAGGAATAGAATCAATTTCAACAATTACATGAGCCAAAAAAGAGACAATCGAAGAGGTAGAGTGAATTGCCTAAGGCCAAGAAGAGCACAACCTACACAGCCAAAGGAATACAAGGATGAATTGAATAAAATTCCTCTTCCTAGTTTTGATGGTAGTGGCAAGCTAAGTGCTAGAGCGTGGGTGAATAAGTTGGATACCTTTCTTACACTCAAGCCCATGAGTGAAGAAAAGGCCATACATTTTGCTACTATGCATTTGGAGGGTTTGGCATATAAGTGGTGGCATCATGGACTTGTGTCTCAACATCACAACAGAATTGCTTCATATGATGAGTTTGTTCAAAAACTCATTACTAAGTTTGACCGCAAGAATGTAGAGTTGAAACAAAGTGGTAGAGTAGATTCATATCTCAATGAATTTCAAAAGATTGCGGTTATGGTTCCTAATATGAAAGATAGGATAATCACAATGTTGTTTGTTGAAGGGTTGAATGATAGGATCAAAGGATTGGTCAAGATTCATAGGCCAAGCACACTTGATGAGGCCATTGATCTTGCACTTGATTTGGATATCATTCCTACATACACACCTCAAAAGAAGAGCTTCAAAGATGAAGTTGCAAACCAGAAATTCCAAGAGCAGCCCACTCCCAAAAGAAATGATAAAGGTACTACATCAAAGTTGAGTTATGAAGAAAGAGATGAGTTGAGAAGAAAGAAGCTATGCTTTGATTGCAAGCAACCTTGGGAGATTGGTCATAGGTGCCTTGGCAAAGGCAAGGTGCACTACATAGAGGTACTTGATGAGGATGATGATGATGGGCAGCCAACACTAGAACTTACAAATGATGATAACAAAAGTTCTAGGATTGCATATCTTTCAAGAGCTTCAAGGTACAACCCATTCATTTTTTAAGGTACTTTGTTTGGTTGCAAAGTATTGGCACTTTTTGATAGTGGAGCTTCACATAACTTCATTGATGAGGGTTTGGTCAACAAAAGAGGGTTGCCTTGTGATAGCTTTGAGGGCTTTGATGTGTCTATAGCGGGAGGACTCACTATTCCTTGTAAGAAGAAAGTGAGCAAGCTTAGTGTCATATTTGGTGAGTATACTCTGTGATGATTTTTATGTACTTGATTTTAAGGACAATGAGATGGTACTTGGTATGCAATGGCTCCACTCATTACAAAGGATCACTCAAGACTTACAAACTATGGAGTTGAGTTTCTAACATGATGGGAAACAAGTGATTTTGTGAGCCTTCAAGTATACTTTACCTCATCAAATGACAGCCAAATCCATGATTGCTATAGGCCATGATCTATTTCATGAAGATGTATATGATACATGTGAAGAAAAGTGTATGCAATCGGCATTTAATGGTAAGCATTTGATTTTTGATATGGATTGGCATGACATCATATCTGATTTGTTTGAGGACAGCAGTCCTATGGCTTTGCATTTTCATGAGTTTGACTTTGGAGAATAGTTATTCATGGTCTACTAATGTTTGCATACAAGATTGGAGTGTTGGAAATGGTTATTTTGTTGAAACACAGGGCATTATACAATCTGATTTTCTATATCAGATATCAGACTTATGAAGATATGGAAAAGACACAAGAAATGTGTTATAAGTGGCTAGAGAAAGCAAGGAAAGCCAAGCTTGTGGCTAGTCAAGGAAAAGAGCATATTGAAATGGTAAGAACAATGAGACAATCAGCTTTGTTTGATCATCATGGGCCAGCCATTGATAATATGTTTGTGTGTGGCAATGAAGATGAAGGTAATTCAGAATTGCAAAGTTCATTGGTTCATTTTGATGAGCTTGGTCAAACCATTGAGTTGACACAATTTCATATTGATGAGAGTTTCATATGGGAGTATGTGGTTTGGTCTAGTGATAGTTCATATACTTGGGATGGCACATTTTATATCATTTTAGATGATATTTTCATATTGCATACCGCTGATATGATTTATGACAGCGAAACAAGAGGGATGGATACAATTGTGTTTGGCACTCACATCTTCATGATTGGCACCTACATTGATATGGATATGATTGCATCATTATGCGACAATGGAAGCGGTACCAGGATCTTCTTCATCAACATCTTTGAGATGGTAAGTATGAGTTTGTATGGACAGGTTAGATGGGTTTGGGATCCTAGTATTCATTGATGTTCATTTGTAACTCCCGATTGCTTGGAGCAAACAATCTTGGGGTGGGAGGACTTGTAATGTCCCCATTTTGAGCTAAGTGATGTTTTCCAGTTGAGCTTGTTTCTATACATGGAGAACCGGAAAGTTGGTATATGACTATACATGGAGACCCGGAAAGTTGGCTCAACTAGTATGTTACTGGATTATTTGGAAAGTGCAATATTGAAATTGCATTTTCATTTCATTTGATGGATTTTAGAAAATGGAATCTTTCATTGCATTTTCTTTAATCGATTTCTATGGAGTTGTAAATATGAATAAAGGTGATGTGTTCGCCCAAGGGAGATATAGGTCCAAACCAAAATCAAAAGCAAAGAATAAGGGATCGATTGGCATGTTCATTGTTTTATATTTGATTTTGCATTGTTTAAGGAGCCAACGGCTATCTAGAAGATGATCGCCCACATTTTGTAGAGCATTCACATTGGATCAAGTGCCGAATTCCAACGCCATGAGGATTCATTCGCCTATGCCTTGTATTGAGCGATTGGTATTGAAAAAGGTTGGTTATTGATTTTTAATGATTGCATATGATTCATAGCTGGCCGTCAATCATGAGGAAAGGATATTTTAAATGCAAGATTTATTTATTAAATAATTGCATTGGATCAATGGTGTCATGAGGGCGATTGGGATTGAAGGATATTAAATGTTTGCATTGGATAGATATTGTGCTTTGAAAGGTTTTAAATGTCAAACGCCAATGATGAGGAGGATCGCCAAATGAAATTCAATGCCAAGTGAAGTTTTTAAATGATTGATAGCTCCAATTTATAGCCGCCATCCATGCTAGAGAGGCACTCCAATGCTAGAGAATCGATCCACTTGAAGATAAATATAATTCATTAAAACAATTAAAGATTGTTTTTAAATGATTGCATTCATTGATGTCATTCATTTACAATTGTTCAAGACTCTCAATTTTGATTAGTGGATTCCAAATCACATTCCAAAATGCCAAAGAAGAGGGACGTCCATGCTTGGAGAGTTCAATAGAGGACTTGAACTTCAATTTGCAACTAATGATCATTTGGTAAGCTTTTACATTTTGTTCTTTTAGCTGGAAATTGCATTTTCTAGTTATTTTTTCAAGGTGATGTTCCCTTGAGTGTTGTGGTGATGTTCCCATGACAATTTGTGAGATGTTATCATTCAGATTTCATCATTGGAGTTGAATTTGTAGGTTATTTGAAAGGATTTGAAGAGTATTTGACATCATAATGGAACCTTTGGTGTGTGGGAATGACTACCAAGGTAGTTGATTGAGTTTGTAGTGAGAATTGAGTGACTTCTGCATATTTTTCAAGGTCTGATTTCATATCAGCAAAGTCTGATTTTTATGACAGCGAATTGTTTGGAAACTTACAGGGTTTTTGAAGTGGATTTGAGAAGGGCTTTGATATTTGAAGAGTTGCATTTGATAGAAGACCAAACTAGTCATCTGCCGCTTGAGTTTGGAGGTGGTTTTCATGAGTTTTCATTGCTAAAACTTTGACTGGGCAAATTCATCACTTTCAGCAGTCATATCAGCCTACAAAAGTTTTATACCAGTCATTTGTTCATGTACTTTCAGGCGTGTTATAACATCATTTGATAGCTAGCTTTGTTCTAGAGTGATTGGGCATTGTTCTTATGCAAGATTTGGTGTATTTGGACATTTTATATGTATGTAATAAGGTCTGATATAAAATCAGACTGTGACTGAAATTCATATCAGCCACTTATCATTTATGTATCTCTCATTTAAAGGTTTCAAATAAGCAAGTATGATGTGGGTTTGATGTTCTACTATTTCATTGTTCATTGGTGATGTTTATTTGTTGATTTGTGCAAGAAATCTTATCTAAAAGTTGGCAAAAAATTTCAGTCATTTAAGAATTTTACAAACATGTCATTTTTAAGTTGCAACTTTATTTTATAAAATGACTATATTATAATTTAAAGTTATATTATGTCTTATTAAAATAACATAAGTTAAATCTTTAATTTAACTTATATTATATCCAATGAAGCTCTGAATATCTTGAAACCATAAACTCCCATGCCATGACCATCAACCACTGCCCTGCCAATAATAGCAAGTGCCCAGCTCTTAACTTACTATAAATAATAAGTCCCTGAATTGACCTCCTAACCATTGTTATTAGCCTACGGAAGTCATGTAATAGGCTAATCTCCATCATCTCCTGATGATGGATCATGAAGTGTGATCCGAAACGTTGAGGGAAAAACTATCACACAGTTAATCCAGAAGTACTCATTCACAATATTATGGACTGTGGAAATCTGATGTCTATGATAAATGGGGGACATTACAGTCCGCCCTCCCTAAGATTGTTTGTCCTCAAGCAACCTCAGCTCAGGGTGCTGCAATATCTATTCACTCTCCCAAGCGGCATCCTCAACTGGTAGATTTTTCCACTTCACCAGGTACTCCCTGATGATCTGTTTCCTCAGATTCCTTTCTCTGGTGTCAATGATAGCCTCTGGTACCAAGATTAGCTTTCCCTCCTCATCCAATGGCGGAAGCTCAGCTGAAGGAATCACATTGTGGCCAAGAGCTTTTTTTAATCTGGAAACATGGAAAACATTGTGCACCTTACTATCAACTGGCAACTCAAGCTCGTATGCCACTTCTCCTACTCTCCTGATAATCCTAAACAGACCATAAAACCTGGGTTTTAATTTTTCTGCTCCACTCTTCTTGAGAGTGGACTACCTGTAGGGCTGGAGCCTCAAATATACCATATCTCCAACCTCAAAGCTCCTCTCTACTCGGTGTTGATCAGCATAAAGCTTTTGCTGATTCTGTGTCTGCTGGATGTTATCTCTGAGTTCCTTCACTATATCCTGACTCTCCTGTAATAGATCTTTTGCCTTTGGCATCCGACTATTGTAATGTCCCCTTTTTGGAAGTCAAAATTCTCCTTACTTGCTGTTGTAAACTGGACTCAATATTCAGATGTATCTCTCTTTTATGTGATCGATGATGCTCTAGATCACTGAAGATGGTGCGCAGTAGTAGAAGGCTATTGTTGTCCAATCTTTGGTTATCTAATGATTCAGAGAGTCCCTAATGATACATTCCCACACCCATTGGCTAGTCGTTGCTCCATAAGTGATCAATCTCCTTTGTATGAGCTAAGTGTGATTCTCAATCTATCCTTAGCAGTTCCCCACCTTCGTATAATATTTGACAAGATGAGAGTCTTGGAAGGCTGCCACTGTGTGATACCAATCCAATTGTATATGCCTTTGGGTAGTGTATATATTTGGCTTGATGCTTTAGCGATAATATCCTTTCAATGCAAGGTTCAAGGATCCGCTAGTCTCCACGATCTAAGTATAAGCCTTATTTCGGTGTTCACTATCTTCCGTAACTCCTGGCACTTTTATCGTGGGCGCTTAACAAGAGTACTATCACCTTTGACTAAGCCTCATCTCAATGCTCTTCTAATGATATTCAATTCGATACCTCAATACTCGAACAATGAATACCCACTGTCTTCGAAGTCTTGAGATAATGTGAAATACTTGCCAACGCATTCTATATAATACTGTCATCGAATTGATGGTATGGCTCCATGATGCCAATTCTACCTGTGATGATCATAGTTGATGTATGATGTCCCCTTATGCATTTCTTGATTCATCTAAATATACCGGTGCTCACTTGAAGGGTTACGTCCCTCTATAGAGACGTCCTTTCCATGCTACGATTCTCTCTTAACTATTTGTGGTTATGTTTTCATTCACCTTTGTCTTGACTTGATGCTTTGTGTCATTCATTCTTCATATGGATATAAACTTATTTGCTGCTCCGTATAAATGACCGTTGCCAATGATCATTGGAGGATGGTTGCATACTTACATGAGTATTTCATTTACTAGCAACGGTTTCTATTTTCCTTCAATACCAGCGTAGGTTTTCTTTTCTCATATTTTTGATTTCCTCATGCCATATCATTTGGATGAGTATAGTTGGTATTAGATATTCATGTTGCATTGACTCTAAACTATAATATTAAGATATAATATTGTCTTTTAATATTTACATTGACAATATCTATATTTATATATGTATTTATTATAAAATAACATAATTTCCTCTATTTAATTGGACTAGATGTCGTATTTTCCCGAGGGTAGCTTACTGACTTTTATCATGTTGTCTAAATCTTTAATTTAAACAATGCCTTAATATCGGGACATGACAACTGTCCCCAAGCAGCAAATCTGTAAGGCATGGGGCATCATATCCATACAAAGCCCTGAACAGAGACATCCTGATCGACATGTGGTATGCCGTGTTATAGCAGTACTCTCCCAGGTGTAACCATCTAACCCAAGCCTTCTGCTGCCCTGCCACATAATTTCGAAGATACCCCTCCACCCATTTGTTCACTATTTCTATCTGGCCATCTGTCTGTGGGTGGTAACTGGTACTGGGAGTCAACTCAGTGCCACATAATCTGAATAACTCCTGCCAAAACAAACTCAGGAACTTGTTGTCCCTATCACTCACTATACCTCTGGGTATCCCGTGCAACCTGAAAATCTCCCGAAAGAACAAATCAGCCACCTGTACAGCTGTGTATGTCGCTGAAATAGGGAAGAAGTGTGCAAATTTGGTCAATTTGTCGACCACAACAAATATGTTGTCCTTCCCCTGCACCTTAGGTAGCCCTGTAATGAAATCCATGGAGATATTCCCACTTTTGATTGGGAATCGGTAGTGGCTGTAACAGTCCTGCAGGATAAGTATGCTCATGCTTATTTTGTTGACAGGTGGGGCATTCATGAACATACTTGAGGACTTCATCCTTAAGTCCTTTCCATGTGAATTGTTCCCGAATTTGCCTGTATGTCTTAAAGAATCCACTGTGGCCAGCCATAGGAGTGTCATGGAAAGTCCTTATGATCTTTTGTTTATACTATGAATTAGGCACCAGAAATATTCTATCTTTGTATATAATCAAATCCTGCACTACAGAATACCTGTCATCCTGAATGGTGCCCTCAATGACTCCTGCTGCCCAAGAGTTCTTAGCATATTCTGCTGAAATCGTCTCTTTCCAATCAGCAAATATCTCACTAAACAAGCATAAGTGGGGCCTCCTCGACAAGGCATCTGCAACTATATTTCTTTTCCCCTTAACATATTTGATGTCAAAGTCATAAGCCTGTAGTCTGCTTACCCACTTTTGTTGTCTATCGTTCAAGTTCTTCTGGTTCATAAAATACTTAATGTTGTTATGATCTGTTTTGATTATGAATTTGCCTCCAACCAGATAAGCCTAAACTTGGCCAATTCATGCATGATGGCCAACATTTCTCGATCATATACCGAGTAGCTCTTGTCAACACCCCGAAGCTTCCTTCTCTCTAATGCTATTGGGTGCTTTTCCTGCATCAATACTACCCCTATTCCCTCTCCTAAAGCATCACATTCTAACTCAAACGGCTTAGAGAAGTCGGGGATTGCCAACACAAGGCAAGTAGACATTAAATGCTTGAAATGATCGAAGCACTGTTGAGCTCTGTCATTCCACTCAAAGGCTCCTTTCTTTGTCAAATCTGTTAATGGTGCAGCTGTCTGTGAGAAGCCTTTTACAAACCTCCTATAGAAACCACAAAGCCTGAAGAAGCCCTTAAGCTGTGTGAGGTTTGTAGGTGGGGGCCAGTCTACAATTGCCTTAATCTTTTCTGGGTCTACCCTAACACCATTAGCACTGATAATGTGGCCCAAGTAAAGCAACTCAGTCATGCCAAAGTCGCATTTGGACTCCTTGGCATAGAGGGATTCACTCTCCAAAATACTCAATACCTCCTCCAGATGTCTCATGTGATCCTCCCAAGTCCTACTAAAAATCAGCATATCATCAAAGAAGATCAATACAAACTTCTGAAGCTGTTGTCTAAAAATCTCGTTCATGCATGTCATGTCCCCATTTCCGGAGTGATCACCGACGGAAAATGGAGTTAGCCTATCCTCATTCCCATAGGCTAGTTCGTCAACTCAAGGGAATATTTTGGCAAAGATGGCAGATGAAATTAATGCACTTGCATTAATTATTCAAATGAAGATAATTAAATAATAATAATTTATTATTATTATTTAGAGCGCCAATGGAGAAAATGATTTAAATAATATTATTTTAATATTATTTAATGAGAAGCAAAAATAATAAAATAGGTCTGGACCTATTTTGGGCGCCCATATTAGAATGATGTAAAAGGACAATGAAGTAATAAAATATAGGTCCAACCTTATTGGAGAATGAAATTCGAATTGGTCCTAGCATTGGATCAAGCACTTAGTTGTAGGGAAATTGCAAAATTCAAATCTTTAATTTGAGTTGGCGGAGATCATATAAATAAGAGGCTTTGGGCATCATTTGGATCATCTTTTCGCATTTCAACTTTGTATTGCTCTACAATTTAATTGCAATAATTCCAAGGACGAAAACCCTTGCGAATTGAAGGTATGTTGGACGAAAACCCTTGCAAATTGAAGGTGTTGGACGAAAACCCAACTGCATCTTGGAGGCGGATTCACATGGAGTTCACACTTGCACTTCATCAAAGATATGCTTGAGCTTTATCGACTCATCTATCGGTTTTGGTCGAAGACCATTGAATTATCGAGTTTCATTGAATATCCTTGCATTACTGTGATACACTGGAGATCGAAGAATTTCATTCATTGTTAATGTGCATGGCATCAAGTCGTCATTGGAGATTCGCTTGATGATTGAAGCATCATCTTTGACTTCAATGCAATTGGAAAATATCAAAGGTTTTATTCAGAGCGTCGCTTAGAAGTATATCATATTTGGATGTCGATCTGAAGACTAGTGAAGACTATCCAATACCCTCAAAGATCTGAGTTGAAGATCCTTGCGGAAATACTAAAGACTTCTTACACATCATTCAAAGATATGAAACACAATGCATTTGTAGAGATCGTGTATTGTTGAGTTCCTCTAGGAGCCTTGCATCGATCCCATTGTCTCAACACTCCATCAGATACTTGTCGTACACCATCGAAGACTTGGCATTTGTGGAAGCGCATCATTATACTTGCATCAACTGAGGAGACATTGTTTGCATAGAGAACTCGCTGGACTGAGATCGTCAACTACAAACCATCCTCTCATCCTCAGTTTACATTGTGGACACTATTGATTGTCACGGAAGGATTCATGGTTGACGAGTTCTAAGCATTTTGCTAAAGATTACAACTGAGCTCCGATCTGTATCAATTGCAATGATCTCATTGTTGGAAGGGGACGTGGGAATTTGGAGTATCGACAGTGCAAGTGCCGATCCCTTTCAAATTTGAGGCTCGCAGACAACAAGCAATTCCATTCGAAGGCATCAGATCGTGGTTCTTTGTTGACATTGATTCCAGGGTGGCACACTGAAGACAAGGTTGACAAAGTATATTGATAGCAATAGCCTTACCAGTATATCCTCATCAACATTATATCTAAGCATTCGCACGGATGGCATCATGGAGGTATTGATTCAGTGAATGAAGAACATACATTGGTTTTGTCACCTAAGGGGGGGTCGAATCTGCCTCAATAATATCAGCGACAGTATTGTTTTGAAATTGGGCACACCTTGGTATATAGAGATCATTGTCTTTCTCTGTTAGTAACAGCAGGTCATATTTTGTAATTGAAGTGCCTTATCATTGATGTAATTGAAGGAGTTGATGGACTGAGTTGCGACAGTCAGTGTTGATGTTAATTGCTCATTCATTATTTGCATCCTATGTTTGTAATTCAACATTGTCAGCTACCTATATCTCTTGTCATAGATTGCAATCATAGTTCATAGATATTGTGTCGGAGACATTTGTATTTTTGTAATAGATTGAATCAATTTCATTGCATAATTGAAAAGAACACAAATATCACATCTATTCCAAGAACGGCACATTACAATGCAACTCTGGAAGGTAGCAGGGGCATTGGTTAACCCAAATGGCATCACCAAAAACTCAAAGTGGTCGTAATGACACCTGAAAGCAGTCTTCTCTATGTCCTCTGCCCTCATACGAATCTGATGGTACCCTGATCTAAGATCTATCTTCGAGAAATAGCAAGCCCCATGAAGTTCATCAATCAACTCATCTATGCGAGGGATAGGATACATGTTCTTGATTGTTTTCTTATTCAATGCTCGATAGTCAATGCACATTCTAATTGTCCCATCTTTCTTTTTGACTAGAACAACTACAGAAGCAAAGGGACTCTTACTAGGCTGAATGTGTCTGATCTCGAGCAACTCCTTGATGGTCTTCTCTATCTCATCCTTAAGTCTCTTAGGATGTCGACAGGGGGTGATCATGATGGGCTTGGTCCCATCCTCCAACTCTATAACATGCTCAATACCTCTGTCTGGTGGCACTCCTGGAGGTATATCTCCAAAAACCTTGTTATGCTTGGTCAAGAGCTTCTGAATGTCTGGATGGTAACTGCTCTTTGGTTATGGTGGGGACTCTAGCATGATAAGGCATTCTGCTGCCCACTCTACTTGGTCATGTCGTAACAATCTTTCCAATCTCTTAAGTAACACTAACCATGGTCCACCATCTGATAAGCCTCTGAGACATATTTTCTTCCCCTTAAATTCAAATTTCATTTCCATTTTGTTTACATTCATGGTGAACTCTCCTAGCTGCCTCAACCAATGCATGCCTAACACAACATCTGTATCCCCAATACCAACAACATAGAAATCATCAACCAACTCTTACTCACCCATAACAATCTTCAACCCAGAGATTTTCCTGTTGCACTGCATTTTGAACCCGTCGGCTACCATAACTTTGAAGCCTTCAAATTCCTCTACCTGCAATCCACATCGAGCTACCAACCCCTCATCGATAAAATTATGTGTAACCCCTACGTCAATGAGAGTGATGATAGACTGACCTCCGAGTACTCCACGCACCCTGAAAGAGCCAACTTTCTGAAAACTAGAAAGTTGGGCAAGAGTCCCATCACTACCCACATTGTGCTGTGATGCTCTCTCATCCCCACTGTCATCATGGTCTGAAGGTTGATCTGAAGGAGAATCTGATGCCTCTAACTTCGTCTCCTTAGCTGAATAGTATTCTATCAATTTGGCCTTAGCCTTGTGGGGGCATTTGTGTGAAGGATGCCATGGTTCTTTGCAATGAAAGCATAATTTTTTCCTTCTGTATTCATTTAGCTGATCATCTGTTAGTTTATTTGATTTCTCTTTTGTATGCCCAATGTAATAACCTGCACCTGTTGTCCTTTTGATTTATCTTTTTAATGTTATTATTTTTAGTTTTCTCTGTGATCTTTCAAAACTAGATAGAAGATGCAGAAGGGGGTTTCTGTTTTCTTGAAGTGTGTATGTCAGAATACAAGGAATATAGCATACAACTGAAAACCCAGAAAAACTAGAACAAATATGAACTAAATAATAAAGACCCAGTTCATAGAATGGCATAAAATGAATAACCATCACATACCCATGTCAAAATAAGCATCTTCGTATTTCTGTTGTTGACGGACCAGCAACATGACAATGGAGTTTTGCATTGAAAGTATCAGCAAATGCAAGGAAACAATCTACAACTATCAACATAGACCTTTAGGTCAAAAACGACCACTAAGCAAGGAAGAACAACCCCCAATAGACTCCAAATGGTTGCTCCAAGAAGTACAGCCAGCATATGAAGTGGTACGACCTACACATGAAGAGGTACGGCCAGCAATGAAGAAATGGCAGTCCCAACCCTTCTCAAATCTGCAATACAATCCGTCACTAATACTCTTCCTCAGCTGCAACAAAACTGCAATAAGATATATCTTGTTATCTCCATCTCCGTCAATAGTGGTATCAAAATGAAACTCAAATACAGCCACTGAGTATGGCTTCTCCAAAATCCCCTTGGGTGATCTTTCACACTTGCGGAAGATTGCTACCAATGGTGGTTTCCGTCACCAAAAGCCCTGGCTGGAAGAAATCCCCCAAACCCTCATTTGCAGAGCAAATAGAAGCATAAAATGTAATATCAAGAATGAATAACTTTTCCCACTCTTTGTTTTTTTATAACTTCACAAGTGAGTCGACCCATATGAGGGGGAAATGTTATTTTTAAATTTGCTCTTTATTCCTCAAAGGGGCACCCAAGTCCCTTAGTGACTTATTTTTGCATTTTTTCTTATTTCTCCAAAGTCACCGACATTAATAAATTTAAGTCCAAATATAATAATTAAGTATAATTTACGGACTTTAATATGAAAGCCCAAACGGTCACAGACTCCCATGAGTTATACACCGTTGGAAAGGTCTCGGCGAAACGCTCCATCTCCAATAAAGAGTTTCCCAAAATAGTAAGTCTCAGCCAAAATGTCAGAAACCGACCAAACGAACTCCCAGAGTTCCCTAACCACTTTGGTTAGTCTACGGGAACTGAGTATAGACTAACCCACTAGGAAAAAGGGGACATTACAGTCCGCCCTCCCCAAGATTGCTTGCCTCAAGCAATCTCAGATCTGGATGCAACAAGATTTGCTCACTCTCCCATGTAGCATCCTCTACCGGCAAGTTCTTCCACTTCACCAAATATTCCCTGATGACTCTCTTCCTCAGTGTACGTTCCCTGGTGTCAATGATGGCCTCAGGTATCAAAACCAACTTCCCCTCTTCATCAAGAGGAGGCAACTCTATAGAAGGTATCACATTGTGCCCTAGTGCCTTTTTGAGACGTGACACATGGAAGACATTATGAACTCTGCTCTCTGCCGGCAATTCTAACTCATAAGCCACCTCTCCAACCCTCCTGGAGATCCTGAATGGACCGTAATACCGTGGCTTCAACTTCTCTGCACCACTCCTCTTAAGAGGAGACTGTCTATATGGCTACAACATGAGGTACACCATATCACCCACCTCAAAAGAACGCTCAACCCTGTGTTGGTCTGCATACTGCTTCTGCTGATTCTACGCCTTCTGAATATTCTCTTTCAAAGACCTCACGATGTCCTGACTCTAAAACAAGAGGTCTTTAGCCTTGGGTACTCTGTTGTCTCCAAACAATAAATCCAAGAAACTGGGAGCCTCGTACCCATAAAGTGCCGTAAATGGTGTCATCTGGATAGACATGTGGTAAGTGGTATTATAACAATACTCTCCCAAGTGAAGCCACTTGACCCACGCCTTCTGCTGCCCAGCTATGTAATTCCTGAGGTATCCCTCCACCCACTTATTAACTATCTCCGTCTGTCCATCATTCTGGGGGTGGTAACTCGTGCTGGGAGGAGCTCGGTCCCTATCAACTTGAAAAGCTCCTGCCAAAAATTGCCAAGGAACCTGCTGTCCCTATCGCTCACAATACTCCTAGGCAACCCATGAAGTCGGAACACCTCTCTGAAGAATAAATCAGCAACCTGAGCTGCTGTATAAGTGGCTGAAATGGCAAAGAAATGGGCAAACTTTGTCAACCTGTCAACCACCACAAAGATGCAGTCCCTGCCTTGGGCTTTCAGCAAGCCAGTAATGAAGTCCATCGATATACAATCCCACTTCCTCTCGGGAATGGGTAAGGGCTGCAATAATCCTCCTGGGTAGGAGTGCTCATGTTTGTTCTGTTGGCATACTGGACACTCCCGCACATACTTCTGTACTTCTAACTTGAGGCCTTTCTAAGTAAGCCTCTCTCTAACATGCCTGTAGGTCTTATAGAATCTTGGATGCCCAGCCATAGTCAAGTCATGGAAAGCTCTCAAGATCTTCTGCTTCATAGCAAAAGCTGGCACCAAAAATATCCTCCCCTTGTAAATGATCAAGTCATTTACAATAGTGTACCTGTCATCACGGTTAGTGCCATCCATAATCCCAGGGGCCCACTTGTCCTTTGCATATTCTGCAGTGATCATATCTCTCCAATCCTATGCAATCTCTCCTAAGGCACACAAGTGTGGTCTCCTGGATAAAGCGTCAGCAACTATATTCTTCTTCCCTTTAACAAAAACAATGTTGAAGTCATATGCCTGCAGCTTGCTGACCCACTTTTGCTGCCAGTCATTTAGGTCCTTCTGACTAAGGAAATGTTTCAAGCTATTGTGATCAGATTTAACAATAAATTTCCCTCCAACCAAATATTGCCTGAATTTAGCCAATGCATACCTGATGGCTAACATCTCCTTATCGTAGATACTATAGCTCCTCTCAGGGCCCCTTAACTTTCGGCTCTCAAAAGCAATAGGGTGTTTGTTCTGCATCAACACTGCACCTATGCCTTCCCCAGAGGCATCACACTAAAGCTCAAACGGCTTCGAAAAATCAGGAATGGCCAAAACTGGACAAGTGCTCATCACCTCCTTAAACTTGTCGAAACACTGTTGAGCACCATCTGACCAAACGAAGGCTCCCTTCCATGTCAAATTTGTGAGTGGGGCTGCTTTCTGAGAAAATCCCTTTACGAACCTGCGGTAGAATCCACATAGGCCAAAGAACCCCTTGAGCTGAGAGAGATTCTTGGGTGGTGGCCAGTCAACTATAGCTCGGATCTTCTCCGGATCCACACAAACACCCTCTACACTGATGATGTGTCCCAAGTACAGCAACTCCGTCATGCCAAACTCGCATTTAGACATTTTTGCATATAGGGACTCCTGCTCAAGTATACCCAACACAATATCCAGATGTCTCAAATGATCCTCCCAAGTCCTGTTGAATATGAGTATGTCATCGAAAAATATGAGTACAAACTTCCGCAACTGTTCTCTGAAGACCTTATTCATACAAGATTGGAAAGTGGCAGGTGCATTGGTTAAGCCAAAAGGCATAACCAGAAACTCAAAGTGCCCATAGTGACACCTAAACGCTGTCTTCTCCACATCCTCCTCACGTACCCAAATTTGATGGTACCCTGACCTCAAGTCTATCTTGGAGAAGCAACATGCACCATGCAGCTCGTCAATAAGCTCATCAATCCTAGAGATGGGGTACCTATTCTTAATAGTCTTTTTGTTCAATTCCCCGTAATCAATACACATCCTAAGTGTGCCATCCTTCTTCTTGACCAGAACAACAGAAGAAGCAAAAGGACTCTTACTAGGCCTGATGTGACCCATCTTGAGAAGCTCTTGAATAGCCTTCTCAGTCTCATCCTTGTATCTCTTGGGATGTCTGTAGGGAACGGTGATAACTGGTTTGGCCCCCTGCTCCATCTCTATCACATGCTCGAAACCCCTGTCTGGAGGTCTACCTAGAGGTATATCACTAAACACTTTGGAGTGCTTAGTTAGTACTGACTGAATCTCCACTGGATAATCATGTTTTTGTTGTTTCGATGCCTCTAGCATCACAAGAATCCCAGCTGCCCACTGCTTCTGGTCATGCCGCAGTATCCTCTCCATCCTCCGAATGGACACTGCTCTTAAACCCCCATCGGACATTCCCCTCAAAATATGTTTCTGACCATCTACTTCGAACTTTATCTCCATGGTCCTCAGGTTGAGGGAAAATTCACCTATCATGTGTAGCCACTTCATTCCTAGGACTACATCCATGTCACCCATACCGACCACATAGTATTCGGCTTGGAACTCATAGTTATTTAACCTGATGGTTAAATTTGGGATCCTTCGTTTGCAAGTAATGACAAACCCGTATGCAACTCTGACTTTGAATCCCTCGAACTCTTCTGTTTTGAGTCCCATTCGTGCCACAACCCCCTCATCAATGAAGTTGTGGGTGGCACCTATATCTAGCAAAGTGGTCACTCTCTGTCCCTCCAATACTCCCCGTATTCTGAAGGAACCCTCTTTCTGAATAGCAGAGATATGTGTTGTCGGAATGTCCTCATCATGCATGTTCTGTACAATCTACACTATATTCTCTACATCACTGTCCTCCCTATCACTCTGCTGCCCTGATTGCTCTGAAACTGTCTCCTCAGCAGAATAATACTCCAATTGTTTTGCTTGCCCCTTCATTGGGCACCTATGGTTAGGATCCCATGGTTCTTTGCATTTGAAGCATAGTCTCTTCCTCCTGTATTCATTCAATGCATCATCATCTAATCGAGGCCTTGGTTTCCTCTGTGGGAAGGTGTCTCGCTGTTGAACCGACATTTTCTCTTCGTGGAGGAAAGGGTTTGGAGACAAACTGTTTCCTAGTCACAGCAAACTCCATACTACGTGCCTTCTTGATAGTCTCCTAAAGTGAAGGTGGATCAAATGCCTTAACCCAACCCTTAAGTGGTTCCATTAGTCCTTCCATGAACAGGACTACAAGTCTCCTCTCTGATATGCTGGGAACCATCACACTAATTCTCTGGAAATCTGAAATATATCCCTCAAGTGACCCATACTGCTTCAACTGCACCAGCTCTCTGAACTGCAACTCTGGGTCCTTGGTATCGAACTCTCGATGAGTCTGTTAGTGAACTCATCGTATGTGGTGATAAGGCTGTGGCCCAAGGTGACCAACCCATGGTACCACCACTCATGTGCTAACCCATCTAAATGAATAGTGGCAAAGTTAAGTGCCTCATCCTCTAGCATCGGCTTAAGTGTCAGGTAGTTATCCAACTTCTGCACCCAAGCTCTGGCTGAAATCTTGCCACTTCCGTCAAACCGGTCCATAGGGACTTTGCTCAATGCATGCTGGTAGTCCCGATTAGCTCTGTTAGCTCTGTGATCTCCTCGACCCATCATAAATCCCCTTTGTCTCTTCTGATTCATATACTAGTCGAATGTCAACATCTCTCTGATGTTAGGAGCCAATGTCATGTACTCTACATGTTGTATCTGAACATCCGTCATGGGAAGCTAAAACTCTGGTTCTTGCTGAACCACTGCCTCCTCTCTATGCGGAAAAGTCGGTTGTAAGGGTCTAATAACCGATCCTGGGGTAACCTTGGTGTTATTAATACCACTCTGACCTGTGTGTCAACTACCCTGTCCCGCATGTCCACCACCTTGTCCTACATATCCACTGCCCTGTCCTGCATGTCTATGGTGACCCTCATTGGAGCCACTGATCTCACCTCCGGGTGTGGTATTGGTGTGAACTACTGGAATCCCTTGGCTAAACTTCCCAAGGAGCTGGGACATCATATCGAGCATAATATCGAACTTCCTCTCTGCTTTGGCACCAGGACTCTCAGGCTGGTCAGCTCCTCTGTCCCCCATACTACCTGTTATGCTATCACTTCCACTGGAAGAGTTCCTGTGCATACCCAATATACCTGAAACTGTTTCACCTTCTGGAACCTCTAGTGGATGCCAATGTGGAGTGGCTCTAGTGTAGACTCTTCTTTCATCACTCATATAAACTAATCAACACAGGCTGGCAAGATGCACTAGCTCTAATACCACTGTAATAACCTGCACCTGTTGTTCTTTTGATTTATCTTTTTAATGTTATTATTTTTTAGTTTTTTCTGTGATCTTTCAGAACTAGATAGAAGATGCAGAAGGGGGTTTCTGTTTTCTTGAAGTGTGTATGTCAAAACATAGAAGCAGAAATCGTTTTTAAATCGCGATTTTTTATAAAAATCGCGAATCGGCGTCATTTCCGAGTTAAACCCTAGTTAAAATCGTTGAAATCGTCGAGTATGATTTTTTGACTATTTTTCCGGTTTAAATCATTTAAAAATCGCAGAGAAATTGCCAGCTCCCTCCTCCTTCGGTACTGTTGCGCTCAAACTCTTGCTCACATAGAGGTTCAAAACGCTTGTCGCTGCGCCGGAAAACGCTTGCAGCGCTCCTTCCTCATCCGTCCACTGGTGAACCCTGCAATCAACCAAAAATATTAATCCTATTCTCTAAAAACGTTTTTCATAGCTTGCACGCATAGAGGTTCAAGGAATATGCGAAGTTTAGAAACTTTTTTGGCGTGAGTTCTTTTCGAGGGCATGAAACAATTTTCAAAACTATAATGCTCACATATAAAAGCCTAAGGCTTATGGTTAAGTTCTTAAATATAAGTTTTTTATTAAATTTTGTTAATATCTATTAAAATTTTTAATTTCATTTTAAATTTAAATCCTTTTTAATTAAGTTCTTTTTAACGATTTTTAATAGGTTTTTTAAAAGTTCCCTTATTTATATTCATTCAATATATGTTTTTATACTTTGCTTAATTTGATATAATCTCTTGTAATTTTTTTTAATTAAGTTTTAGGATTTAATAATCCTTTATTTCAATCATATTTTGTTAATTGTCATATGTAATTTAAGTATTTAAAAAAAAAAATTGCCTTTTAATTATCATAATTAGTCATAAAAAAATTGCCTTTTAATTAGGCAATTAAAAAAAAAAACATTTTCTTGCAACTAATCCTGTTTAATTAATAGGGATTAAATTGTTGATTATTGGTGTAATTTTCTAATTCAAGATATTTTTTAATTGAAATTTTGTAAACTTTCAACATCTAGTTATTAGTTATGCACTATGAAGTATGCTTTGTGCAATGCAATGTAATGAGTGATATGAATATAAACAACAACAATCTATATTTTACAATTCATGGGCAAAACTCTCCATTTCATTTGCTCTCTAAGGGAAAGGGGCCAGTTGCCGCCCACCCTAACTTCGCGCACGTCAAGCACATAGCTAGACATATCGAATTTCGACGATTTTTTTTGGTTTCTTCGTATGTGACCGAAGAGCTTAAAGCTATTCTTTCAGCTTCTAGGCACTTATACATTTCCCTGTAGGACGCGTTATGTGCACATGGGTCGAAAAAGTGTCATTTCAACATGTCACCCCATACATGCGCAACGATGTGCCAATAACTGCTCGCCATCACATTTGTGCACTTGTCTTAATTTAATTGGTTAATTTATTGGAGTTGTGAACATGTATTGGTGCATTTGTGAACATGTATTGGTGCATTTGTGTTAATTTATTAGGTTAGTATTTTACATGTATTGGTTCTTTTCAAAAAAATTATTGGGGGGTCAACTGCACAAAAACATAGCAGTTATTGGAGCGTGGGCAGCAACTGGCCCCTCTGCCTTATATCTCTATGCTATGAAATGCCTTTAATTTTACAAAACAAGAAGTTTTTGTCCCTTCTACATTTTTTTATGGTTTTTTTTTAAATTCGATTTTTTCCTGTTTGAATCACCATTTTTTGAAAAAAATCTTATACTTTTGGTTTGTCGATTTTGACCCCTACGATTTTTTCGTGATTTTTTGAAAAAATCTTATACTTTTGGTTTGCCGATTTTATCTCCAAATGATTTTTGCTTCTTTGTGTCAAAATACAAGGAATATAGCATACAACTGAAAACCCAGACAAACTAAAACAGATATGAACTAAATAATAAAGACCCAGTTCATAGAATGGCATAAAATGAATAACCATCACATACCCATGTCAAAATAAGCATCTTCATATTTCTGTTGTTGACGGACCAGCAACATGACAATGGAGTTTTGCATTGAAAGTATCAGCAAATGCAAGGAAACAATCTACAACTATCAACATAGACCTTTAGGTCAAAAACGACCACTAAGCAAGGAAGAACAACCCCCAATAGACTCCAAATGGCTGCTCCAAGAAGTACGGCCAGCATATGAAGTGGTACGACCTACACATGAAGAGGTACAGCCAGCAATGAAGAAATGGCAGTCCCAACCCTTCTCAAATCTGCAATACAATCCGTCACTAATACTCTTCCTCAGTTGCAACAAAACTGCAATAAGATATATCTTGTTATCTCCATCTCCGTCAATGGTGGTATCAAAATGAAGCTCAAATACAGCCACTGAGTATGGTTGTTTCAAAATCCCCTTGGGTGATCTTTCACACCTGCGGAAGATTGCTACCAATGGTGGTTTCCCTCACCAAAAGCCCTGGCTGGAAGAAATCCCCCAAACCCTCATTTGCAGAGCAAATAGAGGCATAAAATGTAATATCAAGAATGAATAACTTTTCCCACTCTTTGCTTTTTTATAACTCCACAAGTGGGTCGACCCATATGAGAGAGAAATGTTATTTTTAAATTTGCTTTTTATTCCTCAAAGGGGCACCCAAGTCCCTTAGTGACTTATTTTTGCATTTTTTCTTATTTCTCCAAAGTCACCGACATTAATAAATTAAAGTCCAAATATAATAATAAAGTATAATTTACGGACTTTAATATGAAAGCCCAAACGGTCACAGAATCCCATGAGTTATAGACCGTTGAAAAGGTCTCGGCAAAACGCTCCATCTCCAATAAAGAGTTTTCCAAAATAGCCAACTTCGTGACTTACTAAAAATAGTAAGTCTTAGCCAGAATGTCAGAAACCGACCAAACGAACTCCCAGAGTTCCCTAACCACTTTGGTTAGTCTACGGGAACTGAGTATAGACTAACCCACTAGGAAAAAGGGGACATTACACCCAAAGTCTTTCTGTAAGGGTCTCATGTCCTCCTCATCCCTCCTATGCTGAAAACCCTTAGACTGAAATTTATTTCTCCAAACTACAGATTCCATGTCTTTGGCCTTCTTTATGGCCTCCTGTAGAGATGCAGGGTCAAATCCTTTAACCCAACCACGTGATGGGTCTAAAAGTCCATCTATGAATAGTATGACCAATCTGTGCTCTAAAATGTCTGGGACCATAACAGATAGGTCCTGAAACTCTGATATGTAGGAGTCCACTAATCCAACTTGCTTGAGCTGTGCCAACTCCTTAAATTGTAGTTCAGGGTCCTGTTGTGACCTAATCACACATCGCCCCATTGCAAATGGGGACCCCTTTTTTTGAGCTCTAATGCTTTGCATTAGGTCTTAGATGATGTCTTAGGTTTATTGCATGATGAAGTCAATGGTTGTTTGAGTTCTCTGTCTAGTTCTAATTCAAGAGTCATGTGCTTTCCTTCTGAGACTAATCCTGGTGTATGTTTGAGACCCTGAAAAATGACTAAATCTGGTAGTCTAATATACTAAAAATCCTGAAAATTTGACTAAGTCTGAAATCTAGTGGATCCTCCAAATTCTATAATCTACATGTTAAATCTGGTGGATTCGAGACCTATCTCAAACATCCTGAAAGGTTTATTGAAAAATATTTAAAGTATAAACTTATACTTAAATATATTTTTCAATAGACCTTACCCTAAGGGACACTGAAAAATGGCTAAGTACTCTAGAGGATTCAAAATCTTGAACCAATGCGCCAAGACATGAGGTGGGCACAAAATCTTAATGAAATGCGCCACATTCAACCGAAGCATGAAATCATCAACCAATGCAACAAGACCAATGCACCCTTGATGAGGAAGGTGGAATGATGATCTCTTGCGCCTAAAGCAATGCACCCTTACTTAAGACGCAACCAGAGGATCTGAAACCTTGATCTAAGGCGCCCATTTCAAGGAAAGACCAAGATCTTGATCTAATGCGACCAAGGAGGAAAGAGTTTCTTCGAAGGATTCAAAAGGCTGATCCAATGCGCCCTTGAGAAGGAGAGACAATGATGATTTTTAGAACATTTCAAGAAGGTTTCAAGTTCCTTAAGCAATGCGCCATATACATAAAGGAGAAATGAAGGTTTCAGTGAATGTCAAGAGGATAAAAAATACTCATCTACAGCACCTTCTACAAGGAGATAAACTTAAACTTTTGAATGTCATTGTTCTAAAAGACATAAAGAGGATCCAAAAGGTGCATCTGCTGTGCCACTTTTAGGAAGAATAGCGCAAAATCTTGATGTAATGCGCCAAAACCCAAAGAAGATCTAAAATACTCAACCCAAGCGCCAATCTCATGGGAGTTTCAAGTAAAGTTTTAAGGCAAATTTCAACCAAAACTCAAAATCCAATTCTATTGCGCCACCTTGGTGAACATTAAGAAGATTCAAGTTGTCCAACCAATGCACTATCATAGAGGAGGTTTTACTTAAATTTTTTATCCTTTTCATAGAAGACTCGCAATCTACTTCCAATGCGCCAAGATGGATAAGTTGGATGCAAGTATCAAAATGCAGATTTCATGAAGTTTTAAGATGAGATCAATTCCTTCAACTAATGCACCAGCCTTAGAGAAGAGTTTTATTTGAATGTGACATTGTTTATCAAGGAGAAATCAAAAGTCTTAACTGCTGCACCACACGTGAAGGTGGTTTAAGTTTGAAGTTTAGAATGCAACTATTAAAGAAGATCCAAATCTCTTAATTGTTGCGCCCATTTCAAGAGGAGTCTAAGTTCCTTAACTAATGTGCCACATCCAATGTGACCAAAACATGAGACTTTAAGGAGGATTCAAAAACATTAACTGCTGCACCCTTATTAAGAATTGAAATGGTGGTTTGAAATGAAGATTTCAATGGAAGGCACAGAAACCTCAACTAATGCACTGCCTTGGAATCTTAGAATGGGATTGAAGTCAAGTTTTATAAGCAAGGATTGAAACCTCCACCCACTGCACCAAGATAGTTGAAGTTTGATTGGTAGTGGAAATGCAACTTTTAGGACGGGAATCCAAAATCATGAACTGCTGCGCCTGATCTGATGCGCTGCCTCATCAAAGAATGAACAATGAAGTTTAAAAAAACAAGTTTCAAGAAGATTCAGAATGCCGATCTGATGTGCCTCAATCAGTACATCAGCAATAAGCAAAAGGTGAAACCTTAAGAAGAAATCAAAATCCTTGTCTAGTGCGCCACTCCCATATAAGGTTGAATCTAAGTTTTAGAAGTCTTTTATCCAAACAACTAAACCTCCATCCAATGCGCTACTTTCAATGTGATGCTTGGTTTGAATGTTATGATTGCTTTCATGTTTTGATCCTCTCTAAAGCTTAAGCAAATGATTCTTATGTGTTATGAAATTATGTTATAAAGTCAAAGGATTGATATTGCTTCTTGATCTGTTTTGTAGGAGCTGGGATTGAGCTAAGAAGTCATTCTAGGAGTTAAGTGATTAGAGTCATCTTCAAGCGAGGGATGATGCTAGGAGTGAAGTCAACAAGTTGCCATGTTGGAGAAAACATCGTGTAGCTGCTCCAAGTGATCACTTCAAGTCCAACACATCTTCATCCTCATCAATGGCATCATGTTAACATCATCAAGTTGGAACACTTCATCATCAAACATTCCAAGGCATTCATCCATTCAACTTCAAGTTCCTCCCGAATCTTCAAGTCCATGAGAGATCATCTACTCTACATCAAGTTCAAGTATACATCATCATCTTTGAAGACATCCGTCCATGGAATTATACTTCAAGACAAGGCTTTTATCCATTTAGCTTCAAGTTCTTTCACAATCTTCAAGTCTCCAGAGGAAGTCTCCTACTTCTAATCATGAATGAAGTATCATCATCATATCTCTACTATACTCTCTACATGAAGATGTATCCAAAGAACATCAACCTACCTACAAGAAGAAGAAAGAATCACATTGTTAGTCAAATGAAGCAACATGTACTCATCCAATTTACAAGAAGATGAACTAGGCAAGATCTACAAGATGCATTCCCAAACAGGGAAGTTCAAGCAATCACATCAAAGACATCACAAGATGATGCAGTTTAGGAATATGCTAAGGTGGCACCTACGTGGCAGATACTCACCATCAAGCCAATCATATTTCGCCACACTACAATAAGCAAGAAGACAAAGAGGACATCCATGTGGAAGATGCTCTAAAAGATTAAATCTTATCTTATCTTCTTGGAAAGCGTGCCTTCATTGCCTCTCATGTACTAAAAATAGCAATTTGTTGTAACTACCTATTGAGGTGGCATGATTTGAGCCCTTGGCTATCCAGATCAATCTAAGCCATTCATTGTAATCTGGACTTCTATATAAAGGCTTTGTTGCCTCATTTGTAAATTAGATAGATCATTAGATATTAGTTGGTAGGAGTAGAATAGAAAAGACTCTTGAAATTCTCTGAGAGTACTTGAAGTTGTTGTAAATATTTCTCAAGATTAATGCAAAGACATTGGAACTCATTTGGTGTTAAGTGTTGTCTTGTGAAGTGACATGGTTTCTTGTATCTTGATGAAGTGGAGAGGTGTTTCAAAGTAGATTAGAAGCTCTTTGATGTAATGCATGTGTGTATTGGATATTTGATCAACTCCTAGCTCATGCTTTTAACATTCATTGCCGGTGAAGTGTTGTGTAAAGCTAGTCTGAGCCTCATCATTTGCTTGAGTTCGATTGTGAATGCTTGTTTGAGCTGCGCTGTCTTATGGGTGCTTGTATGAGCTTTCATGATTTGAACACCTTTCGCTATCCTTAGGAGATCGCACCAACTTCATGTAGTTGTAGGCATCCTTGGCGAAGTGGAGTTAGGTTAATTGAGGAGTTTGTCTGTTCATGCATCGTCATTGCTTCATTGATCTTAGATTAGTTTCCCTAAACCCTATCTTTTTTTCCTTTTTTATCATTGATGCATTGTACATACTTCATCCACACTCAAGGGAGAAATAAACTAAATGAAAGAAGAAGAATCCAACGAAAATCCCTTTGTGATAATCAGCAAAATCATATCGAGTCATTTAGTTAGTCCATCGCAAATCATAAATAAGGAACCTTGGAGTTATCTCGACTGATCACTTTGTTTAGCATTCAAGAAACTTTGTTCAAGAGAGAGTTGGATGCTCAGTATTCTACTCTATTGTTGACTTGTCTAAAAACAATCATCAACAGGTCCTTGTCGAACCTGTCAATCATTCTGGCAGTGAACTCAATGTATGAAGTGATCTGATCGTGATCCAAGGTCACCTTCCCATTACTCCACCACTTATGTGCATTTCCCTCCAGATGTAATGCAACATAAATTATGGCGTCTTCTTCAAGCATGGGAGTAATCTATAGGTAACTGTCCAATTTCTAGACCCATGCTCTCGCTGTGGTCTTACCAAAACCATCAAAATACAGGACAGTCATCTTGCTAACCTTTTTCTGCAGCTCCTGATTTGTGGTCTACTTCCCCTGCAAGGTCTATTTCTCATCCTGATGTCCGAATACTCACCAAAAGTCATTTCAGCCTGAAACTCTGCACCGGATGCTCTCCAATCTCGCAAGATCTCGTCCTAGAATTCAACCTGTGTGGCATCTGGTTCAAGAACATTGTTCCTGGGTGCAAAGGTGGGTATGCCAAGCCTATCACTAGCTGTCAACTGGGTGCCTCTCCGGTTGGTGACCGAGGCTCATCATCACCTCTATCTCTATGTCGATCCCCAATATGTCTATCACCATTCTGCCTGTCACCATTGCTCTTGTCGCCATTGTTTCTGTCACCCATGTGCCTATCACCTCCATGGTTTATTTTGTACCTGTCTCCCATGTCCCTGTTCCTGTCACGGTGGTGTGATTGTTGTTATTATCATTATTTCTGTTGTTTCCACCATCATGGGGTGTTAACCCTTCAAGGATGTGACCCAACTCTACTTGTGATTCTCTCAACTCCTGTTGTGACTCGCTTAATGCTCTTTCTATAGCCAACTGTCCTTGAACCAAAGTGTTACAAATTTCTCGCATGTTGGGTTCCTCATTCTATCTGTCACCCATGTCTTCACCTTGTTCCGGAAGCTCACCTGAAAGTGGGTCTGTAATCGATCTAGATTCTCTGGTTCTTCTAACCGTGGTACCTATGTTTCTTGCTGTACCCTGTTTCTTCTGGTATTGTAATGGTGTGTCAATGACTGCATAGGTAACATATCTCAATTTTTCATCTACATGTCGATATTACTCTCACAGGATGGCAGAATCTTCCGCTCTGATACCACTATAACATACACCCCTGGTATATGTTTTGCTCTGTATGTTTCTTTTTTGTTTTCCTTGTTGTTTGATGTTTAGGGTTTTATGGGTTTTGCGTGCATGTTTGTTTTTGCATGAAATACATAGAATATAAAACAAATACTGAAAACCCAGAAAAACCAGAAGAGATATCAATGAAATAATGAACACCCAAATAGTATTATGGCCAAATATGAATTATAGGTACATACCCATATCAAGATTTACAACTTCGTCTGGATGTTGTAGCTGGACCAGCAATACAAGCTATGGGAATCCACTCGTATTAGCTCACACAACAATGAATTATCAAGTATCAATGCAGAAGCAACAAATATAGCTCTAAACGCCAAGCTTGGAAGAGATGAGTGCCATAAATCAATGTAGAATTTCAAACCCGAAATACCCACGTCCTCCTATGCATAGTACGGCCAATCTGGAGTATATATCAGCAGCTACTAGTATGAAAAACTCTCTAAAATCTGTCTCAATCTATCTGCAGACTCTTAACAGCTCTCAACGCCAAGAATGAACACCATTAAACAGCCCAAAACTCCATAAAATCACCTCTATGAATGGTACGGCCCTTCTTGAGGAGTACGGCCTGATAGAGACAAACTGCAGCAGCACTAAAAACTCAATCTCAATACAAGAATCTATCATTTATGATCTGTTCTGACCAGCAACATAGTTCTCCATGAAAATATACTCATTCTAGCTCAATACTTCGTCAAAGTATCTCCGGCGAAAGCACAACTGAAACCTCTGGATGAAGCCTCCAAGAATCCTCTCCTAATGCAATCTTTCATGCACGAAGAAAGGGACTAATGCAGGGGTTTTCGTTCCAACATAGCCATGAACAAACCCTAGAGCCAAGCTCAAACTCAATGCATAGGAAAACTCAATAGATGAGAGCAAAATCAATAATCTCGCATATCCATAATGAGGCTCCTTTTGCTCTTTTTGTTTCCTCTCCAACCCAACGCCCAAGATGGTTTTTTCTTTTATTATTTAATTTATGACTTAGGTCCCTTATGTCCCCTTTGTACCTTGGGCGCCCATCTCCTAGACATGTCACTTTTAAGTTGCAACTTCATTTTATAAAGTGACTTTATATTATAACTTAAAGTTATATTATGTCTTATTAAAATAACATGAGTTAAATCTTTAATGTAAGCTACCCAACTAGAACAAACTAAACTTTTTCTTACTTAAACAAATTTACTTGCACTTAATGACATTCATCAAAGATAACAACTTGTTTGAATCAACCTTGAAGCTGGGTACTTGTATTATTACTTGATTCAACTTATTGCAAATGTCTTATTACAATGATAATGCCTTCAATGGCAATGAACATACAAACTTATTCAACTGATTACAAGAAAGGCCTTGAAGCCTTGATGTTTATAATGATTCCTCAATTGATCAACTCTATTGAGCACAATGATGTCAACTATGTGTTTAACACCTCACAACCTAACAAGGGAGCATCAACTTATCACTGTTGAGGGAGCATCACCCCAACTACTTGAAACTTGCAGGCCTCAAGACAAGCATAAAGCTTCACAAAGAGAAATTCGCCAAAAGATTAGCTATCAAATGAATGAGAGAGCTCCTCCTTTTATAGGCCTTCCAAAGGGAATGAAAGCACATTTTCCAAGGAGCATATTTAGGAGAATATTCCTCTTGACAACTCACCCAAAGACTCTGACACGGATCCCAATGCTATCCTTCTGACCAATGGGCATCCAGGTAGTTGTAACTACCTTAGCTCCTTCTAGAAACACTTAGGCGCAGATTTAGGGTTCTTTTGACTGGGTGCCAACTTTGGAGGATTCACAGGTGTTTTGGCACCTTGGTTACAACTTAACATCCTCTCAAAGAACTTTGAAAACAACTTGACTTCAAATGATTATCATCTTACCTCCTGATGGAGCACCTTGCACCAAAATTGTTCTTGAGGACTTGCACCTAACTTAGGCGCACATTTGGGGTAATTTTAACTGGGATCATCGCCTAGCCCCTCTAGGAAGATGTTCTACACAATTCACACTCTCAAACACTTGCAATCAAACCTTTTGATGCTCCTTTAACCTAGCGCCCTCATCTGGAGTACCAACATCTTGTTTGAGTCTTCAACTTCACTTAGGCGCACTTATTGATAGAAAAAGGTCTAGATTGGCGCCTTAGGAAGAAAGTGGTTTTGCCTTGCTAAAATCTTCAACTCAAGTCACAATTGAATCAAAAATACTATCTTCTTTCAAGCGCCCTGACTTCCTGAGGAGTTTGGAGATGATATCCCTGCTTAGGTGCATCTTCAAGGTCATTGAATCCTGTCTTGGTGCCTTGATGTTCTTAGGCGGACTTGGAGTGTTGCAAAGTGACATCTAGGCGCCTAAGATCATACCATTATGCAAAGATCATTTCATCAAACATCTTGACCTTCATTGAAGATGAGACTCACTAGTTTCACTTGGAGGAGGAATGCAATCTTCTAGGCGCAATAGGAGCTTCCCAAAGGACGGCGCAATTGGGATGTTGAAAATGATGAAGAATGCGCCTCCATCTCTTAACATTACTCTTTGTCAATAATGATACTGCCAACGGAGTAAATGATCCTTCAACCTTTTTGATGATTAAACTAGCCTTCCAAATGACTTCTTGGCTAAGGCGCATCACTAGGGTTCCAGAGACAAGATCTAGCGCCTAGGCGCCCTCAGAGGATTACTTGAACAAGAAATGGCGCCTTGATACTTAGGTTGTCATGTCCCCGTTTCCAGCTTGATCATCAAGTGAAGGATGGATTAGCCTATTCCTCATTCCCGGAGGCTAATTCTAAATAATGAGGGAATGAATTGGTTTTTGACTAACTTAACTTATTGTTTTGCAGGAACAAGTCAGAAACTTGAAATATTGGCTAAGTCTGGAAGCCAAGAAGGCAAGAGGTTGACTCTTGGAGTCTAGGTGCTAATCCTATATCAAATTTCACAAATGAGCGCCTAACCAAGAATCATCAAGTTATCAAGTACTTCAATCATTTCAATTAGGGCGCCTTGGAAGAAAAGGATGTTTTGATCTTCAAAATGACTTATACATTGCAAATTTTCAAAGGATATGGCTAAGTCGATACTAGGCGCCCTTCTCTATTCAAACTGACCCTAATGTGCGCCTAGGGTGTTGGAAGCATACAACAAGGTGGAGAGACCCTTTTAGTCAAGGTGCTGGTTTGAGACTCAACAGACACTCAATGAGCGCCTAGGCGCCTATCCCTGTTCCTGCAAACCGTTAGGAGCGCCTAGTCTATCTAAGGCATTAGGATAAGACTCTGTGACTCTGGAATGGCGCCTCATTGTGGAATTGAAGGTAAGTTGTCACTTCAAGGTGAAAATTTGTTTAAGGAATGCAAGGCGCTAGTCCTTGATCAAGTAAACCAATTGTGCACATTGATACTTGGGGCGCTAGATCATGATGAAACCAACTTGAAATGGCGCCTAGTGAAATGAAAAGTTATTTGCATCTGCAGAGGGTCAAGATTGGATTAGGAGGTCATCCTTTCAGTTGAGATTGTCATTTAAGTTTAGAGAAGTGTTAAAGAAGTGAAGGCGCTCTTCTGGGTCTTCATCACTTCAAATGGGCGCCTAAGCTAGTTAAGGCGCATGTCAATGCCACTGTAACCCCAGATTGGTGCCTAGGATCCAGACATCTCCTAAGGCGCAGTTCTACTCACCCATGACCTTGCTTTGGCGTCTAAACTTGGAAACTCCTTGAAGACTTGCATGAAGTTAAAACTCACTCCCAGGAGATTAGGCACCATTTCATGACTCTTGAACCCTGATAATGCGCTTTGGATTGATACACACTCTGAGATCTCAAAGAGCGCCTAAGGAGTGATTTGCTAGGCTGTTCAAAGTCATCTTTCTAAGAGTGAGGTGTACCTTCAAGGCTCTACAACCTTCAATTGGTGCCTAGCTATAGTAAGGCGCAGTTTCATGCAGGAACCACCTCAAATGGGCGCCTAGACATGGAATAGCATCAAATGTTGTCAGAAGACCTTCAATGAACATTTTTCACATGTTAAGGACGCTAGAAAAGTAAGGCACTCACTTCAGGATGAGGCATTCTACTTTCCAAATCAACAAGACTTGAAAAATTGACAAGGAAGACATCTTGCATGCAAAGCACACTTCCTAGTGTGAATAGCCTAGTTCTGGCGCCTAACTTGGGGAAGGGTATCTTGAAGTGTTTCAGAGGTTTTAGAAGACTTCATCTTGCTAAAGCGCACTTCTTGGCAACTTCAAACTTCAACTTGGTGCCTAGATCATGAAGAAGAACACTTGCAAGTATGGGCGCACTTTCTAAGTCTGCCACCTCAAGGAAGCGCCTAGCTTGGAAAGGCACCTATCTTAGTTCCCACTACCTTCAGTTGGCGCCTGACCTTGAGAATCTTGTCTTTGATCTCCTATTGGTCCAAGTGGTAACATCGGGATCCGTTCCAATTCATTGGATAAGGTTGCCACCTCAGAAGGGAGTCATCAAATGGAATATGCCGTGGGAATATGCTTTTGGGAAATGTGCCTTGGTTCCTCTTTGTGCATTGAAAAATGTGCCTTCATTGCCTTTGGAAGGCCTATAAAAGGAGGAGCTCTTTCATTCATTTGATATCTTAATCTTTTGACAAAATTCTCTCTGCAAAGCTATTAAGCTTGTAATCTTGAGGCCTGCGAGTTTCAAGTGTTGGGGTGATGCTCCCTCAACTAACAAGGTGATGCTCCCTTGTTGTATTGTGAGGTGTTGACACTCAGTTAACATCATTGGGTTCCATTGAGTTGATCAAGTGAGGAAGTCATTGTAAACATCAAGGCTTCAAGGCCTTCTTTTGTAATTCCTTTGAATAAGTATGTACAATCATACTATTGAAAGCATTATCTATGTAATAAGACATTTGCAAGATGATTGAATCAAGCAATAAGACAAGTACCCAACTTTAAGGTTGATTCATTCAAGTGGTTATCTTTGATGTATGTCATTAAGTGTTAAGTAGTTGATGAGCTAAATTTATCTAAGTAAGGAAAAATTTTAGTAGAATTAGTTGGGTATCTTACATAGGCGCATTGTTTGATGGGAGGAGTGTTCAACTGACGCCTGAGTTTACTTGGGCAAATTTATGATCTCCAACTTGATTTGATATTCCCGGATACTCAACTGGAGTTCCAACCATTGAATTCTGCCTTCACAAGTTAGGCGCTCTTTGAGGTTGCACAGGGGCCCAAAGGCGCCTAAGACAACTACTCAATTTACTAAGTTAAAAATCATTTTGGAAGCCCATCAATTTATTCCTACCAAGGTGCCCAGCTTAAGATGGTTGATGTGCTTCATAATGTGATGTTTCTATGCTAGGCGCTCATTTAGGAAGTTTGATGAGAAATTGGCGCCTAAACTCCAAGAGTCAACTTCCTGCTTATTTGGCTTCCAGACTTAGCCAAATTTCAAGTTTCTGACTTTGTTCCTGCAAAACAATTAGGTTAAGTTAGCGAAAAACCAATTCATTCCCTCATCATTTAGAATTAGCCTCTGGGAATGAGGAATAGGCTAATCCACTCTTCACTTGATGATCAAGCCAGAAACGGGGACATGACAGTCTCCCCTTCCCGGGATTGCTTGTCTTCAAGCAATTGAAGGTTAGGATGCTCAAGAGTCTTTTCTCCTTCCCAAGTAGCATCCTCCATTGGCAATCCTTTCCACTTCACCAGATATTCTCTTATGCTCCGGTTGCGCAGTTTCTTCTCTCTTATATCCACCACACTTTCAGGTTCAAGTGCAAGCATTCCTTCTTCATCAAGTGGTCGTAGTTCATCAGATGAAACCACATGTTGTCCTAGTGCCTTTTTGAGACATGACACATGAAACTCATTGTGGATGCGGCTTCCTGCTGGCAAGTCAAGTTCATATGCCACTTCCCCTACTCTTCTCAACACCTTGTAGGGTCCGTAGAACCTTGGTTTCAATTTCTTTGCACCTGACTTCTTCAAAGTACTCTGTCCATATGGCTGAAGGCGCAGAAACACCATGTCACCAACTTCAAAGTTTCGTTCAACCCGGTGTTTGTCGGCATACAACTTATGGTGATTTTGAGCTCTTTGCAAATTGTCCTTAAGGACTCTCAAAATATCTTGAGTATCCTTCATCAAGTCACTTGCTCGAGGAGCTCTACTATCATCCAGTGCCAGATCAACAAATGAAACTGCTTCATACCCATACAAAGCTGGGAAGGGAGTCATGCCAATTGACATGTGGAAAGTGGTGTTGTAACAGTATTCACCCAGATGTAACCACTTAATCCAAGCACGCTGATGATCAGACACATAGTTTCTCAAGTATCCCTCAAGCCATTTATTTACTATCTCAGTCTGTCCATCAGTTTGAGGATGATAACTAGTGCTTGGTGTCAAGTCAGTTCCAGCTAGTCGAAATAGTTCTCTCCAGAATACACTGATGAACCGGCTATCTCTATCACTGACTATGGTCTTAGGAAGGCCATGTAGTCTGAAGACTTCACGAAAGAATAACTCAGCTACTTGCAATGTTGATGACTCAACAGGGATTGCAAAGAAGTGAGCATACTTTGTCAACCTGTCAACGACTACATAGATTCAGTCTCTTCCATTCACCTTCGGAAGACCTATGATGAAGTCCATAGAGATACTCTCCCACTTATGTTCTGGAATTGGCAGTGGTTGGAGTAACCCCGCTGGAAATGTATGCTCTGACTTATTCTGTTGACAAATCAGACACTCCCTGACATACAGAAGAACTTCTTCCTTCATACCTTTCCAAGTGAACCTTTCCCTAATCTGTCTGTAGGTCTTGAAGTAACCAGGGTGTCCTGCAAATGGAGCATCATGGTATGTCTGCAAAATTTGTTGCTTCAACTCTGATTCAGGAGTCAGATAAATTCTATCTTTATAATAGATGATATCATTAACCATCTTGTACCTATCATCCTGAATGACTCCATCCATGATCTCACAAGCAAATTTAGATTTGGAGTACTCAACTAGAAGCTGAGATTTCCAATCAGCTGAAACTTTGCTCAGGGCACAAATAGCAGGTTTTCTAGACAAGGCATCGGCTACCACATTCTTCTTGCCTTTCACATACTCAATGTCAAAATCATATGCCTATATCTTAGTAACCCACTTCTGTTGTCTTTCATTCAGATCCTTCTGCCCTAGGAAGTATTTCAAACTGTTGTGATCAGTTCTGACCACAAACTTAGATCCAACAAGATACTGGCGAAATTTAGCCAAAGCATGCATGATTGCCAACATCTCTTTGTCATATGTTGAGTACAACCTTTCTGTGTCCTTCAGCTTCCTGCTCTCGAATACAATGGGATGACAATCTTGCATCAACACTGCTCCAATGCCTTCTCCAGAAGCATCACATTCTAGGACAAAAGACTTAGTAAAATCTGGTAAAACCAATACTGGTGTTGTACTCATAACTTCTTTCAATTTATCAAATGCAGCTTGGGCTTCCATTGTCCAAATGAAAGCACCTTTCTTTGTCAGATTTGTCAAGGGTGCAGCAAGTTGTGAGAATCCTTTAACAAATCTTTTGTAATAGCTACAGAGGCCAAGGAAACCTCTTAGTTCAGATACATTCCTGGATACTGGCCAATTGCGAATGGCTTCAATCTTTTCTTCTTGAACTTTCACACCATTAGCTCCGATCACATGACCCAGATATAGAATCTCCTTCAAGATGAATTCACACTTAGACATCTTTGCATACAAAGATTGATTCTCCATGACGTTCAAAACTTCATCTAAGTGTTGGAGATGCTCTTCCCATGTCTTGCTGTAAATCAAGATGTCGTCGAAGAAAACCAACAGGTACTTCCTCAACTGCTTGTTAAAAACATGATTCATGCAGGACTGGAAAGTAGTTGGTGCATTTGTCAATCCAAACGGCATCACCATAAATTCATAATGTCCGTAATGGCATCTGAATGTTGTCTTTGGAATGTCTTCTTCACGAACACGAATTTGATGGTAACCCAATCTGAGATCTATCTTGGAAAAGAATACAACTCCATGAATTTCATCAAGTAACTCATCAATCCTAGGTATTGGATACCTATTCTTGATGGTCTTCTTGTTCAATGCGCGATAGTCAATACACATACGCATTGTTCCATCCTTCTTCTTCACTAACACCACAGATGATGCAAATGTACTTGATGATGGCCTAATATGTCCCATCTCGATCAATTCTTTGATCGTCTTCTCAATTTCAATCTTGAAATGTCTTGGATGACGATAGGGTGCGATGTTGATGGGTTTCGTCCCATCCTCTAGTTCAATGACATGTTCAAAACCTCTATCAGGAGGTATGCCTGGAGGTATATCCCTAAACACTTTACCATGCTTATCCAACATTGCCTGGATATCCGCAAGATAAAGTTCTTCAGCAGAGAGAATCTGGTTGTCCTTGACGCAAACCTGTGCTGCCCACTCAATGTCATTGCGCCTGATCAATGCTTCCATGCATTTAGCTAAGACAACTCTGGTGTTCCCATCAAACACTGACTTCAATTTGATCTTCCTTGCCTCATGCATGAATTCTAATTCCATCTTCTGAAAATCTTGGATTATTCTTCCAAGTGAATGTAACCATTGCACTCCAAGTACCACATCAATATGCCCAAGTCCAACTACATAGAAATCATCCTGTAAAGAATAATCACCCATTTGAATTTGCAGTTGGGTTACCTTTCTGGTACAACTCATCAGGAATCCATCAGCAACTGCTATTTGAAATCCTTCGAAGTCTTCAACTGTTAGACCCCGCCTTGCTACCAAACCTTCATCTATGGAGTTGTGAGTAGCACCACTGTCAATTAGACAAGTGACTCTCTGACCTTTCACAACTCCTCTTATGCGGAAGGCAGGATATTAAGGTACTCCTGAAATAGTTGCTAATGTTATTTTGTGAGTAGTTCCTTCCGTGACATTAAGAATTGGTTGTTCACGTACCTCCTCTTCATCCTGAGTTGACTCTTCTCCACTCAGTGACTCCTCTTCACTTCCATCATCAGATACTACTTCAATCAAATGAGCTTTACCTTTACCAAGGCACCTGTGTCCTGGTTCCCAAGGTTGCTTGCAAGAAAAGCAGAGTTTCTTCCTTCTCAGTTCATCTCTTTCCGCTACAGATGTACCTTGAGTCATTCTTTGAGGAAATGAGGGGTTTCCTTTGAGTAGAGCTAACGCCTTTATAGAACTTCCTCTTAGGCTGGTATACAGGAGTAGTATCAAGATCAAGGGCAAAGTTAATTGCTTCTTCCAAGTTGGTTGCCCTTTGTACCTTTACTGATGGCTTAATCTAACTGTTCAATCCCTCAATGAACAACATAGTGACTCTTCGGTCAGTCATGTCAGGTACCATCACTGCTATCTTCTGAAACTCATTTACATACTGCACGACCCTTCCTTCTTGCTTGAGTTGAGCTAGTTCGCGATAGTACACTTCAATGTCTTTTCTATCAAACCTCTGAATCAACTTGGTTACAAACTCATCATAGGAATTTATCCTATCATGATGTTGAGAGACTAAGCCATGATGCCACCATTCATATGCCAAACCTTCAAGATGCATTCTAGCAAATTGAATCGCCTTCTTTTCTGTCAAAGGCTTAAGAGAAAGGTATGTATCCAGCTTATTTACCCAAGCTCTAGCACTCAGCTTACCACTTCCATCAAAGGTAGGAATGGGAACTCGATTCAAGGCTTCTTTATACTCCTTTGTATCATCATCCCGTCTAGGACGAAAGCCTCTAGTTCTACATCGCCTGTCCCTATCTTCCCTCTTCTGTCGGCAATATTCATTGAAAGTCATCATATCTCGAACACGATCTGATAATCTGGCATAGAGATCTGCAAAGAGTTCTACTTCATCTTCAAAGTTATTCTGCTCTCCTTCATCAAAATCTTCATCAGCATCATTGTCTTGTTCAGGTGGTGGTGGAAGGAAAGTAGGTCTTAAAGGCCTATCAACTGTAGGAGTCCGCGTGCGAACTCTTCTGCCTATAGCACTAGCAACATCATCATCAACATGTCTTTCTTGTCTTTCAAGTCTAGCTGCATCTCTACGAACTTGTCTAGCGATTTCACCTTGATTCATGTTTTGAAGGGATTGTAGGACTTGTTGCAATATTTGAGTTGTTTGTTGTTGTCCAGTGGCAATGTTTCTGAACATATCTCTTGCTGCACGTTCATTTTCACCAAGTGGACTTCTACTTCTTTCATCAGCCATGTTATCTGGAGCTTCTGTATGATGTTGTTGTTGTTGTTCTTGCCGAGCTCTTCTTGTATAATACCTGTGTGGAGCTACTTCAGGTGGCTGCATAATCCAGAGGTTGGTAGGATCCAAGCTCTGATATCACTGTAAGCTACCCAACTAGAACTAACTAAACTTTTTCTTACTTAAACAAATTTACTTGCACTTAATGACATTCATCAAAGATAACAACTTGTTTGAATCAACCTTGAAGCTGGGTACTTGTATTATTACTTGATTCAACTTATTGCAAATGTCTTATTACAATGGATAATGCCTTCAATGGCAATGAACATACAAACTTATTCAACTGATTACAAGAAAGGCCTTGAAGCCTTGATGTTTATAATGATTCCTCAATTGATCAACTCTATTGAGCACAATGATGTCAACTATGTGTTAACACCTCACAACCTGACAAGGGAGCATCACCTTATCACTGTTGAGGGAGCATCACCCCAACTACTTGAAACTTGCAGGCCTCAAGACAAGCATAAAGCTTCACAGAGAGAAATTCGCCAAAAGATTAGATATCAAATGAATGAGAGAGCTCCTCCTTTTATAGGCCTTCCAAAGGGAATGAAGGCACGTTTTCCAAGGAGCATATTTAGGAGAATATTCCTCTTGACAACTCACCCAAAGACTCTGACACGGATCCCAATGCTATCCTTCTGACCAATGGGCATCCAGGTAGTTGTAACTACCTTAGCTCCTTCTAGAAACACTTAGGCGCAGATTTAGGGTTCTTCTGACTGGGCGCCAACTTTGGAGGATTCACAGGGGTTTTGGCGCCTTGGTTACAACTTAACATCCTCTCAAAGAACTTTGAAAACAACTTGACTTCAAATGATTATCATCTTACCTCCTGATGGAGCGCCTTGCACCAAAATTGGTCTTGAGGACTTGCACCTAACTTAGGCGCACATTTGGGGTAATTTTAATTGGTATCATCGCCTAGCCCCTCTAGGAAGATGTTCTACACAATTCACACTCTCAAACACTTGCAATCAAACCTTTTGATGCTCCTTTAACCTAGCGCCCTCATCTGGAGTACCAACATCTTGTTTGAGTCTTCAACTTCACTTAGGCGCACTTATTGATAGAAAAAGGTCTAGATTGGCGCCTTAGGAAGAAAGTGGTTTTGCCTTGCTAAAATCTTCAACTCAAGTCACAATTGAATCAAAAATACTATCTTCTATCAAGCGCCCTGACTTCCTGAGGAGTTTGGAGATGATATCCCTGCTTAGGCGCATCTTCAAGGTTATTGAATCCTGTCTTGGTGCCTTGATGTTCTTAGGCGGACTTGGAGTGTTGCAAAGTGACATCTAGGCGCCTAAGATCATACCATTATGCAAAGATCATTTCATCAAACATCTTGACCTCCATTGAAGATAAGACTCACTAGTTTCACTTGGAGGAGGAATGCAATCTTCTAGGCGCAATAGGAGCTTCCCAAAGGAAGGCGCAATTGGGATGTTGAAAATGATGAAGAATGTGCCTCCATCTCTTAACATTACTCTTTGTCAATAATGATACTGCCAACGGAGTAAATGATCCTTCAACCTTTTTGATGATCAAACTAGCCGTCCAAATGACTTCTTGGCTAAGGCGCATTACTAGGCTTCCAGAGACAAGATCTAGCGCCTAGGCGCCCTCAAAAGATTACTTGAACAAGAAATGGTGCCTTGATACTTAGGCGCATTATTTGAAGGGAGGAGTGTTCAACTGGCGCCTGAGTTTACTTGGGCAAATTTATGATCTCCAACTTGATTTGATATTCCCGGATACTCAACTGGAGGTCCAACCATTGAATTCTGCCTTCACAAGTTAGGCGCTCTTTGAGGTTGCACAGGGGCCCAAAGGCGCCTAAGACAACTACTCAATTTACTAAGTTAAAAATCATTTTGGAAGCCCATCAATTTATTCCTACCAAGGCGCCCAGCTTAAGATGGTTGATGTGCTTCATAATGTGATGTTTCTATGCTAGGCGCTCATTTAGGAAGTCTGATGAGAAATTGGCGCCTAGACTCCAAGAGTCAACTTCCTGCTTATTTGGCTTCCAAACTTAGCCAAATTTCAAGTTTCTAACTTTGTTCCTGCAAAACAATTAGGTTAAGTTAGTCAAAAACTAATTCATTCCCTCATCATTTAGAATTAGCCTCCGGGAATGAGGAATAGGCTAATCCATTCTTCACTTGATGATCAAGCCGGAAACGGGGACATGACATTTAATTTAACTTATATTATATCCAATGAAGCTCTAAATATCTCGAAACCATAAACTCCTGTGCCATGACCATCAACCACTGCCCTGCCAATAATAGCAAGTGCCCAGCTCCCGACTTACTATAAATAGTAAGTCGCTGAATTGACCTCCTAACCATTGTTATTAGCCTACAAAAGTCATGTAATAGGCTAATCTCCATCATCTGTGTGACTGAGCTAAATGGGGGACATTACATTTTCACTCCATCAGTTCCTAACAATGTGACATTTTCAAGTATTCAATGATGACAAACATATCATTGAATTCATCTAGAGTATCAGAGCTTTTGAATCCCAAATAATTGAAGGAGAGGAGACAGAAACAAGGGAATTAGATGCAAATGGGGTTCTTAATTTAGAGACCAATGCAATTCTGAAGGGAATGGTCATCTTGGAAGGCATATATGATCATGATTACCAACAAAAGCCTAATAGATCAATGGTGTCTACAAACATACTAGTGAGTCCTTGCAATTTATCAGACACAGGGGACTCCAAGGAAATTTTAATCAAGGATGCATGTACTCCCGAGGAGAAAACTAGATTAATTCAAGCTCTTAAAGACTACCTTGATGTCATTGCATGAACTTATGAAGATCTAAAAACATTTCATCCCCTTTTAATCACACACCGTCCCGCTTAAGCCCAATGATATGCCATTTCATCAAAAGCAGAGACCTATCAACATACTTTTCGAGTTAAAGAAGTTCATAAACTTTTGGTAGCCCAAATTATATTTCCTATTCGACATTCCACATGGATTGCCAGTCTAGTACTAGTTCGCAATGGAGAAATCAAATTGTATGTACACTTCTGGAATTTAAACAAGGCTTTTGAAAAGGATAATTAGCCAATCTCTTCTCTTGATGAGATCCTGCAAATTGTCAGCAGTTCCCAAATGATTTCTCTTTTGGACAAGTATTTAGGTTACAATCAATTTGTGGTGGATAAACAAGACAGATACAAGACTACATGCACAATGAAATAGGGAATATTTGCCTCTAGGAGGATGTCATTTAGACTTACTAAGGTCAGCGAACATTTCAATGGGCTATGGCCATTGCATTTAAGGAGTTGGTCAGGAATTGTATGATTATATACTTGGATGATCTCATGGTCTTCTCCAAGAGGCGTGGGGATCACATTGTTGATTTAAGGAAGGTGCTGCAATGTTGTAGGGAACATGGAATCTCTATCAATCCCAAGAAGTGTTTCTTTGGTGTTACAGAGGGAAAATTGTTAGGACATGTCATTTCAAAAAGAGGCATTGCAATGAATCTGGAAAGAGTCGAAGCCATCTTGAAAATCCCACTTCAAGGAAGCAAGAAGGATCTCAAGTCATTTGTTGGTAAGATTAATTTTGTCTAAAAATTTGTGTCTAGCTTTGATGAGATAATAAGAACACTCGATGCCATGCTTAAAAAGGAGGCAAAGATCTACTAGTCACTAGAATGTCAAATGGCATTTAAAGAGATCAAAGAAGCAATTGCCAATACACCAATTCTTATCAACCTAGACTATTCACGACCATTTTCTTGTCTACTCTTTTGCCTCAAATCATTCTATTGCTGTAATGTTCACACAAAAGAAAGAAGCATGGGAAGAAAAACCAATTGCCTTCATGAGTTACCCTCTCTGTAATGCATAAGTTAGATACTCTGTGATTGATAAGCAAGCTTTCGCATTAGTTAAAGCAATAAAAAAAAAATCATCATTATCTCATGTTGTAATGCCCCCTCTTTTGTCCTCCTTAGCTGAGCCGACTTCACCCTTCCTTAGTTGAGTCGACTTCACCTAAGCCAAATTGAAGTTAAGTTGAGCCAATTTTGAAAAGTACTTTATAAAGTGACTTTATAAACAACTTGAAAAAAGGAAAGTCAGTTAAGTGTAGAAAAAGTGACTTGGAGAAAGGAAAGTCAATTAAGTGAAACTTGGAGAAAGGAAAGTCACTTTATAAAAAGGAAAAATAAAATATAATAAAATGACATAAAATATTATTTTATTTGACAAGAAGCCGACCCATTTGATGGAGTGAAAAGTCAATTAAAAATAATATTTTATTTACACATGGTGGCGCACCTCTTGTGGACTTCAAAATTATATCAAATTGGGCAAAAGAGGTCTATCCTCTTGGAGGCTATAAAAGAAGGTCTTTGGGAGTTCATTTCATCATATTGTATTTTGTCATTTGCATACTGGATATTTTCCTTTAAGCTGCAACAACAGGTTCAACCATTTCTAAGGACGAAAACCCTTGGAAATTAGTGGTTTGGATGAAAACCCAATTCCACTTGGGAGGTAAATCCACCTAGGGTTTACTACTGAGCATCAATGTAGGATTTTGGCATTGTTGAGGAGCTGGAAAAGACATTAATTTGCAGGTTACAGCTGCTAGGGTTTCATTACCAAAATTGGTGATTTGACATCAAGTCAATTTTGGGTTTTGAAGGATTTATTTGCAAGTCTTTGTGAGGGTTTATATCAGCAATTGGAAGGATTTATAATGAATATCTATGAAGGGTTTTATGGTTGCAGGACTGAATTTCTTTACAAACCCTAGTCGTACAAGCTTGGGCATAAAAGTTTATATTTTGCATCCTCATTTCTAACCGTAGCAAGGGTTAAGAAGTTCGGCCTCATTGAAGGAGCAAATTGCTGCATTTTGGGAAGTCAAATCTGCCATTACGGAAGAGTTTGATTAGCATTTCAAGTGTCAAATTTAATCTAGAAGGAATCGCCTTTGATGAGCTTGAATGGCGCTGCCATTAGAAGTTGAATCATCATTCAAAATAAGGAGTTTTGACCATTTATGAAGGTATTTCCATCTAGTTTGCTGGTCGATCAGATGTGAGGAGAATCGCTGCCCAAGGAAGTCAATTTCAGTCATAACAAAATTCCAGCCATAGCTGTTATTTTATATCAGACAGCTGAATCATTATTTCAGTCATCATCTTTGGATGTTTGGTTTATATTCTTACATGCTTCTTGGAGATTCAAAATCGAGTATGTCAATGTGAAGAGTTTATTTCAAATCTTTAATTTGAACATCTATTTGTAATTTTGTAGTATGTACCTCTGCCATAGTTATATCAGACTGTCATTATTCATATCAGACTTGATATCTTTGTAATCAGACTTGTTATAGTGCAAATAAAGACATGATTGGTGTGGTATTTTGATGTAAGTCATGTGATGTTCCTATCATATTGGCATATGTATTTTATATGAAAACCATCACAAACAAGCATCAAACAAACATCAAACTCAGAAATCGGAACTCAGTCCCTTTGTATGACAAGTGTTTGACAAAATGTCAAACCATTGAAATCAGAAAATTCAGGGCAGCTTTGTTTGGGGTTCTTACACATGTGCAGTAAAGTTTATGCCATCGCCTAATCCTACAGTCAAAACAATGCTAAATCAAACTATTATAAATTAAGACATCACAAAAAAATTATTATAATTTTTTGCTAATTCTAATGCTTCTGTTTGCTCAAAACCTTTTTCCATTCCAAAGACTTCACAAAAATGTTGGGCTATCTCTGAACATTTAGATACACAAAACCCTTTTCCATTAAAAAGATATCACAAAAAAAATATTATAAAATTTCGCTAATTCTATTGCTTCTGTTTGCTCAAAACATTTTTCCATTCAAAAGACTTCACAAAAATGTCTACACAGGAAAGCTTTTGTAAAAGAATACTAAGAATGTGATGGGATTACACCATTTTAAACCGGTTATACAAGTGAACATTGAGCTATCTCTGAACATTTAGATGCACAAAACACTTTTCCATTAAAAAGACATAACAAAAAAATTATTATAAAATCTCACTAATTATACTGCTTCTGTTTGCTCAAAACCTTTTTCCATTCAAAAGACTTCACAAAAAATGTATACAAATGAAAGCTTTTGTAAAAGAATACTAAGAATGAGATGGGATTACACCATTTTAAACCGGTTATCCAAGTGAACATTGGGCTATCTCTGAACATTTGGAAACATCATTAAAAAACCTAAGCTGCTCACTTACCTGAATACGCAGTTGTTTTTCCGAGCATCGGAGGATCTCAACATAAACATGATATCGGATATAGTTTGTCCCTTTCAAAATATAAAGAGGCTTCAAATATTGCTTACGGAGATTTTCGATTTGTGGTGTCGGAGATCCACGTGATGACCAGCCACCCAAAAACCAATTCTTAAGATAGCCACCGCCTATTTATTATTATTGTTGTTATTAATGTGTGGAACTGACATCTGCGTTTGTTTTGGTTAGAAGTTATGGAACAATTCATTGCAATTTGCCGGACATAAGTAAAAAATAATGGGACTTTTTCGACTTAGTCTTCAGATGAAGGCGTATGAATGATGGGACTTCTTAACTTCACTGTTAAAAGATTCCGTGTATGAATAAGGTTTTAGTTAAATATTATCCAACGGTTAAATAGTCAATAGCAATTTTACGTCTTATTCATAAAAAAGTGTTAAATATATGTCCTATTTTTATTGGCCGAAATTGATTTTTGACTGTTGAAGTGGATGATATTTTAAAACCGTCAATATGAATAATAATATATTTTTTCCTATTTAGTGTGAAGGATTGAGGTGTATAAGAAGTTAATAAATTTCCAACTTTAATTTAGTGTTAAAAGATTAGGTACATGAATAATAGGATTTCGTTCACTTAGTGTTAAGAATTGAAGTGTACAAATAATGAGACCTTTTTTACTTTGATTTATTGTCTCATGTGCACAAATAACGAGACTTCTTCATTGACTGAATGTTAAGGATTCCGTGTACAAATAATAGGCCTTCTTACATTTAGTGTCAAGGACTAAGGTGCATAAATAATGGGACTTCTTTAACTTCAACTTAGTGTCTATAAGTGCCTAAAAATAAACAAACAAAAGTACATGGCAGTTTGATAATGATTTGTTAATCTAGTTTATGACTCTACATGACATGAAATGAATATAACTTGCACTTAAACTTCTTCAGTGTTGAAAATGTTGTGTTAACCTCTTAAAATCTCTCATGTGTTGCCTAGAAGTCAAAGAAAGTCAATTGCAAAGTGTCTACAACTTCTTTTCGAGCATAAACCTTTTGTTTTAAACCAAAAACCATTATGTTCACTCTTTAGTCATTGATTTGCCCCCAACAAATGTTCTATACACCTTGGCAAACAAGTTGTTGTCAAAAGGGGTGAATCTCTTTTTTTACCTCTAGCGTGAGTATTTGCATGATCAAGTTTTTTTTTAGCATTTTAACCTAACTTGTCTGAATTGAATGAGTTATCTTTAACAAATCTCTTCCCTTTATCCCTAAACCTAAACCTAATTCTCGTTTCTTATAAATAGTTAATTTTTGGTCATTATGAAAGTTTCAGATTTGTTGATTGAACAACTCTAGCTTCATGCGAGTTTGAGACAAGGTAGTTGTAATGTCCCCATTTTCGGATTCTCTTACAAATCAGTCAGAGCGGGCTTTCTGGGTTGGTGACAGCGTAATCAAAGGAATATTTTGATGTCACCAAGGTGTTCAGGGGATCCAGTGGAGATGGTTAACACTTTTCAAAGGGATTTCAGAGAACTTGTTCGTACTTACTATTTATAGTAAGTGCTTGCATGTCATTAATCTTTCTAGGTTTTTCTAGGTTTGTTCTCTTTGGTCCTCGGTGTTCACTGCTATTTTTAGTAAGTTCGGGTTTGGCACCAGAACGAAATTTTGAGTGGGGTTGGATCCGTCTTGTCAAGACCTTTCCAACGAGCTATAGATCATTGGTTTCCGACATCATCTTGGCCTCTGTTTTAAAGTCCGTAAATTAAACATTATTATTTAATATTGGACTTTGGTGCCTAGGCTCAACAACTTAATGTTGTTTTAAAAGAGGGGACTTTAAGGGTGATGTTGAGAAAAGAATTAAAGAGAATTATAATATTTTCAAATGTATTTTCCCTCTCATGTTTTATCCCATATGCAAGAGGATTTTAGAGACTCCTAATTGGAAAAGTATAAAATGAAGAAAAGTGCTCTCATTTGGATATGCTTGGATTGTTATTTTCTTCTCTCTTTGAGATTTCCCTTGCTAGGGTTTTGGAGCTTGGCTCTCGGGTTTGAGGATTCAAACCAGAGGCTCTTGGAGATGAAAACCTCCCTGAGTAGCGGTATCCCACAGGTGTGAAAGATCACCCAATGGTGCCATTGACAGTGGATGTATTCGGCATTCACATATGTGCTGAAATGGAGACATTCGAGGTTGTTTCTTGTGCTGATTGAAAGATCTTTTCCTGTTGCTGTTATAAGCTGATAATGGATGGTATAGAAGGTAGAAATCAGAGTATTTGAAGTAGTTCATTGCTGTTGTATCTTTCCCCTTGCTGGCCGTACTATCCAAACTTGGCCGTACTGCATAAAGAGGAGTTTTGGAGTGTTATTTAGGGCTGAAACCATCGGTTAGCTAGTCGCCTAGTTGTAGCAAGTATTTCCTATCAGTTTTGCAGAGGGTTTGGAGTAGTTTCAGTGTTATTTGCAAGCACACACGACAACCATGGTCGTACCATGTCAAGGAGGGACGTGGGTATTGTAGGGAAGCTCCCCTCTTTGCTTCTACAACTCATTCATGGTCTTTGGGAGGCGTTTAGTGCCTCAGTTGTTGCTATTATACTTTGTATGAGTCATTTGTGACATTCTATGGAGATTTGATGCATTTCTAGCCATACCCACTTGCTGGTCCATTTCCAGCGGGCGTACCAAAGTTGCATATTTTCATATGGGTATGTGATAGTAATTGTTTCCTAGCTATTTTACTATTTGGGTTGTCTTTAGTTTCTTCAGATTCATTGTATATTTTCTGGGTTTCTATTATATGCAATACATTGTGTGCTCCGGCACTACATCTGCAGGAAAACATAAAACCCCCTTCTGCATCTTCTGTCTATCTGAAAGAACACACAAAAAAATCTAAATAAAATCACACTATTAAGATTTAAAAATAAACCAACAGGTACGGCACATTACAGTGGTATCAGAACTATGATCTTGCCATCCTGTGAGGTTGAATAGACATACAACTTAGCTTTCCATGTGAGTGATCAACACTTGCATGAGTACACATACAGGGTTTCCAGGTTGATCCTTTTACAGGTACAGATATAGTAGTGATAGAAGAAATGGGTGACAGAAAAGGTGATGAATCCAGCTCGCGTGAGCTCTTGAATGCACTCACCCAAGAGATGAGGGCGTCTCGACAAGAGTTGAGAGAATCACACACGAAGATAACACAGGTCCTTCGACAGTTGCATGATGATGAGGATGAGGCCTCAATTACTCATAGGAGGGCTTCACAGTTTACAGCAGGTGACAGACCTAGTATCTCTACGTTTGCTCCCAGGAACCAAGTTCTTGAACAGGATCCCACAGAGGTAGAGTTTTAGGAGGAGATTCTGAGGGATTGGAGAGCGTCCAGTGAAGAGTTTAGAGCCGAGTTGACATTTACTGAGTACTCTCACATCAGTATAAAAACTAGACCCCGCAGGGGAGGTAGACCTCAGAACCAAGAGTTGCAAAGGAAAGTGGGCAAGAATCACGTGAAAAGACAAGGCCTATGCTTCTCTTGCAAGGAATTTTGGGAGCCTAACCACCAATGCACCGATAAAAGGGACTCACAAATTGATGTTGGTTTGGCAAATGAAGTTACTTTCAGTACTCAAGAGGTTGTTATCAGCCCTGATAACAGTTCTAATTTTTATGACAGCAGTCATTCTCCTGAGTGTAGTAGTGGTTTAAATGTTATGGCACCAAAGGAAAGAGTTGTAAAAGATACTTCTAGTGTTGGCTCGCAAAATATGAGTGTCAAACACGAGGAAAACCATGAGGATACAAGCCATAACAGTTTTGATTTTTGTGACAGCAGTTTGATCAATTTGCATCAGCGTGAAGATACTGCTATTACACATGATGATGTTGGTTGTGTGGAGTCATCCAATGCAGACACTCCAGTTTCAGGTGATAGTGATGCAATAGGTGTTGGGGATTCATGCCACAACGAATTTGATTTGGTAAATCAAACTTTAAACGATGTGAACAAATCAAAAAATTTACTTGTTAATGACGGGTCCTAGGATAGCTCTTTGGATGAGCATGCGTCTACTTTGGAGGCAGCAATGTGCAATGATTATGTCTAATCCGCTGCTTCTATTATGTCATTGGAGCCATCCCGTGAGGTACATAACAGCAGTACCTTTGTTGAGGAAGTCTGCAGAGCTGATAGCACACAAGAAGATGCTTACCAATCAGTGAGTGATGACGATTCAGCCTCTTTCCATAGTGCAAATTACAAATCAAAAGATTTGTGTGGAGATGATTCGTCATAGGGGCATCATCATTTGACTGGGCAATTGAAGGTAAATGCCAATATGATTGCTACAGCTTTGGAACATTTTGATGTTGCTAGACAGATGTTGGCAACCTATGGTTGGAGCACTCCTTAGATGGATGAACACGATGATAGAGGACTTTCCCTTGCTAAATTTTAGGCACTTAGAGATGCAGTTGGGATCATGAAGAATAATTACCTTCAGTTATTATCTGATAGAGCTCATCTTCTCAGGCTTGACGGTATTTATCATGATGCTCTAAGGGGAAAGGAAGAGGAAGTTGATGAGCTCACCTATGAGTTTGAGGTCACCGCAGACTCTTTGAAGAATGCTCATACAGCCCTTCAAGAGTCTAAGACACAAATAGATGAGCTTACCGTGGAGTTGAGCTTAGCGCAGTCTTCATCACCTACAGATACAATTCAGAGATCTATGGCAGCATGTAGTGATGAGCATACATCCATGGACAGTGGTAATGAGCATGTGGAGGATGTGGTTACATCCATTTCATTTACTGGTGCAGGTGACACAAATAGGATGAGTGCATTGGTTGAGAGTTTTAGAGAACCACATGATGCACCAGGTTCTCCTGAGGTTAGTCCCATGACAAGTGATGCAGAGCAGGTTGTTGATGGCTCTTGTGGTGTAGTAGTGAATTTTTCAGAGAATTGTGTGACAGATCACAACACTACTTCATCATTCTCACAGAAGATATGCAAGGCATCATCCAGTGGTGTGATCAGCTCTCATGTTGATTTATTTCCCTCTCTTGGAAGCAAATTGGAGATTGCATCCTATGCAGCTAATAGTGATCGACAGCTTCCTAGACCTCAGGGTTGGAGAGATCAGCAGAAGGTTTCTGAGGTTAAGGTTGTTCAAACCTTAACTCGTATTGACAGTACCCACAAGTTTGTGGAGGATCTCTTTTGGACGGCGCAATTGGAGGAGAGCCAGATAGGGGTAGTAGTGGGCACATTTACATCTGATTTGCGAACTATCCAGCATGCCCTGGAGTGGATTAAATTAGAGTACCTCCAGTTGCTGTCAAATTGGGACTTTGCTATTGGGTATGCTAAGAGGACTTGCAGGTTATCTACCCAATTAGCCATTCAAGATTAGAGACATGAGCCATCTTCTGATTCGAGTGATGAGAGTGATGAGGAGGGTGTTCCCCATGACTTTGATGATCAACCATTGACAGAGGTGGGAGCATTTTATTCTGACTACATAGTGAGGAGTGCTCATCATTTCTCCTTTAGTCCACACACAGATGACCTGATGATGCGTGAGTGTGGATTGGCTCAGGATTTATACCATCCATTGTGGGATGAGGGGTTGCCATCTACAGAAGGTGGAACTAGAGATTGCAGGTGGCTAACTCAGATACATTCAAAGGATTATTTGCAGAGTCAGAGATTAGATTGCCATCATGGTGATATGTATTAGACAGAGTATGCAACTTCTTGGTCTCGAAAACTTCCATTTGAGACATGACTTCTGAGAGGTTGCAATATCAGTAGGCGTGATGGTATGTTTAGTTTTTACAGCGGTGATGGAAGAGAGTTTTATCATTCCCTCGATTTGAGAGAGGTAGTTTCATATATTCCAGCATCTATGTTGGATAGTCAGTACATCCATAGGAGTTTTGCAGATGACATTAGGGGATGTTGTGGTTTAGACACTCTGAGATTTAATTACCCCTTCATGATTGTTGGATGTGAGGTTCTGATGTGTTGGGATCCAGGTGGTAATAAGATTGGCCTTACGGTTCAGTTGGATTCTGTTGTGTTGCTTCACCACTCTTTGCATGGTGAAGATTATATCATAGTAGCGCAAGGGAAGTCAATAGGGGATGTGTATGACAGACTTCCACATTGGTTTTGGGACCCAAGGTTTCCTATGACTAGCAGATTGTTCTATATTGGGGTAGCTATTTACATTGATGTTGAGCATGGTTTTACCTCTACCCAATGGATGTAGTGGAGATGTTGTGGGACATTTTCTAGATTGATTTGGGATCCTAGTGTTCAGCTTTGGCATGTAGGTGCAGATTGCTTGAGGACAAGCAATCTTTGGGAAGGGTGGACTGTAATGTCCCCATTTCGGATTCTCTTGCAGATCAGTCAGAGTGGGCTTTCTGGGTTGGTGACAGCATAATCAGAGGAATATTTCGATGTCACCAAGGTATTCGAGTGATCCAGTGGAGATGGTTGACACTTTCTGGAGGGATTTCAGACAACTTGTCTGTACTTACTATTTATAGTAAGTGCTTGCATGTCATTAATCTTTCTAGGTTTTTCTAGATTTGTTCTCTTTGGTCCCCGGTGTTCACCACTATTTTTAGTAAGTTCAGGTTTGGCACCAGAACAGGATTTTGAGAGTGGGGTTGGATTCATCTTGTCAAGACCTTTCTAACGAGCTATAGATCATTAGTTTCTAACATCATCTTAGCCTCCGTTTTAAAGTCCATAATTAAACATTATTATTTAATATTGGACCTTGGTGCCTAGGCTCAACAACTTAATGTTGTTTTAAAAGAGGGGACTTTAAGGGTGATGTTGAGAAAAGAATTAAAGAGAATTATAATATTTTAAATGTATTTTCCCTCTCATGTTTTATCCCATATGCACTCCCAGTTGGAAAAGTATAAAAGGAGAAAAAGTGCTCTCATTTGGATATGCTTGGATTGTTATTTTCTTCTCTCTTTGAGATTTCCCTTGCTAGGGTTTTGGAGCTTGGCTCTAGGGTTTGAGGATTCAAACCAGAGGCTCTTAGAGACGAAAACCTCCCTGAGTAGCAGTATCCCACAGGTGTGAAAGATCACCCAACGGTGCCATTGACGGTGGATGTATTCAGCATTCACATATGTGCTGAAATGGAGACATTCGAGGTTGTTTCTTGTGCTGATTGAAAGATCTTTTCCTGTTGCTGTTATAAGCTGATAATGGATGGTATAGAAGGCAAAAATTAGAGTATTTGAAGTAGTTCATTGTTGCTATATCTTTCCCCCTACTGGCCGTACTATCCAAGCTTGGTCGTACTGCATAAAGAGGAGTTTTGGAGTGTTATTTGGGGCTGAAACCATTGGTTAGCTAGTCGCCTAGCTCTAGCAAGTGTTTCCTATCAGTTTTGTAGAGGGTTTGGAGTAGTTTTGGTGTTGTTTGCAAGCACACACAACAACCATGGCCGTACCATGTCAAGGAGGGACGTGGGTATTGTAGGGAAGCTCCCCTCTTTGCTTCTACAACTCATTCATGGTCTTTGGGAGGTGTTTAGTGCCTCAGTTGTTGCTATTATACTTTGTAGGAGTCATTTGTGACATTCTATGGATATTTGATGCATTTCTAGCCATACCCACTTGCTGGTCCATTTCTGATGGTCGTACCAAGTTGCATATTTTCATATGGGTATGTGGTAGTAATTGTTTCCTAGCTATTTTACTATCTGGGTTGTCTTCAATTTCTTCAGATTCGTTGTATATTTTCTGGGTTTCTATTATATGCAATACATTGTGTGCTCTGGCACTACATCTGCAGGAAAACATAAAACCCCCTTCTGCATCTTCTGTCTATCTGAAAGAACACACAAAAAAAATCTAAATAAAATCACACTATTAAGATTTAAAAATAAACCAACAGGTACGGCACATTACAATAGCAATTTCAAAGCTTCCATTTTTTATTTCTTGCATGCCTTAATACAATCCTTGCAAGTATTTGTTTCAAAGTTTCCAGTTAAATTGGTCCAAGTTTTTCTATCCAAGCAATAGCTATATCCAAGAATTTGAGACCAATAGCTTCCAAGCTTTTATTTTGACCTCTTGCATGCCATAGTACAACTCATGCAAGCATATGATTTAGTGTTTCTAGTTAAACTGGTCTAGATTTCTTGAGAATTGCTCTAGCATCCTAGCCTAATTTATGGCTAGATAAAAGCTTCTAACATAAATATTTTACTTAGTCATTGCAAATTGTTCAATCTACTCTACAACCATTGAGCTACCCTGTCATCATTCAATCTAGCCTCTAGAATTTCCCTCTTTCCACCATTAGAGTTGGATCCATAAGTTAAAGGAAGAAAAGATACCACATAATTGGGTTGCTGAGAACTTATGCCACCAAACTTGCTCCAGGCCTCAAATACCTCTAATCCCACCCATTGAAGTTTTAGTTAGATTTATTTTGAGTGGTGTACATTTATTTGGAGATTTGTTTGTTGTGCTTGTGAAAGAGGTGTAAAAGGTTAGGGTAGACTTATATTAGGAATTTAGATTTTAGGTAGTTCAATCATAGGATTTTAGAATTGTTTTATTGTTGTCCATATTAGGGGAAGATCTCCATTAATTATGTTCTAAAGAAAATTAGATCTATTTATTGAAAAGCTAGCTTTGTTAGCTTCAAAGTTCACCAAAACAATGAATTAAAGACTGCAATCATTATCTTACAACAAAAGGCTTTCCAAATTTATACATTCAAATCCAAACACAAACCAAGTACATAAAGAAGTTTAGCAAAGGGGGAAAGCTTCGCATGTTGGATTCAAAGAAAGAAATATCTCAAATTTAAATTCTTCTTCCTCTTTTGTATACTAAAATGTTGAGTGATTGTCTATGAAAGGAAAAGAGTTGTAGCAATGTTTGTCTATTTTCTCTATGCAAAAAGAAAAGTTTCCATTACTACTCTTATATTGTTGTTTGTGAAAAGAAAGGGAAAGAAAAATTTTACTATTGTTGATCCATCTTTATTTGCAAAAGCAAAGCTTTGGCACTATTTGATATTATTAACTTGAAAGGAAAAATGCAACAAAAGGATCATTTTAATTAAAATTAGCATATGATCGCAGGACTCTGTTTAATGATATAATATTTCAGTAGGAGATAGGAGGTAGTTGTAGATAGTTTTTAATGCTATTTCAATCTAGGTTTTTGCATTATGTTTGGTTCTCTATAACTAAACTCTTTGTTAACAATCTATTATCACTTTTTGATAATATTATATATGGGAGCAACCCCCCTTTGGGTGCAATTTACTAATAAAAAAACAAAATTAAAATTAGCATATTTGCATTTGTTGGATTAATTTGCATTAAACATTAATACTCCAAAAGAATAAGTTAGTATAATTTATTTTGGCTTGTATTTAAATACACAAGAAAAAGACCAAAAAAAGCATTAACATTCAAGTGATTAACACTCCAATATCAAACATTAAACATTGAATAATAAACCCAATACCATATAAAGATCAAATCAAACAAGTGATCAACACTTTGCAAATTAGTAACCAAGAATATTCAATTTAAGAAATCCAATCAAAGATCAAACAAAGTAAGCAATCAATTCTCTAATACATACAATACAAATTAACACAATCAAAGAAATCAACTCAAACATTTCACAAACATTACAAAAATTATCAAGTCAAGCATCCAAACAATCAATAAAGTGACTAATGTAATCAAATCTTGCCACGTCTATAGAAGTGAGTTGCCACCTCATCCAATCAACAAGACCAATCATGTGTGAGTTGATTTCAAATCATACGTATTTTGGTAAACCTATGAAGGAGAAATCCTTGTGATAAGTCTTTAACCTTCCACTTTTTCCATCTCATTTTCCATTACCCTCTCCTCTTTCCATTTATTCTATGTTACCTATAGTACCCCCAAAACTATTTAGATTTTGGAGAACCTAATAGCAAGCCCTTCTTAGGGATCCTCTTGTCCCCATATCAAATAGGTACAAGCACGAAGACACCGTTTAGATAGTACCCAATGTGACCACGAGGGTAACTTACCAATAAACCAAGACATGATAACATTTGAAAATCCTATGTGGGGATACACTCAAAATCAAAAGGTGTCAAGACATAACCATTCCACACAACTGAAAGCACATAAATAAGTCCCACTTCTAGACCAAAATGAAAATGTGACTAAAACTTGTGCCTAGAATCATTGGGGTTTGATCTAAGGGGGCTTCAATCGAACCTAGTCACCACATGTGTGGCGCCACATGGTAGGACATAGCTCGATCGAAGCATCTTCAATTAAACCCTGTTCGATTTGATCTAACAAGTTTGAGTATAAATAGGTGGTTTGGTGGGTTTTTATCTTCTCTTTGCATGTGAACTCTTTGTTAACAATCTATTATCACTTTTTGATAATATTATATATGGGAGCAACTCCCCTTTGGGTGCAGTGTATTGATTAAAAAAATTAAAATTAGTATATTTGCATTTGTTAGATTAGGTTGCATTAAACATTAAAAACTCCAAAAGAATAAGTTAGTATAATTTATTTTGGCTTGTATTTAAATACACAAGAAAAAGACCAAAAAAAAGCATTGACATTCAAGTGATTAACACTTCAATATCAAACATTAAACATTGAGTAATAAACTCAATACCATTTAAAGATCAAATCAAATAAGTGATCAACACTTTACAAATTAGTAACCAAGAATATTCAATCTAAGAAATCCAATTAAATATCAAACAAAGTAAGCAATCAATGCTCCAATACATTCAATACAAATTAACACAATCAAAGCAATCAACTCAAACATTCCACACATGGAAAAAATCATCAAGTCAAGCATCCAAACAATCAGTAAGGTGATTAATGTAATCAACTCTTGCCACATCTACAATAGTGCTTGTTGCCACCTCATCCAATTATGAAGAACAATCACGCGTGAGTTGATTTCAAATCATACATATTTTGGTAAACCTATGAAGGAAAAATCCTTGTGATAAGTCTTTAACCTTCCACTTTTTCCATCTCATTTTCCATTACCCTCTCCTCTCTCCATTTATTCTATGGTACCTATAGTACCCCCAAAGCTATTTAGATTTGGGAGAACTTAAGAGCAAGCCCTTCTAAGGGATCCTCGTGTTCCCATATCAAATAGGTACAAGCACGAAGACACTGTTTAATAGATAGTACCCAATGTGACCATGAGGGTAACTTAACAACAAACTAAGACATGATGAAATTTGGAAATCCTATGTGGGGATACGCTCAAAATCAAAAGGTGGACCCAAACATAGCCATTCCACACAACTGAAAGCATATAAGTGAGTCCCACTTCTAGACCAAAATGAAAATGTGACTAAAAATTGTGCCCAAAATTATTGGGGTTTGGTCCAAGGGGGCTTCAATCAAACCTAGTCGCCACATGTGTGGCACCACATGGTAGGACATAGTTCGATCGAAGCACCTTCAATTGAACCGCCTTCAATTTGATCTAACAAGTTTGAGTATAAATAGGTGGGGTTGGTGGATTTTTATCTCCCCTTTGCATGTGAACTTGATGAAAACCTCCTTGCACACACAATCACATGCTTCTCCTTCAACCACATTCTAGGTATTCTTATCTTCTTTTCTCATTTTTTTGTATATTTTTTTTTCTTATTTTTTATGTATGTTTTTTAAATATTTTATCATTTAAATTTGTTTTAAATATATTTCTATATTTTTTTATTAAGGGTAAAACCTAGATTTTGAAAGGATCTAGAACCTTTTACAAAGAGGGGCTTTGGAATACAATAACTGAATAATGGCACAATTGCATCCAAGTTGTCGGGACCATCCACAACAATCAAAGGATCAACCCCTAAATAATGCCATACCTTGGCATAGCAATTTGCACACCCCTAACCTAGTTGTGTGACATAAACAAATTTAGGAAGACCTTTCTTCCTTCGTTGCACAATAGTCCAAGATACATCATTATCCAAATCCATAAACTAAGAGGAGAGGGGAAGGATATCTACCTCTGACACCCCAACCAAGGGTACCACATGAGGAGAGGAGTGCTTGATAGGAGATGTCGAATGTCTAGAGGGAGCCACTACAAAAAATAATGCATGACGACCATCCACACCCGCCAAGAGGGGGTGGGATTCGAAGAAGGGGCAACAATTGCCAAACTAGAGGTGACCATAAAAATTATCATAACAAGATTGACCATTGGGTGTGAGTCAAAAACATGCGTTAGAGGTGTTGCAGGACCTTGAGAGACCACCACCCGGGAGGCAAGCTTAACCTGATCATAAGGACACTAAGAGTCATCACCATCAGGGACCATAAGAGGGCCCTCAATAGTGAAGTGGTGTGAACGAGCACCCTTCCACCAAGAGGCAATGTCATCCAAATTACGCTTGAAACTAGCACAATCTAAGGCAAGGTGCCTAGTCACGAAGCAATAACGACATTAGAAAGGCAATCCCTCATAGTCCAAAGGTTGCACGCAAGGACGATTAGTCACCTAAAGAGAAATACGAGCAAGAAGAGCTTTAGATAAGTTGAGATCCACAAAAATGTTGGCATAGTTCATGTTGGTAAAGGTTGTGGTAGTAGGATCCATCTTCAGGAAACACCCTGGTGTATCACCGATCACTTTGAAGCATGGCTCTTGCCAAAACTACAGAGGGAGGTTTAGCAACCTAACCAAAACAAGAACATTGAAAGATTTAATAGGAAGGTTAAAAAAAGGGTACCAAGGCTTTTGAAAAAAATATTAAATTTATTTAAATTTATATATAATTTATAAAATTTAAAAATAATAAAATAAAGAAAATAATTAAAATATAAAATCAATATATAGATAAATAAAACTATAAAATCAATAAAATAAAAATTTATAAAGAATAAAATTAAATATATATAATTAATTAAATTATAAAACTATAAAATTAAATTTTATAAAATAATATATATAATTAGTTAATAAAATTAACAAACTAATACCATGTGGAATGGGCGACGACATGAGCGAGCACTCGAGAGTAGGAAATCGGCGCATGAAGTAGAGGAAGGCCTACGGGTCTGATGTGGGGGGAAATGATGAAAAGAGGTGAGGCTTCTTGCATTCCAAGGTGAAAGAGTTACGGGGAGACTCTCCAGTGGTGGTGATGGAGGGCTTTTAGAAGAATCCCTGCGATACTGGCCAGTCGGCATTCCAAAACCCTCCAGTTTTGCAAATTTTTGTGGCTTGCAGGAATAAGGATAACCACTACCATGAATGCAATGACTTTTGTAAGGCATAGATCAAGAAGGAAAACCCTAATTTATCTCCCATAAGGATGCCGCAGGATCTGGCCCACGAAACCACCCAAATCCCACAAACAAGTTCAGCGTTAGATCCCACCTCTCCTTCTGGCAATCTCTCTTTCTCCTTGGGGGATGTCGCGGTGGTTTTGATAGAAGAACCCCTTGATTTCCACATTTTGGATTCCTGCGTCACTGCCGCTTCAAAGGACATCGGAAGCTGATCCCTAATCCTCAGATTTTTAAGGAAACGACCACCTTATGAATTGTTTGGGGAATGGATAAAGGCAACTTGGAGCAATCTGGCTACTCCTACAGTCAACATTTTGGATTTTGGTTTTTTCTCCCATGTTTTAATTCAACAGATGACTATAATTATGTGAAACAAAATGGCCCTTTGTTCTACGGACAGTCGGGCCTTTTCATTGCCCCCCGGTCACCTTTCTTTGATCCCGCGGCAGCAAAAATCTCCCTTATTCCAATATGGATCAGATTATATAATCTCCCTCTGATCATGCAAGATTCAAGCCTCATTAAGAGTATGATTGATCAGGTGGGTTCCTTCATCATGTGGGACACTGATTCAGTGGATTCTCCAAGAAGGTATGCAAGGGTTTGTGCCATGGTGGGCATCTCGAACCCTGTGCATCATTCAGTAAGAATTTAATCTTCCTTTGGCATTTGGACTCAATTTTTAAACTACGAAGGCATGCCTTTCAAATGCTTATGTTGCAACATGTTGGGTCACAAAATTGCAGGATGTTCCTCCAAAGGGCCTACTGGTTCAAGAATGATAAATTTCAAAAAATGGATCAAGAAGACAGGCTCTCCAGATGCAGATTTTTTGTGGCAAAATCAGGGGAAGTTTATGGAACCCCATAAGGAGTTAAGGTAGGAGCCTATGACTTTTGAGGAGAACACAATCCCTAAGAAGCCATCCCCTCCTCAAAATCCTCTCAGAGAAGATTTTATTAATCCCCCGTCTGTGGGGGAGGGTGATTGTTCTGATGACGAGGGCACTTTTTATTTTATGGAGGATTTAGATGATGATCTGTATATTTTTTTCAACCATGATGATGTGGTGGTTCCCATAAGGAAGTGCTCCATCATGCAAACAACAAGTGGCATCTCCAAGCCCAGCATCAACATACCAAAGAAGAAAGGTCGAAAGACTGAAGCGGAGAAGCTATGTCTAGAAGGTCAGGATGCTGTTGATGATGGTACTCAATGGACCATGGACGCCCTTCTTACTAGGAGCAAAAAGAAGGGCTTAGCCAAACGTGCATAATGGCCTGTAAAGGTTTCTTCAGGGGGTTTCGATTTGGGTTGTATTTTAGCCCCTCCTTGTATCCCACAAATCTCTTTCTCCAGAGTCTTTAGATCCCCTTTGAGCTCTCTGTGCTTTTTCTTTATATAAGCTAGCTCATTTTCTTATGTGCTTCCCTCTCAAGGGTTTGAAGCCGTGTTCTTTAAGTTTATTTGATATCTATATCGGGAGTGGGCCCAAATCCCACATCTTATCCATTAAAAAAAATAACAAACTAATAAATTTATAATATTATAAAATATAAATTATAAAAATTATAAAATTATAAATGTAATAAATTAATAAAACTATACAACCCTCTCTTCATGGGGTGACTAGAGTCTATTCAGACAAGACCAGTCAAAGAAATGAAACTAGGTTGCAACTACCACCTTGCAATAGAGCCAAAATGAACTTTGATGGTGCCCATAGAGGGAATCTAGGTCTCTTTGGGGTTGGATGCATAATAAGAGATTCAAATGGAAACTCATCATTATCACTTCATTAAAATAGAATATGGAACAAATGACGAGGCTGAGGCACAAGCTATGGTGCTCGACCTCCAAACTTGCCATCAACTTAAAATAAAAAAAATAGAAATCAAAGGAAACTCAATGAACATTGTAAATGCAGTTCAAAAATAGAGAGTGGGAAGCTAGAAAATTAATAATGTATTATTATAGGCTTGGTCGATGTTGTATTCTTTGGACTCATTTACAATTCAACACACATACAGAGAGGCAAATTTTGTTGTTGACTACCTTGCTAACTTTTCCATTCAAAGAAATGAAGATAGGAAAATAAGCAAGCATATTGAAGATTGGAAAGATTTAAACAAACATTTAAATCTCAAACTCTAACCATGAAATCATCCATCATTGTTGGATAATCGACTTAGGCCTAGAGTACAAGGAATTATTCCCTAGGCATATATGATTCAAGATGATCTAGATCATAAAGTCTGGCTCAAGACAAATGAAGTGTTCTATTAACGATATCTCAAACATAATAATTGGAAGGAATGAGCAACTGGGATTAATATCAATGAAAAATGACTTCCAACACATTTTATAGATACCACCAGTCACAAAACATGGACACTATTGTGAGGCTGGCCTACCAAAATCGACAGATGACCTTCCTAGGCTACATTTCTTAGTTGAGATTGAAGAAGGTATTTCAAAAAATGTTTGGCCTACTCCTTTACGCAATTCAATGGGCATTAAGGGAAGAATTTATGATTGTAGTTCACTAATATAGAGTAAACTCTTACATTTCTTTTATGTTTATTGTTGTTGTGTTAGATTTGGGGGAGGAAATAGATATGGTTTGGGAGATGGTGAAGGCATTGGTTAAGAAGAATGTGTCAGGGGGTTTGGAAGATCTTTTACTGGTGGTAGATCCCAAGTTAGGTTTGCATGTGGTTGAAGGTGCCACATCGTCCAATGACCTTTCCCCTATATCCTGGAAACTATTCATTCTCACTACTCACCCTATAAAAGAAACATGTAGGAAATGCAAGGCGAAGAAGGCTATAGACTTCCTCAAGAAAGAGACAAGATTGACAAAGGAACTGGGTATTGAGTGGATGGTATCACTTTTGATAAACAACTCTGATGAAGAAGAATAATAGACCATTGGTATTTATGCTAAGAAATATTTTATATTTCTATAATAGTGTAATTACTATAATCCCTAAAGGGCATTTAAAAATAAGCCTCATAGATAGCTATAACAATGTAGTAAATACATTGTTTATAGGGGTATTTTGTTTATAATCCCCTTAGTGAATATATCTCTAGGATTTTGTTGCACCCAAACACCATAAATGTAAATTTTATCATCATATTTACTGAAAGGGAATAGCCTCCTAGGTCCTATTTACCAAGCAAACAAAAACCTACACAAAATTTAAAAGGTTTAAAATAGTAAAATTCTAGAATGTGTAAAATTACAAAATTAATAAACTAATAAAATTATATCTATTCTAAAAGCATCACCAAATTTTATTTGGGGAATTAAATAGAAAATGGCTCACAGTCAAATTTCACTCGAAGAGAAAATTTATGGCAAAGCAAATTACACCTAGTCTAAATATGGCAAAAGACAAGGATGGTTAGAGCAAAAAGAGGATTGGGTCTTTCCTAAATATTGGGAATGGAGTCTAGATGCTTCTCATGGCAGGCACCTATGGTTTTAGAATAGGCGGGTGGATTGGTAGCAGCCTAGGAGTTTCAATGGTCAAAATATTTTTAAAGATAGTTGGTGGTTTGGAGGGAAGAATATGTGGAGACCAAACAAAACAAGCTTGACCAAAGCAATGACAAAAGATCAAGGCGTGGGTCAGGCACCAAGCCAGAAGATTTGGATACCAAAAGGAAAACAAATTTCCATAAGTGCAAATAATGTTCCTATAAACCCTAAACCTCCCTTGAGTTTCATTTCCTTTGCCCTAAATTATGAAAAATTAGTGAACTCTGTAGCATGATAGAAAGAGTGCACCTTTTTCATGAAATGGGTCAAAGAATGACTAACCAAAAATAGAATCTGAAATTGGTGTGAGAATCATTGGGGTAAGGATATTAAGCTTAAGACTCTACCAAGGGGGTTCTACCTAGTGGAGTGCCCATATGGGGAAAGGAAGAAAGAAATTTTAGACCAGGGATCGTATATAATAGGGGGTAGGATTCCACTTGAAAGATTGGGAACCAAATTTCAACCCCTTGAATCATGAGATTTTAGAAGCCTTGATGTGGACTAGACTGTATAATTTGCCCTCAAAATATTGGGATCTGAGAATATTGAAGTGTATTGGGGATCAAATCGGTTCCTTCATTAAGGCTAATGAAAATTTGGAAGATTGAGACTATGGAATGTATGCAAGAATATGTATCGTTGTCAATCTCAAATCCCCTCCACCAAAAGAATTGGAGATAAGATCTAACAAAGGGATCTGGAAACAGAGCATTGAAATAGAGAATACTCAAGAGAAATGCAAGAAATGTCAGCATTACGGTCATTCATCGAAAGATTTCAACAAGGGAAATGAGTAAAATAAGGAAAATGAAATCCTAAAGGAGATCTAGAATAATGAAAGGGAAATAATAGACCATAAAGATTGTGAGCAAATTGGCATGGATACAAAAAAGACGAGGTCCCCATCATAAAATATGAAGCAATTTCAACTCCAATAGTGGAGGTGAATGAAGAGGCGTTGAATGGCTTGTCTACCTTTGATACAACTCTAGAACTATTTGGATGTAATGAGGATCATAATATGGAATGTTAGGGGCATGAATGCCCCTAACAAAAGGTGCATAATCAAAGTGCTAGATTGATATGTCTAAAATAGATATATTATTGATTCAAGAAACAAAATTAAAAATAGAGGAAACAAGAGCCTTAATGGCTAAATGGAGACAATGGTAAGGAATTTTTGTTTTGTCCCATGGGGCTTTAGGTGGTTTGGGTCTGGTTTGGAACCCAAAAAGGATTAGCGTGGAAGAGATGCAATCAACCCAATATTGGCAAGTACCCAAAATTAGATTTCTACGTTTGAATTACGAATTCATTTTAGTTAATGTCTAATATGGCCCTATTGGTACCACTAGGAAAAGAGAAGTTTGGGGTCAAATCTCAAAAATTGTGTGAACATTTGATGAGAACATGGTTATTGTGGGAAGTGATTGCAATGCTACATTGGATGGTTCTGGTGCAGTGCACCTAGGATGTTTTTTTAAGGCAATTTTTTGAATTTTTGTTTGTTAGAGACTAGATGGGATTTTAAAATATTGTAATAAAGCCTTCTAAAGGAATTTTCATGTAGTGGGGGCCTAGAATAGGCATTTACCTTAGTGGAGTCTGCAATTTTACTAAAACTAGGACAGTCTAATTTTAGACAGTCAGCCTCTTTGGGAGGGAAAAAAATAGTCAGTTTTAGGCTATTTTTAGCCTTTCCCCACGATTTGGGAGTCTTGTAATGAGAATTTTCATGGAAAATGAATAGACTTGGCCTCTCACAGGTGGAGGCATTATAGATTGATGAAGTTTGGAAAGAAGAAAATAAAGAAAATACTACTTGCTGCCCTGTATTTTTTATTTTTCTGTCTTATTTGTTGTTCCAATGTACTGAGTGAAGCCGTACAATACTGTCATAGGTCAAAGTGATTGAAATCATGGAGTGATTGGTTTAAGATTTCATTTGGTTCAAATTTGAAGGAATTTCATTAAATTAGAGACATTTTATCACTGTTTTTGTGCAGAGAGGTCTCAAACCCTTGTTTTGAGGGTTTTAGTGAGGTTTATGGATTCCTAACCCATCCATATGTGTTAGAGCCCCAAAATGGATGGAATGGGTTTAGGATGGTATGTTTTCTAATGGGTTTTGAGTGCAGGAGCAGGGGACAAATGTAAGTGGGTGTTTGGAGCCATTGAGGCCTAATAGCTCTGTGTGTTGGGCTAACTAGCTTTGTAGAGTGGAGATTTGATCATGAAATGACTTGGAGTGACCTTGGACCCCAAAAAATTGTGAAATCTATCTATTTGAAACCTGTTGGGCACCTTGAAATAGGAGTTGGAAGTTTGGAGTGAAGTTTGTGAGCACTTTGTTTGTAAAACTAACCTAATTAGGCCCAGTAGGAAACCAGTACAGTCATGTTTTGAGATTTGTGTTCCCAAGGACCCCCTATTGCATGTTTGATATGTTGAAGAACTTGGTAATGGGTACTCAAAAAGCCCTTAACAGTCTGGTTTGGAGGTCAGTAACAAAATTTATTGCTTGACAATCCCTTTTTGAGGGCTACAAGGAAGTTGGAGCAATTGTGAAGGAAGTGGTATAAGGGGTTGTCTCCTGAGCATTTTGATGATTTTCTGAGCATAGGCCAGTCAAACATAGGTGGTCTAGGGTCCCTACAAGGTTAAGGAAAGAGCCTAGGTGTATGAACCCAAAGATGGTATTGTTGTCTAGTCTTGGAACCATCGAAAATGAGAGGACAAACATGTCTAGAAATAAGACCATTGGAGCAGCTAGGTCCACAAGGGCCTAAAAGTCTTGGTTGCCCTACCATCCCCTGCATCCTCTTCCCCTAAGTAGTAGGTTGTGACCCCTTAGTGGTGTTGGCTCTGCATCAAAGTGGTATCAGAGCACAATTAGTAGATCAATTGTGATTGTGGAGTGTTAAGTTGAAAAGCAGTTTGTCAAGATGCCTCCAAGAGTGAGAAACATGGCTCAAGAGATAAATGAGCTGAAGGAGAAACATGCTAGAGAGTTGATGGAGCTAAAGGAATGAATGGCTACCCTAGAACAAAATTAGAGAAGAGGAGTGGCTCTAGGTGATGAGAATGAGTCTGAGGAAGAAGAAGCTGAGCACGAAGATGTGGAAGAAGATTTAGACCATGAGGATCAGAGGATGGCAAAGTTGTTGAGGGCAATAAAAGAAGACAAGCACAAGATAAAGATAGATGTGCCAAAGTATGGGGGAAGCCTTAATGATGAAGAGTTGCTAGATTGGATTGCAACATTGGACAATCACTTTGAGTGTGAAGAAGTTCTTGAGGAGCAGAAAGTGAAGATTGCAAAGACTAAGTTGACAGGTAATGCTTTGTTATGGTTTGATATGTTGAAGAACTTGGTAATGGGTACTCAAAAAGCCCTTAATAGTCTGGTTTGGAGGTCAGTAACAAAAGTTATTGCTTGACAATCCCTTTTTGAGGGCTACAAGGAAGTTGGAGCAGTTGTGAAGGAAGTGGTATAAGGGGTTGTCTCCTGAGCATTTTGATGATTTTCTGAGCATAGACCAATCAAACATAGGTGGTCTAGGGTCCCTAGAAGGTTAAGGAAAGAACCTAGGTGTAAGAACCCAAAGATGGTATTGTTGTCTAGTCTTGGAACCATGGAAAATGTGAGGACAATCATGTCTAGAAAGAAGACCAATGGAGCAACTAGGTCCACAAGGGCCTAACACATCTTGGTTTTCCTACCATCCCTTGCATCCTCTTCCCCTGAGTAGTAGTTTGTGACCCCTTAGTGGTGTTGGCTCTGCATCAAGTTCAGAAAAATGGGCAGGAGTATCAAAGCTCTCACAAACCTAGCTAGATTTCCAAGAATTTGTTAACAAAAATCACTTTCAGGATGTTATCCTAAACAATGGAAGTTACACCTGGACCAATAGGAGGAAAGGATTTACTAGTATCATGGAGCATCTAGACAGATTCTTCATTACAAGAAATTCCAGGTCAATTTTCCAATCACATATCCTCCTATTCACTGGGTCAAACCACTTCCCACTTTTGATACATTTCTCCCTTGACTCTACACTTGCAAGATGCTCCTTTAAATTTGAAAACATGTGGTTAAGGGATCCTGAGCTACCAAACAAGATGGTTGAATGGTGGGTCTTGGCCCCCGAAATTAGGGGCACCAAACTTTTTTAGTTTCATAAGAAATTAGGTTTCATTAAGGAGAAAATAAAGCAATAAAACTGACATCACTTCAAAAATATCTTTGAAGAGAAAGACAAGATTGAGAAGGAACTTTCTGCTCTAAATGAGATTGTCTTTTGTGAAGGTATGGATTCAATTTCATTTGAGAGAGAGAGAGAGAATTGAAGGGAACATATACAAAAGTGTTAAATAGAGAAGAAATATTCTGGTGATAAATATCCAGAGAGTGTTGGCTCAAGGATGGTGACATGAATACAAAGTATTTCCCTAATAGGGTAAAAGTTCAATACTGTGTCACACTTTTATAAAGGAAACCACCAACACAAATATAATTTTCCAACTTAAATGACAAAAAAGTCATATTAAAGTTTAGAATTTTAAAATGACACAAACTAATGAAATGTAGCAATTTTAGTGTGGTTTATGTTTACAATTTTTAAATTTTTTTAATAAATAGTTAAAAAAAAATTTGAATTTAATTGATGAATTTTAATTACTATTTTTTTCCCTAAAAAGTGACGTCGATGGGACATCAAGAAAAATATAGCAAAATTATTATTTTTATTTTTCTAATTAGACAACTCAAATATCTAGTACATGGAAAAAATAAATTTATTTTTTGATGAAAAATTATTTTTTATAATTTTCTAAAGTCAAATTTAATCAGAACCATATAGTTTTCATGGGACGTCAACTTTTGTACATTTTTTTTTTTTTTTTTTGAAAACAAAAAATACCCTCTTGGAGAAAACTCTCTCCTCTAGTGCACTGTATATTTTTCAAAATTTTAAAATATATATTATCAATTTATTTTTAATTTCTAATTTGATTCATGTTTGATTATAATACCCTACTTAGAATAAATTTAAAAACAAATATGATAAAAATAATCAAAATTTTTCAAAAAAATATCTAGAATCTACACTCTAAGCACTACAATGGGTATTTGATCATTTTTTGTATAAATATATTTTGACAGGAGAAATTTGGAGTTGAACATGAAGTTTTATTTAATTTTTTGAAAATGGGGGCTTGGCTGCCACATGAGATGCCACATAGACAATTTCAGGTGAGACGGTATCGTCCGAAAAACTTTCGAGCGAAACTCTCTTGCTCGAAACCTTCTATGCAAATGAATACTATTCACAAAGACGAAATCATATTTTATAGATTTAAAAAAATCGAGCGAAAAGGTTCCAGGCGAAACTCTTTATGCCACGTAGGTGCTACATGGTTTCAGGTGCAACGGTTCTGGGTGAAATTGTTTCTATAGAAACTATTTAGTTGGCAGAAAGTGTGACATAGGTTTGAACTTTTACCCAATACCACTAAGATCAAAAGGAGTATGAATAAGGTCACTTATATCAAGAAGAGTGATGGTAGCATAGTAGAGGATCCAAAGGAGATTGGTGAGGCTACCATGAATTTCTTTGAAGAATTATTGAATCAAGAAGATTCATCTGATAATTCAGCCAAAGAAGAGGTATTAAACAAAATCCCATAGATTTTTAGTCAAGAACATAATGGAATGTTAAAAATCCCTATTTTAGAGGAAGAAGTTTAAATGACCACCTTCTAGTGAAGATCAGACAAGGCCCCAGGCCCAAATGGTTTTCCAACTAGCTTTTTTTAATCCTTTTGGAATATTATTAGCAAGGATCTAATAGCACTAGTGGAGGAGTCAAGGGAAATGCTACTATGTTAAAAGCCTCGAACAATACTCTCGTAGCATTAATCCCCAAGAAGAATGTTGTGGAGACAATGGATGACTATCAACCAATATCTTTGTGCAATACAAAGTACAAGATCATACCAAAAATAATGGCTAATAGATTGAAGATTCTACTTCTAGAGATCGTTTCAGAGGAACAAAGTGGCTTCACTGTGGGAAGATCCATTGCAGAAGGCATTATTTTAGCACATGAAGCAATACATATTGTCAGATAGACCAAGGTAGAAAGGATGATTATCAAATTGGATATCAGGAAAGCTTATGACCTAGTGAACAGGTAGTTTCTTTTGGAGGTAATAGAAATATTTGGATTCTACAAGGAGTGGATACATTAAGTCAAAAGTTGTATCTCTAACCCCAGATTTTTAGTGTTGATTAATGGAAGTCCACAAGTATTTTTTTCTTCATCTCGTGGTATTAGGCAAGGTGACCTACTTTCACCATTTTTATTTATTATTATTGTGGAAGCTTTGGGAAGAAGCATTCAAGAAGAAAGAGAAAAGGGTGATTGGAAAGTAATCAAGATTGCAATAGAGATTGAAGTTGTAACTCACTAGTAATTCACTGACGATACTATCCTCTTTGGAGTAGCTAGTAAAAGAGAAGCAAAGGTAATCAAGCAAACTTTGGATAAATATTGCCATGCATCTAGATAGAGTGTTAACTAGAGAATATCAAAAATATTCTTTTTAACATGAATTTAAGGAAGTAAAGGGAGGTGGCTACTATTTTGGGTTTCAAATTTAGCCAACTCCCAGGAAGATATCTTGGTATTCCTTTAATTTTTGGGGCTAACAGAGCAAAGTTATGGGAATATCTTCTCTCAAGTTGTAATTCAAAGCCAACTTCATGGAAAGGTAAGTGGCTTTCTTCAACTGATAGAATTCTCATGCTAAAATTAGTTATATCTGCAATCCCTGTGTACTCTATGTCTTGTTTCAAAATGCCAAGGAAAACCTATGAATTACTAGATAAAAATGAGATATTTCTTTTGGAAAGGAATGACTAAATAAAAGAAGTTCTCGCTTATTACATGGGAGAAGATTTGTAGCCCTAAAGAGGTAGGCGGTGTAGGTTTGTGACAATGGCCTATTTTGAACTCAACATTGGGGGTGAAATTGGTTTGGAATATATATTGTAACCCACAACAAAAATGGGAGAAAGTGCTACAGAATAAATATTTACATTCAACGGACTCCATTAGGGTTTTAACAACCACTAATCCTCCCACGAGCTCTACAATCTAGAACTTCCTGATATCTAGTAGGAAAATAATTACTAATCACATCACTTGGGAAGTGAGAAATGGGAGGAAGGCATTGTTCTAGGAGGACTCACAAAATGACTTTCAATCTTTAGAAGAGGTGCCAAATGTGGAAGATGCCAAAGAGAGTTTAATCAAGAGGTGGGGAGTGCATGTGAAAGACAATGTTGAACAAATAGAAATTGATGGGTCATAGATTGGAGATGGAAGTCATTGCATGGATTGGGAATTCCAGCGAAAGAACAAGATTGACTAAGGAAAATACTAGCCGAAAGGAGGATCTTGATGTATGAGGGAGAAGATGTTATCAAGTGGTGTGGATCCAAAACTAGAAAGTACAATGTGAAGATAGGATATACATTGGAGGAGGCTATAAAAAAAAAAGATTTTCCAGTGCATCTTTGTTGGAATAAACAATGACTACTGAAAGTTGGTGTCTTTGCATGGGCAACTCTACAGAACAAAATTTTAAAAGGAGATGACTACAGAAACATGGCTTTAGTGGCCCCACAAGATGTGTCTTATGTAAGAACAAGGAAGAGACTAGTGATCATATTTTGATAAGCTATGAATTTGTAGATGCTTGTTGGAAAATGGTGATGGAAAAGCTAAGTTAGAAAAGCCCACTCCCACAAGATTTACTTTCAATGTTCAATGCATGGCCAACATGTCATGCCCACATTTCCCATGCAGTCATGACATGCAACACACGTGTCATGTCCACAGTTGTCAGTGGTCATGACACGAAATATTAAGAAAATTCCACGCATCCATAGAAACCTCCTCGCATGCGTCAACGTACTCGGTGGCAATACGCATAAAGCGTAAATATGTCAATCAATTTCGGGGTAATACGATCACATGCGCATTCCCCTACATGATGAAAGCCAACTAAGGGGTCAATGTGACATGAGAAGCGTCGCCATTAGGGTTAAGATTGATTGATCGAAACCCTAAGTTTTCCTATGTGAGTGAAGGGATCTTGACACGAGTTGAAATCAAAAGACTAATTCTAAAGCATAACAGAAATAAATAACAACTTAATTATGATCATCAAATTTGCAGAAACATTAAATTTTAACTCTACGCAAGGTTTAAATCTCTAAGGAATGTTAACCCTGAATCCCAGAAAAATTCGGCAACATAACACCTCTCGAGAGTGAATAGGAATTATTCTAATAGCAAAATTTAAATCAAAGGTTCCCTCAACTCACTAAATTGGATTAAATGACTAATTAATTAATTATTTATTACACGCTAGATTAAATAAGTTAAATCAATTAAACTGAACAAAATAAATAAATAACCCCTTCGATTTAAATCCACATGTGATTAATTAAAATAAAATGATTAAATACGTTTTCAAAAGTTAAATCCGAAGGGATATTAATAAGAATATTCTAACCCCATATCAAAATAGTTAATTCAATCAACAAAATCCTCTAAACTTTAAATGATCTCATACAATTAAATAATAGAATAAATCCCTAACCCCTAACAATTGAAATAAATCTAATAAATTGAAATTACCCTCATATAAATGAATTTACCCCTAACCCATGATATTAAGTCATCACATTATAAAATAGCAAAACATAGTAATTTAATAATAACAATTATCCTAAGTCAAAAAGTGAGGGAAAAGAATTAAAAACTAATTTAAAAACTCAAGCCCTAAAAGTCCTAATAAAATATTCATTTCCTTATGAAAAGAAAACAAAGCCCTAACCCTACTTTCTTCTCATTTCTTCTATTTTGTTTCTCATCTCTTCTCCTCGTCTTTTTTTTTTTTTTTGAGTTGATCCATGGTCATCACTCCAAGATGTAGACTCATTTAATATATACCTTTTTTTCTTGAGTATATATATACTGGTTATAAAACCAAAGATTAAATATTTTCTTGCTATCAATAAAATATTTAATCTCTGGTTTTATGACCAGTATATATATATAGCAAGAAATGTTAATGTCTGCAGGTAACATTAAGGCTGAATGACCATATAAAAGGGGGGAGCATTGTCACAATGGTGCCGCCACCGAGGTAAGTCGTTGCCGTCGATGAGAAGGAAGGGAAGCAGAGGTTTAAGGGGTGTGCGGAGGGGTTTACATTCCCCCCACACCCTACACTAATAGCGGCCGTAGAATGGGGACCGCGGTGAGGGATTCAACCCCCCCACCACCCAACATACTCAATGACTCAACAATGGAGGTTTGGGGGAGGGTAGCAGCCCCAAACCCAAACCCTCAATGTAAACCTTTCTCTATGTCTTCACACAGAGACATAAAGCTGTTCGAATACCTCTTTTTTTTAATATAAATAAATCTTTACTATAAAAGGTATGCTTTATATATATATATATATTCCTCTCTGTGTTATACACAGTCAGACAAAAGAAATTTCCAGCATTATAATAATATGTAAAATATGAAATAAATAAATAAATAAATATATATATATATTTATGTGTGTGTGTATATATATATTCTTTGTTGCTGGAAAAATATATATACTTCCACTGTTGAAACTTATATATATATATATATATATATATATATATATATATATATATATATATATATATATATATATATATATATATAACAACAACTATCAAAAGAGTAAATATAATTTATTTCTCTTCTATGCAATTATGTAAACCTTTTTTTTAAATAAAAAGAAGGCACAATGCCTATATATATATATATATTTAAAATGACAACCATAATATATATTTCTTTTTTCTTCTAGTGAGACAAAAACATATTTTTTTAAAAAAATCAATAATACAAACAACAACATTTCTTTTTATTTTCTTGAAGTAAACATATGAAACTACTAATAAATTTGAACATACATTTTTTTTTTCTCTCAATGCACATTTTTTCAATCATATAACAATTAAATCAGCAACTATATTTTTTATTTTCAACTTCAAAATAAGCCAAATACAACTCAAATTAAAAACATATTATTTTACATACCAAGAGAGAAAAAGATTTTCTCTCTATTAACTTGAAACAAATACACAAGGCCAAATTTGGCCATAACTCTCTCAAGAGCCAAAATGACAAACTTAAAGATAAAAAGTCTTTTCTTCTTCCAAGCTCCAAAACTTTAATATTCTTGCAATAACAAATATGGCAAGGGGGAAAAGGCCACGTGAATACCGCTCTCCTCCCTACCATAGACTCACTCGTGAGTCACCCCCGATCTTGGAGGTCATCCACACACAAGGAACTTTCACACCACTTCACAACAAAACACACAAAGCAATCAACAAGAAGAACTCCCATGGCTTGCACAAAACAAAACTCATAGAAATGAGTTTAAAGGGGTAGGGAAGTGGACATCACTCAACTCAAGAGTGTCACTCCAAATGTCTAAAAAACTAATTTCCACAAGGCCTTAAGCCATCACATATATAACAAATTCCACAAATTTCTCCATGGCTCTCAAGCCATTCAAAAATGCTCAAACTCACAACTTGTCCTCAAAGCCAAAATACCAAAACTAGGAGGTGACCTCGAGGAGGTTCACTCCTCCCCCACCCCACACATGTTGAGCATTTTCTCCAAATGGAGAGGCTCTTACAACACCCATAAAAATCCCCACAACAATAAAATATAAAAATATACACATACAAAATCATCACACATGAAATGTAAATTACATAAGGAAATGCATTTAGCCTTGAATCCTACCTTAAATAGCCCACAAGGAAGATAGTTGAAGAAGAGCCCTTCCAACTCCACCTCCAAGTCCTTGTCCAAATGAGCCTCCAAAAATTTCTCTAACTCTCTCCCTAAATTCAAATAAAAATACAAATTTAAAACAAATCAACAACCCTCTCCCTCTCTTCAAGAGGGATTAAAATAGGCTCTCCTCATGAGCCTTGAGGAATGAGAAGGTGACACATGTCACCTTCTCCTTCCTCCTCAAATCCACTTGCAAGCTTCATGGAATGTGGGGGTGACACATGTCACCCTCCCATTCCACCAAGTCTTGCCTCCTCCACTTGTGCTCTCTCACACATGTGGGAGAGAAAAGTGGAGCCAAAGAAGGATGTGGGTACTACAAGTGCCCCAATCATATCCTCCCATGAAAGCCCACAAAACCCCAAGGTACCCTCACCAATGTGGGAGAGCCTTGGAGTTCAGTCCTCCACAATTTAGGGGTCTTGAAGACTCCCCCAAGCCTTGGAAAGAGGTGTGAATGAGGTTGAGTGTTTGACCCGACCTTCCACTCCTTCCCAAACTTCTATTTTCGTCACTTTACTTTAGGGTGAAGTTTAAGTGACCAAATGGGAGTTTACCTTAGGTTAGATAAGCTCAAAAGGTCCCTAGACCCTAGGGGTATAACCCATGGTCATTTTTAACCCATTTTGAGCACCATAGGGTGAGAAAACTCACATAAAAAGGGGTCACAAAAATAAAAACTCAAAAATAAAATTAAATAAACATTACACCTTTACAACACCAAAATAAAATCAAATATAAAGGGGTAGACCTATCCCAAACAACACCACACAATAACATTATGAAATTTCATCATGCATAACATAGTGATCTTGGTTCCTCTTGGAGCTAGATCGGCTTAACACGGGAATTCACAAAATGTGTGGGATAATCTCCAATTATCCGTGGCTTGGTTAGAACACCTACACACTTAAACAAAAGATTAATCCAACATGTATATCATAGCCGACGCAAAGTAAACATATACTCACACCATCACATAATCATATAAAACAATCATAAACATCTCATCATAATTAGATTCATCATTTGCATTTCTATAATCTATCACAAGATAAAATCACATAATAAATCCACAACATAAACTCACAACTAATATCTTAATAATCATATCATAATACAAATCACATGTCAACTTATCGTTAGTGAATCAAATCAAGATCCAGTCTCATCACAATCATGCTAAACATAATAAATCAAAAATAAAAGCATATAGTCTAATAATCTTGCATATCGGGATCAACAGTCCCCAAAAGTCTAAAATGTGTCTCCAACCAGAATATAAAATGATCAAAATAAGGGAGTGAAAAGGTAGGCCTCACACAACAATTCACAAAAAAATAGTTTTTTCAAGTATTTGTATTCTAAGCCTATCAATAATAATATGGGAATTGTGGAAAGAAATAAATAGGAGGATTTTTTAGGGTAAGGGATGACTTTTGATGCTCTCTTCAATAAACTAGACGATTCTATTAGAGGTTGTTAACTATACTGCTAGAAATCATAAATTGAAGGATAATTCATCCACTACTTGGGATGGAGGGATGCATAAAGCATGGGGAGGATTGGTTGTTCCCCCCATGTTGGCAATATGTGTTGTCATTGATGTCAACTCTATATGTGTCAACCTAAGGTCAAAGATGGGTGAAGATGATGGACAGTGGAAGATTTGAGAGAGATGGTTAGACTAAGTTGAAGACATAGGATTGGCATGCTTAAGGGAGGTCAATTCGGAAGACCTAGCAGATGGAGAAAAATTGTCCAAGTATAAGAATGGTAATCTTCCTGATGTCTAAATGTGTTGCGGAGGCGTGTAAACCTGTTCTAACATGCTTTCTATATATCTACAATGATATCCTATCAATTTGAAGTACCACATTTAGAGAAAAGTTGTAGAAGTTTGGTTAAGGCTCCCACAGTGTATATCCTAAGGCAGAGTTACAATATTTTGGTCTGCATTCCTCCATAGTGCAAGATTTAGTCTTGTGGTTTAGAAGATAAGTTTATCTAGATATCAACATGCTATATCCAAGATTTCATCTCATTACACCTTCATCAAAGAATGTTATCAATAATAGTGTTCCGGACCGTGACTTGACAGTGTAAAGCAATGGTGGCTTAGACTTGGTGGAATACTCTATATTCCTCCAGAAGAGAAGTTGTACCCATGCAATTTTGGGAATATATTCAGAGATATGTAATGCATGCTTCCTCACAATATCAGGTGTTCTTATGGTCCGCAAGATCATATTTCAAGTGACAGAAGTAACACAGATAGTTCCAAATGCAGAAGTACTCTATAGAACACATGTTTGAGCACTTGTGGAAGATAAAGAAGGTATAGAACAACCATATGGGTGTCTGCAAAGACTCTAGATACTTCCCAGTATCTTAGGTTTGAACCGTATGCAATTCTCTCTTATTTCCTATACCGCACAAGGTGTTCAAGTCACCTTGAGTTATGAGTATACATGAACACTATCATAGTGCAGCTAAGTCAAATATCTATGCATTCCTATGGAAATGATAGATATGATTGTGTGAATCTAAGAATATGTTCATAATGTTGCACAAGTTCATTCACGACTATTTCAGTTGACTTGGTGGTTCGCAATGTAATATTCTAAGTCTTGATGTGTCATTGTTAGTCTAGAATGCCTTATTTTCATCAGCTCAACATGTTTCATGTCTTGCGGATGCATAGAATGATCAGATACTTCAGGTGAATGGTGTATGGATAGTGTTGAGAAGATACATGATTGAAATCTTGGTCTGCATAATTTTTTGGCTTCTCCCCAGTGGTGTGAAGATGTACAGTTAGCAATGGTGATGCTGGTTGAGCTGACAGCTTGGTTTCCCTCATGTGTGGAGGATCCTAATCAGTGGTTTTGATATTAAAGGATGTGTTATGATGCAATTAACCTTGTTATGCCATGTGAAGTGATCTACAACTCAAAATGTGTTTGTTCCAAGCTGACCCATACAAAATTGCAAGTTTCATCTTAAGGTCTTTCTGGTGCAGACCTAATCAATGTTCTGAGATGTTGCAAAGGATATATATAGAAGAACAAACTAATTTGTGGAATGAAGAAGGAAGTGCGAATGATATAGAGCAGAATGAGTAGTATGAAGTATGTGAAGTCAGTATGATGGAGTAATTGTGTGGAAAAGAAGACTGCAACATCAACATAAGTTAGATGCTTCTTTCATAGCAATTCATAGTTTTGTTTATCATTATAATTCTTTGTAGCAGTGAGCTTTCTTCAGGGAGTAGTAGCTTCCTTGGGTTGTAGCCCTAAAACAAAGTTGTAAACTTTTATAAGCAGTGAGCATTATATTGTGAGATAACACTCATCGTGGTTTTTCCCATTTTTGGGTTTTCCACGTAAAAAATCCTAGTGTTAATGTGTTGATTAATGTGGTGCATGTTTTACTTTCATCTCTCTAAGTAATTTGATTTGTTTTATAAATAAAGTAGTTAAGTTTTCGTATATGTTGATTCACCCCCCTCTCAGCATCTCTATGTGTTCAACACCCCGTTCATGGGGTTGTCCAGGTTCATTCGATTGGTAAAACTAGAGTTGATGAACGATGGGTTCCCTAAGGAGAAAGATGGCACAAATTCAACTTTGATGGAGCATCGCATGGAAATCTAGGAAATTAGGGGCTGGATGAGTCATAAGAGATCAAAATAGAGTGGTAGTAGGCATAGTGGCAAAAAAACTACCTAATGGCATGAATAACGAAGCTGAAATCTAGATTGCATTACTAGGTGTCCGAATTTGTAGAAGACTAAAAGTTAATAAAGTTTGTCTAGAGGGGGACTCACTCATAATCATGAATGCACTATGGAGAAAGGCAACACCAAGTTGGAAGTTAGATGGTTTTATATCCCCAATTTGGAATTTTCTAAATCAACTAGAAAAATTCAAAATCAAGCATGTATTTAGGGAAGCAAATGATGTACAAACAGGTTGGTGAACGTGGCAATAGACATGAAATAAAATGATGTCTTTTCTGACATGTTGGATGGTTGGAAAGATTTGTTGATGGATTCACAATCTTTTAACATCATGTGACATAAATATAAATAATGATGGAGAGATAAGCCAAAAGGGAAGGACTAAAACAATGACAAAAAGTGATGAACATAATTATGAATCCCCTTCCAATTATGGCTATGTAATTGATTATATATATAACTTGGTTCGTGATTGGTTGCATGGATACCACACTCTATTTGAAGGCCAAAAGAAGGCATATTGCCTTCATAGGGAAAATAACGGAGTTAAGAATGAAGATGGTATTTAGGACTAAGGCTACAATGGTATTGCATGCTATAAAATTGATTCTGGGTGACTCTTTCATGTCCTTTGCGCATAGGCACCGTTTGAATACTGACATTTCCTCCATGTTTGTTGCAATTCTATTGGATGTGGGGGAAGAGAAGACTGTTATCCACTCAATGATTGTAGCAATAGTAAAGTCAAGGTGGAGATGCGGTTTGAAAAAATTATGGATGATGATGTGTTGGGTTTGGGTTTCCACCTAGATCATGGACAATGGCCATGCATCAATCCGGGATACACTGGGCCTTGGTTTCCTTGGTTTCCTTTTATAATTTAGGTTGTTGGTGAGAATGATCAAGCATGACGGCATAAGGTAAAATGGGGAATAGAATTTTTAAAGGCCATTACTGGAGTTGCTCTGGTTATAGAGGTGGACTGGTCATTCACAATAGAGGCGTCAGAATCAAAGTCAGAGGATGGCAAGGATGAAGACGACAATGACGATGGCATTCCTGGGACCCCTCAGTTATAATATTATTGTGCTAATGATGCCTATATAATAGTATAAAACATTTTGTAGTATGTAGTTTATTGAATGGTGGCTGGAGATTTTTTGGAACAGCTTGGGTTTTTTTTCAATGTAGCCCTGTTATGGGTAGATAGTTCGAAGAAAATAGTATATAACTTAGAATGTTTATAGGATGGAAATGTAACTACATATAGGGATGTGCAAGATTTTGGAAAGATCATAGCACTATAAATAGGCCCTCTTATGGAGAAGCCATAAAGAAATATAGCAAACTTTTTATCATTACTTTCTCTTTATGTGTATGGCTCCCTAAAGCCAATTTCAATGATAAAAAATTATATATATTCTAAAAGTAATTAATTATAAAAATAATAAATTAATTAATTAAAAATAAAACTAATTATCAAATATAAATAAAGCTATAAAATTATAGAAGTAGTAAATTGATAAAACTATGACACTAGAATATTAAATATTATAAAATTGATAAACTAATAAATTTATATATATTCTAATCTATATAAATTGATATAAATATCAATTGATATAAATCTAATTTAGTTAATTCATATTAATTGATTTTTTTTTGCTTATAAACATGGGTTAGGCACCCAAGAGCTAAAAAATGAGCATCAAACTCCAAATACTTGCAGTGTTGAACTCACTAGATCCATCTAAAAATACTTCTTCATCCTAATCTTATCATTTCTTGAGAAGCTTGGTAATAAAATCTTGACACATTAGTAGAGAAAAACATTGGAGGTTCACAACCAAACCTCCTCTTTGATGAATTCCAAATTAACATGTAACACTTGTATACAATTAGAAGCCAAGCATAAGGCACTATCAAAACTAGAGAAATAATAGCATAGGGAAGGTGAGCTATAAACTTATTAATATCTAGATCAATCATTGTCATATATGGATTAGATTATGTACATACAAGAGGGGCCTTCACATATAAAGAGAAACTATATTGAATTGTAGCTCCCAATGACCTTCAAAATCAAATTTTACCCAACAAAAGATATGGATGAGCCCCAAAAACCACACAAACCCCACCCCAAAAAGTATAAGAAAGACTAACCATTTATATGGGATGAAGGGAAAGTTACCACAACCCTTCCTCCACAACCATGATAGACAAGTATAGTGTTACGAGTTTTGTGAGGGGGTGGCAGAGTAAATTGCACAAGCCTCATTGAGGTCCCATATACCATTTTACATTTATCATATTTGTCATATTTTGAAGGGAACACCTCAACTGGATCATCATCCTCCACCTCCTCGCAACAAATATAGTTATCAACTTTGGCTTCTAGTTAAAGCTTGAAATTGAGAGCCTTGGTTATTTCATCAATTCTACAATGCATTTGTACTTGTCTTTCTTTCAGAATATGAAAGTGTTAAGATAGTAGTTGAAAAAAGTTTTAGCTTGGTTAACAATGCCATCAATGTCATTGTGAAGCAAGTAGGTACCTGCCACAAAGGAGAGCATTGCAACATAACTAAGTGATAGGGTTGTGTCAAATATACTACACCACCACAATGATTAGCTTAGATCTAATAGTAGCTTGGTAATGGCATCTTTGATGCCTACGCATGGAGTCTTGTCCATCTCCTTGGAAAGCTTCCAAATACACAACACCCAGGAATGAAGGTTTGAATTAGAAATCTCCTACTTTAAGATGAAATAAAAATTTCCACCATCTTAGTACCATTAACCCTCTCCTTCCACCACCTTCCCTTCTCTCTCATGCCTCCACCCCATAATCTTGACATCTCCTCATACCTTTGCCACTCCCATAAGATGTGGCCATTGCACCAAAATAAAGAGCCCAAGCTAGGGGAGGAGAAGAAATTATAACCATAAACACATAGAAAATGATGAAAACTACTTCACATTGATGTGTATATGTAGATAGACACTCAAGAGTGACCTACAAAACCACCAAGAGTCCTTGACATCATACCAAGCTAATCACTCAATCAATGATTTGAAAGGAAGCAAAGGTATGGAATATGCTTCTTGCACTAATCTATGAGAGGATGTATGTGCAAAAAATTAAATTGATCATATATTTACAAGGAAATAACAAAAAAAATCATGCCATAAGATGGTGGTTTATGTGGAGGAAATCCTTTTAGGAGAAAAACTGCACACTCCAACGCAACTCAATGTATTATTTATTAATCAACATTATTACAATACACTTGAAAAATCTAAGCCTTTATAGGAGTATCAACATGTAGATCTAGAGTAATTTTGGCAACATAATGGTACTACAAAACTCACTATAAAACCTCTATCTCTAGTATCCAATAAAGAGGCAAATGTCAAACCAAAAACCAAGTGTAGTTTACTATGACCCAAAAGTGGGGCCATATTTGGACAAAATTCCAACACCCATGTTCGTCATGGTCTTCTAGGATAAAAATACAATATGCTCTTATAATTATCATAACCTATCATAGAATATGTTGCATTTAACTCCTCACTTGGGGCTTCATTTTGGCATATTCAAACCCATTCAAAGATGCCCTATGATGAACCATAAGTTGCTCAACTTGGTCAAGTCAAGAATTTAACTCCCTAATACAACTCTTATATGTCATAGATTCTCTTTCACCGCTATCTCAAAGTTATAGATTCTCTTACACATTCTTCATGACAAGATATTCTATTACACACATTATACCAAGGTGTACACATGGCGTAATGGCCAAGTCATAAGCAGGATGCTCTTTTCCATGAGGGATCACAAATAATAAATCAATACAATATTAAATAGTTAATTTCAAACATTATAATTGCAAGGTGTATGGCACACCTACCCCAACATTCTCCTAGTTATTGTATACCTTCCAAGAGAAAAGGGAAACACCAACATTATCAACTAACTACTAGGGTCCAAAAGGCCCATAGACTTGTTGCACCACCTAAACTTATTTGTGCTCACTGACTTTGTCAATACATTTGCAACATTCTACAAAGTGTCAACTTTTTCTAAAATCACAATAATAGATCAATATAATATTAAATAATTGATTTCAAACCTTGGAATTGTAAGGTCTATGAAACACCTATCCCAATATCCTCTTACTTGGTGTATACCTTGCAATATCAAAGAGAAACACCAACACTATCAACTAACTGCTAGGGGCCAAAAAGCCCATAGACTTGCTGCACCACCTAAACTTCTATTTGCTCACTGACTCCGTCAATACATTTGCAACATTATGCAAAGGGTCAAACTTATCTAGCATCATCCTCTCATCCTCTACCATGTCTCAAACCAAGTGGTACTATACATCTATGTGCTTCGTCCTCACATGAAAGGTCAAGTTTTTTACTAGAATATGGCAACTTGACTAGCAGAAAGAACTTTGATAGCTCTCTAACTCAACCCACATCTAAACACAATCTCTTGATCTAAATGACGTCCTTACAAGTTTAAGTAGCTACCATGTACTCAACTTCTATAGTGGACAAAGTTACCAAAACCTATTACTTACCCATCCAACTAATAGCACCACCAAATAAGCTAAAAACATATCCACTAGTGGATATTCTACTGTCAACATCTCCTACTCAATTTGAATCCATGAATATCCACTAAGTGTTGGTTCTCTGTAGAATCAACATGATAACAAATAGAATACTCCCAATGATCTCGTTTAGGATTATCCATAAAATGACTCAAGACTCCCACTACTTGGAAAATGTCTAGTCTACTACAGACCATAGCATACATCAAACTCCCAACAACACTAGCATAAGGCACACAAGTCGTGTACTCCATCTCACTAGGTATATTTGGATAGTACTCTATCAATGACTTAGTCCCCACTAAAATAGGAACACCTAATAGTCTACAAGATAACATGTTGAATATCTCCAACATAGGGTTCACATACTAACTTTGGTCCATCAAAAGATTTATGTTTCCTCTATCTCTTTTAATCTCTATACCCAAGATATACTTGGAAACATCCAAGTCATTCATATCATGTTGAAAGGTGAGATTTAAAATCACAAATCACATCCTTACTGTTATATAAAATAGCATATCATCTATGTATAATGTGAAACAAGGAATCAATCACCATCTAGTTTATAATAAACACAATGATCTGATTTGGATCTCAAAAGCCCTAATCTAAACACAAATTAATAAAATTTATAGCACCACATCCTGGGAGACTACTTGAGACCATACAAATATTTTTCAATCTACAAACCAAGATTCCTTACCTTCTTCAACATAGTGCTCTAGCTATCATTTAAATCTCTTCCTCCAAGTCTTGTGCAAGAATGTTGTCTTCACATCCGTCTGTTCTACCTCTAAATCAAAAGTTATTACAACACATAACTAAAACCTAATAGATGCCAGCGTAGAAATTGAGGAAAAATTTTCACCAAATCCTATGCCTTCAATCTGGGAATAGCCATTTGTAACCAATATTATCTTGTGCTTTTCAACACCGCCATCTAAACTAATATTTTTCTTGAACCCCCATTTACATCCAATAGGCTTCCATCGATCAAGAAATGGTACCGAGTCTCATGTGTCATTCTCTTTCAATGCAATCATATATCCTTATCCATTGCCACTGTCCACAACTCAAAATCATCCATGTCCATCACCTCCATAGTTTTATGTTCATTGGTATTAGTAATAAAATTAAAAAAATATCTCCAATCAAGAGAGGTATACCTTTTTGGTTGTTGTCTCTAATGAGTGGGCCTCCTGAAGAGCCGAGGTGGAGGTTGTACCTCCTCTTCATAACTATTAAAACTATTTGATCTCTCCTCCTCTTTAGGTCCTTCATGACCTTCTAGTTCAACCTTCTTAGTCTTGGGTGGTAGCTAAACCACATCTTTCTTCCCATCCTCTTCTAGCTACAATACTATGAAAGAAGTCTTAATCTATTTGAAAATAATATTTTTGCTATATAGAACTCTCTTAGCCATAGGGTCCCAAAGCTTGTACTCTTTCACACCGACACCATAGTTGATGAAGATACATTTCACTACCTTGTTCTCCAAATTTGGCCTCTTCTCCTTAGGCATGTGTGCATATGCTTCACAACAAAAAAATATAAAGATGTTGTAATGAGGGATTTTTGCTCATCCATGCCTCCATGGGCTCTTGTCAACAAGATTTGATGTAGGAGACCTATTATTAGGGTAATAACCCATAGAAACTACTTCTACCTAGAAATTCTGCTCCAAGCCAACTCCATTAAGCATACTCCTAGGCCTCTCCATCAAAATCATGTTTATTCTTTCAACAACTCCATGTTGTTGATGGGTATGTGGAGCCATCTTATGTCTCTCAATTATGTGCTCCTTACAAATCTATCAAAATCTATGAAATAAAAATCACCACCATTGTCAGTCCTCAAAACATTAATACTTCTACTAGTTTGATTTTCTAAAAGAGCCTTAAACTCCCTAAACCAATTAAAGACTTTAGATTTACTCTCGAGGAAATACACCCATGACCTAAAATAATCATCTATAAAAGATAAATAGTACAAAGACAAAAATCAAAGGGACATTAATAAGACCAAATACATTTGAATGAATCAAGTCCACCCCAGAAGATTTGTGAGAATTATAATAAAACTAAACATGGTTTTATTCATAATATATACAATGTTCACATAAATCAAATTTAAGAGTACAATAATTCAACTCCTCAACAAGTTTTTTATTTTTTAGGGTCCATAGACCCTTCTCGCCTATATGGCCTATTCTCTGGTGCCATAACATTATCTTCTTCAAAGGTAACTTGCTCTTTGAAGCAAGAACATGCTTAGGTACTCATAAATCACAACCATTAGAAGTAAATACAACACTCCTCTTTGCTGATGGTTTTGATGGTGAAGGTGAAGATTTTGCAAATCTCTTCATTAAAAAATTGAATAACCATTGTACTGAATAATACATGCATCAAGCTAAAATAAAATGCTTGCATGAGTACCCTTAGTGATCACCATAGCTTCTTGCACCATCTTACACACTGCACTAGAGAAAATGACATACACATTGCATCATTAAGTTTGCTATCTGATAACATGTTCCATGCCAAACTTGAGATATACATAACACCATTAATCCCCTTCACTTGTCATTAGGGAATCCGATCAAGACTTTACCATGACCAATAATGCTCAAATGGGAATTGTCATCGAGATACACTTTCCCTCGATCATATTCTTCATACTTTGGAAACTACCCCAAGGGAGCTCATATGGAAGGAATCTCTAAAGTCTATCAACCATGCACCCTCAGATGCATGTGGTTCAAGGTTGCAACAAAGGCATCTCTAGCATCCTCTTGAGAAGATCTATCGAACTCGTCATCAAACTCATTATTTTTCTTCTTTTTCTCCTCCTTGCAATCTCTTTTGAAGTACCCTATCTTTTTGTTGTTCCAACACTTAGACTTGGACTTTCTAGGAGATTTTGATCTTCCACAAGATTTGGATCTAGACTTATCTTTCTTCTTATCCTTCTTCTTGACTTTCTCCTTCAATCTTCCATAAACTAATAGGGCATCCTTAGTAGATTTAGAAGATTTTCTTTACATCTTTTTCAAGAATAAAGTAGCCACTACCTCATCCATTTGAAGCTTTGAGGTAGTGCTCCTGATTTCCATCACCATGTGACCCCACAAGTATGGTAAACAACATAAAAGTGTCATACAAGGATCCTCCATCATCACTCTAACAAAGTATGACTAGTTCATGATCATATTGAATACATTCAAATGCTCAAGCACAAAACCACCAACATCCATTTTCAAAGTATACAACTTCTTTCTCAAGAAAATTTTGTTAACTAGGGATTTAACCTGGTATAAATCTCTCAACTTTTTCCAAAGAGATTGTGATGTGGATTCTTCATGTACATTCAACAAAACCAAATCTACTAAGAATAGCCTAATGAGGAGGCCCTTCACATTTTTATCTAATAGATCCTAGTCATTCTATGACAACTCAAAGTTAGTGTCGGTGAACCTCTCGATCTCTATTCTTAACACGCTTTCCATTTTCTTGCAACAAGATCTCCTTTTGCACAACCTCCCACTTAAACCAAGAATAGATCAAAAACCTTGTCCCTAACACCTAGAACCCAAGTCAAGCTCTCATACCAAATGAAAGGAAGAAGAGGTGCAAAATATGGTTCCTACACTAATCTATGAGAGGAGGTATGTGCAAAAATCAAATTAATCATACAAATACAAGGAAATAATAGAGAAATAATTATACCATAAGACAATGATTTACATAGGAAAAACCTTTTCAAGATAAAAGCCTCGCACTCCAAAGCAGCTCAATGTATTATTCAATAATTAACATGGTTGCATAACACTTGTAGAGACTAATCCTTTATAGGAGTATCACCAACATGTAGATCAGGAGCAATTTTAGCAACATAACAGTACTTGCAAAACTCACTATGAAACCTCCATCCATAGCATCCAATAAATAGGCAAATGTCAAACCATAAACCAAGTGTAGTTTACCAAAACCATGTGCCAAAACTATGACCCAAAAAATTAGTGCCATATTAGGGCCAAATTCCAATGCCCAAGCTAGTCATGGTCTTCCAAGATAAAAATAGAATATGCTCTTACAATTGTCATAGCTTGTCATAGAATCTATAATATGTAACTCCTCAATTTGGGCACTCCTTTTTGACATATTCAAACTTGGTCAAGTCAACAATGTAACTCCATCTTACAACTCATATGTGTCATAGATTCTCTTTCACCACTATCTTCATTATAGATGCTCTTTCACATCCTTTGTGATAATGTATTTTCTTACACATCATACCAAGGTGTACACATGACATAATGGCCAAATTAGAAGGAGGACACATTTTTCCACAAGGGCTCACAAATAATAAATAAATACAATATTAAATATTTAATTTTGAACATCTGATAAATTGTTATTCACGAGGGAAGATGGAAGGAGCAATACAAAATTGAGCAAAATTCAAGAGGGATTATCACAACAAAAGTAGAAGAGGGAGAAGGAGCACAAGTCGGTGTAGGGAAACAAGCAAACAAAATAGATCAAAGTAAACATATAATTTTAGGAAACCATTATCGATAATTAGAAAATTAGAGATGAAAATCTTCATCGTAACAATATAGGATTCAATGATTGGTTTGAAAAAGTGTCTCAGAGGAACAAATTCTAAAGAACTATAGATCAGCATGGTAGGATCCACAAAAATATGCACAAAAGGACTTCTCCCATGATAGAAGCTTAAAAAAAAAAGAACGCACAAGGAAAATAATATTTGACATGAAAATTTTGAACTTTTCAACCACTAGGAATCTCCCCAAAGGCACTCTTCTCAAGGACATTTTGTACAACACACACAGCAAAAATTCCAATGAGTTTGCAACTAAACAAAAACCTTGGAAAAACTTGTGATCAAAACCTAACCATCTTGATAGATTTGAAAGATATAGAAATTGAGGAATCAACAACATGCTTGAGAAATAAGGCACCCATCAACAAATGTATGGATATTTGTCTTGATCTCCTCTTGCTCTCCTTGTGGGTTGAATAGGTGGGGAAAGACATTCGAATTTAGGCCCTACCCATGAATTTTTATGATTTTATGCGGCAAAACATAACATCTTCAATGGCGGCCCTTGGTTTTGGGATGGATTGACACTTTTAATCTAAGAATAAACTTCTAATTTCAACTCTCTAAAGTGGATTGTGAGTCCTTATCCAAAATGGGTCCATCTCTATAATCTATTGGTCAAATACTAGACACTCCAATCCCTCTCCAAGATATGAAATGTAATGGGAGAATTTGTATCTAGAGACACTTCCCATGAAGCAAACAAATAAGGAGTCTACACCAAAATTTGCATAAAGATTGATGAAAAAAGGACCTTTCCCAAATGAATTTTCCTCAACTTAAATAATGGGATTTGGAAAAAAATATTAAATCAAAAAATTCTCCCCCAAATGCTTAATTTGTCACAAAACTACCACCTTGTAGGCTCTTGCCCTACAAGGGAAAACAAAGGTCTAGCAAGCTAAGATGATGTACTTAAGGGTCCCTCCTGATAAAGAAGTTGACCCACCCTCACCCAAGTCAAACACTATCCTTCTTGAGCTCTTGGCCCTAACAATCACTTTCCAAGAGGGATTCCTAGGGAAGCCTAAACATTTGGAGGGTAGTGTAAGAATATTAGAAAGGGTAAGAGGCAAGAGCGCAACCATAATTAAGGGAATCGAGGCCTCTATGATCCTAGGGATGGAAGAATCTTTTGAGGACAATGGAGAGGAGGATGAGCTTACTTCCTCAAAAGTACCAAGGATTACCCAATCAACTTGTGGAAAACCTAAGCTAAATTATGGTGACTCATCAAAGAGAGTCAATAAGGAGATTGAGAAAGCACAAGAATAGGACCTATTGGAAAACCAACTAAAGATGAACAATTTCCTTGAAAAATCACAAGGTGAGGTGAAAGTCCCCCCACAATGGTCAAGAAACTCATTTTATGGATGTTAGGGGTCTTAGAGCCCCTAATAGATGGTTCCTTTTAGGCATTACCTTCAAGAGATTAGAAGGGAAATAATCTTGCTACAATAAACTAAACTAGCTTCTCAAGAGGTAAAATTTTGGATGGATAGCAATTGGAAGAACTACAATGGTTTTTTTTATGGATTTAAATGGTGCCTTGATAGATCTAGGGATAATTTGGTCCCCCTACTTTTCCTCGGTCACAACAATCTCAAGTGACCATAATCGATAATTATATAGAGTTAAAATTCACAATTTGAACTTTTCTTTTTCTTATACAATGTATATGGTCCAATTGGATTTTTCCAAAAGAAGAGAACATGGGACTGTATCTTAACTATGTTGGGCAGCTGGTAGAATGAACTTGTCGTCATTGGTGGCAATTTTAACGCTATCTCCTTTTTAGAGGAAAAACATGAGGGTATCACACACCTAAATTAGTCCTAGAGTGATTTCTCTAGCTTTATTAGTGGCAATAACCTCATTGACTTAGCTCCCAAGAATATGAAATTTAATTGGAAAAATAGAAGAGAGGGCTTCAGTTATATAGTGGAGAGACTGGATAGGTTTTTAATCACTCCAAACTAGCTAGGCACCAACTTGACCCCAAATACTCTCATTGTCCCAAGATTGAGGTCTAATCATTTCCTTATCTCTCTTAATCTCAAAGGGGATGCAACACTCTAAACTATCCTTTTTAATTTTGAGCAAATTTGGCTAAGGGATCCTGAGATACAAAGTATATTTGAGAGTTAGAGGAAGTTTGCTTCTCAACTTAATATCATAAAATGTTCATTTTCACCTAGAAACTAAAACACGTAAAGAGGTGTTTCAACGAGTAGGATAAGAATCACTTCAAAAACATTTTTCAAGAGAAGGACAAACTTGAGGAAGAGTTGGAGGAAATAAATAATGGCATTATGAAGTTTGAATTTTCAACATAGTGTGAGATGAAAGACTTAAGGGCAACTAAGTACATCTTGGGGATGAAGATTAGAAGAGATCGAGAAAAAAAAACTTTGATTGGGCTAGAGTAAGTATGTGAACTCGGTGTTGGAGGGATTTGACATGTCAATTTGTAGGCCATTATGTATTTCTATTTTGATGGGGACTAAGTTATCAATTGAGCAATGTCTGACTTCTCCTAGTGAGATGGATGATATGGCTAGAGTACCTTATGCTAGTGCAGTTGGGAGTTTGATGTATGCCATGGTCTATACAAGACCAAACATGACCCAAGAAATGGGAGTCCTTAGTTGATTCATGGATAATCCTAGATAGGTATATTGGGATGTTGTGAAAAGGGTCTTGAAGTATTTGTAGGGTACTTTCGAGTATTCCATTTATTATCATGGTAATCCTATAGAGACCTAATATTCAATGTGTATTTGTGGATTTAGATTGGGCTGGAGACACTTATAATAAGAGATCCACTAGTGGATATGTTTTCACTATGTTTGGTGGTGTTATCGATTGGACGAGTAAGCACTAGGTTGTGGCCACTTTGTCCTTAATAGAAGTAGAGTACATGGCAACTACTCATATTTGTAAAGAAGCCATCTAGTGGAGAGAATGGATAGGTTTTTAATCACGCCAAACTAGCTGGGCACCAACTTGACCCCAAATACTCTCATTGTCCCAAGATTGAGGTCTGATCATTTTCTTATCTCTCTTAATCTCAAAGGGGATACAACCCTCTAAACTATCCTTTTTAATTTTAAGAAAATTTGGCTAAGGGATCCTGAGATACAAAGCATATTTGAGAGCTAGTGGAAATTTACTCCTCAACTTAATATCACAAAAATGTTCATCTTCACCTAGAAACTAGAACATGTAAAGAGATGCTTCAACAAGTAGAATAAGAATCACTTCAAAAACATTTTTCAAGAGAAGGACAAACTTGAGGAAGAGTTGGAGGAAATAAATAATGACATTATGGAATTGGGTAGTGGCAAGAATAATTTTAGCAAGAAAAAGAGCAGCTTGCTAAATTTTATGAGATCCATAAAATAGAAGTACTCTACAGATACAAGTCTAGAGAAGCTTGGTTACAAGAAGGGGATAGAAACACAAAAAAATCCATAACTCTACTAAGGATAGAAGGAATTTAAACATAATAAAACTATATAATCGAGAAGTGGGGAAACACTAGAGAGGCCAAAGTACATTAAAAAAGAGGTCACAAAATTCTTCAAAAACCTTTTGAGTTTTAGAGACCCCTCACATACCATCAGTATAAACTCTTTGCTAGAATGAATTACCTTAACCATAATAGAGGAATAAAACAATTTTATGATGGCCCCCATCATGATGGATGAAGTCCAAGTAGCCTTATTTTCAATACAAAAAGATAAATCTCCAAGACTAGATGAACTATTTTTAGCCTTATTTTAGTTCTTTTGGCATACAATTGGGAAAGAGCTTTGGGAAGTTGTGGAGGCTTCTAGGAGAGTGAAGAAGATTTTGAAGCAATTACCAACACCTTCATTTCCCTTATCCCAAATTCATCCTTGCCTAACTCTTTTGTTGATTACAAGCCCATCTCATTATGCAATGTGGTTTACAAGATAATCACCAAGATTATTGCTCTAAGACTTACTCCTATTTTATTCCATATCATATATCCTAAATAAGGAGGCTTTGTTCCAAATAGAAACATAGTGGAATGTATCATCATTACCCATGAAGTCCTTGACTTAATTACAAATAGAAATTCCAAGGGCATGGTTCTCAAATTAGACACCAATAAGACCTATGACAGGGTGGATTGGTGATTCTTAATGGTTATCCTTTAGAATTTTTGTTTCAGTGCAGATTGGTGCAAATGGATTTTTAGTTGCATCAATGGGTCTTGGTTCATAGCAATCTAATTGGCTCTTTTGAACCTACAAGAGGACTTAGGTAAGGAGACTCCCTCTTCCCTTTCCTCTTCATAGTCATGGTAGAAGCACCAAAAAGATATATCTTAAAGGAAAGAATCAGTCATTGGATCACAAGTATTTGTTGGAAAGAGGTGTTTCAACCTTGCATTTATAATGTTCATATTTATTTATTATTTGTATTTTATTTATTATTTGACCCTCATAAAGTAAAATGGGGCATCCCACTTTGTGTTGGCATGGTTTTCCATGTGTCAGATATCTTCAACGTGTGTAAGAAGTTGTATGATGGAATATCGTATGACAAATTCTATGATGGATTCTTGTGACGCGTAAGAGCATAAAATAGGGGAGTTACATTATAATCTCAACCAAATTAAAAGAGCATCTTTAGAGGAGATTGTGGAGCCAAAAATGGAGCACCCTATTTGATGAATGAGTTATGATTTATGAGTTGTAAGAAATCTACTATATTTGTGGATTTAATTCTTCAGGGATATAGGGCATCGGGTTGCCATAATTCTAGTTGGTATTTTCTCATAGTTTTGGGTTTCAGTTTGTTGATTTCTTATATTATATCTTCTATAAATTAGGTGCCTGGGGTTGGAGTTTAGTATGATGATTTTTTAGGTAGTGTAATGTTACCGAAACTATAAATTTACATATTGGTGATACTCCTATAAAAGTTTGCTTTGAAAGTGTATTATAACCATATTATTTACTAAACAATACATTGGGTTGCTTTGGAGTGTGGGGTTTTTCTCTTGAAATGGTTTTCCCCATGTACACCTTGTGTTATGGTATATTATTTATATTATTTATATGTGTTTCTCTTTCCTATAATTGTAAATATTTTAAATTTGCACAATAATCTCTGTAGAATATTAGTGTAGGAAACATTTTTGCATACGTTATTTCATTTCATTTGGTTTCAAAGCTTGATCACCTCAAATTCTAGATGTTGGGTAGAGGGTTTTTTGTACTAATCTATGTTTGAGTGGAGCTTGTGCAAAGAGGTTTTTGATCTTAGTGCAAGAAGAGATGGCATGCACATCTACAATAGAAATGGAGAAGTTCACTAGCACTAATTTTGAGTTGTGGAAACTCAAAATGGAAGATATGCTCATAGATAAATATCTATGGGTTGCAATATTTGGTACCAAACTATTAGGTATGAAACAAAATTATTGGGACTTGATGGAGAAAGGTGAAGGTTCTTGTTAGACTCTATTTGGTAGATTTAGTGTTTTTGAATGTTCACGAAGAAACCACTACATCAAATATGTGTAAGAAAATGGGAGATTTATATCAAGCTAAATCTCTAGTTAAAAAACTCTTTCTGAGAAAGAAGTTGTATACCCTCAGATGGAGGATGGTGGATCTGTAGCTGATCATACGAATGTTTTCAATATGATAGTTGCCCAACTAAACTCTGTTGGAGTAAAAATAGAGAAGGATTGTTGTATGAATCTGCTATATTCTTTACCAAATTCATGGGACCACCTTGTTATGGCTATTGGGAGCACTACCACTAAGTTGAAGATAGATCCCAAAATGATCTTGATTCCTTTATCGTAGCTTTGGCTACATATGCATTACAAGGTGCATGGCTAATTGAATCTAGTGCATCTTTTCACATGACCTCACATCGGGGTTGAATTACAAAATATGAAGAATATGATGGTGGGAAGGTGTACCTTGGACATTATTCTGATCTGAAGATTGTTGGTCATGGAAGAGTCCTAATATGATTCCCTAATGAATGAGTTAAGAAGATTAATAGTGTTCTACATATCCCTAGTTTGGCATAGAATCTACTTTCTGTAAGTAAATTGAATGAATTAGGTGTGGGGTTGTTGAACAGGGCAAGACAACTAAGAGCGGGGGGGGGGTGAATCAGTTGTCTCCAAAACTTTAAAGCCATTAACTCATTTACTTATTAAACACTGTTATTGTATTTAACCATGAAAGCATGAACTCAGAAACTAAAACACAAACATATTCAACACACGAGACACCATATTTTTACGTAGAAAACCCTATAAGGGAAAAACCACGGTGAGTGTTAGTTCACAAGATAATATGTAATATCAATACTAAAAATCAAAGGCTCACTACCCTGAAGGACTTCACTATCCAAAATGAATGCTCACTGCAAGAAGGGTGGCTCACTACCAAAGGGTTGAACTAAGATAACATCTACTCCATGCCAAGGTTTTGTTCCATTGAAGCACAAACACCTCTACTCTACTCTGCTAATTCTCTTTACTCTTATCTTCGCATCTTCGCACTTGGATACATTTCTGGTGCAGTGCACCTAGAATAAGTTTTAAGTCAAATAATTGAAATTTTAATGTTAAAAGACTAAATGGAGGTTTGAAAAATGTAATAAAGCCTTGAAAGGCATAAACATGTAGTGGAGATACAAAAATAGTCATCATCTTTAGTGGTGTATAGTCCTTTTAAGTATGCGACAGTCTATGTTTAGACATTTAGTTTTTTTGAAAAAAATATATATTTTTTAGGAAAAGTAGTTAGTGAAGGCTAATTTTAAGCCTTTTCCCACGATTGCGAAAGAGGATATAGGGAAAATTCATGGCAAAGAGAAGAGAAGACATCTCTCATGAGATGTATTGTGATTGGATGAAGATTGGAAAGGAGGAAATGAAGAAAAGATACTATTTTGCTGTCACATAGGATTGTTTTATGAATTTCTGCTATTTCTTCTCATTTTTCCATGGCCGTACAATACTGTCCTAAATTCTCATGCATAGAATATTCAAATAGATGGTGTTACCTTTGTTTTGGGTCAGGTTGGAGGAGATTTGATGAGGATTAAAGTATTTTCCAAATGGTTTTGCTAAAACTGCCTTGTTTTCAACTTTGTCGCTATCTTTTTGTTGTTCCTTTGTGTTGCATTTAGCCGTACAATACAGTCATGGTTATAACTGATAAAAATGTTGTAGTTGATGCTCTTACATTTCATTTGAAATAAGTTGGAAGGAATATTATTGTGGTTTAGTCCTCTTGTGGCTATTTTTGTGAAGGAGGTCCCAAACCCTTGTTTTAAGGGTTTTAGAGAGGTTTTAGTTTTCCCACTTCATGATTCTGTGTTAGAACCCCAAAAATGGGTGGATTTAGTGTAAAATGATGTGTTCTCTAATGGGTTTTTCATGCAGGAGTAGGGGAAAAGCAAAAGGTGAAGATTTGAGCCTTTGAGCCTCTTCGTGACATGAATTTGGCAAACTAGCCTAGTTGGAGTGAAGATTTGATCATCAAATGAGTTGAAATGATCTTAGACCCATAAAATCTATGAGATTGGTCTATTTGGGATGTGTCTAAGCTCATCAAAGTGGAATCTTGGTTGTGGGCTAAAGATTTTGTGTACTTCCTTTGTAAAACAGGGCTAATTGCCCTCTAGGACAGCAAAAACAGTCTAAATTTGAGGTGTATGTTACAAAACAACCTACCTTCCATGTTCATTATGTTGTGTAAATCCATAATGGGTATTCAAAAAGGTATTTGGTTTTTGGGTTTGTTATTCCTTTTGAAAGTTATGCTCCAAATACCTTGAAAACAGGGCTGCAAGGAGATAGGTCAGCGTATGAAGGAAATGGTACAAGGAGGTACCTTATGAGAAATTTGTTAGTTTTGTAAGCTTGGGATAGTCAAACCTAGAAGGTCTAGGGTCCCTAGGATGTTTGGGAAATCTCCCATGTATGCAAACCCAAAGATGGTGTTATTATGTAGTGTTGAATCCATGGAGAATGAGTGGACAGTCATGTCCAGTTTGAAATCAAATGTTGTAGTTTGGTCCACTAAGGACTAAAAGAGTTGTTTTTCCCTGCCATCCCCTATATTCTCTTCCTCCTCTATGCTTGTTTGTGACCCTTTGTGGTCTTGTGTTGTTAGTTCTACATCAATTTCCATGACTCAATTACAAGTATTTATACAATTCATCAACCTTGGAATGATCATCAAGGTCGGCATTACAATCATCAATCATTGGAACAATCTCCAAGGTTGGCATTACAAACAATACAATCATACATTATAATAGGTCTGGACCTAAATAGATTAATGAAAGAGAAAGAATAAATGCGGACCGAACCAAGCCTTAGCTAGGACTCAAACACAATCTTCCACGCTATAACATGCTATCACAATCTCCAAAGTATAACCACAATAAGTGAAAATGACCAAGTCGGCTAAAACTGGTGTAAACACTAAAGCATTTGAGAACACACTTCATGCATGATCTGGATTGCACTTTGCAGACTAATAAAAAATAAGGAACATGATTTGGAGACATCCACAAGCACATTACAACCACCAGGAACATGCGCACAACCTATAACCCCTTTACCCATAAGATTCTTCAAATCGGAGCACTTGAACATTGCTATTAGCCACTGTCCTAAAAGAAAGATAACTTTTGGACCACCATATCATGAACCATTAACACTGAAGGCAATATCCTCATTATAAACTTAATTCCAAAACTATAGACTGTAATACTTAATTGTGGAGAAATGCATAGCAGAATACATTCTCCCTGTCACCACTGAAAGTACAAAAAATAGTTTTTACTCTGGTGAACATAACTCAATCAAATCTTCATACTAGAGGCTCAAAACTTGGAACAAAGTAACTACAGAAAACCTTCATCTTAACTTCCAAACCATAGACAAATATTTTCAATCTACACTTGAAATGCGGAGCGAAATACTTTACTATCTTTCTATAAACCAAGATACTATGCAATACACTGTTTCCACCGGTAGAGCAAATTTTATCAAAAGCACTTGGAAACACAATACTAGGAACATTTTCTCATTACCTTCAACATTTATCTAAGCCATTACAAACCAATTATCTCAAAACAAGAAAGCATCAAAACAAAAGCACAGTTGACACCAATGACAACACAAATATGTTGACATCAATGACAACACCGGTAAGCACATACTTGCAACAATCTCCCCCTTTGTCATTGATGGAAATATTGATGTGAAAAACTATAAACACCATCAATACAAGATTCTACACTGATTACTTTCTCCCCCTTTCTTTTTACACTTCTGAATTCTTTCTCCCCCTAAGTTTTTCACATGATTTTCTCTCCCCCTTTGATATCAATGACAAAGGACATCAGTTCTCCTTTTTCTGCACATACTTGCAAACAACTGCTCTGATCAAGTTGGAATTTCTTTTGTCATCATCTTTGCAATACTTATCTTTAACAAGAACTTATATTAGCAACTTCTACCTACTCCCCCTGAGAGGTAGCCTTCTAAACATCAATCCAGGTCAAGGAATAAGACTTTAGACACCACTGGACTGATGCACTTTTCATGCATCTTAGTTTAGAGTAGGACGGATAATAACCCCTAACTTTCCTCTGAGATACTCAAAAGTATCCTTAGGTAGAGGCTTTGTGAAAATATCTGCAATCTGATCCTTTGTAGACACATACTCCATCTTCACTTCATTCTCAGTTACTTTTTCTCTCAGAAAGTGATACCTTATAGATATATGCTTTCTCCTTGAGTGCATTATTGGATTCTTTGGAATGTTTATAGCACTTGTATTGTCACAAAAGATTGAAATTGGTTCTTCATACATAACTCCTATATCCTTCAATGTTTGTTTCATCCAAAGCACTTGAGTACAACAACATGCTACAACAATATATTCTGCTTCTGTAGTAGACAAAGAAACTGACTCTTGCTTCTTGCTCATTTATGAAACCAATCTATTACCCAAGAGGAAGACACCTCCACTTGTACTCTTTCTACCATCTGCATCTCCAACCCAATCTGCATTTGTATAAGCACAGAGAGTGAAATCAAAGTCTTTGGGATACCACAATCCATAGTCTGAAGTGCCTATCAAATACCTCATGATTCTTTTGACTGCCATCACATGTGATTCTTTGGGATCTTCTTGAAATCTTGCCACAAAACATACTACATGCATTATATCAGGTCTGGTATGGGTTAGATAAAGTAGTCCTCCAATCATCAATCTATACTTTTTCTGATCATTCTTAGGTGATTCATCATTCTTGCTTAGCTTGCAGCCAGTTACCATAGAAGTACATACTGGCCTAGGATCCTCCATTCCAAACTTCTTCAACAATTCTTTGACATACTTGGACTGAGAAATAAAAATTTATTTTTTTGATTGAGTAATTTGCAGTCCTAAAAAGAAATTCATTTCACCAAACATAGAGATCTCAAATTCTTTTTGCATCTCCTCTACAAATCTCTTACACATACCTTCATTGCCTCCAAAGATAATATCATCAACAAATACTACAACAATAAGGATTTGATCATTATTGATTTTGAAATAGAGATTGTTGTTAGCAATATCTTTACTGAATCCTAATTGCAATAAGTACTTGTCTAATCTTGCATACCAGGCTCTAGGGGCTTGCTTAAGGCCATACAAGGCTTTCTTCAATCTGCATACCATGTCACCTTGGTTTGATGACTGAAGTCCTTCCGGTTGTTCAATGTAAACTTCTTCGAGCTCTCCATTCAAGAATGCAGACTTCACATCCATCTGGTATACCTTGAAGTCTTTGTGTGTAGCAAATGCCAAGAACATTCTTATTGCTTCAATCCTTGCCACTGGAGCAAAAGTCTCTTCAAAATCTATGCCTTCAACTTGAGAATATCCTTTGCATACCATTCTTGCTTTGTTAATCTTACCACTTCTCCATTTTCATTCATCTTGTTTTTGAACACCCATTTAGTTCCAATCACATTCTTATCAGCAAGTCTAGGGACCAATTCCCAAGTTTGATTTTTCTCTATTTGCATCAGCTATTCTTCCATGGCTCTTACCCAACTTTCATCTTTATAGGCCTCATTTACGTTCTTAGGTTCAATCTGTGAAAGTAAACAATAGTTCACCTATTCTTCTGCAGCTCTTTTCCTTGTCAATACCCCTTTATTTTTGTCACCAATAATATGATCCTCAGAATGATTAATCCTTACTTACCTGGGGGTCTTTTTTGGAGCTTTTCTTTCTTCACCTTGACTGTCCATTTGTTCAACTTTTTCTTCATTCTTTGTAGTATCAGGTTCATCTGATTCATAGCCTCCCAGATCTGATATTCTTCCCCTGTCTTCATCAACTCTTACATTTGCACTTTCAATGATCTTCTTCAATCTCTTGTTATAGCACCGGTAGGCCTTGCTCTTAGTGGAATAACCAAGGAAAATTCCTTCATCACATCTACCATCAAACTTGCCTAACTCCTTATCTCTTCTAAAATAATATTTGCTTCCAAAAACTTTGAAGTAATTCATTGTAGGAACTCTTCCATACCACAATTCATAAGGAGTTTTAGTACCATTACCTTTGACTTGAACCCTATTTTGAGTGTAGATAGTTGTATGTATAGCTTCTCTCCAATACACTTCTGGTAGGTTTGCCTCTTTCATCATAGTCCTTGCAGCCTCTTGAACTATCCTGTTCTTCCTTTCCACAACTCCATTCTGCTGAGGAGTTCTAGGAGTAGACAACTATCTCTTTATCCCATGTTCTTCACAGAATGCATTGAATTCATTTAATGTAAAATCTCCTCCTCTATTAGACCTTAAGCACTTGATCCTTACGTCTAACTCATTTTCAACCATCATTTTGAAAAGCTTGAACTTGTCTAGAGCTTCTAATTTTTCCTTTAAGAAAGTAACCCAAGTCATTCTTGAATAATCATAAATAAGCAACATAAAATACTTGTCTCCTTGCAAACGTCTTAGTCTTGTAGGACCACACAGATCTATATGCACTAGCTCAAGTAATCCAACATAAAATTGTTCCTTACTCTTGAAGTTTACTCTTGTATGTTTGCCCATTTGACATTCCTTGCAAATAGTGTTAGCAGGCTTCACAAGCCTAGGCAAATCTCTCACAGCTTGCATTGAACTTATCTTCACCAAATTGTCAAAATTGATGACACATCCTCCTATGCCACAACCAACTCTCATCTGTCAGCGAACAAACAATAGTCATTAGTTCCTCTCAAATGATAAATATTACCTCTAGTCTTCTTACGAGTTGCAATCACTATTCTAGAGATTTCCATGATCTTGCATGCATTGTCCTTGAAACTCAGATCATACCCTTTATCACACATTTGACCAACACTTAAAAGATTATTCTTTAAGCCTTTGACATATAGAACATCTATATTATGCTTTCCATCAAAAGAAATAGTTCCTCTTCCACAGATCTTACCAACTACATTATCTCTAAACTTAACTAGTCCTCCATCATACTTTTCCAAACTTACAAACTTACTTTTATCACTAGTCATGTGATGTGAGCATCCACTGTCAATAATCCATTCATCCTTATCCTTCTCAACCTGAACAGACAAAGCACTCTCTTCTATTGGCTTTTCTTCCTTCACACAACTAGCAAGATTAGTAGACACAAGTTCTTTAATAGCAATAAACAAGCATTCATTTGCACTAGTATTATCATCATTAGACTCATTATCTGTTACACCATCATCATCAAGATCCCTGACAATATAGCATTTCTTCACAACTGTAGGTCTACTTTCAAATTTATTCCTACCTCTTTCAATTCTCTCTGAACACCTGGAGGCATAATGACCAACCTTACCACAAGAAAAGCATTTGAATGGTAATTTGCCTTTGAACTTATCAGTACCTCTTTCCAATTTGTCCACAAAGTTGGATTTAATCTCATCAAGATCATCATTAGATTCCACAACATATTTTTGAGCTCTTGAAGTCTTTTTTGAAGTGTTGGCTTTGAAAGCAGTCTCAGTCTTCGGTAGAGCATCACCAAACTCTCTCATTTCAAAAGTTGTAAGCTTACCAAGCAATTGATCCTTTGTAACCTTTTGCACAACCATAAGTTCTTCAATTGCCTTGTGACCATAGGATTTAGGCAATGATCTCAGAATCTTCATGACAACCTCTTCTTCCTTGAAAGTTCCTTCAAGACCCTTGATTTCATTGACAATTTCATCAACTTTTTGTATGTAGACTGTTTGTTCTCATCTTCACTCATCTTCAGGGCTTCATACCTTGCCTTCAGATTTTGTAATTTGGCACTCTTTATATAATCATCTCCTTCATATAAACTTTTCAACTTATCCTAGATTTCATGAGAAGTATCCAAATCCATAACCTTTACCAACTTAGTGTTAGATAAGGCATCTAACAGAGCATCTCTAGCTTTTCCATTTAATTCATACTATTTGATTTCATCTTCATCGTTCAGACCATTTTTAGGAATAGTGTATTTTGAATCTACCATTTTCCAAACACCATAACCAAAAGAAATGAGATGACTTTTCATATGTACCTTCCAAAGAGCATAATCCATTCCATCAAACTATGGTGATTCCTTCGTATGCGCCATCCCAGACCTTCCTTGAGCTATTAGACTCTTTACAGAGGAACCCTCAGTCTGATACCAATTATTGAACATGGCAAGACAACTAAGAGGGGGGTGAATCAGTTGTCTCCAAAACATTAAAACCATTAACTAATTTACTTCTTAAACACTATTATTGTATTTAACCATGAAAGCATGAACTCAAAAACTAAAACACATAAACATATTCAACACACGAGACACCAGATTTTTACATGGAAAACCCTATAAGGGAAAAACCATGGTGAGTGTTAGCTCACAAGATAATATGTAATATCAATATCAAAAATCAAAGGCTCACTGCCAAAGGGCTCATTGCCCTTAAGGACTTCACTTTCCAAAATGAATGCTCACTGCAAGAAGGTTGGCACACTACCAAAGGGTTGAACTAAGATAACATCTACTCCATGCCAAGGTTCAGTTCTATTAAAGCGCAAACACCTCTGCTCTTCTCTACTACTTCACTTTACTCTTATCTTCGCATGTTCTCACTTGGATACATTTCCACAACTCAATTGCAAGTATTTATACAATTCATCAACCTTGGAATGATCATCAAGGTTAGCATTACAATCATCAACCGTTGGAACAATCTCCAAGATCAACATTACAAACATTACAATCATACATTAGAGTAGGTTTGGACCTAAATAGATTAATGAAAGAGAATGAATGAATGTGGACCAAACCAAGCCTTAGTTGGGACTCAAACACAATCTTCCACGCTACAACACGCTATCACAATCTCTAAAGTATAACCACAACAAGTGAAAATGACCAAGTTGACTAAAACTGGTGTTAACATTAAACCATTTGAAAACACGCTTCATGCACGATCCATATTACACTTTATAGACCAATAAAAAAGTAGGAACACAATTTGGAGACATCCACAAGCACATTACAACCACCAAGAACATCTGCACAACCTCTAAACACTTTACCCACAAGATTCTTCAAACCGGAGCACTTGAACATTACTATCAGCCATTGTCATAAAAGAAAGATCGCTTGTGGACCACCATATCGTGAACCATTAACACTGAAGACACATATTCTCATTATAAACTTAATTCCAGAACCGCAGACTGTAATACTTAATTGTAGAGAAATGTGGAGCAGAATACGTTCTCCCTGTCACCACTAAAAGCACATAAAAACAATTTTTACTCTGGTGAACATAACTCACTCAAATCTTCATATCGGAGGCTCAAAACTTGGAACAAAGCAACTACATACAACCTTCATCTTAAATTCCAAACCACAGACAAAGATTTTCAATCTACAAGAAATGTGGAGCGAAATACTTTACTGTCTTTCTATAAACCAAGATACTCTGCAATACACTGTTTCCACCAGTAGAGCAAAATTTCTCAAAAGCACTTGGAAACACAATACCAGGAACATTTTATCATTACCTTGAACACTTATCTAAGCCATTACAAACCAATTATCTCAACACAAGCAAGCATCAAGACAAAAGCACAGTTGACATCAATGACAACACCGTTAAGCATATACTTGCAACACGGGTTATTTTCTCAAATAAAGGGTGCAAGATGGTGAGACGAGATATAGTGCTTGCTAAGGGTGTTTGTATTGGAACTCTATTTCAGATGGATGCATGCACAGTTCAGTGCAATAGTTTTTTCATTAATTTATTGAAGACATCTATAGAATCTACAACTTCACCATTAGAACCAATAGTAAAGAGGAATGCTGCATCCACTTCTAATGGTCATGCTTTCTAGGTACCTAAGGGTGCTCATGCTTTGAAGACAAATATACTAGTAAAGAAAATAATATTATGGAGCTAGTGGATGGGTCATATGGGTGAACAAGGTCTATGGACCAAGAAGAATATAAACCTTGTTGAGGAGTTGAATTATTGTAACCTTGAGTTTAATTTTTGCAAACATTGCATTTATGAAAAACAAAATTGTGTTCAATTTTATTCTAATTCTCATAAATCTTCTAGGGTATTTGACTTGATATATTCTAATGTTTTTGGTCCTATTAATGTTTTTTCAATTTAAAATCTATATAATATGTATCTTTCATTGATCACTACAGTAGAAGGACATGAGTATATTTCCTTAGGAGTAACTCTGAATTCTTTAGTTAGTTTAAAGAGTTTAAGACTCTTGTTGAAAATTAGATTGGTAAAAAGATTAAGATTTTAAGGACTAACAATGGTGACAAGTTTTGTTTTGTAGAATTTGACAAGTTGTCTAAAGATCATGGAATATAAAGGCATAAGAAAACTCTGCACACCCTTCAATAGAATGGAGTTACATAAATAATGAACAGGAATTTGATGGAGAGGGCTAAGAGTATGCTTAGTGGGTCCATCCCGGAGAAAATGTTTTGGGCAGAAGTAGTTGCTCCGACTTGTTACCTAGTTAATAGGTCTCCTACATCAACTCTTGTTGAGAAGACACATATGGAGGTGTGGTTGATAAAAAATCCCTCATTGAGACATCTTAGAGTCTTTGGTTGCAGGGCATATGCACATGTGCCTAGATAGAATAGGTCAAAGTTGGAGAATAAGGCCACAAAATGTATCCTAAGACTATAAAGGAGGCTATGTATATGAATGATGTACAGTCTCAAAAGGTGGCCATGGATGAGGAGATGGTTTCTTTGAAGAAAAATGACACATGGGAGTTAGTACTTTTACTTGATGGACATAAACCCATTAGATGAAAATGGGTGTTCACAAGAAAAATTGGTTTGGATGGTAGTGTTGAGAAATACAAGGTGAGATTAGTTACAAAGATATATTTCTAGGCCGAGGGAATTAATTATGGTGAGATTTTCTCCCTGTTTCTAAGTTGATATCCATTCAATTACTATTATCTATTGCAGTAATGTTTGATCTCAAGGTTGACTAGATGGATGTGAAGACAACTTTCCTTCATGGTGATTGGGAGGAAGAGATTTACATGTCATAGTTAGAGCACTACATTGAAAAAGACAAAGAGAATTTGGTTTAAAAGTTGAATAAATCTATATATGGTCTAAAGAAATCTCCTAAAATGTGGTACGAAAGGTTTGATTCTTTTATCTTGGGTTTGGGATTTCTAAGATCCAAATTGGATCATTGCTTCTATTACAAGATGGACACTGATCATTTCTTTTTTATCACTTTATATGTTGATTATATATTGTTTTTTGACAATCTGAAAGGTTTGATTTGTGAATTGAAGTTTGAACTTTCAACATAGTTTGAGATGAAAGACTTAAAGGCAACTAGGTACACCTTGGGGATGGAGATTAGAAGAGATAGAGCCAAAAAACTTTGATTGGGCTAGAGTAAGTATGTGAACTCGGTGTTGGAGGGATTTGGCATGTCAACTTGTAGGCCATTGTGTGTTTCTATTCTGATGGGGACTAAGTTATCAATTGAGCAACGTCTGACTTCTCCTAGTGAGATGGAGGATATGGCTAGAGTACCTTATGTTAGTGCAGGTGGGAGTTTGATGTATGCCATGGTTTGTACAAGACCAAACATTACCCAAGAAATGGGAGTCCTTAGCTGATTCATGGCTAATCCTAGATAGGTATATTGGGATGTTGTGAAAAGGGTCTTCAAGTATTTGCAGGGTACTTTTGAGTATTCAATTTATTATCATGGTAATCCTATAAGGGCATAACATTCAATGTGTATTTATGGATTTATATTGGACTGGAGACATTTATAATAAGAGATCCACTAGTGGATAAGTTTTCACTATGTTTGGTGGTGCTATTAATTGGATGAGTAAGCGGTAGGTTGTGGTCACTTTGTAAAGAAGCCATCTAGCTTAAGAGATTGTGTTTAGATCTAGAGATAGATCCAAGAGCTATTACAGTTCTATGTGATAGTCAAAGTGCCATATGTCTAACAAAGAACCTAAAATTTCATGCAAGGATGAAGCACATTGATGTCTAACACCATTTTTTTGTGATATGGTAGAGGATGGAAGGGCAATGTTGGAGAAGGTTGATACTTTGATGAATGCTGCAAATTCATTGACAAATTCTATGAACATATGTAAGCTCAAATGGTGCAGTGAGTCTATAGGCCTTTCAACCCCTAGCAGTTGGATTTTAGTGTTGGTAAGATTCTCTTGTGCTCTTGCAAGGTGTTCGATAAGTGGGAGAATGTTGGAAAAAGGTGTTTCAACCGTGCATTTTAATGTTTGTATCTATTTATTATTTATATTTTCTTTATTATTTTAGCCTCAATGTAAAATGAGGTATCCCACTTGTGTTGGCATGGTTTTCTATGTGTAAGATATCTTGAAGGTATGTAAGAGGTTGTAAGATGGAATATCTTATGACACATTTTATGGTGAATTCTTATGATGTGTAAGGGCATAAAAATAGGGGAGTTACATTGGAATCTTAACCAAATTAAAAGAGCATATTTGGAGGAGATTGTGGAGCCAAAAATGGAGTGCCCTATTTGAGGAATGGGTTATGATTTATGATGACATATGATAGTTGTAAGAAATCTACTATTTTTGGTGGATTTGATTCTTTATGGATATGGGGTGTTGGATTTTTGACCCAATTGGGTTTCCACAATTATAGGTGGTATTTACTCATGGTTTTGGGTTTTCATTTGATGGTTCTTGTATTGTATCTTCTATAAATTAGGTTCTTGGGGTTGGAGTTTAACATGATGTTTTTGCAAGTACTGTAATGCTACCAAAATTACTCTAGATTTTTATATTGGTGATACTCCTATAAAGGCTTGCTTTACAAGTGTATTATAACCATATTGTTTACTAAATAATACATTGGGGTGCCTTGGAGTATTAGTTTTTCTCTCGAAAGGGTTTTCCCCACGTACACCTTGTGTTATTTTATATTGTTTATATGTCTTATATGTGTTTCTCTTTCTTGTAATTGGAAAGATTTTAAATTTGCACAATACTCTCCTTAGAAAATTATAACTTAGTCCAAGCATTTCTGCACACCTTGCTTCCTTTCAGTATTTGTGCCATGGATGAAATGGACACCTTTACTCATCAACAATTCATGGATGATACCATTATATTTAGGGAATTAACCATAAGGGAGGCCATTGCCTTCAAAGAAATACTAAAGGTTTACTCTCATGCCTCTGGTCACGTCATCCATCATCAAAAATCTAAAATCTTCTTTGCAAACATGTCATCACTAGTGCAGGAAAGGATCTCTCAAATTTTGTTTTCTCAAATAAGAAAACTTCCAAGAAAATACCTTGGATCTCCTCTCTTTACTAGCATGGGAAGTGCATTCCTCTGGAACAACCTAGTAGAACTAGGGTAAACTCTTATTCTAGAAAGGAAAGTGGTTGTCACTGGCCGGAAGAACACAATTCCTAAAATTAGTTTTCTATGCACACCCAATCCTCTTAGTGTCTGCACTTAAAACTCTATCATGCATCATCAAGCATTAGAAAATAATCCTGAAGGTTTTCTTTTGGTAGGGAACAAGTGAACAAAAAATGATCTCACTAGTGGCCTGGGACAAAGTATGCACTAACAAGAATTAAAGTGGCACAGGAATTAGAAATCTTCACAAGAAAAACCTCACATTGGGAACAAACTAATACAGGGTATGCATGACAACCTAGAAGAAAAATGGTGTCAAATACTATAGCACAAGTAGCTTGATTCCACGTCTCCCTCATGTATCCTCATGGTTTCCTCTCCTCCGGTGAGCTACCACATTTGGAATTTCATGCTGGCATGCCGACCAATCATCACAGACCATCTCTCATGGGAAATCAAGAATGTAGAGTTGGAAAATCTTTCCCTATCACTCTCTTACATCAATCCGCATCACCACTGACCCACAAGATAGCAAGAAAGATATGCTATGATATGATAAAATAACCTTTGGATTTAATATAGTTTGCAAGTCATTGATAATATATTAACCCTTAACTCATAGTCACATCACAATGAACAAATCAATACACTCCAGTTTGTTGTTATTAACCATTCATATCTCTGTCAACTTAAATATATATCACAATGTTCTTGCACAATTGGATTGACACCACAAATTTAGATAATCACCATAGGTATAAAATTAAGCAGAAAGCGTAGAGATATTCAGTTTTGTATGACCAAACCATTCAATATCAAGGAGCACAAAATTACATTAGAATACTTAAGTTAGTCGAGGACCACCGGTTTGACGCTATTAAGGAATTCCTCATCTAACTTTTGGGTAGACAAATCAAAGACTACTAGATGATAGAGAATCAATGAGGATTTTAGGTTACCATTTGGAAAGGCTTTTTGTTCCTAGATGTTGAACCATCAATAGAGGAAAATCTAAGAAGACAAAAAAAGAAGAGAAAGACTCATTTCATGGCCTCTTTGAACATGATTAGATGGATGATTCAAAATTTAGTGGTTACAAGGACAAATTGGGCTACCTTTTCAAAGTGATGACCCTCTAGATACATTGTGGCCCATCAAAAAGTTTTGGAACAAGGCATACCTTCCAAAATTGGGTGACTTTGCATGGCATGCCATGTAAGGGAAAATTCTCACACATGATAGATTGAAGTTGTATGCATTTTAAGGCCCCTCAAGATGCGTAATCTATTAGAACTAAGAGGAAACAATTGACAATTCTTTATTCACTATCCTTTTGTTGGAATAAATGAACAATCTCTAATCCAATTGTTAATCATCAAATCACGAAAATATGATACCAATTGGTGAGATACAAGGCTTTGACTACTACAAAATAGAAATCTTAAAATTGTATGCAAATCTGAAAATAATTTGCCTTAATCTTTGAAATACCATGAAGAGATTCAACTTCTTTATGATGCTAAAATCAGCCACTCTAACATGCTCGATAAAACCACCTTAGATGAACTTATAACAACAATAACATCACCATAAGATAGTAGCAACAAAGAGGCACAAAACAACAACATAAGAATGCAATCTCTCACAATTCAAAGTAGCAATGGAGCAGAAGATCAAACACATAATACAGTGTTTACGTGGAGAAACCATTGCGGGAAAAAACTACACCAAGAAGAGAGGCCCAAGTTGTATTATCTTCAAAACAAGATTACAATACACCCACTTCCAATCTCCTCTTTAGTCTTCAATCCATCAGCACTTGTGTATAGAAAAAACTCTCTCATGCAGCCCATTACTTGCAAACAAGTTTTCCTCTTCCTGTTACTCCACCAAACTTCACTCTCAAGTCTCATATTTATACAAAATGAGTACCCACCAAATAAATTCGTGGGAGATGGACAAAATCCAATATTTCTATCTTGGGATACACCAAAATCATCTTCTTACAGATCCCCTTACACCTATCATAGGCATCTTCCCAATATAGGCACCTAGAACCAAGAATAAGAACTTACAAAACAATAATTGTTGCCACATGTTGTCATAGAATCTCTTACACCTTATGACAATTGTAAGTTGTCATAGATGCTCTTACAAACTTATGACATGTGTCATAACAGCCCAAAAATACATTTCCCTAATATAGGCACCAAGATTCTCCACCTTACCTCATTTAGTATTTATCAAGATTCCTTGAGTAGTAAAAGTAACTCTGTAACAACCTGTCGGTAACTAATTAATTACTGAGGCTAGTAAATAATTATTTACCATACTAGTAAAAATAATTTACCACTAATGGTGAAACCTTCATACCTTATGAATAAATTTACAAATTAACACCCTATCTCAAAGGATGTTGGAACTCTCCAAGAACCTCAGAACTTTCCAAGAATATTGGAAACTATGCAATAGGATTTACAAGGTTGATGGCACCTTAATCCCAACACCTTTCACATGCAAAGATTGGTCCTAGATCTATGCCAAACTTAATTCATTGGGGGCCCTACCAAACACACTCAAACTCTTCTAGTCATGGCCACTCTTGCAATAGAGTACCCTATTCTCAAGCATGTGGATCTTTATCTATTGTCCTTGTTAATTTTGCATAAATGGAAAGAAAGGAACCACATAATCTTGAAGGATAAGTCTTTACTATGGGAAAACCTCATCAACAAGGTGGATATAGTTATTTATGAGGTAGTCAATGTGGTAGCCAAATAGAAGGGAGAAAAGAATGACCCACTCTCATTATGGGCTAATATGCTTATGAAGGCATGGCCCTTACTAAAAAAATCTCTCCTCATTGAAAGGGCCAATGGGATAAAACCCCCTAAGATCAAATACAAAAATGCAACCTAAAGTCCTCCTCCACAAGGATTTATAAAACTTATTTTTGATGGTACCTCACATGGGAATCTAGGAAAATTTGGTGTTGGCTACATTGTTAGTGACCCTTATGGTCACTTTGTAATGGATGCCTCAAAATAGATATAGGAAGGCACTAATAATGAAGTGGAGGCAGAAGTGACCACCCTAGCTATTCAAATGGCTATTCTATGGGGTGTTAAAAAAAAATTATGGAAGGGAATTCCTCATCATAATAAATGCACTCAAGAGTACAAATGTATGAATTAGAGGATCAACAACATACTACAAATCTACATGAACCTTAAAAACTTTGACAAACTAATCTTTCAACATTGCTTTAGAGAAGTAAACACTCCTACAGATTTTCTTGCAAACTGGGCTATATGTGGCAATGAGGAATGCATCATTTCTAGAAAAATCAATGATTGGCCTAATCTCCAACAAGTCTAGACAAGGATGTAAAGAGATATTCCCTAGCATATCGTAGATACACTAGTATAACCAAACTAAGTGATTTGACTCACAAAAAATTAAGGAAAAAAATGCAGGTGTTGCCAAATGACATCATCCTATAATCTCACACTTGTTTTGTCCTTCTGCCCTCATTTCCATACATAAGCCCACATCTACAAGGATCCCTCTATCACTGCTTCCAACAACCTCACATGTATCAACCAAACTTAAATTTCTTACAATCCTCCATTCTTCTCATCTTTAAAAATTCCATCAGTTTCATCTCTATTGATTGACATAACAACTATGGAACGATTATTTTTATTAAACTCCCTTTGAAAAGAAATTAATTTTAGAGGGACAATCCACAACAATCGATTGGTAATCATTTTTGACTTGGGATCTATGTAGATCACCAATGCCAATAGAGAAGCCATTAGAATCAATTACGTGGAAATAAATATTAGAATTTGGGTTTTTCAGAAGTTGCTTCCTTATTATCGAATAATATAAGGCTTACACACTTGACTAAGGCTATGCTACATGTGCAAGAGTGTTTTGTAATAGAACAATTCCACCTAGGGCTCCATGCAATAGCTTTAGTATAGTGGCATTTTTAGTAGGAATCTCTCCTAGTGACTAGGGCTAAGTTTAGAGGTGTCCATCATTGGCCATGATTACTAAGTTGGAATAGAGAATTTGGGAAGCAATCAAGACTAGAGATACATAGGTGGAGGTCAATAAAGATAGGGATACTTTGTTTGTGTTGAGTCAACACATCATGGCATCTCACCCCTTTGTAGTCTAGAATAGATTTAATAGAGCATTGGTGATTGCTTAATATCTCATGGGACTAGCTACTAGAAATGGTAGATAAATCATGTTGATTTGATCCTTTGATCAAGAAAGCACAACAGTCAAAAATTTGTTAGTTTGTGCATTCAATTCTATGCTTTGTAAGGATCTAGATAAATCTAAATTTTTGTAAATCATTAACTTTGGTCCTATCTTAACCATGGAGGTCTTCCTCTAGTTGGAAATCTTTTGTGTACATCTTTTTTCCATACAAATAGGATAAGTAGGGGCCCTATCCCCTGATACTTATAAAAAATCAAACATTGTAATTGCAAGGTGTATGAAACACACATCCCAACATGATCAACATGCTACCATACTAAATTATATCTTGCCACCCTATTCAGAGTGAGTTCCCAAACCTTATGTCTTCATGGAATTAGTGCCTAGAGTATCATTACCTCATACACACTGGCCCCTTAATAAGCATTCATATCAATCAATATCAATTTATATAAATTGATTGATATTAATGATATCAATTGATAAAACTTGATTGATATCAATTAACAATCTAATCGATATAAATTTACAATTTAACCTATCAAAATTTATATAAATATATAATCCAATCTATATAAATTTATATAAATATCAATTATATCAATTGATATGAATCTAATTTAATTGATTCGTATCAATTGTTTGACATAAATTTATATCAATTGATATCAATTTACAATCATACTTTATAAAATCACAATCTAATTTATGACTCCAATAAGTAGTGAGAAATAGCATTCATGTGCTCTCGTGCCCTAGCTTTAGATTCTTAGGTACATTTCTTGCCCCTTTCCCTACCATTTTCACTGGGACGTGTGCGTGGTGGGGAGGTTGTTGTTGTTGTGGATGTTACCTCTAGTTTTGTTGCATATGATTTGGGACCTTCCTCTCCCCTTGCTTTTGGTGGTTCACTAGAGAGTAGTTCTAGCTTTGTTATAGTGATCCTTTGATGTTTTTAGGGCCTATCCTTGTTTCTAGTCTCCCTTTTGTGGGGTTAGGGTTGAGGGTTAATGGCTTCCTTCACTCATTCACAGTTGTGGTAGCTAAGATGGGTAAGATTTGTTGCAAGGTGTGCGCCTTTGGTCTCCTTGTGCTGTGCATGCGCAGTGCTTGGGTTTGTGACAAGGCTTAACTACCTCCTGTGGATTCATTAACTTTGGCGGTTGTATCGGGCATTAACATGTTGATCTTTTGGTGCAACGACAAACGTGTTTCCAACAATTGGTATCAGAGCCCGTGTCACAGGTTCGAACCCCTTGCTTGCATTGGGGGGGATTGTTGCAAGGTGTGCGCCCTTGGACTCCTTGTGTTGTGCATGCGCAACACTTGGTTCGTGACAAGGCTTAATCACCTCCTATAGATTCATTAACTCTGGCAGTTCTATCGGGCATTAATAGGTCGATCTTTTGGTGCAACGACAACCGTGTTTCCAATAAGATTGTTGTTGATGCTTGTCCTCCCTCACAGGGGAAGCTCTTGCCTTTGCCCTACACTTGGTCCTCCCTAGTTTTCATTTTTGGATAGGAGGTGGTTGAGGGTGAGGCTTATTTCATTGAGAAAGGCCTAATCTACCATTTCAGTCACTTTTGGCCAGACCTCCTTGAGATCCATAACTAACTTTCAAAGAATTAGTGACCTCTTATTGAAGCAAATTTGGAGATCTATCCCTTCACCAGGGACTTTTTCATTGTGGTCTTTGACTGTGCCTTTGACAAGGAAGATGTACTCAATGGGAGGGTTTGTATGTGGGGATATTCCATTGTGATTAAACCTTAGTTTCCTTAATTCAACCTTGCCACCAAATTCCTTAATATCATGCCTATTTGGGTTCAACTACCCAATCTCCTACTCCAATTTTGGCTTGATTCCTACTATGAAGCTATTGGTAACACATTGGGTTAGTTTCTAATGGTTGATCTATCTATTATGGTCTTCTCCCACAATACTTTTACTCACATCTTAGTGGATATTGACACCTCCAAGAAAATTCTATTAGATATTGTTTTATAGGTGGAGGATCATCCATGAGTTCAACTTCTTGACTATGAAGGCCTTCCTTTTTATTGTCATAGGTGTTTTTCCACTAGTCTCCTAGATTTGGATTGTTTGTGCACCAAGTGTAAGGCTAATATTATGGATTCTTAGTGGGGGATGCTCTTCCACACAATGTCATGGTTGATGACCCTAATGTTGTGTCTATGCTTCATAGTCTGAGTGATTCTTTTGAGTTGGTTGAGCAAGCTCCTCTCATGTCAACATCAAATGCTATAGAAGTTTTGCTTGATCATTATGAGTTAATTATGTAGGCTCCTTCTAGGATTGTGTAAGCTTTTATTGATTTGTTGACATCGAGTACCCCATTTGTGCCTAGGTAGGTTGCCTCCCTTTCGATAAGACAACCTTTCTCCACTCTTGCTAGCATAGAGCCTTCTGTTGTGGAGTTGGGTATGGGCTCTCTTCCTTTAACTTCCTACCCTATGGATGACAATGACAATGTCTCATAAACCATGGTGTAAAAGGGGAGGAAAGGTCCTAAAACTATTTTAAATCCCCAAAATTTGTTTCTTCATTAACAATTTAGGGGAGTGAAGGGAGCTAGAACTGGTTTAGGGACTATATAATTTGACTTTCTTTGATCATATGGAGTTGTTTGTTTGCAATGTTATCACAAATTTATTTTATCTAGCCTTCTTGTTTGGTTGCTTCTAGTGGGTTTCATGGTTGTCCAAGGGTTTGGGCCCTTTCAAAATTAAAAACTCGCTCCTATCTAGTTCACAACTCTAGTCAAATGTTTTTATCATTAATAAAAAATACAATCTAAGCTATTTAAATTGAATATCAATTGATAAAATCATAATAATACCAGATCTAGAATATTTTTTTTTTAAAAGTAATAAATTAAATTTTTTTATAAAATTATAAAAGTAATTTCTATTATAAATTAACTTAGAAATTATAAAGTGAATTCTAATTATTATAAAAGTAATTTTAATATTCCCCTGCTCATGGGGTTGCCCAGGTTCATTCAATTGATAAAACTAGAGCTGATGCATTCTGGGTCCTCCCAAGAGAAGGATGGCACAAAGTCAACTTTGATGGAGGATCACGTGGAAATCTGAGAAAATCAAGGGCTGGATGCATCATCAAAATGAAGTGATAGTAGGCCTAGTGGAAAAAAAACTACATGATGGCACAACTAATGAAGCTGAAATACAGTTGCATTACTAGGTGTCCAAATTTGTAGAAGGCTGAAAGTTAAGAAAGTTTGTCTAGAGGGGGACTCACTCATAATCATAAATGCACTGCGGAGAAAGGCAACACCAAGTTGGAAGTTAGACCGTTTCATATTACCAATTTGGAATTTGCTAAACAAACTAGAGGATTTCAAAATTGAGCATGTATTTAGGGAACCAAATGACATGGTAGATAGGCTGGTGAACATGGCAATAGACATGAAAGAAAATGATGTCTTTTTTGACACGGTGTACAATTGGAAAGATTTGATGTTGGAGTCATATCCTTTTAACATTGTGTGACATAAATATAAATAATGGAGAGATAAGTTAGAGGGGATGGAGCGTATGAACTCTGAGGAGGGACTGAAGCAAAGACAACAAGTAATGAAGATAATTATGAATCCCTTCCTAGTGATGGCTATGGAATTGATTATAAATACAACTCGGTTCGTGGTCAATTATATGGATACCACAATGTGTTTGAAGGACAACAGAAGGGAGATTGCCTCCATAGGGTAAATCATAGAGATGAGAATGAAGATGGTATTAAGGACTAAGGCAATAGTGGTTTTGCATTCTATAAAAATGATTTTGGGTGACTCTTTCATGTCCACTCCGCATAGGTACCGTGTCAATACCAACATCTCCTCCATGTTTGTAGCAATTTTGTTGGATGTGGGGGAAGAGAAGACTGTAATTCACTCAATGACTGCAGTAATAGTGAAGTTGAGGTGGAGATGTGGTTTGAAAAAAAATGTGGATGATGCTATGTTAGGTCAAGGTTTCCACCCAAACCATGAAAAATGGTTGCGCATCAATTCGGGGTACACTGGGCCTTGGGTGGATAATTTAGGTTGTTGGTCAAAATGACCAAGCTTGATGACATTAGGCAAAATGGGGCATAAAATTTTTAAAGGTCGTTATAGGATTTGCTCTGGTTTTAGAGGTGGACTGGTCATTCACAATAGAGGTATTGATCTCTGAGTCAGAGGATGGTGAGGAGGAAGACGGTGGTGGGGATGGCACTCCTTGAACCCATCGAGTATAATGCTATCATGGTGATGATGCCTGCATAACATTAGAATTTTTTTGCAGTATGTAGTTTAATGGGTGGTGGTTGAAGGTTTTTTGGAACTGTTTGGGGATTTTGCAATGTATCTCTTTTATGGGGAGATAGGTCAATGAAAGAAATAAATATAACTTAGAATGTATATAGGATGGCAATGTAACTGCATACAAAGATGTGCAAAATTTTGGAAAGATCATAGCATTGTAAATAGGCCCTCCTATGGAGCAGCCATAAAGAAATATAACAAGCTTTTTATTATTGCTTTCTATTTACAAGTATGGCTCCCTAAAACCATTTTCAACAATAAAAGAATTAATTTTAATATTATAAAATAAAATAAATTTAGTTAAAATTTTATTTACTTTTAATTGTTAGAATTAATTAATTTAGAATTGTATAATTTTATTAGAATAAAAGATTATTTTGATTAGAAAATTAATTTAATGGCACCAAGTAAATTATTTTAGTTAGAATTTTATTTATTTATAGTTATTTTAGAATTAATCTATTAAGTTTTTTTCAATTTAGTTAGAATAAAATATAATTTTTTTATCCATGAATTAGGCTTAAGGGAGCCATAACCCATAACAAAAAACAAAAAACAAAAAATTAAGTACATACCCTCTAAATAGGGGTGCATAAGGACAACATTCCGTCCATCTATGATAATCCCCTTAAGAACTATTATCCCTGTAATTATTGCCTACCAATCTTATCATGGAATGCAAAGTCATATTGCATTTCTCACTTCCTACTGATTTCTTTTTCAGTTTGACCAATGTTCATTGGTTGTGTTTGTCCCCCAATTTATCTGTGTGATGGATCCTCTCCAGAAGTATTGTCTTCCTTATATTCTTAATTACATGAATTACTGACATCTCGGTCTCTTGGGGCAAGTAATTGAGGAATCAACATCCTGTAATATTTCAACTGTTACTTCTTAAAGCTCTACATTTTTATTATTTTTATTCATCTTTGTATCTAAAGCTTTTTTGCTTCCCTCCACGAAAGGAGGAGATACCTGAGTGGTAGAAGATGTAGATCTATATTTTTGTCTGCCCATAGTCTGGAATGAGTCCATGTCATTTAGATGCTCTTGTGAAGACTCCTGTGCTTCAAGTAGACTACCAACAGTGTAGTGTTGAGGAGCAACATCTCTCCACCATGTGGTAGGCCGATCTGATTTAACTTTGGTGCTGGGGCAGATTGTTGCAGTGTGGCTAGTTTTGTAGCATCTTCTGCCCCTGAATGGCAAACCCTCATAATCCAAAGGTTAGATCCAGCAACAGCTTCAAACTTTTAACTTTTAAGAGGTCTTTTGAAGTGTCCAAGTCCACCAAAATGCCGGCCAAGGTTGTGTGCATGAAGTTAGTAGATTCATTATTTGTGGCCAAGAAATTTTGGAGTGAATCCCCAATGGCTTCGAAGCTTGAATCAACCCAGAAATGAAGTAGTAGGTTTAGTAGACACACCCAAATAGGCTTAATAGAAAAGGATTCCGTAGAGATATTAATGAAGGGTGCCATGGCTTTACCAGAAGCAGATGCCATCCCTAGACCCAAAAGGAAGCAAAGAATAGTTATTCGGTCTTCAATGCTGTCAAAAACCACAACAAAAAAGCCAACCGCACGGGTAAATTTCTAATTTTCCTTCAAATCAGGCTACCAGGTCTCAGTGATCTACTGATGAAGATCTGGAAGGCTGGCCATAAACGGCTAAACCTGCAAATCAATCCATTCTTTGCAAAGAACTCTTCATTTTCAACTATCTCTTTCTTAACATCCTTGCCTAAGGTAATTTCTAAGGGCTTACTAGAGCATGGAATGGGCTTTTCGCCTTCAAATCACCTAATTATTGATTTATTCACAGTTGTGGCCACTCCTCCAAAACCCTATGGGCCAGTCCGAAAATGAACACCCTGCATCTTGGAAGATTTATTTGCGTGAGGATAAACCCTCTCCCAGGGCCGCTCCCTGCATTTTCGCAGCCATATGGGAAGATTTGATCATTCCCACGCTATCAATGGGAGGAATTTCATCACCCAAACCCTTGAGCCTTCTCACATACGGAAAAGCCCTACATTCTGAAAGATTTGTCTCTGCCAGTGTATGATTTTTTTCTCCATCCCGCTCGGTCTCCAGATTGTGATGTTTCCTGACCGAAACCTTTGGAGGAGATCCATGGTTTCCAGAGCCACAAGCAAAATTCGGCCCTGCTCAGAAGATTTGGGAGGGGCAGAAGACACCATCTCTAACATACTACGGATAAGCACTTATCTTAGAATAAAATATAAAATTAGTTTAGTGGTTTTATGTAAATTAATAGTTTTAATTAATTAATTTATTTATAATTGCTAGAATTAATTTATTATAATTTTTAATTTAGTTAGAATAAAATAAATACAAATTTATTTAATTATTGTGTGTAATTTAATTTAATTAGATTTTTTTAACAATTATATGTTATCGTCGTGGTAAATATCTTGGTATCATTTTAAAAACTCTTCAAACCACTCGATAATAAAAAATACATTGTAAAAAATATTAGATGACCTTCAAAGAATTAAGATGAGATTGGAGGGGATTAGCCCATGTGGTCAAGTGAGCATGGATGCGATTATAGATCAAATGTGATCCAATATTATGGGGATGGTGACTTTTGATGAGGTTAGTATGCTAGTTATGAAAGAGATGATTAGATCTAATGTTCTCCTCGCTACATAGGGATAGGGAGGACACATGATTATTCAATTACTAGTTATGAAAGAGATGATTAGATCTACATGTTCTCCTCGCTACATAGGGATAGGGAGGACACATGATTATTCAATTACTAGGTGCATGTGTCCTCTTATGACACATTTAATTTATGTCAAATCTCTAGCTACGTAGAGTTATCTAAATAATGACTAGATGCCACTATATTTTTGTAGCAATTATTTACCAAGGTTCAGTTGAACCTTAACATTAATCATGTGGATATGCCTTGTCATCTTGGCCAAGGATGAGGGAGAGTGTATGAGAGAGATTTCACCCATTACCCAAGGTTGGTATTAGATCGTAGACATTTAGGTTGGTAGAGGGTTCATGCATTTGCACTTGGATTTGAAGTAGTGGTTGCCTCAGTTATTTAGGCTTCCTAAAGGGAAGCATTTGAGGCCATTATAGACAGTTATTGTACACTAGATATCTTCAAATAGAGTTAGGCAATAATTATAGAGATGCCTAATTATAGATCTTGCATCTAAGCAACCATCCTCTTCACAAACAGATTGAGTTGCATTTCTTGATGCATGTTTGCCATCTTTCGAGGATGTTGATATAGTGTTTGACTATGTTCAAATGTGCTTATTGGCATGTAGTCTCACATCTAACTTGTTGAGGGCTTACCTTGTGATAGGCTTACAAGTAGGCATTCATATTGATTATGTAGAGTCACACGTTAAGTAGACATTGGGTGGAAGAATAAAGTCATGCCCTAGTTGTGGGATATCTCATGAAATGGGTTCTAGGAGGTAAAAATCATTGAACACCTTCAAATGAAGGACCTTCATTCAAAGGTATAGGATATACCATGTGTTATCGGGGTTTGAATGAAGGTTAAGGGGTTTGAGTGAAGGTATTTTTAATGTCTTAAGCAAAAAAGTGCATAAAAAACACCTTTGATCAAAGGCACCTTTGAATGAAGGACCTTTAATTGAAGTTCCTTCATTAGAAGGCCTTTCATTTGAACCCTCTTATGTGGCCCTTCCTCCTTTTGGTCACCCACATTTCAACATAAAATGTTGACTTGAGGAAAGTTTTGGGGAATCACACAAAGTCACCATGACCCAAGATTTTTCTTGATCATAGCCCTCAGAGTAAGCTTTCCAAAAAGTATAATTCGTAATACTTTTTATTTAATTATTATAGTTAGTTTCTATTTTCTATTGAACATAGTTTTTTACAAAACATAATGGTCTATGTTCGATGCACATGGAAAAATAGAAAAAATGTAGCATTTAAAAAAAAATGACCACCCTTTATGTTTTTGATAATGGGTAACAAAATGGATTTTTTAAAGGGCTTAAACCCTTGTACAAGTAATAATAGAGCCCCCTAGCCCAACAAGAGACAACCCAACACAAGGCACAAAGAGACAACAACATTGAGAGTCCACCACCCAACCAATGAACCACTCAATAGAGCCTACATAGTTCATAAACTCATCGTAGCATCCCTCCCACCCTAGTTCTAGGATTGGGGATCTGAAACAAATTTTGGAGGACCTTTCCTCCTCTTTTGGACAACTATCCAAGAATCTAAGTCCTTCTCAACAACAATGCAGGTAGTTGATGGAAGAAATTCACCTTCACCAGAACAACAAGGAGCAATGAAGAAGTTGAAAGTATAGGAGAGACCCAAAAATATCTTTCTAAAGATGAGGCCGACCCACCAGGAGCATCCACCAATGCCAAAATAAGAGCATATATCATTGGAAAAATAGGAGCATCCACTGACCATGAATCAAAAGCAATCTGCCAAACCCTAAGAGGATTAGGCACATCAGTGTCAGACATAGCATGTTTATGTATGACTAAGGGGATGAGCTAAAATAGGACAAACATAAACTTAGGAGGATGAGAGACTGGAGGAGGGCCACTAATTGTGAGGTGATAAGGAAGGGCATCCTTCTACCAAGATGCCACACCATCAACCCTACACTTGGTGCGATGACACTTAGAGACCAAGTGACCAGTAAGAAAGCATCAACAAAAATAGAATGACAAACCCTTGTAATCCAACAGTTGAACCCAAAGACACCCCTCCACCTGCAAGACAATATTTACAAGAATATCCTTAGAGATATTGAGATCCACTAGTATGCGAGAAAAGGTCATGTTGAAGAAACATAAGGTAGATAAGTCAACCATTAGAAAGTATCCTAGCACAATACTGATAACCTCATAATAAGAATCTAAAAAAACTACAGAGGAAGATTAGGTATCTGCACCTAAATTGACATAGAATTTAGAAGCAAGGTTGAACATAGGGAATAATATTTTAGCATGAGAGAATGTTGCCCTCACATCCAAACCTAATTGTAGAGCACTATATCTCAATCTTTGGTGGAGTTAAAAATGATAATGAAGAACCCTATAGCACAAGCATAAATCTCTAGTTTACCATCAACATGGGTTGCCAAGATTTTGAGAGCCACTTGTGGATCTTAGGAAGACCTAGCCAAAATCAATTAAAACAACCAATCAAACCCTTTTTTGTAAAGAATTCATCTTTGACAACCTCCACCCCAAAGGACACAACATGAGAGGTAAAAGTGTAGTGATGGGACATAAGCCTCCCCCATGATGATCACCACCTTGCAAGACGCAGTAGGCAACATAGAACCAACAATCACAATTACAAACGAAAAGGGGATAGTGTCATCTCGTGACCCAAACAAACCATCAACACCCAAAAGATCCTGAATAGATTGTGTGACTTAAACAGGGCAAGATTCCCCCATTCATATAGAGTGCAAAGGTAGGGAAGAAGCCCTAGCTAAGAGAACCCCGAACGCCCACACTGTTAAAGCACAAGGGCAAAGAAAAAACCCTAGCCATCACCATCGAAACCTACATAGGAATGTTAACGTTAATATCTAAATCCACGTCATTGTTCCCACTAAGCACTCTAGAGGGGAGATAAAGAGTGGAAGCCAAGGGGAAGACTAATAGCAAATTGAGATGAAGGGCATAGGAGTTGTAATTACCTAGGAGCACCATAGAACATAACCACCCTCCATATTGATGTCCTTATTTTAATAAAAAATTAATTTGGATATATACAAAAAAGTTATGTTGGATAAGAAAGTATTACTCTAAATTATAATTAATCTCAGTTGAAACTTAATAATAAATAAAATATACAACAAAAAATATGCATGCCCTAGATATTAGTGTTAATGAACTTTATTTAAGAAATTGTGATTTTTTTTTCTAAAAAAAGTTATGTAGGATGGAAAAATATCACTCATAAAAAATACTATAAAGTGTAACAAACAAGTTTTTAACAAATGTTTAAAAAAAAATGGGGTGGCAAAAGGTAATCCTAGAGATACTGGTAGTGGGGGAGTGCTAAGAGATAATCTTGGCAGGTTCATAGTGGTAGTGGAACTCCCTCTGGGTACATAGACTAACTGTTATGCCGAAGCTATGGCTGCCTATCACTCTATTGCTCTGGCGCATGCTAAGGGTCATAGAAAAGTCTAAGTGGAGGATGACTCTAACAACATCATCAACTGTCTTAAGAGCACCATTAAACTAAGTTGGTCTATTGCGACCCTAATTGAATATGCTATCATGTTGTTGGGAACCTTTGAAGCAAACCACATATCTCACATTTACCGTGAGGGGAACAAGGTGGCGGATGTTTTTGCCAACCTAGGGGTTAAAAACCATTCTAAGCTCATATGGGAGGAGATTAATTTAATCTTGAGCATTGTTAAAGAGTTGATTTATAATGATCGTTCCCATGGTATGAAACTCGAGATTCTTTGAGGAGATCATCATGATCTCAAAGGGTTCACAGGCCTCTTCAATCTAGATTATTCGTCACACATGGATTACGGGTTGGAAAAACAAGTTTGTTTTGCTTTTTCTCATTCTCACCTTCGCTTCTATCTGCAGAGAGTGTGGTTTCTTCAAGAGTCTAAATTCCAACATGAGGCGAGATAGGAACAGGGTTGAACCATTGTCATGCGAGGGGATTAGGTAGAAGAAAAAGGTCTAGAGTATCTTGGAGGTTGGAGGGTTCACTCCGTTTATGGAAAATCTCCATGGAGCCGACCCTAATGTGACTGCTTTGTTCGTCAAAGGTTACAAGAACAAGAAGGTTATGGCATATGGGTGGGAATTAGCAATAATTGATGAGCTTATTACCATGGTGATAGGCCTTTCCACCAGAGGGAAGAAATTCTTCTGCGAGAAGAAACAAAGTGAGGAAGCCCTAAACAACTTCTTCAAAGGCAACGAAAGGGACAGGTTGGTTAAGTTTTAGACGGGAGGGTATAATTGTCTATCCATCAAACCCATCTGGCAAAAGGTGGCTGAAGTAATTAAGAGATATGTTACTCTAGATGGGAGGTACATGGCTATCTATAGTTACCACTTCAACTTGCTCAATCATTTCCGCCATGGTATGTTGGTTTCTTTCTCCTTCTACCCGCTTTCGTCTCTGGAGTTTGGTATAAAAGAAAATAGCAAAAACCCTAAGCTCCCGATTCTGTATGAAAGCCTCATTTTACTTATTATGGAGCACATGAAGAGTAACACTCCCAAAAAAGGGCTTAAACAAAAACACAGTGTTGAGAAAAAGGGATGTGTGGTGTTGAGTGAAGAGGAGACTGATTCTGAGGACGAGGAGTGGAATATGGAAGATGAAGAGGAGGATAGTGAGGCAGAGTCCTCTAGAAAGAGGAGAAAAACTCAGAAGAGGGAAGTAAACATCTCTTGGTCTGAAGGGTTTAATACAAGTGATGACTCTGACACCTCTGTCAAGGAGATTATAGACAAGAAGGCTATGTCTCTGAAGAGGAAAATCCCCACTCCTGCAAAGAAAGGCAAAAAACCCATGGAGAAAGAAATTGTAGATGAGGGAATTGTTTAGGGTGTTGGTTGTGCTTCTCTGAAACAGGGGACCAAGCCGAAGCAGGGGAATAGGGATAAGCCGTCTGAGAAGGTTTATGAAAGGGCAGGGGAAACTCAGGGCAAGACTATGCATATTCCTGACCCTTGTGTAGGCCTCAAATTTCCTAAGATCAATGATCCTTTAAGCAACCTTCCTGAGGATTTTGATGACTTGTTGGTTCAGGAGAGAAACAAAAATCATGTCGAGGAGGTGTTCGAACTGGTTAAGAATGCTGTTAATTCACAACATAAAATGCCTAAGTGGTTCTTCCTAGAAATTAATAGAATCAATATCAAGCTCTAGCTGATGCAGGAAAGCTTGGGGAGAGGTAACAACACTACTGTTGAGTAGGACACCTTAATATTCAAAAACTGGGAGGCTATTCCTAAAATGGAGGAAATGGACTGTGAACTGAACAGGATGAGAGAAGAATTTAACACTAGGGTCCTATACCTAGAGGAGAAAATCATATAGGTGAACAACTTAGAAAAAATCATGAACATCAACAAACTTACCTTTTAGAATAGCCTCAACGGGATGAGAGTGCTGACCGAGAAGCTGAAGGAGCTTAGAAAAGAGCAGTTCAAGGATTTCAATGCTAAGGACATCATGAATGTTGAAGAACTGGGTATTCAGGATAAGAGTGAGGGAACTAAAAAGACTGGTAAATAGGTGGCTACTGGGGACATTGGTGGACCTTCGACCCGCACTAGGGGGAGAAACAAAAAGCAATTTGAAGTTCAAAATAAAGAGTTCATGGGCTTTGCCAAAATGCATGAGGCATTTTACGAATAGGAATTAGAAGCAGCTGAGACTCTCAAGAAGATGAACTAGTATAGTTTTGTTTGTTCTCTTTTTTGGCTACTCTCTCTATGCTTTAGTTGTTTTGGTAGCTTATAGTTGGCTGTCGGTTGGCTTACTGCTTTTTGTTTGCTTTCGTTTGTAAAGGGTTTTGGGGTCCCCTTTCAAAACCTGTTTAACAATATTAATAAAAAACAAATGTTTAAAAAATAAGATTAATTATTTTTTAAATTAAAAAAATATATTTAGAATCTACATATGAAATCTCAAAAATTTCTAGTTCACATCATCTTAAAATTCTTAATAGTTTGCTTGCTATAAGTGACAAAAAGTAAGATTTTTGTTTAAAATGTTGATTTGAATGCTAAAAAGTGGGACGCACCTTTATGCTTCTACCCCATTATCAACACAAATTGTACGACCCACCCTAGACATCCTTGCTTGGAGATGTGGTTAGCATTAAAGATCTTTAATAACATTTGGTGCTCATGATGTTTTGAGTCTATTCATCACGATGCTTCTAGTTCTTGTGGTTAGGGTGTCTCTGACTACACTAAAAGGTCTTGAGTCTGTCTAGGGCCCATTACGTGGAGTATAAGCCCTTACTTCACTAGACCCTTTATGGGGAATTTATCTTAGCCAAAAATAACATATCCTAAAAGAAGAAAGAGGCTAGATGAGAAATCTCTATGGTAAAATTTTAGAAGTATAAGAGAGAAGATTGTAAAGCAAAAATAACTACAAGAAAAAGTTTCTATAGTGTCCTTATCACTTTGACTTGTATAGCCCTCAAATATACCTTTGATGCTTCACTTCTTAGAATACAAGGGGGTAATCTTGTCGAATGCTGTGTTTGGTGAACTATAGAGGGGGCTTAAGAAGAGAGGTGAAACTTACAAAGAAAAGTCATAGATATCAACGAGCACATGCTTGTTACAATATCTTGTAACATCCCTCATTTTTAGTTTCTTTTAAGTCTGATATTCTAATTTTGTGAAAAATTAGATAAACTCTATTAACTTATGTTAAATGTATAGTATTGATTTAACGCATTTTATGTATAATGTGTGATTCCAATACCACAATTAACTAGTAAAGGTGATTATATGATTATATTGTTCCTAACAATACTACTAAAGTATGTGTGGCAAGATTGTATTGTGCAACAATTACAAGTATTGAGGAAGGTGAAATAGGCCCTGGTGTTGAAGTATTCCGAGATAATCTATTTGTGTGGGTAATTGATAATTAAAATAGATTAAAATAATTAATTAAAAGGAAATAGATAAATATTGATGTTTAATTATTTATTTGGTGATTGAAAATTTAATAATGAATAATAATAAATAATTGTGGTGATGAATTATTTATTAATACATATATTTGTATTTATTAATTATTTGGCTAAGAGGGGTAATTATTTATTTCACAACTGGGAAAAGAAAATCTAAAATTAAATGATTTGGCAAATCTAATTTTTAAATTATTTTAATTTAAATTAAATGATTGTGCAAGTTTATATTTCTAAATTAGAAATAAATAATTATATTTATTTCATAGCTGGAAAAAGAAGATAATATAAAGATTTTATATCTTTAGTTGTAAATAGAAAAACAATATTTAATTTCTAATATTTTATTATTAGGAATGTGCACAATAGAAAAAGATTATTTAATTGTTTGGAATAAAAGTATTTAAAAAAAATTATATTCTTATCTTAGAGATTTCATGAGATAAGATAGAGAAAAGAAAAGGAAGAGTCATTTAAAAGAAAATAATTAATTTTATTTTGGATTCTTTTAGCTATCATTTTTTTTGGTAAGAAGAAGAAGAAGAAGAAAGATTATTGAAGCTTCACGATTTGCAAGAGATTTCCATGAAGAATTGTTATTGAGTGTGGATTATTTTCAAATGCATCTTCATTGATTGTCAAATTACTACAAGGATTGAGGTAGGATCCTTAACATGGAAGGCTATAATAAATATTTACTGTTACTAAATTATGTTCACACCTAATTTAGTTAGGCCTGAGTTGCAGTTGTCACAAAAGGAATAAAAAAAAACTTTTAAGTGTAATGATCAATCAATTGAATGTATGATATCTTGGCAAGAGAACATCAAAGATCATTTGTCAGGATAATTGACAGTCCAATCAGAACTGTCAAACCATCCTGACAAGTGAAGTTATCTGATGACAAGAGATCATACAGTCAATGAATGATAGGAGATATCTAACTGGTTTTATCTTTCAATTATGATATGATCAAATTATTCAAATGTCACATTTCAATGTGAAAGAAAGGTATTTATAAAGCTGTCATTTCATATCATGTTTTAAACATATGTTTCATATCAATTTTAGTTATTCTATCCTATGCATTTGATTCAAAAAAAGTAAACATACATAAATCATTTGCATAAGGTAAAGTAACTGATCATATTTAAAGAAGTGTTTAAATGTGTCCCACACAAGCCGTGGGAGTGACTTAATTGAGCAATGCAAACATTGTGCAAGCTATACATTTGTGGAAAAAGGGAAAGAAAAGAACATATGAGGAAAATGGATATCCATCATTGCCTTTTTGGAGGTTGATCTTCCTGATTGGTAGTTGATCTTCATGTCTTCATTTTTTAGCTCCTGATCATGACAATGTACCTACAAAATTGGAGAAAGCCCTGTTAGAAGCTTCGGATATGCAGATTCATCATATGCTTTATCAACAGACATATAAAGCTTGCACAACATCATGCATCTTATGTGATTGGATAAAATCAAACATGTGTTATAAATTTGATCATCATGAAAAAGATCAATCAACTTCAAGAGGTATGTTTTTATGCTAACTTGTTTGTTCACTGTGTAGGTATAGGAAAAGTAATGTTGCTCATTTGAAGACATTTAAAGCATGTGGATAAAATGTGGCTCCCACAAGGGTAGAGTGCAACATGCTTCCTTCTTATTCATTTGAGAAGGATATCAGATTGCAACAGACATAATGCACTATTTAAGAGATACTATGCATTAGAACAATCAACATTGCAAATGGAGTAAAGTCATCATAAGAGAGGTGAAGTGAGCAGTTGCTCCTATAAACTATGTCCACCTCAGAAAATAGCTTGTCAAAACCAGATCATTTTCAAAATGTTTCATCACATGCTACAGGATGAGGAGTGATTCTAGTCAAGAGTTGTCAATATGCAAAGGATAGGAGTACAATCATAAAAAGGTATTTTTCCATCTTTTTGATTGAAATATGAATTGCTGTTCAGGTATACCTCATAGATAGAACAGTTGAATAATGAGACAACATATATGCCACATCATGTGTGAATCCATTTAGAACGGCAATGTAAAGGGAGACAAAACAATATTAGATAAGGGAAGTATATTAGATTCAGTAATCTTGATCTAAAAACAGTCATAACACCAATAAAGATCAGTTATCATATGGAACGACCATATAAAATATAACAAATGCCTCATTCAGATGGAGTTATGACAACTTTCAAAGAAGATTACATGAAGATAACAAAGTCTAACCCCTAGAGAGTTCAACATATAAATCAAGACCAGTCCCTATGACTGTCATACAAGAAAGACAAAGGAATTAATAAGTGATAGTCATATCACAAATGCATAATGACAGCCATAAAGGACTAAAAGGACAGTTACCATTGACAAGAGGAAGTATACTGTGGTATTGTGAAGCTTTCATCATGCTATAGCAACAAGGAAATAGTTAGCATAGGAGTTAACTTTGAAAGAATGGAATAGCATAAGAGAAAAGTATAGTTATAGATATAGTCATACAAAAGGCATGTGAAACAACCATATAGGAATAATGAACAACAATGAAGTTACAGTCATAGCTACAGGAGTGTTGGCATTTCAATTCGCACCTCTGGTATGCGATTTGGAAACGGACAACTATGCACAGATAAACTACTCTCCTATTGGAAGGGGGAGTTCCCTTTCTTGCTGATGTTTGCTAAAAAGATAACTTGAATGAAGCTTCGCCTATCTTCTTTTTGATTCTCAGCTGCGAGCACAAGGTTATAAAACTCTAAACGCTGCAGAAGAGGTTTTTTCCTTTTTATAAAACTTCTACTACAACTAGCATAGACTAATGACACTTTCAATCTCCTGAGTAAATTCAGAGCAAAGGAGGTTGAAAGTGAACAAGGAATGATTGTTAACACAAAAACTCAAGCAGTTTTCCTCCAGATTTATACCACAAGACTAAAAGTACTTTAATGATGAAAGTTGAAAATGAAAGCTACAGAAGCTACACATCTGACGATGATAACTTAATGAATCAATATAGAATATCAAAGCAAACTAGGCATGAGACTTCTATTCAATATCACAAAGTTTAATACAACTCCAGGACAGCAATACTGCAGCAAAAGGTAGGCATACAATAAGGGATCAAACACTGGAGAACAATGAACACAAAGTGAACAAACACCTAGAATAACAATGTTTGCAGGCTAGAATAGGCACAGCAAATTTGCTATCACAAAAGTCATTACAAACAATGGGCAAGGATGCCCTTATTTATACTAAAATCAAAGGAGTAGGGAACCCTAAAATCTCCTTGATTAACCCTAACTTGCCAACTCACAAGCTTTATTACTATTCTAAGACAAAGATACAATAAACAAATGCTTTAAAGCAAAGAAGATTCCAACTATCACAAGGTGATTTCTTTCTAAATATAGAATGGATGAGCTTAGGATGAAAGCACATGCTTTGAAACAAAAAGTGTCTGATTTAAAGCTGCTTTCTTTTGAAATGCATCCTCATCAACATTCCTGCTTTATTAGTGATGTCATCCACTGGTATCTTCTAAAAAGTAGATTTTGACTGAAAAAGCTGGCACATGGGTTTTGTAGGCAACTCTGTTTCGAAGCAACCCAGATTGTCAGATTTTGAAAAAGCGGAGATTTTCTTAAAAAAGCAGGAAAAAAATAGTTTCCTGAAAAAAGCACAACTCCCAATCTTCAAGAGGATAATAATTTGGATGGACCCATCTCGACGAAAACTGAAAAAGCTCTGGTCGGATTTCTGAAAAATGATCCCCTTGAAACAAGGACCCTGAAAAAGCAAGCCTTTCCTCTTCCTCAACCCGAATCTATGAAGAATGCTGAAAAAACACCTGGTTTGGGTCTTCAAGTCTTCGTTGAAAGAAAAATAAAATCTTTCCTCTGGATGCAACCTGCAAAAGACAATGAAATAAAGAAGCCAAAAGCTTGTCTTTATAAATCTTTTGGTTGAAAAAACAGCTTTATTTGTGTGAGAAGAAAACTTCACCCTCATCCATGAAGAAAGCATCTTTTAAAGCATAAATCCAAGTGGATGTTTTCGAATAGGAAGAATCCCTATTTTGTAGGAGCCTATGGCTTCATGTGCAAGATGACTAAAAATATCTTCTTTGATGATGTCATCGAACACGCGAGTTGAAAGAAGTGCTAACAAAATTTTCTTCATTTTCGACACTTCAACACTCGTTTTGACTTAAATATGGCCTGTCTTCGACTTCAACAAGGCGGAAAAATGTCATCATTGATTGAAAAAGTTGACTGATCCTGACATTTTGGAGATTGATCAACTGAGATTCCATCCCCTGCCTCCATTCGACGATCTGACATCGTTTGACCAAGTTTGACCTCCCGAAAACTGCCAACAGGCGAAGATTGGTAACAAAGCATGTCGGAAAACACTGAAAACATGAAAATATTCTAACACTGCTCAAGTTGGGTGCCCCAAGCCTCATGGGGCGCCTGATTTCCCAACACTTAGCCATTTTTTAGTTTTTCCAACCTTTTCAATTTCTTGGTTTGCGTGAGCGTTCCGAAGGCACAGGACCCCTGTTTGGCTGTCGATTTCTATCAAATGGGATGAAAATGAGTCTGATTATTTGGAAAATATGCAAGCTTGATGAAAACTGAGCTGATTGTACCTTCTATTTGCCTCGAAAAACATGCCAAACTAATCAATTCTGACCCGGATAGGGCTGACGGAAGGAGATTCACATTTTTCAAGAAAAACTTCAAAAATAAACTAACTCTGATGAGTTTGGGCGCCCCAAGCCTCCTGGGGCGCCTATCTTTCCATGCCTTAGAATTTTTTTTGAATTTTTCAATTTCTGCTGCAAATCTTGAATTTCACCAAAATTCGAAGGTCCTGCGTGACGTATATTTCAAAATATATTTAAGTATATGTTTAGATATTGAATTTCCTATACTTTAAATATTTTGAAATATACTTTCAGGATGTTTGAGATAGGTCTCAGATCCATGGGATTTGACATGCAAATTCTAGATTCTTGAGGATCCACCAGATTTCAGACTTAGTCAAATTTTCAGGATTTCAGGACATCAGACTTAGCCAATTTCAGGATTCCACGGACAGGCATCAGGATGAAGGTAGATTGGATAGCCTGAGCATATCTGAGATGAATCTCTTGCTTTTATGGGCCTTTTGACTGAGTTTAACCAAGTTTGACCAGCCGGGAACGAGCTGACGGAAGCATTTTTGACGTTTCTCAAAAAATGTGAAAAAAAACTAACACATGAGAGGATGGGCACCCCAAGCCACCTGGGGCACTTAGTTTCACCAGACTTAGTCAAATTTATGATTTTCCAACATTTCATTTCACCTTGGATCCATCTTGCATCGTTTTGCGTGCATCGTCGAGTCGACAGCCGTTTGTCAGTTTTGCGTCGTTGAAACAACGTTGGAAACTCGTCGAAGAGTTCTGGCAGGTGAACTTTTTTGTGTTGATGACTTTCGAGCTCATGCTTCACCTTTTGAAAAAGCAGAAATGACCCAGTAGAGAAAACTTGGTCATTTGAAGATTTCATTTGAACCGTGCCGATCGTGGAGCAAAATCAACCAATGAGAATCGAGCGCGACACCTGATTTGGAGATTCTATTTTTAGAAAGTTTTGCCAACATCCATATCTCAAGAAACCTAGAAAACCTAACTCGACGTCTATTTTTAGAAATTTTGCTTTTTTGACTTTTTGACGAAAAATTTTCTAGACTTGTTTCAAAATGCCTTAATGAAGCAAAAAATTTGGTTGGGTACAACAAAGAGAAAGATCAATTTCTCAATGATCATGCCTTATAGAAGGATAAGAAAGATAGAGCTACAGGAATGTATCACCACATCAAATGTATCAGATGCAAAAAGAAGAATAGTTTCCATGAGATACAACTGCTTTCATATATCATATACAAAAGGAGAAATAAACAAGAACGAGGGGTTCTTTATGTTTTACTTTTTGCATATTCAAATGGAGAAGACCAGTTTTGTCACCTGAATGCTTACATAATGTGACATTTTTTGAAACCCTTATCATCTTTTTGCATATTGAAATTACAGTCAAAGAAGTGAAAAAGGAAGCCAATACAGAGTAACCCATATGGGGTTTTTACATAAAAATGTAGATACAAAAAAGAGTTATAGACTATGACCAAGATGGAGTTCTTCTTTCAAAGAAACAAACCCATATCATTTTTTGATAACCCCTGTGGTTTTCTTCATTTTTATAGTGGATTCTTCTTCTTTCATAAGTTATAGATGCAAAGGAGGTATAACACATGGTGTTTTTGTCAAAACCCTCATCATTTAAAAAAAACCCTAGATGTATTAATGCCTGAAAAAGAAGACGATATACAAAAGAAGATACAGAAATATACAGCATTGACAGAAAAAGGCCATTCCTTCAAGGAAAATAAAAAAACCCATAATACATTTTTGAAACCCCTTGTATTTTCTTTTATTCTACAAAAAAGGGTCAAAAGAAAGGAATATACAACAAGGCCGTAGCCAAGAAAAGTCTCTCCTTCAAGAAAAAAGAAGACCCACTTCATTTTCTTTAAAACCCATATTAGTAATAAAAGACACAGTGAAAGAAATTCAAGTGGTGAAAGTCGAATAGAAGACTCACCTTATATTCTTGCAGAGGAGAAGCCACAGGCCGCGGGCCTTGTCTCTTTTGAAACCTCTTTTTAATGCATGGAGATATTCAACAAATGAAAAATGCAGAGAGACAAGGAAGTCATTGTAAGAAAGTATAATGAAGGACTCATATAATACTCATAAACGATCATATGGCCATGGCTAGGATGAAAACACAGTCATAGAAAATCAAAGAAATGGCTTGGTTCATTACACAAAGGAACTCACCTTCTTTCTTTTGCTAGAAATACAGGAGAAGTCGATCGAGAAGACTCAGAAATTGTAGAGAGAAATGAAAACCATCAAACCCTAGCCATCGGCGCATGAAGTTGCAAAGGGAGAGTTCAAGCAAAATGAAAAGATCAAAATGACAAAGTTTAGGGTTCACAAGTTCTTTTGGTCGATGGGTTTCTCTCACCAAGTTTTCTTTTTGACTTTAAAAAATGAAAATCATTTACCTTATCCAAGCCGTGGTCAAGACTTTTAGTCTTGTAAGACCTAATGATTATGCACAGGGGGCCTGTGAGTTCAAATTCTTCATTACCTTTTATTTCTTTTCCTTTGCAAAGTCAAAAGATAATCATATCAAGGTGAGGTATTATAATGGTCGACTACATGGAGTAATAAGGCAAATATGGATAATGCATTGTGAAGTCAAATGAATGCAATAAGAGGTCAAAGGTGGTATTGATGAGATGATGCATGGTGATGGAGTGATAAGGTGATTTATCTTATACCTTATATTGCATATATGATGCAAAATTTTTGTTCTTTTGCAAGAAGGCATAAAAATCATATAATGCAAAAAGTCATGTAAAGTGTAAATGCATTTGATAATGCATAATGTATTTTTGCATGTAATGACCTAAGTAATTGCATGGGAGGCATAAGGAGAGAATATTATTTATTTTTCATCCATGATGACCTAATTCTTTTTGGCATCATTGTCAATGAAATCATGCAAATTATGTAAATGTAAAAGGAGAGATAAGGTGTTCTTTTTCTTTTTCTTCCATTCTTGCATGATTTTACAACTATAAATAAATGCAAACAATTAATAAAGTAATATTTTATAGATTACTTTATTATTTTGTCACAAGTTGTAAAATCAAGGAGATTAGACAAATTGAAACTCATAATAGAGTAATCATGCAAATAGTTACTTTATTCCTTGTCCACATTATCAACACATGCAAAATCATGCAAAATGAAGGAGTTGAGTTAACTGAAGACTTTGAGGTCTTTTTGCATGGTTTGGAGGACAAATTGGAGAGTTTTGGTCAACTCTTGGGTCAAACACATAGAGAGAAGCAATTTTGAGCTATTTTTGCTCATTTTGGGGTAGTTTTGACCCTTATTTTTAGGGATTTCATGTTTGCTCGTGGATCAAATTAGATAGCTTATTTTTAGAGGCAATTGACTACAATTGATTTTTCTAGGCCTCTTGGAGAGAGCGAACTATATATTGTAAGAAAAATTTAGGTTTTTCAAGTTCTTGCATTCTTTTCTCTTACACATTTCTAAGAGACAGAGTTTGTTTGTAACTCATTTTTCTAGTTCTTGCCTTTTTGCTCTTTACACTTTGAGAGAGAAAGTGGTTTTGTAACTCATTTATTTGGAGATTTATAGAGATTATAATAGGTTACAGGTTCTATACTTTGTTTTATGCAATTATTTTCCTTTATTTTTTAGCTTGATCAAGTATCTACCTTTCCATTAATGCAACTTTTATGAGTGATTTGATGAGATTTTATTGTGTTTTACATCAGAACCTTTAAAATCATTGTCTCATTTGTACTTGCATGTGTTAGATAGCATTGAAAATCATAGGTCTTAGTTTGTGCAAATTGGAGAGTTTTCCTGTTATGTTGTGAAAAACCCTTTTTCCTTCAAATAGAAATATTTTCTAGCCTTCCTTAGAAACATTTTTGTGATCAATTTTCTGAAAGTGGTTTGTGTGGATAGATTTTCTAAGATCTATTGTGATTTAGATTGCCAAGTTTTCATCATTTTCAGGTGCATCACTTTACTTTTACAATTTTTATTGCTTTTAGAAAGATCTTTTTTACCCTTTTCCACATCAAAGTCAAATCCAATTGAATCTCTTAAGGGAACCAGCCCATAATCTGGAGGTTCAAGCTCGCCATAGGTCACCCACAGCCTAAGTTTGATCCCATGTTACACAGGATTGCTGATCTTCACGGCTCTGCATAACGGGTGCAATCCTGCTCGTCAACATTTACCTTGGCTAATCAATGAATCCTAGATATTTGATGATTTGTTATTGATCATAATATATTTTAAAAATAAAAATAAATAATAGAGAAATCTAAAGCTGTTATGTTAGAAAAAGTAACCTTGGGGGATTTTTCCTATTAAGGTTTAGCTCCTAGGTCTTGTTTATGCATTTAGAGCATTTTTCATGATAATTTGACATCCTGACTGAAGTTTTATGGCAAATAGGACTCAGGGGATGCGCCCTAGTCTTGCCCTATTTTAGGTCAGGACCAATTTTGAAGTGTCAGTTTATGATCGTTATTTAGGTCCTATGCCAACATGGTAAGTTTCAATTACGAAATTCTTAGCGGGAATGTTTGTAGTTGCATATATAAGCATGATTAGTGATTCATTTGTAAACTAGATGGCAATTGTGAACTTTATGCATTCTTGTGATTAGAGCATTCAAAATATTCATTGTGTTTTAGATCAGAGCATTGTTATTGTGTTTGTGTTTGCATATTTGGCATCCATCTCCTCATGGCATGAAGAGCATCTTCCTTCCATGAGATCTTCACTACAAGGTGATATCATTTATGTTTTCAATCATTTATCATTTGGATTTTGCGTCTATCCCTCCAGGATATGCACTCTTTATCTAACAACAGTGTTTAGAAGACTTGAATGTCTCTCCGAGGCTTGACTAAGGCAAGCCTCCAAACACCACAACCCCCAACCCATTTTTTCATGATTGCAGGTTACAGGTTGCAGGAGAAGAAAAAGTGGAGTTGCAGGAGAGCAGTGCGGACTATCAGAATTGTAGATTAGAAGAGAAAATAGGGACCTGGACTCAGGTGCCCGCTCATTAGTCCTCCAGATCTCGCAACTAAAGAATCTCTAGAACAACATGAATAGGTTTTAGACAAGATTCCCAGATCTTGACAAAAATGGTGGCACTAGACTACTTAGGTGCCTGCTCATTAGTCCCCGACTTTTCCATTTTTTGAACTTCAAAATTTGGTAAGCATTTGATTGTCATTTGATATCTCTGTGTGCGAGCATTTTCTGTAATTTGTTCATTTGCTTCTAAATTTGTATAATTAGGGTTTTGAGCATAAGTGGACTTAATTGAACAACAAAATCACACAATTCCAATCTTCCCCTATGTTCTGAGTGACTAAAGGCCTGTAATAGACTCCCTACTCAACTGAAGTCCTTGAATGTTTAGTGGAGAAAGGAGGATTTACATAAACCATCAAAATCAACCCTAAACTAAAATCCTCTTCATTTTTCCTATTAAACAAAAGCAAAACAATTAGATTTCGAATTGTTCAAACTAGAAGAAACTAGTTGTAGATTGAAAGCTAGGGTTGAAAACCTAGTGAAATTTAGAAGAATCATGCGATTTATGAAATTAAAACATAGATATAATTTTGGATTGAACATATATGTTAGGAAGAATCAAAATATTTTTTTCATGATTTATCTTCTATTATTAAAACTCTATTTCAAAATGAGTTTTTAGAAGTCATAAGCAGTGTAATTATGTCGACGAGAAAATTAGTCCGTTGCATCTTTAATAAATTGGATTTTTTCAAAAAAATTATTTAAGATGTGTGACTAAGTTTAATAAATCCTCACAAGAATTCATCTGAACCTAGTTTCTCAAATTTTTGGTATGTATAAATTAGTGACTGTTTATCTATGTTGTTGTTTTGAAGACTACGATTTTACATGTGATTCTATAATTTTTAGAAAATTATATTAAAGGTAATTATTGTTAAAATATTTATGAAATTTGTATATCTCTATGTTACCTTTCTAATGCATTTTAAAAGTTTGAAACATATTATGTTTTAAGAAAGTTATAGCTTTTTCAATGGAAGCTACTTTTATGTAATTTATATACAAATTGCTAGCATGAAAGAAATGATTGATGTATGTGATCTTCCAACATGGTTTGGTGAGTTTCTATTTTTGTTTAGTATGTTGAATTTTGTTTTATGTTGATATTATTTATGAGACTGTGAACATGAATGTTTATACCCAAGTTTTGATCTTGTTCTTGAGAGTCCTCTAATGGATTTGTGTATGACACTTTTGATGTCATGATTGGAACTTTTAACTTCCAATGTTATTTTGTATGATTTTCCAACTTAATTTGGGTAGAGATAATCCCTTTATTGGGATAGTGTTACTATATTTTACACTCTTGAATTAGGTGTTGTACCTATTAAGTTATGAGGTTTTGTGCGTGTAAGCATAAGTTGAATTGTTTGATGTGCTTCACTACACCTAATGGTCTTGATTTAGACTATGTATATCTTGGTTATCATGTAAGTACCATGCTTAGTATGGATTGAGAGAATGTTGATGTTGTGTGGGTGATTCCAGCTTACATCATTTTCTCTAATCCTTTTCTTAACATATTTGAAGACCTTCTCCCATTAAGTAAGACTATAAGAGATTAGCAGATGCTCTTCTCACCATAAACACATCACATATGTTCTAGTGCTCTGGATGGGAAAAGGGTTTCATATGCTATGCAGATGCACTAATTATTTTCTCCATTTTATTACCAGAGCTAGGAGATCTCTGACTAAGACCTCTGACCCAACTTGGTATAACATATCACTAGATGGTGATCCACCAGATGACCAGATGCTCTATGTTTACTATATGGTTAGATTACTTATATGATATTTGGTACATATGTACTTTATTTATGAGAGATGCGTGTCTTAATGTGGTATGGGAATTTAAGGCAGATGCCTTGGTCGTGATCTTTGAAGTAGTGTTCTAATTGAACTTTAAGGTAGATGCCTTAGTTGTGATATTTTAACTTATGCTCTTATATTTGAATTTTGAGGTAGAGGCCTTGGTTGGGATTGTGTGTTGTATTTTTGATTGTATGATGTGCTTGTATTTTATTTTAGTTCTATGTACTTTCTTTTTGTGTTTGCTTTATGTGTGTGACATGTATTTGAGTTGTGAATGTTTAAATTATATGTTGTTGCATTCTATTCTCTATATTTGTGTGTGTGTTTGAATATTTGAATTGTTGTTTTATGTGTGTCCGGATACTTGTGTTGTGCTAAGGTTAGGATGCATGTAGTTCTACCTTAGGCATGTGTTTTTAATAATACATATAGCATCACATAAACAAAGATTTTGTAGTATGAGATGCAAATAGCTGCATTCATGTGGATGTTGTATATGGTCTTGAATGTATAGTTCTAAGTCAAACCTTGTTGGTTTGAAAATACTTGTGGTTACTATTTAGAGTCATATTTGACTTGTTCATGTCTTTGCATTTATATATGTATTAAATGCTAGAAAGGATGTATTGATGTGCATTGAGAAATCTATTTTCGTTTATTTGAAATGGTTAAATCTATGGTTTCATGTGTATGCTTATACATGTGTTAGTTAAGAAATGAACTAAATAATATAATCACTAGTATTGTATTATACAACACTTTTGGATTATGGATGGTGCTTCTTCGCATTGATTGATGGATGGGGAGGAAAGGGACATCCTCATGGTGGGTCCAATCCCTTACCTGATTAGCAACAAAAGCATGAAAGCTTGGAGGATCAACTTGTAGAGTTGAGATTGGAGTTCTTTAGATATTATTCATGATGCACATTGTATATGGCCACTTCTATTTGTGGTGGTTGCTTCGCAACTTATTGTATTCATTATTATTGATGAGGGTTGTAGTATTTGACCCCTTGTATATCTTGATTATGTAATGATGTTATTTTCATTGATGATTTCCAAATATATATTTGGAAGACTCATATTATTTGAGATGTACTTAATGTTATGTTTATTATATCTAAGAGTGGAAGTTATAGATCATGTTGATCTTATTGGTTATCACTTGCAAGTTTTGCACTTTGTTACATAATATTGTATCATGGAAATTTATGGAAGTTTATCAAATACCCTTTTGTTAGAATTGGGTTGTTTATTTTGGTCAATACTTAATAAAACTTGAAGTTACACTTTAAGGTTGTTACATATCTTTAAAAAATACATAATTTTTTAACTAGTTGAATATAAATTAAAAATGACATGTATATAAATATAAAATATAATTGATTATTTAATTAAAATCTTGATCTAATTTACATACATAATCAAATAGATATATATCAATTTTTCTTTTATATCCTTGGAGAATACTATATTGGACTATTAAGAGGAAAGGAATGGCATGCCCATTCACTAAGCCCTATATTTCTCCTCTTTTAGATGGGTAAACTAGTTATCAATCCTAAAATTACTAATACAATCAAGCTGGGCCTTAATCCTCTAGGCATGGAGAAGGGTAGTTCTACTGGTAGACCTCCTATGGTTGAATCTAAAGACCCTTATGATCAGGGTCTAGGTTAGATAGGGGGAACATAGATATCTAGGTTTTAGATCCCAAATCTAAGGAGAAGAGAGCAATGGTTTCTAGTGGTCCTAAGAAATCTGTAACCTCCCAAGGTGTGAAGTTCAATTCTAAGTCAAGCACTAAGAAATGAAAGGGTACTTCTGTGAGAAGTGTTGATGAGATGGACTTATCTATCCATGAAGCAATTCAAGTTTCCCTATATAACCCCATCTTTGCCCCATTACCCAAAAAACCTGATATAATGGCACTTGAAGGTGATATCCTAGGGAGGGTGGGGAATTTGGAGAAATATTTGAACACCCAATTGGGTATAATGAAAGGGACGATTAGTGAGAACAAAAGGATGGACAAATAGATGAAGAATATTATACCCCTAGATTTGGAAAGAATCAGTTGGAAACTAATGCAAATCTAAGATCCCTATTCCAAACCCATGAATACCTCAAATAGAGCATATAAGAAGAAATCAAAGACAACCAATGCTCAAATAAAACCAAGTGTCATTCCTTCTTCCTGAATGGGTGTACTTCTTGATGTGTGGTTGTTGATGAGGGTTTGATGAAGCCTTGAAGAAGATCCTTTGTCATTCCAACAACATGTACCTACAAATTCTCCTCTTGATATAGAGGGATAATATTTGATTATAATCGATGGATATGATTGGATGAGATGAATTAGGGAAAGCTTAGAAGCTTCTAGGGCAAGCTAAAAGGATAGACGATTGAGATTAAAGATGAATGGATGGTTGAGATTGAGTGATTGGAATTAGGGAAAGGTTAGAATCTTCTAGGGAAAGCTAAAAGGATGGATGGTTGAGATTAAATATGAATGGATGGTTGAGATTGAGTTAGAGGATTTTTAGGGTTATCATTATGTGAATGGCTAAGATTTAAAGATGTGGCAGGGAAATGGATGGTGGAGATTTATTAGTTATTTGACTTTTATCTTTTTAGTTAGTCATGATTTTTAAAATTTTTAATTTATTTATTTATGGATGGGACATGATTTTCCTTATTAGTGGGGGTTAGGTTAGGATTTGGGACTTTAGACTAATTAATTAAATAACAAGCTTATTTAATTAATTAGTGAGGAAGGGTGTAGGAAATTAGTTTAATTAAATAAATATGATTTATTTAATTAATTTGATGATGGAGGGAATGTTAAAAGGCTAATCCTAATTAATTAAATAAATATAATTTAATTAATTAATTAGTGTTAAGATGATACAAATGTGGTTAGGATGTGCTTTGGAAGGTGTTGAAAGTCTAAAAAATGGTATTAATATTGTGATATTAGACATGTCATTAGGTTGTGATCAATTTTATGTGTCTACATTTTGCTCCTCTTTGAAATGGTGTTGTGACTAAAAGAAGAAATGGCATTTCAAATAAAGTAGATATAGGCAATTTGTCAGATGATATTGGTGGTAATATGACCCAAGTGTCAAGATGTTTTTGATTAAGTTTAGCTGGGAAAAGGGTTCTAGTCCCATACAATAAAAGTTTTAGAACCAATAGTCCATCAAGTAAAACATATTACAACCATAAAACCTTGATAATAACCCTAACCAGGCCAGGGAATCAATGAAGACACAATAAGAAAACAACAACCAGTAGGACACAACAAAAAACCAAGAAACCAAGAAACAGACAACCAACTAGATTAGATACTTGTTTTATCCAATCCTTACGCATTTGAACCATCATCTACTCCTAAGAAGAAGCTCCCATCTGTTACTCCTTCCTTTGTCTTTAATTTACTAGAATCCTGCACCTTGTCTTGCTGAGCCTTTCATTTCTCATCAGAAGTTGTTTTCCTCATAATGTCATTGGAGGACCGAGCTAGGTCCTTAAGATATTGTTCCAACTTGACCACCCTTTGCTGATACATTTGCATCATAACAAACAAATTAACCTAGTTGTCCTGGCACATAGTGCAATCCATTCTCTTATGAAAGACCTTTTCCATCTCTTCCATTCTTTTAACCAGATCATTAATCTAATTATCTCTGCCAGCTTTAACCTTCATCTCACTCCTATGAAGTTCATTCTCAAAGGTGCCAATATCATTCCCCACATCTTCATATTCATTTTCACCATAGGAGTTACCCCCTATACCCCCTTGCTCAAACTGAAAAGTTATATTACCATCCTCCCTTAGCTCAACCTCTTCTTGTTGTGGCTGCTCTTCATTGTTATCATTCTTCTCTTCTTCAGCCCCCATCTCAACCTGGAGCTCCTCAATAGGATCTAAATCTAACTCCTCTCCTTGTTCATCAGCCATCAAAGGAATATCATCAGAGGCAATCTCCTCAATTGATATCTCACCCTTCTTGTTACCTTTAGTGTTATTCTTAGTATGATTATTCTTTTGAAGAGTAGCTTTAGCTAGTCTAGTTGATCTTCTACCTGTAGTAGCAACATGAGAGTATGTATCCTCCATAGTTTCCTATGGCTCAATTTACTCAAAACTAGCATTGAGGTTAACTTTAGAAGAGGTAGATTTGATTTGCACATTTTTATTTTTCTTACCCAAGACTTTGGTAGAAGGGGCCACACCCTTCCCTTTATCTCTCATAGAGAGTAAAATATTCTCAAGGGAGTCAAGATCCCTACTAGCCACAAATCTTCTTGACTTAAGGGTTGAAGTATGAGGGGAAGGGTTTTTATCAACAGAGACCCTAACATCTTTCCCTTTATAACTGTGAGAACCTTGTTTAGGATTAACCCCATGAGATTTTTTCTTTCCTTCATCCTTATTGCCAGACATCTTAAGCTTATCTTGGGAGTTACCAATATTGTGACCTATAACCCCTTCATAACCCTTCTTACTACTAGCTTTCCCTTTTTCCTTTCTAGTTATGCTAGGGTTTCCAACAATATTGTTCAAGGGTATAGGAGGGTTAAGTAGAACATTAAATTCATATAAAACAAACATAAGGCCCTAGTGAAGAGGAGGATTAGCCCCTTTGTTTGTACTCTGTTGAAGTGAGGACAAAATGAAAAACTGAAAGCTTATATAATTTCAATGCCTTAAATGGTCTAACAGAGGAAAATGATAATCACGAATGGTTTCATACCTTCCTTTGAGAGTAAAGTACTTCATCAGATAGTAACTTACAATGCCCCAACGAGGAGGAAGCTCCATGCATTGGTAGCCATTTTGATGTTGCACCAGGGTCTCTTTCCCTTCAAAGAAGCTTTCTATAAAGCTCTGGTAATCACCATTACCAACCATATTGACCTTTCTCCCATTGTTGCTCAACCCAGTAGCTTCTGCAAAAAGGTCCTTAGTCATTGTGAAGGAAATCCCATTCATAGAGACTACTCTATTTCTCTAACTATTCACAAATTGTTATGTCATGGACTGGTCATGACCTTGCATAGAATGAACATAGGTAGCAATGCCCCCTTCCTTGAAAATGCACCTAATTTGAGAATTCTTCTAAAGAGCCACATAAGAAGTAGGTTCAACCCTTAGTAGTTGGCCACCCATTATCAGAAGATTAGGAAAATTGTAGAGGATATGTCGAATGCAAATTTTGAAATGTAGGATGGTAAAATGAAGAATCCATAAGCAAGAAATAATGAAGTGATCCTCCTTACTACTGCCAGGATCAAAATCATTAATTCTACACAGATTAACACTCCCTTCCACACAAGTGATATAATAATAATAATTATGAAACTTAATCCCTCTTAAGTCCTTATCCTTATCCTTGAAATTTAGACTATCCACACTAAACATACACCTCATCACCTTAAGGAAATGCAAAATATTTATTGGTTTTTTCATTGATAATAATGTTTTGGACACCCCTAGGAAGGTCATCAACTTTATTGCAATACCACCAATCATGAAACTGAAGGCCAAAATCAACAATCCTGTCTGTTGCAAAATTCTCCTCCCAATAAATATGTTGAATTTTTATGTTATTTAATATTCTTAGGGAATTTTTTATGTCTTCCACATAATCTCTTAATTTCCAAGGGGTATTAGAGGTTCTCATAATAAGATCTAAAATGACCTTAGAATCTCCTTCTATCTCCATAATCTAAAAGTTGTGATAATGAATTCTATCTAGTCCCCACCATAAGGCATGGACCTTAGCTAGATTGTTAGTTTCCTTGCCAATAGATTTAGCATAGCATTCTATCATGCAACCTTTATGATTTCTGATTATCCCTCCCACTGCTGAAGGGCCCGGGTTGCCTTTAGAGTACCCATCAAAGATGAGCTTTACCTAACCATTAGGTGGAGTTGTCCATTTTGTATGTTTCCTTATATAATCTTTCTGACAATCCATATCATTTATATTATGAGAAATGCTCTAGCTTTGACAAACTCTTATCTCTTGAGGTGTGGGGAGAGCCTTTGACTTACTAATTTTTTCCATATTTATATTTTCTTGAATAACACAACAAATAGAATGGAACACTTAATCAGTAGTACCTGAAGTTTCTCTGAAAATTTTGTTATTTGTTTCCTTCTAGATAGCCCAAACAATATGAAGGGGAGTTTGGATCCAAAGTTCCCTCAAGATAGGATGTTCGAATGGTGAAAAATTAAACCAAGATGGAATCAAAGAAGCTAAACCTTATGTTATTATCCAAGATATGCCAAATTTATGATATATTATCCCCCAAATTTCTCTTGTGAAAGAGCAGTGAAGTAACAAATGGTTAATACTTTCTTCAGAAAGACAACAAAGTTGACATCTATTAGGGAATTGAAAGCCTCTCTTTTTAATGTTATCCATAGTCAAAACTTTGTAATGATAGCTACCCACCAAAAGTAATTAATCTTAGGAATAATCCTATGGTTCCAAATCAGCCTCCAGTGAATATTACCCTGAGCAGAAGTAGAGATCAAAGAATATGTGGAAGCCACATTGAAGTTCCCCAAAGAATGAGGAAACCAAATAAGCTCATCTTGTCTATAGATCTTAAAAAACTAACAACTCCCCAAATAGTACTGAAATTGCATAATAATATTATTCATCCCTTGAAGATAGACATTGAGATAACCAAAATTCTTCCATTGAGCAACAGTACCCTCAAAGGACACATGGCCATCCAAAATTTTACCATAAATTCCCATGAAAGTATCTTTAAGAACAACAAAGGTTGGATGAGTAGAGAGGGGAAAGTTATCCTTCCAAACATCATCCCAAAAGTGGATAGTATGCCCATTTCCCACTCTCCATCTCATACCATGAGAAAGAATTCCTCTAACTTTAAGTAAGCCATTCCATATAACTAAACCTGTAGGTACATTATTACTATGGAGGAAGCTATGATCTTTATGTCCACAGAGATATTTAGCTTTGACAATAGTAACCCAATCCTTTTCCTTTTTAAGAATAAACCAACCCACCTTGGCCATGAGGGTTTTATTGAAATCATTAAGTTTTTTAATTCCCAAGCCACCTTTATCTCTAATTTTACACACATTATCCTATTTGATAAGGGCAAGCCTCTTCCTTTACTCCACTCCTAACCATAAGAATCTTTTCTAAATCTGCTCAATTTTTTCTGCCATAAAGTTGGAATCTTAAATAAAGAAAGGTAGTAGACAGGGATATTCTGAAGGGAGGCTTAAGAAGTTGGTATTTACTAGCTTGACTTAAAAGTTTACCTTTCCATTCATCTATTTTTTTTCTGTATTCTTTCAACAATGTTAAACCAATAAGCACTCACAAGTTTCTTAATAGAGAAAGGCAAGCCCAGGTAAGTATCTAGGAGAGAAGCTTTCTTGCAACCAAGGATATTAACAATTCTGTCTTGCAGAGAGAGCTCAATATTGAAAAAGTAGAGCTTACTTTTTTCATAATTGATGTCCTAGATCCAGATACCTTGGCATAGTCATTTAGCAGTAACTTCCACTGTTTAGCTTCTTTGACTGAAGTAGTACCAAACAAGATTGGATCATGAATAGACTGTTGATGAGAGGAAGGGGGAATTGAGGAAGTTGGTTTAACTCCCATATGGGTTCTGGAGTTTATCAATCTAGTAATGTTTTTGCCTAGTACCTTTGCCACAATAATAAACAGATAAGGACAAATTGGATCACCCTATCTAAGGCCCCTTCCACTATTAAAGAGTGTCCTTGGGGACCCATTGACCAAGATAGAATATCTAGGGGTAGTAACACATTCTTTTAGCAAATTGAGAAATTTCCCTTGAAAGCCAAACTTATGCAAAATAGAAAAGAGAAAAGACACAACGCCTTTTTGATTCTGAGATATTATGTCTTGAAAAAGAGGTTTTATTCTATAGACTATAAGAGCAAAGACCATTACTTGTCTGTAAGAGCAAAGACCGTTACTTGTCTATTGCCCTAACTGACTCATCTAACTTCGCTATCACCACTGCTATTCAACAGTTGTAATAGTTCACATTCCCATGATATATATTTAGTCCCACATACACCGGGTCGCAGACTGCTCTGCAGTTTATAATGCCAAACACTCAGTCATACTATCGTCGGCAATTTTATTGCCGACGATGCCAAACCAAAAAACCCATCGGCCTAACCTGCTCCATCGGTGATCACATTGTTCCCTTCACCGATACTAGATAGTCTCCACGATCTTCAAGTTCACCACCCTTCATCGGACAGACCTTCGCCATCGGTTCAAACACTCTCTATTGTTTTGATGGACAAACTCTCACTGATGCCCACTTCTTATATTATTGAACCTGTTGAACCATTGAACCTCAACGTGAGGTTCAATGGTTCAACAGAGTGATATCTTCAACTAAGACAAATGACCATAGGACTACTAAACTGATGAACCTATCCCATTGAACCAATGCCGAACCATTTGAACCAATGTTGACGAGCCATTGAACCGTTCGGTTGAACCATTGAACCACAGAACCGATGAATAGTTCAATGAAACAGTTCAATGAACAATTGAACCCGATGAACAGTTCGAACCCAATGAACAATTCAATGAACTATTGAACCCGACACTTCAACAATTCATTGAACCATTGAACTCAATGAACTCTTGAAAGGTTCAACAAAGAACAACTATGAAACATGAGATTCAAGCAGTAAAATTGAGACACAAGTTCTCTTCAATCTCCCACTTGTCGAAGAGATTATTGCTACCTCTTAGTCCTCTTTCGATTATTGAGAATGATGAGCCCGTAGACCCATTTCATCTGAACACCATTTAAACTTGGCTGTGCTCACTAGTTTAAGGCATCAGCAACATTTTCCAAAGTGTCAACCTTCACCTTCCTGTCTTCCACCATATCACGAACAAAATGATATTGGACATCAATATGTTTTGTCCTAACATGGAAAGTAGGGTTCTTCGCAAAACATATAGCACTTTGACTGTCACAATGAATTTGTATCTGCCCTGCATTAAGACCAACATCAGAACATAACCTCTTGAACCAAACAACTTCTTGGCATGCACGAGTAGCTGCCATGTACTCTACCTTTGTTGTGGACAAAGCAACTACAGCCTGTCGCTTGCTCATCCAACTGATAGCACCACCATTTAACATGAATACATATCCACTGGTGGATCTTCTATTGTCAATGTCCCCTGCCCAGTCAGAATCAACATAACCCTGAATGCTAATAGACCTCTGAGATCCAACTGAGTTTCCATGATAGCAAATAGCATAATCAAAAGTTCCCTTAAAATACCTCATAACTCTTTTCACAGCATCCCAATGTGATCTACCAGGATTCGCCATAAACCGGCTCAAAAATCCCACTGCTTGTGCAATGTCTAGCTTGGTACAGACCATTGCGTACATTAAACTTCCAACAGCACTTGCATAAGGAACCTTTTTCATGTTGTCAATTTCACTCGAAGATTCTGGACAATCTTCAATAGATAGTTTCGTTCCCTTCATAATTGGAACAACTAACTGTTTGGAATCAGACATATTAAATTTCTCAAGAACATTGGTTATATACTTGCTCTAATTGAGCCAAAGCTTTCTCTTAGACCTGTCCCTTTTGATTTCCATTCCCAGAATGTACTTAGCTGCCCCTAGATTCTTCATTTCAAATTTCAAGGACAACTGAGATTTTAATTCTGAGATCATTCCCTTACTGTTGCCAATGAACAACATGTCATCCACATACAGTGCAATTATAAGAATCTGATCACCATTAGTTTTATAATAGACACAGTGATCAGATTTAGATCTCACATATCCCAAAGATAAAACATATGTATCGAATTTATGATACCACATTCTGGGAGACTATTTCAAACCGTAAAGAGACTTCTTAAGTTTACATACCAAATGTTCTTTACCTTTTTCCACAAAATGCTCTGGCTAGGACATATAACTTTCTTCTTCAAGGTCACCATGAAGAAATGCTATCGTCACATCCATCTACTCAATTTCAAAATCATACGCTACTGCAAGTGACAAAAGAAATCTAATGGATGTCAGCTTAGCTACAAGAGAAAAAATTTCTCCATAATCAATACCTTCCTTTTGGGAATACCCCTTAGCAACCAGTCTTGCCTTGTACTTACCCACACTACCATCTGGACCATATTTCTTTTTAAATACCCACTTACAGCCCACACATTTTCTACCTTCAGGCAAGGGCACCAAATCCCAGGTTCCATTCTTCTCCAATGATGTCATTTCACTATCCTTGGCTTCCAACCAAGAATCTGAATCAGGTAAGCCGATAGCTTCTTTCACAGTCCTAGGTTCATCAGTATTAGTAAGTAAAGCATAGGCACAACTTGAATCAAGTACTGAAAATCCATACCTATCTGGTTGTCTTCTTTCACGTGTAGATCTCCTCATAGGCTAAGGTGCAGGTTCAGGTTCTTGCTCTGGATCTAAATCTTTGGAGTTGCTTGAACTCACATTTGAACCATCTACACTTGGTGCATGTTGTTCCTCTTTTATAGGGGTCAGAGGAATATTCACAACACTCTTTTCTTTCTTCTCTTTTGTCTTTTCCAGCTGAGGATTAATAACCAAAGGTTTCAGCTCTCTAAAAATTACATTTCTGTTGTAAATTACCTTTTCAGTTTTAGGATTCCAAAGTTGTACCCTTTAACACCGACACCATAGCCAATAAAGATACATTTAACTACCTTGTTATCTAACTTAGATCTTTTTACCTCAGGAATATGAGCATATGCCTCACAACCAAAGACTCGAATATGCCTTAGAGAAGGCTTCTTACCAGACCATGCTTCCATAGGTGTCTTATCAACCAATGCTGAAGTAGGAGAACGATTCAACAAGTAACAAGCTGTAGCAACTGCCTCAGCCCAGAACCTTTGTTCAAGGCTAGCATAACTCAACATACTTCTTGCTTTCTCCATCAACGATCGATTTAACCTTTCAGCAACTCCATTTTGCTGTGGAGTATAAGGTATAGTTTTATGCCTTTTAATTCCATGATCTACACAATACTTATCAAAATCCACATTGCAGAATTCACCACTGTTATCTGTTCTCAAGCATTTTAATTTTCTACCAGTCTGATTTTCCACAAGAGTTTTAAATTCTTTAAACCGACTGAACACTTCTGATTTATTTTTCAAAAAATATACAAATGCCCTCCTCGAATAATCATCAATAAATGATACATAGTATCTTGATTTAGATAAAGAAGGCACATCAACTGGACCAAAAACATCAGAATGCACATAGTCCAGAACACCATAAGATTTATGAGAACTAGAGTAAAACGAAACACGGTTTTGTTTTCCATATATGTAATGTTCGTAGAAATCAAATTCCAGATTACAATCAATCAGCCCATCTACCAGATTTTTGTTCTTTAAGGTTTTTAAACCTTTTTCACCTATGTGACCAAGTCTATGATGCCAGAGCATTGTTTTCTCTGCAGGAAGTTTGACTTCCATTGAGTTTGCATCATGTGTTACAATAGTAGCTTTTTCAGATTTTACAGTGACATTATTACAGCACACTAGTTTAGCATCTAACCTATACAGAGTTCCAATGCATTCACCCTTTGCCAGAACAATAGAACCTCTAGTCATCTTACAACCACCATTCACAAAAGTAACTTGCACTCCAACATCATTAAGCTTACTAACAGAAAGTAAATTTTGAGCTAGACTTGGTATGTGCAGAACTCCATTCATTCCCTTTATCCTGCCATTTGGGAACTGGATTCTGACTCGTCCTCGGCCAACAATTTCCAGTGTTGAATCACTTGCCAGGAACACCTTCCCACCAGCATACGGTTCATACTTTGTGAACCACTCTCTGTGAGATGTCATATGAAAATATGCTCCTGAATCCACCAGCCAAACATTTTCAGATGCAGGCGTTGCCAAAGCAGCAATGAAGGCATCAGCATCACTCTGTGAAGACTCAGAGTCAGAGAAGTTCTTCTTCTTCTTTTTCTCCTCTTTGTAGTCTTTCTTAATGTGAGCTTTCTGCCCACAATTCCAGCACTTCACTTTGGACTTCTTGCCTGGGGATTTTGATTTCTCCTCTGATTTGGACTTAGACTTCTTGTCCTTCTTCTTGCCTCTTTCCTTTGATCTACCTCGAACAGACAGAGCCTCTTTGGCCATAACAGAAGACTTCCTCCGCATCTCTTCAGACAGCAGCGAGGCAACAACAGTTTCTGTTTTAAACTTGGTTGTTGTACTTCCAATAGCCATCACAAGATGATCCCATGAGTCAGGTAAAGAACACAACAGAAGCATACAACGGTCCTCCTCTTCTATTTTTACACCTACAGACGTCAACTGTGCAACAATCAAATTAAATGAGTTTAGATGGTCTGCTACAGATGCTCCTTCATCCATCTTTAGAGAGTACAATTTCTTTATGAGGAAAAGCTTATTTACCAAGGACTGGCCCTAATAAATATCTCCTAACTTTTTCCACAAAAGGTTTGCAGTTGTCTCTTCGTGAACGTTCAATAGAACAGAATATGCTAAACTTAATCTTATCAGTCCTCTGGCTTTCCTATCTGCCAGGTCCCAATCTTCTTGCTTCATGGCTATAGGTTTAGTTGCAGACACAACAACCCAAATATCTCTGTCGACTAGCATATCTTCAACTTTAAGTTTCCACAACTCAAAGTTTGTGCCATTGAACTTTTCAATGTCTATCTTTCCCGATGTACTTGCCATCTTATTTAACAAAAATAGACCTTTGCAGAGCTCCCACTTCACAGAACTAACACAAAAAACCCAACCTACCAACAAGGATAACACAACTGGCCAAGCTCTGATACCACTTGTAAGGAAAGTAGAGGTGCGGAATATAACTTCCCTAATGTTAATTCAAAGGGGATAATGCAGCCAGGTAGCTTTTAAATTAAAACAACAGATGAATACACTAGAAAAATATAGAAAAACAAAACAAGATACAGAGAATGACACCAGATTTACGTGGGAAAACCTTTTCAGGTAAAAAACCCACCACCACAATAGAAGCTATCTTTATTACAGTAAACTAAAAGATTACAATAAAGATTTCCAGCTCTCAATGTTCAGGTGTCGATTCAACTTTTTCCAATTGTACAAAGCTGTTTATATCATCTGCGCATTCTACATAAATAAACAGTACAAAATGAATCATTTCAACTTTTTCCGACGATGTCAGTAGATCAGTTTTATATTCTTCAGCCTGTAAGATCAAAGACCGTTACTTGTCTATTGCCCTAACTGACTTATCTAACTTCCCTATCACCGCTACTGTTCAACAGTCGTAACGGTTCACATTCCCGTGAGATATATATAGTCCCACATACACTGGGTCACAGACTGCTCTACAGTTTATAACGCCAAACACTTAGTCATACTATAGTCAGCAATTTTGTTGCCGATGATGCCAAACCAAAAAACCCATTGGCCTAACCTGCTCCATCGGTGATCGCATTGTTCCCTTCACCGATACTAGATAGTCTCCACGATCTTCAAGTTCACCACCCTTCATCGGACAGACCTTCGCCATCAGTTCAAACACTTTCTATTGTTCTGATGGACAAACTCTCATTGATGCCCACTTCTCATATTATTGAACCTGTTGAACCATTGAACCTCGACGCGAGGTTCAATGGTTCAACAAAGTGATATCTTCAGCTAAGACGAATGACCATAGGATCACTGAACCGATGAACCTATCTCGTTGAACCAATGCTGTACCATTTGAACCAATGTCGACGAGCCATCAAACCGTTCGGTTGAACCATTGAACCACAGAACCGATGAACAGTTCAATGAAATAGTTCAACGAACAATTGAACCCGATGAACAGTTCGAACCTGATGAATAGTTCAATGAACTATTGAACCCGACACTTGAACAATTCATTGAACCATTGAACTCAATGAACTCTTGAAAGGTTCAACAAAGAACAACTATGAAACATGAGATTCAAGCAGTAAAATTGAGACACAAGTTCTCTTCAAAAAAACCCTATTTTTGTAGCTGACATAAGTCTTGATAAAAATGGCTAAGGGTTAGGGTTTTTTGTTAAGATTGTAATTTGTAGCATATTGCAGTGGTATTGAGTTGCAAGAGATTGTTTGTTGTAATCGGTTTTATTTTTGTTGGATAATAGTATTGGAGTCTCTATTGGTGGATGTTGCTTGAGTTTGGGTGAACCACGTTAAAATTGACTCTCGTTGTTTCATTTCTATGTATTTTTCATTCCTCTATTTAATCTTTATATGCATTTAATTGATATCGTTTGCCTGTTATTCCTAACACTTCTGTTACAAATATACCATCTTCCTTTTGGATTTTGGTAATGGTATTTTTTCTTCTGTGTTTCAAGGTTGATTGATGAAAAAAATTAGTATTCCTATCACCCTATGTTAGCCACCGAATTCTAGATTTTTGTTTCCAAAAAGTCTCCTCCCTAATATTGAGCCTATGCCACACTTCTCTTATACTTCTCACCTGTTTACAAGTTTCCATATCATGATAGCTTCCAGCCATTTCTATCTTGCATTTGTTTGAGTTTTGAAACAATCAACTCTTTTTGTTTGAAAATATTACCAAAAGTGTACTTGTTCCATCCTCTAACATTATTCTTAACAACATTTATTTTATGAGCAAGATAGAACATAGCACTCCCTTTAATTGGTTTATTCCACTAGTTTTTAACAAGATCTCTAAAGTCAGGATGAGAATCCCACATAATCTCATACCTGAAAGGATAAGCTAGTTTCCTTTGCTTATAGGACCAATTGAAAAGAATTTGATTATGATCAGATCTTGCCCTTGGGAGGGCAGAACAATGCAGAAAAGAAAGAATGGTCCAGGAGATGGATATCATCAATCTATCAAGTTTAACATGGATAAGATTGTTGCCCGACCTTCTATTAGACCAAGTGAAACGAGTACCTTCTATTTCAACATTAATCAATTCAATAGAAGAGAGAAACTTTGTCAGATCCACCATACTATCCAAATAGTTTTCCAAACCACCCAATTTCTCTGAGGGATAAAGGGGAGTGTTAAAATCTCCAGCTAACATCAAATTCGAGAAGGGGTCAATACTCATAGTATTATCCAAAGCCTTCCAAAGAATTTTCCTTTCTAGTCTTGAGTTGGGAGCATAAACATTCACCAAAATCCAACTTTCATTCCCCTACTTGCTAGAGAACTTATAGATAAAAAAAACTCTTGTTAGTTCCCATCAAATTACCCACCAAAATAGTAGGATTCCACAAAGTCACAATACCTCCAGAGGCACCTTGAGAATTTTGGTTTCTTGGAGCATTATGATATCCACCTTATTATCCAAAATGTAGCTTTTAACAAGAAAATATTTATGGGGACTGCTCCCTTATATGCCATGAAATAATCTTCATGAAGAACAACCACCAACCAAACTAAAAAAAAGAATAGAATATAAAATCAAAAACAAAAGGTAACAAGTACCTCTTCCAGCCAATGAGGCCCAAAGTCTTGATTTTAATTTCATTTTCTTAATTTCTAGAGCCTGATATGTTCTCCAACATTTTTTGTCTTCCCATAGAAACTTCCTTAGCCTCCTCCTTTGATCTGGTCTCTCTTTGAGAAGGTCTTCCTTGTTTGTTTTCATTTCCTACATCTGCTTTCTTATTGGAATTATTATTTTTCCTTCCTTTTCCATCAGGAGTCCATTCCTCCTCAACAATGCCACTCTCTCCTATTGAGGAAATTTTAGTCTCTGTTGAGATAAGATTCTCCTCCTTATTTAAAGTGTTCTCACCTTTGCTTAGTAATACTCCCATGCCTTGAGGAGTTCCAAGACTATATTTTGTTGACATGTTTTTTACCCCTTGGTCCAGAATAGTATTATCTTGAACCAAAAAATCATCCACGATAAATTCTCCCTCCTCTCTGATAATCTAAGGTTCTGTCAAAAAATCTTCTTGAAAATGCTCCTTTTGGACATCCTTCTCAAGAGCCCCATTCTCTTTGTTGTTTTATTGTCGTTGTTTAGCTGTATTGTTCTGTTCTTGACCGTCAACCAAATTTGTATGTTTCTGATTCTCCAAAGCCCCATTCTCGTTGTTGTTTTGTTGCTGTTATTTTTCTGTATTGTTCTATTCCAAAGATAAGGTATCTTCCCTTTCTATTTAGGGGTCCTCAATGATATTAAGGACATCCTTAACAAAAGGATAACCCCCTTCAAATAACCTTTTCTTATCTTTAGGTTCCTCCCTCTGAGCAATAGGTTTTTTACACTTATTGATAAGATCACCAAAAATGCCACATTTCTAACAGAAGGGTCCAGAGTTCTCATACTCCATGGGTTGAACCCACTTACCATATTTGGACTGAAGGGTTATTTGAGTAGGCAGCACTACATGCATTTCAATATTTACACATATTCTTGCAAAAACTAACCTAGTTTTTTGCATGGTGACTTTATCTATGGAAAGGAACTGTCTGAAGGAGTTCTCTATACTTTGAAGGATCCACGAGGTCCAAAAATCCAATGGAAAATTTGCTAACATAATCCAGGTAGGGGCCACCACACACAAATCTATAGTCGGATCAAAACTAGACTTCCACTTACACAAAGCAAGGTTGTTTCTTTGGACTTTATCAAAGAACTAGGGACCTCTTGTTAGAATAGAAATCAAGACTTGCTTGAGGTAAAATTGAAACAAAAATAATCCTCCTGCCATTGCACTCATGGCAACACTGCCTTTGTGCACTATGATATCTAGAAAAATCATGATGACATGATTGTCAAATGCTTTGGGATTGACCCAAAATAAAAAAAGTCACAAGCAAGCATATGACATGTGGCACCATGATATGAAAGATCATGATGTCATTGCCTTGAAATACCACAAGGACTGACATAGATGTAAAGAAAAATAAGAAGACACACAAGAAATTAAGAAGACATAAGCCAAAGAATAAACAATAGTTTGCTCCTTGTCAAGCTATAAGCTAAAGATTGATTTGATGATGATGATAACATTTGATTTGGGAACAATATATCCCCAGAACAACATGAGGATTGGGAATGATATATCCTTATAACAATGTAATGATTTGTTTAGAATTGTAGAAGACTTGTAACAAGATGAGAAATAAAGCCTGTGGATGCTCTTATATGGGTGCTAGGCTACTTGATGATATTTGTTTGGATATTTTTTCTTTTGTAGTCGTATTGCATCAATGGGATAGTTTTGTTGGATCATGCTATGGATTTAGATTGCTTGCATTTGGATGGATTACTCTTGGGTAGTATTGTGGTTTTCCTACTAGATAATATTGATGTCTAAATGGTGTAACCAATGACAAGTGAAAACAAAGTCTAGTGACAAGGATGAAAGGTGGATTGGATGGAACGATTGGGAGATGGTAGATAGTGGATGGAATGGATGCAGTATTCAAGATGGGATGGGTAAAGGATTCAAGATGGGATGCATAGGGGATGGATTGAGGGAGGAATTCAAGATGCGATCTCCAAGGACTATGTCACATAGAAATAACAGGCCCCCAATCGATATATGTCATTCATGATTATGCATTGTAATACTTACTAAATGATATATCAAATTGCTTCGTAAGCTAGGACGACATGTAGTATTTTCTATGGAAATTAGATATCAAAAATCATCCAAAGCATGTTCCAATAGTTTGCCCGTGTCCTTGTCAAGGTCAAAAATGGGAGGGGAGGATCGATTGTGTACAATGAAATGGTTATGCGAATATGATTGATGGGTATGATATGATGGTATGAATGGCTAGCTAGTGGTTACAGAGGATGAATGGGATGAATGGATGGAAGAAGCTTTCCCCCAAGTGAAATATTCACATAGATAGATGATTTACTCATGATGCCCACAAATAATTTTTCATCATGGTACTTGCCCAAGGCACCATGAGAATGGTTTTCACCATTGTCCATAATTTTTTATTTTTTGGATTGGGATTTTTATGTTTGAATGTTTGGAATCAAGTATCTATTCCATGCTTAGAAAATAGTATCCCATTCTAAACAGTTGCATCACATGGGCCATGATGTTGCAATGCACTCTACATATGTTGTTGTGGGCTTTGTGGATTGCTAAGTTAGCTTCTCCCAAATATTAACATGGTACCATCATAGCCTGCATGATAGAGGATGATGCTAACGAAAATGGAATTGGAGGTGAGTTGGATGAAGGATGTACGGTGGTTATGTAAAAGCTTGGATTAAAGGGGTGCAATTAGGAGATACGTTGGATAGTGGGTTTGGTTATGAAAAATGGTTGGAAGTATGGCATTGTGAAGACATGAGTAAATTTCATGGGACCATGGGGAGTTAGGACCAATAGTTTCACACACCATATTGGATTCAGATATTATATTTGTTGGATTGCGTGGAGTTACAAATTTTGTATTCATGGATGGTGGAATTTTGGACTCGTAACTTTTGGCATGTTGGGTTTGGGATTTTGAGGATTCTTGGACTTTTGGCTATTGGATTTTAGGATTTAGGAATCAAAATGGATTTTTTCTTCCTAGACTTTTGAGGCTTGGATTTTAGCTTGTAGACTTTTTTTATTTTTGCATTTAGATGGGCTTTAAATTTTAGATTTTGGGATCCATATGGATTTTTTTTTGGATTTGGGTTACTAGACTTTGGAATCCATATGAATTTTTGGAATTTAGATTTTTGGATGGTTTGGATGTTAGAATTTTTGAATGTGGGGGGTCTAGAATTTTGGATGGATTTTCCAAGATACGATGATGCATCAAAATAAATTTCAAAGCCCGCTTTGCATAATTTTTAGGGAAGGTAATTTTGGATTCCCATGAGTGTTGCAATAACTTCATCATTTTGGAATAGGTTTATTGATGTGTGATTTTTCTAGTCCTGACTAATGATTTTAGGTGATGGGAGGTAAAGTTTGGTGCTATGGATAGAAATATCGATGAAAAAGTTGGTGGAAACAATATTTATATAGGGATGATAGGAGGAACATGTTTCAATGTTCAGAGAAGTTTCCTTAGCACTTGTGGATGTCTCATTAACATTCTTATTCTTCCTATTAGGATATTTGTATTTGATGCCTTGAAATCCTTGATTTGTATAAACATGAATAGGTTCCAGGATTCCTTGCTCATGGAGGCCTAACCCTTTACCTTGATATTTCATGATTTGATATATTTGATTTGTGATTGGATACTTGTCACTTTGGAAACAATATGTGAATCCATGTTTACACACCTAGGAATCATTGGAAGTTTTTATTTGCTCCTCTGTAAGAGGAACAAATTGGACAATGTTGGTTGGGCCAAGTTGATAGGACGTTTATGCTTTCTCCATATTCATGATTTTGGTACCTTGATCAATTATTTTCTTGATGTGATCAATCATGACTTGTTGATCATCATGCCCGATATGTTCAACATCATGGACAACTTGATTAGCAATACGCTCATTATGATTGCGTTGCATGTCTATGTGTTTGATGGTGACAATAATATCCTAATGGGAAGGAGGAGTTGTGGGATGATGGATAGGATTGATTTGGTTTTCTTGGTCTTGTGAGTTTGTGATATGACAAATGGAATTTTCTTGAGTGTTTTGACCTAGATTTGGTGATGGGAAAGGTTTATCATGCTTTAGAATGAGCTCTTGACATAGCTCCAATTACTTCTTTGACAAGATAGATGCACTTCATCTCACTTCAAGGTCCCCTTTGTGGATTAAGTCCTTGATATATTCTCTTAGCCATATGCATCAATTAATGTGATGTCCTTGGACCTTATGACATTCGTAGATCTTAGACCTTATGGGTTTTAAAAATATTATGAAATGTCTTTGTTTGGTTTCCCACATAGGTTTCCATGTGGAGAGGATAGATCTAGGGGGATCTTGGATATGCTTAATGGATTTGGATTGATAATATCATTGCATGATGACACTTGAAATTGGGTGGGAATGGTACTAGGAGGATCTTGGACAACACAACCAGGCCTTGAATACATAATCCTTTGCCAACAACATACTTGTGTTTGTAAAAGAATGAGGGTATTAGATTGGAGGTGTTGCACAACTCCTCATCTTTGTTCTTTCTATTTTGCTTATGATTCAGGTTACTAGTAGTCCTTGGAGGAAATCCTTTATAGATGAGTTGTATGGGATAGGATTGTATTGTTGATTGTATGATTGATTGGATTGTGGATTAGGTAATGGATTGGATCGTTTATATTGTAAAGGTTTTGATGGTGAAGGGATTACATAGGAGGAGGATGATACTAATTGCTTGCATGAGATTTTGAGTTTAGGCATGGATTGGCTATGAGGATCTTGGATTAGTGTGGTGTTTCCCTTGTCAAAGTTACTATAGGGATGACGAATAGATATGCAATTTGTGCTTAAGGGATAGCTAGTGATAGGAGGTTCTTGGTCTAGAGGCTCTTGGTTATTCATGGCTTGTCAATTAAATCCCATTGAGAGCTTGCTCATAATGATGTCATCAATGTTTTGATATGGATCAACTTGGGCATGGTCATATTTGGCTCTAAACAAGTCATAAGGATCATCATTATATTCATCTTCATCCATGGGGCTATCATCAATTGTCAAGGGGTTTTTAGATTGCTTGTGTCTAGGAGAATCATTAAAGTGAAACAAATTTGTTGGAATTACCATGATTATTGTTTGAATTTGGTTTTGCACTAGTTTTACACAAAGGGGAAGGCAAATCAAACACAACAACAACTTATTTTATTTAGGTGGGTGTGTTCAACATATGAGCCCACAAATATACCTAGACTTGGTTGTAAATAGTATTGGCCCATTATCTCAAAGCACTAACCATGGGAGTTTTCCACAGTGTTAGGATTAAGGTACCATCAACCTTGTAAATCCTATGTATTTAATTACTCCTAATATTATTTTGTAAATGCATTCCATAAGGGATGTGAGATCTATTGACTATGGTAAGTATTTATTTACGGTGATAGTTTTACCTTGGGATAGTAAATAGGTAAATGTGGGGTGCCCAAGTCTATTATTGGCTTATGGCATGTTGTAAGGAATTTGGTATTATTAAACTCTTATGTGTTGTAATGAATCAACCAAATTTTGGGCAGCCTTTTATGACAACCTATACGAAGGTGCAAGAGGTTATTTTTAGCTCATTGTTCACTATTCCCAAGGTAGGCATGGGATTTTTCCATAATGGAGTGATACATGTGTGGAGGTGGCTATGATAGGTGTAAGAGTGTCATTAATTCCTAATTTTGTAACCTGCCAAGGTGGGCATTGGATTTTCCCAAGTTTGGGCACTATATTCTAATAACTTCTTTTATAAGCTTGCATTTCCTATTTAACTAAAGCTTGAGAAGGATAGATGATAAAATGCATGTTTATAGGTACACAAGTGCAGTTAGAGTGGATGCAGGATTGAAGGAAGTGATTGTATAGTAATCTCATTTGAAGATAATACAAACGTGTCCTCTTTTTTGGTGGAGTTTTTTTTCTTCTGAAAGGGTTTCTCCCCGTAAATCACTATCATGTGTAAATCTCTTGAGTTTACTGATTTATTTTATTGTTGATTTACATGTTTTATCTCCATTTTTGGCATTCTACAGATTAAATTTAATATTTGCAACATTATTTTATATTTCTATATTGTAGTGGTTTGCCTTCATTTCTAATATTTGGTATCAGACCCTGGCCAAATTTGCTTCCTAGTGGAAGAGTGAAGGTTTTCTTTGCTGTAGTGAGATTTCTAGTTAAATTTATTTTATAGATTTGTGTGTAGAAGCTATGGCTACATCTACATCTTGGTTGGCTATTGAAAAGTTCAATGGAACTAACTACAAGTTTTGGAAGCTAGAGATGGAGGATCTCTTTGAAGAGAGGGATCAATGGTTGGTTGAAACAAAGGAAAATAAACCTAATAAAATAGATCAAGATGAGTGGGATAAGATGGACCAAAAAGCATGGGGGATAATCTGACTTTTCCTTGTAGATTTAGTTTTTTTGAATGTAGTTGAAGAGTCCATTGCATATTATCTATGGAAATGTTTAAGTGAGATCTACCAAGCTAAGAGTTTGGTAAATAAATTATATTTGAAAAGAAAATTATTTTCTCTCAAATTGAAGGAAGGTGATTCAATTGATGAGCATTTAAATGCCTTTAATTTGATTTTGAATTAATTATCCTATGTTGATGTTAAGTTTGAGGAAGAAGATAAATGCATTATGCTACTATGTTCTTTGTCTAAGTCATGGGAGAATTTCATTATTTCTTATAGTACTAATCTTGAAGATCCCAAGTTGGATGCTTCTGTTGCAACATTGTTGTCACATGAAATGAGAAAGAAAGCTATGGATAGCTCATTAGATGCTCTTCATGTCAAGGGAAGGTCCAAAGAAAGAGGTGAATCAAAAGGAGAATAGAAGGGGCCTAAAGTCAAGTCTATTTGCATATCTAAAACTACTGGTAAAAAGAATAGAGTGACATGTTGGAATTGTGAAAAAGAGGGGACATGTAAATAAGGAATTTAGAAACAAGAAGAAACAATGGGATTCCTCTATAGAAAAGTCCTCAGAATTAGGTGATGAAGTCTTTCTTTCTTCATGTAAATTATTTCTAACAAACATTGGTCGGTTGACTCAAATTGATCATATCATATGACTCCTCATAAGGAGTGGTTTTACACATATGGAGAATATGATGGAAGTGAATTCTACCTTACAGACAACAATTCATATCCAATAGTTGGATGGGTCAAGGTACAATTGTGTTTTAGTGATGCGAGGATAAAAACTCTCCTTGATGTTTTACATATTCCTATATTGTCTAGAAATTTAATTTTGATATCTAAGCTGAATAATTTGGGAATGCTTATAACATTTGATAAGCATGGTTGCAGATTGGTGAGAGGGAGCTTGGTAGTAGAAAGAGGGACAAGATTGTGAACTTTGTTTAAAATGAATGGCACTAATTTATGTAAATCCACCTATGTCACTAAAAATATGAAAATACATGTTTGTTGTGGTGTCGTAGATTGGGCCACATAAGTGAAAAAGGTTTAAAAAACCATTATGAATAAAAAATTTCTAGATAGTTTCTCCTATTCTAACGAGTATTTTGACTTTTGTGAGCATTGTGTGTTTGAGAAACAAAATAGGGCATCATTTCCTTCGAAAACTAATCAAGCAAAGAGTACTTTATAAATTATCCATATAGATGTTTTGTAGTGCCCCTCACCTTGTCTTCTATTGAACTTATAGTTATCCTAGTAGGACTAGATATTATGTCATTCTCTTTGATGTTAGGCTAGTTGACTATAGACCTATTGTTATGATAATGTTTAATTAATGGTAGTTTATGCTTTCACAGTTTGATGGACATATATGATGTTATAGATTAATGTTATTTTAAGTTTAATGTTTTATTTGATTATGATTATGATGCATTACTGGTAATGGATGTAGTTATTTAATGATGTGTTTACATGAATGGAACATTGTCACATTACTCGTATTTGAGTACCCTGCCACACTGCGACTTCTATTCACTATGATTATGACCTCCTGTATATATATATATATATATATATATATATATATATATATATATATATGTTCAACCTTGTTGTTTGCTGCAGGATGCAGGTACTGGGCATCGACTCCACCTGAACTACCAGGTCTGAGCGTGCCCTAGCCAATGGAGTTGTTGATCGGAGTTAACATAAGGTTCCCTACTCAGTCAACATCCTCGACGAGGATGAGTATCCAGAATTATGTCCAGTTGTCACCGTTAGTTGGACTGTTTGTCGTTATTTTTGTCGTCATGTCTTGTGGTCTTGCATGGTGGTCAGGTATCATTCTATAGGTTGGTTTGTCCTATTAGAAATGTTTGATTATAGCTTTGGTTAGTGTTTCATTTAAACAATGATAATATCAAGATAAAGGTAAATAAATACTTTTAAGGGGAACTTATGTGTTGTTACTAATTATAAACAATTTAATTGTTATAATTGGTAAAATTAACATGTAAATAAATAAATAAGTTTGATAAATGATTAAAAAAATAAATAAATAAATAAATTACAAGTTGTTTATAAATAATTTAATTGGTTGTATTGGATATTTAATTAAAATGAAAATAAAATGGATAAATAAATAAATATAAACAAATATAAATGGTGTTAAAAGTAATTATATAGTTAACATTAAAATAATAAAATAGTATTTTAATGGATATTGTAGACAAATATATGGTTGTCACTTGGTTGGGGCTTTGGATCACGAGCTATACCTCCTTAAATGGTGGGAAGGTTCTGGAAGAAAGGGAGAGATTGCTCTCTAAAGGGGGATTGAATCCTCTGGTTTGGGGGATTGGCGGAAGGAGGAATTACAGGTCTTTGGGAGATTGGAGAGACTGGTTTGGAGGGGGCAGCAATCAAACCGACAACGAATTTTCACCCAGCTAACGTTGGTTCCCAGGTTTCATTATTCTCTGGTCTCTCTCTTTGAAATTGATTAATTCTTTTCAACAAATACATTTTAGAGTGATCTTCCAATCATAGTATTCCAATTCATTTTTTATGTTTAGCAAAGCAATTGCAATTGCAATAGTTGACAATTCCTTTATCCTCCATGCATCAATAGATGTCTAAAATCCGTCCCGGATCACCCTTGCGCTGGCAAGGAATTGCATCCGATTGAAAATTTCTGTAGCCTTTTAATAAATCCACTTTGTGATTATCTTGCAATGACCATATTGTAGGCATAATATAAGTAAGGTTTCAGATGTGATTGAAATGTGTACAAGTATCATGTTCAAGCCTTTGTGTGCCTAAACCTCAGGAAAGGCCAAGAATCTGCATTTAATCCTGCCTTGTGAATTTATCTAACTCCTCTATCTCCTGTCAATCTCTTTAACCACCTAGCCCTCACCATACCTATCCAAGTTTGTATAGATGTTTGAGAGAAGAACAAAAGTAGTGTAGCATTTTAGGATCCAAATCAAGAAACAACGTCACTGTAATTATTCAAGCCTATATTCACATGTGATCTATAGCCACCAATTAAACTCATCTCTACAACTAGCATTGATTTAACAGGTATCTCAATGCCTCCTGAGGGCCGCGCGCTAGTAGCTTGTCAGACGCCTTTGCTTGAAAGTTTTTAAATCTTCTTTTTATAATCTTATTTGAGAACTCATCAACTATTGTCCTCATAATTTGCTTGTAGAATGGACAATGACATGTACAGTTTAAAAAGATTCCAAATACTATGGCATGCACGGCTAAAGTGGACATTAAGGAGGAATCTGTTTAAGCTTGACAAATTTTATAGTCATTACAAACAAATCCATTCTGAACATATCCTGCAATCTTTGAATCTGATCAGATGATCTCTGTAAAGGCGATTTTACTATACAGTTCACATTTTGGGTTTTTTTTTAAAATTGTTGCCAATCGTTTGTCTGAAAATTGTTCAAAGTTTTAAAGGAAAATCCATTTTGAGCATATCCTTCACTGTTTTCTTTTAAATGAGCAAGAAACTAAATAGATTATCCTTTTATGTCCTTCCTATTAAAACGCCTATGATCAATTTCTCAGAAGGTGATTCTTTGTTTTCTGTTTGCACTTTTCTTTCAGCTCACAGCAAGGTAATAAATCTTGTAATTCGATATGCTAGCCTGAGTTATTTGCTTTCAACCGTTTTCTTTTTCCTTTTAAAAACAAAACAAAAATTGTTAGTATTACTCTCAACTTATCTCATTATTCTGCCTCATGTCTATCATAATCTATATTCTCATGCATCTCATGGCTGTAATTGAGGATTCTATTCCATTTATGTGTTTTATTTTAGGACAGGTTTAAGTACATTAATGTCTTAAGAAATTATATCTCCTACACTCAGTGGACATTAAAATCAAAAAAATTAGTCAATATAAATTAAATTGCCCTTGTAAGTGGGGGCACACCAAGCTGTCCCGAGTTGCAGCCCCGTTCACCAGTCATCTTTTCATTCATTTGTTTATCTCTGATGCTCATAATCCATATTATTTTATGCACAGTAGGAAATAAATTTAAGTATACCTCTGTCGGCTATTTTTCACTTCCAAACCTATTTCATCTAAGCCACACAAGAATCAACATCTCAGTAGATGGTATTTATGCGTCGCCTTGCCCTATCTACAAATTGAGGGCTTAACCGCAACCACCTGCTGCACCACGGTGAGATTTTTAGTCACCCCGCTATGTAGGGTTTCGTCAAGAAACAACACATGCATATTGTATGATGGTTAGTTTTAATAGAATTACCAGCTAGTTAAGAGATTTATTAATTAATTGGATTAGGTATAAGATTGTGGTTTTAATGTTTTAAAAGAAGGTAAATTTTTATTCACTGCTTGCCTGGTAAGAGCTTAAAGAAAAACTTTCATTATGTATGTAGAATTTAATAACCAAAGTATAATATATACATTGTGAATTTAACTACCATTGGAAATAAAATAGAAATCGATATTGTAATTGATAAACGTTGACGTATTTCTTCTAAAATGATTAAATGGGATTCATTATGATTTTTATATTTAATGTAGATAAAATTAATTTACTAGTAATTATAATTAGTTTATTAAAAATCATATATATATCAAATATTATAGTAAAGTTATTTGATTCTTTTAGATTAAATTAATGAAATTTATTTGATTAAAATATTTGATTTATTGAATATGAAAATGGAATAGGATAAATAAATTTTGTGATATAAAATATTTTTGTATCCAATTTGGTTGTTAATTTGATTAAAAAAAAAATTCATGTAGTAATAGTAAAATTTCAAGTGGGTGGAAAATGTTTACCAGCCAAAAATTTAAGGTAATTTATTATTATTATTATTTTAACCATAGTAGTTGATTAGTTAAATGCCTAAGATATTTAGAAATCGGTAAAATCATTAGGTTAAGATGGAAAAACAAATTTAGGGTTATTTTTTTAGAGTAAATATTAGCATTTTTGTTGTGAGAGATGCGAACCATTTTCTTCATAAGTAAATGATTTGTATATCCTCATATTTTATTTAAAGCTAAGACAATAGTAAGAAGGCCTCAAATTGGATAACCAAAGTCTATGCCTTAGAAATTAATTATTCTTTTAAAATAAGAAGTATATTTATATTGCATTTTTTTTAATGTAACTAAATATAGATTTAGGGAATAATCTAATTTAGTTATTTAAATGTAATTTGTTGATTTATTAAAAAAAAAATTTAAAAAAAATTGTAAGTTACGTTTGAATTTGATCATGTTAATTTATTTAAATGACATTGTTAATTGTAATATGATATAGTCAATTAGTGTTTAAAATAAACATAAATTATCTATAAGATGGGTTGTTGTTGATGAGTACAATTTGCTTACATAATAAGGTTACGAAACTTGATTTGTGGAAAGTGAATTAGCTATGTCGTCATGGTCCCTATGTTAGTACATCTACATGATTGGTTAGTTCCAGAGGCATAGGATGGTTATGTCTTGACTTCATGCATTGAGTTGATAAGTGTTTCGAAATAATGAAGTTATAAAAGTATGTTGCCCCTTGTTATGTACGAGAGTTTGGTAAGTGATAATGTGAATGATGCATGATTTGAGTAGTGAATGTATCTTGAGGAGGTAATAATTTCCTTGTGGATGATTTGTTGACCATTTAATTGTATTTATCTTGTAATGGGTTTTGAGTTGGATTTTGTGAATGGGGAGACATCGGGAAATGTAAAAGGATTATGTTATTTTTGGATTGCTTCACTCGGAAGCTATGGACAATGTATTTTGAAATTGTCCCTGTGATTAAGTTGGTTTGCAAGATGGTAAATGCCTTGCAAATTTCATGTATAATTATTGTTATAATGTTAAATGCCCTTGCTTGATGGTTAGGGTTTCTCGATGCAGGTAGGGGAGTGGCTCTCACTGGGGGTCTGGAGCCCAAAGTGGCATCTAGGACAACCCATGTGGGAGTTTGTTAATTCAGTGATAACCTAATTAATGAATTAGGGGGTTGGGTAGCTAATCACACTAAACAAGATAAGTGGATGCCTCACTCATGGCTCAAGTTGTTGTTTAGGCTTGAGATGAGATGAGAAGGCCTGGAATGGCAAGATCAACTACCTTGTCCTCATGAAAGGTATGTTGATTCCGCATGAGCGTTGTATGGGGGCCAAGAGCCGAGAGAGGCTGCCAGGACAACCCAAGATGGGGGCCGGGGCTTAGGAAGGCTTACCAGGACAACCCATGACAAGCTATGTGATGACACTCTTCCTACTGCAGCCTAGCATTCCCTAGTTGTACTATCCCCATTTGTTATGTGTTTGCCTTTGGAAGTGATGTTGTGTTGTTTGTGATAGTGTCATGTGTTGTATTGGAGTCTTAGATATTCTTTGTTCATATTAGTCTTTTGCTTACATGTTTGTTGTTATAGTGGGACCTTATGTTAACTCCTAGCTCGGGGGGTGGACCTTAGGGTTCCACATGGTCGGGTGGAAGAGCTTCTATCTCCATTGGTTTTTCCCTTGCTGATATTCATGTGCGAAGAGGATATATCTTTGTATCAGTCATCAGATCTTGTACCAGTCGAGGATATATTTATGTATACTCTTGTACTAGTCTTATGTATATGTTTATTCATTAATGCAATAGATTTAGAATGAACTATTGATGCTAGTTAATGATGTATGCTAGATTATGTTAAATATTTTGTCAAGTAATGCAACCATGAAATCTTAGAGGACAAGTTGTTATTTCAAATGATGTGTTAGATATGTTAAACATAACTTTGTTATCTTATTCATTTAAAAAAAATTTATTCTGCATTGCATAGCATAGATGTGTTGTTCTCTAAGGTGTTCATGGTGGGGCATTACATGTTTTTAGACCTATGGATAATGATTCTTTTAGAAAATCTTGATATTTTGTGACCTTCATTGATGATGTTTCAAGATATACTTGGATTTATTTTATGAGACATAAATATGAGGCTTTCACTAAGCTTAAGAAATTTAAAGTCTTAGTAGAGAATTAATCAGAACATAAGATAAAAGTATTAAGATCTGACAATGGAGGGGAATATTGTTCAAGTAATTTGATGAGTTTTGTAAGCATGAAGGTATCATATGGAAAAAGACTACTCCTTGCACACCTCAATAGAATGGAGTTGCATAAAGGATGAACCAAACTTTAATGGAAAGATCTAGAAGTATGTTAAGTGATGCATGGTTGGATAAATGTTTTTGGGTAGAAGTTGTGTGTACCAATTATTACTTGATCAACATATCTCCTTGTAAGGCTCTTGATTCGACACTTTATGAAGCATGGATAGGTAAGAAACCTTTTGTTTCACATTTAATGGTTTTTGGCTATGAGATTTTTGTTCATGTGCCTAAAGAAAAGCATTCTAAGTCAGATTCAAAAGCACAAAAATGTATCTTAATTGGATATGGTGAGAATGTTAAAGGTTACAAGTTTGGAATCCTCTAACCAAGAAAGTTGTCTATTCTAGAGATGTGATTTTTAGGAACTTAGACCTATTTCTGGTCCTGAATAGACAAAATATAAAGAAGGAGAAAATAAAGTGCATTTTGACTTGAAGCAAGAAGATGCACATAAACAAGAACAAAATGATGGATTTGAGGATGGAGAAGAAGAAAAGGGTTCAAGTGGGAGTTATGAGAAATATGACTATGATATTACAAAAGAGGTTGAGCATGCAAAAGAATAAGAGTAAGGATCCATTACTCCACCCTTGAGAAGATCCACAAGATAACAAAATCTATTTGACAGGTATAGCCCACCAAATTTATGTTGTGTATTTTCTTTATTAAGTACTGATGATGAACCTAGATTCTATAGGGAATCTATTCTTCTAGATGATAGTGAGTCTTGGCAACTAGCCATGCAGGAGGAGATGATGTATTTAGACTCTTGTGATACCTGGGATCTTGTTTATTTGCCCAAAGGAAGGAAGTCCATTAGATGTAAGTGGGTCTAAAAGAAGAAATTTGGAGTAGACAACTCATTAGAAAAGTACAAGGCTAGACTAGTGGCCAAGGGTTACTCTAGAGAGAGGGAGTTGATTTCGATGAAATATTCTCTCTTGTTGCTAAATTATCTTCTATTAGATTTATTTTATCCATAGCTACTACTTATGATTTTAAAATTGAGCAAATCGATGTTAAGACTACATTTTTCATGGAGATCTAGAAGAGGAAATTTATATGCAACAACCTAAAGTTTTTGAGGTAAAAGGGAAAGAACACTTGGTTTGCAGATTGAAACAATCTCTTTATGGCTTGAAATAATCATCCTACATGTGGTATCAAAATTTTGATTCTTTTATGTTGAAATTGGGTTTTGTGAGAAGCGAAGAGGATCACTGTGTTCACATTAGATGTATTGATGATCATATACTAATTGTTTCCTTGTATGTGGATGACATCTTTTTTAGTGACACCAAGGTATGATCAGTGAGCCAAAAGCTCAACTTTTAGGTGCATTTGAGATGAAGGATATGGGGGCAATAAGGTACATATTAGGAATGGAAATCATGAGGGATTGTGAGAACAAAAAGCTTTGGTTGTCATAAAGTATGTGAATACTATTTTGCAAAGATTTAATATGCAAGATTGTAAGTCATTTAGAATTACTTTACTAGTTGGCACTAATCTTACTTTATATATGTGTCCCAACTGTGAAGATTATTTTAAGGATATATCTAATGTGTCATATGCTAGTGTAGTAGGAAGTTTGATGTATGCAATGGTTTGAACTAGGCCATATATTGGTCAACTAGTGGGAGTATTAAGTAGGTTTATATCTAACCTCATTAGAGAGTATTGGAATTATGTGAAGATACTGTTAAGATATTTATGTGGTACTTCTAATTATTGTTTGATTTATTCTAGAAATAATAGTGAGGATAAGACATCAAAGGTTCTCTAGTGGGTATGTTTTTACTCTATTTGGAGGAGCTGTGAGTTGTATGAGTAAGAGGTAGCCCACAATTGTTTTATCCACCACCAAAGAAGAGTATATTGATGCTACCCATGTTTCTAAGGAGGTCATTTTGCTACAAAGGTTATGTATAGGTATTGGTTTTGATTACAAAATAATTTAGATTGGTTGTGATAGTTAGAGTGTAATATGTTTAGCTAAGAATCTTATGTATCATGCTTAGACTAAACATATAGATGTTCAATATCATTTTGTTCGAGAAATGGTTGCAAATGAATAGATTGAGTTGAAGAAGGTTGACACTTAGGAGAATGTTGCAGATTATCTTACCAAACTTGTGAGCACAAAAAAGTTCACTTGGTGCAGGGAGGCCATGGGCCTTAATTCTTGTATTTAGTTAATTTATATTTTTCAATAGAAGTATTTACAATGTATAATGTCAAATGGTAGAATGTTAGGATTAAGGTGACATCAACATTGTAAATCCTATGTATTTATTTACTCCTAATAGTATTTTGTAAATGTATTCCATAAGGGATGTGAGATCCATTGATTGCAGTAAATAATTATTTACAGTGATAGTTTTACCTTGGGATAGTAAAAAGCTAAATGTGGGGGCCCTAAGTCTATTATTGGATTATGACATGTTGTAAGGAATTGGTTATTATTAGACTCTTATGTGTTGTAAGGAATCAACCAATTTTGGGGCAATCTATTATGACAACCTGTAAGAAGGTGTAAGAGGCTATTTGAGCCCATTGTTGACCCCAAGGTGGACATGGTATTTTCTATAATGAAGTGCTACATATGTGGATGTAGTTATGACAAGTGTAAGAGTGTCATTAATTCCTAATTTTCTAACCTCTCAATGTGGACGTTGGATTTTCCCAAGTTTGGGCATCATATTCTAATAACTTCTTCTAGAAGCTTGTATTTCCTATTTAACAGAAGCTTGAGAAGGATGGAGAATAAATTGTAAGTTTATAGGTACATAGGCACAATCAGAATGGATACAAGATTGAAAGAAGTGATTGTATTGTAATCTCATTTGAAGATAATACATACTTGTTCTCTTTTCTGGTGGAGTTTTTTTCTCGAAACAGTTTCTCCATGTAAATCACTATGTCATGTGTAAATCTCTTGAGTTTGTTGATTTATTTTATTGTTGATTTACATGTTTTATCTCTATTTAGGCATTCCACAAATTAAATTTAAGATTTGCAACATTATTTTAAGTTTCTATATTGTAGTGGTTTGCTTTCATTTCTAACATGTGGCCTAATATTTTGTTCTAGAGGTACGCTGTAAGTAACTTCCTAGGGCTAATTATTTGTTGTTGCATCATACGTTACAAATGACCGTAAGGTTCACTATTCTAGGTTTAGACAAGGCTTTCTAGGGCATCCTCAATATACCTTGAAGTACACGAGGCTTGAGTCTATGATAAAATGGTGTTTTCTAGTGGCTTGGCTTGAGAGGGTAACCCGCTCTCGTCCTTCAATTAGCAAGCTATAAAATTTCTTGCTAACTTGGCCAAAATGACAACTCCTCAGAATTTATGTACCTCTCTGGAACATGAGGTTTGGAGCTAGTGCTTGGGGATGAACTAAACTCCCCTATGAAAATAAAATAAAAAGAGAAATGATTGCTTTTTCTTTCCAAGATCACTAAGAGGTGATAATAGATAACATACACTATGTTATTCCTTGGGTAACACAAGTGGATAAAGAGTGTTTTTGATCTCCAAGATCACACAAAAGTGCAAGGGGAGAGCATTAACAACTCCATTCACACAAACACGCCACACAAGTGATTGAGTTGCTTTTGATCCTCAATTTTTGCATGAAGCACAAGAGGAGATCATACACAACAACAATCACACATACACAAACACAAGTGAATGGGTTTCTTTTGATCCTCAAGATCACACAAAGCACATGAGGAAAGCATACACAACACCAATCACACAAGAACATAAATAAAAATGAATATTTATTTCTAAAAACAAGATTTAAATGATTAAGTGTGATTAAAATTTAATTATTTGATTCATGATCCTACACACAAGCATTAGTAGTTTGGATGTTTTGGTCTTGGACATATCAAAAATAGCTACAATAAAAGTGTTAGAAATAAAAACCAAAGCCTTGCAAAAATTAGAAAACAAGTGTCATATAGCAAAATAGATGTCACTAATAGATTCCTTGTGATTTTTTGATCAATTTCAAATAAAATTGTCAAATTTCAATAGCGTATGAAAAAGTTATGCCTATTGCAAAAAATGAATGCGAAAGAGGACTACAAACTAATATACTTGATATTTATGATAGAATCTAGAAATATTAACTGATCCACAGAGCAGAGGGTACAACTAGCTTTCCAATTTTATTGCATACAAGAATTCTCACATATGGACCATATGAATGGTATGGACCCATATGAACTGTACGACTAGAAATGGATTCCATTATAAAAACCTTTGGTATTGATTGCAATCAAACCATAGGGTGTTTACTATCAATCCTTAGGTTTTTGGACCTTTCAAACTCAACCATGAGGTCTATTCCAGACCATGATGCACCCAAAATTCCTTGAATAGATCTCTCTAAAAAAAGGCCAAAACCTACAAAATCAAGCTAGCAAAATCTTGCAAAAACTAGGATTAACAAAGGGCAAGGCCCTACTAGGCACCTCTCCCCTGCCTTGGGCTTAGATCCCAAGGCTTGGAAATAGGACCTACTAGTGGAGTCTAGTAGGCCTGTGGAAGATTTTGATGCCCCAGTGCAGCCATAAGTTTAGAATGGAACAGACTTCCAGATCCTAAACAAAATGATGGATAAAATAACCCCCTCCTTGGAACTCTCCCTAGTTGGTAAGTTCCAAGCCCTTAGGCCCAATATCGACATGGTTAGACATTAGGTAACCTCTAGATGGCACCTTAAAGGTAGCGTGTCGACTAGTGCGATTTTAGGTGGCCTTTTCCTTTTTAAGTACGTAGCTAGGGAGGACTTAGTCGTGATCTTGGCGGGAGGACCTTGGATGTATGTGAATCATAATCTCAGCTTAGGGCGCTGGAAGCTGGGCTTTGACGCTGCAATGCAACTCAACAGGTCAGCTCTTGTATGGGTCAGACTACCTGGCCTCCCTCTCGAGTACTAGGATGAGGAGATATTCACATGGATTGGCAACTCCTTTGGATGCTTCATCACTCTGGACAACACCACCAAAAATAAAACTAGGTTGGTTATCGCTAGATTCTGTGTTAGCGTAGACATTCACAAGACTTTACCTAATACTATTAAGTTAAAGTCCAAATATGGCTACTGGGAGCAGCAAATATTATATGAAAACTCCACTGCCTATTGCCAAAACTGTAGAAAAAAGGGGTACCTAATCAGTTAGTGTAAAAAAGATGAGGTTCCTAAAGATAAGCAGGCCTTGGAAGTAGAGAACATAGTAGAAGAATACCCATTCAAAGAGGATTTGCTAAATATAATAAGGTCTCCAAACAAGACCCAAGCACTGGGTGGAGACCAAGTGAAGAATCATCCGTTTGAAGAGATTCTTATTTCTTCCCTATCATTGTCCGCTATTGAGCTACGACTAGATCTTGTTGGCGGTGGTCAAGAGCAGTCTATAGATTTTCCCCTTGATTCAGAAGCGACAGAAGGAGAAATCCTAACTCTAGTGGTGTGCTAAAATATGGAGAAGAAAGGGATAGTCGAGACTAGCTGGGAGTGCTAGAGAACTCAACTTTGACAGGTCCATTAATTGGGGGCCTGGGAAACACAGAGAAGTCTATGATTTCAACTATCAGAGTTCTTTCCCCGGGGGCTCGTACGAGTAACCAAGGAGGATGGATCACCCCCAAGAGAAAAGGGAAAGGACATAATAAGAAAGTGACCAATGTGGGGACTGAAGGAAGAACAGGGAGGCCTTCCTAGAGAGAAACTAGATCCAGGGAAGCAACCAAGGAGATTGCCTATGGGAGGTAAAGTACACTGGAGGCCCTCTCCAAAAAATCACGCAAATGAAGATTATCACATAGAATGTGAGAGGGCTCAATAGCCCACAAAAATAGCTCTTGATTAGGAGCTGCATTTATGATAATAAGATTGATTTTATCCTCCTCCAAGAAGTTAAAATGTCTGAAGAAAACTTTAGAAAAATATCTAACAACATCTAGCCTATGGTGGACTTCATCATCAGCCCCTCGACTAGAGCTTCTCGGGGGCTTGTCACCATGTGGAATAAGTACAATGCTTCGGGAAGTTATTGCTCGCACAGTAAGAATAGTCTAGAAATCAACTGTAAGATGAATAACAAAACCTGGAAGATACTCAACATCTACTCCCCCAAAACAAAAAGTGCTAGGAAGGAACTTTGGGATGGGCTAAGTTCCAAAATCAATGAGGATAGAAGAACTCTGTGGATTGTTGGGGGAGACTTCAACACCCCTCTTTACCCCTTAAAAAAATCTGGGGGTAATAAGCACTATTCAGATAGCATGGTGGACCTCACGCACTTCCTGAGTCAAACTGGGCTAATGGATTTGGAAGTCATCAATCAACGGTTTTCTTTGACTAATAGAAGAAAGGGAGAAGAATTGATCCAGGTTAAGTTAGATAGAATGTTGGTTTCTTCTAACTGGGATATGATTCAGTATGCTAATTTGTCTACTCTTCCTCGCACCATATCCAACCACAACGCCCTTCTTCTGGACTAGACTAAAAATTACTATAAGGGCCCCTTCCCATTCATGTATGAAATCATGTGGGCCTCTCACCTGGATTTTAAAAATTGCATTGCTGATTGGTGGAAAGTCCTGATTCATAGATCTCCTATATATAGGCTCAACCAAAAATTATTACATGTCAAAAACAAAGTAAAGCACTGGGATAAATTTTGCTTCAGTAATGTGATGAACACCATGAAACACCTCTCGGATAGCCTCCTAGAGGTTCAAGAAAAAATGGCCAAGGGAGATGGGAGTAAGAGCACGTATAAATTTGAGGAGGAATTAGTCAAGAACCCGAAGGACATAATCATTAATGAAGAAAACTTCTGGAAGCAAAAGTCAAGGGTGCAATGGCTAAAAGAGAGAGATAGGAACACGACTTTTTTTCATCAATCGGCCATGAAACACAAAAAGAGGAATAGTGTCACCAAACTCCTGAATGAGAAGAATATAGAGGTGAAGGATGATTAGGAACTCGGTAGACTGGCCTCTAATTACTTTAGAAATTTTCTAGCCAAGAAAAATAATAGAAATGATAGTGTTAAAGAAAACTTTCTTCTGAATTGTCTTACTCCAGTCCTATCTAAGGAAAACAATGAAGGTCTGCTGAAGCCTATTACAGAAGAAGTCAGGGCAGTTGTGTTCTCGATGGGGGCTTTCAAAGTGCCAGGCTCATATGGGTTCCCACCTATTTTTTTCCAAGAATTCTGGGATATAGTGGGCTATGATGTTACAAATGTTGTTAAAGACTTCTTTAGGATGGGGAAGTTCCTCAGGCAGATTAATGCCACGTTCATTGCACCGATTCCTAAGAAAAAAAACATGAAAGTTATGGCTGAATTCCACCCTATTAGTTTGTGCAACACTATATATAAAATCATTACCAAAATGCTAGTCCTTAGAATCCAACCGCTTCTAGATAGCCTTATCTCTGACAGCCAAAAAGTCTTTGTCCCTAGGAGACAGATTCTGGATGTGGCTGTCTCAACTCATGAGATCATTTGCTCTATGGATAAAAATAATAGTCTGAGTATGGCCCTAAAACTGGACATATCAAAAGCTTATGATAGAGTCTCTTGGGACTTCCTATTCAAGGTTCTCAGGAAGATGGGCTTCAATGACATAATTCTCAAACTGATAAAGGAGTGTGTCACTACCGTCAAGTATTTGGTGTTGGTTAATGGTACGCCGTGGGGTTTTTTTGAGGTTGGCAGAGGTTTAAGGCAGGGGGACCCCCTGTCCCCTTATTCATTATGATGGCCAAAGTCTTGGGTAGAAATATTCTCGCTCACCTGGACAGAAGTGCCCTTTTTGGTGTTAAAGCAGTGTCCACCCTAAGATCGTTGGTTGTCCAATAGTTTGTGGATGATACCATGCTGTTCGGGGTGCTTCTGTTGTGGAGGCCAAGAGATGGAAAAATTTGCTCAACATTTATGCGGAGGTGTGAGGTCAATGCATAAACTATGACAAGAGTAATGTGTTTTTCTTTAACACTAAGATAGATCTACAATTTAAGGTTAGAAATATCCTCCAATGTAATCAAGCGGCCCTCCCGACTACCTACCTGGGTCTGCCTCTCACGGTCAAAGATGTGACCTAGACTTTTTGGAACACGGTTTTGGAGCGTATCCATAAGAAAATGGAGGGCTGGAAAGGTAAACTCAGACAAGTAGGTAAGCATCAACTTCTGGAGGCCTCTCTACAAGGCATTCCTACCTATTTCCTCTCTTTGTTTAAAATTCCCAGATATATGGTAGAAAAATTAGAAAGGATCCAGAGAACCTTCCTATGGACTGGAGTGGAGGAAAAGAAGAGGATCTCACTGGTGGGATGGGATAGAGTCTATTAGCCCAAGGCTAATGGGGGTTTGGGTATTAGAAAAATTTAAGGTATGAACAAAGCATTGCTAACTAAAATTGGTTGGACTTTCCTTAAAGAGGAGAAGGACTGGGTTCAAATCATGAAAGCTAAATACCTGTAGAGTGAATCCAACTCAAATATCTTGGTTAGAGACTCCCTTCCCAAAGGCTCTATCATTTGGAACAAAATGACCAAAACCAAGAACTCTCTTTCACAAGGCATCAAATGGAAACTAGGAAGAGGAGATAAAATAGGATAATTAGTTGAGGGAGGATCCCTTGGGGAAAGGAAGTAATTCTATGATGGAAAGAGTGGTGAGCTTTTTTGGTACCAAGGTGAGCAACTATATTACTAGCATCCCCATAGACAAAGAAGGTGGAAGAACTTATCTGACTATTGTATCAATCAACATGAGATGCAGGAATATTAGTCTCTACAACAAGAATTAGAAAGGTACATAATTCTAGATTTTCAAAGGGAAGATGAGATGTTGTGGGGTCAAGACCAAAAAGGTAAGTTTACAGTCAAGTCAGCTTACCATATGCTAACTAACAGAGGTTAGCTGAATCAGCTCTTGAAGAAAGTTTGGAATAGCAATTTATTACCTAAAGTCAACTTTTTCTGGTGGGTTGTGGCACACAACAAAGTTCTCTCCATTGAAAACCTTAATAAAAGAGGTTTCCAATTGGTTAATAGATGTGTGCTATGATGTAAAGAACAAGAGTCCATACAACACTTGCTCCTCCACTGTGAGTTCTCTAAACAAATTTGTGAGAAAACTCTGCAGAAGCTCAATCTAGAGTGGGTTTTCAGGAAAACTTGGAGGATTTTTCCTGAAGTTGGACCTCCCCTTTCACTCACCCTAGGATAAGAGAACTCTAGAGATAGATTCCCCCTCACCTTGGATGTTGTGTGTGGAAAGAAAGAAATAATCACATTTTCAGAGAAATTGCTCATAATTCTGATGAGGTTTTCTTGTCCTTTTGCAGAGCGGTTGCAGAAAACACCTCTACCTGTACTCTGCAAGTTGCTGAGTATCCCCCTTCTCTGATTGAAATTCAAATTGCCAAGAATTGGTGCTTGAAGGAGGATATGAACAAGGTGGACATCTCTAAAAAGATGGCCAGACTTAACACCTGTTGGAAACTACCCTCCGGTGGCTAGATCAAACTTAACTTTGATGGGGCGGAAAAAAAGAATACTAGTCTTGCTAGTGGGGGAGGGATCTTCAGAGACTATTTTGGTGCCCCTATTGCTGCTTATGCTGGGGGCATAGGTCAACAATCTAATAATTTTGCTGAAGGCTTGGCACTTCTAAAAGGTCTAAAGATCGCCCACTCCTTGGGAATTGACAAACTGCAAGTGAAAGGAGATTCTAAGTTAGTAATAGATGCAGCCATGGGGAGGTCTAATAGTAGTTGGAGAATGAAGAGTTTAATTAAAGACATCATTGACTTACTATCTGGTTTCAATCAGATGGTTATCGGTCATGTGTATTGGGAGGGCAATAAAGTGGCAGACACTATGGCTAATTTGGGTCAAAGCCTAGACAAGTGGCGATGCTAGAGGGTTGACAATAATCTCCCACGTCAGATTCAAACCCTCATTAAGGAGGAGTTAAGCCTAGCTCTCGGTCCCTCATGAGGTCATATCTTAAGCTTTGGGAGAGATTAGAGGGCCACTAGAGTTCTAGTACCTTCGGTCAGCTGGACTTCGGGTACATGTTATTGGAGGCCACGAAGGTTGAGTGCCAACTCGATAAATCTTAGACTTGTCTTTTCATAAGCAGTTGCATTTCTAACATGATGAGATGGCGTCTTGAGGGGGCTCCTCACATGCCTAGCCACGTGAATTCCCGTCTTGACATCTCAAGGATGCTCAACATAAGATTTAATAATGATCTTATATGGTTTTTGAATAATGATATGAAAGGGATTAAATGTTCCCGCATGCAGAATAATAGCAAGTATGCCACCTTCGGCATGGGAAAGGCTAGAAAGATCATTGCTATTAGCTTAAACTCTAATGTGGTGTTATCCATTAGCACGGAGATATCTAATGTGGTGTTAGCCATTAGCACAGAGATATCTGAGGGTTACACTGCGTCTGCTCTTTGCTGCATTGAGTTTGTTTTGATTGTTGACTGCATTGTCTACCTGTTTAAGCTTAGCAAAATGAGTGGAGATAGGTCGCGTATTGATCCAGAGACATGTGAGGAGTTAAAAAAGAATGAGACTCTATGGCACATCTGCCATGAAGGTGGTGTCACCTCGTACCTAGAATGTCTGGAAGGCCATGATGAGAATCTCTCAGCTTAGTTTTTGTGGTCTTATGATCATAAGAAGGGTAAAGTTGGTAATGTGGGTTTTGAGATTTTGGAGGAGGTGATTGGGATGGCAACTGGGTTGTCTACTGATGGAACGAAGCACCCTAGGAAGAGCAAGGTGTCGGATCCAGAAGGAATGAAGCTTTTTCTCAACAAAGGGGAGCTTCTGATCAGCCTGCAAGGGCGTTTTGACTATTAACTCTTACCTCCACCATGGGATGAGGTATGTTTCATGATTATGAAGTATTTTACCTTAGAGGGGAGGTTCAGGAGGTTCTTTCATTTTCATTTCTCTCTGCTAAATCACTTTAAGCACAATAAGCATATTAGTTTTCCCTTCTATCTACTCTCTTCCTTGGAAACCTCCATTGCAGTGGATAAAGAGCAACATGCCCTTGACCCCAGTAAGCTCGAGCTTCCACTTCATCAAGGCCTTATCATGAGACTGTATGAGTTCCATCTTTCCCTCTATCCCCCAAAAGCCCTCACTTCCATTAGGATTGATTCTTAGCTGCATAATCCTTCCTGAGTGATGGAAGGCCCAGTCATTATTACTAAAGTTACTCTTGAATCCTATGCCAAGTCCTTGAAAAATGGCAAGAATAAACCCTCGTTGTCCAAAATCCCCGAACCCACCACCAAAGATCTCACCCCCACCTCTCCGGCTACTACCCCGACCAAAAGAAAAATCCTCCAAGGCAACCCTTCCCTATCCAGTAAGAAGATGCTCTGGAAGAAGATTATGATAATGTCAGTGAGAATAAGACCGCTAAGGGTACCTTGGTGGTTGAGGAGGTTAACATTGATGAAGATACTAAGGACTCAGACAGTGCTGAGGATGAGGTCTACACCCCCACTAATAGCAAAACCCATATGCCTACTACCAGGAGGTTGTCTAGGTTTACTGCTAAATCGACCTCCATTCCTAAGGGGAAAACTATCGTGAAGGTGAAGGAGGTTGTAGAGGAGATGCAGGAAGAGGACTAGCTTGTGGAGAAGAACAAAGGGGTGGTTGTGGAAATGCAGGAAGAAGACTCTGAGGATGATATTAGGAAGGGTTTTGTTGAGCTGCAGGGGTCAGGGTCTGAGGCCAACAACAAGATAGACATGGTGGTGGAGGAGACTAAACAGATGGGTGGTGATGTGTCAGTTAACAAAGGTAACAAGATTGAAGTGTTGGAAACTAGTGAAGAGGTCCCCAACAATTTCCAAGATTTTAATGTGTAGGGTTTGGATACTGATAGCTCAGAGAAAAAGAAAAAAGGGACTGGCAAGAAGAAAAAAGGTGCTAAAAACAAAAAGGACAAGGCTAAAGATACTTTGGAGGCTAGGATGACTCATATGGAGAAGAAGTTTAACACCCTAGCCAAATTTTTAGCCAGAGTCATGCACAGGTCCACCACAACATTGGTGGCTCTCCAGAAGGTGGTTCCCAAGGGGCAAGAGAAGACGGAAAAAAAGATGGAGTATGAGGATGTGCTCCAGTTGCTCATTGATGACTGGGACAAGATGTTCATATAGCCTTTGGAGGCTTGGTGCTACTTTGCTGTCAATCCGTGGTCAGTTTTTTGTTTCTATGGAGTCCAATTTCTTTAGTCTTTTGTTTTATTCCTAGATCTTTAGTCCTTTTGTTATGATGCAAAAACTTTAATGGTTTGTTCTAAACTGTTTGGGTTTTGGTGAGCCTTTGTTGGCTATTTTGTCATGGGATTGGCACCCTTTTTGCCACTTATTTAATAAAAAACAAAGGGCAAGGCCCCACAGTGGGCTCCAAAATGTAACCCTAGATTTGGAATGAAGCAATAGGAAACTAAAGCAAATATAAGATCCCTATTCCAAACCCAATAATACCTTAGATAGAGCATTTAGGAAGGAATAAAATAGAACAAATGCTTAAATAAAACCAAGTGTTATACCTTTTTGATTGAATGTGCTCCTTGATGTGTGGTTGCTCCAAGATTGTGTAAGATTCAAGTGGCATGCAACTATGTTGATGAGGGTTTGATGAAGGCTTGAAGGAGATCATTTGTCATTCTAGTAACATGTATCTACAAATTCTCCTCCTCTTGATTTGATTGAGGATGAGGATTGATTTATAGATGTGTGGATGATAAGATGGAGGATTGAAATATGATTAGAATGGATAAATAGGATTGAATGAGATGAATTAGGGCAAGGATAGAAGCTTCTAGGGAAAGCTAAGAATGTACAGTTGAGATTAAATATGAATGGTGGTTAAGATTAAGTGAGAGCAATTATGGCAAGGTCAAACACTTGAAGAGCAAGCTAAAGGATTAGATGATTGAGATTAAATATGAATAGATGGTTGAGATTAAGTGAGATTATTTTTATGGCTATCATTATGTGAATGGATAAGATTTAAAGATGTGGTAGGGAAATGGATGGTGGCGATTTATTAGTTGTTTGAATTTTGTCTTTTAGTTAGTCGTGTGACTTTTTAAATTTTAAATTTATTTATTTGTAGGTGGAACATGATTTGTCTTATCAGTGGGGATTAGATTAAGATCTATGACTTTAGACTAATTAATCAAATAATAACTGTAGCAGTAAGAATTTGAAGGAAAAAGCAAGGAAACACAAAAGAATAGGAATCCTGCTTCAAGCTCTAACCACTACCTCCAATTGAGCAAACAAGGAATGTAAAACTAACAATCTTTCACAAATGCAAACCTTGGGTGTGTAAGATGTGCTCTTGATGTGCTTGTTAAATTTTGAGTTGCTCTTTTGAGACCTCAAAGTGGTAGCATGTACCTACATACAATAGATCATTGCGAAAATGGTTGACTTGAGATGGATTTATGGAGTTGATATTGGACAGATGGAGAATTAAGATCTTTCCTTAAGATCCATAGGGCTTAAATTTCATGAGAGGATTTTTACTTTATTGATTGGAGAGAAGTGGAGGTTAGTGGTTGAGATATGAAGGGTTAAGATCTTACCTAAAAATGTCCAGGGCCAAGATTGCATGAGATGATTTGACTTTTGTACATGGGATGTGATTGGCGAGGATTGAAGGTTGGTGGTTAGGAGATGAATGACTATTATTAGATTGACTTAAATGGATGGCCAAGATGCAAAGCTACCTTGACTTTGCACATAAAATTTGATTGGTAAGAGGGAGGTGACTACATGAAGGGATAGGATTAAATGGGTATAGGTGGATGACTTGAATGCAAAGTTAATTTAACTTTGCATAGGGTATTTTAAATTAGTAGAAATAGATGATGCAGATTTTGGGATTTATGGTGGGGATAAATATTTTATTTTTTAAATGATAAGAAGGATGGGTGACATTAGCTTAGTTGATTAAATCAAAGTTATTTATTTAATTAACTAATGTTAGGATAGACTAATTAAATAAAAAAATTATTTAAGTAGTTGGTGGAAGAGGGGTAGCTAATTAAATAAAAAAATTATTTAAGTAGTTGGTGGAAGAGGGGTAGCTAATTAAATAAATAATTTATTGGAGCAATCACGGTAGGAGGGTCCTCAAAGAGAACTATCCAAACCATGAAACTAGAGTAAACACAATGGAACCAACTCAAAGATATGAAGCAAATGCAGATTTAGTCATTCAGTATATCATAGAATTCAAATATAGATTGGTCAGCAACATGTGGGTTTCCAATTTAGGGCTCACATGCCTGATTACAAAATAGTAGAAAATGCACAAGATGTAGCTTTGAAGCTCATTCACACAAAATCTAACTATCAAACTATCACTATGGGAATCATTGTTTCCTAGGGATCTATTACATCATTATATATCATATCTAAAACATAAGATTCCTCCGTGTCAGCCAAGGAAGATCACAAACTTCAAAGAAGATCTGTAACGTGTGTACACGTATATGCCAGGCCTAAATGAATAGAACTCCTCTGCAAATGAATGGAATGATGTACAGATCTTGGGGAAGGTTGGCCATGAACCAAACAACATTGAATGATGTCTCATTAAGCTTCAAAGGTCATGAAATGCTCCATAGGTCTTCTCCTTTAGCTGATTGTCTGAGATTGCCATGATACTCTGTTCTGAAAAAATAATTGATCTTCTAGTAGCAATATCTTTCTGGTAATTGATCCAAATGCTCTAAATTTTGGATATGTTGTATATGAATGAATATATATGCTAAATCTAGCTTTGTAAGGTCTGAGATGCAATTGTGGTAGAATGTAGACCAAAATATAGAAACTACTATTGACTGAATTGCCTGAACTAAACTGGAAATGAAAGGAAACATACTAAAATGCAAATGTTTTTGGTTGATGCAAGATTTCTCTTGAACCAGGGACACTCTAGCATTAGACATTCAGGGTTATTGAAAAAGTGAGTCCCTCACTTTGTTGGGGCTAGAGGAAAACTCGGATGGTCTACCTTAGCCTGAGAAATCCATGATGACTCTTCTTCTGATTTGCCTTTCCACTTCACAAGGTATTCTTTGTATTGTCTTCCTTTGGTGATGCATCCAATTCTACTATCCAAAATGTTTTCAATCTACTCTAGTGCTTGTTGTGGTAATTGCTTCTTCAATGATGTCACTGAACTCTGCTTCATGATACTGATATAGGTCTGCAATATTAAAAATAGGTGATATGCCCAATGTCTCTAGTAACTCTACTTCATATGCATTTCTTGAATCAAATTTTCTGAGTATCCTACAAGGTCCAAACTTTTTCATCTTCAACTTATTATATGTCCTAACTGGAAATCTTTCTTTTCTCAAGTACACCATCACTTCATCTCCCACTGCAAATTCTTTGTGTCTTCTCTTCTCATCTACCTACTCCTTATATTTGTTGTTCATCTCTTCTAAATGCTTCTTTACCTGATTATGCACTGTCTCCATATGTTCTACAAATTCTTCTGCTTCTGCACTTCTCTTTTCCTCCATACTGATATCTCTCAAGTCTATTACTCCTCTAGGTTTTACTCCGGTAACAATCTTAAAAGGTGCTCTTCTGGTACTCCTATTCACTAAAATTTTATTGTATGCAAATTCTACTTGTGAAAGAATCAAATCCTAGCTTCCTGCCTTCTCTCCAACCAAACATCTCAACAAGTTTCCCAAACTCCTATTCACTACCTCTGTCTGTCCATTGGTCTGTGGATGAAATGCTGAACTGAACTTCAAATTTATCTTCATCTTCTTCCAAAGTGTCTTCCAATAGTATCCAAGAAATATTATATCTCTGTCTAAAATTATGCTCTTAGGTAATCCATGCAATCGCACAATCTCCTTTAAAAATAGGTCAGCTACATGCACTACATCAGTTGTCTTCTTACAAGGTATGAAATGTGCCATCTTTGAAAATCTGTCTACCACTATAAATATTGAATCATGTCCTCTCTGTGTCTTAGGCAATCTCATTACAAAATCCAGACTTATGTCTTCCCAAGGTCTCTCGGTATTGTCACAGGTTTATACAATCTAGTGTTCTGACTACTCCCTTTTGCAACTTGACAAACTCTACAACTTTGTACAAATTTCCTAACATCCTTAAGTATTTGAGGCCACAAGTAATTTTCACTTACCAAAGCCACTATTTTGTCAATTCCAAAATGTCCTACCAATCCACCACAGTGCTTTTCCTTGATCAAATTATCTCTCATTGAACTTCTAGGTATGCATAACTGATTTCCTCGAAACAACATATCTTCCTGAATGAAATAATCCAACCACTTACTCCTATCAGTCACAACAGGTTCCTTACATGCTTTCCAAGGTTCTGCAAAATCAAGAGCTTCCTCATACAGGTTCTTCAATTCATCAAATCCTAACACTTCAACTTTCATCTCTGTCAGCAAGTTCCTCCTTCTACTCAATGCTTCTGCAACTTTGTTTAATTTTACACTCTTATGCTTCAACACAAAAGTATAACTCTGCATGAACTCTACCCATCTCATATGTCTCTAATTCAACTTTCCTTGACTGTTCAAATATTGTAAAGCTTGATGATCTATATACAACACAAACTCCTTAGGCAACAAGTAATGTCTCCACTTCTTCAAGGCTTGAATTATGGCATAGAACTCTTGATCATAAACTGAATATCTTCTCCTTGTATCATTCAACTTTTCACTGAAATATGCTATACACTACAATAAATCCCTATGATTAGCTCATTTTTTTGCTTCCACCCATTGTTTTAATGTATTTTTCTCTATTTTTTGAAAAAGCTGATGCTATTTATCGGGTTGGCACTTTTTTTGGCTTTTTTTGCACCGATTAGAACAAGTAGGCGCTAAATTAGGTGCCAAATTACACCTAAATTAGAGCTAACTTTAGCGCCCAAATTAGCGCCGGCTTTAGCGCCGACTATAATGTCTAAATGAGCGTCGACTTTAGCACCATACCTCTAAGCCTCTATGGATTGTGTTGGATCAAAATTTTAGACTTTAAAATTTTGCCATTCCCACCATAATCCCTAATAAGACGTTCTACTTGAACCCAAAAAATATCACCATTTCCTTATTAGCCCTAAATTCTATACCTCAACCGTAAAATATTTGATGAAAAAATCCCTATAGCTAACATCGGCAAGATGATACTACGTCGAGGAGACTCAATATACAGTCTCTCTGATGACCCGAAGGCACAAGCAGACAAAAGGAAAATCACACAAAAACCTAAAGTAATGAGCAAATCGAAGAGATAGGAGATATCGACAAGAGTCATTCAGTAGTCTCATTGATACCCCGAAAGTCGAACAGATAAGGGATTTAGGATATCAAAGTGATATGGTTTAGAGTCTCACCGATAGAAGGGGTCTCGCCGATGAAAAGATAATGTAAAGGGTATTTCGAAGAAACTCTATTGTGTTGAAGAGAGGGTTTTTGGGGTCTCTTCGAAAAGGCGACGAAAAGAAATTAAAATATCAAAAGAGTGATTTCTTGGCATTTTTTGCATCGATTAGAACAAGTAGGCACCAAATTGCGCTTAAATTAGCGCCGACTTTAGCGTCGTACCTCTAAGCCTCTATGGATTGTGTTGGATCAAAATTTTAGACTTTAAAATTTTTCCATTTCGCCATAATCCCTAATAAGATGTTCTACTTGAACCTGAAAAATATCACCATTCCCTTATTAGCCCTAAATTCTATACCTCAACCGTAAAATATTTGATGAAAAAATTAGTATAGCTAACATCTGCAAGATGATACTCCGTCGGGGAGACTCAAAATACAGTCTCTTCGATGACCTAAAGGCACAAGTAGACAAAAGGAAAGTCACATGAAAACCCAAAGTAATGAGCAAATCAAAGAAACAGGGGATATCGGCAAGAGTCATTCAGTAGTCTCATCGATACCTCGAAAGTTGAATAGATAAGGCACTTCGGCGTGACAACAAAACATGTCACGACGATCAAATGAAAATATCGATAACCTTTAAGGGATTTGGGATATCGAAGTGATATGGTTTAGAGTCTCACCGATAGAAGGGGTCTCGCTCATGAAAAGATAATGTAAAGGGTATTTCGAAGAAACTCTACTATGTCGAAGAGAGGGTTTTTGGGGTCTCTTCAAAAAGGCAACGAAAAGAAATTAAATATCAAAAGGGCAATTTCTTGTTCGAGGAGACTCATATTATCGAAGTAACGCCAGTTAGGGTCATACCAAAATCCTGAACAATAAATGAGATTGCAAAACACATCACCTCGAAATAAAGTGACAAGACATAAAGATGGCGATCCAACGCTCTATTTTTGAAAAAAAATTAAATCCCTTTGATGATAATTGATTGCACAGATGCCATTGATTGCACAGAGTTAATATTGTTGAATGGGAATTCAGAGGGCGTTGCAAAGAACAAGTACAGGGCGTGGATGAATAAGCAATTCAGGACTAGAGTGATTTGTCAAGTAAGTAGTTTTCATTTACCAAAATCCTTGAGATTGCTCGCCTCCAAACATTCACCAAAATCCATTTCGTAGTAGTTTTCATTGCTTTCATTAGATCTTTCTCTATTTGTTTCCAAGCTTTTTTTTGCAACATCATGTGGATAGGTGGTGGCAGTAGCTATACTTCTCGCTATAAAACCACCTGAAACTACAAAGACATAAAATTTCTAAACTCATCGGTTGTTTTTATTGTCATGTCCTTGAGCCTTCTATGGATGCAAGTGCAAAAGGTTAAGATTGTGCCTGTGTATAACCATAATCCACCCTTCAGGGTTTTGTGTTGAATGATAGAATTCAAACGTTTAGCAACCTTTTTCAAAAAAAGGAAAAAACAAAAATAATCTCGTGTTTATAGCTAACCCTAACCTTTAAAACCATTGGTGCAAGTCGTGTTGTTAAGATCAACCAATTATAGGAAGATGATTGTTCCTTCAATGCTCTCAAGGTTGTTGTTAACTATGCATTCTCAGCTTCTAGAATCTAATCCTTGGCTTTTGCTTTAGTTACCAATTCTTCATTCTAGAGATTTTATAGGGAAATAAACAAATTGTTCTTACATTCACTTTTATTCTCATGATTAATATGATTTAGAGACAATCTATCGGTGAATATTTTATGAGTTGTCTCGAAATTGAGTTTTTCCTATAATTTGCATGGCTCCGAAGTAACATCTTCAAAGTTGGTGGTTATAAATGGTACATTTTACTGTATCCCTAGTGTTGTGATATCTGTAATCAAATCATATTACTTTGATAACATGTGTGTGTGTGTTTAATTTATGCATTGATATTTATCCTTACATTTAGTTTAATTGAATAGCCTTCATTGTGTTGATTGCAGGTTAGAACTTTTGGAATTTGAATAAAACCATCATCTACTTCCCAATGTTAAGCCTTTCATCTTTTCATTGATTTTTGACTTGTTGCAGATGCTGATTGGACTCCCACGGTGGAACCGTTCTTGTACTTCCTGATTGCACTTCATAAATTATTCTATATTTATAAATCACAGAGTTGAAATCCAGACATAGTGATAGAATATGGAAGAAACAATTCAGAACCCAAAGAGTAAAAGATAAAAAACTGGGGATAAGCATCTAAACCGAGATCTATTAGACTAATGTCCCAGGTCAAGATAGAAATCTAGAAGAAATACCCAACTAAACCCACATACTGAGAAATTCAAAGATTTATACAAGCATATTGGGGATATATGGACACCAGTCAGAGGGTATGATCTCTTTATCTCCCATTACAGAAAAATGCATAGGCATAAACCCATTTCAAACCCATGGCGGCTAAACTTGGGTAAATTGGTAGTCCTGAATGTGTTTGTAAATGTCCACTTGATGAAGTTTCTTGCAGAGAAATACAACCCTAAGACTTGTTATATTGAATTGAATGATGGGACTTGTTTTGTCCCCATTACCAGAGACTATATAGCCACAGTGTTTCAGTTAGACACAAGTTTAGACTTGAAATTCAAAATCAAGGATTTGTTGGTTGAGTACTACAATATGAGTAGCAATTATAAGAGATGAAAGTTACCCTTACATAGGCCTCATGGTGACAATAACCAACTTAGGGCATTTTTAGAGGGTGAAGATCCACCCTACTCAACTGAATTGTTTGAAGATTATTTCAAAAACACATATTACTCTGTCTGCCATATATTGGGAATAGAGGCCTCCATGTTCATGTAAATTACGCCCATGGTCCTAGTTGCAGACATACAGAGTCATGATGCGAGTATTTTGATTATGCTGAATACTTGGCATATAATATAAAAAATGATTTAATGTCTATTAAGAATGGAGGACATAAATTCAGACATTATTCTTTATTTATGCATATGGTATTATATGAAGGACAATGTATGGGCTTATGGGATAGAAATCTCAGGGTAAGAGACCTAGATATCAATAGAGATATAAAACGTGTGCAAATGTGGACTTCTATTTGGGATAGTAGATGTGACAGATCCCATTATTTATACTTTGAAGAGTTTTTTGTGAAACCAATTTTCAAACAGTTTGGACATCCTTACAACCACAATTTTTCATTGGAAATACATAAGTTTTTGAGACCAAAAGATAGAAATGAAGAGGGAAAGTTCATCCATAATTGGGGTGATTGGTATGTTTTCAGAGATTGCACTATGATAAGAGTATTCAGATATGAAGGACCACCCTTCCAGCTACCAAAGACATGCCCAGATCAAGTTGCATACTTAGAAATTGTTAGGCAATTAGCTTCCTCAAACTTCATGCATCTCAAGAATCACAATAAACAATCATTTATGCTAGGAAATTAGCTTCCTCAAACTTCATGCATCTCAAGAATCACAATAAACAATCATTTATGCCTAGGACTTTATGCTTTGGAGATTTCCAAGTATTTTCTAACAAAGGTTATCAATTAATTGATAGTAAAATTAGAATAATTTAGATTACCTTTTGGAAATGCAAGATGAAATTTTGATCAGAAACACTTCATAAACAATGTAAAAACAAAGCAGAAGTTAAAGGGAAATCATCATGTCCTATTTGTTGATGAAGATTTAATAAAAAATTATGATGAAACTACAACAACAGAAAGAAGAAGTTTGTACAGTAAAACCATGTTAGCAGAGGCTTGGAGGGTAGCCCAAAACCCCATCTACACTAGAGTTTTCCAGGATATTGATGATCCTATCGAAAGACTGAACACTATGATTACACATGCACCACAACTGATCAAGAATATTCCCCTTCATGTATTTAACAAAAAAGGAAAACAAATTAAAGATGTACAAGCTGAGTATGAAGTACCCCTGGGTCACTTGTCACCTCAACCCACACTGGATATAAGTTTCTCTATAGACATAAACATTGCAGAAGGAGAGGGAGAGTTTGAAGAAGGGGTGCAAAGTTATGACCCAACCATTGAGGGGTATGAACTGCCTGAAGACAAAGAAGCTATCACTGTGGAAGGACCAAATGATCTATCAGAAGATATAAGGCATCTGGCCAACAGTAAATTCACATTAGATGATGATTTCATCAAAACACCCAAGTTTAAAGCCTTTTTATATGAATACAAGAGCAAACAAGCTAGGAAGAGAATGAAAAAATATCACTCCTGACATACAGGATGAGGTGTTATCTAAGCTTTAGAAGGAGATCGACAATAAATTGGAGAAAATGACTCTAGAAAGGGGAAGAACCTTGTTACAAGAAGCAGGTGTGATTTTGATTTCTGGATGGGACATGGTTTCAGCCATTGTATTTGATACTTTCAATAGAAATCAAGATAAGAAGTTGAAACTTAGCATAGAGGCAATGGATGATATCAGAAGAGGATCAGGGTATGACCTTGTTAAAAGAGCATTGCTTATATGGGCGTTGTATCCTCCAAATAAGAGACCACATATCATTGATGATCCTAATAAAGCTTTTGGTCACCTATTGATACAAAGGATTGATGATACAGATCCTATGGACACTGCTGATTTAAATGTTAATGTTGCAAGGTTTACTAAAGCACAAATTGAGAAATTAATCAAAGATAATAATATATATAAGAAAGAAAATGCTATGCTGAGAGAAGAGATTGGTTTCCACAGAGACAAGTTGCCTTCATCCAGCAGCTACTCACCATACCTAGAAGGTGATCAAAGGGTAATAGAGGCCTTGGCAGATGTGAATTATTGGAAGTATAAGGCAAAAAAGAATCAAAAGAAAAGTGAGCAGCTAGAAACTAAATTAAAAACTATCAAATATAGTATGGCCTCTAAATTGATTCAAAGAAGGTTTGGCCACATGATGAAAAATAACGACAAGGTTTGGGATTTGCACAATAGAACACACCAATTATACCAAGAGAATAAAAGATTACACCTTAGAATGTTGGAAACAAAGGAAGAATTGAATGCTAAAGCTGCCACTGAGGAACAAGTGCTCAAAGGATATATAGAATTGATGAAAGAACATGAGAGATTTAATGGTATGTTGATAGCAGATGTGAAAGATTTTTCAATCAACATATTGATTTGGCATTTCCCAACTTCTTCAATGATGAGGGAAACCTAAAAGACAAGGACACTTGGAGGAATGTGTTGGATCTAGGGCATACAACTGAGAGGGGGGGTGAATCAGTTGTATAAAAACTTGCTTTTTACTTCAAACAGTTGATTCTTCTTTGTTAGTTAACAGCATATCAATTAATCATCCATGAAAGCTTAAAGCATAAACACAAGAGCAGATAAATATCAACACATTGAACACCAAGATTTTGACGTGGAAAACCCGGTTAAGGGAAAAACCAAGGGGTGATTAACCCAAGGATTATTCTCTGTTAGAAGAATAAGAAAAAGAATGGCACTTGCCAATTAGGGCTCACTGCCCAAACACACTGCTCACAAAGAGGCCCACTGCCTACAAGGAGACACACTGTCTACAAAGTGATAAGAATCACAATCTTGAACTGGAGAATGACATCTCTACCATGTCCGGATCAGTTCCATTTAAGCCCAAAAACCCTTGCTCTACCTTTCGCACTTTTTTTGCTATGCCACACTCATCACACAATCCACACATTGAAATGAACTCACAAACCTTTATTTATACAAGACATTGACTTAGAAACAATCATCTAAGTCGGTAATCAACCATAAGAATATCAGCAAGATGAATGACACATCCGGTCGGCCATCACAAGAACATTCGCAGGATGAACAACTCATCCGGTCGGCTAGTCTGAACAAGAACTTCATCTGAAAGAATATCTTCAATTCCAGGCTCTACCATCAATGTGAACCAACAACACAACCTCAACATGATCCAAGAACCTTCACAAGCCTGCCTGAATGACCAGGGACATCCGCACTTTCTCTACTTACTGGAATCTCTTCTCTTCCTCATCCGGAACTTTAAGAACACAGTCTGTCGCCACTGTCACAATGCAAAAGGTACTTCTGGACCTCAAAATCATACACAACTCGAGATGACACATCACAAGGACATCCCAAACACTCCTTCCAATTCGTAGATTAGGATTATACAATTCTGGACCTCACCGGACCTTTCTGTGATCCTTTGTCACCTCTGAACACTTACCGAAACTGGTTCCACACAGACAGCCATAACTTCTTCAGATCTTCATGCGGACCTCTGAAATCCTAACTGAAATATCTCAAGACTCATATCTACAAACCCTTTAATCCACATCCTCCAGTTCTCAACCTATACAATACATTTGCCTTCTTCTCATCACTGTTCTTCACTGTTCTTGATTGAGGCTAATTTTCTCAATATCCTCAGCACATAGCTCATTCAATTCTTCTTGTCAATGCAATATAAGTATGTTGACATCAATGACAACACTGGTTCACCTCATACTTGCAACAATCTCCCCCTTTGTCATTGATGGCAACATATGATGTGAAAAACCATCAAGACAAGAACTTCTCCTTTCTGTCACAGCTCCCCCTATCAGCAACATGTCTTCTCCTCATTTACTGCTCCCCCTTTGATCATCAGCCACTTGTTTTTCACATGTCTTCTCTCCTCCTTTGACATCAATGGCAAAGGGCTCATACTTGCAATTCTAACACATCAGAATCATACCAGCTGCTCCCCCTTAGTAGCAGCTCCCCATCATCAATCCGGATCACAAGATATGACTGTGATATCTATCAGACTGATGCACATCAGTGCATCCTAGTTCATCACCGGAGGGGCCATGACCCCTAACTTCTCCCGGAGATATTCAAAAGAGTCCTTAGGAAGAGGTTTAGTAAAGTTATTTGCAATCTGATCCTTGGAGGGAACATACTCCAATCTGACTTCTTCCTTGTTCACTTGTTCTCTCAAAAAGTGAAACTTGATAGATATGTGCTTAGTCTAAGAATGCAATACCGGATTCTTAGAAATATTAATTGCACTTGAATTATCACAGAAAATTGTGATAGGCTCCTCATATTCAACTTTAATGTCTCTTAGCATCTGCTTCATCCATAAGATTTGAGTGCAACTACCTGCTACTGCAATGTATTCTGCTTCAGTTGTAGACAGAGATACTGTATCTTGTTTCTTGCTTAGCTAAGAAACCAATCTCTTTCCCAAAAAGAATGCTCCACCACTGGTGCTCTTCCGGTCATCCACATCTCCTGACCAATCTGCATCTGTGTAAGCATGAAGAGAGAAATCCGGATCTCTAGGGTACCATAGACCATACTCAGCTGTTCCTTTCAAGTACCTGAAAATTCTTTTGATTGCCATAACATGAGATTCTTTAGGATCAGCCTGGAATCTTGCTACAAGACCAATAGCCTGCATTATATCTGGTCTAGTCTGAGTGAGATACAATAATCCACCAATCATTGATCTATACTTTGTTTGATCTGCCTTTGGGGAGTCATCATCTTTGCTCAACTTACATCCGGTTGCCATGGGAGTGTTCATTGGCTTTGAATCTTCCATACCAAATTTCCTCAACAATTCTTTCACATATTTGGTCTGAGAAATGAAGATCCCTTTCTTTGTTTGAGTAATTTGTAGACCCAAGAAGAAATTCATTTCACCAAGCATAGACATTTCAAACTCACTTTTCATCTGATTTGCAAAAGTTTTGCACATACTATCTCTTCCTCCAAAAATGATATCACCCACAAACACTTCAACAATCAGAATGTTTTCATGATCAATTTTGAAATATAAGTTACTGTCAGCAGTACCTTTGTTGAATCCAATCTGCACAAGATGCTTATCCAACCTTTCATACCATGCTCTTGGGGCTTGCTTTAATCCATACAATGCTTTCTTCAACTTGCAGACCATATCATCATTATCAGACAATTGAAATCCATCTGGTTGTTCAATGTAAACTTCTTCTTCCAAATCACCATTTAGGAAGGCAGACTTGACATCCATCTGATATACCTTGAAGTCTTTAAAGGCAGCAAATGTAAGAAATAATCTGATTGCTTCAATTCTTGCCACCGGAGCAAAGGTCTCTTCAAAATCAATTCCTTCTATTTGAGAGTAGCCTTTGCAGACCAATCTAGCTTTTTTTCTGATTACTTCACCAGCTTCATTTAATTTGTTCTGGAAGACCCATTTGGTTCCAATCACATTCCTGTCTCTAGGTCTGGGAACAAGATCCCAAGTATGATTTTTCTCAATTTGCATCAATTCATCTTTCATTGCTTTGGTCCAGTTTTCATCATTGCTGTTTTAGGTTCAATCTTTGAAATCAGACAACATTCATCCTAATTTTGAGCAACATTCCTTCTAGTTTGCACACCTTTGCTTCTGTCACCTATGATCTGATCTTCAGAGTGGTTCAGTCTTACATACCTTGGAATTTTGGGAGTATCCTGTACTGCTGCTTCTTGATCAGGCTCATTCAGACCTATCTCTTCTTCCTAATTTACCGGATCAGGCTGACTCTGACTTACCAGAGAGGATTGAGTTCCTTGAACCTAAACACCATCTTGGTCATCTTCATCAAACTCATAAAATCTTGAGGGCTTCTCAATTCCTTCATCGACTTTCACATTAGTGCTTTCTATCATCTTCCTCAGTCTCTTATTGTAACATCGGTATGCTTTGCTTTGAGTGGAGTAACCCAAGAAAATTGCTTCATCACTTCTAGCATCAAACTTTCCTAGATCTTCATCTCTTTTAATATAACACTTGCTACCAAATACTCTTAAATATTTCACAGTAGGAGTGATGCCAAACCAGAGTTCATAGGGGGTCTTACCGGTATTGTTTCTGATTTGAACTCGATTGAGAGTGTAGACTGCTATGCTGATAGCTTCTTTCCAAAACATCTGAGGAACATTTGCTTCCAACATCATTGTCCTGGCAGCTTCCTGGATGGTCCGGTTCTTTCTCTCAACTACTCCATTCTGCTATGGAGTCCTAGGAGCAGACAACTGTCTCCTTATACCCTGCTTCTCACAAAAGTCAATGAACTCACCAGATGTAAATTCACCACCTCTATCAGACCTTAGACACTTTAGTTTCAATTCGGTTTGATTCTCTACCATAGCTTTGAAGATTTTGAACTTCTCAAGGGCTTCTGATTTCTCTTTTAGAAAGGTAACCCACATCATCCGAGAATGATCATCAATTAGCAACATGAAATATCTATCACCTTGCAGACTCTTGATTCTTGTCGGACCATAGAGATCAGTATGTACCAATTCCAACAATCTGACAGATGACTGATCTTTGCTTTTGAAAGAGACTCTGCTCTGTTTACCTAGCTGACATTCTTTGCACAAACTATTTGTAGGTTTCATCAATTTTGAAAGATCTCTTACAGCCTGAATATTTCTTATCTTGATGATGTTATCAAAATTTACATGACACATTCTTCTATGCCATAACCAACTCTGATCAACTTGAACAAACAAACAACTTTTGTTTGAACCAACCAGATGAAAGATATTACCTTTTGTTTGAGTACCGGATGCAATTTCAGTTCCGGAGCTTGTAAAGATTCTGCATTTTCTATTTTTGAACCGGAGATCATAGCCTTTGTCTACTAACTGACCAACACTGAGAAGATTGTGCTTCAATCCTTCAACATATAGTACATTACCTATTTTTCTCTTTCCATCAAAGGAAATAGTTCCCCTACCTCTGATTCTGCCAGCAGAATTGTCACCAAACTTTACCATTCCTCCTTCATACCTTTCCAAATCCAAGAACTTATTCTTGTCACCAGTCATATGGTGAGAACATCCACTGTCAATAACCCAATCATCTTTTTCTTCCACTTGAGCAGCCAAAGCTCTTTCCACAACCTTGTGATTGACAGATTCAGAGGATATTGAATCTTCTTCCTTGATGGCAATAAACACCCATTCATTTCTGGCTTTGCTCCCTAGTTTAGATTCATCGTCTGTTACTCCTTCATTGTCATCTTCTTCATGAACATAATAGTAGTTCTTTTGAAACCTTTGTCTGTTAGTATTAGACCTTGCAGATCTTTCCAGACATCTTGAAGCAAAATGACCAATCTTATTGCAGTTGAAGCACTTAAAGGGTAGTTTTCCTTCATACTTACCGGATCCTCTTGGTAGTCTCTTTGCAATGAGGGCTTCAAGTTGAGCTGTTTCTGCTTCTTCTTCTTCCATGTCTCTTCTTGCTTAATCATACCATGACATCTTCTTTGAAGAGTTTTCTCCCGGATCAAATCTCTATTTGCTTTTCACATAGGCACTAGCTTTGAAAGCAGATTCAGTCTTGGGAGGATCATCTCCAAACTCGGTCATTTCAAATGCAGCTAGTTTGCTAGCTAATTGTTCTCTTGTGACAGTTGTGTGGGCTCTGAATTCATCAATGACAGCAACCTTGATTTTGTAGGCAACAAGAAGGGATCTGAGGATTTTACAAACAATCTCATTTTCATCCAGAGTTCCACTAGCATTTCTAATTCCACATACCAGCTCATTCACTCTTGGCATAAAGGTAGTGATGTTTTCATCATCTCTCATCTTCAATCTTTCAAATTTCCCTTTCAGACTTTGCAACCTTGCACTCTTGACAAACTCATCTCCTTCATACAGAAGTTCCAATTTAGTCAGGATCTCATATGCAGTTGGTAGGTCAATAACATTTGAGAGATCTGAGTCGTTCAATGCGCTTAGCAGAGCTTCCTCGGTCCGCAGATTGTTTTCAACATCTGTGATTTCATTCAGAGTTGTCAGACCACCTTGTGGAGGTACATATGGTTTTGAGACCATGGCCAAGTATGCTTTTCCCATACATTCTAAGTGACATTTCATGCGACCTTTCCAGAGAGTGAAGTTGGTTCCGTCAAACTTCAGACTATCCTTCTTGTATGACGACATCCTGGATCTCCTCAAGCGATTAAGCTCCTTTCAGAGGAACTTGGCTCTGATACCAATTGTTGGATCTAGGGCATACAACTGAGAGGGGGGGTGAATCAGTTGTATAAAAACTTGCTTTTTACTTCAAACACTTGATTCTTCTTTGTTAGTTAACAACATATCAATTAATCATCCATGAAAGCTTAAAGCATAAACACAAGAGCAGATAAATATCAACACATTGAACACCAAGATTTTGACGTGGAAAACCTAGTTAAGGAAAAAACCACGGGGTGAGTAACCCAAGGATTATTCTCTGTTAGAAGAATAAGAAAAAGAATGGCACTTGCCAATTAGGGCTCACTGCCCGAGCACACTGCTCACAAAGAGGCCCACTGCCTATAAGGAGACACACTGTCTACAAAGTGATAAGAATCACAATCTTGAACTGGAGAATGACATCTCTACCATGTTCGGATTAGTTCCATTTAAGCCCAAAAACCCTTGCTCTGCCTTTCGCACTTTTTCCACTATGCCACACTCATCACACAATCCACACATTGAAATGAACTCACAAACCTTTATTTATACAAGACATCGACTTAGGAACAATCATCTAAGTCGGCAATCAACCATAAGAATATTAGCAAGATGAATAACACATCTGGTCGGCCATCACAAGAACATTCGCAGGATGAACAACTCATCCGGTCGGCTAGTCTGAACAAGAACTTCATCCGGAAGAATATCTTCAATTCTGGGCTCTACCATCAATGCGGACCAACAACACAACCTCAACATGATCCAAGAACCTTCACAAGCCTACCTGAATGACCAGGTACATCCACACTTTCTCTACTTACTGGAATCTCTTCTCTTCCTCATCCAGAACTTTAAGAACATAGTCTGTCGCCACTGTCACAATGCAAAAGGTACTTCCGGACCTCAAAATCATACACAACTCGAGATGACACATCACAAGGACATCCCAAACACTCCTTCCAATCCGCAGATTAGGATTATACAATTCCAGACCTCACTGGACCTTTCTGTGATCCTTTGTCACCTCTGAACACTTCCCAGAACCGGTTCCACACAGACAGCCATAACTTCTTCAGATCTTCATGCGGACCTCTAAAATCTTAACTAAAATATCTCAAGACTCATATCTACAAACCCTTTAATCTGCATCCTCCAGTTCTCAACCTATACAATACATTTGCCTTCTTCTCATCATCGTTCTTCACTATTCTTGACTGAGGCTAATTTTCTCAATATCCTTAGCACACAGCTCATTCAATTCTTCTTGTCAATGCAATATAAGTATGTTGACATCAATTACAACACTGGTTCACCTCATACTTGCAACAGAATGAACTGGGTCAGTTACTATCACCACTACTTGAAAATGTAAACAATGAAGAAAGGGTGATAGAGAATACTTATACATGTCTGGGAAAGATATTTACTTTGGAATCAATAATGAGCAATTTACTTGAGACTAATCCATGTGATGATCAAGGGTACATCGACCATATCGGTCAAATAAATCTATTTGTATCTAGAGCGCTGTGATGAAGCAAAAGTAGTACAATTTTCTCAAGCAATGCAGGTGTATAAATCTGTATTATGGAGATGAGGACAACCTTGCTAGACCTTTGAGTCACGAGTCACTCTATGGAGATTAATGGACCCAGAATCAGATTGCTGCATATGCTTTTATCTTCATTTATGTTTCTTAATTATGCATTAGTTACCAAAAGATGTTATTATGAAAATGTACAATGTTTTGGGCCTGAAGCTTGTTTGCATCCTATAAAATAGGATACCAAGGCCACTATGAAGGAGATCATCCAATCTATTTCAGAGACATATATTTAATATAAAAGCGGTATTTGAAGAATCCATTTCCATCTATCTATGTTTTCAAACCAGTATGAATTGCTAAATTAATAAAAAGAATCAGAGTTAGTTGGTGGATCCAAAATTGATGTTCAATTATTGTGTTGATGTTAATATTTATGAGTTGCATGATTGTCTCCAAAGTGGTTTGTCAAGTTGTTTAAGTTAATATAACAAGGATATCAATAATTTTTTAGTATACATTTGTTGTTACTATATGATTTGTGTGATTGGTTTTTGAGGAAGTTGATTTAAATCCGGCTGAGCAGTCAGTGTTTATTGGTCTCTACCCAAGGTTAAAATCCTTTGAACAATCTATTCTAGTTGGTTTCCTTCCTATTATAATTAAAATCCTTTTTCTAGGTCAATTTAATTTGAGGAAATATCATTGGTATGTATAAGAAGAATCTTGTACCTCAACTTTCTTGCACATCTGCACAAGATACAAATTTACATAAGTGCCTAATAATCTGAGTTAAGTTATTGAGCCTCAATACTTCTTATATTTGAATGAATATCAGTTATTGAGCCTTAATATTGTGCTTATGTGAATGAATATGTTGATACTATAAAGCATTTACTGTGGATGTTTTTAGTTACATGTTCAAAATTATGTTCAACAGAAAAATGGAAACTATTTAAAAATAATAAAGTTAACAAAGTTTCTTATTTAAATAATTGTGAGTTACGTGCATTAATATTTTATTAACTTTTGTGTCTTCATGAACATATGTTGATACAAAATGAATGGAAGAAGCATCCATGTAATCCTAATTTTTTCTGCCAACAATTCATACCAAAGATTGAACAATTTAAGGATATTGCAATAGATAATTTGTATCGACACAAATAATATTATTGAATCATTACAAATTTTAGGCCATAAGAATCATCTTTTTTTAAACATGGATTGCAAATAATTCTAAAAATTTAGAAGTCTTGGTCATTAACATTATTGTTTGCTACAATGTCATCAAGTGTATCATTGTCAATGTTCATATGTTCTTTCAAGTATTTAATATTAGCATCATCCTCATCTTGACCTGCATCATCTTCATCATCATTGAAATTTGACTGTAGACCATCTATATTGTTACCAGATGTATTTGGATCATCATTTTCTATACCATCCATGTTGTTGTCTTCCATAATATCATCTAACTCTCGATTGTTGTCTTCTTGTGCCTGAACATAACCATCTTCAACATCATCATGGATGTTAATTTCTTTGATGTTCTCTAATTCCTCTCTCATTTTGTTGGCAGTCATTTTTTTGCTCAGTATCCACTAATGCATCGTCAAATACATGCCTTAATCTTAGATCATAATGTATGACAAATATCCATTTCGGGTCCAAAATATCTTCATAGAAAAATACCTGCACATGAACGACTTACATATATTAGACGTATGGTATAACAATTTTATTGATTAATAAACACATGTATATATTCACAATAAACTATGAATTGATTATCACTATCGCTTCTTGTTTGAGTTAAAGAAATATCTGCTCACAATGAATTGGTAGAACATAAGGCTCCTTATCCTCTGGTAGGAAACATGAGGAATCTATAGAAAACAATCCACTATGGGTATCATGTCTTTGTGTCCTATCAAAAGCTTCATACCATCTACACTTAAAAACACAACATTTAAAAGAGCGGAAATCCAACTCAATAATTTCTTGTATTTTCCCAACATATTGTAGATTTCCTTCAATTATATTCTTATCTTTTGAGCTTGATGGACTAGATTGTTTGAAGTCAACCATGATGCCACAATTGAAGGATCATCTCTTTACATCTACACTTTCTACATGATAATGTCGACCATATGACCACATTGCTGGATATTTCCTCGCCTATGAAAGACCATTTATTTCAGTGAAAAAAATATAATGATGAATATTAAAATAGTTATTAGTGTCAAAACTGTAAGGAAACAACATTTTGTAAAATTCCAACTGTACCTTTCTTTCATATCCTCTAGACATGTTGATTTTGTCTTCTGTTATGTTTGAATCTATACCTGCATCTTCTATTTGATTTTGAATTTGTTCAGTAACCCATTCTAGTGTACAATCTTTGCCCCATTCCCCAAGCAGATAAGTGGGAAGTGGAGTATTCCTTGGGTTTGATCTCTTAAACTATCTCCTTGCTTCTAACACTTCTCTCTTTTTATCATATAGATCGATCCATTTGTTCATAAAGTCCATGTGGTATAGAATGAACTTGTCGAGTATAGCACTTTCGTCTACACCTATTACATGTCAACATGTTTATTTCAAACTCCAAATGTCATGCTGTTAATTTGACAAATAAATTACAGAGTCAATTAATGATTGCAAGAAAAACAACCACACTGATCATGAATTTACTTACTAATTTCTTCTTGAACACCATTAGATTGTGGTTTTTCTCCATCAATAATATCTGATGCTCATTCTTCATCCCAGAAGCGTGACCCATCTTCAAAATCCTTACCAAGGAATTCACACAGGAAGAAAAATGCTTCATTCAATAAATACCCTTCAGCCATGCAACCCTCTGGATGTGCCTTTTGTCGCGACATATCTTTTTAGAGTTTTCATATACCTCTCAAAGAAAAACATCCACCTCGTTGATATGACACCCACCAATTCAATGTCATCGACTAGGTGTATAAGTAAATGGACTTGTAGGTCCATGAAACTTGTAGGGAGATCCTTCTCAAATACACATACAATTTCTACAATTTCCTTCTTCCATTTTGGCACTTCACATTCGTGGATCTCCTTGGAGGTCACCCACCTAATATAAGAATAGTAAATTAGTATGAAACTTTAGTCAAAAATTAAAATGCAATATAATATCTCTATGTCTCTCACATATGAACATTTCATATAACCACATACCTTGTAAATGCTGACAATCAATTTATGGCATTCCTTAAGTCAACTGTAAGACATGAATCCCCCCTAATTGCCAATGGCATGATATGCTATCAAACACATTTATGAAAAGGTGATTAGTAATTTTTCCTCACACAACAAAATATCAAAATATATTTAGTACTTAATCAATGTTAGCAGTAAATGTTAAATGATGATATATAATACCTTCATAAAATTATGAAAATCATGTGTTTTAAATCCTGTGATATGTCCATCAACTGTAAAAGATTTAGCCAATGACGACCCATAGCTAGTAGGTGTCCTTATTGAATGGATAACATTTTTTAGTTGGTCTAGCTCTTTTTTTTTTCAAAATCCATGGAGCTTCTGCATATGTTTCATTTTCCCTATTTGGCCACAAATGTTTTCTATCAATTTTGGTACGCGAAAGAGCAATATCTCTCCTCGAAGACAAGGTGTCCTTCTCTTTGTCTGATATATGTCAAAATATAGAATCTGGGACATTTTTGAAGATGCACGTAGAATCTAATAGGTGAGATATTAATAGATCCTTCCAGTAAGGGAGCTCATAAAATATGGATTTCCTTTTCATTCCTTCTGGCATATTAACTACAACTTGTTATGGTTCTTCAATTGAATCACCCCAATCAAAAAAATCCTCCCAAGCTTTCAATTTAGCATCTTCATACTTCTTAAGCCAATCACCTAGACCTATAATCATGGGAGGGCCTCTATTTTCTACTTTTCCATCAAATTGATTCTTTAGGCGATTTCTAAACTTATGATCTAGTGGTAGAAAAACCATGTTGTTTGCGTAAATAAATTTATGTAGATCTTTAGAATATCGCCCTTGAAATTGTTCTGCACATCTTGAACATGCAAATATCCCCTTTGTTTGAAGCCCTGCAATTCAATAAGTAATGTTAATAATATCAAAAAAATAGTATAAAACTAAGTATGAAAGTTGGGATGGAAATAAATTATGAGTGTAAATATGTAAATATTTTATCTTACCAGAACAAACACCAAGTCCTGGGAAATCATGAATAGTCCAACATAGCATACCATACAACATGAAGGACCTATTTGATGGGGGACATGATATCTCATACATTCTTATGCCTTTCCATAGCAGTTGCATCTCATTAATAAAAGGTGCAAGATAAACATCCATGTTTTTAACTTGATGTTTTCCTGGAACAATGAGAGTTAGCATAAGGTGCTCCTTTCTAACACTCATCCATGGGGGAATATTGTATACTATCAATCCAACTGGCCAAACACTATAATTTGAGGCTAAGAAAGAGAATGGGCACACTCCATCAATTGCAAGACCAAACCTGATACTACGGGGTTCATCTTTGAATTTTCTTGGCCATTTTTCCTCTATGTGTTTCATTGCTTTGGAGTTGGCTGGAATTCGCATGAATCCATCTTTACTCTTGTTTTTTGCATGCCAGTCCATCAATTGTACAAGTGACTTGCAACAAAACATTTGTTGAAGTCTAGGTATAATTGGCATGTGACGTAAAACCTTCTTTGGAACTGTAGGACCTTGTACATCTATACGATATCTCTTCTCTTTGCATATAGGGCATTCTACCTTGTTTTCATATTCATCTTTGTATAAAATGCAATCATTTTTACATGAATGAATTTGCTTATACTCAATCCCCAACTCAACCAACAACAGACGTGCCTCTCTGCAAGTTGATGGCAACACATTCTCTTCAGGGAATATTTTAGTTTTTAGTGCCTTGTAAGATTGCCAGAGATTAAATCAATTGAATGTTTGACTTATGATGAACACGTTTCATATTTCAATCTATATTAGGACTGTTTATATACAATATATGGTTTTAACTTTCCCTTAAAGAAATAAAAATGAAGTTGATGAATGTTTATGAATTATGTACACCAATTGACAATGCAAAGTAAGAAAAGGATTTCATCTCACTTTAGTAGGGTAGTGAATCCTTTATCTAACCAACCAAATAGTGACTTGATTTCTAATAATATTAATGTGCATGCCAGTTTTAAAGTTCTACTTGCACCTGATTTGAACACGGGTGTCTTCCCTGCTTGCTTGATGGAGTCTTTCAGGTTGTTATCATCACCATTACATTGGTGGTAATTACCCTTGCTATCATCGTTACTGTCAACCATATGATCATTATTGTCATCATTATTTCCATCCCCAAAGAAACCTGTAATCATTTCATTCAATCCTTCTTCATGCACTGAATTTTCACTATCATGATCATCATCATTAAGGTTGGCTGGCATGTCATCAGTGTATGCAGATCTCATCAGCAGTTCAAATTTCTCAGCTGCTAGTATTATCTTCAATCTTGCTCTTTTTTGCCTGGTATGGTTTAAAGGATGGTTTGGATCATCCCGTCCAAACCTTAATAACCCAGTTGGATCTTGGGTATTAGTATGTGTTTCATCAACATCTTCTACCTATCAACAAAACAAGCATTATTTAATGTTTGGCAACAACTGCACTAAATTCAAAATGTATCAATTTCAAAGAAATATAATCAAATATGGCTTAAAAAATAAAAATATAAATTGTATGAACATATATACATCAATTGAATAATGGGACATTATTTTATAGACTACCTTTTTTATACAATAATTTAAAGAAAACACAATTTTGACAACATAGTTTATAAAACATCAGTCCACACTCATTTATTATTCTTTGGTTTTCTACCCTTAAGAACATCCTTAGGGAGACCTTGTTCTTCTCTTTTCTTTCGCGCAGGAGTACATTTTAAGAAGGGGTAATCAATCAGTAACTCATCCCCAATGGTAAGGTCCATAATAGCCTCAACCATTATCAATCTATCAACCTCTCTTTCCATATCTCCATCTTTATCATTTATAACCTCAACAAATTGACAATTCAGTCTTACATTAGGGTCCCTTCCCTTACTACTATTTATAAATCCTGCAATATTTTTGTGTGTGTATGCACATCCATCTATATACATAAGATGACCTCTATTCATTTCTTTTCCACTTTCCAATTGGAGACGATGTGTATACATATTCGAATTTAGACCATATGCTGACATGCTAGGCTTATATTCTACTAGCCTTCTCCATTCACCACTATAATATGATGGACCATAATATGGCATTAATCTCCTAGTGGTTTGTTATGAATTGTTTCTATGTTTAGATCCCACATGTACATTTTGGACGACAAAGAGGCCTAGATTCACTCCATGAATATTGGAGGGTTGTATCATGTAACTGTATCCCCAAAATTGAAACACCTCGTACACTCTAGGTAGTTGTTGATCACTAGGCCAAGCGCAATATAGTTGACGATCAAATGTCTCTTTGTAAATTGATCTCAAACTCAGGGGCAAGTCATCATCTCCATCACATTCATTCTCAAAGGGTATGTAGTCCACCTTCCCCTTGTCTTTAAGCAAATTATGCATCTTTAAATAGGTTCTTGTTCTGTTACTTGTTTTCATCAATTCCTCGTCTTTGGAGCTGGTATATTGGCACATATTTTTGTTAGATCTATCATTTGATGAATGATCATTGCCCTCTAGGCTGGAAGTCAGTGATCCAGGAAACTTTAAACCAAGAACTTTATCCTACAAGTATCCATTAAGAAAAAAATTAGTTATTTAAATAATATAAAACAATGTTTAAATGAAGTATACATGTTATTTATATCAAATTAGAAAATTCCTTACCACAATTCCTATTAGATTTGAATCAATTGTAGGAGGCATACTACCGACTAGAAGCTCATCATATATGTAATGTCTTTGTACAATCGTTCATTTGAATTGTTTCTTTCCACGACATACAAAACATCCACAAACAACAATTTTCTCAAAGTATTCATCCCATGTACTATAGTCCTAACCAACCTCTTGTTCAGTGCAATCATTTGTTGTGTCTGCATGATCCATTATCATATCCTCTTCCACCCACTTTCGTCTACGTGATTTAATAGTTTTAGGTCCACATCCACGTACATATCTTTTTATTTTGCTCTGCATTTGCTCCAATCTCCATCTAAAATAATCAACAACATGCATTAATTTATGTCAAGATTAGATAATACATTATAAATTTCAATAATACTATGAAAAAAGATGGACGTATCACAAAATGCCATTAGATCATTTTTCTTATGTTAATTCAAAATTTGAATACCTGATGTCCCGCTTCATTTGTTGTGTCCTCATTTGATATGACACGATCTGTTGCCATGGCCTCGTCTGGCCCCTATAATACACAACATAGTAAATAATGTTTAGTACACCAATTATATCATTTCAACAAATATGCTATCCAACACAAAACCTCACTTTAGTCATATATGTGACATATTCATATCATGTTTTGGCCATCCTAATTTTCAAACTTTTCCCTTGATCATAGAATCACATTTAATCACCATTCCTATGCATTTTTAACCAATAAGTTTAACCTCAGAGGCCTCATGGACAAAAAAAATGACTTTATCTCCTCTATGTTGTAGCATTTGTGAATTTATAAACACCTTCCTCCTTTAGTTGAGGTTGCTTTCTCTTCTTACCTCTATTGTATCTGCAGATTCCATTGTCATATCTATTTCCACCCACTTTCCTCTCTGCATGTAATGCCCCTCATTTTGGCTTGTGATAGTTGGTAGTTTTAGTTTGCATTCTGATAGTTCTGAGACATTTGAGATGTTAGACTTATGTTTTATGTTTATTATAATCATGATGAACTATGTTTGACTGATGTGGTTTTGACATGTGTTACGAGTTTCAAGATGATATTATTGATATTTCAGCTCATGATGTATTTTAACATGTTTAGTTGATGGTTAGTTAGATTATGCAGATTAATGTTACCTGGTTTTATGTGGTTGAATGTTATCTAGTTGCTAATTAAAGATTTTTATGTTATTGTTATGATTGAGAGTAGGGACGATGTAGTATTACTCATTTCGAGCACCCTACTACGCCGCGATTCCCTAACTCTGTGTGTTTGATATATATGTGTATGTTGTATACAACCTATCATCTTGATACAGGTTGCAGGTACCGGGCATTGACTCCACCTGACTTAGTAGGTCTGAGTGTGCCCTTGTACCAATGGATAACATTGATGGAAGATAACATGAGGTTTTCCCTAGGTTAGTTTCAGTCTCCAGTTTTTGGCCATGAGTCAAGGTGTCACTCTTTGGTCCTTGTTTCAGATTGTTGGCCATCTAGTGGTATGTGGAGTTATTGTCAAGTTTTGGTTTAGTTAAGCCTATGTGCATTTTGGCAATGCATTAATAAATAAATATTACATTAATAATGTTAATACCATGTCAAATATAATAGTATTTTGCTTATTCGTAAAATTTGGAATATTATTTAACTAAATTTTAATATAGATTAAATTAATTATTTTAATGTTTTAATAGTATCTGAGTCATAAGTTTTATTATGATTAATTAGTATATAGTTATTTAAATAATAATATTGGGTAATAATTTAATGTTGGTTAGTTGTCGAATATGATTCCAGATTTGGGGAATCTCTATGTTAAGTAAAAATTTTAAATTCTTCTGAGTATGGGGATTCTCGGTAATAGATTCATGATAGTGGAAATTTATGAGTTGTAGCTATATTTGCTTCTGGGGTTTTATTTTTTAGGGAGAATTGTTCTAAGTAAGTTAGAGAGAGAAAAATGAGGAAGAACAGGAGATAGCTGAAGAATTTGAAGCTTGGGTCTAATTTTTAGGTATGTTTACTTGTGTTTTCTATAGCAATTCAAACAAAGTAGTTTTAATTTCTTGAGGAGCCTCTTGTATATTGGAACCTATCTCTTTATCCCAGTGAAATTCTTGCTTTCCTGTCACCATTCAACTCTGCATTTGATAGCTTGTTTTCCATTCTTGAGAAACTTAGGAATCTCTCAACCTCCATCAATCCAAATGGGATATCTACAAAGTTTATCAAACAAAATTATTAATTGGCATTACTCTGAATCAATCTTTTATCAGACTCCTTTGCCAGAAAATGAGATCTTTACTCTTTATTCTGGCATCAAAATGAAACTTCCTTAGAATCTCATCAAATTTCATTTACCTCTGGTTGCTTTGCTCATCAACCAATTCTCTGATTCCTGCCAGAGTACAGTAATGTTAGTGGGTCAATTTCTGCCTAAACTTGATTCTAGTAAACTCTGTACCAAAAAGTGAGGTTTCTTTCTTTATTTTATTTTTTCCAGTCATTGATGTGCCATTTCAATTTCAAGTTTTACCTCTGCTTGATTAAGATATTATTGGAGTGATTTTTTGTCTTATGCCAATTTTAAATCTCCAATCCTCAACCTTCCCTGGCTGCTACCATACGATCGCCTTTGTATTCTCTTTGATTGAAATTTTTGCTATTTAAAACTTTGGCAATCATGCCCTTGCTGACCGTATGGCCTACTCTTATCTCTTTTTAATTTTGTCAAAACCAGTAGTCTGAAATCTTTGATTAAAAAAATGATAATGAAATCTCTTTCTTGTCTTCTCTGAGTTTAGTTTTATGTCTAAAATCTTTGATGAAAAAAATAATAATGATAATGAAATCTATTTCTTGCCCGAGTCATCTCTAAATTCTCTGAATCTTCTTGCCAATTCTCCTCTGCTAGACAAATTGAAAACCTCTGATTCCTTTGAATCTCTAAAAATTTATGTTGGATTCACTCTCTGTATTCAGTATTGCCATCTCTCTCTCTCTCTCTCTCTCTCTCTCTCTCTCTCTCTCTCTATTGGCTTCCATTTGATGGCTCATTCATCATTTTTTTATCATAAACCTTAGAAGACTTTCATTATTCATATCTCTGAATTTTTAAAGCTCCCAAATAAATTATATGGATTGTTTCTTCTTCTGCAATAAAAATTTAGCATGAGTTCACTTAAATAAAATGGGTAGATTTCTATTAAATTTATTTAGAATGTATGCAAATGTAATCCATTAGTTAGAAAACTTCTATTTTTAACTCAAACAACTCATAAATCTTGCTTTGTGTTTTTTTTAGTTTTGATTTATTAAAATTGTTAATTTGACTTTCTTTTAATCAAACACATTAAATGGCAATAGTGATAAAGTTAATATTAGGACATCTCATAATATATTAGGATAGATTTGTATTATTTTAAAATTAACTTTTTTAAAATAAAGTTGCTTTAGTAGATGCAAGTTTTTTTTTTTTTTAAAGTGGCATAGCCACTAGAATTATATTAATTTAAAAAGAAATACAAAATGTCTGATTCAAGGAGGCATACCGGTAGGAAAGAATCGGCAAAGAAAACCTTTGATTGTAGCCTTTTAACTTATCAAATTACAAAGAGACTCAAGAGGATGAGTCAGCCAAGTCAAAATCAAAGCGTTCATTACAATAAACTAACTTCTGTGTCCCGAAGGAGCTATTACAAAATTTTTATCTGATTAAATACAAAATTTATATGAAGCCACCTAAAAAACTCCCAAGCCATCATATTACATCTTGCCAGCCATCAACAATTAAACCCTGTTGTCCACGGTCCTCTTCTTCAACCGGTAGAGGGGGCGGTAGAGGAGGAGGAAGGTTATAATGCAGAAGGAATGTTAGAGCATTAAAAACCCTTGTAGCATCATCTTTCACCTGCCTGCACAGCTCATTTCTATGACAATGAACAGAATTATGAAAGGATAGAACACAATTATTTTGAAGTCCATGCAGTATAGCATTATAAAGGCAATGAAGTGCAGGTCGACAGAATAAATCCCTGCGAACAAACAAGCCAACAACAAGAACAGTACCCTCATACAAATTGTAATCTTCTAAACTTGTGTTTAAAACATCCATAGAAAAATAATCTTCATGAACAAACATAGATCCCAAATTCTTTACCAGGTCAGGATTTTGCAATAAGTCCATAGCATTAGAAAGAAAATGCGAAGCAGCTTGGGAAGGATAAAGAGAACTAGGAAAATGCAAAACATCCCGACCACAAACCTGTATGATAGCTTGCTCTACCTCTTCCTCATAAATCTTAAAGACTTCATGCATTGAATTCGGATTGAGAAGGCCTAAAGAAGGCCGTTCCCAATTTCTAATAGGCAGATAAATTCTTCTATTTCGTTGTGCAGAGGCCATAGAAAAAACTTCTCTCCAACAGGAACCAGCTTAGAAGACGTAAATAGAGCAAACCAAACAAAAGAAGGGGATGACAAGAGAAAAGATGCACAAGAATATAATGACAAATTCCCTCAAGATACAATGAATGAAATCAATACTGAAAAGATATACCGTTATGCAAGATTTGCCATCCTACGTGCAATATTAAAGCAGAAGGACTACTCACCATACGCAAATTGCCCACAGGACTTAAGAACAACGTCAGCTATCCGAAAGAAGCCGCCACATCTAGAGGATTCTCAATTTAGCAACTAAAAACTAAAAACTTCACCTTTTTTAAGGTACCTTCTGCTAAAATCATCATAATTAGCCTCCAGGTTAAATTGTACTTTCCTTATTTAAAATGTGATTGATCCCTGGGATCAACGAAATGGAGGTGGAATCCCATTCATGGTAAGAGTCATTTAAACAAAAAGCATGATTCGCTAAAAGATCTGCTAGAGAGTTACCTTCTCTATAAGTATGGACTATACTAAAAGATTGAAAAAGTTCAAGCAAGTTCCTTCTAGATTGCAAAATATAATCAATTTTCTAATTTATCATAGACTTAGAGGAAAACGCCCTAACAATATTCAAAGAATCCCCTTCCACTATTAAATTAGGAATCTCACATTTAGTTGCAAGACTAAGGCTTGCTAATAAAGCTAAAGCCTCTGCCTCATTATTTGAGCACACACCAAGTTTAACTGAAAGAGCTCTCAGGACTAAGCCATTATGATCTCTTAAAACACAACCAGCACTAGATTCACCAGGGTTCCCCTTACTTGCACCATCAAAATTTAATTTAACAAAAGAAACAGGCGGAGGGATCCACTTAATAATAGATCTGTCCAATTTATTTTCTGAAAAGAAGCAATTAGAATTAGGCAAAAATAAAAGTTTCCAATTCTTTAGCATAAGATCATCCCAAGAAGTAAAAACTAGGGAACCAGACTTTCTAAAACGAAGAGAAGCTGAGACTAATTCTGAGATCAACTTCTCAAGTTTAACAATAATGACATCAAAAGGATTGTGAATGTTTCTAAAAATTCTACTATTTCTTTCAAGCCACAGAATCCAAATAACAATGCTCGAAGAGACCACCCACAAATCAGAAAAGGTGGAATTTGAAAACAAGATAGGCCAGCTTTGAAACACTTGAAAGAGAGAGGAAGGAAGGGGGCCCTGCCAACACAACTTTGAGAATAACCAATACCAAACTTTTGAAGACAATTGGCAGTTTAACAACAAATGATCCACAGATTCTTCCACTTCAGAGCAAACAGGGTAGGAGAAAGAATTAGCAATCCCAAGTCTAACTAACCTATCACTAGTAAGGATTCTATAATTCAAGGCTAACCAAGAAAAAGCCCCTGCTTTAGGCAGACAGGGACCACTCCAACATAGTTTATAAGGCCAATCAGTTGGAGAATTAGAATCCTTGCTAATGATACTTAGATAGCCTAGCTTGACTGTATATCGACCCGATTTCGACGGTGCCCAAATGAGTTTATCTTTGCCTCCTGATAAAAAAATCCTTCTCCCCTTCAAGATATTCCTAAGCAAAACCTTCTGTTCTAAAGGAATCAGAAAATCATCAAAGTTTTTCCACTTAACTTGTTTAAAAACCAAATCAGAATCTTCTTCAATATAATCTTTAACTTTAGTTCCCCAAATTTGACATAAAAGCACCTTAATTTCCTGAAGACCTTCTACATTTTGCAGCGGCTGATAGCTGTTCCAAGAGTCCTCCCAAAAGAGAGTTGAATTTCCATCATGAATAACCCAAGAAAGAAAAGGAGAGATCACCTCTCTACATTTTAAAAGAAAATTCCAAATCTGAGAGCCCGTCTTTGGATTTGAAATAGTAAAAATTCTTTCAGATGAAGATAAATCTAAATATTTAGCTTGTATTATTTTCCCCCATTTAGAATCTGGTTTTTCGTATAAATTCCAAACCAACTTTGCACCAAGAGCCTTGTTATGTGCTTTGATATTATGAACTCCAGTTCCTCCTTGGTGCTTTGGAGAGCAAATTTTATCCCAAGAAATTAAAGGAATCTTTTTTCCATTTAAATTAGATCCATTCCACAAAAATTTCCTCAAGATATTAATAAGACAAGAAAGAATAGTCTTAGGCATCATAAGCACTGAACACATATACACAGGTACTGCCAACAAAACTAATTTTATCATTAGGATTTTACCTGCCAATGTTAACCATTTACCTTTCCAAGAAGAAATTTTAGCCTTAATACTCTAAATAAGTTTTTCCCAAAACATGTTTTTAACTGGTCTCGAGAAGAGAGGAATCCCCAAATACCTTGAGGGAAGGATATCAACTTTAAAACCCAAATAATTAGCAATTCTTTTTTGAACAAAAGAGGAAGTAAAAAAGAATTTTTTTTTAGATTTCTCCTCATTAACTTTCTGGCTTGATACTAAACAATACTTTGAAATTACTTCCTTAATGCATTTAGCTTCTGACAACATAGGTTGACCAAACAACAAAGTATCATCGGCAAATAAAGAATGGGTGATAGCAAAAGGAACTCGAGGGATTTTAATCCCCTTCCAATTCTCTAAGGAATTTTGCCACAAAATCAATCTACTCAATCCTTCAGCCATTATAATAAAAAGAAAAGGGGATAAAGGGTCACCTTGTCTGATCCCTTGAGAGGATTTGAAAATTTTTGATTGGGAACCATTAACAAAACTGAAAAACTTGAACTAGTGATGCAATAAGAAATCCACTTACACCATTTTGAGGAGAAACCAAACTTAAGGAGAACTTGAAACAAAAATTCCCAAGATACTCTATCGTAAGCTTTTAACATATCCAGTTTAATCAACATAGCAGAAAGTTTATGTTCATAAATTGAATGCAGAACCTCATGAGCCACCAATGCACCTTTAGCTGTTTCCTTACCTGGAACAAAACCACCTTGTTCCTCTGACACAATCTTTGGGATAAGACTAGTAAGTCTTAAAGTAATAGCTTTTGAAATGATTTTATAGAGTATTACAGAGGGAAATAGGTCTGAAATCAGCAAAAGGAGTTGTAATTTTGGGAATCAAAGCAATGAAGGTAGAATTAATTTCCTTCAAAACAGTACGGTTTCTACGGGCCTCTTCTACTGCCAACCAAACATTTTTACCTATAAAATCCCAGTATTTTTAGAAAAAAAGTGGAGTAAAACCATCCGGCCCAGGAGATTTATTTGGATCTAGTGAAAAAACTATTGCCTTAATTTCTTCTAAAGTAAACTGCTTCATCAATTCTAAATTATCTTCCTGCGAAATCAGTGAAGGAATGTGATCAATAATTTCAGGCACAGTTGAATGAGATACATTACTATTTTCCTTTGACAAAAGCTTTTGAAAAAAATTACTTCATTCTGAATAAGAATATCATCTTGTAAAAGATTCCCCAAAGAATCTTTTATTGCATGAATAGAGTTTTTATATCTTCTAACCAGAGCCGAAACATGAAAAAATTTTGTATTTCAGTCTCCTTCTCTTAGCCAAATTTCCCTCGATTTCTATCTTCAAAAAATCTCTTTGCAGGCTAGAACTTCCTCCAATTGACATTGGAGAGATTTTACACATTCAAAAGAAGCAGAGTCCATACCATTTTTAATAATGACTTCATTTATCTGATCTAACTGGGATTGCAAAACAGATTTATGAGAAAAGATATTACCAAAAGAAAATTTATTCCACTCCTTGATTTTATATCGAATAAATTTCAACTTCTCATTAAGCCAGAACATGCAAGAACCTTTCACAAAAGGGGCATTCCTCCACCAAGACTCCAAAAGAGGTAAAAAATTACAATCTCTAAACCACATAGCTTGAAACTTGAAAGAAGATCTAAATTTCTTTTTAGTCTTGTTCAAGTCTAAAAGAATAGAGATAGGAAAATGGTCTGAAGCAGTAAAAGGAAGGATAGAGGTACCAAAAATTTTAGAATCCAGACACCAAGCAGAAGAGAACAAAAATCTATCCAATCTTTCTGCTATATTTAAAAAATCCTTCCTCCGATTTGACCAGGTGAACTTCCCATTTAATAAAGGATTATCCAATAAAACATTTTTTGAAATAAAATCATTAAAATCCTCTATTACCCTCTGGGGAGGATAGATACCTCCCTATTTTTCAGTCAAGCACGTAATAGCGTTAAAATCACCACCTAGAATAACTTTTTCTTCAATTAAATTTTCCAAAAGTGCAGACAGAATATCCCAACATCTCTTTTTATCAATAGTTGAAGTTGGTCCATAAACATTGAATAACCAGAAAGTGAAAGTTGGGGAGGTAATTTTAACTAATACAAAATTTGGGGTTGAGCAAATCAAATCTGCATCACAAGTTTTATTATCCCAAAGAATAACCAAACCTCCCAATGCCCCTTGTGCTGATGTATGAAGAAACTTCCATTTAAACCATTTTGAAAAAATATTATCAGCTTGAATTTGGGACAACTTAGTTTCCTGAAGAAAAACAATATCCATACCTATTGAATCGATTTGACACTTGATCAAGCATCTTTTGTTAGGGGCATTAATGCCCCTAACATTCCAGGATAGGATCTTCATTGCTCCCATGGAGAGTTTCTCACTCTCTCCGATCTCAAACAGGTTTCAAGGGTAGCCTGCAACCCAGCCTTAATTTCTTCCTATGCTTTAAAAGACTTTGGTTTCCGACCTCTCTTGGAGGGGGAAATCGACCTAGAATTTTGTGGAGAATCCTGACTGGAAGTTTGGGAAATGGATAACTTTGTGGCAAAATCAAACACCTCTGTTGCAGTAGAAGGAGTCAGAGACTCTGGTTGAGAAAAAGAAAATTTTTGTGCTGGGATTAAAATCTCATTACCAATTCCATCGCCCACCATGTCCTTCCAAGTCTTATCCCCTGTAGATGCAAGTTTGATTTAATGAATAAATTAGATTTTTTTAATGTTTAGTAGATTTTTATGGTGATACTAGTTATTAAATAAATGATAAATAGAATTATATATTGAGTTAAAACTTTATTAGAGTATTAATAGGTTCTATTTGGTAATGATAGTGATTAAATAAAAGATGTTTGGTATTACATTCTAGAATTTAAAAATATTGAGTTAAATATTAGTTATACTCATTTTATCTTATTAATTATAAATTTGTTTAGTTATGATTTAGTTTATACTAGCCTATGACACTCTAATTTTAATAAATGAATAATAAATTAGAGATTAATTGTGATTTTAATAAATAAATAATAAACAAATATTAGATGGATTTATAGTTCTTGAGTGGAATAATATTTAGATTTTATTTTAAAAGAAAGCGAAAACCCTATAGTGCTTTCCAGTTTAATTTGTTCAATGGTGTAATGTTGAGTTAATTTTAAATATGGTCTTGCTTGAAATTTCATTATCGGTTAATGGCGTCAAGTAGTAATGATGTAATTGGTTTATTATATTATTCTTTAGTTTTGGGTCATATTGTGCTAATTAAGTGTCAAGTTGTTTAAACCCTTGTTTTCCATATCAGGAAATGGATATACGGATAGTAGTTTTGTGTGTTAAGAGTTATCTGACTCCAGAGGTTAGGCTTCTTGGGTTCCAGTACAACATTAAGACATGTTTTAAAATGTTTTAATGGATTTGAGTTTTTGAGGTGGATAGGGGAAAGTTTTGTTGTTTGAGGTTTTGGATTGAAATGGTTTATGTAATGCATTGGTTTGCAAAAGATAGATGCCTTTTAGTCCCTTGTCCATGCATGTTATTGGTTTCTAGATGTTGGTTAGGAGTTGCTAGTTGCATGTAGGAGAGTGGCTTCTATGGTGGGGCTGGTGCCCAAAGTGGCTACCTGGATAACCCCATGGAAGTTGTAATCAAGTGATAACTTTATAATTTATTTAGGTGGGTTGGGTAGTAATTTACATAACAAGATAAGTAAGATGCCTCACCCATGCCTTGAGTGCTCTCACAAGCTAAGGATGGGATGAGAAGGCCTGGTTGGCAAGGTCAACCTCCTTGTCTCCACGAGAGGATATGTCAGCTCTGCATGTGTCACCCTATGGGGCCGGTGCCTAGGGAGAGGCTGCCAAGGTAACCATAGAATGGGGCCAGTTTCTATTGAGAGATAGCCTGGGTAACCCATGCTAGGACCATGTGATGACACTCTCCCTACTGCAGCTTAGTTACTTCCCTCTTTATCTTTTGTTGTTGCCTCTGGAGTACTGTCTTGTCTTGATGATTTGAGTTGTCTTGCTGATTTGAGTAGTCTTGATTATTTGTGTAGTCTTGATGATCTGAGTTGTCTATGTCAAATCTGTATCTACTTGCTTGTATCCTTTGACTTAGTGGAACCCCATTGTTATCTCCAGTTCTAGACTTGCACTCGCATACTTAGAGTTAGATTATAATTTTAGAATTATATTATATTGTTGTATATTATAAACCAATGTGATCGGTCATGTAATATTGTAATTAAACCTTTGTAAATATTCATCTTTGCAAATGAATGATGTAAATCCTCATCTGTTGTATTTTAATGTATATCACTTGTACTGTTTACCTGATACAGTTATGTTCCCTAGAGGTGTTGTTGTGCAACTTGTTAAATGTTGTCAATAATGTAATGTTATCTACTGAATAATGCATCTATTTGTTTCAAAAAAAAATATTTCCTTTAATTTTTGCACTTGTTAGTTTAACACTCTAGAGTTACATGACGGGGCATCACACTGCAATTTAGTAGTTCTACACTGTCCACGTCCTCTCTCCATGGCCTCCTCTGGATCCTGTAATACACAACAATGACAATAGTCACATAACAGCTGTGCACCAAGAGGTTAAAAGGAACCAATCAAGTTAACCACACATGAACAACAAATGTGTCCTGATAGATTATATAAATTTCCTATATGTTTGCATTTATCCTCTAACCTTTCTACATCAGCCCTCAATTGTGCAGGCCTCCTAGTTGTTATATGCAAATAATTTGTATCCTTGCATTCCCATTGGCAAATACAGTGAACTGATTTGAATCCTTGTATAACCAATTTGCAGGTACAGTGAATTGATTTGAGTTTTTGCATTCACAATTAAAAAATCACAGCAAGATGGTTTGAATCCTTGAGTTTTAAGTAAAATGAAATGGGTGAGACCAGTGCCTTGTTGTGTAAATGGAGTCAAATGAAAATATGAGATAAGTGGCTTATATTTGGTAGTAATTCTAATTGTTTGGCACACTACTATTGGTTAATAACTTGTATAACCGTGCAAGGAAATAATTGACAGACTCTTCTTAATAATCCAACTAACACAACTAGGTTACTTATAATTTATCAAAAGGATCTTTAATCCCTACTTGAAGGAACCAATTGAATAAATCAAACAAGAACAGTAGATGATATCAACTTGGAGACAGAATGCCAACCCTAATTATGTGGTTCTTCTTACTGATCCAATTAATACTCCTAGATTACTGTGATCTGAAAATAGTGTTGGTAAGATTTTTGGGATATCTTCAATGAGGCTCTCGGTATCACTAAAAGTAACATAGGGGAGAGGACCCAATTACTGAGCATGTTCCAATAGTTGTGATAGCGTTTGTGGACTTAAGGTTCAATATTTTTAAAACTTTAGCACTAATAGTTGTAACTTTAAGGTTGTTAGTGTTGACTATAAGTACCTATAATTGAATGAAATGTGCCCTTTAGATTTAAAAACAACCAATTATGTGATGCCACATCAGTACACCAACAAAACATGACTTAATGAACAACTATTGGTCCACCTTTGTTTCGGGAACTATTAGACACCTTAACAAAAAGCATGCTGAGCAACTATTGGTCCACCTTTGGTCAAGAGCATTGCCCCTAGACCTCACTCTAGTTTTAAAAAGAAAAAAATAAAAAACATTTTGAACCATGTTAGATGGAAAAACAACTTTAAAAAAAAAATTGACTTTTTTCCAATTAAATCCCAAATATTTGAATTACATTTATTCTTCTAGTTTGCTAAGTCAATCTTTATCCTAAGTAATGCTCCTATGGCCCTAGCAGAGATACAAACACATGGTTCCACAAAGAGATAGCAATTTTGGAATAAATGATACAAACTTCTTTCTACCATAATTCATGATTCCATATTATAATTTTTGTTTTTGATTAATTGATAAGTTTTATATTTCTAAAACACTTTGACAATATTTATATATCTAAAAAATGATACAAACTTCTTTCTACCATAATTCATGATTCCATATTATAATTTTTGTTTTTGATTCCATGGATATTATAATTGAGAAGTTTTATATTCCTAAAACAATTTGACAATATTCATATATCTAAAAATGTTGTTTCTTTTATACTTGATCTTAGTAGCTTCTATTAGATTAGTTTATTGTGTCTTTAAAATTTATTTAATAAAGGATGCATGAAACCGATTTTAAATCCTTAAAAATCTCTATATTTAATTGCCTAGTCTTCATTGAGTTTTGACCAAATCTGAGGTCAAAAAGAGTCCAAACCAGTCGGATCAAACCATCATAATTTTTTATATGGCAGGCAGCTGTGACAAGAGTCAATACTAGAACCTATAGTAGAGGAAACCATCATAAATTTGTATATGGCAGGCAACTCTGATATATCAATTTAAATAATAAGGAAGCACTAAAATGGAGACAACAAAATAATTGAATAACTTTAACAAACAATTGATACCAATATGGCACCACAGAATCAGAGGTTTTCCATTAACTTTTCAAAATATGCTTGCAACATGGTCTTTGAGTTTGTAAATATTATGGAACTTTTTCTACTATCTACCACTACTAGCTCCTCTCTTCGCCCTATATCTTTTTATCAGGTCTTGGTCTCTCTTTTTATAGGAGAGACAAACAAGCTTCAGACCCATTACAACAGAAAATACATAACTATTCATAACTGTTAAGAAAATACTTTTAAACTTAACAAAATGTTTTTAATTAGAAAAGACCAATCCATTATTCACTAAATAGAAACCCATGACCATTCAAGGCCTGAGCAAGGCATTCTATTTTCTGATGTGGTATCTCCTCTTCACATTCAATCCTCTTCAAAACCTAAATATGTTTCTTTCCATTCACTTATTTTTAGATCACTAGGCCACTTAAATTCCTATGCGGCTACAAAGCTCGTAAGATGGCTTTTCCATATGTTGTCCAAGAGGTTCCTGATGTCACCACAAACTTTGTGTATCCATTGTCCAACGCGATAATTTCATCGAGCAGAGTATGGAACTCAGTGAGTTTAATTTCCCCATCATTTTGTACATGTGCCAAACATTTAGGAATCATCTGATCAAACTCTTCTCTCCATTCATCTACACCCTTCAATTGGTCATCATCTTTGAGGATTGATGGATTGAAACAGCATCTGATGAAGTCAAATGTACTCCTCTTACCTTCCACCTTCCTTTTTGTATCTACCAAATACTGATACTCGTCAATTATGCTTTTTACCATTTCTCGTGTAGGCTTGATCTTTGATGGGGCATCTAGATCTTTGTGTGTGGCTTTGCATAAAGTATTCAGTGTGTGGAAGGTAGGTTGCCATCTCTTTTGAAGATTTTCAAGAATGGAAGAATTAGTGTTTATCTGTTCGAGAGCTTTGATTAGATTGTTGAATTGTTCATGTACTCCATTTATTTTGTCTTTCAATATATCAACTCTGTGTTTTAATATCCTACTTAGGACCTATATGTTGTGATTTTTGACATCTTCCTCATTATGATTTTTCAGCTTATCAATTTCCTCTTTCATTTCTTGGATCTGGGGATCCTCTGTATGGACTGGATAGACAATTAATTCATCTCCCTTTACTGTGGTGGCTTGTTGTAGCTGTTGTTTTAGCTTTTTATTCTCAATGAACAATTTGTTCACCTCATCATTAGATTACTTTAATCTTTTCTCATATTCATTAATTTTCTTTTCCATGTTTTGTACCACATCTTTGGTGAACATTGCAGAATGCATAGTTATGGTGGCAGCTTCAGTAGGAGTTGTGTCTCTCATAGTTCTAATCATGGCTAACCCCCTCATTTCTTGTACTACATCAAGGAGTCGAGGCTTCCTTGTGTTCTTCTACTTTGTCTATAGGGCAAGTGTTTGGGTAGTAGGGTTATACCCTACTCCTGAGACACCTTCCTCTAAATCAAATTCTGCAACTAACATAAGGTCATCTTGTGCTCTAATTTGATCCAAAAGAAACATTTTGGACAACTACATCTCTAGTATAATCAACCTATCACTTTTCAACACCATTTCTCTTGTCTCCTGGGGAGTGGCATTAATATTATCAATATTCAATTCTGCAAATGTTTGAGCCTGGATCTCAGCCTGTTTTGACTCATCAACTCCTATAAGATTAGTCTTCACCTTTTCATCAAATTCCTTCATTTTCATTTTGATCCATAAATCTCAGAACTTGTTATTGTGTATAAAATTATCATCCTCTATGAATCTCAGAGAAGCCACTACCCTCTCATCCTCTTGAATCTCATTAGTTCCCTCCTTTGACAGCCTGACCTTTGGATCATGAGGCTTTTGACCTTTTTGTTGTTTCGCTACCTCTTTCAATTCAGTCCAGGCCAAGACTGCTTTTTTTTTTCATCATCACTTGAATCATATTCCACTAATGGCTCTATCTTCTATTTTTTAGACTGTGGCTCATGAGTGGGAGATGGAGGGGATGGATTTGTAGGTGATGGGGGTAATATCTGAGATGTGGATGTTTCATGTGGTGGTTGATGGGGTGTGGGCAATGGAATGAGTCCCTCATCTTGGGCCATTTTGTAGAATTCATCAAATTTATTCAAAATCATTTGCATTCTTTTTAGAATATTGGGTTCACCTGTAAAAAAGCCTTTGAAGTTTCTATCTTTTTCCTTCTTCTGATTTTCCCACCTCATCATTGCATCCCACCTTTTTCTGGCCTGCATTACATCAACAAACTGCACCAAATTTCTTATAACATCCTCCCTAGAATCAAATTCATGTGAAATAGCTTTCTTCGTCAATAGGGTTCTTCTGATCATATTGATGTGACCCTCTAGGTCACATACTCTTTCTGTTCCAGGTTTAAGGGAGTAATTGACACTTATAAGCCTCTACACTTCTTCGAGCATATCTGACCCAATGGCTAGCTCTTCAGACATAGTCAAGTTAGGCAAAAATGTGCCTTTCCTCTAATTTCTCATCAAGTCATGTTCCATCCAAAGCATCTGCCACATAAACTCTAAGAAACACACTCTTGCATGTAAAAACTTAGGTAAAACATGTGGTGCTTGGTTGCACCCATATACTCTAATAATAGTGTGTTGTGGCATAAGGAACCAATCAGCATAATTATGAGTATAGCCTTGGTTTGGCCCATCCTACACAGGCCTCATTACCTTCATCAATGACTCAGGCATTCTTGGTGTTGGGTAACCAAGAGCAGCAATCAATCTAATAGCAAAATCATCTTGAAACACTATAAAATCACCTTGTGTACACCTACTATCCCAAATGCAGCACCAGTTTTGTACAAGGAGTCTGACTCCTCTTTCTTGTGTACACAATTCCATCCTTGTAGTCCACTTCATTTCATTCTGATGCATAATTAAGTGACACAATAAAGAATATCTTCTGAAAGTAATAGGGGCCTTGGCTTCCCTAACTTGTAGCAAACCTTCATGTAATTGATCTTCAATCATAGATACAAAATCAAATTCTATATTTGACTTAGAATGTTGAATTATCATAGCCATTCTCATCAACCCTATTTGCATTTGCTCCTCTGCATTTATCCCCAAAACTTGACACAACGCATAATAGGTATTCTTGAGATAAATTTGAAATTTGAAAACATGGAAAGGTTCCATTTTGGAAGAAGGAATAGAAAGTCATCTGTTACCATCACCCCTCTTCATGTGTAAGGGGAGCTCATCACTTCGATATGTTTTCCTCAACCTCTTATATTCTTGTTCAAGTTTCTCTAAGTTCACCTCTATTATAGCTTGTTTATTGAGGTTGAAACATTTGATAATGGCAGCTCTATTGATATCCACTAAGCACTCACCATTTGGAAGTCTTCCAGTTTTGGTTGGGGCATGGTAATTGTGGTCAAGGGCTTTAATTAGCTCAACATCAATGAAGATGTTGGGAACAATCAATTTAGCCAAATCTAGGGCCCATGGGTTTGATGTCGGTTCCTAGTCATTCCTTTTTATATAAAAGTACTAGTAGAGGTTCCATCCCAACAATGGTATATAGGGGTCCATACAGCCTTGAGCTAAGTCTCTAAAAACCTTTTTAGAACCTTTATCAATTGAGCCAAACAACAATGAAAGAAAAGGGGATTGCAATGAAGATTTACTTGTTTTGGCTTCATCCTTCTTGGCTTCTACCTTAGTCTTTTTAGGTGCCATTTTATGAAATTCACAAGAAATGATGAGCAAAGCTTACTTGGAAAAATCACATTGAAGAATTCTCTTTACTCCCGTGGCTTGAGCTCCTGTGTAACTTGTCTCCCGCTACTATGAGTGAGAAATCTTAATTTGTTTCATGTATTTCAAGACGCATTTACTTCTGGTTCATAAATTCACATGATTCAAATCTCTATGTTGAGCTTTAATCTTTATATTTTGATGTTGATGTGATTAGTATGCTTTAAATAACCCAACAGCTTGGTTACCGCTCTACCGCATGCTATGTTTTGGCCCCCCGAGGTATAGCAGTATAGTGTGTAGTGTATAGTATTAACTATTCTCACCGTCAAATCTTTGTGTTGAGCTTCAATCTTCATATTTTGATGTTGATGTGATTAGTATGCTTTAAATAACCTAACGGCTTGGTTACCGTTCTACCGCGGGCTATGTTTTGGCCCCCTGAGGTATAGCGGTATAGTGTGTAGTGTATAGTATTAACTATTCTCACCGTCAAATCTTCGTGTTGAGATTCAATCTTCATATTTTGATGTTGGTGTGATTAGTATGCTTTAAATAACCCAATGACTTGGTTATCGTTCTATTGCAGGCTATGTTTTGGCCCCTCGAGGTATAGCAGTATAGTGTGTATAGCGGTATAGTGGGTATTAACTATTCTCACTGTCATACCACAATCCTTTTGAGAATGTTCTGCGGTAAGGAGGTATGACGTGGGTATTATGAAGGCTAGCCAATGTGATAGTGGTATCATGGTAAAAGGCAAAGATGACTTTATGAATGGTAATAACATGATTTATTATGGAAAAATAAGAGTAGGAGTCATGGATACACAAATAAAACACTCAGAACTTTTATGAAAATTTTGGTTCCAACAGATCCATTCACCATACATGGTGACTGTTTAGACATAGGACTTTAAAGTCCATGCACTAAACAAAGGAAATTACTACAGTAGTTTTCAATAACTGATGACATGTTTAAATACATCTCTTCCTTTAACAACATTTGAAAAGGGAAGAAGTAGGTGACCTAATTTGTGAAAGAATGGTGACCACTTTCACTGGTAAGCTCATTATTCTTGCATTGGTAGAATTTGATAGATTTCTTCTCATTTAATTTGTAAAATTGTAAGCAAAAGGTTTTCATTATAGTATGAGCCAATTACAAGCATCCACATCATCCAAATTACAAGCATCATCATCATAATCATCAAATCATTTGTATCCTTTTTCAATCACTTTGGAGACATTACAATAACATATAAACATGACAATTAACACAATAGTTGAACACTAAAGAAAGGTTACCATTTAAGTACAGTCTTCTCCATAATACTGCTTCATAATATATATTAATTGCAAATTTTTTGGAACATGAAAGTGGATGAGTGGGATGGGTGCAACCTATCTTCTTACTAAGTCCCCTAAAATGCTTCAGAAAGAACTACTTCCCTCCTTTTTTCTCTTGAGTCTTGGTCTCTCTTATATGCGAGAGGCAACAAGCTATAGACCTGTTACAAAAGACACAACTTTTGATAACTAACTATAACATGGAAGGCAAATGGATTAGGAAGATACTATACCTTAAACCCTAATCCTTTGACCCTCAACCCTCAACCCTTAACCCTAATCCCTCGTCCCTAAACCCTAAATGCTATCCCTATTCCTAAACCTTAAACCCTCAACACTATACCTTAAACCCTAATCCCTTATCCCTAAACCCTCAACCCTATCCCTTAACCCTCAACCCTCAACCCTTAAACCTTAAACCCTAAAACCTTGACTCTCAACACTATATCTTAAACCCTAATCCCTTAACCCTCAACCCTAAAGCCTCAACCCTCAATCCTTAAACCTTCAACACTAAACCCTATCCCTCATCCCTAAACCCTAAATTCTATCCCTATTCCTAAAACCTCAACCCTCAACACTATACCTTAAATCCTAATCCCTTATCCCTAAACCCTCAACCCTTAAACCTTAAACCCTAAAACCTATCTCTAAAACCTTGACCCTCAACACTATATCTTAAACCCTAATTTCCCTTAACCATTAGCCCTAAAGCCTCAACCCTCAATCCTTAAACCTTCAACCCTAAACCCTATCCCTAATCCCTATACCCTTGACACTCTACTTTAACCCTAATCCCTCAACCCTCAACCCTATCTCTAAACTCTCAGCCCTCAACAGACCTCAACCCTCAACCCTCAACGTCAAACCCTAATCTGTCAACCCTAAACCCTAATCCCTCAACCCTAAACCCTCAACACTATACCTTAAACCCTAATCCCTATACCCTTGACATTCTACTTTAACCCTAATCCCTAAACCCTCAACCCTCAACCGACCTCAACCCTCAACCCTCAACGTCAAACCCTAATCTGTAAACCCTAAACCCTAATCTCTCAACCCTAAACCCTATCCCTAAACCCTCAACACTATATCTTAAACCCTAATCCCTCATCCCTAAACCCTAGACATTATCCCTATTCCTAAACACTCAACCCTATTCTGTCAAACCTAAACCCTAATCCATCAACCCTAAACCCTATTCCGTCAAGTGTTAAGGTTTGAATCTTTAGGGATAGGGTTTAAGGTTTAGTGATAAGTGATTAGGGTTTAGGGTTGAGGGATTAGGGTTTAGTGTTGAGGGATTAGAGTTTAAGGTATAGTGTTTAGGGTTTAGGGTTTAGTGTTGAGGGATTAGAGTCTATGGTATAATGTTTAGGGTTGAGGGTTTAGGGATAGGGTTTAGGGTTTAAGGTTTAAGGGTTGAGGCTTCATGCTTTACAAATAGCATTTACAGTTGAGGGATTAGGGTTTAAGGTATAGTGTTTAGGGTTGAGGGTTGAAGGTTGCGTTACGCTGCACTGAAAGGTTATAGTCCCATTAGAGAATGATGTCCTCGTGCATGGACCATGTCAAGCGCCCTCATCGATGTTGGTAAGGGATACATGGAAGGCAAATGGATTAGGTAGATAGTGGATTATGATGTGGATTCTAGAGGGGAGAAAAGTGGATTATGACGTGGATTATGTAGAGAAAATAGTGGATTATGATGTGGATTATGTCAAACTTATGCCAAAGCATGGATCATAGGGATAGTATGTGGAGGGTATGTAGAATAGTGGATGAATGATGGTAGATTTATTGTAGAATGGAAGGGAACCATAACCAATGGTTGCACACATTGCAATAAACGTTGAAGCTTGTGATGCGGAGGTGGTATAGGGTGCAATGGAGATGTTTGCTTAGGACATGGATGATGAAGGGCTTTAAGAACCCACATAGACTTAGACGTTTTATTACTTTTATTTTACTTGTGGGATGGAATATTTTGACACTTTTGAGTGGAATGGGAATTTAAGATGGGAGTAGATGGTTGGGATTTTTTAGAGGTAGATGCCTCATTTAACTTGATTTCTTGTTACTTAGTTACCCATACCATTTTGGTTTTGGACTTTGCTTGTGGAGGTATGGGCTTGGATAACTTTTTGGATTGAATTTTCTTTGACTCTTTGTTTTTATGTCCTAAGGCATGAGGACCTTCAGGATGTTTGGCTTTATCAGTAGAGGCATCTAATTTTGCATTTCTAGATCCATTGGGGATGGTGGAATGAGTGGAATCTTTAAGATTAGATTTAAGATTAGGGTTGAGGGTTGAGGGTTGAGGGATTAGGGTTTAAGGTATAGTGTTGAGGGTTTAGGGTTTAGGCTTTAGGGTTGAGGGTACATGGTTTAGGGCTTAGGGATTAGGGTTTAAGGCATAGTACTATTTAGGGTTGAGGATTTAGGGATAGGTTTTAGGATTTAAGGTTCAAGTGTTGAGGGTTGAGGCTTTAGGGATAGGGTTTAAGGTTTAGCGATAAGGGATTAGGGTTTAGGGTTGAGGGATTAGGGTTTAGTGTTGAGGGATTAGATTTTAAGGTATAGTGTTTAGGGTTGAGGGTTTAGGGTTTAGTGTTGAGGGATTAGAGTTTAAGGTATAGTGTTTAGGGTTGAGGGTTTAGGGTTTAAGGTTTAAGGGTTGAGGCTTCATGCTTTAAGGATAGTGTTTACAGTTGAGGGATTAGGGTTTAGGGTGGAGGGATTAGGGTTTAAGGTATAGTGTTTAGGGTTGAGGGTTGAAGGTTGTGTTACGCTGCACTGAAAGGTTATAGTCCCATTAGAGAATGATGTCCTCGCACATGGACCATCTCGAGTGCCCTCATCGATGTTGGTAAGGGATACATGGAAGGCAAATGGATTAGGCAGATAGTGGATTATGACGTGGATTCTAGAGGGGAAAAAAGTGGATTCTGACATGGATTATGTAGGGAAAATAGTGGATTATGATGTGGATTATGTCAGACTTATGCCAAAGCATGGACCATAGGGATGGTGTGTGGAGGGTATGTAGGATAGTGGATGAATGATGGTAGATTTATTTCAGAATGGAAGGGAACCATAACCAATGGTTGCACACATCATGATAAACATTGACGCTTGTGATGCGGAGGTGGTGTAGGGTGTAATGGAGATGTTTGCTTAGGAGATGGATGATGAAGGGCTTTAGGAACCCACATAGACTTACGCATTTTATTACTTTTGTTTTGCTTGTGGGATGGAATTTTTTGACGCTTTTGAGCAGAATGGGAATTTGAGATGGGAGTAGATGGTTGGGATTTTTTAGAGGTAGATGCCTCATCTAACTTGATTTCTTGTTGCTTAGGTACCCATACCATTTTGGTTTTGGACTTTTCTTGTGGAGGTATGGGCTTAGATAATTTTTTGGATTGATTTTTCTTTGACTCTTTGTTTTTATGTCCTGAGGCATGAGGACCCTTAGGATGTTTGGCATTATCAGTAGAGGCATCTAATTTTATATTTCTGGATCCATTGGGGATGGTGGAATGAGTGGAAGCTTTAAGTTTTGATTTAAGATTAGGGTTGAGGGTTGAGGGTTGAGGGATTAGGGTTTAAGGTATAAAGTTGAGGGTTTAGGGTTGAGGGTATAGGGTTTAGGGTTTAGGGATTAGAGTTTAAGGCATAGTACTATTTAGGGTTGAGGGTTTAGGGATAGGGTTTAGGATTTAAGGTTCAAGTGTTGAGGGTTGAGGCTTTGGGGATAGGGTTTAAGGTTTAGCGATAAGGGATTAGGGTTGAGGTTTGAGGGATTAGAGTTTAAGGTATAATGTTTAGGGTTGAGGGTTTAGGAATAGGGTTTAGGGTTTAAGGTTTAAGGGTTGAGGCTTCAGGATTTAGGGATAGTGTTTACGGTTGAGGGATTAAGGTTTAGGGTGGAGGGATTAGGGTTTAAGGTATAGTGTTTAGGGTTGAGGGTTGAAGGTTGTGTTCTGCTGCACTAAAAGGTTATAGTCCCATTAGAGAATGATGTCTTCACGCACGGACCATGTCGAGTGCCCTCATCGATGTTGGTAACGGATACATGGAAGGCAAATGGATTAGGCAGATAGTGGATTATGATGTGGATTCTAGAGGGGAGAAAAGTGGATTATGGCGTGAATTATGTAGGGAAAATAGTGGATTATGTCAGACTTATGCCAAAGCATGGACCATAGGGATGGTATGTGGAGGGTATGTAGGATAGTGGATGAATGATGATAGATTTATTGCGGAATGGAAGGGAACCATAACCAATGGTTATACACATCCCCGTAAACGTTGAAGCTTGTGATGCAGAGGTGGTGTAGGGTGCAATGGAGATGTTTGCTTAGGAGATGGATGATGAAGGGCTTTAGGAACCCACAGACTTAGGCGTTTTATTACTTTTGTTTTGCTTGTGGGATGGAATGTTTTGACACTTTTGAGCAGAATGGGAATTTGAGATGGTAGTAGATGGTTGGGATTTTTTAGAGGTAGATGCCTCATTTAACTTGATTTCTTGTTTCTTAGGTACCCATACCATTTTGGTTTTGGACTTTGCTTGTGGAGGTATGGACTTGGATAACTTTTTGGATTGATTTTTCTTTGACTCTTTGTTTTTATGTCTTGAGGCATGAGGACCCTTAGGATGTTTGGATTTATTAGTAGAGGCATCTAATTTTGCATTTTTGGATCCCTTGGGGATGGTGGAATGAGTGGAAGCTTTAAGTTTAGCTTTAAGATTAGGGTTGAGGGTTTAGGGTTGAGGGTTGAGGGTTTAGGGATTAGGGTTTAGAGTTGAGGGATTAGGGTTTAAGGCATAGTATTGTTTAGGGTTGAGGGTTTAGAGATAGGGTTTAGGATTTAAGGTTCAAGTGTTGAGGGTTGAGGATTTAGGGATAGGGTTTAAGGTTTAGCGATAAGGGATTAGGGTTTAGGGTTGAGGGATTAGGTTTTAGTGTTGAGGGATTAGAGTTTAAGGTATAGTGTTTAGGGTCGAGGGTTTAGGGTTTAGTGTTGAGAGATTAGAGTTTAAGGTAGAGTGTTTAGGGTTGAGGGTTTAGGGTTTAGGGTTTAAGGTTTAAGGGTTGAGGCTTCAGGCTTTAGGGATAGCGTTTACGGTTGAGGGATTAGGGTTTAGGGTGGAGGGATTAGGGTTTAAGGTATAGTGTTTAGGGTTGAGGGTTGAAGGTTGCGTTATGATGCACTAAAAGGTTATAGTCCCATTAGAGAATGATGTCCTCGCGCATGGACCATGTCGAGTGCCCTCATTGATGTTGGTAACGGATACATGGAAGGAAGATGGATTAGGCAGATAGTGGATTATGACATGGATTCTAGAGGGAAGAATAGTGGATTATGACTTGGATTATGTAGGGAAAATAGTGGATTATGATGTGGATTATGTCGGACTTATGCCAAAGCATGGACCATAGGGATGGTATGTGGAGGGTCTGTAGGATAGTGGATGAATGATGGTAGATTTATTGTGGAATGGAAGGGAACCATAACCAATGGTTGCACACATCCTCATAAATGTTGAAGCTTGTGATGCGGAGGTGGTGTAGGGTGCAATGGAGATGTTTGCTTAGGAGATGGATGATGAAGGGCTTTAGGAACCCACATAGACTTACGCATTTTATTACTTTTGTTTTGCTTGTGGGATGGAATGTTTTGACACTTTTGAGTTGAATGGGAATTTGAGATGGGAGTAGATGGTTGGGATTTTTTAGAGATAGATGCCTCATTTAACTTGATTTCTTGTTGCGTAGGTACCCATACCATTTTGGTTTTGGACTTTGATTGTGGAGGTATGGGCTTGGATAACTTTTTGGATTGATTTTTCTTTGACTCTTTGTTTTTATGTCCTGAGGCATGAGGACCCTTAGGATGTTTGGCTTTATCAGTAGAGGTGTCTAATTTTGCATTTCTGGATCCCTTGGGGATGGTGGAATGAGTGGAAGCTTTAAGTTTAGCTTTAAGATTAGGGTTGAGGGTTAAGGGTTGAGGGTTGAGGGATTAGGGTTTAGAGTTGAGGGATTAGGGTTTAAGGCATAGTACTAGTTAGGGTTGAGGGTTTAGGGATAGGGTTTAGGATTCAAGGTTCAAGTGTTGAGGGTTGAGGCTTTAAGGATATGGTTTAAGGTTTAGCGATGAGGGATTAGGGTTTAGGGTTAGTGATTAGGATTTAGTGTTGAGGGATTAGAGTTTAAGGTATAGTGTTTAGGGTTGAGGGTTTAGGGATTAGAGTTTAAGGTATAGTGTTTAGGGTTGAGGGTTTAGGGATAGGGTTTAGGGTTTAAGGTTTAAGGGTTGAGGCTTCAGGCTTTAGGGATAGCATTTACGGTTGAGGGATTAGGGTTTAGGGTGGAGGATTAGGGTTTAAGGTATAGTATTTAGGGTTGAGGGTTGAAGGTTACGTTACACTGCACTGAAAGGTTATAGTCCCATTAGAGAATGATAGCCTCGCACATGGACCATGTTGAGTGCCCTCATCGATGTTGGTAAGGGATACATGGAAGACAAATGGATTAGGCAAATAGTGGATTATGATGTGGACTCTAGAGGGGAGAAAAGTGGATTATGACGTGGATTATGTAGGGAAAATAGTGGATTATGATGTGAATTATGTCAGACTTATGCCAAAGCATGGACCATAGGGATGGTATGTGGAGGGTATGTAGGATAGTGGATGAATGATGGTAGATTTATTACGGAATGGAAGGGAACCATAACCAATGTTTGCACACATCCCATAAACATTAAAGCTTGTGATACAGAGGTGGTGTAGGGTGCAATGGAGATGTTTTCTTAGGAGATGGATGATGATGGTATTAAATTAGGTGCACTTTGTGCCAATTTTGGTATCCCAAAGAGATTATATTTAGGGTTGAAAGTTGGCGCAAAAGTCGACGTTAGAGACGTCGAATTTAGCGCTAACTAATGAATCCAAAAAAAATTTAAAATTCGCGCCAGCGTTAAAACATACCACACAAAAAAAACACAAATAAGTTAATACATTTAAGCCTACAACACAGTGTACTCTGCCTCTATTTTAGGTTTCCTGCTAAGAATTGTAGGCTGCGAAGCGATGACTTTATTATGTCGAAAACGAAAGTTACTGAAAAGTTTCTACAATAGATTTGTGAATTTTTATTTTATTTATTTTTGGTTCTAGACATCCAGAAGATAAAAAATTGCTTTAGCTAGCTGCTAAATTTGGGGTTTCTAGCTATCTCAGCCATTCAATCAAGCTTGTTCATCTACCTTTTAGCAAGTAAGCTCCAATTGCTGAGCAATTAACTCTTGACCTAGGTTTCTATCGATTTTGATATAATTTTGAGCTCAAAGAAAGTTTTTCTAAGATGTTGTACTCATGCTTTAGGGTAAATTTGAGTAGTCATGTTGTTAATTATCCTTTCTTACAGTATAACTTGCATTTACCATTTTTTGAAGGCCTGTCGAATAAGGTCTCTTTGTACATCATACCCAAAATACAAGCTGTTAAGATTTGTTTTTGGCTACATTTTTTTTTTTTGCTACGATTGGTCAAGCACGCTGTTAATTCATACCTTACTACAATTACCTCCATAGATTGGACAAAAATAATTTGCCCTAGGTCACCTCAAAATGTCAAGTAATAGAGGGAAGGGAGCAAACTCTAGCCACAATCAAGTAATTTACATTCAATTTATAGATTTGTAAATGTTTCCATTGTTTCTTTGATTTTTAGTATTTAGTTTTCTATTTCTAAATTGAAAAGAAGAAATTTATTATATATATAGGCACATGAGACTGACAAATATAAAGAGGCATTGGCTTGCATATTGGGGGTAGAGGCAGTGAACAAATTGGATGGTGTTGACTTGACAATGCTTCCCAGATACATAGAAAAATGATCTAGTAAAGCCCTTGAAACATTGCAACCAAATCAATAGTGTCAAAGGGAATCAATTAATTCCCCAACTAGTCATGGATCGGGCAAAAGATCCAGGAGGAAATCAATAACAGTAACCTCTAAGAATGTGGAACAGGGAGTAGAGGCTTCCAATGTCCCAGCCACTCCTGGGACACAGACTTCTTCGACCACCGCACCATACTTTGCATCTTGCATCGGTAGCTACGATACCAAGATAGAATATGATGTGGTTTCATGGGAAGTCCGAATGATAGATGCTGGAAAAACATTTTTGAATAGGTTGAAGGAATCATTCCTTCAATGGTTCAAAGACCATCTACATTTGCCATTCTCAAAGATACCCATGCACCTGCAAAAAGCAGTTATCTAAGACATGGAGCTTAAATTTGGCACAGGTTGGTCTGTAAATAAAATAAAGCTATGAATGTCTCAAAACTACAAGAGATTTTGGTGCAACCAAACAAAAAAGATTAAAAAAATCCCTCCTGAGCAAAGGCTCAAAAAAAGGCCAATTGATGTAAGCCTCAAAGTATGGAAAGAGCTTGTAAAAGCATATGAGAAGTCTAATGCACAGAGGAAGTCTGGTGAATAGAGTATGCAGGTATTTGAATTTGCTCATAAGATTATATCAAATTTATTAAATAATTTTTAAATTTTATTTGTGCATAATTAAATTGAATTAGTATATGTTTCAGGACAAGGCCTCCAAGGCTAGGCTTGACAAACTTTGTGCCACTCATCAGAGTGGCTAGAAAGGTTTACAGGCCTTGATCTGTACATTTGTAAGTATATTTAATATGTTAAATGATATTTTTTTCCTAGGAAAAAGTAAATGATTGCATATTAATTAGTTTAACTAGTCCATGTGCCATGTTTTGATAGGAGGAGAAATATGGCCGGCAACCAACGCAATTTGAAAAGGAAATGTTACAAAGAAAAAGTGGACCGATTTTGTAATCTAGATAGAGAATGAGGTATCAATAGTTGATTTTCAATAACTCAGTTGGATATTGTTGTGTTAATATATCAATTTGCATTTCTTGTGTTGAGTTTCAATAATCTTTGAAGACGTTATAGAGTGATACTTGAGACAAATAGTTACAGTTGTACTCTGTTTGTTGTGTTTGGTTTCTATTGGTCTTCTTTTCTTTTTGACTCAAGTGGATTGTTATTCATAGGTTGCTTGTCATTCTTGTTGATCATGTGGATGTAGTTATCATTGAGTTTTTAGGTGGTTGCCTAAGTGAATAGACCAAAGGGTTTATCTCAAGTCTTTGTTTCCTAACCTTTTTATTATAACACTTAAAGGGGGGTATGCATTACAGTTACATTATTGGTTATATTTTAAACCTTTGAAATATAATAGTGGACATTTAAATTTTAATATGCACATTTTTTTTGTTGAGAAGGAGCCATCATTGGCAGTAGGCATTAACTCTCCTCTGCCATAACAACTTTAGGAAGTACTAGTCTTTAATGTGCTTGGTTTTGGGGTATGTGAGGGAGAAAAGGAAGGAGTGGGGAACCATTTGGGGGAGAATTCTTATTTTTGCCTTGGGGTCAAGGAAGGAAGGTTGATGGTTGGACTATAAGTGATTTAGAGGGAGACTTTGGGTGTGCTCATCATGTTGGCTGAGTGTCTTGCTATTTGGGTTGGAGACTAAGATTCAAATCGCTAATTGGTCTTCTTCAACTAAGCTAACCTTTCTTTTAAGTAAAGATCCTTGTCATCCATTCTTGTAAAATTACACTGACCATTTTGGTGAAACATTTCCTTTAACTTGTGTAACTGTATGTGGTCTTGTGAAAGCGTATGCTAAAGGGTTTGGATGAGGAAAATATTATTAACTGTGAGAGTTCAAACTTAAGATCATGGGACTTACAAACTGTAGCAAACTATTGGTTATTGTGTTTTGGATTTCTATCATGAAGGAAGCTACATTAATTTGGTCTCAGTTTGAGGTGGAGTTTTAAACCCTGGCTAGAATTGCTAGAATGCTATCATTGCAACATACCATGAGTCTTGAGGAAACCTAGCCTAGTTCATGGTTATCTTTTTTGACATGGTTGTAAACCCTAATGGTGTTGGTATTTCACCTATAAATGTCCACTCTCTCAATTGTGGATGCGAGGTCTTCTTGGGATTAATAATGCAACTCCTAGGTGGGCTTTTGGGATGGTTTTGGATCCTTGGTTCAGGTCAACTTGACCCCCAACACTCCCTCCAAGGTTATGAGGTTTGCATTACTAAAGCCACAATGGAATACAATGTTGAAACAACACTACATGATTGTATTTGATTATCAATTGACTCTTGGAAAGAATGGGTTTTGTCAATTGCATACAATTGTGTAACATTGCAATAGTTGTATTGTACTTGTAACTAGAACAGTCTATTGTGAAGGCATTCGTTTGATGATAATGACCTTTGAGTTCATTGTAATGACTTGCACTAACTTAGAAATGTGATTTCAAACTAGTATTTATTAAATTGGAGACTGTTTGTGAACAAATTTATCTTAGTATGGACTTCCCTGTGTTTGAATGTCTGAGCACTACCCATGGAATAGTAGATATTATGTACTTGTGATCACTACGTCATTTGGATAGAGGACTCATAAATGGAATATAGGACCTTCTGTTTCATTGTCCATAAAATCCTAAGGGTTGATTAAGTTATTGTGCATGCATGTAAATGGAAACTTTAAGCTCTCCGAAGGCTTGCTTATTGTTTGCAAAGTACCATTAATTTCTTATTTTAACTGTGGAAACATCTTGTGGACACTAGTATAGTGTTGACTAAGGAATTATCTTGTAAACACTAGAAAGGTCTATGCATGTTAATCATAGATTGTAACCCTACATTTGGAAGGAAATTGTTACTATAGATGTGTGATATACTGTACAGTGGTATTTGGTCTATGGCATGACATCTTTAGTAGGAGGTACCTTCAGATTTCTGTAGCATCATGTTTGGGCTAAGGTACCATAAAGTTAAGTATGCATTGTATGTTGTTATTGTATTAGAGCTTGTTGTATGCAAATCTACAGTGATATAAGGAGACTCGACTCTCATCATTTCATTGCACAAAGTGAGTGGCAAAACAACTACCTAGTTTAAAATTGGCCCTTCTTTAATAAACATATTTAGCAATGAGACTTAGGATTCTTGAAAATGAGAAGCATCCTTCTCCCCATACAACCTGCTAACTAGGGCCTCTCTATTTATGTGCATGGTTGACCTCCTTGCCATTGCTGGCTATCTTGAAGACACCCTAAACTTTATCATTGAGACACTTGTTAAATCTATGCTAGTTGTATGCATGTGTTTTCTTGGTGCCTATAGATCACATATGAATATAGGCTTAGGAGTATTTACAACAACACTGCTTTTTGATTTGGATCCTAAAAATGTTGCATAACTTATGTTCTTCTCTCAAACATCTATCCACAAGTGGGTAGGTGTGGTGAGGTAAGGAGATTGATGAAAGATAAAGGAATTAAAAACATGCCGGATGCAGTTGGATTGAAGGGCATAAAATGGTACATGTTTTTTTGTGTAGGAGATAGATCACATCCATAGACAAAGGAGACCTATGCAAAGTTGGAGAAATTGGCTTGGAAGATGAAGGCGGCAAGGTATTTTCCAGATTCAAGAATTTACTTAATGTTGTGGAAGGATGGGAAAAAGAATTATTTCTTTGCCACCATGGTGAAAAGTTGGCAATTGCATTTGGTTTGTTAAACATGCCCCATGGAACAACTATTAGACCTTTATCTTAAGGTTACTCATGAACCTTAAGATAAATAATTATTGAAAAAAAACTGTGCATTCATTAATGACATGTAAGAGAATTTAATCAACTGCTACTTAAAAACTCTTTAATGTTTCTGTCTAATGCAGGTTATTAGATTAATAGTGAAAAAGAACATACATTGACCACGCAATTTGTGGCACTTAAGGTTATGTAATAGAATTTATAGTTGATAGTTAAATTGTATAACAAAATTTTTTATGATCTTTAGTAACATTTATTAGAATTGTTGCATGTTTTACATCATTGGAATGACATATTAGTTGTAACTTTTTTGAAATTTTATTATGGTATGTGCACTTTGATATGATGTAATATGATTATGGTTTCGTTTCATATGTTGGAATATTAGATATATAATAGAAAAATAAATTATTACATGAAATAAATAATAACTTTTCATTTTAAATATTTTTTTTGGCAGAAAACGGGTCTTCCAGAAGATGAAGATGATCCTAGTGATATAGATCTAGATTATATTGGTTCTGGTACAGATCACATGGCAGAGGATGATGATGATGTAGATATAGAAGACAATGAGGCCAATGACGATGATGATGACAACGATGATGATCATGATGATGATGATCACAATGGTGATGATGATGATGAGGCATTTGCTGGTAGTAGCCAGTGACATTCATGATCATATAGACTGCATCATGGATCATTGTTGATTTATCGTTATGATGCCTCTTTTCATGGTTACTATCATATGTATCATTTTCACAACCTGCAGTACCATATTATTGAGTTGTATCATTTTCACATGTATCAATTTGACTTATATCATTTGGACATGTATCATCTTGACTTGTATCATTTTGAGTTACATAATTTATCATTTTTACTTATATCATTTGTACATGTATCATTTTGACTTATGTCATCTATTGGACATGTATCATTTTGACATGTTATTGTTCTACTGGCATATTTGACTTTCACTTATTTTAGTTATATATGATGATGATCTTATCAGTATTGACTTGTCAATTTATATATAGTGAAAGTGGTCGATGATTTTTGGATGGATATTTATTACGTATGATGATTTTAATTTACTGCAAGATGGATGTTGTAAAATTCAATTAAATTATAGAAATTTGACTCACTTGTTTTAATTATAGATGATGATCATGTTATAATAATTATCTTTTTTTTATATAATTATCTTGTTAAATTGGAAGCAAAACCCAAAGCAACAAAGGAGGTCATAATGGAAGCAAAACTTGGCATCAATTAAGAAGCCAAAAAAGAATCTATTTTAGATGCCATACAAGAAGCAAAATACAAAGCACGACTGAGAGCAAAAGTAGAAGCAAAAATGGGAGCAACATGGAAGCAAAACTAGAAGCTAAATTGGGTGCCAAATCCGGTGCTAAATTGGAAGCAAAAATGGAAGCAAATCTAGAAGCAAAACCCAAAGCAAACCTGGAAGCAAAATTGGAAGCAACATTGGAAGCAAAGCTGGAAGCCAAACTAGAATAAACACAAGAAGCCAAACCAAAAGTAAAATTGAAAGCCAAATCTGGCACTAAATTGGAAGCAAATCTGGAAGGAAAATGGGAAGCAAAACTGGAAGTAAAAATTGAAGCAAAACTAGAAGCAAAAATGGAAGCAAACTTGGAAGCAACACAAGAAGAAAAATTGAAAGCCAAATTGGATGCCAAATCTGGTGCTAAATTGGAAGCAAAATAGGAAGCGAAATTGGAAGCAAAACTAGAAGCAAACCTGGAAGCAAAACTGGAAGCAAACCTAGAAGCAACACAAGAAGCAAAACCAGAAGCAAAATCAGAAGCAAAATTGGAAGCTAAATTGGGTGCCAAATCCGATGCTAAATTGGAAGCAAATTTGGAAGCAAAATCAGAAGCAACACTGGAAGCAAAACAAGAAGCAAACCTGGAAGCCAAACCAGAAGCAAAATTAGAAGCCAAATTGGGTGTCAAATTTGGCACTAAATCTGATGCCAAATCTAGCTATTGCTTTCTGGCACAAAAGTCAGCACTAAATCCAACACAAAAGTCAGTGCTAAATCTGGTGTGGAAGTACGCATGCAAACTTGAGCTAAGTTTTGCACCAGAAAAAGTGTACAATTTCTGAGCTCAATTGCACTAAAATCTGGCACTATTTTAGGTGCTAATGGCCTATTCTATTGTAGTGATAGGTCTACCTTCTTGACTTAACATTGCTCCTATTGCATTCCCACTTGCATCACAATCTACTTGAAATACCTTATTGAAATCTGGTAATGACAATACAAATTGCTCTGTCAATTTCTACTTCAACAACTCAAAACTTTTGTTTGCTCCTGATGTCCACTTGAAATCTTTTCTTTAACCTCTCATTGTTTTTGTCATAGGGTTACAAACTGAACTAAAATTTTTGATGAACTTCTGGTGGAAACTAGCCAATCCATGAAATGATCTGACTTCTTCAATGCTCTCTGGTGTAGGCCATTCAACAATTGATCTTTCTCAAGGTCCATCTTCAATCCTTCCACAGAAATCACAAATCCCAAGTATACCAATTCCTCCTTCATGAAACTACACTTCTTGATATTTATCAGCAATTTCTCCTCTCTCAGTCTCTGCAATACTTGTCTAAGGTGCTACAAATGTTATTCTTTTATCTTACTAAAAATCAGAATGTCATCCAAATATACAATAACAAACTTACCCAAGAATTTATTCAGAACTTCATTCATCAATCTCATGAAAGTACTAGGTGCATTTTTCAATCCAAAAGGCATCACTAACCACTCATACAACCCTTCATTTGTCTTAAAATCATTCTTCCATTCATCACCTTCTCTAATTCTAATCTGATGGTATCAACTCTTCAAATCTATCTTTGTGAAATATTTTTCTCCACTCAAGCAATCCATGATATCATCCATCCTAGGTAAAGGAAATATGTACTTAACTATGATCTTGCTTATTGCTCTAGAGTCTGTACACACTCTCCATTCTCCATCTTTCTTAGGTGCTAACACTACAGGTAATGCACAAGGACTCAAACTTTCTCTGATCAAACCTTTTCTCAACAACTCCTATATCTGTCTATTCAATTCTTCATTCTCTGTCGGTGTCATTCTGTGTGCTGCTTTGTTAGGGAAACTAGCTCTAGGTATAAGATCCATGTGATGACTGGTACTCTTAATTAGTGGCAATCCTTCAGGTACATTGTCTGATATGATGTCTTCATACTCTGTCAACAACTCCTTTATCTCCTCCTATTGTGATTCTTCATTCTCCTTCAATGTTTCAGGCTTCTTAGGAATCAAGGCATAACACATATTCTCATGTCTCAAACCATCCAAAAAATTTCTTCCATCTACTAAACAGATTCTAGCTTTTCCACATACTTCACTCTTAGGATCATCTTCCAAAGGAATCAAAGTAATTCTCTTCCCATTTGATGTTTTAGTGTATGTATTCTTTCTCCCATCATGTATTGCTTTTCTATCATACTGCCAAGGTCTAACCAACAAGATATGACATACATCCATAGGTATAATATCACACAAGACTTCATCATGATAAGATCCAATATGAAATTTCACAAAACATTGTTCACTCACCAGTAACTTATGATCATCCTGAATCCATGCTATCTGATAGGGCTTAGGGTGTTTCAATCTCTCCAACTTCAGCTTAGTCACCATCTCCTTTGAAACTAGGTTATCTGAACTACCACTATCAATAACAACTTTACAACATTTACCTCCTGATTTGCATCTAGTTTTGAACAAACTTTTCCTCTGCTTGAAATAGTGCTCTCCTCATCAAAAGTGATTCTCCTTTCTCAGGTTTACCAACCGAATTAGGTGATCCAATAGGTTCTTCTTCCACATAAGCTTCTATTCCACTGTTCACTATCTTCTTTCTTGTACTCCCTTGATTACATTCAAATGCTTTATGTCCTTCACCACCACACTTGAAACAAGTGTCTCTAAATGTTCTCCTATCAGGTCCTCTTCCTTCTCTTCTGTATCCTTCACTCCCGTATGGACTAGGGTTTCCTCTGTGGTAAAAAATTTTCTCATCTTTCTGGTATGCATTATTATCTATGTCTTCCTTCTTGAATGTGTTATTTGGTCCACTCTATTCCACAAATGATCTATCTCCTCCAAAAAATGTTTTGCCTCTCTAAAATTTACCTCCTCTACCTCTTTGTCTCTGATCATGTGTCTTATTCAACTTCTCTTCAACTTTTAGGGCAAACTGATATGCCTCTTCTAGTTGTGACACAAGTAACCTGCTTCAGATTCGGTGATCTGTCCACAACAAGATCTTATGGAATTCCTTCACCAACTTCACTCAATTCACTCCCAAAGATTTGAACTTTCATTCTGATACCACTTGGTGCCGTCACAGTAGGAGGGTCCTCAAAGAGAACTATCTAGACTGTGCAACTAGAGTAAACACAATAGAACCAACTCAAAGATATGAAGCAAATGTAGATTCATTCATTTAGTATATCATAGAATTTGAATACAGATTGGTCGGCAACATGCGGGCTTCCAATTTAGGGCTCACAGGCTTGATTACAGAATAGCAGAAAATACACAAGATGTAGCTTTGAATCTTATTCGCATAAAATCTAACTATGAAACTATCACTATGGGAATCACTACTTCCTAGGGATCTATTACATCATTATATATCATATCCTGAACATAAGATTCCTCCACATCGGCCAAGGAAGATCACAAACTCCAATGAAGAGCTGTAATGTGTGTACATGGATAGGTCGAACCTAAATGAATAAAACTCCTCCGCAAATGAATGGAATAATGTGAGGATCTTGGGGAAGGTTGGCCATGAGCCAAACAACATTAAATGATGTGTCATTAAGCTTCAAAGGTCATGAAATACTCCGCAAGTCTTCTCCTTTAGCTGATTGTCTGAGATTACCAGGATGCTATGTTCTGAGAAAACAGTTGATCTTCTGGTAGTGATATCTTTCCGATAATTTATCCAAATGCTCTGAATTTTGGATATGTTGTATATGAATGAATCTAGATTTTAAATTCAGCTCCACAAGGTCTAAGATGCAACTGCGGTAGAATGCAGACCAAAATACAGAAACTACAATTGACTGAACTGCCTGAACTAAACTGGAAATGAAAGGAAACAAATTGAACTACAAACAAACTGAAATGCAAATGTTTTTAGTTGATGCAAGATTGCTCTTGAACTAGGGATGCTCCTGCATCATTTATTTAATTAATTAGAATGATATAGGTTTAGTGATGGAATGCAGGTGATGTTAGGCTAAAATCCAGGAATAGATTTTAGGTGTTTATATAATAAGATTATTTAATTAATTAGTAGGCAAGGGTGTAGGAAATTAGCTTAATTAAATAAATATTATTTATTTAATTAATTTGATGATGGAGGGAATGTTAAAATACTAATCCTAATTAACTAAATAAATGCAATTTATCTAATTAATTAGTGTTAAGATGATGTAAATGTCATTAAGATACACTTATGAAGGTGTCCAAAGTGGTATTAGGATGTGATGTTAGATGTGTCATTACAATGTGATTAATTTCAGGTGTCTACAGATCTATAACTCAAGTGGGAAAGGAAGAAAAGTGAGAAGGAACTAATGAACTAGTTGGATCTATTAATAGAAAATACCTAGATTAAGGAGGTAGTGGCTAATCTAGAAAATAAGGTGGGGAGGATAAAACATGAGTTGCAAGATGTGAGAAGTTACTTGGAGGAAGATAGAAAGAAAAAATAACTAGGAATTATCAGCAACAAGGCAAGTCAAGATAGCAGCAGAAAAAAAAAAGAACATTGAAGTGCAAGACAGACCACAAAAGAGGACTAGAGGGTAGAAGGAAAAATAGGAAGTAAAATAGAGGAGGATACACTAGCTCTTAGAATACAAGATTTGAAAGAGGATTGGGAGACAATTGAAATGATCAATGATCTTGTTGTTTAGTAAGTTTGGGTTATCAAAGTCTATTTCTAGGCTAAATTTTAGCTAAGTTTCAGTTGACTGCTTCTCTAGTTCTCTGTGACCTATGTTAGTTTTTAAGCTTGATTTTTTGTTTGTTTCTTTTGGTTCTATCTATATGCCTTTGTTAAAGGTTTTGGGGTCCTTTCAAAACCCTTACTTTTACCCTAATAAAAAAATCAACTATATATATTTTTTAATATAGAAATGAAACTATATAAAATAACTAAACTTTCAAGTGTATAATTTAGAGACATGCCTTCTACACTCTAATATCTTGCATTTCTTTGCATGTTTAATTTAATTTATTTTCTATAAGATATGATCATTGTTTTATTTCATCTATTCCTTTATTTCCCATTTCTTTGGTTTAAAATGTAACTACAATTTTGATGGAAGTGCAAATGAGGGAGCACTTGTGTTTTCATAGAAACACATTGGGGATTTGATTAAATCACCTTCAATCTAAGGTAGCTTTGATCAAACCTGCTTATATGGCACCCTAATGGAAACCTTTTATTATCCTATCCACATGTTGCAATTTTAAAGGCCAAAATAGTTAAATTTGTGTCATGCACACAGGGTCAAATAAGATCACCCACAAACAAAATTTTACATGTACATAGCCCTCAAAATTAGCTTTATGAAAAGTAAAATATATAACATGTTTTCTAATGTTATATTATTTATTTATGCTATAAGTAACACAAATCCATTATAAAAATGAAGATCTTTATTCAAGACACTTAGAAAAATAACAAACTATGTAAAAAAAATTACATTGCACTACGCATCAATGTCCTTGTTTCAACAAAAAAAATTCAACAAATAGGGAAAGAGAAATGCATTATGGTAAATGTAGGTCTAAATTTCTATTAGTACCAATTAAAAATAAATAATAAATAAAATATTCAATAAAAACATTACAAAAAAATATATGCACACTAGTTATTGGAGTTAACCATATAATTCCAAGAAATCAAAAATATTTTATTTGTAGTAAAAACTATGCATTATGGTAAAATATCATACTGTAAAATATAAAATATTTTTTAATTTTAGAAAAATTATTAATTTAATCTACAAAGTAAATGACAAATCACTACTTTACATTATGTTTAAATTCTTGATAGTTTGTTTAGAATAATTGATTGAATGTGTTGAACTCTAATTTTTGTTGCCCCATAATGTTGAAAAGTGGAACACTCTATTGTGCTTTCACCCCCAACCTTTCCCCTCAATAGTGTTGATGTATCATGGTCTAAAAAATATATCCTTAAGAAGTTGGATTTATCATATATAGAGAAAGACCCATTGAGATAAAAAATGAGGTAGACTGATTAGATTGAGTTTTGGGTCGGGCCCATAGCATTTGAAATTAACTCTTTGTTACAATTAATTGATAGACTAGGATATTCAAACACCTTAAGATTATGTGATCAAATTTAGTCATGTTTATTACACAATTCAATTAAGCAACATTGAAGGAAGTACATGAAATAATATAGAAGTCATGAATACACACGAGACATAGATTTATGTGGGAAACCCTAATGGGAAAAAACCCACTAGCAAAAGGATAGTAACAATTTTATTCACAAGAAAAGTTACATCTAATACAATAAGTCTTTCTTGCAAAGTATCCAAATCTATGGATTATAACATACAACCTCTCAACATGTTTACCATACCTTCAACAACTATACACCAGCCAACATCAAGCATCTAACATTATTCCAGCTATACGAGTAGATAGATATAGCCATCTTCATGGAATACCAACCATCTAACAATCTAATTGCTTTGTAGAGCACCAATAGTCACACATCTAAAATTTAACCATACCATGATATTAGTATACAAAATATTACATAAAACATGACTTCTCATGGATAATCACAGCATATAATAAGTCATTGCCACTCACACTTGGTCAAAGGTTGTTGACCTTCTCATTTGAACCACATACATGCCTTCCTGCACTATAGTCAAACACCATCCATGGCTTACAGTAGTAGAGACAAATACCTAACTACTTCTAGCTACTTGTGGTACCTTTGAGTATCACATAGAATAAATCCATGCTCCTATACATTACTGCATGTACTCTAAAATCCACAAGTGCATCTACACTACCGCACACACTCTAGTAACTAGACAATTATGTGGTTGTGAGTTGTCCTCATAATCACTTGTTGTTGGGAACATAACACTAGATAAGTAGTCAACTCTCTATGCTTAACTACAACATCTAAAACTCATCTCAGCTTACCATAACTCATGACAACTAACTTTATAGTTTTTTATTGGTCTATGATCAAATACTATTAGCATGAACATAAAACAAGTTCACCTACTTCTCTCACTAGGAACTCTTTGTAGGTGAATAGCGTACCAAAGTTCCAATATTTTTTCCACTTGATATTTTCTACAAGATAATTTATGATATCCCAAGAAGTCAGCCTCATGCATGGGAAGGGGAAAAACCTATTGTGTCCCTATAACACAAAACTTAGTGGTATTCACAAGCTTTGTCAAAGAATCAACAATATTTACCTGAGTGTCAATTTTCTCTCTCTAAACCTTCCTTATCTCAACCATCTCCCTAATAAAATGATATTACACATCTACATGTTAAGTTCTAGCATGGTAAACAAGATTCTTAGCCAGACAACTTTCACTCTAAGAATCACAATTTAATACTATGACTCTTAAAACCAATATTATTACCCAGTCTTTTAACCACACAAGTCTTTTACAAGCATGTGTTTCCACCATATACTCCACTTCAGTTATAGATAATACAATTGTCTATTGCTACTTACTCATCCAACTTACTACTGATCCAAATAGAGTAAAGACACAGCCACTTTTTGGTCTCTAGTTATTAGATCTCTAGTACAATCAGAATCAACAAACCCATGTATGTTTAACACCTTGCCAACACCATTGGTATTAGAATAACACAAACAATAATCTAAAGTTTCTTTCAAGTATTTAAAAACTATTATAACCTAAATTTCCAATGTTATCTACCAATATTTAACATCAAACTACTTAGAAATTTCACTACTTGGGCAATGTCTGGCTTTGTGCAAACTATTAAATACATAAGGATTCCTACTACACGTGTGTATGGAACATTACAGAGGTCCTCCAAAGCCTCTATAGACTTATAACACTATTCCCAACTCAACTTAGTGCCTACCAATAAAGGGATACTTATAGGATTATTGTCATGTATGTCAAATCATTGCAAATCAATCTGAAGATACTTCCTCTATTTCAACCATAGCTTCCTTCCAACCTTGTCTTTATGAATCTTTGTACCAAGTATGAACCTTTTAGCCCCTACATCTTTGGTATCAAATCCCTAATTAATTACTTATTATTCCCAATGATAAATATACCATCAATATATAACACAACTTTTAAAACATGATCACCATCCTATTTATAGTACACATAGCGATCAATATCACTCCTTGCAAAACCTAGTTCTAATGCATGTGAATCAGACTTTTGACACCACATACACAGTGACTACTTTAACCCATATAGAGACCTTTTCAATTTATAAATTAGATGATATTTTCCCTTCACTGTGAATTCTCGAGGTTGGCTCATAAATTTCCTCCTCTAAATCTCCAAGCAAGAATGTAATCTTAACATCCATCTCCTCCATCAAAATCAAATGTTGTAGCTATGGATAATTGTAAGAGTTGGATATGAAGGCAGCCACCCAAGATCTATGAGATTTAATAAAAAGCACAAGAGAGATCCAAAATGAGAATAATTATATTCTATTAAAGAATGAAAATTTCGTATGTACATGATATGCCTTGCTTATAAAGGCAAGGTGATAAGATAGGACTAACTAGGATGATGACAAGTGTCTTAATCCTATGACATGTGACAACTAGAGGATAAGATGACAACTATAAGATAAGATCACATGACAACTAGAAACATCTAGAAAGATTCCTAGAGCCCTAAGTAAACTTAACATATGAACATGTGTGAATAGATCCTAACTAATGACTAGTTATGTAACGCCCCGACAAGGAACCTAGAGGATAACACAACTAAGCTTACAAAAAGGTCAAATATATATTTTTTTAAATGAAAGAAATAACAACAATCATATATTTATTCATAACATTTAAATTAAGATTTATCCTTTAGGGTTCCACGGCTACATTACTAACGAAATAAAACAAGATCTAACCAGTTCATTATGAATTAACTAACAACCATAGTTCATTCTAAGTCTAATTGCATCAGATAAATAAACACATACAATTCCATATTATATCATCAAATGAGTAAGCATCAAGATCCTGCACATAGGATCATAAGTACATAAACAAGCTCCATTACAAGAGAGTACAACATTACTTTGTTTACAATATCGCTATCCAGATTACATTGGAGTACATATAAAAAGATAACAGTACATGATTCAACTGATATACAAGACTGGAACATGATCATAAGTATCTGTCTCCTCAAGCTAGAGCAAGATCTGAAATCCACCACCTAAGGTACATCCTTCTCGCACATGAACAACAGCAAGGGAAACCAATGGAAATAAAAGCACAACCAGCTGACCATGTGGAACCCTAAGGTCCACCCCCCATGCTAAGAGATAACAATAAGGTCCCACTAAGCAAATAGTCAAGAAGACAATAGGTGAATAGGTGTAAGGACTACACATGACTCAAATACAACATTGGTCAATATGAACATCACAAGAAACTCAAACAACACTTACACACTTAATTGTACTTCCAAAGGCACTCACAACTGAAGGAGGAAAACACAATTATGGAAAGCTAGGCTACAGTAGGGATGAGTGTCATCGCATGGTCCTAACATGGGTTACCTTGACAGTCTCTAGCTAGACGTCAGCCCCCATCCATGGGTTACCCTGACAGTCTCTTGCTAGGTGTCAGCCCCCATATATGGTTACCCTGACAGTCTCTTACTAGACACTGGCCCCATAGGGTAACACATGCGGAACCAACATTCCTTTCGTGAGGACAAGGAAGTTGATTTTGCCAACCACGGCTTCTCATCCCATCCTTAACTTGAATGAGCACTACAGGCATGCGTGAGGCAGCCAATTATCTTAATTAGTGTGAAAACTACCCAACCCTCTAAATTTATTAAGTTATCACTGGATTAACAACTTCCAATGGGTTACCCTAACAGCCACTTTGGGTGCTGGCCCCACATTGAAAGCCACTCCCCCTTCATTGCATCTAGATTCTCAAAGCCCAAAACAAAACCCAAGCATGCACTATCACATTTCTCATTATGATACATTTACAACACAAAATATACATCATTTCAAAGAAGCTAAGGTATGGATATAGGAAAAGGATAGGATGATGATGCCCCCCTCGAGAGGCTAGGCGAGTTGGACAAACACGGGTAGGCTCTCAAAATGAAATGGATTGGCTAAGGAAGAAAGACAAGGGGATGGATAGAAGAAGTGAATGATGCGTTATGCTGCAATGAAAGTGAGCAACCATGATGTTTGATATAGCATGAGATGTTATGCACCAAGGTATAAGGACCAAGGTGACGATGTGTCTCATGCCCTAGCGTAATATAACCTTGTCTAGATACAAGATATGAATATTAGCTGGGTTGATTCGGATTTGATGCAAATGCAAGATAAAATGATAACACACACAAGCAAGCATGCACAAATGATATAAAAACAAACAAGGTATTGCCCCTATCAAGCTATAAACCAATGATTAATTGTTTGATTGATTGATGATTTGATAAATATAGTGTTGTCATGGCTGGGAACAATATATCCCATTGATGATTGATGATTGATTGATTTGGCTTATGACAAGATTAGGATCAAGACCATTGATTTCTATTGGATAATTTGACAAGATTGATTAACTTGATTGGTATGGATTAATGATGACTTGCATTTGGATCATTGCTTGGATTCTTTGGATCGGGATGAATGGAAGATTGGATTTGATGAAGTTATTGAAGAATTGATTGATGAATTAGATTGATTGAAAGAAATGTTTTGAAAGATTGATGAATTAATGAAGATAGATGATAGAAGAATGATGAAAGAAGAAAGAGGAATATCATCTTGTACTTGAATCTAGGCACTTCCTTTGTGCTCTAGACTACCTACATACCCGTGTCCACAGGATCAAGGCACTTACGATAGAGATGAGATGTAGTTCTGATTTGTGTTTTATTGATGGGATGATATGGATTGGATTGATCAAGTCATGGATTGATGATGTTATTTGATTTGCTTTTGATGATGTGGATTGGATTGATGTGATTTGTTTGATGGATTAGATGATTGAGATGATTGATTTTATGATTTGATGATGGTAGTGTTTTGAATTTGATGATGTGATTAAGTTGATGATTGGGACTGATTTGATTGGAAGAATGTGATTTTGATGATTTGATGTGGAATGGTTTTATTGCTTGGATTTTGTTGGATTTTTTAATTTTTTTGGATTTTTGAAATGTTTCGATGTTTTTGGAGTTTTGAAGTATTGAAGTATTTTGATTTTTTTGTATTTTTTAAAATGTTTTAATTTTTTTGGCTTTTTGAAATGTTAGCATTGGATGATCATTTTGATAGCCATTATGCTAGGTACCAATGACAAGGGGTAAACCAAGTCTAGGTGCAAGGGAATGAATGGGATTGGACAAAAGGATGGATGATAGTGGATGGATGAAAGGATCATGATAAATGGATAGGATAAAAGGATGTGCGATAGTGGATAGGATGAAAAACTCACAATGGATGTATGCATAAGGATGTGATTTCCAAAGGCTATGTCTCATAGGAATAACATGCCCCATTCTAGATAGTAGACTTAGGCTTTTTCATGACAACACTTAGGACAATGGGATGATAGGATGGATTGGAAAGGACCATAGGATAATGTCAAGATAAGGTATGTCAAGAGATACCCAAAACATTTGTCAACATTGTGCCCCCAATCTTTATCTAGATCAAAAGAGGAAGGGATTATGGATGGGTTTGATATGATAGGAATGTGTATGCAATGGATAGGATATTAAAATGATATGTAGGATGAGACAAGGTGCCCCCAAGTGTAAGTGGGATAGAAGATCAACCTACACATGACACTTGTTTGCTAGGTTTTCATCATGGTACTTATCCAAGGCGCTTGTTTGCCAAGTTTTCACCGTTGGACGAAGGGATTTATCTTTACTTTTTTTATTTTTTGATTATTTTTTGACTTTTTTAACTTTTTGGATGGAAGAAGGTGGATATGGATGAGAGGGACTCAAGTGTCTATTGCCATGAAAGGTGATATTCCCATTGGAGAGGAATGTCGCATGGACCATGTCAAATGTGCTCATTGATGTTAGTAGGGAGATGGCATAAAAGTGAGATGGATAAGGTAGATAGTGGATTATGGAGGGATCAAAAGTGGATTATAATGGACTTATGCAAAAGCATGGACCATAGGAAGGTGATGGGGGAGGTATGTAGGATAATGAGTGAATGATGGAGTGATGGAGGTGTGAAAAGGAATCATGACCAACGGTTGCACACACCATGATAAATATGGAAGCTTTGGAGTGGATGGAGGTGTAGGAAGCAATGGTGATGCTTGCTTAGGAGATGGATGATTTAGGACTTTTGGAACCCACATGGACTTAGTATTTTTTGGATTTTCGATTTTCATGTGGGATGTTTGAAATGTTTGAATGAAATGGAATTTTTGAATGGAGGGGGATGGTTGGGATTTTTGAGAAGTAGATGCCTCATTTGACTTGTTTGATTTTTGTTTAGGTACCCATATCATTTTATTTTTGGACTTTTGTTCTGAAGGTATGGGCTTGGATGGATTTTTGAATGTACCTTGCTTTGAATTTTTGTATTGATTTCCTAAGGCATTAGGACCCTTAGGATTTTTGGATTTATGTAAAGAGGCATACAAATGTTTATTTTTGAATCCCATGTGGCAGATGAAATGAGTGGAAGCTCCTTGTTTATACAATGTGTACATTTGTTGGTCATGATTAGGATATTAAGGGGATTTATGGATGGTAGGTATGTTACGTGTTGGTAGCAGTGGGGGCAAAGTGGATGAAGGGAGGTTAGGAGTTGGAAGTAATGGAGGTAAAGTTGATGGTGGAAGGTGTATGGTCACATGCTTTTGACATTTATAGGATGAGGGAGGTGGAATGGCAACGTATGTTTTAGGTTTATAATGGAAGGAAGTGGATTTAGGAAGTGTGGAGGAAGTACCAACATCTTTTGATTGTTGACCTTGGGGTGTGTATCCAAGGCCAAATGAATGAGGAGGGACTTTGACATGGATTGGCTCCAAAATGCCTTGTTCATGTAGGCCTAAACCTTTGCCTTGGTAGTTCATATTTTGGAGCATGTGATTGACGATAGGACTAGGTGTAGTTTGGACACTAGACTTGAGTTGATTATTAGATGGAGAAGGTAAAGTGGATAATGATTGTTGGTGTTCTAAGGAGGAACACTCATGAATGAATGTGGATAGACTAGTAAGATATGGTGGATTTGAAATGGGATCAATGGTGGATGTGGAAGGATCATTAGGATCTTGCTTATGTTCATTAAGCTCACTTAGATCCAAGTTATTTGTTCGATCTTTTATGTTTTCTTGGGGGACAGGTGTCTCATCCTGACAAGTGGATATTGTGGGATCATGGCTAGGTGGAGAGGTCTCTTTGCTTTGAATGAAGGCCATGAAATGGGGTGAATGCTCAAGTAAGTCAACAAGACTTCCATTAGATGGAGCATGTAGGTCTTGGGTGTCTTGTTCATGGATAGTTGAGGGGGTATTACTAGGATCAAGTTGTTCATGGATATGTTCTTCATAGGTATCATCTTGATCATAAAGAAGGTACATGTTATGGATAGATTGGATGGGAATGATTTGATCTTGATTAGAGTTAGGGGATATTGTTTCTTCATGCTTAGGATCGTTCTCTTGACATAACTCTTGGTTGTCTTGAATGGAAGTGGAAGGCTCTTTAATAGGCTTGATAGATTGTAGATCACATGATGGGGTTAGAAGACTAGACAAAGTGTTTAAGGACTCATGGGGAGGCTCAAGAATAGGTGTTTGATGACATGGCAATGTTTTATTCCTTGCTAGTAGCCAATGGATCACATCCTTTGCAAGGGTATGGGTGAATGGACAATATAGTGGATGGATGATAATAGTGGAAGTTGAAGGCTTACGATTAGGATTTGTTGGATGGATAATGGGATTAGGATTTGGGCTAGATGGAAAGATAATGGAATTAGAGGGATTGGTTTTATCGAAGACAACCTTACCACAATCTTTTAGGTTCTTGACCAATCTTTGAAATCGAACACAAATGGATATGGTATGGCCCCTATACCTATGGTATGCACAATAATGGTTTTCATTATACCCTCTAGGTTTAATCATAAATGGAGAATATACTTTGAATGGGTATAGCTCAATCAAATTTGCTTGGACCAATTTCTCTAAAAGTATCTCCATGGAATCTTTTAATGAAGGATTAGTGGAACATGGGGATGAAGGTGATGAACGGCTTGATAAAGGTGTTGGGATGGGACTGGTTGGCTCATGTGTTGGCATATGATTGGATGGTGAAGGTGACTCGAAGGAGGCACTTTCTAGGTTGGTTTCTCCCTTGTCAAAGGATTTTAGGTCTTGCATAAGATGACTTGGACTTTCTTGATTTATGTACATAGGGCCATTGGGACTTGCTTGTTGTTCATGTAAGGACATTTGATTTCCATACAGATAGGTTTGGTGATGAGGTGGCATGATAGAACTTGTAGCTGAAATGTCTTGTGAGGTGGATTGTTGTGGACATTGGTTGATGTAGGAAGTTTGTTGAGAAAGCAGTTGAGATATGATGGCAATGGAGTTAGGATCATTGGATGGTAGGCTTATGGTAGTACTTGCATTTGGGGTGTTTCTAGGAATAGTGAGGGTCATTTGTAGTATGGATGTGGCAGCATTAGTGTTGGAATTATGTGCTTTTTGGACTTCTGATTGAATGTGGGATCGTTGATATTGCTTATGGTAGTACTTGCATTTGGGGTGTTGCTAGGAATAGTGAGGGTGATTTGTGGTATGGATGTGGCGGCATTAGTGTTTGAATTATGTGCTTGTTGGACTTGTGATTGAATGTGGGATCGTTGATATTGGGCTAGGACTTGATGTTGTGGGAATTGTTGATGTTGTGTTGACACAGGGTCTTCTTCCTTTCTATATAACCAACTAAGTTGGTTAAGCATTCTTTTGGTGCCATAAGGATCATTCTCATAGGTGTTATTTAGAAATGCCCTATCCATGTTTACAAGTGGTAGATGTGGAGAATTGATTGGATGAAGATTTGATGATTGAATGATGTGTAATTCTTAGGATGATGAGATTGGATGATTTGAAGGAATTAGGATGAATGATGGTGGAATTATTAGGTTAGGTGACTAGGATGATATAGGATAATGGTAAGGGTGATGTGGGATAACAAGGTGGGATGACTTGGATTGAGGTGATTAGGATGAATGGATTGGGATGAAAGTGGTTTAAATGAGAAATGTAGGTGATGATGTGGAGTGATTGAGATCAAATTTAAAGACCATAAAATGATTTGATTTGTTTTATTTTTTGATGGATGGTTCTCTATACTTAAGGTAGACTAATGACACTTAAGTAAGAGGGTTGATTGGATTGATTCTCTATACTTAAGGTAGACTAATGACACTTAAGTAATAGAGGGTTGATTGGATTGATTTGATTGGTTGACTTACTCAAGATAGACTAATGCTCTCAAGCAAGTTTGGATAACAGTTGATGATTATCAACTAAGGTATTGATTTTTGATTGGGTTGATTTGGATTTGGAATGGGATGAAAATAGTTGGGATGTGATTTGGCTTGGAATGATTGGATGATGTGTAATGACTAGGATGATTTAGGATGATATTGATTTGTTGGGATGATGACTTGGATATGATTAGGGTTTGATATTGAATGATGAGGGATGATTAGTAATGAAGTGGTTGAAAAGTGGGTGATTAGGATGAATGTGATTGGATTTGAATGTGTTGGAAGAATGAGTTGAATGACTTGTCTTATGTGTTTGGTGTTTAGATTGATTTGGCAATGTTCAATCAAGTGATCACACATGTACAAACATGATCCACTCATGCAAGACACATAAGCAATTTTGGATTTTGAAAAATGAAATGAGTTGATGATTAAACAAGCACACGTGGAAGACACATCAATGAGCCTTATGACTAGTCAAGTGGGGTATGGCCAATTAGGTCTTAGGTTATCTATTGCACAAGGTTGACTATGGAATTGAAAGTGAAATCCTGCCACACAGTTGGGAGAAAGGGGTAACCCACCCTTCACCTTCACTTCCCAAAGGTATAAAGTTCTTTGGGGTTTAGCCAAGAGTGACAAGATTCCAACTCCCAATGAGGGTGTCTTTCGATTCAGCCTCGATTGAGGTTGTCCCTTGGAGTGGTGTGTCTCGAGGTAGGCCTCCTAAGAAGGGTAAACATAAGTGAATCAAGTGAGGTGTTTTTGATCTCCAAGATCACCTTGCGGTGCGAGGAGAGAGCATACACACTGGTGCAGGAGCACCTACCTGACAGCTGGCCTTCATGAGGCAGTTAGTTGTTTTAGGTCTTGTTTATGTTTTCAAGAAGGTCTGATAAGACCAAATGCATGTAATAAGGTCATGTTGATCATGATAAGATCATGCTGACCATGCTTTTACTATTTTTAGGTAGTTTGTTAGGACAGTTGTCATGATGTATGTTCGGTTGGACCTCCCAGCCGCCTGGAGAGTTCCCAGCCGCTTGGAGTCGGGTCAGTAGTACTCGTAGGAAAATCTATTTAAGCATGAGGATCAGTTGATATTGTACATATGATCGATCGAGCTAGGTTGCAGAGAGTGAGGCAGAGAGAGAGAAACAGTATATTGTATTGCATCTTTGAAATCAATAAAAATCCTGTTTTCATCTTCTGTTTGATCTCCTTTGTGTAATCGATCTGCTGGTTTGGTGGTTTTCATGGATTCACTGATCCATTCCACCGGTTGATTCGTCTGATCGGTGGAATGGTTATGTACAGTAGGGTAGGTGTTAGTTTGTTTGTTCGCATGCAGGTGTGCAGGATCGCGGCTGAAAGGTGTTGAAGACCCTAGCATGGGCATGTGCTAGGTCGAGCTGAGAGAGTTTGGAAGATCACCCTGAGAGTGGATCAAGTCATCCCAGGAGGTTCGGTGGATCAGAACAGTGAAAATCTGCTAAGGTTGAAAAGTCGTCAAAACGACATCATCAGGATATTTCTACGTATATCCTGCAGTCGCTTTGGGCATCATCATCCGAGTAAGAGGAGATCGGCATGATGCAGTTGAGTGCATGAAGTGAATGTGCGTCGGGGTGATCATCATCAGGAGGAGCCGAGGAGGGGTGCATTGGCATCAGGAAGAAGATCGGGTTGATCGCGGGCCGAAAAAGCTAAGTTTGGCCAATAGCAGGATATGACGTCATCATCATCAGGATATACGTCATCAGGATATTTCAGAGCAGCAGGATATTGAGGAGCTGCGGGTGACGTCATCGTCATCAGGATATACGTCATCAGGATATCGGGTGATGTCAGCATCAAAGGGACGGTGAGAGAAGTGAAGGTTCGTCATCATCAGGATAAATGGAAGGAATCAGATGTTCTTTATCCTGTTGATTATCATGATGTTGAATATCATGATGCCGAAGATAGCGAAGGTTGAAGTTGTCGCTGAAGTGAACAGTGGACGTCAGGAGGATGTTCGCGCTGGTCGAACATGATGATGCTGTCAATAATCGAATAAGGTGATGCTGTTGATAGGCGAAAGTGCGAAGGCTTGTCTGCAGGAGGACATCGGTCGGCAGGTGAAATATGATGATGATGCTGACAGTGTTAAGCAAAATATGATGATGTTGGTGATGATGATGATGATGATGATGGGCTGCAGACATCCATGCTGTATTGTAAGGTTATAGTGTGGATGTCTCTGCATCATAGTGGTATCAGAGCTCAGCAAAACATCTGGGCTGTTGTATGTTGATTCTGTCACCGAAAGGACAGAGGTAGAGTTGATTGTGTGTTGTGTGTTGAGTGAGAGGTTGATAAAATGCCTCCGAAAGGTAGTGGTACTGCAAGGGAATTGCAGGAAATGAAGGAGAAACATGCCAGAGAGATGAGGAAGATGAAGGAGCTTGTTGAAGCACTTCAAGCCAGGCTTGCAGTCCTGGAAAAGAACAAAAAGAGGGAAGTGGCAGACAGTGAGTCTGAAGAAGATGAAGATGCTGTAGAAGAGTATGAAGAGGTAGCTGAAGATCTGGATGTTGAAGACCAGAGACTTGCAAAATTGTTAAAGGCAGTGCAGAGTATAAACCTAAGGTAAAGGTTGATGTTTCCAAGTATACGGGAAGTTTGAATGAAGATGAATTACTGGATTGGATTGCTGCACTTGATAATCACTTTGAATGTGAAGATGTTGCTGAGGATCAGAAGGTAAAGATTGCAAAGACCAAGTTAGGAGGTCATGCTTTGGTATGGTGGGATTATGTACAATCTGAGAGAAGGAAACAAGGGAAGTCAAAGATCACTTCATGGGATAAGATGGTAGCAAGGATCAAAGGTAAATTCTTGCCAAGGGATTATGAAATCCAGATGTTTAAGAAGCTGCAATTTTTAAGGCAGAAGGAAAGGGATGTGAAGGCATATACTGAGGAGTTTTACAAGTTGAGTATGAGATCTGGTCATCATGAGAATGAGGTAGAAAAGGTGGCTAGGTACTTGGCTAGTTTGAGATTTAACATACAGGATGAGTTAGTTTTAGCTAACCCTAAGAATGTGGAGGATTGTTACCAAATGGCAATCAGGATTGAAGAAAAGATGAATAGAGGACATGATAAGTCCATGAGAGGAAGAGGAAACAATATGAGGGGAAAAGGAGCAGCCCCTACACAAAAGCAAACCAATGAGGGTCAAGAAGACACTGGTAAAGGACAGGGACAGTCTGATTTCAGAGGTGGATGGAAAGGTAATAGAGGCAGATTTGGAGGTGGTAGAGGTTCTACTACATTTTCAGGAAAATGTTACACCTGTGGTGAGTTTGGTCATCCATCCTTCAAATGTCCAGAAAACAAAGGTTCATCATCCAGAAATGATAGAACTAATGACAAGAGGGTACAACTTGTACAAGAAGAGACAGTAGAGCAAAGTGTACAGAGTTCAAACACTTATCACAAGGATAAGGAGCCTGATAATTATGCATACCCAGAGAGTGGAGAGTCTCTGATGATGAGAAGAACAGTGACTACCATGAAGGTACCTGACAAAGAATCCCCACACAGAAGAGCTCTTTTCAAGACCATATGCAAGAGTAAAGGTAAAGTATGTAAGGTTGTCATTGATACTGGTTCAACAGACAACATGGTATCTCAGGAAATGGTGGATAAACTGAATTTGGAAAGGATTCCACATCAACACCCTTACAAGACATCTTGGGTGAGTGATAGTCAATCACTTTTTGTCTCTGAACAGGCATATGTGGATTTTCAGATTGGAGCATATCAGGATAGAATTTTGTGTGATATTTTGCCCATGGAATGTTGTCACCTACTGTTGGGTAGACCATGGCAATTTGATAGAAGGGTACTGTATGATGGGTACGCTAATACCTACACCATCAAGAAAGATGGGAAGACTATGAAGTTGATGCCATTGCAAGCAGATGCTGCAGCACAGGAGGCAGCCAAAATCATTTTAATGGGAAAGAAGGAATTTGTGCAGATGCCTAGAGGAGCAGGCATAAAGGCAGATAAGGATACTGCAGGAAAAGAAGTTGTTCAGGACAACAGGTTGAAGAAAGTTTTAGTTGTGACTGACAGAGGTCAGCAGCAGGTGCAGAAACAGGTTTGCAAACAGCAACCAGTTGAGAGGAATGACAGGGATGTTGTCATAGTTGGGACTATTGCTTGTCCTATAAAGATTGAAAGGAAGACAGGATTGAACATTGCAGAAGTTCAAGAGGCAGTTCAGACAGAGGTTCTGGTCAGACAACCTAACAAACATAGGGTATGTGAGAGAAAGGCCTACATTGACAGGCATGAGGATTTACTTGCCAGAAAGCAAGTTACAGTGCAGAAGTCTTGGAGCAGCCAAGAGACAGCAGAGGGTAAAGCTGGAACAGATCAGCATATTGCAAAGGCAAAGTGTAAAGGTGGAGGACTTCCACATACTAAACTCATGGGACATGAGTTCTTTTCTGTTGGGGAGTATGGTGCAGGAGCACCTACCTGACAGCTGGCCTTCATGAGGCAGTTAGTTGTTTTAGGTCTTGTTTATGTTTTCAAGAAGGTCTGATAAGACCAAATGCATGTAATAAGGTCATGCTGATCATGATAAGATCATGCTGACCATGCTTTTACTATTTTTAGGTAGTTTGTTAGGACAGTTGTCATGATGTATGTTCGGTTGGACCTCCCAGCCGCCTGGAGAGTTCCCAGCCGCTTGGAGTCGGGTCAGTAGTACTCGTAGGAAAATCTATTTAAGCATGAGGATCGGTTGATATTGTACATATGATCGATCGAGCTAGGTTGCAGAGAGTGAGGCAGAGAGAGAGAAACAGTATATTGTATTGCATCTTTGAAATCAATAAAAATCCTGTTTTCATCTTCTGTTTGATCTCCTTTGTGTAATCGATCTGCTGGTTTGGTGGTTTTCATGGATTCACTGATCCATTCCACCGGTTGATTCATCTGATCGGTGGAATGGTTATGTACAGTAGGGTAGGTGTTAGTTTGTTTGTTCGCATGCAGGTGTGCAAGATCGCGGCTGAAAGGTGTTGAAGACCCTAGCATGGGCATGTGCTAGGTCGAGCTGAGAGAGTTTGGAAGATCACCCTGAGAGTGGATCAAGTCATCCCAGGAGGTTCAGCAGATCAGAACAGTGAAAATCCGCTAAGGTTGAAAAGTCGTCAAAACGGCATCATCAGGATATTTCTGCGTATATCCTGCAGTCGCTTCGGGCATCATCATCCGAGTAAGAGGAGATCAGCATGATGCAGTTGAGTGCATGAAGTGAATGTGCGTCGGGGTGATCATCATCAGGAGGAGCCGAGGAGGGGTGCATTGGCATCAGGAAGAAGATCGGGTTGATCGCGGGCCGAAAAAGCTAAGTTTGGCCAACAGCAGGATATGACGTCATCATCATCAGGATATACGTCATCAGGATATTTCGGAGCAGCAGGATATTGAGGAGCTGCGGGTGACGTCATCGTCATCAGGATATACGTCATCAGGATATCGGGTGACATCAGCATCAAAGGGACGGTGCGAGAAGTGAAGGTTCGTCATCATCAGGATAAATGGAAGGAACCGGATGTTCTTTATCCTGTTGATTATCATGATGTTGAATATCATGATGCCGAAGATAGCGAAGGTCAAAGTTATCACTGAAGTGAACAGTGGACGTCAGGAGGATGTTCGCGCTGGTCGAACATGATGATGTTGTCGATAATCGAATAAGGTGATGCTGTTGATAGGCGAAAGTGCGAAGGGTTGTCTGCAGGAGGACATCGGTCGGCAGGTGAAATATGATGATGATGCTGACAGTGTTAAGCAAAATATGATGATGATGGTGATGATGATGATGATGATGATGGGCTGCAGACATCCATGCTGTATTGTAAGGTTATAGTGTGGATGTCTCTGCATCACACACACACACACTTGATTCACACTCGCACTTGTAAATTAACCCTTAGAAAAGGAAATGTGAGAAAGACAAATCAAGCAATGGTTCTTTTTATGTCCAAATCAAAATGTGAATGGAAGACACTTGTTCATTTTATGCCCAAGTTTTTTGATGTGATTGCTAAAGCAATATTCATTTTAAGCCCAAATTGAAATGTGTGATGCAAACAAGATTGATTGATCAAATGATAGAGATGAATGATGAAATGGATACACCTGATTGTTTCGTTGTCCCAACCTACTGTAGATGTTGATGTGAATTTTGCTCTAGCTCAGTAAGATCGCCTGCAAGCCACAAAATCGAGAAAGAAGCAAGTAGACTAGCCAAGAAGATCATTATGCAAAAATTGAGAATCTGATAAAATATAATGAAAAATGAATTGATACAGAAAACTAAGTTGCATGACCATATTCTTTAGGAAATTCTATGCAATTTTAAAAAAACAATCACGAAAAAAGGATCAAAATTGTAAAAGATATGAGCATTTGAAGTTTGCAAAGAAGCTGAACTTTGACTACGCAAAAACTGATCAAAATGACACTTTCACCTGAAATTTTCTGCACAACTATGTAGTTCGTCAAGTCCTCTTTCCAACGACTATTTGTTGGCAAAATTTGGCCCTCGTATGCGAAAGTTATGAGAAAAAGAAAAAAAGGCCCTATTAGGGCAAATGGATGCAAAGAGGGTACATGCTTGATTGTTTGAATAAATTGCTAGTGGTTATCTCCTGGTGGTCACATGTGACTGTTAAGCTCTCAGAGGTTAATGTGAGAAGTTTAGAACCTAAGCCCTCTAGTCACTCATGTGACCAGGGGTGAATTAGAAGAAAAAAAAAAGTGAAATGAAAATGAAAAAGGGCTTAAAGCCCGATAGTTAGCAGCTAGCAAGAAGAAAAGTTAGGGTTTTAAACCTAAATGTAGTGAAAGCCACATGTAGATAGGATGCCAGCACCCTAAAGGATGGCAGTGGACACAAAATGGTCACCACAAGTGGTAGCGACCCCTAGCATCAACGAAGGCGTGGTGGTTGGAGTTTTGTGGATGGTGGTCGTAGGGTTTTGAGCAGATATTGGGGGCGGTGACAGTTCAAACAAGTGGTGAAAGAATGGAGGAGGGGTGCCAACTACAAAGTGGAGACAGGGGTTTTAAACCTCTAACGGGTGATCTAAAACTCTTCAACTGGCGGTTGTAATGCCGGTGGCATATAGGAGGCGACTACCGACAAGGGTTGCGACCACGGCGAAGAAAGTGGTGGCGACCACACTGCACGGGGTGGCAACGCATTTGTGGGAGGGAAATGAAGACTCAATCCCTGCCACAAACTGTGACAAGAAATCTGACCTAGGGTTGTAGGGAGCCCTTTGTGCATGTCAACAACATTGTATTGGAAACCTTGCAAAACAACAAATTTTAACAAGCGCCCAAACCCTGCAAAAACCTGTATTAAGATTGAGACCCTACAATCACAGCAAAATGAGCACCACAGAGATCAAGAAGCCATCTATATGGTACAGATCTGTACGGATCCGTACTATACAGACAGATGAAATTAAAAAAAATAAAAAAATTTCAAAAATTTTCTGTAAGCGAAATAGGGCAAATTTATAGTCAAAATTCATGGAAATGACGTCCTGATTGCAATGGTATAGTCAATTTTCACCCAGGACGCAACCTGCAATAGCTCACCCCCAAAACTTACAAATGTTGACAACTTAGGGTTAGAGAAAAAAGTAAAATTTTGACAACAAAATCTGCAAAAAACTCACGATTAGATTCGAGACCGGGCGTGCCAAATGAAATCATGGAAAATCGACATAAAGGAAATGATAACAAATGCAAATCAAACGAATGCAAACCTCATATCGACTCTCGATCCATAGATAGGGTTGAGAATGCCGCACCCAAAGCACTCTAGCTTTACCTAAAGAGATGAATGTTGATTGCCCGATTATGCAGCATAACAATGATATGGAGATTGATAGATGAATGGATGAAGATGATAGATGATGGATGAAAAGATGGAAGATAGAAGATTGTAGAGAAATTTCGGTAGAGTAAGGATACTAGATGAAGATTCCCCACAAATGGCTCAAGCGAGGCTACCTTTATAGAAAAGGCAAAATTGAATGGATGGATGAGATTGAAAGTTATGTTGGAGAATATGAACGGTTGAGATTGATTAGGGTTGGATTAGGGTTTCCCACTCAAAGAGGGATTGTAGTCACATGACAAGTGTGCGATGGAGAATAAAGGGAATCTAATTTAAATATTTGAATTAGATTGACATGTGAAGGCATATTAAGTAGAAGATGGAGACATATGACATGTGTCGCAATGTGATGAGAGGTGAGGGAATAATTCAAAATTTTAATTTGAATTATGTGAGACATGTGAAGGGGATTATTAACTAAACAAATGGGATTTATTTAGTTAATTGGAATGTGATCAAGTGCGATTAATTAAATAAAGTGGGTTTATTTAATTAATCAGGGAGATGATTAGGATGGGATGAACTAGGATCTAGGGATAAATGGGATTAAGTGGAATAAGGTTAGATGAACTAGGATGAACTAGGACCTAGGGGACATATACAAGTTCATGTCAACAATGTGTTGTGTAACAAAGACCTAGGGCAAAGACATACAAGGTCGTGTGTAAACAAGACCTAGACAAATTTTAGTGTCTACACTACCGAACCCTCTAAATTTATTATTAAGTTATCACTGGATTAACAACTTCCAATGGGTTACCTTGACAGCCACTTTGGGCGCTAGCCCCACATTAAAAGCCACTCCCCCTTCATTGCATCTAGATTCTCAAAGCCCAAAACAAAACCCAAGCATGCACTATCACATTTCTCATTATGATACATTTACAACACAAAATATACATCATTTCATATCACATAGAGCAAGGCATTACCCATCTTGCATAGTCATCATAACCACATGAATAGGTACACTAAGCAAGGCATTACCCATCTTGCATAGTCATCATAACCACATGAATAGGTACACTGAGCAAGGCATTATCCATCTTGCACATGTATCATATCAACATGAATAGGAAGCAGTATTTCAAGAATGCATTCATTCAACTCACATGATGCACACATAGCCAACCCCCACACAATCACACCCTCCTAGGCCTCTAGAAACAACTTTCCAAAATGACACAAACACTTGACACCACTAAACACAATAGTAACGCATCACATTTGATCTTGAATGCACATCATAAACTGTGATCCTTCATCAATATTTCAAATACAATACCGCAAATGTAACATATGATATAATGCACTAATTATGGGTCTTAAGGAATGTAAAATTAATCCAATCATATACAATAAACTACGATCCTTCATCAATATTTCAAATACAATACCACAAATGTAACATATGATATAATGCACAAATTATGGGTCTTAAAGAATGTAACATTAATCCAATCATGATCAATCATCTAACAATTATAAAGTGAATCTATCTCATCAATACAGAACTATAACTTTCTAATCACCAGTAGGAATTACTAATATGATTATAAGATATAAGTGTCCATGAGTAGCAATATTTTAACCAATAGATCACAAGACTTATTTTAGTTTCATCTAATTAAAAATGATTGTGAACAACATGAAAATAACCCTAAGGCATACAAATTAAACACAAGAATTATTTACACTATTTACACTGATGTAGTTTTCATTAATAATCTAGACAATTTTGTAAATACTATTAAATATAACTGTATAAGCAAGACTAAAAGCCTATGCTATAAATCTCTTACACTAGTTAGAATCACAAGATACAAAACCCAAAGCTACAATAAAAGAACCTTGTTCTAAGGTTAGATTGAGAGGAAAGAAATACATAACAACAAAACATTCCCATAGATCTAACATCTTCATCAAATCTACATCACTTTTAACCACATGCATATGATAGATTATTACACATTTAAAGGATGGTTCAAACCAAGTATAAGTATCATGGCTAAAGCAACTCAAGAGTGAACGCTAAGAGGGCACAAGTAAAAGAACAATCTTTTTCTAGGTTTTACCAAATTCTGTTCAACACACAAATAGGAAGAGAGAAGCTCAAGTTGCTATGGAAAAACTTAAGTGTCAACTTGATCACTCTTCTATAAACCACTACTACATTGGTCCTATGAATACCAAAATGATCATACCTAATACATAGTTCTTCTAGAGGTGACTACATCTCATAATAATTACCAAGCTTGTTAAAATCCCTTACCCAACACTAGTATTAATAGAATAAACCAATACAAAGCATTCTAACCTGCTAACATGCCAAGTCTAGGAATAGGAAGGTTTGATTGACTTTAAGACATAAATATGATACAAACAGTTTCTCAACATGATCTATACAATTAATGAGCCACAACATCCATAAAGGACTTTATTATCACATCAAAATTCACTTACAACATCGCAAACACATGAAATCAGGACATACTAATCTATGTCTCAGGAAAACTAAACCATGACAGCATGACCCTATTATGACCATTGATACAACTTACACAAGTTCCATTTACCTTATACAATTCCACTCATAATGAACTAACTTCTAAAACAAACTTATTAATAAAATAATCTATAAAATTTCAATAACATAATCTAGATAAGTCAAATATCTTAACCATTTTTCTATATCAAAATCTAAGATATGAACTAAGGATATTATGAATGTAAGAAGTCATAATAAGATAAATTTGTACAACCTAAGTGGCAGATGGAATTGACTAAAATGTTAAAATGATTTTAACTCAAGAAATATTTTCAAGAGATATTAAAGCTATGATCTTTCTCTCAAATGCTCCACTATATAAAGTAACAAAGACAATCATAACCCACTTGCCAGCTAACTGTTGAGAACCTATAATAGAATTAATCCCTCACAAGATACATTTCAAAAGGAGATGGAGAGTACTGAAAAACATATCTCAAGTCACAGGAAAATAATGCATAGCTAGAGAGATTACTTTTGATAGGACCTATAGACCGATAGTTGAATGACATAAGAAATCAAAACTTTTATGCAAGGCACAAAACACCGGTTCACAGGAAAAGAACAAATTGGTATTGTAGAAACTTTGGACTTTCCAAATAAAGGTAAGCGATAGAGGAAAACCAAATTTCCCAATTGTTGCCCACACTCTCTATTAGGAAAGATTATATTACAGATTTTAAATTACTGAGTTGATACCTGGCAGATTCTAATCTCATGGATTGAAATGATTGCCTAGTATGTATAGAATAGATTTGTAGATTTAATAACAACCAAGATGGCATAGAAATGTCTGTCACTAATTGATACATATCTATGAATTGGTGAACTGGGTAATACTAATTTTTGGATATAATTTTCATAGATAAGAGATGAATCTTATATAAAAATTTCAAAGAAACCCAGTTCAAAAATAAAGAGTTATTGGTGACGCAACTAACTGTTTTAACAGAGACAAAACAGGTGAGAGGTAGACAGCCACAAAATATTCATATCTCAAAAAGGACAAATTGGGTAAAGTTGATTTTCAGATATGATTTAGATAACTAGGTCACGCACCACATATAGAAAATTTAGAGGAAGCAATTCATAAAACTAAAGTTATAGCTGATGCAACAGACTGCTAAAACAGAGATAAAATGGGTGAGAGGTAGACAGTCCCAAAATATTCATATCTCCAAAATGACAAACTAAGTATGGCTGATTTTTGGATATGATTTAGAGAACTAGGTCGTGCACCATATATAAAAATTCTAGAGGAACCCAGTTCATAAAATAAAGTTATGACTGATGCAATAGACTAGGTTCAGAAAATGTAGAAGAGAATTCACAGAATATTTCACTAAATCTAATGCAAAAAATAAATCAGTTTCATATCTCAGTCCATACCTAGAAATTGTTTCAATCACATCTTCAAAAATTTCCCAGCTCACATCCATTTTTCCCCAAATCTTTTCTTCTGGAAACTATGGTTTATGGTGCCAAAAGAAAAATGAAAAACTTCGTGAGAGAGAGAGAGATCCCCAAAACATAAAACATATTCTTCATTTGAAATGTACCCTCCTCTCCCAAATTATATCTTGAGATTTTAAAATAAAGTTGAGCATGCATAACCACCCCCCATAATTTATTCTAGAAGATTCTCCTTTATTACTTCCTTATAAATTTGTTATTTTTAACCAAACAATAATTTCTCTATGATTTTATTTATTTTAGAATTTGCTATTTATTTCATTTACAACCAAACAAAAATAGTTTCTTTCTACTTTTCTAAAATTAGTCTCTTACACAAAAGAAACAATTATTTCTAAGATTCCGTCTTGATGTGCATAACTGCCACTTATTCCAAGTGGCCAAAATGAAAAATAATTACTCAAGACAATAATAATAAAGAAAGAGAATCTTTTTCAGACATAATAATACATATTTCCCCACAACTATAATTTACAATAAAAGCATCTATATTTATTTATCAAAGTGCCCTCTTGACTTAATAATTTTATTTTAATAAATCAATTAACCAAAACATTAATCAAACAATTCCAAACAAAATAACCCAAATTTCAAACAATACCTGACATAATGCACGATCGAAAGCATGACCACAATGACATTGACTGACCATTACGCCCATACAAACAACACTGACTGGGTGCAAAGCTAGATACTCATCCTTTCTAAGGATGATGGCTAACTACGGGACCACATGTTATCTCTATTCAATAGTTTCCATTAGGTTTAAGGCACGCTTAGACCTGTCAATGCAGGTGGAGTCGATACCTGGTACATGCATCCTGCAGCAACCAAACAGTCAAACAAATAGACATATATATAGTCAAATACACTGTGAAAGGGAATCCCAGTGTAATAGGGTACTCATGCATGAGTAATATGACACTATCCCTTTCACCATCACATCAAACACGTAATCACAACACACATAGCAATTCGTTACTGAACAACTAAATAAGAACCATCATTAGATAATTGCATGATACACATAATAAGATTAATCCACACAAACATCACAACATAACATCATATGATACAGAATCAGTCGCATAAAATCAATTCTAATATATGACAATCATAGTAAGATCAACTTCATAATCACCTGAATGTAAAACAATGTCAGAGCATATAAATTATCAGTGTCGCAACAAAGATTATCGATAAAACATACTAACTATTATATGAAACCACACATGAGCATAATCAGAATGTCATCAACATGAATGTAGCATCTACCAACATCATATAATGTACAACATCAACTGTTTAACATACCCTAAATATTCTTATTATTTTACCTTCATCTTCATGCTTCTTAGCCAGACCATATGCACATCTAAGATGAGAATGGAGGGGCATTACAAGTTCGATAATGTGCCTTGTTCACACTACCAAGGGGAAACCATATAGGTAATACTCCTATTCACACCAACACCCCCTTAAGTGCAACTTAGGGAGAATGAGAAACATACAAGTAATTCAATGATGGATGATTATGGATGATGGATGGTCTCGAGGCCATGTTAGGTACCCATGTACAAACAATCTCTCACAAATGACGTAAAGGAGAAAAACCCGTAGGAAAAAACCCCTCTCCAAAAGAGAGAAAATAAGAAAGGGAAAGAAGGAAGGAGTATACAACATGACCTCCCAAGGACTACTTATGTCACCAATATACAATCACTAGTAGAATTTAGGCAAATAAATAACTACGTGACTAAAACTTTTAGTCATTCTACTAATTTTTTGCAACACAGCTATAAATGACTAAATAAATGACTAATTTGATCATCGGGTAAAAAACACAACTAAATATTTAGTCATATTTCAAAATAATTAGTCATATGACTAAATATGTCTTCAAAGAACACTTTTGAGAAAAAAAACATATTGCTCAAAATTTTAAGCGCTAAAAGCAAGCGCATTTTTTTTAAAGGGAAAATCAAAAGGAAAATAGAAAAAGCTTAGGTGCCAAAGTGATGGTTTTAGTTTTGTCTTCATTACACCTGCATGCTAAGGAGGTTTATGGTTATGGGAGATTATTTGTCGTTTCTCTAGTGGTTCGATTTGCAAGGCCTCACAAAGGCTATGATCAACCTGTGTGCTAAGGAGGTTTAAGGTTATGGGAGATTATCTATCATTTCTCTAGTGGTTCAATTTGCAAGGCCTCACAAAGACTATGATCAATTTGTGGAAGAAAAGAAATAATTTTATTCGGACATTGGTGGATGATCATCATCAAACACGGAGGGCTCACGATGACTTTGTGATGTGCTCATTTCTACAATAGATAAACATGAAAGTATCTCATAGGATAAGGACACCATGGTGAAGGCCTCTGCTATTGTGAATTTCTCCCTTCACATTTTTTTATAAAAATATTTTCTTTTATTTCTTTTCTTTTCTCCAGGAAAATACCTGGTTTCAAAATGGAAGCTCTTGACTCCTTGTTTTCCATTTTTTTTTGGATTGTTTGGGCTATTACATCATCCATTTGACTCTCTAGCTTTCCATTTGCTTGTGGATTGTTTGGGCTATTTTAATGATTGGTAAATACCAATTGCATAAATAAAATCTAAATCCCTGCTACAAAATTCTTATCCAACTCAGATAATTTCAAACCTCAACATACAATGTTAAAAATCTAAGAAACCATTTTCAGCCCTAAATTAGTCAAATTCATCACTAAACCTTGTTTAACCCAAAACCCAATTTAGGGCCAAATCATCTTAAGCCTCAGGTTTTTGATAGACATAAGTCAAACCGCATTTGCCACAGTAATACCTATTAAAGTGATTGGCCATGAAAGTCCCAGCTCCACACTCCTGATTAGGGCATTCCTTTCAGAGCCTCTGCACCTTGGCAGAGTCATCCACCTTGTAGTATTGAAAAATAGTCAACTTGATCTTCTTCTTGTTGTGCTTAATCTTTTTGGGTTTAGTATAGGTCTTCTTTCTTTTCTTCGCACCTCCCCTGAGTCGAAGGATGAGATGAAGGGTGGACTCTTTTGAATATTGTTGAAAATTATTGATAGACCTGCAATCAAACACAATTGGTAGGTTTAAAGCCAAGTTCCATGACCTTAGCTAGCATCCTCCTCTCCTATGCCAAAATGGGAGCTTTATATCCCACTATGGACATTCATCAACGCATAATGGAAAGGGGGTTTTAGGCATGTATTATAGTTGGAAATGCTATGGCAAACATGTATGCAAATGTGGAAGTATAGAGTATCCAAATTATCCATTTGCTAAAATTTCCATTCCATGAGACTACATTTCTTTGAGGCATTTTTGTCAAACATGTTAAGGACTCTTCCCTACAAGTAATAATTTTTTAGACATTTTGTCAAATAGTTGGGGTGCTTGTTTTGTGTCTCTCTATTTCATATACATGTACAAGCATTTAGTCGAACACCTGATAAACATTATTTATGCATCTACTTTTTGCATATATGTCTACTAGATATCTGATTAAAAACCATTTAAAATGCATTCATGGTTGTTCATGCCCTGGCAAGGGAAATGTTAGCAAAGGCATAGATTTTAGCTTTATGCCTACTGGTATTATTTTCTTGAAATTTTCTAAAGCCTCTTCAACAAATCTGTAATCATTGCATTTCAAATAGCTCATGTGGTCGTGTTTATGTTTCATATTTCTCATTCATGTCCCAGTTATTGCTTAACCTTATAATCTCTTCATAGCAATAGAATACACAAGACTATGTTAGTAGGGCTGCACCCCCTTTAGCACATAAAGAGAATGTGGATAACCTTAATCTTAAGCCTGTTCACATTGTGAAATACATAATGGTGGGCTAAAACATTATAACAAAAAAATATCCTCCACCTTTGACATGCTCTTTATAACCTTGAAGTATATAAAATACTTTCCCATATATTTGTTTTTAAATATTTCTTATTAGATAACCAAAAAGTATGTCACCTGATCCCCGCCACTCTTTTAAAACCATGTACCAACTAAAGCAAGATCTATTATTGTAATCTCTACAGAGAGAAAGCACTAAATTGATGGGGAGAGCACCTACAGAGAGTGGAAAGCTAGGGGAAGATAACACTCCCCATTGCAAAGATCCTTTCTAATAACAAATAACACTTGCCACGTGGATTTCTTTTTGTTTCAATACATGATGGAATTCTCTATAATATAAATCGTTGCATTTGGTTTGCCTACCTATTCCACACTATTTCTCAAACTCCTACACCTCCATATATATAGAATACCTGTGCTTTTCTTTGAATGTGTAAGACACCATGATTTATATCACCTCTACCTTGCATATTGAAGAACACTCATCTACAGTCCTCCTCTGAGCATAGAAAAATCAAAACTTATTTGTTGCAAGGATTGGGATAATTTAGTGAGAGAAAAAAGAATAAACACATAGATGCACATGGAAATAAATAAGAAAATCATAAATCTCAAAGTTGTTGGAAATTACTCCATACAAAGCTGATCTTTTATGGAGTTTTCCTTGACTGTAGTTGCCAATGCATGAACCATAGGAACAATAATAAGTGTCACCACAAGATTAGGTACATGCCATACTTCCATAACTTTAGCAAAAGAGAACAAGTTCATTATGCCTTAAATGGTTATGCACAACGAAACAAGACATGGAAGAAGTTGATACATTCCTCCATCATTTGTTGGAATGCTAATTTGGAAATCAACTGAAGCTCTATTCATGTCATCCCAACCAAATTAATGCTTATCATTACTTTCCTATAGCTCTATCCTTGGATTCCATTTATCATTAAGCACCTATACATTGCCCCTTTCTTTCCATTGGCAAGCACCTAACCTAGAAAAATATTATGGTCAATACAAATCATGTGTGGCCTCTTCTAATATTGTATTCATGTGCCAAGTTATTTTATTGCCACAAAACCTCCAAACAAAAATACATCTGTCTATTTATTCCCATATGCAAAGCAGTAGTAGACTTATGGGCTTCAATGAGTAGTAGTTGAATGGAAGGAACCACAAGGTCACTATTTTTATGATCTTTAATTGGGGGTTGTATGAGTCCTACAAAATGAAAATATGAGAATTATTGAAATATAGACAGAACATAGAAGAATTTGCATTATAACATATTTTAAAGAATTCATTATAGGAGTGTAATGTTGAATTTTAAGAAATTAGTTTATAAATCTGAATAATTTTCAATAATAGAATTTCTAAAGCCTTTTCAACAAATCCATTGTGTGCATATCCTGCAATCATTCCATTCCATGAGATGACATTTCTTTGAGGCATTCTGTTAAACAATTCTTATGCCTTGTCTATGCTTCCACATTTTGCATTCATGTCTACCAAAGCATTTCCAACTATAATATCTAAAAAAAATCCCCCTTCCATTATGTTTTGATGGATGTCCATTCCCTATCCAAATCTCCCATTTTGACACAGGCAGGGAGGATGCTGACAAGTATGGGCCTAACCGGTGTTGTCATTGATGTCAACATACTCTTGTTGCATTGATGATAAGGATTGGATAAGCTGTATGCTAAGGATATTGAGAAAATTATTCCTATCAGGAACAGAGAAGAATAGTGAAGACAGTGAGGTAAAGATTCTAGCTAAGATGAAGATCAGAGGATGCGCATCAAAGGGTTTGTAGATATGTGTCTTAAGATGATCTAGTAAATATTTCAGAGGTCTACATGAAGATCTGAAGAAGTTATGGTTGCTTAAGTAAAACCGGTGCTGGCAGGTGTTCAGAGGTGACAGAGTGACACAGATAGGTCCAGTGAGATCCGGAAATGAAATATCTTGTTCTACAGATTTGGTGGAGTGTCTATGAAGTCAATGTGAATTGACAACTCAATTGGTTCATGGTCTGGAGGTTTGCAAGCATCTACTCCATTATAACAGTGATGACAGACTGTGTTCTTGAGGTTCCAGATGAAGGAGAGAATGATTCCAGTAAGCAGAAGTAGTGTGGATATTCTTGGTGATTTAGGCAAGCTTGTGGAGGTCTTTGGATTGTGTCTAGTTTGTGTTGGTGGTTCGCATTGAAGATTAAGCTCATAATTGAAGAATTACTTCCAGATGATGATGTTCTTCCTAAGTCCGGCCGACCAGATATGTTACACCTCCTACGGATGATCTTGAAGATGTTCTGTGAAGAATGGCGTGTTCCTAAAGAAGGATTGAAGTCTTAGATCTGTGTGTCCAACAGCGTATTGATCTACATGAAGTCTTTTTATAATAAGTCATGTTGTATTTATGTATTTTCTCTATAATATTTTCTGACTTGGATGATTACCCCTAATTCGATGTCTTGTATAAATAAGGAGTTGTAAAGTCATTTCAAAGGTGTCTTGAAGAGATGAGTGTGTGGTAGAGAGTGGAGGAGTGAATAACAGAGCAGAAGTATCAGGCTTAAATGGAACTGACTCAAGCATGGTGAAGATGCTATTCTTCAGTTCAAGTATGTAATACTTATCATTATGTAGACAGTGTGTCTCTTGTAGGCAGTGGGCCTCTTGTGAGTAGTGTGCTCAGGTAGTGAGCCCTAATTGGCATGTGCCATTTTGTTCTTTCTATTCTCTTAATAGAGAATACAATCTTGGGTTAGTCACCCTGTGGTTCCCTTAACCGGGTTTTCCACGTCAAAATCTTGGTGTCTTATGTGTTAATATGGTTCTGCTCTTGATTTAATGCATTGTGTTTCCATGATTGATTCATTATTATGCTACTGAATTACAAAGTGCAATTAAGTGGTTAATTGGAAGAAATTTTTTGGACAACTGATTCACCCCCCCCCTCTCAGTTGTCTGTTCTGAATCTAACAGTCCATACCCTATTCCAAATCTCCCATTTTGACACAAGCAGGGAGGATGCTGACAAAGGTTGTGGAATTTGGCTTTACACTAGTGAATTGCATTTGATTTAAAATTTCTAAAGCCTTTTCAACAATATCTTGCAATCATTGCATTCCAAGAGATGACATCTCTTTGAGCCATTCCATCAAATAGTTCGCGTGCCTTATCTATACTTCCATATTTTGCATACATGTCTACCAGAGAATTTCCAACTATAATATATGACAAAAATCCCCCTTCCATTATGTTATGATGGATGTCCATACCCTATTCCAAAGTTCCCATTTTGGCATAGGCAGGGAGGATGTTGGCAAAGGTTGTCAAATTTAGATTTACACTTGCTAATTGCATTTGCTTGAAAGTTTCTAAAGCCTTTTCAAAAAATCCATTTTGTACACATCCTGCAATAATTGCATTCCATGAGATGACATCTCTTTGAGGCATTCTGCCAAATAGTTCACATGCCTTGTCAATGCTTCCACCTATTGCATACATGTCTACCAAAGCATTTCCAACTATAATATCTGACAAAAATCCCCACATCACCCGCTCTCCCACAAGCACTTCAAGTCATGCCTGTGGTGATGTGGGAAAGCCCCACATCACCGCAGGCATGACTTGAAGTGCTTGTGGGAGAACGGGTCATGTAGGGATTTTTATCAAATATTATAGTTGGAAATGCTCTGGTAGACATGTATGCAAAATGTGGAAGTATAGATAGGGCACGTGAACTATTTGATGGAATGGCTCAAAGAGGTAGATATATATGATTTGTTCTATTATTATCAGCTCGTCGTTAGTGGTAGAGTTGTGTGTTTTTACAAGCTATTTGTCTCCTAGAATGGTTGCGCCAGGCTTGCGAGCTTTTGCGGCATTAGCAATAACTATATGTGCCCAAATTGGCTTTGAAGTGCTTTTATTTCATTCTAAGTAGCATGATGTTAGCAAATACAACACTACTGACATAACCTGGGAGACAGGTGTAAATCTAATTTTATTCATATGTATTATAGTCCTTGGTTTAATATTAGGTTGCATGATTTTAGTGAGTAAAACCATTCTTGACCTTCTGAGGTAGAGGATTTCTGCAATTTTCTCCATCATTGAAGATGACGAAATTCAACTTTCAAATGGGAGGACGATGTTAATTTCTTGGGATGTACACATATATTCATACATATCATATATGTACACACACACACATGATTGTAATGGTGAGATTTTCATACTCATACTAATTCCTATTTAGTTTTGGGCTCATTTTGATGGAATGTCTTAAAATACTTACAAATTGATAAGTGGCGCACTATTGTGCTAAGTTTGGTTCATGAACCAATATTGACACCAGCTCTCCTCATTTAATGTAGTTTAATTATATGCATCTTGTTTGCATTTATTTAACTAGCCTAGATTTATGTAAAAGAGATTGCATTCCCTTACAATTATATATATGACAATATATACATACACATACATATAAATATATCTATATGTACACATACATATTTTTATGAGACATAAGTATATATGTGTGTATATGTATTTAAGAATTGCCTAAAGTTGCTCAAGTTTTATGTCAAACATATTATATGGGACAATGTACATGCACTCCAGGCTCTCTGAAATGAATCTGCACCTTACACATTTGGAGATTTGAGCCACTTTAGTGAATTGACATAAGAAACAAGAATGAACGTCAAATCTCAGCCACACATTATAAGCTATAAAGAAATTGATTACAATTTGAAACCATTCAAGAGAGAATTTGTGCATAAGTTTTTGTGAAGGCTTTGGTGATTGGAAGTAGCACTTGCAACTACAATATGTGACAAAAATCCACTTCCAGTTATGCTTTGATGGATGTTCATACCCTCATCCAAAGCTCCAATTTGCACACAGGTAGGTAGGATGTTGGAAAAGGTTGAGGAGTTGGGCTTTATAGCTACCAGTTGTATTTTCTTAAAAGTTTATAAGGACTTTTCAACAAACCCATATCAAACATATCCTACAATCATGGCATTCAATGAGACCACATTTCTTGGAGGCATTTTGTGGAACAGTTCACGTGCCTTGTCTATGCTTCCACATTTTTCATGCATGTCTACCAGGGCACTTACAATTACAACATCTAACAAAAATTCCCCTTCCATTATGCTTTGATAAATGTCCATACACTGTTCCAAAGCTCCCATTTTGGCACAGGTAGGGAGGATGCTGTCAAAGGCTGTGGAATTTGGCTTTACATTTGCTAATTGCATTTTCTTGAAAGTTTTTAAATCCTTTTCAGCATATCCATTTTGTACATATCCTGTAATCATTTCAGTAAATTGGAACACATATCTTTGAGGCATTCTATCAAATAGTTCATGTGCCTTGTCTATGCTTCCACATTTTGCATGTGTGTCTACCAAGGCACTTGTTACTATAACATCTTATGTGATGATTTCAAGATTCAACTGCATAGTTTAAGAGTCAAATTATGTGATGAATCCTGAAATCATCACATACTTTGACAAACTGTGAAAAACACCTCTTGCTTAATAACTATAAAATTGGACAAAATTCCTCGATCCTTTATGTTTTAATGGATGTCCATACCCTATTCCAAAGCTCCCATTTTGATACAGGTAGGGAGGATGCTGACAAAGGTTGTGGAATTTGGCTTTACACCAGCCAATTGCATTTACTTTAAATTTCTAAAGCCTTTTCAACAAATTCATTTTGTGCATATCCTGCAATCATTGCATTCCAAGAGATGACATCTCTTTGAGCCATTCCATCAAATAGTTTACGTACCTTACCTATACTTCCACATTTTGCATACATGTCTACCAGAGCATTTCCAACTATAATATCTGACAAAAACCCCCCTTCCATTATGTTATGATGGATGTCCATACCCTATTCCAAAGCTCCCATTTTGGCACAGGCAGGGAGTATGCTGGCAAAGGTTGTCAAATTTGGCTTTACACTTGCTAATTACATTTGCTTGAATGTTTCTAAATCCTTTTCAACAAATCCATTTTGTGCATATCCCGTAACCATTGCATTCCATGAGATGACATCTCTTTGAGGCATTCTGCCAAACAGTTCACATGCCTTGTCAATGCTTCCACATTTTTAATACATGTCTACCAGGGTAGTTGCAACTACAATAATGACAAAATTCCTCTATCCTTCATGCTTTGATGGATGTCCATACCTTGTTCCAAAGCTCCCATTTTGGCACAGGCAGGGAGTATGCTGGCAAAGGTTGTCAAATTTGGATTTATACCTGCTACTTGCATTTGCTTGAAAGTTTCTAAAGCCTTTTCAACAAATCCATTTTGTGCATATCCTACAACCATTGCATTCCATGAGATGGCATCTCTTTGAGGCATTCTGCCAAACAGTTCACATACCTTGTCAATGCTTCCACATTTTGCATACATGTCTACCAGGGCAGTTGCAACTACAACAAATGACAAAATTCCTCTATCCTTCATGCTTTGATGGATGTATATACCCTGGTAGACACATTGAAGTCCAGAATACTGATAATGTTCAATTGTGCAACTGTACCAGTGAATCCATTGTTTGAAACATCAAGCCTCCAAAGCCAATCCAACAATGAGATAGATGAAGGCAGAGAGCTAAAAAAGTTATTATATGAGAGAAACAACAATTTTGTAATTCTCCACTTGGTCAAGTTTGGCATGGTGCCATTTAAAGAATTCCCCTTCAGGCTTAAGACTCTTAACTGGTCTAGATCGGCTAACAAGTCTATTGGACTTGCAAGATGAGCATCCTCCAGTACAAGATGAATCACCCTATTATTTTTACAGTGCACAACAAATAATCTTCCAGTGCAGGGATCATTACCTTTCCAAGAGGTAATTCTATTATTTGTATCAATTGAGGCCTTGAAATCCCTCAATGCATCATAGTCACTAGTAACCTAGGATTGAGCATCTCTATAGAAGGGAAATAATAGTACTAGTACCAAAGATACTTGTAAGGTAGCAGAATTGAGAATCATCATCTCTGCTCCTAAGGATCGATTCCAGACTAATATTAACAAGATCTACTAATTCAATTGCAATTCAAGCAAGAGGTATAGTATTTGAACCAAAAATTCCAGTGAGTTATAAAGCTGTCATTTTGTTGTTTTGAATGGCACTAGTAAAGAGAGTGAAAAGTGAATATTTGAGTTGTAATTTTGGATTTTTTGAATCTAATCAGGTAAGCCAGGGTTCACAAAGAAATAGGTAGATTTGTTTTTCCCACCAAATTTTACAGATGATTTTCTAGTATCCATGCAGGTAAGACTTTCATTGATAGAATTTTTTACATGAAAATGATTTTCTAATGACTATGTTGTAGGGACAAATTGATAGATTGGTCTCCTAACACGATTCTCTGGCTTGAACAGATATCACACAAGTATAGTTTGATATATGTCATTACAAAGTTGGAACTTCTGTTTGTTTATGATTTAGAAACAACAACAATAGTTTACAGGAATTAGACCAGTCCTGATCCAATATTTTTAACATCTGAAGCAATTATAGTTGGTGGGTTCTTTACTATCAATCAGAGGGGGCAAGTGTTGCTTACAACTATCAATGAAGCTGCAATTGTTCCTTTTGTTAGTGGATAGATGGTTTTTTATATCCTTATATACGTATTTGACTGAAGCTTTTATGCTTTCAATTTAAATCTCTTCATGTATTAACAAATGTGCTTGTTGCATTTCCCCTGCTCAACAACCTTGAGCTTGTTGTGAATCTTGTTAAAAGAGAAAACCTTCCTGGGGTAGAAAATTTGGTAAGCGTCAGCAACTATGATTTTGCATATTTTAGTCCCTGCTTAAAATGTATGCTTTGGCATACATGAGGATCAAGTCCCAAAATATTTATGTACTATTGCAGTTTAAGCAACTTCATAATATCAAATTATAAATATTCTTGAGAACTCTAGTATGATCATACACTTGGAACTTATTCTAGTAATACTTGACATATGTTTGAAGTTGAGTACTTAGACTGAAACCTCAAATAGGAAATTGAGGGGAATTTTCAATGAACAGTTGACACTTTTATTTTTAGTGTTTTGGGTCATTTTTTTGATTTACTAAATGGAATTAATGTATAATTGAACCTAATGGACTCCTCACTACCATACATTCAATTGGCAAGGGAAAGAGTATTTTTGACAAATTGAATTTATACTCTTTTTGATAGTATTAGGCAGAAAGAATTATATTTTTATGATTGCAACTAGCAATATAAATTGGTATCATTATGTTCTTGCAACTTGAAGAAATAGATGTTGTAATTGAATATTAGTGTTTGCTATGTAGGTTGTCCAGCAATTCCAAGAGTTGTTTTCTTAGATGAACTATAAAGAAGCAGAGAACTTGTTGTTGAATCTCCTCAAGGCATTCTTCATATGCCAAACACTGTAGCAAAGTTCCAAGTAGTTTTGGATTTCATCAAAGTTATATCTGTTGGTAGTAGATCTAGTAAATCACACTTTGCAAATATTTTTAAGTTTGAAAAAGCAAGGAAAATGTCATACTCCTTAGAATTATTATTAAAGAAGCTGCCAATATTATTGCAGAGTGTTCCAGTACAACCAAGGCAAACACAACCTCTTCTCCAATATTTTGGTACTCTATAAACGAAAGGAAAGTTAATGCATTTGAGTCTCTTAAGCTTTCACTATTAGTTGTAAATCAGAATAAAAAAAACTTTTGGAGAATTGTCTTTCTAAGGACAAGTTGGAGTGTAGCGAGGAATTGGGGGATCTTGTAAAGGTTAGATTTGATGCTTTTAGTGTGTAACTAGAGAGTCAAACTACTATGTTGCTGAAAATACAAAGAACTTTCTTATGGAAGCAAGACTTCAAAATGCTCGTCCATTGATAAATGCTTGTGATCGGTTTGGATTTGTAACTCAGTTTTCTTAGTCACAGCACTGAGAAACATACTTTGTAACACATTTTTCAAAGCAAAGAAACATATTTTTATCTTGTATCTGTTGTAAGAACACATTTTCTCAATAAAATTTTAGTATTTTACCTTCTTAATAGTTGTTTCATTATGTGCAAATGAATGATTGATTATGTTTTTCTGTGTTTTATGTTTAAACCTCAAAAGCATTGTCTCATTCCAACACTTTAGGTAGAAATCAGTGAACAAAATGAATAAATGACTAAAAATCAGTGAATAAGTGACTAAAAATGGTTTAATCAGTGAATAAATATAACTAAACATATGACTAAATATACTATCGGTTGACAGAAATTAGTGAATAAATATACTACCAATTGACATGAATTTGGTCGCATTATAAATTGTTGAATACAATGAACACTGAGAGGGGGGTGAATCAGTGTTCTACAAAACCATTTCTACACTTGCTCTTTCTCAGTTTTCTCAGTCACAGCACTGAGAAACATACTTTGTAACACATTTTTCAAAGCAAAGAAACATATTTTTATCTTGTATCTGTTGTAGGAACACCTTTTCTCAATAAAATTTTAGTATTTTGCCTTATTAATAATTGTTTCATTATGTGCAAATGAATGATTGATTATGTTTTTTTATGTTTTATGTTTAAACCTCAAAAGCATTGTCTCATTTCCAACACTTTTAGGCAGAAATAAGTGAACAAAATGAATAAATGACTAAAAATGGTTTAATCAGTGAATAAATATAACTAAACATATGACTAAATATACCACCGGTTGACAGAAATTAGTGAATAAATATACTACCAATTGACATGAATTTGGTCACGTTATAAATTGTTGAATACAATGAACACTGAGAGGGGGGTGAATCAGTGTTCTACAAAACCATTTCTACACTTTCTCTTTTATCCATTTACCAAATTCAATAATGTGAATGCAGATTAAACAAATTAACAGCAACCACAAAGACATAACACATGAACACCAGGATTTTTATGTGGAAAACCCAAGGAGGGAAAAACCACGGAGAGTTTTAACTCTCAATTTATTATTATAGTACAATACTGAATTACAAGAGGCTCACTGCCCGGAGCTCATTGCTCAAGAAAAAGGCTCACTGCCAATTAGAAGAAGGGTGGCTCACTGCCAAAGATGAACTATTGTGATTACATCTACATATGCATGGTTACAGTTCCATTTAAGCTCATAAATACTGACTCAAAACTCTTCATTTCAGTCTACCCCTATTTCTCTGCTCTGCTCTTACATATGCTCAAGATCTCTCTTCATTTGCTTCTGCCACTCTATCTTTGCATATTTCACATCCACATACATCACATCACACTACACCTCACTCAAACACCAAAATCCATCCTCTATTTATATCCGCAACTAAATCTTTCTCATAATCAGGACGGCAAGCAAACTGTGAAACGTGTATACTAAGTGTTATATCATGTCAGCTTGTTCTTGTGTTAAATCTTCAATGTGGATCCAAACCATCATGTACATGTCTTCATATGTGTTGTCTCTAATCATACAACCACTTACATTTATCATCCAGCTCATATTTATTCTCCGCATAAGGATTTAACCAGCTTGTTAGCTTGTTCCTTAATAACATATATGATAGGTTCCTCTGTCACATCACAACTCATGTTGTGGACCAAATGGGACTTCATGAATCATTTTAAGCAATTATTATTAATCTCTTAACATGTCTTCAACTCCGCAAAACAAGATAAATCTGTATGCCAGAATGTAGACCTTAGAACTGTTGCCCTGTCACATTGTAACACTGTCATATTGGATGTCGATATTGGAGAGCCTGTAGAATAAGATTTGTTGCACTTCAGGAGCTACAAACTTGGATTCTAATAGTCGTGACCTATCTCTATCTTACTTTAGAACCATAGAACAAAACATGCTAATGCAGAGGAATGCGTACCACTTCATTCTTCATTCTTCATTGTTTATGTCTTACTTCTGTTGACCCGAACTTAGCCTTTTCATTAGATGGCTTCTGGAGGAAATCATGACTTGATTATTAGAATATGAGAGCAATTGGTATCTATGAATATCATACATGAACCACATCTTCACATCTTATCTTGTGGAGGAGTACTAATCCTTTTTCTATCTCATACCTGAACATTTTCCATACTTAGTCATTTTAGGGCTTCCAGACCAAAATGCTTGTACCTTATTGCCGGATTAGGATTGTCTTCTAGAGTAATGTGCCTTTGTCATTGTGATGAATGATCTTTTTCCTTGTTTCTATCAATGACAACACTCAAGTCTAATACATATCAGTGTCTCTTGCCAACAATCTCCCCCTTTGGCATTGATGACAACACTTAGTGAAAAATGCTTGTATGCTCCCCCTTGCTATATACACTATATATTTTTTTGGTCCCCTTTAGTTATTTCTCCCATTTTTCATTGATCTTCTTCTCCCCCTTTGACATCAATGGCAAAGGTGTATGTGCCGGAGTCAAAACCTATGTCAAAATTGCAAAAATTTCTATATTCTACCGCCTGGATACATTCCTTGACTTACTTTTTTGTGGGTTGCAAAATATCACTAAAGATATCCTTGATCTGATCCAACACTTTGTCTCAATCTTTCTTTGTGTTATCTAACATTTGAATTTGGCTATTTATTTGGAGTGTTTGGTTCTTTGCCATCTATGTATTTGTGGGTGTGTCGGACAATCTCTAAATTTTTGAGGCCTCTGAGATTAGTTTTGCCATGCATTCTATTTTAGGGGTTGTTACTCTTCTCAATTGACATACTTTGTTTTTCATTTCTTCCTTTTTTTCTCAATAAATCACTTATATCATTTTGTATGACTGATGGCATCGATTAATAGATCATAAGACTTAATGATTTTTGTTAATTGGAGCTCCATGTCTTTGACTTTCTCATCAAGTTCCTTGGTGACTTCAGGCCAAGACAGTCAAAACTTGTACACATCACATGCTTCCTTAAAGGCATTCTCTAATTCTTTGGCATTATTGTCTAATAGTGCTTTGTCATTACCTAGTTTGGTTTTTAGTTCTACCAACCTTCTATCTTTAAATTCTTTTCTGACTTTAATATTAGCAAACTTTTCAAAAGATTCAAAGTTAGTACTTATAGATCTTATTAAGCTCTTGAGCTAATCAGATGATGATATAGATGCATCCTTATTGTATGAAGCCACCAAATTCTACAAAATGTTAGATGTTGCATCAATGATCTCTTTGTCTTGTATAAATATCTTCAACATTTCTTCTTGGGCTTTTGCTTGCACAAGCTTTCCAAAATTCAATTTTTGTAATGGGGACATTGAGTTTAGGTTGATTGGGCCCTTCAGTACTTCTAGAGAGTCTAAGATCTAAGCATTCTGTTGTTTAGCCAGAAGTTGTCTAGCATAGTTGGTTGATACATGGATGGTTGGAGTGTCTCTTGCCATTTCCTTCAATCCACTAGATAGAACTTTTGTTCTTTTGTTCTCCTTAGCCTGCTTGTCTTTCTCTACTTCAGTGGTGATAGATGAATCTATTACTCTTTTCCCAGAGGTTGTAGTGGGATTTTTGAGTTAGGCATTTCAAGTTTTCTTTCTATATCTTTTGATGTCTTGTCTGCAGGAACACTTATGGTTTCTGTTTTGGTTCTTGACTTCTTTTCTAATTTCTTTGTCTTTTCAGGTTCCATGCTAGACTTAGAAGTTAATTATCTGAATGTTCCAAACCTCCATTCTTTGTTATCTTTTGGCTTGCTCAATAATATATTGGCCAACTCAATCAACATATCTTCTGTAGTCTCATATCCCAATGCAGGAACCCATGCAATCCTTGGTTCCACAGCTTCCATGAAACATTTGTCTTTGTTTACCATGAATACAATGCTCTTCTCATATTTCTTTATCACACTTTTAGGTATCCAGACCCTGCATGTCGTATTCTCTTGAAAGGTTGTAAAGTATTCCTCTAGGACTTCATTCTACTTAGCTGCATTTCCCAGATTCTATAAGTTATTTCTTATTTGTGTGGCTACCGGTGCATCATCTACCTAGTCAACTTGTCCCAATCCAGGAATCTCCTTCAAAAGGTAGAAAAGTAGGCAAATAATTAATGTTCAATATTTGAAGGGATAGTTAGTTTCTTTTGTTCTTTTCATGTTTTCCATCAGTTCATCCCGGAATAGTTCACAAAGGTTGTAATCAGTTTTGTTCTTGATTATATCATAAGTTGTGTAAATGGCTGATGCTAATACAGAGTTCTCACAATTTAAGCAGTATATTTTGTAGCCAACAAGCATTGAGGTGAATTTAACAGTCAGATCCTTGATATCATCCAAAGTGAGTGCCTTTTGGTCAAATTTATCTCCAGTTAGCTGCATTACCAGATTATTCTTGATTTTCGTCAATCTTGGGATCTTGCCAAAGGAACACATACCTGTTGGGATAGGTGTTGTACACCTTGCATAATAGTGTACTATTTTATTCGGTTACCACTTGTATAAGTTGTATTGTAACATTGGGTTAGTTATTTTATGTGTGTGGGACACATATAGTAATTAATTATTATTTGATTTATTAGGAAAAGTTAGTACCAATAGTCAAATGTGGGGTCAAGTGGTTTTATAAGTTAATGGTTTTGTGTTACCATGGTTTTTGAGGCACATGGTTTTATCCAATACCACAAGTTGTATTTGTATGAGCTTGGTCTATAAAAGCAAGCACATAGTTAGTGGTTTGGGTAATGTTGGTTGTTTCATTGTAGGTGGATTGGAGGTTTGTGAGAGGCTATCATTGTATTGAGCTATCTCTTGTAAGTGCATATTGTGAAGCATGGCAGGTGATGTGTGGATTCATGCTTGTACACATGGAAGTTGCATTGGAGGTGCTTGATGGTTCAGGGGTATTCATAGAGGCTCAGATATTGTATTGTAATATCTTTATTGCTGAATAATACATTTGAGCGTGGATGCTTTTGGAGGCTGGGTTTTTCCCTGCAAAGGGTTTTCCCAGGGTATATCTTGTGTTATCTTGTTGTTTGTTCATTTGATCTTTGCATTATGGTTTGTTTCAGCATCTTGTTTCTCCTATTGGGTTATGTGGAATTGGTTTAATTAGACCTACAAATTCCTAACAGTTGGTATCAGAGCCATGTTTATGGTTGAGGGAGGTGTGAGCTCCCTGGATATGTATAACCCTTGTTTGTGTAGATCAAGTGCAAAATGAAAGTCATGGCAATGCATGTAAGGATTTGGGACACTACAAGGTTTTGTGTAGGTTGTATTGCAAATTGGGGGTTCTGGGTATTGGTGATTTGTTGTATATGTTGCAGATCAGGTGATTGAAAAATCATGGCTGAAGAGGGTTTCCAGGTTTTGGCTTCATGAGGGTTTTGAGGAGGAACTTCTATAGATGACCTCCTGGGACAAAACGGACCTCGCCATTGAGTCCAGAAGACCTAAGAAACGAAAAATCATATAAAATTTGTCTATATTCGGCCACAGGAGCAAAATACAAAATTTCAAGCCCCCCTAGTTCGCTAGTACGGCCGTCGTAGTGTGCAAAGGTACGCTCAGAAAAAAAAATTCCATTAAAATTTCTTGCTCATGAAAAATTCTATAGTTTTGTTTGAAAAAAAATAATTAAAAAAAAACTATAGTGCATTCGGAAAAATTAGAGATATCAAAAAAAAATTGAAATGAAAAAAAAAAAATTTTGGCAGGGGGGTACGCTGACCCCCGTACCACAGACCTGCATTGCAGGTGCAGTGGGTACCAGCACGTACCGTTGGCCCCACCCCCATACTTCCCCGTCAACCCAAGGCAGCCCTTTTAACGGGCTTAAAAAAGTTTAAACAAAAACTTTATTAAAACCTTTAAAAGGTTTGAGTGGAGTGGTAGCTCATATGGGTTAAACTAAAAATTTTATTAAAATCTTTTCAAACCCAAAAAGGTGGTGGTAGGGTATGGTAAAAAATTACATGGCAGCTAAAAAAATACTTTTATGAGAATGTTTAAACATTTGACTTTTTTGGACTTTATTAACATTATTTAAACCTCCTATAATAATTTTGGAGTCCATTGGAAAAGGTAGAATATAAAACAAAATATATAACCTTTTCATATCCGCCAGTCAAAGATGCCAACCTAGTGCCACATCAGCGCCACCTCATGCCCAGTTAGCAATGATGACATCAGCAATGACGTCATGCCATGTCACCAGGGGTCCAGTTTTAGCCCTCGGAGTGCCTTTTCTTCCAGGAGAAATAACTTTCACATACGGTATCGGTTTTTCAACTTCTTATAGGCGTCGGAAAGCTCTCTCCGAGCACTACATAGTGGTATAGGTTTCATGATCAGATTTTTTTGTTTGTGTCAGAATTTGTTGTTTGAAGGCCGCATTGCTTTGGTACAGTTTTATGCTCATAACTTTCACATACGAAGTTAGATTTTCAATTTCGGATAGGCGTTGGAGAGCTCTTGCAGTGTACTACAGTTTGGATCATGTAGATTTTCAGTTTGGTGTGTAGAGAGAATTGTACTTGTTTGATCACTTGTAGGAGCCTGAGATTCAGAGTGCATTTACGAGTGCATTCTGATGGATTTGTTGGCATAGACTTGTGGGAGTACATGTTGCTATGAGACCATCAACATGGTATAGTAGGTTTTCAAATTTGGTGCCCCCTGATATAGGTTTACAGGTGTTTTCAGAGTTACGATTTTGATGGAGACAGGTACAGGTTGTCTTCTGGTTTGAGGACATGGTTGATACTCGTGTGAGACTTGGAGTCTCGTTTCAGTGGGAGTTGAGTACAGATATAGTGATGATGATGATTATGGTGTCATGGATATGCAGGCACACTTTTGCATTGGCACGACATGATCATGTATGTGATTGACAGGTATGGGCTATCTGTTGATAGGTGGCGATTGATCAGGAAAGTACTGTACACTAGCCATGTATCCTCGCATAAAAACTCCTATTTTTTGTGACCAACATAAGAAAACCCTAATTTTTGTAACCGACAAAAAGGCTTGATAAAAGCGGCTAAGGGTTAGGGTTTTGATATTGTATTGTAGCATTTGCAGCGGTATTGAGTTGCGGGGATTGCTGGCTATAATCAGTTTGATTTACTGGATAATAATATTGGACTCTCTATTTGGTGGATGTAGCCTGAGTTTGGGTGAACCACGTTAAAACTTGTCTCTCGTTGTTATTATTTCTATGTATTTCCATTCCTCTGTTTAATCTTTATTTTCATTTAATTGATATCTTCTGCCAGCTAACCCTAACAAGTGGTATCAGAGCGAGTTGTGTTTGATTATCATCTGCAGGAAGGTCTCACGGTTGAGTGGGAGCAATGGCGGATGAGGGTAAATTGAAGGTCGATAAATTCAATGGGTAGAACTATCAGTTATGGAAGATGCAGATGGAGGATTACCTCTATCAAAAAGATTTATGGATGTCGTTGGAAGGAGTAGCCAAGAAATCGGCAACAATGTCTGATGAGGATTGGAATCTTCTTGACAGAAAGGCACTAGGAACCATTAGGTTGTGCCTGGCACCATTGGTGGCATTTAATATAACGGAAGCGAAGACAACAGATGGTCTAATGAAAGCTTTGGCAAAATATTATGAAAAACCCTCAGCCTCAAATAAGGTATTTCTCATGAAGCGTTTGTTTAATTTGAAAATGGTTGAAGGTGGATCTGTGACAGGTCATTTAAATGAATTTAATACGATTCTCAGTCAATTGACTTCTTTAAATGTAAAATTTGATGAAGAAGTTAGAGCTCTTTTGATATTATGTTCATTGCCTGAAAGCTGGGATAGTTTGGTAATGGCGGTTAGTAACTCTGTTTCTGGTTTAAATACCCTGAAATTTGATGATGTTATTGGTGTTATTCTGAGTGAGGAAATTCATAAGAAAAGCTCAGGTGGATCCACATCAGGCAGTGTTTTGAATGCAGAAAGTAGGGGCAGATCAAAGGAGAGAGGAAAAGGTTCTGGAGGTCATGGGAAGTCACGAGGAAAATCAAGGGACAAAAGATCCCAAACCAGAGGATAGAAGGATTGCTGGTATTGTGGGAAACTAGGTCATCTGAAGAAAGATTGTTGGTCTCAAAAAAATAAAGGAGACAAACAAGAAGGCAATAAGGAAGCAAATGTGGTAAGTAATAAATCTAAAGATGATGCTTTGATTCTTTCCCTAGATAATGCTGATGATTCATGGGTTTTAGATTCAGGGGCCTCATTTCATGCTACGCCCCATAGAAGTTATTTTCTTGATTATGTCCAAGGGGATTTTGGGCTGGTTTATTTGGGAGATAACGAACCCTGTCAGATTGTTGGAAAGGGAAAAATCAAGATTAAGTTGCAGAATGGGAATCATTGGCTACTACAAGAGGTAAGGCATGTTCCAAGGCTCAGTAGGAATTTAATTTCAGCAGGGCAGCTAACTGAACAAGGTTGCACTGTTACATTTACTGATAGAAATTGGAAGGTTTCAAAAGGTGCCTTAGTAGTAGCAAAAGGTGTGAAAGTAGGCACCTTATATCTTTGTACAGGTCATACTGTTTCTTCTACTTTAGATGTTACAGAGGAAAAACAAATAGGTTCAGGAACAGTTGTTGCAGGTTTGCAGGAAGAGACTGGAAAAGTTGTTGCAGGTTTTGAAACAACACTGTGGCATAACAGACTTGGGCATATGAGTGAAAAAGGTATGAAGGTACTTCATTCTAAGAAAGTTTTACCAGGTCTGAAATGTATTAATATGGATTTCTGTGAAAGTTGTGTATGGAAAACAAAAGAGAGTCAATTTTCTCAAGGATGGGAAGCAAAAGAAAAATGAAAAGTTAGATCTTGTGCATACCGATGTATAGGGACCGGCTTAGGTATCTTCTCTTGGTGGCTCTCGATATTATGTAACATTCATAGATTATGCAACTAGGAAGGTATGGATTTATTTCCTTAGGCAGAAATCTGATGTTTTTGAAACATTTAAAAAATGGAGAAGCTTGGTTGAGAATGAGACAGGTAAAAGATTAAAATGTCTCAGATCTGATAATGGCGGTGAGTATTGCAGCAAAGAATTTGAAGATTATTGTTCCTTTAATGAAATTCGTAGGCAGAAAATGGTTCCAAGGACTCCACAGGAAAATGGAGTGGCTGAACGCATGAATAGGACAATAATGGAGCGTGCAAGGACCATGAGATTGCATGCTAGGCTACCCTTAAATATGTGGGTAGAGGCTGTTAACACTACTATATATTTAATTAACAGAGGTCCTTCAGTTCTTTTGGGCTGTGGTATTCCAAAGGAAGCATGGACAGGTAAGAAGGTGAGTTATTCTTTTCTAAAAACCTTCGGCTGTGAAGCTTTTGCACATATAGATTATGAAAATAGAACCAAGCTGGATGCAAAATCAAAAAAGGTGTACCTTTGTTGGATATGGCATTGATGAATTTAGTTATAGGCTTTAGGATTTTGAAAACCAAAAAACTGTGAGAAGCAGGGATGTTATATTCAATGAGAAGGTGTTGTACAAAGATCAGTTGCAGCAGCATGAGAAGAAAGAAAAAGATTATGTGGTGCTAGATGATACTCCAAATAGTGATGTTCCAGTGGTTCCTCATGCTCCACAACAACAACTAGAAATACCACAAACTCCAGTGAATGTTAGACGGTCAACAAGGCTAAGTAGACCTCCTAAAAGGTTTTCTCCCTCTTTGTATTCTATTTTGTTAACAGATGCTAGTGAACCAGAATGGTATGATGAAGCTATGCAGGTGGATACACAGGTTCAGTGGGAGCATGTTATGAAAGAAGAAATGGACTCCTTGCTGAAAAATCAGACTTGGGAATTATGTAAGTTACCTGCAGGTAAAAAGGCTTTACCAAACAAATGGGTTTACCAGTTGAAAGAGGAAGATGGAGGTAAGAAACAATTTAAGGCCAGGTTAGTTGTAAAAGGATTTGCACAGAAAAAGGGCATTGATTTTGATGAGATATTTACTCCGGTTGTCAAGATGACTTCTATTCGTATTGTTTTAGGTATTGTGGTTGTTGACGATTTGCATTTGGAACAGCTTGATGTGAAAACTGCCTTTCTCCATGGTGATTTGGAGGGGGAGATATATATGGAATAGCCCCAAGGATTTGAGGTCAAAGGTAAGGAGAAACAGGTGTGCAGATTGAAGAAGAGTTTGTATGGCCTGAAACAAGCACCTTGGCAATGGTATTTGAAATTTGATAGTTTTATGGCTAAGCAAGGCTACAGCAGGTGTAATTCTGACCATTATGTTTATTTTAATAGGTTGGATAATGACAGCTACATTATTTTATGTTTATATGTTGATGACATGCTTGTAGCTGGGTCTAACATGGATCACATAAGAGAGTTAAAACAACAGTTAGCACAGTCATTTGATATGAAGGATTTGGGGGTAGCAAAACAAATCCTTGGTATGAAAATTTGTAGAGATAGGATGAACAGAAAATTGACTCTATCTCAGGTTGTTTATGTTAAAAAGGTGTTGCAGAGATTCCACATGGAGAATGCAAAAGCTGTCAGCACACCTTTGCCTAGTCATTTGAAATTGACTAAGGAGATGTGTCCAAAGACACAAGAGGAGGAAGAAAAAATGTCCAAGGTACCATATGCTTCAGCTGTAGGAAGTTTAATGTATGCCATGGTATGCACGAGACCGGATATTGCACATGCTGTAGGAGTCGTAAGCAGGTATATGAGTCATCCCGGATTGGAGCATTGGAATGCAGTAAAATGGATTCTTAGATATTTGAGAGGTACATCCAATAAACATTTATGTTTTAGGGGCTCTAATACTAATTTAGCAGGTTATGTAGACTCAGATTTGGCAGGAGATATTGATACCAGGCAAAGTACTACAGGTTATGTCTTTACTGTAGGTGGGACATCAGTGAGTTGGATCTCATGGTTGCAAAAGGTGGTTGCTTTATCCACCATAGAGGTAGAGTATGTCGCTACAACAGAGGCGAGCAAGGAGATGATATGGCTGCAATCTTTCATGGAAGAATTGGGCACACAATAGGCTAACAGTTCTTTGTATATAGACAGTCAGAGTGCCATACATCTTGCAAAGAATTTTACTTTGCATTCAAAGACCAAACACATACAGTTGAGGTATCACTTTATTCAGTTGGTGTTGGATAATGGATAGTTAAGGCTGGAAAAGATACATACGGATGAAAATCCAGCGGATATGTTTACAAAGGCAGTGACAAGGGAGAAGCTGAGCTCCTCTTCAGCTTCGATTGGTCTTCTAGACTGAAACCAATAAAAACAGAATAGTAGAGTCCAGGGTGCTTATTTCCAGTGGGAGTTGCATGTGCAGCGGTGTCGTCGAGGGTGCTTATTTCTAGTGGGAGCTGCATGTGCAGCGATGTCATCCAGGCTCAGTCTCCAAGTGGGAGATTGTTTGGTGTGGAGTCGATCAGTCTCCAAGTGGGAGATTGTTGGTAGGTGGTGACTGATCAGGGAAGTACTGTACACTAGCCATGTATCCTCGCATAAAAAATCCTATTTTTTGTGATCGACATAAGAAAACCCTAATTTTTGTAACCGAAAAAAAGGCTTGATAAAAGTAGCTAAGGGTTAGGGTTTTGATATTGTATTGTAGCATTTGCAGCGGTATTGAGTTGCAGGGATTGCTGGTTGTAATCGGTTTGATTTACTAGATAATAATATTGGACTCTCTGTTTGGCGGATGTAGCCTGAGTTTAGATGAACCACGTTAAAACTTGTCTCTCGTTGTTATTATTTCTGTGTATTTCCATTTTTTTGTTTAATCTTTATTTGCATTTAATTGATATCTTCTATCGGCTAACCCTAACACTATGATGTTCGATTCATGATTACAGGTGGTGTTGTGGTGTTGTTTTAGGGGATTGTTCTTATCTCCTGGATTCTTGATTAGTTCCTTGACTTTGGTATTCGTTTGTGGACTTGTTGGCAAATCAAATCTAGAGTCGATTTGGTGTTTGAGTCTTGGAGTCTACAGGTTATCTTCTTTGATATCTCAGTTTACAGTTTACTAGTGTGATGATGAGTTTGCATGTGACATTTGTTTGGATCCTCGAGTTATGTAGTTTTGTGGATTAGTTACCCCTTGGCTACAGTGGGATGACTCGGATGTGGACTGTCTTTATCCACCAGATTGATTCAGTGTTTATGTAGACTTTGTTAGTTGGCCTTGTCTGTGGTCATTTGTGCATTGGTATGTTGCTTTGGGATAAGAGGATGGATAATTAGAGTGCCTGGTTAGTTGTTGTTGGGACTTGTAGCATGTTTATCACGATGTCATGGAGAGCTTGGATGCATGTTCTTATGTTAGCTTTTGACAGTGATGGTTTTATCTTTTTGTTTGGAGATTTTGGCTCACTAGACCTTTTGGGAGCTGTTGATGTTACAGTGGGATTCCTTGATTGGTTTGGAGCCATAGATAATCTTCATTTAGGAGATGGTTACTTTGTTGTCATGGATAGCTCAGTACCACGGTTCAGTGGGAGCTTTGGTAGCATGTTGGATTCATCATACATGATGGATGATCTTTTGCAGTGGATGTTGGTGTCATGGAGGTGCTCTTGGTTGTGAGAGTTCTTTGACATTTTTAGTTTAGTTGTCAGAAGATGGTTATCTTCATATGATTGGAGATGTTGACATCTTGGTTTACCATGGAGGACTTCTTTGAGTCTTTGGTTAAGGTGTCAGATTATGATTTGTTAGTTTGACATGTTTATCCTTTTTTAGAGATGTTATTATGTCTTGATGGGCTCTTGATTCTGGATTAGACTATTGGCATGATACAGGTTCTCTTGAGATAGGATGTATGCATCATTGTACACTTTGTTGCATGTGATCTTCTTACGAGGAGATGGTTAGATCATGATATCATGATGAGCTTCTTGATTATGCAGATGTGCAGTAGGAGCATTGATAGTGGTCTTGTTTGTTCTCTCAGTATTGAGTACTTTGGTCATTTGCTTTATAGCTTCATGATGGTGCTATGTTACATTTGGAGTTTGGCATGTATTGGTTAGTTATAGGTGCTCATGGATACTTGGAGACTTAGGTGAGGCTGGAGTTCTCTTGTGATTAGAGACACTTGTTGAGACAATTACTCTTTGAAGGTTTTAGCAGATAGACCGAGGAGCCTTACACTTGGATATGGACGTGAGTTCATTTTGGACTTAGAGGAGATTGTTCTTGGAGAGAGTCTTTGTGGCTTGGTGTATCTTGGAGGAGCATTCTCATTCCCCACTCTTGGTCTACTCGGCAGTTTATCATCTATGAGGTATTGCCCATCCTTTTAGATACATTTTACTTTATGTTTCATCTTCTAATAGATATGGATCTTGAGCTATAGTTATTGGTTCTGGAGGGTTCAGTTGAGGGATGTTAGCATGGCTATCTTCTTGTTCATATGGTTTGATTTATCATGTTCATTATGATGAGTTTAGGAGATGTGATTGGGCTTATTCCTGGTTATGGAATGGTTATGAGTTTGATCTACCTTGATTAGAGAGGCTTACATCCATGTTGGTTACATGTTATATATGTTCATTTGATCTTATGAGATTGAATGGTTGGGTGTTGTTGAGGCTTTTCATTTGGGGTTGTAGAGGAGATCATACTTGGCACAGCTTAGCACTTTGAGGTGTTTGTAGAAGGACATTATGATTTACAGGTTTTCTCTCTTTGTCTTATGACATCTTCTTGGAGGATCATGTTGATATGGTTGGACTTGGGAGAGTTATGGTGACATGTTGTGAGAGAGTATGTAGTGATTTATCATGCATGTGTGGATCATTCTTATTGTTCTTGATACTACATTGGCTTGTTGATTAGCCACACCTTGGTTTAAGTGTTGATTGATAGACTTGATATGCCATGGATCTATTTTCAGATTTGACATTACCCATGCAGTGGGAGTTCCTGGATGTATGTGTTCTTCATTGACAGGTTTTATTCATGGAGCTTGTTATTGCAGTATATGGGTTGGATATGTTGTTGGCATGAGTTTATTGATGTTATTGATACCTACGAGGTATGGATGGTTGGATGTATTAACATATGTTGTGGGTGCTATTTTCAGTCATGTGGGTTTTTTATCTTTGATAGCAGCTTGGAGCCTATTTGGTTTCACTTGGATTTGATGCTTGTGTTCTTTGGATTGATGCATCTTCACCTTGGCATGTTCCTTTTCTTCCGTAAGTGGCATGTTGGAGGATGACAGGAGTTCTTGCTTGAGATGGTGGTCACTTTGCTTTGTTGCAAGTATCTTGATGGAGCATGAGAGCATTCTAGAGATTCATGTGATTTCATGTTTACCTATGATGATGTATTTCATGTATTGACCCTTATGCAATGTATACAACAAGTGGGAGAATGTTGGGATAGGTGTTGTACACCTTGCATAATATTATACTATTTTATTCGGTTACCACTTGTATAAGTTGTATTGTAACATTGGGTTAGTTATTTTATGTGTGTGTGGCACATAGAGTAATTAATTATTATTTGATTTATTGAGAAAAGTTAGTACCAATAGTCAAATGTGGGGTCAAGTGGTTTTATAAGTTAATGGTTTTGTGTTACCATGGTTTTTGGGGCACATGGTTTTATCCAATACCACAAGTTGTATTTGTGTGAGCTTGGTCTATAAAAGCAAGCACATAGTGGTTTGGGTAATGTTGGTTGTTTCATTGTAGGTGGATTGGAGGTTTGTGAGAGGTTGTCATTGTATTGAGCTATCTCCTGTAAGTGCATATTGTGAAGCATGGCAGGTGATGTGTGGATTCATGCTTGTACACATAGAGGTTGCATTGGAGGTACTTGATGGTTCAGGGGTATTCATGGAGGCTCAGATATTGTATTGTAATATCTTTATTGCTGAATAATACATTTGAGCATGGATGCTTTTGGAGGCTGGGTTTTTCCCTGCAAAGCGTTTTCCCAGGGTATATCTTGTGTTATCTTGTTGCTTGCTCATTTGATCTTTGCATTATGGTTTGTTTCAGTATCTTGTTTTTCCTATTGGGTTATGTGGAATTGGTTTAATTAGACCTGCAAATTCCTAACAATACTTTTTATAGATTTGATTGCTTCTTTGGTTATTTTGTATGGTTCATCAAGCCACATAAACTCATCATGAATTATGCTTAGAACATACTTTACCCATTTCTCATTTGGAACCATAGGAAAATCCAACCACGCATCTAAATTCTTTTCTCTCAAGACTTTGTACTTATCTTTTAAATCAACATCAACTATAGTTAGTTCATCCAAATAGAGTTTACCCATATTCATATGGTCATATTCTTGTAAATTCACATGAATGTAGGTTTGAATATCTTCCAAACACAGGACTCCGATTGGGATGGTTGAAAAAGCTCCAACAGAATCATTGTCTGACGATTTAACAAAAATTTTGTTGAGTTTGGGATGAGGTTTTTCAGTTATCTCAACTAATTGAGGAGTAAACATTTTGCCAATTCAAAAACATAGCAATTAGGGTTTTCAACCAGCAAAATACCTCTTTTGTCGAATTAGGGTTTACTTGGATTTGCTTAGAATCACTGAGAATCATTGTAGATCCTCTGAGACTACTTCACCTCTTCCTCAGATGTTGGATAACTTAACTATGATGTGATTATACACAAATCAAGACCCTGTTTACTTTGTTTGTCAAACCCTATATGTCATTAATGTTGATGCTCCAAAAAGATGTCTAACTTCTTTCTGATAGATACAATTGATTTAGATTCTCCGCAATTTCTGACACTTAATCTTTTCCCTCCAGTTTTTCCTTCATGAGATTCTTCCTGACAAGTTCTTCATCATATCTTTGTGCCAGATTCTAGCACTAATCATTTGACTGGGGGATTTAGATTTTTAATGTAGCTCCCCTTGAGCTAGAGCTCCCAATTCACTTCCTAGAGGAAGTATCTGCACCAGATGCTGGTACTGATCCATCCTTAACCTCATTCACATCCTTTTTGATCAGATCATACTCATCTCCTTGGTTTCCACCAGATCAACCTTCTTCTTGCCTTTATCATCTCTCTGTTATGTTTTCCTTTGTTCTGCAGGATAATCTCTTTCGACATTTTTGGTTCTGTAGAATCTAGTAGATTGTCCAGACTTGTTGCAATTGTAGCACACAATATTTCATTGACCTTGATTTCTCCTGACATTTGAATTTGGCCTTGATCTGCATTGGTTAGGCATATGCCCAAATCTATTGCATGTAAAACACTTGCCATTGAAAGATTGAATATTCCTTGAATAGTTTGGCACATTTCTTGACACACTTCTACACTCATTTGCTTTATGGCCAATCTTCTTGCAATTAAAACATTAACGAAAAATAGATGGAACATTTTGATTCATTCTACTTTTGCACTTAATAGCCCTATGACTATACTTATTGCATTTAAAATAATTGCCATTGAAAGATGGGTACATTTGAGCATTTGGTTGTCTGACCAGATGTTTTCTAGGTCTTCTTCCTTGATTCCTTGTTGGATGGTTTCTGCTTCTTCCTTTCTCTGATCTAATATATGAGCTTTCTCCCTTTTCAAATCCCAAACCTTGTTTATCATCAGGACTCTTTTGACTTGCAAGTAATCCATCAAGTTTTGCAGAGCTTGTTTTAAACTTTTCTTTGTAACTGTTGGTTGCTTCTAGATCACACCTCAAGAGCAAAACTTATTTTTCTAGTTTGTCACATTCAGAAGACTTGTCCTTCACAACTTGATTTAGATGTTCCTCAGTTTGGTTCTTTTCTTCAATCAATTTAAGGAGTTTATCTGTAGATTGATTTGCTTGATTTAGTTGCTCACATAATTCTTTCCTCCTTTCCTAAGATTTGTTGAGGTGCTCCTTTAGTTTCAGAATGCAATCATCTGCTTCCTTGATGTTTGCTTTAGAGTTGTCAAGATCTTCTAGAGCCGCTTGAAATTGTTCATTGTCAACATATACATGATCACCAATCTGAATGCTACCATGATGACTTACTTCAAGATAAGTGAGATACCTTTTGGTTGCCATAAGAACTCTTTCCAAGATCTTTCTCGAACTGTTAGGCTTCTTCCAAGGAAATTGGCTCTGATACCAATTGTTGAATACAATGAACACTAAGAGGGGGGTGAATTAGTGTTCTACAAAACCATTTCTACACTTGCTCTTTTATCCATTTACAAAATTCAATTATGTGAAAGCAAATTAAACAAATGAACAACAACCACAAAGACATAACACATGAACACTAGGATTTTTACATGGAAAACCCAAGGAGGGAAAAACTACGGAGAGAAAAACCACGGAGAGTGTTAGCTCTGAAAATATTATTATAGCACAGTACTGAATTACAGGCTCACTGCCCAGAGCTCACTGCTCAAGAAAAAGGCTCATTGCCAATTAGAAGAAGAAAGAAGAAGGGTGGCTCACTACTAAAGATGAACTGATGTGATTGCATCTACATATGCATGGTTACAGTTCTAATTAATCTTATAAACACTGGCTCAGAACTCTTCATTTTAGTCTGCCCCTGTTTCTCTACTCTGCTCTTACATATGCTCAAGATCTCTCTTCATTTTTTACAGCCACTCTATCTTCACATATTTTGCATCCACATACATCACATCGCACTACACCTCACTCAAACACCGAAATCCATCCTCTATTTATATCTGCAACTAAATCTTTCTCATAATCAGGTCGGCAAGCAAACTGTGAAACGTGTATACCAAGTGTTATATCTTGTCGGCTTGTTCTTGTGTTAAATCTTCAATGCAGATCATGTGAGGCCTATTTATTTCACTCCCTTATTTTTCTTATTTCATATTTACAGTTGATGACATTTCAACATTTGGTGACTATTGATTCTGATATGCATATTCTCTAGACTATATTCCTTTACTTTGGTTAGCTATGTTTAGTGTGTTGTGATTTGATTATATTATGATTTTGATTCACTAATGATGATTAGACATGTGATATGCACTTTGATGATATTAGAGATGTTAGTTGTGAAATCTTTATATGGATTTACTATACGATTTTGATTTGGAGATAGTATATAGAAATGCAATTATGAATCTTAATTATGATGTGATTTTTTTAATGTTCAAATGAATTATACGATGGCGTGAGTGTATGCATTTTCTTGCTTCGGCTATGATATATATGTGTTAGATTAATCTATTTGTTCAAGTGCATAGGTGATTTTCTAGGCCACAAAAAATGGGAGATCGATCTCACACCTATATATTTTCTATGTTAGACCGACCCATTCCCAAGAGGGACAAGGATCGTGTGTGATTGTATGATGTTTTCATAAATGTTTGCCTTTTATTATTTTGCCTAGTTTCACCCCTTTTATTTTATTTAATTGATGTGTTGAAAAATATGTGTTTTAATTTAAACCACTTGGTGTCTTTTAATTTTAGTGGCTATTTTATGTGAATTTTTACCTCCTTAAGTGTTTACTAGGGGCTAAATTAACCCTAGGTGGTACCCCTAGGGTCTAGGGCCCATTTGAGCATGCCAAACCCTAGGGTTACCCCTGTCTAGTCACCTTAATCTTAGGTTTAAGAAAAGTGGCGAAAATTCAAATTGGATAAGTGTGGGAGATGAGTCGTGCCTTGAAAGAAGACCCATCTCCCTTTCCAAGGCATGGAATTCCACCACCTTGAAGACTTGGGGAGTCTTCAAGACCCCCAAGTGTGTGGAACCTTCCTCCAATACTCTCACACGTGTGAGAGCATCTTGGAGTGAAGGGGCTCCCTTTGGAGAATAAGGTGATGATATGTGTCATCCCTTATCCTCTTGGAGCCCATGTGGAGAGATGCCACCTCTCTGCCTTTGCTCTCACACATGTGGAGCAGGTGAGGTTTGAATGGATGGGAGGGTGACATATGTCACCCTCATATTCCTTTTCCCTTGCAAGTGGGATGGGAAGAGGAAGGAGAAGGTGACATGTGTCACCTTTTCATTCCTCAAGGCCTTGGAATGAGGCCTATTTTAATTCCTCTTTGAGAGGGGAATGAGGGTTCTTGTTTTTGCTTAATTTTCTATCTTTGGAGGGATTTTGGAGAGTTAGAGAAATTTTTGGAGGATTGGAGGCTTGGAGAAGGATTGTGGGCTCTTCTTCAACTTTCATCCATTGTTGGGCTCTTAAGGTAAGCCTCAAGGCATTTTAGCCTTCCTTATGCTTTGTGTTGGCATTTCAATTCGCACCTCTAGAATGCAATTTGAAAATTAATAGCTATGCACAAATAAACTACTCTCCTATTGGAAGGGGGAGTTCCCTTTTTGTTGATGTTCACTGAAAAGATAAATAAATTAAACTTTGCCTATCTTTTTTTGATTCTCAGCTGCGAGCACAAGGTTATAAAACTCTAAACTCTACATAAGAGGTTTTTTCCTTTTTTAAAACTTCTACTACAACTAAGCATAAACTAATGATGCTTTTAATCTCCTAAGTAAATTCAGACCGAAGGGGATTAAAAGTGGACGAGAAATGATTGTTTTAACACAAAAACTTAAGCAATTTTCTCTCAAATTTACATCACAAGACTCATAGTACTTTAATGATGAAAGCTGAAATAAAAGTTACAAAAGCCACACATCTGACGACAAAACTTGATGATTCGAGATAGAATATTACAGTAAAATAGGCATGAGACTTCTATTCAATATCACAAAGTTAATACAACTCTAGGACAGCAATACTGTAGCAAAAGGCAGGCATACAACAAGCGATCAAGCACCAGAGAACATGTTACACAGAGAGAACAAGCACTTTCAATAACAATTATGCAAGCTAGAATAGGCATAACAAAATATGTTATCTTCAACACTGTTCCCTTACAATGAACACAGAGTGAACAAACACTTGGAATAACAAGGTCTTCAGGCTAGAATAGGCACAGCAAATTTGTTATCACAAAAGTTGATCCCTTACAATGGGCAAGGCTGCCCTTATTTATACTAAAATCAAAGGAGTAGGGAACCCTAAAATCTCCTTGATTAAACCGTAATTTGCCAACTTGCAAGCTTTATTTCTATTCTAAGACAAGGATACAACTAACAAACACTTTAAAGTAATTTGTTTTAAAGAAAAGAAAACTCCAACTATTACAAAGTGATTTCTTTTTTCTAAATATAGAATGGATGAGCTTAGGATGAAAGCAAATGCTTTAAAACAAAAAGCATCTGATTTAAATCTGCTTTCTTTTGAAATACATCCTCATCAACATTCTTGTTTTTTTGGTGATGTTATCCATTGATATTCTGGGAAACAATATCTTCTAAAAAGTGAGTGACTGCATCTTTTCCAGGAACACTGATACTCTCTAGAATGATAGTCTGATTCTCTAACATTTCTTCACCGCTTGCAACCGTCTGAAGAAATTCATGAACTTTGCCCACAGCTTTATCAAACTTCACTATCATTGCGGCAAAACGACCCATCTTGTCAGCACTGATATCATCATTAAAATTATCGCAGATGAGAGTCTGGAACTTTGCTTGCAATCCCCTGAGATCATATAGGGTACCATCTTTTTTCAAATGAACACGGGATCTGAGAAACAAAAGATCTCACAAACTTGAGAACATTGACCACCTTTTCTTTCCATTCTGTTAACTCTGAAATTATACTATCATAAATTTTTACTGTGAAAAGATATTGCGCTTTCCAAGTAGAAATTGTCTTCTTATCATCAGCTGAATCAACAGAATCATGTGCAATCTTCAAGTTGGAGATAATGATCTCAAACACTAGTCTATTTTCTGCCATGGTCTGCTACAACCCCTAGATGCCTTGGTGTAAATCATGAGCATTGTACTTTAATTGATAAAACTTTGAAAGTACAACTCTCCCTTTAGTCACAAATTCTTCCACCCAATTATTCATGTGCCTCCCATAGAGGACCAACTAACTGAACTGTTGTTGATCGGCTGGTGATTCAAGATTCGATGGAAGAAATAAATCAGCCTGTGATGTGCCATGGAAAAGGTTTGAAATATACTACCTCAGCTGCCTAACTTCAACTTTGAGAGCTGATTTGTCTTCTCCATCTTTCAACACCCTTTCCTTCAAACTATCCGCTGCAACCTCAAAGAGATTTACATCTGTAGGACAGGTACTCCTACCAAGGTTAGCTTTGACAACCTTGAAGTCACCAACCTCGATATCATCAGCACTTCTATCTTTTGGCAGTGTTGCAGTTTCGAGGATTATTTCTCCATCTACATTCTTTTCAATGCGAATCTGCTTCTTTAGCTTCTTATCTGGCGTGTCTTGGTAGACACTTTTAAGCTCTGTTAAATCTAGCTGATATGATGGCTTTCTCCTCTTCCTTCCTAGAATGTTTTCAAGCCAGGATGAGCCTTCTTCTCTTGGAAACTCAATTCTAACCTCATCAACTCCTGATGAACCAATATGTGCATCAAAGTTATGAACCAACGAATCTGGCTCTAAATCTATGTGGATAGGAGAAGTGCTTAGTGAAGAAGGAGGAGAGACATGATCTGAAGGTAATGCTTCAACCTGCGGCATTGGTTCAACAGGAACTTTTGATTCGACTGCTGGTTGTTCCTGCTGGACATGAGCTAGAGGCTCATCCTTTTTCTTCTTTAACTTAGCCATTTTTGTTCCCTCTGGAAGAACACTCATAGCTTTAACCCTTCATTTTGGCTTAGAAGTGGAAGGCTCTGATGGTTGTACAACTAGCGGCTCTGCTACAGGAATATCATCCTTCCACTTATTCTTCAAAAATATCAAACTATTTTTAACAACTCGACTCGTTCTTTCCTCAATGGAAGTGTCCTCTTTTACTAACCATTTAACTGGTGGTAATGGTTTTTGCTCAACTTGGTCTCTGAAATACGTGGGAAGTAGAACTTCACCATTTTCTATCAAACCCTCTATATCTTCTAATAGGATATCAGACATCTGTTGAAGAGTAAACTTGTTGTAACTGTCTTCTCGCACTTCAAACTCATTAGCACAATTAGCCTAGAAGTCTTCAACCGCATACTTGTGTGTATAATTTTGACCAAGATGTGATGCAAAAACACCACGAGGATCATATGAAGACCCCCTGTCAAAAAACTTAAGACCATATTTGGATGATTCATTACCAATTGCCTTGGCATCTGCTCCAGATCTGCATCTGTAAATACTCATCCCAAGTGGAAAATTGAAAGTTGCCTTGCGTCTGCTATGCAAAAATGTATGAACTTCATAGGCTTCCCTCAAAAATTCCATAAATTCTATTTCATCTATAGGATATCTCAGCAACATGGCTGGTTCTCCTAAGAAGCCATATACTCTGATGTAGGAAAAAGTGGGAAACTGGATAAACCAATCAGCCCATTCTGCCATTGCTATTCTAGCATCTGTTGAAAACCGTATATGCAACTCATTATCCATATCTCGCACTGCATACATCAGGAAAGCATCATTTACCTGCATGTAATGTCGTTCAGCTTGAGAAATTTCTAACTGCGAGAAATGGTGATAAACATGCTGAATACCCAGAGTTCCAACAACATTCAAACCTCTAAATTGACCTTGAAAAGCCATCAAATACAGAAGGTATGACATCATGTGGAATTCATGATCCCTTTGAAAATCAAGTATTTGTTGGTGGATACTATCACTGATGAGTGTCGACCAGTCATAGAACTTAGTTCCATCAACAATCTGGGACATGATGTAAAACATCCAAGGCTGGAACTTGTTAGCATCTGCTTGACCCGTGATCTGGCTTAGCAGAGTAATCATTATTGCATTTTCCTGCTTGAACTCTCCACGTCTAATGTTCTTTGGCATAACATTCTGCTTCTCTTTTAACCACCTCTGACCAATCTTTTTGTGGTATTTTTCCTTATCATTGTTCCAAACCATCTTGCATTCTTCAATTGAAACAGTTAAGTTTTCTCTCCAGACTGGTATTGTAAAACACTTCTCAATGTCGTTCAGCCTTAGGCTATAGAGCACACGTTTATATCTTGATTGGATTTCTCTTGTGACCGAATTGTAATGCGTCATGCAAGCAATTACAAATTCGATACTTTGCAATGTGATGGGAAAGGATGTTGCTGCAAGAAAACTAAAGTGTCCTAGATTCCTGATAGCATTATTCCTACATCCTCCAAAGAATGTAAATTGATCACTGGAAGTACTTTATGCAAGTCTGTTTCACAAGTTCTCAGGTAATCGTGAACCAATGTCATTTTGGGCCTGATTTGTGTTGGAGAGTACTGCATATTAAAAGATTTAAAAATAGACTGTGAGCACGCCTATGTCAAAAAAATCTTGGACAAATGGCTGAAAATTACTTGCTAATTTTTAGAAAAAAACAGATTCTGAGCAAAAAAGTTGGCATTCCTGAAAAACCAGCAAAAAAAGTAGATTCTCAAAAAAAGGAAAGCTCCCAATCTTCAAGAGGATGATATTCTAGATGGACCCATCTCGATAAAAACTGAAAAAGCTTCGGTCCAATTTCTGAAAAATGATCCCCTAGAAAAAGAACCCTGAAAAAGTGTCTCCCTGCTTCCTCAACTCGAATCTATGAAGAATGCTAAAAAAGCACTTCATTTGAACCTTCGAATCTTCGTTGAAAGAAAAATAAAAATCCTTCCTTTGGATGCAACCTGCAAAAGATAATAAAATAAAGAAGCCAAATGCTTATCTTTATAGATCTTTAGGGCGAAAAAGCAGCTTTATTTGTGAAAGAATAAAATTTGGATCTCATCCATGAAGAAAGCAATTTTTAAAGCACAAATCCAAGTGGATGTCTTCAAATAGGAAGAATCCCTATTTTGTAGTTGCCTATGGCTTCATGTGTAAGATGACAAAAAATATCTTCTTTTGATGATGTCATCAAACACCCGAGTTGACAGAAGTGTTAGCCAATTTTCTTCATTTTTGACACTTCTGCTCTCATTTTGACTCAAGTATGGCCTGTCTCTAACTTCAAGAAGATGGAAAAATGTCACCGTTGACTGAAAAAGATGACTGATCCTGACATTTTGAAGACCTATCAACTGAGATTCCATCCCTAGCCTCCAACTGATGATCTGGCATCGTTTGACTATGAATATGACTTCTGGAAACGGCCACCAGGTGAAGTTCAAGAAATAACTATTGAAAATCACTGCAGACCATGAAAAATTCTATCTCTAGTGAATCTGGGCGCCCCTAGCCTCCAGGGGTGCCTGACTTCTCATGCCTTAGTCATTTTTCTAAATTTTGCAACTTTTTAAACTTTTCAATATGCGTACGTGTTCCAGTGATTGTGGATCCCTGTTTGGCTGTCAATTTCTGTCTGCTGGGACAAAACTAAGTCTGACGATCTAGCAGATAGGCAGGCTTCATGAAAATTGAGATGACTATACTCTCCGTCTGTCTTGAGAAACGTGTCAAACTGATTAGCTCTGAACCAGACTGGGCTGACAGAGGGAGATTCACATTTTTTAGAAAAAAAACTCAAAAAATAATCTAAATCTAGTGAGTTTGGGTGCCCCAAGCCACTTGGGGCGCCTGGCTTTCAATGCCTTAGAAAATTTTATGAAAATTTCAAATTTATTGCATTTCTCATTTTTTGTGCTAACAGCTCCTATTTGATCTCTGTTTTCAGTTGTCTAGACGACTATAGAGGCAGAACAGAGGGTGATCTAAGCAGCCTAAACATATCTATGATGAAATCCCAGCTTTACTAATGTTTGACTGAGTTTGACTAAGTTTGACTAAGTTTGACCAACTAGAAACAGATTGACAGAAGCATTTTTTACGTTTCTCAAAAATGTGAAAAAAATCTAACATTGGAGAGGTTGGGTGCCCTAAGCCTCCTGGGGCACCCGGTTTCTCCAAACTTAACCATTTTCCTGATTTCCAACCTTCACCTCACCTCAGATCCATCCTGCTCCATTTTGCGTGCTTCGTCGAGTCAACGACTGTTCGTCAGTTCTGCGTCGTTGGAACAATGTTGAAAACTTGAAAATGAGCTCTGACAAATGAACTTCCTTCATTGACGACTTCAGAGCTCATGTTTTGCCTTCTGAAAAAGTAGAAATGACCCAGTAGAGAAAACTTGATCTTTTGCAGATTCCATCTGGACCACGTTGATCGTGAAGCAAAATTGACCAATGAGAATCAAGCACAACACTTGAGTTAGAGATTCTATTTTTAGAAACTTTCTATTTTTAGAAAGTTTTGCCAGCATCTGTATCTCAAGAAACCCAAAAAAATTAATTTGACGTCTATTTTTAAAAATTTCATTTTTTTGACTTTTTGACGAAAAATTTTCTAGACTTGTTCAGAATGCCTTAATGAAGCAAAAAAATTTGATTGGGTACCACACTTTGTTAATTTTTGGTTGTGTGCTTGAAATGCTTTGGGTGTTTATTTATTTCTTATTGTGGGGTTTTTGGGTGTTTTGGGATGAGACTACCAACCTTGGTGCATCCATCCATGTGCCGTGGTGAAATTTATATATTCATGGAGTTATCATTTTGGGCTTGAGGCCTTATTTTGTGTTGAGACTTTGGGATTTTTGTGGAGTGATCCTCTGAGTAGAGTGATGTCCACTCCCCTACCCCTTCAAATCCATTTCTATAGATTTGTGTTGTGTAAACCTTATGGGTGTTCTTCATGATTTGTGTGGTTTGCTTCTTGTTGTGTTGTGGTTTGAGACCTGTGTGAAGATCGACCTCCAAGCTCGGGGGTGACCCACTTGCGGGTCTACGGTAGGGAGGAGAGTGTTTTTGGTGGCTTGGTTGTCCCTCCATTGTTTTAGTTTCTTGCAGGTTTGTTTGGTGACCTTTGGAGCTCAGGAGAAGTCTTTTTTGGTTGGAGTTGTTATTGTTATTTTGGCTACTTGAGAACCATGGCCAAGAATGGCCTATTTGTAGTTGGACAAAAAGAAAAGAGAGAAAATACTCTCTTAATGTGTATTTGTTTAAATGAGCTTTAATGTTATATTCCATCTTCTTGTGATTTCAAAAATGCAATGTGTGTTACTGTATTTATTTCATGTGAGAAAGTTTGCAAATGGAATATATATATATATATATATATTGCTGGTTTAAAATGTTGCTGTGAGAAATCTTGTGTTGAATGTGTTTAGAAGTCTTTAGAGTATAATAAAGAAGTTGTTGATTTCTTTCAAAAAAAATGGGTTGTTGTTTAGTCCTTGTTGTTGTGAGAAGAGTATAAGCATGTTATTGTTTTATGTTGCAAAAGAGAAATAAAGAAATTTTTAGGTTGTTGTTGGTATTTGGACTATAAAAAAAAAGAGTTATAGTTGTTACTTAAAATTTTCAGCTATGAGTTTGTTTTTCCTCTATATATATATATATATATATATATATGGTTAAATTCCTTACATTTCCCTTGTTGTTTAAAGCATATAGTTCATTGTTTTAAGAAAATAAAACTAGTATGATTGATGCACAATATAGAAATTTATTTGAAAAAAAGTCACATACACGTCTTTAAAAAAAAAATCCTCTTTATGTTCCCTGTTTCATTTATGACAGCAAGTGTATTTTTATTAGAAATTAATTTTACCTTGTATAACAGAAAATACACACACACACACACACATATGGTTTATTTGTGTATTTAAAAATACCTGACTGTGTAATTGTGAGTATATATTATTTTGCCAATAAATAGATTTAATTCCTTTTATATATGGTTCGCAGTTTGTGGGAAAAAAAAAAAGATAAAATTTAATACCAAAAAAAGAAGTTTTAATTTTTTTTTGCAGGGGTGGGGCAGCTGCCAAGACTGTCATCGTGGGGAGGGAGGGGGACGGACCCCCCACCCATCTCCCACCATTCAGTGGGGGATGGGTGGAGAGTCTGCCCCCCCCCCCCCCACTCCCCTATTTCCACTGCTATTTTTTTTGTTGGGCGCTGGCCGCCATACACATTAATGTCATCCCCTGTGTGTTGGATGAACCATACTTTGAATCCTGTAGTTTTTTTATTATTAATATTATATATATATATATATACTCTGTGTATATTCCTCTTTCTGTCTGCAGCAAAATACAAATCAAGAGATGTATACACACCACAAATATATATAAACATATATATATATATATATATATATATATATATAAAGAGATGGGTAAACATATAGTAGTATAAACAGTGTATATAACTCCTCTGTGCATTATTCCATGGCAGCCCAAAACCCTTAATCTGCAAAGAAAATTTAAAGAGAAGAAAAAAATATAATGAAGAGGGTATACCTCTGTGTATACCCTCTGTTCTAAAACTCCCATGACTGCCCCATCTTCCTTTAACCTGCAAGTAAAACCAGAGAAGAGGAAGAGAAAAAGAAATGAGAGAGCAAAAAAAAAGAGAAGAGGATAAAGAAAACAAATGGGATAGAGAATATTTTTATAAGAAGGATTTTAGGGTTGGGGGTGAATATGGAAATCAATATATTTGGTAATTTTTTTTGTGCACGGGAATAATTCATTCATCTTCTCATTCTTTTTAGCCTTTTAATATGAGAGGGATTTTTAGATGGGCTTTTTGTTTAGTATACTTAGATTTTCTGTTTTTTTTTTTTAATTATGTGGTGGATTAATTTATGATTTTTAATTTTATATTTAGAATTATCTCTTAAATCTTTTGTTTTGTTTTTTTTAATTATTGTCTTTTTATTTATTATTTTAGTGGGAAATAAATCTTAAACCTAGGCCTTTTTATTTATTGTAGTGGGATTTTCTGTATGGAGTTTCATTTTATTTATTTAAATAACTTATGTAATTGATTTAATTATCCTAGGGGTTTAGTGGAAATTATTATCATGGGAATAATTATCTTTTTCTATCTGGCAAATTTATATCTAATTATTCAAATGGAATTTAGTGGAAACTTATGTTAAGGGAAATTTTTATCAATTTGTACTCTTTTAAAATTAATTGAATTGTACTTAATTTTTAAAGGATGAATTTATTTTGTTGGGTGAACATTAGAGTTGGAATAAAATAGGTTAATTATTATTATTGTTTGATCAAAGCGGGGTGTTGGCATATATTAAGTTTGGAGTGTATTTTTAAATTTCAATTTAAATTTTCTCAAAATCGTTAGCTAGGTTATTGTTTTAAATTATTTTAGATGTTGGGTCTTTGCATTTTATTAAATTAATATTTAATTGATGTAGTTAGTTTATTTAATTAATTTATCTCGGGGTTTTAAACCTAGATATTAATAGGGGATTTATTTAATGGGGATTATAGTAAGTGCATAGGGAATTTAATTTAAGTATTAGAATTTATTATTTAATTTAATCTCTTTATGATGTAATGAATTTAATTAATTTTATTTAATCTATTGGGTTAGGGCAAAAAAAAATTGTTAATGTGATAATGGTTATTTTAGAGGGCGTAATTATCATTAATTACTTTAGTTTGAAAGGTTCGTAGTAGGAATTTATTTTAAAATTAATTTCCCATGTACGCCCGAGAAGCGTTATGTTGTCAGATTTTTCTGGAATCCTAGTATGGTTAAATAGATGATTCATTTATGCATTAGTGTTATTTTCATGACCTAGATATGTTTAAATTAATTAATTTTGTTCTAGTTCCTAAGTTTTGATTTCGACACATGTCAAAATCACACCACTCATTTAGGAAAACTTAGGGTTTGGATCAAATCAATTTTAACCCTAATGGCGATGCTCCTCACATCCCATAAACCCCCTTAGTAGGCTATCATCATCGCAGGGTATGCGGAAGGTATTCGCACTACTCCAAGGTTGGATTGACATGTTTATGCCTTATGCGTATTTCCACCAAGCACACTAACGTGTGCGAGGGGGTTTCTTGGGTAACGTGGAAATGTTTTTGATATTTCGTGTCATGACCACATGACAAATGTGGACATGACAAGTGTGTTGCATGTCGTGACAACATGGGAAATGTGGGCATGACAAATCCAAACCATCATGTACATGTCTTCATATGTGTTGGCTCTAATCATACAACCACTTACATTTATCATCCAGCTCGTATTTCTTCTTTGCATAAGGATTTAACCAACCTATCAGTTTGTTCCTTAATAACATATATGATAGGTTCCTCTGTCACATTACAACTCATGTTGCATACCAAATGGGACTTCATGAATCATATTCAGCAATCATTATTGATCTCTTAACATGTCTTCAACTCTGCAGAATAAGATAAATTTGTATGTCAAAATGCAGACGTTAGAACTATTGCTCTATCACACTATAACACTATCATACTGGATGTCGGTATTGGAGAGCTTGTAAAATAAGATCTATTGCACTTCTAGAGCTACAAACTTGGATTCTAATAGTCATGACCTATCTCTATCTTACTTTAGAACCACAGAATAAAACATGCTAATGCGGAGGAATGTGGACCACTTCATTCTGCACTGTTCACTGTTTCTGTCTTACTTTTGCTAACCCAAACTCAGACTTAGCCTTTTCATCGGATGACTTCTAGAGAAAGTCATGACTTAATTATTAGAATATAAGAGCAATAGGTATCTATGAATATCATACCTGAATCGCATCTTCACATCTTATCTTGCGAAGGAGTACTGATCCTTTTTCTATCTCATACCTGAACATTTTCCATACTTAGCCATTTTAGGGCTTCCAAACCAAAATGCTTGTACCTTATTGCCGGATTAGGATTGTCTTCCGGAGTAATGTGTCTTTGCCAAATTGTGATGAATGATCTTTTGCCTTGTTGCCATCAATGACAACACTCAAGTCTAATACATATCAGTGTCTCTTTCCAACATAAATTTGGTCATGTGACAAAATAAATGACTGGCAATAAACTACTAATGGTCATGTAACCAAGCTCAGTGAATAAATATGACTAAATATATGACTAAATCAATGACTAAATATACTACCAAATCGATCAATCAAAACAACCAATAAATGACTAAAACTAGTTTAGTCATCAATTTGGTTGCATTATAAATGACTTGCAATAAACTACTAATGGTCACATGACCATGTTTGGTCATTTATAAGCATTTTTTAGTAGTTTTTTTAGTAATATATTGTTCTTTTTGTACTAGTGAATTAATTATCCCCATAGGAGAGAAAGAATGATATGATAGATCTCACCCACAAAGAAGTAGCTCATGTGCCAAAAAATGCTTGAAGATAGAAAATAATCCACTGCTTGCAAAGAACATTTCTCCTTTTAGGAAGAAACAAATCCAGGTGGATGTAGAAGAAACTCCCACAATTTGGATAAAAAGGGGATCCAAATCAATATGTGTGCGTCAAAATACAACTCTAGTGACCTCATGTTGGAAAAAGATGTCTTCTCAAAATCAAGAATGGAATGCCCAATAAAAGAAGGAATACCAAGAGAGGAAGAATAGTGAATTGCATCTGAAAACAATGAAGATGTGATGACATTATTTCCATCAAAGAGAAGAGATAACCCCTCAAATGTGTCCTCCAAATCTGAAATGTGAGATTTCACAAACAAAGATGCAATGTTTGATACATAGGAATCCCAATGAGGTGGATTAGGAAGACTGAAATTATCCTGCTATAAAGAATCACTAGAAGCTCTCAAGGAAGCAAGTCTGAACTCTAAAGTAGCAATAAGGGATGGTGGAGTAGTTATCTTAATAGGAGGAGAAGCAAAAGCAAGAGAAGTCTCTATGTCATCACAACATTCAAGACTTGCTAAATATTCAAGCTCCTCTTTTGTATCATCATTAAAGGATATATTATCTGCATCATCAATGGGTATGAGGTCATCCATTGCAAGATAATCTGGGAATGAAGAGATATGAGGGTCTCCATATATCTCCCAAATCCAAAGTGTGTGTGGGCACTCAATCTCTGAGGTCTCCCAAAACAATTTAGCACCAATAGCTGTACCAATTAATCCTATGATAATGATCAATCATATTTCTCCATGCAGATTTCTTCTGAAGTGTATCTGGTTCAGATACGAGTCCAAATTGATAAGGCAAAATATTGAGCCACCTACAATGTGTGAGGATGCCTTTTTGCCAAGACTTTCCTTTTTTTAAATATATCATAGAAGGATGAATAGAAAAACCTATGATATCTCCTTAAGTGATTAGAGATCAAACGTAAAAAATTACCCCCTAATTTCACTCAATCATGAGAACCCCCTAGAAAAATATGATCATGGGACTTTATATGTAGTGCAATTACAATTGCCACTAGCCAAAACAACAAAGTAGTATTTGATCTTGGCATAATGCAAATGCCAAAATAGTCCTTAAATTGAAAGTATAATTTTGATCTAAAATTAAATCAATCTAATTATAGATATAAGAAGTACTAAAAAAAGTATGCACTTTCAAAAAAATATTCACCAAAAAATGTTACTGTATGAGCCCAAACGGAGCTTTGGAAGTTCCAAAATGAAACTACTCAACAATAGTAATGAAAATCTACAATTTCTAGAAAAACTAGACACCAAAATCAAAATGCAATTGCACCACCATAAATCTTACAAAATTCTGGCTCAAATAAAAAAATTACTCCAAAAAAGGAGCCTAAATGACTCAGAAAATGGCCTCGAAAGTCTGACTGTCAAAACCAAAATTGTAATGAAGAAGGGGGCTAGATGGGGGTTGAAAAAAATGATGTCATGTTGATGTCAACATAAGGTGATAGAATATTCTCCTTTGCACCAGAATATTCACCAAGATTCTAAAAATAATGTCAAATTTATGAAATCACCTTTTTGGCACTAAAACCGTCGATATGAGTGTTGAAATTGCGTGTCATTGGGTGAAAAAATTGTTTCTAGATTAAGAGTGATTTTCATCGGCAAAGAGTTATTTAATGGTCTTTTATGGTTGGGAAGTTGTTTACTGGTTTTAAAGTGGCCAGCAGGTTGTTTTTGATCCGTTGGGTTGTTTTCTGAAGACTTTTACCATTGTTAAAAGTGATGCAACTGCTAGAGGCCTCTGCCCTGGTGGCTAGGCCTATGAAGGTCATCGGTTGGGGTTTTCCCCGCTAGTTTAGGCTACCATATGGGGTATTATCCTGCCGGTATGGCTAGGGACAGGGTTCCGCGCTTGCAGGCGCCCCGTACGGGCTTTGCAGGTGTCCAATACCTTGTGTACCCCAAATATGTAGATTTTTTTAATATTCTAAATTTTTAAATTAACAAATAGAATATATTTATACCTTCGTATGAATTATGACACTCACCCAGATTCTCTTGCGCAAGGGCATATGTTGTGGAATATACCACTGCATAGAGAATATTCTTTGTGATATGTACGACGAGGTACAAGGAGAAATTTCTGAGGGCCCGAGGCAAAATGATTCAAAATTAATGAAATGAAAATTGGTACTTAGGTTCTTAGGCTTTTTGGATGTGATGGCAGGGTTAGATTTGATCCAAAATGCTCCAAAATTGCAGCCACCTCCTAGATTTGCAACCACCTCCCAACTTCAAACCCTTGTAGATCTTACCTCCATTGTCTAAATTTGACAAATCAAAAAGTTAAACTAACTTTCTTGGACACCCCGAACTCAATAGTGAGCTCAGATTTGCACCAACATGCTCCAAAATGAACCTACAATACAAGGCCACAAAGAGGAAACCCTCCCAAATCTGGTATTTCTATCAAGTTTTTCTAATTCTCTAGGTCATCATATGATGCAAGAGAAAGGAATACTCAACTTTTTAGGATCTACCATGATTTGCATCCTATATCTCTCAAAAAAAGACTAACATAAAATAATTCTACTAGCTTTGATACCATGTAAGATTTAGCTATGAAGGTAGCCACCCAATATCTAGGAGCTTCAATGAAAACACAAGAGAGATCCAAAATGAGAGAATAATTTTATTCTATTAAAGAATACAAATTTCATATGCACATGATATGTCTTGCTTATAAAGGCAAGGTGATAAGATAAGACTAATTAGGATAATGACAAGTGTCATAATCCTCTGACATGTGACAACTAGAGGATAAGATGACAACTATAGAATAAGATATCAATGTGACAACTAGAAACATCCAGAAAGACTCCTAGAGCATGTGTGAATAGCTAACTTGTTAGATGATGTGCCTTGTTTACACTACAAAGGGGAAACTGGATAGGTAATACCCATGTTCACACCAACAATAATAATATCCTAGTAATGAAATTAAACTTAACTACAATTGAGATCTCACTGGTCTATTCCCTCTACTTGGGAATACTTTCCAAATATCACACCTAGTACCTATCTAATATACCATCTACTCTAAATTTCTTATAGAACACCCACTTACAACCAATGGGTTTCTTACCTTTAGGCAGATCAACCAAGTCTCGAATCTTATTCTGCTACAATGCCACCATCTCCTCTTTCATGACATTTCTCCAAGAATTCTTCTTCTTAGAACAGAGAGAATGTCCTATAGACTAGTTCATCATAAATACAAGTTAGAGCAAAAGCACACTAGAAGTTTAGTGGACTATACCATTCAAGTAACTTTCATTGTCTTGTAGACCTTCTGATGTTTGTGATTGGTGGAGAACTTGCCACATTTTTACCCTATTCTTCTTCATAATATTTTCTAAATGTGCCTACATACTCTCCAACCATGTTGTTATGTCCACTAGGTTGTTTATTTGCAAATGCATCTTGTTACTCTATTCTATGTTTAAAAGGCACCTTGTCACTCTCCTTTACATTTCACTATTCCTCCCTAGACAAGACTAAGTTCCTTGAATATGACATCACATGAATAGAGAACCTTCTGGTTACTAGATTCCAAAGCATGTAGCCTTTCATATTCTCACCGTTCCCAATCACAATACACTTTTTAGCCTTAAAGTCCAACTTAGTTTGTTTCTCCTTTAGCACATGAATGAATACCTCATAACCAAACACTCTTAGGTGTGTTACAATAGGCTTCTTACTTGTTCGCATTTCATATGGTCTCATATTATCAAGCACAAAAATTAGAGACCTATTTTTCAAATAACAAGCAGTGTTAACTACCTTAGCCTGAAACTCTTGTCCTAGATTTGTACTGTTTAAAAAGTTTTTGGCTCAACCCAACAAGGTTTCATTTAACCTTTTAGCCACCCCAATTTTTTTGGGTGTTTAGGGTGTTCTCCTTTGCCTAAAAATACCATTGTGCTCGTAAAATGCCTCAAACTTCTCAAATAAAAACTCTCTACTATTATCTAACCTTAACACTTTAATTTTCTTATCAATATGATTTTTTGTAAGTGCTTTAAACTTTTTAAATTTGAGAGACACCTCAAAATTTTCCTAAGAAACTACACCCAAGCATGTCTAAAGTAATCAATAGTAAAAGAGATATAGTACTAAGATTTACCAATTGAGTGTACACATGTGCATGGCCAAAGACACCATTGCAAATCACTTCCAAAACAATCCTTGCTCTAAAACTTCCTAAAGAAGACCACACTATATTTTTCTCTCAAAACACACAAAGTCGACAAATCTCAAGCCCAACAAAACAATTTGAAATACCTTCCACCATATCTTTACTTACCAAGGTTTTCAAGCCTTTTCTTGAATATGACCCAACTACTGATGCCACAACAAATGTGATTTAGATTTTGTAACATTGATAGAGCTACACAATGTTGATGCCTCCATCCTAAATAGAGTTCCATGCCTCACACCTTTATCCAACTCTAAATTGACTCTAGCCAACTTGCATCCTTTTTTTATCAAATATGAGATGCACACTGGAGTTAATCATCTTAGAGATAAAAATATTTTTTTTAGCCAAGTCTGGTATATGTAAAACAGCAGAGTGTCCTCACTCACCCATCCATGAAAGATGCCTCCACCTTCCCTCAACCAACTATTGGAAGAGAGTTGTTATTACTAATGAAGACTTGTCCTCCATCATACTCATTATCAGAGCACCACTCCCTATGAGGAGTCATGTGGTATGATGCACCTAACTCAATCAACCAATAATCATCACCAATAATGTTAGTAGATACAAAAGAATCACTAGCATATTCATCAATGTTAGAGGATCTATCAGAGAAATCATCCTACTTCTTGGATTTTCACTCGTTTATGTGACCTCTCTTGCCAAAATTCCAACACTTAAAATTAGTCTTACTAGGAGAGTTAGACTTGTATTTCTTCTTAGACTTCTTATTTCCACCATCCTTTTCTTACCCCCTCTATCCTTAGACCTACCCCTTACAACAAAGGCATCACTTAAGTAATCATCTATGGACTTTCTCTTGATTTCTTCACCTACTAAAACCTCAATGAGGTTTATAGTTTGAGTGAAGAATAATTACCACTAATTGTTATAGTTATATTTTCCCATGAATCAAGTAAGGAACACAATAGAAAATGCATTTATCCTCTTCTTTCATCTCAACTCCTATTGATTCTAACTGATTCAAAATCAAATTGAAGGTGTTGATATGATCATTTACCAAATCTCCCCCTTTCATGTTTAAGGAATACAACTTCCTTTTTAAGAAAAGTTTGTTTACAAGACTATTGGACTAATATAGGGTTCTTATCTTCTTCCACAATAAATATACATAGGGCTCTTTTCATACAATCATCAACATAGAATCTAGAAGACATAGATGAATAGTTCTTCTAGCTTTCTTATCCAATCTATTCCAATCTGTATCAAACATACCTATAGGTTTTACCAAAGAAGATATCATTATCCATTGATTTCTTTTTAGTAGGGGGCTCTTCAACCTTCAACTTCTATAACTCAAAGTTCTAACCATTGAACTTCTCAATGTTTTAGACCTTAATGTGCTCGCCATGAATCTAACAATACACTTTCTCTATGTTTTCACATGATCCTTCAAAGGACCCCATTAAAACTAATTATATATTTACTACACCAAACCTACATGCCAAGGTTTCACAATTGTTGAGGGTTACACCACAGCACTATAAGGATATGACTCCAAATGATGTGGCCTTTTCCCAAACAACAAGTTCTAATACCAAATGTTGGGAATTAAATCTTTGTTATATTCAACTAATTAATTGGGTTATTAGAACACCTTAAGCTTATGCGATTAAATTTAGTTATGTTTGTTAATACAATTTAGTTAAGAAACAATTAAAGAAGCACATGAAGCAGCACACAAGTCACAAATACACATGAGACCTAAATTTATATGGGAAACCCTTAGGAGAAACAAATCACTAGCAAAAGAACAGTAACAATTGTATTCATAATACAATAAGTCTCTTTTGCAGAGTATTCCAATCTACAAACTATGGCATACAACTTCTCTATAGGTTTACCACACCTTTAGCAACCAGGTATCAACCAACATCAATCATCTAACCTTGTTTCATCCATACGAGTAGATATATATTTTCATCTTCATGGAATGTCAATCATCTAACTGTCTAATTGCCACATAGAACACAAATAGTGACACAACCAAATCTTAATTGTACCATGACATCGATATACCACATATTACATGAAACATGACTTTTCCGCATGGATAATCACTACACATAATAAGTTGTTACTGCTCAAACTTGGTCAAAGGTTGTTCCCCATCTTCACCTAAACTACATATATGTCTTCTTGCACTACAATGAAACACCATCCATGGATTGTAATAATAGAGACAAACACCTAACCACTTCTAGCTACTTGCGGTACCTATAAGTATCCCATAGAACAAGTCTACACCTATATATGTCACCTCATGTACTAATTTTTTTTGCAAGTTCACCTACACTATCATATACATGTACTTAAATAATTATGTGGTTAAGAGTTCTCAAAATGACTAGAAATTTGGAACCTAGCAACACTAGACTTAGACAAGTCTCCATGCTAAACCGCAACATTTGAAACTTATCACAACTTACCACAACTCATTGTGACTAACTTTATAGTTGTTTACCATTCTACAATCAAGCACTATTAGCATAAACATATACTAAGTTCACTTACTTCTCTCACTAGGAACTCTCTATTTATCATCAAATCGGAACTTATGTCCAAACCTACACCAACATGCGAAGCTTGTAGGTGTGGGACATGAATTACAAGGCAACCTCTATTAGAAGTCAGCTCTTCTTAATATCTTCAATAAGTTCCTTCAAGACAAAATTAGAGAGAAGGTACATAGAACTAAAGAAAATTAATATGATATTACTCTAATGTGAACAAATATAAACTATCAATTATGCAAGATTTTAACAATTGCAGACTATAGAATTTGCACAACAATGAATTAAGAAACTACTTTAAACATTTATGAGATAAGTAAAAGGCTACTAAGTAGAAAAAAAAAAGAGAAACAAAATGATCACAGATTCTTATATTTATTAGTTGGTATTGCATAGTCACAAATTCACAAAATACTAAAATAAGCCTCAATACATGAAGGCTACTATAATTAGTAAACATTTTTTAGAAAATAATAAGTTTGTAGAACTCTTATAGTATGATCATTCCTAATCTTTCCTCCTTTAGAATGACCATAGAACTCCTATTTATATCTTACGGGCCTAGAAAAGTTGAGACTATTTTGCTAGAATATTGAAGACAACTGTAGTTTATGAACCCTTGTCACATAATTATGCCAAAATTTTAAATTCAAAAAGGATGTCATTCTAAAAGTTTGGCATGTTCTATAGTATTTCAAAAGTGGTGCTCATTACTTTGAGCAAGAAATACAAAACACTAGTGTGGCTTCACTTGTAATAAATTTGATTTTTCCAAAAATTGCTTTAGTTGTTATATCCAAGACAATCTGTCAAAATTGAATGGTTTTTAAAGAGTCCAACTACTACATGTCTTTTTCATCCTTTCCACCAATGGTGCAATGTAATAAAATTGTTAGATTGAAAATTTCTAAAATGAGTGCAAATTTACCATGTATCCCACTATCCTACTATGACGTTTACTTTTATTTATGCGTCTTCGCATGGTGGGGGCTATTGAAATGCTTGCATGTTTCCTTTGATCCAATAATTTAACCTTTTGAAGTTGTTAGACTAACAACCCCAAAACAACATGCATACCATTGATATTTGAAATGATCAAATGATTATGAAGTTTGTTGGATACTTACTCATGTACTTGGATTTTTAGAGAGGAGGGGACCACTAATGTAACCATGTCTGCCAATAGCCAATGGTGCAACGAGAGCTTGTTTCCAGAATGACAACCTTTATAATATGTGTAATTCTACCATCTGGCATGCAAAGATTTATTTTATTATTTCCTTATTTGTGCTTTTGGAAGCAATAAAATTAAAGGGGGTAGCCCACCAATGTGATAGCTTGGTGATGTTCATCCAATGGTGCAACTCTTTGAAGTTGTTATATTGACAACTTCAAGACAATGCACTCATTGTTGATCTTTGAAATGATTGAATGGTTTAGAAATGGTTTTGTTGAATTACTTTTTGTTTCTTCGAAAAGCTACTCCAGAATAGTTGAACATGTGCACCTAAAATCAAAACTTCCTTGAAGGGAACTATTGAGCCACCAACATGATCAAAAGAAAAGATAGCTCTATTGACACCATTGTAATTATACAAAAAACATAACCCATGAAGAAGAAGCGAATATGCCACAATGAGCATGGAGAGAAAAGATCTACAATTCTGGTGACCTGCTGCAGGGTTCTTGCTTGCAAGAAAGAATTCAAATGCTATATCCTTGGCATAGAATCAAAAGAAGAACAAAACTTCAAAATTGTAGTATATAATAAAAGTAGGAAATCATACCTTTTCAAGCGTCGATTAGAGTGAAGTATACTATAACTATATTGGAATTTCCTTTCTTTTGAAGGCATCAAAGGCCTTGTCTAATTGATAGATGTCCCTATATGATATGTTCTTTAGGTCTTTAATTGTAGCTTGGAATTGGACTTCTAACTACACCAAAGGATGGATAATTGCCTTAATTTCTATAATGCTCAATGTTTATTTCCAACCCCCAAAAGATGTATGGTCTATTTGTTTGTTTGTGAGCAATGCTTTGAATTCTTCTTCACTCAATACCCTATCATCACTTCTGAATGGGGATGGAAGCCCCTATTATATGAGGAGACATGTCTCCTCGTTCCTTGCACAACTAGCTCCAAATTAGGACTTACGCTTTTGGGTGGCTTTATCTATGTTGAATAACTCATTTAATTTTGTGGCCATGGATCTTTTATTGTTGACCCCTACTACAATCATTTTTCATCAAGTAGGTCATATAGTTTCTCCACAAAATCTTGAGGTTGTGTGGTATTTGGAGAGAGGGAGGCTAGGACCTTCTAAATTTTTGTTTTAACATTCCCACCAAGAGATTGTGCAGAAGCTATGAATTTCAACATGGAACTAATTTTTATGGCCATTTGTGCAATCATGGCCCAATATGAGGAATACAACTCTTTAATCAATAGTTCAATGCTTAGTGACTACTTTACCATTTGCAATTCTACTTGTAACTACTAAATCAACTACTCTCTAGATGAAAGTGTGCTTTTGAGTGTTTCATTTGCTTCTTAATTTTGACATTATTTTAAATGTAGTTTAGTCATTTTGACTATCCTTGCCTATTCTATCTCTTCAACTTTCTAAATCTTTGGGCAATAGCCTTCCACGGTGAGATTTACTTTCTCAAGTTTTGTGTGCAAACTTGTAGACTTTTCCCTTTTTGTTTATAGTAGTCTTTATTCAATTTTTGTAGCTCTTGGTTTGGTACCTTTACCTGAGCTTTGAGTTGGTTCTATGTATTCCTTGTGTTGACCAATTTAGTCTCTCCCTTCCAACTTCATATTTATCGTGATGAAATTTGAGGTTACCAACTTCTACATTTTTTCCATCAATTCTACTTTATCCTCTAGCCAAGTCTGCATGAGATTCATCCCAATTGCATGAATAAAGTAGTCCTCTAGCCTCATTAATCCTTGTGGCTTATCCACTTTTAGAGTTATATGCAAAATCAATAGATTGTTGAGCCAAGTCAAATAGTGAGCGCATATAACTTTATCTTAGGGCTCTATCTTCATTGTGCTTCTAGCTCCCCATCTTTGCTTCATAGACTTGTTTGGCCATTACCATTTGTTGGTGTGAATTTCATGAGGAATGGATGAAACCTCCGATGAATGGGGAACCTAGGGGTTACCACATACAAAAATTCATCATTTGTTAAGCATGAGCTACTATTGTTCTAGAAGGTAAAGGGAAATGGATCATCATGGTTGATGGGGAGAACAAAGGTAAATTGAATATGGAATGCATAGATTGTTGTGGAGTTGGAATGAGGATTTGTGGAGATGATGGAAGGATAGATAGCTAGGATGTGTAGAGTGATGGATCCATTCCAAAAATTTATTCACCGATCATGGTAGACTAATGCGAGGATGCTTGTGTGAATAACGAGATGATAGTGATTTTGGGGCTTAGCCTTATTTGAGATGATGATGGCAACATTACATGGGGAATGGGATAAGTGAGTGAGGGTATAGGTGGTGAGTCTATGACCTAGGTGTTTGGAGTTAAAAAGGTAACAAGAATGAGGTACTAGTATAAAAGGATTTGTCTTAGCTGGTGTTGATGATGAGGATGTTGATTGTGCGAGAGATAATGATCAAACAAAAGGTAATGAAACGGGAAGCATAGTAGTAGAAAGAGTATGGGAAGGAGGGATAGGACTAATTACTTGTGCCACACAAGTGGTAGGAGGTAAATATCTTTATATTGTAGTATTGATGTTTCAGTATCTAATTCCTTAGAATTAGAGCTTTTTTGTACAATTAGTTTCATCCTCCTTTCTTTCATAAAGCCTAGTTGCTCTAATCCTGGGCTTGGAGGTACCTGTCTAATTCATACAATCTTCTTTGTTGCTATTGTTACTGTTGAATAAGGTGCTGCTTCTTCAATTACTTATGTTTTAGATGAATGAGGCTATCTGTCTTGTCTTTGAAATCTCTCAATTTCTCTTTGGAGAGTTCTTTGTGTTGTTTTGTGCACTTGGTAAATTTGCACCCCAAGGCTCCCAAATGTTGAAGTTAGTTGAGCCAAGTGGGCAAGGTCCAACAAAGATTGTCCTTGTAGAGTATTATGTGATTGTGGTCATGGATTTTGGATGGGTACTTGAGATGAGGGAACTTCCTCCATTGAACCACTATTGGCCTTAGTAAGTGGGTTTCTCTCTTCTTCTTCTTGTTCTTCTCATTTCTCCACCTAGGCTCCAAAAGTACTAGATGTTGCTTGTATTGTATTCTAAGGTAGGGGAATCATGCACATCACCCCAGAGCCTGTCCCAAGTTCCATCTATTATGATTTCGACATATGTATGCTCTATTTCCTTAACTTCCTATTTATACTTCTAGTAGGTTCTAATTTTCTCTTTGCTCCAATCCTGAGATTTGAGAGTCTTTTGGAGGCCATGCATCATGATATTTATAGGGTTGTAGGTGTAAAGAAGCATGCAAAAACTTCTCAATTTGAGACAGGCTTTGTGGGGAGTTTATAAATTTTCAAATAGAAATCTAGGAGAGCACCAATAGGATGCTTCTTAGCTTAAATGTTTGGTTGACTCTCGTGGATGAACTTCTCTTTAGACTTGATATTTTTAATCCAACTAGACATTAAAAAATTTGTATTATATATCCAATAGTCATCTATAAACTCAAGTCCTAGGTCTACTAAGTTTAGTGTTGGGAATCATTATTTGCCCCTTTTGTTGACTAAAATTCCCTTGAAAGAAAAGGGGAGAAGATAGAATGCCTTCTTCTTCCTTCCCATGCCATACTCATAATCAATGGTGTTGAGTTGACAAATAAACTCAATCACCAAGATCCAATTGGTGATGTATTTGGAAAGTTATAAGACTTCCTCTTTGAATCCATGGAGCTAGATCATTGTGTAATATTTCTCAAAGTACCAATCATAGGGTAGCGTGTTGTTTGTCAACAACCCTCATTATCACTTACTCAACTGAGTGATTTCATCATAATTCAAATCAAAGAGTATATAGTGGTGATGGAACTTTTCATGAACTCATAGTAATCTATTTGGGAGGGCACATGGGTCCATGCAAACATTGGGATAATCTTTGGAGTAAAAGATTCACTTATGATATTCAATTGCATGAATGCTTGGAAAAAAAAGGTGTTATGATACATTAGCAGGTGTACTAGAAAACAAGAGTATCTAAATACCTAGTGTGTGTTGAAGAGGCTTAATTGATAGTGCACGGTGTCTACTATGACCTTTGTGAAGTCATACAAGAAGACCTAGTCCTATGTGTGGTCTTCATCTTGTGGAGGGATCCTAGTTGAAATTCTTGCACCATCTTATCATCATCCATGCCAAAAATAAAAGTTAGTTGTATGCTAGTAAATGTAAATCTAAGCAAATAGACAATGCAAGCATAACCTATTTAATCTACATCTAAATGCAACCTCAATATTAAGCTAAGGGATAGTAAAATTTGATGAAAACAAAAGAGCTCTCACCAACACCAACCCTTGTTGCACTTAAGTGGTTTTGTTCAAATGATTTTTGTTGTTGAGAGGATGTATGTTAGGTGCTCAGAATATTGGCATAACATTGCATTCAAAGAGTTGATGATAATGACTTCGGTGAGGGTCAATTTATAGATTTCCTTGGAGAACGATCAATGGTTAGGATTGATTTGAGAGATCAATGGATGAGGATGCTTGAGAGAATTGGATGCATGAGAGGCCTCCAAGTAGCACCTTGTGATTGGTGCACAAGAAGAGGCCCCATGATCCAAGGGATTTGAAGGGCTAAGATTTTCTTGGAGAAAATGAAGGGTTGAGATCCAAACAAATCCTTTTTTAGAGCCATGTGCAAGATTGCCTTGAATAATCAAAATTTAGTTTGTGCAAATGATTATTTAGTCAAATATTTATTCTAGTCAATTAATGGTTAAGAGGAAGAAAATAAGAATTAAATAAATAGGATGTGTTTATTTCATTTTTGGAATGGGAATGGTGAACTCAATTAAATAAATGTTGGATTTATTTAATTAAGGTTGGACTATAGAGAAGAGATGAAATGATTGATTAATTAAATAAATTGTTCTTATTTATTTGATTAATGCTTGGAAGAAATGTCGATTTATTAATTAAATATTTTTTATTATTTAATTAATGTTGGTAGAAAAATTAGAATAATTAATTAAATAAATGGAATTTATTTAATTAATTTTATAAGAATGATGGAGGGATAAGACTGGTAATGAAAGAAATGGTGTGAGTCAATTTCTAGTGTCTACATTGTACCCTTCTTTGAAATGGAATTTAAATAACATCATTTCAAAGAAAAATAAAATATAGCACTTTTTGAAGAGGAAAGGGTGACAGGATGCCCCAACCAATTGGAAAAAATGATGTTAGTAGAATGGAAGGATGATGCCCCTACAAGAGCTTAGATGGGAAAAAAGAGCATAGCTAAACTCTTAAAAGGAGAAACATGTAGAAAAATGTCATAGAGGGGGGAAAATGAGGAGCAGCGGAAGAAAAAAGGGTGAAAAAGGTTTTAAAAAAATGAAGAAATATGATGAAAAGAGGTGAAATTTTTTATTAGGGGGGAAATGGGGGTTGGGGGTGAAAACTATTCATTTTCTCCTTCAACCCTTAGAGTATTTAGAGTAGAGTGGAGCAAGGAGTTGAGAAGAGATGAAGAATGTGTTAGTGGAGCGACATTAGGCAGAGTGCATGAGGTACTACAGGTGAGCACTAAGGACAGAGAACTTGGTATGTATAAAAATTTGAATCTTTGGTGCATTTACTGCTAGGTTAGTGGGTGAAGAGATATGTTGAGGATGTGCATTCTAAACAATAAATGTCATCACTTAGCATGTACATGATTCTTGGCCAAGCACAGGATGGTTTGGCGTATGCAGAGCTATGCGACACATGCATCGGGAAAGCAACATGAGCATTGGGAAATGGCACATGGAAAAAATTCTATTCATTTGCATGATCTAGTGCATTTGATATGGATTATCTCATGGGTGGCATGATGCAACACATGCATTTCAAATTGGTGCATGTGTTATAAAGTGGCGTATGTGTTGACAGAATAGAACATGTGCTTAGGATAGTAGGATTGGTAAATTCTGACATGGTTTTGACTATATGCAGGAACAATTGTTGCCCCTAGTTTCTCGAAAGAGGTAGTCACGCATGCTATGACTGATAAAGCATTGGAAGGAGTACCACTAGGGGTGTCTAGAGTAGGTCATCTTGTGGTATGTGGCTCATATGTCTGTGATCAAGGCACACATTGTGATGTTGAAGGACTTAGTAGAGTGGTGGAGGAGCGAGACTAGCACATTCCACCTACCAACATGAGAGATTACATTGACACTAGGGGATGTATGGAGGATCCTTCATATTCCCATTTGGCGGAGGAGGATGTACTATAGGTCATGAGATCAAGATGAGGCATTGTTTCAACTATTTGGGAGGTTAGATTTGCCTCGATAGGGACTATCGTTGGATATAACTGCTTATGAGGGGTTGTGGAGGAGCTGTCAGTCTTGTCAAGATACCACTAACATTGGCCACCAATACTGGTTGCAGAGGAGGGGGTGGGTGCCTAGGGCACCACCACTGGCTAGAGGAGGGGATGGATAGAAGGTACCACAAAAAGGTTCATAACTAGGATTGCAACAAAGGGGATGGAAAGGGTTAGGACGAGTAGCAGGACGAGTAGCACAAGGAGGCTATGGATGTAGATTTATTAGAGATACAAGAGGAGTAGGGATAGGGGTAGGAGGAGGTATATGACCTCCAGGTCCAATTGGCCACAACTTTGTCAGAGAGAGATGCGCTCTAGGTGGAGTGAGATAAACAAGTAGAGTGAGACACTCTATAGGCAAAGAGGGATAGCCTGGCTACTGATAGGGACAAGGTTATAGTAGAGTGAGATAGCCTATAGTTGGCTCAGGATGGATGACAAGTGTAGCTATAGAGGGCGCAGACAGAGGTTTATATATTGAGGAAGGAGTGAGATCGAGCTCACGCAATACTAGGTCGATAGGGGCTAGACTAGGTTGTCTCAAATCTTGGTCGAGCTACTCAAGAGGTGACATGAGAAGGGCAAGAGGTGATGTATTATAGGTCTCTATATGATCGAGTCATGCCACAAAATCAATAAGAGTCTTCATATATAGAGTATGCAACATCTAGGGCAAGAATGCCAACTAGGTTAGGTAGGTTTGGGATCAATAGCTATGTCACCACCTCCATTGCCACCTAGATGGGCAAGATTTCCATTAGGATCTCATGGTGATAGTGCTAGCCATGCATAGTTGGGCCATGGCTCTATTTTGATGTATTTTGATTATCATGTACATTTTGATGTGTAGATACATTTTTTGATTGTACATATATATGATTATGCTCTATAGAGCTCTAATGTACTCTAGACTAATGGTTGTTTGATGATATGATATGAGATGAGATAGTTATTCCATGATATTTTTGCATTTATACTTTTATGGTTATGCATGTGATGGATAGGTATATGATGTTGTTCTATTTATGCTATGTGATGATTATGAATGTTCATGTGATGATTTGTGATCTTATGATGTACATGAGCTTTTGATATTATTTACATGATGTGATGTAATGACATGATATGATGATATTATAGATGCATATGTGATGTGTTATGTATTAAGGATTTATAAGGGGATGGATTTGATGATGTATGATGCACATGGTTAGTTAATTTAGTTGATGCTATGATATGATAATGGTTAACGTGATTTATTTTGGTGTATACATATGTGATGAAAAGGATTACAAGATGTAGATACTTATGATGTGGATATGGTGGATGTATGTATGATGTGCATAGACTAAATGAGTAGATTAGATGATTATAGATGATGGTTATGATTTTAAGTATATATGTGATAATGGATAGATGATTATATGTTTGTGTATGGATGTAAATGTAAATGCTATGATGGATATATGTGTGATGTAAATATTTGTGTTCATGGGATAACCATTTAGAAGAAAATAATGATAATGATTGGTAATTAGCTAGCTAACTAATTAGATAACTAGTTAACTAGCTAATCATTTGCACAATATAAACCATGATTAAAGGACAAGTTGGTAAAAAGGATAATAATGGATACAAAATCGATAAGTAACATGGATGATATGATGAGTGGTTTAGATTGTGCATACATATATATTATGATGACATGTGGTGAGCACTTATTTTGATATAGCATGAGATGTTATACACCAAGATATAGAGACAAAGGTGATTATGTATCCCATGCATATGACTGAATCATAAGAAAATAATAAATAAAAGGACGCCCCAACACATCACTAGGAGTTTGATGACTGTAGTGAGAATTGTGATGGGACAACCAACAAACTTGACACACAAAAATAATAGACTCATGACCTGGTGTATCCCAATCAAGACACACCATGATATAAGGATTGTGGTGACCTTGAGGAGGTATATTGCAGGTCAAAAAGAAACAAAGTAGAAAGTCAACAGTTAATTGACATACATGAGTATACCTCTTGCCAAAGTGTTAAAAAGTATCAGAATGATGATGATTCCTCATGTGGGGAATGATGTATCTTGTGAAGGAAAATGGTGGAACACAAATGTCATGATGGCAAGCAGTTAATAGGGGTATGTTAATGAGGTTGAATAAAGATCATTGTTTTGGTGTTAATGTTCAATGTTTCAATTGTCAAATCTGTAGGTGTAAGGCGCATGATGCCAACGTACTTAGAAGTGCATGAAGCTTAGGATCAGGAAATGGACAAGTTTACATAAATGCTTCAAATGCCAAAATCCTTTTCCAAAGTTGCAATTCACTACTCCTAATGTATGACAAGGTCAACTATATGGAACGAGGGGGAGATGGATGACATGGGAGATTAAGACATGAGATGGGATGGGATGGTATAAAGAGGACCTAAACGACAACAAAGTCCAATGATACACATGGCATCTACAAGCATGTTTCCACCATGGTACTTGTCCAAGGCGCCACAAGAAGTGGTTTTTACTAGAGGATAATTTTTCTCTTTACTTTTTTTTATTTTTTAATTTTTTTGTATTTTTTGATTAGGATACTCTATAGCTTAGGTGTGGAAGTGCTTAAGGTGGATGATTTTCATGGATTTTTCAAGTTCCTGACCATTTGGCGTGGCTAGTTGGTATGTACATGATCCATATTTGGTGATAATGATGTAGGGACATAGCCAATTAGGCTCAAATTTTCTTTTTTTTGTAGTCATGTGTAGTGTTCTTTTAATTTTCTTTCAATACAAGATCACCAAGCTCAAATTCTTGAGCTCTTATCTTCTTATTGTAGCTACAATAGAGATGATTTGATAAGCTACTAGGTGGTTCAAGGCATTAAAGAGCCACTCATTACATAGCTCTAGCTCATGTAGTTATGCAACATGGTACTCATCATCAATAAGGTCATGCAAAGACATGCACAATGATGGTGGTTCAATCTTGATTAGAAATATAGATGTGGAGCCAAAGACTAGGGAATACGAGGTAACACTAGTGGGTGTGCATATAATAGTGCAGTGATCCCATGGGGTAGGATTGAGATGGAGGTGCCAATCACGACCAACATCATTGATAGTTATTTTGAGGATTTTGAGCAGGGTTTTATTAGGTACCTCTACTTGACCATTACCTTGGGAGTAATATGGAGTGGACCAACAATGTTGGATGTGGAAGCACTCACATAGGGTGTAGACTCCATGGTTCTTGAAGGACTTACCATTATCTATGATAATGGAAGACTTCAAGCTCTATTTTTCTATATAAAACAAAACGTGTACACATTTGCAAAAATGTGATATGCATTCACAATAGATGTAAGATGATAATAAATAAGATTCGTCAAGAAACAATTGGGCATACTATATGTGTCATTTATCATTTGGCTAAAAAAATGTGGAGACCAAAGTTCCATAGTCCATGCTTCTTGATATCGTATTTAAAGTAGTTGTTAAAATACCCTATGATAAGGAAATAAAATAATTTCTTGCTAATGATAAGAAAGGAACATTAAATGTAGGAGTTGTTCTCATTTTACCTAAAGGTTTTGAATCAACTCCTTTAGAGTGTATGTATCCTGAGATTATGGAAAAGATAGGTGATCTTTATTTTTAGAGCTATCATCCCAATCAAAAAAATTTATAATATTAGGTCTTGTTCCTGGTAAAAAATATAGTGAAATTGTCTTTCCCACTGTTTCACCAAATCTCACTACTAATAAAGTAGCTCACTTCTTGAAATATCCCATATATGTGGGTGGTAATAGAGGAAGAGGACAAATTTATCTTGATTGGAGCAAAAGCAACAATATAGTCTATAACACTTTAGCAGTGTGTTATATCCTACTTTGGGAAATTCCAACCCTTAGGGTTGGATTTGCCTTGGACATCCAACCCAAAGGGTTAGAACTGCATATCACATACCCAAATACTTGTTTTGTAGAAAACATATTGATGCAGTCATAGTAGGAGGGTCCAAAGAAAAATTGTCCAACTGTGCATCCAAACACAAACACACCACAAGTTCACATTACAAAAGCAATCAATTATATTACAATTCACTTTTGTATAGGCTTGTATGATTATTCCCATGATTGCAACCATAAAGTCTACAACAATGGCCCCTCTTACATGCCATGCCACAGTTGTTTGATTACAACAAGATTACACAATGGATAGTTGCCACTATGGGATTCTATAGTCATGTGCCTCTAACTATGGTAACACCACTTCTAGACTTGCCACAAGCAACCACATAATGATTTTCAATACAATATAACCTCAAAATTTTACTGCAAACGTGCCACATGGGCTACATAATGATTCAAGTACATGTACATTTAATTCTCACCATTAGCCAACATTCCTACATACCACATTCAATCTTGTAGATTGCACCCCACATCATACTCCTTGTTACCTCACTCTACCTCTTAGACCTCACTCCTTCATTGTTGAACTTACCTTATATGCCTTTACTCCATCCTAGTCTAGTTTGCTTGCTTTCAATCGATGTTAAGTCCCACTATATATATCATCCTCAAGCTCCTCACATGATCTACGTCAGCCTCTAGATGGTGCAAAGCTTGAAACCACATGAAACATGTCATTGAATAAAAATTAAAAAAAACTTACAAATTATAAAAGTCAAGTGGTGGGGAATCTCCATGTAATACACCACATACATTCACAAATGTTATTACACACTTCCCAAATATTCACCTTTGGCATAAACCCAAAATAAGCCTTATGCAAATAGAAACAGTTCTAACTGAACACACTATCAACTTATAGACACTTCACAAACCAAATTACCAACCTCTTCTTATCTAATCAACCTCAAATTCCAAAAGAAGATAAACAAACCACAAACAAAACTACCACCAAAACCATAGAAGTTAATTTTTAGTGCGGTGAAATGCACTTTCTTTACCATAGACTGCTAACCACAAACTTGTACACACACAAACTACTAGACTAAAACATAAATTTCACTTTCTTAGACATGATACCACATTTCCTTGAAGCTTGGGGATGTACCTATATTAGACTCCTAACGTAAATAAAAAATAAGTCCCTCATTTTTTAGGATAGTTTGCCCCTACCTAGAGATTCTACTTTGTTGCTTATTCAACTTGCTCCTTGCACCTCCTTAGGTATGCCTCAAGCTATCTACCCTAAGTACTACTTTCACCCATGTTATTTGTCACTCTATTCCACCAACCATCCTCTGCCTTATCGGTCTTTGGCATGTATTCAATCACAACCCACTTGCCCTTTTCACCAACTAGTCCCTCACATCAACCAGCGTCTTTTTTTGCTACCGCATGCCCTTCTATTATGCTTTCCTTTGTCACATGTTCCTCAGTACAACTCCTCATCATCTTTTTCATCTATCTAGTCCTCTAGATAGTGTCCTTTTGGTGACCCCCGTTATCACAGTGTCTACTCTGTGCTACTTCTTTTGCATTTACAGTGTTTCCACACATTATAGCAATATCACACACCTTAGGAATCAATATGTATCGTCCCTCCCTAATGCACACTCTAGTGTTATTGTAAAACTATTCTTTGCTTACCCTTAGCAACATCATCTTATGTTTTTTTTTATCCTTCCATATCATGTATGTGTTAGCTCTCCCATCATACACCATTTCCTTGTCAAATTTCCATGGCCTTCCCAATAGAAGATGACACACATCCATTGGTGCAATGTCACATAGCACCTCATCATGATACGCCACTATGTTGAATCTCACCCATCACTGTTCTTCTACCATAATTTGGTCTCCTTGCTACAACCAGCCTATCTAGTATGGGCATAAATGTTTCATCCTTTGCATCTACAACTTATCAACCATTTCCATAGACACTAAATTATCGCTCATGACACTATCCACCACATCACAACATTTACCTCTTGTCTTACATCTGATCTTGAATAAACTCTTTCTTTGTGCCAACTTGTCCCCCCTGTTGGTTCCCAAAAATGCAGGTTGCTAACCCTAAGAGGATGCCAGACTCTATGTTTGGATTTGCAACGTTTTTGGACCAATTGACAGAGCTATTAGCTCCCTACACTTCAGGTCCTGCAAACCTAGGCGGGTGTACCTTTGTAACTAAAGAAGAATGAAAACTACATGACTTGATTGGATTAATAGATCTATCACAATGGCATAAAATATAATAGATGCAGTCTAAAAATTATCCTATTCCTAATGTACTGACTTGAAATAGAAATGTTTTGAATATGAGTTTGGATAGTAATGACTAGTGCCTACTTCTATTGGGCTATGGAGTCGATAAATGGATGAAGATTTAATGGAAACAGATGTATGAGGTAAGTTGATCTACTTCACAGTTTAACTCAAACTTGTAAGGCACATGGGATGTTTACACCTTATGCAAACGTGCAAGAATGTCAGTTATAATGCTCTTCTTATACTATCCCAATGATATTCCCCGTATTACTGTGAACAACTGAGAGGATGTTTAATTCTAGTGAGAAGAAAATTTAGACCAGACTTGTTTTGTAGAAAGGATTTACCTCTTGGCAGAGACCTTATGACAATTCTGATCAACTTCTTTATAGAAACCAATCAATTTGAACACACTGAATCAGCAAATGTGACCAGATAAATCAACAATATTCTTGATACGATAATTTAAATAATACAGAAAAACCATTGTGGAGACAACATTACAACATTTAAGATTTAATATTAACATTACAGCTGAACACTGAAAATAGATAACTGAATTGAAGCATTCTGTTCCATTAAATAAAAAAAATTGTGTATATAACAGTTCTGATGAGGCGAATGGGTGGAGTGGAATTAAATAATTTCCTACTGCTACCCTAAACCTACTGCCCTTTTCTATCTACTGATGTCCCTTTAATCTCTCCTTTTTATCTGGCATATATAGTTTGAGATTTTAGGGTTACAACCCTTTATTTCTTCCGTTACAACTTTTTATTTTAATTTTGTTTCCCACTTTGCAAATATTTATTTTAACTTCCTTTTGCCTTGAGATCTCGTGAAAATAATTCTTCAAGTAATTATTGTTATTTCCTTTAATATATATTTTCACTCAGTTGGTAAGAAATAATTACTCGCTTGTGAGTTGCTCGGTGAAAACATTTTCTCGCCTTTGTATATACTTCCTCAAAAAATATTTTTTAGGTAAAATAATTACCCATCGGGTGAATTCCTTGAAAAATATTTTGCCTCCATCTTTATAACCCCTTTGGCAAAATATTCAGGGGAAAAATATTCATTTTGTATCTAAAGATGATCTTGTAAAATCTTCAATATATCTTCTCATGAATATATTTACCCATAAATATGTTTATGCTACATATTTGTATAATATTTCACACCTTTCAATTACATTTGTTCATCTTTTATTTCCAGAACGCAATTATATCATTTTCCTATCTTCGGTGAAAGTAGCTATGTTTCTCCCGGAAAAAGGTACCTATCGGCAAGACATATGATCTCGGTGTGATTTAAAAATCTCACTCCGATTAGTTTGGTTTTGCCGATGACATTTTTACTATTGGATATTAGGGTTTACTTCATCGGCAAGTCGGGAGGACTCAAACATTGCTCATCGATAAACTATGTCTTGCCGATATTGTGTTTATCTTGCGTGGTTTTTTACTTCTGTTTGGTGTTTCTTTGTACTTCTTCGTGCTCAGTTTTTTTTTAGCTCATGCTTCGGCCCTCCTCACGGATTTCACCTTCGCTCCTGTGCTTGTATTCTAGCCATCTCTTTTGTTATTATCTCATTACTTATTTATATAATACTTGGGCCCACAACATCGATGTGACACATAAAATCAGTATGATTTACAATTTTTGCTCTGATTCATTTTCTTTTGCTGATGTATTTTTTGGGGTTTCTTGCTCAAATTTTCAACTGTGTATTTACCGGCGAGAATGCAGGGAGGATTCTGGCAATGATCTGGCTTTACACCCATAATCGTAGTATTCTGTGAGATCACAAATAGCTTATGCGCTTTGCTTAGATTTTCACATTCTACAGGCATGTCCATCGGAGTATTTCAACTATAATATATGTCAAAAATTCTCATTTCACTTAATAATGTTATCTGAGGATAAAGAGTGTTCTTCATGCCCTCACCATTTTAATATTCAACCATTTACATCCCTTCCAGCAACAATTGTATCAGATGGATGAAAAGCTTGTGTAGAACACATTTGTATATGATGCAGCCGGATCTTCTTCACCTCTTTTTCTTTTGTAATTTCTTCATCTGGAGTCTTCACAATATGAATTACCCTTCTATCTGCTACTCCAATATATTTTTATCGGTGGGACATAACTGTATCGGGAGCTTTAAAATATCTCCTATCGATATGCCGTCTCCTGCCGATGAAACCTCCATCTCTGTGAGGGATAACAATTTTTATTAATGCAAAATATAGAACATTAGCCTTCAGTCCTTTAAAATTTAATTATTTCCCTTCATGTGATGAATAATATTAATCTCTTGTGGTCACGCTCACTCAATCTTCGAAGTAGAAACATTTCACTCGTTAGGGTAACATTATGACATATTAAAATAATACCCTTGTTAGGGTTTGCCTTCATTCCACATGTATTTTGATTATTTATTTAATTAATTGTATCCTTTCTCTTTGATGGCAATCTTCACGTATTCACTCTTTGCTGGAATTATTTCATCTTTAATAAAATGTCATCAGGGTGAAATAACCTTCACTCTATAATCCTTGGTTTCACATCTCGATAAAAATATGTTATAATTTCATTGTCAAGAGGTGAAAAAATATTTACCTCTCCTTGTTTTAATTAGAGGATACTAGATATACTTTCGCTTGAAAATAAAGTATTTCATAATACTTTATTTTAATCTTTGTGTTGAATTTTTGGATTCTATTTTCCATTGTGTATTTTTACCTTTACTTGGCAAATATTTGATTTGGGTAAAAACAATTACCACCCACTTGTTTCACTCGTTGCCTTATGCATTTTCACATAAAAATTTATTTAGGTAAAATAATTACCTATTTGATTAACTTCTCTACAAGAGTATTTTTCTTCTGAGTAGAAAATATTTTGAATAAATTCTCACCTTATAACTCCTTCCATGAAAATAGGATATTTATTTGCACCTTTTGTAAATATTTATTCTCCTTTGAATAAACATTTCATCTCACGGGACTCCATCGGCAAGACTTGTTAGATCGGTGTGACTTGAGATTTTCACTCCGATGGTATATCTCTTGCCGATGAGTTTTCCATCGGTGAGACCTATATGATGTCTTGCTGATGAAATTTTTTTTATAGCTTTTGTTCATCAGTGAGACTTTTGCTGAAACTGTGTCCATTGTAGCAAATTGTTATATCACGAAAAAGGATAAAAAGTATTCCCAGTTCTTTTAATTCCATTTCACACACCTTGCATGGTGATCAAAATAGGCCAACTAGCCTTCGGAATTAGCCTGAAAAACTAATAAAAACTTTTCCCGGAGCCACAAAAATACACCAACATGTTGAATTGTGATAGGGGAGTATGGTTGTCAGACGGATTGGCATGAAGTTATTGGGATTAAAAGCTGCTCGCAATCAAAGTAGCTCACTCAGCGTGTTTTGCACCTGTTTTAAACTCAACTGAAACCTATTATTTTGCCTCTTTGGAAAAATATCAAATCTGATATTGAGAAGCTGCCGTCCTGGGGATTAGTTCATTTAGGCCACATGAACATGTGTGCAAAAGGATTTTTCATTATTCCTCTTCCTTCATAAGACATCAGATGTCAAAGTTGACCTTTCTGAAGCTGCCTGGGAATGCAGTCACAGAACTGTGTAAAATCCATTTGGATTCGATTTTGAAAAAATATCAAATGAAGTGCCAGGACCTTGAGAATTGGCATGTAGGCACATTAAGATGGGAAGAATTTGAGACATCAATTGGTTTTTTATGAACACGACCCGATTGCTAGATATTACCTTCCAAATTAACCTCCTTGAAAACTGCCCCTTCAAAACCTGATTCGAGCTCACCAACTTGCAATTTTAAAAACCCATTAAATCTCTTCCTGGGAAGTTGTAACTGGAAAGTTGAGTTTATTTAGGCTTGATGAGTGCTTGTGTAAGAGGGTTCTTCACCATCCATCTTCTGTTATGAAATGGTAAGGGCCAAAGTTGAGCTCTCCGCAACTTTCTGGAAATGCATATGGCAACTGAACTTTTTACATTTGCTTTTGATTTTGAAAAAATAGCAAACGAGATGTTGGGGTCCCAAAAACTGGCATGAAAGTACATTATCATGAGAAAAATATGGAACACTAATTAGTTTGTCAGGATCATCATTTAGTTGCTAGATATCAGCCTCCAAAGTTGGCCTCTCGGGCTGATTTCACATTGTGCAAGTAACAAACCTTATCAAAACCCTCCAACTTGGTTCTTCAAAACCTAGTCAAAATTGATCGTATGACGCTGAAATCAGGTGTGCTCACTTACATATGGCAGACAAACATGTTTGTGAAATAATTTTGTACGAAGACGAACTGGCTCCGAATTATAATGCTTCAAAGTAGGTCATTTGAGCATATTGTGCAGGTGTATCTATGAGTGTTGAAATTGAATTTTTCATATGGGAACCTAAAATCTTGCAAAAATTGGTATGAAATTTTTAGGTCCCAACACCCCCTATCACACCTCAAAGCTCTCCATGAAACCAGTGAGTCCCCACACTCGAGGTCCCTCTCTAAAGTAGATAACCTCTCATCACCGAATATAGCTCTTGCATTGTCCTCATCCCTCTTGCCTCAGCACTCGAATGCTTAGTGTCCTTCCTCTCCACATCTAAAATAGGTTCTCCTGAAGAATTTCTACCTTTTCCTCTCATACCCCCTCTACCCTACTGAGAATACCCTCCACGCTCTTCTTGAGCCTCTTTGTGGCAAGCATCCTCTACTCTTTCATCTTTGTGGTAACTTCCACTACCATCTTTACCTTTGCGATAGATGCTACAATCATCTTCCCTATTGTCATGATAGTTCATATCTTCTTTCTCTCCGTGATGGGAACTTCAACCTTCTCTTTTGATGCGGTACTGGTTGCCTCTCCCTTGATCTCTTGGGGTTGCTCCCTTATCACCGCATCTCATCTTGCTACTATGGTTCTTCTCTTCTCTTCCTCTCTGGTGGTCCTTTTCTTCTTGCTTTTGATTTATTTTCTTTTAATGTGACGAGAGTCAATTGGTAGGCTTCCTCTACTATCTAGATATTCCACATACCCAACTCCTCTTGGATGGATTCCCTCAATCCATTGATGTATTTGCCACTTTCTTGACCCCTTCCTCATGATACCCTGACCTAATTGTTAGGTTGTAGTATTCATCGATGTATTCCTTCATAGTCATCTCTCCTTGTCACAAATTGTGCAACTCCTTAAACAATTCCAATTGGTAATTAGCCAAAATAAATTTGGACTTAATCTTCTCCACCATTTGGTCCCACTTAGCAATGCTAGGCTTCCCCTTTCTATTTCTTTCCAACTAGACTTCCATCCACCACATCACTACATGACCTTTTATCTTGGTCTTCACAAATTTCACCCTATCAAGGTTTGCAATGTCCTCATACTAAAAATGTTCCTCTAAATCAGTGATCCAGGCTATCAACTCCTCAGGATCTAAATTCCCAAAAATAGTTCAAAATGTCCACTCCAGTCCTCTTACCAATGTCAGTTATGACCATCAGCATCCTCTCTTCCTTGTCCTATAGATCAACCTCAAAGACTGTCCTATAGATCAAGTCCCACATCGGCAAGACTTTCCATTGTTGCACTCTTTGCATGGTGAGTATAAGGTGCACTTAGCTCATGCATTAGGTGACTACAATACCTGAGTGACAAACAATTTTTGGAATGCCCAATGGGACTACATCCCATTTTGGTTAGGATTCTAGTGAAAATCTTACCCTTCTACTTTTTGAAGCATTGCCCTTTTCACCTGGCGACTCTATTTAAGTAAAGAATCCAATGGCTTATGAATACAGGACCCATTCCCAAGCCTATCTCAAAAGCATGTCCCCAAGTCTCAATTCAACTGAGAAAGGGACCACATCCTTAACTTACACAACTTACACCACAACCACAGCCATAAGATGCACTTGTTAATCTCAACCTATTGCACCTATACTATGGTTTTTGATGCAAAAATCATGGTATTTGTTATGTTAGGGCATTTTTCATTCACCTAGCAACTTTGTGTTGTCAAACCTAGAAATTTTATGTATTGCTACCTTCATTTTTTATGTTTTGCAAACCTATGTGTTAAAAAAATGATTGGTTTTCATATGCATATCTCCTATTGCTATAGCCACATACAACAACCAAATGCACAATATCAATGTCCCTATGTGTGATACCATGTTTGTCAAATGGAGCATCTGATTGTATCTTGCTCATGGGCATTTTGTAGCAAATGTAACAAATGGCATTCGGAAGAAGAATGTGGCATTAAAAAATCTAAAGCAACAACATGCATTAAAAAGGCTTAGTCTCAAATGCTTGTAGAAATGCAAAATTTGAGTGAAAGAATGAATGAAATAAGAAAAAATCAAAAAAAAAGAAGCCAACCTTGTGAAGAACCGAGAGCTAAGAGATGCTTTGGACTTGAAGAATGAGTTCATGCTTGCTAAGGGAGATGCCTTGGGGCAAACTAATGTGGTTATGCTTATCAAAATACATAGGTTAAATCATGCCATGGATGAGACAGAGATGAAGCAAGCATGAGGCATGTCTCTAGCAATAGAGACATGAAGAAGATATGTAAAAGATGTTGCTCTATGTTCAAAAGTTGCATTCTCAATCATCTGCACCTCATGTAGAAAGATTTTCCACTAGTCATTCAATGATTTCTCAACCAAATGTGTATGAAGAGGAACCTACTTGTAAAAAGGATATCTCTAGTGATCTAGTGACTACATCATTTATTGATGTTGGAGATGCTTCCCCTTCCTCATATGTAGCAAACAATAATGGTGGTTTCCAACCTCCTTCCTAGGAGTTTCTCTAGCTTGACATCTTTGAATAGGCATTTGCAAATGTCATTGTTGAAGAAGAGACATACACCTCTTTGGATCCATTCTTGTAATTGAAGCACTCTCCTTAAATTTTGGTGACAACATTAGTTCCGTCTTCCCACTTGGGAGATTTCCTATAGTATTAGGGACCCACATGCATTTCAAGCCATTTCTGGTTGATTCCCCTGCTTTCTCATTTTAGTGGAAGCATAAGGAGACCACATCCTAGAATCCAACCATCAAAGTGCCTACATGCTCAAGGATGATGAAGCTCAACCCATAGTATTCAAACAACAATTCAAATCCAAGCAGTTGACATAGGTAGAGCATAGATTAGCAAATAAGTTCAAGTACTTGTTGATCTTCTTTGTGTGTAGCCTATGATTATTTATGGGACCTTCCAAGCTTATTTTCTCCACTGAGAAGAAGAGGTAGCTACTTTTCCCTTCCTATTAACAATTTTGTTTAGAGTATTGGTAGCTATCTTTTTCCCTTTTTTTCTAAATAAGATGCCCTACCAATCCTAGTGTTTTGGAGGTCCTACATTGAACTCTCTCCCATGTTCTAAGTTGCATAAGCTAGCTTATGGAACATCTTCACCCCTAAGTTAACAACCGATCCAAGAAATCTCAATATAGGCCCTACCTTGCATCTCCACCAATCTTCATTCCCTTCATGTTAATTCTCCTAATTGTGTAATTGTCTAGTTTCTATTATGTTATGGGCGACCTGTAAAAGGCCCAACTATCAAGCAATTTGCAAATCACACAAATACTCTTTCAGTTTTGGTGGAACAATAAGGGCTAGCGAGCACCATTTGTCCAATCCTCAAAACAATGTAAAGATCTCCAAGGTATAGAAGGTGAAAACTATTAAACACCCCACCAACTCTAAAGTCAATGGGCAATTAAGTCATATACATTGGATGGGCTTAACTTATAATATTCTATGCAATTGACCTAATATGCCCAATTGCTTAGAACTTCAGGGAAACTTGTCTGTAGTGATCCGTTACCGGTTATGCAGGGACATGTTTGCTTTGCAAGCGGTCAACTTAGCTGGTCACTTTCCACTCCTTGCAACCTGTAATGGTGTACATCAACACATCAAGCCTCCAAAGTGGATCTCAAGTGATGGCATTGATGAGGTGTCAACTTCCTATTTGAGCTTGGTTGTAATTAGTCCAAGGTTTATGACATGGTGGCTAGATATGATGGGCCCTGTGTATATTTGTTGAAGAGTTTAATTGTTTTTCAAAGGCCTCTTTGCATGAAGAAGGAAGGCAACATGCTCAGTTCCTATTAACCGAATTGACTTCTACAAAATGGATTAAAGCAATAAGGGATGAATGTCATAGTAAATAGCCCGAGGAAGAAAATATTAGGCATATTAACAGCAACTAATCCAAGAAGCCGCTCCAATACTCACAAGATACCACCAATTCCAATCTTATGGTCTGGTATAATGAACAATCATTTGCTATGATCTTCTGTAACATAAAACCACTTCCGATGGTCTGCAGACCAACAAGATCAATATTGTACATCACCAGATATCACACTGACAATTCCAATGTCACAAAGCATTCTGAGAAGTTTGAGCATAGTGCACCATTTCAAAACTTCAAGACTCAGATTGTCATAGTTCAGTTTTTCTTTCTCTCAGTGACAGTTCAATTAAATCCCTCTCAGCTGAGATTATGAGATTGCTTTTCATTTTTACCAGCATTGAATATATATTTAAAATAATTTAAGACTATTTGCAGGATGCAGGGGATACAAAGAATGGAGCTCCTCAGGCTAAAGATTTGCACCTCTATCATCTCTACTTTCCATATTGATCAAATTTTCATGCTCGTTCTTTTCAGATCATCTTTAAGATGCCCACGCGACCTGATTAGAAAACTGCAGATGCAATTTGTTTGCACCAATCTGGATAGTTCATATATCCATATGTTACTTCAAACTTCAATGGTGAACACAACTTAGTCATTTTGGACTTCAGTTGCTAGTTTCTTAGCTGATATCGCTTCAGTTTGTTTCTGACGAGATGATATGGGGCAGCCAACTAAAATTTCACGTGCATGACGTGGATCTACCGGTTAAAAGTCTACTAACATTCTGTTTTTTAAGATAGTGTATTTTGGCTGGAATATTTGATAATTTAACAAATGAAGAAATACAATTAATACCAATTTAAGTGCAACAGCCTTGGCAGCCACCCTATAAGGAGTTGGGTTGATATGGTTGCAACTGGAACTTCTTTTGTTTAGAATCTGGATACACGTACATAAACTTGTCTCTTTTATGTCCGTCTAAGTTGAGTTATAAAGGGACATGTACCAAAATAGTTGCAACAATATTTACTCTCTAAAGCCTAGTTTTGTTTAGTAAAAATATAACTACACCCTACACATTCCCGAAAAATCACACCTTTATTTGATTTGAGTTGGCTTGCTGGTGACAAGCTTGTTTCCCAATCCTGATAGGGCATGTACACCTCATATTCCAAAATCATGGACCATAAAAGGATTCCATTTCCATTCCAATTTCGTAGATTAGAAAGTAACTAGGGAACAACATTAGAGTACCTGCACAAAAGCTTTACTAAATACTTTATTAAGCTGGGACATGATGTTGGGAGACAATTCTATCATCCATAAGAGTAATTTCAAATTAGCTTTCAAGAGATCAATAGGAAAATACACGAATAAAATAAATGTGAACAAAGATTATCAAAGGGCACTATCCAATATATGAATTGTCAATGTTCTTATCAATATTAATGGAATACAGACAGAAAGGCTTGCTGTAATGGTCTAAGTGTTGTCTGTTCCACTATAGGCACAATATGTGCCAAGTTCGATCCGTAGTGTAGGAAATGCATTAAAATCAATGGAATACTCGGTGACAGAACATCAATGGTGAACTCTATGTACAAATTACAAGGTCAAGAACACCAAGAAAAGTAGAATCAATCTATAATTCACAGCATAGTAAGAATGAAAACAGAAAGAAATGGGTAATGTTTCCCACCACTCATGTTGCTCCTGGGCCTGCAGTTAAACCTTCACCATATGTCGTTGCTTCTTCATTTGTAGGGCAGAATAGCTCAGTGCCGGCTTCTGCTATGCCAAGTTCTGGTAGAGATAGTGTTTGTTTGGAGGTCTCCAAATTTGTCCGTTCCCTGTCTTATTCCTCTAGTGCTACTAGGGGTCTGGGCCAGTTTATTTCTTGTGTCTGCTAAGTTGGGCAAGGGGGTATCCAATACACCTTTATTACATTGCAAGAGTCACCTGCTGCTTTGTCCAAGTCCGAGGCGGGTGTACCACTTCTTCTCAAGGGTTTATCTACTTCTATAAAGCTCTCCCTCCTCCTAAGCATTCTTTTGCTTTTGTAGTGGAGGGGGTTCTTGAGACTGGCCTAGTTCCTTCTTCTAAAGGTATGAGTAAGAGAGCTAGCTTGATTAAGCACTCAGCTCACACCCCTTATCTGGAGTTTGGCAAAGAAGTTCTGGAAGTGCAGGTCCACTATGCTGAATTTGTTTTGGTTGGCAGATCTTTCTCCTTTTTGACCAAGTGTCCCAGCTCATCATGATTGGATGTCTAGTACTTAGGCCACACTTGGGTACCATGTGCTCATGGCTTCTTCGTTACAGTGTTTGAATCTAAAAAGGACACAGATTTTGTTATTTTGGACCATTTCTGATCCTGGGATGAGGATGCTCCTCTTGAAACCTTGATATCCTTCCTTCAACCCTTCGACAGAATCTTTCAAGGTGTTGCCAGTGTAAGTTAAGCTTACTAACATCTCCCTTCAATTTTGGATTGAGTCTTGTTTTGAAGTTCTAGGCAACTCTTTGGGTAACTTCATGTCAATAGCTCTAGAAACATCAGCTTTCTCCCACACTACCTTAGCTTTCTCCCTAGTGGAGCTGGATTTTAATGATGGGCTCTATACAAAGATAGATCTCCATGTTGCAGATCAAGTTTGGAAGTAGCATTTGGACTGTGAGAGATACCGAGGTGCAAGTATTGTAAAGAGTAACCTTGTATAGATAAACGATAAGGCTCTATATTCTTCCACCAAGTAGAATGACTTGCTGATTTAAGCTGCCACAGCGACCTAATTCATCCTTGCGTGATTTACCACGGGCTTTTATCTCGACAACCTAGATTGTCCTTGTGTGATTGATCTTTGGTTTTTAGCTAGTATTTAATATAGTCTGTAAGGGCTTTTAACCTCTATATTTGGTTCCTTTTGGTGTGGAACCCTATAGAACCCACATCTAACTGATCTAAAAAAAGAATGAAGACAGGAAACACTATAAAAAATACAGTTTCAACAAAACGGCATCTTACAAGCTAAATTAGATGTGTTGATTGAACACAAAGCATCCAAACTAAGTAAATGAAAATGTATGTTGCAAATATTAAAAAGGCTTAAATTTTGACAATAGATACGAAGACACCAATTCTAATACTTATTAATTGTTCTTTCTCAACCCCTACCTAGTAGTTTTGAACTAAGGATTGGAGGAAAGGATTCTCATTATATCAAAACTTGTTTATGACCATATCTGCAGAACTAGAAAGAGTATTTGCACACTAAAAAAATAAAAGCATATATATTGATTAAGAGCTAACTCCATTTTATACTTTTAGGGGGTTAAGAGCGAATAATTCTAATGTTAATTTGACCACTAATTCTCATAATTTCTTGAAACAGTTCTTGCTCTTTCCTCCTCTGTCATGGGTTTTTTCGCTTCTCACCATACTCCAGCAACAAATATATATATTTTTTATTTGTTTTTTTGTTGTTGTGTGTGTGTTTTCCACAGGCTGGCAAGATCACAGCACTAATACCACTAGAACATTCTAGACTAGTTGTACATAGAATATAATCCAAAAAAACTCAGCAGATATTCTTTTTAAATTTTTCCTAATTGCAAACACAAAGAATCAATGGAAAACTATATTACTAGTCTGATAGAACTCGCTGGGTGTACCCAACATACAAATGGAACTCCTTTGAAGCTCCTGAACAGTCTACAGCCTGCAATTTGTGTTCTAGATATGCTAGACAACTCTATTGTCACCTTGCTTTGCACAAATTTGCAATCACCATGCTCCGCACATTATCTCCTAAGGTTTTTGTCTCTTAAGAGAATAGCAGATCTGCCTGAGGTTTTCGTCCCAAATGCTGAAGTTGTTGTAGCAACATCCAAAATTGAGATTTGGGTTTTTAATATTTAAGAGTATACTTTTCCTTTTTGTATAGCACTTATTATACCCCTTCAACATGCAATCCACCATCCTCTGCAGTGATTCCTCAAACAGTGTCAGTTAACAAACCAATGTATTGGTCTTCGATCCCAGAGAGTTAATTGGGGCTAGAAACTGCAAGAATCAACCTCTTCACAGCTGAAGATAAAAACCAGCCAAAGAGAAGGAATCGCCTTTCTCAAACTGTACATACAACTGTCCTAACTAGAAGATTCAAATGCTTAACCTACTGACAAGCTAAACCACCTTATCCCAACAAAAAGATAACAAAAAAGACCTATCGACTGCTACTCCTATGCTGCCCAGCAACTTAACTCAAAACTACGAATTAAAAAGGATTAGAAAGGGTACATTACACTATTCCCTACCAATTAAGCCTTTAATTCCTGAATACAACAGTTGTTCATAAAGCCAAAGGGAGAGAAGCCAATAGTTAGCACTTTATGATGACATATACATCATATTCATTTGAAGCCACATCACCTCTCATAGTAGAACTAAAGTCTTGCTGAAACCTAAAATTTCATTGCAGGCATTTAAATTATGTGATTGGCATGTTTTTCACACATTTTCAAAATTAAGATTCAAATACAAAGGATCAAAGCTTGGTTGAGAACTTGTATGTTTTGCCATGCATCTAGTCCACCCGTGTCATTACAGGATTTGCTAGGTTTTACATATTACCTCTTGTGATTGATTAGCTTTCACATAAACCCTAATTTTGAAAATTCAATCTAATAACTTACATTGTAACAAGAAATGACATAACCTCTAACTACCATCATAACTATTAAAGCTCGCTCAACTATTTGCTCCTCTTCCCTAAACAAGTGTTGCCTTATGTTAAATGAATTGTGAAGATGGGTTAGAGTAATTGATATTTTGCACTAGTTGCTATGGAAGCATTTGCTTGACCATTTACTCCTCTCCCCTAAACAGTATCTAGCAACTGATACTCTCAGAGACTAGGATAACAAGGCTGACTTCCAAGGGAGGAAGTAGGGTCCCAGCACTCATTTGTAAATCATGTAAGGAGACACAATATGCAGAGATCAGTGACAATGGTGGCACATACATGATACAACATCTAAAAACTAATGCTAGTATAATTAATTTTGAGAGAAAAGCCAGGAACAATACACCTATTTGATTGCAATAAACCCAATAAAAAACAAAACATTAATGACCAGCATTGACAATACGTAGAAAAGAAAACTCTTCAACTAGTGAAGAAATCCACAAAAAAGTGTTTATTCTTTTATACACAGTAAGTGCAACATAAAATTCCATTTTGAGGAAGCACGTATTAGTACAGAATTGTTTATTCTTTTATACACAGTAAGTGCAACATAAAATTCCATTTTGAGGAAGCACATACTGGTACAGAAATGTTTATTCTTTTATACACAGTAAGTGCCACATAAAATTCCATTTTGTGTACCACACATATTAGTAGACTTTAATCTAACTGAATATGGATACAAAAAGAAAAATGAACATGCTATGCATTAACATAGCTGCACAATAGAAAGCTCAACAAACATTTTAGAGCATCACGAAGAAACCAGTGAAGATCAACTGTTACCAGCTTAAGAAAAAACTTACCAAAGCGACAATATTTCTTCACCATAGTTTCGTTACAACAAACACTGTCAAAAGGACTAAATATACCAAACTTTTGACAATCATGTATAAATATTCAGCAAATACTAGAATAAAGATAAGACAATACATAGATAACAGGAATAAAAAACCAATAAATTCAAACCCTTAAAAGGAGTAAAAGCCAATAAATTCAAACCCTACACTAAAGACTTCTAAATAGTTAAGGCTCACAATATTGCTTCTTAGCTAAAACGAGATTAACTCAAGATGCTGCCAATACATTCCAATAACAGATCTTAAAACAAGCATGGTCCTTGAATTGACATTTTATTTCTAATGCTAGAAATAAGAGCAGCCAGTCATCTATCAAATTTGAAGTAATATACACCAAGTTGGTAATATGACTAACTCAAGCAAATTCATCCTTGTCCATTACCAAAAATTGTTACCCTAAATCTGACTCAAAATTGTTTACCAGAAAACAAACTTTAACAAAAGCCTCAAGAAGCCAAAATCAATTTTTAGGCAGCACCAGCACCACCCTTTCCTTTCTTCCTCTGCAACTTTTTGATGTAGAATTCTAGCTCTTTACCCTCAAGAATGTACCTGGAGAAAATCACATAGCTCATTCATAGTCATTAAAAGCAAAACAAACATCTTGCCCAAGTTTCCAACAAGCATATTGTTTTTAAATTTCAACGGAATGCAAAAACTGTGTCCATACCCATCAGCACGCCCACATTGTCCAGGGCGAGAAGAAATGCAGGCCATCAATTTGCCACCAGCAAATTGCTCTTCCATGTGTGGGTCAAGTTTGTGACCTTCGCACCGCTTCTCTATCTTTCTTAATACATGTTTGCTTCTATTCTTCTCTTCTAAGGCAGCTTCTCCCTCCTGTAGATGCACAAGAAAGGCACAAACATATTGATCACAGCTCAAAAAGAATGAATTAAATACTTCAAGTTAACAGAGCAACTGTTATTTTTTATCCATTAATAAGACATGCAAAGAATGTTCATTTTTGTTTTCAAACTTTTAAGTCCAAGGGTCAGTGCCCAGTTGCAGTCCAGCTACAAAACATTGTCTTCTCCGGAAAGCCACAAAAAACTTTCAACAATTCAATATTGTGGAGACCGAGAAAAATTTTAATTTAATGGGCTTTACGGAATTCCTGGTGAAGAGTCAGCAAAAAGATTTTACAAGATTTTCTGAACTTCTGGTGAAATAAAGTTGCCAAACTAAAACCATCCAGAATAAACCAACATAAAATTCAAATATAAAAATCAGGCATGACACTCAAGTACCTCTTCTGCAATAAATATATAAATGCACACCAATCTACACAAGCCAAAAATAACCAATTACATACCATGCAGAATATTTGACACAGACCTTGCAAAAACTCTTGATTCTATATACAAACTGAATTTTAATTGATATTGTTTTTAAGAATATTTGAGTTTTCACGATTTCTTTTCCTTCTATTGAGCAAAAATAGTCAAACGACAAATTATTGCCTACATACCTCAGTTTCTTTCTTAGCAGCAACAGGAGCCTTCTTCTTCCTGCCAATATCTTGGCCATAGTGCTGCTGATACCAGATACGGAAAGGAGCAGCATCAACCTGAACAATTGCACTCTTGACCAGGGTTTGTGTCCTCACGAGCTCATTATTGGATGCATTGTATACCACATCCAATATACGTGTCTTCCTAGTGACAGCCTCTGATCCCCACGAGTAGTTACCCGATTCGAGCCTCAGGGCTCTCCATTTCACATTTCCTCCTCTCACACGTACCCTTCTAACTGTCTTGTTGCTTGACAGCTTTGTCATTGCAGGCTGTCTTCCCAGCTCGTACCTAGATGCCCCAAACAAAAACTAAGTTTTAAAATTCTAACTCAAAAATCCAATTATATTGAGATATTTGATATTTTCACATGTAAATACTTGGATAAATACAGCTGCAAATGCCAGTGCATGAAAATAAAAGACATATCAGAAGTAACACCCAGATGACTGAAAATGCTCCCAATTTAAACTTTCAAAAAAAGAAACAAAAACCCTAATGCTCAAATGATATTACAGATGACTAATATCCAAGCATTGTGAAACACTTCTAGAAACCCCAATACAGTAAGCAAACAGCCAATGAAGAAGAATATAAAACCAAGATGGGAACAATTACATAAAATTTAAAGGGTAAACAAGTGTCTTACTTTCGTTTCTTTCTCCATTGCTTCTTCTTTCCTCCTGTCGCACGTCTCTTGTGCATTGAATCTCGTGAGATACCTGCACCAATGCAGTATTACGTCTCAGATTTGTGTCCATTAACCAAAAAAAAGCTAATACGAGGAAAATTTTCAACCAAAGAAAAAAGAATCAACTCAGATAATAAAAACTGAATATGTGAAAAGCAGAGATTAAGGAAGGAGTGTTACCCATGATTGCTGAGTGGAGTGTTGCCCCTGCAGGTCCCTCGCACCTCCACTGAACTGAATCCCCTCCCTAACAATCTCAATAGGTCTGACGGGGACAAAATAGGATTATAGTTAACTACTTATAATCATTTTTTCACAATACTAATAATTTTAACTATAAATTACAATACAAATTGTTATGTAAAGATATTTCTGCACAGTAAATTTAATCGAAGAAGATTTTAATTGGTTTGTTTCTCTCGACTATACCAAAATCTACTTAGTTTAATGATAAATCTATTACCATTTGTTTTTAATACAATGGGCTAAAAAGATATTTCTTATTACTATGGTCTTGGAATACAAAGTGCCTAGGGGAGAGGGGCCAATGGTTCGGTGGGGTCCTATTGTTAATACAGTAGTTGTGGATATAGATACTAGTATTAGAACAAATTAATACTACATTTTGTTAATATTCATTTAAGATATAAATAAATATATTACCAACTATGTGACATATGGAACCTTTATATGAACACTTTCAAAATTTGTCAACTTCAAGTAAAAAAATCATAAATGCATATATTGTTAAATGTATGTATTATCTTTCGCTCTCTATTATAAATTATAACTATCTACCATATGTGTTTTAATACTTAAAAGTATGTGAAAAAAATGTACCCATTACATATCACATTTAAAAACAAAATATATCAACATTAAATCTCATGGGCACAATGCTGTTACAAAGTACATTTTAAGATTTAGTTTGTACTTGTAACATATCACTTCTTTCAACAAGTTAACCGAAATTCTTATTCCAATAAAAGTGAGGCAATGTACAACTATTGGAGTGTGTATCCTATCTAATTGTCCTGTGTGAGAAATTAAATGTGACTGCATACACAATGTATTAATACAAATATTTAAAAACTTTTATTTTACTGTCTTGAAAATTTAGAGAAACGCTAAATTTTTCCCTGATTTTTTTAACCATCCTAAAGACTTGAAGAAACAGTGATTTTTTATAGAAACACTGATTTTTTTAATTGACCGTCCTGAAAACTTTAAGGAACACTGGGCTTTTTTATAAAATGGCACAGGTTTATACTAAACACCTGAATAACCATAATATATTATTACCAATTGAGTGCAAACTTGCCTAATAATTAAGCACCAGAATAACAAGAAATGTCTTATTACTAAGTGAGCGCAAATTTGCTTGATGTTTAAGCCCAACCTTATGTAGTAAACAAGTCTTTTTTATGAATATAAAAAGTTATAATGTAAAATGATAAATCATCGTTTAATTTCAAAAAATCTGGTCCATTTTGCCACAAATAACTTCATGTTTTGCTTTGCAACACCCGCTGGCAAATTTAAGAGTTTTACTTACCCGTGTTGCACTCGCACTACAGTTTTCATATAGTTAAAAGCCTAATTAAAACGCATCCATGTATAGATCGGTTAAATTCCTATTTAGAATAAATCAAGAGTCAAAGGATGGGTGGTTGGCTGGCTCACATTTGGATAAAGCAGAGGCAGATTTAGCATCGAATCAAACAATAAGATCGAGCATGGTAGCAAATATGCCACCATTATTAACCTGGCTTTGGAAGGTAGCCCTTGATATATCAATAACAAATCATAAATTCTCGATTTAAGAGCAACTCTATGGGATGATCATCTCTTCTCATGCTCATCTCCTGTTGACAAGAAATCAGTCCATGTGTGCAATGCATGTGTTTTGATTTTATGTTCAGATTGTTTAATTGTATAAGCCGAAATTTGTGTTATTCCCAGAAAAATGCCAAGTTAAGGTAGGGCTTATACAACTTCAAGATAATACAACCATTTAAACTGAGTAAGGTCGTTATGGGTATCGTTGTAGCAGAGAAAAACATATTCTTTCAAAAATACGGTGCGGATGCACGCGTTTAAAACCTCAGTAAATTTTGGTAAACAACAAATACAGGGATTAAAATGAACACAGAATTCTTACCAGAAAAATTATCGTCGATTTGCGGTCAGTTCGAATATGCTGAGTGGAGCAGCTAACCCTGCGCACAGGCTAGGACTGAACGCCCCTTCCTCTACAAACCCCCTGCTCTTCCCACGCCGCCCCGCCTGTTGAGAATGGCATAATAGTGAATGCAAATAGATTTTAGGGTTTAGTAAATTAAATGGATTTTAGGGTTTAAAAAATTAAGGGTAGGGTTCGGTATTAACATTTTAGTTGGTAAATAAAATATCTTATATAGGATGAAGTATAAAAGATGGAGTAGAATTAAAATAGGTTTGTGGTATATAATTTATTTTGTAAATAAAAAAAAAATGTGTAATTTCTTAACCTATAGTGTTATATTTATTTAATTATTGGTATTTCTATGTTAAATATAAAGGTAAGATATAACAATAATAAAAATGGTTATTAAAAAATAATTTAAAAATAATGGTTATTAAAAAGTTTAGTGATCATGTATATTTGAAGAAATGGCGAAAGCGAGTAGAGGAGTGAAAACAGTAGGAGGAAATTGGGCAGATGATGCGGAAAGGACCTCCACAATGGATCAAATCAGAATTTGGGTAGCAAGCGAGGAATGGTGTGATGGGAGATGGCAAGATCAGGGGGGAACTCGAACATGGCAGAAGGTATGGAATAGGAGGCCGAGGTATGTAAGAAATCAAAGTTTTTACCCTAGAATTCGCAGACAACCAGATCGTTTTTCAGGAAAAGGAAATGGGGCAGGGTCAAATAAGTGGAAAACAAAGCAGAGTCTAACACAAACAAGAGTTATGTCATCGGCAACGTTAGGTGCAAATGCAGTACCTATTGGCAAAAGCCGAAATATTGGAAACTTTGTTTCACAAGGTAGGGCAAACACGCAAACTAGGAGACAAGGAGAAGCGTGGAAAAGCAACCAGATGGAGGGAAGATATGGACCAAACTGAAGAACTCATACCAAATCAATGGTGATTGGAGGAAAGATAATGCAGCCAATAACACAAGATATGAAAAGGTATGGACTTTTAATCAGATGTGTGATTAGTGAAATCAAAATGAGATGGAAAACACAAAATAAGTGCATAAAAACAAATGTTATACCTCACTATGACTCAAATCCAAGATAGGGTGGTAGAAGCATGCGCCCAAGAGCTCCTAGATATACCCTAGATAATGGATTCAATGTGAAATGCTCTATCAAATGCAACTCACAAGCTAGCTCAAGAGATTTTTGGGCATGGTAACATTACTTAGAAATTGGATCCCCAAATGGGTTGGAGGATGTTGTATTTATAGACATTTTGGAGAGATTTTGATCCAAGGGTTGAGATTGATTTGGGAGATCAATTGTGGAGGATGAAGATGATGTGGAGGGCCTAGATTTTATCTTGGAGGATGGAGGGCTAAGAATAAAGATGAATTTTATATTCATTTTTGGGAAAGGGGTGAATTAAATGAGGTTGGGTGAGATGGATTATTTGTGAATTAAAAATTTACATAGGGAAAGGTAAAATGAATTAAAAATTCATTTGGGAATGAGTGGAGATAAATGAGGTATGGCATGGGTAAGGGGTGTAAGAGGTATTAAATGTGATGTTGGACATATTTTTATAAAAAATTGATTTATGTGGGATATATTTCAATTTTTTATTTGGAGGATGTGGGGAAGGGTGTTAAGCTAGGTTTGACCACTTTGATGAGAGATTAAGATTACTTAAATAAGGTTTTATTTAACTAATCATAAGGCTAGGATGAGATAGGCTAGGGTGGGCAATTAATTAATGGTTATTTAATTACCTAGGGTAGGGATAGGTCAATTAATAGGCTGAATTAATTAGTTAAACATGATTTAGCTAATTAATTAGATTTATTTAATCAATTGGCCAAAGTTGAACTATTGAATTAATAGAATTAATCCAATTGTTGGGGGTAGAATGATGAAAAATTAGGTGATGAAGGGATGATTAATTAAATAAAAATTTAATTAATTGATTAGAAGGGGAATTGGTATGTTTAGGGATGTCAGGAGTCATTTTGATGATAAAGACATTTTTAGGTGTCTACAAGATGGTTTGGAAAAAAATTAAATTAGAAATTCTTGATAAATTGGTGGACAAACCGCTGGGGAGAAGGGTTGCAATTTAAGTTATTGGCAAATGGGTTCTTCTGTGTGATTTCCCCTAATGAGAAAATTAAACAAAAAATTCAAAATGACACATGGATCGTGGATGACTTTGGATTTTATATAATAGATTGGGAGGCAAACATTGATCCGTTCAAACACAAAATAGATAAAATCCAAGACTAGCTAAAACTTCTGAATCTTCCAATTGAATTTCAAGAATCTAAAGTAATAAAAAAAATTGGAAACCATTTAGGAAGCTTTATCTACGTTGAAGAAAGATAAAACCCTAATGGAGGAGAAACTTATGTGAGAATCTGCATAAAAAACAACTCGAACAGTACTCATTAAAAAGAATTGGAGATAATAATAGAGCAAGTCCAATTTGGATCCAAAGCCTAGTATATGATCCAAACCCATAAGGGTGGAAAATTAGGGTGTTAGTGTATAGAGGGCAAACAAAAAAGGTAGAAGTTGAGAGTCTAAAGAAGGAAGGTGGCGAGGCTGTAAAGGAAAAATAGGGCAGCGAAAAGACAAAAGTAGGAAAGGAATTTTCAATCTAGCTAAATGAAGAGACACAAGAAGTTAAAGTAGAAAACAGAAAAGAAAATGAGGAAGAAACAGAACAACAAATAGAAAAAAATATAGCTCCGAGAGAAGATTTAGAAGAAAAACTAGTAGAGGTCATCACTGTATTAAGAAATACCTTAAAGGAAGAAGACATGAATTCCATAATTAAAGTGGGAAGCGAGCTAGTTCAACTGGCTAAGGAAGCCAAGGAAGGTCTAGAAGCAGGGAACTTTGAAGCTGAAAATTAGGAAGAGGATTGGGTTGTAGAGCAAGGTTAGGCCCAAGAAGAAAATGAATGGGAAATGGGAGAAGGCCTTCTATTCACCAAGGATATGCAGAATCTAGCAACGAGCCAGGAGGAAGGGGTAATTCTAGGGATATCACAAAGTGATATAGGTAGGAAATCTCTAGATTGTGGGGAGAGCAAAAAAGAGGTAGAATCAAGAGAAAAGGAAATTGGATAGATAAGCAATTGGGCAAATGAAAATAGATGATATGCTTAAATCAGGGAAGGGGGATACCCTTCCCGAGAGGCAATGAGGATAATCTCTTAGAATGTTAGGGGCTTAAATGCCCATAACAAAAAATGCCTAGTTAGACATCAACTAGAGGTGTCACAGGCAGATATTGCTTTAATCCGGGAATCCAAACTACATGTAGAAGAAGTAGAGCTTCTAAGATCAAAGCTAAGGACGTGGAAAATAGAGATAGTCAATGCGAAAGGAGCCTCTAGATGAATATTAACAATATGGAAACAATAAAGATTGATGCTAGAGAAAGTGGAATCAAGTAAGAACTGGATGGCATGTAAGGTGAGAAGCATTTCTTCTTATTAAGTTTTTTGCTTTTTAATATATATGGTCCCTCTTCATGCATTCAAAAAAAAGAGTTATGGAGGGAAGTAGAAAACATGTGTAATCTCCTGGCACTAGACTTCTGCATTTTGGGGGGGATTTCAACGCAATCTTGAGATCCACCGATAAAAGAGGAGGTGTAATTAGGAAACTTCAATCACAAATAGATTTTGAAGCATTTGTTGATAGAAATTCCCTCATGTAGATACACATGGGAAATGGCCTTTATACTTGGACAAATAAAAGAGCGGGATTCTGCAACATATCAGAGAAACTAGATAGATTTATTTTCAAGGGAGATCTTGGCTCTTTTCTATTCACCTTTGAAAGCACAATTCTGCCAATATTAGGTTCAGATCACTTCCCAATTCAACTGGAAATCAAAGGGGAAAGAAAACCAATCAAATGCCCCTTCAAATTCGAAAAAATGTGGTTCAAGGATGAAAATTTAATGACCTTAATTCAGAAGTGGTGTGGGGAAGCTCATTCAGAAGGGTCAAAGATGTTTATTATAACAACAAAGTTGAAGGTAGTAAAGCAGCAACTAAAAATCTGGAACAAGAACAACTTCAAAAATATCTTTGAAGAAAAAAGAAAAATAGAACAACAATTGGAGAAACTAAATGAGGAAGTTATGGTGAGAGGAATGGATGACTCAAAGTTTAAGATAGAAAAATAGCTACTAAATAGATAGGAGGATATATTAGCAAAGGAATAAACATATTGGAGACAAAAATCTCGAGAATTATGGATTAGAGAATGAGATCATAACACAAAATACTTTCATAATGCAACGAAAGCTAGGAGGGAAGTAAATAGAATCACACAGATCAAGACAACAAATGGCATAAACTTAGAAAAAATGGAGGAAATAATTGCTCAAACAATTAACTTTTTTCAAAATCTGCTCAACAATTGGAATGGGTCAAGGAGAGAGGAACATTCACAAATATTATCAAACATCCCAAAATTAGTAATGGAAGAGCAAAATAAGATGCTTTCAGAGAAGTTTACAGAGGATGAAATCAAAGAAGCCTTATTCCAACTTCACCCGGATAAGGCCCCTGGACCAGATGGATTTCAAGCTGCTTTCTATCATAAATGTTGGGAATTCATAGGTGGTGAAGTAACAGAGGCAATAGAGGACTCCAGGAGTTTGGGTAAAGTTTTAAGGGAAATAAACAACACATTTATAGCCCTCATACCAAAAAAAGAAAAACCAAGCTCCTTGGATGAGTTCAGACCAATAGCTCTTTGTAATACTTTATATAAGATCATGACAAATGCAGCAACAAACAAAATATAAAAGATTCTCGCAGACATAATTTCATAAGAACAAATGGGTTTTGTGCACGGAAGATCAATCCTAGATGGAGTAATAATAGCACAAGAGGCCATTCATTCCACTCAAATGTTGAGAAAACATAACATGTTGATTAAACTAGACATTAAGAAAGCATGTGACAGGGTTGATTGGAGATTTTTGTTTAAAGTAATGGAGGCCTTTGGATTCAACAAGAATTGGCTGTATTGGATCTTCAACTGCGTGGCCAGCCCAAGATTTTTGGTTTTGATAAATGGATCTCCATAAGGGTTTTTTGAGGCTTTGAGAGGGCTAAGACAAGGAGACCCACTTTTCCCTTTCCTCTTTATCATAATGGAAGAAGCTATGGGAAGAGCAATCAGCAAAGCCACAATAGGAGGGAAGATAAAAAGAATACTTGAGTTACCAGGGATCAGCCTCCTATAACACATCAGCAATTTGCTGATGATACAATGCTCTTTGGAGCAACACAGGTCAAAGAAGCAAAACATATTTAAAGAATCCTGCATGATTACTCATTGGCGTTAGGACAGGAGGTAAATAAGGATAAATTGGATGTTTTCTTCTTCTTTACAAATCAAAAACACATTTATAACCCTCATACCAAAAAAAGAAAAACCAAGCTCCTTGGATGAGTTTAGACCAATAGCTCTCTGTAATACTTTATATAAGATCGTGACAAAGGCAGCAACAGACAAAATATAAAAGATTCTCCCAGACATAATTTCATAAGAACAAATGGGTTTTGTGCCAGGAAGATCAATCCTAGATAGAGTAATAATAGCACAAGAGGCCATTCATTCCACTCAAATGTTGAGAAAACATAACATGTTGATTAAACTAGACATTAAGAAAGCATGTGACAGGGTTGATTGAAGATTTTTGTTTAAAGTAATGGAGGCCTTTGGATTCAACAAGAATTGGCTGGATTGGATCTTCAACTGCGTGGCCAGCCCAAGATTTTTGGTTTTGATAAATGGATCTCCATAAGGGTTTTTTGAGGCTTTGAGAGGGCTAAGACAAGGAGACCCACTTTCCCCTTTCCTCTTTATCATAATGGAAGAAGCTATGGGAAGAGCAATCAGCAAAGCCACAATAGGAGGGAAGATAAAAAGAATACTTGAGTTACCAAGGATCAGCCTCCTATAACACATCAACAATTTGCTGATAATACAATGCTATTTGGAGCAACACAGGTCAAAGAAGCAAAACATATTTAAAGAATCCTGGATGATTACTCATTGGCGTCAAGACAAGAGGTAAATAAGGATAAATTGGATGTTTTCTTCTTCTTTACAAATGAGAGACTAGAAAATGAGATATGAGAGTGTTAGATTTCAAAAAAGGAAAACTTCCATGTAAATATTTGCGTCAACCCATAGCAGCAGGACTACGATCAGGCAAACTTTGGGATTCCTTAACTTCAAGAGTAGAGAACAGATTAGCAGGCTGGAAAGGAAAGTGGCTTTCATGGGCAAGCAGAATAACAATGTTAAAAGCAGTAATCTAAGCAATACCCATTTATATGATGTCATGCCTCCCAATGCAGTGGAGGTAAGCAACAAGTTAAATCAAAAAATGTGTAGGTTCTTTTGGCAAGGAAATAGTAAACAAAAAAATTATCCTCTCATCAAATGGGACAACATTTGTAAGGAAAAGAAGGCAGATGGAACAAGACTGAAAATTTTACTTCTACAAAACAAGGCACTCAAAGCAAAGCTAATTTGGAAGATTTACACAAATCCAGAATCTAAATGGGTAAAGATAATAAAAGCAAAATACCTAGATCTAGGGGATTTAAGTATTTTTCAAATCAAGAACTCTTCCTATGGGATCAAGGATATGGAATTCCATGAGAAGTTGTAGGGATCTAGTTTCAAATTGTCTAACTTGGGATATTAAATATGGAAGTATTGCTCTTTTTTGGGAAGATTCATGGGGGGGTCTCTCGAGTTTAGACAAAAGAAGAGAATTGGATTTAATCAGGGAGGTAACAAAGCAAAGCTAGGGATCTCATGTAAGAGACTACTTATATTAGAACAACAGTGAAGGGATCACTCAATGGAAATGGAAAGATGTCAGAGGGATAGGAATTTTGAATGAGCTGGCTCTTGCATTTGAAGCCTCACTAAAAGAAATAGTATGTTTCATCAAAGAAGGAAATGACTATCTAAAATGGAATGGAGCAAAAAATGGAGAGTATAATGTGAAGGATGGATATAGGTCTCTGGTTAAAATAGTGGAATCTTCTTGCAAGATTATGAGAAATTTATGTTGGAACAAAAATTGTTTACCCAAGGTAGGAACATTTGCATGGGCGGCTATCCAGAAAAGGATTTTGACAATAGATAGGTTTAGGAAGATAGGATTTGTTGGTCCATCCAGATGTATTTTGTGCAAAGAAGCAGAAGAATCATGAAATCATTTGTTACTAAGTTGTCCCTTCACACAAGAATACTGGAAATGGCTCTGTGCCAAGTTAGCATGGAAAAGTGCTTTGCCAGAAGATATACTTAGCTTGTTTCAAGCTTGGCCAGTGCTAAATATTTTGACATTGTTATTTAGCTTGTGGATAGTAAACTCGTCTCTACTAATCTAGGAGGTATGGAAGGAAAGGAACAGGAGAATTCTCCAAGACAAAGAAATGTCGATCTCATCTCTTCTCAACAAGGTGGAAGCTGCCATAGTGGAAGTGGTGAATAGCAGGATAAGTGGTCAAAATCAGAATTGGTTAGAAATTGGTTGGAAATCCCATCGAATTGAAGGAAAAGAAATCAAAGGAGCTAAAGGAAACATTTCCTATAATGATCAACACATTCGGTGAGCGAGGTAGGAATAGACAGGGTAATCATTTTTCAAACTTGTGAGCAAGAGGGAAAGGTTTTCCTTGACAGAACAATAAATTCTTGTCAGAATAAAAAGAATAAAAAGATAGAGATTAGAAGATGAAATGATATGGGATCTCTTCACATGAAATTCACTAATTAAAAAGTGATAGATAGATGCCCAATAAGTACTATAGATAGATTGGGATAAAACTTGCCAAGTTTATACATTTGCTTCAACAGTCAAAAATGACAGAAGCCTCAAAATTTGTTCTGTATATGTCTATGGAAAGCGTGGTCTACAGAGGCATGGACACACCGATTTGTTTAACCAACAAAGTAAGATAGATGGCATTTCTAGGAAGCGTGACTAATAAGCGTCTTAAGAGGGTTTGGTTGCAAAATGACTCTCTAATGGTAGGTGCTACCAAGCTATACTAGGCAGGACTTTCATGGAGGAAGGTGAGCGCTACAGAGTAGACTCAGACATAGCTTCAAGGTTCGTGGCTTCTTTGTTGGACCTGAATATTTCCAAGGCAGAAGTGAACACCATGGCACAAAGTATGTTTAAGGCAGATTTGTTGGGTGGGATTGAGGAGGTTTTAGTGGTAGTGACCTTTGGAGCAGGAGTCCCTCGGCCACGTGATATGGAGTGGATAAACACACCTGGTGAGATAGTGAAATATTTGCCCTTCCAGTTAGACCTAAAGGGTGGGGATTTACTCTTACACTAGGAGAAGGTTGTATAGGGAGTGAGTTCTTGAACAAAATGTTGCAGATGGTCTCGGTGGATGACTTTGCTTGGGTGGCAGAATTTAACAGCTATCTTCAGGAACATGGTGATGTATAATTTTCAGTATAAAATGAGATAAGCAGTTTGTTGGTTTTTTGTTTGTAATTTCTACAGCGATTTGAGTATAGGGCTAGGGTTTAAGCATGGATAGTGCATAGATAGGTACTAGATAAAGAAAATGCAATTATGGTAGCCCTGCGTGACCTTTTTGGCAGATAAATCCAAACCCTACATGGTCATTTTGCTAAGTATACATAGATAGTCTGGGTTATGGGTCAGGAATATAGAGCTAAAAAAGATGGTTTTAGATATGATGTGAAGCAATCTGCCTGACAGGCAAAAAACAAAAATGTAATATTTTTTGGATTCCAATATAATATCATAAACTCTCTTACGAATCCAAAAAAAAAGTTTAGTGATCATGTAGGTATTTTATATGTTATATTTCAAATAAAAATATGAAATTCTTTTAAGAATAAATGGTATTTTTGTGTTCAACTATTAGGTGTTTCTTGATAAAGTTTTGATCAAACATTTCAAAACTCATTTTAAGGACACCTCTTACTAGGCATGTTGATGTGGCAAGTTGTGTGATGTGTGGCACCTCAAAACCTTAGTTGTAGAAAGTTAACTAGCAATCGCACCTTAGTGTGCAATGGGTACGCTGAGATAGCATGTAGATAAAAGTAATTAGTGGCTCCTTTTTCTTGAGAAGAGAGCATACGATTTTTTTGTTGGTGAATGGTTGTTGTCCATCCATCATTTGAACATTGAAGGAATGTAGTGATATGTGTTTTTATCTTGCATTATAAAAGAAATGGAGAAAATAAAATGTGTTGACATGCAAGTAAGTCATTTTTGAATAGTAGTACGTAAAAGCAAGTATGTGTCATGCCCACATTTGCCTTGTGGTCATGACTCGAATACCGCATGTCATGCCCACATTTTCCATGTGGTCATGACACGAAATATGAAAACAAAATTCCCACCTGACTCTAAAACCCCCTCGCATGCAACATGCATGCTCGGTGACACACACACGTAACATGGTTGTATTTGCAACACACGTTAGGCATGTCGCACAAAGGCGGGGAAGTGAACAAGGTGCAGGATGATGCAAAACTCCTTTTGCAATCCCTACGATAATGATAGCACTAAGGGGGTGTGCGTCACAACTAGCGTCGCCAAGAGGGGTGGTCTCCATCAAGGAGCCATCCCTAGAGTTTCCTAGATGAAGGTGGAAATTGGGTTCTACCTTAGTCGGAACCCTAACCCTAGAATCTACTTAAGTAAAAAAATCAAAATCTAAAATGCCAAAGCTAGAGGAGATAATAATTTAACTATGTCACTATCCATAAAATAATTCAAGGAAAACAAAATAAATTGAATGCCTTATTAATACTCTAAACAAATGAATTTAATGGCGATTAGTTAAATTGAAAGTACACAACAATAACGTTAAACATCCCAATGAATAATTATCTACCATAAGGGTATTTAATTCAAAGCCCCTTCAAAACCTTAATCCAACTAGGGGTTTATTTAAGTCAAGGGGTAATAAATTCAGGTTCACTAACTATTTAACCTTAGCAAAAAACCTAATTTTCACTAAAAAGGTTTAAAAAGGTAAAAAGGGTTTAGGGTCCCTAAACATTAGGGCAACCCTCACCAACCCTAACTAAAGTTTATATAAGTGGCCTCATGCCCCACTCAACTCACTTTTGTTGAAGGAGCAAGGAAAGGAAAATCTCTTTCGAAGGGAAAGATTTATTTTCCCACTAATCTATCTTTTTGTCTAACTTATTTCCATGTTTTCTCTATAGGTTTAATCTCTACATGTTTGATTTCAAGCTTTCAATTTTTCTAGTTTGATCTTATAAATGTTATTCCCACCAAAAATGGTTTACATACATTAGGGGTATTAGAATAGGCATAAAAAAAATTGCAAACAACATTTAGATGTATTAAAGAGCCATGAGCATATATATGTGTGTGTGTGTGTGTGTGTGTGTGTGTATTCATTTATTTATTGATACACAAAATAAATAAGTAAAACTAAATACCTATGTGTATATACACAGGCCTCTATATATACACAATCTTGTGTATATACAGAGGATGATTGATATATATGTATATATATTTAAATGTATATAACAAACAACAAATATATACATAGGGGTGTTTTGATATATTAAAGTCACAGAGTTAAAATATATTTTGATTGTTGTATGTATGAAAAAAAAAAGTAAAATGCTGGTGCAGGGAGGCCGACCCATAAGAGGGGGATTGACACCCTATGTGGTGTTGAGACTCCACAGGGGCTTCGCGGCACCCCACAAGGGGCTGGGCCTCCCCCAGCGGAGCCACCAGCTAAAGTCCCTGCTGTGACAATGGGGTTAAATCCTTCTGTCGCAGCAGAGGCTACAACCAGTGCCCACCCAGGGCAGGGGGCCGTGGGGTTAGGGCTTCGGCCCTTCCCCGCCCCCCAACCACTAATGTTTTTTTTTAATTATTTATATTCATTTAAACATTAAAAAAAACTTTTTCTTTCTAATAAACATTTTTCTATTCTATATATAAGTTAACCTAAAATCATCCTTATAAGGAAGTATTTTAGTTTTTTTTGAAAACATATAATAGAAACAAAACTATATATATAGCAAAATAATTTTTTGAACAATGTAATTACATAAAAAGGAAATCCCCCATTTTCTTTAGGTTTGAAAATACAATAAAGTAGAGTTTATATAAGCCCAATATATATTTATATGAAACAAAATATAAACTTTTTTTTTTAAGTAAGGCATAATAAAGTAGAATTACCCATAATTATAAAAGTAAGGCTATGAAGATATCTATTACTTAAAAAAAAAATAGAAATAAAGAAGTAATGAAAATCTTAACTAAAAGGTATGCGTATAAATAAATGTTTTTAACCAACTATTCCAAACATAAATATCATATTTTTTTTGAAACAAAACATTTCCATCATACTAATAAATTCTTTTACAATTCTTAACCTTCAAGAGGGAGGGAGAGAGTGGAGTTTTCAAATTCTTCAAAGCAATATTTTGCAAATAAATATTTGATAAATATATGACTCTTTATTCATTTCTGTCAAAACATACTTCCAAAATGATAATACAATGAGTTAATCCCTTTTTATCCCTTGCCTTTTTACAAGAGCAAATATTGCTCAAGGCCTTGCATATAGCCCACAAAGAGAGAATATTTCTCTTAGTCAACACCAAAATAAGCCAATGAGACTTTTCTCTTCCTTCCTCTTCAACTAGTCCAAATCCTGCAAAAACCGTAATAACACAACAAAGCCAATGGAGGTGCTCACTACCCAACCATAGGCTTGCTCACAAGCCTCCCCCGAGCTAGGAGGCCTACAAGTAACCCTGAAAACAACACACATTCACAAGGGAATCAACCACACACACAAACAAAGAAGCACATTCCCAACCATGGATACTCACAACACAAAATCCATAACCATAAATTTGAAACAAGGGGGAGAGAGTGGACTACTCTACTCAAGGGGAAAGACATCAATACCAACTTACTCATTTCTTCAACACTTCTTTCTCATATTTCAACTTAACCATTTTTTTTTCCTTAATTTCCTCTCATGTTACAACTTAACTATCTTTTTATTTCAATATTCACAAGGAGGCACTCTTGCCTTTAAGATATAACCACAACCTCAAAATAAGGCCTCAAGCCATTAACAACTCCTCTCAAGGAGTGAGCTTTCCCCAAGGAGGTTCTCACCTCTCTCCAAACCCCAAATACAAGGCAATATTCTTCCACATAAGTGGCGAGCATTTGCCGTAAACAACCCATCCCAAAACATCAACACAAAAACAACACAACCAACAAAGGGCATACAAGTGCATGCATTACATAAGCAAATAAACAACTACTAAAATCTTGAAGACTCTTGAGAGCTTACCTCTCAAGCTCTCCAAGTATGAAGGAGTTGAAGAAGATCTACTCAAGAGTTCTCCAACACTTCAAAATTCTTCTCCAAGACCCAAGCTCCTTCCCAAATCCAAGGACAAAAAGCCAAAAGAAAGAACCCTTCTCGCCTCTACAAGAGGGAGATATATAGGGTTTCAAAACCCATCCCAACGAATGAGGAGATGGCACTTGTCACCTTCTCATTCATTCTCACAAGAACAACTCCCCACAAGTGCTCTCACACGTGTGAGATATGGAAGAGTAGGGAGGTGACACTTGTCAACCTCTCATTCCCTCTACAAAGCACATCTCCTAATTTTTCTCACACGTGTGAGGCATGGGGAAGAGGGAAGTACTTGGGGTTCTCTTCCCAAGGGTTCTTACATTGTGTGCTCACAAATGTGAGAACCTTGGGATTCCCCCAAGCCCTTACATGAACCTTGGGTTGTGGGATTGGATGTGACAAGCCACCCAATCTTCAACCCAAAACCCTAATCTCGCCACCTAACTCCTAGGGTTAAAAAGAGGGGTCAAATATGAGTTGAAACTCATGATTTGATGTCTATAAGGTACCTAACCCATAGGTACTTGACCTAGGCCCCTTAAACATATGAAATTAACATTAAAAAGCTCAAAAAACATCATTTAAAAAGCCCTTAAAACTTATGAACGAAAATGACACATGGATGACATTCATCATCCATCTCACTACTTGACAACCTTAGAAGACTCATAAATCAAGGTGTACAAATAAAACACATTACAATCATTCTCAATTCAACATTAACCATAATCCACCTTAGGGATTAGGTTGGCACTACTGATTAAATACATGAGTTACTTGGTAGACCTCTGAAATTCCATTGGCCATGGAAATGCCTGCACACTTCAACACACATTAATATGTCCAATGTATAAATACCTGAAGCGACAAGAATTAAATACACACAGAGTCACTCAATAAACCAGGTGTTTCAAACACAGTACCATCACTTTCAAATATCAATGCATAGTCTTATTTTGACATTTTCATAAATTCATTTTCTAATTATCAAAATCAGGTGTTCTAATAACCATTGCAACAATTCAATCTCACTTATAATATTATAATTTAATCCCAATTCATTTCATAATAATCAAGAAGTAACATAATCAACCACATTAAAAATTTATCCCTATGTTCAAGGATATAGCCCTTTCTGATTTTCCTATATCACTGAAATCCATTCACATACGTAATTTAGACAAATCAATGGTAAGGGAAATCATTTTGCATTTAAAATTAAAAATTAACATAATCACTTCTAACTAAATTGACATCATCATAGTCGAACAAAATATGATTTATCAAGTCAAGACATGTATCTTATATTCACAATTAACACAACTACCTTATAAATAGATTCACAACAACACCAAATTGACTCTAGGACAAGGTCACCATACAATACACAAAAACCTAAGCCTGGGTAAGGCAACACAATTAGGTCTAATAGTGCCACTAACACAGTTGCACAAGGGTGGGCCTCACAGTATGCAAGTAAAGTCATTTTTTGTTTTGATCAATTATTTGCAAGTGATAGTGCCCTTAATCGGTCCTCTTCTTGTTTCCCAAGCATGTCAAGCCCATCTAGTTAAAATGGCGGGTGTAGGTACAGACTTGACAAGACTTACCATTTATCGGGACTATCTTCTTACATTGAATGTCCCCAGTCAAAAGGAGTTTCATCATCAATGTTATGTCAATGGATCTAGAGATGTAAGTTGTAAATTCTATAGATGGTAGTTGTTTGAAATTATTTTCCAATGGCAATATCATTATGAATGTTTATGAATGGTTGCTCTCTCTCTCTCTCTCTCTCTATTTGAGATGAATGACCTAACATTCAGGATCGATGGCTACAAACATCTTATATTGGTGCAAGATGATTGAAAGTATGTTGTTCATCTATCTTTGCAAAAATTGTTGAATTCTCATTGATCTACGTTTACACATGATTTGTTTGTAATGGTGGAAGATATATCCATGGATCTCTCTTTAAATCTAAGCCCTCTAGCAGGCTGCTCATTTGCACCTAACCCTTGCCTCATCCTCAATGCCAGTGCCACTCCATGAACAAGAATATCATCCATATAGCCTCATTTTTCTTTAATAACACAAGAAGAAGGCTCCTCCCTTGCCCGCTTTGAATGCATGCAATGAGTGAGCAACAGAGATCTCTTCAATGGTCGTTCCCCTGTCTATTATGCATTCAAAACCATCAATTTTCAATTAGACACATACAAAGCTCACATCCCAACCTTCAGCTTCTTCAACATGGAGTTATATTTAGTGGATCCACTCTTCTTTTACCTGGCCAAATGATACTCTACACAAACTTAAAGTCTTTTGAAGATAAACAAATCAAACACTGACCAAATATTTTGGCATCAAATTTCACATCCTCTACCTTGGAGCCTAGCAGACAAGCTCGCTCTAGCAAGATTCCCTTCATGGATAACTAACCCATACCAAGCTCCACTTTTTACATTGTAAAAGTACCATAGTTTGATCTTTAATGTAGGGTTTTCCATTAGAATGCTTGACCACAACCCTAAGTCTATCACACAATGAAACACTTTTTGCCACTATGTTTATGCATTTAAGCTTAGTGTTGTAATCCCATGATGGCCAATGATTTTGTGTTTTAGGAAATGTCTCTTCAACTTTCATGGATGGTAAAGGTAAAATCTAAAAATAATTATTCATAGGAAGGTTAATGTAGACACGTTTTCTATGATTTAGGAATAACTACTTCTCAACTAAACATACCAATCAAGGGAGCTTTCCACTAACATTACATTAGAGTTATGTTAGTTAATGTTTTACACAAAATCTATGTCTATAGAACCCTTTTATGTTTTAACAAAAATCAATCAAAACAAACTAAATATTTAAAGGAAAGAAGGAAATTGATTACATTGTTGGAAAATGAATAATAGTAAATAGAATTTTAAGAAATGAAGTACAAAAATGAAAAGACAAAATATAAGGAATCTGGCACCAGGTGGATAGCCTCACTGTATAGGATGACAACACGTCATGGGAACATCTACGCGCCATGTTGTAGTTTGTACGGTGTAGGTATTATACAAATTTGTGGTCTCAGTTCTCATGCCAATATTTTCAGTCCTTCATCCTGCCGTTGAGCTTGCTGACAGAACTTGCAAATGCACAGATGGAAGAAATGGTTGGGTTGTATAGGAGTTTGCCTCAGTCAAACCTTGTTTTTGATGTTTCCACCTCAATGACATCTTGATTGATTGATAAAAAGTGTGTGCTCTAATTCTAACTGTGTCTAGAATTGTTTGAGTAGTGATAAGCAAATTTGACAAGATATATAAATGAAATAAGTTCTATTCTATTCAATGAAATGGCATGCAATGATTACAATCAAACATTGAGTGCAAGAGAATAGTGAAGGTAGCATGAATGAGGGTATGAGTGTTGATTTTGATAGAGATTTGCGAGTATGTGAGTTTGATCTTTATTTTGGCAGAGCTTCGCTATGAAAGAAAATCGATCCTTTGCAATGGAAAATCTACATGCTTAAATAGAGAGGGCAAAGTCAAAATCAAGGAAAGGAGCTATTTTGGTGGGGATAAGGATCGAGAAATCTTGATAAATCACACAAGTGAAAAGGCAACGTTCAAAAATGATCACAAGACTAACAAAGGCTTTCGGGACATCAACACATGGCGCAAATGTTTATGCTAAGTGCTAGAGTCTTGGATAATTTCAATTCTCGAAAGGTCTAATCAACTTAGGACAAGGCCAAGATTAATGCACACTTTTACAGTTTTTGGATATGATAGGTAGAATGGGTCAAAGCAACATTTGGAAAGCACTCTAAGGGAGTGGACACTAAAGTGAGTACCATATAGAGTGTGAAATTGTGAGTGAGACTAATTTATGACGCTACATTTTCTACTTGAAATTGAAAGTACTTTGAATCCACAAATTTTAGTTCAACATCATACATAAATAAGGATATGGATTGCCCATACACCCTTTGGCATACTATACACACACTCAAAGCAAATGTATGGTGGGCCTTGCTCAAACTCTTTAAGCTTCCACTACTGACCTACAACGTGATCTAGAACTCCAAATCTAACCAATCCTTTAACATTGTGTGGTAAACAAAAAAATATATCTTTATTTTCTACAAACAAACCTTTGGAAGACATATTTTCATTAGGCTTTATCTTCTGAAAGGGTTCTTGTGATGGGTTTTATAGTAAACCTTTTCTAAATTTAAGTGCTTTCTTTTATGAAATTTGATTTTTTGCACATCCTCTAGGCTTTCATTCAATCCTTGCAAAAGGAAACCATGGTTAGCATGAATAATCAAACTAATAACCCTAGGATTGTAATTGGAAACATCCAAGTCTGCAATTAGTCTCATGCTGGTTGTGCAAAAAAGTCACTCCATATAATCAAAATAATTTCCATAATTTTCAATAGTTATTTTTGCCAACCTCTTCAATTTAGGGGAACATGGCTATTAAAAAATAAGAAAGAACTAATCTCTCTCTATCTACACTTCTTTATTCCTATCTCTGACTCTTTTTCCCTCCCTCTCTCTATCTCTCTCTATCACTATCTCTCTCTCCCTACTCATGGAAGGTGAGTTAAGTTGTTAGGTTTCTTATAAGTTAATTTAAATAGTATTATATTAAAATACATATTAAGTATATATTATATTTTTTTAATATTTAATAATGTATATTATATAGAATATAATATATAATAAATATAACTATGATATAGATTTTATATATAAAATAAATATATAAATAAATAACAAATAAACATAAATATTAAATATATAATTTTTTTTAATATAAATATATGATTTAATGATATAATGTTGTATTAGAAATATATGTAGTAACTTACACAATATAAATATTGTATATTCTATTTAATATAATATAATTGTATATTTTATATATAAAATAAATATAAAAGCTATTAAAATTTAGTTTTTTCCACGTAAGCCATGGTGACGTTAGAAATCTCTTATCTCTCTCTATCTCTGTCTCTCTCCGTAAAAGTGCCATTTAATGAGGCTCTAGTGGAGCTAGATGATTTGGACCAATCCATACTAAGCTCCATTTTTTACATTGTAAAAGCACCGTAGCCTGATCTTTAATGTAGGGTTTTGCATTAGAATGCTTGACCATAGCCCCAAGTTTATCACACAATGGAACTCTTTTTGCCACTATGTTTATGTAGTTAAGCTTAGTTTTATAATCCCATGATGGCCAATGATTTTGTGTTTTCTAAGGAAATATCTCTTCAATTGTCATAGGTGGTAAAGGTAAAATCTGAAAATAATTATTCATAAGAAGGTTATGCATGTAGCCATGTTTTATACTTAAAATTGAAAAGTACTTTAAATCCACAAATTTCAATTCAACATCATACATAAATAAGGACATGGTTTGCCCATACACCCTTTGACATACTATACACATATTCAAAGTAAAAGTATGGTGGGCCTTGCTCAAACTCCTTAAGCTTCTAGTACCAACCCACAAGGTGATCTAAAACTCCAAAGCCAACCAATCCTTTAACATGGTTTGGTAAATGAAAATTTATTGGTTTCTTGTGATGGGTTTCATAGTAAACCTTTTCTAAATCTAAGTGCTTTCTTTTATGAAATTTGATTTTTTGCACATCCTTTAAGTTTTCATTCAATCCTTGCAAAAGGAAACCATGGTTAGCATGACTAATCAAACTAATAATCATAGGATTGTAATTGGCAACATCCAAGGTTGCAATTAGTCTCATGTTGATTGTGCAAGCAAATATGTTCAATATAATCAAAATAATGTCCATACTTTTCAATACTTATTTTTGTTAACCTCTTCAATTTGGGGGAACATGACTATGAAAAAACAAGAAAGCACTAATATATTTAAGTGAAGACAAGTGCAATATAAAGAATTTGTTACTAGAATACATTATGCATCTACAATTGGCAACATCTATACCTACAATTAGTCCCACGTTGATTATCTAAACAAATTTGCTACATAGAATCAAAATAATAATAATAATGTCTATAATTTTCAATACTTGTTTTTGTAGCCTCTTGAATTTGGGCGAGAACTTGGCTATGAAAAATAAGGAATTTATAATCTATTGAAGTCCAAACTAGTACAAAATGAAGGTCTCATTATTCTGTCAAGTTACACTTGAATGCATTCCATGCCTTACATAATTCACAATCTATGAAAATTCATAGAAAATAGAGGAATGCTTGCCCTCTAGCCCATCCCTTTTGATGTGTTTTTTTTGCCCAACTTTTGAGGATAGGCTTGTTTTCTAAGTTATATTTTTTTTGCAGATACAACATAATTGAGTGGTCCCAAATGATGCAAAGCAACTTTTGCACCCTTGATTCTAGATAATAAAGAAAGGATATTGATCCCCTTTAGATAAATAGGCTTCAAAACAAAAATATGGTATCTTATAATGAACAAATCAAAGTGATACATTTTTCCTCTTCTTCCAATTTTACATCTATGGAAGCTAGTTGACTTGCTACTACATGAGAAGCATTTAAATGTTTGGTTACAAAGTCTCTTTCATGCATCTTTAAAGAATACAAATTTATTTTCAAACATAACTTATTTACAAGACACTTAGTTTGATATAATGCAATAATTTTATCTCATAAACTTTTAGCAATGTTTTCAACTAAAATATTCATCAAGACTAAATTAGAAAGAAACAACATAATAGTAGATCTATCTCTTCTATCCAACTTGTCCCATTCATCTTGATGTCCAAAGTTAGCCATACTTTAAAATGTTCTATCTCCTTCCATCTATCCCCATGGACATGTGTCATCTTTGGATTATCTCTCTTCCTTTATATATATTATCTCTATGTCTCCCCTACCCTATTTCTCATTTTCTATTCATCTCTCTCTCTAAATCGCTTTGTCCCATTAATCTCTCTATTTCTCTTTATCTTTACCTCCCTCTCCCTCTCTCTATCCTTCTCTCTCTACCTCTATCTCCTTGTCTCTCTTCTTATCTCTCCCCATGGACATGTGCCATCTTTGGATTATTGGCATGAAATAGTTGATCAAAAGTTAGTCTTTGTTTCCCTTTATATCTCTTATCTCTATCTCTCTTGTTCTATCTCTCTAGATATTTCTCTCTTTCTATATCTTCCTCTCTCTTTTTGTCTCCTCTCTCTTTATCTCTCCCTCTCTCTTTATACACACACACATATCTTTCTCTCTTTCTATATCTTCCTCTTCCTCTCTTTCTCTCCTCCCTATCTCAAATTGTCTCTCTCCCTCTCTGTCCCCCCATCCCCCCATCTCTCTCTCATATATACTCATGGAAGGCCAATTAGCTACTTGTTTTTATTTTTGCATAGAGTCATGCAATACATGAGGCCAATTGGTAGGTTGTTAAGAAAATGACATTGTGTGCAAGATCGAGATCTTGATGGACAAGTAGTAGCTTTAGATTAAATTTTTCTCTCCTAAGTTGTGACATCATTGGAATGCACAAAAAACCAAATAAAAATTTATATCAAAATACTCTCTCTCTCTCTCTCTCTCTCTCTCTATATATATATATATATATATATATATATATATATATATATCTTTTCTCTTTCTCTATTTTCACTTTATCTCTCTTCTCACTTCTACCTCGCTCCCCCTCTCTCTTTAAGCCCTACCTATCAAGCAATTTTTTCATGACAATTACCTATTCAAATTTGAGGATTAACACATAAGCTAAAATGATAATGGAAAACACAAAGCTAGTAAATGAAAGCATTAATTATATAATTCTATTTATAACATATATAAATAATAACAAATGCCAACACTTAGTAACAAGAAATCCTTTCATATTCTTTTGACCACCTTCCACTCTGAACAATTTCATCCAATCAACCTATACAATGACAATATTCTACTTCTATTATTCTTCTAGGAGACAATATTCTTCTCAACCTCATTAATAACCAAATATATCTCTTGACTTATTGTAATATTTTGAGAGTTCTCCATAATCCATATAAAAAAAAAATCATAGTTCAACAAGATCATACACTCCAAATTTTATTAATAGCAGGCCAAGATCATGTCCTTCATATTGAATGTATCAACATAAGATAAATTTTAATGAACACGTGTATTATACATAATAGTAAAAAGCACTAGTTACCAAGATCAATTGCTATAGATAACACAATCATTATAAGGAAAGAAGAATATTCTCTCTCTATCTAAATCTCTCTGTCCCTTATATCTCTCTATTTATCTTTATCTCTCTCTATTTATCTTTACCTCCCTCTCTCTATTTTTCTCTCTGCCTCTTTCTCCTTGTCTTTCTTCTTCTCTCTCCCCATGTACATGTGCCATCTTTGGATTGTTGGCATGAAATGGTTGATCAAAAGTTAGTCTCTTTTTCCCTTTACATCTCGTCTCTATCTCTCTCTTGCTCTATCTCTCTATCTCTCTATCTTTCTCTCTTTCTATATCTTCCTCTTTCTCTTTTTGTCTCCTGTCTCTTTATCTCTCCCTCTCTCTTTATATACACACATATATGTATACATACATACACACACACACATATATTTCTCTCCTCCCTATCTTAATTTGCCTCTCTCCCTCTTCGTCCCCTTGTCCCCCTCCACCCCTCTCTCTCTCTCTCTTATATACTTATGGAAGGCTAGTTAGCTACTTGTTTTTATTTTTGCATAGAGTCATGCAATACACGAGGTCAATTGGTAGGTTGTTAAGAAAATGACATTGTGTGCAAGATCGAGATCTTGATGGACAAGTAGTAGCTTTAGATTATGTAATGTCCCTTTTTGGGACATTTCCAACTTCATGGGAAAACTCCAACTTTCCCAGAGAGCGTTGGGTTGATCATGTTGAGTTTCTGACAGCGATAGTAAGTTTGGGAGATCGAGATGAGCTCTATGGTGCTTTTTGGATGCAATTCAGACTTTCTGATTGCATTCGAAACTTCTTGGAGGAGACTGTTATTTTAGAAAGCATTAATTTACATATAGTTCATCGTTTGAAGGGCTAAGGATCATTATGGTATGGTCAAAATCCAAAATTGAAGTCATTTTAATAGTTTCCACAACTTCAATACTTGTGCAAAAATATTTAAAGTTATTAAATAATTAATACTTAAGTTGTCCAAAAGTAAAACATTTATAAAGACAACTTATATTTGATTATTTAATAAAAAGTGACTTTAAGTTGTGCAATTATGTGGTGCTAGGCTTAAAGGTGATTCAAGTGCACATAAAGGTTATTATAAAAGTGACGTTGAAAAATTAGGATTCAAAAGTCACTTTTTAAAATATGAAGTTTGGGAGGGAAAAGTGCCTTTTCAAAAAAGCAATGAAAAAGCAAAAAATGCTTTTTTAAATGAAAAAAGCAAAAAGTGTTTTCTCAAAAAAGCAGCGAAAAAGAAAAATACATTTTTTCCCTAAAATAGCTCCAAAAAGTTATAAAAGGGAGTTGGAGCTCATTATTGAAGTTAGACATGATATTTCATTTGCTTCTGCTTTGAGTGAGAACTTGTGTTCTTCTCATATTTTCTTAAGGACAAAGACCCTCTTGAAGATACTAGTTTCAGGGACGAAAACCCTCCTAGTTGGACTTGGTGGTTTCATACAAAAATCACATTTGTGTTGAATGAAGGAAGATGTTGGGTTTGGGGATGAAAACCCCCATATCCATTGGAGCAATTTCATTCAAAGGTTGCCATTGTGCTGAATGATTTGTGCCATTGTTATTTGTGTTTTGCTCTTCTAGTTTTTCTAGTAATTTAGAGATTTAATTTTCATATTGCATGTTAGTGATCAACACTTGCATGTCAATTCTAATGGTTGCATATCAATACTCGATGGTTGCATGTGTGGTATCAATCACTACATGTTAGTGTTGGTGATTGCATGCCAGTTCTAATGGTTGCATGTCAGTGTTTTTAATAGAAGATCAGCGTTGTGTCAATTTGCATCATCTAGGTACTTCATATCAGCTATCAGTGTGAACTTTTGGAGTGTTTCCTTCATTGTTCAGACCTGATAAATAGTATATTTCAGTCACAAGTCTAAAATTAGTGTTGTTTTGGGTTGAATAAATTAGATCTGTTGACTATTCTTTATTGGTTAGGGTTTCACTATGTCATCTACAAACCCTCATGCTGCTACAAATTCATGTTAGAACTATCCTTAGTGAATTCAGAGGTATCTTGAGTGTTGTGAGTTGTGATTCTGCATCCTCCTTCATCCACAACATCAAATCTTTAATGGGTATGCTCCTAATAATGTTTGGAATTGATTTATGTACCTCTACATAGTGATTAATTGTTGCAACAATATATTTTAGTTTGAAATTAGAATATTAAGATTATTAATGCATCCATTACTCATTGTTATATCTTATTTTAGTTGCAATAATCACATTCTGTATTACCCTAAATGGTAGTACTGCCAGTGGTCTTTATTGCATGTATTTACATATTATAAAACTAGATGGTTTTCTGCCAATTAGTATAGCATTCATTTCTGCCCTGTTTGGTATTGAACAAGCTTGATGCTATCGACCACTTTGGTCTGAATGAACTTAGACATTCTGCTAGTGGCTTGCATGCATGAACACATCTACTGAATAAGCATCGATAAAGTTGACTCAGCCACCTTGTGTGCTCATTCTGTAATTGCATCAAACACACATCCATTGAATAAGTGTTGATAAGGACGGTCTGACTACCTTGTGTGTTCATATTGTATTGCATTGGCACACTCTGCTAAAGAAGTGAAGATAAGGCTGACTTGTTGCCTTGTGTGCCATTGTGGAGCATTCAATGTTTGCATTCATCAAAGTAGCCGCGCGTAGTCCAAAGCACCGTATACTCTCACCTTGCCCTCACAAGGATCTTGGTGATCAGAAAGTGTTGAGGAGATTGGATGATTGCATCTTATTTCCAATTAAAAATCTCAAAAAAAAACTAGGGTGGTTATTACAGTGGTATCAGAGCTGGTGATCTTGCCAACTTGCTTGGGAAGGTAACACCTTTACAGATCTTCAGTTGAGGAAACAAAATTTCAACAGTTGAATATCATTGTTTAGTAGTTGTGAATCATGGCATCATTCAATGAAGAAGAATTGGGCGAGAAACTCTTCAATGCAGGAAATAAACTTAAATCCTTGCATCAACCAAAAGATGTTCTTCTCAAAAACTTGGAGGAAGTAGAACATTGTTTATATAAGGTTGCTTTGTCACCTTTTGAGGTAATGCAAATTACCTTGGTTCCTTCAATGACTTTGTTGGTTAAGCCAGAGTTGTTGAGGCACCCAAACAATGATGTGAGACTTGCAATTATCACTTACATCAGTGAAATCACAAGAATAATAGCTCCTAAAATTCCATACAATGATGAAATTATGAGGGAGATGTTTTAGCTCATCATGGAAAGTTTTCAAGGATTGGGTGATATCAAAAGCCCTTCTTTTGCTAAGAGGGTCGAGATTTTAGAGACTATTGCCGAAGTGAGAGCTTGTATGGTGATGCTCAACCTTGATTGTGATGATTTAATACTCAAAATATTTTTTTTTTTTGTTGCTGTCAGAAAAGATCATGCTGAGAATATCGTAACATCAATGCAAAAATCATATTTTTGGTTGTAAAAGAAAGTGATGTTGTCCCCCATCCACTCTTAGTAGTCTTACTGGCTAACATGAGAAAGGATGACCAAGATCCTTTATTAGTTGTAAAAATGTTAGTTGAAATGGTTGTTAGTCAATGTGAAGAAAAATTGAAGCCATATATGACAACAGAGCATGAGGAGGAAGAAGAAAAGTTCACAGCTGAATTTTTTTAAAAAGAGCTTGTATTTGAAGAAGATGAACATTCAGAACTTTCCTATGAGGAAGAAAATGCCTTTTATCAAGAGGCATGTATGGAGGAGCTCCAAATGATTTATTTGAAGAATTTTCAACTACTAATGAAGAGTTTGAGCTTGTTGAAATTTCAAAACAATAACTAATGTGGAGAAAATACATCATTCCAGTGATGACAGTTCAGACTTCAAGTGGAAATTTCCCATGCTTGAAGTGCACCAATTTGATTTCCCAGAAAATTCAATAAAAAAGCAAGCTGATATGAAGCTTGTGGAAAATTTTAAATCAACACCTATTGATGATTCTTTGTTGTCCAGAGCATAGTATTGTCATACCATTTAATCAAAGAGTTTGTAAGGAGGAGGTTGATTTGAAGATCATGTTGCACCTGTTAATGAAGATTTTTTTGGATCTTTGCTACATGGAGACCAAAGTCAATTTACTAAACAAGGACCTAGATAGTTGCATGAATTTAAGGATCAACCGTGGGTCACAAATGAGAAGGAGATTCAAGTCCTTGCAAGTTTGGACAACACAAACAAGATCCTTGAAGACCTCGTGTAGAAAAACATTGAGGGTAGAGTCACTTCATCAAACTTGCAATCTATTAAAGATTCATTGGAGGGAATGAAATTTGAGTACTTGCATTTGATTAGAGACCAAGACCTTGCCATCAAGTTTGTAGAAGAGGCCTATAATGCATTTCAAGAAAAGGAGAGAAAGATTGATGAGCTCACTTTTGAGCTTAAGTCAAAAAAGGATTCATTAGAAAATGCTCAAATGACACGATTGGAAGCAAAAGATCAACTTGAGGCTATAAAAGATATTACAGTGCAAGAAAATGAAGCATGGACATATGAAATCCACCAAGTTATTGATGAGCTTGATGAACTTCATGAGTATTTTGATTTAGATAGTTTCCCAAGAAGATCAGAAATTTCAAGCAAGGGGCCCATAAATGATTTTCAACTATTGGATAACCCTCTTTTTGAAATGAATGTTGAGTTATCTTTTGATAATACATTTTTTGTTAAGCTTGTTGATAGCAATCAGGAGGAACATCAAGAGTGTGAACTCATGGGACTAGAAGAGTAATCTTCTCATGAGAGTATGTTTTCTATTTTGGATCATACTGACATGATAAGAGGCTTTGCAGGATTGCCACAAGGAGATGAACACTATCATGATTTAGAGATTGGATGTGTAGGAATTTCTCTCTTTAGTGAATAAGTCTCAAGCACTTTTAGAAGATCATTAGCTGAAGCACATATGAATACTAGAGTAGCTCAGTACAAACATAATGGAGAAAATTCATTGTTGAGATTCAATACAAGAGGTCATCAACAAGGGTTGTTGAATACTAGTGATGATGGAAGACATGTTCCATGGAAGATTATGGAATAAAAATTTAGTTTTAATGTTGTTGTTCTCATTCCAATTAACCATCACATGTTTTCATTTACAAACTTTCAGGAGGACTGACAAGTAATTTCAGTTAAAGGATGGAGCAATTTTTAGTTGATGATTTTGGGGAAGAGATTTTCAGCTCTAACAAAAGTATTTCTAGCCATTAGAATGCTTATATTTCTTGTTATTGCTGAGATATTTGATTTTTATACTTGTTCTGTTTTCAAATTACTAAATTGGACAAAATAAGTTTTCAAGTTGTTAATTTCAAACTTAAGTAGTAGCATGGTGAACCTTTTTGAGGTCATGGAATCATTGAAGAATGCTGGAAAATGTTTTCAGCTAAGGAAAAAGAATACTTCAGCCATCATAAGTCCATTTTGGGAAGAAAATTGGATGACTTATGACTATTATAATTTGTTTCCAACTTGCACACAAGCTGATTTGTGTTCTTTCATGGAGGAACAATTCAATTTTTTGCCCACATCATTAATTTTGAGATGGATAATTTGTATGGGTGATTTGTTGAGGTATGCTCATTCCTTTGTTTTTAGTTCCTATGATGATTCAAGAATTTGGGATCCAAGAATTTGTTTGATTGGTGGATTGCTTCATAATATAGCAAGGAATGTTAGATTTGTAGTTTTCAGTTGTACTAGAGTGACACAACTAAAACATGGTGGATTGTCTTTCAAATTTGTTTGGGATCCTGGTATTGGCATACAGATTCAGAATTGCTTGAGGACAAGCAATTTTGAGGAGGGCATATTTGTAATGTCCCTTTTGGGACATTTCCAACTTCATGGGAAAACTCCAACTTTCCTGGAGAGCATTGGGTTGATCATGTTGAGTTTTTGATATTGACAATAAGTTTGGGAGATTGAGATGAGCTCTACGGTGCTTTTCAGATGCAATTCTAAATTTTTGAGTGCATTCCAAACTTCTTGGAGGAGACTACTATTTTCAGAAAGCATCAATCTACATATAGTTCATCATCTAGAGAGCTAAGGATCATTATGGTATGGTCAAAATCCAAAATTGAAGTCATTTTAATAGTTTCTGTAACTTCAATACTTGTGAGAAAATATTTAAAGTTATTAAATAATTAAATACTTAAGTTGTCGAAAAGTCAAACATTTATAAAGACAACTTATATTTGATTATTTAATAAAAGTGACTTTAAGTTGTGCAATTATGTGGTGCTAGGCTTAAAGGGGATTCATGTGCACATAAAGGTTATTAGAAAAGTGAAGTTGAAAATTTAGGATTTAGAAGTCACTTTTTAAAATATTAAGTTTGGGAGGGAAAAGTGTTTTGTTTTTTAAAAAATAGTGAAAAAGCAAAAAAATGTTTTTTAAAAAGTAACGAAAAGGCAAAAAGCACTTTTTAAAAAAGCAACGAAAAAGCAAAAAATTATTTTTCCTAAAATAGCTCCAAAAAATTATAAAAGGGAGTCAGAGCTCATTGTTGAGGTTAGATAATGATATTTAATTTGCTTCTACTTTGAGTGAGAACTTGTGTTCTTCTCATATATTCTTGAGGACAAAAACCCTCTTGAAGATACCAATTTCGGGGACAAAAACCCTCCTAGTTGGACTTGGTGGTTTCATACAGAAATCACATTTGTGTTGAATGTAGGAAAATATTGGGTTTGGGGATGAAAAGTCTCATATCCATTGGAGAAATTTCATTCAGAGATTGCCATTGTGCTGAACGGTTTGTGCCATTGTTATTTGCATGAAGCTCTTCCAATTTTTTCTGGTAGTTTGGAGATTTAATTTTCATATTGCATGTTAGTGATCAACACTTGCATGTCATTTCTAATGGTTGCATGTGAATTCTTGATGGTTGTATGTGTGGTATCAATCATTGCATGTTAGTTCTAATGGTTGCATGTTAGTGTTTTCAGTAGAAGATCAATGTTGAGTCAATTTGCATCATCTGGGTACTTCATTTTAGCTATTAGTGTAAAGTTTTGGAGTGTTTCCTTTGTTGTTCAAACCTAATAAACAATATATTTCAGCCACATGTCTGAAACCAGTGTTGTTTTGGGTTGAATAAATTAGATTTGTGGACTATTCTTTGTTAGAATTTCATATCAAACCTATCCTTAGTGAATTCAGAGGTATCTTGATGGAAATTTACAGCCATATAGACAATTTCCTCATAACCCTATGAGAGATATTTATGCAAACATAGTAATTAGAAATCCACATGCAAAATAATAAGCAAACATACCATCAAGGTGACACAAGATATACCTTGGGAAAACCCTCATTGAGGGAAAAACCCGACCTCCAAAAGCATTCATATCCATTGTATTATTCAACAATAAACATTACAATACATGGCCTCCATGAATACTTCTAAATCATCAAGCTTTCTACATGCACTTCATGTGAACAAGCATGTAACCACACATCCCATTCCATGCTTCAAACCCTCACACATGCAACCTACAAGAGATGCTAAATACAATGATAGCCTCTCACACAACCTACAACCAAAACAACCAACAACCAACCCCAACTACTAACCATGTGCTTGCTTTTATAGAATCAAGCTTACACAAATAGAAGATGTAGTATGGAGAAAACCATGTGTCCAAAAACCATGGATACACAAAACCATTGACCCCTCATTTAATATTTGCAACTAACTTTTCACTTTATGCCCAATATTAAATAATTTTCTAAATAAATAATTAATTATTCTGTGTCCGAGACACATAAAATTATTAACCTAATGTTACATACAACGTTTACAAGTGGCACCCAAATAAACATCTAATGTGGCTAAACACATCAATTAAGATGCACCACAAGTAAATATTTATTATACATAAATAAAATATAATCAATGTTATGCAAGGTGGACAACACACCTATTCCAAAAATCTTGAGTGTTTTGAGTTGTCATTCAGCATCCTCATTCATCTACAATATCAAATCTTTAATGGGTATGCTCCTAATAATGTTTGGAATGGAATTATGTACCTCTACACAGTAATTAATTGTTGCAATAGTATATTTTAGTCTAAAATCAAAATATTAAGATTATTATTGCAGCCATTCTCATTGTTATATTTTATTTTAGTTGCAATAATCACATAATATATTACCTTGGATGGCTACAGTACCGCTAGTGGTCTTTATTGCATGCATTTACATATTGTAAAACTAGATGGTTTTATGTCAATTAGTATGTACCATTCATCTTTGACATATTTGGCATTGAACAAGCTTGATGCTATCGACCACTTTGGTCTGAATCACCTTAGACATTCTACTAGTAGCTTGCACGCATGCACACATCTACTAAATAAGTGTTGATAAGGTCAACTGAGCCACCTTGAGTGCTCATTCTATAATTGCATCAAATACACATCTGTTGAATAAGTGTTGATAAGGATGACCTTGCCACCTTGTGTGTTCATATTGTATTACATTGGCACACTCTATTGAAGAAGTGAAGATAAGGCCAACTTGTCGCCTTGTGTGCCATTGTGGAGCATTTAGTGTTTGCATTCATTAAAGTAGTTATGTGTGGTCCAAAGCATCGTATGCTATTACTTTACCCTCATTGGGATCTTGGTGATCAAAAAGTGTTGAGGAGATTGCATGATTGCATCTTATTTCCAGTTAAAAATCTAAAAAAACTAGGGTGGTTATTATAGATTAAAATTTACTCTCCTGAGTTGTGACATCCTTGGAATGCACAAAAAACCAGATAAAAATTTATATCAAAATACTTCCTTTCTCTCTATATCTCTCTATACCCCCCTCTCCCTCCCTCTCCCTACCCCACTCCCCCTCTCCCTCTTTATCTCTCAATCTCTCTTCCTCTCTCCATATCTCTTTCTCTACATCTTTATCTCTTTGCAACTCTCTCTCTCTCTCTCTCTCTCTCTCTCTCTCTATATATATATATATATATATATATATATATATATATATATATATATATATATATATATATATATATATATATATATATATATATATATATATATATATATATATATAGAGCATGTAGCAACATAAGAGAAATGTAAATGAACATATATATTATACATAATAGTAAAAACCACCAGTTATCAAGATCAACTGCTATCTAGCACACTTGTTAAATAAGGAAAGATGAATATTATCGCTCTCTATTTATCTTTACCTCACTCTCCCTCTCTATCCTTCTCTCTCTACCTCTATCTCCTTGTCTCTCTTCTCTCTCCCCATATGGACATGTGCCATCTTTGGATTGTTGGTATGAAATGGTTGATCAAAAGTTAGTATATGTTTCCCTTTATATCTCTTATCTCTTATCTCTCTCTCTCTCTCTCTTTCTCTTTCTCGATCTCTATCTTTCTCTCTTTCTATATCTTCCTCTTTCTCTTTTTGTCTCCTCTCTCTTTATCTCTCCCTCTCTATTTATACACACACATATATGTATATATGTATGTATGTATATATATACATATACATACATATATATATATGTATGTGTGTGTGTACACACACACACATAAATATGTGTGCATACATACATATATATATGTGTGTGTGTATGTATATATGTGTGTGTGTGTGTGTGTATATGACAAATTGAAATAGGGAGGAGAGAAAGAGAGAAAGAGGAAGATATAGAAAGAGAGATATATGTGTGTGTGTGTGTACACACACACACACACACACACACACACACACACACACACACACACATATATATCTTATATACTTATAGAAGGCCAATTAGCTATTTGTTTTTATTTTTGCAGATTCAAGCAATACATGAGGTCAATTGGTAGGTTGTTAAGAAAATAACATTGTGTGCAAGATCGAGATCTTGATGGACAAGTAGTAGCTTTAGATTAAAATTTATTCTAGACTAAGTTGTGACATCCTTGGAATTCACAAAAAACCAGATAAAAATTTATATCAAAATACTTCCTTTCTCTATATATCTCTCTATACCCCAACCCCCCTCTCTCTCTTTCTCTTTCTCTATTTTCAATCTATCTCTCTTTCTCACTTCTCCCTCCCCCCTCCTTTCTCTTTAAGCCCTACCTATCAAGCATTTTTTTTCATGACAATTACCTATTCAAATTTGAGGATTAACACATAAGCTAAAATGATCATGGGAAACACAAACTAGTAAATAAAACCATTAATTATATAATTTTATTAATAACGTATATAAATAATAACAAATGCCAACACCTAGTAACAAGAAATCCTTTCATATTCTTTTGACCACCTTCCACTCCAAACAATTTCATCCAATCAACCTATACAGTGACAATATTCTACTTCTATTATTCTTCGAGGAGACAATATTCTTCTCAACCTCCTTAATAACAAATTATATCTCTTGAATTATTGTAATATTTTGAGATTTCTCCATAATCCATATCAAAAAAATTGAATATTAATCATAGTTCAGCAAGATCACACACTCCAAATTTCATTAATAACAGGCCAAGATCATGTCCTTCATATTGCATGTATCAACATAAGACAAATGTTAATGAACACATGTATTATACATAATAGTAAAAACCACCAATTACCAAGATCAACTGCTGTCTAACACAATTGTTATAAGCAAAGAAGAATATTCTCTCTATCTCTACCTCTCTACCTCTCTCTATATATCTTCTTGTCTCCCTCCCTCTCTCTCTCTCACTACCACATTGGCATTCAGTCAACGATGGACTAACTCCCTTGAATCCTTGCGGTACATGAAATAATGTAATGTGTAGATTTTCTCCTAAAAAGTTGTTCCCTATATTATTAGAAATGAGAAGCATGCATTTGTCTATAACGATAATGCAATCAGAAACAAAATTTGTAAAGGTTACTTATAAGAAATGATATATATATTATGTGTTTTTCAAAATACATAACATAGTTTTTATATACAATTAGTTATATTAATTTTACTTTTCTTTTTTTATTTGTAAGCATGGAGGTCACAAGGGGGACCTCCTCCTCATCAACATATCCAACATAGAAACCACATAATAAAATTAGAAGCCACATAAGCCACCGATGTTACTTGGGGGATTCGAACTTGGATCTTGAACCATATGGCCTTACCATTTAAGCACATCCCCTTTCACATATTAATTTTACTTATTATTATTACTATAAAAAATATATTATTATATTAATTATATCAAAATTATTTAATTCTAAAAATATTTAAATTTACAACTAAAAATAAGTTATTAAATTAATTCTCTAAAGATTAAAACATCATTATGTCCAAACCCCCATTTAAGGGGTCTCAAGGGTTCATCCTAAGGAGAGCAGAGAAGAAGCTAGATGGAGGGTGCTAGATAAGGGGTGGATAAAGCTAAACTTTGATGGGGCCTCTAGGGGGAACCCATGTTTGGCCTCCATTGGATGTGTGATTAGAGATGATATTGGCATGTTTTGTGGAGTTGCCATGAAGAGAATTGGATCCCAAACTAATAATGAGGTTGAGATGTAGACATTTATTATGGGTTTGCAATTGGGCCTCTCATTGGGAATGAGAGGGATCCATATTGAAGGGGATTCTCAAATCGTCATCAATGCCATTCAAAACAAAGTGACACCAAATTGAAAGCTAAATAATGAATTGGCTAGGGGTCTTGAATTGCTGGATAAGTTCAGGGAATTCAAAATTAACCATGTGTTCCAGGAGGCTAATAGGATTGCAGACAGGTTGGCAAATTCTGGCTTTGAACAAAAGGGGGAAATGTGATGGTGATAGTTTGTCATTGATGTCAAAATGTATTGAGAAAGTTAAGTAAGTGTGCATCTTCACAAGGTATCATTAGGACTGCAGGTCATTTGAGGATCACTTGAGGATCACTTGCACTATTGACATAGGTTGTTCTGGATCATGTCTTTCATAGTTGAACATCAATCAGGAGTTGTATAAGTGTGTTGATATTGTTCATACAAGAGTTCACATGATTCATATGCCTGATGTATCTTCTTGTTCAAGTGATGATGATACAGGGTTGTTGTTACAAATCAAAAGATCTTCTTTATGGTATCTACACATTATAGATTGATAGGAGTAGTTTGGTTCTTTGGGATGTCATTGTTCTTACAGTAAGTTTGATAATGTTCAAGTTAGCATGGATGGTTTGATGTCAGTTCATGGTTTGTTTCATGTTGGGCTTAATATACTTCAGGTTGATATGTTGCTTCATGGCTAAGTCAGGAAATGCTAACTTGTTTATGTTGGTCAGAGGATCAGTGGGTGTTGGCATTGGTATAGATGTCTTTTGATGTTCATCTCAGTGGTTTCACTTGCTTGCTCAGCTCAGTGGTTTCACTTGCTCTTCATCGTAATTGCAGACCTCATGACACATTCATTATATAAGAGGTTCAGTGGCAGAGATTAAGATAGTATTGGCAGAAGTGTTTAAAGATCAATGACGATTGTTATAAGTTAGGAAATGGTTTAAATGTGTCTTAAATAAACATATCTCAAAATCCTTATATAGTCTATCTTATGACCTATGCTTGTTTTTGTTTTAAACTATCATTGACCTGTTATTGCAGGTCATGTCACTTAAGTGTGACCTAGTAGAGGGTATGTTATTCATGCTATCATTGGCCCTCTTCACATCTCCTACCGATGGGTTCAGTCTCATTCATATGTGAATGGGCAAATAAAACCTTAGAAGATCTCCTTTTATTTATGAAAAGGTATCGAATTGTTTTTTAGGGAGCATAGTATATATTTCATAAAGTTTCTTAGGAGGGAGCTCAATTTCTATGAAGGGATTTATGTTTTAAAAAAGGCATCTACCTATTCGATGAAAAGCTTTGTTTATATAAAGCATAAAATGCACATGTTAATGGGCACGATTTATGCCTTGTTTATAGAGCAATTTTTAAGGAAAAAAAATTATATAGAAACCATCGAATGAGCATCATTTAATTCGAAGGGTTGATGGCTTTGTTTCTAAAGCTTAGAAACTTATTAAATTTCTATTTTATTTGTTTTTTTTTTTAAATGCATAAGTCCATTAGAGGATGTATATGAGTTTTCCAAGGAGCCTTTATAGGAGATGGTTGATATTTTTAAAAGCAATATTTTTGGAAAATTATTTCTAAATTCTCTCCCATGCCAGTGAAGAATTTAGTGAAATTTTTTGTGAGAAATTTATTGAAGAGAAGGTAAGAAGATTTTTTCAAAGAGCTTGCAAGAAAATATGGATCAATAAATTTTTGCATAAAAATAAAATGGATTTGTGAAAATGAAAATGTGAGATGATTTGATTGGAGAAAAGCAATAGGTCATTTTTCTTTGTAGGTGAAAGGACATGCAAATGAGCAGAGAGATTTTATTGGGGCAATTTGATTTTTTTCAAAGATAAGAAAGATCAAATTATGAAAAGTCAATTGAAGAATATAAAAGTTTTTCAGATTGAAAGAGAAGATGAATGCAGAGAGGAAAATGAAAAAGCCTCAAGAAGATGAATATGCAGAGGAGAGGAATTCCAAGAGATTTTTCATTTATAATAATATTTCAGGTGCATTGAATGTGTGGTTATGCAGATCAATAATGAAGATAGTTTGATGATACAGAAAAATGATTGAGTGAACCAATTTGCAGAGTAGAAGACATATTGTGAGATATTATTCATAGTGAAATGTTCTTACAGGAATATCAAAATGTTTAAAGACACTTGCAGTTGTTTGTAATGTTTTTGATTGCAAGGAATCAAGCTTTGATTGTAGTGATTGATGAAAGATTGATAGAGATAATTTGCAGAAATAAATTTGTTTACAGATATTTGTATGTGGAGCCTGTTTGTAGAAGTGTGTAAAAGAAAATGGTCTTGATTTGAAAATCAAATAGGAGGTATAAGGTTGTATGATGAAACACAGAGTATACAATGGTGTAAATATGATTGAATGACAATCATGTCTTGCACACAAAGTTTGATGTTTTAATGATGGTGATCGTTTGTGCCAGTGAGGCCTTGTATTAGCCAGTGAGGCTTGTAGGTTAGTGAGACCATTTGTCAGTGAGACACTCACATCAGCCAGTGAGGCTTGTAAAGATATTTTCAAGGTTAAGCCAGTGAGGCAGTTTTGGAGTGGTTTTTCTACCCCAAGAGGGTTTTCCACTCGTGCAAATTTGTGTTATGTCTCATATTGTTTTCATCTGTATGTGTGTATGTTAATACTTTACTCATGAGGTTTTGTTCTCTTTCTTCATTCTCAGTCATGTGCATATGTGTTGTACAAATCAATGATATCTTTCTCTCCTTGTGTTTTGAAAGTTAAAGTTTGCAAAAAGATTTGAAAATTTACACAACACTGATTCACCCCCCCTCTCAGTGTTGTCCTAGACTCCTACAATTGGTATTAGAGCTAGGTTCCCTTTTGAAGCTTAATCAACTTGGGTAGGTCTTCTGTGTGGAGTTCAATGGGTAAGTGGAGAAGAAATAAGAACATGAGAAATGTCAAGCTTCATTCTGGTCAAAAGACACAAAAGACATCATCCATATCAAATTTAGGTGTTAATGTTCAATTAGTTGATAAAGATGCTTCACAAGTTGAATCAGTGAAAGAGTTTTCTGGAGTTCCTATGTTTAAGTTCAGACTTTTTCAGTTTGGTGTATGAGAATGCAAGTCTATTTATCCTCTTTAGGATATGATGTATGGATGTCTGTTGAGAATGGATATTCTAACTCTGCAAATAACAAAGACGCTCTTGAATGTAATCATATAGCCAAGAAGATTATTTTATCTGGTTTATCTAATGATGTTTCTTGTAAAGTTGTGCAGTGTGAAACAACTCAGGATATGTGGAAGAAATTGATAAAAATTTATCAAGGTAATGATAAAGAAGAGAACAATTTGGTGTCTAATGAAAGTAACCATGAAAGAAGACAATCACATGAAGAAGTTCAAACCCAATCAGATTCAAAAGAAGCTAACATCACAAGTGATGATGATGAGGAATATGATGAACAAGATTGTGAGATTGATATGGAAGGAGAGCTCATAAATGCTCTAACTGAACTCAAGAAATATAAGAGAGAGGATCAAAAACTAAAATTGCAGTTGCAACAAGAAAGAGAATCTAAAGACAAAGCACTTTCAGACCTTGAAAGTGTATCTACAGATCTTAAAGAGGCCAGATGTCAGATTATAAGTTTAAAGACATATATTGATGATTCAGACAAATTAATTGCTAGATTAAAGATTGAAATTGAGGAAGCTAAGAGGATAGTAGATGTTTCAAAATCTGACCTTGAAGTTAGAAGGATTGAGAACATGAAATTAGAGGGTGATATTATCAATCTGAGAAAAGAGTATGATGGTCTCAAGGCTTTATCTAAGAAATATCAAGTGTTTGAAGATAGCTCAAACAAGTTGCATGAGATGTTGGGCAAACATAAGCATCATAAGGACACTACTGGTTTAGGATTTGAAGGAGAGTGTTCAAAAGCCAAAGAAACTCCCAGAAAGAAAATTGATCTTCATGCTAGTGCTCCTAAAGACAAAAAGAAGTCAGAAACTAAAATAAATGTCAAAGATGAAAAGCATAATCAAAGAAGAAGAAATGCTCCTGTAAGACAAGCATACATGTACATGTATAATTCATTTAATGGTTATTATTATACTTGTAATCATTTTGGACATAAAGCAATTAATTGCAGAAGGAATACTGATATTGTTTGTTACAAGTGCAATAATATTGGACACATAAAAAGAAACTGCAAAATGAATAGAATGTATGATCCTGCATGGAAGCATAACATAATTGCTCAGGGGATGTCAAAAAGGTATTATCAATCATTTGATTATGATTACAACATAATTTGTTATAATTGCAACTCTCTTGGTCATAAAGCACACAGTTGCAGGAAAGCATCACATGATTTGAAAAAGTTGAAAATAAAAGAAGGTATAAAGGTTTGGAGAAAGAAAGAACTTGTAAAAGTGTGGAAGCAGAAACAAAGTCATGAGAAGTCAAATCCTAAACTTGTGCATCTTGCACAAGTTATATCATCAGTTGAATAATAGATAGCATGATGTGAGGGGGAGTTGTTCTTGTTCTATATTTTATCCCCAAGAAGTTACAGGAGGAGATCAGTTGATGTTTATCAATATGATGATCTTGTTTTGTTTGTCATACTTGCCTGATAATGTTTGAAATGAAGTTTCTGATGTTTTTGATTTTCAGTGTATGTCAGTAATATAGGTGTTCATGATCAATGACATGTTTAGTGGTTCATAATGCATATAAGGTGTTCAAAAGCTCTCTGCACAAAGAGTTTGATGATGTTGTGACTTGATCCTATTTGTATATTGTTCATATCAAGTTGATACTTACAAAAATTATGTTGCAGTTCAGTGTGATCTTGTTTGTCATGGCAAAGAGCTTAAGATGTTCTCAAGAAGCTCTTATCAGAAATTAGCATGTGTTGGCTAAGGTGGCTGAAAATGAAAAATTCAATTCATAGCACTTATCTCTGTTTTGATTTGTGCAAAGTGTTGTTGCAGGAAGAACTTGATGATGCAGTTAGTTTGTTGATTTGAGAGGCAACAGTTCTTGTATAGTATAGTATGTTTCAGATGTGGTTTTTGTATTTATATCAGAATTGACATTGTGTTGTAAAAGGTGTCTTGTGCAGTTATAGGAGGATGGTCTTCATTTTTAAGAAGTATGGGCAGGAGTATATTCATTGGAGACTTTATGCTTTGGGAGTTATTGGAGATTTGTCATGTGGGTCAAAAAGTGTTGATGATTGAAGAAGAATTGTTTGTTTTGAAAGTTTGTCTTTCAATCACATGTGATGTCATCAGGAGTGTGTCAGTCTTCATCTTCATAGTGGTATTATAATAAGAAGTGGTATTGTGCTTCAGATGTATGTTTCATGGTGTCTTTTTTCTCTCAAGTTTGAAATGTTGTTCAAGATGCAGATGTGCAAGGATAGAGCTTTCAGGATAAGTTTAGCAAAATTGCATAAGTATTCAATGCCTTCAATCTTTTGAAAGACAAGTGGTATCAAAGATTTTGGTAAGTGGTTCTTATTTTTTTTTGGTTGAAGATAACAAGATAACATGAGTTTATGTCTTCAAATCCCTCATAATGCAACGCATTTGTAAATGTTATGATCAAGCTTTAACATCTTTCAGTGGAGTTATTTTCTCAGGGGGAGATAATAGTCGTTGTCATCAGATGTCAAAAGGGGGAGAAAGAAATAATGCTTCATGGAGTTTTGCCATCAATGACAAAGGGGGAGATTGATGGTGATAGTTTGTCATTGATGTCAAAAGGTATTGAGAAAGTTGATTAAGTGTGCATCTTCACAAGGTATCATCAGGACTGCAGGTCATTTGAGGATCACTTGAGGATTACTTGCACTATTGACATCTAGGTTGTTCTGGATCATGTCTTTCATAGTTGAACATCAATCAGGAGTTGTATAAGTGTGTTGATATTGTTCATACAAGAGTTCACATGATTCATATGCCTGATGTATCTTCTTGTTCAAGTGATGATGATGCAGGGTTGTTGTTACAAATCAAAAGATCTTCTTTATGGTATCTACACATTACAGATTGATAGGAGCAGTTTGGTTCTTTGGGATGTCATTGTTCTTATAGTGAGTTTGATAATGTTCAAGTTAGCATGGATGGTTTGATGTCAGTTCATGGTTTGTTTCATGTTGGGCTTAATATACTTCAAGTTGATATGTTGCTTCATGGCTAAGTCAGGAAATGCTAACTTGTTTATGTTGGTCAGAGGATCAGTGGGTGTTGGCATTGGTATAGATGTTTTTTGATGTTCATCTCAGTGGTTTCACTTGCTTGTTCAACTCAGTGGTTTAACTTGCTCTTCATCGTAATTGCAGACCTCATGACACATTCATTATATAAGAGGTTCAGTGGCAAAGATTAAGATAGTATTGGCAGAAGTGTTTAAAGATCAATGACGATTGTTATAAGTTAGGAAATGGTTTAAATGTGTCTTAAATAAACATCTCTCAAAATCCTTATATAGTCTATCTTATGGCATATGCTTGTTTTTGTTTTAAACTATCATTGACCTGTTATTGCAGGTCATGTCACTTAAGTGTGACCTAGTAGAGGGTATGTTATTCATGCTATCATCGGCCCTCTTCACATCTCCTACCAATGGGTTCGGTCTCATTCATATGTGAATGGGCAAATAAAACCTTAGAATCTATCTCCTTTTATTTATGAAAAGGCATCGAATTGTTTTTTTAGGGAGCATAGTATATATTTCATAAAGTTTCTTAGGAGGGAGCCCAATTTCTATGAAGGGATTTATGTTTTAAAAAAGGTATCTACCTATTCGATGAAAAGCTTTGTTTATATAAAGCATAAAATGCACATGTTAATGGGCACAATTTATGCCTTGTTTATAGAGCAATTTTTAAGGAAAGAAAATTATATAGAAACCATCGAATGAGCATCATTTAATTCGAAGGGTTGATGGCTTTGTTTCTAAAGCTTAGAAACTTATTAAATTTCTATTTTTTTTTTAATTTTTTTTTAAAAGACATAAATCCATTATAGGATGTATATGAGTTTTCCAAGGAGCCTTTATAGAAGATGGTTGATATTTTTAAAAGCAATATTTTTGGAAAATTATTTCTAAATTCTCTCCCATGCCATTGAAGAATTTAGTGAAGTTTTTTTGTGAGAAATTTATTGAAGAGAAGGTAAGAAGAGTTTTTCAAAGAGCTTGCATGAAAATATGGATCAAGAAATTTTTGCATGAAAATAAAATGGATTTGTGAAAATGAAAATGTGAGATGATTTGATTGGAGAAAAGCAATAGGTCATTTTTCTTTGCAGGTGAAAGGACATGCAAATGAGCAGAGAGATTTTATTGGGGAAGTTTGAATTTTTTTTAAGATAAGAAAGATCAAATTATGAAAAGTCAATTGAAGAATATAAAAGTTTTTCAAATTGAAAGAGAAGATGAATGCAGAGAGGAAAATGAAAAAGCCTCAAGAAGATGAATATGCAGAGGAGAGGAATTCCAAGAGATTTTTCATTTATAATAATATTTCAGGTGCATTGAATGTGTGGTTATGTAGATCAATAATGAAGATAATTTGATGATACAGAAAAATGATTGAGTGAACCAATTTGCAGAGTAGAAGACATATTGTGAGATATTCTTCATAGTGAAATGCTCTTACAGGAATATCAAAATGTTTAAAGACACTTGCAGTTGTTTGTAATGTTTTTGATTGCAAGGAATCAAGCTTTGATTGCAGTGATTGATGAAAGATTGATAGAGATAATTTACAGAAAAAAAAATTGTTTACAGAGATTTGTAAGTGGAGCCTGTTTGCAGAAGTGTGTAAAAGAAAATGGTCTTGATTTGAAAATCAAATAGGAGGTATAAGGTTGTATGATGAAACATAGAGTATACAATGGTACAAATATGATTGAATGGCAATCATGTCTTGCACACAAAGTTTGATTTTTTAATGATGGTGATTGTTTATGCCAGTGAGGCTTGTAGGTTAGTGAGACCATTTGTCAATGAGACACTCACATCAGCCAGTGAGGCTTGTAAAGATATTTTCAAGGTTAAGCCAGTGAGGCAGTTTTGGAGTGGTTTTTCTACCCCAGGAGGGTTTTCCACTCGTGCAAATTTGTGTTATGTCTCATATGGTTTTCATCTATATGTGTGTATGTTAATACTTTACTCATGAGGTTTTGTTCTCTTTCTTCATTCTCAGTCATGTGCATATGTGTTGTACAAATCAATGATATCTTTCTCTCCTTGTGTTTTGAAAGTTAAAGTTTGCAAAAAGATTTGAAAATTTACACAACACTGATTCACCCCCCCTCTCAGTGTTGTCCTGGACTCCTACAAAATGTTTATAAGCAACTCAATTGATGAGTGGATTAAAAGAGTCCCAGACCTTAAGTGTATTCTTGATTTGGAGAGTAAGGAGGGCGTTGGTAGCAATGAGGCTATCATATGTCCACAGACATAGATTGTTAACTCCTTTTGTATTGGTGTCTATGACATCATTACCCAACGACTCGAGGTGGTAATTCAAAATCATGTGGAGATTATTGGCGTGGCACTTGCGAGAGAACGTGGTAAGTTTTCCTGTGTAGTAATGAATGATATTACCTAGAGAGTGGATGATAAGTATAGTAACTCGTGTGGAGGAGCTAGTGAAGATGTGAAAATGTGAAGCTTTTATGAAACTGGATGGGAATTGTTTTTCTCATTGTTGAGAGTATCCTTTCCTCTATTTTCCTCAATCTCACAATATGGAATCCATGGTGAAATTGATTGTGAGAAAGCGACAGATAGCCTTTCTTCACTAGATAATGGATAATAAATTGTCTCAAGTGTTTAAGATGAATTCCCAGGTTGGTTTTCATGCCATCAATATGGTTTTAGGGTCCTCGTTTATGAATTTCAACCACAAATATAGGGTGAACACCGATATTGCTGCCATGTTCATTGGGGTTTTGCTTGAGTTGGGTGAATCAAAGGATACCATGCACAAGATGGCGAGGGTTCTCATCAGAGCAAATTGATGGATGGGACTTCATCAGGCGCTGGAGCTAGCAATCACAGGAATTGGTTTTCATCTAGAGAGAGGATGCTGGCCGGTCCTCCTTCCTAAACATAATGGACCCTAGATTTCATTTGTCATTCTAGTGTGGGAAGAGGATGAGGAGATCCAGAAAAATGAAGCCTACTGGGGGGTTGTGTTCTTGAAGATCATGGTGGCACTAGCTGTAAGGATACCTGAACCCTGTTTATTAATTAGGGTATTATATTGAGAATAATTTAATTAGCTGTATTGCTTGAAAATAACTATTTTGATAAACTAATAGAAAAGAAAATTCTTAGGAAAGATAAATATTGCAATAGAATAATTATTTTATTTCGATAAATATTAAGCAATTGTCTTAGATATTTAAATATCTTTTAGAAAGATTCCCTTTAAATGATTGTCATTATTTGATTCTATTTTGTCCATAAACTATCATTAGGAAGTAATTAATGCGTGTAATCATAACTCTATCGATTCCTAGAAAATAGGATATGGAATACGAAAGTCGGTGTAGTGGCATTTAGATGTTTTTACTAATTTAAGTCTGAGGAAGGGAAGTTATCTTGTTTTAAGTTTTCTAATTCTTGGAAAGAGGTTCTTGGAGGGTATAAAAGAGGTGGGGTCTCTCTCTCTCTCCTCCTTCATCAATAACAGTACGCCTTCGGTCATCTCATTTGTCAGTCCTTACAGATAACAATGGCTCATAATGCTGCATAAACTATGCAACTAGAGGTAGCAGGATTTGATGATGTGCATCTTCTCTTTTTAGCAAGTTTTTAATGCATTGCAACTGAAGGTAAGTTTCAGCAATCTGATCAATGCTTATCTAGCGTAGCATATGCACCTGTTCGGAGGATTTTAAAGTCTTTTAGTTAAAGTATTTTTGAGCTTCTCTTGAACATCTTTTGGGCGTTTCAAACCCTACAAATCAATTCATTCCGTGTTGATCCTCCATTTATGGCATTGCACTATTCTTGTACCCTGCTTCCTAGGTCACAGATTTTTTTGGTTCTATTTTACCTTGTGAAGTGCTGCATCTGTACTCTCGTATTTTGTATTCAAACCTATGAGTGTAGTTAAAGCAACTAAATGTTGTTTTTGTGACGATAATTGAGTATGGGCTTAAAATGTTTTGCTATATGCTGCATTCCTATTTTAATGAATATTTTGTGGTCAAAGCTATCAAGAATTGAAGCACCCGAGAAGTTCATTTAAAGATGATCATTTCAAAGCGAATTTTCCTTGATTACTCTAGAGGTTTTGGTTCAACATCATATATTTGAAACTGTGATAAGTAGCTGTGCATGTCTACAACATGCGAAGCTAACTTTTATTTTTATTTATGAAAGCAGCTTGATAGTAGGTTTAGAATCTTTAGATAAAAAGAAAAAAGAAAAATAGGCATCGAACCTACAGTTTAAGGTATCATTTTAAGAAGATAAGAATGTGTGGCATCTGCTAGTCGCGGCTTCCTTAATCTTTTAAAACCATTTGTGAAATATTTTGTTGTTTCTATGATAATTTCTGTTATATATATATATATATGTGTGTGTCTCTCTCTCTCCCTTGAACTTTTCCCTTGCACTATCTTTGCTCCCTAAATCAACTCCAGTCTTACATGCCTTTCACACACCCAAATGGCATTTCATCTTCTTGTGAAAACTTTGAGGCATTATGTCATACAGTTGAAACAAGGAGTTGCACGCCTCGATGGCATTTCATATGCTGCACAAAACATTTCAAATGTTGTCTTCATATCTTCACCTATTTTGGTAGCTCCTATGAAATGTATAATATATGTTATATTGAAAAGTGGTTTTCTAATGATTTAATCCACCATTGTCAACGCATGTCAGTGTTTGAGTCTTCATCGAAACCCAAATCCTTCCTTATATATGTTTGTATATTGTTACTCGGCCTGCACTTGAGAGTAAAACCTTTCTTTCTGACTTGTAAGCTTGCAATAATTATATCTTTTCAATGGCATAGTTTAATTATTATCCTCGTGCCGTGATGTTGTTTGCAATCCAGTTCATTGTATCACTTATTCAATACCCTACCATCATTCCTCCCTGTCGATTACTTCTTGATTAAACATCATGGACTGGTTTACATATTTATGTTATGACAAATCTTTTGAAAGCTTTCTTCATATTATGTTAAACTGAATTAGTCTCTTTTTCTACCAGAGTTATATGAAACTAGCATCACTAGTTTTTCTATGATAATCTTAGGTTATCATTTTTTTTTTGTGATTCGATTACCAAATTAGTTTTGTGCTTTTCCTGCAATCATTTCATTCCATGAGATGACACTTGTTTGTTGCATTCTGATGAATAGTTCCTGTGCCTTGTCTATGCTTCCACATCTTGCATGTATGTTGTATCGACTCTGGTATTACTCCTGCTAATTGCATTTGTTTAAAAGTTTCTATAGCCTTTTCTGCAAAACTAAATGCGTGCATAACCTGCAATCATTGCATTCCAACGATGACATCTTTTAGAGATGCTATGATGTAGCAATTTGAGTTCTTCCAATTAATATCTGGCAAAACATTTCCTTCCGTTATGCTTTGATGGGTATCTCTTCGTCTACTGGAGTTAAATGTTAAACCTCTTATTGTTGGTCAAATTTATGCTAAAAAAAAATTGTGATGTTTTTATGATGCTTAAAGATCACATTTGAATATAGACTTACGTGTATTTTCATTTTGATAATGCTTGTTGTCTTGAACCCTTTAATTTGTTGTATATTTATGTGCTGCGCTCATAAACAGATTTGAGTAGAGGACAGGTGTTGTGAGGTACGAATGGTATTAAATTTTATCATACCTGTATTCGTTCTTTTTGTTATGATTATTTTAACATCCAAATAGCCTATATCTTGTTGTTTATATAAAGTATTTAATAACCATTTAATGGTGTTAGACTCTGCAAGAATCTTTTGTTTAAAATGCGTTAGATTTACATGTTTGTTTAGTGTCTAAACTGCCATTTGGAGGCACAGATCTGCAAGAATTTTTAAGTCTATCTACGTTAGTTTCTCATACTTTCCGTTATTAACACTATGGGATCTTTAATTAGCTCTAATAAGTAGATGTTATTTATAATACATTATACTCTTGCAGAAATAAGTCTCTTGATAAAGAAAAACATAGATAGCTATATATACTAGCAATCGCACCTTGGTGTGCAATGGGTACGCCGAAGAGTTATGGAAGTTCAATTGCTATGTCTTTAAGTGAATGATTATTGTCTTGTATCCCTATGACACATGTAATTTTTTGTTTTCTCGAGTGTTGTGAATTAATTTACATAATCTTAATCGATTTCAAGTTCCTTTTATTTTTCTTATTATCTACTTCAAATGCGTGAGTCTCCATGTTTGGTGTATAGTCTCTATTTGCATGCATCTCCTTTCTAGATTCTTGACCATGCATTACACTTGGGTTCACCTGCATTCCATTAGTCAACACCTATACATATTATTTGAAGCATATATTTCTGTTTATCATAAGCCTCATATTTCACATCTTGACACCTACATTGAATAGACATTCTCTTGCAAATATAACCATGGTCACTAGGTACTTCATGTTTATTTGTTATCTAGCCTACCATCATGCCTCCTCTCATGGGGTGGCACATGATACAAAGATCGATCAAACTTAGTGACCATCATTGCTTTTATATTTTAACAGATTTGCATAATTTGGAGCTTAAATAGATTAAAATTAAATTTAGAAAAGGTATAATTTTATATTGAAAATTCGTAATTGTCTAAATATATTTAATTTGAAGGGAAATACTTTTGATTTGTTTGAATTTGTAGATGATATGGGAATGATCTCAAGATCTCAAAAATGGCATGCATTTTATGTCATGGGAGCCCATTATGTTCAATCTTGCTTTGGCAAAACTTTTGTTAGTTAAAAAGAAGTTTGCCATCCAATTGAATAAATCATTTCATCAAGGCCTTAACATGTGCTCTTGATGTTGGCTCAACCATCATTGATTTTATTTCACTCCTTTCATGTGGTTTTTAATGCGGTCCATGTGCATTCAATCCCTCCATATGACTTACCTTAGTGTGCAATGGGTACACTAAGATAGCTTGTAGATAAAAGTAATTAGTGGTTCCTTTATAATTGCACATTGAACATTGGTATTTCTTGAGAGGAGAGCATGGTTGTTTTCCAAGTAAAGTAAAGTTTATTAGTTTCAGTCAATTATTTGCAAGTGATAGTAACATTAACTAGTCCTCATCTTGTTTCCCAAGCATGTCGAGCCCATCTAGTTGAAATGGCATGTCTAGGTACATACTTGACAAGAGTTGCCATTCATTAAGACTATCTTCATGCATTACATGTCCCTAGTCAGAAGGAGTTCATTATCAGTGTACAGTGCAAATTCCATGGATGGTAGTTGTTTGAAATTCTTTCTTAGTGGGCTATGATATCTTGCTCTAGTGAAGCAATATCATTGTGAATGTTTATGAAAACAATGATCATCTGTTGTTGAGATGGTGGTGAAAGGAGCAGAGACTCAAACAATAGCTGGTTTTAAGTGTTCTTTCCATTTGTTGAACTTTTGAGATGCCGCAAATGTCCATTTTTGAGCCACTTCAATAAGTGGCATTGTTTCCAATTGTTTTAATACATGGAAAAGGTATGAATCAATGAAACTTAGAGATGGGATGTTTCTATTGTTAGAGATAGCTACACTTTAGTGTGCAATGGGTACAGTGAAGAGGTTTGAAAGGTGAATTATTAGGTTCTTAAACAAATGACGTGTTTCCCTAAGTGTAGTTCCCAATGGACACATGTCATGTTTGGATCATTGGCATGAATTAGAAAGTACCATGTAGCTTGATCTTTAATGTTTTCCATTAGAATGCTTCACCATAGCCCCAAGTCAATCACACAACGGAGCACTTTTTCCTGTTATGTTTATACAACTAAGCTTAGAAAATAAGATATAAATTAGAATGAAAAGAGAATTTTAATTTAGAACAATTAGTTTCCATGACATTTCCTTGGTGCACTGAGTAATAACCGATGGACCAGGTCATGCAACGTGACCAATGATCACATGATCTCTATCATAGGAAGATAACAAAATGATAATTTAGAATTGTATTTTATAAAATACTTGTAACAACACCATCCATTGATAAGATGGTGCCAAATATTTATTAATTCAATTTTAAATAATTGACCATTTTAAAACACATATAAAACATACAATTTATTTTAAAAAATTATTTTTCTATATAAAAAATAAATTCAATACCTTTTGATTAAAATATTATAATATATCTTTTATTTTAAGTAACTTATATAATATTATAATTTGTATATAATATATACATTATTTTATGATATTCATATTAATTATATTTTATGTAATGTAAATTATTAAATATATTTAATATAATATTATATTATAAAATCATATATTTATAGTATATATATTGTAGATTTAATATTTATATATTTATTCTACACATTAAAAAATTGTATTATAATTGTATTTATTATATTTGATATATTATAAATTTTCTTCATCATAATTTAATATATTAAAATATAAATTGGGGATAAATGAAAATGAAAAAAATACTAAAACCCTATCTAGGAAACCCTAATTATTAATTATTGTAAAACACTAATTCTATTAAGAAAATAGATTACAGTTTATTTATCCATATAAAACCTACTCTCATAATGTAACTAAGTGACGTTCTTTTTTGTATACATGAGGTTAATTTAGTGTAAATATAATAAATATAATTATATTATATTTTTTCTATATAAATTAAATATTTACAACTATTAAATATATAACATATTTTCATTTAAAAATATAATTTTATAATATTATATTAAAAAGATATACATATAGTACTGATTTTATTTTATTAAGATTATTTGGATTTTTTTTTTATTCATGGGTAAACGCTTTTGACTGGAGCTATGAACCGTTACAATTATCAGGTGGGCAGGGGGGAGATTGGACCTCATGACCATCTTTACCGCAACGGAATTACTTAGCCAATCGAGCCAGGGCCCCTGCCCAAGATTATTTGGATTTTAATTTAATAATAATTTTATATTTTTTTAAGAATATTTTAAATAAATATTTAATTTTTTTAAGTATATTTATTAATAATAATTTAAAGTGATAATTATTAAAAGCCCATAAACATTACTCAATTTCGCATTAGTAATTAAAAAAAGTCCATTTCTCATAAAGATGAAAAGATATATAAATGTTGAAAGTCATAGAAAAATGTTTTTGGGTAGAGCCCAGCCCGTACCACTACTTAGTAAAAATTCCTTTCAGTAATTATGTTTTCTTTGAACAACATTTACACTTTAACTCGTAGTCAATATTTTTAAATTATTTAAATAAAAACTGTTAAATTTCCCATTTTAATTTACTACCTGCACTCTCCATACCTTGAAGAAAATGATGTCTCCTCTAAATAGAAATCCGAAACCTAAACCTACTTTGCACGATCAAAAGACTAAAAAATATGAAGGTAACTTATATCACATCTTTTCAAGTAGAAGCCTACAATAAAAAAATATGAAGAAATGGAAGGAAAAAAAAAGGCTCCAAGTAGATTCCAATTTCTACGCAATTCATATGAATAGAATTAAAAACTCCAAATACCATGGTGGTGAAATATAAAACATCTGATCTTAAACCATTATTAGTGTGACAAAATGCAATACTCTGAGAAAACAGGCGATAGATCGGAAGAAAGAAAACTTACGAGGTTTGCTCAAATCTGGTAAAACTATAATATCTACACATTTTTCTTGTTTCCAGCTCCATCTGCCTTTTTCTCAAGCCACAAGCTTGTGCATACTCATAAAATAAATATTGCATACTTTTAGGTCAAGTTACCCCTGATGAATAGGGAGGTAACTTGCTTCAATAACATTCAGTTACATCAAACTTCTCTCCCTTTTCAGTCAGCCAATAATATTTTTCTTTGCATTGTATATTGGGCAGAGTAAAAAATTGAAGAGACATGCTAATGTTTATGATTTTTCCTAATTTTGTCCGCCAGATAATTTGCAGATAACAATTTTCCTCTTGGCAATGATAAATTTTCCTGGAAAAAATTACAGTCAGACACATCTCATACACATGGCAGAGCAGAAGTCTTTAATAGTAGCTGTCATCCATGCGCTCACACGACCAACGCCATATACTCTCTATGCGTTTACAAGCCCAACGCGTCGCCTTGCTCGTTAAATTTCTAAATCCTGCTATAATTGCAACTCAATGTCCATATCTAAGTAATAATGTATATTCTTGATTTTGTATATAGGATATGATGAATGAGACAACTCTCTCCATGATTATGATAAAAATACATTATTGCAGGCTGCATTTTCTTTTCTTCACACCGGCGTAATTATTCTTGACATTCTCTATTCATCCAATTCAAGTGCACGTCAATCAATCAGACTTTGGCTGCTTTAATTCTATACCGAGTTTGTGTAAAATTCAGACTTTGGCTGTTGTTATTCTGTTATATTCATGCATGTAGGTATTTTAGGGTTTGAAATGTTTTTTTTTTTGGGGGGGGGGTATCTTTATAAGCTTCGCATGTGGGTTTGCCATGGAAGATGAAGAAACTGGGGAGTTTTTTATACCATGGAGGGTGTGCAGTCAAAAATGTTATAAAAATCATGGTAAATACCATGAGAAAGAGCACTTTAATGGGTGTGTCTCCTTCTTCAAAGTGATGCTTGGAGACTTTACAGAAAAACTGGTAAAGTTTTTACTTCTACAATCTTTTTCATGTTTTAATTTCATAGACACTGTTCAGAATTTGTAAAAACAAATTCTGTAATGTGTTTACTGTAGCGCATTCCTCCTGTATTTGCTTCACAATTTATAAATAACAGAGACGAACTTATGGTGTTGCAAGGCCCAAGTGGCCAGGAGTGGGGTGTACAATTATTAGGCGCAAACAATCAACAATCAACTGGAATTCTGACATGGTTGGGAAAAATTTGTCAATTATCATGGACTACAGTTGGGAGATTTTGTTGTGTTCAAGTACATATCGAAGTTGTGTTTCAATGTTCAGATATTTGGAAGAAGTGGATGTGTAAAAAATATCAGTTCTGTTCATCTTGAGAAAACAAATATTGGTTTAGATAAGAGATGTTCTGATCAACCACTGCTGTGCAATAAGTTGCTGATTGATGAGGAAAACAACGATGAGGCTGAAGCAGTGGCTGAAAATCAAAGGAGAAAAAGGAAATCCTTTTTTCTTGGTAAGCAAAAATATAGAGCTTATTAATTTTTAAGTTTCATAATTTATTTGAACTTCCAAATTAGGAGAATTTCTATAACAAAAAAATTAATTCTGCTGCAGGCCATTCCTCTAAAAACCTTGGACATTATTTCTCCTCTCAGAAGCACATGACAATGCAGTATGCTCCTCCTTTCAAATCAGATGAACCTTTTTGTGTAATGGTTATGAAATCATGGCATGTAAACAAACCAAACATGCTAGTAAGATAAAGTCTCTGCTTTTCTCTTTATTATTATTTTTCTTTGAATTAATAAGTGGGTCTAAAAGTAGGGCTTTAACAAGCTAAAAATATGTAACTCTATAAGATAGTTTTCATTTTGCTGATGGATGGATATGTAATTGTTGAATAGAATGTACACATCTAATAAAATGGACATTTGCACGTATGAATGGTAAGGTTTAAGATATTTTTGCTCCAGACTCCACAATCTCGTTCGAGATATTTTTATTGTATATTTCAAGAACACTGGACATGGGGAAAGACAACTGCAGATCATGAAATTTATTTGCCTTTACACGACAAAAACACCTGGCACTCAAAGTGGTGACGAGCTCTTAAGACTTTCCAGCCAATATATTTCGGCGTGAGAAATGTTCAGTGAGAAATGTTCAATGTATCGGCGTATCGGCCGAGCGAAGTTGTAGTTCACCGATGAGAAATGTCTGGCCAACAAGCATGTTTTGGGAGTAGTGTCGGAAGAAGGGAATAATGTGTGGCCGACGGTTTAAGTCACATCGAAGGGTTCGAAGGAGTCAATAGAGTGGTGATTGGCGCATCGGGGAGAAATTTGGAACGAATGCCGATAGTGTATGTTTTGCCGATGGCAAAATCGAACGGCCTACGAAGTTTCAATGGTCTTGGCACTAATGTGGACGATTTTCAACCCTAGATTCTAAAAGTCAGCCCTCTTGTTCACAAAGGGAACGCCTTCGGCGTAATTAGTCATGTTAGACTAAACAATGGATTAATGGTACTTCTTCCTTAGAATTAATTGGTATGGGAGTACTTGGTAGGGAAAAATCAATATCTTCGTCTAGTGATATGTAGATTTATAACTTTTGTCAAATATATGTTTTTTTTTTAATGATTAGTTGTTGAAAAACTCTTTTAAAACTTCTTCATAAGTTATTATCATTGGTTATAATTCATATTTTCTCTATGATTCCTTACTTATTGTTAACAGTCAAGACATAAATAGCTTAATTATTGTTGTGTGGTTACACAACACGCCCCATTTTGACTTGGCAAAACAGGGACCCAACTTTTCTTTTGGCTTGTGTTGTCTGCTTTCTGGCGGTTTGGTAAAATCAGTCATGTTCATCATCATGTGGAGTCAAGATGAGGTAAGTCCCAATATGAGGTCAGTTTGTCAAAATTCGTATTTCATATATATGACCACATATTCTGAAAGAGCATTAAAATTCATGCAAGTTTGCCTTTTACATCACCCTGATATTCATCAGGATGTGAGAGTTATGAACAGTCAAAGTCTTGGTCAAACCCGATATTCGCAAAAAGAGGGTCATATCTTATAAACTCAGTTGTGCTGTGTGAAGAACATCATCATCATATTTGAAACGTCCCCCGATAATATCCTGCGGTTCAAATATCTGGACGTCAACTTTAAGTGATAGTAAGTCTTCCCCGTCGAACGGTCTTTTGTATCGCGAGCATCATATTTTGAAAGTAACCCAATATTCGTTAATATCATCCTGATGCAAAATATCACCCTTAACAAACATCCTGATGACATCATCTGAATCCGATAAATAAAGAAACAAACATCCTGATGACATCATCATCATATTTACATTTCGACAGGATATTTAGTAAACATGATCATGTTCACCCAATATGACGATGACGTCATAAGACATTTCCAATACAAAGAACAAATATCATGATGACGTCATCCTGATATTCCGAAAGGAGAATGAGTAAAGTTTAAAGGTCATCATCATATTTTGAAATATCACCCGATTGACCAAAATATCCTCCTGATGTGCTAAAGTGTAAACAAAGGTGCGTTGTCACCCGAATTTTGTCGCGATAACAATTTCAAGACTAGGGAGGATGATATTGAAACTCAACCTGATATTTGTGAAATATCATCCTGCCCTCATGATATCATGTCATATGGATATCCCCCCGCTCCCTTTGCCGCCATTGCCATTAAATGCGCGCGGATATGGTAGGTGATTCCCGCCGATCCCGGAACCCAATGAAACGTCTGACGAGATCCTGAGTTTTCGCACGAATGATCAAAGATTGCGATCCAACTTGTCAGAGTTACCCTAAGTTTACCCTAACTGCGAGGTTAAAAGGTAATTCAACCGCCATTGTTACATTCACCTGCGTTAAAATTGTTTTACAGAGCACTAGCCTCCATATCTACATAACAGCTACCGTTGCGCGACTGGAGCTCATAAACTGAAGAAAGAAGGTGATCAGCAGCCGAATTAAGGGCATCTCAACGATATACTGGTATAGAAAGATATCGGCATAACCAGGTAAGTGAACTGAAACCCTCATCACGTTGTTTTTAAATGATGCTGTAAGTTCTGGTTATGTATCCATGCAAGTAAGTAATGTAGAATTGATGCAGTAGGCATGATATTTGCAATATGTATACATGCATATCCCGTTGTGAGAAGAAATGTTGTTAATTGCAGGTACCCATGGCTGAAAAACGCTCAGTCAAGAATCAGGAAGAATTCAGCCGGCCTATGTTCTCTTCACAGAGAGGGGTCCTGTTTAAATTTGGGGCAATTACAGATACCCATCAGGGGAGTACCAACCTGGAAGCTTGGTCAGCCAAGCTGAATGATGCACAAGATAAGAGTCCAGTATTGGACGCCGTGTTTGTATCCGGCATGTGGAACGCTGCTGGCTTCCCCTACTCCATGGAATCTCCAGAGCTGGTTATTGAGTGCGCCTGGAACTACAACCCTCAGACGAGGCAGGTGGTGAAGCATGGGAGAGTGTATGCAGACCTATCCATCAAAGGTCTATCCTAGACATTTGGACTGCCAATGGGCAGCAAGGTAAAGAGCGTAGACTTGAAGAAGTCTGAAAGAGAATATGAGGCCAACAAGAAGACGGCTAGAAAGAACATGTATGCTTGGCGGGCCGAGAACAGCACATATAATGCAGCGGCCAAGCTCCCTGTGCACATGTTCAAGTTTGATTTTAATGAGGAATATCAGTATGTGATTGCCCTACTGAACAGGGTGACTGGCCAGCCTGATACTGGAGAATTCAGAGACTGGATGTATGGCATAATAATGATGTGCCTATATGCAGACATCAAGCCACTATGGGGCCAAATCATAAGTGATGCTCTGCATGAGCAGCTGCTGAACCTGGGAGGTTCAGATTGTGCCTTCTATATGACCTCTTACATTGTTTATTCCTGTGCATATAGAGGTACGTTTGATGCCTTAACCACAGAGGGAAAGCTAACAGGCACAAATGCAGCATATATCTGGGATCATCATCCCCAGCTGCAAAGAACCAATTACATCAAGGACTACAAACTGGTCAATGATGCATTCTCTATGCATCTGGTAAGGACCATGGAAGATGACAGGACAAAAAGACTGAGCATGGAAGCTCAGGAGGCAATATACAGGCATGGGGCATGGTACATCCAATTTGCCACCTTTTCCTACATCAGGATAGAAGGTTTTGAAGGGCATCCCCTGATGCTGCCAAGGTATCCTACAGATGCAGTAGTATTAATGGAATTTATCAGGCAGGGCTCCACCATCATACAGATGTATAAGGATGCCAAGAAGCTGCCACCAATTTTGTTCCCAGTCAGCATTGGCAACTACATGTGCCCTGACTCGGATAATATTAAGAAGGTGATGGTCACTCTGAACAAAATGAATTTACTGCCCTTCCTAGTAACAAGACCATATGATCCTTACGGCCGAATGCAGAAGATCTTAGGAAAGCCTATTCACCAAAGGCACCTAGAAGATTTTTGGGCTGACTGCGAAGATGAGGCAGAGGCCAGGAGGAGGAGGTATCAGAGGTTGACTCTGAACCAGATTAGAACATTTGACTGCATACCCCTCCCTCAGCAGCTGAAGAGTGATGACGGCAGGGTCATGGCAGATGAATATGAGCAGAAGAAGATATACAATGATACCATTTCTGCCCCTGACCTCACCATGCAGGAGGATATGTCCTTGGACCCATTCTTTGCTAGAACCATACACTTGACCCAAGCTTGGGTAGATGCACAGGTAGAGGCATTGAAGAAAAAGGGTGTTGCTATCACGGTGGACAGCAAGAAGAAGGGGCAGGACATCCCCACAAACGAATATGATGACTTCCTGCTGGAGAAGCGGAAGACCAAGGGAGAGAAGATTCCTCCACCACAGCAGCCAAGCAAGAGAGCCCCAAGGGGCAAGAAGGTGGAAAAGGGACCCAAAGGGGTCATAATTGAAAGGGCAGTATTTACGGCTGAGGAGGCAGTCAAAGCAGGATCAGAATCAGATTCTCCTCCCAAGCCCAAGAAAGCCAAGACAGCAGAGGTTGGAACCACAGAGACCCAAGAAGTGGGTCAATCATCCAGACAACCAGGCAAGGATATCCTCATGGAGGAAGAGCCTGAAGAAGAGGAGGAAGCTCCATTGATAATTAGAAGAAAGAGGAGAGCTCCGCAGGTGTTGGTTCCTACCACACCTAAGAAACCAAGAACCTCCATGAGAGGTGAGATCAGTCAACCCCCAGTTCAAGTACAAGGGGCAGGTAGTGAAGTGCAGAAGGAACTTCAGCACAATGTTCCACTTCCTACCATTGTCAAGTTCAAAACAGAACTTGCAGAAGAGCAACAGAAGGAAACATCTCAGGCACAAGCAGAAAAGCATGTCTCGCTAGACGAGACAATAAACTTGTCTGACGATGAGGTGGTGCAGGATGTAGCTGCACAAGAAATGGAAACACTTGCGGCTGTTGGCATCAGTGTGGCTCCTCACAAGCCTCCATTTGTCCAATCAACGCTTGAGGAGATGAAACAAGCAGAGGCGGAGCGAGAAAAGAGCCCAGAACCAGAGAAGAGCCCGGAGCAGGTAGCTCAGGACATAGGGCTAGACACACTGATCGCCAAGGTGACAAGTCCTGCAGTGGTCGACTTGACAGAGAAGCAGGATGCAAGTCCTGAACAGCCAGCAGGATCACCTGATAAGGGCCACTTAATAAAAGAGATAGAGATGGCAGAAACAGAAGGCCATGCTCTTGAATCAGGCCAACAGAGCCCACAGGATACATCAGCAGGACCTGCTATAGTAGAGGTCCGAGAAGAAGCAAAGGCTGATGATAAGAAGAAAGAAGTGATAGAGGATCCTGCCAACAAGGCACAAGAGGTGGATGCTGCAGGTACAGAACAGATAGCCGCTGCGGAGCAAATGCCATCACCTCAGGCAGATCCTACAATATTGAAGGTGGTGGACATACCACCAGAAGTAGAAAAGCAAAAGGAGGATAATCAACCTCCACAAGGGGAAGAACTGGGGACAGGTGAAATAATGAAGGAAAAAGATCATGATCATCATGATCTACCTACAGGTACACCGCAGGGTTCACCACATAGAGAAGATGCTCCCCCGGAAAAGGAAGTTCCTCAACAGGAGGAGGCGCCTCAGGATCAACAGTAGCAAGGCGAGCATCAAGAGCCGGAAAAAGAAAAATCACCATCTCCACAACACATGTTGGTGGAAACAGGAGATAGAGGTGAACAACATCATGATGCTGAGAAACATGATCAGGTGCCTCCATGGTTAGAAAAGGAGGTGAATGTTAAGGAAGAGCTGGAGATTCAGGAGTTTGACGTCTCCACCCTGTTTGCCGCGGATATAATGAAACCCAGGAGGAAGGCCAGGATGACTTCGGCCATCAAAAGAGATCCGGCGACAGGGAGAAGGACCGCACAGATTGCTGTGCCTGCCATAGAGAAAGAGAAAGGCAAAATCACTGTAGATGAATTCCAGATAAGCACAGTTGATTTAGGTTTTGCCAATGAAGAGCAGGAAGGTCAGGAGGGAAAAGACATTATAGACTCTCTAATTCAGAAGGTGAAAAGAGAGAAGGAGAAGAATAAGCAACATAAAGAGCACATTGCTCAGTTGCATGCATACATTAAGGGTTTAACCAACCCTGAGAATACCACAGGTGAAGCTGCAGTCCCATTGACTGCCATTTCTCAGGAGGAGGTAAATAAACTGGACCTCATGAAACATGAGGTGTCCGTAATTAGAAAATGGGTGTCATCCACATTGGATGATGCCATTGAAATAATGAAAGGTTCTTTGAAGAGATGGAGCATATTGAGTGACTCCAAAACCAAGGTGGACAAATTGCAGATGCAGACCGGGAAAAGGTCTTATAAACTGGAGAGAGTCCTCAGCTTGTTGGACGAAATAAGGCAGATAAATCCACAACTGCTTATCAGTAAGCAGGTATTGAATAATAATACTGCATTATTAGTGGATATCTGGTACAAAGATGTACAGTTCGAATGCGGAGTCCTCAAGAGATGCAATAATAAGCTGAGGGAGATCAGCATGAGGCTACGCGATTTAATGGGCATTGAAGCAGACATGCTCGAAGCATTAGAGGGCAAGGTGGAAGGGAAGATAGAGAATCAAGATGAAGATTCTGCCCTCAAGGCTCTGCGTAATAACTTCCAGGTGGAAGATGATGGTCCGCTAATCCACTTGACAGAAGAGATAATAAATAAAATGATGAGGATCAAGGTCAAGATGGAGACCTATAATGAAACACTACAGGACAGAAAGAATAAGCTGGATAACACCAGGGATAAGTATGAAGTGCACAAACATGCCATCATCAAGGCAAAGACTCAGGATGGCGGAAGAATAGACCAAGTTGTGCAGTCATACGAACAAATCCAGAGCAGCATGCAGCCCCATATGCAGCAGCGTCATCATCCGGATAGCGAAAGTTCAGGAAGTGATGCACATGATGATGACCCGCATGCATCAGATGAAGAACATGATGAAGCTACATCATGAAGGGGGGAGTATTTTGCATATGCGATATAGATAGTTGCCAGCTGGCAACTTGTGCCTTTTTGTAAAATTGACATGTCATGAAGTGATGACCGTTGATTTGTATTGATAAATCAGATCCGTGGATCTTTTGTAACGGATTCCTCATCTTATTCTATAAAAGGTGGTGGAATGTCTTGTTGTATTGATTCGAAACTTAATTGAAATTTGATTGCTGAAATATTCAGGACTTATTTCAAAGCTGCTGTATATGTATATGTCTTGTGCATACTTAATGAAAGAGAAGAGTGTTTTGATTACAAATCTTCGTAAATCTTGAGTAATCCGTGTCTGAATTCTGGATATGTGCTTTGATTTGCTGCGTCCCTTGGAGTGCTCATCATGTTGCATGTATTGTTTTCATTCATTATCCTCTGAAGTTTGCATCAACTGTATCTAGCTGTGGAATGTCCTGGTGAACATATGGTTTGATTTCTTCTCCTCATGACACTATCAAGCATGTATGTGGATCAAAAGCTAAAGGTTCAACTTAATTAGAATGATTTCCTTTAATTTCTTTCAATTTCAGAGCATCTCACTATCACAATTGCAAATAAACTGATAATCTTAAGCAAACAACAGAGAAATATGCTGAAATCCTGTAGGTAACTGAAAATCATTAGCATATTTGAGTTAAATGCATGTAGTATTGAAAATATCATGCAAAGAATCATAAATACTGGTAGAAATCATGCAAATATCAGCCTGTAGGCACATTAGGACTAAATTCACAGTGCAGAGGTAGAATTGTTGGAGATTTATGCAGAGCAGGATATTTGAAGAAATAATGATGAACTTTGCAGAAACACGTAAGGCCCCCTGAATGGAAAACAGCAACACACATCAACCACTGAGTAACGTCAGTAGATTAAGACCTAATCAACGGAGACTTGGGATCATGAATTCTCTGAATTCATCGTATCTTTCAAGATGAGTAAAGGTTGTTATGTAACTTTTATTCTATGTTTGTGAACGACTAACATCATGACCAACAATTATTAGATTTGAATCTATTTTAGAGCATGGTTAGATTAATGTCTCAATTGGAAATATAGACGTTTTACTGTATTTGCTGACATGTTGTTATAGTGTAGTATTCACTACCATAACAATGTTATTTTCGAGTTGCTTATTAGATAGGTAAAGTGCTCAACCACTAATATTTTCTTGGGTAGGCATTACATAAGTATCATAGCACCAAGTTGTAATGCTCTGGAGCTCTGGGGTAAAAGTATTAGTAATATAAATCCATTTTTTGGGTCTCATTGTGGTAAGTAGAGGTAAATTTTGATTGAATAGCGATTCAGAATGAATGTCTAGTAAATTGTTTTCAACGTATATGCTTATATGTTGATGGATGTATTCTTGTGATTGTAAGTTTCTGCTATGTTAATTAATGATTTTTGTCAAGCATGCATATTTTTTTTCACCTTATTCAATGATGAAACTGATAAACTTGTGTGTATGGTGATGGTGTTATGGCTGTTGGTGTTATGGGAGCTACAGGGACTTATACCCCTTTGTGGATATTCATGGTGTTGGTGTTGGTGTTGTGGTTGGTTGTGATTTGGGAGCTACGTTGTGTTTTGGGAGCTACAGTTAGGGAGCTACAGAGACCTATGTCATTTGGGGCTATTCATGGTGTTGGTGTTGTGGTTGGTGGTGGATTGGGACCTATGGTAAGGGAGCTATAGGGACCTATGCCCTTTGGGGCTATTCATGGTGTTGTTGTTGTGATGGGAGTTTGGTTGATGAAATGGTGTTGTGGGAGTTGTGTATGGGAGCTACTGTTGTGTTAAGGGAGCTACATTTGTGGAAAAGGGAGTTTTCTAAATTGTTATTTTTCCTGATTGATTGAATGTTCATGATTGCATAAATTTCATGATTATTTTCCTTTGTGGTATATGTTGGAGCTCCATGTGGTTTGAAACCATCACATTCCCCTCCGCCCCTTTAGTGGCTCATTTGAAGTCACGTGGTGATTGTGATGTAAAGTTTTATGAAATTTTTTGGAAGTTTCATTTTGTTATTTTCTTCCTTGTTGTTTTGAGCTAGCAATTTAAAAGTTTCTTTAAGATATTTGGCTATTTTGAAATTGAAAATTATCCTTTTGCCTTGAGGACTATTTTATTAAGGGTTTTGGATTTGATTTGAGTTGATATTTAATTTGGTTTTATATGAAATTTTATTTATTGATTTTATTTAAATTTTTTACTTATTAGAAATTTCTTAATTTTGAGGCTTTATCAGTATTTGTTGTTGCTGGCTTGTGTGGAGTAATGTGAATTGTATAGTTTACCATACCCAAGAGAGGTCCCTGGTAGGTTGTATAGGGGAGTAGATAGCCCGGGGAATGTTTATTGTGAAATTGTGTAAAATCTATTTTGTGGAATTATGGTTCAACTTGGCACTAATCATCCTCATTCCATTGAAAGTATACATGATGTATTATGTACAGAGTTGATATCTGTGATGTTTAAATGTTAAGAATAGTATGTTGCAATGAATTTGATTAACAATAATATATTGATAATATAAACATACTCCTTAGCTAAGTGCTAATGTTGTAGATATTACAGAATTCCAATGGGTAGAATGGTACACTTGAGATTGGTATGATAGAATTGATGATCCTTGTTTATTTAGTAATTGTGAAAATTGTTTATAGACAAAACATGATCAAGTGGAAATCTAGTTTCCATTGCAGTTGGTATGGTGTTCAATTTCAAATAAAGTATTGATATATTGATATCTTATTTTAATAGTGTACAGATGAACTCTTAAGGGAAATCTAACCTTGTTGGACATGCTGAAGATAGTAAATATTCATTTAGATCTTGATGACTGCTAGGAGGAAGTCCATTCTTAGGGGGGAAGAATGTAAGGATACCTGAACCCTATTTATTAATTAGGGTATTTTATTGAGAATAATTTAATTAGTTGTATTGTTTTGAAATAACTATTTTGATAAATTAATAGAAAAGAAAATTCTCAGGAAAGATAAATATTGCATTAGAATAATTATTTTATTTTTGATAAATATTAAGCAATTGCTTTAGATATTTAATTATCTTTTGGGAAATATTCCATTGTCATTATTTGATTCTATTTTGTCCATAAACTATCGTTAGGAAGTAATTAATCTCTGTAATCATAACTCTGTTGATTCCTAGAAAATAGGAGATGGAATACGAAAGTGGGGGTAGTGGCATTTAGATGCTTTTACTAATTTGAGTCTGAGGAAGGGAAGTTATCTTGTTTTAAGTTTTCTAATTCTTGGAAGGAGGTTCTTGCAAGGTATAAAAGAGGTGGGGTCTCTCTCTCTCTCCTCCATCATCAATAACAGTAAGCCTTCAGTCATCTCATTTGTCAGTCCTTACAGATAACAATGGCTCATAATGTTGCATAAACTATGCAACTAGAGGTAGGAGGATTTGATGATGTGCATATTCTCTTTTAGCAAGTTTTTAATGCATTGCAACTGAAGGTAAGTTTCAACAATCTGATCAATGCTTATCTAGCATGGCATATGCACCTGTTTGGAGGATTTTAAAATCTTTTAGTTAAGGTATTTTTGAGCTTCTCTTGAACATCTTTTGGGCATTTCAAACCCTACAAATCAATTCATTCTATGTTGATCCTCCATTTATGGCATTACACTATTCTTGTACCTTGCTTCCTAGGTCATTGATTTTTTTGGTTTTATTTTACCTTGTGAAGTGCTTCATTTGTGCTCTCGTATTTTGTATTCAAACCTATCAGTGTAGTTAAAGAAACTAAATGTTGTTTTTGTAATGACAATAATTGAGAGATAGGCATCGAACCTACAGTTTAAGGTATCATTTTAAGAAGATAAGAATGCGAGATTCAATTGTTAGAAATAAAGTGTTTTAAAAATAGAAAAAACAAAAAAAGATTAAAATAAATTAAAAAAAAAAAGAAAGTGTCTCAACCTTGCATGGAAATAAAAAATAAAGCAAGCCAAGAATAGAAGATTTTGTGATAGGTGAAAAGCGGCTATTTTGAGAAGTATCTTTATATGGAGATAGAGATAAGATTGCTTTGAGATTTTATTAGATGTTTCTAAAAAGAAATGCTTTATCTCTAGAAGGTTCTCATATGCAATGTAATATATATTGGTACTTTGAGATAGTCATTTAGAGAGAGGTGAGAGTTAGTTTGCAAAACTATATGCTGTCGGAATGCTGCCGAAATTCCTCTAGATTGAGTTGAGGTGTAGACTCCTGTAAGAACTTGCATTGCAAGTGTGTTGTAATCTGTTTCGAGATTTGATAATACATTGTGTAGGTTTTGGAGTGTTGGGTTTTTCTCTCGAAAGGGTTTTCCCCACGTATATCATTGTGTTATGGTTTTATTATTATTCTATTTATGCTATTTCATGTGTTTCTTGATATCTCTATAATATTTTATTTGAAATTTTCATAACCCTCCTCTCAAGGTTAGCATAGGAAGCATTTCTGCACACCTTTGCTTCCTTACAAGTGGTATTAGAGCCTGGCCAGTTTTGGTTCTATTTGTTGGGTACAGGGTTTTTTGAGCTAATCAAGTTTGAGTGGGAGCTTGTTCAGAGTATTTCATATTCTATATTGCAGGATAATAAAGATGGGGAGTACATCTGGAAGAGTTGAGGTAGAGAAATTTTCTGGCATGAATTTTAAAATGTGGAAGCTGAAGATGGAAGATCTATTGATTGATCGGGATCTATGGGATGCAGTGGATGAAAATGTCCAAAGGCCTACGGATCTAGCTTTGGCTACAAAATATGATGTAATGGATAGAAAAGCTAAAGGTCTCATAAGACTATGCCTTGCAGACTCAATTCTGATAAATGTTCATGAAGAATCCACTTCAAAGAAGCTATGGAAGAAGCTGGGTGAAATATATCAAGCCAAATCTCTAGTAAATAAGATTTTCTTGAGGAAGAAGTTGTATTCCTTGAGAATGGAATAAAGTGGACATATTTCTGAGCATCTAGAATCTTTCAATATGTTGGTGACTCAGTTGACCTCAGTTGGGGTTAAGATGGATGGAGAAGAAAGGTGCCAAACTTTGTTGTGCTTGTTGCCAGACTCATGGGACAGCCTAGTCATGGCCATTGGGAGCATTTCAATCACTTTGAAGATGGAGGATGTTGTTGGTTCTCTACTCTCTGAAGAGATGAGAAGGAAGGCCTCTTTGAGTGCCAAAGAGGCTTTGAGTGTTCGAGGAAGACCAAAAGAATGAGGCAAAGATGAGAAGCAGTGTTGCCATTCCAAGTCCAAGAATAAGGGGAGATCAAAATCTCCTGGTAAGTCCAAGGCAATATGCTGGAACTGTGGCAAATCCGGACACTTCTGAAAGGAATGTAAAGAAGAGAAGAAAAAGAAGAAGAAGAAGAAGAAGAAGCAAGATTCTGATTCTGAGTCTGAAAAGGAAGATGGAGATGCCTTTATTGTAGCCTTGACCACTCGTGCAGTGGATAATGCATGGTTGATAGACTCAGGTGCATCTTTTCACATGACTCCAAACAGAAATTGGTTTAGTAAGTATGAAAACTATGATGGTGGTAAGGTGTATTTGGGTGATAATTCTTTCCTTGACATTATTGGCCATGGTAGTATTCATGTGAAATTTTCTGATGGTAGAGTTAGACGATTTGATGGTGTCTTGCCTATCCTAGGACTAGCAAGAAATTTATTATTTGTTAGCAAGCTAATAGATGCGGGTGTGCATGTATAGTTTTCTGAAGCAGGTGTGAAAATGGTGAGAGGTGCTATGGTGATAGCAAGAGGAAGTAGATTGGGTACATTGTACCAGCTCGATGCATGCATAGTTGAGTGTAATAGCACTTCTGATAAAATTAAGCCAGTAACTACTTCGCTGAAAAAAGAGATGGTTTCCTCTTCTGCGGATGGTCGTGGCTTCTGGGTACCCAAGGGTGCTCTATCTACCGAATCAAAGTTGCCTGCAGAGAAGACCATGTTATGGCACCAAAGGCTTGGCCACATTGGAGAGAAGGGTTTGGAAGCCTTGAAAAATAAGAACCTTGTTGAGGGGTTAAATGATTGCAATCTAGAATTTGATTCTTGTGAACATTGTGTTTATGGTAAACAAAACCGCATTCAGTTTTACTCATCTTCTCATAAGTCTTCATGTATCTTGGATCTAATTCATTCATATGTATTTGGTCATGTTGATATTGCTTCTATTGGTAAATCAGTTTATTATGCTACTTTCATTGATGATTTCAGTAGAAGAACATCGGTATATTTTTTAAAGAGTAAATCTAAAGTTTTTAGTCATTTTAAGGAGTTCAAGGCTTTGGTAGTAACTCAGATTGGAAAGAAAATTAAATGTTTGAGGACTGACAATGGCGGTGAGTACTGTTCTATAGATTTTGATAGATTTTGTATAGATTGTGGGATTAAAAGACAAAAGACAACTCCATATTCTCCGCAGCAGAATGGAATTGCAGAAAGAATGAACAAAACATTGATGGAGAAGGCTAGGAGCATGTTGAGTGGAGCTAGTCTAGAACAAAAGCTTTGGGCTGAAGCTGTTGCCACTGCTTGTTATTTGATCAATAGATCTCCTACATTAGCACTTGTTGATAAAACGCCAATGGAGGCATGGTCGGGGAAAAAGCCTTCACTTAGACATCTGAGAGGTTTTAGTTGTGAGGCATATGCACATGTGCCTAAGGAGAAGAGAACATAGTTGGATTCTAAGGCTTTCAAATGTATCTTCATCAGCTACAATTATGGTGTGAAAGGATACAAGCTTTGGGATCCTGTTGCACAAAAGGTAATTTATTCCAGAAGTGTTATTTTTAGAGAGACTAAATCTTCTCCTGTTACTTTTCAGCTAGAACAACATAAAGAAATTGAACAAAAAAAGGATGTGATTCAACTTCCTTCTACACTTGAGAAAGTTGAATCAAGGCCTCAAGATAGACAAGAAGTTGAGGAGAGCTCATCAAGCTCTGAATCTTCAGAAGAGGAAGAAGAGGAGGCAGTGGAAGAACCTCCACCTTAGCTTGTTCGAAGATCTACAAGGCATAAGCAACCACCTGAAAGGTATGGCTATTCACCTGATGATTGGAAGTGTATTTTTGGTTTGAGTACTAACATTGATGAACCGAGATCTGTGCAAGAGGCTTTGGGTATGAATGATGCAGAGCCCTGGAAAATAGCAATGGATGAAGAGATGATAGCCCTTAAAAGAAATGATACATGGAACTTAGTACCATTGCTTGAAGGATGGAAACCTATTGGATGTAAATGGGTGTTTAAGAAAAAGATTGGTTTAGATGGAAATTTGAAAAGTATAAGGCATGGTTGGTTGTGAAGGGATACTCTTAGGTTGAGGGTATTGATTACGGTGAGATCTTTTCTCCTGTTGCTAAAATGACATCCATTCAATTTTTATTATCTATTGCAGTAGCTTATGACCTAGAGGTCGAACAAATGGATGTGAAAACTGCTTTCCTTCATGGTGATTTGGAGGAAGAAATCTATATGACACAACCAAAGCACTACATGGTGAAAGGTAAAAGCAAGTTGGTTTGTAAGTTAAAGAAATCTCTGTATGGCCTTAAACAAAGTCCTAGGATGTGGTACCAGAAGTTTGATACATATGTGTTGAGTTTGGGATTTGTGCGGTCTAAATCTAATCACTGTGTATATTTTAAATCTAATGGTGATCATTTCCTGGTAATTGCTTTATATGTTGATGACATGTTGTTTATTGGGAAAAGCAAAGGTTTGATTGCAGAATTAAAATCTCAGCTCTCTGTGAAATTTAAAATGAAAGATCTTGGTGCAGCAAAACACATACTTGGGATGGAGATCATAAGAGATCGTGAGAACAGAAAGCTGTGGCTTGGCCAGAGTAAGTATGTTTGTTCAGTTTTGCAAAGGTTTAACATGCAGGATTGTAAACCACTTTGTGTTCTTGTTACATTGGGAGTTCAAAGCTCTCTATTTCACAATGTCCTACATCCCCATCAGAGATGGAAGACATGAGTAGAGTGCCTTACCAGAGTGCAGTTGGAAGCATAATGTATGCTATGGTCTGTAAAAGACCAGACATTACCCAAGCAATGGGAGTTCTTTCTCGTTTTATGTCTAATCCTGGAAGAGTGCATTGTGATGCAGTTAAGAGGGTCTTCAGATATTTGCGGGGTACATCAGAGTACTCTATATGTTTTCATGGTACAAGAGATCAACATTCCTTGAGTATTCATGGTTTTGTGGATTCAGATTGGGCTGGTGATGTCGATAGCAGAATGTCCACCAGTGCATATGTATTTACTCTTAATGGTGGTGCAATCAGTTGGATGAACAAATGACAGGCTATGGTCACTTTGTCCACTACAGAAGCAGAGTATATGGTAGCTACTCATGCATGTAAAGAAGCCATTTGGCTGAAGCATTTGTATTCAGATATTGGGTTGAAACGTGGTGCAGTTACAGTTTATTGTGACAGTCAGAGTGCAATATGCCTTGAGAAGAACCTGACTTTTCATGCCAAGACCAAACTCATTGGTGTTTAGTATCACTTCATGCGAGATATGGTTAAGGATGTCAAGGTGAAGCTAGAAAAGGTAGAGACTATGGCAAATGTTGTAGATGCATTAACAAAGCCTATGAGCACAATGAAGTTCAGATGGTGTTCCAAGTTAATGGGCCTTTCATCCCTGAGCAATTAACTACCTATTTTCTATTAGCTTATGCAAGGTGTTCGACAAGTGGGAGAATGTTAGAAATAAAGTGTTTTAAAAATAGAAAAAACAAAAAAAGATTAAAACAAATTTAAAAAAAAAGAGTCTCAACCTTGCATGGAAATAAAAATAAAGCAAGCCAAGAATAGAAGATTTTGTGATAGGTGAAAAGTGGCTATTTTGAGAAGTATCTTTATATGGAGATAGAGATAAGATTGCTTTGAGATTTTATTAGATGTTTCTAAAAAGAAATGCTTTATCTCTAGAAGGTTCTCATATGCAAAGTAATATATATTGGAACTTTGAGATAGTCATTTAGAGAGAGGTGAGAGTTAGTTTGCAAGTCTGTATGCTATCAGAATGCTGTCGAAATTCCTCTAGATTGAGTTGAGGTGAAGATTCTTGTAAGAACTTGCATTGCAAGTGTGTTGTAATCTATTTTGAGATTTGATAATACATTGTGTAGGTTTTGGAGTGTGGGGGTTTTCTCCTGAAAGGGTTTTCCCCATGTATATCACTGTGTTATGGTTTTATTGTTATTCTGTTTATGCTATTTCATGTGTTTCTTAATATCTCTGTAATATTTTATTTGAAATTTGCATAATCCTCCTCTCAAGGTTAGCACAGGAAGTGTTTTCGCACACCTTTGCTTCCTTACATCAGTGGCATCTGCTAGTCACGACTTCTTCAATCTTTTAAAACCATTTGTGAAATATTTTGTTGTTTCTATGATAATTTTTGTGCAATATATATATATATGTGTGTGTGTGTGTGTGTGTGTGTGTGTCTTGAGCTTTTCCCTTGCATTATCTTTGCGCCCTAAATCAACTCCAATCTTGTGCCTTTCACACACCCAAATGGCGTTTCATCTTCTTGTGAAAACTTTGAGGCATTATGTCATACAGTTGAAATAAAGGGTTGCATGCCTCGATGGCATTTCATATGCTGCACAAAACATTTCAAATGTTGTCTTCATATCTTCACCTATTTTGATAGCTCCTATGAAATGTATAATATATGTTATATTGAAAAGTGGTTTTCTAACAATTTAATCCACCATTGCCACTGCATGTAAGTGTTTGAGTCTTCATCAAAGCCCAAATCCTTCCTCATATATGTTTTGTATATTGTTACTCGGCTTGCACTTGAGAGTAAAACCTTTCTTTCTGACTTGTAAGCTTACAATAATTATATCTTTTCAATGGCATAGTTTAATTATGATCCTTGTGCCGTGATGTTGTTTGCAATCCAGTTCATTGTATCACTTATTCAATACCCTACCATCATTCCTCCCTGTCGATTACTTCTTGATTAAACATCATGGACTAGTTTACATATTTATGTTATGACAAATCTTTTGAAAGCTTCCTTCATATTATGTTAAACTGAATTTAGTCTCTTTTTCTATTAGAGTTATATGAAACTAGAATCACTAGTTTTTCTATGATAAATATTAGGTTATCATTTTGTTTTTGTGATTCGATTACCAAATTGGTTTTGTAATTTTCCTGCAATCATTTCATTCCATGAGATGACACCTATTTGTTGCATTCTGACGAACAGTTCCTGTGCCTTGTCTATGCTTCCACATCTTGCATGCATGTTGTATTGACTCTAGTATTACGCCTGCCAATTGCATTTGTTTAAAAGTTTCTATAGCCTTTTCTGCAAAACTAAATGCGTGCATAACTTGCAATCATTACATTCCAACAATGGCATCTTTTTGAGACGCTATAATGTAGCAATTTGAGTTCTTCCAATTAATAAATGGCAAAAAATTTCCTTCCGTTATGCTTTGATGGGTATCTCTTCATTTACTGGAGTTAAATGTTAAACCTCTTATTGTTGGTCAAATTTATGCTAAATAAAATTTGTGATGTTTTTATGACGCTTAAAGATCACATTTGAATATAGACTTAGGTGTATTTTCATTTTGATAATGCTTGTTGTCTTGAACCCTTTAATTGTTAAACAATAAATGGTAGAAAAATAAAACTGAGATCCAAAAAACAAGAACACAACATAATACAAATTTACAGTGGTTCACCATAAAGGCTACGTCCACTCTCAAGCAGGGCAATATCATTATTCACTATCTCTCAATCTGATACATTACAATACATAGCAACATGCTTTATATAAGCAAACATTATAGAATGTGAAGAGCCAAGAGTCATTGGAGGGAAAAACCAAATGACTGTTGGGTTTCACATTCAACAATCTCCCACTTGAAACCCAACATCTGTTGCTACGAACAATGATATCCCCTACATTTCCATTCCTATCCCTTGGCCCGCCTCCCTCAATAGTACTAGAAAATCTTTTATCAAGCCTGAGTCAATCAGTCTGAAGCACCTTATCAAGCTCACTGTTGCTCAAACCATTTATACATCCCACAACCACATCATGAGTCAAAAATGAAACAAACCCAAAGTCTCTATGCTTAGCAGTTGACATATTCTGTGCTAGCTGAAGTTTCTCAATTTCACTATAATTTTTAAATTGCTGTCTCACTCGATCCTCATCCCAAGTGGTTGGCAAACCATTGACAAATACAACATCAACAGCAACCTCTTGTCTTGCCCTCTCTTCGTCTATTGACACTCAGAGAGCCAGAGGCAATTCTAGATCCAAATTTGGATCAAAACCAAATTCAAAGCCTGTTCCACCTGCAATTCCAACTGTAACAACTCCTCCAAGCATAAAACACAAAAATATACAACAGATAAACAAAAAAAAATTAGAGATACAACAATTCTAGCAATTCCACCAAATTCACCACCAACTTTGATGGTAGTCTTCTTAGATTTTGCTGCTCCATCTTCCATATTGGTTGACATATTTCCAAATGCACAAGTTTCGCTACCAGCACCATTACAAACTGACTCCAAACTTTCACTCTGATTGCCATTACAAAAGGTCTCATCTTCAATCACCTTCAAATCGCCATTAATTTCATCTACCCTAGGTTCTTTGGCATCATCAAACTGATCCCCAAAACTTTCACTGTCAAACATACTAAGAAAATCATTAATAACAAAATCAGTTTCAACATCTAATTGATCCAAAAATCTTTGCTGAGCAGTCTAATTTTCACACAATGACGAATCTGAAGTAGGATAAACAACTCCCACTTCAGCATGACTCTCTATTACATACATGGTGCCTAATTAGCTGCCCGTTGCAATTACTAAGGCCCCCTTTTTAACTTTACATCTATTTGATTCAAAACTAATCTCACAACCTTGAGAACCCAATTGTCCAGTCGAGATTATATTTTGTTTGAGTTGGGGAACATATCTAACATCATGTAACAACCAATTATATCCATTTTCTAGTTTTAATGAAATATCCCCTTTGCCAACAACATCACAAGATTCATTGTTACCAAGAAAAACCTTACTGAAGTCACCAATTTGCAGATTTTTGAAATACTCCTTGCACAGAGTGACATGAAATGATGAACCTGAATCAAGCACCCAAACATTACTTGGAATTTATTCTTCGGTTAAAATAAGAACACCTGCATCTTCTTGGTATGCTACATTGGCTTCAACTTCCTTTGGTTGTTCTATTGTTTTCTTGTAAGACCAGCAGTTCCTTTTTATGTGACCTTGCTTGCCACAAAACCAACAAACACCATCTCTACCTTTAGATTTTGATCTTCCTTATGAATTTCCATGCTCTGTTGGATTCTTCTCTCTTTCTCTTGTTCTTTCTAAATCTTCTACATTCAAAGCACTACCCGATATTGACATCTCACCCATGCTTTTCCTATGCATTTTTCACTCAAAATTACTCCAACAACATCATCAAATTTTAATGTATTTGAACCAAAAATAGAATTACTAACAACCATAGCCAAGCTATCCCAACTTTCTAGCAAAGATGACAAAAGTAAAAGAGCCCGAACTTCTTCATCAAAACTTATTTTCATAGAAGCTAACTGACTGATAACTGTATTAAAATTATTTAAATGTTTAGCTACATAACTACCTTCAGCCATTTTCATATTAAACAACTGCCTTAATAAAAATACCTTATTTGATGCTAAGGGCTTCTCATACAACTTGTCCAAAGTACTCATTAACTCCATGGATGTGGTTGCTTTAGATATGTTAAATGCTACAGATGGAGACAAGCACAAATCGAATCGCTCCCAATGCTTTTCTATCCAAAATATCCCAATCTTCATCTGACATATTAGCTGGTTTCTTTGCCTTACCATGTAATGGTCTCCACAAATCTTTTTGGTATAGAAAATCCTCCATCTACATCTTCCATAATGGATAATTATGGTCATTGAACGTTTCGATCCTTCCTTCTTCAATCGACATTGCTCCCACTCAAACTTGAATCTCTCCTGCCAAACGATCAAGCACAAGCAGCTCTAATACCAATTGTTAAACAATAAATGGCAGAAAAATAAAACTGAGATTCAAAAAACAAGAACACAACACAATACAAATTTACAGTGGTTCACCATAAAGGCTACGTCCAATCTCAAGCAGGGCAATATTATTATTCACAATCTCTCAATCTGATAGTATTACAATACACAACAACATGCTTTATATAAGCAAACATTATAGAATGTGAAGAGCCAAGAGTCATTGGAGGGAAAAACCAAATGACTGTTGGGTTTCACATTCAACATTAATTTGCTACACATTTATGCACTGCGTTCAGAAATAGATTTGAGTAGAGGACAAGTGTTGTGAGGTATGAATGGTATTAAATTTTATCATACTTGTATTCATTCTTTTTGTTATGATTATTTTGACATCCAAATAGCCTATATATTGTTGTTTATATAAAGTATTTAATAGCCATTTAATAGCAAGAATCTTTTGTTTAAAATGCGTTAGATTTACATGTTTTCTTAGTGTCTAAACTGCCATTTGGAGGCACAGATCTACAAGAATTTTTAAGTCTATCTACGTTAGTTTCTCATACTTTCCATTATTAACACTATGGGATCTTTAATTAGCTCTATTAAGTAAACGTTATTTATAGTACATTATACTCTTGCAGAAATAAATCTCTTGATAAAGAAAAACATAGATAGCTGTATATATATATATATATATATATATATATATATATATATGAGTCGTGTTAGACTAGACAATGGATTAATGGTACTTCTTCCTTAGAATTAATTGGTATGGGAGTTTTAATTAGGTGAATTAATTGATCACCAGGGATATGCAGATGGGGAGAGTGGATTAGTGTAGAGGTACGGGAAATTGGTTTGTAGAGCAATCCAATTTTCGGTGTCTACAGGAGTACTTGGTAGGGAAAAATCAATATCTTCATCTAATGATCTATAGATTGATAACTTTTGTCTGTGGAAGAGGAAATACAAATATATGTTTTTTTTTTATGATTATTTGGAAAACTCTTTTAAAACTTCTTCATGAGTTACTATCATTGGTTATAATTCATGTTTTTGCTATGATTCCTTACTTATTGTTGACAGTCAAGACAGAAATAGCTTAATTATTAGATTTGAATCTATTTTAGGGCATGATTAGATTAATGTCTCAATTGGAAATATAGATGTTTTACCGTATTTGCTGACATGTTGTTATAGCATAGTATTCACTACCAAAACAATGTTATTTTCTAGTTGCTTATTAGATAGGTAAAGTGCTCAACCACTTCCTTGATTTCTAAAGATCTCGTGAGTTCAGTTATGTTGTTTCTTACTTCACTTAGGGAATATTTTTCCTAGAAAGATATGTCTTGAGATGGAATTAGAGTTAGGATTTTAAGATAGGTTGACAACCCTCAAGACCCTCATAATACCTTTCTTCATTGTAACTAGTTAATGTTTGGCTTGATCGAATCAATATCTTAGAGGTAAATTTATTCTTGTTCTTCGAAGTAGAATAGTGGTTTTTTTCTTAGACGCTATATATATATGGTAGCATAACTTAGAAATTGGTATACATAATAGATCTTGTTAGTAATAATTTATGTTTGGGGTTTTGAGTCAGATCTTTTCCCTAAAAATCCAAAGAATTCTAACATTTTGGCCTCTGCAGTTGTGAAAAATGCAAGAAATCGGTTGTGTGCAGGTCAAGATGTGTAGTGGTGGGTCAAAAATCTCCATCGGCCCTTGAAATTTGATAAACACTAGGTCAAATACATAAAAAATGCATATCAGGTCACTGCTTCGGGCTCTTAAATGTTTCTAAGTGTTGCTAGAAGGGTCTCATTTTGCTAGTGCCGCGGGACCGCCATGTGTTGAGCCCTAGTTTATTGCCACACCTTCGCTTTTGAATGCTTCCCTCGGAGCATGCCACGTGTTAGCTACGGAAGCACTCCCTAAATGTTTCAGCTCGAAGGCGGAAAGCGCCATGTGTTTCTAGCAGGTACTACGGAGCTCGCCAAGTGGCAGCTTCCGCGTTTATGAACCTTTTTTGTTTCTTTTTGTTTCGGCGCTAAGTAAGGATGGGAGTAGGTCCCGTTGAAGGATCTAAGACCCTGCGGAAGACACCACGTGTCACTTGTGGAAGCACAGTTTCTAAAAGTTTCAAGAATGTCACGGAATGCTCCACGTGGAGGCACCCGAGAGACACAAGAAAAGCAACTCAAAGCCCCACGGACGGTGCCAAGTGTCGGCCTCCGCCGGTGTTTCCAAAGGACCCTTTATGTTTCTCAGAGACTGCGCGGAAGCACCACGTGTCGCTTTCCGTGAAGTTTCTAAAAGGTTTCTAAGCAGGGGCGGAAGATGCCACGTGTCCCTTGTGGTTGTTGCGGAAGCCAACAAGTGTCAGCTTCTGCGTTAGTTTCTACATGTTTCAATATTCAACGGAGCGGGGTGGGTCCTAGTGAAGAGTCCCTGCTGCTGCGGATGAGGCCAAGTGGCAACCTCTGCCTGAGTTTCGAGAGCCCCTTTTATAATGTTTCTATGAGCGCAAAAGGCGCCAAGTGTCGAACAATGGGGGCAGTTTCTTTATGTTTCAACAGGTGCGCGGAAAGCGCCGCGTGTCCCTCACAGTTACTGCGGACAATGACAAGTGTCGGCCTCCGCGTCTTAGCTGTTTCTTTTTGTTTCAATCACTAAGAATACTTGAGGTGGGCCCTGGCGTAAGTATCAAGTGTGACGGAAAATGACGCGTGGCGGAGGGTCCCAAGGGTCTCTAATGTTTCAAGGATGTTGCGGAAGCTGCCAAGTGTCATTTTCTACGTGAGGTTCTGGCAAAAGGCTCTTGGCAGGGAAGATAAAGGATAAAAGGAATCAGTGTTAGAAACTTCAAGTGCCTATGTGGCACGATTTAGTTGGTGGGCAACTTTTCATTATTTTTAGGGCCATTAGATCTCGGCGACTGGAGGACATATCGACGGCTAGGTTTTAAAGTTACAGCATGGGCTTTCCTTGTATCTGCGACCGTTTTTGGCAGGAGAAACTTCTGAGGTGCGCCATTGCTACACTCTGGGGCCTGCGGGTTGGTGAAACTTTAATGGCATATCTTGCAAAGAGGCATCGATTGTGTTGATAGCTCAACCACCCGAATTGATGAGGAATGTCCCTGAGTGGCGGCGCATCTCTCGAGTTCACCTGTTCCCTCTTCCTTGTCCCTCTATTGCATTAACTATTTTGAGCGCCATTTTTCTGATAATGTGTATCTGGCGGGATTTTTGGCCTCCCTTGTAATTAATTCATTCAGTACATAGTTTTGCTATAAAAAGCAGACTGTGTCACTCTTTCAGGTTGTTGAAAACTGGACATATCTGGCTTTGTAATAAGATACAACTGGTTTTGGTTGCTCTGTGCAGGAGGTCTTGGGAGTTTATGTATCTCTTGTTGAATGTCTCATGCATGAATCTACTGATTTCATGATTGATTTTATATGAGTAATGCTGTATTTGCATGTGTTTTGTTAATTCTGTCTCCAGTATTGCATGTGTCCTTCTTTTGAATCTAGATATCTAAGGGGTGTCTGGTATTCTAGAATATAGAATTCCTGTATTGAATGCTTGATCTTTCAACTTCTGCCCAAGGGGTAGATTAAAGTGTTTTCAGATTGAGTATTGGGAAAGATATACTGCAATAGGGATACCATAAGTAGAGATAACTTAACACTCTGACCTGGGAGGTATCTGTAAGGCAGATACTACAACACCCCCTTGAAATCCAATTTTAGTGTGTTCACGCTGATCATTCACAAGTGTATGTCTACTGACTCCAAGCCCTGGATAGGCACCAATCTAGCTCTGCATTGAGATTACATACTAGGTTCTAGTTTTGCATCCAAACACATCAAATCAAACTCAAACTTCCAAATCAACCATTAGGACTGTAGAAGTAGTTTAGGACCAAGATCCTCTGATTCACAACTGAACATAAGCCCAAAGCTAGCCCCTTTGCACTTATCTCATAGTTTTGGTCTTCATACAGGAGGATTTATCTGCTTTGTATCAACATCCCAAGCCAACCCACAAGCATATTCTCATGGGTGTTGAATAGGGAATACCCCCCTAGGTTTTGCAGAGCCTGAAGAAGAAGAGGAGATAAAAATAGAGTCTATCTCCTACACTGTTGGCCCCTGGCCCAGAGATCCTGTTGATCATTGATGGCTACCTTGTAGGGAAATCTGGGAATGAACATCCAGTCAGGGAAAAAACCAACAGATCTTATGATATTTTCTCTTGCAAACCATGGTAGGAATAAGAAGTTTTAGTAGGTGATTGGCATAATGTTTTCATTGATTAAAGAATTTATTAGATTCCTTTCTTTTGCATGTATTAAGTGAATCTTGTGATGATTGGTTATGGAATAAGAGTTGTATTAAATCTATTTTGACTAATTGGAAAATTAGAAGATGTACTCATATTTATTTTCTCCTAAATTATCAATATTATAGGTCTTTTTATATGAATGCCATTTTGATAAAAAGAAATTGATTTTGTTTGGAATAAATACGTAAGGAAGAAATTGAGCTTGATAATATTTAATCTTGTGCCTAATGTAATGAAATGATTTAGCCTTCGTCGTCAATAGGTCTTTAAGGTAATGAGAGGTTGTGTAATGTGGAAATTCTTTTCATTTTTGTTAATGCATCTGAAACTTTGACTTGTTTTTGTTAAACCTTTGAAGATGTAATTTTAGGTGCATACTTAAACTAGTTCTCTTTAACTCTCATTTTATTTAATGGAGTTTGAACTATGAAGTCTTTGCATTGCATGTACGTAGGCAAGGCCATCATGAGCCCCCAAGACATTAGGTCAGCCCCTTAGAGCCTTAGTCTAGTTATCTTGTACATTGATATCTGTTATGTATATTTATTAACTATGCAGAACTAATGTTTACATTTAGTGTGCAGATCCAGGTCTGTTAATTGTGCAGGATACTGAAGCCAAGGAAGTAATTTCCCACTTTGTGAGTGGATGATCATATAGTGCTTATTGTAATGGATTGTAATTGCAAAAGAAATGTTTATATCTTAAATTTTCATTTCCGATGAATGATACTAAACTTATATTTAATTGAAATTTGAATTTTATTAGGTTAGAACAAGTGAATATTCTCCTATCATCGTACTATTTTTTCATTATTTCTGACTTAATTAATAATTTATTATTATTTACTGATATTTTCTTGGGTAGGCATTACACTGGCTGATGATGATGGTGCATATTAAGCAGATGCTATGGAGACCGAGCTGTCAGAGGAGGATTTTGGGGTGGCAGGGCAAGTATAAATGTTGGCTTTTTTACGCTTTATTGTCTTTTCTTTGTACAAATGGATATATGTTGATAGTTTTTTGAATGTACATAAATGAACTTTGCAATCTATTGCCATAAGGATGGTAGTTTTTTATACTAAAGAACAGAATGTTAATACATAGACATGGCCCTCACACTGTGAGTAGCCCTTTCGAAGTTCTTTTTTTCTATTCTATTTTAGATGGTATCTGGCTCCCTCAAGCCGCATTTAATTATAAAAAAAAGTCATTATGTCCAAGGGGTTGAGCTTAATTGGTTCAAGCATTAAGTTCTCATTGTGAGACCCAAGTTCAGATCCCAAAGGGATGTCTAATATGGAATTCTAAGTTGTGATTCTTTGTCTTCCATAGTTGTTTCTAAATAAGTAGATTTCTAAATTGTGACTCTTGGTCTTCCATAGGTGGTTTCTAATGTGGTTTCTTCAAAGGAGCTTGTATTGGTCTCATGTTGATGCTCATATGAGTGGAATATTTGTAAATGACTAGCAATATAATAAAAAGGTCATTATAATTAACTTTCAAATTAATACCAAATATCATTTTATCCACTTTTAATATTTTGCAATGCATTCAAGGTGAATTATAATTCAAAATACATAACATAGTTTTTATATACAATTAGTTATATTAATTTTCCTTACTATTAGTACTATAAAAAATATATCATTATATTAGTTATATCAAAATTAATTAATTCTAAAATATTTAAATGCACAATTAACAAGAGCTGTAATGCAACTAGAGTCCCTGCCAGTTGTAGGGTAGGGAAAGCATGCAAGGAGGAGGAAAAAAATGAGAAATATGTTTTGTTAAAGATAGAGAATATATTTTTCTAAAGAGCTAAACCAACTAAATTTCTATTACATGTCCAATAACAATCCCTAGCTCAATTTCAACAACAATAAGCTTGAATAATAGTGTTCTCTCATACACTCCATAGGGCAAAAGATGCATGCATGAGGAAATCTATGCCTGAATCAGATTTCCCTAGAATTTGATTAGTAGGACAAAAAGGAGAACAAAACCTCGTAACTCGAGGTGTTTTTCCTGCAGTATTCTCCTGAAGTTCTACCCATTTTTCAGAGTAGTGCACCTGAAATACAAATCAAAATCAAAACTAAAAATACTTATTAATCTATAGATAATATTTAACAAAAGCTATAAAAAAAGCTTGTAATGCAAGTGTTGATCTAATTTACTTTGTTATATTTCTTCAAAATTTTGTGAACACCAATGGAATTCTTTGCAACATAATTAATTAGGTTCCGACCTTCTTGAATCAATGCCAAATAGTCATCACCAAAGTAGTGACTCACGTGCCTTAAATATATGTGAATTTAGATTGGGCAAGATGCATATGCAATAAATGTAGGGCACTTGAACTAAAGCAGTCAGCTATAGCTGATATTTCATTTGAGAGCTTGGAGAAGAAGCTTTGGCCACAAATTGCCCACAGATAGCAATTCTTAAAATATAACTTTATAGAGCTAATCCCATACCATACAAAATACTTAAAGATATTAAACAAAAAAAATCTATCAAAATAAAATTTTATTCAGCAAGTTAACAAAGAGATCAAAGTAACACTCCAAACATAGAAAATTAGACAATAATAGACCAGTACAGATTTCAAGCACAATAAACTCTAGAGTTTTCTTCTATGACCAGAGACAAAAACATTTAATGTCATGGAGGTCCTTAACAACCATTCTCAGGTGGTGAGCTACCTTTTGCATAACAAAAAGCACTTGACCTGGTGATGATTTAACAAGGTATATGCACAATGAATATTATATGTACACAATTTTTTCTACAAGCTTTGTTACTCTAGGCATAAGGACTCCATTTTGACAAAAGGAACCATTTGATATGAATGTTGTCTTTCCTAAATTAGAAGTGTGGGGTGCTGAAGCCAGTTTCAAATTGGGTACGGCTATGGTTAAAATTCAAAATGTAGAACTTATCATAATAATCTTCCATGCAAATAAATGTTCATGAAATTCAAGATGAAGGGTCTTGCAATGAGGAGTGTTTTGATTCTCAAAACTAAGAAGCATTGATGCCTACTTGTTCATTAACCTCTATTTTGTATTTGAAGTATAAAGGCTTATGGTCTACAAGACATGGAAGTGTTTTCCAACTAGCTCTCTGCAAGATGCTGGTAACCATTTCCTAGGATTCAAAATAATTCTAGATTAGTGGTATCATCTAGGTGCCAGATAATTTCATCATCTTCAATTTCTCAACTGTAAGATAGAGAAAGCTAGGTCTCAAGTAGAGTTCCCTTGGAATACCTCTTTAAATTAAAGGGGAAAACCAAAAAAATGACTTGAATATGAAAGATAATGCCTTATCAAAACCCTTGGTAACATGAACTGAAATGTTCAAGCATTTTATCTATTCTTCATCTTCACTTTTGGAACTCCTAAACCTTGTTATATTATCATATTCCATCAAACTCACAATGACCTGAATCTTGATGGTGCCAGAAGGCCAGTCCTGTGCCAGAGGGAGTTCGAGTTCTTAGGGATGATAGAAGCTTGATCATGGCCTTCTAACCAATAGTATGGACAAGAAGAAAGATTTTACCATCACCACGGATATTCCCCACCTTCATCAAACCACAATATTAAACTTCAAAAATTGTTACAAACAAGGAAAGAAAAAATAAAACAATATTAAATAAAATAAAAGAAAGGAAAAAAACATGTACAAACCATAAAATAATATACCTCTAATGAGCAGAGCAAAAAGATAAAACTAAAACCTTTCTTTTAAAAAAGCATGGCCTCTAGAAGAGGCACAACATCTGGTTCCAAAAGAACCTCCAGGGCTACTTCTGTTGACTATAGTAATTATTTCTAGTAGAGGGTAACTTCAGTAGTTAAGGGAGATAAATTGTACTATATAGTATAGCCAATGCAATCTCCAACCTCAACATAACACAACTCTAATTTTTGGTTTCCCCTTCCAACTTTCCCACAACCACCTATCATTCATAAATGAAAAGCCATATATGAAATGGTAAAATCTTTTCCTACCTTGAATCTCAACACAGTCTAGCCATTATCCCAATATTTTAAAAATAAAGTAAAACATAGTCCAACCATTGCAAAAATACATTTGGATTTCACACAACTCAATGCATATGCCCAAATGAATCTGGTTTCAATGTGAGAAAATGCTAGAATTTTGAGTCTCAAATCAGTAGCTTGCACAAGCCCATGTAAGTATGGCTTGAGAAACATAAACAAAAATGGGAAAAAATGCTAGAATTGACTCTCAAATCACTAGCTTGCACAAGCCCATGTAAACTTTATGGCTTGAGAAACATAAACAAAAATCAAAAAAATGCATAGGTGGTTTGAACGGCAGACCCAATATCTTGGGTATACAAATCTGAAACTCATTATTTGTTTTCTACAAAGAAATAAGAAATACATGGGATTTTCCCAAGGTAGACCGAACTGTAAAACAACAAAAGTGCCTATGCAATACCATTATCTCCACCATTGCTCACAATTTACCTTCAATTATTCAAGATGCCCATACAACAATCATATCTTGAACACAAACACAAACAACAGCCTTGACTTTCGTACAAGTAGATTGCACATGCCCATAGCTTGAGCTTCAAAATCATCCTCAAATTTTTTAAGCAAGAAGCTATCTCTCACTCACTTCATATTTCCTTTTTTCATCACTTCCAATTTCAAACTATTAACTACAGACTAGCAAAAGCATAACTTAAGACATTTGAATTTAATGATATATTAGTTGTTGCAATTAGAAAAACCCTCATACATGAAGAAAAAATAGTATGCACCACTAACAATAATAGTTAGATGTACAATTCTCAAACAACTGCATTCTAAACCTTATTTTGTTTAAATCATAAAATCCATATTGAATTACCATGTGAACACAAGGATGCATTGAAAATTTGAGATAACACAGACCATCATACATCAAATGTATTTAACCTTCATTACAGATCAATTAAATGAGTTAACTATTTTTTAGGGTTTTAACTCATAGATTTTGGGTTTCCTTGGATTTTGGATTTTGGATTTCGTATTGTTTCAAATAAGTCTGAAATAGTGCCTGCCTGTTTCAAAAAAATATAGAACTCAAACCAAAAAAATAGAGAAATCAAACCAACTAGGTATAGAAGGAACTGAATTTGAGCCTGAGAATTAGGACAGCCACCCACCGACTATAGAAACTGCTAATTAGCAAATTTTTATAGGCCAAACAATGTGTTTTTAGTATCTTATAAGGCAGAGTATCTTTTCCTTTCCAAAGCTACCTAATTTCTGCAAGCAACTTCACTCTAAATTGTCTTAGAGACAACCATCCTAAAATAATAGGGAAAATACAAATTAAATGCACCAAGCTGCAACACATGGCCTGCACAAACACTACGCAATAGCCACATACCTCCACATGTGTCAACTAGAAACCCTTAAATAGACTCCATCCCATTGTGAAGACACGTCACAACACTCCAAACATTAGAAACTCATCAAATATTTTCTTCTGCTCATTTTTTATTGGTCAAAAGATTTTTCTGTCCATTTTACAAATTGGAAAAACAAAAAAACCCCAGCAAAAATTTCACAAGCCAATAAAAAAAAAGGGAAAAGTCTATTTTAAAAATACAGCTCTGTAGACCGTAGCAAAATGCTATTTTTTCCTACAGGCGCGGTTTCCAACAGCTAAACTATTTGCCTTTAGTTGAGCGAAAACATTAGTCCTCGCTTTACGTAGGGATTAAAAATAAGTTAGGTATGGTTCGTTAACTCATTATTTCTCTTCACTTTATTTTATTGAAACGTTTAATTGTGTGTAATTAAGTGCATGTTATATTGTGATGGATTGATTGGACGTGGATTAATGTTATGAAGGCTTTACAAATTCAAAAGATGCATGTTGTGGTTTTGGAGGACATTACAGTGGCATAATATCTTGCCTTCCTTTCATGGAATATTGTCAAGATAGAAGGAAAACTGTGTTTTGGGAAGCTTATCATCCAATAAAAGCTACCAAATTGCCAATATAATTATTGCCAAAGCATTATTGAAAGGTGATCTTCAATGAGTTCACCCCATGAATATTGTTTGTTGATGCAATTTATTTCTATTTATTATCTTTGCCTTTTCAAGATGCGACCATACGAAATTGGAACATTCAATGTGACAAATGGCATACAACAATGATGCGCTTCTCCTCTTGTCGCAATAGTTTGATACATGCCAATTTCCTCCTCCAAACTTCTTATTGCCGCACTAATTTTAGAGAATCCAACGAAGTCTTATCCTAATGACACTGTTTCTTTAGCGGGTTGAAACAAACGACAAGCAAAAACCAACAAACAAAATCTAATGAAATTGAAATCAAACGATCAGATTTGTCTCAATCAACTTGCACGCCTCTTGAGAAACAAAGATAAGGAGTGAGTGAGCTACTATAACTCTGGGCTACTAATCAAGTTTTTGAACCTATGACGATTGTCTATCGTTTTCAATTTCTCAACCTTTTGGTCTACACTCGAGGGCTAACCAAAACGTGACTCTTAAGGCTAATGTTAAATGGACTTTTTATTTATTTTTTAAGCTTGGTCTTGTCTTGTTCAATAGGAGGCTGCTTTACCTAACAAGGTTCTTATTTAGCTATATCAAGACAAAACTATCAACTCCAAGTACTAATTACCTATTTTGATCAGATTCACTTTACAAAATTACTTAAAGTTTGAAAATAGAATATAAATAGACCACTATTACAATTTTAGTATATATTAACTCTAATGATGATCTATTTCAAAATATAATTGAATTTGTGCTTGTAATCTCTTTTAATTTTCAACTTTGAATGAATATTTTGTTAAAAAAAATCTAACTTTGAATTTATTAATTAACCAACATGCCACTTAATTTCATGTTTATATATTTAAAATGTGTTGCACTTTTTAAAGACTTCTTCTAAAATCACATGTACAAGAACAATAAAACACAACATTGTGATTTTAAACAATCAACAATCATTTTTTTAATAAATTATTTCATGTTCATCAATTACACTCTATTTAAACATCAAACAACCAATAATAATTTTACATTTCATCCATACCAAAAAAAGGTGATAAATAAATGTTCTATTTTACTTGTCATATCATTTAATTGAATCAATAACATTTTTATATAAATATGAGGTAATGCTAAGTTATCAAATGCTTCGATAATTATAATGATGGATAAGTAATAATTGATTATTATTTATTATATTTTTAATTAATAAAAAATACTTAATTTTTTAGTTAATATTAATATTTATTCTTCTTAATTTAAACATATAAACTTATTAACTAATTTTTTAATAAAATAATTGATTTAAATTTTTATTAACTAAATAATTAAATACAATGAAATAATACAAGGAATTACCAAGGTTGAGACACCTTAATTCCCAACAAGAAATCCCCGGCTTAGCATAAGCTACTTGTAGCTTTCCGGGGAGAGGGTGATTGAGTTATCCTTCCATTCCAGAAGGCCCCTAGTTGTCCTCTCTCGCAAAGACAAAAAAATGTACGCACCCACTCTAGGTGTGATGACATTTGAGTCGACGAAGATTCCAAGTTGTGGGCTTGAACAAGTTGCCATTCACCTTTGACCTTAGGTAGATTAAGATTGTTTTCAAGTGTATTTGATTGTGTTTAGACCCATGGAAATTTGGCCTTAAGGGGCTCTTGAACATACACATAATGCTATACCATTGCCTATCAAACATTTGGCCATTGTGTTCTCTTGATTGGTGTGTTTGTCTACTTCCCAAGAAATCTCATCGACATCGACCAAAACCACTTGAACCAATTGAAAAATCCAATCCTACAACTTGAAAATCACAACACATCACTGTTGTCCCAAAATAGTGCCCATTATCTTGAATCAGTGCCTAGTGTCTTGAATCAATGCTCAGTCCCCTGAATCAGCGCCCATTGGCAAAGGCATAAAAAATGTCAAAATTTTGTCCTTTTGGTTGCCAACAATCCCCTTTCCACATCATTCTTCCACATCGCATGCCACATCATCCATGTCCATGCCCATTTGTCTCTCTTAGCTTGTGATCCACACTAATCATTGAACATTATCCTTGTCATCATTATCATTAGTTTGTAGACTACCCAAATCATCCGTAGTTAATTATCCCTAGTCTATCATTAACCCCATCATTAACTATAGAATTATCCTTGTAATAATCAATCATTATCCTCAAACCATCCTTAGTCAAATCTTTGTTTGTCATCCATTATCATCCCCAATCGATCCTATCATCGCTAATCAATCCCCATCAACACATAATCAATCATTATCCTCAAATCAATCCAATCACGTCATTCCCATCTATAATCAATCCTTATCTAAATCCATAATCAATCCAAATCACATCCAAATCCTATGGTATTCCTTTTGCGTTCCAGGGCACTTCTACCACCCTATGGCAAGATGTTCTTACCCGTGTGGAGCATAAAACTTGTAGTCTGGATTACTAAGCCTCTTTCACTGGCTGGTAAATTTCAGGTTTCTTCTAAGATCTTGGCTGCAACCCATGTTTATTATTCTTCTTGTTGGGCTCCTTCAAAAAGCTCTTATGCCAAATTGGAAAAACTCTTGCGGGATTTCCTATGGACCTCTTCTGATACTCACCATGGTTTTCACCGTGTTGCATGGGAATTTTTCTGCCTTCCTAGAGATTTTGGAGGACTTGGTATTCTTTCTACTCACCGCGAAGGAACTACCTTGGCTGTCAAATGGATTGTTCGTGTGCTCACTGGTTGTGAGGCATGAAAGGTTTTACTCTGGCATAACATTGAAATGGGACATCCTATGCACAAACCGGCTTGGAAAGGAATTGGTTTTTCTACTCTCCTTGTCATGAGAGAACCAATTCAAATCTCAGGCACGTTTGTGGTTAAGAGCATTTGGAAAGCCTGGGAAAAAATTAAACCTTGGTTATGCTAGTCTGGTGATGGTTTTCGTGCTGGTCTTTCATTCAATCACCTTAATATTTGGTGGTCACCTCTCCTAGCTTCTGCAACTCAACCTTTGGCTAAATTGCAAGGTTTAAAGGCTCTCAAATTTCACAAAAAGGGTGTTCAAACCATTCAGGATATGTTTCACAGGCCCACTATGAGCCTTTTGGCAGGCCCACTATGAGCCTTTTGGCTTGGTAAGCATTCCGTGTAAAATTTTCTCTTTCAAAAGTTGATAAGCCTACTTATGACAGAATCATCATGGATATTCCACCTGAAATTTTGCATAAGGTTGGAATTCAGTCCAACAAGCCATGGTGGAAGGACTAGAAATGATATCTAAACACACCTTTGCATCATTTCAAGCCACATATGACTTACAGGTGGCTTTCAACTCATTTACCCATGGCTACCACTCTTAATAAGCACTGGCTTATTCATAGCTCTTTAAGTCTTTGGCATTCCAGGTTTAAAACTATTTGGTCTGCCATTCTTGAGCCAAAACTTGCTCATTTTGCCTGGTGCATTCTCTTTCAAGGCTTGCCTATTGGTACTAGGCTGTTTCACCTTGGGGTCCAGGATCCCTGTTGTCCTTTTTGTGGATAGACTGAAACGATTCAGCATCTTTTCTGGTATTGCACCAGAGCTCAGCAATTCTGGTTATGGATTCATGATTTTTTTTGCCCTTTCAGACCTGAGCCATTAATCTGGCAAATCATCCTGCTGGGTGATTCACCCAGGTTTCCTGAAATTTTTACTCAAATCTGGCATATTTTTAGGGTGGAGATTTTATTTGCATTATGGAAAGATCGTAATTCTTGTATATTTTCATAAAGCAAAATTGGAACTTATGTTTCTCTGTACATTAAAACTATTATCTGTTCTAATGTTCTTCTGCAGATTTAAGTGCAAGCTAACAAAGTTGCCTTGGAAGTGGCTCACTTACAAGAGTTGTTGGATCATTAGGGGAATGCTCCCTGCACTGTGGCTCGTGTTCCTCTCTCACTGTCCTCTGTCAGAGATCACTCTCCTAACAAATGCAGAAGTAGTTCAGCCAGAGATTCTCAGCCTCGCTCCCAGCCTGCTCCGTGTCGCGGTGTTCACCGGCGAAGGCACTCGGCCTCTCCACGTCCACGTGGATGGACCTCTGGCTATGCTGCTAGTGCAACTGGGGATAACACGGGGTGGCCCGTTATGGATAATGCAGGTAATGTTGGTTGGCCTGCAATGGACAATGTAGGCTGGAATGCTCCTGGTTCTTCTCATCCACCAACTATAGGGTGGGATAATACTAAGGTTTTCCCTCGGTTAAATTTGGTTATCTCACCTCACCACGAGGAGCTAAATGTTCAGAATGAAGAACAGGAAAATGAAGATGGATGGGCTATGTTGGGATAAGGTGCCATCAACGTTGTAAATCCCATTATTGTATTATTCCATTTATTATTTGTAATTACCCATAAGGGATGTACAAGTTTCATCAGCAGAAGTAAAAATTATTTACTGTCCACGGTAATTACAAGGTTACTGCACGGTAAGTCCCGGAGTTACCGGCTATAGTTATGAGATGTCATTTACTATGGTAAATGGTAATTGGTCAAAGTGGGGTGCACATGTGGAGGAATAATCTATTTTTAGTGTTATGACGCACATCATAGATGCTGTAAGAAGGTGTAAGAGATTCTATGACAACTGTAAGTTGTCATAAGAATCTATGACACTAATAATAGCATATGACGCGTCATAAGATGCTGTAAGTGGCTATTTTTGGCCCCAAGGCGTTCAACCTTTGCATGGGCACATTTTTCCAAGTGTAGGATGCATGTATGATAGCATTTATGACCCTGTAAGAGCCTATTCTTGGCCATGGACGCCCAAGGTTGTATTGTTGACTCTTGACAAGTGTTATGGCCTTGTAAGAAGTCATTTAATGTCTTGAGGTTGTGTAAATTCTATATAAACCATAGCATAGTAGATGAGATGAATATAACAGTTTACAGGTACCCAGGTTCTACTAGAGTGAAGGTTGAAGGACAGAGGAAGTGAATGTATTTGTAATCTCCTTTTGTGAAGATAATACAACTTGGCCTCTTTTCTTGGTGGAGTTTTTTACCCGAAAGGGTTTTCTCCACGTTAAACACTTGTGTTATGTGCTTCATTCTGCTTCTGGTATATTTATGTATTGTTGGTTTTATGTTTTGATTACAATCTCCATTGTTAATGCACACCTAAAAGATTGCTGAAATTCATTCGAATCATATTTCCATTGAAGTAGTGTTGCTTTCATTTCTAACATTTGGTATCAGAGCCTGGTCAACTTTGACTCTTGGGTGGTAGTGTGGAAGCTGTAGTTGTAGTGGGAGATTTGGTTGTGTTTGTTTTGCAGATCTTGTGTTGTTATTATGGTTGCATCCACCGTACATCAACCTCTCGATTGGACATTGAGAAGTTCAATGGAACGGGTATGAGTTGTGGAAGCTGAAAATAGAAGATTTGTTGGAAGAAAGAAACCAATGGTTGGCTGTCCAAAAAGAGAAGAAACTTGACGATGTATCTCAAGATGAGTGGGATAGACTAGATAAGAAGGCACGGGGAACCATCCGGTTGTGTCTTTCAGACTTTGTCCTGTTGAATGTCGCAAAGGAAGAGACTGCATACAAGTTGTGGAAACGGTTGGGTGAGATCTATCAAGCCAAGAGTATGGTAAATAAACTTTATTTAAAAAGAAAATTATTTTCCATAAAAATGTGAGAAGGTGAATCAGTTGCAGAGCATTTAAATTATTATAATTTGTTAGTGAGTTAGCTTGATTTAGTAAATGTTGAGGTTAGTGAGGAAGATAAATGTATCTTACTTCTATGTTCTTTACCTGAGTCTTGGGAGAATGTTATCCTTGCTATCACTGCTAACCTCGCGGATCTGAAGTTGAATGCTCTTGTTTCAGTGCTACTGTCACAGGAATTGAGGAAGAAGCGTTCAGATAGTTCAGGGGATGTTCTCAGTGTCAGGGGAAGGTCTAAGGAAAGGGGACCTAAAGGAGATCAGAAAGGGGCTAAGGACAAGTCCAAGGGCCGGTCTAAGACTCCTAGTAAAAAGAACAGAGTTAAGTGTTGGAACTGGTAAAAGGGGACATGTGAAGAAGGAGTGCAGAAATCCCAAGAAACGGTAGGAGAGTGTTTTGGATAAGTCCTCAAATGCAGGTGAAGAAGTTTTACTTTCTGCATGTAATCTTGTTTCTAATGATCACTGGTTGGTTGACTCAAGATGCTTGTTTCATATGACCCCGCATAAGGAATGGTTCTCCACATATGAAGAATATGATGGAGGTAATATCTACCTTGGTGACAACTCTACATATCCAATTGTTAGGAAAGGAAAGGTATTGTTATGTTTCAGTGATGGGAGGATTAAAACCCTCCCTGGTGTTTTGCATGTTCCTAGATTAGCTAGAAATCTGATTTCAGTTTTGAAGTTGAATGATTTGGGAATGCATGTGACATTTGACAAGAATGACTGCAGATTGGTGAGAGGGAACTTGGTGGTAGCGAAAGGGAAGAGATTCAGAAACTTGTTTAAGCTTGAAGCCACTACAATTTGTAATGCCTCCTATGTATCTGAGGCCACTACTGAAAATACATGTATGTTGTGGCACCGTAGATTGGGCCACACAAGCAATAATGTATTGAAAACTATTAAGAATAAAAATTTGTTGGACGGTTTCTCTTATTATGATGAGCACTTTGATTTCTGTGAGCATTGTGTGTTTGGTAAACAAAATAGAAAATCATTTCCTTCAGGAAGCAATAGAGCAAAAGAGAAGTTAGAAATTATTCATACGGATGTGTTTGGCCCTGTGGATAATGAATCTAACAGAAAATCTCATTATTTTGTAACCTTTATTGATGATGTATCCAGATTTACATGGATTTATTTTATGAAGCATAAATCTAAAGTTTTCACTAAGTTTAAGGAATTCAAAGTCTTAGTACATAACCAATTAGGTTTAAAGATAAAAATATTAAGATTTGACAATGGAGGGGAATATTGCTCTAAGGAATTTGATGAGTTTTGCAAGCATGCAGGTATAATCAGACAAAAGACAACTCCGTATACACCACAGCAGAATGGTGTTGCAGAAAGGATGAACCAAACAATTATGGAAAGAGCCATAAGTATGCTTAGTGATGCACAGTTGGATAAATGCTTTTGGGTAGAGGCTGTATGCACTACTTACTACTTGATAAATAGATCTCCTTGTAAGGCTCTTCATTTGACACCTTATGAAGTGTGGACAGGTAAGAAACCTTCTGTTTCACATTTAAGGGATTTTGGTTGTGAGGCTTTTGTTCATGTGCCTAAGGAAAAGCAATCTAAGTTGGATCCAAAGGCTGAAAAGTGCACATTCATTGGATATGGTGATAATGTGAAAGGTTATAAGCTTTGGAATCTACTAACCTGCAAGATTATATTTTCTAGAGATGTTATTTTTAGGGAACTTAGAGCTATTTCTGAACCTGAGCAGCCAAAAGAAAAAGAAGAAAAGGTAAAGAAGGTGTACTTTGATTTAGAGTAGAAAGATGCACCTTAGGAAGAAAAAAATGATGGATTGGGGGTGAAGAAGAAGAAGAAGATTCAAGTAGTTCTGATGAAGATGAATCTGTTGTGATAGAAGAAGTTGGTGCAGATGATCATGCAGAAGAACAAGTAGAGTCTCTTACTCCACCCTTGAGGAGATCCACAAGACAATGGAATCCAGTTGACAGGTATAGCCCACCAGATTTTCGTTGTGTATATGCTTTATTGAGTACTAACGATGAACTTAGATCCTACAGGGAAGCTATTTTTCAGATGATAGTGAGTCTTGGCAGCTAGCCATGCAGGAGGAGATGATGGCTTTGGACTCTAATAACACCTGGGATCTTGTTCATTTGCCCAAAGGAAGAAAGGCCATAGGATGTAAGTGGGTCTTCAAGAAGAAGTTTGGAGTGGACGGGTCATTGGAGAAGTACAAGGCTAGACTGGTAGCCAAGGGCTACTCCTAGAGAGAGGGAGTTGATTTGGGTGAGATATTCTTTCATGTTGCTAAATTGATTCCTATTAGATTTCTCTTATCCATTGTTGTGACTTATGATTGGGAGATTGAGCAAATGGATGTTAAGACTGCGTTCTTGCATGGAGATCTTGAAGAAGAAATTTATATGCAATAGCCTATAGGTTTTGAGGTAAAAGGAAAAGAACATTGGGTTTGTAGGTTAAAGAGGTCTCTTTATGGTCTAAAACAGTCCCCTAGAATGTGGTATCAAAAGTTTGATTCATTTGTTTTGAAATTGGGTTTTGTTAGAAGCAAGGAGGATCATTGTGTTTACATTCATTGTGTTGATGATTCTATACTGGTTATTGCTTTGTATGTTGATGACATGTTGTTTTTCAACAATACTAAGGGTATGGTTAATGAGCTTAAAGCCCAAATTTTAGGTGCATTTGAGATGAAGGATCTTGGTGCTGCAAGGTATATTTTGGGAATGGAGATTAGGAGGGACAGAGTTAACATAAAGCTTTGGTTGTCACAAAGTATGTGAATACTATTTTGCAGAGGTTTAGTTTACAGGATTGTAACCCAGTTAGAGTTCCTTTACCCATTGGTACTAAGCTTTCATTAGATATGTGTCCAAAGACTGAGGAGGATCCTGAGGATATGTCTAATGTACCATATGCTAGTGCTGTAGGGAGTTTGATGTATGCAATGGTTTGCACTAGACCAGATATTGCCCAAGCAGTGGGAGTTTTGAGCAGATTTATGTCTAACCTTGGTAGACAACATTGGAACTATGCAAAGAGGGTGTTTAAATATCTTGCAGGTACTCCTGATCATTGTTTGGTTTATTCTAGTACTGATAGTGCTGATACATCTTTGGACATACAGGGTTTTGTTGATGCATATTGGGCAGATGACTTGGATAGTCGAAGGTCCACTAGTGGCTATGTGTTTACTCTGTTTGGAGGTGCAGTGAGTTGGATAAGTAAGAGGCAGCCCACAGTTGCTTTGTCCACCACAGAAGCATAGTATATGGCTACAACTCATGTCTCTAAGGAGGCAGTTTGGTTGAGGAGACTGTGTACAGGTATTGGTTTTGATTGCAGGGATATTCAGATTGGTTGTGATAGCCAGAGTGCTATTTGTTTGGCTAAGAATCCCATGTATCATGCTCGAACTAAGCATGTTGATGTTCAGTATCACTTTGTTCAAGAGTTGGTTGCAAATGGAGAGATTGAGTTGAAGAAGATAGACACTCAAGAGAATGTTGCAGATTCATTGACCAAGCCTGTGAGCACAGAGAAGTTCGTGTGGTGTAGAGAGGCCATGGGCCTTATTTCTAGTGCCTGATTATTTTTCATTTGATTTCCTATGGGTTGATTTACAATGTGTAATGTCAAGTGGGAGAATGTTGGGATAAGGTGCCATTAACCTTGTAAATCCCATTATTGTATTATTCCATTTATTATTTGTAATTACCCATAAGGGATGTACAAGTTTCATCGGCAGAAAGTAAAAATTATTTACTGTCCACGGTAATTACGGAGTTACTGCACGGTAAGTCCCAGAGTTATTGGCGGTAGTTATGAGATGTCATTTACTATGGTAAATGGTAATTGGTCAAAGTGAGGTGCACATGTGGAGGAATAATCTTTTTTTAGTGTTATGACGCACGTCATAGATGCTGTAAGGTGTAAGAGATTCTATGACAACTGTAATTTGTCATAAGAATCTATGAAACTAATAATAGCATATGACACGTCATAAGATGCTATAAGTGGCTATTTTTGGACCCAAGGCATTCAAGCTTGCATGGGTATATTTTTCCAAGTGTAGGATGCATGTATGACAGCATTTATGACCCCGTAAGAGCCTATTCTTGGCCATGGATGCCCAAGGTTGTATTGTTGACTCTTGACAAGTGTTATGGCCTTGTAAGAAGTCATTTAATGTCTCAAGGTTGTGTAAATTCTATATAAACCATAACATAGTAGATGAGATGAATATAACAGTTTACAGGTACCTAGGTTCTGCCAGAGTGAAGGTTGAAGGACAGAGGAAGTGAATGTATTTGTAATCTCCTTTTGTGAAGATAATACAACTTGGCCTCTTTTCTTGGTGGAGTTTTTTACCTGAAAGGGTTTTCTCCACGTTAAACACTTATGTTATGTGCTTCATTCTGCTTTTGGTATATTTATGTATTGTGGGTTTTATGTTTTGATTACAATCTCCATTGTTAATGCACACTTGAAAGATTGCTGAAATTTATTCGAATTAGATTTCCATTGAAGTAGTGTTGTTTTCATTTCTAATAGGCTATGCCTGATGTCAACCTGGACCCCGTGGACATTTGGGGGAAACCGGATGACTGGGATCCGCCATCTGCAAGAATGGCATTGGCTACTTAATTCTATTTTTTCTTTGTTTTTATATGGGTCCTGTACCCTTTAATACTTTGTTCTAGATCTTTCTGGGATTAGCCCATGTGACTCTCGGGGTGTGCCTTTTAACCACCCGTTATTTTTTTGTGAAGTGTTATTTTATTTTAATAGATAACTTGCATTTTCATCAAAAAAAAAATCTTATTACAATCTTTATATTATCTTATATAATTATTAATAACTAATTTTTTACAAACTAATTAAAAAAATAAATATCTAAAACATTTATTATAAATCTATTTTTCAATTATATTAACCTCTAGGTATTGATTTGTCATTTCTACTTACAATTGCTGATGATGGTACTACTTCTTTAACTAAGAAAATATCCATTTCAAAGAAATATCCATTTGAAAGAGCACTGTATGTATTACAAATCCATAACAAAGAAGTGAAGAGGATCACATGATGTACTAGTGAAAAATATCATACAGTGCTGCTAGTTTTAATTTATATGGTAGCATTTCAGCTATAGCACTATCAAGATTTTCTAGAGTTGAAAGGAGATTATCACTTCCAATACTTAGTAAGAATATTTTTCCCTACCGAGCCTGGGAAAAAGAGATTATTGTTTATGATACTTATATGAGGTGGAAGCCATGACTTTAGCTTCGTGTAATCTCCACCTTCCTGACTGACTTTAATAATTGCTCAGTTTTCAAACTCATAAATGTGCCAGGTTTTTCAAGATCGAAATGACCACTGTTTTACTTGTAACAAAATAAATCGCACTTTACATCCTCTCATTATCGCACATCAGAACTAATAGGAAATGGAAATGAATCCTTTTATAGTCTACGATGTGGACTTGATTTTGGGTCTACAGGGGGCTTATAACATATGAGACTACCTCATACTCCCAATATGCAGGAGGCACCTAACTATGCTTCTAATATGAGGCATACATACCCTACCCTTTGCAAGATTTGAACTTGTGACCTCTCTTTCAAGAGGACAAGTTCAAATCCATGATTGAACTTGTGACCTCTCTTTCAAGAGGACAAGTTCAAATCCATGATTGAACAACTGACCGATCGTTGAGCAATCCAGGGAGAAAAACTGGCAAATGAAATTAAATGACCAAAATTGTTTCAATCATTTTGCATGCCTCTCGGGTAATAGTGACCATTGATATTGAAAGACAACCCATCCAATTCATTGAGGGAATGCCTTCGACGTAACTATCCATATCACATTTCTAAAAAATAGTGGGTGTTGGTTAGAAAATTTAGAAAAAACTAGAATTTTTTGGTTTTATATATTTTATAATAATGATAAAAAAATTTAGTTGAGAATTTTAAAGAAGCTTGTAGTTTCTTATTTATTAAAAAATGTAATTTTGCATCCCAACATCATAAATATAATAAAAAGAAAAAAATGTTTCCTAAAATTTACCAAAAATCTACAGGGTGCCTTTTAATGATGTCATGTGGATAAAAATCTCCTAAGTTGGTGGGGGGAATTTCTAACCCAATTTATCTTGTAGTAGTTTTTCCTAATACCATGAGACTTGTAGCTCCATAATTATAGATCATGAAACCCCTTGCATGGGACCACTTCATAATAAAATGAATGAGTTAATTAGGCATAAATAACAATAGATATGTGAGTTGAGTATGATAAATTAATTAAAGTGAGCTAATTAAGATTAAATTAAAACATGTGTTGAAATGTAAATAAGATAGATTAGGGTTTGTGTACCTTGAAATGAACTTAACCTAATGAGATATTGTGATAGAAGACCGTTGACTAAGATCTAGTATTGAATTATGGATCTATTTACAGTGAGCTAATTAAGATTAAATTAAAACATGTGATGTGTTCAAATGTAAATAAGACAAATTAGGGTTTGTGTACATTGAAATGAACTTAACCTAATGAGACATTGTGATAGAAGACCGTTGACTAATTATGGATCTAAAGGCTAAAACTAGTAAATCCTGAGTAACTAAGTATCTAGGACACAATTGCATTGGCTATGTCAAATTTTAGATGCACAATCCTATCCAAAATCTATAATCCTATCTTGTAGACCTATTATCTTGTTTAGAATAGAAATGGATCTTCAACACTTGCCAGGTCCATTTATCTAGTATTATCTAAAGTATGGAAATTTTTGGTGTTGCTAAGGAGCACTGTGGAACTTGCTAGGCTAGAATGTGGAAGTATGCTAACTTCCCCTTATGTCTTTGTCAAGCTCCAAGACTAAATTAACAGTAATAATAAAGAGATAATGGACTAAGCAATAAATAACTCCATGGATGGCAATGAATGTCATTATATTGATTGTTGATTATTTTATATAGTAGCATTTTAGCTATACGACTATCGAGATTTTTTGGAGTTGAAAGGAGATTATCACTTCCAATACTTAGAAGATCTGTCCCTATCGAGCCTGGGAAAAAAGAGATTATTGCTTACAATACTTATATGGGGTGGAAGCCATGGCTTTAGCTTCATGCAAAAGGTAAGACTTTATAAATGCCCATTCTTCACCTTCCTGACTGACTTTAATAATTGCTCAGTTTTCAAACTCATAAATGTGCTAGGTTTTACGCCTCTTGGGTAATGGTGACCATCAATCTTGAATGGTAGCCCATCTAATTCATTGAGGGAATGCCTTCGACATAACAATCCATATCACATATCTAAAAAAATAATGGGTGTTTGTTAGAAAATTTATTAAAAACTAGAATTTTGTGGTTTTATATATTTTATAATAATGATAAAAAAATTAGTTGAGAATTTTAAAGAAGCTTGTAGTTTCTTATTTATTAAAAAATTATAATTTTGCATCCCAACATCATAAATATAATAAAAAGAAAAAAAATGTTTCCTGAAATTTACCAAAAATCTATAGGATGCCTTTTAATGATGTCATGTTGATCTGAATTTTAATCAAGAATTCAGATAACAATACCTAGCACTGAGCCTATGGTATTGTGAAAATAGATAAATGCATTTGTCTATTTTCACATATACACAATCATGCCCACGTCTAGTAGAAGGTAGTTCGGACATGAAATCCATTGAAGCTCAATGCCAAGGTTTGTCAGGGACTGGAAGAGGTGTATACAATCCTTGTTTACAATTGGCAGGCTTTGCAATGGCACAAGCAGTACAAGCTCAGATGTATAAAATGACATAATGTCTCAATTTGGGCAAATAAAAATACCTCTAAAGTACAACAATGGTCTTCTCCACCCCAAAGTGTCCTACAACATGGCTGTAGTGTGCCTCCCATATCATCTTTTGTTGCTCCTTGGCTGGAACACATATGTGTCCCATGTGATAGAGAATCCCATCCTTCAAGTAGAAATTAGTGGCTTGTTTTCCCTCTGCTAGATTGTTGTAGATCTCAACAAAATCAAGATCTGTGCCATACAACTGAGGCCAATCTGTTGTGTGGTGGCCACAAGAATCCAATATCATTGTTAGGTTTGTGATTGGAGGTCTACTCAAATAGTCTGCACTTTGTTAGTAGCTCCCTTCTTGTGGTAGATATTGAGATGAAATTGTTGCAAGTAGGTAGACCATCTTTGATGCCTATCATTTTGTAGCTTTCCTTGTGTTTGTAGAAATTGTAGAGGTTTATGATCCGTGTGAATGATAGTCTCCTTCCCCAGAATGTAGTGTTTCCATTGTTTGCAGGCCTGCACAATAGCATGCAACTCCTTGTCATAGGTGGGGTACTTATGCACTGTGTCAGAGAAAGTCTCACTATGGTAGGCAACTAGGTGGCAGTGTTGCATGAGAACTGCCCCTAGTGCATAGTCTGAAGCATCTATTTCAATTTGAAAAGATTGTTGTAGATCTAGAAGTACTAGTACTGGTGCAAAACATAGCCTCCTCTTCAACCCCATGAATGCTTTCTGTTGTACCTCTGTCCAGCAGAATTTTGCCCTTAGTCCTCCCCTCAGTGCCTGATTCATAAGCCATGCCAAATGTGAAAAACCAAGTACAAATCTTCGGTAGAAATAGGCTAGACCCAAGAAGCTATAAAGTTTGTGAGACTTTTGGGAGATAGCCAATCCTTAAGAACCTGTATCTTTTTAGGGTCCACATGAACACCCGTTCTATCCACAATGTATCCCAAATACCGAATACTCTCTATACCAAAAGAACACTTATCTTTGTTAGCATATAGCTTGTATTGTTGCAAGGTTGAAAGCACTTGTTGAAAATGTTGCATATGGTCACCCCATGTTTTGATGAAGATGAGTATGTCATCTAAATAGACAACAATGAAAGAACCAATGAATGGTATGAGGACATCATCCATCAATCTCATGAATGTGGCAAGGGCATTGGTTAAGCCAAAAGGCATGACTAGCCACTCAAACAACTCTTCCTTGGATTTGAAAGCAATCTTCCACACATCTAATGGCTCAACTAGTACTTGGTGATATCTAGATTTCAAGTCAATTTTGGTGAAAAATTTTGCCCCCCTGAGTTGGTCCAGTAAATCATCAATGCGAGGGAGTGGATATCAGTTTTTCACAGTGATTGAGAACTCAATAATCAATACAAAGTCTCCACGTTCCATCCTTCTTTTTGGTAAAACAATTAGACTTCCACATGGTGAAGCACTTGGGTGAATGTGTCCTTTCTTGATCAACTCTTAAATTTGCCACTGGATTTATTCATTCTCCAAAACTGACCTTTTGTACAATGGCCCATTTGGTAATGGTGTCCTTGGAATTAGATCAATCCGATGCTTGACTTTGTAGTGCAGTGGTACCCCTATTGGTGAATTGAATACATCCTGATATGTTGACAATATTTTCTCCATTTGTTTTTGTTCAGTTATGGTAATGGACACTTTGGTATGACTACCGGCCACAATGGACCTTGCCTCTTCAAGTCAAACCATTAGTAGGACAAATTTTCCAATGTGAGCAATCAAACACTTACATTGTTTTGCAGTAATCAAAGATATTGGTTCTGCAGGACTTACCTCAGGTATTCAATACCTCTTTTCTCCCAACTTGATGGTAACATTGCGTGGCCTTGACTCATAGACTCCATGGTGCTTGTACATGTATGGATGCCCCAATAATACATCGCATACATCCAAAGGTGCCACATCACATATCACTTCATCTTTGAATGGCTTGATAGAATAAGGTAAGCGACATTGTTTATTCATCAGAATGTCTTGTCCTTGACTTACCCATCCCATATGATATGGTTGTGGATGTCTTATTGTCTGTAGATTCAATCTTTTCACAGTTTCAAAAGAAATCAAATTCTTTTGGCATCCACTATTAACAATGAAATGAAGAGCCTTTCTGTTTACCCACATCTGTGAGTGGAACAAGCGTTCATCATCTTCATAGGGCATAATTTTGGCAGTGGCAACTATGGCATGTGGGTCAGCCTCAATGATTTGTTCACCATCATTTTGTTCACAAGGATTTGTATGCAGCGACTCCTTTTCTGTCTCTCCTTGACATATTTCTATGAACAAAGTCTTCGTGGCACGACAATGTTTAGTGTTATGACCAAGGCTCTTATGGAATTCACACCACATCTTCTGCTTACCCTTATTTGTTGTTGATGAGGTTTGTGAGGAGAAGTCCTTGGTTGTTTGTTTCCCACCAAATTTGTTACCACCTTCACCCTTGAATTTGTTGTTTGAGGAATAATCCTTCTTCCCCCTTTGTTTGAATTTTTCCTCTATCTTTACTACATATTTGAAAGTAGTACTCAAGGTCTCAATATGTAAGAAATCCATTTCTGTCTAAATATATCGATGAAGCCCACTTCGATACTTCAATACCCGATGCTTTTCTGTGTCACGGATTCTCAACTTTGCAGAAAGTGCATGAAATGTATTTGTATAATCTTGAACATAGTGGTCCTTCTTTTGTCGAAGTAAATGCCACTGTATGTACTTCTCCTCATATGAATTTTCAGGGTAGTATTCCTCCTTGATGTATTCCATAAATTCTCCCCATGTGGGATTGTAATCCTCCAATGTTTCAAATCCTTGGCTGTCAAGGCCATCATCTCTGGATAGTAGTCTCTTCTCCCAAGATTGTTTCACATGTTCCTCATCTTTGAGGAGTGCAAAGGTTATTTTCTCAACATCTGTGAAGTGGTTTACAGAAAAATATTTATCTAGTTTTGATAGCCAATCATCAACAACATCTACATTAATTTTTCCTTCAAAATTTGGAATGTCGAAATTTACTTGTACCTTGAATGGGGTGTGACCATGAAATGGTGCTCCAACTACATCTTCTGGTTGATGATTTTGTTGGAGGATTCAAGAGAATTCAGTCATCATATCCTCACATTGCTTTGCCAAAGCTTCTTGCACCAGCTCCTTGAAAGGGTCAGATCCATCTCCTCGTTCTTCCATATTCGGTCGTGTACGTCTCAAGGGTAGGTAATTTGATGGGTCTCTTGTTTGCAATCCCAACCTTTGATAACCAAACTGTGTACGATGTGACATACAAGAGCGAACCACTCTAATACCATTGATCTAAATTTTAATAGAGAATTCAAATAACAATACCTAGCACAACACTTACCCCAAATTCCACTCCAAAGGCCTAGGTATTGCGCTAGGTATTGTTATCTGGATTCTCCATTAAAATTTAGATCACATGGGTAAAAATATCCTAAGTTGGTGGGGGGAATTTCTAACCCCACCCTTACGTAGCTGAGAGGTGACAAGTATGGGCTTTTATTTTTCAATATAAATTTCCAATTTATCTTGTAGTAGTTTTTCCTAATACCATGGGACTTGTAGCTCCATAATTCTAGATCTGAAGCCCCTTGCATGGGACCACTTCATAATAAAATGAATGAGTTAATTAGGCATAAGTAATAATAGACATGTGAGTTGAGTATGATAAGTTAATTAAAGTGAGCTAATTAAGATTAAATTAAAACATATGTTGAAATGTAAATAAGATAGATTAGGGTTTGTGTACCTTGAAATGAACTTAACCTAATGAGACATTGTGATAGAAGACCATTGACTAAGATCTAGCATTGAATTATGGATCTATTTAAAGTGAGCTAATTAAGATTAAATTAAAACATGTGTTGAAATGTAAATAAGATAGATTAGGGTTTGTGTACCTTGAAATGAACTTAACCTAATGAGACAATGTGATAGAAGACCGTTGACTAAGATCTGGTATTGAATTATGGATCTAAAGGCTAAATCTAGTAAATCCTGAGTAACTAAGTATCTAGGACACAATTGCATTGGCTATGTCAACTTTTAGATGTACAATACTATCCAAAATCTATAATCCTATCTTGTAGATCTATTATCTTGTTTAGAATAGAAATGGATCTTCAACACTTGCCAGGTCCATTTGTCTAGTATTATCTAAAGTATGGGAATATTTGGTGCTACCAAGGAGCACTGTGGAACTTGCTAGGCTAGAATGTGGAAGTATGCTAAGCTCCAAGACTAAATTAACAGTAAAAATAAAGAGATAATGGACTAAGCAATAAATAAATCAGTGGATGGTAATGAATGTCATTATATTGATTGTTGATTGTTATCAAACAAAGTGTGATTCTACCAAAGAGTGTCTTTGGAGTGTGCCTTAAAAATGGATGTCACATGGTTTCTTGTAGAGAGATCTTGAATGTTGTTGATGTATGATAGGGTTTTGATTAATGCACTTGATTTACTTGCAAAAAGGAGAGAAGAATGTATTTTTTTACAAGATTGCACTCTTTTTTATTGGTAAAATGCAGGCAAGGGGCCTGCTCCCATATATATTAATAAAATCTTAACAAAAGTTTAACAAATCTTGCAAAACTAGTCATAGAAACACCAACAGAACATCAAAATAGGGTCATGGCAAAATCCCTGTAACACACCTACAAACCCTACTATCAACCCACTACAAACTAGAAGGACTATATACAACGCTTACAAATTCTACTATCTGTATCATATAAACATTATAATTGCTACCAAAAACCAGAAACCACGATCATGCATTCACATCTGTAGCATAGTAGGTCTCAAGGATCTCCATCATCCAGTTGTCAGCAGCATCGAGACCAGCTAACTTCTTCAGAAAAAACAATTCCTTTGGTCGCATGCCTCCTTCACCCAACAATTTTTTCCACCCTTGCTTCTACAACAAATGGATGCCAGACCACAACATCACTCACTGCATTGATCCTATAAAATTCTTTAGGGAGCGGGATTCCAATTCCATGCTTGACAACCCCCACCACTTCTTTCCAACCCCCACAAAATTCTGCCTCCACAAAGGACCCCATTAAAGTCTATATCACTGATTACTCTTCATTAGAATCCAATAACAACACCAAAAACATAGAAGCCAAGTCGGTATTAACCTGATACCTATGCTCAGTCACCATGAATTGTTCCCCCAAAACCCACTCTATCGCAAATAACACAATTCCACTTTTTGGCTTGAAAACTTGTTTCATCCTCTTCTCCGTAATTAATTCCAAGAATGACATTTGCCTCTTCCTAAAACAAGCCTTATTGGGGTGTCCATCACAAACTGTGAAAATCTATCAACCACACTTACCGCCCAACAAAGCCGCCCTACATCCCGAACCACACCGCTGCACAAGATATAACCATTCGCACGCTTTTCCAGCTCCATCGCTTCTCCAAGACAAGACTGAGTGTCAGTCGAATGAGCCAGCCTCATAATTATGCATTACCTCCCAAAGAAGGGCATGATGTGAGTTGATAGCCTCAGTTGATAGCATGTCTGCTTCAGCATTCCCCTCCCTATACATGTGGTTTATAACCACCCTCTCAAAACCTTCCACCAATTGTAGGGCCTCTTTTAATAAAGCATTAAGTTTCCAATTTATAGTCCCCCCTTCCTTAATCAAGGCAGTCGCCTTCAATTTCTACCCTTGGCACCTTTAGTTGTCCACACAAATTGAGGCCCAGGATGAGACACTGGATTTCCACCTCGTTGTTTGATCCAAATGCTAGCTATTTCACTGTCTTGCCTAAGATTTTGTCCTTGCAATTAGGAACCAAGGAACTAGTACCTAATTCTCCTAGGTTGCCCTTCATTGCTCCATCGAAGTTCAACTTCACCCATCCCTTCACAGGTTGTTCCCACTTTGTCTCCTTTTTTTTCTTAGGGTATCAACACCCCCAACCCCATTAACGGGGGGGGGGGGGGGGGGTGATTAATCCTTTCCAGGCATTGCTCATTTTGTCATCTTTGCAGGTGAACTTGCTTTTCACTCCCCCCAGAATTCTATTATTAACAACTTTTACAAGAGTGCACTCTTGATCATTCCATGATGTGCTCTTTATATGTGCAAATGTCTAATTAAGATGTACTTAAATACACAACCCTATACACGTGAAATTTAAATTTTAAAGCCCACATCAAGAGGTAAAGATAAGATCTTGAGATTGTTGACCTTGGAATATAGAAAAATAGACTTTGAAATTAGAGGGCAAAATCACAATAGTGAACTTATCCACGGATAGGATAACAAATCTATGATTCTTTCTAGATGGATAAACTGTTGGGGACAAACTAAACAAAGTAAAGTGCTATATTTGGGAGGTGGATCAAGTCTTAGGTTAGCGAGTGCCCCAAAATGATCAATCATGTGCTAGAATCCTAAGTTTCTTTAAGGGTGAAGGCATTTAAGGGTAGTTTCTTTGAAAATGGCCATGCTCATGAAAAAAATTATGTTTGAAAGGAATATGCACATAGTCAATCTTTTGAGTATATTGAAACTCTTTTAGTTTCAATTTAATGGACTTAGGAAATCCCTTAAGGAGGTCAACTTCCACACAAAAATGAGCAACAAAAAATATTTTCTTTGGGTAGAGGCCAAGTCTTGTATGTTCTAATAGAATTTCCTATTGTCTTATGAAATTCCTTATCCCATAAAAATAAAGAAAGGGAAGTCTTACCCAAACTAGCGCCTAAAAGTGTGTTTCTCTAATTATATCAAAATCAATCATCCAATGATCTAGGTAAAGAGCATTGAAGCCCATAAACTCTCCTCTTTGACTAAAAAGGTCACAATGAAGAAATCCTTCCCACATAAGGAGATGTTAGTATCTCTTGTGATCTTTGGTTTCCATTTTTTATCTACCTAGTCCATCAATGATTTGTAAGAGGGCCAAAAACCTATGAACTTGCCCACCGAAGTCATCTCAAAATACTTGATAAGTAGGTATGTTGATTCTTCCATAGATATATCAACAGAAGGAGTATCATCCCAATGTTGAGCCATTCGAAGAGCATCACATCCCTTCTAATAACTTGGGGATATCTACAACAATAAAGGGATCCACAATAATAAAGGTAATCAATTTGTTATCAACTCAATGCCTGTTGGAGCAAGCAAGATCAAATTGCAAGATCATAACCTTCCACAAACAAGAATATGCACAATTAAAATCCAAACTATCATACAAATGTGTAAATAACATGAAGCTTCCAAAATACAAAGAGGCTCCTTGTATAAGTATAACAAGGAGGAAGGGAGAAGATAGGACTAAATGAATGACTATCTCTCCAAAGGTGTGACATGTGTGGGCACACTTAGAACAAGTGTGAGGACATGTGTAGAGTCCACATCTAAAAGGTAAAAGTCTCTAAGTCATCTTAAGAATGAAGAGTGATAGAACTAACTAGTTAGGATAATAGCTAATTAGGTAAAACAACTTTTCACATTAACATTGCCCCTTAAGTGATACTCAAGGAGAAAGCTAAACATTGAAAAATGTAAAGATGTAAAGATGGGTCCCAACAACAAGGCTTGATGAGGTACCCATGTACAAAAGATCTCTCATAAATGAAGAAAAAGGAGAGAACCTAGTGAGAAAAACTCGTCTCCAAAAGAGAGAATGAGAAGGACAAATAAACCTCCTCATGGATGTCCCTAAAAGACAGGAACATGAAGAACTCCTGAAGCACATAGAAGCTATAAAACTCTGCCAAAGAAGAACTAGTTTCCGCTGGAATCAAAGAACCCTCCAATGATTGTAGATCAAGATAAGCGAGGCACAAAACACTACATGAGTGCCCTAACTAACAAGTTACTCAACCATAAATGCATAGATGGTGGATCACACAAAATATTACAACACAACAACAATCTAGTAGTTAAAAATCAAGATGGTACTATAATCAAAGAGACACAAAAAACATTGCACGAGTGACCATATCGACACTACTATATGTGCATGTGGTGCTCTACAAAGGTACCAAACCAAAGTCTCACAAATATTAATCAATTGATTAAGGTAGAAGGTTGCCTCGAGAAATAAGAATGCAAGAATATCTATATAGTATGTGTTTCATCTTATCAAATGTATGGGTAACCAGCTACTGCATGCACTTAGTCTATAGAAACAAAAAACTAGATACATAGCTCACTCCAAAAAAGAAACAAGGAAGCATTATCATAACCATGTGATAATACCCCCCATAATGCTGACAAGTGAGGGGTATTAGTAGAACAAATGAAATGTGGCACAAAGGTGTGAAAAGGGATACAATATCACATCTAATATGATGTACACATAACTAAAAAGATGTGCAACTAACAAAGCACACACACATGAGGCTAGAATGTTGAATTCTTCATTATCGTGGAGGGACACTCACCAAATAAATTTGTGATGGCAAATAACAAGGCACACAGACTTGACCCCAATGGCACTTTATAAGATAGTGTGAGTATAGAAAGGCATAAAATGATGTGTGAGAATCCCCCAAAGAACACAAATCAGATATGAAAATTTATAGTAGTGTATTACAAATAAATGCGTTGTTGTAGAGTTCTTACAACTGTCCAAAAAAGGATGATTTATATGTCATGAGGTGTGAAAGTGACCACAAGAAGACATAGTGAAAACATGCCTTAAAACCCTAAAAATGATAAAAAAAACTAAAGCCTCCCCAAAATAAATAATGTTGTAAAGATGCCTCCCTAGAAAAAATACAAAATTTGAGTATAATTTGTGCAAGTTGGAAGCCCAATTCAATTGGTTATAACACATGACACGATTTTATAAATTTCTAGAAAAATAAGAATTCTAAGGAAAAAACTACATGTACTATTAAATTCCTTGCATTTTTTGTATAAATCTAAAAAAAAGTTTTCTAAATTTCAATAATGTGGGAAAAAAGTTATGCCCCATTAAAAAATGTCAAAAAAGAGTACAAATTTGACTTTTGGAGGCAAATCCTAAAAAAAAAAAAAAATGGGGAAAATTTAATTACATGAAAATGAAGTGCTCAAAAAGAGATTGTCAACACCTATAAGAAGTCAAAAATATGACTTCATATGCCCAAGTTATGACAAAAAGGAAAAATGCCCTTAAGAGTGTTGCACAAGCCCTGGTAGCTTTGTGGTGGCCATAGGGTGATGTCGCTTTCTAGGTGGAGTTTGGTGGTAAAAAATGATGGTAATACTCAGTGTGGGTGGCAACAGTGAACAAGTGTAGCCTCCAATACAACGACCCAAATGGGTGGAGGTGGTGGCTTGATCAACGGCACGCCCAGAGAGCCATCGGTGGCAGGTAGTCAAGTTGATCCCTCAAGGGCTGGACAAAACTAGGGGTTGCCCCCCACATGAATTTGAGATACAAGAAAACACTAATGAATATACCATTGACATAGACTATCCCTTGACCATACCCTGCATTTCAATGTACCTACTGATGCACGCAACATACCATGAACTAGTGGATAAAAACTACCAAAAATTGTCAAAAACTATTAATCAAAGAAATTATCCACAAGGTAAAAAGGAGCATCGTTGCATGCATCAATGCTGACACAAGGTTGATGTCAACATTACGCTTGCAAAAAAATCCACTAGGTAAAATGTCAAACTAGAGTTGAGGACCACTTAATAAAACTAATAACCATAACCGTCGGGTAAGCTAGAGCACATGAGGATGATGCAGAGATAGTTGTACAACAACCGTATGACTATATGGGCATATTGATCTGGTGTAGTCATGGTAGGAGGGTTCACAGAATGAACTGTCCGGACCATGCAGCAAGAGTAAGCACAATGGAAATAATTCAAAGAAATGGAACAAATGCAGATTCAGTCATTCAGTATATCATAGAATTCAAATAGAGATCAACCGGCAGCATGCAGGCTTACAATTAGGGCTCACATGCCTGATTACATACATGCGCAAGATAAAGCTTTGAAGCTCCTTCGCACAAAATCTAAACTATGAACTTATTGATAACTTCTGAACTGCTTTCCTAAGGATCTATTACATCAATATATATCATCTCCAGACTAATAGATTCCTCCGCGTCGGCTAAGGAAGGTCACAAACTCCAATGAAGAGTTGTAACGTGTATACAGATAGGTTAGACCTAAATGCATAGAACACTTCCTCAAATGAATGGAATAACGTGCAAATCTACGGGGAAGGTCGGCCACGAACCAAAGATCATTGAATGATGTGTCATTAGGTTCCGCAAGTCAAGGAATGCTCCGCAAGTCTTCTCCTTCAGCTGATTATCTGAGACTGTCAGGATGCTCTGCTCTAAGAAAAATAGTTGATCTTTTGATAGCGATAACTTTCTAGTAACTGATCCAAATACTTTGAATTCTAGATATGATGTAGATAAATGAATGTAGATGCTAAGCCCAGATCCGTAAGGTGTGAAATGCAACTGCGGTAGAATACCGGACCAAAAGCTGAAACTGCTTCTGACTGAACTGAACTGGAAAATGAAACAAACTGATCTGCAAATAAACTGAAATGCAAATGTTTTTGGTTGATGCAAGATTTCTCTTGAACCAAGGATGCTCCTGGATCAGACATTCGGGGTTATTGAAAAAGTGAGTCCCTCACTTTGCTGGGGCTAGGGGAGAACCAAGATGGTCCACCTTAGCCTGAGAAATCCATGATGAATCTTCTTCCGGTCTGCCTTTCTACTTCACAAGATATTCTTTGTATTGTCTTCCTCTAGTGATGCATCCAACTCTACTTTCCAAAATGTCTTCAATCTGTTTCGGTGCTTGTTGCGGTAACTGTTTCTTCAAGTCTTCTTCCATGTTGTCACTGTACTCGGCTTCATGATACTAATATAGGTCTGTAATGTTGAAAATAAGTGATATATCCAAGGTCTCTGGTAACTCTACTTCATATGCATTTCCTGAATCAAATTTTCTGAGTATCTTACAAGGTCCAAACTTCTTCATCTTCAACTTGTTAAATGTCCCAACTGGAAATCTTTCTTTTCTCAAGTACACCATCACTTCATCTCCCACTTCAAATTCCTTATGTCATCTCTTCTCATCTACCTTCTCTTTCTTCTTACTGTTCATATTCTCCAAATGCTTCTTCACCTGATTATGCACTGTCTTCATGTGATCTGCAAATTCTTCTGCTTTTGCACTCCTCTTTTCTTCCATGCTGATATCTCTCAATTCTGTAACTCCTCTAGGATTCACTCCGGTAACAATCTCAAAAGATGTTCTTTCGGTACTTCTATTTACTGAATTATTGTATGCAAACTCTGCTTGTGAAAGAATCAAATCCCAACTTCTTGTCTTCTCTCCAACCAAACACCTCAACAAGTTTCCCAAACTCCTATTCACTACCTCTGTCTGTCCATCAGTCTGTGGATGAAAAGTTGAACTGAACTTCAAATTTGTCTTCATCTTCTTCCAAAGTGTCTTCCAAAAGTATCCAACAAACTTTGTATCTCTGTCTAAAACTATACTCTTAGGTAATCCATGTAATCTCACAATCTCCTTGAAAAATAGGTCTGCTACATGCACTACATCAGTTGTCTTCTTACAAGGTATGCAATGAGCCATCTTTGAAAATCTGTCAACCACTACCAATATTGAATCATGTCCTTGCTATGTCTTCGGCAATCCCATTACAAAATCCATGCTTATGTATTCCTAAGGTCTCTCTGGTACTGCTAAAGGTTTATACAATCCAGTTTTCTGACTATTCCCTTTTGCAACTTGACAAACTCTACAACTTTGCACAAATTTCCTGACATCCTTATGTATCTGAGACCAAAAGTAGTTTTCACTCACTAAAGACACTGTCTTATCAATGCCAAAATGTCCTGCCAATCCACCACTATGCTTCTCCTTGATCAAATTATCCCTCATTGAACTTCTGGGTATGCATAACTAACTTCCTTTGAACAACATATCTTTTTGAATGCAATAGTCCAACCATTTACTCCTATCTTTCACAACAGGTTCCTTACATGCTTTCCAAGGTTCTACAAAATTAGTGTCTCCCTCATACATGTTCTTCAATTCATCAAAACCCAACACTTCAACTCTCATTTCTGTCAACAAGTTTCTTCTTCTGCTCAATGCATCAACAACTTTGTTTCATTTTCTACTCCTATGCTTCAACACAAAAGTATAACTCTGCATGAACTCTACCCATCTCATATGTCTCTAATTCAACTTACCTTGACTGTTCAAATACTGTAAAGCTTGATGATCTGTATACAACACAAACTCCTTAGGCAACAAGTAATGTCTCCACTTCTTCAAGGCTTGAATTATGGCCTAGAACTCTTAATCATAAACTGAATACCTTCTCCTTGCATCATTCAACTTCTCACTGAAATATGCTACCGGTCTACCTTCTTGACTTAATATTGCTCCAATTGCATTCCCATTAGCATCACAATCAACTTGAAATACCTTATTGAAATCTGGTAATGCCAAAACAAGTTGGTCTGTCACTTTCTGCTTCAGCAACTCAAAACTTTTATCTGCTCCTGATGTCCACTTAAAATCTTTTCTATCTCCTCTCATTGTCTCTATCATAGGGTTACAAACTAAATTGAAATTTACGATGAACTTCCGGTAGAAACTAGCCAATCCATGAAATGATCTAACCTCTCCAATGCTCTCTGGTGTAGGCCATTCAATAATTGCTTTCACTTTCTCAGGGTCCATCTTCAATCCTTCTGCAAAAATCACAAATCCCAAATACACTAGTTCTTCCTTCATGAAACTACACTTCTTGATGTTTATCAACAATTTCTCTTCTCTCGGTCTCTACAAAACTTGTCTAAATATGCCACAAATGTTCCTCCTTTGTCTTACTAAAAATCAAAATATCATCCAAGTACACAATAACAAACTTACCCAAGAATTTCTTTAGAACTTCATTCATCAATCTCATGAAAGCACTCGGTGCATTTGTCAATCCAAAAGGCATCACTAACCACTCATACAGTCCTTCATTTATCTTAAAAGCAGTCTTCCATTCATCTCCCTCTCTGATTCTGATTTGATGGTATCCACTCTTCAAATCTATCTTTGTGAAATATCTTTCTCCACTCAAACAATCCATGGTATCATCCATCCTAGGTAAAGGAAATCTATACTTAACTGTGATCTTGTTTATTGCTCTAGGGTTAGTACACATTCTCCATTCTCCATCCTTCTTCGGTGCTAACACTATAGGTACTGCACAAGGACTCAAACTTTCTCTAATCAAACCTTTTCTCAACAACTCTTGTATCTGTCTATTCAATTCTTCATTCTCTGCCAGTGTCATTCTATGTGTTGCTTTGTTAGGCAAACTTGCTCCCGGTATAAGATCCATGTGATGATTGATACTCCTTATAGGTGGTAATCCTTCAGGCACATTATCTGATATGATGTGTTCATACTCTGTCAGCAACTCTCTTATCTCCTCCAGTTGTGATTCTTCAGTCTCCTTCAATGTTTCAGGCTTCTTAGGAATCAAGCATAACACATATTCTCAGGTCTCAAACCATCCAGAAATTTTCTTCCATCTACCAAACAGATTCTAGCATTCCCACATACTTCACTCTTAGGATCATCCTCCAAAGGAATCAAAGTAATTCTCTTTCCATTTGTTGTTATGGTATATGTATTCTTTCTCCCATCATGTATAACTTTTCTATCATACTGCCAAGGTCTACCCAACAAGATATGACAAATATCCATAGGCATAATATCACACAAGACTTCATCATGATAAGATCTAATATGAAATTTCACCAAGCATTTTTCACTCACCAGTACATTATGATCATCCTGAATCCATGCCATCTGATAGGGCTTAGGATGTTTCAATCTTTCCAACTTAGCTTAGTCACCATTTCCTCTGAAACTAGGTTATCTGAACTACCACTATCAATTACAACTTTACAACACTTACCTCCTGATTTGCATCTAGTTCTAAACAAGCTTTTCCTCTGCGGTGGTTCCTCATTTGTTTCTACTTGAAATAGTGCTCTTCTCATCACCAATGATTCTCCTTTCTCAAGTTTGCCAACTGAACTAGGTGATCCAACATATTCTTTTTTAACATAGGCTGCTCTTCCACTGTTTTCTGTCCTCTTACTTGTACTACCCTGATTACATTCAAATACTCTGTCCTTCACCTCCACACTTGAAACAAGTACCTCTGAATGTCCTCTTATCAAATCCTCTTCCTTCTCTTTTGTATCCTTCATTTCGGTATGCACTAGGGTTTCCTCTCCGGTAAAAATTTCTGTCATCTCTCCGGTAAGCACTGTTATCTCTGTCCTCCTTAAATGGGTTGTCAAACTTGTTCTGCTCTAGATATGATCTATCTCCTCCGGAATATGTTCTACTTCTCTGAAATTTACCTCCTCTGCCTCTCTGTCTCTGATCATGTCTTTTATTTAGCTTCTCTTCAACTTTCAGGGCAAACTGGTATGCTTCTTCCAAAGATGTTATCCTTACCAGGATTAATTCCTCTTGAATGTTCAATCTCAGTCCATTTATATATCTAGCTACTTTCTCCTTGTTTGCTTCACGATGTCTTGTCCTTATGATCATTTTATGAAATTCTTCAGTGTACTCCTTCACAAATTTCTCCTTTTGTCTTAGGTTTTGCAATATTTTCAATAGTTCCAACTCATAGTCAGCAGGTATAAATTAATTCTTCAACTTTGTCACCATCTTATCCCATTTTGTAATCTTTTCTTTTCCTCTTCTATTTCTTTCCAACTGAACTTCTTTCCACCATATAATAACATGTCCTTTCAACTTTGTCTTTGCAAATTTCACCTTCTCCGGATCTTCAATTTCCTCATATTCAAAGTATTCTTCCATGTCATTTATCCAGTCAATCAATTCTTTAGGGTTCAAATTACCAGTGTAGTTCGGCACATCAACTCTAGGTCTCTTTCCAATCTTTGAAATAGCTCGCAGCATCTTTACTTGATCTGATTCTTCCTCTTCATCGCCTCCTAGGGTTTCGCCAGTTTGTTCAATAGATTGAAATTTCTCTTCCTCATCGCTTTCAACATTAGGTCTTAGTGTCAATCCTCTTTGCCTATCTTCTTCAATAGCATCCAAACAGATTCACATTGTTTTCATCATCTCCATCATCTCATCCATTCTACCAGCCATTGTTCCAACATCAACAACTCTCCTCGGTGGCATTCTTCTTAGGATCAAGTGCAAACTGCCCCAAGTTCAGCGATCAGGCTACAAGGTGACAACTGCCTCTCAATCGACGATCAGTGGCAACACAAGTAACCTGCCTCAATTCGGCGATCTGTCCACAACAAGATCTTATGGAATTCCCTCGCCAACTTCGCTCAATTCGCTCCCAAAGGTTCAAACTTTCACTCTGATACCACTTGGTGCAGTCACGGTAGGAGGGTTCACAGAATGAACTGTCCAGACCGTGCAGCAAGAGTAAGCACAATGGAAATAACTCAAAGAAATGGAACAAATGTAGATTCAGTCATTTAGTATATCATAGAATTCAAATAGAGATTGGTCGGCAACATGCGGGCTTACAATTAGGGCTCACAGGCCTGATTACATACATGCGCAAGATAAAGCTTTGAAGCTCCTTCGCACAAAATCTAAACTATGAACTTATTGATAACTTCTGAACTGCTTTCCTAAGGATCTATTACATCCATATATATCATCTCCGGACCAATAGATTCCTCTGCGTCGGCTAAGGAAGGTCACAAACTCCAATGAAGAGTTGTAACGTGTACACAGATAGGTCAGACCTAAATGCATAGAACACTTCCTCAAATGAATGGAATACCGTGCAGATCTTTGAGGAAGGTCAGCCATGAACCAAAGATCATTGAATGATGTGTCATTAAGTTCTGCAAGTTAAGGAATGCTCCGCAAGTCTTCTCCTTCAGCTGATTGTCTGAGATTGTCAGGATGCTCTGCTCTGAGAAAAATAGTCAATCTTCTGATAGCGATAACTTTCTAGTAACTGATCCAAATGCTCTAAATTCTGGATATGATGTAAATGAATGAATGTAGATGCTAAGTCCAATCTGCAAGGTGTGAAATGCAACTGCGGTAGAATACCAGACCAAGAGCTGAAATTGCTTCTGACTGAACTGCTTGAACTGAACTGGAAAATGAAAGAAACTGATTTGCAAACAAACTAAAATGCAAATGTTTTTGGTTGATGCAAGATTGCTCTTGAACCAGGGATGCTCCTGCATCATGATCCATACATGCCATACAAATTTCTATATGACCTCCCATGGATGCCCTCCAGAAACCTCTAAAAAATTTTGTCGCCAAACCCTGTCGTGTCTTATATGAAAATATAGGTTTTTAAGCCTTCTGAGCACAATTGTGAGGTCAACTCTAGGATGCACCATATCAAAGTAGGTGCCCAAAACCCTTGTAAATTTAATACAATTCAGGAAGGGATTTGCAACCTAGATCTAATACCATGTTCAAGCAACAAAGATCAACTTGTAAGATCACAACCTTCCACAAAAGAGAGTACACACAATGAAAAACCGAACTATCATGCAATGAATCAAAATGTGAAGCTTACAAAATACAAAGAGGCTCTTTGTATAAGTAGGACAAGGAAGAGGAGAGAAAGTAAGATTGAATGACTCACTACCTCTCCAAAGATGTGACACATGTGGGCACACTTGGGACAAGTGTGAGGACACATGTAGAGTCCACATGAGGTGAGATCAAAATGCAAAAGTCTCTAATTGAGCTTAAGAATAAAGTGTGAATAGGACCAACTAGCTAGGAGATTAACTAGTTAGGTAATAACACTTTTCATACTAATAGATAATATTGTAAATTTCCCATTAATTTTTGAAACTTTTTATTATATTATCCATTACATCATGACAACCCAAGGAAGTGAAACAACCATCCCCTCTTTCTTGGTCATCCTTGTTTGTGTAAAGACTTGACCTTATGGATAATTAATTCTACATCCCATTCTTAAATTTTATCATATTTTTTTGTAGAGCTATAGTGTATATTATTTCTCATGTTTGTTATATAATTTGCACCCAACATATGTCTATTTCATTAACCAAGTTTTATCAAGATATTGTCATGATAATGTTCATAATAAATATCATATTTATAATCTATAATTTGGTTTCATGTATTATAAGTATCCCAATTCTATCATAATCGAACAATGCACAAGATAACCAATCACATTGCAATACATAAATAAATTCCAAATATCTTAGATATTATAGTACAATATGGAAAACATCATGTACCTTATGTCAAGCATTATCTACTACTTAATAACATCACATAATATTCTAGTTTTAGATTTCTAATCCCTTTAATTGTATACAAGTATAAGGTGGATAGCCCTTCACTAAATATATAGCTATTCCAGGTAATTAAGATTGGTTGATCATATAACTAATAATTTGATATACCATTCCCCATTTAAGGGTTAGTGGATTTCAAATTGGATTCTTTAGTGGGAATGAATGTCGGATGGATTCCTCTAATTGTAGACTTTTTCAAACTAGATTTTTATGGGGCTTCGAAAGTTAATCATGGTGAATCAAGAGTAGGCAAGTGTCATCTGGGATCACTCAAGATCTCTTATTAGAGAAACTTCAAAAAAGTGGGATGGAGAATAAATAATGAAGTGGAGGTGAGTGCTTTGGTCTTGGGTCTACAAATCACTCATCAAGTTGGGATCAAATATCTCCATATTGAAGAAGATTCAATGTGCATGTTCTATGAGCTATTTAGAATAAGGGCTCCCAATATTGGAAATTGGATTATATTTTATGGAAGGTATGGCCTAAGTTGGACTCTCTAAATTTTTACTTCTTTAGTCACTTTTTTCAAGAGGCAAATAGTGTAGCAGACTTTATGGAAAACTATGGCATTGATTCTTCAAAGGCTTTAGTTGTAGACAACTTAATGGAAAAGTGTGATAGCTTAAGCCTCAATTGGGATATCATTTTTTAGATGGGACAACCTCCTCTAATATCATGATGTTGAGAAGACATGTCATATGATTGGAATTAGTGTTTATTGTTGGTATCTCCTAGATCTATATTCAATTCATTTTGACCCCCCACCGTTTACTCCTCTTGCACACTTGGCATATTTGAATTTTATTCAATCAATATTTTAACTCTTTTATATTGACTGATTGTCCTATCTATTCTTACCAAACAATAGTTTCCTTTTTCCACCATTATCATGGAGCCGTGCACTTTCATCTATATGCTACCAAATGGGAGATGGATTTTCATGGTTTTAGTCACTAAGCTGAGGATAGGAAATATCTTTGTAATTTAGTCAAGGTCAACAGAGACTACTCTTTATGAGATTGTAGGCTCTAACTACCTTTAATTAGATGTTTGCAATTGACAAAGCAATGATATTTTTTTAACGTTTATGCCAAATCTTCTTGATTCTATTTTGGATAAGAGCCTGTTAAATTGGTGGCAAAGTTTTATACGAGGGATAAATATTTAAGACTAGATAAAGCCCTTGAAATTGTCAAGCCCACTACAGCTAAGCCACTCCCCATTTTGGGCCATAAATTCAGGGGTTTGGTCTTTGTGGCCTCTTTTTATGATCTTGAAGATAATTTTAGAATTTAGTGAACATTGTGTAGAAGGTATCATTGGAGAGGAACCTGAGTCTATGTTGTTTAGAATGACTCAGACACAACATGGGTGAGTTAGACTCCAACAAGACACATGAATCACATCCTTGCTATAGGTGACTACCTAGTCACTCTCACTCTCGTGGCAAGAGTCAGTCAAGTGGAGGTATAGCCAAGGGGTTGTTCTATTTGTGAGGGAGTAGAACATCACAGATCACGGTTAGGTTGATCATGTGATGTGTGTTTGTGTATGTTTGGTAGAAATTGTTATGAATGTTGTGAAGTTGATGAAAACACTCAATGGATGTTATGGTTGTGATTATGATATGACCAAAAGGGTCACTTGTTCTAAGCCTAACTTAGACTATTTTGCTTGTTTATGATGTGGCGGTGATCTAGCCTCCTTTGTTCATCTTGAATGCATTGTTGTATGAAGCCTTGTTGAATCAATTATTCTTTGTTGTTGTTCTTTAGCTTCTCTTCTTTGTTCTGTGTTTTGTTGATTGCGAATTGGTTGAGGGATATTCTCCCTAATCTCATCTAAGACATATTTCACTCAATCTTCCCTAATGTCTAGGCACATTGAATGCTATACAAAGGGGGGGAAACTTGATTTATTTTGTTGAATTGTTGACTTTGTTGACCTCGTGATGAAATTGAGGGTTTGCTTGATCCTTGATTTTCTTTTTGTATTTTCTATGAATGCAATCCTCTATGAATGCAAAACAACTTTTGATTTCTTTTTTTGAATTTCAAATGATTTAATTACTAAGAAAGGGAAAATGTATGCAAACTATATGATTTTTGTATGCAATCTAAACTATGTTTTTGTGTGTCGATTTTGAAATGTAATCTAATGAAATGAAATTTACAGTTAAATCTAAGAACAATGAAAATAAAATTTACAACTAAATCTAAGAACAATGAAAATTAAATTAATCTACGAAAACTAGTAAAGCTAAAATAAGAAATTAAAAAGAAAATCTAATCTATGGTGTTGTAAATCTGAAACACAGATACATAACCCAAGAACTTTTTAAGAGAGATTCTAAGCTACAAAAGCTATAAATGCATAAAAAAATAGACCAGCAGTTCTGAGAGATATGCAAATGTCAAAATGATAGAATTGCATTACGAGCTCAAAGAAGAAGCTACACAAAAGATTGGCAAAAAAAAATTACCATCTAAGATGTAAAATACAAGCTAGGTAGTGAGTTTATATAGACCAGGGAGAGGGGTGGAGGTGGCAAAACTGACCGATAGGGAGAGACCACCAAATGGTCTAAACATAGTAAATGTAACTCCCTCATAATATGGTGACACCTCAAACTACCCACTCACCTAATTAAACTCACTTTATTAACTTAAGCAATCTTAATAAAAGTGTAGGAAAAAACCTAGGAAATAGGAAAATAAATAACCCACTAGGAAAATAAAAACCTACACTAACACCCCCATTAAGTTTAGCTTAGGTGGGTGAAAAAATGGGTCCCGACAAATGAATCTTGATGAGGTACCCATGTACAAATATCTCTCCCCAAAGAGAAGAAGCCCCCCCAAAACAAAGGAATAGAAGCCCCCCCCACAAATAGAGAGAGAACACCCCCAGAATATAGAGTAAAGAGGACTAAGAAGCCCCCCAAAGTGGACATCTACTGCACCTCCAACAAAACTCGCAAATGTAGGAACTTGCTCTTAGTGAAGGGTTTGGTGAAGATGTCTGTGATATGCTCTGATGTTGGACAGTACCTGAGATCAATGATTTTCTCATGAATTAGCTCTTGAATGTAGTGCATGTGGATCTCAATGTGTTTGGTACATTGGTGATGGATCACATTGCGAGAGATTTGTATCACACTCTAGTTGCCACAAAAGATGACTGTAGGCTTTTGGAAGGAATACCAAACTCAGTGAGAATGTTCTGAAGCCAAATGGCCTCAGTAACAACATTAATCGATCCTCGATACTCAACTTCTGTAGATGAAAGAGTAATTGCAAATTGCTTCTTGCTTGACTAAGAAACTAGACTAGAACCAAGTGAGAAGCAATACATTGAAGTAGACTTGTGATCCTGAGAATCACCTGCCAAATCAAAATTTGAATAGCTTACCAAGTCAATATCGAAGCCCACTACATAATGAATCCTATAACTATGAGTGACCTGTAGATAGTGAAGAATCCGCTTAGTTGCTTTCTGATGCAGAGGCATCCACACTATAACCTTACAATACAGCATGGATGTCTGCAGCCCATCATCATCATCATCATCATCATCATATTTGACTTAACACTGTCAGCATCATCATCATATTTCACCTGCCGACCGATATCCTCCCGCAGACAAGCCTTCGCACTTTCGCCTGTCAACAGCATCACCTTATTCGATTATCGACAGCATCATCATGTTTGACCAGCGCGAACATCCTCCTGACGTCCACTGTTCACTTCCGCGACAACTTCTGCCTTCGCTATCTTCAGCATCATGATATTCAACATCATGATAATCAACAGGATAAAGAACATCAAGTTCCTCCCATTTATCCTGATGATGACCAACCTTCACTTCTCGCACCGTCCCTTTGATGCTGACGTCACCCGATATCCTGATGACGTATATCCTGATGACGATGACGTCACCCGCAGCTCCTCAATATCCTGCTGTTCTGAAATATCCTGATGACGTATATCCTGATGATGATGACGTCATATCCTGCTGTTGGCCAAACTTAGCTTTTTCGGCCCGCGATCAACCCGATCTTCAACCTGATGCCGATACGCTCCTCCTCGGCTCCTCCTAATGATGATCACCCTGATGCACCTTCACTTCATGCAATCGAAAGCATCATGCTCTCCTCCACTTATCCGGATGACGATGCCCAACGCGACTGCAGGATATTTGCAGAAATATCCTGATGATGCCATTTTCACGAACTTTTAGCCTTAGCGAAATTTCACTTCGCCGATCCTCCTGGGATGACCCGATCCACTCACAGGGTGATCTTCCAAACTCTCTCAGCTCGACCTAGCACATGCCCATGCTAGGGTCTTCAACACCTTTCAGCCGCGATCCTGCACACCTGCATGCGAACAAACAAACTAACACCTAACCTACTGTACATAACCATTCCACCGATCAGATGAGTCAACCGGTGGAATGGATCAGTGAATCCATACAGCTACCAAACCAGCAAATCGATCAAGCAATGGAATTCAACAGAGGATGAACACAAATAGGAACACTTTATTTGGTTTCAAACGATGCAAATACAATGATCAGTTTCTCTCTTAGTCTCACTCCCTGCAACCTAACTCGATCGATGATCTATAGTCAACCGATCCTCATGCTTAAATAGGTTTTTCTTCGAGTACTACTGACCCGACTCCAAGCGGCTGGGAAATCTCCAGGCGGCTGGGAGATCCAACCGAACATACATCATGACAGCTGTTCTAACAAACTTCCTAAAAATAGTAAAAGCATGGTCAGCATGATCTTATCATGATCAGCATGACCTTATTACATGCATTTGTCTTATCAGACCTTCTTGAAAACATAAACAAGACTCAAACTAACTAACTGCCTCATGAAGGCCAGCTGTCAGGTAGGTGCTCCTACACCATACTCCCCAACAGAAAAGAACTCATGTCCCATGAGTTTAGTATGTGGAAGTCCTCCACCTTTACACTTTGCCTTTGCAATATGCTGAACTGTTCCAGCTTTGTCCTCTGCTGTCTCTTGGCTGCTCCAAGTCTTCTGAACTGTAACTTGCTTTCTGGCAAGTAAATCCTCATGCTTGTCAATGTAGGCCTTTTTCTCATATACCCTGTGTTTGTCAGATTGTCTGACCAGAACCTCTGGCTGAACTGCCTCTTGAACTTCTGAAATGTTCAACTCTATCTTCCTGTCAACCTTTATAGGACAAGCAATAGTCCCAACTATGACAACATCCTTGTCATTCCTCTCAACTGATTGCTGTGTGCAAACCTGTTTCTGCACCTGCTGCTGACCTCTGTCAGTCAAAACTAAAACTTTCTTCAACCTGTTGTCCTTAACAACTCCTTTCCCTGCAGTATCCTTATCTGCCTTTATGCCTGCTCCTCTAGGTATCTACACAAACTCCTTCTTTCCCATTAAAATGATTTTGGCTGCCCCCTGTGCTGCAGCATCTGCCTGCAATGGCATTAACTGAATAGTCTTCCCATCTTTCTTGATGGTATAGGTATTAGTGTACCCATCATACAGTACCCTTCTATCAAATTGCCATGGTCTACCCAACAGTAGGTGACAACATTCCATGGGCAAAATATCACACAAAATTCTATCCTGATATGCTCCAATCTGAAAATCCACATATGCCTGTTCAGAGACAAAAAGTGATTGACTATCACTCACCCAAGATGCCTTGTAAGGGTGTGGATGTGGAATCCTTTCCAAATTCAATTTATCCACCATTTCCTGAGATACCATATTGTCTGTTGAACCAGTATCAATGACAACCTTACATTTTTTACCTTTGCTCGTGCAGATGGTCTTGAAAAGAGCTCTTCTTTGTGGGGATTCTTTGTCATGTACCTTCATGGTAGTTGCTGTTCTTCTCATCAGCAGAGACTCTCCACTCTCTGGGTATGCATAATTATCAGGCTCCTTATCTTTTTGATAAGTGTTTGAACTCTGCACACTTTGCTCTACTGGCTCTTCCTGTACAAGTTGTACCCTCTTGTCACTAGTTCTATCATTTCTGGATGATGAACCTTTGTTTTCTGGACATTTGAAAGATGGATGACCAAACTCTCCACAGGTGTAACATTTTCCTGAAAATGTAGTAGGACCTCTACCACCTCCAAATCTTCCTCTATTACCTTTCCATCCACCCCTGAAATCAGACTGTCCCTGTCCTTTACCAGTGTCTTCTTGACCCTCATTGGTTTGCTTTTGTGTAGGGGCTGCTCCTCTTCCCCTCATATTATTTCCTCTTCCTCTCATGGACTTATCATGTCCTCTATTCATCTTTTCTTCAATCCTGATTGCCATTTGGTAACAATCCTCCACATTCTTAGGGTTAGCTAAAACTAACTCATCCTATATGTTAAATCTCAAACCAGCCAAGTACCTAGCCACCTTTTCTACCTCATTCTCATGATGACTAGATCTCATACTTAACTTATAAAACTCCTCAGTATATGCCTTCACATCCCTTTCCTTCTGCTTTAAAAATTGCAGCTTCTTAAACATCTGGATTTCATAATCCCTTGGCAAGAATTTACCTTTGATCCTTGCTACCATTTTATCCCATGAAGTAATCTTTGACTTCCCTTGTTTCCTTCTCTCAGATTGTACATAATCCCACCATACCAAAGCATGACCTCCTAACTTGGTCTTTGCAATCTTTACCTTCTGATCCTCAGCAATATCTTCACATTCAAAGTGATTATCCAGTGCAGCAATCCAATCCAGCAATTCATCCTCATTCAAACTTCCAGTATACTTGGAAACATCAACCTTTACCTTAGGTTTATCATTCTGCACTGCCTTTAACAATTTTGCAAGTCTCTGGTCTTCAGCATCCAGATCTTCAGCTACCTCTTCATACTCTTCAACAGTATCTTCATCTTCTTCAGACTCACTGTCTGCCACTTCTCTCTTTTTGTTCTTTTCCAGGGCTACAAGCCTGGCTTGAAGTGCTTCAGCAAGCTCCTTCATCTTCCTCATCTCTCTAGCATGTTTTTCCTTCATCTCCTGCAATTCCCTTGCAGTACCACTACCTTTAGGAGGCATTTTGTCAACCTCTCAATCAACACACAACAGCCCAGATGTTTTGCTGAGCTCTGATACCACTATGATGCAGAGGCATCCACACTATAACCTTACAATACAGCATGGATGTCTGCAGCCCATCATCATCATCATCATCATCATATTTGACTTAACACTGTCAGCATCATCATCATATTTCACCTGCCGACCGATATCCTCCTGCAGACAAGCCTTCGCACTTTCGCCTGTCAACAGCATCACCTTATTCGATTATCGACAGCATCATCATGTTTGACCAGCGCGAACATCCTCCTGACGTCCACTGTTCACTTCCGCGACAACTTCCGCCTTCGCTATCTTCAGCATCATGATATTCAACATCATGATAATCAACAGGATAAAGAACATCAGGTTCCTCCCATTTATCCTGATGATGACCAACCTTCACTTCTCGCACCGTCCCTTTGATGCTGACGTCACCCGATATCCTGATGACGTATATCCTGATGACGATGACGTCTCCCGCAGCTCCTCAATATCCTGTTGTTCCGAAATATCCTGATAACGTATATCCTGATGATGATGACGTCATATCCTGCTGTTGGCCAAACTTAGCTTTTTCGGCCCGCGATCAACCCGATCTTCAACCTGATGCCGATACGCTCCTCCTCGGCTCCTCCTGATGATGATCACCCCGACGCACCTTCACTTCATGCAATCGAAAGCATCATGCTCTCCTCCACTTATCCGGATGACGATGCCCAACGCGACTGCAGGATATTTGCAGAAATATCCTGATGATGCCGTTTTCATGAACTTTTAGCCTTAGCGAAATTTCACTTCGCCGATCCTCCTGGGATGACCCGATCCACTCACAGGGTGATCTTCCAAACTCTCTCAGCTCGACCTAGCACATGCCCATGCTAGGGTCTTCAACACCTTTCAGCCGCGATCCTGCACACCTGCATGCGAACAAACAAACTAACACCTAACCTACTATACATAACCATTCCACCGATCAAATGAGTCAACCGGTGGAATGGATCAGTGAATCCATACAGCTACCAAACCAGCAAATCGATCAAGCAATGGAATTCAACAGAGGATGAACACAAACAGGAACACTTTATTTGGTTTCAAACGATGCAAATACAATGATCAGTTTCTCTCTTAGTCTCACTCCCTGCAACCTAACTCGATCGATGATCTATAGTCAACCGATCCTCATGCTTAAATAGGTTTTTCTTCAAGTACTACTGACCCGACTCCAAGCGGCTGGGAAATCTCCAGGCGGCTGGGAGATCCAACTGAACATACATCATGACAGTTGTTCTAACAAACTTCCTAAAAATAGTAAAAGCATGGTCAGCATGATCTTATCATGATCAGCATGACCTTATTACATGCATTTGTCTTATCAGACCTTCTTGAAAACATAAACAAGACTCAAACTAACTAACTGCCTCATGAAGGCCAGCTATCAGGTAGGTGCTCCTGCACCACTTTCCAATGCAACTCATGTGGCTCTTGCATGAACTTGGAGACCAGGTCCACAACATTTGAAAGATTGAGCCTCATGTGATTCAAGTATATGAGACTCCCAACTAATTGGTAATACAAAGTAGCATCCACCAATGGTGAAGAACAGTGTGCCTCAAGTTTGACCCTTGAAAGAAATAGAGTTGGTGCAGGCTTATAGTTAGCCATGCAGAATTTGGAGGGCATATCAAGTGCATACTTGGGCTGTGTAATGAAGATATCAGAAGAAGACCGAGTGATCTCAATCCCCAAGAAGTAGTGTAGAAGGCCCAAGTTTGACATCAATAAATGATCATGAAAGGAAGTTTTCACTGCCTTGATGGTGGATGAGTGACTCCTTGTCAACAAGTCATCAACATAGAGAACAAGGAAGGTGAGAGTATCATCCTACTACAGAATATAAACATTTGGATCAGAATGACATTGAGTGAACCCAATTGACAGAAGGAAGGAGTCCATCTTGGCATACAAGGATCGAGGGGCCTATTTGAGGACATAGAGAGACTTTCAAAGATGGAAAACAAGTGAAGAATCTTGTAGAAACCTCTATGGTTGCTCCATTTATATCTCCTCTTGTAGGTCACTGTGAAGAAAAACACTCCACATCGATTTGATGAACTTACCAACAATGGGCTACAAAAATATCAAGGATAAGTCAGATGGAGTTCATTCTAGCAACTAGCACAAAAGTCTTAGAGTAGTTAATCCCAAGAACCTGAGAGAATCCTTTAGTGACCAAGTGAGCCTTATGCTTATCAACTGACCTATCTGTGACAAATTTTGTCTAATAGATCCACTTGCATCAAACAATTTTCCTTCCCTTAGGAAGGGGAACTAAATCCCAAGTATGGTTCCTCTCCAAGGAACTGAACTCTTCTTGCATAGAAACATCCTAATCAAGGACACCAAAAGCTTCCCAAAAAGACTATGGATCAAAAATTGAAGCAATGAAGATATGTGGAGCCTATTAAAATTGTGACCTTGTTCTTCTTGCATCTGAAGGATCACCGATCCAATCACCTACTGACTCCAATGTTTGATGAGCCCAAAGAGGCCTAGTAGTTGAAGAATCAAGGGAAGTTGCAGGAGAATCATCACCAGAAGAGGAGGAAGATGAACCCTCATCATCATCATTTCTATTTGAAGTGGAGGAAGAAGACTCCTCAACAAGATCAAGAGGATTAAGGTCCTCATAAGAACTATCATCATGTCGTAGTGTCTCCAAAGTGATAGTAGATGTGGTAGGAGAAGAACTGGAAGCATCCTCCTCAAAATGAACACTCCTCTCAATGAACAACTCATGAGAGATAGGGTAAAGAATCATGTATCCTTTGACACCTTACAGGTACCCAAAAAACATGCAAGGCTTTCTCTATGGGTCCATAGCCTTGTGTTTCTCTATTGGAATGTGGGCCCATGCAAGAGAACCAAACACTCAAAAGTTCTTTACTATGGGTTTCCAACCGGTCCAAGCTTGAAAAGGAGTGACCCCCTTCACAGATCAGTGGGAAACTCAATTCTAGATGTAACACGCACAATTGATGGCCTCTAGCCAATACTGAGGTGCCATTGATTTGGAGTGAATCATACAATTGGACATCTCTTTCAAGGATCTATTCTTTCATTTTATAACACCATTCTGCTATGGACTATAGGGAACCATGTGTTGAAGATCAATGCCCTTCGAAGCACAAAATTGCTCAATCCTCTGGTTGACATATTCCCCCCATTGCTTTGTACATAGAATCTCGATGGCCTTCCCTGATTATTTCTCTGCAAAAGCTTTGAAGTCCTAAAAAGACTCACAGACCTCTAAATTTTGTTTGAGAAATTATACCCATGTGCATCTAGAAAGATCATAAATGAAAGTCAAAACATATCTAGCCTTGTTGAAAGAAGGATGTGGAAAATAGTCCTACCAAGTCACTATGTACTAACTCTAGAAGTTGTGTGGCCCTCCATGCTTTGCCTTTATCATATTTCTCTTCAGGATGCTTACCAAGAATGCACCCTTGACAAAATCTTTAAGAAAAGCGAATAGAAGGCAACCCTAAAACCTTATCATGTTGACTGAGTTGTTGCAAGTAGTGAAAGTTTAAGTGGCCAAACCACTGATACCATAAACATCTCACCTCATTTGAGTGAGTGAGAAAAGGAAGTGAAGGAGAATCAAGAATAAAGTGAGAAAAGTGATACAATATAGACCGACGATCAACTTTCCCCATAACAACTATAGATCCATTATACAACTCACTGATTATCACTTTGTCTGGAGTAAACTTTGTTAACATGTCAATCATCAAGGTTAACACTTTTCTAATTATTGTAGTTTATTTTTTCAGTCTAGTATAATAAGAATGAAATCTTCATTATGAGATCAATAAAGTTTTACCATTTTTTCATCCTTTTCAATTTGGGCGTGATAGTTGTATTAGAGCCATGGTGAAATAATGATGATGTGAAGATGTGGATCCATTGAGTTGTAGGCATGGAAGAAGACTGTTGAGGGCATTCCCAAATGTGACCTAGATTTGTTAGTCACATTCAGTTGAAATTGGAAATATTTGATTCATCTATTTGTAGTGTTTTCAGTCTGTGTGAATATGTAAAGAGCAGTTTGTAGCCACAAAGCCCATGTGGAGCTGGATAGCATCGGCCAGATGGAAGATGGGAATATAATCTTTCAAGGATCAGTCTTTGGTAATGCACAAGATTGCATATGGGCCATTCCAAATAGAAAGATACGACAAGGGAGCATTTTTCACATCATGACTTGTACTCCTAAATCTTTCCAGTCATTATTGCAGGATTGTCCAAGAAATGGATAGGCAAGAAAAACATATTAAAAATGGGCATGCCGGCTATGACTTGTATGTTGGAGCAGCCAAGATCAATCAACAAGAACTAGAATCATTTCCATAAGCTAAATTACACAAAATAAGCCAATAACATATATTCAAAAGTTGATTAAAATGTACATAGATGCCTTGTATAAATAGGCAAGGAAGAGGAGGTAGGAAGGTAGGAAATGACGACTGACTACCCCTCCATAGGTGCAACACTTGTCTAGCTCAAGTGACACATGTTTGAGCAAGTGGCAAATATGCATGCAATGGGTGTCTCAAAAGGGTGAGGACACATGTCTCAACCACATGAGGTGAGACAAAACTTTAAAAGTCCCTAAATGGATACTTCAGCATAGTGTGAATAGAACTTAGTCAATCGAGATAGGTAAAAGCTATTTTCACACTAACACCCCCTTTAGGGTAAGTGCAAGAAGATGGGGGGCCAAAAAGGGGTCTTAAGTGGCCACTTTTTTTCTGAAATCAGGAAATACTGGCCTTGGATGAGAAATTGAGCATAGTTACACTCAAAATTTAGAGATGCAACCAAAACAATGTTCGTAGTGCTCCGAGTCTACTTTCTAAACTACTATTTTGTTTTGAAAATGGCATAGATTAAGGGGTTCAAAAGAGGGAGCCACAGAAATTGGTGTTGTTTCTGTCAAAAAAACATAACATAGCATGTTTTGTGGCTCCCTCAAAAGGTCAACTTTTTTTTGGTATTTTTAAAATCGCTTCGGTGAGAAATTAGCTAATAGCATGTAGTTTATGCCCGATTTTTCTAATAATTTTTTGATGAATATTTAATTTTTTACTAATTTTTAAAGTGGACACATCCTAAAAAACAGAATTTTGGCCGTGCTACCCCTATAAATTTTGAAAACTAATTGAAAATCATTTTTTTATTTTTCTAATATTTGTAGAATGGAGTCTAGTTTCTAAATATGTAATTTTTTTGAAATTTGAAAGAATAGTTATTTTACAATGAAAAAAAGACCAAACAGTGGTTTTTGCATAAAAACGGACACACAAACAAAAGAAATTAAAGATGAAAGGCTTAACATTGTTAAAATGTGAAAAAAATCACATCGTCAAATAGCTAAGAGAAAGCCTAACATTACCCATGTGTTTGATTTGTTCAACCTTGAAACACGTGCAAATCTGAGGGTTAGCACGAACGAAATTATGTGAAATTTTGAAGAATACAGAAAAACACGTCTGTGACTGTTCATAAGGCACTCCAAGCCTTTGGGTTGGAAATCCAAAGCAAATCCCAAGCCCAAGGCTTGGGATTCCCAAAGCAAGAAATAACGCGCTCGCGTTATGTTTTGCCTTGCATTTTTCTTTCCCGCAAGTCTGTCTTTTGCCATGTTTGACATAACGCGCTCGTGTTATGTCCCACTCAATTTTTTTTTACATTCAAGGCTATTAATCATGAGGGTTAAGGCATAAGGGATAGAGTTGGAAGGTTTACGGATAAGGTATTAGCGTTTAAAGTATAGTATCGAGCCCGTTGAGGGTCTAGGAATAGGGATAGCATTTAAGGTTTAGGGATGAGGGTTGACAAATTACGGTTGAGGGTCGAGGGATCAAAGTTAAGGGTTGAGGGATTAGGGTTAAAGTAGAGTGTGGAGGGTGTAAGGATTAGGGATAGGGTTGGAGGGTTTAAGGATAAGGGATTAGGGTTTAAGGTATAGTATCAAGTCTATTGAGAGTTTAGGAATAGGGATAGCATTTAGGGATTAGGGATGAGGGATTATAGTTGAGGGATGATGGATTAGGGTTGAGGGTTGAGGGATTAGGGTTTAGGGATAAGGTTTAGGGTTGAGGGTTGAGGGATTAGGGTTTAAGGTATAGTGTTGAGGGTTGAGGTTGAGGGTTGAGGATTAGGGTTTAGGGTTGACGGATTAGCATTTAATGTTGAGGTTAGGGTTAGAGTGTCGAGGGTAGAGGGATTAGGGATAGGGTTTAGGGTTGAAGGTTTAAGGATTGAGGGTTGAGGCTTTAGGGATGAGTGTTTAAGGCTTAAGATATAGTGTCAAGTGTTGAGGGTGTAGGGATAGGGTTTAAGTTTTAAGGGTTAAGGGTTGAGGGATATGGATTAGGGTTTAAGGTATAGTGTTGAGGGTCGAGGGATCAGAGTTAAGGGTTGAGGGATTAGGGTTTGACGTTGAGGGTTGAGGGTTGAGGTTCGAGGGTCAAGGGTTTAGGGATAGGGTTGAGGGTCGAGGAATTAGGGTTAAAGTAGAGTGTGGAGGGTATAAGGATTAGGGATAGGGTTGGAGGGTTTAGGGATAAGGGATTAGGGTTTAAGGTATAGTATCGATTCTATTGAGGGTGTAGGAATAGGGATAGCATTTAGGGTTTAGGGATGAAGGATTAGAGTTGGGGGATGACAGATTAGAGTTGAGGGTTGAGGGATTAGGGTTTAGGGATAAGGTTTAGGGTTGAGGGCTGAGGGATTAGGGTTTAAGGTATAGTGTTGAGGGTTTAGGGATAGGGTTTAGGGTTGAGGGATTAGGATTTGACGTTGAGGGTTGAGGGTTTAGGGTTTAGGGTTAGGGTTGAGAGATGAGGGATCAGAGTTAAGGGTTGAGGGAATAGGGTTTGACGTCGAGGGTTGAGGGTTGAGGTTCGAGGGTCAAGGGTTTAGGGATAGGGTTGAGGTTGAAGGGATTAGGGTTAAAGTAGAGTGTGGAGGGTGTAAGGATTAGGGATAGGGTTGGAGGGTTTAGGGATAAGGGATTAGAGTTTAAGGTATAGTATCGAGTCTATTGAGGGTTTAGGAATAGGGATAGCATTTAGGGTTTAGGGATGAGGGATTAGAGTTGAGGGATGAGGGATTAGGGTTGAGGGTTGAGGGATTAGGGTTTAGGGATAAGGTTTAGGGTTGAGGGTTGAGGGATTAGGGTTTAAGGTATAGTGTTGAGGGTTGATGGTTTAGGAATAGGGTTTAGGTTTGAGGGATTAGGGTTTAGGGTTGATGAAATAGGGTTTAATGTTGAGAGTTGAGGGTTGAGGGTTGAGGGATTAGAGTGAAGGGTTGAGGGATTAGAATTTGGCGTTGAGGGTTTAGGGTTTAGGATCGGGGTTGAAGGTTGAGGGATTAGAGTTAAGGGTTGAGGGATTAGGGTTTGATGTTGAGGGTTGAGGGTTGAGGTTCGAGGGTCAAGGGTTTAGGGATAGGGTTGAGGGTCGAGGAATTAGGGTTACAGTAGAGTGTGGAGGGAATAAGGATTAGGGATAGGGTTGGAGGGTTTAGGGATAAGGGATTAGAGTTTAAGGTATGGTATTGAGTCTGTTGAGGGTTTAGGAATAGGGATAGCATTTAGGGTTTAGGGATGAGGGATTAGAGTTGAGGGATGAGGGATTAGGGTTGAGGGTTGAGGGATTAGGGTTTAGGGATAGGGTTGAGGGTTGAGGGATTAGGGTTTAAGGTATAGTGTTGAGGGTTGATGGTTTAGGGATAGGGTTTAGGTTTGAGGGATTAGGGTTTAGGGTTGATGAATTAGGGTTTAATGTTGAGGGTTGAGTGTTGAGGGTTGAGGGTTGAGGGTTGAGGGATAGGGTTAATGGTCAAGGGATTAGGGTTAAATAAGAGTGTCGATGGTAGAGGGATTAGGGTTTAAAGTATAGTATCGAGCCTGTTGGGATTCTAGGAATAGGGATAGCGTTTAGGGTTTAGGAATGAGGGATTAGAGTTGAGGGATGACGGATGACAGATTAGGGTTGAGGGTTGAGGGATTAGGGTTTAGGGACAAGGTTTAGGGTTAGGGTTGAGGGATTAGGGTTTAAGGTATAGTGTTGAGGGTTTAGGGATAGGGTTTAGGGTTGAGGGATTAGAGTGAAGGGTTGAGGGATTAGAATTTGGCGTTGAGGGTTTAGGGTTTAGGATCAGGGTTGAAGGTCGAGGGATCAGAGTTAAGGGTTGAGGGATTAGGGTTTGATGTTGAGGGTTGAGGGTTGAGGTTCGAGGGTCAAGGGTTTAGGGATAGGGTTGAGGGTCGAGGAATTAGGGTTAAAGTAGAGTGTGGAGGGTATAAGGATTAGGGATAGGGTTGGAGGGTTTAGGGATAAGGGATTAGAGTTTAAGGTATAGTATCGAGTCTGTTGAGGGTTTAGGAATAGGGATAGCATTTAGGGTTTAGGGATGAGGGATTAGAGTTGAGGGATGAGGGATTAGGGTTGAGGGTTGAGGGATTAGGGTTTAGGGATAAGGTTTAGGGTTGAGGGTTGAGGGATTAGGGTTTAAGGTATAGTGTTGAGGGTTGATGGTTTAGGGATAGGGTTTAGGTTTGAGGGATTAGGGTTTAGGGTTGATGAATTAGGGTTTAATGTTGAGAGTTGAGGGTTGAGGGTTGAGGGTTAAGGGTTGAGGTTGAGGGATAGGGTTAATGGTCAAGGGATTAGGGTTAAATAAGAGTGTCGATGGTAGAGGGATTAGGGTTTAAAGTATAGTATCGAGCCTGTTGAGGTTCTAGGAATAGGGATAGTGTTTAGGGTTTAGGAATGAGGGATTAGAGTTGAGGAATGACGGATGACAGATTAGGGTTGAGGGTTGAGGGATTAGGGTTTAGGGACAAGGTTTAGGGTTAGGGTTGAGGGATTAGGGTTTAAGGTATAGTGTTGAGGGTTGATGGTTTAGGGATAGGGTTTAGGTTTGAGGGATTAGGGTTTAGGGTTGATGAATTAGGGTTTAATGTTGAGAGTTGAGGGTTGAGGGTTGAGGTTGAGGGATAGGGTTAATGGTCAAGGGATTAGGGTTAAATAAGAGTGTCGATGGTAGAGGGATTAGGGTTTAAGGTATAGTATCGAGCCTGTTGAGGGTCTAGGAATAGGGATAGCATTTAGGGTTTAGGAATGAGGGATTAGAGTTGAGGGATGACGGATGACAGATTAGGGTTGAGGGTTGAGGGATTAGGGTTTGATGTTGAGGGTTGAGGGTTTAGGGTTAGGGTTGAGAGATGAGGGATCAAAGTTAAGGGTTGAGGGATTAGGGTTTGACGTCGAGGGCTGAGGTTCGAGGGTTAAGGGTTTACGGATAGGGTTGAGGTTGAAGGGATTAGGGTTTAAGGTATAGTGTTGAGGGTTGATGGATCAGATTTAAGGGTTGAGGGTTGTAAGGATTAGGGATAGGGTTGGAGGGTTGACGGATTAGGATTTGACGTTGAGGGATTAGGATTTGATGTTGAAGGATTAAGATTTGACGCTAAGGGTTGAGGGATTAGGATTTGACATTAAGGGTTGAAGGTTTAGGGATAGGGTTGAGGGATTAGAATTTGGCGTTGAGGGTTTAGGGTTTAGGATCATGGTTGAAGGTCGAGGGATCAGAGTTAAGGGTTGAGGGATTAGGGTTTGATGTTGAGGGTTGAGGGTTGAGGTTCGAGGGTCAAAGGTTTAGGGATAGGGTTGAGGGTCGAGGAATTAGGGTTAAAGTAGAGTGTGGAGGGTATAAGGATTAGGGATAGGGTTGGAGGGTTTAGGGATAAGGGATTAGAGTTTAAGGTATAGTATCGAGTCTGTTGAGGGTTTAGGAATAGGGATAGCATTTAGGGTTTAGGGATGAGGGATTAGAGTTGAGGGATGAGGGATTAGGGTTGAGGGTTGAGGGATTAGGGTTTAGGGATAAGGTTTAGGGTTGAGGGATTAGGGATTAGGGTTTAAGGTATAGTGTTGAGGGTTGATGGTTTAGGGATAGGGTTTAGGTTTGAGGGATTAGGGTTTAGGGTTGATGAATTAGGGTTTAATGTTGAGAGTTGAGGGTTGAGGGTTGAGGGTTAAGGGTTGAGGTTGAGAGATAGGGTTAATGGTCAAGGGATTAGGGTTAAATAAGAGTGTCGATGGTAGAGGGATTAGGGTTTAAAGTATAGTATCGAGTCTGTTGAGGTTCTAGGAATAGGGATAGCGTTTAGGGTTTAGGAATGAGGGATTAGAGTTGAGGGATGACGGATGACAGATTAGGGTTGAGGGTTGAGGGATTAGGGTTTAGGGACAAGGTTTAGGGTTAGGGTTGAGGGATTAGGGTTTAAGGTATAGTGTTGAGGGTTGATGGTTTAGGGATAGGGTTTAGGTTTGAGGGATTAGGGTTTAGGGTTGATGAATTAGGGTTTAATGTTGAGAGTTGAGGGTTGAGGGTTGAGGTTGAGGGATAGGGTTAATGGTCAAGGGATTAGGGTTAAATAAGAGTGTCGATGGTAGAGGGATTAGGGTTTAAGGTATAGTATCGAGCCTGTTGAGGGTCTAAGAATAGGGATAGCATTTAGGGTTTAGGAATGAGGGATTAGAGTTGAGGGATGACGGATGACAGATTAGGGTTGAGGGTTGTGGGATTAGGGTTTGATGTTGAGGGTTGATGGATCAGATTTAAGGGTTGAGGGATTAGGGTTTGATGTTGAGGGTTGTAAGGATTAGGGATAGGGTTGGAGGGTTGACGGATTAGGATTTGACGTTGAGGGATTAGGATTTGACACTGAGGGTTGAGGGATTAGGATTTGACATTGAGGATTGAGGGTCAAGGGATTAGAGTTGAGGGTTTAGGGATCTATAGCAGGACAAAACGCGCTCGCGTTTTGTCTTTCTACTGAAACGGTAAAAAAGTGGTTACCCCCGTGATCTTGGCCCACATGCTCTGTTTTCTTGCTGATTCTGCGCGTGCTCCGACAAAATAGAAGTGCTTTCATGCTATTGGAAAGTTCACATGCACATTTGACACATTGTACCACCTTTGCATGATCTTTCCACCACCTTTTCTGCTTTGCCAACTTGAGAAGGAGGAAATAACATAGTTTTCAAACCAAGTTTGATATATATCTATTCAAGTTTCAATTTTTGTAGTATTGCAATGTTAATTGTGATTCAATTTTAAGAATTTAACATTGAAAAGGAAGCAAGTGGTGAAAAACTCAAATTGTTGAGGAGTTTGATGCAAGAAGATAAAAACACTACATAATTGGGTACTCTCTCCATTCAAATCTTCGTTTTTTAGGTATGTCAAGTCTTTACATGCATGTTCTTTACATTTTCCTTATTTCAGATTGAATTACTTTATCGTGCTTTATCATACATGTTTAAAATAGACACATTCCCAATCGAGAAAGCAACCTACAATCTCACATGATGCCATGTATATTTTCTACACTTGGGCTCTTTAATAATTATGTGTAATAAACAAACCTTAGTTCATACCATGATGTCAAACTATACAAGAATAAATCCTTACAACATAAAAAAAATACAATCCCACTATTATCATGTATTCATTTCTTAGGAACTAATATTGGTCTCTTTATCATGCTACAGACAAATTCTCCGTCATGCCGAGGAAACGATCAAGAATTAAACCAACACAGGAAGAGATAGAAGCTAAGAATGCAAAGAAAGCAATGGCTATGAGAGAACTTCGTGAGAAGAGGAAATTGGACACGATAAATGAAGACATACCAATTGAAGAGGAACCACAACCATCACAAAGAGATATGGTATTGGCGGCACAAAGAGAACGAATGCAAAAACTTCGTGGTACGAGAGATTTGAATACCATAGTTGGAGACACATCCTTTACTGCAAGACAACATGTAGGGACACCATCTACCACATCTCAAGTTGAGAGTACATCATCACTCACATGTGATGAAGGAGGTACGCCATCGTTCCCACCTCAACCTCAAGGTATGTCATCTATTCCATCTTCGATCGAAGGTATGCCATCTAACCCATCTCATTTAAATATTGATGAAATTCCTAATGTTGAGATGAATTTACCTAACTTGACACCACCTAGAATTTTCCATAGAAAGCCAAAGTATTTGATTGATATTGATGAGAATATTTTGCAGCCAATGCAAGGTAAGATTCCAAAACGCACTTGTAGAAGATATGCTAATAAGATTTGGAGATTGTTCTTTGAAAAGTTAAATGAGACTGCAAGATGTCAACTATTCGTTGAAATGATGCGAAGTATAAAGTATAGGTCTATCATGAAGATTCTTGGGTTGAGAACATCAGAGGCTTCAAGTGAAAAATCTATTGTCAAGAATCTAATGAGTGCGTATGAGAGTGTGGGTAACACCTCACGCACAAAAGATAGTAATGCAACACGGCGTGTGATTACATCGACTATAGTAAGTAGTCAAACGAGGAAAGCTCGTCTCATTAGAAAGACAAGTCAAGAATTGAGAATTAATAGGAAAACTTTATCAAGAGCCGTTGGAAGACGCCAAAGAATTGAGGACACTAATGCCAATGAATTATGGGCGTTCTCGGGGAGACTACCACGAAAAGATAAACCAATTGTTGAAGCATTGAGATCACTAATTGAAGACTTTTGGAAGAATTACACAAGGGTATCTCCGAATCGAAGGGATGTGGTAAGAAGGAGAATTGGTAGTCAGAACCGCGAGCCACATCCAAAGCATTTTTTGGATGAGACTCAAACATAGTTTTATGGTAAATTTCTAGAGAAGTATCCTCAAATTAAAATTTGTCAAAGATATTTTGAAATGCTAAAACCTTTCTATGTTAAGATAAATCACACACGCACTACTTGTTGTTGTAGATTACATATTGAATTTTCTAACCATTTTGATGCTTATAGGTCTATATGTTTAGATATGCATACTAACAATGATTTGCAGGGTTGTGCCATATGTGCCCCACCAACATCTTCAAGAGACTTCATATCAAGAATTTTATGTGAAAGAGAGGAAGGTCAAATATTCTACAAGAAATTATGCTTGGATGGCACATGTCATCGTTGCGGTGGCTTGCAACATTTGCCAATATGTGAACATATGGAAATAACACATGCGGTTGGAAATGAACTAGTAGAGTTTGGCAAGTATAAAACAGTGGCATACAATACAAAAGATGGTAAAGAAGCAAAGAGGTGTGAATTAGTTATTGAAAAGATTCCAGTGTATCAGTTTATGCTTATATTTCGTGACAGCATAGTGTATGAGTATGCAAGACATGCCCATAGAGCTTGATGGTTGGACTTGCAATTCAAGTTATGCAAGGACACATTTCCGGTTGGTAGCATTGTTTCAGTCGTCGACTTTGCAGAGAACTACAGTCTACAGCCACAGCGTGAGGTGCAATCACAATATTACAACTCCACACAGGTTTCTATATTTTTGCACATCGCATTCATTCATGCGAATGATAGTATAGAGGATGACGGAAAGATCATAAGGGAGTATCATTTCTATATTAGTGATGATCGCACGCATTCTACAGAGTTCGTGCAAGGTTGCTTTCAGGTGTTCTACAATGATTTGGCTAGAAGGGGCATATCGTTCAGTCAGCATATCATATGGTCGGATAATTGTGCATCACAATTCAAGAACTCGCAAAATTTCTATTGGCTGAGTAGGAGGCATAATTTTACAAGTATTCAACATATGTGGAACTTTTGTGAGGCCGGGCATGGAAAGGGGGAGCATGATGGTGCAGGAGCATGTATCAAAAGAGCCATAGCACGAGAAGAGTTAAAGTATAAAGACAATGCAAAGTTGACAGATGCAAAATCGATTGTCGAGTGGTGTAATGCTTCCATGGGTCCAGGTAATGAAGGTAAGTCTTTAGTTCGTAGATTTTTTTAGTTGATAGATGATACTAACATTGCACCATATGAGGATTGTTGTACATTGACAGGATCAAATGAGATGCACTCTTTCAGAAGCTCAATTGCAGGTTCATGGAGTATCCATACACGAAAGATGTCATGCTTTTGTTCTTCCTGTACAATTCAAGTCTGGGATGAGTGCGAGTCAAAGGAGTGGGTTGACGAATGGCAGTTAAGTTATCTTAGCCCACTTGACACGTATCGACCCCCGACGGCACTGGAACTAACACAGATGGAATCGTCAGTTGACTTTGACCACATATCAGATTTAGTTCAACCAGGTAATATAGGGCACATATATGCATCTAATTTCATCTAGTTCAACCAGGTAATGTCATCTTACTTTGTAGTGTTTTTGTAATGTTGACTAATTTCATCTAATTTGCTACACATATCAATGTAGGACACGTATATGCAGTTATTGCAGATGAAGATAATGAAGAGGGAACAGATTATTACTTATGTCGTTGTGTTGAGGCCAAAAAGAAATTGGAGGCCCCTGTTACAGATGGAGAAAACATCGAATACCCTACAGGATCAGTGGTTATTACTGGAACATGGCTTAGAAGGTACCCACATAAGAGTGTTAATATTTGGCTATTTCAGGACTTTGACATGCATCGAAAGATTCTTCATTACTCGAACCTTGTCATGGCATCCAATGTTCATTTGATAAAGTATCGGGGTAGACCTTTGAACAAAATATTGTGGAAGGTGCGTGAGTCTGACCATGAAGCAATACTTGACACAATAAAGAGTAGAGCAGATCCAGATGGTTCATTGGATTAATTTGTAAGTATTCACATTGATTTTGTAAAGTTATGTTACATTGAGTTGTAAGTATGCACATTAATTTGTAAGGTTTGTCTTTTTTTATTTCCTCCTGCATTTTTACACATATGTACACATTTTTACATTATCATGTTATGCATTTTTGGTGTCCTGCTCCTGATGCGACCAAACTCATAACTCACCCTACTAGACACCATTCGATGATCTCTCCAACACTCTGGATCCAGGGCGCCCAATCATGATGATGACCTATATACCATTCTCCCAAGGCGCTCATAATGAATGAATGATAAGGAGCGCCTCGACCTCTATAATCAAGGTGATTTTAAGTCGCTTTGAGTCATTTGGGGTTAGTTTGAGTCTTTGAGTCATGTTGCAAAAAAGTGTCAATGTTGTCAAGTTGCACAAAGCAACTTTTGCATTTTTGGTGTCCTGCTCGTGATGCGACCAAACTGACTGTTCCAACGCGTCTGAATGGGTACATTTATGCTAGGCATAGTCCTATTTTTCACCCAAACATGTCGAAACAGTCGGAGCTACATTGTACCGACGATATCCCTGAAGAGTCCAAAGTGCAAAAAGGCAGCAATCTTTGATGAGATGTTACTCGAAAATCGTGTCACTTAGAAACATTCCGTCTGAGGCAACGGGATCACGTAGAGTGCCTCTACAATAACCTCTTTCAGTTTTTTATAGCTCTGAGACATTTGCCCGTGGTGAAAGGTTTTCTGTTTCCCCAAAAATCGTCAGAAGGAGGCAGTGTAAAGTTGCAAAGGGGTGTAACTTTCGTCCTACTCGTGATGCGACCAAACTGACTGTTCCAACGCGTCTGAATGGGTACATTTATGCTAGGCATGGTCCTATTTTTCACCCAAACATGTCGAAACAGTCGGAGCTACATTGTACCGACGATATCCCTGAAGAGTCCAAAGTGCAAAAAGGCAGCAATCTTTGACGAGATGTTACTCGAAAACTGTGTCATTTAGAAACATTTCGTCTGAGGCAACGGGATCACGTAGAGTGCCTCTACAATAACCTCTCTTGGTTTTTTATAGCTCTGAGGCATTTTCCCGTGGTGAAAGGTTTTCTGTTTCCCCAAAAATCGTCAGAAGGAGGCAGTGTAAAGTTGCGAAGGGGTGTAACTTTCGTCCTGCTCGTGATGCGACCGAACTGACTGTTCCAACGCATCTGAATGGGTACATTTATGCTAGGCATGGTCCTATTTTTCACCCAAATATGTCGAAACAGTCGGAGCTACATTGTACCGACGATATCCCTGAAGAGTCCAAAGTGCAAAAAGGTAGCAATCTTTGACGAGATGTTACTCGAAAACCGTGTCACTTAGAAACATTCCGTCTAAGGCAACGGGATCACGTAGAGTGCCTCTACAATAACCTCTCTTGGTTTTTTATAGCTCTGAGGCATTTGCCCGTGGTGAAAGGTTTTCTGTTTCCCCAAAAATCGTCAAAAGGAGGCAGTGTAAAGTTGCAAAGGGGTGTAACTTTCGTCCTGCTCCTGATGCGACCAAACTGACTGTTCCAACGCATCTGAATGGGTACATTTATGCTAGGCATGGTCCTATTTTTCACCCAAACATGTCGAAACAGTTGGAGCTACATTGTACCGACGATATCCCTGAAGAGTCCAAAGTGTAAAAAGGCAGCAATCTTTGACGAGATGTTACTCGAAAACCGTGTCACTTAGAAACATTCCGTCTGAGGCAACGGGATCACGTAGAGTGCCTCTACAATAACCTCTCTCAGTTTTTTATAGCTCTGAGGCATTTGCCCGTGGTGAAAGGTTTTTTGTTTCCCCAAAAATCGTCAGAAGGAGGTAGTGTAAAGTTGCAAAGGGGTGTAACTTTCATCCTGCTCCTGATGCGACCAAACTGACTGTTCCAACGCGTCCGAATGGGTACATTTATGCTAGGCATGGTCCTATTTTTCACCCAAACATGTCGAAACAGTCGGAGCCACATTGTACCGACGATATCCCTGAAGAGTCCAAAGTGTAAAAAGGCAGCAATCTTTAACGAGATGTTACTCGAAAACTGTGTCACTTAGAAACATTCCGTCTGAGGCAACGGGATCACGTAGAGTGCCTCTACAATAACCTCTCTCAGTTTTTTATAGCTCTGAGGCATTTGCCCGTGGTGAAAGGTTTTCTGTTTCCCCAAAAATTGTCAGAAGGAGGTAGTGTAAAGTTGCAAAGGGGTGTAACTTTCGTCCTGCTCTTGATGCGACCAAACTGACTATTCCAACGCGTCCGAATGGGTACATTTATGCTAGGCATGGTCCTATTTTTCACCCAAATATGTCGAAACAGTCGGAGCTACATTGTACCGACGATATCCCTAAAGAGTTCAAAGTGCAAAAAGGCATCAATCTTTGATGAGATGTTACTCGAAAACTGTGTCACTTAGAAACATTTCGTCTGAGGCAACAAGATCACGTAGAGTGCCTCTACAATAACCTCTCTCAGTTTTTTATAGCTCTGAGGCATTTGCCCGTGGTGAAAGGTTTTCTGTTTCCCCAAAAATCGTCAGAAGGAGGCAGTATAAAGTTGCAAAGGGGTGTAACTTTCGTCCTGCTCCTGATGCGACCAAACTGACTATTCCAACGCGTCCGAATGGGTACATTTATGCTAGGCATGGTCCTATTTTTCACCCAAACATGTCGAAACAGTCGGAGCTACATTGTACCGACGATATCCCTGAAGAGTCCAAAGTGCAAAAAGGCAGCAATCTTTGACGAGATGTTACTCGAAAACCGTGTCACTTAGAAACATTCTGTCTGAGGCAACGAGATCATGTAGAGTGCCTCTACAATAACCTCTCTTGATTTTTTATAGCTCTGAGACATTTGCCCGTGGTGAAAGGTTTTCTGCTGCCCCAAAAATCGTCAGAAGGAGGCAGTGTATTAAGTCAGGATGAAAGCCTATTCACTCTAGGCGCCTGTTTTTGACCAAATCACACATGCGCCTTGAACAACTCTGTCTTCAAGGCGCTTTTCTCTAATCTCTGTAACTCTCCAAATCCACTAAGGCGCAAATTTTACCTCTTGGGCTCAAGATATAGGTTCTTCATCCAAGGCGCCAGAATGGTCCAAAGGCGCATTTCACCTCTAACCTCACCTCTAACCTTACTTGGAGGCACTAAACCTTTTGACATTTCAAGTAACTTCAAGAGAACTATTTTTCCTTAAGGTGGTTCACTCCTTGCAATTGGATGTATGGTACTTGTAACTCATTTGATTGACTTTGTAATGTTTCTTCTTCTTGCAAAGTAGATAAGGATGATATAAGCCTACTTCATGAATCGGAGTAGAAATCTCTCTTGGACTTGCTAGGTGAAAGGACTTGAACTTGAAGGACTTGAAGTTGATGAAGTGATCCTTCATGATGGCCTTTGACATTACCTTCTCGGAGTGTAGATGATAACACCTTCCTTGGATAAAGTGGATAACCTCTGACCTAAACTTTGAAGCTTGATGAATCTTGAAGATTGGGTTTCCTCCTACTCCCCTTCTGGGCTCCACTCCATCAAAGGCATATTTAGTTGTCCAAGGCGCCAACATTCACTCAGGGGCGCCCAAAGAGAAAGTTTACAACTCTAAGGCGCTAAACTCTTATGCAAAAATGGTCATTATCAAAGGTGCAAAAATGGGTCTCTGGGCGCCAATCTCTACAAGACATTCCATCTCATTGCTCTCCTCCATTACAAGCGCTCACTTACCTCAATCTTGGGCGCATACCAACATCCCAACATCCAAATCACCTAGGCGCTCAAAACCTTCAAGACTCAAGGCGCATTTTATGATCAAACAAGGTATCTCCTGAACAAGGCGCTCATAGTCTCATCAGGGCGTTAATCATCATCATGAGCGCTCATATTGTTCTAGGCGCACAGTTATCTCTGGAATGCTCAAGGTGCTCAAGGCGCACATACCCTTCTCTAGGCTAGTTTACACTTATTCAAGGCGCTCATTCCAAACTTACATGAACTCCTCATTACAAGACGCACAAACTAAATGATCCTAGGGCATAAGGGCGCTCATAGGAGTTGTTATGTGTCATTTTGGCCAAGGTTTTCCGGAGCAGTGAAGACATTAGGAAGGGGATGATCGTTTGGATAGTTTTGAATGCTTTATTTCTCCTTGTTTAAACTAGGCGCTCACTGAGGATTGGAGTAGCCTTTGCACCCTCACATCACGTTAATCGGCGTTTCAGAGGCAATCATAGTATAGGAAGATTTGCGCCTTGAAGAAGAGAGTTATCTGGTGAGCGCTTAGGAGTTCTGGCGCCTAGGGGAAAGGTCTAGGTAGAGCGCCTTCAAACTTTGACAGTGAAGTGCCTTAAGGAGTTGGATGATGTTTTTGCCTAGAGTGGAGATGATGTTTTTAGCGCCTTAAGGATGATGATGGAGCACCTTGGAGTCAGGTTAGTCTGGAGCACCTTAAGAAGGTAAAGCACTTCAAATGTAAACACAAGTGTTTTGAGCGCCCTAATGAGAAGTTGTCTTGGCACCATAAGTTGTTCAAATGAAGATATGCGCCTTGGATAGTTGCAAAGACCTAATTTAGCGCCCAAGGTTGGAAGACTCTTTGTGAGCGCCCAGTGTTTGAAAGCTCTTTGTGTTTGGTGCATTAAAATGAATTTGGCACCTAAGTAGTATTGAAACACTCAACTGAGCGCCTAAAGCCCATGAGAGAAGTGATATGCGCCTTGATAGGAATATCATGGAAGATGAGTTTACTGAATGGCGCCTTGAATGACTTGGTTGATTAAGTGTTTTAGCGCCTAGATATGGGATGAATCATTGAGCGCCTTTGGTTGAGATGATGTCAGCACCTTTGAGATTATAACACCTTGGAGTCAAGTTCGAAGGAGCACCTTGAGAAGGTAAAACACTTCAAATGTTTTCAAGGAATTGGAGAAGTCACTTAGTGCCTAGAAGGAATTCCAGAGCAAGAGGGTTGGAGCGCCTTGAGCTTCAAGTCAGATATGTGCCTAGACCTCTACCCTTTAGCAAGTTGAAGCCCTCTGAGCCTTGACAAAGTGAGAATGCCTTATAGTGAATATGCGCCTTGGGCAAGGTTGAATACAAAGTTGAGGAGTATATCATAATGAGTAAGTGCACTGTAGGGTTAGATGATAAAGACTAGTGCCTTGAGTGTCTTAGTCAAAATTTTGACGTGAGAAGTCTTGCAAGATCAAACCCTGGAGTGCGCCTTAGAGAGAACCTATTGATCCTTTGCTTTGACAAGATTTGGGCGCCAGAATGATCCTTAATAAATGGAATGTATCTACACCAATTTTGCACCTTTAGGGAAGTGATGGTGGCCAGAATGATCCTTAATCTCATGTTTGTGTGCCTAGGTCTAGAAGCAAGATTTGAGCGCCTTAGGATAGGGTTTTTTGCACCTTGTCTTGGAGAGTGAATTTGCGCCTTGGATGATGTTGAAGTGCCTTGGGATGAAATGCGCCCAAACTTACAGAGAGCCTTCAGTGAGGGAGTTGAAGAGAGTGCTTAGAGGAAGGATAGCCTTAAGATCAAACTAAGTACTTAGAAACCTAAGATTAGCGCCTTATTTGAAGTTATACACCTATTCTGGCGCCACAGAGTGAGTTTGAGTGTGAAGAAGTGAGTGTCTGCTCCTTGAAGGGGATACAAAGGGAAGATGATGCACCTTGATGGGTTGATGATGGAAATTTGCATTTTGGAGCTAAATGTGCGCCTTGAATCTAAATGATATTTGAGTGCTTAGAGGTAAATAGGGGCGCCTTTGAGAATTCTTTGTGCTTTAAGGAATGGATTGTGGCGCTTTGGACTAAGGTAAGTCCTGAGCACTTCCAATGTTTTTAAGGAGTGCCTTGAAGGAGATAGTGCATAGAGGTACAATGAATCTTCCGGAGAACATGGATAGACAACTAAGTCTCCAACTTGAGTCTTCTAAGTGAATTGGATGATGAAGAGAGTCTAGTCATTTTGGGCGCTAGTATCAGGATGAATCATCCAAAATGGGTGCCTAGAACTAGAAGGCGCCAATGCATGAGTTCAAGGATCCTCCATTGGAGCGCCTAGCCCAGATGGCTATAGATTGAAAGTTTTAAAACTAAGTGATGTCTCTTAGGTGAACTCCTAGCCCAGGTGCAAATAGAATAGAACTCTCTCACATAGTTGAAATTGACTTGATAGAAGGAGATAAGTCTTAAGGACTAGTTTGGCACCTCACTTGCCTATCTCACCTTTGAAATGCGCTTTGGTTGATGATCATCATTAATGGCGCCTAGTGAAATGTAAAGCTATTTGCATCTCCAGAGGATCAAAATTGGATTAGGAGATCATCCTTGCAGTTGAGATTGACAGAGAAGTGTTAAAGGAATCACTTCAAATGGGTGCCTAAGCTAGTTGAGGTGCATATCAATTCCACTGTAACTCCAGACTGATGCTTAGGATCCAGTCATCTCCTAAGGCACAGTTCCATTCACCCATGACCTCGCTTGGCGTCTAAAACTTGGAAACTCCTTTGGAAAGCTCTTGTTGCGCCTAGAAGATGAGTTTGGGATATCAACTTGCAAAAGGCTTAGAAACTCTTCAAAGATGTTAGGCACAATCCCATGGCACTGAAGCTCAGTTTTGGTGCCTTCAAGGAATAGCACATGAAGGAACTTGGGAGGTCAGGTGCTTGTAAAAGGGAACACCTTGGAACATCTTCCAGGGGTTGAAGTAGTAAGAAAACATCAAGTGAGTCTAGGCGCACTCCCTTGTGTGAATAGTTTAGCGCTGGCGCCTAGCCACAGAGTGAGCCAGAAGAAATAGTTTGGACATTAGAAGATAGGCACTCATTCTACAATGAAGCATTCCACCTTCCTAATCAACAAAGACTTGCAAGAATTGACAAAGGAAGCTAAGGCGCACCTTCTACTTGTTTCCACCTCCAGAATGCGCCTAACCTTGAAAGGGGGTTCAAAGATGTTTGTTAGACCTTTTCACTCAAGGCGCTCACCTTAGGCGCACTTTCTAAGTCCTTGTCACCTCAAGGAAACACCTAGTTTGGAAGGCGCTTGCCCTGTTCTCCACTCCTTTCAATTGGCGCCTAGAACACAGAATGCATGAAAGGAGCGCCTAGACTCCAGAGGGCTCATTTGGGCGCCTAGCATTTAAAACACTTTCATAATGATGATGTTTTGGCGCCTACTCTTGGAAACAATCCAAAGCATCCATAACTCTAATTGGCGCCTAATGTTGACAAGGCGCAACTTCAGGAGGTCACCTCAACTTGGCGCCCAAGTCTGAAAAACCTGTAAATCCTTCAAATATGCGCCTACCTTGTGAGGTGATGAGTTGAACATTCCAAATCTTCAAATGTTGCTCAAGTAAGGAAGACATTGTAACATCAAGGCTTCAAGGCCTGTCCTTGTATTTCCATTGAATGAGTTGTACTTTATGCTATTGAAAGCATTTTCCATGTAATAAGACATTGCAAGTTGATTGAATCAAGTAACAAGACAAGTACCCAACTCTAATATTGTTTCATTCAAATAGTTATCTTGATGTATATCTTTATGTTATTGAAGTAGTTGATGAATTGTTAGCAAGTAAAAGTGTTTAAGTAAGGAAAATTTTTCGTAGAACTAGTTGGGTATCTTACACTTACACCATGCCTATCCATCAAACATCACAATGCAATCAAAATCCTAACAACATGCCCATGATCCAAGATCAAGTGCAATCATGCAAAGATATTATCAATCACAAGCCTATTAAGAATGAACTAGAGTCTTCTAGTACCATACTTTTCCATCAAACACCATCATGTAATCCATGGCCTATCAAGCCTAACAAAGAAAATGCAAACATCCTATGTAATACAATCAGACTTTAAATATTTGAAGTAGCCATCTACAAATATCCATTCAAAAGTGGATTTATAATGCAAGTATGGACGCCATCAATAAAAAAGATTTGTATTAACCAAATATCCATATACGCATACATCAATATCTGTCGATATAAGTATAACATATATACAAAATAGCCATATAGGCTTACAAGAATGCCATATAGGCATACAATGTCAACTATGTACAATACAAAATATATGTCCACAAATGCCATATAGGCATACAACAGAGGAACACAATAAAAAGTCATTCCCCTCTAGCTGGTGAAGAGAATAAATCACGAGCAGCCTTTGATCTTCTAGGGGATGGAGACATGCATGTGGGTGGTCTACTACGAACCCGAGGGCTACTCCTCCTATTTAGTTCTTCCTGCACCTTTACCTGTTACAAAAAAAATATAGATATTAATATATAGAAATTACATGTTATAAAAAAATGAAACATTTAACAAAATAATCACTTACCGCTAACATATAATCTGTCTGCTCGCTTGCCTCAGTAGCAGGAAAAGGCCCTGGTGATGTCATGTCCTATAGAAACCATCCAGATAGAAATTAAACTTTAAATCAATAATCTTTTGATTTTTCAAAAATAGACAACTATAACAATAAATGTAAATTAAAATTTACTAATCTGTCTCATACCCCTGTCAATGCCATAGAGCTATGAATCGCAGAGGCCACACCCTGCTCCATTGCCCTATGAACATGGGGAGGTGTATCCGCAGCCTGCATCATCTGGAAATAAAACAACATTATTCAATTACGAAAACTATAATAGTGATGCAAATCATGGCTCCTAACATACACACACGCTCATCTAAACATGGAAGTACACACAATAAAACACACAAATCACATACAAAAATTTAGTAAGTACAATTCATTCATTAAACTATTTATTTTATTACCTCCGTAAAGCTTTGAAGTCCACCACCGCTGGCAGGTGTTGCCATGAAATCTACAGTGTTAACCTATTCAACATCCAAAATCAGAAATTAGAATACCATTCATATAACGATGCTATTCACATGTAATATTTATAATTGTTTACTAGTTACATACCTCGACAGTAGATGATCTAGTGAAAAATGTAGGTGGAGAACCACTGAAAACTGCATCAACGCTATGACCCTGAAATTTCATTAAAATCATCAATTTAAATTAGTTAATCTTGTATTTCAAAAATAAAATTTAATAAATTAAATTCAATAAACTTGCTAATATTTACCTGAGTATCAAGGCTGAAAGTCTCACTCAGGAGGGTATCTGTCATCACCATCTGCTCAGCTGCAGATGTAGCCTGTGCACCTGCGTCCTGACTGTCCATGGGGTCATAACCACAGGCTGACCCACAAGCCTGGCAAGTATGCGGTGGGACCGTACTCCTCGCACTATCTCCCAACCCACTCTGTGTTGCAGGATCGGCATGCTCTATGATGCTCTGGGTCAAGGCACTAATCGACCTCAGTGTATCGACCTCAACACTCTCCTTCACAATGGAAGGGATAGAAACATGCTCGTGGGCTGGTCTGCTGATTACTCGTCTCACTACCCGCTGTGGGTCAAGACGTGCCCCTGGTCTATCCTGTGCTGAGCCCCCACCTCTACTCTAGAAGTCCCGCATATCAAAATAGTTTGGCACTTTATTGAGGACAAACTCGGAGTAGAGTTTCCTCAAAAAGTATTGCGGGACCTCATTGTTATTGCATGGAGGATGGTCAAAAACCATCCACCACCTCTGCCTGAAATTGTCCCTTATCGCTTGGTTGTTGCACCAATGGATAGGGAACCTCTTACATGTAATGGGTGGAGGTTGATTTGTTTGTGGGTTTGTGAAAATTGAACACAAGTCTACTTTTGTAATTTGTAATTTTTTGACATCTTGGTATGATAATTTATCTGCATAGTAATCTCTAAACTCTCTCTTTTTATCGGTCCAACTAGTTATTTGCTTGCTAATTGAATTTACATTTGTTAACATAGACTCAAGAGATTCGGCAAGCGTGGACCTATGCAAGGTTGAAGTGGAAGGATCTTTCAACCTTGCAATTATATCTTCAATTTATTTTTTGTTGTTTTCAATTTGCCCTATTATATTATCTTGTGTTCCAGGGGCATGTCGAGGAATGAATGGAAGAGGTTGTTGTTCTGCAGGTATTTCCTCCTCAGGATTTTGTGGATTTTGAGGAGGAGGAGGAGGAGGTGCATTAACATTTCCTGACAATTAACGAAATATACATTAAAAATCAACAAAAACCTACCTATATAAAAAGAAATTCAAACAAAAAAATAAAGATAACTCACCTCTTTGGCGTGCTCGACGTCGCGGCGGCATTTTGGCGATGAATTGACAAGATTTTTGCGTTGATTGGCGTTTTGCAGAACGCGATCGCGTTTTTGAGGGTTTGGAGGCCGCGGGCAGAGGAGAAAACGGGAGTGAAATGAAATTGAGTTGCTTTTTTTTTTCATTTATAGATGCCCATAACGCGAGCGCGTTATAACGCGCTCGCGTTATGGCTCGGTAATGACAAGCTTGTGGCTTGTCATTACCAAGCCATAACGCGAGCGCGTTGCTCGCGTTATGCCTTAATTTTTTTTCAAATTATTTTGGCCACTTTTTGGCCCCGCATCTTTTTGCACTTACCCTTTAAGTGAAACTTAGGGAGAAGTAATAGAAAGATGATGGGTTCTAGCTACTAGGCCATGTTAGGTATGCATATACAAATAAATTTCTTAAAAAGCGAAGAAAAGGAGAAAACCCAATGGGAAAAACTCCTTTCTAAAAGAGAAATGATAAATGATAAAATTGTACAAGTGACGAAGAAGGAGGACTCATCGTGACCCCCTAAGGACTACTTCTAATACTAATGTACAATAGATGTTCCCCCCATAGGAGAGAAAAAGTGAGGTCTCTGTGACCCCCCAGAAAATGTGAAGGAATAAACTCCATGCGAAAAAATACTTCCTATCAAAATTGATATGAGAAGAGAAACCATGCAACCTCCCCTCAAAATACCTTCTGCAGTGTTGGTAGAAGCTTGACACTGGATGTTGAAGATGATCCACGAACGTTGAACCACATTCCCCCTTAAGAAGAAAAAGAACCATAGAAGTGTGCAAATGATCTTCCTATTCCGAATAGGGATGTGCCGGAAGAAGTATGAATGTCTTTGAATTCTACACATGATTCAAAGACATAGATGATGCCCATAATGTCTTCGAATGCTGCTCAAGGATCTCAAAGCCAATGCTATCATGTGACAAATGCCGATAAGATGAATCAGGTACCATAAAGATTCAAGAACATGAACCATGGATGTATGGTGACAACTGGACCAATGAGTTCATCTAATACTATTGCAGAGGATGTCAAAATAGATGATGATTAAGTCAAATATGTGGACTGATGAATATCTATAGAATTTGTCACAATAAATGTTGATGTAGGCAAAGCAAGAGCAATAATATCTAAACAAGACAATGGTGATGCAACTTCATCGAAGATGCCATCAAATAGAAGATAAATGCCCTCAATGGTGTCTTCCAAATCTACGATGCGGAACTCTATAAACAAAGATGAAATGTCTGGTAGATATGCATCCCAATGTGGCGGATCTAGAAAGACAATATCAATATCTTGACGCATAGAATCGTAAGGAAGCCATACATGAGTCAACATTGGATTCGGTTGTAGCATCAGGTGATGGTGGAGATGAGATCTCAATGCAAGTCAACTAACTAGATTGTTCATCCCCAAATGATGGTGTCTTACAAGTTGGTTGAGTGAGTCTAGATGATTTTTCTGCAAGTGTTTTATAATGATCTATAGCAATACACTAATCACGAAGAATTTGTTTCATTTCGTCAATTTGATGAGGAATACATTCTTCTGTTGTATACTTTTTATCCCACAATATCCACAATTGATTTTCCATTTATTACGAGATTTATTGAGAATACTCAAATGGAAGGGATTGTGTGTGAGAGATATAATCAAAATTGTAGCAATATTCAAAGCAGAAATGAAAGTTTGCCCCCACAAAAGGATTAATGCTATAAAACAAACCCCTAGAAAAAATAGACAACGAAAAAATTACAATAGGTGCAAGTTTGGAAGCCAAATCATCCGTTTATATAACACAGAGAGATTTTTTTTTAAATTGTAAAAAAAGGCTTACCAAAACCAAATTTTACTTGCACTAATGAATTCCTTGTAAAATTTTGATATCTTTCAAAAAAAGGTTTTTGAATTTTCGATAATCAGGGTGAAAGTTATGCCTCATCAAAAATTACGCGATATAATGGACTTCAGATGCCTAAAACACAATCAAAATAACACAATTTGTGAATTGTCTTGATGCCATTGTTTTGGTGACGAAACCAACTTCTCGTTGACTATAAGTTTTCCAAAAAACGCTTCTGTGGGCGAAAGTTATAACAAAATGAAAAAAGGCCTACTTTAAGCACACTATGTAGGCCTGGCGGTTACAATAAGTGCTTAGCAAAAAATGCTAGCGGTTAAATAAAAAATACTAATGTTAACTTTATATGCTAGTGGTTAGATGCTAACTTTATATGCTAATATAACATTAAATGTTAACAACAGATTCATTTCAAAGCCTTAAGACGGTAACTAGGACTATGAATGTCAACCAAACCTTGGATGCTTGCCATTGATGAAGACAGTCAACTTAGATTTGTGAGCCCTTTGGAATACAAACTGCGAGCATCAAAAAAGAGAATGATGGCGCCGAACTAGTGCAGAGTCCAAAAAAACAGGTCGAAACTTCGAAATAGGGTCGACTGGGCCAAAATACAGGCCTTGTGGGCCAGATTGAGGCCAAAAGCGCTGTATGCAGGTCGACAGAGGGCCTGTGAGGCTGAATGCAAAATTGTTCAGCCGGTTTGGGGGCAGACTGGATTGGGTTTGAAGTCGACTGGTTTGGCAAGCTTTTAGAGCGGCCTAAATCTCGTGCAAGACCAGGGACGACCGTTTGAAGGCACCATTGGATATTTTTGGACCTGCAATATAGAACAACGACCTGCAAAGTGGACTTCGACATTCTAAAAAGAGATCTTGATTTGCAAACAATGGCGTCGGGTGTCTTTAGCATGGCCTTGAAGTCTTCAACGGATGATGAATGGCGACAAAAAGGTGAGCCTAAATGTATACAAAGAATCCATGTTCGACAAATGCAAATGGAAACTTTGGCAGATTGAAATGACCCACAATGACCTTGAAGAAGGCGACTCTTGCTTGTAGAGGAGTTGTAAACAACGATCCGGACTGTGATGGCTTCGGCCTTGCTTTGGATGGAGACCATACAGGAACCGTCGGTGTGAATGGAAGGTAATGACCACAAAAACCCTCGACCAGTGAAGACCGCTTCAAATATCCACAAAAAACACCAAGAGATTGAAACCCTCGACCAATAGAAAAAACTCAAAATCGGGGCAAAAACTATGAAAATTTTACCCGAATCGAAGAAAATTCGCCTCAAGCACAGATCAAACGGCTACAAAATTGATTATGCAAAAAAATTACTTTTTCAACTGGTAAAAATCTGCACAATTATAAGTCAATATCATATATTCAAAAGTTAATTAAAATGTACATAGATGCCTTGTATAAATAGGCAAGAAAGAGGAGGTAGGAAGGTAGGAAATAACGACTGACTATCCCTCCATAGGTGCAACACTTGTCTAACTCAAGTGACACATGTTTGAGCAAGTGGCAAGTATGCATGCAACGGGTGTATCAAAAGGATGATGACACATGTCTCAACCACATGAGGTAAGATGAAATTCTAAAAGTCTCTAAGTGTAGACTTAAGCATAGTGTGAATAGGACCTAGTCAATCTAGATAGGAAAAATCTATTTTCACACTAGCATTGTACTCCTAAATTTTCCTAGTTGTTATAGTGGGATTGCCCTTGAAATGGATGGGCAAGAAAAAAATTAAAAACGAGCACGTCTACCGTGACTTGCACTCCTAAATCTTTCTAGTTGTTATAGTGGGACTATCCTTGAAATGGACAAGTAAGAAAGAAATATTAAAAGTGGGCATGTTCATCATGACTTGTACTCCTAAATCTTGCCAATCGTTCTAGTAGGACTATCATTAAAATGGACGGGCAATAAAAATTTTAAAAGCATGCATGTCTCTCATGACTTGTACTCCTAAATCTTGCCAGTCATTATAGTGAAACTATCTTTGAAATGGACGGGCAAGAAAAATATTAAAAAAGGCACGCTCATTGTGGCGTGTACTCCTAAATCTTACCAGTCGTTATAGTGGGACTGTCCTTGAAATAGACGGGCAAGGAAAAAAATTATTAAAAGCAAGCATGTCTAGTGTGACTTGTAGTCCTAAATCTTGCCAATCATTATAATGGGACTGTCCTTAAAATGGAGGGGCAAGGAAAAAAAAATATTAAAAGCCGACACATAACTTGTACTCCTAATCTTGCTAGTTGTTATTGTGGGAGTATCCTTGAAATGGAGGGGCGAGAAAAAATCAAAAGTGGGCATGCCAGCAGTGAGTTGTACTCCTAAATCTTGGAGTCATTAGAGTGGGACTGTACTTAAAATACATGGTAAAAAAAACTAGAAGCAGGCACATTCGGAGTGACTTGTACTCTTAAATCTCACCAGTCATTATAAGTCATTATAATGGGACTGTCCTTAAAATAGACAAGCAAGAAAAAAAATATATTAAAAGCGGGCACACCTGCTGTAACTTGTTATAGTGGGACTGTCCTTGAAATGGATGGGCAAGGGAAAAAAACATATCAAAAGCGGGCATGTCAGCCGTGACTCATACTCCTAATCTTGCCATCGTTATACTGCGACCGTCCTTAAAATGGACAGGCAATAAAACATATTAAAAGCGGGACCGTCCTTGTACTTCTAAATCTTGCCAGTAGTTATGGTGGGACTTAAAATAGGTTGAAATCAGGTATATTTAAAAATTCGAGATTATCCAATTCGAATTGAATTGGAAGTGTTGTGGATGTTACATCTGTAGAAAACATACAAGCGGGAAGAGACAAAGGAAATAGACAATTCAATCAGAGAATGACTTTCTGCGAAGTAGCACTAGAATGTATGATAGGAGTTTAACTTCTGTATAGTTGGGTACAATCCCTTTTTTTAACTATAAGGGAAGAATTCTAGTTGAATTGGAAGTGTCGTGGAAGTTACAACCAAAGAAAACAGTGGGAAGAACCTAAGGAAACAGACTATTCAATGAGAGAAGCCTTTCTACAAATTGGAATGTATGATTTGGGTTCAATCCTTTCTGCCATTCTTTTCAGTTGCAACTCTAAGATGGAAGAATTCAACCCTCCCACTACTAAAATTCTGTTCCAAAGCGATAATAGGTATCATGTGTTTCTGAGTTTCAGGGGAGAAGATGTGAGAAAGACTCTGGTTGACCATCTTTTTGAAGCTCTCTCCGCAGCTGGACTGCATGTCTTTTTAGACAGCCACAAATTGGAAAAGGGGGAAAATATTGGGTTAGGCTTAGAAGCAGCAATCAAGAGCAGTGCCATACACATTCCTATATTTTCCAAAGGCTATGCAGATTCAACATGGTGTCTCAAGGAGGCTGCCGCAATGTTGAACACCCCTGGCTTGATTATTCCTCTATTTTATGATGTGGATCCAACTCACGTTAGATATCCTGAAAAGGATACCAGTCCATATAGGATGTCATTTTTAAAACATTCAGATCGATACCCACAAGAAGAGATTGACGGGTGGAAGCATGCCCTTCAACAGATATGTTCTTGCTCTGGCTGGTCCATGAATATAACTGAAGGGTAAGTAATTAACCTCACTTTCTGCATGTTTTTCTTCTTGTTGTAGAGTATGTGAAGTCCAACGGTTACATTGACCTATGTCTTTTCACATTACTTTCTTTGTATCTTTCGCTCTTCTTTATGTTTGTAATAGGAGATTTCATTTCACTAGTGACTGATGAAGTGTATTGTACAAGTTGCTGTGAACATTAATAAAACAGTGTTTCCCCTGCTTTTTCAGTGGACGTAGCCATTAATGGTGAACCACGTAATTGCTGTTGTTTCCATGTGATTGTTTTGATATTTGTCTTTTCATTTTGCTGTTCTGTTATTTGAATTCAATCTTTTTGCTCCACTTAATATTCAACATTTCTTGCTTTTTTTAATATTTAATGGTTTGAGTAATATGTGATATCTATGTCAAAACTCAACTGAGCCATTTTCTGAATATAATTGTTGGGAAAATGTAATTAGAGGATGAATTTTGAGAGCTTTTAAATTTGATTGTATAAGTTTTTTTCATCAAAATTTTGGATTATACTCCTTAAAAACAAAATGAGTTGGATTGCAAAATAGACCTTTAAAAAGAGAGGTGAGAAGGAGGTGCCCAGAATGAGAGCCCCAAGGAGAGGCTTAAAAATAAAAAATTAAAATAAAATAAAAACTAAACTATTAAACCCCAAAGGAAGGTGAAAAACAAGACTGGTTTAAGTTTGTTTGGAATTAATCAGATTACTATGTTAAAAGACTAAAATTACATAATTATAAATATTGTAATATTAATAACCAAGAAAAATATTATAATATGAATTATGAAAAATAGAGTAGGTTTTAGAAATTAGAAGATGCTATGAAATTCCTTACATAAATATTAAGAAATAAATAATTTAAAAACCTCTACAATATCAAGGAATAGAATAGAAAGAAAAAATAAATGTAAAAAATATTAAGAATAGGAAGGGAAAGATTATGCTTATTAGAAATATTTAAATATTTAAATAACCTGTGAAAATTATAATTATTTTAATTAATGTGAATAGAATTGAAAGAAATTCTAAAAAATAAAGTTACTATTAGAAAATAATTTGTATAAAAATTAGAATATTACAATAAGAACCAAGTGTTAAATTTGACGGTCAACCTGCCTGTCAAGTAATTTTTATGATGGTTATTTGTTTGAAATTGCCTTTCATATATTAAGACATCTTATCATAAACAAAATTATATATAAACTAGTCCGAGGGGTTGAACTTAATTGGTTGAAACATTGGGTTCTTGTTGAGGAGACCCAAGTTCAAATCCCCATAGGGTCATCTAAGTGACTCTTGGTCTTCCATAGTTAGTGGAATTCTAAGTTGTGACTCTTGCACGGGTTTATTAGCAAAAAAAAATTATATATATATATCAAAATATTTCTATATAAATTTTGATGGTTTGTTTAAAATCTTTCCTTTCATGTGATACAGCCTTTCTAAAATTTTAATTACATTTTACGGCAAAAATGTCTAAATACAGAACTTATAAAAAAGTGTAAAAGAGGAAAGAAATTAAAAAGAAAAAGATCAATGTACTAAAAATAAAAGGAAAGACGACAAACACAAACCAGATCAGAAAATAGGTTTAAACATGAATACCATAATTTGTATTAACTTATTATATATATATATTATATATATATATATTTTTAAATTTTATTTTATATATATAAATTGAACAATGCCAAAAATACAAAGAATGAGCAGCCATTGGAGATGACTGAGAAGAGAAAACCCCAAACCCATATAACAAAAACAAGAAACATCCAGACATACAAAACTGCTACCAAAATAGGCAGACCAGTACCAGGTATAGCACATAGCACTGAGAGCAAAACAAAAAGCTCAACTAGACCACAAAGCTGGTTAAATTCGAATGAATGGACATCGTTTTGGACTGTGAGTATCACTCTTAATTTTCAACAGCTACGGCAGCTATGTAGGATTGTGAGCAGCATCTAAGATCTGGAACTGTGCCTCCGCAGATGGCATTTGAAACACGGGATTTTGTATCAGTATCAAAGAACTTACGTGAAGAAGCTCCCTCCGTATACAGCTTGTACCTGGCTCCCATATACAGCTAAAACAGGGCAGTATACAAATAGTTAACAATATTTCTGAGCAAATCCTGTCCACAATGAGATTCAGCAGGCCGCAGCTCGTGGAAAGAGCAAACAGCACTTGCACCAACCAAGCTCCCACAAAACCTCCATATCCATACCATAAACTCTGTTCAGAAATACAAAACTAAAGAGCAAACTTCACACCAAAACCAGTCCACCAGCCTTAAATCTGAATAAAAGGCCGATACCACAGAATTGCAAGAAACAGCAAAGGCCAGAGAGACAAACATGGCTGGAAGAGCAGGAAATCCACTGTAATCGACTGCTGAAAAACCACTTCTTCCGATGGCTATCTGCACTGACAAGGACCGAAGATCCGCTGTTAGAAGCATCCATCCACTAAACACAGGTTAAGGAAGCGGTCCCATGGAGGGGTGCTTCCTAAATTATCTCAGCAGTGTTGCTGAAATTTTTTAGGAGTATTTTAAACAACCAGTCCAATGAATTTTGTAGTTGTAGGTAGGCTTAAATTTTAAGCTCCAAAATTTATAAAAGCTAGTAGTCTCATAAGATTTTTAGTTTAATACTAAGGGCATGTCCTTATGCTGCTGATTAGCAAAATTTTGGCTAGCAGCCACTGTTCAAGTTTTTTAGGAGATATTTGTGGAGTTAGTGAGGTCATGAATATTTTATCTTAATTATCTTAATTTAGAAGAAAAATGAAAAAAGAGGAGGGAAGGAAGTATATGCAGCGACATGGCATATTTTTCATTATCCAGTGGTTGCTTATTTCCAGCCCCCCCTTTTCTTCAACAATTTATCTACAATTCATAATGAGTAGTTGCTCCACAAAAATAGGGAAAGATTCTATATTATCCTTTCCCATAATTGTAAATTTCCATGGGGCCACTCTAACTGCTTAACAGAAAAATAACTTAAGCATGCAAATAAAAAGATTAAAAATCATCAAATAAAAAAATTTCCCTGCAAAATAATTACTGAATTAAATGGAAGAAAGTACAAATTCCCCTTCAACAAATAAAAAGATTCAAATAAAAAATTTCCCTCCAAAATAAGAAAACCCCTAAGTTGGTGGAGGAAAGTTTCAGCTCCACCTCAAATGCACCCTCTCAAAATCAACCACAAAAAATAACTGCTCTTATTTTGGAGGAAAATATTCTAATTTACGCCAATTTTTTTGGGTTTCATGGGACCCCTTGCTCCACAAAAGTAGATCCTCTAACAGCGCCACAAGACCCCATCCTAAGAGAGCAATAACACAAGCCGCTATTGGGAAAACTTATTATAATAGTTAAATTGAATTAAAATTGAAACAATTTGTTCAAACAACTAAGGATTTGACAAAAAGTGTAAAATAATAAAATTAAATCTTTGAATAAAAATTGTAATTTAAGAAAAGATTACAAAAGCCCAAAAATAAATAAAAAGAAAATTGGAGAAAAGAAAGAGTGAGAAATTAAAAATGATTTTAAGAAAAAGCATTACTAGAGGATTAAGAATTACTAAAGGATTAAAATTAATCTTCTCTTGTATCGAGAGAAGGGCTGAAAGTTTCTTCCAATAGTTAGGGTTTTCATATTTATGTGGTGGTTTGAATGACATCTATTCTTAAATTCTAAAATTTTGAAAAAAAAAAATATAACCATTTATTTGCATTTAGTTTTTACAATTTATCATCTAGTGTTTTTCATTTCTATTTATAATTTCTTCATTTCTATTTATAATTTCTGGTCACAGAAAAAATCCGAAGCCTATTTGTTTAGAATAGTCTCCTAATTTTTTTTAGAATATCTGTTCAGAAGTTTTACTTGAGCCCCCTCCATGATTACAAGACTATAGTCTATTGTTAAAATTTTATTTCTACATACTTTTCTATATTTATTGTGAGTTATTTTGTGGCTGGACAATTGGTGACACACTGACATCTATGCATCCACTCAGTCCCACTGCTCCAGCTGTTTTTCAAATGTAATTGTTTAATTTTGAAATTTTATCTTAAATTGTTAAGACAACAAAAACTTCCACTGTTAATTTTTCAGAAAGCGGCCAGCATTTGAACCTAAGACCTCTCACTGAATGTTGGGCAATTCTACTATTGAGTTACCGACCCATATTATATTGAATTTTTAGAGATTAAGAAAGAGCCAAACCTAAGACCTGCATTGCTTTGATGACCCAAATAAATATTGAACGTAGATTATTTCTTTAACGTTAACTAGTTTTTCTTGGATGTTTTTTCATAATATCTGAAACAATGCTATATTTTCCAGCTTCTCTATGAATGTTTTATTTTCTATCTTTTCCTTAAATCTTTGCATAGAAGTAAAATGAGTAGTATTTTTGTAATTCCATTGATCTACTCTAGCTGTGAATATTAATCTGCATTTTTTTTAGTTGGTTGTAACTAAATTAGCCCTGTGCAGCTTTGAAGCTCGGCTTGTAAAGAGGGTGGTGAATGACGTGATTAAGACATTGGACAGAGTGCCATTAGAAGTTGCTAAGCACCCAGTGGGAATGGAAAGCATGCAGACGGCTCTCATTCAGAGATTAAATCTCAATTCTGTGGAAGGTGTGGTTAAAGTTGGAATATGGGGTATCGGTGGTATTGGGAAGACCACAGTTGCTAAGGCCGTGTACAATAAAGTTTATGGTGATTTCAACGCTGCTTCCTTTGTATTTAATATCCGCACCGCTGCTGTAGATGCCATAGGCCTTGCAAAATTGCAGAAAAAAATTCTTAAAGATGTAAGCAAATATGGTGAAGAAGTGGACAGTGTTGATGAAGGCAAATCTTTGTTGAGAGATCGTTTGGGAGGAAAACGAGTGCTTCTCATTTTAGATGATGTGGATGACGTCGTGCAGTTGAATGCTTTGGCTGGGGACTGGTTGGCCCCTGGCAGCAGAGTTATTATAACTTCTAGAGACAAACACATTCTCAATGTTGCTCGGGTCTCATCCGAATGCATCCACGAGATGAGTGGATTGGAGATAAATGAAGGTCTCCAGTTATTTAGTTGGCACACTTTTCTGAGAGCATCTCCAAGTCCCGGTTTTGAAGATCTGTCGACAAGAATAGTGGAAGCTTGTAAGGGCCATCCTCTTTCACTGGAAGTGATTGGATCCTTCTTGTATGATAAGCAGAATGACACAGGATGCTGGATAGAAGCCCTTCACAACATTACTCTCAACCCAGACATTCACAAAACACTCTACATCAGTTATGGCGCTCTTAGTGATGAGGAAAAAGAAATATTCCTGGACATTGCTTGCTTCTTTATTGGAGAACACAAAACATGTCCCATTGTTTTCTGGAAATCTCTGTACAAGATGGTAGATACTGCTATATCTAATCTTTCGATGAAGTTATTGATAAAAATTGATGACAAAGGTGTGTTTGATATGCATGACCATTTGCGAGATATGGGGCGAACCATTGCTGAAAAAGAAAAAGAGGGTACACGTCTATGGGAGGCTACTCATTTAAACAGCATTTCCAACAACATCAATTTCTCTCGCCTTCGACTCAGTGGAGGTAATCCACAAAGACTTGAAATGTTGTACCGACCTGGTCTTCGCTATCTTCACTTGCAGAAGCTGCACATTGAAAACACAATAGAAGACATGATGGGCATGCTTCCTCCAGGCTTGATATGGTTAAGGTTGGAATGCTGTTTCTTTGCAACTGGGATGAAGAGAACAAAAAAGAAGCCACATGGCGCCAGATTTGTTGGTAGTATTTGGCAATTGAAGATTATGCTACTGGAATATGGCTGTTGCTTTGACGGCCTTTCTACCTTCTCACTACTTTTACTTCCCAATATTATTGGTAACCTGTCACAGCTGCAGCACTTGGACTTATCTGGTTGTCACATGTTAAATAATCTCCCTGATACCATTGGCAACCTGTCACAGCTGCAGCGCTTGGACTTGTCTGTTTGTAAAAGCTTAAATAAGCTGCCTGATGCTATTGGCAGCCTGTCACAGCTGCAGCAATTGAATTTATCTGATTGTCAGAGGTTAAATAACCTGCCTGATGCCATTGGCAACCTGTCACAGCTACGCCTTTTGAACTTGAATTTTTGTTACATGTTAAATAAACTCCCTCATACAATTGGCAACCTGTCACAACTACAGCACTTGGGCTTGAGAAAGTGTGAAAGCTTAAATAATCTCCCTGATACCATTGGCAACCTGTCACAGTTGCAGTATTTGGACGTCGGAGGGTGTGCAAGCTTAAATAACCTGCCAGACAGCATCGGCAACCTGTCACAGCTGCAGCACTTGGATTTGTCTGGTTGTCGAAAGTTAAATATAATCCCTAATACTATTGGCAACCAATCACAACTACAACACTTGAATTTGAATTTTTGTTACAATTTAAATAACCTGCCACATGCCATTGGCAACCTGTCCCAGCTGCAGCACCTGGACTTGTTTGGTTGTCGAGAGTTAAATAATCTCCCTGATCACATTGGCAAATTGTCACACCTGTGGCACTTGGGTTTGAGAGAGTGTGTAAGTTTAAATAAACTCCCTGATACCATTGGCAACCTGTCGCAGCTGAAGCACTTAAACTTGGGAGGGTGTGTAAGCTTAAATAACCTCCCTGCTACTATTGGCAACCTGTCACAACTGCAGCACCTGGACTTGGGAAAGTGTACAAACTTAAATAACCTCCCCAATACTATTGGCGACTTGTCACAGCTGCAGCTCTTGGACTTGAACTTTTGTTATAACTTAAATAAGCTCCCTGATACCATTGGTAGCCTGTCACAGCTGCAGCACTTGGACTTGTCTGTTTGTCAAAAGTTAAATAGCCTCCCTAGTACCATGGGCAACTTGTCACAACTGCAGCACTTGGACTTGGGAAGGTGTATAAATTTAAATAACCTGCCTGATACCATTGGCAACCTATCACAGCTGCGGAACTTGGACTTGTCTGGTTGTAAGAAGTTAACCAACCTTCCCATAAATGTTGGCAACCTGTCTCACCTGCAGTCTTTGAGGTTGTATGAATGTGAAAACTTAAATAGCATCCCTGATACCATTGCCAATGGTCACGGCTGCATTCTTCGAGATTGAATATGTTTATAAACTTAAATAACCACTCTGATACCATTGGTAGCCTGTCACAGCTGCACTAATACTTGGATTTGGAAGGCTACATAAGCTTGCAAAGCCTTTTAGAAACCACTAGCAACTTGTCACAGATGGAGAAAAATTGGGAAACTTTTGGGTTGCCAGAGCGTTCATGTCACCATTGTAAACCACCCAAATATCTGGAATTGGGACTACCTCTTCAGCTGTAGCATTAAGGACTCTGATGGAGCGTCTAGTTTTGCCAGGGCAGAAATTGAGACAATCTTGGTCCTTTTATATGGTAGGTAAATGTTAAAATTTCAGTGCATAAAATTGAATGCTGAAAGTGTATTTAATGGAAAAAAATTTACATTTTGCTATGTTTCCACAGAAATGCAAAACGATGAATTCTCTGCAAAAATTACGATTTAGAATGTCTTGGATTCTTACACATGTTATTCTCTATAAAAATATGACTCTTACAAATGGTTTAGTACATCCTTGAGCACTAGTAGACTTCAAATGCTCTTTTACTTACAGTGGTTATAATTTGGTACCTCAACTTTAAATTTGTAATCTTGTCCAGTAGTACTTAATAGGTAGTTGCTGCATTTTTTTTTTTAAACAAAACAATCACTTTTCTCATTGTTCTTTTTCCAGTATTAAAAAGTTGCAACTTCCTATTTATGTTACCCTGTATCTTACATTTTTTTCGTTTCTGTTGTATATGAACGAACTGCTGTCATTTTGGTGTGCATATTTACGGAGTTTGTGAGCAATTCTATGATAGTAGTTCATTACAAAATGGGTAACCTTCAAATAGTAGTTCATTACAAAATGGGTAATCTTCAAATGATTTTAATCGCTAAGAATGTCCATCTCAGTGCCTCCCTCAGTGTAAAGGTGTCCTACAAGTGGTCAAAGCAAATTTATGTATGCCTGAGTATATCTGATTGGGAAGATCTTGGGAGAAATCTATGATTGTTCAAATATTGATTAATAGGGCATCTTTTTAAGGAGAGTATAATGAAAATTTTGTGAGTTTACATGTCTTCCATTTGACTTCAAATTTTGGGAAGAAAATTGAATGACATCAATTGATTTATGAGTTTATATCTCTTCCATTTGACTTCAATTTTGGGAAGAAAATTTATGATAAAGAAAAATTAATGGTTTAGTTTTGTCTTATGAATTTTATTTCAAAATACAGTTTTTGATTAGAAGTTCATTTGAAATCCTTATAAATTTGAAATTATGAGAATTAATATGAGTACCTTTTATCTTTTTGAATTCAAGACAATTGCAAATAATTATAAATGACTTTTGCATAGGATGCCTTTTCACTAGGGAGCTAAAGTTTTGGACGATGGGAGATTAAAGTCCACCTCATACCACCACTATTACAATGATTAATGGTAAGCTCTACTTTTACATTAACTTAATATGCATAAAATTAAGAAAATAACATATAGGGAAGAGTAAATGTCATCCGCTCTCAATGTTTTTGGTCCTGTTTTTAACAATGGATTATAATAATCACTGTTTCCTATTGATATATGCATCATATATTTCAAAATACAGTTTCTGGCAAGAGGTTTATTTGAAGCTCACATTTACTTGTCTTCTCAAGTCTACCAATAAAATTAAAATTATGAGAATTAATACATACACCTTTTTATCTTTTAAATTTGCGATAATTGTAAATGAATTTACAGAAGATATTTTTTCACTGAAGTGCTAAAATTATGGAGGATGGAGATTAAAATCTACTCATACCACCACTGTTACAATGATCAATGGTAAACCCTACTTTTACATAAACTTACATGAATAAAATTAAGAAAAGAGAATATTAGAAAGGGTAAATGTTACCAGCTCTCTATATTTTTAATTCCTGCCTTGGACAATAGATTATAGTAATCACTTTTTCCTATTAATATGTATTGAAATCCATTGCAAACAAAAAAATAATTTTAATTTTTCTAATGTTTAGTAATTTAAGATCATTTTATGGTCATTGTAACTTGAGTTCTCAATTTTTTTTTATTGGCTGGGAGATAATTTTCCTGGTTACATTTATGAAAAAAGTTTGGAAAAAATAGAAAGATCAGGCCAGCCTTTCAGCTACTGCAAGAAGACTACTCTGAGACAGCTGTCATGTATGTATACAACAACATATGCACGTGTTCATCTTCCAGACAAGCAGGTAACCTCCGGTAACAAAGAAATTTTCTTGGTTGCCATTCACGGTGCATGGTTAAGATTTATTTTTGCTTTAAGACTACACTCCAATTGTCTTTCGACAGCAGCCATAGTCTTTACACTATCACCACTATCATGCTACAAATCACCAAAGCACTGAGCAACCCTTCATTCAGCACCTGGCCATTTTCCAATCTACCCCAAGCTGCAAATCAGCCTTCTTCTTATAGGTTTTCAGTTGATGAAAAAGGAACAATAAAATCTGTGGTAGAATGTTTCCAAGAGACTAAAGCAGAGCACACATCTACAGAAGTTGGAAATCAGCAGAGTCCAAGCTATTTGCCAGTGGAGGTAGGCAATTCTAATTCAACTATATTTTTTAACTTAAGTGCTTTGTAGCAGTAAACTGTATTTCTGCCTATCATGCAGAGTATGGATTGATGTAATTTATAGGTCTGTAAAATAGTTGAGGCCACTGTTATTCAAAATGTTTAAATGAGAGGCAAATTACTGCCCTTCTGAAAGTTCATGTCAACGCCCTCGGGAATGAGAGATGAACATTTTTACAGGAATTTCCTTTCTGCATTCTTAATGCTAGTTTTTTTTCTTATTTATTCTTAAGAAATGGATTATTTTTGCCCGATAGGCACAACAAAGCCTTTGGGTATTCTAAATAAGTATTGTATTGATTCTACTGTGCTTTATTGCCTGTACTGTAAAGGCATCGAGCTCCATAATATATTGGTTTATCCTTCATGTTTCAACCAAATTAAGCACAATTTTGTCAGGATGAAGTAAGAAGGGGTTCAGTAGAGTACTCTGTAAGACTAATTTGTTGTTTCTTCACATGTAGACTGTATTTTATAATGGTTATCAGTAAGATCCATTTGCAAAAGAATTTGGACTTCAATTCGGCAACAAACTTGCTTCAATACAAGCCCGGATTCTACATACACCTTGGGTATTGATTCTGCTTGCACCTTTCTTTTTCTTCTCTATTCATTTTTAAAATAGTTTAATTTGTAAAATAACAGTGTTTAAAATCTGAGTTTTTTGGACAGGGGACAGGAGACGGCTAGTAAAATAATATTAAAAATATTTATATTTAAAATTTGCAATAACTTAAAGTAAGTGAAAAGAAGATATCCAATAATCCATGATGATTTCTAGAGTTGAACATAACTATTGGATGTAGTAAGAGCGACTACATGTCAATTGCTAGAAAATTTATGGCTACCCAGAGTTCTGTTGAAAACTCCAAACAACCTAGAGCCAGAAAACTGTGGATTACATCATCTGGACTCTGTTATAGTCTTACAGATTGGCACACCCTTGTAGAAACTATTCGGAATTCCTCTATCATGCTGTTTGCTAGTCATTCACCTGAATCAGATTGATCGGCAAAGCATGATGTTGAAGCACTGTTTTCTGTCATCAACGATCGTTTCAAGTATTTTACACATAAAGCTGGAAATTTTGGTAAAAGTATCCAAGTTGCTTCTCAGCCTGGAAAATCTCATTTTGGCGGCAATCCAAGTATGAGCAAAAAGGTCTTCTTACTTTTAATAATGTTTCAGATTTATAACCGTACACACTAAAACCAATATCAAATCTTGTTCCATGGACCTTGACCCACTTGCCATCTATCCATCTTGACTTTATAGTGCATCGTTGGCCTGCTGCAGATTTTAGTTACCAGGTATTCAACCATGCCATATATTATAGTCCTTTGTCGCTCCAAGCTTTGGTAGATTGCATGGGCTCCAAGCAGACATTTTTAACAGGAAAATAATAAGCAAAGGATAAAGCATTAGAAAATGAGGTCAAAAGCTTTGGTAGATTGCATGGACATCCAAGCAGACATTTTTCACAGGAAAATGATAAGCAAAGGATAAAGATTAGGAAATGAGATCAAAAGCTTTGGTAGATTTCATGGACATCCAAGCAGACATTTTCAACAAGAAAATGACAAGCAAAGGATAAAGAATTAGAAAAGGAGGACAAGAGATTTTTTTTTTCACAAAATTAAAATTGACAGTTGCAGGGGACATCTTGAAGTCCCCAGGATGTTGGGGATGGCAAGCCATCCCCATAAAGTCCCCAAAAAGGGGGGATGTCCCAGGAAATGTTCCCCACTTTGGGGAGACATCCCCCCAAAATAAAAAATGGGGATGGAGGGTGTAAATTAATTTCATATGGGACAGGGGTTGCTTAGAAATTAACACACCAAAAAAGCACTTCTATTTTTTCTAAATTTTTTTAAAAAATGACTTCCTTGAGTTTGAGTTAAATCTGATTTCTCTCTCTCAAACTTCTTTTACTCGTCTCTTTTCAAACTAAAAAACAATGCATCTGATATAGAGCTACACACTCCTATAAATAACTTTGATAAAAAGACAATTAAAACAAACCTAAAATAAGTTGCCTAGACCTAGTATTTCAACTAGGTAATTGAATCTAAAAATAAGACTAAAATCTAGGCAAATAAATCAACAGATTGTGCACACTAAAAATAGTTCCTAAAAACTCTACAAAATCCTACTCCAAAAACAACAACTAGCAGTTCTAAAAAATAACTAATTTATAAATAAAAAACTGAAGTTAGCTTTCTTTAAACTAATATGAGATGATGCAGACAAGGAGCGGGAGCCTATGGAAAGGCAGCCAATCCTAGCAGCTCTACACACAAAACTGATCTACAAATGCTGCATGGAAGTAATAGTAACTTAGAATTTATGATCAGAATTCAAATTACAATTTGCTTACAAGCACACAACATAGCCACAAGGCATTACAAATAACTCAGAAATTTTCCCAACGACTCTAACTAGTCGCCATCGTCCCACAAAGGCCAGCAAAAATAATTTTTCAGTGTCTTTGCTTCCACAACTCCCTTACCTACCTTAGCCTTCATACATGCACCCTTTTTTTATAGAGGACGTCAGCCGGGAAGTACACTCTACCATCCATAAGAGACTCAACCATGACCAAGAATAGGCAACAAAGGAAAATGCCAGTTAGAAGACTACAATGAATATAACTGCTTGTCAAAAATTTATAGCACATAAACGCACACAACCCCATTAGGAATCGCCCAACATGGAGGGGAGAAATGCCTATTAGGCAATAATAGGCTCTACCCTTGATCTTCTAGAAATAGTGAGTGAAGGGAAGTAAAACATCTATCGGAGACTATGAGTGAATAATTTCCCATGACTTCATCTAAGTTGCCAAACAAAAAAAGGGATGAGCGTTAGTCTTGTGGGCCCCAACAAAAGTCAAAGATGTCTAAAATGCCACATAGGTGGAAGAGCTTGATGCAGTCCTAGCTTAGGCTAAGCAAAATTTACAACATGGGTCCAAGAAGAAAGCAAAGGCGACATCCAAACAGCATGAAACCAAAAAACATGGACAAGCAACTTGAAAACACGTAAGAATTAGAACAAAAAAACCAAAATTGAACAACCACTATTTTTGGATGATGCAAGATCATAGGTAACTCGAATACTCCTACATTAGACATGCCAAGTAAGTGGAATGTTTCGTGAGTTTTGAGACTCACGAACATTTTACGAAGTCTAGAACTAAAACTCCATGCTTGACAATCTCAGATACACTCTTCCAGGTTGCTTCATCCGTTTTTCTTGTTCTTCCATTTGACCAAGTATTCCCCGTATTCCTTCACCCTTGTTTTCTTGACTACTTGGGAATCTATTACTGTTTCAACCTCATCTCATTCTTTTTCAAGCAATTGTTGTACCCATTCTTCCTTTTGGCAATCAAGATTTGCACCTTCTTCTTTACTAGTCTACCCTTCATAATAATGGTTCAAATCAATAGCATTGAAAATAGATGAAATGTCTACACCTTTAGGAAGCTTTATCTCATACACATTGGATGTGAACTTCCTTAAGACCTTACATGGCCCCAATTTCCTTTCATTTCAACTTATTGTAGGTCCCTCAGGGAAATATTTCTTTCTCCAAATGAGCTAACACCAAGTCTCCAACTTAAAATTCTTGTTCCCTCCTCTTGAGATCTACATGTTGCTTGTACTTCATTGTATTCTTCTCCAAACTCTTCTTAACTTCCTAGTGTGTTTCATGCATATAATCAACAAAATCTTCAGCTACAACACTTTTCCTACCTAAATTAGCAATATTTCTCAAGTCATCTATTCCCCATGGTTTGTACCATAGTTCCATGGAGTTTCAGGGACGGGGGACTGGGGGTCTAATTTTGGGTGCGGTGGGGGGCGAGGGGGGGGGGGGGGGGCGCTGAAATACATATAGTACTTGAAAAATTAGTTATAAAAAGATGTGTAATTGTAGAAGCCTAAGGAATAACTTAATAAGTAAAGTTTAGAGTTCAACCATATTGCGCTGAAATACAACCTTTGCCAGCACCCTCCATGCTTGTGTCAAAATGGGAGCTTTGGAATAGGGCACGGACAACCATCAAAACATAAAGGATAGAGGAATTTTGTCAGATGTTGTAGTTGCAACTGCCTTGTTAGACATGTATGCAAAATGTGGAAGCATAGACAAGGCACATGAACTGTTTGACAGAATGCCTCAAAGAAATGTAGTCTCATGGACTACAATGATTGCAGGATATGCACAAAATGGATTTGTTGAAAAGGCTTTAGAAATTCAAATTTTAAAGCAAATGCAATTGGCTGGTGTAAAGCCAAATTCCACAACCTTTACCAGCATCCTCCCTGCCTATGTCAAAATGGGAGCTTTGGAATAGGGTATGGACATCCATCAAAACATAAAGGATAGAGGAATTTTGTCAGATGTTGTAGTTGCAACTGCCCTGTTAGACATGTATGCAAAATGTGGAAGCATAGACAAGGCACGTGAACTGTTTGACAGAATGCCTTAAAGAAAAACGGGGGGACGGCGGGGGGGCGACAAGGGACAGTGGGGGCTGTTTCCCTAAAGTCTCCCCATCCCGGAAATGGGGAGACTTCGGGGATGGTTGTATTTTAGGGGGGACGCATCCTCGTGGAACTAGGGTTTGTACCCATACACGATTTGGAAAGAGTTTTTGATAGTGCTCGTATTAATTAAGTTATTATAAGCAAATTTTGTCTATATCAAGATCAAATCCCATTGAGTGGGCTTATTCCCAACCAAACATCTCAATAGGTTACCTAGACTTCTATTGACAACTTTTGTTTGTCCATCGGTTTGGGGGTGATAGGCTGAGCTGAAATTCAATTTGGTGTCTAATTTCTTCCACAAAGTCTGCCAAAAGTGACTCAAAAATTTAGTGTCTCTATTCGAGACTATAGTTTTTAGTAATCCAAGGAGTCTAACTATCTCCTTAAAGAATAATGTGGCAACATGTGTGGCATCACTTGACTTTTTATATGGAATAAAATGTGTCATTTTAGAAAATATGTCTATTACCACATAAATGGAATCATTACCTCTTTGAGTCCTTGGTAACCAAAAAACAAAGTCCATACATACATCCTCCCATGGCCTCTTTGGAATAGGCAAGGGCTGATATAACCCAGTATTTTGGCTCTTTCCCTTTGCATATTAACAAATTCTACAATTTTGCACCATATTCTTCACATCCTTACCCATCTTTGGCCAATAATAACTTTCACTTAGCGGCACCAATGTTTTGTCCACTCCAAAGTGTCTAGCTCCCACTATGTTTCTCCCTTATTGGATTTTTCATTATAGATCCTTGAGGTATACACAAACACTTTCCCTTGAACAACAATCCTTCTTGAACGAAGTAATCTAACCATGGTGTCTTGTTTTTTTCTATTGGGCTCTTGCATGTAGCCCATGCCTCCTTGAAATCTGAATCATTTTCATATGGCTCCTTCGTAGAATCAAAACCAGCAACCTCTATTCTCATTTAATTTAGCAACATGCATATTCTACTTAGTGAATTAGCTACCCAATTTGATCTACCATTTCTATGCTTCAAAACAAATGAATAAATTTGAAGAAATTTGACCCATTTCATGTGTCTTTGATTGAGTTTACCTTGGCTATTTATGTACTACAATGCCTTGTGATCCATAAATAACAAATTCCTTTAGTAGCAAATGGTGCCTCCACTTCTTAAGTGCTTGTATAATGGAATAAAATTCCTAATCATAGACTAAGTGCTTATTTTTAGTTTCATTCAACTTTTCACTAAAATAAGCAATGAGTTTGTCTTCTTAGCTCAAGACTCCTTCAATCATTGTCCCACTTGCATCATAGTCTACTTAAAATACTTTGTCAAAATTTGACAATGCTAAGATGGGTTGTTCTATTACCTTCTCTATTAAGAGCTAAAAACTCTTTTATGTTGCTACTATCCATTGAAACTCACTCCTACCACCTTTCATGGTTTTTGTAATAGGTGCACAAATGCCACTAAAATTCCAAATAAACTTCTTGTAGAAACTTGCTAAGACACAGAAACTTCTTGCCTCAAATGTACTTTTTGGAGATGGCCACTCTACAATGACTCTTACCTTTTCTAGATCCATTCTAAAACCCTCTTGGGAAATGACAAATCCCAAATACAATAGTTAATTGTTCAATAAACTACACTTCTTCAAATTGATCAACAACTTTTCTTCTTTTAATATTTACAAGACTAACCTTAAATGCTTCAAATGTTTCTCATTTATTTTACTGAAAATTAAAATGTCATATAGATAAACAATCACAAACTTACTAAGAAAGGGCTTCAATACCTCATCCATCAACCTCATGAAGGTGCTATGTGCATTGGCCAATCCAAATGGCATAACCAATCACTCATACAACCCATACTTTGTCTTGAATGCAGTCTTCCAGTCATCCTACTCTCTAACCTAGCTCTAACAATACCCACTCTTCAAGTCAATTTTTGTAAAATATTTGGCTCCATTTAAACAATTCATCAAGTCATCCATTCTGAGTAATGGAAATTGGTACTTCACTGTTATCTTGTTGATGGCTCATGAATCTGTGCATATATGCCATTCAACATCCTTCTTGGGTGCTAATACTATTGGTATTGCCCATGGACTCAAACTCTAAGTTGCCGGTTCTGGTACGGGAACAGGGTCGGGAGCGGGGTTCTGGTACGCCGGTACGGCGAATTTTTTTTTCCTGTGGGTACGGCTGGATACGGCTGTACTATATATATATTTATCTATATATATAATTTAATATTTATAATAATGTATAATATATAATATATATTATATTATATATAAAAATACATATATAAAATTTAATATTTATAATAATGTATGATATAATATAATATATTATTAATTTATTATATAATATATAATATATAATAATATAATATAATATAGAATATATTATTATTAATATAATATAGAATACATAATATATTATAGAATATATTATTATTAATATAATATAGAATACATAATATAATAATATTATATATTCTATATTATATTATATAATATATAGTATTTAATAATTTCTCTATTGGTGTCATCTTATGTATTGCCTTGTTTGGTAAGTTTTCTTGAAATTAAATCCATGTGATGACTAATACTCCTCATGGATGGTAACCCATCTAACAACTCCTTTGAAAGAATATCAACATATTCTTCTAATATTTTGTTCACTTCTAGTGGGACTTCATCCTCTTCTTTTGATATTCTAACTTCTATAGGTTTAGGAATAAAAGTACTAACACATTCTTTCCTCTTTTATATCTCTTAAAAAAAATCCTAAAACCAAACATGCCTTTGGACTGTTGTCCACTTCCTCTCCCCTATGCTTCAATGGGCCTAATGTAAATTCTTTCCCATCTTTTACAATGGTGTAGGTGTTCATCCATCCATCATGTACAACCCCCCTGTTGTATTGCCATGGTCTCCCCAACAAGACATCAAAAACATCCATGGGCATAATATCACACAATACTTCATCCTTATACGCATCAATCTGAAAATCTACGAACATTGTTCACTTACCAAGAGTTGATGCTTTTTCTACAACCATGAGACCTTGTAGGGCTTGGGATGTTTGATCCTCTTTACCTTGAGCTTCTTCACCATCTCCTCGGACACCAAGTTGTATGTGCTTCCACTATTAACTACAACTCTGTAGCATTTTCCTCTAGCCTTGCATATGGTATTGAATAGATTCTTCCTTTGTGCAAGGTCATGCTCTTCCTTCTTTGACTTTAATAACACTCTCTTCATCATGAGAGACTCCTCTTTCTTTGGTTCTTCTATATGTTGACGTGATGCTACACTCTCCTTATTGACTTGGGCAATTTGGTTTCTTGCCTCAATCATTCTTCCACGGTCTTGTTGTAATTGTGGACATTTGAAGGCTCTATGACTAACCTCCCCACATCTATAAAAGGTGAATCCTCTAACACTTCCTCTTCCTCTTGTATCTTGATTGAAATTCTCATTTCAAGAGGTGCTAGATTCCCTCTCACTTGTATGTTGTCCTTTATCATCACTAAATTGTCCTCTTCCTCTTAAGTTGCTCTGCTACTTTCTAGCCAATTTCTCTTCTACCCTTAAGGCATATTGATAAGCCTTCTCCACTAATCTTACTTGGTTCATGTTGAACTCATCTTGGACTGACATTTGAAGCTTGTTGATGTATCTTGCAATCTTTTCCTCATCAATTCTACTAAACCGACTTGAATATTGAGCCTATAGAACTCCTCCATGTAGGCCTTAACACTCATCTCCCCCTGTTTCAAATTCTATAATTGCTTTAATAAATTCAGCTGGTAATCTATTTCAATTTTACAACCATTGCCTTCAATTTTACAACAATTTGATCTCATGATTGAATTGTCTCCTTTCCTCTCCTCTGTCTATTCATTTGCACAAGATCCCACCACAGAGATGCATAACCCTTCAACTTAGTACCAAAAAATTTACCCTCTTCAAGTCTCCTATTGATTCAAAATCAAAATAATTTTCCATTTCTAAAATCCAATCTATGAACTCCTTGAAGCTTAGGCTCCCACTGTAACATGGAGTATCCATTCGTGGTCTATTTCCTATATTTGACATAGTTCTCAAGAATGGTTTATTCATGTAGCTTTCCATTCCTCCTTCCTAGCCTACTTTTTCTTCATCTTCACTTACATCTTCAACATGTATACCTCTTCTATGTGTTGCCTCTACTACCTCTAATTTAGCTACCATTGCTCTTAGCATTTCTACCATATCAACAATTTTTTGACCTCTTGGTCCTCTACGAGTCATGTCTTCCACTTTAGCTCTCTATAGTCACAGGATCCCCACACCTGCAACAAATTTCTCAGAGCTTTCTAAGACTGACTTCTTCAAACACTTCAACAACCCAGTGATCTAACTAGCTCTAATACCACTTGACATAGACACGGATCAGGAGCCCAATGAAAGGTAGTCAATCCTAATGGCTCTATGCACAAAACCAATCTATAAATGCAACATGGAAGTAATAGTAACTAAAAAACTATGATCAGAATTCAAATTACAATTTGCTTACAAGCACGCAACATAGCCACAAGGCATAAAAAATAACTTGGAAATTTTCGCAACAACTCTGCTTGGTGACCATAGTCCCACAAAGGCTAGTAGAAATAATTTCCCAACTTCTTTGCTTCTACAACCCCCTTACTTAGCTTGACCTTCATACATTCACCCTTTTTTATAGATGTCAACCAGGAAGTACATGCCACCAGCCATAAGGGACAACCACAATTAGGAATAGGCAAAGAAGGAAAATGCCAATAAGAAGAATGCAGTGAATGAAGCTGCCTGTGAAAAATTTATAGCACATGAACACAACCCCATTAGGAATCATCCAAAGTGGAGGGGAGAAACACTTGTCAACCAATAATAGGCTCTACCCATGATCTTCCAAAAATAGTGAGTGAAGGGAAGTAAAATTCCTGTCAAAGATTGCAAGTGAATAATTTCCCATGACTTCATCTAAGTCACCTAGCAAAAAAAAGGACGAGCACTAGTCTTGTGGGCCCCAACAAAAAACTAGAGATGTCTAAAATGCCACACAAGTGGAAGAGATCGATGTAGTTCCAACTTGGACTGAGCAAAATTTACAACAAACAAGCCTCATGGAGAAAGCAAAGGCCACATCCAAATAGGATGAAACCAAAAAAAATGGACAAGCGACTTGAAAACACACAAAATTTAGAACGAAAAAATAAAATTGAATAGCCACTATTTTTGGATGACATAGTATCATGGGTGACCTGAATGCTCTTGCATAAAGAGACTATGAGAAAAGTCATGCCTAAAATGGAATTGCCTATTAGTAGTTGTGCCTAGAATTCTAGTGAATTGTAAATATATCAAAATGTCTTTAGCAACAATTGTCTTTATTATCTTCATTAGCAATTATCTATCATCTTCAACAACAGCTATTCAACTTCAACAACAATAGTATTTGACTTCATCAACTTCTAACTTCATTAGCTTAACTTCGTCAGCATTCTATTGTTTGACATTAGAATTTCCTACATTCTCCTCCTTCATGTCGAATCCTTGTATCTGCAAATTTGTCTTCAAACTTGAATGTATTATCTTTCCTAGCCCTTCAGTTATTGTTTCTGCCAACTATTCCTTTGACCTACAAAATTGAATTTCAACTTTCTTCTCTTGTACCAACTCTCTTATAAAATGGTGCTTCAATTATATGTGTTATGTCCTTGTACAATATATTAGATTTTTACTCAACTGTCTTGCTCCACCATTGTCAAAAGATATCACTGAAGGATTTCTTTGTTCTTCTCTTAGATCTTCCAAAACTTTTCTTAACCAAACTACTTGTGTACATGTTGTTAATGCAACATATTCTACTTTTGTACATGATAATGCCATTGTATTTTGCTTCTATGAACTCTATGTAACCAATCCACTTCCTAGTGTAAAACAATGCCTCGATGTGCTCTTTCTATCATCCAATGATCTTGCCCAATTATCATCTAAATAACCAAACAACTTTGAACCTTCAATTGAATAATAATGGATACCATGATCCTTTGTTCCTTTCACATGCCCAAGTATCCTTTTTGATGCTTGTAAATGTCTTTCTAGAGGTTCACATATATACCTTGAAACCAATGATATGATAAACATAATATGTGGCCTTGGTAGCTGTCAAATACATTAAGCTCCCAATAATACTTTTGTATTTCCTTTCATCTACCTTTGATGACCTATCTTTTTTCATCATTTTTTCTCCACGTGTAATTGGTGCATTAACTCCTTTACAATCTAGCATATTAAACTTCTTCAACATACCTTGCACATACTTAGCAAGTGGCAAATAAAGATCTTACCATGAGATTGGTGTACCTCCATGTCAAGAAAATATTGCATCAATCCTAAATTAGTCATTTCAAACTCTTTCAACATTGCCTCTTTGAATTCTTTCTTCATCATGTTTGAGCTCCTTGTATAGATTAGATCATCAACATATAGACAAACATAAATGTTTCATTACCTTCCTTCTTGAAATATAGTGTGGGCTCATTCTTGTTTATCACATATCCATTTGCTAAGAATCGTGTATCAATTCTTGAATACCATGCTTGTGGTGCTTGTTTCAAACCACAGAGTGCTTTCTTCAACCTATAAACATATCCTTCTTTGTTGTCTTCTTCAAATCCTTGTGGCTGATCCACATATACTTCCTCTTCAATATAACCATTCAAAAATGCACTTTTCACATCTACTTGGTGTACTTTCCATCATTTTTGTGCCGCAAATGATAATATCAATCTTATAGTGTCATACCTTGCAACCAGTGCATAGGTTTCTTCTTAGTCTATACCATAACTTTGAGCACACCCTTTTGCACCTATTTAGCTTTGTATCTTTCAACAATTTCATCACTTTTGTACTTTACCTTGCAAACCCATTTAGTTCCTATCACTAATTTGCCTTTTGATATCTTTACAAACTCCCATGTTTTGTTTCTTTCAATAGCATCAATCTCTTCTTCCATTGTGTAGTCCATTCTTTTTTTTCAACCGCTTCTTCAAACTTAGTAGATTTCACCTCAATACTTGAGTAAAATGCACAATTAACCAATTTGTCATCTTCACTGCTTTCTCTATCTTGTCTTCTTGTTAACCTTCTTTCAAAATTCTAATCTATCATTAGATTTGGAGGATGAGTTTCCTTTACTTTCTTACTTTTTGTAACATTGCTTGAACTTGATGTAGGTTTTGAACTTTCATCTTTTTCTTCTTGATCCCAAATTATTCCTTTCTCTACCTTGTCTTCTTCTTAACCTTCTTTCAAAATTCTAATCTATCATTAGATTTGGAGGATGAGTTTGCATTACCTTCTTACTTTTGTAACAACATTGCTTGAACTTGATGTAGGTTTTGAACTTTCATTTTTTTCTTCTTGATCCCAAATTATTCCTATTCAAAGAATCGATGTTATTCATTATACAGAGGAGATGAAGGCTCCTTAAATAGAATTACAAGGACGATGTTTCTAAAAAGAAACAATCGTTAACACAAGACAAAGTTAGAAACTACTAGATGACCATTAATAACATAAATAGAAAGATATTATTCTAATACCCTCCCTTAATGGTCATCGTTCTAACTACCCAAAGAGATAACAGAGAAGGCTGCCTCCTCAAAACGCTTCTACAACAAAAGACAAGAGCCTGCCACTGACTCTGCCACCAACCCTCCCAGGAACTGTAGAACTTCTGGAAAAACAACATCAATCGTCCAACCTGATGTTGGAAAATTGTCCCTCCCCGTAACCGGAGATACACCAAGAATAGTTGCCACGATTTTAGGAAAAAATGACAAACCCTCCAAACTTTTGCAGATGAGCATGATGCTCCAGAATAGACTGCAAGAAGCCAATTGTGCAGATATTCGCCCCAGCAACGCCAGATGCGACCAAAACAGACTGCAGCAACCTGCGATTTTTGAGGGAAAAAAATTGCCAAACCTAGGATAAAAATCGATCAAAACTGGACACGATTTTTAAGGTGAAAAATTGATCAAAACCAGAGACGGATCAAAATACAAATCATCGTTTTTAAGGAAAAAATGGTAAAACCTGCACAGTAACAAGAGAGCCCTCTCGAACTGCAAAAACCCTGACTAGGGCATATAGGAGCAAACCCTTAATTTTTGAAGAAAAAATTATAAACCCTCCCGTGATTTTTTCAGGCAAAAAATCAAAAAACCATACAGAATTTTTAAGGAGAAAAATTATTAAAACCCAAACAGAACATTGATTGCCCAGAATTGAAAACGGTACAGAAAATCCCCCAACAAGCTCAGAAATCTTCCAAGAAGAGCTGCCGAAAAAATAACAGAGGGTTTTATCAAAACCCTAGTCGGCTACAAAACAAAGGTCACCAAAACTGATCTAGCATGTCACAAAACTAGAGGCGATACCAGGAAACCCTAGCCGCTACAAACAACCACAAACTGTAAGCAAATCCTGTCACAGAGATCACGGGCTTGCACTGAGACCAAACACAACACTAGAAGCACTAGAGAGGCGCGCTCAAACAAAAAGAAAAACATGTGCAGATGAACAAAGAAACCCGCGACCAGAGAGACCCTACAAATCGCGTCAGAACAAAGAGACAAATCGCGCATGGAGAAGGAGAAAGTCGCATCCAGAAAGGGCTTAAAATCGTGTCGAAACAAGAAGAAAATCTGCACCAAAAATAATGGATTTAGAAGCGCGCGATTCCACCAAGAAAATCAGAGGAAAAAAACATCCGATTTGTGACCCTCGATTTTCTCCAACAAACAAGACCCATGAAAACAGAACAAAAAAAAAAAAAAAAAAAAAAAAAAAAAAAATCGATCTTCACAAACTTTAAAAATTTCTCTCGAAATTTTAGAAAAACCGATTTTTTAATTCTCCTGCTCTAGTACCATGTTCAAAGAATCGATGTTATTCATTATACAGAGGAGAGAAGGCTCCTTAAATAGAATTACAAGGACGATGTTTCTAAAAAGAAACAATCGTTAACACAAGACGAAGTTAGAAACTACTGGATGACCATTAATAACATAAAAAGAAAGATATTATTCTAATAATTCCTTGACTCACTGTTTCTTTTTCTTTCTTCAAATGATCTTTATAGACTCCAACAAATATTGCATCTTTAGAAATAATGCTCTTCTTTCGTTGAGGGGAATAAAACTTGTAGACCTTGTTCTCTACACAATAACCTATAAATATGTATGCTTCACTCTATGCATCCAATTTCTACCTTTTCTCATCACCTATGTGAACAAATGCTAAGCAACCAAATACTTTCAAGTGCACCATTGTAGGCTTTCTTCCATACCAAGATTCATGCAACCTCCTATCACTTAGTACAATAGTTGGGCTCCTATTCATGATGTAAACAATAGTATTAATTGCTTCAGCCCAAAACATCTTGTCCATACTCTTTTCTTGCAATATGCTTCTTGCCGATTCTATTAGTGCTTCATTCTTTCTTTCTAACACACCATTTTGCTGCAGTGTATAATGTGTTGTTAAATATCTTTTGATTCCATTCCTTGCACAAAATTCATTAAATTTTTTTAAACAAAATTCAGCTCCTCTATCTATTCTTAAACACTATGTATCTTCCACTTTCCTTTTCTACCATAGCCTTAAACATATTGAAGGCTTCAAAAGCATCACTCTTATTCTTCAAAAAATAAACCATATGTATCTATTAAAATCATCAATGAATATAATCATGTACTGGTTCGTAACTACACTTGCCTTGGACATGGGACCACACAAATTTGAATGAATAAGCCCCAATGGTTGACTTTCTCTCCATGCACTTCTATGAAAACCTACCCCTATGGTATTTTCCAAGTGCACAACCCTTGCACACTTCCTTTCCTCTTTCTTGAATTTTCAGTAACCCATGTAACATATTTCTTTGATACAACATTATGCAGTCCCTAAAAATTAAGATCTCCATACCTTTGGTGCCATAACCAACTTGCATCCTCAATAGTAGCATAACAAACATTTGATTCATTTGCTTTGCTTCTTAATGGGAAAATTCAATTCTTTGTCATCTTTGTTGTGACAATTAGCTTTCCTCCTTATCTCTTATCATAGATAGTACAAACTTTATCATCAAATACAAATTTAAGCCCTTTTTCAATGAGCTTTACAACACTCATTAGATTATGCCTTAGTTGTGGTGAGTGGCATATATCAACAATTTATACTTTTCCTTGTCTAATGTCAATATCTATTTTTCCTTTTCCACAAACTTCTATTACTTCATTATCACCCAACCTTACTTCACTTTTGAAATTTTCATCAATCTTTGAAAATGCTTCACTACAATCTATCATATGATTAGAACAACCTAAATCTAGAAACCATGCCTCATTATTTGTGTTTTCAATTTTGTCGCATGAAAGAGAGAAGTGTAGTGGATCTTTATCTTTATCTTGCCTTTGACCTTCATTTGGATTCCTTGTGTACTCTTGTACGTAGTTTGCTTTTCTTCCTTCATTTGAATTCTTCAATTTGTAGTCTGTCTCTATATGATCAAACTTCTTGCAATAATAATAACATTGTATTGTCTGCCTTCCTACATTAAATTTGCCTCTGCCTCGAGTTACCACAGCCCGTACTCTGTCTTCTTACTCTAAAATTAAAACTATACCCTAGACATGAGTTCTCCCCCTTATTGCCTCAAGGGAGACTTGTTATTGCTCCTTGATTATTACTAATTTTTGCCTTTGACATCAATGCTTGGTCTAAACCACCCATACACTTTACCTTCTCTTTATGGGTAAGTAAAGATTCAATCAGCTTTTCAAATTTTAGAGTATCTAAATGTTTGCACTCTTCTAAAGTAATCGCGATATGCATCCACTTCGGTGTAACAGATCTCAAGATCTTCTTCACAATCACATCATCTTTCACTGTCTCACCATATGTTCTCATCTTATTCACTGTACATGTCACTCTAACACAATAATCTTCAACTTTTTCATTATCCTTCATTCTTAAATTCTCAAAATTCATTCTTAGAGTTTGAAGATTTGCAACCCTTACCTAATCTATACCTCGATATGAGCTTTCTAACGCTTTCCATGCTTCCTTGGCTATCTTACAACTCACAATTCCTAGATGATCTATTGCACTCTAAATATAGAAGAATGCTTGAGCATCATTTTTCTCCTCTTCTTTCCTTTTTGTCTTATCTTTTGCACTAATGCACTCCAATCTTGAGGTTCGGCATACTTGCTTGCTACAACGTCACATAATCCTTTCCATATCAATATCCTTCTTAACTGATCTTTCCAATAATCAGAATTCTCACCTTTGAACTATGGAACTGGCATTACATCATTGTTTGTTGCCATTATAGCTATCAAATAACATTGAGATTCTCTCAAAGTCTAAAGATCTTGAACTTTGATGAAGGAGCTTCATATCTAAACTTGTCCAATGCAATTCTCACTTACAATTGTGCTAATAAAACCCTACTATGATACCACTATAAACTAATTTCATATGGGACTGGTGCTGCTCAAAAATTATCACACCAAAAAGAAACTTTTATTTATTCTAAAAAATGACTTCCTTGAGTCTGGGTTACAGTCTGATTTCTTTCTCTCAAAAACTTCTTCTACATTTGTCTCTTTTCAAACTGAAAAATAATGCATCTAATAGGAAGCTACACAATCCTAAAAATTACTAATGAAAAAAACAACTTAAACAAACCTAAAATAAGTTGTCTACATGCAGTCTTTCAACTAGGCGATTGAATCTAAAGATAAGACTAAAATCTAGGTGAATAAATCAACAAATCATGCCCACTAAAAATAGCTCCTAAAAACTCAAAAAAATTCTACTCCAAAAATATGAACTAGTAGTTCTATAAAACAACTAATTTTTAAATAAAAAAACTAAATTTAGCTTCCTACAACTAATTTGAGACTATTGGAAAAGTCACACCCAAAACAAAATTGCCTATTATTAGTTGCACCCAAAATTCCAACAAATTGTAGAATGTATTGAAACGTCTTCAACAACAACTATCTTTAGCTTTGTCATCAACTATCTATCATCTTCAACAATAATTGTCTGTCATCTTCATTAGCAACCTAAGTTACTGATCCTGGTACTAGTTCGGGTTTGGGTGGGCAGGTTCGGTTCGCAAGTTTGGTCAAATTTTTTTTTGGCTGTGGGTTGGGTGTGGGTTCATTTTGGGTTCGTCCATACAAAAACATATAAAAATAAAAAATATATAAATATTTGCAGCAGTAATTAAGTATATATATCATTACTGCTATTTATTTTACTAATATATATATAGCAGTAATTATATATATCTCTAAAATAAGAAACGTATCTAATAGCCATTTATATATATTATAGATATAAAAATAACCATGTAAAAAAAGTCCCCTTACTAAAACCAAAGAAACTACATCAAGGGAGTCAATGGAAACTAAAGATGGAGACAAAAAATAGAGATCAAGTTGGTTGTAATGCGTTCCAAAATATAGAAGGACCAACATCTTTATCATCAATCACCAAAAGAGAATCAGTGATGTCCATAGGAGAATGACTTTGAGCTAAGAATGGTTCATTTATTGTTACCTGTCATAATTGTTACATCCTGCAAAATCTCAGTAAAACAAGTTTTTATTTATTTATTAGGCCCAACCTTTATTGGTTTTGTGGGGAAAATTGTTATATATTTATATCATAAAATCTTGTCTCTTTTTCCCCATTCAGTCCATAACAGACTTCCAGGTCAGCAGAACAGCAGACTTGCAGCAGAATATAGGTTTTTTGTCTGAGCTTTCCATATGGCTAATGAGGTTCAGGTAACATCAGTAGCATACATGGGTGATCATGAGGCAGAAACAAGAGCAGCAACAGAGCGCAAGTGGCATAATGGTCCTGAAGGTCTGCCTTGGCATGGATAAGAAACTATTAAAAAAATTATTAAAAGATGTCAAAAAATGGGCAGATTCTGCTCACGCCCATAAATCTGCAGCTGGTTCACTTTGGGTTCGCCCAAGTTTGTCTCGAACAAACCCACAGGGCATTTGAAGGACCCTGGCTGAATCCCCTAGAGGATTGGACCAAGACCGGGACCCAGTTCGAACCGAACCAGTACCCAGTAGTCCCCTGCAAAGAACTGGTAACATAGTTAGCAACTAAAATATCCTCAACAACAACTATTCAACTTCAATAGCATCAGTAATTTGACTTCATTAGCTTCTCCTAAGTTCGTCAACTTAACTTCATCAACATCTACTCTTTGACATCATAATTCCTAAAGAGGAGATGTTTTGTCCTTGTCCCCTATCCCCAGGATGTTTCCCATCCTCAAAACCCTATAAAAACCCTAGAGATGTGTCCCTGGGGAACACTATCAAATAATAGTAGTTTTTCTCCATGACACTTTTAGTTACCTATGCCTAAAACAATTCTTGTGCAACCGAAGAATCATAATAGTGGCAAGGAAAATGACGGTTTGCCTCAAGTTGAGATAGAATATAATGAATAGCGTAACAGCTATATGTGTGTATACTTCAAAGTCTAAAAGAGTTGCTTTGGTTTAATTATTTTTTGGCTTTTTGGTTTATAAAACTACTAATATATAGTTCAAACTGCATATAAAAAAAATTATGTATGAGTGTTAGTATCAAGTTCTTTTAAAGTACTTAGTATTTGGTATAAATATGTGAAAGTACTTACAATTTGGCATTATATTCCATGAAATAGAAAATGGTGAATGGAGGACCTGTAATCTTTTGGGCCTATGTGAACTTTTCATGCAGTGTGCAAGATAGTGTTGCTTGTGGATTTTGTCATGAGTTGTCACAAATGTGCAAATATCTGGATGGTATTCAACTCATGCCTATATTGCAAGGACATGTTTTTGGTGGTTAAAATAGTTTTAGCATACCTTCATGATTAATTGATGTGCTCTCTTTTTGCCTACAAAATGTCAACCCAGATCCTATTATTCAAATCCATTCATCAAGGCCAGACAAAGTAGAGAGAGGCTTGAAGACTGTAGGCAAAGAAGCAAATGCAAAACTTAGCAGAAAGGAAATGGAACTTCTTATAGTCATGTTGCTTGACAACAATGGTTCTTTATCTGGTGTGTATTTTCCTTTTCTATTAATGTGGCAATTTGTTTATTCGATTTCAAACAGGATTATGAAGAGCTCAGGGATTGGTTCACTAGTATTGGATTGTTTTCTAGGACTATTAGAAACTTCTTGAAGCTACCTTGTAACTCTAGGATGTCTGTGCAATATTAAATTATGTTAGCTCATGATAACTCATCACTGTCTCATGTGTTGCTTCAGGGAACTTGAAGCAAATATGTGAAACTGATCTTAGTTTAGTTTCAAAATGTTACTTGACAAATCATGTGTTCAAAATGACCAAGCAGTATCTTGTAAATGTTGCTCTTAAAAATTAATGTAAAGGTATGTACTGTAAGATGTTTTTTTGCATTCCCTGTATGTGAGCAGATATCTATATTGTAGGTCTCTTTCAAGAAATTGATGCTTAATAAATTTATTTCTGTACATCCATACTCTAGGTTGGTGGAAGAAACACTATCCTCGTTGTTGCAATTTATTGGGGGATACTTCTAGTCAGTGACATACCTACAGTCATCTTTGGAGCAGATGTTACTCATCTACATCCTGGAGAAGATGGATTGATTATAATCCATCAATAGCAGCTGTAGGTTTTCAATATCGATCTTTGTCTGCTGCTGTCCATGGCTCCCATAATGCATATGAAAATTTCTTATATCACTTTTTTGGGTTTGATGCAAGTACTAGGTTGTGGCTTCTCAAGATTGGCCTGCAGCCACCAATTATACAAGCCTAGTTTGTGCTCAGGCACATTGACAAGAGCTTATCCAAGATTTGTATAAAGCCTGGCTAGATGTTGTACAAGGCACAATAACTGGAGGCATGATATAGAATGGATCTTATGTTGTATTGGTTTTAGTCTATGGGTTCATTATGTCGTGAGTTATTGTTTTAGCAGTTCTCATCTAGGACCATGTTTGTGGTGCAATCCTATTTCATGTTTTCAAAATTTCTTTAAAATTGTGCAGATTTTCAATCATTATACATGCACTAAAACCTTTTTAGAGTCTAAGTTTCTCTTGTTACATATGGTCAAATGTAGGGTGTCAAGTCAGAATCGAAGACAAAAAAGTAGGTAGAAGAAAAAGATGGATTGTTTGTTGCAGAGAAGCTAAAAAAAATTACAAGCATTGAACAACAGATATAAAACCTAATGATAAAAAGTATGAAATGTCTCTAATCTTCACATTAATATGTATCAAAGGTGATTTTTAAGAGCAACACAATTTCAAAGCTCACTAAAGATACCTTTTCATAGTGTCTTAAACAACATTTTAATAAACAGTGTAAGGTTGCTATACCTTTGCAATACTCACTAAAAAAAATTAGATGGATTTTATGCTTAGTGGAAAGATGCTTATGGTGCAATTTTATGGTCAGAAATTAAATAGATAAATCGCTGGTACATTTAAGATAGAGAACAGTCAACACTATTTCCCTGTACACTCTGGCATTATGCCACTAACTGTCTTATTGGTCAGTCTGCTACAAGAATGGGTCATCGTGACTTGTACCATTCTTAATACAGGTTTTTGTCTACTATTGTCTCTTACCAATCCAACATTTTCAATTCCTGATAATAGATATAGATGTTGATATCTCTCTAATCAGCTAATACTAGTAGGGCTGAGGGTTTTGGGCTTATAAATATTAAATACACATGTATCTAACTTTATTACTTGGGTATGTATGCTTGAATTAACTTGGGATATTTGTTTCAATCTGGTGCATTGAGAATAAGGAGAACAAAGAGAATTTGCAGAATCATATGTCTAAGGTTTGTTTTGAAGAAATTTTAGAGATTTGGTCTTAATCTTAGCAGGCCTTTAAAAAGCCTAAGTAACTCAAATTGTTATTTTTCAGAGGAAAAATGGTGTTTGTGAAATAGGGCTTCTTTGGAATTAGAATTTTCAGTATCAAGAATGAATGAGAGTCAAGTCAAAAGCGCCAAACAGGGAAGGGGTAGATCTAAGTTAAAGAAGAAAGGCTCTGATCCTGCTCTTTCAGATAATCAAACAAAAATGGATCCAAGGGCCAAAAATTCTTATATCTCACAGCCTTCATGGTTGGACCTGTCATGGAGTAATAAACTTTTTATATTCAGGCAGAACAATTACAACATCCTCCTTTATAGTATAACAATCATCAAGAAAATCTATGACAATCCCCTCCATGTCTTGATATTCCAAGACAGATTGTGAAGCAACTTCAAATTCATGCCCTACCATTGTAGTCCTTTTTTCTAAGATTCCTTAACACAGCTTGGATGTGATTCTCAATACCTTTTTGTTTCTCCCACAACTTTTAAAGCTGACCATTGATGAATCAATTTCTCTGCAAATCTATTTGCCGAATTTGATATATATCTCACAATTGCTCATCCCTTGATGCTTGTATAGTTTATCCATCTTTCTTTGCATCATCAGTCACAAACCATGTTTATTTTCAAGTCTTTGATGTGCTCTCTTGCAATCTGGCCAATTCTTGTGTTCTCTGTTGGTGCTAGCCCATCACGTCTGTTTGTTTATAGGCTTCTTGGATCTGCACAAGGGAATTATTGATCTGCAAGAACAACAGATCCAACTCTTCTTTAAATCATTTTGTTTTTCTTGTATCTTATCTACCACATCAATCTTGGCATATGCCATTTGTGAGTTCAGTCACCAAACAACTTTGGAGTTTGGTGGCTTTATTTAAATTACTTTGTGTTTCTACTTTAACAATCAGGTTGGGACACTTCATTATAACTACAGATATCCTGGTGACCACATCTTCGCAGTTAAGAACCTTCTCTGGAGTGTCTAAAAGGTCATGCTAGATAGCTTAGTTTCAAGATGCTCAACCTTCAAATACTCCACCTTAGATGGATTGGATGAAAATTTTAGTAGGAGCTGAGCAAATCCTGCAAAAGTGGGCTTAAGTTGATCTCCTGTTGCTGCCCCCTCCCTTTACTCAAGGCTTAATCAAGGCTAGGAGGAGGTTTATCATGGTCCATCCAACCCCCCCTCCTTTTTCTCTTTAGGTGTCTCTAAAATTACTAGGAAGAGGTTTATCACAATCCATCCAATCCCTCCTCCCAATCTTGCTGTTGCTTTTCCACCTAGCTGCATTCTACTTGGCCCTATTGGATTCGTGGTTCACTCTTTGCTGGACCCTTGGGCCGTCCCTTTTTTCTTTATTTCCTCTTGTTTCTCACTGAATCCTCCTGTTGATTCTGGTGGATTTATAGGCTTGCTTGGTAATCTACTTCACCAATTTTGAAATTCTCCATCTGAGGTGCATCTGTTGTTGATGAACCAACCATTCTTGAGCCTGGTCCTTGTATAATGTTCCCAAGGATGAGTTGTGATAGTTGGGTTGTCACTTCATTCCTCCATGTCAACCAGTAGCTCTGGCTTGTCTGTTCATATTCTCTTTAGGTCCTTGCATCTTCGTGTTCTCTCATTGCACTATTTGTAACATCTAACATCTAACGAATTGGGATGGAGGTGGTTCCTAGATTAACAATGTAACATCTGTATTTTAGGTAATTGGGATGAAATGGATGGAAATAGTGGATTGGATGGAGTTGGTTGAATCATCTCTTTGAGCAATATTACAATTTGATCTTGCTGATTATCAATTGAGTGTACATGTTTGTCTATCAAATCATTGTGCTCCCATGGGTGTTTGGACAAAATATGAAATGATTCTACAGATGGAATGGTGGGACAAATGGGTGAGCTGCATTTGGCTGTAGATACCTAAAGTGCAATGGCAACCAAATCTTCTAAAATATCATCTTCTTATACTTGGATGCAATATTTCCATTTGGGAAAATATACTACTATTCTTAGAATTGCTCCTCTGTTGGATTATCAATTGAGTGTACATGTTTGTCTATCAAATCATTGTGCTCCCATGGGTGTTTGGACAAAATATGAAATGATTCTACAGATGGAATGGTGGGACAAATGGGTGAGCTGCATTTGGCTATAGATACCTAAAGTGCAATGGCAACCAAATCTTCTAAAATATCACCTTCTTATACTTGGATGCAATATTTCCATTTGGGAAAATATACTACTATTCTTAGAATTGCTCCTCTGTTGGATTATTTGAGAATCACTATTTCTAATTTGTACTTGATGCACTTGTTCTTTAGACATCCCTAGGTATCTACATAGATAACTTTCTGCCTTCAATTGTTATTGTGTTTGAGCAGGTCCCTGTTTCCTCCTCATCCTTTCTCTTTCCTTCATTTTATGTTGTTTGCATCTCATCTTCTGCATTCTTCTTTATGCTTCTTCTGCATTGTCTTTTTCTTCTTCATGCTTTTTCTTCTTCTAGTCAGCTATACTAATGGGGTTGAGGGTTTTGTGCTTATAAATACATATTGATCTAACTTTATTACTTGGGTATATACGGTTGAACCTAAGGATATTTGTTTCGATTATGTGCATTGAGTATAAGGAGAGTGAAAAGAATTTGCAACATCATATGTCATCTTAGGTTCATTGTAGTGAAGAAATTGTAGAGATTTGTCTTATTCTTAGTAGGCCTTTGAAAAGAGTCATTCCAATTGTCATTTTTCAGAGGAAAATTGTGTTTATGAAATAGGGCTCTTCGGAATTAGAATAGTCAGTATCAAGAATGGATGAGATTCTGTAATGACCAACCCCGAATTGAAACCAATTTTTTCCCAATGCCTACAAATGATTACTGACTTCTGTCATGTAGGCATTCCGTCAAACACTTCGTTTCTTGGTGATTTTGATAATGTTTTCAATGGGTTTGGGATTCCAAGTGTTTATCATGCATAAAGAAATATACTCCAACCAGATTTACACAATAATATCATAGGGAATTGGAAAGGCATCTTGTCAAACATTTAGCATGAATAAAAAAATTAATTAGGAAGACAAATCTTACCTCAACAATAAGTTTCCAGCAGTGTATTTATATTTCCTTTTATCAATGAGATCGCTGTTACAAATTGGAAGAAGTGATGAAGCATCCAAATACAAGCTACATGTAGAAATGGCTGCAAGAGGCTGCTGTCACTAAATATCAGACTGCTGTAGCTAACTGGATTTTTTTCTGAAACTGTAAATACACATGGAACTGCCAAATTTCACCTCCAAACTGCTCCAATCTTCAGTTTGCATCAAATGCCCAAGAAAAATGATGAAACAATATATGTGGTGGTTGTTCAAAGATCCCTGTATACTGTAGCAGCAAGAGATTTCTCCAAACTGAGCAAGACAACTTCCCAAAGAATACTAAATAGCATCTGATAGAGGCTGCACCTCTCTTCCAGCATTAACTTAGGAGGAGCGCTCCACTCCCAAGCTCCACACATCACCCTAAATCCCACGTATTCCATCAAACTCCACAAGAAAAGATTATTCCCTCACAAGAGGGTAGGGCTTAAATTTGACAGTTGTATAGCTGTATTTACAGCTTATAGCTGTAAAATACAACTAAAATTTTGAAAAGACTGTATCATATGAAAGGAGAGATTTTGGACAAACTGTAAAAATTTATATAGGATTATGATGATATATATGTTTGATTTTTATATAATTTACTAATACTAAAGTATGTCATAGTATTTTAAAGGCACTACTGAAAAGATAACTGTCATAAAAAAATTGCTTGATAGTCAACCTTGACTGTCAAGTTTAAGCATTACAAGAGGGCTTTTTTAGAAGGAACACAAAGACTAGATCAGTCCCTCATAAGAGGGTTTTTGTCCAAAGAACACAAAGAAACAAGAAATATCCAAATGCATAACCCCAACAATGAGCTCTCAACCACCTTATATGGGCACTTTTAGGTTACATGGGAATATATTTCTTTTTTAAAATAATTAACTTTTTACTTACTTCAATAATTCTCTCTTTTCTCATGTCTAGGCACTCACTTTAATATGTCTAATCAATTAATAAATCATTTTACCTTTCTAATGAACTATTACACTTAAGTCACTTTTAAAATATTTCCAACCTTGAAGAGTTAAGTGAAATTATCAATTAAATAGTTCAATTAACCATCCAACTTACAAAAAATCTCAAACTGAAGCAAATTGCAAAATAAACCATACCAACATGATCCTGAAGGTTTGAGATGAAGAATGACACCAACTGGGTGACTTACTATAAGTAGACAACTTCTCCAAGAAGTTTGGAGAGCAAATTAGGAAGTTGAAAATGCTTCAGAAAGCATCATTGTGATTCTGAACAACAACTGAGCTCAATGCCATTGAAAGAAAACAAAAAGAACTAAATCTGTGCTCTCCAAGAATCAAGGAGTCCCCTAACCAAACCAAATAGCCTATGGGAACTCAGGAAATAGGGTATTGGTCTCACAACTGACTAGGCTTGAGAAGGGAACATTACAATCCTCCCTCTCTAGAATTGCTTACCCTCAAGCAATTTACAAACCATAACCAACAGAACCATCCAGAATAATGTGACTCTAGGATCCCAAATACAATCTGCCATGTTGTGTCACAATTGCAATTGTAACCTCCTTCTCACTTCTTGCAAAAAGGGAAACAATCATTTGTAAGAATTCAACAAACTCTTCATCATAACACCCCTTGGATTTAACATGCCTCCTCTGAACCACTCTAATATAATCGTGAAGACTTGTGAAAACTCTCATTGTTCCAACTCCAAGAGTCTCTAAATGATGAACCAAAGCATGCGGAAGTTCGCTGTCCTGAATGAACTCCAAAGGTAAACTATCATAGTTTACATCACAAACCTTCATAAGTTAAATTCTCAGGGTTTGGAAGGTCTGAAAAAATACATACTCATTGTTGTTTATAACTGAAATCAATGATGAACAATATGATTTTAACACCCTACACAAGAAACAACAACTGCACCAAAGAAATCTCCAAGTATGAGCATGAGAAGTGAGCATTGTATTGCTTAGAATCACTTCAGAAAAGGTTGGAGAAAACTTTCAAACAACCTCCAACTATGAATAATCACTTTCCTTGAGACCAATGTTCTGCCAACTCTCATGAATGTGAGCAATTCAGAAAGTGAGGTGGCTGATCTGCAACCAAACAACATAGTTGTAGTTGTTAACTTGATCAATTCCAAGCCAAGGAACATCTCTTTGGTCACCATATCCTTCCAACATGCTTAGTTGGTGACCTCTATCAAGAATTTGATAGAATGAGACAACTCCACCATGCTTGTGTTGTGTAACTCTGCTACTTAAATGTGCTTCATAAGAAGATCTTCTAGTGCAACCCATGACATATTTCCCAAGGAAAATGCCTCTCATGCAACACATCCAAGTGCCATCTACAAACTGTACTTCCAAAAAATTAGGATCGGCATTAAACATTATGTTCATTTTGATCTCACCTTCTTCTTCACGATGAATGGTGACAACTCAATCTTCTCCTTGCAAGGCAACCATTAAAGTTTCAACAATTAAGGGACAAGGAGCAATTGATGCCTCCAAACCCCAATCCAAAGAAGGATTAGTATAAAACAATACATCACCCAATCCAAAGGATGGAATGCCAATCATGTAGGTATCGTGTTTAGGTCCTTCTTTCTCCAAGGCTTCATGAATAACAAGCTTGGAACCTCCTTTCCTTGTTGTTGTACTAAAATTTCCAGCAACTACATGATCTCCATGTTCCAACACATTCCCTGTGGAATCTACATCTTCATCCTCATTAATGCCTCCTACATCAGGAGGTCTCCCTAGAGGATATCCAACCACAAGACTTGGCGCATCCTCAAAATGTGAACTCAAATCAGCACCAAGATGAAAAACACACTCTAACTCAATTTTTGAAACCGCCCTCAGATCTCATATCTTGATGTTGTTGCAGATTGCATTGCTACACCCAAGAGTTGTTTTATTGTCCAACATGAAAAGAGGATTGTCATAAGTTGACTTCGTATCTATTTCAAAGAAAGGGTTATCAAAAATGTGAGTTATTAATTTCCTTTTGCTCAAACCCATCTAAATCTGCACATGCAACTTCTAACTTCCTCAGCATGATCTCCAAATCATACCCCTCTTGAAGATTATCAAGCTTTACTAGCTTGATTTCTTTTGTCAATGCTTCTTTTTCTTTCTCCCTTAGGAATGCAATAGTAGCAAGTTGATCTTTTGTTTCTAATAATGCCACATGAGTGCTATCCAATGAGTTCTTAGTTGATGTAATCTCAAAGGTGATCTTGTCAACCTTAACCTTCATTTTTATAGAAGTAGCCAAGGCCCCAAATACCAACTTGATGGCATGATCCCTATCAAAAAGCAAGTGTAGAAAATCTAATTTCATTTTTTCCACAACCCCTTGATTACATGTCAATCTGCAAGTGAAGATCCTCCTTCCATGCCTTTTTGTCTCCTCTCAACTTGGAATCTTCCAAATGTGATCTATTAATTTATGTGTGCTATCAAAGTGTGTTAAAGCTTGCACAACCTTATCTTCGGTGACTAACAACTAATTCTTAAAAAACATGTAACTCACTAGTTCCTTGATCGAAATCAACTGCACACAACAAATTTTTTGATTTGTCTTCAATGACATGACTCTTGAAATCAACTACCTCTAAGAAATCCTCTTTGCATATTAACTCCCCTACATACAAATCATCATTCTCTTCATCATCAATTGCTGCAACTTTATTTTCCATTCCTGCAATAATCTCAGGTTCACTTGATAAATCTACTTCCAACAATCTATTAATTCTTTTCATTTTTGTCTCCATCAAGATAGCATCCTCATTAACATCAATCTCCTCATCAAATTTGGGACCTTCATAGTCCATTATTTCAACTTCCAAATTTTCTTTATTAATGACATAATCATGTATTAGCGAACTGCTGCTAGGAAACATACATAAATCAACATACCTTTCAATGGTGTTATCAATGTCACCATAGGTCTCATAAACTTCATTGGATTGATCTAAAATTGCAACTGAGGTTGCATGCACTTCCATGAAGTCATCTTGAAGCTCTATTATACATTCCTCCTGAGATGAGACATTTTCTTCAAGCTCTATTGTCTCAGTTTCTTCTCTGTTCTCATCATCACTTAGTTGCGATAAACAAGTGATAGGAGTTACTAATTCACTTTCTTTGTTGTTCCCACATATGTGACTAGGTGTCCAAGCTTCCTGACATGTGAAACAATGTTGCTCTCTTCTCAATTGATTCTTGCTCATTTTAGGTGATCTTGTAACCTCGAAACCACAAGAGATCAATTCCCCTTCATGTCTACTTGTAGTTACATCATGTGCTCCTCCTTCTATATTATCAACTAATGTGTATGGCTTCAATTTATGCTCACACTGTTTGGAAACAATGACAACCAACTCATATGCAATTGAAGAAGAAACATGTTCTTGCCTCAAAACAACCAATAACATAGATAAGAGTAGCTGGGGGATAGCATTGCTCTCACTCAAAATTAGAGACATAATGGTTTTCGTACAAGCAAGAATAATTTGTTCATGGTTCACACTAATAGTAGCCATGAAATGATGAAACATTTCAAGAATAATATCTTCATAACGTAGATCAATCAAAAGGACACATGATCTAGTTTTGGCCATAAGTTTTAAAATTTTAACCCTCTTACCCAAAGAAGGTCTTATGATATCATCTAACCCACGAAAGTTTTCAATAATCAGATGTAATATCTCTCCCTCATTATATCATTATTGTAGGGTGCTTTAGGAGCTGAATTCTTATAATTTCACTAATGCAAGTGGCAATTGCAAGTCTCGCCTCATTATTTGGGTGTCTCAATAGCTTTGGCCTAACTAAAGAAAACACTGAAGGATTCATAGCTAGTTTCATTATGTGAGAAGGTGACTGATCAACCATGTCTAAACAATTCTCTACTTCCTCCAAGGTGCTGAGAAGAACTTCTTTTGACTAAGACAGATGTTCAAGTTTCTTACCTGCATTGTAAAGCTTCCCACACAATTTTTTTTCTTTCTTTGTAATTTTTGATTATGCCTTACCTTAATGTCCATAAATTTTGCAAATGATATCTCAACGTGAAATTCTACTCCCAATGCTTGGTATACTAGAAAAACTTCCCAAAAAAACTTCTTCTTCACTGAGTGGCTCCATGGTGTTCTCACTGAATATTGACATGCAACTGATGCAACTTTGTTATGCAGTCATAAAATTAAAGATCTGCAACAAATATTAATTTCCCAACAGGCTAGCAAGATACTCTGTGCTCTAATACCATTGTAATGACCAACCTCAAATTGAAACCAATTTTTTTCCCAACGCCCACAAATGATTATTGACTATTGTCATGCAAGCATTCAATCAAACACTTCGTTTCTTGGTGATTTTGATAATGTTTTCAATGGGTTTGGGATTCCAAGTGTTTATCATGCATAAAAAATATACTTCAACCAGATTTACATAATAATATCATAGGGAATTAGAAAGATATTTTGTCAAACATTTAGCATGCATAAAGAAATTAATTAGGAAGACAAATCTGACCTCAACAATAAGTTTCCAACAATGTATTTATATTTCCTTTTATCAATGAGATTGTTGTTACAAATTGGAAGAAGTGATGAAGCATCCAAATACAAAGCTAGATGTAGAAATGGCTCCAAGAGGCTGTTGTCACTAAATATCAGACTGTTGTAGCTAACTGGAATTTTTTTTTAAACTGTAAATACACATGGAACTGCCAAATTTCACCTCCAAACTGCTCCAATCTTCAATTTGCATCAAATGCCCAAGAAAAATGATGAAAGAATATATGTGGTGGTTGTTCAAAGATTCATGTATATTGTAGCAACAAGAGATTTCTCTAAGCTGAGAAAGACAACTTCCCAAAGAATACTAAATAGCATATGATAAAGGCTGCACCTCTCTTCCAGCATTAACATAGGAGGAGCGCTCAACTCCCAAGCTCCACACATCACCCTAAATCCCACATATTCCATCAAAGATGCCTTTTGCCATGTTTCTAAATCCCACACACTCTTTTAAAGCCTTCAAAGAACTCTAAGGATGGCACTTAGAGGATATTGGGTCCCACGACCTCACCAATATAAATTTAAACTTGAATATTCAAAACTCCCATACTCCTTTATCTAAATCTACAAACTTCAATGAATATTTGTCTCCAAAACATGGAGCAACTAACTTATGTAAGGAATTCAACGAATATTTGTCTGGAAAACAAAGTGCTGAAATCAAGGTATAAACCCTATGCATATACTGCAATCTGAATCAGCTTCAAATAAATCCTCAATGAAATCATTTACACCAAACTCTAAATTTGTATTTGTAGTACAAATCCCACAAATTTATTCAATATATTTTCCTATAAATGCAAACATTCAAACTCCATAAGAATACATCATTCGACACAAGAACTCCTACAAATCGAAACCAATAAGTGCAACTGCAAAATTTGAGTGACTCCACCAAGATTGGCTAAACTGGGTTTTCGTCCAATCCACCAAGAATCTACAAGAAGGTTTTCATCCTCAAGAGATGGAGAAGAACACAGGTTCTCTCACATAGAAGAAACAAGAAATATCCAAATGCATAACCCCAACAATGAGCTCTCAACCACCTTATATAGGCACTTTTAGGTTACACGGGAATATATTGCTTTTTGAAAATAATTAACTTTTCACTTACTTCAATAATTCCCTCTTTTCCCATGTTTAGGCACTTACTTTAATGTGTCTAATCAATTAATAAATCACTTTACCTTTATAATGAGCTATTAAACTTAAGTCACATATAAAACATTTCCAATCTTAGAAGACTTAAGTGAAACTAACAATTAAATAACTCAATTAGCCACCCAACATACGTAAAATCCCAAACTGAAGCAAATTGTAAAATAAACCATACCAACATGATCCTGAAGGTTTGGGATGAAGAATGACGCCAACTGGGTGACTTATTATACATAGACAACTTCTCCAAGAAGCTAGGAGAGCAAACCGAGAAGTCAAAAATGCTTTGGAAAGCATCACTATGATCCTAAACAACAACTAAGCTCAATGCTATTGAAAGAAATAAAAAAGAACTGAACCTGTGCTCTCCAAGAATCAGGGAATCCCCTAACCAAACCTGATAGCCTACGGGAACTCAGGAAATAGGCTATTGTCCTCACAACTGACTAGGCTTGAGAAGGGGACATTACAGATTCAAGTGATAAGTGCTAAAAAGGGAAGGGGAAGATCTAAGTTGAAGAAAGGCACCACAAACCTCGATACCACACTTTCATCAGATGACACAAGAAACACTTGGAAATTATTGTGGTCAGCCACAACAACAAATTACCAAGATATTATATTGTATATTTTATGTTTCATCTAGATAATGCCATCAAATGAAACTAAAAATGTGTGGCAATTACGGTAGTTGTTGTGTTTGAATATTGTTTGTCGTTTATTGACACTCAACAATGAATCTAGAAAATGAAATATCTTTGTACTTCTAAAATTTTAATTTTAATTTATGACGGCAATAAGAGATTCAACAATTTCTCCTTATGCTCTCCCCTTCATTTTCCATTTTCTATTGCTAGCATAACTATCTAGAAGTCTATTATTAACAAGATTGACATCAACTATTATGTTATTATAAGTCACATCCTGGATCACTTTGGTTAAGTTGTATTAGACTTTTATTCCATTTTTCTTAATGTAAATTTGCTAGGTGTTTATTTCTTTTACATATTCCTCGTTTCAATTATGTTTTGTTCCTTAAGCATTGTGTTTATGTTCATTTAGTTAGACTTGTTTATCTATTCTCAGGCTGGGTCTATGCCTATTCATTGATTGTAGGTCTTCTTTGTACATTGCCATCTTTAAGATCCTCATAAAAATGCATGCCACCTATGTTGAACAAAGGTTGAATCTTGTGTATATGCATGTCAATTTATTAGAGTTTTCCTAAAGCTAAAAGCATGCACATGAATACCATATTCCATTTATACTAATAGAAATGTACAAAAGATTCATTGGTTGATGGTAATGGTAACAAAAACAGTCTTAATATATACAGTTTATCCTTTTGATTCATTAGATATTCATCTTTGGTTGTTCTATTCAAAAATTAAATCTTAGAAATTTGTTTTTGATTTGCATCATAGGCTCTAGGATATTAATGTTTAGAAACAAGGATTAGGCTTGGAAACATGGAAAGTGTTACATTAATGCCCCTAGTGTCTAGAAACATCTACCTAAAACTTGGCTACAACATTTCTACACATTCTTTAAACAAAAGTGAAAGAAGAACATGATTCAGCTCTTGGACTATCTTATTAAAAGTAACAAAATGAGTATGTTTCCAATGAAAACAATATTTTATTCTCCTTCAATTTTTATGATGTTAGGTTGTTTTATTATTAAATGCAACAATTTTTGGTGAGCACGTAAAATTGTTATTTAGAGGTTTCTTAAAAGAAGTTGAGAAAATGGGCAATGTTTCAATAACTAAACCCACCAAACTATGGTTAATATATGAAAAACAAAATAGGTAGAGTATGAAGATCATAAAGTTAGAAAGATGCATGTCCAAGCCTTGAGTAGATACTATAGCCTCCATTTGAAAATCAAGCCTTTCTTTTCAAGCAACATCTCTGATCGGCTCAATCTTAGAAGGTTCAAGGGCTATTTAATCTCCTCTACCTGGGGGATTTCCATCAAGATTAGGCCTAGGTTAGTTCCCTGTGGAAAATGCTTTCAATTGCTCACTTAAATATGATGTTCTTTGAGATTGTAAGTGCACTTTCATAGAACTATTCAATGATAAAAGACATGGGTTCTTGCCTTGATATTGAATAATGTTGGGAAAGACTACTTGTGGTTTGTAAAACTCCTTGATTGGTTGCATAGATTCATTTGATTGATTACAAGCATATTGAAGCAGGGTTGGTCTCATTTATATGCTCCTAGCTGGTTTTTTTTGGACTCTTGAAGGAATTTAAAGATCAATATCAATACTTTTAGCATCTATGAATCTTTGGTGCACAAGAGCCATAATTCTCTCATCTAGTGTTTTATGAACAAGCATGTGTCTCTCAATTAGATATATATAGTGCTCATTGAGTATATTGAGCCTTTGAACAATCTCCAGACTCAATATTTTTAAAGTCTCAAACTCTCTTAGAGTTCTTCCCCATTTCATTAGACTATTTTTTAATGAAAGAATGTGCCCTCTTGGAAAAATTATAGTCCTTAATTGAGTTTTTGATTAATTTAAGTGTGAATTATATTTTTGTTAGAATTTTATACAAACAAGAATTTTACCTAGGACCTAATGGTTATGAGCTAATCAAAATTATGAGGAAAATGAATAAATATATTATATTTAATATTATGGAGCATTATTACAAAGAGCATATTGTAAATATATAGACTTCTTGGATGCACAAATCAAGGAGATGACATATCCAAGAGGTACGAGTTTAACTCTCAATCACTCCCAATCGTCCCTACCAAAATTTTTCAATAAACTTGCAAATTTTCTGATTTCATACTTCCCGACATTTCGTTAAACAGTTAGTGGAACATTGTACCAATCAATAATTCTGAATTGAGTGTTTAGGAATAACTGCAACTATCTTTTATTATCATGGGCATATTCACAAACTTTTACAGGCATTGAATAAATCATGGACATTTTAACAAATAGTTGTCATGCATCAACATTTCATTATCAATTTCACAAATAATTGGCCACTTAAATCTGCAATAATTAATTCATAATTAACCACTACTGGAAATGTATAATATGTAGATACAAAATTGATATAGAGCAACTCTAACCTCAATGCCGCTAAATATATATAGAAATATGAATTATGAATGTCCCCAAAAGACTAAATATGTAATAATTTCTACGCATCCTCTAAATAAACTGCTCCTGTTGTAGCTTCTAGCTGCTGAAATGGCATATATTGCTGGGAAAACCATAGAGATAATTGTTGATTGCTCAGAGTTTGAACCCTTGTGAATGGGCTAAATGAATACAAATAACAACTGCTATTACTGATGCAAAGAATAACAGAAGCTAAAATAGACCATACATATATTAATAAGAATGCAACCAACCTTAGTCCAAGTTGTTACCAGCTCCCACAATTTCCCTTTAATCTCTTTATTTCCCTTCCGTCCACTTAATCGCTGCTTAACAAGGTAGCGGTTGATATAGAAGACTCCACAAACATTAAATAAAGGAATCACTTCCTCTTATTATTCCCATGGCTCTCCTCAATCCTCATGTGTCCCTTTTTACTTTAGTGATGCGATTGCTTGGTATGGCCATTTTAGCTTATATGGCCAACAATAAAGGGTATGGCTGGTTTAGGAATAATAAGCCAACAAATAAAAAAAAAAATCCAACTTCAATGTGGAATTATTTAGAATGTGAATATTTGATAATATGTAGTTAGGAAAATATACCTTTAGCACTTAAAATCAATCTTTTCAATGAAAAGACAAAATTATTTGCTTCAAAATATTTCTGGATAAATTTCCACTTGCAAATCTTGAGAAAATCAAAACACCAAAATCAAAACACCAAACTAGAATGATATTTAGCTCTTCAGCATTAACTTTGTAACCACCTACATGTAGCATGCACATCAAACATGTTACATTTATTTGTTAAAATCATTAACAAAGTTAAGGTGAGGGATAGGGTTTCAATTAGGATCAACCTTAGGGTTAAAATTAGAGCTATGTTTAGGGTTAGAATAAGGGTTTTAGGTTAGGATTAGAATTAGGGTTACGACTATAATTAGGGTTAATGTTAGAACTAGGGTTAGGGTTATTGTTAGAATTAAAGCTGTGGTTCAACATTGAGATTAAAATATTCCTCAAAAATAGGTATCTTAATTCTAAATCTAACCCTAATTCTTACCACACCCATAAGATTACACTTAGCATTGTTTTATAAGCCTCAAAACCCTCAATCTAGTCGTATTTCTAATTGTAACCCTAATTCTAACCTAAACACTAACCCTAACCCTAAGTTTAACCCTATTTGTAATTATAATATTTTATTATATAATTATAATAATTCATAAAATTATATAATATAATTACAATTAGGCTTGCCGCTTTGGTTGCTACTAGCATACCTAATTCTAACCTAAACACTAATCCTAACCCTAAGTTTAACCCTATCTGTAATTATAATATTGTATTATATAATTATAATATTATATTATATAATTATAATAATTCATAAAATTATATAATATAATTACAATTAGGCTTGCCGCTCTGGATGCTACTAGCATACCTATATTTAAAAATATATCTAAAGTACACCGAGAGATATACTTCTCTAGGCGTCTATTTTTTTATCAATTTATCACATAGGTGGAAATAGGCGCCTAAGAAGGATATCTCTCGGCGTACTTTAGATATATTTTTTAAATATAGGTATGCTAGTAATAGTAGTTTACAAAATTAGTAAAATTATTTAAAAGTATTATTGAATGGTCAATAAGTGTAGATATTTAAATTTTTTTTATAAAACATATACATTTGTATATTTTTAGAGTAATATATATTAGTTAATAAAAAAGTTATAAATATTTGTGTCTATCAACTATTAGATAGTACTTTGAAGTGTTATTCAAGGTGTTTTAAGACTTTCATGGGTATGATAATTTAAGAGATTTTGGATGAGTTTATAAAAAGGAAGCAACTTTGAAGATATTCTAATTTACTAAATTATTATTTCCAAAGATAACCAAAGTGTAATTATAAATATTAACCATCAAAACTTGGATCAACTTATTATTATATTTTAAAGTAAATTTGTGCAAACAAAACATAGTTTTATTGTTTTATCATGGTTACAACTAAAGTTTAATGTCTTATTGAATTTATAGGAGGTCATCCATCTTTTGTTTGGATACAAGGGTTGCATTTCAGTGTGGTGGAAAAGAAAAATAATTCTTTTGCACAAGTTCATTGGAATAATTTAACTCCCATTAATGTTCTTAACAAATATTTTATAAATGGGTCATATCTTTGTTGCTAGGTTGTACCCATCTTAAAACATATACTTCCCCGAGTTTTGTTTTTAGGTTGGAAGTTGGTACTTCTTTTTAGTGTTGAATATTTTGAGGGATCTACTTAGTCTAGATTTAAATATCATTTTGAATCTATGTTTATCTTTGAATTGTAGGAAGAAAGTAGAAATATTTTGTGTAGATTCATTATATGAATTTAAATTTGGGTCCTTTTTAGATAGAGAAATTAACCACATTCATCACTTCTACCATTTCTAATAATATTGGTTCTCATCGTATCCATGGATGGCCTATGAAGGACTACAAGAAAGATCATGTGGATGTCCCTTTACACCAAGGGTTAATGCTCTTGGTGGTGAGTCACATTAAGAAGCGAAACCCCCTGTCCCCCGATCAATTCTCAAGAAAGGGAAAAAGAACAAACAAATTGTTGATGATTCCATCTCGACCTATTGGAGTAGGTGTGTTGTACACCTTGCATAACATTGGTATTATTTTATTATGTAAAACAAATATTTATTTGTGGTTCATCATGTGATGTGTTTATCCACATTAAATATTTATTTGGTGCCACTTGTATAAGTTGTATGTAACATTGGGTTAATGTATTTGTAAATATTTAATTATTGAAAAAAAAAAAATATAGTACCAATAATTAAATGTGGGGTCAATAGTTTTGTAGACTCATGGTTTTGGGGAAAATAGTTTTATCATACCACATGTTGTATTTGTGTGAGCTTATGTTTATAAAAGCAAACACATGGGTAATTGTTGTAGAGAGTGAAGTGAGGACTTGTTAGCCTTGACTGGGTTTATTTTGTTGGAGCATCTCTTGTAGGTTGCATTTGTGAGGGTTTGAAGCATGACATTTGATGTGTGGTTACATGCTTGTTCACATGGAGTGCAAGTAGGGAGCTTGATGTTTCAGAAGTGATCTCTACATATGTATTACAATTATTTTGTTGAATTATACATGAGAGATGCATGCTTCTGGAGGTTGGTTTTTCCTTCTATGAGGGTTTTGCCAGGTATATCTTGTGTCACCATTGATGTTATGATTGTCTATTTCTTTTGCATGTGGATTTCTGGTTATTGTTGTACATTAATCTATTATTGGGTTATGAGGAATTAGTCTTTATGGATGCGTATTTCCAACATTTGGTATCAGAGCTTGGTTGTCATGATTTGGAAGGAAATCCCTATTTGATAATCCTAACTATGAGTGGATTTTTTGTATAGTGGATTCCATGGATTTACGGGAAAGAATGAAAGCATTTGTTCTAAATCTAGGGTTTGATGGAAATTTGGTATGTGGGTTTTCATTTTTTGAGCTCTTTCTATGGATGGTTTTGGAGGTCTTCTTTTGCAAGAAGCCTCTTGGGCAAAAATAGACCCTGCCATTAGATTTAGAAGGTCCCACAGGCGAAGAAAAATATAAAATTCAACTATGTTTGGACACAAGAAAATTTTGCCCTATTTTGCCCTAGATGGAATCTTGCAGGAGGATTATTCCCTCTGTAGAACGTCGTAGATTGTGTAGGTGCATGTATGGTCAAAAAAATTTAATTAAAAAAATCTTATCGATCTGTATATGTTTTTTTAAATTAAAAAAAATTATTATAGGGGGGTCCACAGGCCCTCGTACCCTGCAACAGGTGACAAAGACCTCTCTATTAGTATGGGGTGTTAGCCCCAACTGACAAGGGTCGGCCCTGCCAGGCCTAGTCAGTAGCTGGGCAATGGTGTTGTGGTTGGCATGCCCTTAGGCCGTTGGTCTAGCACTTTGACCGATAAGGCTTTACCCTAAGCACCCACCCAACAGGCTTTAAAACTATTTAAAAAAAATAAAAGTATTAAAATTTCCAAAACATTCAAATTTTAACCTTTTCAAATGAGATTTCGATCCCACCGCCCGTCCACCGTCAAGGCACCACCGGTGGGCCACTGCCTGGCCACCACAGGTTCAATTTTATAACCTTATTGGGTATTTTTTTTCTGGAAGGCATAACTTCATCATATGAAGTTAGATTTTCAACTTCTTAAGTCGACGAAAAGCTTTTTCTACGTACTAAGCAGTGGTGTCAGAGATTTTTCCAGATTTTGCCATTTTTTACAATGTTTTATCTGTTGGAAGCCAAATATGTGTTTTGATCTTTGATCAGGCATAACTTGTGCATATGGAGTCAGATTTTAGACTTCTTATAGGTGTTGGAAAGGTATTTCTGATCACTATGCAATGGAGTAGGTTTGGAGGTGATATGCTAAGGTTTGTTCAGTTTGTATCATTTTGAGCTCGTATTGGTTCCTTTAACTTATGGTGCATTTGTGAGTTGGTGGTAAATTGATGATTTGGTGTTTGAGTCATTGCAGATATTTGATTATCCTTTGTTATTAATAGTATTATACATGTATTGTTGAGTTTGCATGATGCATTGTGAGATCTACAAGTTGTGCAGTGTGTTGTGACGTTTTCACACATCGTCCCATTGCAAATGGGGACCCCCTCTTTTTTGCTTTCTGTCATCATTTTGCTTTTTCTCTGAGTCTGTAGATTTGGTAGTGTCGATTTGTCCAAATTTCACCAAATTCTTGTTAAGAAGTCCATCATTTTGTAGCAAAATGTCTAAGTCCTTCACTCTGAGCATAGGAATCCATGGTGAATAAGCTATCCCAATCCACAATCCTAAGGGTCCTTATTCAAAGTTTCAAAGGTAAATGAAGTCTCTATCCAAAGCTCTAATCTAGAAGTCGCTGTCCAGAACCCAATCCTGAATCATATCTAGAGTCCTAAACTTGCCTCAACTTGAACATTTCCTTGGCAAAACTTGTCATTCCTTGATAAGCTCCTCAAAGAGAGAGAAGTCTTGCTTAGTGAGATAAACTCCTCAAATAGAGAGAAGGTCCTGCTTAGTGAGGTAAGCTCCTCAAAGAGAGAGAAGGTCATGCTTAGTGAGATAAGCTCCTCAAAGAGAGAGAAGGTCCTGCTTAATGAGATAAGCTCCTCAAGGAGAGAGAAAGTCCTGTTTAGTGAGATAAGCTTCAAGAGTGACCAAGGCCCATCATCCAGTTTAAAAGGGAAAGAACATCAACAAATCTAGAAAATCACAAAATCCATGCCTTGGTGAAAAATGTGCCTAAGGAGATGGAAGGAATTCCAAGCAAGAAAAATCTAGGACTTCATAAAACCCATGCCATTCCATGATGTGCGCTCCAAGCAAAGGAAAAGACATGACTTAGAAGGAAATCCAAGGAAAACAACTCCAAACATCTTCAAATCCATGGACTCATGAAAAGTGTGCCTGAGGAAGACTCCAAAAACATGAAAAGGCCAAGGAAAAAAGACTCCAGCATCTTACCAACTCCATGAAAAAATATCTTAAGCATCTTACCAAATCCATGAAAAAATATCTTAATCATCTCACCAAATCCATGGAAAAATATCTTAAGCATCTCACCAAATACATGGAAAAATATCTTAAGCATCTCAACAAATCCATGGATTCCTCAAAAGTGTACCTAGGGAAAAGGAATGAAATCGAAGGAAAAACTCAAAAACAATTCCAAATCCATGGACTCCTCCAAAGTGCGCCTAGGGAAAACAATCTATCAGGTCACTAAATCCAAGGAAAACTCATGACAAGGTCACTAAATCCAAGGAATTGACATGGTGGAAATCCAAATCCAAGGAAAAGATATTTGTGAAAACCAAATCCAAGACCTCATCAAATTTGTGCCTAAGGAGATAGAGGGAATTCCTAGCAACAAAATCCATGACTTCATGAAATCCCCACCCCAACCTAATCGACGCTCAAGTCAAGGAGGAGACCACCGTTTGGAAGATGTTTCATACCTGAGTTGGCCAAAGAGTAGCTTGAAAGCTTTAAACCTAAGTCGGCCTCAAAAGGGTAAGTTTTAACCATATTTATAGGCATTGAGTCTTTCATTTCAAAAGCAAAGTCTTGCCAGAGTTCGCCATTTAGAGAGTAGGTTTCTTCGACCAAGATAAAAACTTCATTAAAGGCAGATTTTTATCAAGATCAAAGAAGCAAATTTCTTCATATCAAACCTAGATTTCTTCAAAAGGGCAAATTTCTTCATCAAACAAAGATTTCTCCATTCAAAGGCAACCTTCTTCTTCATAAAAAGCAGATTTCTTCAGAGAGAAGTGAGGTTTTCATTAGATGGAGGCATATTTTATCAATCCAAGGGCAATTTTTTCTCAGAGTAGGGCGAATCCATTGAAGACTTCTTCATACCAGAAGCCAATTTCTCCATTCAAGGCTTAGATTTCTCCATTTAAAGGTAGATTTTCATATCAAAAGGGCAAGGTTAGCATAAAAAACCAGAGCTTTTTCATCAAGACTAGAGATTTTCATACCTTTCTTCATCAAAACCAGAGATCTTCATAAAAAAACTAGGCCCTTTCATCATTGCAAAACAGATTCCTTCGTATCAAAGGTAGAAGTTTTCATTTCGGATCATATTTCTGTAGAAGCATGTCAGTTTTGACCAAGTAAAAATTAGATTTCTGTAGAAGGGGGTCAATTTTGACCAAGTAAAAATTAGATTTCTGTAGGTCAATTTTGACCAAGAAAAAATTAAATTTCTGAGCAAGGAGGTCATTTTTAGCCAAGTGAAAAGGTAGTTTTCATCACAAAAGCAGAATCTTTCATCTTAAAAATAGAGTTTCACATAAAAAGACCATAAATCCACTGAATAAAAGCAGCAAACCCATTAAACAAAAGGTAGGGTTTTATACAAAAGGATTAGAACTTCATGGAATAAGATCAGAAATTTATTAAGTCGGAATAGAAATTCGTCAAAAAGAGCATAACTTTTCATAAAAAGCAGAGTTTTCATTGAGGAAGATTAGATTTATTAGAAAAGAACATAATTCTTTAGGAAGGAGTGAATTCCCCATAAGTGAAATGAAGAAAATCTTTTGTTTACTTAAGAATTTGGAATGAAATTGATTAGCCATGCAACTTTATTTCAAGTTTTATCTTAGGGTTGCATTGCATTGAAGGATTTCGTTCATCATGACTAGTCAAGGTTTTTCTTTATTTTGTAGGATTTGAGGACAAGGATAAGTTCCATGAAGAGGATTTTTAAGGAAGATGCGGATGTTTGAGGTGGATGTAGAGAATTCCAACATTCCAATGCTGGAGAAGGAGACCGCTTCCAACATTAAGAGGACTACACATGAATGCCAAGGAAAGATGAAGGACTTCACTTCTCAAGATGTCACAATAAGACAAGGAATGAATAGCATCAAGACTATCCACAGGAGGAGATGCATTTTAGTTCAACATTAAGAATCCAAAGGAAATGTAGCACAAAGAAGGAATTCCAAGTCCAAAGTGCACTTGAGGCAAAAGGGCAAGATGAGGTGGCATCTAATCACCATCAACCAATCAAACCATGCCAAGTACCTAGACACAAAAGGACAAGGGAGGCTCCCTAGTACACGTGTCAACTTTTTATTTGCCAAGAGTGGTGGCAACCTTATCTACTTTTTCATTAGGGTTTTGACTTGATATAATCTTGGCCATTGATTCCTAGAATCAATCTTGGCCCTTCATTGTATTTTTGGAAGCCTGCATAAAGGCCCATTAGCCTCATTTGTAAGAAAAGAGGGACATTAGATGGAAAAATATGAGACGAGGAGATTAGAACATTCTTCTCCTTAGTCAGTTCTTCTTCTTAGAAATAGTTAGTTCTTGATAGAGTAGAATATTTTGAAGCATTAGAGAGATTATGGCGAAATTGTTGTAAAGACATTACCAAAAATCAATACATTTTCATTGAAACTTGGTGAAATTTGTGTTATTTTGGGGATGTTAGCATGGTTTCCTATTTCTCTTGGATGATTTGAACCCTTTTTTTAGATAAGTTTAGTAGCAGTTCATTGATATGACGAATTTATGTGAAGATATTTGATGAATTCTTTGGTTCATACTTTTTATGGTTTGCTGATGGTAAACCGTAATGTAAAGTTAGCCCGAACCTCTTGTTGCAATAGTTTGATTGTAGATGTTCATTCAAATTGTGCCAATTGTGGGTACTTGGATGCATCTTTGCAATATGAAAATCCTTCATTTCCTTTGAATATTGCACTAGTTTTGTGTAGTTGTTTCTCTCATGGCGAAGTGAAACTTGGTTTAAAGGAGTTTGTCTATCAAGGCATTGTTCATCATTTCATTGTCCTTCGATTAGATTTCCTTAACCCTTCCCTTTTGCTTTTCTTTCAATTTTGTTTGAGAAGTTCCATTCGTTCACCAATCCAAGGAGTAATAGATTCCATCCATGTCCATGAAGAAGGAGCAATTTAGTATAAGTCCCTTTGTGATTACTAGCAAGATCACATCATTTCACTAAGTCTATCCCTGTGCACGTCAAGACCTGACATTCAAGGAACCTTGGAGCAGTCTCACTCAATCACATAGTTTAGCGTTTGAGATGCTTTCTTCAAGAGAGGATAGAATACTCTGTATTTTATTCTAAATGTTGTTGCTATCATAAAAACCTCATCAACATAAATTGGTGCTAGAAGAAGGGTCGTTCAAGGAATTGCTCTATTCATTTCAGGCATGAACTACAATTACTTTATTCATTTCAAGGTTGAAGGAAGAATTGTTGCATCCATTTCAAGTCATTTCTCAATCAAATGCTCAACGAAAGAGAGAAGGAATGCAGAATGAATTCTGGATATGTGGAACCAAAGTTAGCTTTCAAGGAAGAATTCAAGATTCACTAGATCTCTCATGTATGGAAAAACACAAAAAAAAAGTAAAAAATTTAGAAAATTAAAAATAGACATGAATTTCTCAAGAAGGCAATTCAATATGGATTATCCTCAAGCTAACATTCTCTAGCTTTGGTGGACTCTGAATGCACAACTTCATCCTAAGAGTTTGGATGACTTTGCATCATGGAGGGGATGTAGAATCCACGAGACCAATGGACATGAGGAGTTGTATTGTCTAACATTTTTGTCAAGGATGGAATTAGCATTGCAAAGGAAAATTTTCTTTTCACAAGTGCATGAGCCAATTGTTCCTATGAAGGTGGTGCCTGACACCTTATCTGATGAAAGAGAAATTCTTCATGAGTTTCAAAGAGATGACCAAGAACAGATTGAGCATTGAGAAGAACTTGCCTGCAGAAGACATGTTGATTCTAGGAGGATGGTGTAGGATTCATAACACAGCTCATTCGGAACTCACATGTTCATCTTGTTAGGAGGCTATTCATCAAGTCAAGGAACAATTAAGGTTGGAAGATGAATCCAAGGCATGATTAAGATTGGACATCTTGTGGAGCAAATGTCTTCAAGGAATCAATTCAACATCCAAAGAAGAAAGTGTTTCCATCCTATCCAATAGTAAATATAGCACAAGGGAGCTTGATAATCAAGTGGAGAGCATATTTATATATCTTCTTCCAAGAAAGAAAGAGCCTGCTAAAGGAGAAACTGAAAAGGAAATAAAAGATGTTCAAACAAATACAAGTGACGATCAAGATGTTGATTCCTCCATAAAAAATGGAAGTGATTTGAGTCCATCACAAGAAGAGGAAATCCTTGGTGAATACTGGTCCATGCTACAAGAGGAGGTCATCAAGAATGAAATGCAAGAAATTTCAAGCATCCTTGGAGAGGAAGACGATCACATGGATATGTTAAATGAATAATTGCAAGCTATTGAGTCCAGGAATGAAGAACAATTCGAAGGGGCACTGGAAGATCTCAAGGAGGAAGTGCATGAAGAGCTATTACCAATAATGTTCTAGGATGAACGAGTTGTTGCAAGAGGAATGATCCATCATCAACTTTGACCTCCCGATGCATTGGTAAAAACTAAACAATATCCAGCAGAAAATGAAGTATCCCAGGTTGTTTCTTTCCCTACTCTTGGCTGTGAAAGTTATGAATTTGATTATGGAGACTTAGGAAAAACAACTTGTGTTTGGATAAATCATGGTCCTTTTGAATTGTTGCAACTGATAATTTTACATGAAATTTTGCTGGAAAATGAGAATTGTATTGTGCAAGATGTTTTCTCTGAATTCAAGGATGAATTTGCTAGACTCTAAACTATCACTTGTGCATTATTGCTCTTATTCATATTGAGAAACCATGCTAGATCATGTATATACTTAGGTATTTTGAGTCTTTTATTCTCCTTGCTTAGCTAGATAGGCTTCTTTTCAGTTTGCTTCAGTTTAGGTTTGCTTTCCTTAGTTTAGTAGTTTCTTTGCTTTAGGTTTCCTTTTGAGGGATCCTGATTTGTGAAGAGGTGATGAACTTTCAAACACAATCTGGCTTATCTTAAAGTGTTCATTCCTTGGATAAATATTCATGAAATACTTTAGAATCTGAAGATGATCTTCTCTAACTTTATCATCGGGATAGGATTTATACTTGACTCAGAAAGGAATCATTAATTATGTCTTGACACTGATATCTTATGATTATACATTTTGATCTATATTTTAACTGATGTCTCTTAGTCTTCCTTCGAGAAACATGAGTCATGAATTAGAAGTTTGTTGTGGACTCCATAGTTAGTATTGACTAAGCGTGAATGTTGGTTCCTAGAGGAAGAATCAACTGTTTAGCATAACTTGAAACATTCAAAGATCTTATACTTTTTTTACACATCTTAATGATCCTAAAGCTTCTAAAGAAATCCTAGAGATCTTGAGTTAAGTGAAAAATCTATAAGCTCACCTTTGTCGCCACTATGATTCCCAACCCAGGGAAGTTGAACCAAGAGCTAAGCTCAAATGCATTATCAAAAGAATACTTTGCAAAATTGAAAAACTTCCTAATTCCATTTCAAAATGTTCAATCAGCTAGAGGATTCAAGTATCTCTATCGGGGCTATGGACGCTTGGCTAGCAGTAGAGCAATGCTTGAGGGAATCATAAAGATAACCTCGTCAAGGCTATAGACACTTGCTGGCAGTAGGGCAATGTCCAAGGTAGTTTAGAAGGTGAGCATCTTTACATAGCTTAATGCAAGTAAACCTTGACAATCTCAGTTGTAGAAGGATGGAATCAATTCAGATGCACACACTTAGATCTTTTATTTATGAATGGTCGTGCTAAGCCTTTGATTCTGATCCCTCAATCATGTACTCATGTTTGTTCAAACTAACGTGTGGGTGTACGCAGAAGGTTCTGACTCCGTGATTCTTGTTTATCATTGGAATGCTTTGTAGAATCAATATTTTTTGAAAATTGCACACACCACAGTAATCAAAGGATGATGTGTCATGATCCAATTCATTGTTCTTTTCCCTTTCAAGTGCATTCCTATTCGATTGTTAGATTAGAGGAATTATCCAAAGGTTCTTGGTTGGGAATGGATCTTTATCTTTAAAATGTTCAGGAACATTTGTTCAAAGGTGGTGCTAGATATTGTGACATTTTCACACATCGCTCCATTGCAAATGGGGACCCCCTCTTTTTTGCTTTTTGCCATTGTTTTTCTTTAGGTTTTCGTTTTTCTTTGAGTCTATCGATTTGGTAGTGTCAATTTGCCCAATTTTTAGCAATTTCTTACTAAGAAGTCCATCATTTTGTAGGATAGTGTCTAAGTCCTTCACTCTGAGCATAGGAATCCATGGTGAATAAGCTATACCAATCCACAATCCCGGGGGTCCTTATTCAAAGTTTCAAAGGTAAATAGGTCTCTACCCAAAGCTTTAATCCAGAAGTCTCTGTCCAGAGCCCAATCTTGAATCTAATCTAGAGTCCTAAACTTGCCTCAACTTGAACATTTCCTTGGAAAAACTTGTCATTCCTTGATAAGCTCCTCAAAGAGAGAGAAGGTCCTGCTTAGTGAGATAAGCTCCTCAAAGAGAGAAGATTCTGCTTAGTGAGATAAGCTCCTCAAAGAGAGAGAAGGTCCTACTTAATGAGATAAGATCTTCAAGAAGAGAGAAAGTCCTATTTAGTGAGATAAGCTTCAGGAGTGACCAAGGCCCATCATCCAATTTAAAAGGGAAAGAACATCAATAAATCCATAAAGTCACAAAATCCATGCCTTGGTGAAAAGTGCACCTAAGGAGATGGAAGGAATTATAAGCAAGGCAAATCTAGGACTTCATAAAATCCATGCCCTTCCATGATGTGTGCTCCAAGAAAAGGAAAAGGCATGAATTAGAAGGAAGTCCAAGGAAAACAAGTCCAAACAACTTCAAATCCATGGATTCATGAAAAGTGCGCCTGATGAAGACTCCAAAAACATGAAAAGGCCAAGGAAAAAATATCTTAAGCATCTCACCAAATCCATGAAAAAATATCTTAAGCATCTCACCAAATCCATGGAAAAATATCTTAAGCATCTCGCCAGATCCATGAAGAAATATCTTAAGCATCTGACCAAATCCATGGAAAAATATCTTAAGCATCTCACCAAATCCATGGAAAAATATCTTAAGCATCTCAACAAATCCATGGATTCCTCAAAAGTGTGCCTAGGGAAATGGAGTGAAATCCAAGGAAAAACTCAAAAATAATTCCAAATCCATGGACTCCTCCAAAGTGTGACTAGGGAAAACAATCTATCAGGTCACTAAATCCAAGGAAAACTCATGACAAGGTCACTAAATCCAAGGAATTGACATGGTGGAAATTCAAATCCAAGGAAAAGATATTTGTGAAAACCAAATCCAAGACCTCATCAAATGTGCGCCTAAGGGGATAGAGGGAATTCCTAGCAACAAAATCCATGACTTCATGAAATCCCCACCCCAACCCAATCTGCACTCAAGTTAAGGAGACCACCGTTTGGAAGATGTTTTATGCCTAAGTTGGCCAAAGAGCATCTTGAAAGCTTTAAACCTAAGTTAGCCTCAAAAGGGTAAGTTTCAACCATATCTATAAGCATTGAATCTTTCATTTCAAAAGTAAAGTCTTGTCAAAGTTTACCATTTAGAGGGTAGGTTTCTTCAGCCAAGATAAAGACTTCATCAAAGGCAGATTTTTATCAAGATCAAAGAAGTAGATTTCTTCATATCAAACCCAGATTTCTTCAAAAGGGTGGATTTCCTCATCAAACAAAGATAGATTTCTCCATTCAAAGGCAACCTTCTTCTTCATAAAAAGTAGATTTCTTTAAAGAGAAGTGAGGTTTTCATCAGAAGGTTATCAATCCAAGGGCAAATTTTCCTCAAAAAGCAGGGCGAATCCATTGAAGACTTCTTCATATCATAAGCTGATTTCTCCATTCAAGGCCAAGATTTCTCCATTTAAAGGCATATTTTCATATCAAAAGGGCAGGGTGAGCATAGAAAACCAGACCTTTTTCATCAAGATCAGAGATTTTCAGACCTTTCTTCATCAAAACTAGAGATCATAAAAAAAAGGCCCTTTCATCATTGCAAGATAGATTACTTCATATCAAAGGTAGAAGTTTTCATTTCAGATCAGATTTCTGTAGAAGCAGGTCAGTTTTGACCAAGTAAAAATTAGATTTCTGTAGAAGGGGGTCAATTTTGACTAAGTAAAAATCATATTTCTATAGAAGGAGGTCAATTTTGACCAAGTAAAAATTAGATTTTTGAGCAAGGTCATTTTTAGCCAAGTGAAAAGGCAGATTTTCATTAGAAAAGGCAGATTTCATCACAAAAAGCAGTCTTTCATCTCAAAAATAGAGTTTCACATAAAAGACCAGAAATTCACTAAATAAAAGTAGCAAACTCATTAAACAAAAGGAAGGGTTTTATACAAAAGGATCAGAGCTGCATGGAATAAAACTAGAAATTCATTAAGTCGGAATAGAAATCTATCAAAAAGAGCATAACTCTTCATAAAAAGTAGATTTTTCATTGAGGAAGATCAGATTTATTAGAAAAAAACATAATTTTTTGTGAATGAGTGAATTCTCCACAAGTGAAATGGAGAAAATCTTTTGTTTACCTAAGAATTTGGAATGAAATTGATCAGTCATGCAACTTTATTTCATGTTTTATCTTAGGGTTGCATTGCATTTAAGGATTTTGTTCATCATGACTACTCAAGGTTTTTCTTTATTTTGCAGGATTTGAGGACAAGGATAAGTTCCATGAAGAGGATTTTCAAGGAAGATTCGGATGTTTGAGGTGGATGCACAGAATTCTAACATTCCAATGCCGGAGAAGGAGACTGCTTCCAACATTAAGAGGACTACACATGAATGCCAAGGAAAGATGAAGGACTTCACTTTTCAAGACATCACAATAATAAAAGGAATGACTAGCATCAAGATTATCCACGAGCTCGGAGATGCATTTCCGGTTTAGCATCAGGAATCCAAAGGAAATGCAACACAAAGATGGAATTCCAAGTCCAAAGTGCACTTGAGACAAAAGGGCAGGGTGAGATGGATTCCAATCACCATCAACTAATCAAAGCATGCCAAGTACCTAGACACAAAAGGACAAGATAAGGGAGGCGCCCTAGTACATGTGTCAAATTTTCATTTGCCAATAGTGGTGGAAACCTTATCTACTTTATCATTAGAGTTTTGATTTGATCTAATCTTGGCCATTAATTTCTAGAATCAATCTTGGCCCTTCATTGTATTTTTGGAAGCCTATATAAAGGCACATTAGCCTCATTTGTAAGAAAAGAGGAAAATTAGATGGAAAAATATGAGAGGAGGAGATTAGAACATTCTTCTCCTTAGTCAATTCTTCTTCTCAGAAATAGTTAGTTCTTGATAGAGTAGAAGCTTTTGAAGCATTGGAGAGATTATGGTGAAATTGTTGTTAAGACACTACCAGAAATCAATACATTTTCATTGAAGCCTTGTCAAATTTGTGTTATTTTGGGGATGTTAGTATGGTTTCCTATTTCTCTTGGATGATTTGAAGCATTTTTTTAGATAAGTTTAGTAGCGGTTCATTGATATGATGAATTTATGTGAAGATATTTGATGAATTCTTTGCTTCATACTTTTTGTGGTTTGTTTATGGTAAACTGTAATGTAAAGTTAGCCTGAACCTCTTGTTGCAATAGTTTGATTGTAGATGTTCATTCAAGTTGTGCCAGTTGTGGGTACTTGGATGCATGTTTGCAATATGAAAATCCTTCATTTCCTTTGAAGATTGCACTAATTTCGTGTAGTTGTTGCTCTCATGGCGAAGCGGAGCTTGGTTTAAAGGAGTTTGTCTATCAAAGCATCGTTCATAATTTCATTGTCCTTAGATTAGATTTCCTTAACCCTTCCCTTTTTCTTTTCTTTCAAGTTTGTTTGAGAAGTTCCATTCATTCACCAATCCAAGGAGTAATAGATTTCATCCATGTCCATGAAGGAGCAATTTAGCATAAGTCCCTTTGTGATTACCAACAAGATCACATCATTTCACCGAGTCTATCCCTGTGCATGTCAAGACCTGACATTCAAGGAACCTTGGAGCAGTCTCACTCGATCACATAGTTCAACGTTTGAGATGCTTTGTTCAAGAGAGGATAGAATACTCTATGTTTTATTCTAAATGTTGTCGTTGTCCTAAAAACCACATCAACATAGTGTTGTAGGTTGTCTATGCTTACATGTTGCATTTATGACTTGGATGTGGGGTGTCTATGCCCATATATGTTTCAATGCCGATGCAAATTCTAATTTGTAGCTTGGTTTAGTCATATGTTGCATTGGTTTGCTTGTCATTATTGGATATATAGAGAGAGATGGTATTACCTGATACAGTCATGATATGGGACCTATGTTTGTTGACTATATGGTACAATTTGGTAAGATTTGATGGGACTTTAGTGTAGGTACATTGGGTAGTGATCATGGTGTCATGTATGTTCCTTGTTTGGTTAGGACTTTGGCATGACAATTGTTTTACAGGTGCAGTTTTGATGGTGTTGTATTGATGTTTGGTTTATAGGTTTTGTTCATCTTCTTGGTTTAGAGATTATGGTTTACTTGACCTTTTAGGATTTGTGTTGTTACAATGAGATTCTTTGATTGTGTTGGGGCTATGGATGATCTTCATTTAGGAGATGGTTATCACGATGTCATGGATAGCTTGGTTACAAGTTTCAGTGTGAGATTTTAATAGCGATGGTTTGGTGTTTATCATGTTGCCATGTATAGCTCAGTATCACAGTTCAATGGGAGCATTGGCAAGATATGGTTATTGATGAGGGTCACTGCAGTTCTTATCATTTAATTATAAGTGTCAAACCAGAGCAGTGTCCATGGCAATATGCAAGAGGGAGAAGAAATTATTTGCATGATATTATTTTTCTACAAACAAAATTGAAAGGAAATGCATGAAACAAATTACTGTAATCAAATCTAATCTGAGAGATTATAAATGAAATTGCTAGAATCAAATCTATCCTAAGAAACATTCAAAGGGAAATACTAGAAATGTAAATAATAGGGAATTGAAAGATTGTTGGAAAAATAAACCAAGGAATGAAAACTACAAACAAACTACACTGCTACTAAAATCCTGAATGATATTATTTCATAAAACTCTTCCCACTTGATTCCTTGATTACAATGAATTTATAGAATTCTTATTCTCAATCAATCCACTAAGAATGTGAATCTAAGATCCTATTTTTGGAGAGAAAAAATAAATCTTCTTCCTCTGATTTTGTTGCCTTCTTTCACGCTACTTTTATTTCAGTCAAATTTAGTCATGAACTGCACATTTATTTTAGTTAATCTCTTCAAATAGTTTTTGGGTTTTGTTCTCCTCATTCCTAGCTTTCCAGATCACTTTGAAATTCTAAATTTCATTAAGAAATGAGGGATATATCACCGTTTACTAAGACTACATTTTTAACTTCCTCTTTTCGTTCTTCTTTTTATGAAGTTTTATGGAGTTCCAACTTGATAAAATTTATTCTTCAATCTACTAATTGTTGATTACAATGTAAAACATGTAATAGAATTAATACATACAATGGCACTAATTGCACAAAAGACATGCTTTTATTTAGTTAATAAATGAGACATTTTTTTGTCTCATCATCTCCCCCACACCTAAAATGTTGCAGGTCCTCCTGCAACTCATAGACAGCTTTTGGAGCTAATCTATTCACCTTTATTGCAATTTCTTTTGGAGATGTACTAGAGATGCTCTGAATATATTTTGAGTTACTCTGGAGCTATCTAGAGCTTGTTGTCTTTTCTTCATGGTTGGTTTTGAGTTACTCTGGGGCTATCCAGAGCTCTTCAGAGCTCTCCGGAGCTATCTAGAGTTAACTATTTTTTCTCCCTTAGCAGCTCCGGAGAGATCCAGAATGTTCTAATGATGGAGATAGATCCCATGAATGGCTATGGAGGGATCCATAATGTCTTCAAATGCCAAAAGAAATATACAAAAGCTCTTGGGAGCAACTTTGATGGAGAAATGCATGTTTTTGAGCTTTAGAGAAGAAGACATAGCATGTGCAAAACACTTATTTGTAGAAAAGAAACCTACTCTATCCTACTCTACTTATTGATGTAGAGATAGGTTACACAAAACCATTAACTAGTGGAAAATAACTCCCTTTCCTCAAAATATGGATCCATGCATTCAATTTTTTAAAAGAAGAAAACCATGAGAAGAAGATGACTGAAGATTTAAACTCTGATGCTTCATCTTCCTTTGAAATAGCAGCCTTCTCCATAATATTTGATTCTAGTAGATGCATGGGTTGATTAGAAAGATCATGCAATCCTTCCTCACATTCAGCTGCATGCATGACTAGATGCAACTCCTTATCCTTCAAATATCTGATCGGGCAGCCCTCCTTGGACTTTGAAGGTGTCCAAACAATAATCTTTTTCTTACTGGGGCTTGAAGTCATGGTCCTCTAGTTGAGGAGATTGCACAAGAGTGTCACCTTTGCATGCAAGAACCTCTTACTTTGGATTTGTTGTTTTGGGGGGGAGTTTCTAAAATAATAAACCTAAAAAAAGACTTGCCAAACTAATTTTCTCTTTTGACCTATCGTCACCAGATCAACAGCAACTCCCTAATGACACCTATCCCCAGGAACGGTGCCAAAAATGATGAGGGTTGCTGCAATCCTCATCATTTATTTATAAATGTCAAACTAGAGCAGTGTCCATGGCAATATACAAGAGGGAGAAGAAATCATTTGCATGACATTCTTTTTCTACAAACATAATTGAGAGGAAATGCATGAAACAAATTGCTACAATCAAATATAATCTAAGAGCTTGTAAATGAAATTGCTGGAATCAAATCTATCCTAAGAAACATTCAAAGGGAAATACTGTAAATGTAAATAATAGGGAATTGAAAGATTGCTGGAAAAATAAACTAAGGAATGAAAACTACAAACAAACTACACTACTCTTAAAATACTGAACTATATTATTTCATAAAACTCTTCCCATTTGATTCTTTGGTTATAATGAATTTATAGAATTCTTATTCTCAATCAATCTACCAAGAACGTGGATCTAAGATCCTATTTTTGGGGAGAAAAACTAAATCTTCTTCCTCTGATTTCACTGCCTTCTTTCATGCCACTTTTATTTCAGTCAAATTTAGTCACAAACTGCACATTTATTTTGGCTAATATCTTCAAACAGTTTCTGGGTTTTATTTTCCTCATTCCCAACTTTCCAGATCACTTTAAAATTCTAAATTTCATTAAGAAATGAGGGAGCTATTGCCATTTTACTGAGACTCCATTTTTAACTTCCTCTTTTTGTGCTTCTTTTTAGGAAGTTTTCTGGCGTTCCAACTTGACATAATTTATTCTTTAGTCTACTGATTATTGATTACAATGTAAAACATGTAATATCATTAATACATACAATGGCACTAATTGCACAAAAGAAATGCTTTTATTTAGCTAATAGATGAGACATTTTTTTGTCGTTGTAGTATAGTGGTAAGTATTACCCCCTGTCACGTGGGTGACCTGGGTTCGATCCCTGACAATGGCACCAAAAATGATGAGGGTCACTATAGTCCTCATCATTTAATTAAAAATTTCAAACCAGAGCGATGGCCATGGTGATATGCAAGACGGAGAAGAAATCATTTACATGACATTCTTTTTCTACAAACAAAATTGAAAGATAATGCATGAAAAAAATTGCCAGAATAAAATCTAATCTACGAGATTGTAAATGAAATTGCTGAAATCAAATCTATCCTAAGAAGCTTATGAAGGGAAATACTAGAAATGTAAATAAATATGAAATGGAAAGACTGCTGGAAAAATAAACTAAGGAATGAAAACTACAAACAACTACACTACTGCTACTAAAACACTAAACTATATTATTTTATAAAACACTTCCCCTTTGATTCCTTGATTACAATGAATTTATAGAATTCTTATTCTCAATCAATCCACCAAGAATGTGGATCTAAGATCCTATTTTTGGGGAGAAAAACTAAATCTTCTTCCTATGATTTTGCTACCTTCTTTCACACCACTTTTATTTCAGTCAAATTCAGTCACAAACTACACATTTATTTTGGTGAATCTCTTCAAATGGTTTTTGGGTTTTGTTCTCCTCGTTCCTAGCTTTCCAGATCACTTTGAAATTCTAATTTTTATTATGAAGTGAGGGAGATATCACCATTTTAATGAGACTGTATTTTTAACTTCCTCTTTTTGTGCTTCTTTTTAGGAAGTTTTCTAGCATTCCAACTTGACATAATTTATTCTTCAATCTACTGATTGTTGATTACAATGTAAAACATGTAATAGAATTAATACATTCAATGGCACTAATTGCACAAAAGACATGCTTTTATTTAGCTAATAGATGAGACATTTTTTTGTCCCATCAGTTATCTTCATGTGATTTGAAGACGTTGACATCTTAGTACCATAGAGGACTCTTGGAGTCCTTGGTTGAGGTGTTGATTATGGTTTATCAGTTTTGACAGGAGATCCTTGCTTACAGGATGACTGGTAGTATCTTGGTTTACTCTGGATACTAGTTTGAGTATTAGCACATGATACAAGCTCTCTTGAGATAGGATGTGTGCATCAGTGCATGTTATCTTCCTTCGAGGAGATGATTAGATCACAATGTCATGATATGTTCTTAGGTTATGCAGACGTGTAGTGGGAGCTTTGACTATGATCTTGATGGTTCTCTTGGTATTTTGTACATTGGTCATGTGCTTGGGAGATTCATGATGGTGTATTTTAGCATTTAGAGATTGATCATGAAGGTACTCATAGATACCTGGAGACTTAGGTGAGGCTTGAATTCTCTTGGGATTAGAGACATGTGTTGATATGGTTATTCTTTGATGAGGATTTCAGTAGCAAGACCGAGAAGCCTACACCTTGGTTGGATGTGAGTTCAACATGGACATGTTAAGGAGATTGTTCTTGGAGAGAGTCTTTGAGACGGTGCATCCTAGAGGAGCAATCTCATCCCCACTCTTAGTCCACTTGATAGTGAATGATTTGATAGGTATGCCCACCTATTTTTTAAATGCATTATTTATTTGCATCTTATCTTCTCATGCTTAAGTCTTGAGCTATGGATTATGGTTGTGAGGACTTGTTTGAGTAGATGCATGGTTATTGTATACGAAAAATTTGGATAAATGAAAATGATAAAATAATGAAATGCATTACCTAATCCAAATCTTCATACCTCGAATAGATGCAATGATGGATTGATCGATTGATTTGATATGTTGGTTGCTCAATTTGGCAACATAACAATAAGATGAAGATGATAGATGGAAGATGATGGATAGAAGATGATACATAGAAGTTTGTGGAGAGAATTCGACAGCATAAGGATACTCAAACTCAATGCATGAAAATGACTTGTGAGGGGGTAGATTTATAGGCAAGGATTGATTTGAATGGATGGTTGAGACTGAAAAGATAAATGATCGATGTGGACGGCTAGGATTGATTACAATTCCCACTCTTCAAGGGAGTTGTAATCATGTGACAAGTGTGCGAAGGAGGATAAAGTTCATGTGTGACTGTGTACACAAAAAAAAAATTAATAAGTTCATGTGTGATCGTGTACACAAAAACATTTATTAAGTCTTATTAGTTGTACATGTGAAAGATATTAAATGAAAGTTGTACTACCACACATGATTCAAGTGAGAGGTGAACAAGTGTTGGAATGTGGTGAAAGGTGAGGACATTTTATTTGAATTAGTTGGGATATGTGAGGGAAATTAGATAAATAAATGGGATTTATTTAATTAATTGGCTAGGTGATTAGGATGGGAAATTAATTAATTAAATAAAATTTATTTAATTAATTGGCTAATGGGATAAGTGGAATTAGAGTGGGACTAGGACAAAATGTTACATGATGTCTCTAATAATGCATTTGACTAGGTGTTGCAAGACATAGACAAATTTGGGTGTCTATATTTTACCCCTCTTTTAGATGATGTTCGAGATGATGAGATTTATGTCCAGTAACATCATTTCAATGAAGCTAATGTATGGATAGAGGAAAAGGATAGGTTGATGGAAAGAATAGGATGATGATGAAAAGATAGGATGAGGATGCCCCCTCGAGAGGATAGGTGGGTTGGACAAACACGGGTAGGCTCTCGAAATGAAAGGGATTGGTCAAGAAAGAAAGATAAGGGAATGAATAGAAGAAGATGCATTATGCTGCAATGAAAGTGAGCAACCATGATATTTGATATAACACTAGACATTATGCACCAAGGCATAAGGACCTATTTAGGGTGAAAAAGTAGGTTTCTCTTAAACAAGGGTAAGTCCTATTCTTTCACCTAACTAAACATCGGGAAGGCAAGAATCGATCTTGGGATCAAGCTACTGATTACTTGTTCATTCCCTAATGCTAATTAGGTCTAATTCAGGTTGCCAATTAAGGTTTTATCAAGTGTCTTTATTCACTAATTAAGTAAACCCTAATTACACCTTGTAATAGAAATTGACTGAATTAATAGATGAAGCAGATAAAACAGATCATAGAGATGCAAAGAATAAGGTTCAGAGATCATGCACCCAAAAATTGAGGGCTAACTGGACTAGGGCAGCCGCTCATTAGTCCTGCAACTTTTTGTCTGTGAAAATCTTTTGCATCAGCTATTCGGTGACCTCCAAGAGCTTCTAGATCTCAGAAAATTCCCCCAGTTGGACTAGGGCACCCACTCATTGGTCCTGAAAGTATCGGGATCCAAAATTCTAAAATGCAGTGACAACTGGATTCACAATAGCTGTCTCTCTACCACTCATTTTTGCTATATCCTGCAAAACACAATCTGTACCTACAAAAGGAGGGGAAAGATGTTGTGGCTATATAGGAGCTTGCCTCAGTCAAGACTCATTTTTGGTATTCCTACCTCAACAATAGCCAAAGATAAAGATTTGTAGAAGTGTGTGCAAACCTAATAAAGTATATGCAGAAATATCAAACCCTAGATGTCTCAATCAAGGGAAGATCAATAACTTTCTTCAATTCAATAAACACATACAACTTCACCTCAAGGAGATGAAAACGAATGAAGGCTTGCATGAACAAGAAGGCGAATCAACAATGTCCATAAAGGATCTCCAAGCTCGATGTTGGAGGCTTCAACCCTTCTCCTAATCATGCAAAAGGTGTACAAACCCTAGGAAGAGCAAGATAGTCTCAAGATCTTGATTCCTAATCTCCATCCATTATCTCCATGATAGCAAGATTCAAATAAATTTCAAAAGATTCAACAAGTCACTGATCTTCAAAGGCAATTTTAGCAGAGTTTTTACATCAAGCTTGCATAAAGATTGTGTGTGATGAAATGATTTTCAAATGTATTTTTATATCTAACTTTATGAAATTCAAATTTTGAAATAACGTCTCGATATCGTGCAAAAATAAAAATTTGAAAATGGAATCCCGAGGTGCATGACGGGAGGTGACACCCTGCCAAGATTCAAAATCCTAAAAAATGGGGTAAGACTAGGGTGTGGGTGCCCAAGTCCAGTCGCCCATTTTTTACTAGATCTACATCTAGGGGTCCTAGGGACCCATAATCCAAATTCTCTTTCTGGGTTCCATCAATAGTTATCTCAGAAAATGGACATTTTGTAACTAGGCACTAGCCAATCAGAGTTTTGGGAAGGCCAAAAACAAACAGTTTAAGAGGTCACCAAAGGCAAGGAGCTAAATCGAGGGAAATTGTACCATTCCATATAGGAGGACAATTTTTGACATAACATGTAGCCCCCACTTTAGTGGGTATATGACACTACGTGCATATGCAACTAAAGGAAAGTAAATACATCAATCATGAAAAAGATACCCAAAATGATACTGTAGAGGACGTTGAAGTGTTGTCACTGAGAAGGAAGAAGTCCCCAAGTCTGCAATCCTGCAAGACCAGAAAGTTAGGAACTGCAACCTGCAAAGGAACACTTGTTAGAAAATCAAAATCAAATCAACCTACAACCACCACCAATGAGTCAGTACATAAACACTAAGGGGGTTGAGTGATGAGAAAAGATGAGTGAGGAAATCGAGGGAAATATATGTCCCCTTTGTTTCTGCTTACTTAATCTGAAAAGGAGAAACAAGGAGATATCCACGCACATCAATTTCAAGGAAAACTTGATGAGAAATGTGTTGCGAGGGTTGTTTGAAGAAACAACACTCAAGCACAACACATTGGGTTAGAGAGAGAGAGCGGAACTAGGATTCCAACGCAACAAATGACATGAAAATATGAGTTTGACAGCTCAAGATAGAGGCTCAAGAGTGAAATAGATCAATATTGCACCTAGTTAGGGCTAAGAATTCTCATCCACTTACTTTATGTAAAGGGAGTTTTCACTTATCACTTACTCATTCTTATTCCTTGTCATTTTAGGAAAGTAAAGGAGAGAGAGAGAAGAAGAAGAGGAGGACAACCATGTTGATCTGACGCTCATATCAGACCCACGACTGGAGATGCTCCAAGCTCAAGTGGCTGAGAGGCGTTTCGAGGCCGAGGTAGGGTCCTAATCTTATGCTTCTGTCATCTTTCTATTTTTCTCTTAGTTGTTTTTATCATTTATTGTGTCGAGGGAGTCATCATGGATAGGGGTCCCTGGTAGGGGTGCCCTGGTCAACCTAAGGCACCAAAGTCTCACTGGGGCGCCCTAGTCTCTCAGGGGTGCCAGTGTCCCTCTAGGGCACCAATGTCCCTCTAGGGCACCTAGGTCCACAGAGAACATGAGCCCCAGGCACAGACACTCGTTACTATTTTAGATAGTAGTTTTTGGTTTGATGATGAAAAACTAATGCTACCAATTACTCTTGTGTCCTGCAAGATGTCTCGGAGACACGAGAGCACATAGGCAGTCACCTGATGGCACTACTTCGAGAGCGTGCTAGTACCATGTCTAACGCAGAGAGAGCACTTGTAGGCAGTGGGCTTATGTTAGGTGTTTGATATTCCCACAATCAGATTTCATTGCAACATGTTGATGGCTTTGATGGAGAGGTAGAATACGGATACATCCACATTCTATTTACCTATAGGCAGATGACTGTCACATTAGAGGATGTGTACAAGATCCTATGACTGCCTATCTAAGGAGAGATAGTGAGGGTCATGAGACATCACACAGCAGAGTATACTCGCGAGAGTCAGTTGTATTGTCTGGGTCGCATAGTCTCACGGGTAGAGCGAGGACATATTCAGCTCCAGCTTCTAGAGCAGGGATGCGGTGACATCCCCTTAGTTCAGAGGATTATGATAGTCACTATTGCACTAATTGTTGAACTAGATGGATGAGACATTCACCTTCATTGGGGTCTCATTCACACCATTAGAGCAATGGAGGAGCATCAGACTGTATACGTGTGGGGGTATAATATGCTTGCACACCTCTACCGTGACTTGGGATGGTATGTCCATTATGAGATGCACAATCTGATGATCTGCACTTTATTACAGGTTTGGGCTTTTGAGTATATCATGTGCACATGACCGACAGGGTTTCCTATAGAGTCAACATTCACCCATCCATGCATTCATGCCTATCCACTAGTCATATGTTGGAGACATGGTGATTTGTTATACTGGAGCGTTGTTTTTGATAGATTACAGCCCAGTGATATTATCTGGAGAGCGTATCGCAGCTATATCATATGGCATGTCTAGCGGAGATAGTTAGCAAGGATGCAGAAGGATCAGCTGATGGCCGATCACCTCGATCACATCGTGGTTTGGTTCTACTTTGATAGGGTGGCATGACAGTTTAGATAGGTACAAGATGTTCCTGCAGTGCGTCCGAGCTATGTGTGCACCATGTGCAGCGTAGTCAGGGCGAACAACGGCCAACGACTGATAGTAGCAGATGTACCTCTTCATGATGATGATAGTCCCGAGGATGCAACATTAGCATCAGATGTAGACGATGTCATTTGTACCTGAGCATATCAGACCTAGTGGCATACAACATGACCTTCTCCTATCTTTCCTCCCAGTCACCCCACATGTGATGCTCAACCTTGGGCCGATCACGCTAGTGACACAAGGGTAGAGGATGATGTGAGTGACTTTGTAGGATACTACGATCCTCGAGGAGGATGTGGATGATGATGATGATGATGATCAGGTTCCATCATAGTACGCCTTTAGGGTGAGATCACGACAAGACCGGCAGGAGTAGACGCTGACGAGGAGACTGAGTTGAGACCACAATCTAGAGCTTGTGGTCCAATCTCTGCAGGTGTTGAGAGACTGAGTCAGAGTGAGAGGGGGAGTGTAGTAGGTCTATGCCCCCAGCTACAAATCAAACTACAAAGCTCGTGACACCTTCAGTGATCTGAGATCCATCCTGGCGAGATGGAGATCTAGGTTAGCTTTGTTTCATTAGTTTGATGTTCTTTATGTTTATTGTTTATGATGGTTATGTGAGAGTCTAATATATATCTTATTTTTATTTTACAGTTGGGACTAATAATTGATAAGACTTTGTGAGTCACATCATAGCGGACATAGTACCTTCGAATGTATTGAGAAGCAGATGCGAGTGGGTTATTCACCATGACCATCCGTTGGGTGACATGCAAAGATATTTATGCCTTTTGTCAAGTACAAGATAGTTATAGAGGCTATTCTAGAGTAGTATGCATGGGAAAGAGAGGAATTACTTCAAAGAGTTAAGCGCACCGAGGCTAAGCTTCAGGCACAGCGAGATCAGACGGTAACGGTGCCTACATCGAAGAGAGAGCCAGTCGTCAGTGAGTTCTTACTACTTGAGGTCCGTCAAGCAAGAGCTGATAGAGACAGAGCTTAGGCTGAGAAAGACCAGTACCACTAGATGTACCAAGAGGCACATGAGGAGGTGATAGGTCTAAGAGGTGAGATCAGGGGGTTACGATCGTAGAGTGTCTCTAGGAGTCATTCGTGATCCGTAGCCACATATGGTCAGGTCTCTGTCACATGCACACCACGAGGGCTTAAGGGTACAGGTGACCGAGTTTTAGCTATATGATGTGTATATATTATGTACTATGACATCCCATTTTGTTGTGAGGGATAGTCGACTCAGATGTATATTTGAAACTGATAATGATATGTGTGTGTGTGTGTGTGTGATGTTTACTTTTTTATCTATTTGCAATGGTTTAAATCTATCACATGTGATTTTGTAAAATGCAACTAGTGATGAATTTTGAAGGCTAATATGGAAATGTGATTAATGCTAATGTGACATACTAATCAATTCTTTGTAGAACATTTTAGTAACAAACACAATGATTAAAATTTCACATATAACCCAAATTTCTATGCCATGTTTAGTTAATACAAAAGTGATCTAAGCAGAGAGCACATAAGCAAGATACAACAATGATTAACTGAGCAAAGATGCAATGTTAAATGATTTAAGACAAAATAATAATATCTTGTCAAAATTGAAGCTAATCTGTGTGATAAATTTGCTTTGTAAAATTTAAACATCAAACCTAAGCATGAAATTTCTTGAGGTGCACTACATTAATAGGTTCCTTAAGCAGCGTACCTTGTTCATCAGCTAGTCGATACACTCCTGATCCAAAGGCCTCAGTTACTATGTATGGTCCGAGCCAATTAGGGCTAAACTTACCTATTTCTCCAGGAGGTGCATTTATATTGCATTGATTTTCATAAAGTACCAAATCCCCAACGTCGAATGAACGTTGTATGACATGTTCGTTGTATAATTATTATATGCTTTTCTGATGAGCCTTGAGGTGCTTAAGAGTGTTTATTCATCTTTCATCAAGCATCTCAAGTTCTTGCAGTCTTTTCTTACATTCTGTATCATTGTCAATAATGTCTCTTAAGAAAATTATTAATGAAGGAATTTCTAACTCCAAGGGCATTATTGCGTATGCGCCATAGACAAGGTTATACGGTGTATTGCCAGTAGCCGTTTGAATACTTGTTCTATAGGCCCATAATGCGTAGGATAACTGAATGTGCCAATCCTTTTGATGTTTGTTAGCAGTTTTTCATAGAATCTATCCAATGATTTTGTTTGAAGCTTCTACTTGGCCGTTTGATTGAGGATAATAAGGCGTAGAGAAGCAATGTTGAATGTGATATTTCTTGAGAAATTTCTTCACATCCTTATTTTTAAATGGTGTACCATTGTTAGAAATGAGGGTGGAAGGTATTCCAAATTGAGAAATAATGTTATCTTGTATAAAATTACAAATTACGTTAGCAATCGTGGATCGTAAGGGGACAGCTTCAACCCACTTTGTGAAGTAATTAGTGGCAATAATGATAAATGTATGCCCTTAAGAGGAGGCTGAAGAGATTTTGCCTTTTAGGTCCAAGCCCCAAATAGAGAATGGCCAAGGTGAAACTTGGGCACAAAGCTCTTGAGCGGGAGCTCAGATTAGGTGATTATGTTGTTGACATGGTGGGCATTTCTTGACATAGGCAAAGGAATCTTGTTGCATGTGCGGCCAATAATATCCCATTCGTAACAATTTTTGTACGAAGGATTTTCCCCCAAAATGCCCTCCACAGGCACCATAGTGATCTTCTAAAGCTATCAGAATTTCTAAATTATTTAAAGTTCAGCTGATATAATAGGCAACACATGCTTTGCCTTTAGCATTATGTTGTGCTAACAAGGCTTCCAGGGCATTATTAGATGCTGAGATACACAATAGAAAGGGTTTGTCAGGGACAGTGAGCTGCAAAACAAGGGGATTAGCTAAATAAGCCTTTAAATCTTTGAAATCTTTTTGACATTTAGAATTCCATTGAAACTTTGAATCCTTCTTCAGTAATTGCGTAAAAGGGTGAGTCCTATCCGTGAGTTGTGAAACAAATCGGTGGATGGCATGCATCTTCCCTTGCAAACTATGAAGTTGGATTAACAATTATGTCTATCTTCTTCATATCCACTTCAATACCACGATTTGAAATGATAAACCTTAACAGTTTTCCACTGTCTACACCAAAAACACACTTACAAGGATTTAATCACATGTTGTATTTCCTTATGCTCTCAAAGATTTGCAAAGATTCATAGCATGGTCTTGATGACGAATGGACTTTGCTAAAATGTCATCGACATAATCTTCTAAACTATTGTGCATATAATCGTTAAATATAAGGGTCATGGCACATTGGTAAGTAGCTCCTGTATTCTTAAGTCCAAACGGCATGACTACCCAACAAAATGTACCCCAAGGTGTTATAAAAGCTATTTTATATTGATCTTGAGGGTTAATTAAGATTTGATTATATCCTGAAAAACCATCCATGAAAGAGAGTAATTCATGGCCATCTATAGAATCAACCATCATATCAGTGTTAGGAAGTGGAAAATCATCTTTCAATGATGCAAGATTCAAGTCTTGGAAATCTATACACATTCTTATATGACCATCAGGTTTAGCAATGGTGATGTTCAAGATCCAAGGTGAATAGTCAATCGGGCGGATAAAGCCAACTTGTAAAAGTTTTTCTATCTCATATTTGAAAAGTAATGCTACCTTAGGATTCATTTTACAATTTTTTTGTTTAAATGACAGCATCTAGTTTCAAGATGATATTATGTGTGATAATCTGAGGATCAATAACAGGCATATCTAAATAGTTCCAAGCAAATAGTTTAGAAAATTCATGTAATAACTTAGTCATTTCTTCTTTTTCTTCTGTATGTAAGTGTAGACACCTAAAAATGTCTTTTACCATCAAACCAACTCTCGACATCCCTAAACATATCAATTTCTCTTCTATTCAATTAATTAAATCTTTATTTAATTAATTATCCCTTCATCACCTAATTTTCCATCATTTTATCCCCAATAATTGAATTAATTTTATTAATTCAATAGTTCAAGCCTTAGCCAATTGATTTAATAAATATGCAAATATTTATTTGGTCAATTTCCCCTCTCCTCATTAAATCTAATTAATTAGCTAAATCATGTTTAACTAATTAATTCAGCCTATTAATTGACCTATCCCTACCCTAGGCAATTAAATAGCTATTATTTAATTACCTATCCTTGCCTACCTCATCCTAGCCTTAGGGTTAATTAAATACAACATTGTTTAATTAATCTTGAACCTATCATTATGATGGTCAAATCCAGCTTAACACCCTTCCCCACATCCTCCAAATAAAAAATTGAAATATATCCACATAAGTCAATTTTTTATTTAAATATATCCCACATCACAATTAATTCCTCTTACAACCCCTTACCACCCCCATACTTCATTTATCTCCACTTATCCTCAAATGAATTTTTAATTCATTTTACATTCCCCATATGAATCTTTAATTCATAAATATTCCATCTCACCCATACTCATTTAATTCACCCTTTTCCCAAAATGAATAAAAGATTCACATTTATTCCTAGCCCTTCATTCCTCCAAGATCTAATATAGGCCCTCCACATCACTTTTATCCTCCACCATTGATCTTCCAAACCAATCTCCACCCTTGGATCAAAATCTCTCCAAAATCTCTATAAATAGAACCTCTCCCAAGCCATTTAGGGATCCAATCTTCAAGTAATGTTATCATGCCAAAATATCTAATGAGCTAAAATTGTGAGTTGCAATTGAGATAGAGCATTTCACATTTTATTCATCTATTAGGGTATATCTTGTTTAGGAGCTCTTGGGTGCAAAGCTTCATTCCCTTTTGATGAGATTGGGTCTTCTTATCTAGGTATAAACTATTTGTTTTGTTATGCATTTGGCTTGTGTTTTTACCTTGATTTGATTTTCCTAATCACAGTAAGCAATCACCAATAGGGATAAATTTTTCAGTGTTCTCTTTCTCCATGAAAACATCAACAATCTTTCCATTAAGTAGAGTATCGTGGTCTAGGAGATCGGGTGATTGTGGTAGGTATTCATATTCTTCATCAGACTTTAGAGTAGCATTTATCATGCTAGTAGCTTTTACAAAATATGCATTGTTGTTTAAACAATAAGGTAATCCACGTTTATGATGGTAACAAGGAATATTGTCATAAGACCTAAGAATTCCATTATTGCTTCATCGATTGAAAAGATATCTAAAGGAATTGCTCTTGGAAGACAACTAGTGTCAATCATCTCAAGAAATATCAAGTTAAGTGTTGATATTGTATTCACATTAAGAGTAGGACATCTACGAGCTTTAGATTCCTTGAAAGGATTATATCCAATGCCATTTGAGTAATGTCGCGAAGCAGATTCTATAGGGACTTTGATTTCTTGTTGATTAATACCACAACCATTACCTACATAATCACAGTTCTTATAAAGGATCTGAAATCCTCGGCCATAAAGAGAAGCCATTTCTTTGGAAGAAGGTGGAGCTTCATAAGTTTTGTAATCTGAATTCATTACCAAAGAAGCTTTATGCTTCACATTCAAAGCATGAGATGATATCAATGCAATATTTCATGTTTCGGGGATAGGGTTATTAACTTTATATTCTCTCATGGAACAAGATGTAAAATCTAATGAACCTCAATCATCACCAAGGAATGCATTCGATTACTTGGACTCTTGCACAACACTATCTGGGGCAAGAGGAGTTGATGAATCAACTTTCAAATTGTTTAAAATCTTAGGACAAATAACTTGTTTTTGTGATTCAATCTGTAAACAGTTATCAGGTTTAGGATCAACATGAATAGTATGCAGCTTATCTTTGAATATAAATTTAATTGAATGATGTAAAGTAGAAGGAACTGTCCCCAATGCATGGATCCAAGGTCTACCAAGAATCATGTTGTAAGATAGAGAACAAGGCATGACATGAATCAGGGTAGGCACAATCATAGGTCCTACTTGTACAAGTTGAGTTATGGTGCCCACGGATTGTCGTCCAACATTGTCAAAACCACAAATACTTATCATTTCTGGCTTAATCAAGGATGTATCAACATTAATCTTATGTAATAAGTTAATGCCACAAACATTAAGAGCTAATCCATTATCAATCATAACTCTCTTAACCAATGTCTTATTTATTGTAATGAAGATAATCAAAGGATCATACTGATTCAAAACTTCAAGAGATGGCAACTCATGTTGTTGAAACAAAATGTCTATTTTTATCGCATGCATACAATCTAATAGAGTTGCTACATCATTTAGCTTGACAGTGGGTAGAACAATCACCTTTTGTAAAGCTTCTTGGAGCATTCCATGGTAAGTAGGTGAAGTTTGTATAAGCTCCCAAAGAGATATCTTTGTAGGAGTAGCACGAAGCTACTCTATAAGATCATAGTCTTGACCAACCTTCTATGTTAAATGAGGGGCTTGATAAAGCATAGGTTGAGAAGCTAGTAAAGATATTGAAATGCTCAGTTGTTGTTTGTTTTGTTTATTATTCTGAGTGTTATATGCATGAGCAACCATATTATGATTAGGTTGTTGTGAGTTTTGATGTGTTATTTGTTTAGCAAAGTTGTAAATGTGATCAAGAGGTCGAGAAGAAAGTGGAAGGCCTCTAATAGTGAGCACTGGTTTAGAAGGTGGTTTAACCACATCCGATCATAAGGTGACCACAATTTTTAGTTTTCCAAATTCTTCTTTAGTTTTAGGAATATAAATTACATTTACAACTCTTTGAAACAACAACGGTTTAAAAGTCATAGTGGAATGTTCAATCAAGATAAAGTCCTCAAGGGCTTCATCTAACATATTGAAGTCATCACAACTAAACGGCTCATCATATACATGAAAATATTGCAAAAAATAATCCAACATTTTAACATTCTCTAATTAACCCAAGATTTAAATGTAAAATGATATTTGTATGAATTTCTATGAAAATGAAATACTATGCAAAAACACCAAGTGATAATTTCAAACTCTTTTAGTGAAAGGATAAAGAATATAATTCAAAATTTAATGCATGCACTTTCACAAAAGAGGATTTGAAATCTGAATGTGCTTTGGGACAACAAACTAATTTAGATCTGATGTTTAAAAGGATGCAAATTCTTTAGAGCGTGGGTTCACCAAAATATCTAGGGTGAAAAAGTAGGTTTCTCTTAAACAAGGTTAAGTCATATTCTTTCACCTAACTAAACATTGGGAAGAAAAGAACTAAGCTTGGGATTAAGCTATTGATTACTTGTTCATTCCCTAATGCTAATTAGGTCTAATTCAGGTGGCCAATTAAGGTTTTATCAAGTGTCTTTATTCACTAATGAAGTAAACCCTAATTACACCTTGTAATAGAAATCGACTGAATTCAAAGATGAAGCAGACAAAATAGATCACAAAGATGCAGAGAATAAGGTTTAGAGATCATGCACCCAGAAATTGAGGGCTAACTGGACTAGGGCGCCCGCTCATTAGTCCTACAACTTTCCATCCATGAAAATCTTCCACATCAACTATTTGGTGACCTCTAAGAGCTTCTAGATCTCAGAAAATTCCCCCAATTGGACTAGGGCACATGCTTATTAGTCCTAAATCCTGCAAAACATGATCTGCACCTACAAAAGGAGGAGAAAGATGTTGTGGCTATATAGGAGCTTGCCTCAGTCAAGCCCTGTTTTCGGTATTCCTACCTCAATAATAGCCAAATATAAAGATTTGTAGAAGTGTGTGCAAACCTATCAAAGTGTATGCTGAAATATCAAACCCTAGATGTCTCAATAGAGGGAAGATTAGTAACTTTCTTCAATTCAATAAACACATACAACTTCACCTCAAGGAGATGAAAATGAATGAAGACTTGCATGAACAAGAAGGCGAATCAACAATATTCGCAGAGGATCTCCAAGCTTGATGTTGGAGGCTTCAACCCTTCTCCTGATCATGCAAAAGGTGTACAAACCCTAGGAAGAGAAAGATCATCTCAAGATCTTGATTCCTAATCTCCATCCATTGTCTCCATGATAGCAAGGTTCAAATAACTTTCAAAAGCTTCAACAAGTCACTGATCTTCAATGGCAATTTTAGCAGTATTTTGGCATCAAGCTTGCATAAAGATTGTATGTGATGAAATGATTTTCAAATGTCTTTTTATATCTAACTTTAGGAAATTCAAAATTTGAAATAACATCTCAATATCATGCAAAACAAAAATTTGAAAATGAAATCCCGAGGTGCATAGCAGGAGCCGACACCCTGCCAAGATTCAAAATCCTGTAAAATGGGGTAGGACTGGGGCGCGGGCGCTCGAGTCCAGTCCCCCATTTTCTAACCTGATCTGCATCTAGGGGTCCCAGGGACACATAATCCAAATTCACTTTCCAGGTTCCATCAATAGTTATCTCAAAAAATGAACATTTTGCAAATAGACACTAGCTAATCAGGGTTTTGGGAAGGCCAAAAACAAAGAGGTTAAGAGGTCACCAAAGGCGAGGAGCTAAACCAAGGGAAATTGTATAGGAGGACAATTTTTGATGTAATAGGACCAAGGTGATGATGTGTCTTGTGCCCCAACATAATACAACCTTATTTAACGTATGAGGAAGTAAACTTAGAACATTGAAGTCCTAATGCACAAAAGGTATGATATGACCTTAGATGCCGAGGATAATGCAAAAATCTATTCCAACATACACAAGATATGAATATTAGTTAGAATGATACAAATGCAAGATAAAATGATAACACACACAAGCAAGCAAGAAAGCGTGCACAAATGATTCAAAAACAAACAAGGTATTGCCCCTGTCAAGCTATAAACCAATGATTGATTGATGATGATGATAGTGATGATAGATAGTGTTGTCATTGTGGGGAACGATGTATCCGTATATCAACACAAGGATGTGGGAACAATATATCCCATTGATGATGATGATGATCGATTGATTTGGTTTACGACAAGATTATGATCAAGACCATTGATGTGATTGGATAATTTGACAAGATTGATTGACTTGATTGGTATGGATAAAGGATGACTTGCATTTGGATCATTACTTGGAATTGATTTGATAAGAATGAATTGAAGAAGTGATTGAAGAATGGATTATTGGATGAGATGAATTGAATGTGATTGATGAATTGGATTGATTGGAAGAAGTGATGGATTGATGAATTTGATTTTGATGTGGGAGATAAATGATAGAAGAAATGTGAGATGGATGAAGATGATCATTAGTGAAGATTAGAAGAATGATAAACGATGGAAGAGGTCTATCGCCTATTCCTGAATCTAGGTATTTCCTTTGTATCTCAGATTGCCTACATACCCTGTATCCATGGGATCAAGGCACTTAACGATAGAGATAAGACGTAGTTCTGATTTTGTGTTTTATTGATGGTAATGACGAAGGTAGATGGATTGATTGGGTTATGGATTGATTGGGATTGGTTATATGTTTGATGATATATGATGCTGTTGATGGGATAATATGGATTGGATTTATGTGATTGTGATTGATTGATAGATTGGCTTGATTTGATGATTGGATTTATTTTGATGGATTTGATGTGATGGATTGTGTGATGATGATTGATCTTATTGCTTGGATTTTTGTTGAATATTTGATTTTTTTTGTATTTTTGAGAAAATTTATTTATTTATTTTGGGATGTTTAATTTTTTTTTGTGTTCTTTGAAATGTTTTGAATGTCAATGGATTTACAATTTGGGCAGCCTTTGTGCTAGATACCAATGCCAACCTGGAGAAAACCAAGTCTAGGTGCAAGGAGGTAGGTTAGTTTGGATGAATGGATAAAAGGGTGGTCAATAGGATGGAAGACTCATGATAGATGGATGGGATGGAAGAATCTAGATGGGTAGATACAAGGATATGCCATGGAAGGAAAATCTCATAATAAATGGATAGATAAGAGGATAGGCTGTAGTGGATTGGATGTATACCTCATAATGGAGTTAGGATGTGATCTCCAAAGACTATGTCGCATAGGAATAACATGCCCCATAATAGGTAGAAGACTTAGGATTTGACATGACAAAGCTTGTGATAATAGGATAACATGATAGATTTTACATGACAAAGCTTATGATAGGTGGATAATAATAGGATTGTTTGGAAAGGGTGAGGTATACCAAGAGATATCCAAAGCATATTTCAACATTTTGCCCCTATGTCTTCATCAAGATCAAAAGGAGGAAAGGAGGATGAATGGACTCAATATGATAGGTATATGGGTGTAATGGATAAGGATGGTAGGATATGATAAGATAGGATGGTATGGTAGATTGGATGAGACATGCCCCCAAGTGTAAGTGACATAGAAGATCAACTTACACATGACGCCTATTTGCCAGGTTTTCATCATGGTACTTATCCAAGGCGCCACCAAGGGTGGTTTTCACCATTGGACGAAGGGATTTCTCTTTACTATTTTGATTTTTTTTTTTTTTGAATACTTGGATAAGATAGGTGCATATGGATGAAAGGAGAGACTCAAGTGTCTAGTTCCATGAAAAGTGATATTCCCACTAGATGGATGTCATCGCATGGACCATGTCAAATATCATCATGCTCATCGATGTTGGTAGGGGATTGCATGAAAGAGGACGATGGATTAGGTAGATGGTGGATTATGACGTGGATTATGGAGGGAAACAGTGGATTATGATGCGGATTATGAAGGAAAGGATAGTGGATTATTTAGGATTATATAGGACTTATGCAATGATGAATAGGGGCTTTATTCAAAAGCATAGACCATAGGAAGGTGATGGGGGAGATATGTAGGATAATGGATGAAAGGTGGGGAGATGGAGGTATGTGGAAATGTTGTGGAATGGAAGGGAATCATGACCAACAGTTGCACACACCATGATAAACATTGAAGTTTTTGATTGGATGGTGGTGTAGGAAGCAATGGAGATGTTTGCTTAGTGGATGGTTGATGTAAGCATTTAGGTACCCACATAGACTTAGTATTTTTATGATTTTTGCTTTGCTTGTGGGATATTTGGGATATTTGGATGGAATGGAAATTTTGGATGGAAGTGGATGGTTGGGATTTTGGAGAGGTGGATGCCTCATTTGACTTGCTTGATTTTTGCTTAGGGACCCAAACCATTTTAGTTTAGGCCTTTTCTTTTGGAGGTATGGGCTTATATAGCAGTTTGGATAGATTTTGTTTTGATTCTTTGCATTGATGCCCTAAGGCATGAGGATCTTTAGGATGTTTGGTAGGATTTTTAGCTTTATAGGTAGAGACATCCAAATTTTTACTTTTGAATCCCATAGATTTGGTGGAATGAGTGGAAACTTCATGTTTAGACAATTTATGCATTTGTTGGTCATGATTAGGATTTTTAGGGGACTTATGGATAAGTGGATAATTAGGCATTGGTAGAAGTAGAGGCACAATGGATGGAGGGATGTTAGGAGTCAAAAGTCATGGAGGTAAATTGGATGGTAAAAGGTGTATGGTCACATGATTTTGACATTTCGTAGGATAATGGGGGTGGAATTGCAACATATGATTTAGGAATATGATGTGGTTTGTGATGGAAAGTAGTGGACCTAGGATGCATGGAGGAAGTACCAACATCTTTAGAGTGTTTACCTTGGGGTGTATATCCAAGGCCATATGATTTTGGAGGGACTTTGACAGGGATTGGCTCCAAAATACCTTGTTCATAAAGGCTTAAGCCTTTACCTTGGTAGTTCATGTTTTAGAGGATGCGATGGACTATGGGACTAGGTATAGTTTGGGAACTAGACTTGAGTTCTTTATTGGGTGGAGAAGGTGAGGTGGATAAAGGTTGTTGTTGTCCTAGGGAAGAACATTCATGAATGAAGGTGGTAAGGCCAATAGGATATGATGGATTTGAAATGGGATAGACAGTGGGTGATTAAAGATCAATAGGATCTTGATTGTGTTCGTTATGATCATTAAGATCCAAACTATTGGTTTGATCTTCTATGTTTGCTTCGGAGCCAAGTGTCTCATCAAGTGAAGTGGATATTGGTGGATTATGGATAGGGTTAGATGGAGGGGACATTTATTTGCTTTGAAGGAAGTCTATAAAGTGGGGTGAATTCTCAAGTAGGTCAACAAGACTTCCATTAGATGGAGTATGTAGGTCTTGGGTGTCTTTCTCATGAATAGTTGTGGGGGTATGAATAAGATCAAGTGGCTCATGGATAGGTTCATCATTATGGATATCATCTTAATCATGAAAAAGATATGTGTTATGGATGGGGTGAATGGAAGTGTTTTGATCTTGACTTAGACAAGGGGTTGATGTTTCCACATGCTTGGGAGTATACCCTTGACATACCTCTTGGGTTGCTTGAATGGAAGTGGAAAGCTCTTGGATGGACTTGATAGGGTCTTGAGGGTTATCGACATGAGGTCATGATGGATCTTGACTTGGAATTATAGTTGGAGACTCTTCGATAGGCTTGATGGGTTGTGGACCACATGATGGGGTTGTAGAACTAGGCAAGTTGTTGGGAGATTTTTTTATAGGCTCATGAATGGGCATTTGACATGGGGGTGGTCTATTCCGTGCTAGTAGCCATTGGATCACATCCTTTGCAAGTGTGTGGGTGGATGGACAATATAATGGATGGATAATGATGGTGGATGGTGTTGTAGGCTTAGGATTAGGATTTGGTGGAGGGATAATGTGATTGGATGGATTGGGATTTGGACTAGATGGAAGAATAATGGAATTAGATAGATTGGTTTTATCTAACACAATCTTACCACAATCTTCTAGGTTCTTGTCCAATCTCTTAAAGTGTGTACAAGTGGATATGGGATGACCCATACACCTATGGCATGTACAATATTCATCATCTTTATACCAATTAGGTTTATAAAGAGGTGGAGAATATGATCTTAGCGGTAATAGCTCAATCAAATTTGCTTGGACCATTTTTTATAAAAGTATCTCCATGGAATCTTTTAATGAAGGGTTAGTGGAACATGGGAATGAAGGTGATGAAGGTTGATGGACCAATGGACTAGGATTGGGATCACATGAAGGTGTTAGTATAGGACTAGTTGGGTCATGCTGATTGGATGGCAGAGGTGACACATATGATGCATTGGCTAGATTGGTATCTCCCTCATTAAAGGATATTAGGTCTTGCTCCAAATGTGGACTTAAGGACACTTGATTTATGTACAAGGGTCCACTTGGACTTGCATGTGTTGTGGACTTAGGTCTATCAACGGTGCTTGATGGTCTTGTTGTGGAGTGAAGGGATATGTTGATGTGGCATAGGTTGATTTGGAATTATCGTGATAGGTGAATGGATTTGGTTGGTATGAAGTTGAGGGGGGTGACACATAGGATTGAGGTGGAATTTGTTGAGGTTGGGATGGTGTTTGGACTTGTTGTTGTGATATGACTTGTTGATGTTGTGGTTGGAATTGTTGAATTGGTTGATGTTGTTGTGGTGTGAATTGTTGATGTGATGATGATGATGGAGGGGTTACATAGGATAATGGTTGTTGAGATATGGATTGATATGGATAAGGGTTGACATTGGAAGAGATGTGATAGGCTGATGAAGGAATGATGTGACATGTGGATGGATGAGGTTGATATGATGATGTAGGTGACACATGGGATTGATATGAAGGTTGTGTTGTTATATGGAGCCTAATTAGACTCAGAGGTTAAATTTTCCCCACTTTTATCAGCGCAATTTCCCCCCAAATTATTTAACGGGGGTATGGGGGCAGTGCCCCCAAGATGGGGTCAAGGGGAAGCGCCCCTTGAGAGGTCTAGGGGCAGTGCCCCTAGCGCGCTCCTTATCATGATACAGGATGGGGTCAAGGGGCAGTGCTCCCGTGGGGGCTCAAGGGCAGTACCCCTGAAACCTTTAACGACTTTTATTATTTTATAAAGGTGTTGGGAGTTATTTTTTCTATTGGCCGACATGAAAAAAACCTATTTTGTAACTGACATAAGTCTTGATAAAAATGGCTAAGGGTTAAGGTTTCCATTAATATTGTATTGTAGCATTTGCAGTGGTATTGAGTTGTAAGGATTGCTGGTTGTAATTGGTTTGATTTACTGGATAATAATATTAGACTCTTTGTTGGTGAATGTAGCCCGAGTTTGGGTGAACCATGTTAAAAATTGTCTCTCGCTATTATTGTTTCTGTGTATTTTCATTCATCTGTTTAATCTTTATTTGCATTTATTTGATATCTTCTGCATACAATTCCCAACAAGTTGTTGATAGTGGTATTGTGGTTGAGTTTGTTGAATTTAGGATTGTTGATATTGGCCTAGGATTTGATGTTGTGGGAATTGTTGATGTTTTGGTGGCATAGGGACTTATTCCTTTTTATATAACCAATTAGGTGTATCAAGCATTCTTATTGTGCCATAAGGATCATTCTCATAGGTCTTGTTTGGGAATGTCATGTACATGTTTACAAGTAGTAGATTAGGATGTGAGGATGTGGAATGATTAAGATTTGATTTGGATATGAAATGGATGAAGTTGATTGGGTGATGATTAGGATGAAGTGATTGAATGTCTTGGAATGATGATTAACTAGGATGATTAGGATTTGATGATGTGGATAATGTGGCTTAGGATGTGTGTTATGACAAGTAAGTTGAGGATGATGTGGCAGGTGTTTATTGAAAGTTTGACTTGGGCAATATCAAACACAAGATCTCAAATGTAAATGCATGAACACACATCAAACACAATGATAAATTTGTATTTCAATATTAAATGTGATGATTAAGCACACACTTGAAGACACATCAACAAGTCCTAAGACTAATCAAGTGGGGTATGGCCAATTAGGTCTTAATCTAGGTTGCACAAGGTTGACTAAGGATGCAATGAAAGCAAAATCCTATCACACATCTGGGAGAAAGGGGTAACCCACCCTTCACCTTCCCTTCCCAAAGGTATAAAGTTCTTTGGGGCTTAGCCAAGAGTGATAAGATTTCAACTTCCAAAGGAGGGTGTCTTTCGATTCACACCTCAGTTGAGGTTGTCCCTTGGAGTGGTGTGTCTCCAAGCAGGCCTCCTAAGAAGGGTGGCAAAAGCAAACCAAGTGGGTGCATACACACACACACACACACACTTGATTCACACTTGTAGTTGTTAATTTCCCTTAGAAAAATGAGATGTGTGTAAACAATTCAAGCACTTGTTCTTTTTAGATCCAAAACCAAATGTGTAGGAAGATACTTGTTCATTTTAGGTCCAATTTTTGATGTGTGATTGAAGACAATATTTGTTTTAAGAGCCCAAATTGAAATGTGAGATCAAGAAAGTTGTTCTTTTTAAGCCCCAAATTCAAGTGTTTTGACAAGAAATGATTAGATATGAAAGATGGAATGTGTGCACCTGATTATTTTTGCTTTCCAAGTTGCTGTTGTGATTGATCCATGCGTTGCTACAACTCCTTTGATGCACCTACAAGCCACAAAATTGAAAAAGACCAAGTAAACTTGTATGAGAAGAAAGCTATGTGAAAAAGATAAAATCTAATGAAAATGATCTGATATAGCATAATAGATTGCATATATAGAAAATTTAGGAAATTTCATGCACTTTAAAAAAAATTTGTCGAAATCTGTTCAAGTTTGCTCAAGATATGCTCGTCTGAAGTTTAAATGCCAGTTTAACTTTGACTGTTAAAAAAGTAGTGAAAATGACATAGTCACCTGATACTTTCTCCACTGTTGTGAAGTTTGTCCTATCATCTTTCCGATGAGTCCTGGTTTGTGCGATTTCAACTTGTTTTGACTAAGTTATGATAAAAAGAAAAAAAATTGCCCCATTATGGCATGTAGAAGGCACTAGGGCACAGGGTAACTATTTGACAAAACTGCTAGTGGTTTAGTTATTTCAGTCACATGCATAGTTATGTGGTTGGCAGTTTTCTCTGGTAGTCAATGTTAGATTGGCCCCTGGTCTTCAATATGACCAGGGGCTAAATAGATACAAAAATTAAAAAAAAAGAAAATTAAATCTCAAAGCTTAAGCCTATATTCTAACACTAAATGTTAATCGCTATTGTTAATATTAACCCTAAATGCTAATCACAATGTTTAGATCTGACATTTTTGTGTTTATGGCTTTTAGCCGCCCGACCGTATGGCTATTAAGGCTTTTGCAAATGCTAATGGCGACCTGTGAGCTTTGAGGCTTTGACCTGAAAATAGTTGGATTTGAAGACTACGACCTCAGGGTTTATAGACCATGACAAGTAAGGATCTAAAATCCTACATAGGAAATAGCAGCCAAGTGGTGACCGAGGGCAGAAGTCAGCTTAGAGACTGGTGACGACTATGCTTTTATTGGTTGCGATTGGTGTTAATGGAGGTGACTATGGCAAACAAGATAGTGACCATAATGAGTAAGGTCGGGATACAATAATAGAGCCCTTTACTAGGGTGATGAGCTCCTTGTGAGCGGCACATGAGTGGTCACGACTTTGAAATAGACTAGGGTTTATGAAAATGTCGAGTGTAGTTCAGGGGGTCGTAAGGAAAAGTCAAGGATGAAACTGACGGCTAAGTAGGTGGCGATGGGTCTACGAGTGGCAACTGGGAGATTTTCAGGATGTCGACCAGCATATAAAAGGGTTTCGAGCAGTATGTCGATGGAAGGATAAGAGGATGTAGAGTTTAAACTAGGTAGTGGATAATTCGATGGTAGGGGATCTTAAGTGACGATGGGAATCTTGATATTGTCGATGCGGTGGATAGGATTAGGGTTTTTTAAGCAGACATGAAGCCAAATCGGCTGCAACAAAAAACTCATAATTTGCAATACACAAAATCAAAGGAAAACCTGCAACATTTGACCAATGCTTGGAAAAATCACACTAATGACAATCAGTGCATAGAGGGGGTGGCGGATCCATACAATACAGATCCGTACCATATGGTCTACTGCCCTAATTTTTTTTCAAAAAATACCAAAAAAATTTGGAGGCCAAATCTAACAAATTTACAGTCATTTTTCACATGCGAGGCCCTCCCGGACTCAACAACGAGGTCCGTTTGAGCTCTGGAGGTCACCTGCAACAATCAACTTGCAAAACTTAACAAACTAGGGTTAGAAAAAAATGCATATTTCTGCAACAAAAACTTGCAAAAATTATGATTGGATCCTTGGAGCATGTTCATGTTGGATTCACCAAAAATGTATACAAAAAAATTGGAAAAATGAAAATGACAAAAAAATGAATTGCATTACCTAATCCAAATCTTCATACCTCAAATAGATGCAATGATGGATGCAAGATGGATTGATCGATTGATTTGATATGTTGGTTGCTCAATTCGACAACATAACGATAAGATAAAGATGATAGATGGAAGATGATGGATAGAAGATGATAGATAGAAGATTGTGGAGAGAATTCGACAGCATAAGGATACTCAAACTCAATGCATGAAAATGGCTTGTGAGGGGGTAGATTTATAGGCAAGGATTGATTTGAATGGATGGTTGAGATTGAAAGGCTAAATGATCGATGTGGACAACTAGGATTGATTAGGATTCCCACTCTTCAAGGGAGTTGTAGTCATGTGACAAGTGTGCGAAGGAGGATAAAGTTCATGTGTGACCGTGTACACAAAAACTCTTATTTAATAAGTTCATGAGTGATCGTGTACACCAAAACATTTATTAAGTCTTATTAGTTGTACATGTGAAAGATATTAAATGAAAGTTGTACTACCACACATGATTCAAGTGAGAGGTGTACAAGTGTTGGAATGTGGTGAAAGGTGAGGGCCTAATTCAAATAATTTATTTGAATTAGTTGGGATATGTGAGCAAAATTAATTAAATAAATAGGATTTATTTAATTAATTGGCTAGGTGATTAAGATGGGATGGGATTATGATGGAAAATTAATTAAATAAATAAAATTGGCTAATGGGCTAATGGGATAAGTGGAATTAGGAGTGGGATTAGGACAAAATGCTACATGATGTCTCTAATAATATATTTGATTAGGTGTTGCAAGACATGGACAAATTTGGGTGTCTATTATATACACCTAAAATTGGCTCGTGTTGAACTAAATAAATATTTTAAATATTTATTTTAATTCTTATTCTTCTATCAATCAAATAAATATTCTAATTTATTTGATTGGTTCATTATCCAAAAATTAAACAAAAAAATCAATTTATTTAATTAAATGCCCTAATTCCTCCAATGTCGCATCTAATTAAATAATCCTAATTTCCTCTATCCCAAAGTCCTAATTTCATAATTCCACATCACCTTCCACCTCACTTTACACCTCACCATGTTGCGCACATAATTAAATATTTTTAATATTTAATTAGCTAATATCCCCTCACCCACATGTCTTATTTATCCTCCAATCAAATAAGTTATCTAATCAATCAATTGAGTTCACTAGTCAATTAATTCAGTCAACTCTCCAATCAACCCAGTCATCTAATCAATCTATTTAGTTAACTCTCTAATCAGATCGGTTAACTCGCCTAACTCATGAAAGAGGCCTGGACACTTCTCCTCTTCTGATTTGTGCACATTCTCTCAAGCTTCCTCAACTGTACATGTTAGGAATTGCTTGCAGAAGATATCAATTAAATGCAAATAAAGATTAAACAGAGGAATAAAAAATACACAGAAATAATAACAATGAGAGATAATTTTTAACGTGGTTCACCCAAACTCGGGCTATATCCACCAACAGAGAGTCCAATATTATTATCCAGCAATCGAATCGATTACAACTAGCAATCCTTGCAACTCAATACTGCTGCAAATGCTATAATACAATATCAACAGAAACCCTAACCCTTAGTCATTTTTATCAAGACTTATGTCAGTTACAAAATAGGGGTTTTTTATGTCGGCCAATAGAAAAATAACTCCTATCACCATTATAAAATAATAAAAGTCGTTTGAGGTTTCGGGGGTGCTGCCCCTTGACCCCGTCTTGGGGACGCTGCCCCCAAACCCCGGTTAAATAATTTGGGGGGAAACAACACCGATAAAAGTGGGGAAAATTTAACCTTCGAGTCTGATTAGGCTCCATATAACAACAATACATGTCACAGGTAATTCCTCTAGTCATGGATCTATTGACACTTGGACTTGGCCTCTCTTTAGCCTAAAAAAGTAAGGTCCTCACACCCATTTTGCAACCACTCAAGCTTTGGCAATCTTACTCTACAGAAATCCTACCAGCGTGCCTTTGGCAAAGTATTCTCATTGCATTTGCATAACCTCATTATCATCATAATCATCCAATCATGTCTCCATATCTCCATCATCCATCTTCATTAGAGTTGCATTGTTAGTTTAATTTGCATTGCACAATCCAATCATAGCCATTCTCCTATTGTCATCTTCAATAGCAAGGAAGTACAACTTTTGAGAGCTAAAATCATACATAAGATTGATACGAGATAGGAAATAATGGAAGTTACGAAGTGAATGGGATCTATGAAGGTAATATCTTTGTTTATTGTATTTGCATCAATTTCATTGAAGTTAATGGATATTCAGTAGTTTTTACTATGATTTAGAAGTTCAACAACATTTTGGTGAGAATTATATTTGCGCATATGCTCTGATTCTACGCATATGCTACTGGAATCGGTGCATATGCAAATTTTTTGCTTTTGATTGGTATGTTGGCGCATTTACTTAGGGTTTACGCTCATATAAGTCTTTATGCTCAGTCAATTAGCAGTCTCGTGCATGCATTGTAAAACTGTGCATTCATAAACGCAAACTTTGACCTATGATTTGACCACCATAAATGCTCAAAAGACCAAGTTTCGAAGGGTACATATCGAGGGTCCGTACTCTGTTGGCCGCTCGAATCATTGGATCCTCTCAAATTGGTGGCTTGCTATTGGAATCTAGTCCATTTTTGCTGTCTACTTTACTTTGCTACCACATTAGAGCTCCTAAAATCTCTCCACAAATGACAAGTGTACAAATGACTAGGATTGTGACCCCACATACCTATATTTAGTAAAGTGGGCCTTAATGGGAAGTGTTTGACCCTGTGAGTGTAGGGCATGTTTTTTACCCATTTTCCTTTTTTCGTTACCTGAACTTTTTACTCGCAGCCTATGTCATATAATCTTACATGTCGTGAGATTATTCATCCACCTTTCACCAATGTTGTGCAAACTGACCAATCTCCTAAGGGGGCATCCTATCGTCACTAAACCTAAAACTAGGGGCAAATTGGGGCATGCATCGTAGCCAGAAAATCTTTATTCTTTGAAGCAACATGATAAAACACACTGTATCAAAGAGGGGCCAAATGTATACATCTAAAATTGGCTCATGTCGAACTAAATAAATATTTTAACTATTATTTTAATTCTTATTCTTCTATCAATCAAATAAATATTCTAATTTATTTGATTGGTTCATTATCCAAAAATTAAATTAAAAAATCAATTTATTTAATTAAATTCCCTAATTCCTCCAATGTCTCATCTAATTAAATAATCCTAAATTATTTAATTAATCCTTATTTCCTCTATCCCAAAGTCCTAATTTTGTAATTCCACATCACCTTCCACCTCACTTTACACCTCACTTTACACCTCACCATGTTGCACACATAATTAAATATTTTTAATATTTAATTAGCTAATATCCCCTCACCCACATGTCCTATTTATCCTCCAATCAAATCAGTTATCTGCTCAATCAATTGAGTTCAGTAGTCAATCAATTCAATTAACTCTCCAATCAACCTAGTCATTTGATCAATCTATTCAGTTAACTCTCCAATCAGATCTGTTAACTCCCATAACTCATGAAAGAGGCCTGGACACTTGTTCTCTTCTGATTTGCACACATTCTCTCAAGCTTCCTCAACCATACATGTCACAGGTAATTCCTCCAGTCATGGATCTATTGAGACTTGGACTTGGCCTCTCTTTAGTCTATAAAAGTAAGGTCTTCACACCCATTTTGTAACCACTCAAGATTTAGCAATCTTACTCTGCATAAATCTTACCAGCGTGCCTTTGGCAAAGTCTCCTCATTACATTTGCATAACCTCATTATCATCTTAATCATCCAATCATGTCTCTATATCTCCATCATCCATCTTCATTAGAGTTACATTTTTAGTTTAATCTCCATTGCACAATCCAATCATAGCCATTCTCCTATTGTCATCTTCAACAGCAAGGAAGTACAACTTCTGAGAGCTAAAATCATACATAAGATCGATACAAGATAGGCAACAATGAAAGTTACGAGGTGAATAGGATTTATGAAGGTAATATCTTTGTTTATTGTATTTGCATCAATTTTATTGAAGTTATTGGATATTTAGTAGTTTTTACTATGATTCAGAAGTTCAACAACATCTCCAGTTATGATTAGTTATCTCATTATGTTTGATCTTGAGTTGTTATGAGATAATTGTGTGTAATGGAGATGGTTAGTGGCTTTGGGTTTATTCCTACTTTGGGATGGTTATGAGTTTGATCTACCTTTTGGTTTGAGAGGCTTGCATCTTGTTATTGGATTTTGAGGAGGCTTCTTATTTTTGGGTTGTAAAGGAGATCATGCTTTTCACAACTATAGCACATTAGTGTGGATAGAGGGACATGGTTATGATTTGTAGGTTCTCTCTTATTGGTATTATTCTTCTACCTAGATATTTATGTTCACATGACATTGGAGTTGAGATGTGTATGGGTCTTTTGATTCTCTTTGACTTCTTTATCTTATGATGTGGATGATTTGTGAGAGATATTGACTTGAGGAGAGTTATGTTGCATCTATTTAGTTTGTAGTTTTTTACACATCTATGTGTGTGTTCTTTGACACTATGTGATAGAGGATTCAACCACATCTTCTATGTGAGTGTTATAGTGGATCTTTGGATGCCTTGATCTATTTTTAGATTTGACATTTACTCATGTAGTGGGAGTTTCATAATGTATACGATTCGTTTGTTGGATTTTCTCATTATGTTGTGGTATGGAGGGTCTTGAGATTTGTTATCACATGCTTTGTGTTGTTAACTTGGAGGGATTCTTTATGTAGGATTGAGTATATACATGGACTTGTTGTCATTGTGATTTGAGTTGGATATGTTGTTGGCATAAGGTCTGCTTGTTATGATTTGTATACCTTGGTTTGGAGGTATGGTTAGTTGATGCATTAGCAACTAGTTGTGGTTTCTATTTCAGCTATGGTGATTGATTCTTGTCAACTACTTGAGCCTATTTGTCACCATTGGATTTGGTGTTTGTGTTTGGATATCAGTTGACGCAGGTTTCTTGCTTCTATGTGATAGTTTAGTGTGGAAACTCTTTGGATGATCTTATTCTTCATGTTTGGATAGATGGAGGATGAGGGGATTCTTGTTTGAGATAGTGGACACCTTGATTATTGTTGCAAGTATCTTGGAGCACATGAAGCAGATGGATGGTTATATGGTACATGTTGGGCATGTGGATAGTTCTCTTGATGTTTTGAGTTTACTTATTGATCCCTTATGCAATGTATACATCAAGTGGGAGAATGTTGGAGTATGTGTTGTACACATTCCATAACATTGGTATTATTTTTATTATGTAAAATAAATATTTATTTGTTGTGAATTATGTGATATGTCTATCGACATTAAATATTTATTTGGTGCTACTAGTAAAAGTTGTATGCAACATTGGGTTAATGTATTTGTAATTATCTAATTATTGGAAAAACATAGTACTAATAATTAAATATGGGGTCAATGGTTTTGAAGACTCATGGTATTGGAGAAAATGGTTTTACCATACCACATGTTGTATTTGTGCGCGCATATGTTTATAAAAGCAAACACACAAGTATTTGAAATAGAGAGTGAAGTGAGGGCTTGTTAGCCTTGGCTAGGTTCAGTGTGTTGGAGTATCTTTTGTAGATTGATTTGTGAGGGTTTGAAGAATGGCATTTGATGTGTGGTTACATGCTTGTTCACATGGAGTGCAGGTAGAGAGCTTGATGTTTCAGAGGTGATCTTTGTATATGTATTGTGATTATTTTGCTAAATAATACATGAGAGGTGCATGCTTTTGGAGGCTGGATTTTTCCCTCTATGAGGGTTTTCCTAGGGTATATCTTATGTAACCATTGATGGCATGATTGTCTATTTCTTTTGCATGTGGATTTCTGATTATTGTTATACATTAATCTCTTATTGGGTTATGATGAATTAGTCTTTATGGCTGCATATTTCCAACACGACCTCTAAAGAGACAAAGGAAGAAAATAGTAGTTGGAAAAAGACTAATTCTAAACTTATATCAGAGCTTAGCAACTAAAAATTGTAGGACCTCAAAGCTATTTAAGTGGGGAGGGATAGTCCCAACTAAAGTAAGAGGAAAAGAGGTGAGGAGACTACTCCATAGGTGAGGAAAGAGACCCCCTATACTTTGGAGAGAGGCAAAGATAAATCTTTCCTTGATCCTGCTATGTGGATCCCCTTCCCAGGAGTTGATAATCCATGTCCCCAGGTCATTATTGGACCTATAATTCCCCACATTGCCCCCTCATCTTTGAAAGAAGTGAATGAAGATATCTATTCCTTGAGCCAAAATATCTCAACTCTACACCAAACCTTTGATGTTTAGCACAAGCTCATGAAATGGTTCTATAACGAGTTTAGTAGGATTAACATCGAAATGGAAATTATCACTAAGAAGAGCAATGGGGAAAGCCAACTGCTACTAGAGGAAGAAAGACAAATTTTTAGAACTATGAAGCTATCCCTTTTCTCAACAACTTTCAAATTGACCTATCAAACCAAAAAGAGAGATTGGCCATCTGGGAGGAGGAAATGATCAAAGTCCAAGGATAGTAGGAGAAAAGAATTCCAGCATTGGAACAAGGGCTCAAAAAATTGAAAGAGAACTTCAATAGGTATATGAAAGTCAATGCTGGGGAAAATAAAAGTTTAAATGAGAAGATCAATAAGCTCAACTCCAAAGATGTAGAGGAGAAGAAGGTTGTTGCAAGTATAGGTCCTAGTACCATGACTAGGAGCACAAATAAATAGAGCAAGGATGTGAACAAAAAATCCTAGGATCTCCAAAGCCTAGAGGATGATTTGGAGGACCTTAAAGCTGCCAATACCCTGAAGGATCTGTAATAGATGCTCTATGTGCTATTTTGGTTATGCTATGATTTTGTTTTCTATTTGGTGTTTTTTATAGGTTAGTTATGGGGTTCCCGCAATGTTGGGTCCACATATAGGGGAAGTTACGAACAAAGAAAAAATCCCCACATAAATGGGTGCCCTAGCCTAAACGGGTACCCGTTTCTAAATAGGTATTTGAATTTAAAAAAAAACCCTGCGCACTTTTTTTCCCACATAAAAGGAACATGTACCCATTTTAAAATGGTTACCCATTCCTAAAATCTTAGGCTCGGGAAAGACATGGTAAGCCAACCCTAGGCCTGCCTTGGACCTGCAAGTACAAGTCCATGTTCAGAGCAAGAGAAAAGACCAACTTTACCAATATGGCTAACGATGTTTTTTCTGAATTTTTTTACAAAATTAAAACCCATTATAGATGATGATGTGTAGTTTTCAAATATGTAATTTTTTATTCGACTTGTTTTTCTATTTATTAATTAATTTATGAGCAAACTGGTCCAAAAACTTGAAATGATAGGTGTTTGCATTTTTTAATAACTTTTAATTTTTATTTTTATTTTTTAAATATATGTCATCAATCTACACATTATTCTTTACACAATGGAAAAAAAATCATTTTATGATTATTTTTTCTCAAATTATGTTGGTCATACACAAGGGGTTCTCAAAAATAGCAATTAGGACTAATAAAAAATTAATAAAAAATTATTTGAAAAAAATTATTAAAAAATATCCTTATCAAATTTCACTATACTACACATCTTTCCCCAAAAGGATTTAGAAAAATACTTTTATGTAGATCAAATTATGTTGGCCATACACGTGCATGGTATGGTAAAAAAAAGTGACTTTTAAATAGTGGTTTTTAGACATGTTTATTGAAAATCAATTTGTATCATCTAGGTGTTAAAATAAATTACATATTTAGAAACTAGACTCCGAGCACTACATTTTCTATTACATTTTTTTTATGATTCAATTTTTAAGCACTTCAAATTTTTAGGTCAAATGTGACGAATTCTAAAAATCAGGGAAACACTTGCACTTTTTGGCCAAAAAGTGAACCCAACTTCTTGCACTGACCCTATGGTTTCATTGACATTTTGTTGATGTAAAGGGTTTATAGGGTCCCTTCAAAACCTATTTTACCTTTACTTTTAATTAAAAAAATCTATACAACTAGAGGAAACATAGCTAGGATAATACTAATAATACAACCAGAATACAAGTAGCCATTATCAAGAATAATACATTCTACTACACAATTGTTGTTTATTTACCAAACAAGTTTATAATGGAAATATTACTATAAAGACTAAGAATCTAAGTGCTCATACCTATAGGTTCTCCCTATGAGTTTCTTGCTCTTCTCACCATCTTGATTCCCTTCGCAATTACATAGCCCTACCAAGATTCACACTTCTATTTCTCAAACCACAGGATTATTCAAAATGTTACACCATGCAAATGAGTCTCCTCCTATTGAAAACTAAGTCACGGATAAAGAAAGGAATGAATAACCATTTTCAATGCCACTCTTCGTACACTTATTTCTCCCTACTACCATTGGATATTTTTATCCTCCACCACCATGTATGTGCCTTAATAGCCCATATTCTTATTCAATAGTGGTAACCACATGCATGGGGGTTATAATAGGAAATAATAATATCATAGGATTGCTATATCAATCATAAACTTGAAATAAAAACATGCTTATTAAATAATACTATATTTATAATCGAATTGACTATAATGATAATATGCTTAGGAGCATCTACAACATAAATATATCATAGCTATATTATTCTATTGAAATAATAAAATTCATAATAATTGACTCCATAAATATTGAATTGACTAATATAATAAACCAACAACTCTCTTTGATAACACCTAACATGCTCCTAGACATTTACCAAGTATCGCATATATTCATATTACCAACTCGCATTGGTGTGTGTGGTTCTTGACTTGGTTCAACTGCTAACTTGTCACCATCTATCATCCTCTCCTAGATGATATTGTATTAGATTTTGACATCTAAAGGATTTTGGAATCATTTTGACTATATTTCCATTAATTCTACTTCATTGACATTGTACCAGATAAATTCACGCCTTCAACTCCCTTCTCAAATCAAGGCTATTTGTTTTAGTTCAACTACAACAAAAGATGACATCCAATAAAGAGATATTGATCTTTAAAGGTACTAAACTTGTCTTAGGTGTAAATTTTTGCATTTCTACTTTGCCAAAATATATATTGCAAGCACCACTTACCTTTATTAATCCCTAGCATATTACAACCCTCTTTTGCACTCCCAAGGCATTGGTGGATCTAATTGAAGCTACGAGTTTATTTTTGGTTCTTTATACAAGAAGTATTGATGCCCTCATAAGGCTACTTAAGGGAAAGTACCTATACTTGAGCGTGTCCCAATAGTTGTGAGTGCATTGGGGCATTAAAATACTATGTATTTTCAAACTATAGCACTATTACTTGTGACTTTAAAGTTCTTGATGATGACTATTATTACTAATAATTAAATGTTCAAATGAAAATAATATTTCCTAGCTTAATCTAGGCTACTTAAATAAATGCATATAGTTCTAGACACAAATTAAAATAGATTAAATAAATGACAATTGGTAAGGATAAAGCATGTAAAATAATGTTATTTAGGAAATTCATTGTAAAGAGTGTACTTAGCTCTTGATTGAGGAGAGAGTATGAATGTTGATCTTGATGAATCAGTTTGCCATACTCTAGGATCTTGTAATGCTCATCCTCAAATTCCATGTTGACTTGGAAATCTACACAAGTCGATTATGTGCTTGGGGATCAATTCCATGTTCTATGCACCTAATGTGCGACTTGCAAATGTGATTGGTACACTCTACACTTCTGCTCTTTGATTCATTAGATTCTTGGATTGCTAGGGTCAAGTTCTCCTAGATCAACCCCCCTTGAAAGATTGGCTTTACCGCCAGGAAATGATTGGTAAGCAATAGGCAAGCAAGCAAGTAATGTAGATGTTGATTTTGATGCATTGATGAAATTATTGATAAGTAATGAGTCACTATTCTATAATAGTATTTCAATTCCAACACACCCTCTAAGGAACATTCTATCAAGAGTATTTCAAATTCTATCAAGACTATTTCAAATTCTATCAAGAGGATTTCAGTTCCAACACACCTTATAAGGTACATTCATCTTGAGATTAGCTATGATACCAAATTTAAAATTTTAGACATGATATAATTTTGTTCTACTAAATTTCAAGTGGGATAGAATTTCAACTATGATACATGATTTTTAGTTCTAATTAATTATTTATTGCTTTGCAATAAAAGTTTCATTGATTCTATCCTATAAATAATGCATTTGATAAATTGCATATATTTTGTATCGTTTCCCATTTAATCAAGCTTTTGAGTATTGAAAAATTATCAATCTCTAACAAAATATTATTGTAAACATAAAATTATCAACATGCCCATTGAACTTATGGGTCCAATTCCTAGTTTATTAATATGTAAAAAAAAAATAACCTTTTCAAATTAATCTAAGATAATCCAATAAATCATGCAAATAATACACAAGCATTCTAGATTAAAGAGCTAGGGAAAATCATGTGTACTTGAGTAGATTTGTAAATGCATTAAAATAATAAACAATATATGTGTATGTTGAATAATAGAGGAGAGATGGATTTTTATGATAGATAACTAATACTAGAACATTGATGTCAGATTCAAGATGAGAAAATTAAGATGTCTAACCTTTGAAAATACTAAAATTGTCTATGAACTTGGGTGACTTTTGTGATCGCAAAACTCTTCATGAGTGTATCTAAACGTAGTGTGCAAAAGTGACATAAATGAACATGTTGACTGTGATTCTTCTATACCTGCAGTCAAATATTTGTATAGGTGTTTGGATCTACAATAAGAGGCTAGAAGTGTTGACAAATACATTGAGGGAACTTGCTAGGTGGGTGAAAGTTTAGAACTGTGTCACAATTTATAAAGGAAACGGCCAACACAAATATATTTTTCCAACTTAAACGATGAAAAAGTCATATATATCTTTTGAATTTTTAAATGACGTAAACTAATGAAATATATGAATTTTAATTTAGTTTATGATTATGGTTTTTTAAATTTTTTTCAAAATTAGTTGGATGTTTTTTTTATGAGTTTAATAGATGAATTTTAATTACTTATTTTTTTAAAAAAAAGTGACGTCAATGGGATGTCAAGAAAAATATAGTAAAATTAAATTTTTTTCTTTAATTTTTTTTTTTTCTAATTAGAAAACTCAAATATCTAGTGCATGGGAATTTTTTTATAAATTTTTGATGAATAATATTTTTTTAATTTTTAAAGTCAAATTTAATTAGAACAATACTGTTGCCAACTTTTTTATTTAAAAATTGAAGAAGATTTTCTCCTCTAGTGGACTCTATATTTTTCAAAAAATTTAAATATATTTTACCTATTTATTTTTTGATTATAATAACCTACTTGTAAAAAATTAAAAAATAATGCTAATATAACCAATTAAAATATTAAAAAAAAAAATATTTATGTTCTAGATTTTGAGATCTACCAAAGGGTGTTTTCATATTTTCATGAAAGTACATTTTGGTTGGAGAAATTTGGAGTTGAACTTAAAATTTTGTTTATTTTTTGAAAATATGGGTGTTGGTTGCCACATGGGATGCCACATAGGCAATTTCGGGCGAGACGATATCGCCTGAAAAGGTTCCAGGTGAAACTCTACCACTCAAAACCTTCTATGAAAAAAAATACATTTTTCAAAGTCGAAATCATATTATATAGATTTATAAATTTCGGACAAAAAGGTTCCACCTGAAACTCTTTATGCCACGTAATGCCACATAAGTGCTATGTGATTTTGGGTGAAATTGTTCCACTCGAAATTGTTTAGAGCAAAACTATTTTTATAAAAACTATTTATTTGACTAAAAGTATGACACAGGTTTGAACTTTTATCTAGGTGAGATTCTTATTCTTATGACAAGCCCCTAGATTTGATTTAATGATGGTAAAACTAAGGAAGACAAAGGAAGGACTACATTAAGCATTGTTCCAAATGAATCATTTTGGAACTTGGAAATTTAGAACTTGGAAACAACAATGCAAAAGGGTGATGTAAAGACATAGTAAGACACTAAGGATTTTAAAACTTTATGCAAAGAGACAAATGCTATCAAAATATGTGGAGAACATGTAATTTCACAATAAAAATAAAGATGAGAGTAATTTGGCAATGGACCATTAAATGTGCACACATCTTGTAAATGGGGAAAAAATGATAGTACTTTTTTTTTTTTTCCCCTTCATCATCCCAAAAAAAAAGTACTCAACTACTTTAAAAAACAGTGCAATCTGATTATTGTTGATGAATTTTTTTTAATGTTTCCTCCCCACTCGCACTAAGGCGAGGGAGATGAAGAGGCAATTTAGATGAACAAGAGGAGGTGGCGATAGCTAATAGCCATAACAGGTTGGTATGAGTATCTATCTCCATTCTAGGATGACACATTAGCGTTGGCAGATGTTGCAACTCTGTTCCCTTTCTTTGTTCCACTGTTCAATTTTGGCACTCCCTTCTTGGATTGGACTTTTGTTCCTCCTGGGGCTGCGCCTCCTGTTCCGGCCTTGTCTGTGGCTTGGACGAGCAGTGCACTGGGGATTGTACACTTGACAGGCTAGTTTATTTTTACTTTCGTATGTCAATCTGAAACCTTGTCCATACCCTATTTTCAATCTATCACTCGCGAGATTGGAGAAGTGAAAGGTCAGTTTATTTTTCACCTGAAAAATCACCATTGGCAATGAATGCATTGCATTTTAAGTTTTAATTTGAGCTCAAAACTCTGTTTCCATGCAGTTTAAGTTAGCATTCGTAGTATTTCGTTGTGTGTGTCAATAATAGCTACAGATTGTTTGTTATATTGAATATTTTATGGATTTTATTTATTTTCAAAAGGTTCTTGTTTCCATGCATTTTAGGGTTACATAAAGATTCGTTTTAGCCTTATTTCAGCTATTAATTCCCAATAGTTGCTTATCATTTGTTTGGATTTTAATTTGAGATGCGGCTGATACGTACCGCTCAATTATAGGTGTAAATCTCAAGACCAATGCAAAAGATTTGCAAGTTATTCTATTTTTTGCATTTTTTAGTATTGTTTTTTTTTTTTGGTTGTTTCTGATGTATTTTATGTACTTTGAGATATGAATTATTGCTATTTAGAACGCAACTCTTTTTTGATTCTCTTTGTATGGTTAAAAAGGATTATAGATTGATTGAGTTTCTGCCTTCTAGGGTTTTTCTGTTTTTGAAATGGCAAAATTTTTGCAGAGGACTTATTTCCAAGGGTTTGTTGAGATCTATTCATCATGATGGCGATTAGCGAGCTTGCTTGCACATATGCAGCTTTGATTTTGCACGATGATGGCACTCCTATCTACGTATCTTTGAAAACATTGCCAGTTTAAAGATCTTTGTAAATTATTTTATTGAAATGTTGCATTATGAAAGGTCTCACCAATAACTTGGAAACAACGAAAATGAAGAGAAACTCATCAATGACTTCTACGAGAAGCGTCCCACTTACCAAGAAAATTAATGTTGACAGGAAGGTGTCATAAACGTCATTTAAGTTTCTCCTTCCTTCGCCAACGAACTTCTACTATTCTGCCATATCATGGATAAAAACATTTGAGTTGTCTGAGTTTTTTCCGCCTATCTATTAAATTGAATATTTGAGATTTTGATCTCCTCAACATACACATTATTTAAATTTCAATTCTTGTGTTTGAGTTTAAAATTATAAATGGCTGGTTTGAAATAATTGAAACCTTAACATATGATCATGGATTACTTCAAAATTATTCATTACTTTAGAACTAGTAAAAGCATCTAAAGGTATTATTAAATGTTCAATAGGTACATATATAAATAGTCTTATTGAACATTGCATGAAATAACTTTTAAAAAACATTCTAAAATTATTCATTACTCTAGAACTAGTAAAAACATCTAAATGTGCTATCAAATGTTCGACATGCACATATATAAATAGTCTTATTGGCCAAGCATTGCACATTTATGTTTTTTAAATTGAAATGTGTTTTTACTAGTTTATTGGCCAAGCATTGCATGAAATAACTTTTAAAAAACATAAATGTACAGTGCTTGGCCAATGGGACTATTTATATAGCACTTTTAGGTGCTTTTACTAGTTCTAGAGGAGTGAGTAATTTTGGAGTAATCGTGGTCAGTAAACTATATTGTTAACAACCACATATATTAAGGTTTCAATTATTTCAAATTAACCATTTATAATCTTAAACCCCAAACACAAGAATTGATATCCTTTTACCAACCATTTAAATCATGTGTATGTTGAGTGTTAAAATTGGAGAGCTTAAATATTCTTTTTCTATATATTAAAAATATGGATCCAAAGATCCTTAAATAGATATTATACATGGATAGGTGTGTCTCTTACATGAGACGTGACTCTATATGACAAATGCTGTGATTAAATATAGTTTATATTTTTAACACCCCCTCCATAAACTTTATTTTATCACACAACTTAACTAGATGATGGGGGGCACCTATAATAAATAGGTTTATTAGCTAACCATGTACAAATTAAGAACATTTAACACCAATTCCTTCTTGAAAGTATCCAAATTTATCCTTGCTCAAAGGTTTTGCAAGATGCTCATTAGTTGGTGTATAGAGTAGTTCAATTTCCTTATTGAGAACATGCTCATGAATGAATTAATGATATATTTCAATATGCTTTTCCAAAGCATGGAACACTGGATTTTTAGATATCTTCAACACACTTTGATTATCACAAAACATAATTATTGGATTAGGTTGTGTGTGTCGAAGATTCTCAAGAAATTGTCTAACCTATAGTGCTTCACATGTTGCTACAACAACTACTTTGAGGTTAATATGATCAAGCTTTTCATGCGACAATTAATTTCTTGAAGCAACACTTGAAAATGAGTCCTTAGAGGAGTTTGTCCTTAAGTAAAATAGTCCTCCTTTTGTATATCCAACACATACTAATTTTCCCTTGATTATCCTTGTTCATATCTTTCTTCTAAAATGATCAGAATGATTGTAGTAATGCAAACCTTTCTTTTCCTCTTCTCACCATCATCCATAATAGATGTCTTTTGTAGTTCTATCAATAAAGGAGGTGAAGTCTGACAAGATAAAAATACTTTTCATCTAATGATGACATTCTTCAAAGTTGTCAACACCGCTTAACTTTATAGAAATAACACCCAATATGTTATTTACTTTTTGCAACGATCTTTGCGATCAAAATCTTTTACAATGATCTTTGTGATCAAATTTTTTTTTGCAATGATCTTTGCAATCAAAACCTTCTGCAATGATCTTTGCGATCAAAAAACTTTCTACAATGATCTTTACGATAAAAAAAAATTATGCAATGATCTTTGTGATCAAAAAGCTTCTCCAATGATCTTTGCGATCAAAAAGCTTCTCCAATGATCTTTGCAATCAAAAAAACTTCTGCAATGATCCGTGCAATCAAAAAACTTATCCAATAATCTTTGCGATAAAAAAACTTCTCCAATGATCTTTGCAATAAAAAACGTTTTCCAATTTTCCTTTAAGATTCAACAATGATTTCTACAATCAATACTGCAATCTGGCTCTAATATCTTGAATAGATTTGCTCTATTGAATGAGCCCCAAATGCATTTTATGGTCGATATCCTCTTTTAGTAGTAATATTGGTGTACTTTATAAGTGCTTCAAACACAAATTTCATGCCTCTACACATACAACATGGATAGAATTTAAGTGGAAATACTTTGGCCCTTGTTGTTTATAGTGGTTTTTCAAATCTTCATAGCTCTTTGAGGTTGAGCTTGGCCTAGTTATGAATGCTTTATATTGCAAGCTCCCTCATACCAAAAAAATCTGGATAATAAATTCAAATTCTTACAACTTTATAGGATTATCAAATGTGATCTTCTCTAGTAAGTTCAAGCTTCTAAACAATTCAATGTGTTTACTCTCTTTGTTTAATTATAGTGGCAATTATTTGATTGTCAATGGGAGAAATAAATAGTTTATTCCAACACTCCCCCTTAATTTCTACCACTTATTAAAATAATTTAGCTAGTTTCTATAATGGTCAATTCTTTTTCCTATTAAGTAGTTTCTATTTTCTTAGTTTAGTTCGTTTATATCCATTCTGCTTTGATTAGCTATAGCTTTTTGCTTTATGCAAGCTATCTGTCTATTATTAGTATGTAACTTATCTTTATAAGAGCATTCGCTTAGCCATTGTAAGACATTCAGTTTAATAAAATATTTTGTATTGCTCTGAAACACAACATGGTATTAGAGTGTAGGCTCGATCTGAGACTATTGTCTTTTTTTTTTGAGTTGTGTATTCCTCAGTGGTAATAGTCTATTATCACTTGTTCTAAGTTTGCTTCTCTATGCGTCGGCCTTTCTGTCTGAGGTCGTGTCTCAAATCTGGACGTAGTTTGGCGTCATTTTTATTCTGTTTAAACCTTTCGTGGAGGTCGCGAATCCCGTCTATGTGTGGTCACAGGTGTTTTTTTGTGTGTTGCTCAAAGCTTCTTGAATGTGCTACCTCCGTCTGTTTAGGTCGTGGTTTCCTTCTCTTCTGATTGCGTTTGATGTGTTTCTAAGACATTTTTGTCGATCCCTTGCTTTTGGCAGACTCTTCCTTTTGTATGCACTCTGTATCACGTTTCTTCTTGTAACCCACGATTTTTTAGGTCGCGAGTTCTGTGACGATGCCATTTTTTTGTATGCCCTTTCACTAAGGGTGTTTCCATCATTCTTGAGAAAAATGACTTTTGGTTAGAACGTTTTCTTTGCGATCCCTTGTAAACGGCGGCGAGCTTTCCTTCCTTTGGTGGGTCGCACTCCTTTTCGCAGACATGGACTGCCCTCTGCAAGTTGCAAGTTGCTGTGATGCAATTTTGGAGGCCTCATTTCTTTTGGTCTATGGGTGTCATTTTTTGACGGGCTTAAATCTCTGTAGTCACCTTATTTGTTCATTAGGTTTTTCTATCATCAGTGGGTGCTCAAGTTTCCTGTTTGAGTCAAAGTTTGAGGCATGTCGGGTTCTATTTCTGTTGATTCTATTTTCGCTTGATGCATATAAATGCTCTTTTTTGAGCGGGGCTATTTTGTGTGGGTCCCACAATGCCCAGCACACATGAATAAATATTTCCTCAAAATCTATGTTCAGATGTTTTGAGTTCATGCCATATGTATTCTCTAGATCAGTATCTTGAAATCTGTGTTCAGATTTATCTCGAGATCCATGCCTCTGTTTTTGTATCTCAGCTTTATTTCGTGTTTTCAGAATCAATGCTTCGTACCCTGTGCTGGGTTCTATTTTCCCTATCTGTGTCGTCTATTTGCTTCAGTATTTGTGCCAATTGCTTATAATTCGCTTTTTCGTGTTTCAAAAAATGTGAAGTATGGCATCTTTGACCAACATTCTGTTGGAGAGCAGTCAGAAGTTCAATGGCAAAAATTACAACACCTGGAAGCAGCGAATGATGACAATCTTCGAGTATCAGCAACTTGACCAGTTGGTGTTGGGCAAAATTACACGTCCTCAACTGGCGGGTAAAGATCAAGATAAATTTGATGAGCAAAATCGTGAAGCAATGATGCTTATCAAGTTATTAGTCATCGATGATTAGCTGCCTCAGGTTTTGTCTGGGAAATCAGCGAAAGAAATTTGGGATTTGTTGAAGGATCTTCATGAAACGTCTAACAAGAGCCGTGCATTCTTTTTGAAGAACATGCTCTTCTTGATCATGATGGATGAATAGATGTCTCTATAGGAGCATCTCACCAAAATCAAGGACATCCGTGATCAGTTGATAGCGATTGGTCGTGACATGACCGAGGAAGATATGGTAGTTATCACTCTGAAAAGTCTACCACACTCTTACGTGCACTTTATTGAGACACTTAACATTACTTCAACTAATGTTACCCTACAGTTTTCAGATCTCTGCAACAAACTCTTACAACAAGATCGATGGAAACAGTATTTCGGTAGTAGTGCTACTTCCTCCTAGTAGGCATTCACTACCAAGTCCTTTCAGCAGAATCAGGGCACCAATTAGCCCTCTTAGCCATTCAGTCAGGGTCAATCACAAGACCCTTCCAAGAAGTACAACATCCAGTGCAATTACTGCCATAAGTTTGGCCATATGAAAAAGGATTGCTAGAAACACTTGGCTGCTACACAGTCCAGGCCTGAAGAATCAACACCAACAGCCCATGTTGTCGAGCACTCTGAGCAGAAGGAGTCTGCTTTCTATGCCTTTTAGGCCATCTCTTCTTCCTGATCTTTTCAAATGCTCGTGGATCAGTTATCAGTTTTAGGGGGGGCAACTTACTATAGTTAGGAAATTGACCATTAAGGGGGGGTATTAAAATAAATTAGCTAGTTTCTATAATAGTCAATTCTTTTTCCTATTAAGTAGTTTCTATTTTCTCAGTTTAGTTCGTCTATATCCATTCTACTTTGATTAGCTATAGCTTTTTGCTTTATGCAAGCTATCTGTCTATTATTAGTATGTAACTTCTCTTTATAAGAGCATTCACTCAGCGATTGTAAGACATTTAGTTTAATAAAATATTTTGTATTTCTCTGAAACACAACACCACTAGCTACTTCAGCATCCCAAATTCTATCTTAGATGTTAAAATTTCTCCTTTTCTAAAGTCTTTGTGAATACGTCTACCAACTGATTTTTGATCTACAAAACTCCAAGTAGATTTCTTCATTGTTCACTAGTTCTTTGATGAAACCTTGTTTGATTGTTATTTTGTTTGATATATGAATACTTATGTTTGTACAACATTCTCAACATATTTGTGACCTTTCGCCAATTAGATACACTAATCCATCCATAATTCATATGTAGACAATCCTTCATAGATTGTTTCTTTCACTTTCTATTTCAACATAATTATTTAGAATGATTCTTCAATCCACAAATAGTACATGGATGAAGATTCCAACACGTTTCTATTTTATGTCCTTGCCTATTACATTGAGAACACTGTATTTTTTGAACTGACTTGTTTGTAACTCTCTTACCTATAACATCATTTGTATTTTTTTCACCTCTAACATATCCAAGGCCTTTATTCTTTAGCCTCATTCTTGGTTCAATGGGCTCTCTAATTCCTTGCCCATATTTTCCCAAACCTTTTCCATCATAACCTATTTTTTCATAATCTTAAAACCAACATTCTTTGCGAAATATCCTTTGTTATTATCATCATGACTAAGAAGATTTGTAGATTCAAAAACATTGTTATCTCCAGCCTTACACTCTTTATCTATAGAAGCTTTAGCTATATCACATATATCAAATGATCAAATGAATGGTACAAATCATTTGTATCACATGAGACATTACATAATGTAGGCTTAGACCTTAGACACATATTTTCCTTTAGGTATGCTGCAAGTAATTGATCTGATAGATTATATTGTTTTCTCAATTTTGACATTTCATCCTTTTGAGTACTATTTTCCTTTTCAAGGATTTTAGATTGTTTATCAAATCACTTCAACTTTTATTCCAATTCTTCATTTTTCTTTTTAACTCTCACCAGTTCTTCTTCCAGAATATACTTTTCACACATTAAATTTTTTATTTTCTTTCTGCACTCTTTTACCAATCTTTCCCATCGGAACAAATGATTTCCTTATATAGCATTAAATTTTAACCATACAAAAGAACCACTTAATTAATACCTGATGGCGATTGATTTTGACGGCTTTCTGCACTTCTCTTTCCTTTGTATCAAATTATTTCTTCTATCTTCAACAATTATCTCTTCGAATATTTATCCTTTCATTTATTATAAAAATAAAACTCAACACACCAATAAGATAAATTATGAATATGGATGGCAATGGCACTCTTTTTAGAACTTTGAGTGGTAACACTTGTAAAGTGCTTCACAAGTTCAATGTAGATATTAGTGGCTTTTCTTGAGCAGGGGGAACTTGCAGGTGCTACCAATAACCTCAACAACAAGCTAGAAAGATGCTTATTGTGTGCATAATAGAAAAAAGCAATGCCTATGGTTTGATCTTGTTACCTTCCCACCAAAAAAAAAAAACACTTTCACCAATTGTGATACACCAACATTTGTAGATTTGATTCTGCACAATGCTAGCAATGTTCTTTAATGCTTTATTATCATGTATGGTTCTTCAATGTAGCTATCACACTCCTATTTTGCTACTTCAAAATGCCTCATGCTTTCCACACTCGGGCACAATGGTTTAGGTGTTGGAGATCTCCCATGCCGTTACTAGCCCCACTACATATTTACGATGAGGAATGGTTTAGATGTAGAGAGAAGGCATTATGAAACACATAGTGCAACATTCCCTTTCCTGCTTCACAGGCACAGAAATAATGTATGCTCTAATTCCAACTGTTAAAATTGGAGAGCTTGAATATTCTTTTTCTATATATTAAAATATGGATCCAAAGACCCTTAAATAGATATTATACATGGACAGATGTGTCTCTTACATGAGACATAATTCTATATGACAAATGGGGTGATTAAATGTAGTTTATATTTTTAACATTGAGGAGAACAAAATCTCAAAGATTCGATTTAGTAGATAAGTGAAAAAAAGCAGACATCTCGAAAGTTTTTATCCATGATATGGCAAAATAGTAGAAGTGGGAAGCTTCTCGGAGAAGTCATTGATGAGATTTAATCTAAGTTATTGGGTTCTCTAGGATAGGCCCCTGTACCCGTATTGGTTTGGTTCGGGTCTTGATCCTAGGCCGGTTCTTGCGTGGGATCGCCCAGGGTACCGCTTGAGCACCTCAGGTTCCTTGTGGGTCCTTATCAAAAGGACCAATAGGGAAGTTGGGGTGCTCAGGTCGTACCCTGGGCAAATCTGTGGCGCTAGGTGCCCAAAAACAAATAAAAAAATATTTTTAAAACAAAAAAAACACTCATTTTCTACCCGGATTCCCTTGTTTTCTTCGTTGAAGTTTTTTGTGTGGATTCAATTGGGAGACACATCCACTAATGGTAAAATGAGCACATTGTCTATTTCTACGGGGGAATTATTATTGCGATTGAAAATTGAATAAAGTTTTTAAATATTTTACTTATTGACAATTCTGAGTATTATTATTTTTATAATTTTTAATATATATTAAATTATAAATTATAGCTATAAACATATATAAAAAATTATAAATTATATTATATATAAATAAATTAAAAATAAAATAATAAATTATAATTATATAATTTTATTATTTATTTATAAATTATATTATATAAAAAAATATATATATATGTGTTGTCGTGGAAGTTAAAACTATCGTTTGCATGGGTTTTCATCGGCCTTTTTGGAATCTGTGGCAACTCATTTGAACAATGTTCTTTTTTATTTCCAAACACTTATGGTATTTTACACTATTCGAGATATTAACTGCCAAATATATCATTCTCATTCTATGGTTAGTCATTTGGTGACATGCTGGAAGATTCATCTCTGCAGACATAACTTTGTGGGTTTTGTTGTGGTAACTCTATTTTGAAGAAAAAAAGTTTGTAGCAGTCAAGCTAAAGGTTATATTTCATGCCTTTATAAAGCTTGTATACTGGTAACATAAAGGGTTTATCTCAGTTTGAGTACATATTGAAGGTTTGCTTGATGTTCTTTTTAAAGTTCGCAGGATATGGTCCAATCAAAGTTATTTTATTTTTGCAGATCTTTGAAATGCTTTTCATGATCGAATGGTATTTTGAGCAGGTTGGTGTCAGTTTTGGGTGAAAGTCATAAAATCTCGTTGCATGATAATATTGGTCAATACAAATTCTTCTTACCATTCATGTTTGAGGTTTGCTCTCTCATTATTTTTGGTTTGTTGTTAGGGTGGTGTAATATTTCTATGCAAATTTCCTTCCTTAAATCAAATTTGCATTGACAACGCTAAATTTTCTGCACAGGTAAGTTGATCTTCTTTTTAAGGATTGTATTTCTGATTTTTAATAAAAGTGACAAATTGATGCTTAAGTAATAAAACCCTGTTGCATGATAATATTGGTGAATACAAATTCTTCTTATCATTCATGCTTGAGGTTTGCTGTCTCATTTTGTTGTTTGTTAAGATGGTGTAATGTTTCTAAGCATGTTTCCTGATTCAAATCAATTTTGTATTTACAACGCTGAATTTTCTGCGCAGGTAAGTTGATTTTCCTTTTAATGATTGTATTTCTGATATTTAAGGAAAAGTGACACGTTGCTGCCAATATGACATTAAGTAAGTGTGAATGCCAGTGAATCAGAGGCTTTTTTTATGGGTGTTATATGACAGTTTAAAGCATGTTAAGAAGTGCAGCGGGTTCACCAATAGGAAGTATAGGTGCGTATTAAAAATAATGATCTTTCTTATAAAGTGAAATAATTTTGGTGACTGAATAATTTTTTCAAGATTGAAACAACATTTTCAAAATTGAATTTTTGGGACTTGAAAGTCCAAAGAAAACTGCTTGTAATTAGATCATAAGAAAGTGAAAACAATATTGAACAATAGTATTTAAAATTTGAAACATTTAAAAAATATTAAAAATAAGCAAAAACATGATTCTATAAATTTTAGATAAATGCTTGTTAGCTAATTAGGTCACAAGACTTATTAGCCATAGGCTATAGTATTGTTAGTCTTTGGCTGGAGAAGTGTCTCATGTTATAAATTTTTTTTTAGTCACCAGTATGTAATTAACCTGAGCAAATTGCTACCTACAATATCAAATCTTTGATCAAATCTTCTAGTTGTAAAATCGTATCAAATCGGCATTCATCTTCGATCAAATCTTCCAGCTATAAAATCATATCAAATCTATAAGCATAATTATTAATTTAGAGCCCATTCTCACCGTTTGAACACAACATTGAGCTATTGGCATGCTTAGCTGTGAGAGCCTCCTGTTAGGAGCCACAAGCAAATAGATTAGTGGTTTTAGTGAGCGCAAAACCTGTCACCTTTGCCACAAGAGCGATGTGTTGATGTGTTTTTTATGCACATGCAAACTCAGAATAAAATACCAAGTATTCTATCCTCTCTTGAATAAAGTCTCTTGAATGCTAAACAATGAAATCAATCGAGACAACTCCAAGGTTTCTTATTTGTGTTTTGCAATGGATAAACTCAGTAGTTGATATGATTTTGTTGGTAATCACAAAGGGACTTATGCTGAATATACTCCTTACTCCACTCAAATGTGTTATTCTCCTTCTTGTGAAGTGGAACTTCTTTTAATCGGCTACGAAAGAAAATGAAAAACGATAAAGGTCAAGGAAGTTATTATAAGGACAATGATATGATGGACAATGCTTCGATAGACAAATTCCTTCCAACCGAGTTTCGCTTCGCCATGAGAACAACAACTACACGAAACTAGTGCAATCTTCAAAGGAAATATGAAGGATTTTCAAATTGCAAACATGCATCCAAATACCCACAGCTGACGCAACTTGAATGAACATCCACAATCGAACTATTGCAACATGAGGTTGAGGCTAACTTTGCATTGCAAATCACCATCGGCAATCCACAAAAAGTATGAACCAAAGAATTCATCAATATCTTCACATTTATTCATCAAATCAGTGAACTGTATCTAAAATCTAACTTGCTTTGAATCATCTTCAAGAAATTGGAAACCATGCTAACATCCCAAAACAACACAAGTTTCACCAAGCTTCAATGAGAAGGTATTGATTTTGGTAGTATCTTTACAACAATTTGGCATGTCTCTTCAATGATTTTGAAGAGTCTCCTCTACTCTATTCCTATTTTAATAGTATCTACTCCTAATGTCTAATGTCTCCTTTACAAATGAGAACAATGATGTGACCTAATCACATATCGCCCCATTGCAAATGGGGACCCCCTTTTTTTTTCATGCTCTGTCTCTGAGCTTGTAGGGTTTTGGTAGTGTTGTTTTGCCCAAGTCTCAATATGTTCTAAGGAGTCTGTATCTTCTCATTCTGATGCATGTCCAGAAGTCCTGAAATTGACTAAGTCTGGAATTCTGATGTTCTGAGATCTTGAAAATTGACTAAGTCTGACATCTGGTGGATCCTCAAAAATCTAGAATCTGCATGTTAAATCCCATGGATCTGAGTCCTATCTCAAACATCCTGGAAGTATATTTCAAAATATTTAAAGTATAGTTAAATATATTTTTAAATATACTTCCATCCAGGACAAGTCAAAATCAGGCGAAAAAAGTTGAAGTCTTGGACCTTGGGCGGAAATTACCTATCACTATGCAATATGCGCCTAGGATGACCAAAAAATCCTTGCTCATGAGCAATATGCGCCCAAGCAAAAGTAATGAGACTTTGTCAATTCGAGCAACAGAGGAGATCAAAACGTGAAAATTTGGCTAAGTGTTGACAAATGGGGAAAATGTTCTTGCACATGCGTTATGCACCCCAGAAGATGAGTTTGAGGGTGGAAAATGTTTTCCACCATGCAATTTGTGCTCTAGTTGGAGGTCTCCCTTTGAATGCAAATGATGAAACATATGATTGCCTTAAGACAAATTCTTGAAAATACTTGTGAAAACCATGACAAATTGCTTGAGGAAGTTTTGAGGGATGCTAAAGCCGGGTGAAGTGTCAAAGTCAAAATGGAGGAAAATGTTCTAGACCTTGCATTATGTGCCCAAGAGATGAGAGAGAATGTTCATGAGTAAGAAAAATCCGCCTATGGTGAATTACATTCCAAAGCAAATCCTCAACAAATAAACTCCAAGAAGAACCCAATTCAATATGCCAAATGATGGATTTTTGAGACAAAAACGCTTAAGTTAAGAGAAATAAAAGTGGGGAAAATGTTCTACTTCATGTAATATCTGTCCTAGAAAATGAGGTTGATATGGGGAAAATGTTCTCCACCTTACATTATGCGCTCATGTTAGAAGTCTTCTTCTAGAATGAACATGAAACTTGTCGTTGCCTTAGATGATTTTTGAGAATACTTGTTTGGCGGCTTGGAGTTTGATGAATTGTTGAAGTGCTAAAATAGAGGAAATTGTTCTCCACCTTTCAAAATCCGCCCACTCAATAACTCTTGCAAATATGAGAAGTGTGACAAAATGGGATAAAATTCATAAGGCAAATGAAGGTCGCCAATTCCTCATCAAGAACGAGAATGCGCTCACCTAGAACAACTTCCAACTTGATGAATCTTTGATGAAAAATTGTCTAAGGTAAGATAAGAGTTAAGAGTTGTAAGGGCGGAAATTTCACTTCAATGTTCAATATGCGTCCACATACAGATAAGTCTCCAAGATATGCAATGAGATCACTTGGAATTCCTAAGTGTTCAAGAAGTAAAAAGAGTTGAAAGGCGACAATGAAAAACCTAACTATGGAGATCATAAAATGTTCTGGGCCTTTCAAAATCCGCCCATGCTAGGACGCAAAATGCTCTAAGCTTTGCAAAATCTGCCCTTCCCCATAGTGCAATTTGACATCCTTGGAGAAGACTTAGAACTTGATAATGAGACAAGGAAATCTAGGAGAATGTTCGTTCAATAATCTTTGAAGGAGAATGATTTTACTTCCTTTCCAATCAAAGAATTAATACAAAAGGTTTGAAGTTTTCCAACATTTAATGAAGTTGAAAGGTAAAATGAAGGAAAATGCTCTGGACCAAGGAATTTGCGCCCATGTAGAGGGAAGTTCTCACTGACATGCAATGTGCACCTGTATTGGAGAAGCAATTTCATGAATATTTTATGACCAAAACTCAAAATTTCACCAAGGAATGAGAAAGTGATCAAGGGAATGACAATGAAAAGTTGAAATGAAAGAGTGGAAAATGTTCTGGACCATGGATTATGCGCCCATATAGAGACCTGCTCAAATTCAGATTGCTTGAAACTCTTCAAGATGCATTGGGACCTAATGAAAAGGAGTTAAAATTTGACATGAAAAATGCCTAAGTACAAAGGAAGACTAGGCGCATAATGCTCTGCCCCAAGGAAAATGCGCCTTAGATTTGCCTGTCCATGAAACTCAAGGAAAACCGCTTGGACACTCTTGATTCCCTCTGTGCATCTAGAGACCTGCAAATGAATAAATGAATGTGTGAAAATGAATAGTTGATGGTTAAAATCCTTTGAATTTACAAATGAAATTGATGATGCAAAAAGTTACCCATGTCCTATCTTAATATTGCGTTACATTGAAGGTTTTGAGCAATGACTATTCAATGTTTCCTTGGTTCCTCAAATATCGGAGGAAGGCGAATCTATCTAAGACAAGGAGGTCGTGTCAAGCATCGAGATCATCCATGGAAGAAGAAGGCCAGCAACAAGGAGATACATTCATAGTCAAACATCAAAGAAAGACTTCATCGCCAGAGTGAAGGAAGAACTTCATCACCACCTTGCAAGCTCCATCATCCGTGCTGCTAGAAGATCACTTCAATGTTCTAGAGTCATTCATTTCATCCAGGAATTCACACGCAAGGAATCATCTACTTCAACAATCCAAAGCCAGAATCCTGCACAAGAACAAGAATTTTACAAAATGAAGAATGAGCAAGTACATCATAAATATATGAATTACATCAAGACAACAAGAAGAAATCCAAAATTCCCAAATTTACAAAGATGCAAAGTTCCAAAGGTGAAAATCCAAGTTCGGAGACTATTCCATGAAAGATGATACAATTTGGGAAATTATTCTAAGCAGTGTGAACACCGAAAAGGCTAAACCAGTTTACAAGATGTTGAGGTGATATGTGCATGTCACCAGTCCAATCACATTTCGCCAAGTCACCCGTCCGCATTCAATGTATCTACTACAAGAGGAAGCTAGAAAGGACGCCCATGTGGAGATACTCCAAAGATTCCACTTGCATGCTCATCACATTGGGAAACGTGACTTCATTGCCTCTTTTGTATTCTAAAAATAGCAACTTTTGTAACAAACTGTCTTGTTGTCTTCATCTGGGCCGTTGATTTACGAATCAATTTGGGCCATTCATTGTAATTCTTGAGCTCTATATAAAGATCACTCTCTTCATTTGTAAGAGATAGATATCATTAGGTCTTAGGAGGTAGAATGTTAGAGTAGAAGCTCTTGAAGCATTGGCAAGACTTTGGCAAATTGTTGTAAAGATACTACCAAAATCAATACATTCTCATTGAAGCTAGGTGAAACTTGTGTTGTTTTGGGATGTTAGCATGGTTTCCAATTTCTTGAAGATGATTCAAAGCAAGTTAGATAGATTTTAGATACAGTTCATTGATTTGATGAATAAATGTGAAGATATTGATGAATTCCTTGGTTCATACTTTTTGTGGATTGCCGATGGTGATTTGCAATGCAAAGTTAGCCTGAACCTCATGTTGCAATAGTTCGATTGTGGATGTTCATTCAAGTTGCGCCAGCTGTGGATGTTCATTCATGTTTGCAATTTGAAAATCCTTCATATTTCCTTTGAAGATTTCACTAGTTTCGTGTAGTTGTTGTTCTCATGGCGAAGCGAAGCTCGGTTGGAAGGAATTTGTCTATCGAAGCATTGTCCATCATATCATTGTCTTTAGAATAGCTCCCTTGACCTTTATCCTTTTTCATTTTCTTTCGTAGCCGATTAGAAGAAGTTCCACTTCACAGGAAGGGGAATAACACATTTGAGTGGAGTAAGGAGTATATTCAGTGTTAGTCCCTTTGTGATTACCAACAAAATCACATCAACTACTGAGTCCATCCATTGCAAAACACGAATACGGAACCTTGGAGTTGTCTCGATTGATCACATTGTTTAGCATTCGAGAGACTTTATTCAAAAGAGGATAGAATACTTGGTATTTTATTCTGAGTTTGCATGTGCATAAAAAACACATCAACACGACGAAGCCATGGATAGGGGAAAGTGAGCAAGGAATTGGATTAGGGTCCAAATGGGAACTACTGAAACCAAAATTATTAGAGGAATTAGCCACAATTTTAGGGCCACCCAAACTCTTACACATAGTAATCTGGCCAAAATTCCTTTGTAGCAATGGTGGGGTAGGAAGAATTGAGATCTCATGAGAAAGAAGCGTGCTTAGTAGTGGGAGTGACTTGGGAAGGAAAAGAGGACCCCATAGATTCGCTAGAAGAGTGAAGCCAAATTCCATAACCTTTGCTAGCATCCTTCCTGCATGTGCTAAAATGGCTGCTTTGGAACAGGGTATGGACATCCCTCAAAGTATAATGGAATGGGGATATTTGTTAGATATTATGGTTGGGAATACTTTGGTAGACATGTATGCAAAATGTGGAAGCAAAGATAAGGCAGTGAACTATTTAACAAAATGCCTCAAAGAAATGTGGTCTCATAGAATTTCATGATTGTAGGATATGCACAAAATGAACTTTTTAAAAAGGCTTCACAAACTTTGAAGCAAATGCAATTGGTAGGTGTAAAATCAAATTCCACAACTTTTGCCAACATCTTGCTTGCCTATGCCAATATGGGGGCTTTGGAACAGGGTATGAACATCTATCAAAGGATAAAGGAATGAGCATTTTTGTTAGATGTTATAGTTGCAATTGTCTTGGTAGACTATATGCAAACTGTGGAAGCATTCTTGAGGCACTTTTTAAAGACAAGTAACCTGATTTTTGAGTATCATCCCCAAATTTAACAAATAGGAAATGAAACTAAAGGAAACAAAAATATACGTAGAAACAAAGGAAACTTATAATTCACAGCTAAGGTTATCATTGCCTCCACTGCTCATAAATAGGGCATGAGAAACCATACATACATAGCCAATGGAATCACATTGGGAAAGGCGTGCAAGAATGTCATTATGGGTTGTAGAGGAGGGAAAGTTACACTTCAACTAAGAGGTATTAGTTGAAAGAACTTTTCACTACAATTACACTCAAGACTATTTTAGTTTTATACTATCTATTGTTGTTCAACAGAATAACGTCAATAATCCTTAAGGTGTTATGTATGAGAAAAACTATGCTAATTGATTGCGAAGACAAAAAAAGACTGATATAATGATGAATACAAAAAACTAGAGATGTAATTTCAATATTTTAAACATAGAATAGGAAGCAGGAAAATGAAAGGAACCTGGTATCAGATGGAGGAGCTGACTGCCAGGGATGCTAGTGTGTCGCACGGATGTCTGTGTGTTGTGCTATAGTCTAGAAAGTATAAAAAACTGAAAACTTTAACTTATCTTTACTATATCTCCTTCAACCTGCACAACATGAAATAACCCAGGTTTATATTTTCAAATCAATCAAGTATTAATTTGCTAATTAAAAATCTCTGTCAATACATCAGATCTTTGGTACACAGTTAAAGTAGGGTTTGCAAATAATAGTAACCTCAACTTTAGTTTATTCAAATCATTAGCAAATCTAAGCTTGATATATTAAGAAGACTCCAACACATAGTACATATATGTTTAGAGAGATCAATTACAATTTGCAGACTGAAAATAAGTCTGAAATAGTTTTACAAAATGAGTGTGCAGGCAGACTCATAGAACTAGTGTGTTGTCTTGAAGATTGACTTGACTTGATGATATTGCAGCGATCGTGTAATAACCCAGTTGCAGGTCTGGGCGTGTTAAACCAGGTATAGCGATATTGATTTGTGAACAAATGTATGGCGGTTACAAAGACTCGCCCTGTAGTATGTCACTCTAAGTATTGTAATAACCTAGCACTCAAGAGTCCTGTTCACAACTTAAATTGGATGCGATCATTCCCAAGAATGGCTTTGATACAACAACTAATGAATAAATTCCTTTGCTCCAGAGCTGTGGCGGCCTTGGACTGTGAATTAATCGATTTCAACACTATGCAAGATCCCGAATTGGAAAATGCTCAATAGAACAAGTGAGGGTTTCGTACCACCTATTCGTAGTTGCCTTGAGGTTTTCGTCAAAGAGCAAATTCACAATGCAAAATGCGAAGTTCATAGCAAAAATCGGATGCCTTCAATATGAAAAACAGATGCTTCTTTATACCTATTTAAACTTAACTTTAGGATCCTAAGGTCCGTGCCAACATTTCAAATTTGAATTTATTTTATGTTTTATTATTAATAATAATATATTATTATAATATTATATTATTATTATCATTAGTGTTAAAAAATACTATTTTTAAATTAAAAAAATAAAAACGTTTCATGTAAGAGAAAGAGGGGACATGGCAATCGTCCCTTCTCCAATTTGCTTACCTTTAAGCAATTTTAGATTGGGGCAATAAAAAATCTTTGCTCCTTCCCATGTCACATCCTCAAGAGGCAAACTTTTCCACTTCACCGAATATTTTGGAATGATCTTATTTATGAGTCTCTTCTCTCTCATGTCTATAATCACTTTGGGCTCCAAAATTAATTTCCCTTCATCATAAAGTGGAGGTAGTTCCAAACAAGTTGTAATATGCTGTCCCAACACTTTTTTGAGGTGTGATATATGAAAAACATTATGAATATGCTGTTTACTGGTAACTCCAGCTCATATGTCACCTCTCCTACCTTTTGTGTGATCTAGTAAGGCCCATACAATCATGGCTTGAGATCTCCCGCACCACTCCCCTTGAGGATAGATTGCCTATAGGGTTGCAACCTTAGAAAAATCAAGTCTTCGACCTCAAAAGTCTTCTCCAAACGGTGGCGATCAATGTACATCTTTTGTTGATTTTGATCCTGTTGTAAGTTCTCTTTGAATGCATTTAAAATATTCATACTTTGATGTACCAAATCTCTAGCTTTAGGAACTCTGTTATCCAAAAGAACTAAATCCACAAATGATAATGCCTCATAACTATATAGTGCTTTAAAAGGAGTCATAACTATTGACATATGATGGGTGGAATTGTAGAAATACTTTCCAAGATGAAGCCACTTTATCCATTTGTTTGCTACCCTGTAACATAATTTCTCAAATATCCTTCAAGCCACTTATTCACAATCTTTGTTTGTCCATCCGTTTGAGGGTGATAGCTAGTGCTTGGAGTCAACTTTGTTCTTGTCAACCAAAAAAGTTATTGCCAAAACAAACTAATGAACCTATTATCCTTGTCACTCACAATGTTTCTAGGCAACACATGTAATCTAAATACCTCTCTAAAGAACAAATTAGCCCCCTGTGGAGCTCTATATTCAGAGGATATAGTATAAAATGAGCATACTTGGTGAGTCTATCCACCACCACAAAAATACAATTCTTATCTTGCATTTTCAGAAGACCTTTGATAAATCCATTGAGATGCTCTCTCATTTCTGATTTAGAATGGGTAAGGGCTGCAACAAACCAATTGGAAATGTCTGCTCTACCTTATTTTGTTGGCAAGTCAAACATTCTCTAAATTGCTTTAAAACATCCCCCTTGAGGCCTTTCCAAGAAAATCTCACTTGTTTATATGTATTGTAGTACCCCTGATGACCAACCAAAGGAGTGTCATGATATGCTCTCAAAACCTTCTCTTTCATCTTCAATCCTGGGACAAGGTATACTTAGTCCTTATAGAGAATGAGCTGCTCAACCACCTTGTACCTGTCATCTTGCAACTTGCCCTCCATGATATCAATAACAAATGTATTCTTGGCATACTCTATTAATATAGAAGCTCTCCAATCAACAAAAATATTATTCATAGAACATAAATAAGGCCTCCTAGATAAAGCATCAACCACTACATTATTCTTTCCCTTAACATACTCAACATCAAAATCATAATCCTGGAACTTACCCACTTTTGTTTCCTATTATTCAAAACTTTTTGATTGAGGAAAAACTTCAAATTGTTATGATTTGTCTTCACCACAAATCTCTCACAAACCAAACACTATGGCAGCATCTGCTTGTCATAAATAGAGAAACTCCTCTCTGACTCCTTGAGATTTCAACTCTCAAATGCTATAGGGTGCCTGTTTTGCATCAGTATTGCTCCAATACCCTCTCCTAAAGCATCACACTCCAAAGGAAATGGAAGTGGAAAATCTGGAATAACCAACATGGGATATGAACTCACTACCTCCTTGAGCTTGTCAAAAGCTCTTTGTGCCTCCTTAGTCCAAGAGAACACTCCCTTCCTAGTCAAATTTGTCAATGGGGCAGCCAATTGTGAAACCCCTTGACGAACCTCCTGTAATAGTTGCAAAGTCTCACAAACCCTCTCAAATGTGTTAAAAGTCTTGAGTTGAGGCCAATCCACTATTGCCTTGATCTTCTCTCATCTACATTGACGCCTTGGGCACTAATTTTATGCCCTAAATACAGAATCTCAATCATCGCAAATAAATATTTGGATGCCTTAACAAAATGTGATTGCCACTCAAGTATACCCAATACCTCATTTATATGTCTCAAATGATCCTCCCAAGTCTTGCTATAAATTATTATGTCATCAAAGAAAACCAACACAAATCTCTTCAGTTGCTTACTAAATACATGGTTCATGCAATATTGAAACATCGTTTGAGCATTTGTCAACCTAAATGGCATGACAAGAAACTCATAATGCCCAAAGTGACACCTGAAAGTTGTCTTGTGCACATCCTCCTCTCTCATCTTTATCTGATGGTACCTGGATCTCAAATCAATCTTAGGGAAATATATTGCACCATGAAGCTCTTTTATCAACTCATCGATCTTGGGAATTGGGTAGTGGTTCTTGATTGTCTTCTTATTGAGTGTCCTATAGTTGATGCACATCCTCATAGTACCATCCTTCTTCACCAACACCACAAAAGAAGCAAAATGGCTAGAGCTCGGTCACATGTGTCCCAGAGCCAACAACTCCCTAATCACTTTCTCAATCTCTTCCTTATACCTCCTCGGATGACGATATGACACAGTGATGACCGGCTTCAATCCCTTCAACTCAATGACATGTTGGAATCTCCTATCTAGAGGTAATCCTGGATGAATATCATTGAATACCCTGCTATGCTTGTCCATGATAGGCTAAATATCTATATGAGTGATCTTTTCACTTGTGGGTGAAAATCCATTGGTAACCAAACATTGTGCCATCCAATCTACTTGTCCTCTACGAAAGACTCTCTCCATCCTCTTGGCTAAAAATACCCTTGAAGCTCCATTAGATAAGCCCTAAAGAACCACCTCCTTATCCTCAAATTTGAATTTCAGCTCCATAGTTTGATAGTTCTGAGAATAGTCACCAAGTGAATATAGCCATTGCACACCCAAAACTACATTTGTCTTACCTATGCCAACCACATATAAGTCATTGCAAACTCTGTGTCTCCCCAAGGTGATGTCAAGCTGTTGAATCCATCAGTTACAATCACATTGAACCCCTCGAAGTTCTTTGCCTTCAACTTCATCCTAGTCACCAAACCCTTGTCACTAAAATTATGGGTAACCCCACTATCAATCAAAACTATCACCTTATGACCCTGCAATACTCCACAAACTCGAAAGGGGTGATACCTAGGTGCTCCTAAAAGAGTGGCAAGTGTACCTCCCAAAGAACCCCCTCATGCCTCATGTTCCTCTACATCCTTTACAGTCTTGGCCTCGGGCTCTTTCATCTTTGAATCATCATCTGATAATACTTCTATGAAATGCACATGTCCCTTGCCCAAACACCTATGCATAGGCACCCACAACTCCTTGCATAGAAACATAGTTTCTTCCTTTGGAGTTTGTTCTTTGCCTCTTCATTCCTATTGGGTCTTGGAGGTAATGTCTTGGGTTGAGGGAAATTCTTTTGGAAGGGTTTCTTTTGCGACACTATTGGAGATGGCTTGTGGTTGAACTTGCCCTTATCCACTGAATCCTTCTCTCCCTTCACTGGTACCTGATCTCCCTATCACTTTTGTGCATGAATCTGCATCACACAGTCCCACAGGCTGACAAGAAGAGTGGCTTTGATACCACTAAAATTAGCCCTTTATATTTTCAAATCAGTGAAGTATTAATTTGCTAATTGAAAACCTTTGTCAATACATCAAATCTTTGGCACACGGTCAAAGTAGGGTTTGCAAATAACAGTAACCTCAGCTTCAGTTTATTCAAGTCATTAGCAAATCTAAGTTTGATATATTAAGAAGACTCCAACACATAGTACATATATGTTCAAAGAGATCAATTACAATTTGCAGACTAGAAATAAGTCTGAAACAGTTTTACGAAATGAGTGTGCAGAAAAATTCATAGAACCAGTGTGCTATCTTGAAGATTGACTTGACTTGATGATATCGAAGTGACCGTGTAATAACCTAGATGCGGGTCTGGGCATGTTAAACCAGGTATAGCGATATTGATTTGTGAACAAATGAATTGCGGTTACAAAGAGTCACCATGTAGTATGTCACTCTAAGCATTGTAATACCCCTTGAATATCTTGTAGATGGAATCTGGTGCCAATTGCTAGTCACTACCGTGTCATAGACACCAAATCACACCTTCTATGGAATCGCTTGGTAGCTTGATAGCGGCTGGGTGTAAATGCAGTGCCTACTGAGTCTTAGGCGATATGAACCTTGGCCAACTGTGTGATATTCAACGTTGAGTGTATAACCCCAACGATCCCCTCCAATATTGTGAGCCGCGACCTAGCACTCAGAAGCCTTGTTCACCACTTAAACTGGATGTGCTTAGTCCCAAGAATGGCTTCAATACAACAACTAATACCTTCGCTCTAGAGGTAGTAGCTGTGATGAACCTGGATAGTGAATTAATCAATTTCAGCACTATGCAAGATTTCAATTAGAAAATGCTTAATAGAACAAGTGAGGGTTTTGACCCACCTCTTCGTAGTTGCCTTGAGGTTTTCATCCCAAGAGCAAATTCATGATGCAAAATGCAAAGTTCATAGCAAAAATCAGATGCCTTCAATATGAAAAATAGATGCTTCTTTATAACTGTTCAAACTTAACCTTAGGATCCCTAGGTCCACGTAAACATTTCAAATTTGAATTTATTTTATGTTTTATTATTAATAATATTCAATATTCAATTATTATTATTATCATAATATTATATTATTATTATCATTAGTGTTAAAAAACACTATTTTTAAATTAAAAAATATAATCACTTCATGTAAGGGAAAGAGGGGACATGACACAACATGATATAGAACAAACTACCAGTAGCTTCTAGGTGGCAAGAATGAGCTAAAATTAAGAAGATTTTATCATTAATACTCAAAAGGAATGAAATGAACAACAAAAATAGAAAGATAAAGGAAGAAAGTTCACAAAACCAGCATGCGGATGCAATTTTCTCATTTGAATCTGGAATCTGCAAGAAAGACAAGGAATGTTGGGCTTGTTTGGGGGTTTGCCTTCAGGTCAAACCCCTTTTTTAGTACTTCTACCTCCACAACAGCGATTGAAAAGATTGAAATATGTGTGTGTTATATTCTAAGTGTGTCTAGAATGAATAATAGTAACTTGACAAATAGATAAGATGAATAAAATGAAACCAATCTACTCAAGAAGCAAGAGAAAACTAGTAAGCTATTGGAAGAAAGAAAGGAAATGGAGGTAACCCACACAAATGCAATGAACACGCAAATGGATCACCCTACACAAATAAGCAGAAAAATGAGGGCGAGATGGAACTCAATCACCTTACAAACAAGAAGATGAAAACTACTCAGCTGGAGATGAAGAGCCCAACAAGCAATGGTTCCAAGAAACCCCACGAAGATATCACAAATCCACAAGAAATATCACATGAGTTTGAGTGCACAAAACAAGATTCTTGGATGTAATAAGAGAGGCATGAAAATCCTTGAGAATGTTGATAGAGTGTTGTTTGTAATCACAGAGCTTCACAAACTTTTCCAAGAGTTGCAAGAGAGATCCAAGGTATTCGAAGATTTCCAAAAGATTGTTTCAAAAATGAATGACTTAGAGAGAAAAATAGAAAAGGCAAGTCAAAGAAGGTTGTTCTGAAGTGCAGAGGCGTTACGTAGAATCTCTGACATTGCATAAGGTGGTAAGTAGCACCAAGGAAATGGTCACTTGGTGCCACATAGGCTCGGGACGCTAGCACGTCACACGAGAGTTCATCCTAAGTGCTAGTGTCCAAGTGACATCAACTCTTGGTTTCACAAAACACCTTAGGACAATGAAAGAATCAAGGCAGTAAAACAAAATTTGATAAAAACAAGCACAAAGGCTAGAATATGACACAAACGCAACATGTGTGGGTTAGGGAAAAGGCTAAGGCAGGGCTAAAATAATCCTAGGAACATGCTAGGGGAGTGGACACCAAAATGAGTGCAAAACATGGTGTGAAATTGCAAGGGTTTGCAATTTTGATGTTACATGGGTATCGCCACTACATGCTAGACAAGGCCATATTTAGCGGCATCAGGGACGTCTATTTGCTCCAATTCAATTGTACATGCTAAGTGCAACAAAAGTCGTTGGCCGAATTAGTAGACAATGGCTGCTTTCAGTCAAGTGGAATTATAGGTGGATGCAAAAACATCCTACAGATATCCAACTTTATGACGATAAAGATGAGGCATTCCAATTCTGTCAGTTTCCACTTTCATTAAAAAAAATGATTTAAAATATATATGCAAAAAAGTATGTATCCAACAAAGGATACCAAAAATATTGCATTCTTTGTTTGGTTTATCTTATTTGATTCTCAAATAATTGTTTGAATCTATGGCAACATTCAGTCTCCACTATTCCTTGCATTTTCTATTAAAACAACTAATGGGTACCTTGCCAATCAACAAAAGCAAGGCTCCACATATCACAAACCCTAATCCTCTAGAACCCAGTTTGTTCAATAACATTTTTATTTCTCTTCAATTCCAAGTGGTGCAACTTGATAATGTACATACTACTTAAATCGACATATCTTAATTATATATAACAAAAGTTTAATAAAAACCCAAACTTTGCAAATTCTTTACAATCTGAGTTAAATCCTAGCATGGCCATAGCTACAACCTAATTAAAGCATACTACCTTAATTCATCAATCAACAAATTTTTAGAAAACACTTTGGCCGTGCTATTTGATATATTTATAGGCTTGTTTAGAGACCATGATTTGCCTATGACTCATTTCTGTGATGTGTTTGCTTTGAAAGGCCATTACATACAATTTTAAAGGATTTTTATGTATAGTATTGATTGACTTGTTCTTTTATGAGTATTTGAAGACTTGCTTCTCTAAATTAGCTCATTTTAACAAGAATTGTTTTGGCTGTGGTGATTTGTGCACCAGTCATAGTTTATAATGCTGACAACAAGGTTGAAGGAAATAAAATTGAAATGGGCTAAAGCCTGTGCATTTTCATAAATTTCTTTTACAATTTTATTATATTGAAGATGAATTTAACATAGCTATCATGTTTGGTTGGACTTGGACAAAACTTTTTGGCGATCAACTTGAATTTGTTGGCTAAAGATAACTAGGGTCAAGGGAGTTGGACTTGGAAAAAGTTGACAAGCAACACCCATGTGTTATTGTCCTCCCCGTGTTGAGTCAAACCAAGAACATGAAACCTCCAATCTAAAAGACATATCAAATTCATCTATGGGTTTAAATTCTACGTCTTCCTTTTCATATATAACAAGTAAATTGAGTGAATGGTCATCCAAATATATTTTTTTACATAAATCATTGTCAATAGTGATCACTTCTACACCATACATCAAGGAAAAATTACCCCCCTAAAGTGGAAGTAGAGACTTTTTGTCATTTGCACCATATACTCAACTTTAAAATCAATATGTTCTCACAAGAGGGCCTTTTATATTTCTTTATATACAAAAAGTGGTAAATAAAAATAATGTATCTTCTATTGTTCTAATGGAATCATACTCTCTAACATATTAGCTTACATATAAATTTCTATAGACACAACCATTGTACTTCCTTCTAGTGCAAGTGCTAATGTACTAAGTGAAAACAATATTGAACAAAAGTATTGAAAATTTGAAACATTTAAAAAATATTAAAATAAGTGAAAACATGATTTTATAAACCTTTCATTTAATTCATGTGAATAAAATCATTTGAGTTTGCTTGAGAAAAAATTGAGACTTGGGAAAAAATTACATCGATCAACAAAACTCAATCCCTTCAATCAAAAGCACAAACTGTCTCAACAAAAAATCCCACTCAAATTGACTACAAATGCTAATAAACAATATCAAGACAAGCTACCGAAAAGCAAAAATTACCATAATTTTGTTTGTCAATTGTGGGCAATCTAGTATTGTAAAATAGAGCCCACTATACCAAGTGGTAAGCAGCACGAACAAGGAGGTGTGGCCATTGAGCAAGTTGGTCTGAATTGGTGAACAATCACACTTCAGTAGGACAATTGAGTCTGCTATTTCAAATACAAATCTAGAATCCAAATCCTTGTTCACTTTTATGTAGTCCCTTGCAGAAACAAAAGCAATGGTTATCGCACATAGTTCTCACAACTATTTCTCTTCTAGTCATACAATATCCATGTATTTGAAAAAAAAAATTCCTAAGATTCAAAGGAGACAAGTGAATTGTTTTACAAAAATAGAAAAACATTGATTCCAAAATATTCCCTTAATGGGAAGGATGAGGAGGCCTTGAACTTTCTTTGTGTTTAAGACCATAAAACTAGGGATACACGGGGATGCATCCTCAACCCTCACAAGCACGTCCCCGTCCGGAGTGGCATTTTCGAGACGGGGATGTGATAGGGGATGTCCCCTTGGCGTCCCCCAAAAAAAAAAACAAAAAGGAAATGTCCCCAACCATGCCCCCAAATTAGGGGACGATGGGAAACATTTAGGGGACACCTAGCCGTCCCCGAGACGGCTGGGGACATCTCAAACATCCCTCGATTGTCCCGGGGACGGTTGGGCATCCCCGATAGCAACCAAAGTTTAAAACGTCATTTAAAAAAATCACACTTTTAATATTAAAAAATCATTTTAATAGGGACGTTGAGCTTCCACTAGAAGTTCCACTTCAGGTATAGAGTGACAGTGACATGGATAATTCTTTTGATATTGATAACCCGAATGAGACATAGATTGTTGTACAATATATTTTGAACTTCGAGAATTTGAGTGTACACTGTAATTTTAATTTTAGAATTTAAACAACTAAATGCTTTAATACTGCTGTCATGAATGCTTTAATGTTTATAGTTATACTACTTTATACTGCTGTTATACTACTGTCTGAAACGCATCCCCTATCGTCCCTGAAACACCGTGGAACACAGCATAAAACAAAGAGAGAAACCTTGCTGCTAATTTCTCAACTGACAGTGTATTCTACCACCATGCGTTTCTTCTATTTTCACCTCTTGTCTGTACAATTAAATTGTTTTAAACAAAACATCAACACTGGTTTTATAGTGGTTTTAATTTTACCGCTATAAAGTGTTTTTATTGGGGAGCTGGCAGTAGGCATTTAAATCAAGAGTATTGCTGGCAATAAAATGTATCCCAAAGATTTTTTACAATCTTTCATAATCCACAATATCAAATACAGTCGTAACTGATAAATGAAACCAAACGAGGTATTGCTTTGTTTGGACAGGTCGAATGTTTTGGGTGGTTCAAATTCTTGTCAGGTTTTCTGCAAGGAACAATGTACATACATTTGAAGCTCTCTCACTCCCAACATCCCTGAGATAAATTTGCACCGTACACATACAAGAATTTGAGCTAAAGTATTATCAGATGACTCTTAACAATTTCAATGATATTCAAAAATTTAGTGAATGCAAAAAATTATCAGGCGTGAGACAAATATTTAGCTGATTTTAAGGCTTTAATGCTCGTAGCAAGAGCCTATTGGCTAAATATATAATGTGAAACAAGATGTAGAAAAAAAGGATCTTCTCTACCCATACCCACCCCTGTTGCGACCAAATCACACATCACCCCATCAGACTGGGGACCCCCTTTTTTTGAGCTTGGATGTTTTGTGCAAGAAGTTGTTGTGTGTCATTCCGGGGCGATGAAGATGTTAGGAAGGAGATGATCGTTTGGATGGTTTTGAATGTTTTATTTCTCCTTGTTTAACTAAGCATCACGTCAGGCAGTGTTTCAGAGGCAATTGCAATATAGGAAGATGAGCGCCTTTGAGAAGAGCTTCCAGAGGGCACCGAGTGTAGTCTGGCGCCTAGTGGTGTAGGTAAGTCTCATGATGAGCGCCTTAGTATGTTGGAGCGCCCTTCAAGTAATCATCAAGTGTGAATGCGCCCTTGCTAGAAAAGTATTAGGGGAACTTTGGATGCTTTTGATCAATCTCGCGCCTATGTGATGGATGCCTTTGTCGCCTTTGAAGAGCACCTTGGATGTGTTAGAGGGTTTTATAGGAAGGGAGCGCCTTTGGATCATAAGTGGGCGCCCTAGGACAATGTTTTGAACTCTTGGCGCCTTGAAGGAGACTAACTGTGAAGAGATGATAAGCACCATGGAGAAGGGTGAGTTGAAAGAGTTTAAGTCAGCGCCCAAACCCGGAGTGTTGAATATGCGCCTTACAAGCAAGATCTGGGCGCCTTAGAGGGGAAGTGCGCCCCAAAGAAGGATATCCTCTAGATCTAGTGAGCGCCTAGGAGAAGCTATGGCGCCTTAATGATGTTGAAACAATTAGAGCGCCTTCATAGGATGAACAAAGAAGTAGCGCCTTGAGTGTTTGGAGTGTTTGGAGCCTAAGGATGGAATGTTTGGCGCAAGGTGAGTCTTGAGCATTTCACATGATTTCAAGGAGTTGAACAAGATGCACCTAGACTGAGGAATGAGCGCCTTGAGTTACTTGAACAATTAGGGAATTGAGTTGAAGATGACTAACTTTGAAGATCTGCGCCTTTGAGGAGAAGATTCCTTGTGTAGGGTGACATCACTTAGAGTGCCTTGGAAGTATCTTCATGTGAGAGTTCAAGTTGAAAGTTTAAGTGCAAGTAGAGCGCCCAAGCCCAGTGTTTAGCGCCTTGAAGGAGTATTGCAGGTAAGTAGCGCCTTGGAGGAGTATCTGCGCCTTGTAGTAGAAGAAAATGAAAGGATCCAATCTAGCACCTTGGAGTATAAGCGCCTAAGATTGGATGAGCTTGAAGCAGGAGCAATCATCATGGAATGAGCGCCCACATACAAGGATGGAGTCAATTGAGTGTTTGAGCGCCTTGAGACTTACCCACTTTGGCGCCCTTGCAGAGAGAGATAGAGGTGCGCCTAGATCTCCTTTTGCGCCTAAGGTCCTCTCTTGTGCCTAGGTGATTATGTGATGCGCCCTAGTTTTGTTTGGCGCCTCGGTGAGGAAAAAAGAGGAATGAGCGCCTTCATGATGGGAGTCTAGGCGCCTTTTGAAGAGGAAGGCCACAAGTTTGAAATGCCTTGAAGGATGATATGAGCGCCTTAGAAGGATTTTGCGTCCTCAAGGTGTTTGGAATGTCTTCATGGATTGAAGTTGAGTGATTTGAGCGCCTAGAACCATTGTGAGCGCATTGAACCATTGTGAGCGCCTTGACCAAGTTGCGCCTTTGAGGAGATTGTGATAGATGAGCGCCTAAGAGTGAGGAGTGCGCCTTGAAGTGGAAGTTGAGACTTTTTGCGCCTAGGGTCATGATTAGAGCGCCTTGAGTGGGAGCGCCTTGAATGTGCGCCTTGAAGCAGTAGTGCACCTTGGAAAGAATCTTGATCCTTTTAGGGACACTTGGCTTTGATAAGGTTGGAGATAGGTGCCTGGTTGAACTAGTGAAAAGAGTTAATGTGTGCACCTTGTGGGGAGAAGTGTTTTGAATGTTCAAAACAAGTGATTTTGGCGCCTTGAGTTACATCCAGAGAGTCTCAATGCTAAGTTGAAAACTGGCGCCTTTGGAGTGTTTGGAGCGCCTAGTTGGAGAGTCTCCTTGTTTGCGCCCTTGATCTAGGAGGATGAACTATGATGAGCGCCCAAGGTCTCCATGTTGCGCCTAGAACCTATGTGAGCGCCCTGATTGGAATAGCATCCAAGGAAGATCTGAGCACCATTGAGTTGAGTTGATGATTTGATCAGAAAGGAGAGTAGCGCCTTGGGAGGAACAGAGAATAACTCAAAGAGGAACTGGCGTCTTGGGTGATGAGGACTGAGGAGTCACCTTTGAACACCTTCACAAAGACAGAGATGGATAAATGAAGAAGTTTTGAGATCATAGCGCCCTAGAGTAATGTGCGCCTTGATCATTGGAGGGAGGTAGGTTTGAAATAATTAGCGCCCAAATCTAGAAGATTGTGAATCTTGATGTTTGTAGTGCCTTCAGGATGGAGCGCCTTAGTATGTTAGAGTGCCCTTTAAGTAATCATCAAGTGTCAATGCGCCTAGATAGAGAAGAATGCGCCTAGATAGAGAAGTTTGCGCCTAAAAGAAGGGAGTATGAAGTCCTGAGAGGGCAAGGCGCATGAATGGCGCCTAAGGAGATTTGAAGTTCAGTTTGAGCGCCCGGAGTCTCTTTGATACTTTAAGAAATGAGGTATAAAGTTTAAATGCTTAGTGAGGTGAGTAAGGTCTAGCGCCTTGAATGGAAGAAGGTTTTGAGTACCTTAAACTAGTTTTGGCACCATGATGATAATGGAAGTAAGACTCCTATTCTGGTACCCTAGCCTTAGCACTTTCGATATGACGCCTTAGGTGATCTCAATGGGGATGGAGATAATGATGTTCCTTCATGATATAGAATAGGCAGTGAAGCTTCATTGATGACATGGAGTAGAAGATTCTTCTCAAGGAGTTTTAAGAATGAATGCCTTGAAGTATGCTTCATGGAGTAAGAGACTCTTTTAATCCTTGAAGATTTGAAGGAACTTGAAGTTGATGGTATTAATGTCTTCGATGTTGAAGTTGATGAAGATGAAGTATACTTGAACTTGATCTGATCTAACATGATGTCCTTGATGTTCCCTCTTCTATGCGCCTAGGAGGTTATAGAAGGTTGGAGTGTTTATGAATAAGTGAATTGCACTTTGAAACTTTGGATGACATTATGTTAATTTTGGATGACTTTGGAAGACTAACATTGGACAACTTGGGGCGCCTACCATCTGGCGCCTCTAGGAGAAATGCGCCTAGGAGTATCCTCTAAGTGATTTTGGCGCCTTAGTGAGGATAGGAGTATTGATTTTCAGGTAAGTCCTGAGTATTTGGGGCGCCTTGCAAAAACTACCTCCCTTTAGCGCCCAGACACCCTAAACTCACCTAAAAGCACCTCACATATGGAAGAGAGGAATGGGGCCCAAGGTAGTTTTGAAAATTTTAAGGTTTCAAATATTAAATATAAAGAAGGCCGACCTCAAGTTGGCCGACCTCATTTAATAAAGATGAAACATCCTATTTAAGGAGCGCTTCCCCCTCATCTACCTCATATATTTTGCAAATTGTAATGTTGAAGAGCAGCGAATTACCTTTGAAGAGCAGCGAATTACCTTTGGGAGCAGATTTTGTAAGGAACATTGAATTTGTGAAGAAAAGGCAGAATTTCTAAGGCAGATCTGAAGTCCAGAAGGCTACTTTTTGCCATTTTATACTGATTTTTGCATTAAATTCCAGAAATTTGTATTTGCTAAGGCAGAAAATTGAACACAAGGTATGTTTTGTCACTTCTATTTTATTAAGTTTCCTTGTATTTGTTTAATTTCGCAAATTTATATTCAGAAATCAGATAATGCTTCAATGAAAAATGACTTAGGATACCTCTTTGTACTTAAAAAATTGAATTAGAACATGTAGACGACGCATAAATCTACTATTTCAATCCATTTATTCGAGTCTATTCTTGCAGATAAATGGGAATGACGGCCAAAGAAAGACAAGTACTTATTAAGATGGATGCCAAGTCCAGCATACCGGAGTCCAAGCTGGAAACACGGTGGAAAGATGTCGGCGACACTAACATGGGACACGTCAACTTGGAGGAAGTGAAAGACTTCTTGTTCGCGATCACCCGGAATGAAGACATCAAAGCCATCGCGAAGAGCGGGATTGTACAAGCGGCTTGCTTTCCACCTGCCTTGCCAAGTGCCGAGCTAGTGTTGGAGTGTGTTCAGCACTACGACAAAGAGAAAAGACAAATTATAGCAAAGGATGGAACCGTTCTCGCTTACCTGCAGAGGGAAGCTATCCAAGAGATCTTCAACATCCCGAAGGCGAAAGGAGTCTTCATATGTCCTACAATGGCTCAGATGACGTTCGAAGGCAACTCAAAGGTCTACATGCAAGAAATCAGGAAGAAGTGGATGAATGATTCTTCGATGAAGATATACAACTCAGAAGACCCCAAGTACCACAAAGCTGACTTCAAGCAGGAGATAAGTTACTTGATCATGTTTCTGAATCGAGTAACAGGTAGGCCACAATCATCTACTTTTGAAGGATGGATGTATACTTATTTTGATCATATGTTTACAAAGAACAAGATGATTGATTGGGCTGGCCTTATAAGTCACTGTCTAGATGAACGACTTGAAAACTTCAATGAAACGAAGTCTTTCTTTATGACTTCATACCTTGTGTATATCTTGGCGAGAAATATAGTCTATAAAGGACTAACAGCGAAAGGGCAAGTAGGTACAAAGCCGAGACAGATTCTCTCGCATCAGTGTTATCCTCAACTCCACCTGAAAAACATCAATCACTATAAGAGATTCAATGATGCCTTCGCTATGTTCATAGTGAGGAAGTTAAGAGGTGAACTACATCGGAGATTAACAGGTGCAGCCAGGTACTTCATCAAGCAGTATGGAAGGTACTACATTCAGTATGATAAGTTCACTTACATCAGGATTCAAGGATTTACATCATTCCCATACAGACTGCCTAGATACCCTTCGAACAGGATGGTGTTGCTAGAGGTTTCCAGACAACTGTTAGAGTTTCATAAGATGCAGAAAGCAAGAAAGAAAGCAGGAGTTCAGTTCCCTCTACAATTGGGTAGATACTACTCTTGTCCATCCTTACAGGGAGCCGAGCATTCAGAAGTCGAGCTTCAGGCTTATCATCTGCATCCACATGATTCGAGGAGGGAAAACTTTGATCCACATGGAGCCATCAAGCAGTCTTACTCTTCTTACAGGCATAAAGAACAACTAGAGGATCACTGGGCTGATGCTATAGATGATGATGACATCCGGATGCAGAAGTGTTCACGATTGACATGGGACCTGATAAGAGCTACAAAGGTATTGAGAATTCCTGATCAGTTAGAAGGTGATCGAGCTCTTCTTGGTGATGAATATGATTAAATCCGCAATTTGCCTTATGAAGTCAACTGGGCAGATAGAGAAAAGGTTGATGATGAAGGATTGATAAGGCCTGTTATTGCTATCACTGAAGAGCAAATAGACAAACAAGTACAAGCTTTGCTGGATGAAGGTAAGAAACTCACGTATATTAAGATGGGAGAAGTGGATCCGCAAGAACAACATAAAGCACCTAGTAGGGATTCACGAAGTAAAGGAAGTGAGAAAGATTCCGGACAGGGAAAGAAAAGGAAACAGCTTGAGATTGTTCAAGGAGAATCTAGTAGGAAGAAGAAAAGGATAAGCATTGAGACTGCTTCTTCTAGACAACCCGGTGATATCCCACCGAATCAAGACTTAGTGATTCCTGCAGAAGCTCCAATAGAAGAAGTACCTTCCAGCCCACATGATACTGAAATCATCGATGAAGCTAACACCGAGGATAAGGATGATGCTGAAGAGGAGTCATTACCTGCACAAGGAAGACAATTACAACAGCAACAGGATCTTTCATCACTGCCGGAATGGTTACAAGAAAGAGTTAAAGAGAATTGTGAACTTGAAAGCTGTCCTCCCCTTCCAGTTGGTGAGTTGCTTTTAGATATGTCGAAGGAGAAACCAAAAAAGAAGGCAAATATCCTTTCCAAGATCACTAAAGATGAAACAGGAGTAAGGAAAGTACATGTAGCCGTCCCTAGGCTTAAAAAGAACATAGAGGATGTAACTCCTAATGATTATGACATCAATACAATCAATCTAGGTCCTTTGACTGGAATGCAAGTTGAAGAAGAGCTTCAGGATTCGATTGATAATGCTCGAGCTATCATAAGGCAAGAAACAGAAGGCAGAATCAACGCTGAGCAAAGATGTCGTGCCTTAGAGCAGTATATTCAGCATTTAGTGCATCCTATTCATCAGCAGGAAAAGGTTGCTACACCTCCATCTCTCCTTCCTCCCGAAACAGTTGGACACCTAGAAGAATTGAAGTCTTCATCTCACAGAATGAAGGATTGGATGAGAAGATCAAAGGAGACTACATTCAGACATCTAAGAGACATTATGCAGGTAAATGATAAGATTACTAGCCTTAAGGAGAAGGTACTTGCATTGATGACTGCTTGTGTTGAATTCAAAGACTTCAAGGATCAACATCTACCACACCTAAAGAGCTTGATGGAAACATCAGTTGATGATTTGTTACATGCAGAAGTCATTGAAGAAGGTAGAATATACAACTTTTCCTCCTGGTATTTTAGTCTTCGCATCAAAGGACAGTTGATGGATAAGATAGAAATAGACATGTCTAGAATCAGAAGCGTGCTTCAAAGGATTCAAGATGGAATTCATGCTTCTTTGATGAGGATCTGCAATCCTTTTGGGGAGATGACCCTTGAGAATCTGAAAGAACAAGTTCAAGTCTTCTATTTTCAGGAAAATGATGTTACAGATGAGAGACTTGATAGCATATTCTCACTCGCTGTCCACCTTGGCGACAACAAAGCGAGGATATCTGATTGGGAAAGGACACTTGGTCTTTATTCAGTTGATGTACTTGAGGTCGAAGGAACCATTCAGAATGCGCCAAGTGTACCTGTTGAGGAAGTCAAGCAGATAGTGTCCAAATTCATTGAATGCCAAGCTTCTAGTGATGGATATTCACATGGGGATTCTTCATAGGATAATGATGTATCATTCTTATCTTCTTGCGAGGCGTGCCTTTGTACCTTTCTTCATAGCCTCCGTCATTTAATAAAGATAACTTCTTGTTAGTCTCCTTCATTTAATAAAGTTGACCTCTTTCATTTAATAAAGAGAAGTTTGTTACAACTACTTGTGATGTGGCTTGATCTGGTCCGCTGGCTCGGCCGATCGATCTTGACCCTTCTTTTCTTTGAGGTCTATAAAAGAGCTCTTGTTGCTCTCATTTGTACGGTTGAAATTTCTGAAATTGTTGCAAGAGCTCTCTGAGATAATAAAAGATTCATTGTCTTGGTGATTCTATTTGTGTTTCCGAGTGTTGCATGGTTTCAATTTTCAAGCGAACATTAAATTAGATTAAGTTTCTTTTTAAGTTTATGTTAGCGAATGAAAGGTTTCTTTATTGCTTTGTGGTGAAATTAGTAAGTTCATACCATTTGTAGTTTGCGGCTCGTGGATTGCAGTGCATGGTTAGTCTGAACAATTGAACATCAATTTGATCTTTATGCTTGTTGAATCTTTCATGAGCATAACTGATTTAAACATCTTGTACACCTTTGAAGATTGCACCTATCTTGTGTAGTTGTTTGTCTTGGCGAAACAGGATCTGGTTTGATTTCGCCTCAAGTGGTAATCATCCTTGCATTTAGGATTAGATTAGTGTTCCTAAACTTTACACCTTTTGTCCTTTTTTTTTACCATTCAGTTAGAATTAGGATCAAGAACATTCATTGCTAAATCATACGCCATCAGTCGCAGTACTTAGATCCTCTAGTATCCACTTCCATAGTCCTTGAAACAACAAGTTACTTGAACAATTGCGTAAGTCCCTTTGTGTTAAACAGCAAAATCATACCTAGTCGCTGAGCTGTCTCTAATCAAAATCTTCAGAAGGAACCTTGGAGTCATCTCGTTTGATCACCTAGTTCAGTATTTGAGAGGCTTTGCTCAAGAGAGAGTCAGATACTCAGTATTTCACTCTAATTGTTGACTTGTTGAAAAACAATCATCAACAACACCCACATCTATTCCCCACATGTCCAGAGTTAGGGTTGGAAATTGTGTGCCTGCATCTCCTTTGTATTTCTATTACGGAAGTTCTGATACAATAGCCAAGGATCACTGCCACAGAACAAAATAGGACTTGCTTATATAACCAAATAAAACTCCAGAAAAAAATTAATTTTCAATACTTTTGATTCATTAATGGAATGATGGAATATCAAGATGTGGAAACGACCCTGTTGACTTTGGAGTAGAGATCCTCTCATGGGCACGCACAAACCACACAACTCATGTGAATAGAAAACGTCTCATGCACATGATTAGAAATTTTATTCCTTTAGTGCACAGAATTTAATGTTACGCAAGTCGTATTAATGAATGCCATCTTTAACCAGCCAAAGGAGCTAAAATTGAGGACAACATTGCTTGGGGAAGTAGAAAAACTCAGTAAATTTGAGGACAGTGTTGTTTCAGGAAGTAGAAAAAACTGAGAGGAAAAGGAATTTTCTAGCCATTGAAACTTTAGAGCAAAAAATCCTTAAGACATGTTGCTCTTTTGAAAGCAATAATAGCGGAGAAAAAAATAAACTTATTCACAAATTCAGCTCTATATTTCCAGCAAAATGTTACTCCATTATTATCTCTGAGTTTGCTAGAAGCAGAGAATTTGCATGCCAAAACAAATTAAAAATCGCCAAACTAAGTAGATTTTGACAGTGGGGGTTTGATTTCTTTGCCAGCAATGTGGCAACCCAGCAACCCAGCTTGGACAATTTGTTTTACTCCATGCCACTAAAACCACAAGAAAAAATATGTGAATGGCATAAATAAAAAACTTTAATAGCAGCTAATCTGAAGAAAGAAAGGCTAAGAGGTGTTATCTCACCAGATTTGCTAAGCTCTAACTCATCTCGAAAAAGCAGCATTCTAACTTTCGTTCTCTGCCTTTCACCACCTCCGTGTTTTTTTTACATTCTCTTCTTATAATTCCCCAAAACAATTGTGGAGTGGAACAATTTTTACAACTAGAGATAGAGAAGTTGACAAAAAATTCGCAAGTTCATACTCACCAAAAAGGCGACAATTAGTTGTAGTAAAACAAAAAGAAAAAAAATGATTATGGGTAGAGTTCTTACCATGATATTGGCTATGACCAGAGGCGAACAATGCAAAGAGTTGAAATGGAGTCATATTTAGGAGTGGCCATGACATCTACAAACCCTGCAAAATTCATTCACCTTTGTTATACACTTCCAAATAGAGATGTTAAGAACCCCAAAAAAGAGGACTGAATTGGGCTTATATTGTACAAGTTAACTTGGGATTCTGGATACTGGGATGGGTAGCAATTCATTGATTGCAGGTGGCTTTCAAGATTCTCTGCCGTCTAAATACAGCGAAACATCTTACTTGAGAATATGAGCTCAACATAACTGAACAGAGGTGTAGGTTCTTCACCAAAAAGAAGAAATTCCAGTAAAATTGAATATTTTTTTTAATGCCTTTTACAATCAAAGGTGACACGCATATGAAACCTTGGGTTGTATATTGCTCCTCTAAAAATCACGAGTGCCCACAAACACCCTGCAAAACAAATCATATTAGATTTGGATAAAAGCGATTCAAATTATAAGCTAAATAAGAAAGACAGTAAGAGGAACTTAATGGAGTTGGGGTTTAGAGTTTGGCGATGGTATCCACCCAAAATGGGGAGGTTGCGAGAACAAACCGTCGGGCTTCTTTTTCATAGCTTGCTGTATAACTGGGGCCACAAGCTCTTCCATGACAGACTTCCAGTCTCCAGACAGAAACTTGGCTAGCTCGTCTTTGAGAAGGGAAATCTTCAAGCGTGTCATTTGATGTGGGTGTGAGGGCAGTTGCAGTGTTTGGTAGATAGTTATATCTATCAATCCAATTGCTAAGACAGCCAAATCCTCGACCCCCTGGCCCTTGAAGAGACGTGAATGCCATGACATGTCATTAGTTTGTTTTGTTAAGAATCCCACGAGTGCAAAAAATTCAAGCTAGTGCAAAAAATTAATCGGTGTAAGACAAATTATCAGGTATCATTTGGAATCTTGGATTGATGCTCACACCAAATAGCCTATCGGTTAAAATATATTTTAATCAAAACTTTTTTTTAAGAATTTTAGGGTGAACTACAACATTTTTTTTTAGGTTTTCTTAAGTTCATTGAATTTCAAGCTTCATAGATTAAACTCGACGAACCCTGTGACTAGATCCTACTCTATCTTTGATACAATGCTTATTTCCCATCCGTTTACAGTTTGGGGTTCCCAATCGAGCCCCAAGTTAATCTTTTCATCAAGTAAATATAATATGATAGCACCTAAATGACGTTAAAAATCTGGCCTCTAATGCTACAGAATGCTTCAAAATACTGCAAATAGTTGATCACAAAAGATGCTATCTATTTCTTTTGTTAAGGTTTTAGAATAATCAAAACAAATTTCTGTTAATTTGGGTTTGTTGTGCCTCAATTTGTCATTTGTAAAGATTTTTTCAAATGTTTAAATTAATATCAGAGTTGATTTGTTGATGAATAATTTATGCATTGGAAGAGAGGTAACAAATTTGAATTTAACAGATGCTAGGATATATACCTCCTATTAAAGCATGTTAGATGCCTCCTATATCTTAAACTATAAAAAAACCTATACTTTCCCTTCCTATCCCTCTTTCAGTTGAAAAGCAACGCTCAAATGACACTAGCATGTGCTGAGAAAATTCCAAGTGGCAGGGTCAAAGAAAAATAGAAGGTTTTTTCACTACCTCGATCCATGAAACTACTTCACCTCAAACTTTACTCTGAATGCAATAGTTTCCAAATTTACTAGCTTAAATATTCTTTGAGGTTGCAGGCAACTTTGAAAGCGAGCTTCTTCATCAACGACATCAATAATCAATGAAATTTTTTTCAACGACGGATTCCATTCTGCCCACAAATGACTAACGATTTGGGCTTGAGGAAGGACAATAAAATATTGTGGGAAAATAAAGTGGCTACCTCCTTGCCTCGTGATAGCAACCATGGGGTGGCCCATGAGCGATGTTTTAAACACATCGCCATAATTTGCAACTGTTTTTTCCTCCTAGACTTTGGCCTTGAATGCCGTGTTGAGAAGGAAACAAAACACTTAAGGTTTAGATTACGCCAACCAATAAAATGCACACATGAGCAACAATCAATCTAAACTAAACATTTAGTGTCTGAGTCAGAACGAATAGACGTATAATGAGAAGGATAAGATTGCTTAGCTTTATGTTTAAAGAATGAGCATTGAAAGATACAATTCTAGAATAAGCATTGAAAGATATAATTCTAGAATCTATGTACCTCGGGATCAAAAAATGTCTTTGACAATCATATATATGGAACATAATCAGAATATTTCTCTTTGCTCTGCTTTGTGTCAATTTTGCAAATCGGGGTCAAAATCGCAATTGAAAACTCGACTTGTGGCTGTGAACTTGACCTTTGATTAATCTATAAATCCTGTCTTATGTGGAGTCTAAAACAGGATTGTATAATGTCCCCCTTTATACAGTTCAAAATTTCTTAATCTTGCACACAATTTTAATTGGTTTGATCGATTCTTTCAATTATGCAAATAACTGATCTATCTTCTTCCAAGCTACAATTATCTCCGACACTAACTATGAAATGCAAACTATGGCAATAGTTATGGGTTACAAAGAATGTAATGGAAACAATGTTGTGCTTGCAGTCTGAGTTGGAACCGCTGACTATTATGATGGAATCCGCTTCTACAAAGCTTATGATATGAGTCACCGACTCAGAGGAAGATACGCTCAGGTTAGAGGTTCGATCTTCTATGACGATGATACTGCCCACTGTGATGGAAATTGTCTTTGACGCTGAATATAGTCACAACTGATCTCTGCAATGAAGTCGCTACTTAGAAATGTGACGGCATCCAATGCCAATCGCTACCATATACTTTAACGCTGACCAGGAATGATGGTTTGTAGGCTTCTATCTATTGCAATTGGCACCAACAGACTGGGTCAGCAGATAGGAATATTCGACTAGCAATGATGACAATTCTCCACAAGCGGCTACAAAGAGTTGGATCTGTGAATGATATCACGAGATGATGATAATATTGAATTGTATTTCTTGCTGATATGGCTGCAGATTGAATACTTTGTGATGAGAGAATAAATTCCCAATATATCCTCCTGAGATTATTGCTGATGATCCCTCTTATATTCTTTAGATTCTTTGCTTTTAGCCAAGAGTTGCCACCTTTCCAAGAGACCTCGCCTCTCCGCATGTATTGTCTAAATCATTATTCATAATCATTCGTATTCTCTTAACAATTCGTCCGTTCTCTGATCACTTAATTGACGATTTCCTTAATCGTATATTGGCTACGATTATTGTTAGTTGGTAATGGGACATGACAGCCCTCCCCACTCAAAATTGTTTGTCCTCAAGCAATCACGATGAGTTGTTTCAATACCTTGCACTTTAATATCTACCTTCAATGCGTTGAGACGAAGTCATGGTTTTGATTCAGAATGAACATGTTTGAGTGAAATGATTGTGATTCCATGAGAGAATTTGTGATCAAGAGAGCATTTGTTTGATGTTTTGAATAATAATGATGAGATGCAAGTATCATAGATTAAGAAGATTTGAGATAATTGAGATTCCAAGATGCATCTTGAGATTTAGTCTTGTACTTGTCATATGTTGTTGACCTCAAAATTGAGAAGAGTCATGTTCCTGACTAAAGAAGATTTGAAAAGCGATGTGCTTGATGAAATATAGTGTCATAGATGAAGAATGATCCTGGGAGTTTGTGGGTTATGGGCCCATAATTTGACTTAGTATCGGTATTATGTTACATAAATCAAGAGAAGAATTCAAAGAAGATTCTTGGAAGAAATGAATTTAGTTCATGGGTCTTGTGATTAGTGAAATTAACTTCCTTATTTCCTATACTTCCCTAAGGTCTCCTTATACTCCCGATGGAGGAGTGAGGTTTCAAAAGGGTATCTTAATGTTCCAACTCTTTAGGCCCAAGGGCAGAGCTCCTTTGGCCCAAGTGAACATGTCATTTCCATCACGAGTGGTGTATCTAGAAGAGCATATCTCTCTCTAGACCCAAAGGCAGAACCCTTTAATTAAAAGGTAGAACCTTGGCTCATGTGATCTTATTAATTCCATCATAAGTGGCGTATCTAGAAGAGCACATTTCTCTCTAGACCCAAAGGCAAAACCCTTCATTAGAAGGCAGAACCCCTTTGGCTTATGTGGACTTATCATTCCTCATCACGAGTGGTGTATCTAGAAGAGCACTTCTCTCCTAGACCCAAAGGCAGAACCCTTCACTAGAAGGCAGAACCCCTTCGGCTCATGTGAACTTATTACTTCCATCATAAGTGGCGTATCTAGAAGAGCACATTTCTCTCTAGACCCAAAGGCAGATCCCTTCATTAGAAGGCAGAACCCCTTTGGCCTATGTGGACTTATCATTTCTCATCATGAGTGGCATATCTAGAAGAGCACTTCTCTCCTAGACCCAAAGGAAGAACCCTTCACTAGAAGGCAGAACCCCTTCGGCTCATGTGAACTTATTACTTCCATCATAAGTGGCGTATCTAGAAGAGCACATTTCTTTCTAGACCCAAAGGCAGAACCCTTCATTAGAAGGCAGAACCCCTTTGGCTTATGTGGACTTATCATTCCTCATCATGAGTGGCGTATCTAGAAGAGCACTTTGATCCTAGACCCAAAGGCAGAACTCTTCACTAGAAGGCAGAACCCCTTTGGCCCATGTGGGTTCATTACATTTTCTTTTGGTTTTAAAATCAATTCTCTTTTCTTCTTTTACTTGGAGTTACCTCAATTTCTTCTTGACTTTCTTTGTTGAATATGACTTCTATATTATGTGCTTGAGCTCTTGTTCCACATCTATGCCCTGGTTTCCATGCTTCTTTGCATTTAAAACACACTTTTTTGTCTTGTTCACAAACGTGTCCTTTCTCCCATTCCTTCTTGCAATCAAAACAAAGACCCTTCTTTCTTAGCTCTTCCCGACCATTATAAGAAAGATATGGTTTCTCGTATTTCTTTTCATTCCTTAGACATATATGCCCTGATTGCCATGGTTCCCCGCATTTACGACATGGATTCTTATTAAGATTTTCTTTTTTATGCATAGGTTTGGTGAATAGTTGAGGGATCTTACTAGTTTCTAATTGAGTTGCCATTTCAATGGCATCATCCATGGTAGATGGTCTTAGAGCCCCTACTAATCCTCTTAGCTTCTCATCCAAACCTTGAACAAATAGGAATGTGAGTCTTTCATCATCTATTCCGGGGACTCGAATGGCTACTTGTTGCAAGTATGAGGTTAACCAGTGTTGTCATTGATGTCAACATACTCATATTGCATTGATAAGGTTTGGATGAGATGTGTGGATATTGAGAAAATTAGTCTCAATCAGAAACAGTGAAGAACAGTGATGAGAAGAAGGCAAAAGTACTCAATAGGTTGAGGATCAGAGGATGCGGTTCAAAGGGTTTGTAGATATGAGTCTTGAGATGTTCCAGTTAAGATTTCAGAGGTTCGCATGAATATCTGAAGAAGTTATGATCGATCAAGTAGAACCGGTTCCGGGAGATGCTCCGGAGTGACAGAGTGTTACAAAAAGGTCCGGTGAGATCCGAAAGTGCATTGTCCTATTCTGCGGATTGGAAGGAGTGTTTGGGATGTCCTTGTGATGTGTCATCTTGATTTGTGCATTGTTTGGAGGTCCGAAAGAACCTTTTGCATTATGACAGTGGTGACAGATTGTGTTCTTGAAGTTCCGGATGAAGAAAAGAATTCTGGTAAGTAGAGGAAGTGCGGATGTACCCGGTCATACAGGCAAGCCTGTGAAGGTTCTTGGATCATGTTGAGGTTGTGTTGTCGGTCCGCATTAGTGTTAGAGCCCGGAATTGGAGATATACTTTCGGATGAAGATGTTCTTGTTCAGGCTGGCCGACTGGATAAGTTATTCATCTTGCGAATGTTCTTGTGGATGAATGTCGACTTAGATGATTGTTCCTAAGTCGTTGCCTTGTATAAATAAAGGTTTGTGAATTCATTTCAAAGTGTGTCTTGCGGTGATGAGAGTGATATAGCGAAAGGAAGTGCGAAAGGCAGAGCAGAAGTTTGTGGGCTTAAATGGAACTGATCCAGACATGGTAAAGATGTCAATCTCTAGTTCAAGTTTGTAATACTTGTTATCTTGTAGACAGTGTGTCTCTTGTAGGCAGTGTGCCTCCCTGTGAGCAGTGTGCTCGGGCAGTGAGCCCTAATTGGCTTGTGCCATCCATTTTTCTTATTCTTCTAACAGAGAATAATCCTTGGGTTAATCACCCCGTGGTTTTTCCCTTAACCGGGTTTTCCACGTCAAAATCTCGGTCTCATGTGTTGATGTGTATCTGCTCTGATGTTTATGTCTTATGCTTCCATGAATGATTAATTGCTATGCTATTGATTAACTGAAGTGGATTTAAGTGTTTGAACTGAAAGCGAATTAAGGATAACTGATTCACCCCCCCCTCTCAGTTATCAACACTACTTTCTCAAATTCACTCACATACTCGTCCACGGTTCCACGTTGTCTTATTAAGGTTAAATCCCGGAAGTCTTGTTGGGGATGTCTTCTATCAATTTTTTTGAGGAACTTATTGGAAAATTCTGCATAGGATGTGATGGAATCATGTCCTTGAGTTCTTTTCCCGTTATGCCACCATTCGTATGCTAAGCCTTCCAAATGTAGGATGGCAAATTGAAGGGCGTCTTTCTCCGTCATGGGGTTAAGAAGAAAATAGTCATTTAGTTTTTGTAACCATGCATGAGGTGACAACTTATGTGTTCCATCAAAATGAGGTAAATTGATTTTGTTGGCTTTTTGCTTCAAGTCCTTGTTAGTGGGTCTTTTCTCTCTTCTTGTTAACTCATTCCTTTTTGAATTGCTATATTTGGTAAAGGACACCATTCTTCTTAGTTTGGGTTCTAAGTTGGCATAAGCTCTCATCATGTCTGCCATACTCATGCTTTGGGGGGTATCGTTTTCCATTCTTGGATTTTCTTCACTTGGTAGGAAGGATGGTAGTGGAATCCTTGAACTTGACAAAGAGTTGCTATTTTCAGCTTGATTAGAAGCTACTTCCTTCCCATTAGCTGTTTGTGCCTTTAAAGTTTCCATGTCATTTCTCAAGGTTTGCACAGTTTGCAAAAGGGCTTGAGTAGCTTGATTTTGATCATTCAAATTCCTTGTGGTTACTTTAATGAAGGCTCTCAATTCGTTGTTCATCCTTACTTGGCTGCTTCTTGGCCTTCTATATGTTTGCATATAGTATCCTCACAGGTTGGCAGGACGTAGCTCTGATACCACTTGTAATGTCCCCTTTTATACAGTTCAAAATTTCTTAATCTTGCACACAATTTTAACTGGTTTGATCGATTCTTTCAATTATGCAAATAACTGATCTATCTTCTTCCAAGCTACAATTGTCTCTGACACTAACTATGAAATGCAAACTATGGCAATAGTTATGGGTTACAAAGAATGTAATGGAAACAATGTTGTGCTTGCAGTCTGAGTTGGAACTGTTGACTATTATGATGGAATCCGCTTCTACAAAGCCTTATGATATGAGTAACCGACTCAGAGGAAGATATGCTTAGGTTAGAGGTTCGATCTTCTATGACGATGATACTGCCCACTGTGATGGAAATTGTCTTTGACGTTGAATATAGTCACAACTGATCTCTGCAATGAAGTCGCTACTTAGAAATGTGACGGCATCCAATGCCAATCGCTACCATATACTTTAACGCTGACCAGGAATGATGGTTTGTAGGCTTCTATCTATTGCAATTGGCACCAAGAGACTGGGTCAACAGATAGGAATATTCGACTAGCAATGATGACAATTCTCCACAAGCGGCTACACAGAGTTAGATCTGTGAATGATATCATGAGATGATGATAATATTGAATTATATTTCTTGCTGATATGGCTGCAGATTGAATACTTTGTGATGAGAGAATAAATTCCCAATATATCCTCCTGAGATTATTGCTGATGATCCCTCTTATATTCTGTAGATTCTTTGATTTTATCCAAGAGTTGCCACCTTTCCAAGAGACCTCGCCTCTCTTGGTAATCACATGTATTGTCTAAATCATTACTCATAATCACTCATATTCTCTTAAACAATCCGTCCGTTCTCTAATCACTTAATTGACGATTTCCTTAATCGTATATTGGCTACGATTATTGTTAGTTGGTAATGGGACATGACAGATTGTTTTGATCTCTCACAGGGAAAAGGAGTTAGTATGTTTGCTAGGTTGCAGTGAGTGGGATGCAAAACTATTGTGTCAAATTGTGTAAGGATGTCAAATCAACAACTTTGACAAATGTGTTTGTCTATTGTCTTCAATCATTTTGTCAAAGTTGTTGATTTCACATCCTTACACAATGTAATATAATTTTTAGGTTTTTTTGATTTTTTTAAAAGTAAAGTTTAATACATTAACTTTTAATATGTGGCTATTTTCTAATATTAAAATTCAATTCATTAAAATTTAATGTTATAAAATATTTAATTTAGATTTTTAATTATTTATATATTTAAATTAAATTTTTAAGTTTATATTAGTCAAATTTAATTATAAATTATAATTTACTTTGACAAATTTTATTTTTGTTGAATTTGATGCTATTTTTATCTTTGTCAAATATGAACCTTATAACATAGGAATAAAGGGTCTAGATCATACATAAGGCTTGGGGGAGGTGTTAGAAGAACAATCTATGTTAGATACTGTAGACAGACTAGTAATCGATGGTAGAGCACCCTAACAGCAAATGAGAGATTTGAGGCTTAAGTCATAACTAGTCTATAAAGACTTAGATTCATAAATCTTAATTTTAAGATTTATAAATAATTTTTATTTCATTCTCTTGATTTAAACCTTCCTATGATAGATCATAATTCCAACCATATATGTAAATATACCTAGTAACTCATGTATTGTATATACAGGCAGTTGATGCCAAAAGAAATTGATATCCAATATGGGAAACTCCATTGGGTCTCTTAATTTAATCCTTCACATATTTGGTTATTTTTTCAAGCATCTGTATAAATGTGCATAATGACTCGAGTATAAATATTGCAGACAATTGATGCCAAACTTTGACATCTAATAATATTGCGATGACAAAGTTCCAACTGCTTAAAGAATCTTTACAAATGATTTACAGTGCTGTGATTGTGAGCTAGAGAAGTTTGAAATCTTTAGTATTAATACACATCAGGTTTCCACAGTCCATGATAGTAATCTTGATAGCTTCCGGATTTAACTGTGTGTAGTTTTTTAACTCAACGTTTTGGATCACACTCCGTGATCCATCATCAAGAGAGCTAGAAAAGAGAATGAGAAATGATAATTAGCAGACCTTACAACAGGTTAAATAGGGAGAGGGAGAGGGATGGTACAAGGACCAAGGCATCACAAGGAGAAAAGGTAAAAATAATTAACATAGAGAAATAAAGAGAATAAAAAACTAATAAAACCAACAAAAAAGAAAAAGCAAACAATGGCATAAACTAGTGCCTAAGAATCTAGAAAAGGAGGGAAAGAACAAGGAGGGAGATTAGAAAGAAGAGGCCACAACAGTAAAAAAGAATCAAAAGACTAAAAATTCTAAATAAAATGTAAAAAATGAAAAATGGATAATACAAATAAAAGGATAAAAATAATTCCGAGAAATGAAGATAAATAAAATAAAAGAATGTGAGAGTATAAATCAAATAAATAATATAAGAGTAACAAAGATAAATGACTATGTATAAATAAAAGAAAAAAATTTAAAGATTGAGATACAAAGAGGTAGAAATAAGAAAAAGAAATGTATAAAGAAAGAAAGAAAATCAAGAAAGAGAAACAAGAAAAATGACTACAAGAATATATTAAACAAAGAGAAAACAACCTCCAAACAACAAATTTGAACAATTAGGAACAATTAAGAACAATAACTATAAGATAAGAATTTTTTTTTAATAACATCAAAGCTATATATATGTATGTATAACTATATATACATACATACATATCAATGGACCAACAAGTAAACAAAATCATAGATAGAATTACACATAGAACAGAAAAGGAGATTAAGCCTTTTTTATATTATATATATATAACGCACAAGAGTTACAAAGATAACGAGGAAAAAGGAAAAGAAAAAGAAGAGAATCTAAGAGAGGTAAAAGTTAATGGAAGGAATAAAAATTATAAATATATAATTTATTCTATTGCAAGGATTTACAATTTATCAAAGGCCAGTTGGTTCGTAAGATAAGATTCATTTTCAACATTTTCAGTCATAGTTACCAGATTTGGCTGGATCTGGTCCAAATCCAGTCGGATCCGATCTTTTTTTGACTGGCCGGATTTGTCTGATTCGGACTGGATTTTCCTTTTCCCACAGTATTTATACCAATTTCTTTAAATTCTGGATTTTAAAAAAAAAATTTGGCTGCTTGAACCTGACTGAATTTTCGAACTTGGTAACAATGTTTTTAGTAGATGTTATTTGAGAATTTTCACTTAAAAACAGGGATTTTATCTCAATCTAAATTCAACTGATCATAGATTCATTTTTTCCAAAAACTCTTTGCAACTATTGTGAACTGCTTAAATTTGAAATCCTTAATATTATCTATAATGAAAACTAACATTTTACCACAAACCAGTTGACTCATACAAGAAGTAGATGTGATTTTAGCAATCTCATTTGAAAGTGCAATTTTATAAAAAAATATTACTTCTTTGCAATGCTGTATATGTTTGAAATTGCATTTCTGTTGGAGAGAGGTTTATTTTTCTTTTATAGCTCATTAAAATTGGCGGGGATTTTAGCCACCAATAGCTTTATAAATCATTTCTTAAAGATTCTTCTACTTTTCTTTCACATTCTAGCTCCACTTGTCTATTCTAAATCTAGTTTCTGTCTTTCTAATTACTGCTGTTCACTATTCTGAATCTACTATATAAAGTTTTATTTATAAGACAAATATACTGGAAACCTTTAAATAGATTTTTGTTTAGCTTTGAGTTCCAATTAACATTCATTTAATAATGGTTTGAGTTTTTCTGACATTAAAGACTTTGTACAAGAAAGTCCGTCAGCCTACCTGATATCTGTTCTTGTAGGACATACATTTCTATGGGAAAAAATGTTACAGGACTAATATGATTTGGGTGTTGAAAATTTTCAGGAAAATTGTGTATCCAGCAACAATTCTCCTGGAGCTCTTATGTTTGAAATAGGTAACAGAAGTTCCCCCAAGCATTTCACTTGTTGAGTGCCTGGAATGTGTAGTGCAGAGCAGAGCCCTCTGACTCTTGAAATTCATTCCAAAGTCCAATACAGGAACAAGAACATGAATGATTTTGTTAACGAGGAATCTACTACAACAGACCCTTCCACTCCCGTTGTACATTCACAACAAGCATCAGTTAGTGAGCTTCACTCAGTTGGAGTAATTTCTTCAAACCAGGTGGTCCACGAAGATGGTGTGGAAGATCAAGTCACTCCAATAAAAATTATAAAATCAGGCGAAGTGTCTGTTGGCAAGAGGCAGATGCGAAGAAACATAGGGACTGATGCGACTATAGTAGATTCTCCTGATTGGCTTCCAAAAGGATGGATAACAGAGTTGAAATTCCGTAAATCTGGCTCAACAGCAGGGAGAAAGGATAAGGTGTGTTCCTTTGTTTTCTGCAAGAGGCTTAGGATTGTTTCCTTAGGATGTATTAATAGTCCTTTTCTCTTATTGTCCCTACATTATAATTAATAGATTCCAAACAATATCATTCAAGCAAAAGGTATAAGAGACTTAAAGATATTTTATTGTATATCTTTGTCTTGATAGATGAACCATTGAGACTATTGTATATGTTTGATTGCAGTATTATTGTGACCCTGTTTCTGGCCACCGATTTCGATCTAAGCTTGATGTATTGCGATATTTACATACTGGAGAAATGACGAATAAACAAAAGTATAAACTGCTTGGAAGTGGGAAGAGTGAATACCAACATTTTCCTCTGCAATCAGCTGATGCTTTAAATCTGCAAGAGCCTGATATCAATTCTTCATCTGGAGTGCCCAGCAACTTGAAATGTGAGATCGATTTAATATCTGTTCCTATACATGCACAGAAAGATGGAGATGAATCAGCCTGCCTACAAAACAGAGAGGCTTATATTCCCATGTCCAGTGGTTTTGAAGGTGAAGCAAGGCAACTCCTTGAAGTTACCAAAGCTGCAGTGCAAGATCTCTTACCTGAAGAGAGCAACAAAAGAAAAATGTTGAACGCTGAGTGCAAGATGGATATGAAACAAAAGTATCATCTTGTCTTTGGTATGAATGATCTTAAGAAAAGAAAACAAAATCCTGCTTCGAGTATGTTTGATCTTAGGAACTGATTATTTATTCCTATTTTTTCTCCCATTCTAAAGCATTTTGTTTTTTTATATTGCCTTTAGCAGGATTTTTTATCTTCTTGTTCTGTGTGTGATACATGCTCTTCAGCAAAGTGTTTATTGTTTATGTTACGAACAATGGGAACCTGTAATTAACTGGGAATTGCCAAAAATTATACTTCTTACTAAAATGTGGGTTCAAACTTCATGATCAACCTTTACACTTTATTGTTAATAGTGAGAGTCAAGAATTTGATAATGTAGTCAAGCTAGTCAAACTGCCACTGATGCTTCACTGTTGGGTATAAAACATTCATTGATTGAGTTCAACTGCGGATAAATCTGTCACAAAGTAGTGCAGGTTGGAACATAAATTGAAACCGTTTCTGGCATGAAGACCTCTGCGAAGTTGCTCCATTGGAGGTGTGTGATAATGATGTTCTACTTGGGCAGCTTTAGTCTTTCCTTGCGGCAGCATCTTGGAATATATTAGTTTAGACTGTAAGTATTGACATTGTTGATCAATGTTAGAAGATCCCAGAGATTGTGCCTAAGTTTTACTTGATTGACGCTAAGCAATGTCATTTATTGATCAGCCAAACTAGGAGGTCTGTTCTGGTAATGATTAGACCCTAAAAAGCTAGAACAAAACATGAATGCAGTTTTTGATCCAGAAAAAATGCTTTGAAAACTATGCACTTAGGAAAACCTAAATTTTTTAATCAGCAGAAACTCCATAAGTAGTCCAGACATGCACATCTTCTCAAACAATAGCGAAAACAAATAGATCAGTTTCTGGAGGTGTAGAGTGATATGTATTTCCTTTATTTTCAGTTTGTGCTTGTCTGCATCATGGAATGCAAATAACTGTAATATGATGGAAGGAGAAATGCTTGATCCAATCAACTAAACATTTATTTTTTTATCAAAGGAAAGACTTACCGAATCTAGACTATGACTATTTAGCCTTATTCCTTAAGAGTTTTATGTAAGAAAAATTCAACCTAACAATGGATTTGCTGTTGCCTTATACTTTGGTTTATTCATATTTACAGTCAGTTAGCATAATTGGTTTCTAATATCTCTGGACATTGATATCCTTCACCATTCCTAAGAGCACCGGCGTCTGGCAGTAGAGACTTGATGCATTCCCTTGAAAGGATTCAGGGCAACTTCATTTAAAAGTGCAAGACTCCAATCAGCTTTCCGTCACTCCTTGGTTTGTCAAAGTTCAGATTTATTCTAAACAATTGAACAAGAATCTATCTAACTTTTGTCATTTCCAAAGATTTTTAACTTAAGTGTGGAGGGAAAGTACAGAACTGAAACTCCTTGATTGTCGCTGCTACATTAAATTAGAGTCTGTATTGCGAGGAAGCATCGCCAACAGGGTTGGGTAACTATTATAGTGAACTGCATGATTACATTGTAATGCTTTGATCCAAGGCCTATTCAAAGTTTGGTACTTCACAGTTTTTTTCTATGTGAACTCAAATTAAATTAGTTTGTCTGTATTTTTAATCTTCATTTGCTTGCTTCTGAATGAGTGAAGGTAGGAACCATATCATAATGTTTCTTGTGAATATCTTATCGCATTCTAATGCACATGGTGTGTATCTTTGTGGACAACATTCTTTCCTTCCAATGCTTATCCTTTATTCATTTGTCAACAGATAGAGAAATGTGTGAAGAGGAAAATGGATGTGCAAACCATGACTTGCAGCATATTAGTATGAGTAAAATTCTTGAGCCAGATGATACGGGAAATAAAGTCAAGAGAAGAACTAGAAAGCTGAAAGAAATGAAAAGACGTCTGATAGCACTCTGTAGAAAACTGTAATATCCGAAATTCCGAAGACTTATTTATGATCTGATTTATATTTATTTTGGTTATTTATGATCATGTGTTGATTATTGAGGTACTAACATAGTTAGCTAATCTGGATTGAGATGGTTTTGTTATTGCAGAATGGATTCTTCCGATGATAATATGTTTCCTGTGCAGGTATAGGTGCTCAACAATATCATGTTAGGTTGTGATGGCGTCTCATCCAGGGCTACGTTATGAAACCTCCACTTGGCATAAGCTCTCTTGTAATGGGTTGCACATCCTTTTTGTACTGCTGTATGCTATTCGCAATGTGGTTTGTCAGTTGTCTCGTTCAAATTTAGCCTTGTTATCTTGTGCTGTGACATGGTCATGCAAGTGATGTCTTGGTATTTTAGCCTTTGCTTGTGTTGTTTGGCTGTGTTGGGGTCTAAGGTGATAGAACAAGTTTAGTTTATTCTATTAACCAAAAAGGCAAGTTGGTACCAATAACTACAGGGTAGTTAATGGCATTTATTGACATTAATATTGGTTTACTGTCTATTTTGGCATGACTTTTGGTGTGCACAGAAAAATTTCATTGTTTGTTTTTTAGGTTACTTGCAGTTGTTGAATTATCTGTGAGTGGTATGTGTAAATGAAGGGTTTGCCACCCCATGCAGCAGTCTGTCCAGCTATTCTGCCAGCATGCTGTTAGTATGGAGTTTACATGGATGTCTTTTGTTTTTCTTTGGTTTCCTCTCTCTCTTGTTGGTTGGTGTGGAAAGAGATTGGAAGAGGGAGCCCAAGGGACTCAAACCGTTTCATTCTCTTCTGTGGTGGAAGGCTTGCAAATTACACCTTTACGGTGGCCTTGAGTCTGGTATTTTAATCGAGCCCAATTCTTTATCAAGAAGGAAGAAGGAAATTAGTATTTTATGATTTCCTTATTAATGTTTGACCGTGCGTGCATTTATAGTGGTCTTGATCTTGTTTCTAGCACTCTGTATGATCAAAACCATGTTAGTCTTTTAGAGAAAAGGCTTATGGTTGGATTGTGGCACTGTGATAACCATGCAGTGCGTGTGTTAGAAAACAAGCATCTTTGTGGGAAAGGCTGTACTGTGAAGCTATGTTACTGGGTCCTGCAGTATAGGTCGACATACCCTGGAAATTTGGTTCTGGTCCCTGTTGTGGGCTGAGATGGCCTGGGGTTTGCCCAGGGTTCACCCCGGGCACCCTGTGGGTGGGGTACTCTGAGCGAACTCGGGCTGTACACAGAGGCAATTATGAGTATTTCGAGTATTTCATTGAGAGCTCAGTCCAGTTCATAATACATAAACCCTAGTTTAGCTGTCATCTTTGGTGACAATTAATTATGTAGAATAACATCTACTTATCAGTATTGTTTTCCGTTTTGCCCTCTATAGCAAATCCTGTTATCCTGTATCTAGAATTTAAATTGTGTGGGACAGAAGTGTAAATCTATTGATCTGCATATATGACCTCTCTGCACTTCTTCCTTCCTGGGGACATCTCAATCCATATTTTGTGCTTTCCAGTTGCATGTATTCTGCTTTTTGTTGGCCAGTGCTTCTACAAGTTCTGTAGTTTTCTTTGTATATCTCTACAAGTAATTTTCAAGGTCTTCAACTGTTGGTAATACTGTATCTTCCATAAGAACCCTTAGATAAGATTATGACATGTTCAAATTAGCAAGTCTAGATGGTAGGCCAATTCTCTCTTGCCTGGAAGCCTTCTGAAAGGTGAATCTACCTTGTCATTTTATAGTGCCTACTTTCATTCATCAACATTTTCCGTCTAAATGAGTGGAAGATAACTGGATACGTTGTGAAACGCTATTCATGCCAAGAGGCGCAACCTACAGTGGCAGCCAAGGGTTTGTAATGATGGGAGTATGTTCACAAGGGTCAGATGATTTTTTCAACCCCTTAAGAATAAATTTAAAATATTTTTAAAATGTTCTGAAAATTGTAAGTTCAAGGTGGGCAGTTCTGCAATGAGCCATGACCCATGACCCAGTGCAGTGGCTGCACAAACACAGTAGAAGACACTGAAATCCTAGATTAAAGGAAAAAATTTAATATTCTTTTATTTGTTCCTGGAAGTGTACATAAGGAGCTCTGCCTGTAAAGTTGTCTCTATATCAGAGTTGTACTATTATAAAAATGAACAAATGAAGTAGAGAGTAACTATGCTCTTCTTTTTCAGTTGTAGACAATGGATTTGAAGAGAATGATAAAAGTTTCAGCTGGTGGAATTGTAGATTCATTGGTACTTTCAAAGCCTCAAAATTCCAATGTTGCTAGCATTCTTTACCAAAGCCTGATGGTAAGAAAAACATAGATTATCAGCAAAGAGGGCAACAGTTGTGGGCAGCTCTGCTGTGAGTGAACGAGGGAGTGGTGACCACTGCCTGGCTTATGATGGGCATTGGCACAGGGAAACCACAGGCAATTATGAGTATTACTGCTTTTATATATTTTTAATATATTTAAAATTATAAATTATAGTTATATTGAGTATTCCTCTATCTATTTAACTATATCTGAACCGATACTCTACCCGGGGGCAGCAGCCGTATGGCCATATTCAAGTATTTTTTTAGGCTGAGAGGCGTTCTTACATTCATAGCATGAATGAGAGCTGAAAGATTCTGAAATTTCTATATAAACTTATAAGATTCCAATGTAGAATCTTTATTAAAAAACCAAATAGTCACTCCACAAATTAAAAAAACTAAAAAAGAAAGAAACCATCACTATGCACTAAGATGAAAGAAAGAAACGTTATAGAATGGTATATAAAAAGACACACATTCAATCTATTTATATTGCCTCTTTCCTTAATTTTTTTCACATGTAGAAGGAACATTAAATATACTAGTTATAAAATGTAATTAAATTTTTAAAAAGATCGTATTAGAGATTTTGGTTAGACTGTCAAAATTTATATAAAATTGTGATGATATATATATTTAGCTTATATAATTTTTCTTATACTAAAATATGTCATAATATTTTGAAGGCACCTTTGAATGGATAACCATCATAACAAAATGGCTTGACAGGCAGGGTCAACCGTCAAATTTAAGCCCTGGGCAGGGGGAATGCCTTCAGCTTGCCCGAAGTCGAACTTGTACCCGCTCCCGAACAAGGACTGGCAACTTAGCTGTGAAGGTTTATTGTAAAGGTTTTAAAGGCAATGCTGGGAACTTTATTTGAAACCCTTTCTATACTTGATTTTGCCTTAACAATAATGTGATTGCTAGGGTTCCTATTGCCTGATTATCACAGAGTTAGCGAAATTTAAAGGAAAAAAGTTTGAAATACGGTGAATTACAAGAAAAATGGAAAAAAATGTTATGGTTCACCCTGAAATTCGTAAGGAAATAGATTTAGGGTTTTTTTAAAAAAATATATTTTAAAAATGCATTTTTAATTTGGTATTTTCAGTATATTTTCATGGGCTGCATTGTTATTTCACTTTGTTTTGCGAGTCTTTGTCCGGCCAGTGGAGTTGTTGACAACTGGATGTTTAGTGTTGACAGTCCGCTGCTGTTTGCAATTGCAGATGTGGGGAGCACTCCAGAAGATTTTATTGATAGAAACAATGGAATTTGCAGCAATTTGATCCCCGTTTTGAGAGTGAAGCAGCTAAGCCCGTGTTGGAGGCATGCATTATTAGATGGGGATTTGTTCGTTGATTGTTGACTGCTGTTGCAGAGTTGTGGAAGCTGGGGCTATGGGAGGCAGAGCCCTACCTACCACAATTGTTAAATTTGTTTTTAGGTTTCATTCTTTTTTTTGCCTTCATTTTTTTTTTTTAAGTTTTGTTTATATTTTATTGTTTTTTTAAATTTTATTAAGATTTAATATTGTAAAATCTTAAATTTAGATTTAATTTTAAAACTTATTTATATTTTAATGTTTTTAAATTTATTATAATGTATTATTTCATATATTAAAAAATTATAAATTTATATGTTTTCTTTTGGTTAAATGAAAGTGGTTTTGGGGTCATATTCATATATATAAACCTACCAAAAGAATACATGATTAGGGAAGCTCTAGAATGGAGGGCCTTATATCAAAATGCATTAGACCTTTAAACAGGGTGCATCACATTGTGCAAAAGGATCCTAAAATTTAGGATCTCACCATGTTAATTGGGTTTTGAAATATTAACACCATTTTTGAAATGAGATCACAGTTGCATTTTGTGGTTGGCATCATCACCTTTGTAGGAAACTTTCTTTTTATTTTGCATCACATCCCATGCTTCATTGATTCCTCCATTATGTGTTTCCAAAGATAGATGGGAAGGCTTGAATGTTTCAGGAATTGTAGAAGCTTTATCACAGCCATCCTTGGATCGTTGTAGTCCATTATCAGGGGCTGTTGATACCTTCTTTTTTGATTTTTTCTTGGCCCTAGATGAATCCTATTGTGTAGACATATTGCCTGTAGGCACACCTTGGGTTGAGCAATTGCTCATGTTCTTTCAATGGGCTAGCAACAGAGTAATGATGAGGAGCAACATCTTTCTACCATGTGAACGGACAATTTGATCTAGATTTGTAGCTAGGGCAATATGTAGCAAGGTGGCCAACATTGTAGCATCTATATGGCAAGGGAAAGACAATTCCTCATAATCCAAGGGTTGAGACCAACAACGATCATCTACTTTTGAAGTTATTTTTGCTGGAAGGTCTTTTTAAGTATTTAAATCCACCAAATTGCAAGCAAAAATCATGTGCATGAAATTAGAAGAATCATTGTCAGTAGCCAGAAAGTTGCCTAGTGAATCGCCCATAGCTTCGAAGCACAATTCAATCCAGAAGTGAAGTGGAAGATTAGGAGGCGAACCCAAACAGAGATAACATAAAAGACTCGGTGGAGGGATTGAATGTGGGTTGTCAAGGTTTTAACATAAGCAAATGTTGTCTCCATGTCTAGAGGTTGCGAAGGATAGCATTTTGATCCTTCACACTGTCAAATACGGAATACCAAGAAAGAAACCACAAGTGCAGGGGTATATTTCAAGTTTTTCTTCTATAATAGGCTGCCATAAGTTAATGATCCATTTATACTGTCTGGGAGGCGAGGCCATAAATGGTTGAACTTGCCAATCAACCCATGCTCTGCAAAATTGCAAAATATTCTTCATTTACAACTATTTCTTTTTTAACCTCATCGCCGAAATTCAATTTGATGGGCTTACCAGTGCATTGGAGGGGCCTCCCGATTCTGTTGTTATTTTTTTGAGGTGTTGCTGTTTGTCCTAAAATTTGATTAATCTCGGGAGGAATTGGTGGCATTTCTACTTCGAAGCATAACATCCTTAAACAATTTCCTTTGTGGCAAAACAGCCCCAGCCTGAACAGTCCTTTCCATTGGCAAACTTCGTGTCTTCCCCTTGTGGGATGTTCTGTTGTGGATCCGGCCCCATGCTAAGATTGACAAAAGTTTGTGGCGTAGGAGGAGTAGATTTGGCTGGATGCCCTATCAACACAGGGCATTTTGGATCTTGCCATAGTGCTTCGGATCCTTTACAGACTCCGACCTTGCCAGCATCGTTCCCGTCCCCTGTAGTTAATTCGCCCTCCAAGCATGCAAATTTCTTTGTAAAAACCCTAATGCTGGGAGATTTCACGAGCAACTCCATCTAACTCTTCTTCACATATCTACTTGTAAAAAATTACAATGACAATATCTTTATTTTTCTGAATTTTATCATTGTCAAACTTAATCCAAATTTTATCTTTGCCAAACTCAAACATGATTACGAACCTTGTGACATAGATTATACTTGTCTCGTCTTTGGCTATTAGTACCATGCCTGGTTAGGACTGTGGATAGGGTTGTTAAGATTCCTTCATGCACTATTACTCTTATATGGGAATGCATGAGAGTAGAAAGGTCATCAGTAGGGCTAACTGGCTTTCCTTGATCCTGTGAAGTCTATGAATGTCTTCTTGAGTGATTTTCTATATGGGTCAATTTGTATTTTGGCAGGCAATCACTGTTATTTCTACATCTTAGTCTTGATATGATTAACTTCGTAATACCTTTGATTTGTCAGTTCTTCATTGATATTACGGTCTTACAGTTGTGACCTGTGTTGTCATGGCACTTCGTTGATATTGAGGGAATGGATATACTGATGGCCTTTATTCTATCTTTGGATATGTGTGAGAGTTAAAGATTTGTACTGGCTGCTACCCTTGATGGGTTTGACTGTTTGCAAATGTTGCATTTTTCCTTGTCATAAAGGATATGGTTGGACTATGATATTGACTGAATGTTGCCTAATTGGATACTATTGAGATTGCATTCTGATTGCCAAGTAGAGTGTGGGTGTTTAATCTTGTCATGTAGACTAGAACATTGTAAGGATGATTGGGTCTTTCTGGTGTGAACCCCACCGTTAAGGGTGTTGGGGCTGATACTTGGACAAGGGATTTGAACCAGTTTTCACACTGTTTCCTGTCTTCTGTTTTTATGCGGATGTGTTATCTTCTGCAACAGAGCTTATGTGTAAGTGGGCTTTCATGTTCTTAAACTTGGGAAGGGGGCTGGGTTGGTGGTCCTAGGTTGAGCTCATCTGATCTCATTCCAACCTTCCATGATATTTTCGCTGTAGAAACTTGATCAATGAAGTGTGCTTGATTCTAAAAAGCACTGCTGGAGATTTTTATGTATTCATTACTCGGTATCTTATTCGGGATATTAATCTTATTTTAAAATAGGATGGCTGTTGAATCATCTTGATTACTTTCTGTACTGCTGCAATACGAATTTTGTATGCAATACTTGCAATTGTAATTCTTACCATCTCCTCTGCTACCAGGGGATGAATTGGGATCTAGAGCAAGGATCCTACCTCTGCTGTAAATGAAATGTTTGGATGACTTTGTGTATGATCGTTGTAATATTCTATTATGTTGATAAGAGGTTTCATTGGATCCTATGATGGATAAATAATGTATGAATATGGTCGATGCTGATTTATGGTATTTGACTTATTCATGAGCACTTGCTTATATTCTAAGTGGCATAAAGAGGGTATTAGTGGAATCATGCTATGTTGGGAATGGAATTCTATCACATACCTTTTTACAATGATATGTCATTGTTTTATAGATCGCTTGGATTGAAGAAATTGCTTATCAAAATTAAACTGTCACATTTAGTGAAAATGGTTAAATTTATAAAGACTATTAATTGACATAATATTCTATTGTAGAAGAAGTAACCTTTGATGAAAACTTGTTATGATAAATGGATTTTTAAGCAATTAATGAACAAGGAAAGAAATGCTATGATTATCTACTCTAATTTACACTAAAGAAACAATATTTCAGGGAGATTGGTTATGAGAATAAATGAATGTAGATGCATGGATCATTGAAGCATCTTTTGTAGTGAGAGGAACTTGTGATTATGTTTGTACACTATGTTATAGTGTTGCATTATCTGACACCTTGGTCTCGCTACAGGATGTTGGATCATGGACCTTATATAAGGTAATTGATATAAATCGTATTTAAGGGTGTCAAATACTTCGAATGCAAGCTTGGGTGTCAAAATGCCGTTACATTCATTTGGGTAGCTTAGTGTTGTGAACATACATCGAGAGGAAGAGTCATCGATCATTGCACTAAATAAAGTGCATGATTATCGAAGTTTAAAATTGTAATTCAAAATCTTTAAGGTTTTTTTTTGTTAGTAGATTGTTGAACTAAAAATGATTGACGTGTCTAAATTAAAAGTTTTGGCTGCAAGTGTTAAAGAAATAATAATGCTGAAATTAAGTGTGTGTACTAAAATTATGTGTGAAATACCTAAACCCTTTGTTTAAAAAAATAATTACTTCAATTTTAGGGGACTTACATTTGGTAACAAAGTTAGGTTTTACAAAACTGAGACCTTTGAGGAACAAAAATAAGTATTGAAACATGACAACACTCTCTCTTGCTTTATTGCAGGAGGAGAAAAAAATATAGTTGGAATCCAATTAGGGGCCCATCAAGGTGCCGTTGCGTGAGGAAGAGGGAAAGGATATCCTCAACTTCAAACCCAACCTTAGTGTCCGAAAAATGAAACAGTCTGTCACCCAATTAGGATCAAAGGGCTGCATATGTGTTGAAGTAGCGCCCTTCATTAAGTACCCAAGTAATCAACTCTCATCTAATTTCACTATCTCATTATTAACAAAACATGGTTGAGGTTTAGTTGGCGAACATGAAGTATTTTGGGCTACAAGAGTAGGTATCTAATGAGGAGGCACATATTGGGGTGTTCCAACTAGATGAGGACGCCTAATTATGGTGGGAACACTAAAGTGCCTTAAAAGGGTATGAATTAGAACTAATATGGGGACATTTTGAAGAAAATAGTAGAATTTGAATTGCTCCACTAGGGTAATGGTTCAAAATTGATCTTTATCTCTCAATGATGCAAATTGTAAAAATCATGAAACAAGAAATTTGTAATGATCTGTTTAATTACAAATTAAATGACAATTTAACAAGAGAGGAAGAGGAGAATTAGAAAACCATATTTACCCTAAAAACATTTCGAAGAGAAAAACTACACAAGGAGTATGCAAATAAAATGAATATAATCTACACCTTGTTCCATTTGATAAAACCTTGGTTATGGATGCAATTTACCCTTTGCTATATTAGCTATATATCTCCCATGTTTGCCTTGAGCTTCCACGCTCCTTTCCTTTGCATCTCATCTCATAAATAAAATAGATGATAGTTTTTCTACTTCATAAAAAAGAAGATATAACACGATTGTTTTCCCATTAATTTTGGAACAAGATGCAACACATGATTATATTCCTTTCCAACAATCCAATAAGGTATGACATTCAATTTTTCTTCTAGGTCATTTTACAACTCAATAGAGCACATATTTATAGAGGCTTTACTTAAATATCATCCACTTTAATGGTCAAAGAACCAATAATAATTTTACACCCCATTCACAATAAAAAGTGATAAATATTTGTCCTATTTTTATTGGCCAAAATTGACCTTTGACTATTGAAGTGGATGATATTTAAGAACGACCATTTATAGAAACCTATGCACAACAAAGTTCTCTTAGGCCCTAAGAAGTTCTACAGTCATGTAGAGCTAAACCAATGTTTGTTCAATGTAGATTCTAGGTTCTAGCATCTACATTGTTGATGGATGTTTCCACAAATGAGGTCTTGTCCGAGATGCTTCCACACTATAGGTTTTGTGTTTTTTTTCCCAACTTTGTAGCACTATCAAACATTAATTTGACAAGGACAATTTTTTCACAATCTCCTCTAGTACTAAATTGATCTACAATCTTTCAACCATACAAATTGTAAAAATAAAAAAAACAAGAAATCTCTACTATTCTATTTAATTACAAATTAAATGACAATTCAAAAAGAGAGGAAGAGGAGAATTAAAATGCTATATATGAAGAGAAAAAAACCTATAATCCCCCTCATGTCTGTCATTAACTAATTAATTAATCAATAATTAATCTACATAAGTATGGAGGTTAAACTGAATCTAACGAGTATATGAACAGATGATGATAACCGTTCCATGCTATTGAATTTAGTTGTGATCTATTACTAAGATGATAGAATATAGTTTTCAAATTTTATACTAGTAAGAGAACAACATTGTGAGATAATATAAGTAATATGATTGTTGGATCAAAACTGTCTATTATTAAAATGATAAAATAGAAGTTTCAAATTTTTTACTAATAAGATAATAGTATTGTGAGATAATATAAATAATGTGATTACTGAGACCACCGTTTTTATTTTGAGACTCTCTCAAACACTTCACTGTCTTGCATATGCTTTTACATCCACATGCAACATGACTACACTTTTTTAAGACTCTTCTTTTGAACAGGTCAATCTTAGGCTCCTTGTCTATTCTTCTCATATTTCATACATATAAAACCAAAAATTTCTTGCATTCCCTAGAAGCCTAAAATATTTCTTGCATTGCCTAGAAGCCTAAAAAATTTCTTGCATTGCCTAGAAGAGCTTATGAGGCTACAATTACTGCTTTGAAAACGACCACTGAGAAATTGATAGCTGACCCATTTTCTCCTCTACAAATTAATGTGGCCAATTTAAGGCATCAAAAGAAAAATGCTGATAGTCATGTTGCCAGAGGAGCACAACTCAAAGCCAGGATGCACTGGCTAAAAATAGGTGACCGTGTCTCCAAAGAATTCTTTCTCGCTCCTCAAGCCAGACATTCCTCGCATGGTATTAAGCAAATCAAGGAGGATAATATTGTTCTTTTAGAACTACCTGACATTATCCAGTCATTTGTAAGACATTATGAAAAAGTTTTCACAGCTCAAGAATATACTTCTCAACGACAAATTGCATTGCAAGATTGTCTTGCATTGGTTCCAAAGCATCTAAATCTTCAGTCCAGACTCGCTTCTATGATCAATTACTGATCATTGAAGACCTAAAGGAAGCAATATGTTCTATGGCTGATGACAAAGCTCCAGGAATTGATGGCTTTCGCTATGAATTATACAAAGCCCTATGGGACTGCTTAGGAAAGGATTTGCATAATGTTTACCTTGAAACTTTTCATTCCAACTCTCTAGGCAAACTTATTAATCAAGGGGATATAAAGTTCATACCTAAAGCTAGAGATCCTAAAGACATTTGTAACTGGCGACCCATTACGCTCCTCAATGTTTCCTACAAGATCATTGCTAAAGCCCTTTCACTCAAGCTTCGCAATCTGCTCCCTTTGATTGTCTGCCCTAAACAGACTGGATTTATTAAATCTAGGTATATCTTAGACAATATCATTGCAGCCTGGGAAGGCATGGAATGGGCAAGAAAATCTAATCAAATAACCATTTTCCTCAAAATTGATTTTGCTAAGGCCTATGATCGCATTGAATGGCATTTTATTCTTGCAATGCTTGCCGCATTAGGTTTTGGTCCATCCTTCATCCAATCTGTCAAAATGCTCTTCTCAGATACTTCTGCCTATATCACTATCAATGGCCAACAATCTCATACCTTTGGCCTTTTTCGTTCAATACGAGAAGGATGTCCTCTTGCACCAACCCTGTATGTTCTAGCCACAGAAAGCTTTGGATACCTTCTTTGCTCATTCAGTATCAAATGGGCTTGTTCATGGTATTTCTCTACCTAATTCTTCCAGCCAGCTAGTTAATGGTCATTTTGCAAATGATTCCTTTTTAACATTACTGGATGAAGAAGTTATAGTTAAAAATGCGCTTGGATGTCTTGAGACCTTCTGCCTAGCCTTAGGTTCTTCCATTCAATGGCACAAAACTTTATGTTACAGGCAATCAATTCTTCCAATTCCTCATTGGATCCAATATGGCTGGCGCTGGGTTGCTCATGGAGAAATCTTCTGATTTCTAGGCATCCCATTTGCCTTCCAAGGCACTTCTGCAAATCTCTGGCAAGCAATTCTTTCCCGCGTGGAACATAAACTCACCATCTGGATTACTAAGCCACTTTCCCTGGCTGGCAAATTCCAGGTATGCTCTAAAGTTTTAGCAGAAACCCATGTTTACTACTCTTCTTGTTGGGCACCTTCAAAAGCCTCATATGCCAAACTAGAAAATTTTTTGAGGGATTTTCTCTGGACCACTTCTGAGACTCACCATGGTTTTCACCATGTTGCATGGGAGTTTTGCTGCTTACCTAGAGATTCAGGAGGCCTTGATCTTCTTTCTACCCAGCACCAAGGCACTACTTTGTGCGTCAAATGGATCATTTGAGCTCTCTCTGGTAATGAGGCATGGAAAATTTTACTCTAGCACAATATAGAAATGGGACATCCTATGCACAAGCCCGCATGGAAAGGGATTGGTTTTCAACTATCCTTGTCATGCGAGAGCCAGTTCAAATCTTAGGCACATTTGTGACTAAGAGAATTTGGAAAGCCTGGGAGAAAGTTAATCCATGGATCCGCTGGATTGGAGATGGGATTCGTGATGGTCTTTCCTTCAATCAACAGAACATCTGGTGGTCACCTCTTTTGTCTAATGCAGGCTAGCCATTAGCCAAATTGCTTGGCATAAAAGCTCTTAGATTTCATAAAAGAGGTATCCTGATACTTCAGGATATTTTTCATAGACCCACCATGAGCCTTATGGTATGGGAACCTCTTCGAGTTAAATTTGGCCTTCAAAGGAATGATCACGCTACCTATGGTGGAATTGTCAGTGGAATTCCAACAGGGATGTTTCACAAAGTGGGAATCCACTCCATCGGGCCTTGGTGGAAAGACTGAAAATGGTATCCAGACACACCAATGCATCATTATAATCCAAGGCTTTCTTACAGGTGGCTCTCACCCCATTTGCCAATGATAGATATGCTTAATAAGCGATGGCTCCTTCATAATTCAATGGCTATTTGGCATAACAGTTTTTCCACTTTTTGGTCGACCATTCTTGAGCCAAAGTTAGCACATTTTGCCTGGTACCTTCTATTTCAAGGTTTTCCAGTCGAAGCAAGGCTTTTTCATCTTGGGGTTTAGGATCCCCATTGTCCTTTTGTGGACAAGTTGAGACTTTTCAGCATCTCTTTTTGTATTGCACCAGAGCCCAACAATTTTGGCTATGGATTTATGATTTCTTTCAGCCTTTCAGACCAAAGCCTTTATCATGGCAGATAATACTTCTAGGTGATTCTCCTAGGTTCCCTGCAAGATGTACTCAGATTTGGCATATTTTTAGATTGGAGATTCTTTTCACAATTTGGAAAGATCGTAATTCCTGTATATTTTCAGACAATCACATTGGAACAACTGTTTCTCTTTATATTAAAGCAATTATCTGTTCTAATGTTCTTCTGCAGATACAAGTTCAAGCAAACAAGGTGGCTCTTGAGGTTGCTCACTTACAGAAATTGTTGGATCATTGGGGTAATGCTCCTTGCATAGTGGCAAGGGTTCCTCCCTCTCCTTCCTCTATCAGAGCTCGTTCACCTTCCTAGGGCCACAGGCAAAGGAGTGGATTTGCTAGGGATTCTCAGCCACATTCTCAGCCTCCTCCTCGCTGTGCACCTCATTGTCAAAGATGCTTGTCCTCTCCACGTAATTGTGGTTGGATATCGGGGCATCCTGCAAGTGGTACAGGTGACAATGCAGGTTGGCCTACTGGTGACAATATAGGTTGGGTTGCTCTTGGTACTTCCAATCCAACCAACACAGGTTGGGATAACACTAAGGTTTTTCCACGCTTAAATTTGGCCATTTCACCACAACACCAGGAGCCAAATATAGAGAATGAAAATTAGGAGAATGACGATGGCTGGGCTCCACCAGATGTCATCCTAGACCCTGCGGCAATTTGGAGTAACCTGGATGACAAGGATCCCCGATCTGCGGGCATTGCATTGGCTGGTTAAATCTGCATAATATTATGTTTTTATAATTTCTGTTATGTTATTACAGGTGTGTACCCATTGGCAATCTAAAACATTCTGGGCTATGCCCATATGACCAACTTTTGGGGTGTGCCTTTATACCACCCAAACTATTTTTTGTGAAAGTATTTTATTTTATCTTATGATTAATAGATAATTCGACATTTTCATCCAAAAAAAAACCCAAAAGAAAAATTTAAAAGAACCTTTTTTTATGAAAGGCCCTGTGAGCGCGACCTCAAGGGGGCTGCAACATTTGAAACAAATTATAATCATTGAAGTGATTACAATTATAGGAATCACATTTTTCTAGAGACTGTGTTGATTCAAATTGAAATAATATTATTAAATTTATAGTAGGTTTCAACTAAATAGATTTTTGGCTTCAAAATTTCCATTTATAAGCTATATTCTTATAGTTTGAATAAAATAAATAAAATAAATAAAAGACATATTTGACTTTACCTTGCTAGATTGTTGTTTGTAGTTCCAACCAACATTGTCTCAATGGATTTGACTACTAATTTTCTGATTTTGTAGTGGTGTAAAAATAGTAGCAATAGTTTTTTATTATAGAAATATATGAAATGTATATTTAAATATCCTAAGAAATTAAATTTTAAATACAAAATTGCATTTCCAAAAGCATTTGAAACAATCTACAATCATTAAAGTGATTGTAATTATACCAAATCATATTTTTCAAGAGCCCATGTTGTTGACTCAAATTGAAATACTATTACTAAATTTATAATAGTTTTCAACTAAATAGGTTTTTTTGATGCTTCAAATTTTAGATTTCCATTTATAAGTTATGTTCTAAGAGTTTGAATGAAATAAATAAAATACATATTTGGTTGTACCTTTCTAGATTGTTTGTAGTTCCAACCAACATTGTGTGAGTGCATCTGACCACTAATTTTGATTTTATATTTTTTTTGGTGTAACATAGTTCATAAAAATAATCAACCAAGCAAAAATTAATTTATTAAATAGGCTGTCAGTTGTGCAGTGTAGTTATGTTTCATATTACAGAAAGAGTTTCATGAACTCAACTAATCTTGAAAATAAATTTAAAATTGGGTAACAAGTATGAACATCTATAGCTACTAACATCAACAAAATACAATAACTACAAGCATGCCCTTGTTCTCTCACATAAAACTTGAGAATTTAAGCTTTCAAGTATGAAAAATAGTAAAAAACCATCACAATTATTCAAAACTTGTATTGATCTAATCTTAAATATCTAAACTAGTCTAAAGTTCATATTGTAGCTATACATCATACCAGAGTTAACACATGCAATCCAATCTAAAAAAACTCCTAACTATTCTTAGAGAGTAATTTTGTGATTCACTCTGATATTGACACAAAATTTGAAGTTAAAGACCATAATAAAAAGTGGTTCAAATAAATTACTAACTCCATAAAAATTAATATCTCAAAGAACGGTAGTAGGAAACATTTCCATGAATTAGCAAGTAACAAAAAAAGGTCCAAGTTGCTTAGATTTCAAAGAAGTTGCACAATCTCAAGGATGCTGCAACTAGAGCTAGAATGACAACACTACAACCCTAGACAAAAAAATGAGCAATTATTATGTGTTGTGAAAAACATTGCTAAAACAAATATAACATACTTCAAAAACACATTTTCTAGATGATGCCTCTAGCATTGTCTAGTTGATATTTATATGCAAATCTTAGTTTACATATCATTTGAATGGAGATTCCTAGTTCATCTAAAACCTAGGACTATCTTCTTGTACACTCTTAACTTCATCAATCTCCACTACTATTAATTAGGGCTCTTGTATTTTGGATTTTTGAATTAAGTGTTAAGACTATTAGTCATTTGGTCAATTGATCTCAAGGTTTTGTGTTGAAACAAAGTGTAACTATACAATGAGGTATGTTGATCTTTAATGTAACCAAATTCAATAACAATAATAGGTCATATGGAAATGGAAATCAACCATAAAGAGAATGCAAACCATAACACATAGATTTATGTGGAGAAACCCTTTCAAAAAAAATCCACACCCAAAGAGACCCAAGCTTGTATAAATGAATAATGAAGTTATAATACATCAACTTATCTCTCTAAATTCTAGCAGCATACTGATGTTTGAATGACTTGCAAAACAACATCATAATACTACCATCTCAAGGCACTAATATATAGGAGAGATGAATACAAGATACCATGAATGGTATTCCAAAACAAGGGGCCAGTACCTCTCATGCAAAACTAGGCATTCAAATCCTTAATGGAGAATCTCACACCTCAAAAAAATTAGTCAACATACCTCGAATAGTAACTCTTCTTACACACCTTACACCCACCTCATGCATCAAAAGTGTTAGTTTCTATCATAACAATTAGATTGACTAAGATACCAATCCTAGACACTCCATGGAAGATTAACCTAATCTATCATAAGATCCAACAATAGAATATCCTCTTACAGCTTCTTACATATCCTGATCTTTATTTGATTTCCAATATCTTCTCAAAAGTAATTCAAAGTTCAATGCCAATACAATTACATGTAAGGGAATAAATAATAATAAATAATTTGCATACCACATAGAGGGGCGTCCAACTCTAACCTCTCCATGTTCCTTGGAGACATAACAATTATTTATTGATAATGTAAATCAAAATAATTAAACATGTCTAAGGATTTGCATGGTGAATGATACCTAATCCCAACTTTCTCCAACTTGACATTTACATTGCAATAACATAGTTAGGAAATAAAATCAATCAAACTCTTGAAGAGGAGAGACCCATGGCCTCTTTGCACCAACCGAACTTTTATGTGCTCACTGACTTAGTGAGAGAATCTACAACATTCTTCGAGGTGTCCACTTTCTATAACATGACTCTACCACCATCAATCATTTCTTGAATAAAGTGATATTGAACATCAATGTGCTTTGTATGGGAATAATACATTAGGTTTGTAACATCTTGTCCGGGATATTAAATAAAAAATACAAATTTGCACAAATAAATTCTATTTTTTTATATATAATGAACTTGATTCCATCATTAATAAACTTGCTAATCCAAAGTTCAATAAATAATTTCAATATATGGTCACTTCACATTCAACTTACAAATTTTACATATTTGTCAAGTATAAATACAAATGGTCACTTTCCTTGTGACTACAACATGTTTCAATTTCCATTTACATAATAAGTAATGTTTTATGTTCACAAGTCTTCGGCAGTCAACTGCAGGAGACAGAGAGAGAGCATCACCCTGGTGCTTTTCCTCCAACCACAGACTAGTGGTGCCCCGCACATAGGTACCATTTGGAAGTGGCCCTTCTCTTCACAAGGGTATAGATAATGTGAGTCAACTGATTCCTTATTCCATTTGAGAACTAGTGCAGTGTCCTAGCTATTAACAATCGGGTTTACAACTCTAGTTTGGCTCTAGCTATGTATAACCACTCTGATTGTTCAACTATCTGGTACACAGTGAACTGACAATGCAGTAAGTGACTTTTGCATTACTTTGGCCAAAATTTCATATAATGAATCATATGTTCACACACTCTTTTCTCGACTTGGAGACTACATTCTTATAATTTAGTAAATAATATATATCCACATATTGCAACTTGTTAACTCAATAATAGTCTATCTGATTTAGAATATTCTCTTATTCTAGACAAGTATAAGATGAGCTTAGGTGACTTATAAATGTATAATGAGCCCCTATTTACATCCTTGCAATCTCGGTCTATGACAACCTGTCATTCTACTTAAAGACTTGTCGACCCATTTCCATGCTCTTTAATATACATATTATATATTCTAAACATTTTCTTGACTCCATTAAGACATTGCTCTTGACATCTATATACTTCTAAGACTCTTTTCTCTAAGATATATCTTCCTTAGTCTATGATAACATTTGACTATTTTTTGTTGATAATAACAAACATATGACTATTTATTGTCATTGCAAAATAAAAAAAATATGAAAACTATTGACCCATCTTAGCCAAATCTAGATATTAGACTCCTCTTTATCCATAAGAGTGGTATTTGAAAACTCTCATTTTCACAAAACAAACTTATAATATTATAATAATAAGAGTTCATTTATACTCTAGTCTTTACTAGACTTAAATCATTGAGTGCATACTCATTTCGTTTGACAACTCAAGGTAGTTTCTACCTTAGATAGCTTTATTTATGCTATTATATTAAATCAATCATCGAACATTCTTCCATTCTTGGCTTCTTAGTTTTAAATATATACTCTTTTAATCTCATTCAAGATTTAATCTTAATGATTACTATCATTTCTCAGTTCTACTAACTGGTAATGGTTTTCCATTCGACCTTCACATAGGTCCAAATCTCAAAAGTTTATAAGAATATCTAAGCAACCTTTCGGTCTTACAGATCTCTTCATTAGTAAAAGAATTAAATTCTCAAGATATAAATACTATCTTTATCATTGTTTGCTAAGTGATTCAAGTGATTTTCTATTGAACTATTTTCTAAGTGATTCGAGTGATTTTCTATCACCGTTTTCTAAGTGATTCGAGTGATTTTCTATCATTGTTTTCTAAGTGATTCAAGTGATTTTCTATCACTATTTTCTATATATGTTTCTGTGACAGTCTATCACCATAATATATTCGATATATGTGATAAACTATCACTATAATCCATATGTTATGAGTGATATGTACTATAACTGAGAATAATATGTATTAAGTGCTTTACTATCACTGTGTTATATGCACATGCATATCATAATTCACTATCTTTGTGATACATTTCTCATTGTGTTTCACTAACTTTGTGATACATATATAGTATTGTAGTTCACTGTGTTGTGATTATGATAACATGTTTCACTATCTCTATGGTTTATAAATGATACCATGATTCTCTATACTGAGATAAATATATTAACATGTTTTCACTATCTCTATTGTATACATATGATACCAGGTTTCTCTACTTCTAAGATTTATATATGTTATCACAAATATATATCTCTATAATCTACAAGTATTACATGGAATTTACTATTTTGTGATGTATATATACAAAGGTTTTACGTGATATACATCATTGTACATATTGATCATAAAATGAATGATAGACCACTGTATCAATAACTAATGATAATAAAATTAATATCACCACTCATTATGGTTAGCACGATAAGTTTATACCATAGTAACAATAAAGATTTAAGACAATAAAAATGTTGTTTCTTCTTCCTTGCCTCACATACTAAGAATGAAACTTTAGTATATAACCTGAATTCAATCATTCTAATTGAAAATCTTGATACAAGATCGCTTTCAAGTTATGATTTTACTTGAGAGTGCAGTCAGCTCTCTCCTATTCTTCAGCTCCCTCTCTCTGTTGTTTGTCTTCTTCCCCAAACCCAAAACAACGAACCCCCTAAAACTCATTGACTAAGTCTATTAAATGACTTCTCTTTCACTCTCCAACTCAGTTATCGACAATTAGAGAGAGTAAATATCTCCCAGTCCCTTCAACCATCCATAGTTGAGGAGCTAGGAAAGTGGATAACATGAAGATTATTCTCCTCCACTCTCCCAAGCATCTTGAGAAAGTTTTGTTTCTTGTAAGAGAAGAATATCTTCTTTGGTCTCATCAATTTGATATTTGATGAGACATCTTTTGTTAGGGGCATTGATGCCCCTAACATTCCATGTGAGGACCCTAATGGTGCATGAGGGGAGTAGTCTAGTCCCCTCTTTCTCAAAACTTTATCAATTGTGGATTGTTTTCCCGATGCAACCTCATCCTGTGTCTTAGATTTCTTGTGCCTGGAACTCATTCTGATAGAGATTGATGTAAGCCCTCCTTCTTTCTTATTAATAACCATCTGAGAGATGCCTAACTTTCCCATTTCTATCTTTGGGCCATTTTTAGAGAGTACTTCCTCTGCCAGCTCCTCACAGATATCACTCACCACCTTATTCAAGACTTTTTGCAAAAGGGATTGCAAACTTTCATCCTCTAAGTCTTAAGCATTTTCTTCCCCCTGTTCAACCACAATATTGTCCTCAGAATTCAAAGGGTGAATTTCTTCAGCTATCATTTGTTGTGTGGCACTTAATTGTCATTTATCTCTAGGAGATGATTTGGTTGTCTTAGCAATTGGATTTGACAAGGGTCATTGTACCTCGGCATTTAATCATGTTTTATGTGTCAAATCCAGGGATGTGTCCTTGGCTGTCTGCAATTAGGAATCCTATAGTTGCAAGTTCATTTAACTAACTCTATTGATCTCTACTTATTGAAGAAACTACTGCTACTGATCTATCTGCCTATGAAATGAATTCTAGGAATATTTGGAAACAAAGCTGAAACAATGAACTGCTAATGTAGATCTATACTATTCCATATGATTGAAACATACATTTATCTATGAGAAAAATAGTAACTATTTCCTGAAATAGAATCTGAAACAAAATAACAAAATAAATAATACTAGCCTTCTGCCTTGGTGGTGGGAGTGGGCCCTTGCTCTACACCCTCAGGGTTGAAGACTAAAGCAATGAATCAGCACAAGAAGATAATATCACAATTCACTTTTAGTCCAATTCCATCAGCTTTTGTATTCAGAAAATAGCTATATCAAAATGAGATTACAAAAACCAGAATCATTCGCTATGTATATCTGCTGCTACTTTTGTAAGTTTATATCTAAAATCAGTGATGAGATATCACTTACCCTAATGACTAGTTTATCTGTGAGATAGTACCAATCTCTTTATTCTACTATCTATTTAACTAAAGAGTAAACATTCATGCAATTAAAATAGATTTAGTGGAACAACAGTCTCACTAAATCTGAGTCTTAGTTTCAAATACAATTGGGCAACAAGGTCCTGAAATATAGGTATTTAAATCAATTTATCAAGAACTCATGCAAAATAAAAAAGAGAGATAAAACTCCCAGCAGTTAACTACGGTCTTCACTCAATTACTCAGGTGCTGATTAAGGAATCTCTGGAGCACTCCGATTACTACTGGAAGTGTTGACTGACGGCTGTGCTGGAAATTGGCATTTGTACTAAGGCAGCTCCAGAGATGTATACTTTTGTCTATAGCTTTAGAGATATGCTTTTGTCCTTCTGTTCAGCTCCGGAGATTTGCTCACGACTTCAGTTTAGCTCTGGAGATGATTCACCCCATTATCTCAAAATCTCTTCAATCATATTAGAAAATATTGGAGACTAGTGTGGTATTCTGATGTCGACTCTGGAGATGATTAGTACTACCTCTAGAGATGCAGAAAATTGTCTTTGCCCAAACACCTGCACTTGTTGATTCAAAAAGAGAGAATTTCTACATATTTCCATCAATTCAATGCACATTAGTCCTTCAATCAAAAATCATTATTCTAAGTAATTCATCTCTCATTAATCATAATTAGAACAATCTTGTTAATCTAGTTTGGTGCAGTCATTAGGACAATGGAATAAGGAGAAAAAAGAGGGGTAAAAAAGGTGTATTTCATGGGTGCTACCTGGCACTCATCATCCCCCCGTACTTAAAGGTTAGCAGGTCCTCCTGCTTCTCACAATTTGGACTTATTCATGTGGAATATCATGTCAGTCATGTTGTAGTCATTTGCATAAGTAGACCAAGTGGTGCGGTCTATATTACGATTTCCTCTGAACTGCTCAACTTGCTTCATCCATTCTTGAAATTTGTCATCTTCCATTTGTGCTGCCCAGATAGGTAGTGGCTCAATGATGAGAGGGGGTCTGAATTGGCCACCTATCCACTCCTGCTGGTATTTATCCATCATTTTTGACACTATCCTGGCCTTCCTCATAAACAGCCTCAGGTTGGCAGGGGACACCACTTCTCTCATCTTCTGCTCTGTGGTTAAGGTGTTCCACCTTTTCTTTGCCATTGGAAGCATTTGATTAGATAAACTGTTCATGAGGAGACCAAAATCAATGGAACATCCCTACAGATTTTTTAGATACAAAGGCAAAATCCCGGTCTTAGCATTTGGGGAGTAAATGATTGCCTTGAAATGGGTCTTAAAAGAATGGGGATTTGGACATTCTTTTCTGACAAAAAGACTTGTTTTTGCATCCTTCCTTAGATAAGCCTCCATTTTGTCATTCCAAATCTGATGATTCCTCATCAGTGACATGAATGCCCTTAGTTGACATTCTCCTAGAAAATAGTTGATAAAAAAGGTAATATCATCAATGCAGAACCCATGTAAATATAACTCACACATAAAATCTTTGTCCTCATCAGAACTTCTCATGTATGCTTCCATGAATCCTACCCCTGTCTTTGTGTCCTTAGTCAAATTAGAGAGAACCAAAGACATTTTTCTCTGTAGGATTCTCTCTTGTAGAAATAGATCATAACTTCCACTTGGGGGTTTGTAAGACATGATATTAGATGAAATAGAAGCTACCTGAAGGACTTGTTCTTCCAAAGTTTGAACTCTTTTTGACATGGCAATTACTGCCCTTTGTAATTGCAGCATAGGTTTTAAAGCCTCATATTCCCTACATCTCCTTTCCCAATGGAATAGTGCTTTAGGAATATCTATTGGAATTGGGCCTAAATATGGATCTGTTCTCACCTCATGTTCCACGGTTGCCTTTGGGCCAATCAACTCCTGAATGTACTCTTATTGATCATCTATCTTATTGTTGGCCCATGTTAATTGTTTGGCTTGGAGCTGTACTTTCTCTACAAGTGCTGCAATTATTGTGAGACTATTGTCTTAAGCCTTTGTAAGGTCAGAGATATTTTGTGCTACCTCTGCCTCCTTTTCTTTGATGCTTTGGTCTACCTTTGCCTCCTTTTACTTAATGCTTTGGGCTACCTATGTTTCTTTTTCTCTCAATTCTGCCTCTTTCTCCTGAATTATTTCCTATTTATTCTGAAGCTCTGCTTGTAGTCCTTCAATCATCTATTTTTTTCTCCATTTATTTTTCTTTCATGACCTTCTTGAGGTTAGTAATAATTAGGTTCTTTCCCCATAATAACCTTTTCAAATTATCTATTTCCTCTAACATCTATTGTTCCCTTGAAATCTCAATATCCTCCTGATTAGAGGGGTGTGAATAAGTCCTTGTTTCTATTTGTTCCACCTCAGTATTTTGCATAGCTCTTTGCTCCTCACTACCAACTATATCCACTTGCCCTGTTTCACCTTCCCCTGCAATCTCCTTGCCTTGAGCTTCCTCTTGACTTCTCTATGCAATTATTGGTGTTGATGAAGGCCCAACCTCATCTACAGAAGCTCTAAAGCCCAAGAGAACTTTAGCCAGGAGAGTAGTATCTTTTTCAGCTTGGGTAAGCTACCTTTTCCTCTTGCTTCTCTGTAGCACAAGTGGAGCACGTGCTTCTGTAGCAGACATATTATCCTCAGAGTTTGAGGAAATAGTAAAAGTGTCCCTCTGTTGTGTCTCCGAAGCAGGGGAATGTTGTGAAGTTGGACTATGGGAACCTAGATGAATAAATGGTTCTGGGGAAACTTCTCTTTGTTTCTTCTTTCTTACTAAAGGAATTTCATCTGAATCATGAGATGCTTCCTCACCCTAGTATTGTATTGTGGAATCAATTTTCTTTGAAGTTGTTTTTGTTTTCTGACCCTACCTTGTCTTCTTCTTTTGTTTCTTGGGGTCAGAAGTCTGGTGAAGGTCTGCTCTATGACAATTATTTCCCCTGTTTGTTTAACTAGAGTAGACTCCTCAGCCAAGGTCATCTTTCGCCTTGCTGAGTGAGTCAAATATGGGGTTTGTTTTATAACAGGTTCCACAACTTCTTTCCCTTTTCTCTTTCTGCTAGAAATAGAGGTAGCAGATGAAGTTGCCTCTAGTGAGGGCTTTTGACCTTTACCTCTCTCAGTAGCTAGAGAGGAAGTTGAAGGCTCTGCCTCTTCTTCATGCTAGGTAGAGGAAGCCTCATCTATTCTCTATGCCCTCTCTGGTGCTTTGTCCTGGGGTTTATTGTCTAAAAATGTTTGCCATAATGCTTCCCCATCAACTTGAGACAAAAAGTGATGTTTCACAATCAGAAAAATGAGGCCATGGTGTTTCATAGGACCTTTCCCTTGTTGATATTTGTCTGCATATGATTTAATTGTAGAGTACAGAAAGTTTGGAACGTTTATGGTAAATTTTGGGTGTGCATTTCCATGCCTTAGAAAAATTAACATTTTCATTATTGGTCCTAGAACTATGGAAAATTGGCCATCACATGTAAAGTATTTCATCAACTATAATGCTACAGACTGCCATGGGTTTGGAAGTGAAGACCTAACAATTCCTTTAACCTCATTTCTGTTTAGATGTAATTGTATTGCAGGTTCATCTTCTTTAGAGAAATTTTTAATTAAATCAGCATATAGGCTTTTCAAATGGTAAAACCTCTCACCTTGTTCTGGCAATCCGGAGATATGACTGATGATGGTGGCAGAGATATTGACCTGAACCCCTCTGACAGTTGTTTGATTATCTCTCAGGTTTCATAGGAAATCATCAACAAAATCCTTTTGAAAACCTTCAAATTTCTCCAAGAACTCTAACCACCCTACATTTCTTAGAATGTCTACCACAACTTCATCCTGCAGAAGGCCTACTATGTTCTCTGGCTCTAATTTCTTCTTGACACCCATCTCTCTGTCCTATTCCACCTTTGTTTCTAAAATTCTTGCTGCTTCTCTCTATAGTCTATTTTTTTCTTTCTTTCTACTCTGGAGGACTGTGTCAGCAGACTTGAATTTTACACTCAAAGATTTTTAGAGAAATTATGCAATCTTGAGTGAAGGTTGATATGTCATTTTGTTTTATTTCTCAAATTATGGGAAAGGAGGTTGAAAGTGGTTTAGCATGCTTATGCAGTAATAATTACAGTAGAGTGATGGGACACTTCGTAGACAGGTCGACAGTGTGGCAATAATGGCTGCATGCATGAGATGAAAAGGGAAATAATGGCAGGGAGATGTGTCACAATAATAGCACCTAAAAATAGAATTGACAAGATAGTTACTAATTAAGCTAATTAAAGAGAACTACCTAAATCAATCTTAATGATGACGACTCGATGTACTTGGCTACAACACTGTGACTGTGATGAGACTTGATGTGACTTGGCACGTGAGCAGCTCCTGTGTGATTTTAAAATGGCGTCAGCATCCTTGTCGTCACATATCTTGTAATTATTCCCGCTGAGTAGTCTAAGAATGCCATGTTGTCAGGTGACATCAGTGCAGTCGTTCGTGATGACCTATGCATGCGAGAGTGATGACTTTTCCGATTGCTAACGATATGCATGCTGACTTCATCTTTGTCCATGTCATAAAGTGGAGGATGAGTCATGCTGACCTCATCAAATGACATCTCTTCTTTATTACTTGGAGAGGTGGGTCCCCTCCTTATTTATTATATTTCAAAATGGCTCTTTATTGGTGGAGCACCAGAGGTGCTCCTAGTTTGAGAGCATCGGTGGTGCTCCTAGTTTGTGAGCGCTGGAGGTCTGTTTGGTGTGTTTTAGTAACTCTTTGCACTTGATGACCTCTGTAGCTTGATTATTCTTATCTGGCAAGAAGAAGGGAACCGCCATTTGCTGGTTTTCAATCCCCTTGGTCGAAAAAGATAGCCATTTACTGGTTTTCTATCCTTCTCTCTCTTTTTTTTTTCCTAAGAGGTCGCCATTGTTGGTTTTCAACCCCTTTTTTTTCTTTTTTTTTTCAGTCCAAATCTGTGATAGAGGATGTGTCCCCTATTACCAAACTCAAATCTTTGATGAATTCTTCCTTAGTTGATGGCCTTTTATAGAGTCAAATTCTATGGCCATTCACTAAGAATGTGTCTGTGCTTCCATCAATGGGTTCTAGCAAAACTGTCTCATTCTCAAAAACTTCCTTTACCTGATAAGGACCCATCCAATGAGTTTGTAGCTTTCCCTTGAACTCCTTAAACTTAGAATCATATAGGAGAACCCAATCACCTTGCTGAAATGTCCTCCTTTTGATGTGCCGGTCATGTCATTGCTTCCTTTGATATTGAACAAGTTCTATTTGTTGTATGGCTTCTGTACATATTTCATCCAACTCATTGAGTTGGAGAATCCTATTCTATTGGGCTATAGACAATGGTAGACTGATATCTAATGAAGTTTTGAGTGTTTGCAATTCAAATTCTATAGACAGAATTGGCTTCTTCCCATAAACTAATTCATATGGTGAGAATTTGGTTGTGGACTTCCAAGTGGTATTGTAAGCCCAAACTGCTTCAGGTAATCTATTAGCCTAGTCCTTTCTATTCATGGCCACTATCCTTGTCAGAATATTCTCAAGTTCTCTATTAGTCACCTCTACTTGCCCATTAGCTTGGGGATGGTAAGGTGAAGATTTCCTATGCTTAACTTGATACAAGTCTGTGAATGCTCTGATCACTTGTGAAGTAAATTGAGGTCCTCTATCTGAAACTATTGATCTTGGGGCTCCAAATATTAAGAAAATCTTGTTATAGAGGAAATCATCAACTTTCTCTTCTCTTGCAAATTGTAATGCTTGAACTTCAGTCCATTTAGTTACATAGTCTGTACATACCAGGATGTACTCTTTGCCTGATGATGGTGGAGAAATTGGTCCTACAAAGTCTAGACCCCATTGCTCAAAAGGTTCCATCATTACTTGAGGGTGAAGTGACATTTCCTGGGTGAAAGTTGGTTGTCCCATCCTTTGGCACTGATCACACTACTGCACATACTTCTTGGTATCCTTATGAATAGAGGGCCAATAGTAACTAGCTCCCAAAATTTTGTGGATGGTTCTGTGTGAATAATAATGCCCACCAGATGGTTCATCATGACATGCCCTTAGGACATCAAAAATTTTATCAGCTTTTAGACAACTGCGTAGAATGAAATCAGAACCACATTTAAATAGTAAACCATTTAACCATTTGTAAGATAATTTTTCCTTAAGTAAGCGTTTCTTTTGTTTTGAGGTAAAGTGGGACGGAAACAAGCCTCTAGCTAAGAGATTAGCTATGTCTATAAACCAAGGTATAGTAGAGTAGATAGCAAAAAGATGTTCATCTAGAAATCTGTCCTCCACTGGCTGGTTCTCTCCACCTGTATGCAATCTTGATAGAAAGTCAACAACCAAATTGAATTTGCCTGGATTATCAACTATGGTAATGTCAAATTCCTACAATAGCAATAACCACCTAATTATCCTTGCACCCACTACTGGCTTATTCATTAAGTATTTGATGGCTACATGATCAGTATGTACAAATATTTTGTATCCAATGATATAATGCCTAAATTTGTTTATAGCATATATGATTGCCAAGAATTCTTTTTCAGTTGTGGTATAGTTTCTTTCTGTAGAGGTAAGGTTTTTACTGATGTAATAGATGGCATGCATACTTTCTTCTTCCTCCTTCTGTCCTAAGACTACTCCAATAGACTCATTTGAAGCATCAGTTTGTATGTGAAATGGTAGCGTACAATTGGGTCCTCTTAAAATAGGTGTGATGGTAAGTTTCTCCTTAAGGGTTTCAAATGTTGATTGACAATCTTTTGTCCATAAGAATTTTGTGTCTTTGTTAAGCAGGGTAAACAGAGGAGCATCTATTTTCCTGAAGTTTTCTATAAATCTCCTATAGTAGCCTGCATGACCCAAAAAACTTCTAACATTTGTTTGATTTTTAGGTGAAGGTAACTGTTGGATCACTTCTATTTTGTTTTGGTCCACTTTGATTCCATTTGCTGAAATGTGGTGTCCCAATACAATTCCTTCCTCTACCATCATGAAGCACTTTTCATGGCTCAGGGATAGTTGATTTTTTTCACAGCATTTTAGAACTTTCTATAGGTTTATGAGAGCTTCTTCAAAGTTATCCCCATACACAGTAAAGTCATCCATATAGACTTCCATGAACTCATTAGCTAGTTTAGCAAAAATGGCTAAGACAAGCCTCTGAAATGTAGCTGGAGCATTACATAGTCTAAATGGAAGAACTTTGTAGGCAAAAGTTCCCCAAGAGCAAGTGAAAGTAGTTTTATCCTGATCTTCAGGTGCTACTTGGATTTGGTTATATCCACTAAACCCATCTAGGAAAGAGAAATACTTCCTCTCTGCAAGGTTGTTTAGCACTTGGTCAATGAATGGTAAGGGAAAGTAGTCCTTTTTTGTGGCTTTGTTTAGCTCTCTATAGTCAATACACACTCTCCACTTCCCATTCTTTTTAGGTACTATGACTAAGGGTGAGACCCATTGACTGTCTAAGATTGGATATATAAGTTCCCTGCTTGCAACAATTTTTCTATTTCAGTCTTAACAATGTCTTTTAAAGCAAGATTTAGTCTTCTCTGGGGTTGTCTGACAGGTTTGACATCTTTAATGCATATATGATGAATACAGATCTTAGAAGCGATGCCCTTCATGTCTTGGTATTCCTAAGCAAAAGCTACTGAATGAGAAATTAGGAGTTTGATAAGTGCTTCTTCCTGTTTTTCTGCTAACTGGGTGTTGATATTCAATGTTTTCCTTCTGATATGATCCACAGATGTAGTCAATCAATATACTGGAGTCATGGAATTAAGGGGACAAGAATGTGGAAGCAACATGTGGAATGTGGCTAAGTCTCTGTAAAAGGTCTCTCCACAAGGAATGATATTTGCTAGGGTACAATGAGCAGACGTGAGAAATTCTCTCCTTGAATCTTGGGCTAGCTTCATTATATCCTCATTAATAAGAATGTGGGTGATATCTTCCTTTGTATCATAGTGGATTTCTTCTTCTAACTCCCCCAAATGTTCTTTGATGGTAACCATAGCTATTGAGGCACTGCTTTCCATGTTATTCGGTTCATCTACCCATACTCTTTCTGAATAATGTATTGATGGTTTAGCTAGAGGATACAAAGATATTTTCTTTAAATCTATTCCATTAGAAATGACCATATCCCTAGTTCGACAATCAATAGATGCTACTGCTATACCCAGCCATGGTCTTCCTAATATTAATGGATAAGCATTTCTCTGGTTTCTAGGTTCTAATATCAGGAAGTCTACTAGGAATTCCCATGATTCTATCACAACTGGAACATCAGTAATCACCCTTTTTGGAATAGCTACTGACTAGTTAGCAATTTGAAGGATTGTAGATGTGGATTGGATACTTGTTAGGGCTAATTTGTCCATTGTATGAAATGTCATTACATTTATTGCTGCTCCCAAATCAACCAAAACGTTTGAAATTTCTACCCCTGAGATGTAAATAGTCATGATAGGATTTCCAGGATCTCCATATTTTGGGAGGAGCATCTCTCCCATTAGGAGATCTACTACTTTTCCTTCCACTTGGATGGTAGAAGGAAAGTTTTTCTTCCTGCCCCGAGTCTTAACACAATGTTGTTTGATGAATTGGTTCAGTTCAGGCACATCTCTAATTGCTTGTAGGAGCAGAATTTCAATGTTTAGTTGTCTAATTTCTTGTAAAAATTCTGATTCTAGGGTAGGTTGGACTTGTTTTTGTAAGACCTTTTTCTGGGGAACATGCTATTTGAGTTGTTCTGGGTATGGTGCTAGTTTTTCTATCTCTAGAGCATCTCTAAAATTCTTATCAGAAATGTTTCCAGGGGTGTTCTACGGAGTCATTCTTTTAGGAAGAACTCCAGAGTTATCCAAGGATGATTCTTTTAGCATTGTTTCGATAGTAATCTCCTCTGGAAGCTGAGTGGATGGATTTTTAGGTTCCTCATCATTGGTTACTTCAACTATAGTTGGAGGAGATGGTCTTGGAAGTGCTTTCCCAGAACGAAGCTGGAGATTATTGGAATATATAGCATTAATACCAGCCATGTTTTCTTGTCTTGTCATGTAAACAGCTGCTCCCTACTTATTCTGTTGGTTTGGTATAGGTTGAGCTGGTAAGGGTGGTTGGCTAACTGGTTCATTTTGTGACTGACCTTGTGTGTTGGGGGGTCTAGTTAGCAATGCTTGTTGTTGAGTTTGGAAATGCCTAGGTTGTCCCTAATATTGTTGATTATATCCATGTTGAGGACCCCAATGAGGTTGCATGTTTTGTGACCCAAACTGTTGTGGCCATTATTGATTCCCCTAGGGTTGATTTTGCCAATATTGGTTCTGCCATTGCTGGTTTGGCCAATCTTGTTGGCCCCAAGGAGGATTATTCTAAGGCCCATGCCAAGTTGGATTCCATTGATTATTTCCCCAATTAGAAGGATCCCTATAATAAGCCTAGTTTGGATACTGATTATAAGGAAAATTCCCAGCTTGTTTTTGTCCTACATAGTTTAACTCCTATTCTATAATGGCATTTTTCTTACTTAGCCTTTTTAAGGCTGGGAGATGACTGCATTGACTGGTAGGATGTTCCCTATCACAGATCTAATAGATCTCTGATTTGTCTAAAGGGTATTCTCTCAACAGATGTTTGTTTCTACACCTAGGACAATAGATAGAGAGTGGTTCAGTTGTTCTACCTTGATCAGTTGTTCTAGTTTTTTCCTGAATCCCATCTAATGTGGTATTTAGTTGGACTAGAATATCTATTTTCAGATTTGCAATTTCCTCCATTAACTGTCCTATTTCATTCTTCCCTTTGAAGGATTTGGGTGTTCTCACTCGATCTTGGGTTCTAGAATAGTTCCTATAAGTTCTTCTATAGCAGGCATATCCATTTTATTGATATTCCCTTTTCCCATTAAATCCAGTGCCTGTTTTGATTCTTTGTCTAATCCTTTTACAAACAAGGTTCTAGCCAAAGAGTGATTTACTGGGTTGCCATACCTTCTCAAAGCGAAGTTGAACCTATCCACATAGTCCTCTAAGGTTTCTTCCTCTCTTTGTTTAATTTTGAATAATTCCTCATTTTTATCACTGACTCTACAGTAATCTTGGTATTTTCCTAAAACCTCTGTTTCCATATGTTCCCAAGAATGTATGGAGTTTTGGGGCAAACCCATGAACCATCTCATTGCAGAATCCTTCAGGGTTGAGGGAAATAGTTTGAGTTTTTGATTATCTAATCCATAATCATAAGTTTGGCATACCACTTTGAATTCTAACAAAAACTAATCTGGATCCTCATAAGCAAGACCCCTAAAATTTGGCAAGTGGGCAGGTGAAATGTTTTTCATAGGGGCATTGTCTCCAGCAACCAGAACAATGGGATATGAGAAGGTTCTTGGAGCCTGATTATCCTCCTCTTCATGATTATCATGATTATCTTCCATATCTGATACTGGTTCTTCTCCTTGAGATTCAGTGTGAGGTTCTGAGGGATTAGTTTCTAAGGAATTAGTTTCTATCAAAGGATTTACCTAGAATTTCTGTTGCAATTCTTGGATATAGTCAGCGAGCAGAAGATTTGGAGGATTGAAGGGATTATTGAATTGAGGTGGAGCTTCTAAGGTAGGTTCTAGGTCTCTTTCTTCAACAAGATCTTGTGCCACCCCACTACTTTCTCCTATAGTTTGTTGATGGAGTCTCTGTTTTATATATCTTCCTTTTGAATCTCTAGCTCTAACCATACAGATTCAATCTTAACCTTAAATTGTTTAACTAAATTTCCCTAATTAACATAGAGTCCTCAGAAATGGCACCAAAAATGACAAGGGTCATTGTACCTCAACATTTAATCATATTTTATGTGTCAAATCTAGGGCTGTGTCCTTGGCTGTCTGCAATTAGGAATCCTATAGTTACCAGTTCATTTAATAACCAACTCTACTAATCTCTACTTATTGAAGAAACTACTGCTACTGATCTATCTGCCTATGAAATGAATTCTAGGAATATTTTGAAACAAAACTGAAACAATGAACTACTAATGTAGATCTATACTATTCCATACGATTGAAACATACATTTATCTATGAGAAAAATAGTAACTATTTCCTGAAATAGAATCTGAAACAAAATAACAAAATAAACAATACTAACCTTCTGCCTTGGTGGTGGGAGTGGGCCCTTGCTCCACACCCTCAGGGCTGAAGACTAAAGCAATGAATTAGCACAAGAAGATATTATCACAATTCACTCTCAGTCTAATTCCATTAGCTTTTGTATTCAAAAAAATGGCTATATCAAAATGAGATTACAAAAACCAGAATCATTCACTGTGTATATCTGCTGCTACTTTTGTAAGTTTATATCTAAAATTAGTGATGAGATATCACTTACCCTAATTACTGGTTCATCTGTGAGATAGTACCAATCTCTTTATTCTACTAACTATTTAACTAAAGAGTAAACATTCATGCAATTAAAATAGATTTAGTGGAACAACAATCTCACTAAATCTGAGTCTTAGTTTCAAATACAACTGGGCAGCGAGGCCCTGAAATATAGGTATTTAAATAAGTTTATCAAGAACTCGTGCAAAATAAAAAAGAGAGATAAAACTCCGAGCAGTTAACTATGGTATTCACTCAATTACTTAGGTGCTGATTGAGTAATATATGGAGCACTCTGATTACTACTGGAAGTGTTGACTGACAGCTGTGCTAGAAATCTACATTTGTACTAAGGCGACTCCAGAGATGTATACTTCTATCTACATCTTCAGAGATATGCTTTTGTCCTTCTGTTCAGCTCCAAAGATATGCTCATGACTTCATTTTAGCTCCGGAGATGATTCACCCCCTTATCTCAAAATCTCTTCAATCATATTAGAAAATATTGGAGACTAGCATGGTATTCTGATGTCGACTCTGAAGATGATTAGGACTACCTCCAGAGATGCACAAAAATGTCTTTGCCTAAACACCTACACCTGTTGATTCAAAAAGAAAGAATTTTTGCATATTTCCATCAATTCAATGCACATTAGTCCTTTAAGAAGAAATCATGATTCTATGTAATTCATCTCTCATTAATCATAATTAGAACAATCCTATTAATCTACTTTGGTGTGGTCATCAGGACAATGGGATAAGAAGGAGGAAAAAGAGGGGTAAAAAAGGTGTATTTCATGGGTGCTACCTGGCACTCATCAGAATTGATAGATATAACTATCTACCAAACACTGCAACTGCCCTCACACCCACATCAAATGACATGCTTGAAGCTTCCCCTTCTCAAAGACGAGCTCACAAAATTTCTATCTGGAGACTGGAAGTCTGTCATGGAAGATCTTGTGGCCCCAGTTATACATCAAGCTATGAAAAAGAAGCTTGACCGTTTGTTCTCGCAACCTCCCCATTTTGGGTGGATACCATCATCAAACTCTAAACCCCAACTCCATTAAGTTCCTCTTACTGTCTTTCTTATTTAGCTTATAGTTTTGATCACTTTTATCCAGATCTAATACGATTTGTTTTGCAGGTTGTTTATGGGCACTCGTGATTTTTAGAGGAGCACTATACAACCCAAGGTTTCATATGCTTTTCACCTTTGATTGTAAAAGGCATTAAAAAATATATTCAATTTTATTAGAATTTCTTCTTTTTGGTGAAGAACCTACACCCTTGTTCAATTATGTTGAGTTCATATTCTCAAGTAAGATTGTTTGCTGTATTTAGACGGCAAAGAATCTTGAAAGCCACCTACAATCAATGAATTGCTACCCATCCCAGTATCCACAAACCTCAGGTAACTTGTACAATATAAGCCCAATTCAATCCTCTTTTTTGTGGGTCTTAACATCTCTATTTGGAAGTGTATAACAAAGGTGAATGAATTTTTTAGGGTTTGCAGATGTCATGGCCACTCCTAAATATGATCCCATTTCAAGTCTTTGCATTGTTCACCTCTAGTCATAGCAAATATCATGGTAAGAACTCTCCCCATTATCATTTTTTTTATTTTTTCTTCACTACAACTAATTGTTACCTTTTTGGTGTGTATGAACTTGGAAATTTTTTGTCAACTTCTCTATCTTAAGTTGTAACTAGCAGTTGCATGAAGTTTATGTGCAACAGATTTTCTGATAGGATATTAATAATGGTGGCAGTAAACTTTGGAGTAAAGTAAAAAAATTAATAATCATGCAATGTATGGTAATTTTTTTTGCAATGTAAAGAAGCATTTTTATGTACATTTTAAATACAAATTTTAGGCAATAGAGCAAGAACATGCGTTTTCATCACTGAAGATAGTAACTAAGCTATCAACAAAGGGACCCTATTCTATTATAACATTTAGGGCATTTTTACATACATATATATTGAAGGATGAAACAATTGTCCAATGTGATGCAATATATCATCAATAACTTTCTCCCATATTATTCTTGACATTTTATCGCTATTTTGAAGATCATGTGCTTTGAAAGTAGACAATGGTACTTTAGCAGCTAACTTGTAAACTATGATTCTTTATCTTTGTACATAGTGTTTATTTTTTGAAGAACCTTCTCTATTGTTATCTATGTCATAGGAAAAATAATTGTAAGTTGCAAATGCCAAGACATTCTTTTTTATCGCAAACTAAAAATTACCTAACACTAGTATAAAAGTTTATCACATGGGTATAGCTTTACATTTCTTATGTGCATTGGCACCATTAGACGTGAGAGAGGTATCAGGTTGATTGAGTAATGGACACCTTAAATTTTTTATGTTCTACATTGACCTACACATCATTGAAGAAAGGAATCAATAATATCATAATTGAGGCAACATTAAATACTAATAAAAAATGGGAACCAAACGCATGTACCTAAGCATCTTTAGAAGAAAGAACTTGTAGGTGAGCTTCTTCTTTCTTTCAGATGATACTATAAGAATTATTTTGCATCTTAGAGTATCATTCAAAAGAGAATACAGGATCTATGCGAAGGTTTTCTATTGATTTTACTCTAGATATAGTTGTAAATGTTAGGCCTTGTCTTTCAATTTTGCCTATGCTTTTTGTAGCTCTATTCAATGTTAGGCCTTGTGATTTATGGATCGTTATGGCCCAAGCCATTACTGGTGGAAATTGCCTATGATTCCTATATCCCACGTTGGATCTATGTAGTTATCCAATTAGATTACCGTGCATACATTGGCAAATTTGGGGGTTTGCAATCGTCATTGTACACAATAGCTACAATCTATCCTAACGATCCATTTACAAGGCTAGTTTCAATCTATAAGTTTGTTGTTAACATAACCTGATCTCCTATGCATAATAGTACCTCTTCTTGTAGTTGGTCATCCTTAATATAATCATTTGAATTTCGACAAGTAGTTTGTGCAATGCTAATTTCAATAGGCACATTTAGAAGTTTGAGCATTTTACTATTATGTAGTAAAACTAGGTTGTTAATTTAAAATAAATGCATGCAAAATCTTCTATTTCTATTGTGGTCAACACTTTATTTGTGTATTTCATTAATGTTTCCTAATCATATTACAATAGTGGTTGGGTATTTTGTATATTTTTGCAGGATGTCACAGAATTGTCTCTGAGGACTTTTACCTTGTTGACAGAAAATAATATCTAATGTGATGACTACATTAAAATTTTGCCATAACATCATTGCAGTTGAATGTGATGCATATATAGATTTGTCCATAACTGGTGGTAGCTTCCCAAGGTTGCTAATAAGGATAATGGACACACCACCAAAACTATGATGTTGTTGGTGGGGAAATGCCTCACACAGACAACTATCAATTTTCAATAGTAATTTTGGCCCTATGAAGCTCATTTCATCTATAAGGACATATTTTACATGTTTTAAATCTTCTTAAAAATTTGTAAGAGATTGGCCTTGTAAAGGACACATATCTCTAATAGGGATCCTGAGGCATGTATGGATTATTGTGGCTTGTATGTTGAAAGCAGCCACTCTTGTAGGTGCAAGTGCAAGCAATGGATTTTTTTGTTTAAGTTCAAATCATTTAGCGTGTTTCTAATGCAATCTATTAAATATGATTTTCCAGTGCCTGTTGTTCCTTGAATGATCATATGTAAAGGTTATTTTGGAGATGGGGATATTCAGCAATGATGTCTTATGCTAGTTGTTGCCTAGGTGCTAGTTGGTAAGTTGTTCTATTCAAAGGTGGAGAATAGTGAGCGCATGGTGTTCAATTGACAATTTACCTCTAGATATGAATTCAGTAGTATTTTCATGCAAGTGTAGTGGTACATTGCTTTTATTCCATGTGTAATTAATGTCAAAGTCTCATTTTCCAAGTATCTCTAATTCATTTATGTGGATGTTATTGGTGATACCCATTTGTGATAGCAATTCCCACTCATATAGGCTTTGGTCATCTTGGGTATGCATCTCATCATGTTTGTCCTCATCTTCTTCATTAGCCTTGTGCATTTGTGTTGTTCGATCAATGTGCCAAGGGGAGTAATTTTTTTTGCCTTCATGCATTTCCAATTGGTCACTATTCCTTGTTTTGTGAGACCTATGTCTGTTGGTACGTTCCAAAAATGTTTGTATAGTAGTAGCTCACTCCAACAAAGTGTTTCAAAACGTTCATTGTCTTCTGTTCGAATACCATAGAATCAGGGTAGCACGTTGATAATTGCCTTCTCTCTTCTCTTTTTCCATTTATTCCCTTTGTGATGAGAGTAGAACAAGTATAATTGTGCTGATTGTGTTAGAGAGATTGTTTCCAAATCAGAAGGTCATTGCATATAGGATTTTATATAAGTAGTTACCAGTTCAGGTTCATTAGTTATCCTTATTAGATGTTGTACATAGTACTTTTGTACCAATATTGAGGGAGATGAATGTTTGACTAAAGCAACACACACACATATGTACATACAGTCATTTTAAATCTTAGTTCTAGGATATAATTATTAGAACTATTTTTTTCCTGGATAAAAGAAGTAAAATAGAGAATAAAAAAATAAAATACGAAAACAAATTCATAAAATTTAAAAATATACATTACTTACTAATTTAAAAGCAATTTTAAATTATTCACTAGTATGTAATATCCATTCTCTAAGATACAATATTATAATACTAAATATTGCTTCATCCAAATAAAACAAAAAGCATTTAGAAACTAAAAAATAAGAAAAGAAAATAAATTTGTAAGATTAAAAAATAAATTAATTAGTACTTTTTCTAGACCAAAAAAACATATAAAATCTAAAAAAATAAAAAAATAAAAACAAATTTGTAAGATTAAAAAATAAAATAAAGAACTTTCTATCTCAATGAAAAATAAAAACTATACTAGACTTGCGACTTATTTCAGTCCTTCAAATGGCACACTCAGATTATTTTATTTTGCCATTTCATTCGAGAAGAGCATGTTCAACATACTTGTTATATTGCATGTAACTTTTAAACACTTTTTGGCACATTTTTTAAATGGGACACCAGAAGAGCCCAGAATAAAGGCATGTAACTAAAGTTTATAAAATTACATGAATGATAAAAGTGACATGTGGATGGCATGCAGGAGTAAGGTCGTGTTTGTAAACCATTTTTTCTGCCACATAGAAGGCATGTCCAATAGATACCTTAATTCAAACATGAAGGAAAAGATAATACCAAGGATGATAGCTCATTTGTTATAGTTTCAAGTATTTGGTAAATTTTTATATGCGTCATATTATAGTAATCTTAACCATAAAATTTGCCTACAATTTTTACAAGGAATTGGAGGTTGGGAGGACAATAGTTCACTTGGCTTGTGCACTCTGTAGTTGTAGGTATTGTGTGTTATAATAAAAAAGCATTAAGGGGTTCAAATTTGGTTTACGGGAAAATAGGTCAACAAGATTCATCAACTCACAAACACTACCTACTGTTCATAACACAAAAATCACAGCCACCCCAAATGCACTTTACATCATGTAACTATTAGAAAAATAACTAGTGCAAAATTGAAATAATAGAGAGTTAGCAATAAAAAGCACACAACATACAACACAGATTTACGTGGAAAACCTAGTAATGTACCAGGAAAAAAATATGAGCAAAAATCTCTCAATTTTATACTCAGAAGAAAATTCGCAGTTACAAAAACTTTTCTCATGCCTTCGCATTCAAGCTCGACTAACTTAAATAACCATGAAAAATACAAATCAAATCTCAAGAATTTGTAGTAGGAACTGGTAAGTTTACTTGTATGTCATTAGTTAAACACTTGTTGTAACATACCACCTCTTAATACCCCACATTAATCAACTTATTACCATTAAGTACAAGGTCATGATTAACATAATCACAATTAGGCATAGTAATAATCAATATCTTAAACAATAATCAATATGCATATCTTTTTGGATAATTTCAAAACTAAAATTTACAACAAATTCCAAAGATAACATACTATGAATCCTTTCACTATACATTTACAATGTCTTGCTTATAGCATCAATGATAGGTTTACACATAGTGTTTGACTATCAAGTCATATGAAAGAATGTACTGCATCTAGATTTTTTGACATCTATCTTCATAAGTCTTGGCTTGTCATCTTCTTGGGAAGGAGAGAATCACCCGAGTGCTTTTCCTCCAACCACAGATCGACAATCCCCTGCACAACTTCCTTCCTAGAAGTGGCCCTACCCTTAATGAAGGGAATAGATATAAGGAAACATTAGGTTTGCCATCTGAGTATCTAGTGTTGTGTCCTTCATAACTCATCACAGTCATACACGTATAGATCCTCTCTAACTATGTATGACACTACTGGATGGTTATGCCATCTGGAGCACAGTGAATTAACTAATGCATGCAGAGATGGATGCATTACTTAGGCCAAAGATTTATATACATAAACGTTTCGCAATAAACGTAGTCAATGTTCACACACCTCAACTCGACTTAGAAGTTGTATCATCCTACAGTGTTTATAATTTGACCCCTTTAGGTCACAGTAAAGATTGTGCTATATACCCTTTGTCCATTTGTCTTGGATTTTTGACTCTGTTGCTAGGAGTGTGTTCTCAAAAATTATTTTGTCTCTTAAGCAACAAGGAAACTGTGGCCTCCATGTCACTCTATTCATGTTCTTTCTTAAAAAGGTTCATATAAAAGTTCATAGTTTCATGTCTTAAGACCTTTTCCGATCTAAGGCTCTATGACCACCTTATACCAAAGATTCCTGACAAATCAACTTTGAATATAACATCTTTCCATGATGTCCAACAATATATTATTGAACTATATAAAACAGACTTAAAGTCTAAATGTTTAGGAAGGGTTATATCACCTTATATTTCTTTTCCAATATATTACCACTATAATAAAAGAAATATTCAAATAGTATACAAGTAGTTGACATATCAACTCTTTAACCATTCAAGATTTACTTTTCTGTTGTTCAAAGCTTATTATGCATTTTGTGCAATAAAATAACAAAGTTTATTATTTTCCTAAAGCTTTTCTTTCATAGTCATTTCAAGAAGTATCTCAAAGAGATTAGCTTCCTCTAAAACAATATTTTAATATAGGTCCACTATACGTGTCTCAAACATTATTATCTTGTCATCACATGATTGCACACCTGAGATAACTATACAAAGACTTATGGGTTGAACACAGGTATTAACCCTTTCAATATCATGCTACAACACAATCATTGAACACATGTATTGACCATTTCAATATCGTGCTACAACACAATCATAATCAATCTGTAATAATATATTGTATACGTTTGTGATGCTATGCTTGTCATTTCCATGACTACTTCTTTTCTTCATTAGCAAACACAGTTGTCTACTGACAACATATTCGAGTGTATTAAATAGTTTAACCTCAACCACATTGGCCGACATGATGGCCTCTAAGGATATCTACACAACATTCAATAAATACCCTCAGCCTTATGGCTCGATGGTTTATTTTTATATAGCTACAACAATGTCTATATGCTTTCAGACTTATGGCCTAGCAGACGTTATCATTTAGCTCAATAGTGTCTTAAGAAACCTTCATAGCTATTGATACTTCAATATACCATTGTATATTGGCAAGAGTTTAAGTAACTTTTCTTTCACTACTAAATGTCAACGACAATAGTATAACAGAGATACCTATTTGACCTTCGAGTTTAATGTAGAACTCTATTTGTGTCATCATCTAGTCTTTCCTCAGACTTTACTATGAGTTTTGTGTTAATATTACCGTCCTCCGATCTTGGTTTTTCTCTCCCTCATTTCAAACCAGACTTACCATATGTCAAAATATAATGCTACTCCCTCTCATCAGAGGTTGAAAAAATAGTTAGACTCTCTTATCCGCCAATGTCGATAACAGTCCATTCTTCCATAACTACATTCAAGGGCTTCTTGTAAGGCATAATACATTTTGTATTATCATTATGGAACCACCCACTCATTCCACTCTTCGTGGAATATGGGCACATTCCACACAAATGAGAAACACTTACCAACTAATAGTGTTCGATTCCACTATAAGTGGATATTTGTTTATAACTTAAAAGATATCATAGATATCTATATGATATTACAAGAGTATTAAAATATTCAAGATATCATCAAGATGATACTACCAATCATATATTGGTGATGATATCAATATGTGACTTGGGGTTGAGACTCACTCCCCTATGTCATTATCTTAGAATTAAAGGAAAAATAATTAACATTAATTACAAAACTTAATGTAATATTAAGTAATAACATAGGAAATCTCCGACACCGACAACATTTTCACTAGGGTTATACTAATGTTCTAAGAACATCATAAAGTCAGTCAACTTAAGTGGTGTCAAGAAATTGTAAAACAATATGACTACTATAGTCAAATCGAGTTCAACTTAGTCAAGGGAATAAGATCAATACTTACCCTAATTGGCATTGGTTTATGAAGAATAATTTTGATACTCAAATGGCAATCTAACATTTTCCACAACATCTATTTCCTTTTCCCAGGTGATACTCTCCTTTCACCCTTGAAGGAAAATTCTTTTCCTAGTTACACTCACAACCATATAACCATGATCAGTGTATCATCATTACATCATAAAACATTATAACAAGACAAATTTAACATGTAATCTCATGTCTAATCTAAGCATTAATCATAATCCATATAATCAATGATTCAACTTGATATTTTCCACAATCATCAAATCATTAATCTAAGATTATTTATCCGTTTTACCACATGAAAGTAAGCTTAAGCTTAATCAAAAGTTGGGGATGTAGCATATCTCCCCCCATAAGAATCATCGTCCCCAATGATTTAGTGTCTCCAAAGATCAAACCAACATAAAGGGAAAGTGTTTACTCATCACAAAGAAAAGTTTTAAAAGAGATGGGGAAATCTTTGATAAATATCCTCATAATTCTCCCAGGTGGCATTCTCTTATGCATATTGGTCCTACTAGACCTTGCATTGAGTTATCTCTTTATTACGTAAGCATAGCTTACATGTTTCGAGCACCTTGATGGGCTCGATCACTACCACCCCTGGGTCCTTCACCTATATGGAATTCCAATCAAGAGTAGGAACATGATTATCTCTTGAAATAAACTTTTTCAAATAGGAAACATGGAAAACATTATGCATCATGGCAAGAACCAGTGGTAGAGCAATCCTATATGCAACTAGATTGACCTCTTTGAGAACTTTGAGGGGACCCGCATATCTAGAAGCTAGTTTGGACATCTTTCCAAACTTAATGGAGCTCTTTTGGGGTTTGAATCTTAGGAATTTTTCTCCCACTAAGAAATGCATTACGATGCATTTAGCATCTGCATAACTTTTTTGCCTATAATTTGCTTCTGCTAATCTTTTCTTAATTAGATGGACTTGCTCTTCCATTTCTGATAGCATTTCTAGACCAAGGATAATCCTATCTTCTAGCTTATCTGAACTTATAGGAGTTTGGCACTTTCTTCCATACAATGCTTCAAATGGAGCCATCTTAATAGTAGAATGATAGGAATTGTTATAGGCAAATTCCACAAGACGAAGATAATATTCCTATTTGTATTACTGATCCATGCAATACATTTTCAACAAATCTTCCAACACTTGGTTTACCCTTTCAGTTTGGCCATCCGTCTCGGGGTGATAAGAAAAGCTTATATTCAACTGAGTTCCAAGTGAGGAAAATAAGGTTTGCCAAAACCTTGATGTCATATGTGTATCTCTGTCTGAGATAATCTTCTTAGGAATATTATGCAATCTTAAAACTTCTTGCACAAATTTGCAAGCTATGACTGGTGTCCCATCTATCAAATTCCTAAGTATAAAATGTGCCACCTTGGTGAGTCTATCCACCACAACTAGAATAGCATTGTGCTTATTCCTTGACATAGGAAGTCCTTGCACAAAATCCATGCTAATGATTTGCCATTTCTATTCTGAAATTTCATGAGGGTATAAAAGTCTTACCGGGTGATGGTGTTCTACCTTCACCTCCTGGCATTCTAGACATCTAGCTACAAACCTTGTAGCATCCCTCTTCATTCCCTTCCAAAAATATTTAAAGGCTTCACATTATCCAGTAACTCTGTTACTCCAAGATGTCTTGAATAAGGTGTAGAATGTACCTCTTTCCACATGATATTCCTTAACTCCTCAGAGTTTGGAATATACATCCTTCCTTTATACCTCAATAACCCATATGGTTCAAGATAAAATCCATCATATTTTGAGTCCTAAGGATTCTCCAAAAGAGCTTGTTTTACTTGCTCGTAATACTCATCTCCCTGAGACTTGTAACACCTGATTCTTGAAATCAGAATGTATGGAGATCATTGAAGAGATATGTCTTCTCTTGCTTAAGGCATCCACCACATAGTTTTCCTTTCCTTGAATGTACTTAATCTCAAAATCATAATCTGAGATTTACTCTAACCACCTTCTTTGGCAAGCATTTAGGTGTGGTTGAGTGAACAAATATTTGAGTCTTTGATGGTCTATTTTTAGTTCAAAGAGTTTTCCAAGTAAGTAGTGCCTTGCAATGCATGAATTACTGCTACCAATTCCAAATCATGAGGGGCATAATTTTGTTCATAAGTTTTCATTTTTCTGGAATCATGCAATAACCTATCCATCTTGGACAAGTACACCACCTAAGCCTTCCCCTGAGGCATCGGTAATGACTACAAAATGACCTTCTGGGTCAGGTACCTTCAAGATAGGTGTTGTAGTCAATCTTTCCTTCAATTGGTCAAATGACTTCTGGCACTTGTCTAACCAATCAAATCTTTTGCCTTTTCTTTGCAAAGAAGTAATAGGGTCAGCAATTTTTGAAAAGTTTGCCACAAAATTTCTATAATAACTTGCTAGGCCCATGAAACTTTGGACCTCATGTACATTTCTTGGTGCTGGCCAATCTAATATGGCTTTGATCTTGGTCGAGTCCACAATTATTCCCTTAGCTGAAATTATATCACCCAAATACTGCACTTCCTTTTGAAAGAAAATACACTTAAATAGCTTGTCATACAATTTATGCTCTCTTAACCTCTGAAGAACAATCCTTAAATGCTAAAGGTGTTCCTCCTCATTCTTGGAGTAAATTAGGATATCATGAAGGAAAACAATGACAAACTTGTCCAAATAGTCCCTGAACACACTGTTCATTAAGTTCATAAATGTTGCAGGTGTGTTTCTTAATCCAAAGGGCAGGATAGTGAATTTGTAATTCCCATACCTTGTTCTAAAGGTTGTTTTGTGAATATCCTCATCTTTTAGCCATAATTGATGGTACCCAGATCAAAGATTGATCTTAGAAAACAATGTTGCCCCTCGCATTTGATCAAAGAGACCATCAATGCGGGGCAATGTATACTTTTTTTTATTGTTGTTTTATTTAGCATGCAGTAATCTATACATAACTGCAACTTACCATCTTTCTTTTTCACAAAAAAATACTGGTGCTCCCCAGGGTGATACACTGGGTCTTACCAATCCTTTATCAAGCATTCCTGCAATTGAGCCTTTAGCTCCATTAACTCAGTTGTAGCTATTTTGTATGGAGATTTAGATATAGGTTCAGAACCTGAAATTATATCTATAGAGAAATTAAAAGCTCTTTTTAGGAGGTAATCCTGGTATCTCATCTAGAAATACATCCTCAAAATCTCTAAGAAAAACTATGTATCTATCCATAGTTGATCTCTCTCGATCTATGGATTCTCTCTTCTCAACTTCTTGAAGCTTCTGAGATTCATAAAACATTAAATCATCTTGGAAATTAGTTCCCTTAAGATTATTTATTTCCTTCATTTTAACAACAAAGAGTTGGCATCCTTTTCTCTGAGCTCTTTTCATTTGTAAAGTAGATATTTGTCTTAGTTTAACCTCACTAGGGTTACCTTGTAAAAAAACTTTATTCCCAAGGTAATCTAAACATTTTATTATTTTGATATAACAATCCACCTTAGTGATGAGTGCCAGGTAGCACCTAGAATAATATACCTGTTTTACCTCTCTTTTCCATCCTTCCTATTCTGTTGTCCTAGTAATTGCACCAAAAAATGACAAGGGTCGGTTGGTCCTTGGCATTTAATCATGTTTTCATGTGTCAAGTCTAGGGTTGTGTCCTTGGCTATCTGCAATTAGGGATCCAATAGTTACCAGTCTATTTAACTAATTCTGCTAATCTTATTTTTCTCTGGAAATTAATACTGCTAATTTATCTGTTATGAAAGTAAATTTTGAAAGTACTGGGAAACAAAGTTGAAATAGTAAATTGCTAATATTGACCTATTCTAATCCACATAACTAAAACATACATTTATCTATGTGAAAGCAATAACTATTTTCCTAAGTAGAATCTGAAACAAGCTAATGAACAAACAAATACTATCCTCCTGTCTTGAATGACAGGTTGTGGGCTCTTGCTCCTCGCCGTCAGGACTGAAGACTAAAGAAATAAATCAGTACAAGAATAAAGTATCGCAATCTTTCTTCAGTCTAATTTCATCAGTATTCTTTGTATTAAGAAAATGTATCCAATCTGGAAAAATTGAGATTACAACAATTCAATGATCCCTATATCTCCCGCTTCTACTCTATATATCTATATATCAAATCAAGTGATGAGATATCACTCTACTCTAACTATAAGTTCATCTATGAGATAGCATCAATCTCTTATATTAATTGTTTAACTTGCAGAGTAAAATAATGCAACTAAAATAGACTTTAGTGGTACACATTCCCACTAAATCTGGAGTCTTAGTTTAAATACAACTGGGCAACGAGGCCCTGAAAATAAAGGTATTTAATAAGTCTTTTAGGAACTCATGCAAAATCAATAAAAGAGGAATTAGACCTCTAGCAGTCAACTAGAGTCTTTGCCTAATCATTCAGGTGTTGGCTGAGTAATCCTTGGAGCACTCTAATTGCCCCTGAAAGTGTTGATTGATAGTGGCATTGGAAACTCTGCATTGTATTAAGGAGGGCTCTAAAGGTGTGTACTTTTGTCTGGAGCTCCAGAGATGTGCTTATGACTTCTGTCCAGCTCTAGAGATGATCCACCCTTGGTCCTCCTATTTCAAAATATATCTAATCGTATTGGAAAAACATTGGAGTCTGGTGTAGTATCCCTCATGTCAGCGCCAGAGATTGTTAGGACCATCTTTGGAGATGCTCAAAATTTTCTTTTCCCGTACAACTGCACCTGTAGATGCAAAAAGAGGGAATTTTCTGCATATTTCCATTAATTTGTTGCACATTAGTCCTTCAATCAAAAATCGTGACTTTTGGTAATTCATCTCTCATTAATGTAATTAGAACAAACCTTATCAATCTACTATGGTGCAATTACTAGGACAACAGAATAGGAAGGATGGAAAAGAGAGGTAAAAAGGGTATATTATTCTGGGTGCTACCTGGCACTCATCATTTAACCCAATGTCTCCATAGCCAATTTATCCCAAGGTTCACTTTAGTGGAGAAACTCGAAAGTTCAACCTTGGCCTCAAATAAGCATTGCTCTACCTGAGCTCTAGTTTGATTCGCATATTCTACTGACCAAGTATTTGCCATGTAACTAATTCTTCTAGAAATTTTACTTAAAACTTTAGGGGAAATAAAATATTCTATTGCACTAGTATCTATCAAAACTAAAATTGGAAAACCATATAAAATACCTATGGTTTCAATAGGAGTGATTTGATATTCATCTTGTCTATTATCCAAAGCTGCATGTATGTGTTGCTAAAAAGCTGCCTACTAAGAGGGTAAATGATTTCCTTGTGGATGAGTTTCTTGCATCTTATTAGGACACCGGTTGGCATAATGATCACTGCCACATGAATAACACCCTCTCATGGGTCCTCACCTTTCATAAGGCTTCCTAGAGTTATCTATATTTTTCTTGGAGTTATTATTACCTTTCTTTTCCCCCTTGGATTCATTTTGATTGTTCTTGGAACCTTTATCACTGTTCTTAGTAAAGTCTTACTTTTTCCCTTTTTTTTAAAATTACTAGGAGGATTGGGACCAATTATACTTTTTGTGGTTCCTTTTGTTGTATGCAGACATAGATTTCAATTTTTGTTCCTGTTTAATAGCTTTCTCATAAAACTAGTCCATTGAAGTGGGACCATGCACATCAACTTCACCCCCAATCTAGGTATTCAAGCCTATAATAAACTTTTAGATGCAAAACCTTTCATCTTGCTAATATTGCAAAACATACTTGAGGAGGCAAGTGAACTTTTCCTAGTACTCATTCACAGTTGAATCACCCTATCTCAAATTTTGGAAATCTATAATCTTTTGGTCATAATAAAACTTAGGCAACCATCTTTGGCTAAAGAGTTCCACAAACCTTTCCTAGGTTAGACTCATGGAGCTCAATTTTAACTCCATTTTCTTGTTTGTCCACTAGGTGGATGTTTCACCTACCAATTGGTATGCTCCCCATAGCACTTTGGTGATTTCATAATAGTTTCTTATTTCAAAGTATTTTTCCATTTCTGTAAGGTATGCCTCTATGACATTTCCACTTACAGTCCCATCAAACTTGGGAGGTGTAACTTTTCTGGATAATTCCAGAGCCAAGTGGCTTCTTCTATCCTATTCATGTCTTGCTTCAGAGTTATTCTCTCCGCATTCACTTTGGGTGGTGTTGTCATGACATTCCTCATCATCACCCTCATGATAGGCCTCCCGCCTGGGTCCATGCTGGCCCCTGACCTTCTTCTCAAGAGTTCCAATTATTGTTCTCATCTCATAGAGCATAGCAAGGACCTAGTCGAGTTTAGAATCAGAGTGCCCTGAAGGTTGCCCTTTTTCTTGTCTATCTCCCATATTGGTTACTGTTTAAACCTTAAACCATGTTGCAATCTACTTCTCTCTTGAAGTTTGTAGATTAATCAGTCAATTAGTTTTTCTTACTATTGAATCCATTCTCATTCATGCAATCTTAACAAAAAAGGAAAGATTTGCCAAATTTTCAAAATGCATTGTAGTTTCCATGGATTACATATAATCCACCCATTGTTACAAGTTTTTTCTTTACATCTTGCTATTGCAAGTCACTTTCAAATTGGGATATCTTTTCAAGTTTATCCTCATCCTTGAGGTTCACCAAATCAGACTTAGGAGGTGGACATACTTGCAGGTACTCATCCACAACCTTATGAGTAACAATAGAATCCTTAAGATCACTTTCCAAGATTGGTTCCTTAGGTACAGAGGGTTTCATTGATTCATTTTCAAAGATAGGAGCAATAGCCTTAACTACTTCATCCTTCTCCTGCTTGATGTGTTTAAAATCATCAACAAAAGTATCATCATCAATCAACCATGTGTCTCTCAAGCAACTAGTTTGGCCAAGGCTTTTCACTCTTGAGGCTCATTCCCTCATAGCCTTAAGGTAACATCCATTTCCTGTTACCTTCTTCCTGGGTGTCATTCTTATTCTTACCATTTTGGCATAAGAACATCCAAACATTAGCAAATGTTAATGTCAAAGGAAAATTTCATGTAGTCAGCTCATAGGTCCATGTATTGAGCCCGATAGTTCTGATACCATATGTAACATACCACCTCTTAATACCCAACATTAATCAACTTAATTACCATTAAGTACAAGGTCATGATTAACATAATCACAATTAGGCATAGTAATAATCAATATCTTAAATAATAATCAATATGCATATCTTTTTGGATAATTTCAAAACTGAAATTTACAACAAATTACAAGGATAGTTCATACTAGTGAATCCTTTCACTATACATTTACAATGTTTTGCTTATAGCATCAATGATAAGTTTACACATAATATTTGACTATCAAGTCATATGAAAGAATGTATTGCATCTGGAGTTTTTGACATATGTCTTCATAAGTCTTGGCTTGTCATCTACTTAGGAAGGAGAATATCACCTGAGTACTTTTCCTCCAACCATAGACCGGCGATCCCCTGCACAACTTCCTAGAAGTGGCCCTACCCTTTACGGAGTGAATAGAAATAAGAAAACATTAGGTTTATCATCTGAGTATCTAGTGTTGTGTCCTTCATAACTCATCATGGTCATACAACTATAGATCCACTCTAACTATGTATGACACTACTGGATGGTTATGCCATCTAGAGCATACTGAACTAACTAATGCATGCAGAGATGGATGCATTACTTTTGCTAAAGATTTATATACATAAACCTTTTGCAATGAACATAGTCAATGTTCACACACCTCGACTCGACATAGAAGTTATCTCATCCTACAATGTTTATAATTTGACCCCTTTAGGTCACAGTAAAGATTGGTGCTATACACCATTTGTCCATTTGTCTTGGATTTTTGACTCCATTTCTAGGAGTGTGTCTCAAAACTTATTTTGTCACTTAAGCAACAAGGAATCTGTGACCTCCACGTCACTCTATTCCTATTCTTTCTTAAAAAGATTCATATAAATTTTCATGGTTGAACATGTCTTAAGACCTTTTCTGGTCTAAGGATCTATGACCATCTTATACCAAAGATTCTTGACAAATCAACTTTGAATATAACATCTTTCTATGATATTCGGCAATATATTATTGAACTATATAAAATAGACTTAAAGTCTAAATGTTTAGGAAGGGTTATATCACCCTATATATTTCTTTTCCAATACATTACCACTATAATAAAAGAAATATTCAAATAGTATACAATTAGTTGACATATCAACTCTTTAATGATTCAAGCTTTACTTTATTATTGTTCAAAGCTTATTATACATTTCGTGCAATAAAATAACAATGGTTATTGTTTTCCTAGCTTTTCTTTCACAATCATTTCAAGAAGTATCTCAAAGAGATTAGCTTCCTCTAAAACCATATTTTAATATAGGTCCACTATACGTGTCTCAAACATTATTATCTTGTCATCATAGGATTGCACACCTAAGATAACTATACAAAGACTTATGGGTTGAATACAGGTATTAACCCTTTCAATATATCATGCTACAACACAACCATTGAACACAGGTATTAACCATTTCAATATCATGCTAAAACACAATCATAATGAATCTGTAATAATATATTGTATACGTTTGTGATGCTAAGCTTGTCATTCCCATGACTAATTCTTTTCTTCATTAGAAAACATTGTTGTCTACTGATAAAATATTCAAGTGTATTAAACGGTTTAACCTCAAGCACATTGGCCGACATCATGGCCTCTAAGGATATCTACAAAGCATTCAATAAATACCCTCAGCCTTATAGCTCGATGGGTTGTTTTTATACTGCTACAACAGTGTTTGTATGCTTTCGGCCTTACAGCCCAATAGAGGTTATCATTTCGCTCAATAGTGTCTTAAGAAACCTTCATAACTATCAATACTTCAAGGTATCATTCTATATTGGCAAGATTTTAAATAACTATTCTTTCACTACTAAATATCAATGACAATAGTATAACATAGATACCTGTTTGAGCTTTGAGTTCAACGTAGAGCTCTATCTGTGTCATCATCTGGTCTTTCCTCAGACTTTACTGTGAGTGATGTGCTAAGATTACTGTCCTCTGATCTTGGTTTTTCTCTCCCTTGTTTCAAACCAGACTTAACCGTACGTCAAAATATGATGCTACTCCCTCTCATCAGAGGTTGAGAAAATAGTTAGACTCTCTTATCCACCAACGTGGATAACAGTCCACTCTTCTATAACTACCTTCGAGGGCTTCTTGAAAGTCATAATACATTCTATATTATCATTATGTAGCCGCCCACTCATTCCACTCTTTGTGGAATATGGGCACGTTCCACACGGATGAGAAACACTTACCAACTAATAGTGTTCGATTCCAATATAAGTGGATATTTGTTTATAACTTAAAAGATATCATAGATATCTATATATGATATTACAAGAGTATTAAAATATTCAATATATCATCAAGATGATATTACCAACCATATTGGTGCTGATATCAATATGTGACTTGGGGTTGAGACTCACTCCCCCACATCATTATTTTAGACTTAAAGGAAAAATAATTAATGTTAATTACAAATCTTAAAGTAATATTAAGTAATAACTATGAGGAAATATCTGACATCGATAATGTTTTCACTAGGGTTATACTAATGTTCTAAGAACATCATAAAGTTAATTGACTTAAGTGGTGTCGAGAAATTGTAAAACAACATGACTACTATATTCAAATCGAGTTCAACTTAATCAAGGAAATAAGATCAATACTTACCCTTATTGGCATCAGTTCACAAAGAATAATTTCAATACTCAAATGGTAATTTTACCTTTTCCACAACATCTATTTCCTTCTCCCAGGTGATAATCTCCTTCCACTCTTGAAGGAAGATTCTTTTCCTGGTTACACTCACAACCATATAGCCATGATCAATGTATCATCATTAAATCATAAAACATTATAATAAGATTATCTTAACAACATGTAATCTCATGTCTAATCTAAGCATTAATCATAATCCATATAATCAATTATTCAACTTGATATTTTCCACAAACATCAAATTATTAATCTAGGATTATTTATCTTTTTTACCACATGAAAGTAAGATTAAGCTTAATCAAAAGTTGGGGATGTAACACTTGTTACAGGACTATGTGTGAACACACACTATTTGTAAGTCTTTTATCAGGAAAAATTAGCTACAATTTGAAATTGGATTATCTTGTGATGTGAATTGATGGAGCCATGTTGTTCTTGTCACGATTAATGTTTGTGAAGAAAATTACAAGAATTATAATTTTGACTTTAAATATCTATGGCATCCAAGTCTTATGGGAATTAATGTAGAAATTCTTTTGAGTGTCTATAGATATATATCATCCCATGTTTGGAATAAAACTAATGTTACTATATTGATAAGAATTATAAGTGAAGAAAGGTTCATAAAGAAGTCTATACTCCCAAAAAATTGTTGGGCAGTGAAGCCCAACCGTTACAACCGCCTCATTCATTTCTCTGCCATCTCTACAGTTACTCTGACACTGTTTCCACTTCCTTCATTTATTAAATGGTTTTCCCTTTTTAGGTATATTCGCTGCTATATCTGGTGGTGTGAGTGTTGGCTATATATTAGCTTCAAATGCTAAATGCTGCTGTATGAAGATAACTAATAATAAAGATACTCCCTTGCTTTGAGAGTGGATGTAGCCTTCATGGTGAACCACTATAAATTTGTGTTCTGTCTAATCTTGTTTTGGGGATTGTTTTATTTGCTCTTTTTATTTACCAATTGCTATCAGAGCTTGGTTAGAACCAAGGAGGAGTTGTGAAGAAAGTTGAGCAGATATGGAAGAGAGCCCCAACTTGGATGATTGGGTTCAAGCTCTCATGTCTATGTCCAATGGCTCTGGAGAGAGTTTTGATGAAGTGGGAGCTATTCATATAGATGATGAAGAAGTTTTTTGGGCTTCTCGGAAGAAGATTTTGGATCAGTTAGATGATGAAGCTGATTCTATTATTGAGGAGTTTCTTGGTATGTTGGAACCTGGCAATGACATGGAGCAAATGCAAGAAATAAAAAGTGTTGTGGCTCAGTCTAGAGAAGAGGAAGAGGTAGAAGAAATATTTTATTTTGCTGATAATGAAGTTTCTCTTTTCAAGTTGTAGCAGGAGGTTGCAGATTCAAACACATGTTCAAGGAATGGTTATAGTACTCTATCTGTAGGGAAAAATGTTAGATTTGATTTGCCAATGGAAATAGATGATGATCCTGTCTATTTGGCTGCTGAAGTTCTTATGAATGACTGTGATCTTGATTCCCTGAGCACTGCCCAAGTGAGATCTATGTGGGAAAGGGCCCTAGGTCAGTCTATTAATGGCTCTCGATTTGTACAACAGTTTGGAAATGATCTATAGTGTAGAGAGTAGTTTGGCGATGGCATAGAGTCTACGAGTCCATTTCATCGTGATCCTCTCTCTCAATAATTGGTAGAGGCTGAGAATCAGGATGCTTTGGTAGATGAGGGTTTGAATGTCTTGTGTAGGATTTGTGGGGATGGTGGGCATCCCACAATTGATTGCCCTATAAAGGGATTTGGGAAGAAAATGGATCATGAATATCATAATTTTTTTGCTAGTCAAAATCAGAACTTTGGTGGCTTGAACACGGGACTTGTTGGTTCCATTAATCCTTCCTTGGTGGCGTCCTTGAATCTGTCTTCACTGGGCTCTAGCAGTGGTTATGGAACCCACCCAAGTTTTGGGGGCTATGATGCTAGAAAGGGTCGTGTTAACATCGGGGTGCATGGGCTTTACGGTTCATAGGCAGAAGCTCTGTAAGGTGGATATAACTCTATTTCAAATTTGTGGAACAAAATGGGTGAATATGATTTGGGAGGAAATTATTGGGCAGCAAAGAGGGAGAAAACGACATTTTCAAATGGATTTATATTTTTGATGGGCATGCCCATAGGTGCAATGGTGAGGAATAACATATGGCCCCGCTTAGTCACTTGTAGGTCTTTCCTCCTACTGGTGAGATTGATTAAATGTGTCCATGTTTTGGAGGTTATTCAAATCGACGTGCTTTGGAGGAGATTCAGCTGGAGCTTTCTTGAATAGAAATTGGCGAAGCTAAAATCTTCATTGGGGCTGATGTCACATTATAAGTCGAAATGCAGGGGATATCTTGGCAGCATTGGTTGGACTTCAAGTGGGAGATTGTTGGGCATTGAAGCCCAACCGTTATAGCCACCTCATTCATTTCTCTGCTATCTCTATGATTACTCTACCACCGTTTCCACTTCCTTCATTTATTAAACAGTTTTCCCTTTTTAGGTATATTCGCTGCTATATCCAGTGGTTTGAGTGTTGGCTATATATTAGCTTCAAATGTTGAATGTTGTTGTATGAAGATAACTGATAATAAAGATATTCCCCTGCTTTGAGAGTGGATGTAGCCTTCATGGTGAACCACTATAAATCTGTGTTCTGTGTCTGATCTTGTTTTTGGGATTGTTTTATTTGCTCTTTATTTAACAAAAATTCCAATCAATTACCTTTTCTCCTTCATGACCTTCACCTGAGAAAAATTGAATTCATGGCAACAATTTTTAATTTATTATTAAATGCCCATTGTTTAGTGCTAGTAGATGGATTCTCTAGTAAACACACATTGTTGAATGGTATTATGTAATTTGCAAATGCCCAAACTATTGTCTATTTATGTCTCTTTCTTAATGCAAACTTTTGATGCCACAAATCTAAAATTTGAGGTTAGTGGTATAGACAAGTCTTCTAAAGTTAATGAATTGTAGCTTGAAAAAGTTCTATTCTTTCCCAAAAATAAAAAGAATGCCAAAAAAGAATTTCTTTTTTTTAGCTCCCAACTCTATGATAGAGCAGAACATTTAAAAGGCAGTAATGGGGTTTCCATTTTTCTGTGCTTGACAAACGGATTTTTGTTTTTGTGCTAGAAAAACAAAGAACTAATGCAAATACCTTTTTAAAAAAAAAAATTCCTCCATGGCCTTGGATCGATTCCTCAATTGTTTATTGTTTGCGCTCCCCTTCAGCTCACCTCAAATCTTGTAATTTGATATGCTCACCTAAGTTATTTGTTGTGTTTGCCTTTTGTCACTTAACGCTAGAAATAATAGGCAAAACAAATTTGTCGAGATAAAATCTTTTCTCAGAGAATCCCCTCGTAGAGTGAATAATAATAAGAGCTTCGTCTTTTTTAAGGCGTTAATAGAATTCACCTATAATTTACCACGCAGGTGTAAGCTGGTGAAAATAACATCTATTATTAAATTAAATAGTGTGCTCTTAGAATGGATAGAATTGAACTACCTTTCCATGAACGTGGAGGGAAAATGATGAATTTCTCGGGCGGAAGTAGACTCCCAAGTAGGCAAACAAATTTTCGGCATCGGGAATTTCTAGGGAGCAAAGCTCCCATAAATAAGCTTATCGGCTAAAAATAAACGATGTAAATTACTAATACATGTGTATACCCATGGAATCCAAGTTTCTTGAAAATATTTTTTCTTCACACTTGGATATGGAAGTCCCATGATAATGTTCATCATATCCCTTCAATAAGTTAATCTTGAGAAGAAATCATCTATGTTTAGAGTGATGGTGGGAGTGCACCGTCTCTTGGTAAAAAAAGAAATAGTCTAACCCCATGTCCCCATGCGGCTGCTTAAGTTAATTTTTTGCTTAAATTTAAGCAGTTTTAAGCGGTTGGAGTGGCCCCATGCTAATTTATAATTGTGGGAAAAGGATAATATAGAATCTTTCCTATTTCTATGGAGCAGTTACTGCTTAGGAATTTCAAATAAGCTTTGGAAAAAAAGGGAGGGCTAGAAATAAGCAGCCACTACATAATGAAAAATATGCCATGTGGTTGCATATAATTCCTTCCCTCTTTTTCAAAAAAATTTTCTTCTATTATTTTTTTCTTTTTATATAATTAAAAACTCCAAATTAAGATAACTGCTTAAAACAAGCAGAAAAATAAAGTTTCATGGGGTCACTGGCTCCACAAATATCTGCTAAAAAAATTAAGCAGTGGCTGCTAGCCAAAATAAGCCAAGCAGTAGCATGGGGACATGCCCTAAGATGGGTTAGTCTTTCCCCTTGGCCTATTAAGATGACAATGGGGAAATAATCTTGTAGAAAGTATTGAATAGGTAAATTGGTTAGAAACCTTCAACCATGTGTGGTTGTGCTTGTTAGGAAGATTGTGGCATGTAAAGCAATTGTGTATTTCCTTTAGGATAGAACATTGGTAGTGTGATTCTTCAATATATTGGAGAAACTCATTCTTTCTTATTTTGTATAATGTCTAACAAAATTTCAACAAAAAACCATCTCATCTTAGAGATTTTGCGTTTGGAAATATTTAAATAGTGAATTCAACCTCCTCCATAATGGTAGGCTCCATGAGTTCTTGGTTCATGTGAGATAAAATTAGACTAACTATTCCATAAAGCATCTTGATGTTGTAGCATCATCTTTGCTAGGAATCCATTTATTTGAGAGATAGTTAAAGAAATACCTTTATTATATTATTAAGATTTGGTAGGGAAGAAGTTGAACCACAATTTGGAGGTTTGAGCATTGAAATGAAGTTGTGTTGTCTATGAGAAACTATTGTTTTGTGGAAGAAACTTATTTTTTATCTCCTTCCTATAGCCATTGGACTTGGAATCTTACTTCTATAAGACTTTTCCCCTTTTGTCAGTCTCTTAGATAATTGTCAAGTACTATCGTGTTGCCTATGAGAAACTATTGTTTTGTGGAATAAACTTATTTTCTATCTCCTTATAGCCACTGGACTTGGAATCTTAACCACAACAACCCTTTCAACATTATAGTCATGGGTCTATGAGGTTTCTTTCATTTTCTCAGTCTCTTAGACAATTCTTGAGATGAAGCATGATCTTGCAAAGATTTTGAAATTAGAACTTGCAATTGTCAAGACAACCACTAAGACCACCTATAGTTAACTTTATATATATTTATATAAATGGGTTTTGGTGGATTTTTTCTAAGAGTTGTCTTGTTTTAGAAAGTATCTAGGAGTATTTACACAAACTATTTTTGTATATTTTATTTTTCATTTAAAAATATTAATGTAATAAACTTATTCAAACTTAATTAGTGAAAATGATTAACTCATATAAAACCCACCAAAATTCCATTCTCACTAAATATTAAAAAAAATTGTGATTGATAATTTGAAACTAATGTAAGAACCTAATAAGATACTACAATTACTCTAGAATTCCTACTCAAATTCAATACATCAATGAAACTAAGAAAAATACAGAAAATATAAGTTATACCTTGCAAACTGATTTATCCATTTCGTTCCATTGTCTCCTATCTTCTCAATGATCTTTTTGATGATGATATTGCTCTCAGAATTGTACTTCTTTGTTTTTCAAGATGACAATGAGATGAATGGAATTGTGGATTCAAATGCAATGTAAACAATGCAAACTATGCTAATGATGAGGATATGAAGCTAATGATAACAACCATGATGTTGATAATGAGAATAATGATATGCAACTACAGAGATTATGATAGTAATATGCAAATGGGGGGCCAAAGTCACGCTTGATTGCTTGATGGAATTTATGTAGCATGTAAGTACTATAACTCTTGTGATTGATAACATGAAGGTGAGAAGCTTCCTTTTATAGGCCAAGGAGGCTCAAATCCAAGTGTCAAAAGATCCATAGTGGAGAATAAGTCTTGTCACGTGTACGGTCAAGATCAAATTGGTTGGGATGAGGGAGATAAAGGTGGAAGATGTTCCTACTACGATGGCAAGGTAGAGGAATGCGTGGAACCATAAGCCACATGTCATGATGCTCACAAGGACCATTGAGATAAAGGTGGAGGACCAAGAGAAAAACTTGGAGGAAGGAGTCCTTGGTTGTTGGAATGTGAGAGAGAATATAGGATTTAAAACACAAGTGTCTTTAACCATGTTTGATGGTTGAGAAAAAAATAGGGCACATATTTGAGGGAATAATTGACTTATTAAATGTTAAGAATATTTAATTATTGGAGCAACATGGTGAGGTGTCTAATGATGTGGAGAGTGACATGGATGAGTGATGTGGAATTTAGACATAAGACTTTGACTTAGAGGAAATAATTAAATAATGATGATTATTTAATTAGATATGACCTTAAAGAAATTAGGATATTTAATTACTAGAAGAATATGATGAAGTGAACCAAATAAATAAATTAGTATGTTTATTTATTGATAGAGGAATAAGAATAAAATAAATATTAAAATATTTATTTAATTAATTTCGGGCCATTTTAAGGTGTATACACAAATACATGGGTAAGTGCAAAGAGATGGGGGGCCAAAAAGTGGCCAAATTAATTTAAAAAAAAAAAAAGTCATAACGCGAGCACGTTATAATGCAGTCGCGTTATGACTTCCTATAAATTAAAAAAAAAGGTTTCCAATTTCATTTCTTTCTATCTTCTCCTCTTTACCCGCGGCTTGCAAACCCTAGAAAGCGCACTCGTGTTTTGCAAAACTCCATTCAACACAAAAAGCTTATCGATTCGTCGCCAAAATGCCAGCACGACGTCGAGCATGCCAAAGGAGTGAGTTATATTTGTTTTTTTGTTTGAATTTGTTTCTAAATAGGTAGGTTTTAGTTGATTTTTGATGAATATTTTGTTAATTGTCAGGAAATGTTAATGCACCTCCTCCTCCTCCTCCTCCTCAAAATCCACAAAATCCTGAGGAGGAAATACCTGCAGAACAACAACCTCCTCCATCCATTCCTCGACATGCCCCTGGAACACAAGAAAATATAATGGGGCAAATTGAAAACAACAAAAAGGAAATTGAAGATATAATTGCAAGGTTGAAAGATCCTTCCACTTCAACCTTGCATAGGTCCACGCTTGCCGAATCTCTTGAGTCTATGTTATCAAATGTGGACTCAATTAGCAAGCAAATAACTAGTTGGACAGATAAGAAGAGAGAGTTTAGAGATTACTATGCAGACAAGTTGTCATACCAAGATGTTAAAAAATTATAAATTACAAAATTAGACTTGTGTTCAATTTTCACAAACCCACAAACAAATCAACCTCCACCCATTACATGCAAGAGGTTCCCTATCCATTGGTGCAACAACCAAGCGATAAGGGACAATTTTGGGTAGAGGTGGTGGATGGTTTTTGATCATCCTCCATGCAATAATAATGAGGTCTCACAATACTTTTTGAGGAAACTCTACTACGAGTTTGTCCTCAATAAAGTGCCAAACTATTTTGATATGTGGGACTTCCAGGGTAGAGGTGGGGGGTTAGCACAGGATAGACCAGGGGCACATCTTGACCCACAGCAGGTAGTGAGATGAGTAATCAGCAGACCAGCCCATGAGCATGTTTCTATCCCTTTCATTGTGAAGGAGAGTGTTGAGGTCGATACACTTCAGTCGATTAGTGCCTTGACCCAGAGCATCATAGAGCATGCCGGTCCTGCAACACAGAGTGGGTTGGGAGATAGTGCGAGGAGTAGGGTCCCACCCCATACTTGTCAAGCTCGTGGCTTAGCTTGTGGTTATGACCCCATGGACAGTCAGGACGCAGGTGCACAGGCTACATCTGCAGCTGAGCGGATGGTGATGATAGATACCCTCCTGAGTGAGACTTTCGGCCTTGATACTCAGGTAAATATTAGCAAGTTTATTGAATTTAATTTATTAAATTTTATTTTTGAAATACAAGATTAACTAATTTAAATTGATGATTTTAATAAAATTTCAGGGTCATAGTGTTGATGCAGTTTTCAGTGGTTCTCCACTTGTATTTTTCAGTAGATCATCTATTGTCGAGGTATGTAACTAGTAAACAATTATAAATATTACATGTGAATAGCATCGTTATATGAATGGTATTCTAATATTTGATTTTGGATGTTGAATAGGTTAATACTGTAGATTTCACGGCAACACCTGCCAGTGGTGGTGGACTTCAAAGCTTTACGGAGGTAATAAAATAAATAGTTTAATGAATGAATTATACTTACTAAATTTTTGTATGTGATTTGTGTGCTTTATTGTGTGTACTTCCATGTTTAGATGAACGTGTGTGTATGTTAGGAGCCATGATTTGCATCACTATTATAGTTTTTGTAATTGAATAATGTTGTTTTATTTCTAGATGATGCAAGCTGCAGAGACACCTCCCCATGTTCATAGGGCAATGGAGCAGGGTGTGGCCTCTGCGATTCATAGCTCCATGGCATTGATAGGGGTATGAGGCAGATTAGTAAATTTCAATTACATTCATTGTTATAGTTGTCTATTTTTGAAAAATCAAAAGATTATTGATTTGAAGTTTAATTTCTATCTGGATGGTTTCTATAGGACATGACATCACCAGGGCCTATTCCTGCTACTGAGGCAAGTGAGGAGATAGATTATATGTTAGCAGCAAGTGATTATTTTGTTAAATGTTTCATTTTTTATAACATGTAATTTCTATATATTAATGTCTATACTTTTTATTGTAACAGGTAAAGATGCAAGAAGACCTAAATAGGAGGAGTAGCCCTCGGGTTCGTAGTAGACCACCCACATGCGCGTCTCCATCCCCTAGAAGATCAAAGGCTGCTCGTGATTTATTCTCTTCACCAGCCAGAGGGGAATGACTTTTTATTATGTTCCTTTGTTGTACGCCTATATGGCATTTGTGGACATATATTTTGTATTGTACATAGTTGACATTGTATGCCTATATGGCATTCTTGTAAGCCTATATGGCTATTTTGTATATATGTTATACTTATATCGACAGATATTGATGTATGCCTATATGGATATTTGGTTAATACAAATCTTTTTTATTGATGGCATCCATATTTGGTTAATACAAATATTTTTTCATTGATGTATGCCTATACGATGGTATGTTGTCTCGCCAATAGTGAGTTCAAAGGTTCAAAAGTTGATAATTCTATGCTTCCATTGTTTTTAGACAAGTCAACAATAGAGTGAAATACAGAGTATCTAACCCTCTCTTGAGCAATCTACCTCCTAGGCGCTCAACATTGAGGAAAAACTTCATAAAAATGCCTCTCTTTCTTGGCAAGTTTTATTATTTTGATGGTTCTAACTCATATCTAGAGAACTTCTCACCAAGGCGCCAAAATAAGTTTAACCCAACTAAAGCAAGAAAATGTGCCCAAGATGACTTAATTTTTTTTGAAATTAATTTGGCCACTTTTTGGCCCCCCATCTTCTTGCACTTACCCTTTTAGATTTCTTGAGATCATGGATAGTATAAAGTTGGATGATGAGATCAACTTGGTTCTCCTGATCATAGATAGGATCACGATCATCAGTGGGAGTGGCTTGGATAGTTTGAGGTTGAATAACTTGGATAATTTGATCTTAAGTAGCTTGGATAATTTGATATTGATTTGGGTGAGTGCACATTTGATCCTACTTTAGATTTGATTCTTGACATAGATCTTGAGTTTGGATGAAAATAAAGGTTTCTTGGATGGGATTGATAGGTTTTGCATAATTAACATGGTTGCATGATAGATTTTGACTCAAAATTCTACTAAGAGACTCTTTGATAGGCTTGATAGGCCATGGATTACATGATGGTGTTTGATGGAAAAGTATGGTACTAGAAGACTCTAGTTCATTTTTAATAGACTTGTGATTGATAATATCTTTGCATGATTGCACTTGATCTTGGATCATGGGCATGTTGTTAGGATTTTGATTACATAGTGGTGTTTGATGGATAGGCATGGTACTATGTGACTTTTGGATAGGCTTGGGAGAGGTACACTAATTGAATTTGTGATTTCTAGTTTGACATTTTTCTTCCACTAGAAGTCCTTGGAGGAAATTTAAAAAGGATGATTTGGATGTAGTGGGTTTGGATTGATGGGATAAGTTGGAATGTAAGGATTATGAGATGGAGGATTTGAATAGGATACATAGGATAAACAGTTCTCACATGCGGTTGGGATTGGAGATATGAATTGAATATGAGGACCTTGGTCTAAAGTGGTTCTTCCCTTACCAAAGGTACCATAAGGATGACCATTAGATGTGTATTTAGGATTGGCATGATAGCTACTGCTAGTTATTTCTTGTTTGAAATATTCTTGCATGTTCATGAGTGGGAGATGAAGGTTTATGGAAAGTTTGCATGTAATGATCTCATAGTTAATGCTATTGTCATCTTGATCTACAAGACTATCATCATCATCATTGTCAAAGGGATTTTTTGATTGATTTGGATAAAAGATCTCATTTAAAGGATGCATGGTTTGAGGACCTATTTTGATTGTGATTTTGGGTTTTTCATGAGCCTCGCACAAGGTAATAGGCATAGGGTTTTTATCTTGCATAATGATTTTTTCAAACCAAGGGTCCATGATGGAAATGATTAAGGATGATAGAATATTTGGATTTTGGACTTTGAGATGTTTATGATTGTAAATGTTTATTGTTTGGACTCAAACTTTGTTAAATGGTTGTTTGAAAGAGGACACATCAAACACAACAATAAGATTGGTTTGAGTATGGATGCAAATGATGTTTACTAGTTTATGAAGTTACTAATGTGATGATGATTTTGCATGTTTTCAATGGTTGGGATCTACAAGTTATGCATTTTTTTGGGATGCACACCTCATTGATTGTAGTGGGATGACTTGAATGCATATTGCCTATATCCATGGGATTGATTCAGTGTTGATGTAGACTTTGTTATTTTTCCTTGTCTATGCTCATTTGCGCATTGGTATGTTGCATTGGGATGAGAGGATGGATGATGAGAATGATTGGATAGTTGGTTATTGGGACTTGTAGCATGTTTATCATAATGTCATGGATATCTTAGTTGCATAGTTTAGTGTGAGCTTTTGACAGTAATGATGGTTTTTCTTAGATTGGAGATCTTGGTTCTACTTTGGAGTTATTAGTATTATAGTTGAGTGTGTGTGGACCATGGTGATCTTCATTTAGGAGATGGTTATCACAATGCCATGTGTAGTTCATATCATGGTTCAGTGGGAGCTTTGATAGTGATGTGTATTTGTCACCTAGTGATGGATGATCTTATATAGTGGTTGGGTGTAATGGACAAACTCTTGGATTATGATTATTATTTGTAGTGAGAGTGCTTTGACATCTTGGCTACTATTTTTAGATGGTTATCTTCATGTGGTTGTAGATGTTGATCCTTGGTTTAGAGGTGTTTGGTAGTGTGTCTTGGTGGACTCTTGAATCTAGATTAGAGTATTAGCATGATACAAGTTCTCTTGATACTAGGATGTCTGTATTGGTGCATGTGATCTTCTAGGAGGAGATGTTAGATCATGATGTCATGTTTGGATACCTAATTTTGTAGTTGGAGTTTTGACAGTGGTCTTGTTGGTTCTCTTGGTATTAAGTACATTGGTCATGTGCTTGGGAGCTTTATGATAATGTGGTGTTGCATTTGGAGCTTAACATGGATTGATTGGTTGTAGGTTCTCGAGACTTGGGTGAGGCTAGAGTTCTCTTGGGATTATAGACAATTGTTGAGATGGTTACCCTTTAGAGGTTTTAGTAGGAAGACCAAGGAGACTTTCACTTGGATATGGGCGTGAGTTAATTATGGACCTAGAGAAGATTCTTATTAGAGAGAGTCATTGTGGCTTGGTGTATCTTCGAGGAGCATTCTCATTCCCCACTCTTGGTCTACTCGACAGACTATCATCTAAGAGGTATTTCCCATCCTTTAGATAAATTTTTTTAATGCTTTATCTTCTCATGGTTATGGATCTTGAGCTATGGTTATTGGTTCTAGAGGGTTCATTCGAGGGGTGTCTCTAAACATGCTTTTTCTCAGGCGCTAAACTGGAGTTGTCTAGATGCACAAGTGCGCTTCCCTCAATGAAGTTCATTTTGTTAACTTAGTTCATCCTAGTGACTCAAGGGGTTGTTATATTCTTTAGGTGAAATCTTTCATAGACTAAAACATTCACTCCATGTTAAGGCACTCAAAGGAGGCTCTGGAGATGGAAAATGGCGCCTTAACTCACTTATGTAAATTTTGGACTTTTAGGCAATTGCAAGATGTCTTGGAGGGATCAATTCTTCAAGGCGCCCATTTTGTTCACCACTTGTAGCATCACTTGTTCAAGGCACCCATTTTGTTCATCCTGACTTAATACACTGCCTCCTTCTGATGATTTTTGGGGCAGCAGAAAATCTTTCACCACGGGAAAATGTCTCAGAGATATAAAAAACTAAGAGAGGCTATTGTAGAGACACTCTACATGATTGCGTTGCCTCAGATAGAATGTTTATAAGTGACACAGTTTTTGAGTAACATCTCGTCAAAGATTGCTGCCTTTTTGCACTTTGGACTCTTCAGGGATATCGTCGGTACAATGTAGCTCAGATTGTTTCGACATGTCTGGGTAAAAAATAGGACCATGACTAGCATAAATGTACCCATTCAGACGCGTTGGAATAGTCAGTTTGGTTGCATCAAGAGCAGGACGAAAGTTACACCCCTTTGTAACTTTACACTGCCTCCTGACAATTTTTGGGGCAACAAAAAACCTTTCACCACGGGCAAATGCCTCAGAGATATAAAAAACTGAGAGAGGTTATTGTAGAGGCACTCTACGTGATTGTGTTGCCTCTGACAGAATATTTTTAAGTGACACAATTTTTGAGTAACATCTCGTCAAAGATTGCTACCTTTTTTGCACTTTGGACTCTTTAGGGATATCGTGGGTACAATGTAGCTCAGACTATTTCGACATGTTTGGGTGAAAAAAGGACAATGCCTAGCGTAAATGTACCCATCCAGATGCGTTGGAATAGTCAGTTTGGTCGCATCAGGAGCAGGACAAAAGTTACACCCCATTTGCAACTTTACACTGCCTCCTTCTGATGATTTTTGGGGCAGCAAAAAACCTTTCACCACGGGCAAATGCCTCAGAGATATAAAAAATTGAGAGAGGTTATTGTAGAGGCACTTTACATGATCATGTTACCTTAGATGAAATGTTCTAAGTGACACAATTTTTGAATAACATCTCGTCAAAGATTGCTGCCTTTTTGCACTTTGGACTCTTCAGGGATATCGTCGGTACAATGTAGCTCAGACTGTTTCGACATGTTTGGGTGAAAAATAAGACCATGCCTAGCGTAAATGTACCCATTCAGATGCGTTGGAATAGTCAGTTTGGTCGCATCAGGAGCAAGATGAAAGTTACACCCCTTTGCAACTTTACACTGCCTCCTTCTGACGATTTTTGGGGCAGCAGAAAACCTTTCACCACAGGCAAATGCCTCAGAGATATAAAAAACCAAGAGAGGTTATTGTAGAGGCACTCTACGTGATCATGTTGCCTCAGATAGAATGTTTCTAAGTGACACAGTTTTTGAGTAATATCTCATCAAAGATTGCTGCCTTTTTGCACTTTGGACTCTTTACGGATATCATGGGTACAATGTAGCTCGGACTGTTTCGACATGTTTGGGTGAAAAATAGGACCATGCCTAGCGTAAATGTACCCATCTGGACACATTGGAATAGTCATTTTGGTCACATCACGAGCAGGACACCAAAAATGCAAAAGTTGCTTTGTGCAACTTGACAACATTGACACTTTTTTGCAACATGACTCAAAGACTCAAACTGACCCCAAATGACTCAAAGTGACTTTAAATCACATTGATTTTGGTGCCCAATTTACATTATAGAGGTCAAGGCGCTCCTTATCATTCAAACATCTTAGATGAGCGTATAAGAAAGGAAAAAGCTCTAAGTTTCATCATCATGAGCGCCTAATATCAAGAGACTTTAATGGCTCAAACCTTAGCATGGAGTCCTAAGGTGCATTTTATGTCTCCTTTCATCCATTTTGGCGCCCTTATGTAGATTTTTCCACTTGATTTGGCACCCTATATGTGAAGGAAGATCTAAAGGCATGAAAGTGGATGTCATATTGCAAGAGTTTGGATCATCAAAATTGAAAGAAATAAGTCTATTAAGCTTGGGCGTCCTTGGTCTTCTTTTCATTAATTATGAGCACCTTAGGAGAATGGTATATAGGTCATCATCATGATTGAGCGCCCTGGATCCAGAGTGTTGGAGAGATCATCAAATGGTGTCTAGAGGAAGTAGGGTGAGTTATGAGTTTGGTCGCATCAGGAGTAGGACACTAAAAATGCATAACATGATGATGTAAAAATATGTACATATGTGTAAAAATGCAGGAGGAAATAAAAAAAGACAAACCGTACAAATTAATGTGCATACTTACAACTCAATGTAACATGACTTTACAAAATCAATGTGAATACTTACAAATTAATCCAATGAACCATCCGGGTTTGCTCTACTCTTTATTGTGTCAAGTATTGCTTCATGGTTAGACTCACGCACCTTCCACAATATTTTGTTCAAAGGTCTACCCCGATACTTTATCAAATGAACATTGGATGCCACAACAAGGTTCGAGTAATGAAGAATCTTTCGATGCATGTCAAAGTCTTGAAATAGCCAAATATTAACACTCTTATGTGGGTACCTTCTAAGCCATGTTCCAATAATAACCACTAAGCCTGTAGGGTATTCGATGTTTTCTCCATCTGTAACAGGGGCCTCCAATTTTTTTTTGGCCTCAACTCAACGACATAAGTAATAATCTGTTCCCTCTTCATTATCTTCATCTGCAATAACTGCATATATGTGCCCTACATTGATATGTGTAGCAAATTAGATGAAATTAGTCAACATTACAAAAATACTACAAAGTAAGATGACATTACCTGGTTGAATTAGATGAAATTAGATGCATATACGTGCCCTATATTACTTGGTTGAACTAAATCTAATATGTGGTCAAAGTCAACTGACGATTCCATCGGTGTTAGTTCCAGTGCCGTCGGGGGTCGATACGTGTCAAGTGGGCTAAGATAACTTAACTGCCATTCGTCAACCCACTCCTTTAACTCGCACTCATCCCAGACTTGAATTGTACAGGAAGAACAAAAGCATGACATCTTTCGTGTATGGATACTCCGTGAACCTGTAATTGAGCTTCTGAAAGAGTGCATCTCATTTGATCCTGTCAGTGTACAACAATCCTCATATGGTGCAATGTTAGTATCATCTATCAACCAAAAAAATCTACGAACTGAAGACTTACCTTCATTACCTGGACCCATGGAAGCATTACACCACTCGACAATCGATTTTGCATCTGTCAACTTTGCATTGTCTTTATACTTTAACTCTTCTCGTGCTATGGCTCTTTTGATACATGCTCCTGCACCATCATGCTCCCCCTTTCCATGCCTGGCCTCACAAAAGTTCCACATATGTTGAATACCTGTAAAATTATGCCTCCTACTCAGCCAATAGAAATTTTGTGAGTTCTTGAATTGTGACGCACAGTTATTTGACCATATGATATGCTGACTGAACGATATGCCCCTTCTAGCCAAATCATTGTAGAACACCTGAAAGCAACTTTGCACGAACTCCATAGAATGCGTGCGATCATCACTAATATAGAAATTATACTATCTTATGATCTTTCTTTCATCCACTGTACTATCATTCGCATGAATGAATGTGATGTGCACAAATATAGAAACCTGTGTGGAGTTGTAATATTGTGATTGCACCTCATGTTGTGGCTGTAGACTGTAGTTCTCTGCAAAGTCAGTGACTGAAACAATGCTACCAACTGGAAATGTGTCCTTGCATAACTTGAATTACAAGTCCAACCATCGAGCTCTATCGGCATGTATTGCATACTCATACACTATGCTGTCATGAAATATAGGCATAAACTGATACACTAGAATCTTTTCAATAACTAATTCACACCTCTTTGCTTCTTTACCATCTTTTGTATTGTATGCCACTGTTTTATACTTGCCAAACTCTACTAGTTCGTTTCCAACCGCATGTGTTATTTCCATATGTTCACATATTGGCAAATGTTGCAAGCCACTGCAATGATGACATGTGCCATCCAAGCATAATTTCTTGTAGAATATTTGACCTTCCTCTCTTTCACATAAAATTCTTGATATGAAGTCTCTTGAAGATGTTAGTGGGGCACATATGGCAGAACCCTACAAATCATTGTTAGTATGCATATATAAACATATAGACCTATAAGCATCAAAATGGTTAGAAAATTCAATATGTAATCTACAACAACAAGTAGTGCGTGTGTGATTTATCTTAACATAGAAAGGTTTTAGCAATTCAAAATATCTTTGACAAATTTTAATTTGAGGATACTTCTCTAGAAATTTACCATAAAACTGTGTTTGAGTCTCATCCAAAAAATGCTTTGGATGTGGCTCGCGGTTTTGACTACTAATTCTCCTTCTTACCACATCCCTTTGATTCAAAGATACCCTTGTGTAATTCTTCCAAAAGTCTTCAATTAGTGATCTCAATGCTTCAACAATTGGTTTATCTTTTCGTGGTAGTCTCCCCGAGAACGCCCATAATTCATTGGCATTAGTGTCCTCAATTCTTTGGCGTCTTCCAACGGCTCTTAATAAAGTTTTCCTATTAATTCTCAATTCTTGACTTGTCTTTCTAATGAGACGAGCTTTCCTCATTTGACTACTTACTATAGTCGATGTAATCACACGCCGTGTTGCATTACTATCTTTTGTGCATGAGGTGTTACCCACACTCTTATACGCACTCATTAGATTCTTGACAATAGATTTTTCACTTGAAGCCTCTGATATTCTCAACCCAAGAATCTTCATGATAGACCTATACTTTATACTTCGCATCATTTCAACGAATAGTTGACATCTTGTAGTCTCATTTAACTTTTCAAAGAACAATCTCCAAATCTTATTAGCATATCTTCTACAAGTGCATTTTGGAATCTTACCTTCCATTGGCTGCAAAATATTCTCATCAATATCAATCAAATACTTTGGCTTTCTATGCAAAATTCTAGTTGGTGTCAAGTTAGGTAAATTCATCTCAACATTAGGAATTTCATCAATATTTAAATGAGATGGGTTAGATGGCATACCTTCGATCAAAGATGGAATAGATGACATATCTTGAGGTTGAGGTGGGAACGATGGCGTACCTCCTTCATCACATGTGAGTGATGATGTACTCTCAACTTGAGATGTGGTAGATGGTGTCCCTACATGTTGACTTGCGGTAGAGGACGTGTGTCCAACTATGGTATTCAAATCTCTCGTACCACAAAGTTTTTGCATTCGTTCTCTTTGTGCTGCTAATACCATATCTCTTTGTGATGGTTGTGGTTCCCCTTCAATTGGTATGTCTTCATTTATCGTGTCCAATTTCCTCTTCTCACGAAGTTCCCTCATAGCCACTGTTTTCTTTGCATTCTTAGCTTCTATCTCTTCCTGTGTTGGTTTAATTCTTGATCGCTTCCTCGGCATGATGGAGAATTTGTCTGTAGCATGATAAAGAGACCAATATTAGTTCCTAAGAAATGAATACAAGATAATAGTGGGATTGTATTTTTTTTATGTTGTAAGGATTTATTCTTGTATAGTTTGACATCATGGTATGTTAAGGTTTGTTTATTACACATAATTATTAAAGAGCCCAAGTGTAGAAAATATACATGGCATCATGTGAGATTGTAGGCTGCTTTCTTGATTGGGAATGTGTCTATCTTAAACATGTATGATAAAGCATGATAAAGTAATTCAATCCGAAATAAGGAAAATGTAAAGAACATGCATATAAAGACTTGACATACCTAAAAAATGAAGATTTGAATGGAGAGAGTACCCAATTATGTAGTGTTTTTATCTTCTTGCATCAAACTCCTCAACAATTTGAGTTTTTCACCACTTGCTTCCTTTTCAATGTTAAATTGAATAACACTCAAATATCATTACTAACAACAATACTATTAACCAATCTATAATGTTAAATTCCTAAAATTGAATCACAATTAACATTGGAACACAACAAAAATTGAAACTTGAATAGATATATATCAAACTTGGTGTGAAAACTATGTTATTTCCTCCTTCTCAAGTTGGCAAAGCAGAAAAGGTGGTGGAAAGATCATGCAAAGGTGGTACAATGTGTCAAATGTGCATGTGAACTTCCCAATAGCATGAAAGCACTTCTTTTTTGTCAGAGCACGCGTAGAATCAGTAAGAAAATAGAGCATGTGGGCCTAGATCACGGGGGTAACCATTTTTTTATGGTTTCAATAGCAAGACAAAACACGAGCGCGTTATAACGCGCTCGCATTTTGTCTTGCTATAGATTCATCACATCCTTCGCATTGATCACATCTCTTTCCTGCAAGAGCTTGCCAGATGCTCCACCATATGATAGGCATAACAATGAAGGGGCAAGCCATCATAATCAAGTTCTTGATAGAAAATGCCCTCAACCCTCAACCCTCAACCCTCAACGTCAAACCCTAATCCCTCAACCCTTAACTCTGATCCCTCGACCCTCAACCCTATCTCTAAACCCTCAACCCTTCACTCTAATCCCTCAACCCTAAACCCTATCCCTAAACCCTTAACACTATACCTTAAATCCTAATCCTTCAACCCTAACCCTAAACCTTGTCCCTAAACCCTAATCCCTCAACCCTCAACCCTAATCCATCATCCGTCATCCCTCAACTCTAATCCCTCATCCATAAACCCTAAACACTATCCCTATTCCTAGACCCTCAACAATCTCAGTACTATACCTTAAACCCTAATCCCTCTACCCTCGACACTCTTATTTAACCCTAATCCCTTGACCATTAACCCTATCCCTCAACCTCAACCCTCAACCCTCAACTCTCAACATTAAACCCTAATTCATCAACCTTAAACCCTAATCCCTCAAACCTAAACCCTATCCCTAAACCATCAACCCTCAACACTATACCTTAAACCCTAATCCCTATCCCTCAACCCTTAACCCTTAAAACTTAAACCCTATCCCTACACCCTCAACACTTGACATTATATCTTAAGCCTTAAACCCTCATCCCTAAAGCCTCAACCCTCAATCCTTAAACCTTCAACCCTAAACCCTATCCCTAATCCCTCTACCCTCGACACTCTAACCCTAACCTTGACATTAAATGCTAATCTGTCAACCCTAAACCCTAATCCTAAACCCTCAACCCTCAACACTATACCTTAAACCCTAATCCCTCAACCCTCAACCCTAAACCTTATCCCTAAACCATAATCCCTCAACCCTCAACCCTAATCCATCATCCCTCAACTCTAATCCCTCATCCCTAAACCCTAAATGCTATCCCTATTCCTAAACCCTCAACAGACTCGATACTATACCTTAAACCCTAATCCCTTATCCCTAAACCCTCCAACCCTATCCCTAATCCTTACACCCTCCACACTCTACTTTAACCCTAATCCCTTGAACCTCAACCCTATCCCTAAACCCTTGACCCTCGAACCTCAACCCTCAACCCTCGACGTCAAACCCTAATCCCTCAACCCTTAACTTTGATCCCTCATCTCTCAACCCTAACCCTAAACCCTCAACCCTCAACGTCAAATCCTAATCCCTCAACCCTTCACTCTAATCCCTCAACCCTAAACCCTATCCCTAAACCCTCAATACTATAACTTAAACCCTAATCCCTCAGCCCTTAACCCTAAACCTTATCCCTAAACCCTAATCCCTCAACCCTCAACCCTAATCTGTCATCCCTCAACTCTAATCCCTCATCCCTAAACCCTAAATGCTATCCCTATTCCTACACCCTCAACAGACTCAATACTATACCTTAAACCCTAATCCCTTATCCCTAAACCCTCCAACCCTATCCCTAATCCTTATACCCTCCACACTCTACTTTAACCCTAATTCCTTGACCCTCAACCCTATCCCTAAACCCTTGACCCTCGAACCTCAACCCTTAACCCTCAACGTCAAACCCTAATCCCTCAACCCTTAACTCTGATCCCTCGATCCTCAACCCTATCCCTAAACCCTAAACCCTAAACCCTCAACCCTCAACGTCAAATTCTAATCCCTCAACCCTTCACTCTAATCCCTCAACCCTAAACCCTATCCCTAAACCCTCAACACTATACCTTAAACCCTAATCCCTCAACCCTAACCCTAAACCTTGTCCCTAAACCCTAATCCCTCAACCCTCAACCCTAATCCGTCATCCATCATCCCTCAACTCTAATCCCTCATCCCTAAACCCTAAACGCTATCCCTATTCCTAGATCCTCAACAGGCTCGATACTATACCATAAACCCTAATCCCTCTACCCTCGACACTCTTATTTAACGCTAATCCCTTGACCATTAACCCTATCCCTCAACCTCAACCCTCAACCCTCAACCCTCAACTCTCAACATTAAACCCTAATTCATCAACCCTAAACCCTAATCCCTCAAACCTAAACCCTATCCCTAAACCATCAATCCTCAACACTATACCTTAAACCCTAGTCCCTATCCCTCAACCCTTAACCCTTAAAACTTAAACCCTATCCCTACACCCTCAACACTTGACACTATATCTTAAGCCTTAAACCCTCATCCCTAAAGCCTCAACCCTCAATCCTTAATACTTCAACCCTAAACCCTATCCCTAATCCCTCTACCCTCGACACTCTAACCCTAACCTCGACATTACATGTTAATCCGTCAACCCTAAACCCTAATCCTAAACCCTTAACCCTCAACACTATACTTTAAACCCTAATCCCTCAACCCTCAACCCTAAACCTTATCCCTAAACCCTAATCCCTCAACCCTCAACCCTAATCCATCATCCCTCAACTCTAATCCCTCATCCCTAAACCCTAAATGCTATCCCTATTCCTAAACCCTCAACAGACTCGATACTATACCTTAAACCCTAATCCCTTATCCCTAAAACCTCCAACCCTATCCCTAATCCTTACACCCTCCACACTCTACTTTAACTCTGATCCCTCGACCCTCAACCCTATCCCTAAACCCTCAACCCTAATCTGTCATCCCTCAACTCTAATCCCTCATCCCTAAACCCTAAACGCTATCCCTATTCCTAGACCGTCAACGGGCTTGATACTATACCTTAAACGCTAATCCCTTATCCCTTAACCCTCATGATTAATAGCCTTGAACGTAAAAAAATTTAAGGGGAATATAATGCGAGCGCGTTATAACGCGTTCGCGTTATGTCAAACATGACAAACAACAGACTTGCGGGAAAGAAAAAATGCAAAGCAAAACATAACGCGAGCGCATTATAACGTGCTCACGTTATGTCTTGCTTTGGGAATCCCAAGCCTTGGGCTTAGGATTTGCCTTGGATTTCCAACCCAAAGGCTTGGAGTGCCTTATGAACAGTCACAGACGTGTTTTTCCATATTCTTCAAATTTTCACATAATTTTGTTCGTGCTAACCCTCAGATTTGCACGTGTTTCAAGGTTGAACAAATTGAACACTTGGGTAATGTTAGGCTTTCTCTTAGCTATTTGACGATGTGATTTTTTTCACATTTTAACAATGTTAAGCCTTTCATCTTTAATTTCTTTTGTTTGTGTGTCCGTTTTTAGGTAAAAACCACTGTTTCATCTTTTTTTCATTGTAAATTAAATATTCATTCAAATTTAAAAAAAATAACATATTTAGAAACTAGACTCCATTCTACAAATATTAAAAAAATAAAAAAATGATTTTCAATTAGTTTTCAAAATTTATAGGGGTAGCACGGCCAAAATTCTATTTTTTAGGATGTGTCCACTTTGAAAATTAGTAAAAAATCAAATATTCATCAAAAAATTATCAGAAAAATCAGGCATAAACTACATGCTATTAGCTAATTTCTCACTGAAGCGATTTTAAAAATACCAAAAAAAAGTTGACCTTTTGAGGGAGCCACAAAACATGCTATGTTATGTTTTTTTGACAGAAACAACACCAATTTTTATGGCTCCCTCTTTTGAACCCCTTAATCTATGCCATTTTCAAAACAAAATAGTAGTTTAGAAAGTAGACTCGGAGCACTATGAATATTGTTTTGGTTGCATCTCCAAATTTTGAGTGTAACTATGCTCAATTTCTCATCCAAGGCTAGTATTTCCTGATTTCAGAAAAAAAAGTGGCCACTTAAGACCCCTTTTTGGCCCCCCATCTTCCTGCACTTACCCACATATCTAAATGTATTTTTATATTAAATAAAACTATTTAAAATATACCACACTTTTTTTAAAAGGTTTATGTAATTGAAACCTTATCAATGATTATACAACTACTAGTACTTACCATTGAAACACAACCCTCACTAACAACACACTTTGGTAGCCCGTGGAATGGGCACCGAAAGTTAGCTTTAAGTCCAAAAAAATTATCCAAAAAGTTTGATGTATGGTATTTTTTAAGGTAAAAGATGATCTTATAATATTGAAGAAAAGTGTTTCTAGACCTAAAGAAATTTACAAAATTTGATTTTGGATAATAAATCAAGTAAATATCATATTATTTATTCTAAATGCAAATATTTTTTTAGATAAAATTTTTTATTTGATGTGTGCCCACTCCAACAAGTGACAACACCAAACATTCTGGTACCTATTTGCATAATTAAACTAGAAACTTCTATGCTAAATCTAATCCTCAAAGCTGTCTTATTTTTGGGCACATGCTCTCACCTATCTAATCGCATGATGGCAACCTTCTAGTACCATCTTATCTTCTTGTGTTCAATTATATAGAATTTTGATGGACTTAATTTGATATCTACAAATTCATGAAAAGATAATTAAGTGGCAAATATTTATTGATTTGTCTTGTCTTCTACGCATCAATTGGAGGTGATGCCACATTGTGGCATCGGAAAAGCCTAGACATGCAACAGTCCGCCTCAAAGAAATCCATGTACTCCATTTTACACATCTATATATACATACATATAGAGACGCCTAAATTATCAGGCGATTAACAGTTATGAAAGAGAGGAAGATCAGTAGAACAAACAAGATGGAAGGACTTTGTGCGTGTATTAATTCTAACTGTGGGTGTTTAAGTAATGGAAACTATACCTATGATACTTGCAGGTATGCAATTGATTTTTGTTTTTGTTTCATGTGAGTAATGGTATTTTTTTTTTTTTTTGGGTCAAATCTGAAGTTAAGGTGGTATAGTTTGATTTTATGGATGTGGGAGGCTGCAATTGGATGCATCAGTTCTTTTTTTCAGTTTCTGTGAAGTTATATGGCTTTTTAAATCTTTGAGTGAGCTCATGGGATGGTTTTAACATGGTTGGATAAGCTTAACCTGTATTCTTGATGTAAGGTAGGCTGAGGTTACATTCTAATGTGGGTAAAATGAGTTGGGTTTCTTGCAAATCTTAGCCCTGTTGGAGTAAATTTAACCTTCTTATTTGTTACACCACCACCTTACAACAGTAATGGGCCTGATGAATCTCTCCATTGAAAAGGATGGTTCTATAAATTTTTTTTCTTTGAAGGATAGTTTTTCTTTTGTTTCCTAGAGAACAGGGTAGATATCTTTTCTTTCTTATGGTTCTAAACATTTTTGTTTTGTTTTTGGGAGGATGAACATCTGATAGTGTTATTCAGCCAGTATATGTTTGGTTCTGGCTAGACCTCCTTTGACTTGAAACTTAAGTCTAAGGATTGATGGGTTTCCATCTATAAGTTTTTCTCCCCTAGAGAACATGTTAGACATTTGTTCTTTCTCTTTTACATGTTCATATGGTGAAATGTTTATGTAGCGATAGTCTTTTTATTCTTTGCTATAAGTAATGCTTCTTTGAATCATAAATTATTTTGCTCTATGTATTATATGATTATTTGTTTATGAAGTTACACCCTTGCTCCAACATATATTAGATTCTGTATTGCCTTTCACACCTAAAATTTGGATGGGAGTTTGACAAGTCTCTTCTGGTTTTTAAATTCTAATTTGGGTGATAGTCTTTTATTGTAGTTTGAAATTTCTAATTTGGGGGACAATATTTTCTTCTTTGACTGGATAGGTGTGCCACTTCTACTAAGGGAACTTCATTAGAACAGACAAGGTAAATTTCAAACTAACCACCTAACTACCAAATAATGATAGTGGTTTTTCTTTGTCCTTTTTCTTCTATTCCACATATTTATTTTCGATCTTGATTTTTGGAAAATGATTATAAAAAGAAGTTTGAAATTTGTTTTTGTGTAGTGGTAGAGAAGGGCGGCGTCTATAGGGCCTTCAGGATGCACCGATGGTGCCATAGACGCTTGCATGTCCATCATACATTTCTCATGGATCACGTACTCTGCTGCACATGGTTTTGCACATCAATATTTAAATGTACGTCAGTTTCAGTGTCCTTTGCCGTTGTCAGTTGTACGTGCACCCCGAGCTCTATGGTATGCATTCCAATTGAATCTGTAAGTCTAAGGAGGTTTTTTTTAAAAAAATTTAAGCTATTTATTATTAACTTTTAAAGTATATAATATTCAATGTTTTAATAATTATTAAAAGTCTATTACTATTAATTATTATAAAATTATATTATAGTTAAATTATTATATATTATATTAGTGATAATTAAAAACAATGTTTTTGTAATTATTTATTAATTTATAATGAAATATAAATATTTTAGTTATAATTATTTCCTTCTCTTCATCACTCTTAAACTTTTGGTTCAAAACTTGTTTCATCACTTGGCATGAGTTTTCAACATTCCAACATTCATACATAATTTTTTTGAGTTTTCAACATTCCAACATTCATACATAATTTTTTTCATTATCAAACATCAAATCAGCAATTTTAGCAATTAAGTGTTTTTAGGTCAAATCAGTAATTTCAGCAATTAAGTGTTTTTAGGTGTTTTTATAGGTGAATCCTTCATTCATACATTATTTTTTTGAGTTTTCAACCTTCCAACATTCATACATAATTTTTTTCATATCAAACATCAAATCAACAATTTCAGCAATTAGGTGTTTTTATATGTTGAATCCTTCATTTATACATGAAGAGTTGATTATAATCTTTTATTCGATTTAATTTTTTTGAGTTTTCAACATTCCAACATTCATACATAATTTTTTTCATTATCAAACATCAAATCAGCAATTTCATTCAGCAATTTCAGCAATTAGGTGTTTTTATATGTTGAATCCTTCATTTATTCATCATTTATTCAACAATTTCAGCAATTAGGTGTTTTTGTATGTTGAATCATTCATTTATTCAGCAATTTCAGCAATTAGGTGTTTTTATATGTTGAATCCTTCATTTATACACGAAGAGTTGATTATAATCTTTTATTCCATCAATTAGGTGTTTTTATATGTTGAATCATTCATTTATTCATCATTTATTCAACAATTTCAGCAATTAGGTGTTTTTATATGTTGAATCCTTCATTTATACATGAAGAGTTGATTATAGTCTTTTATTCGATTTGTCTTAAACTTTTGGTTCAAAACTTGTTTCATTAGTTTCATTATCAACATTAAATATCAGTTTCATTATCAACATCAAATCAGTAATTAGTTGATTATAATCTTTTATTTGATTTATCTTAAACTTTTGGTTCAAAACTTGTTTCATTAGTTTCATTATCAACATTAAATCAGCAATATTAAATTATATGATTATAATCTTTTATTCGATTTGCCTAGTTTAAATTAATACATCTATTCATAATAATATATGGTCTAATTTTGATTCTTAAAAAATAATCTTGATGCTTTTTGTGTTTCTATAGTTTTAATTTTCTCAAATTTTTATTTTTATTTTTAATTTTCAAAATAATCTTTGCTTTTTGTGTTTCTATAGTTTTGATTTTCTCAAAAAAAAAAAAAAAAAAAATTATTTTATTTCCGTGTTTAAGTCAGTTTTTTGATCAGCAATTAGGTGTTTTTATATGTTGAATCATTCATTTATACATGAAGAGTTGATTATAATCTTTTATTCGATTTGTCTTAAACTTTTGGTTCAAAACTTGTTTCATTAGTTTCATTATCAACATTAAATCAACAATATTAAATTATATGATTATAATCTTTTATTCGATTTGCCTAGTTTAAATTAATACATCTATTCATAATAATATATGGTCTAATTTTGATTCTTAAAAAATAATCTTGATGCTTTTTGTGTTTCTATAGTTTTGATTTTCTCAAATTTTTATTTTCATTTTTAATTTTCAAAATAATCTTTGCTTTTTGTGTTTCTATAGTTTTGATTTTCTCAAAAAAAAAAAAAAAATTTATTTTATTTTCCTGTTTAAGTCATAGTTTTTTTTATTTCTCTAGTTGATTTCTTTTTGCTTTTTAACTTTAGTTGATTTATTTTTGCTTTTTAATTTTAACTTTTTTAATTTATTTTTGTTCCATAGTTTTGGTGATTTTGTGATTTTTTATTTTTTCCAATTTCTTTTTTGGTTTTTATTTTTAATTTATTCCAATTTCTATTTTATTTTTTGTTTTTTTATTTATTCCAATTTTTATTTTAGTTTTTATTTTTTATTTTTTTATATATTTTTAGATAGAAAAAAAATGTTCTCATCTCCACCCCCATAGTTTTGGTGATTTTGTGATTTTTTATTTTTTCCAATTTCTTTTTTGGTTTTTATTTTTAATTTATTCCAATTTCTATTTTATTTTTTATTTTTTTATTTATTCCAATTTTTATTTTAGTTTTTATTTTTTATTTTTTTATATATATTTAGATAGAAAAAAAATGTTCTCATCTCCACCCCCATAGTTTTGGTGATTTTGTGATTTTTTATTTTTTCCAATTTCTTTTTTGGTTTTTATTTTTTATTTATTCCAATTTCTATTTTATTTTTTTATATATATTTAGATAGTTCTCATCTCTGTTGGGCACGTGGCTATTGAAGCCCAATGTAACTGTCCTGCAGGATTCTCCTGCAATCCCTATCTTCCCCCTCTAGCAACCGTTCTTGTAACTGCCATCTTCTTGGCAGCGGTTGCACCTATTTGTCTGAGGATGGAAATGTATGAGGGTGTTCTGTATAGTATACAGAGTGAGAGGATTGCTGCTGTTCTACAGTAAGACACTGTGGTGTATGTAATACAGAAAGAGAGAGATGTATTGATATAATATATTGCCCTTCAATGTGGATGTAGCCAAGCATTAGTGAACCACGTTAAATAGTCTTGTTCTGTGTGTGTTGTTTCATGTTATTGCATTCTGAGCTTTTGTTTTGATCTTGCTGTTCTTATTTCTGGTTCTGTAATTCTATTTTTTGAATTTACAATTGGTATCAGAGCTCTGTGTGAAGCTCGGTCCAGGAGATAGCCTGTGAAGTTTATTTTTTGGGAACCTGTACAGCAATCGAAATGGATGATTCAGAAAAATGGAAAATAGAGAAATTTATAGACCAAAACTTTGGTCTTTGGAAAGTGCATATGGAGTCTTTTCTTATCAAACAAGACTTGTCACTCACCTTACTGGGGAAAGCCACAGGACAAGGTACTATGAAGGATGAAGACTGGGACATACTGGACATGAAAGCGAAGGCAACTATTTTTCTCTCATTGTCCAGCAATTTATATTATTTAATGTCTCAAATGAGAGCATTACGAAAGCGCTTTGGAAAAAGCTCTCCAGCATGTATGCATTTGCTTCTGCTTTGAATAAGGTATTTATTATGAAGAAATTATATAACCTGAAAATGAAAGAAGGTGGGGTTATGTCCAATCATCTAAATAAATTTAACACCTTAGTTACTCAACTAGCTCCAGTGGGTATCAAGTTAGATTCTGAGATTAAAGCAATTTTGCTGTTGTGTTCCTTACCAAATAGTTGGGAAGGTGTTGTCATGGCTATGAGCACTTCTGTAGCAGCCAAGAGTACATTGGTTTTTGATGACGTTGCAGCTACTCTTCTCAGCGAAGACATGAGAAGGAAACATTAGGAACCCTCATCCGACGATGCTCTAACAGCTGTAAGTATAAACAATAGGGGAAGAAGCCATGACAGAGGTAGATACAACAACTGGAGAAGGTCACAATCTGGTCTGCGATCGAAGTCTAGGGGAAGAATCGGTTCGTGTTAGTTTGTGGAAAACCCAGACACAATAAGAAAAATTGATGGAACTATAAGAAAGCTCAAGGCAACGTGAGCACAATTAATCAAGCAAACACTGCAAGTGATGGTGTTTTGGTCCTATCAGCTAGTGATACAAATGCAGATTCGTGGGTTCTTGATTCCGGGGCCTCTTTTCATGCCACTTCATGCCATCAAGCTTTCACAAATTTTCAAGAAGGCAGATTCGGTAAGGTGTTTCTTGGTGACAATAAAGAATGTGACATTTTAGGAAAATGTGATATAATATTGAATCTGAAAAATGGAGACAAACTAACTTTGACGAATGTTAGATATGTACTCATGTTAAAAAGAAATTTAATTTCTGTTAGTCAGCTTATCAGCAATGGATGCAATGTTAAATTTTCTCTTGATTCATGGAAAATTACAAAGGAACTTTTAGTAATGGCAAGAGGAAAGAAGCAAGGTAATCTCTATATTCTGGACTGTTTTGGTGAAGTGGGAGCTGCCTTGCCAGCTATGGACAGTGGGTCTGAAATATGGCACAAAAGGCTCGTTCATATGAGCCAAAAAGGTCTTCAAGTTATGCTTCAGCGCAATTAGCTTCCAAGCCTCAACTCCATCGATTTAGAATTATGTGAACATTGCCTTTATGGCAAACAGTGCCGGACCAGTTTCGTGAGAATGGGGCATGACAAGAAAACTACTCCGTTGGAACTTGTTCATTCCGATGTATTCGGTCCAACTCAGGTAACTTCTTTTGGTGGAACAAATTATTTTGTAACCTTTCTAGATGACTGCACTTGAAAAATCTAGATTTATATGTTGAACAGAAAATCTGAGGTATTTTCAAAATTTAAGATTTTTAAAGCTTCTGTTGAAAACTAGATTGGGCATAAAATTAAATGCCTACTAACAAACAATGGTGGAGAATATTGTTTTTCGGAGTTTGATTCTTTTTGTGCAGACCATGGTATTCGACGGATCAAGACCGTCCCATATACACCTCAGGAGAACGGTGCATCTGAGAGGCTAAATTGCACGATACTTGAGAGAGCTAGATGCATGCTCTCCAATGCTAGATTGGGCAAAGAGTTTTGGGCAGAGGCTTGTAATACTGCTGTGTATTTAATCAATCAGGCTCCATCATCTAAGTTGGATTTTGACATACCTGAGGAAACATGGCTTGGAAAGCGAATTTCCTATCATCATTTGTGAGTGTTTGGTTGTGCCGCTTTTGTTCACATTCTGAAAGAGCAGAGAACTAAGTTAGATTTTAAATCAAAAAGGTGTGTTTTTCTTGGCTATGGTGAAGATCAATTTGGCTTTCGTCTTTGGGATCCAATTGCAAAGACCATAATCCGTAGCTGCGATGTTGTGTTTGATGAGAAGCATTTTCCAGGTTTGCACCCTTGCAACTCATCTCCGACAGAGTATGTTGATGTGGATTTGTTTGATAATGGTGCGGTAAAGCAATCCACCATCTCTTTCTCTCAACCAATTGTTACATCTATAGACTCTTATATCTCAGGAGCTCCTATTTCTTCAACTACCATGCCTTCGGTTGGATGCACTATTCCCACCCAGCCAACTGGTATGCCTTGTATTGTTGCTACGCAGCCCACAATAACTCAAACTTAGCCTCCTATTAGTCAATTGCTGCCTTGTGCCTCAGCACATGGTACGCTGCCCTCCTCAAGTGCTACGCTGCCTTCACAGGATACTATGCAGCCTTTAACAAGTGCACAATCTTCATTTAATCAAGCACAGATAGGAGACATGTTGTAGGACAGTGTGACTGGGCAGAGCACTCTGGGTGCACAAATACAGAGATAGGGGAGCTTTCCTCAGGGGCCTCTACACTCAGAGGTTGATGACATTCAGAATTTATTACAGAGACTAAATCTGGATTCCAATATCCAGCCAGAGCAAGGTACACAATTGAGGAGGTCTACCCGTGAGAAGAGGAGACCTGCAAAGTTCGATGACTACGAGTTATTGCTCTCTGATTATGCAGAGCCGGCAACATACAAACAAGCCTGTAAGCATGAAAATGCACACAATTGGATGGCAGCCATGAATGAAAAAATGTAGTCGTTGAGAGTTAATCACACCTGGGATTTGGTTTATCTTCCGCCAAATCGAAAGCCTCTCAAGAACAAATGGATTTATTGCTTGAAAGACGAAGACAGAGGAAGTAAAAGATACAGGGCCAAACTAGTCGTCATGGGATTTGATCAACAAAAAGGTATTAATTTTTCTGAAATCTTTTCTCCAGTTGCCAGAATGGACACAATCCGTGCTATGTTGGGTTTGTAGCCATTTTGGATTTAGAACTTGAGCAACTCGATGTGAAAACAACGTTTTTACACGGAGACATTGATGAGGATTTATACATGGAGCAACCTGAAAGCTTTGCTCAACCAGGTAAGGAGCATTTATTTTGCAAGTTGAAGTGGAGTTTGTATGGGCTGAAGCAAGCTCCAAGACAATGGTATTTAAAATTTGACCGCTTCATGACTGATAACAACTTTATTCAGTGCAACTCAGATCCTTGTGTTTACCACAAGAAGCTCAATACTGGTGAGTTTGTCATCCTTTTGCTCTATGTTGACGATATGTTAGTAGCTGGTACTAGTGTTAAGATTATTGCTCAGCTGAAGTAACAGTTGGCTCTTCGTTTTGCCATGAAAGACCTAGGACCAGCCAAAATAATACTTGGGATGTACATATTTAGAAACAGAAATAAAAGAGAACTCAAGTTGTCCCAAGCAAACTACATTGCCAAAGTGTTGGACAGATTTAATCTGTCTCATGCTAAACCGGTATCTACTCCTTTGGCTGATCATTTCTGCCTATCTTCAGCTATGTGTCTAAAAAATCAGGGAGAAGAAGAACAGATGAGGTCTGTTCCATATACATCTGCAGTTGGCAGTATAATGTATGCAATGGTATGCACTCGTCCGAACATTGCACAAGCAGTTGCAGTTGTGAGCAGATTCATGAGTAATCCAGGCAAACTACACTAGCAGGCAGTTCAGTGGATTCTACGGTACTTGAAAGGTACTTCACATTTTTGTTTATGTTTTGGAGGCACTGACTTTCAGCTCCATGGTTATGTTGATTTAGATATGGCCAGAGATTTAGACAAACGTCGGTCTACCACTGCTTATGTCTCTACATTTGCCGGGGCAGCCATTACTTGGGTTTCTCGGTTGCAACAAGTTGTCGCTCTGTCATCCACCGAAGCTGAATACATTGCGCTCTCGGAAGGAGCCAAAGAAATGATATGGCTTGAGTGTTTGTTGACTGAACTGGGCTGTCCGAAATCAGTATTTCCATTATTTTGTGATAGCTAAAGTGCTATTCACTTGGCAAGAAATTCATCTTTCCACAGTCGAACAAAGCATATTGACCTTCGATACCACTTTATCCGTCATGTTATTGACGAAGGCATGTTGCAGGTCACAAAGATTGACACAAAGGTTAATCCGGCGGATGCATTAACCAAGATTGTTCCTCGAGAGAAGTTCGCATTCTGTAGATCTTCTCTCGGTCTTGTTCCTCTGTGACACTGAATTTCACGAAGGGGTTCTCTCTCAGAGCAGCTTCATTGCCGATCCCATTGGTCTTCAAGTGGGAGATTGTTGGGCACGTCGCTGTTGAAGCCCAATGTAACTGCCCTGCAGGGTTCTCCTGCAGTCCCTGTCTTCCCCCTCTGGCAACCATTCTTGTAATTGCCATCTTCTTGGCAGCGGTTGCACCTATTTGTTTGAGGATGGAAACCTCTGAGGGTGTTTCAGATAGCATATAGAGTGAGAGGATTGTTGCTATTCTATAGTGAGAGACTGTGGTGTATGTAATACAGAAAGAGAGAGATGTATTGATATAATATATTGCCCTTCATTGTGGATGTAGCCAAGCATTGGTGAACCACGTTAAATAGTCTTGTTCTGTGTGTGTTGTTTCATGTTATTGCATTCTAAGCTTTTGTTTTGATCTTGCTGTTCTTATTTCTGGCTTTGTAATTCTGTTTTTTGAATTTACAATCTCCACCCCCATACCCCCGTATGACTGTAGAATGCCGAGAGGCATAAATATGATATTATTATATTTAATATTTAATATAATAGACAGGTATTATATTATTATATTTAATATTTAATATAATAGACAGGCAGTAGCATGATGAGGCAGGCATCCATGGCCCGGTGCATTTTTGGGGGCTGGATAGTCGCTTCCCCAATGAAAAGTGGCTAAGTATATCCCGTTGATGTTCCGAATCTGATTGACTGGCGAAAGATCTATCCCTCAATAAACCTCCGAGTTAAGTTATATAAACCCCTAGCTGTCAATAAACCTTCGAGTTAAGTTATATAAACTCCGGTTCGACGAATATGCATAATTATTTCAGTTCATTCTTAAATGTAGAGTTGATTGTTTATTTAATATCTCATCATCATTTTCGAATTCGTGACTTTGCACCCATTGGGCTTAAACAGCACACACTAAGCAAGTCAAAGCTTAGTGTGTGCTGTTTAAGCCCAGCCCTTTGCACCCGGCATTTATAGTTGACAAAGGGGAAAAAAAACTGTGGCTGAGGCTGACGATTTTCTGGTGCGTCTGACAATTGTTTTGGGGAATTATAAGAAGAGAAAATGTTAAAAAAGGGAGGTGGTGAAAGGCAGAGAACAAAAGTTGGAATGCTGCTTTTTCGAGATGAGTTAGAGATGAGCAAATCTGGTGAGATAACACCTCTTATCCTTTATTTCTTCAGATTAGCTGCTGTTAATGTTTTTTATTTATGACATTCACATATTTTTTCTTGTGGTTTTAGTGGCATGGAGGAAAACAAATTATCAAAGGTGGGTTGCCACATTGCTGTCAAAGAAATCAAAACCCCACTGTCAAAATCTTGTTTATTTTTATTTTGTTTTGGCATGCAAATTCTCTGCTTCTAGGAAACTCAGAAATAATAATAGCAAACTCAGAGATAATAATGGGGTGACATTTTTCTGGACATGTAGAGCTGAATTTGTGACATAAGTTTATTTTTTCTCTGCTATTATTGCTTTCAAAAGAGAAACATGTCTTAAGGTTTTTTTGCTCTAAAGTTTGAAAGGCTAGAAAATCCCTTTTCCTCTCAGTTTTTCTACTTCCTAAAACAATGCTGTCCTCAATTTTACTGAGTTTTTCTACTTCCTCAAGCAATGTTGTCCTCAATTTTAGCTCCTTTGGCTGGTTAAAGTTGGCATTCTTTCATACGACTTGTGTAACATTAAATTCTGTGCACTAAAGGAAGGAAATTTCTTATCATGTGCATGAGATGTTTTCTATTCACATGAGTTCTGTGATTTGTGTTTACCCGTGGGTGGATCTCTACTCAGAAGTCAACAAGGTTGTTTCCACATCTTGATAATTCAAAAGTATTGAAAATTATGTGTTTTAGGAGTTTTATTTGGGCATATAAGCAAGTCTTATTTTGTCCTGTGGCAGTGATACTTGGCTATTGTATCAGAACTTCCATCATAGAAATACAAAGGAGAGGCAGGCACACAAGGTGCAAACTTATCTTAGAGATGTTGGAGTGAGAGAGCTTCAAAATGTATGTACATTGCTTCTTACAGAAAACATGACAAGAATTTGAACCACCCAAAACATTCGACCTGTCCAAACAAAGCAATACCTCGTTTGGTTTCATTTATCAGTTACGACTGTATTTGATATTGCGGATTATGAAAGATTGTAAAAAATCTTTGGAATACATTTTATTGCCAGCAATACTCTTGATTTAAATGCCTACTGCCAGTAAAATAAAAACCGTACAGACAAGAGGTGAAAATAGAAGAAACGCATGGTGGTAGAATACACTGTTAGTTGAGAAATTAGCAGCAAGCAAGGTTTCTCTCTTTGTTTTATGCTGTGTTCCATGGCGTTTCGGAATGGGGACAGGGGATGGCAGGGGACGCGTTTCCAGGATGGCAGAGGGCCATTTTTTTGGGGACGGCAGAGAGGCCATATATATATATATATGAATTTTTTAAAATATATTATAGAGATATGTCAATAACTCATAGCAACAATATCAATATGTGAATACATCATGACAGCAGTAGTATAACAGCAGTATAAAATAGTATAACAGCGGTAGAACAACAGTATAACAGCAGTATAAACAGCAATAAAATTAATCATGAAATTCATGACAGCCGTATTAAAGCATTTTGTTGTTCAAATTCTAAAATTAAAGTTAAACTCAGTCTCAAATTTCAAAATACATTGTACAACAATCTATGCCTCATTTGAGCTATCAATATCAAAAGAACTATCTGTGTTACTGTCACTCTTGCCTGAAGTGGAACATCTGATGGAAGCCCGACGCCCCTATTAAAATGTTTTTTTAGTATTATAAGTGTGATTTTTTAAATGACGTTTTAAACTTTGATTGTTGTCGGGACAGCTGGTTGTCCCCAAGACAGTAAAGGGACGTCCGAGACGTCCTCAGCCATCTCGGAAGCATCCCTTAACGTTTCCCGTCGTCCCCTAATTTGGAGATGCAGTTGGGGATGTTTCCTTTTTTTAAAGGGGACATCCCCTGTTGCATCCCCGTCATAGAAATGCCAACGGGGACAGGGACATGCCAATGAGGGTCGGGGATGTCTCCATGTATCCATTTTTTTATGGTCTTAAACACAAAGAAAGTTCAAGGCCTCCTCATCCTTCCCATTAATAGTATATTCCGGAATCAATGTTTTCTATTTTGTAAAACAGTTCACTTGTCTCCTCAAATCTTAGGAATCAATTTTTTTTTTACAAATACATGGATATTATATGACTAGAAGAGAAATAGTTGTCAAAATTATGTGCGATAACCATTGCATTTGTTTTTGCAAGGGATTACATAAAAGTGAACAAGGGTTTGGATTCTACATTTGTATATTAAATAGCAGACTCAATTGTCCTACTTAAGTGTGATTGTTCACTAGTTCAAACCAGCTTGCTCGATGGCCACACCTCCTTGTTCATGTTGCTTACCACTTGGTATAGTGGACTCTATTTTATGATACCATATTACCCACAATTGACAAAAAAAATTACGATATTTTTTTAATTTTTGGTAGCTTGTGTTAACATTGTTTATTAGCATTTGTTGCCCATTTGAGTGAGGTCTTTTGTTGAGAGGAGTTTGTACTTTTGATTGAAGGGATTGAGTTTTGTTGATCAATGTAATTTTTCCCCAAATCTTAGACCTTGACCTTGGCAAAATTAAGATGAGTTCCATTTTTTTATCAAGCAAAATTAAATAATTTTATTCACATGAATTAAATGAAAGGTTTATCAAATCATGTTTTCACTTATTTTAATAATTTTTAAATGTTTCAAATTTCCAATACTTTTGTTCAATATTGTTTTCACTTAGTACACTAGTGTTAGAATAAATAAGGTTTACATTTAGTATATAGTTTTGAATAAATAAATTAACATGCATATATTAATTTATAGGGTAGTTTATAGTTAATAATAAAACAATAATTAGTTGTATTTTTGTTAAGTGTTAGTTCGGGAAGTTACATATTGTAAGGCTTTATAAAGCCATTTTGAGAAATGTAAAGAACATAATAGAAGATATCAAATAATACATTATTTTTGTTATTCTTCTAAGCAATAATGGTGTGATCTATGAATGCAATCTGCTCACCATATTTCAATATGGTATCGGAGCAACTATGATCTTAGGCCTGGTGCAATGGAGATAATATGCAGAGCTATTCGAATCTGTATTCCACTTCGCAGTTTTTGATCATGTATTTCGGTAGGGCAATTCTTGAGGAGAACATACAAAATCACATAATTCATGGCATCCCTTAAGTGTTGATCGGGTTGAAGAAAGGGCGCAGTATAAGTTGTGTGGCATGAGGATCTATGATCTATTTGGGAAATTCTTCTATTCATATTACTCTCGTCATATTTTTTTGGTTTGAAATTTGTAACTATCTATTGGTAGTGTGCATAGTCAATGGTGCGTGGGAAATAGCTGCATGTAGTATACAAAAGATATTATGAAGGAATTTTACTATGTATGATGAAATCCATGCCAATTGTGGAGGACTAAAGTGGTGAGTAAATCAAGGCTACTAGATGTCTAGAGTATAAGATTTAAAATTCAAGGATGGTTCTTCATGTATATATTGAAGGAGGCCAAGGCTCCTATTGGTTTTGCCGAGAAGACCCCATATGGAGAAATACATGATAACAAACCCTTTTCAATCTGTGTGAAGCCATGATATGTGCTGGTGAAAATCAAGCGTGAACTATGTTACAACATGTGGTGTGAAGGATATAAGTTATGCAGAGGAAGAGAGGAAGAAAGACTCTTCTTGGTTCAACTTGACCCACTTTTGACCATTGACACAATGCAACTGAGGTAACCTTGCAACTTACTACTCCTAGATAACTGTTAGAATCTAAAAAGATTATTAACCTAGAAAACTAGTGCAAAGAATAGATATCTAAACTATGAATGCAAATGATACGAAATTAAAATAGCAACACAGAGTTAGTCTCCAAGAGAGTAATGCAAATGCTAGAAGCAAAATAGCATTAAGAGGATGCAAAAGCAAAAGATATCAAATACAAGCCAGGTAGCATGCTTGTATAGACTAGGAAGAGGGAGGAGGTGGCAACACCGACCAATGAGGAGCAACCATCTATCAAACTAAAGATAGAAAAGTATCTTCCCAAGATAGCTAATGGATGCTCACATGTAGGAAGGTGACACCTCGCAACCACTCACCTTATAAGACATGCTTTATTAACCTAAGCGAGATTAATAGAAGTGTAGAAAAAACCTAGGAATATAGGGAAAAATAAATAACCCAACTAGGAAATAGAAACCTACACTAACAATAACTAGATCCTTGAACCTAATGGTAGTCAGATGAAGATGGCACTCCTAAGATGGCACTCCTGGGGCATAACACTATTCATTAGTGTAATCCTATCATGCTAAAACGGATGACTTTCATTCTTTTCAAGGTATAGACCTTACTGCTGCAGTTCTGCTCCTATAGCCTAGTAGCCTTTCAAAATGACATTTTTAACCATAAATTTCCTTATAAACTTGTTATTCAAAATACAAGACCTGTTTGGAATACCCTTGTGGCCGTAATTACACATATCCAAAAATGGGATGTGGTTTCTTTGTACGGATTAGGGCAAATTTTGACTGGCCCTCTCCCAATTAGGCCTAATTCTAGCAATGCAACTAGTAGCATATATAATAAGGATGAACTAACACTTTTTAAGGGACCCTGACATGTACATACCCCTTAATGACACCTCTTCATGATTTCTAAGTCAATCATCATCAACCATGCATCAAAAATTGTAAAGACAACTCAATGCCCTATGTTTCATAACTGTCCCCTGCAGATTAGCACCTATAACCTTGCATAACTTTGTCACACGTGTGACTGGAGTTCCATCCTCTTTCCAACATGTGTATGATATTAGGACAGATTTTTCCACCAAGTTTCATCAATTTTGAACGGTGGAAACCTTGTCCAATAAATTGTTTTGTCCTCTAGAAAGCCTAGGTAGGGTTTTGACCTACGATTAGAAAAAAAACACAATAACTTGCACAAAATCCAATGAAAATTCACCAAATGGATTGCATTTCAAAACTAAGACTCTCCTTCAACTTCTCCAATCAATGTTTGAACTGTACCAATCCGTACACTACAGGTTACAGTCAGATTTCACAAAAAAATGCAACAAAAACATGGTAAATGGATAGATTTCTCATTCAAACGTTCTTCCAACCCCTGAGAATGAGGGTACATGGTCTATTTATCTCACTACACCCTTAGCAACTGAAAAAAACTACCCATTAAGACTTTGTTAGGCTTAATGACAACATAAGCAAGTTGCTTGACAACATAAGCAAGTTGATTGACAATATTTTGCCACTTTTTGCCATATGACATCAAAACACTACACTATGGTTTTCAATGACCCAAATGATCTTACATGACCTTATTGACCTCAAACAACCAAAACAAACACTTGACATCAAATTGCAACTTTGCCAAAATGACATAAATGCACCAAGTTGATGCTCCTGCATCATACTCCCTTGGGAGAAAAAATTCAAGTTCCAGTTGAATGGAGGTCTGCAACAGTACAACCATGCTTGAGAATATCTTCTTCAGTCATCCACATTGAATCTTCAATGGGAAGACCCTTCCACTTGACCAAATATTGGAGATGTGCCTTGTTCCTTGTCTTCTTAAGTTCCTTGGTATCAATGATACACTCCAACTCCATAGGCTTGTTAGGTGGAAGATCTTGAACCCATTCAGCATCTAAACTTGCATGTGAACCTGCTTCTTAATCAACAATGACATCCCCTTTGTAAGGGTACAAATCAGAAACATTGAATATAGGAGAAATGCCAACTCCCTTGGGTAACTCAATTTCATATGCATTGTTTGCAAATTTGTGTACAATCTTGCAAGGCCCTATCTTTTTCATCTGCAACTTAGAATATTGACCCTTTGGAAACCTATTTTTCTTGAGATGGGCTAAAACCAAATCCCCAACTTGAAATCGACTTCTCTCTTCTTCATATCTGCCCTTTGTTTATACTTGTCAACACTATTTTGAAGGTGTTCCCTAACTTGTTGATGGATTGCCTGCATTGCAACAACAAATTGTTCTCCTTCAGCACTTGGCCTTTCCATTCCACTAATATCCCTCAACTCAAATACCCCTCTAGGCTGCAAACCATACACTTCTTGAAAAGGACTCTTCCCAATACTCATGTTCATAGAATCATTGTAGGCAAATTTTGCCTGAGGCAAGACAAGATCCCACTTATTAGAATGTTCTTTCGAGAGGCATCTTAAGAGGTTTCCCAAGCTTCTATTAACCACCTCAGTCTGCACATTAGTTTGGGGATGATAGGCATAACTAAAACTGAGGTTGGTTCCAAATTTCTTCCACAAGGTCCTCCAAAAATGCCCAATGAACTTATTATCTCTGTCTGAAACTATACTGAGAGGCAAACCATGAATTTTGACCACTTCTTTGAAGAACATACCTGCAATGTATGATGCATCATTGGTGCTTTTACAAGGGATGAAATGAGCCATTTTTGAGAGCCGATCAACCACAACATAGACTGTGTCAAAACTCCTTTGTGTTCTTGGTAGGCCCATGACAAAATCCATGCTAATAGACTCCCAAGGCCTATGAGGAATAGGAAGAGGCTAATACAACCTTGCATTGGTGCTACTTCCCTTTGCCCTTTGACAAATAGTGCATTTTTCAACAAACTTCCTTACATTAGATTGCATTTTTAGGCCAAAAATAGTGTCTTCTTAACTGCTCCAAGGTCTTATCAAGGCCAAAATGCCCTGGAAGACTACCACAGTGCTTTTCCTTTATCAAATTTTCTCTCATTGAACACTTGGGTACACAAAGTTGTGCCCCTTTGAATAACAAATCATCTTGAATCAGAAAATCTAGCCATTTATTATTGGTGTTGTTATGAGGCTGCAAACAAAACTCATATATCTCCTTGAAATCTGCATCATCAACATACATACCTTTTAATGCTTCAACCCCCACACTTTGCAATTGAATCTCCTACACCATTAGTGCCCTCCTACTTAAGGCATCAACTACTTTATTGGATTGTCCCTTCTTATGCTTAACAGTGAAAGTGAAACCTTGCAATTATTCTACCCACTTGACATGTCTATGACAGAGTTTCTCTTGAGTGTTGAGTAATTGAAGAGCATGGTTATTACTAAAGACTATAAACTCCTTTGGAAGTAGATAATGCCTCCATTTTTTCAAAGACTGAACCATAGCATACATTTATAGGTCATACGAAGAGTATTTCTTTTTAGCCTCATTCAATTTCTCTCTATAGAAAGCAATGGGTCTGTTGTCTTGACTCAATACAACACCTATAGCATAGCCACTAGAATCACACTCAATGGAAAAGACCTTATTAAAATTAGGTAAAGCCAATATAGGCTGCTCTGCTGATGCAGAGTGCACAGAGGAAGCGAACAACTTGTCACAAACTGTATCAGTGTGAGACCGTCTTATGTCTTAGCGATCTATTCTCATCGGCTAAACAGACCCTGTCGGCCACCTTACTATTTCTCTGGCCGATCTCTCAACTCTTGCCGACAGTCAACTCCACTTTGTCTTTGGAGAGACTTCCTCTATCGGCGGGGTCTTCAAACCTCCTGCCGATACCCCGACGGTAGTTAAGCTTCCACTTGTCTTAACCATGGCGGTCAGCCATGACCTTGTCGGTAAGACTTCAATCGTCAGCAACCTCCTTGTGGGTCCTCCCGATACGCCGATATACCAAATTGTATATGCTTTGCTTGACTTGTTATAACCGGTGGGCTAAAGTATATTTACCTTGATTTCACCGTTACATCCGGTCACGTTTTGTATCTGACAAAAGATACATTCTCAATGTGCTTTCTCAACATACATTCTCTACATACATTCTCAATATACATTTGTGATATGCATTCGCAATGTACATTCGGTGAACTGATACGAAACTTACGCCGATGTATGTTTCTTCGAGGGCTGTGTTACGCCGATGGCAACTCTGATACTTTGTAACTACGTAGACACCAAACTAGAAATAGAAACAAAGACTCGACAGCACGGAAGGGTCTACAATCCTCTGTAGACACTAGATCAACCATCAATTTGGTCACTCCACTCACAACACTTTTCAATGACTAGTCACATGGAGATGCCTAGTCGACTCATGCCAAACTTCTTGGGTCCTTGGGTGTTTGACCAAAACCACAGAAAACACAAAATTTGCACTGTATTCCTCCATCATACTGAAAATAAGAATCTTGCTTTCAGTGGATAGAGGAATAACAGTCCATTTATTCACCAAACTCTAGTTTCTAGGTTTTCAGACCAGTCTCTACAAAAAGAGCAATTTCTTACTGACTATGACACTTCAAGACACCAAACCACTTCCAAATGAAAGTTACTTCAATACATGAACACTTCCAGTCAGTTTCAGACAATTAACTATCCATACAGAATGATTGTTATAGAAAAATACTCAGAACGAACAATGTTTCAACACACCCAAAAATCCAGATCTTCATTCATTCATGCATGCTTCTCTCTTTCATTACATCCTGCTTCTTCACCTATAGAGGCTTGAGACAGTAGTTTACATCCCTCCCAACCGTACAAACTGATTTTGAAAGTCAGTTAACTGTTGGGTTTCTCCTAACACAAGAAAACTAAATGTTTTCATTGTGTGATTACATCAAACTTGACCAAAACATGGCCTACATAGGTCTAGTGACCAAATTGACAAAAAACCTTATTACAAACATGATGTGGCTTAAAAAGCCTTATTGAAAACATAAACAAAACATGACTCCTGCACCATAGAGAGGGTGCTCCTGCACCATCTGCTACTCTTTTCTTCAAGTATTGAAAATTCTTTTCAGCCTCATTAGTCCAAACAAATTTTCTTTTCATATCTCCTTTTATGGTATCAATTATTGGTGCACACACACGACTAAAATTCTTGATGAATTTTCTATAAAAGCTTGCCAAACCATGAAAACTTCTTACCTCAGCAATTGATTTGGGTGTAGGCCAATTTAGGATTGCTTCCACCTTGCTTGGATCCATTTTCAATGTCCCTTTTGTGATCACAAAACCAAGATATACCAGATCTGTCTTCATAAACTCACACTTTTTCAGATTAATCATTAGTTTCTCCTCACTTAGCCTTCTTAAAACCAAATTCAAGTGATGTAAGTGCTCTTTACTGAACTGAAAACTAGAATGTCATCAAGATAAACCACTACAAACTTACCAATAAAAGGCTTGAGAACTTCATTCATTAGTATCATGAAAGTGTTGGGTTCATTGGAGAGATCAAAAGGCATTACAAGTCATTCATAAAGCCCTTCATTTGTTTTACATGTTGTTTTCCACTCATCCCCTTCTCGAATCCTAATTTAGTGATACCCACTTTTGAGGTCTATCTTGGAAAATAACATGCTCTACTTAGGCAATCCATAAAGTCTTCTATCCTTGGAATTGGGAACCTATATCTGATTGTGATCTTGTTTATGGCACTAGAATTAGTACACATCCTTCATTCACCTCCCTTCTTGGGTGCTAGGACAATTGGGACTACACAAGGACTAAGGCCTTCTCTAATCAACCCTTTGTCAAGCAACCCCTGCACTTGTTTTCTGATTTCTTCATTTTGTTGTGGTGTCATCTTATAGGCTGCTTTATTAGGTAAAATAGCCCCTAGTATGAAGTCAATGTGATGGCTAATATCCCTCATTGGAGGCAAGGTGTTTGGGATTTCATCCACCACTATATCAGCATACTCATTTAGCAAATCTTGGATCTCTTAAAGCAACTCATCCAACTTAATACTGTCAATAGATCTAGGTTTGGCTATGAATGCAAAGCCCATTTTCTCCTCTTCCATGGTTTTGATGAACTCTTTCTCCCCTACCAACATCACACTAGATCCCACTTGTTGTTCTTGGTTTTCCTCTTTCAAAGGTGTTAGAGTATAGGAGACCCCATCCTTCTCTATGACATAAGTGTTCTTCCTACCATCATGGACTAATTTCCTATCATATTGCCATGGTCTACCAAGTAACATATGGCAAACATCCATTGGAATGACATCACACTACATGTTGTCCTTATATCCCCCTATTTAAAACTCTACCCAACATTGTTCATTGACCAACACTTGTTTCCCTTTATTCAACCATGAGACCTTATATGGTGTGGCATGGGGTAATTTTTTCAATTTCAATTTTTCTACCATTTCCACAAAAACCAAATTATCAGTACTACCAGAATCAATGACAACTTGACAACATTTACCTTGGAATTTGCAAGTGGTCCTGAAGAGTGTTTTCCTTTGAGGTGTTTCCTTAGATCCATGGTTACTTTGATTAATGTTCTCCTCATCAGCAAAGACTCTCCAACTTTTGGTTCTGCAATTTGTGGTGAAGAGTTAACACTTTTAGCATCTCCACCTTGAGCAACTTGATTCCTTCTCTCATTCCTAAAAGAAGTAGTGGATTGTTCTTCAGGGCACTCCCATGCTTGGTGACCTGCAAATTTATTACATTTGTAGCATTTTCTAGTGAAGCCATTTGATCCTCCTCTATGTCCAAATCTGCCCCTAAATTTTGGTCTTCTTCCCCTAAAATTGCCTCTTGAATCTGATGTTTGTTCTTGAGACTTGTTTGCCTCATCATGAGACCTTTGGGACTGTCCTCTACCAGCAGATGACTCTCTTCCTCTAAAGGTCCTTCCCCTACCTTTGTTTTGTTTCTCTTGTCTTCTTTTCAACTTCTCTTCAGCCTTCATGGCTAGTTGATAGCATTCTTCTAGAGTCCTATGGCTTGTGAGACTCAATTCATCTTGTAGGCTATATTTCAGTCCATTAAGGTATCTTGCAACCTTATCAACTTCATCCTCCATATGACTTGATCTAATACTCAATTTCTAGAACTCCTTTGTAAATGCCTTTACATCCATATCTTTTTGTTTCAAATTTTGTAGTTGCCTATACAATTGAGTGGCATAATCACTAGGTAGAAATTTATCTTTCAACTTTGTAACCATTTTGTACCAAGAGGCATGGCCTTTCAACTTTGTTCTAGCCAACTTCACTCTTTGCTCCTCAGATACATCTTCAAATTCAAAATATTTATCTAATTCTCCTATCCAATCAAGAATTTCCTCATTGTTCAAACTACCTGCATACAATGGAAGTTCCATCTTCACCTTGGAACCCTCACTCTTGACTGTCTTCAACAATCTTTTCATCCTTAACTCATCAACATCTCTCTCTTCTTAAGGTTCTTGTGGTGGATTGTTTTCATCTGTTACTTCTTCTTGATCACTCAAATCTCTTGTGACGACTCCTCTTCTTTGGTTAGTTTCAACTATTGTAAGCCTTGCATCAAGATTAACTCTCATCTCTCTCATCTCTTGGGTAAGAGAGTCTCTCATCTCTTTAGCTATTGTTTCTATTGCTCTTTCAACAACATGTGGCGTGAAGGATATAAGTTATGCAGAGGAAGAGAGGAAGAAAGACTCTTCTTGGTTCAACTTGACCCACTTTTGACCATTGACACAATGCAACTGAGGCAACCTTGCAACTTACTACTCCTAGATAACTAGATCCTTGAACCTAATGGTAGTCAGATGAAGATGGCACTCCTAAGATGGCACACCTGGGGCATAACACTATTCATTAGTGTAATCCTATCATGCTAGAACTGATGTTCTGCTCCCTATAGCCTAGTAGCCTTTCAAAATGACATTTTTGACCATAACTTTCCTTATAGACTTGCTATTCAAAATACAAGACCTATTTGGAATACCCTTTTGGCTGTAATTACACATATCCAAAAATGGGATGTGGTTTCTTTGCACAGATTAGGGCAAATTTTGACTGTCCCTCTCCCAATTAGGCCTAATTCTAGCAATGCAACTAATAGCATATACAATAAAGGATGAACTAACACTTTTTAAAGGTACCCTAACATGTACAGACCCCTTAATGACACCTCTTCATGATTTCTAAATCAATCATCATCAACCATGCATCAAAAATTGTAAAGACAACTCGATGCCCTAGGTTTCATAACTGTCCCATGCAAATCAACACCTGTAACCTTGCATAACTTTGTTACACGTGTGACTGGAGATCCATCCTCTTGCCACCATGTGTATGATATCAGGATAGAGGTTTTTGACAAGTTTCATTAATTTTGAATGGTGGAAACCTTGTCCATTAAATTGTTTTGTCCTCTGGAAACCCTAGGTAGGGTTTTGACCTACAGTTAGAAAAAATGCAATAACTTGCACAAAATCTAATGAAAATTCACCAAACTGATTGCATTTGAAAGCTAAGACTCTCTTTCAACTTCTCCAATCATTTTTGGACCATACCAATCCGTACTAGTCTGTACACTATAGTTTACAGTCAGATTTCACATAAAAAATGCAACAAAAATGTGGTAAATGGATAGATTTCTCATTCAAATATTCTTCCAACCCCTAAGCATAAGAGTACTGTTGGAATTAGGTCAGACAACTGAGAGGGGGGTCTGAATCAGTTGTCTACAATTTTAACCTTTTCTGCTTTTGATCTTCTTTATCAACATACAAACAGATTACTGATGTAAACATTAAAGCATGAATTTACAACACATGAGTAGAAAAAAGATGAACACACATAACACCAAAAATTTTATGTGGAAACCCGGTTAAGGGAAAACCATAGTGGGGGTTAACCCACAAGATTCGTACCCTATTAAAAGTACTTAAAAGAAATGGAAGGCACTTGCCTTTGGGTGCACTGCCCAGAGCTCACTGCTCAAAGAGGCTCACTGCCTACATGATTTTATGTTTAACACAGAAAGAATGAACTGAGAAATAGCATCTTCTTCATGCCTAGTTCAGTCCCATTGAAGCGCATAACTTCTCTGCTCTGCTTTCACACTCTACTCTGCTCTACCACATCTTCACTCACATTCCCACTTTTGACGACCTCACTTCGCTTATTTATATATGACATCAACTTTGGAATGATCATCAAAGTTGGCTTTACAAACATCTTATTACAAGTGTTCTTCAAGGTCGGCTTAACAAACTATTACAATTACAAGACTTGATTTGATACAAAGTATTACATGCGAATCCTTATAGTGTCAGCCAAACATTTTCTGGGACTTGAATCTTCTTTGATCAACACGCTATGCTCCAGAGAATTTCTCTTAGATCATCTGCAATACGCTTGAATCATCCGTTCGGCCAAGACTAGGAAAAACAACAACACCAAGGAAGAAATCTTCAACAATGAGCTCAATCTTTAATGCGGACCTCCAACACAGTAGGCACACGATCCAAAGACCTCCACAAGCATATTGAATTCAAGAATATCATCCGCACTACTCCAAATCATCAAAATCACTTGCATCTTCATCTGGTACCTCAAGAACACTGGCTGCCATGACTGTCACCCTAGAAAGATTGCTTGCGGACCTCCAAACCATGAACCATTTGAGTTGAGGATACACATTGACTTCCCAAACATGCCTCTAGATCTGCAAATCATAAGTTTTTATTGTAGAGCAATCCAGACCAATTTCCTGTCACTCTGTCACTTCTGAACACTACAAAACCCAGTTCTACTTAGATGGCCATAGCTTCTTCAAATCTTCATGCGAACCTCTCAAATCTTAACTGGAGCTACTTTAGACAATCCTCTACACAACCATATGATCCCTGTACTTTGATCTTCATTCCTCTGGAAATGTGAAGCAATCTACTTCACCAATCTGCACTGTTTCCCCTATTTCTGATAAAGAGATATGTTGACATCGATGACAACACATCATAGGCACATATTTGCAACAATATCCCCCTTTGTCATTGATGGAAACATATGATGTGAAAAATTGATTCAACCATCAAGACAAGGATTTCTCCCCCTTTCTCTTATCACTTCTGCAACCACTTTCTTCACTGCTCCCCCTTTCATCAGCAACTAGTTTTTCACATGACTTCTCTCCCCCTTTGACATCAATGGAAAAGGGCACATATTTGCAATATTTTCTCCCCCTTTTGTTTCAAAATGATCTCTAAAATTTGTATACTGACTACTCCCCTTGAGTAGTATCTCCTTAACATCAATCTGGATCACAAGATATGACTATGAATCCTTCAGACTGATGCACACTAGTGCATCTTAGTTCTGAACAAGAGTGGTAATAACCCCTTGCTTCCCTCTGAGATACTCAAAAGTATCCTTAGGCAGAGGCTTGGTGAATATATCTACAATCTGATCCTTTGAAGAAACAAACTCCATTTTGACTTCATTCTCACTTACTTTCTCTCTCAAGAAGTGAAACTTGATGGATATGTGCTTTGTTTTTTAATGCAACACCAGATTTTTTGAGATGTTTATTGCACTTGAATTATCATAGAAGATTGTAACAGGCTCTTCAAACACAATTATGATATTTTTCAACATTTGCTTCATCCACAAGACTTGAGTATAATTGCTTGTTGCTGCTATATACTCTGCCTTTGTAGTAGATAGAGATATTGCCTCCTGCTTTTTTCTCAACCAAGAAACCAATCTCCTTCCCAAGAAGAATGCACCACCACTAGTACTTTTACTATCATCCACATCTCCTGCCCAATCAGCATCAGTATATGCATGAAGAGTGAAGTCATTATCCTTTGGATACCATAAGCTATAATCAGATGTTCCCTTTAGATATCTAAAAATTCTTTTGACTGCTACAACATGGGATTCCCTGGGATCAGCTTCAAATCTGGCAACAAGTCCAATTGTATTCATAATGTCAAGTCTGGTCTAAGTCAAATAAAGCAGTCCTCCAATCATTGATCTATACCTTTTCTGATCTGCCTTAGGTGAATCATCATCTTTACTCAACTTGTATCCGGTTACCATAGGAGTACTTACCGGTTTTGAGTCCTCCATTCCAAACTTTTTCAACAATTCTCTCACATACTTACACTGAGATATGAAGATACCTTTTGCTTGACTGAGTGATTTGCAGACCTAAGAAGAAATTCATTTCACCAAACATGGACATCTCAAATTTAATTTGCCTTTGATCAGCAAATTTCTTACGCATGCTTCCATTTTCACCAAAAATGATATCATCGACAAATACCTCAACAATTAAGATGTGGTCATGATCAATCTTGAAATAAAGATTACCGTCAGTTGTGCCTTTGCTAAATCCTAGCTTTAGCAGATACTTATCTAATCTTGCATACCAGGCCCTTGGGGCTTGTTTAAGTCCATACAAGGCTTTCCTCAATCTGCAGACCATATCTTTTTGATCACACAACTGGAATCTTTTTGGTTGCTTAATGTAGACTTCTTCCTCTAATTCTCCATTCAAGAATGTTGACTTGACATCCATCTAGTAAACTTTGAAAACTTTGAATGCAGCAAATGCAAGAAATAATCTGACTGCTTCAATTCTTGCCACCAGAGAAAATATTTCTTCAACATCAATTCTCTCTACTTGAGAATATCCTTTGCAAACCAATCTTGCTTTGTTTCTCACAACTTCACCATCTTCATTCAGTTTATTTTGGAAGACCCATTTAGTTCCAATTACATTTTTGTTTTCAGGTCTAGGAAAAAGATCCCAAGTATGATTTTTTTCAATTTGCATTAATTCTTCTTCCATTGATTTTACCCAGTTCTCATCATTACAAGCTTCATTCACTGTTTTTGGTTCAATCTTTGAAATCAAACAATACTCTACTTGATCTTCAACAATTCTTCTTCTAGTTTGAACACCTTTATTCTTGTCTCCTATGATTTGATCTTTAGAATGATTCAACCTTACATGCCTGGGGGTTTTGGGAGTTTCTTGAACTTCTAATTCTTGAGCTTGTTCCTCATCAACTGCACTAACCTCTTGAGTCACTGGATTTTTCGGATCAATTTGCATCTTTGTCTGGGTTTGAACTTGCTTTCCTTGACTTTAACTTTCATCTTGATCATTTGATTCATATCCACAAGGTCTGGAAGGTCTTTCTTTGCTCTCATCAACCTTGACATTGGCACTTTCAATAATCTTTTTCAATCTCTTGTTGAAGCATCGGTATGCCTTTTTTTGAGTAGAGTAACCCAGAAATATTCCTTCATCACTTCTTGCATCAAACTTGCCTAGATCCTCATCTTTTTTGATATAGCATTTACTACCAAAAACTCTGAAATATTTCATAGTAGGAGAATGACCAAACCATAGTTCATAAGGTGTCTTACCAGAATTGCCTTTGATCTGCACCCAGTTAAGAGTGTAGACAATAATACTCACAGCTTCTCTCCAATAGACTTGTGGAACATTTGCTTCCATCATCATGGTCCTAGCAGCTTCTTGAATGGTCCGGTTCTTTCTTTCCACAACTCCATTCTGATGAGGAGTCCTAGGAGCAGATAACTGTCTTTTTATTCCATGTTTTTCACAGAATGAATCAAACTCACCAGAGGTTAGCTCTCCACCTCTATCGAATCTTAGACACTTTATCTTCACACCAATCTCATTCTCAACCATAACCTTGAACACTTTGAATTTGTCAAGGGCTTTTGATTTTTCTTTCAAGAAAGTAACCCACATCATCCAAGAGTAATCATCAATCAACAACATAAAATATTTGTCTCCTTGCACACTTCTAATTCTAGCAAGACCACATAGATCAGTATGCACAAGTTCCAACAGTCCACTTGAGAATTGTTCTTTACTCTTGAATGAAGTTCTATTATGTTTACCCAATTGAAATTCTCTACACATGCTTTCAATAGGTTTCACAAGCTTTGGAAGATCTCTCACAGCCTGAGTAGAACTTATCTTGATAATATTACCAAAATTTACATGACACATTCTCCTATGCCATAACCAACTCTGATCAATTTAAGCAATCAAACAACTTTTTCCAGTACCACTTAAATGAAAGATGTTACCTTTAGTTTGTGTACCTGATGCAATCACAGTTCCAGAGCTTGCTAAGATTTTGCATTTTCCATCCTTGAATCGAAGACCATCTCCTTTGTAAACCAACTGTCCAACACTGAGAAGATTATGCTTCAATCCTTCTACATACAAAACATCATTAGTGTTATTCTTACCATCAAAAGAGATGGATCCGCTGCCATGAATTCTACCAGTTAAGTTGTCTCCAAACTTCACAAGTCCTCCTTGATATCTTTCCAAACTTACGAACTTACTTTTATCACCAGTCATATGATGAGAGCATCCACTGTCAATCACCCATTCATCCTTTTCTTCAATCTGAGCAGCCAAGGCACTTTCTATATTCACATAGCTAGTAGATTCAGTAGACACTGGATCTTCTTCTTTGAGGGCAATGAACACCCAATCATTTCCTGAGTTACTTCCCTTATTAGATTCATCATTAGTGACACCTTCTTTAGCTTTTTGGACATAGTAACATCTCTTCTAAGCCCTTGATCTATTAGGGTTTGACTTTGAAACCCTCTCTGGACACCTTGAGGCAAAATGACCAATCTTATTACAAGCAAAACATTTGAAAGGCAACTTTCCTTCATACTTACTGGTTCCTCTTGGCAATCTTTTGGCAGTAAGGGCTTCAAGGTTTGTAGTCTCAATTTCATCATCTTCAAGATCCTTCCTTGCCTTCTCAAATCTATTTGATCTTCCTATAGAGCTTTCACCTGGATCATATCTTTGTTTTCCATAAACACTGGCCTTAAATGCAAATTCAAACTTAGGAAGAGAATCACCAAACTCACTCATTTCAAATGCTGAAAGCTTACCAACCAATTGATCTCTTGTAACAGTTGTCATAGTCTTGATTTCTTCCATGGCAACAACTTTATGCTTGTATGTCATAGGTAAGGATCTGAGTACTTTGGAAACAATCTCTGATTCTTCCAATATTCCACCAACACTCCTGATACTGGTCACAAGTTCATTCACTTTCTGCATGTAGGAAGCAATGTTTTCATCTTCACTCATCATCAACCTTTCGTATTTACCCTTTAAACTCTATAGTTTGGCACATTTGACATATTATCACCTTCATACAGAGTTTCCAACTTTTTCCAGATTTCATGAGTAGTTTAAAACTCCAGGACATTTGTCATTTTTGTATCACTCAGGGCACTCAACAATCCTTCTTTAGCTCGAATATTGTATTCAGCTTCCTTGAGTTCATCTAGAGTTGTAGGGCCATTCTTTGGAATCTTATACTCATTCTTAGTTATCAACTAAAAGGCATCACCCATACATTCCAAATGACACTGCATGCGCACCTTTCAAAGGGAGTAATTTGTTCCATCAAATCTCAGACTTTTCTTTTTGTAAGTCGACATCTTGGATCTCCTCAAGCGATCAAGCTTCTTTTAGAGGAACTGGCTCTGATACCAATTGTTGGAATTAGGTCAGACAACTAAGAGGGGGGTGAATTAGTTGTCTATAATTTTAACCTTTTCTGGTTTTGATCTTCTTTATCAACTTACAAACAGATTAATGATGTAAACATTAAAGTATGAATTTACAACACATGAGCAGAAACAAGATGAACACACATAACACTAGAATTTTTACGTGGAAACCCGGTTAAGGGAAAACCATGGTGGGGGTTAACCCACAAGATTTGTACCCTATTAAAAGTACTTAAAAGAAATGGAAGGCACTTGCCTTTGGGTGCACTGTCCAGAGCTCACTTATCAAAGAGGCTCACTGCCTACAAGATTTTATGTTTAACACAGAGAGAATGAACTGAGAAATAGTATCTTCTTCATGCCTGGTTCAGTCCCATTGAAGTGCATAACTTCTCTGCTCTACTTTCACACTCTGCTCTACTCTACCACATCTTCGCTCACATTCCCACCTTTGACGGCCTTGCTTTGCTTATTTATATATGACATCGACTTTGGAATGATCATCAAAGTCAGCTTTACAAACATCTAATTACAAGTGTTCTTCAAGGTCAGCCTAACAAATTATTACAATTATAAGATTTGATACAAAGTATTACATGCACGAATCCTTATAGTGTCAGCCAAACATCTTCTGGGACTTGAATCTTCTTTGATCAACACGCTATGCTCTAGAGAATTGCACTTAGATCATCTGCAACACGCTTGAATCATCCAGTCGGCCAAGACTAGGAAAAATAGCAACACTAAGGAATAAATCTTCAATAACGAGCTCAATCTTCAATGCGGACCTCCAACACAATAGGCACATGATCCAGAGACCTCCACAAGCATATTGAATTCAACAATATCATCCGCACTACTCCAAATCATCAAAATCACTTGCATCTTCATCCGGTACCTCATGAACACTGTTTGTCATGACTATCACCCTAGAAAGATTGCTTGCAGACCTCCAAACCATGAACCATTTGAGTTGAGGATACACACTGACTTCCCAAGCAAGTCTCTAGATCCGCAGATCATAAGTTTTCATTGCGGAGCAATCTAGACCAATTTCATGTCACTTTGTCACTTCTAATCACTACAAAACCTGGTTCTACTCAGATGGCCATAGCTTCTTCAAATCTTCATGCAGACCTCTCAAATCTTAACTGGAGCTACTTCAGATAATCCTCTACATAGCCATATGATCCACGTACTTTGATCTTCATTCCTCTAGAAATGTAGAGCAATCTACTTCACTGATCTGCACTGTTTCCCTTGTTTCTGATAAAGAGATATGTTAACATCAATGACAACACATCATAGGCACATATTTACAACAAGTACATTGTTTGTTTATCTCACTACACCCTTGGAAATTGAAAAAAAAACTACCCATTAAGACTTTGTTAGGCTTAATGACAACATTTTGCCACATTTTGCCCATATGACATCAAAACACTACACTATAGTTTTTAATAACCCAAATGGTCTTACATGACCGTATTGACCTCGAACAACCAAAACAAAACACTTGACATCAAAATTCCAACTTTGCCAAAATGACATGAAATGCACTAGGTTGATGCTTCTGCATCAATAAGCCACAGAAATCTAAGGAAAGTTTTTACGCATTATTTGAACAAAGCACGAGGATCTGAAATTGCCATTGTTTGAGAAAATTAAAGCTCGGTTGATTGGCACACAACTCTATATGTGTGGCATGAGTATGGAGAGAAGGGAGTGTAGGAAGAAGGTAGTTCGAGGCTCAATGACAAGAAGGAATCAACCAATAAGACGATGTGCATTTTATTGTTGGAGTAAGGTTTATTTTCTTTTACTATTTTTATGATTACTATTTGTAGTATACTTCTATATGGTATAAGATTATGGTGTATAAGGTTGTGGTATAAACATTTTTAGAAAATCATTATTTTGGCAACAACTATATAAACAATTTTTTAAATAAGGAGTAAGGGTAAGGAGAATTGTGATCAAGGGCCCATCTTACTTGTATGGTTGAAATCATCTACTATGCATTTTCCATATATCAGCAGTTGCATACAAATGGCAACATAATAGTATAAGGAGTGAGTTTGGCTAGTGGTGTTAGTGGCTTTAAAAAATAAAAAATAAAATCAAACATGGAGCAACCTCTTCCCTCAGCATGAATCTTTTTACAAAGAATAGAAATTGTTTCACTTGATGATTGGAGGATTTGTCACATGCAGTGGTAGAATAGTGTTGTCAAGAATTGTATAAAGGTGCATTATCGGTTGAATCCGACACCTTGTCAATTTTATCATGGCCACATTTAATGCATGTATTCTCAGGACTATATATGCTACACCTAATGGGGCTATCCACACTCCACTTGACAAAGTTTTCGAAGATTTTAATCATGCATCTAGCAAGTAAGGACTAAGTAAATTCATTGGAGGTAGGAGGCACTAGATGTAGGAGGATCTTTTTTTATCCCGAGCTAGCTTCTCGCTCAGGGTTGATTCATGTATGAGAAGAACCTTTTCTATTTGTGTCCCTTCAAGGAGCGAGGGGGGCTTAGAAGTTCTTGATAGAGCTTGGCACTTCTTGATAGTGCATGACAGTACTTGGTTGTGGATTTTGGAGTTGGTCGCGATCGACAAATGAAGGTATGTTACTATGGATTTTGGAGTTAGTCTTGATCCCCAGTTGGTTGGAGTTTGTACTGTGAATAGTTGAGTGAGTCTCAATTCATAGTCGAGGTTGGTGATTTGCTTATGAATAGTTGAGTGTCTCTTGATTCACAAGTATTCTAGAGGTTTGACAAACAAGAGATCCATTGGTGAGTTTAGTTTGGTGTTTTCTAGGTGAGCAAGGAGAATTGGTGGATAATTGAGTAAGTCTCGATCCATCAAATTTTCTATAAGGGTTGTTGTGATCAACTCTTGCAGTGTTCCATCCTTTGTTTGAGTTAGTGTAATAATGGGGAAATGTTGGTTTTATTACATGTAAACCTTAAGGAGGGTGTTAGAATAAATAAGGCTTACATTTAGTATATAGCTTTAAATAAATAAATTAACATGCATATGTTAATTTATAGGTAGTTTATATTTCATAATAAAACAATAATTAGTTGTATTCCCGTAATGTGTTAGTTCAGGAAGTTACATATTGTAAGGATTTATAAAGTCATTTTGAGCAATGTAAAGAACCTAACAAAGATATCAAATAACACATTATTTTTGCAATTCTTCTGAGCAATAATGGTGATGAAGGGGATAAATCATAAAACACACAATAATAGAAATTGAACACAGAGAATAGAACTTTCTTTTATTGATCTGGGCTACTCATTACATCACATAAGCTTAATTACAATCAGAGGAATCAGTCCTCTACAGGCTGCAACACACTACAGCTACCATCACCAGGCTCTGGAATCTTCCACCTTCTGTAACCCCCAAATCAGCTAGGGTTTCTGTTTTCCTACCTATTCTTGACTCTACACCTGCCCCCTTAACTCTCCCCCTACCTAGGGTTCCCAAAAATGGTTATTAATAGCCTTTTTGGCGTCCAACAACCTAATTTCAAATTTTGCATTTCCCTCCAAAAATAGGTCAACTTTCGGGAGCCATAACTTTTGATCCGGGACTCTGATTGACGAACCGTTTTATGCGTCAGAAAGCTCACGGAGTGCTCTACGTGTTAAGGACCAACTTTGCTGGTTCTGGCCATTTTCGGGCCCGTACGGGGCCATTTAGTGCCTCAAACCTGAGTTTGAATAATTTTCAAGCATTTTTTAGGAAACGGAAACTTTAATATCTTTCAGCTCGCAAATGATCTTCATGTGATTCCTTCGCCAAAGGTCTTATATTCCTGTTATGTAACTTCCTGTAAATTTTGACTTCATTCCATGCCCAAATGCAAACTTTCTAAAAATAGCAGTTTACTATTTTTAGCAGTTTGGGAAAACTGAAAGTTCTACATTATTATTCAGGTGATTATGGGACTAGAACCACAGATTTTGAGAAGAAATGGATAGAACATCAACAATTTTGAAACACATTTTTTTTTTGGGTGATGCAAGATTGCCCTTACACCACTGGATGCTCCTGCATCAGACACCCAGGGTAATTTGAGAAGTGACCCTATCACGTCTCAGGTGTTTGTGTGAGGAAAACCCAAATGGTCAACCTCTGCCTTAGACAACCAAGAAGAATCTTCAACATGCCTTCCTTTCCATTTCACTAGATATTCTTCATATTGCTTGTTTCGAGTACTCCTTCCTACACGGCTATCCAAGATCTTTTCTATCTCCTCTATTGAAGTAGATGCCGGAATACTCCACTGCACTTCTGTTGGTCCATCCTCTATTCCCCCTTCATGATATTCTGATAAATCAGCAATGTTAAAAATAGGGGAAATATTGATCCCACTCGGCAGCTCTACCTTATATGCATTTCCTGAATCATGCTTCTTCATGATTCTGCATGGTCCAAATTTCTTCATTTTCAACTTATTGTATGTTCCAATTGGGAACCTTTCTTTTCTCAGGTGAACCATGACTTCATCTCCTACCTGGAATTCCTTATATCTCCTCTTTTGATCTGCCTTAGCCTTGTACTGAATATTCATTTTATTAATATGCTTTCTCACCTCTTCATGCAAATTCTTCAGATGTTTTGCAAAGTCTTCAGCTTCGGTACTTGTCTTTTCTCTGTTGTCCAGCTTCCTTAACTCAGAAGCATTTCTTGGGCTATTGCCATATACAATCTGGAATGGTGATTTACCAATACTCCTATTGACAGAATTGTTGTAAGCAAATTCTGCCTGTGGTAAAATCAAATCCCATCCCTTGGGCTTATCCCCTACTAAGCATCGTAGTAGGTTACCCAAACTCCTATTCACCACTTTAGTTTGTCCATCAGTCTGTGGATGGTGTGCAAAACTGAACTTCAAGACTGTCTTCAACTTCTTCCACAATGTCCTCTAGAAATAACCAACAAACTTGGTATCTCGATCTGAAACTATGCTTTTTGGTAGACCATGTAATCTCACCACCTCCTTGAAAAATAACTCTGCAATATGAACATCATTAGTCTTCTTACAAGGAATAAAATGTGCCATTTTTTAGAATCTGTCCACCACCACAAAAATAGAATCATGTCCTCTCTGTGTCCTTGGTAAACCAAGAAAAAAATCCATGCTAATATCATCCCATGGCTTCTCCGATACAGGTAATGGTTGATACAACCCTATATTCTGACTTGTTCCTTTTGCCATCTGACACACTCTGCAACTCTGCACAAATTTCCTCACATCTTGTTGCAACTGTGGCCAATAATAATTTTCACCAATAATAGCAATGGTCTTATCTTGACCAAAGTGTCCAGCCAATCCCCCACTATGCTTCTCCTTAATCAGGTTCTCTCTCATGGAACTCCTTGGAATGCACAACTGGCTTCCTCTAAACAACATGCCATCTTGGATAATGAAATCCAACCATTTTGTCCAATCTAAAGTAACAGGTTCCAAACAAGCTTTCCAGGCCTCTGCAAAATCTGGATCTTCAGGATACAAACTTTTGAGCTCATCAAACCCAACAACCTCTATCTTCATTTCTGTCAACAAATTTTGCCTTCTGCTCAAGGCACTGCAACTCTGTTGGACTTCCCACTCCTGTGCTTCAAAACAAAAGTATAGCTCTGCAAAAACTCAACCCATTTTAAGTGCCTTTGATTTAACTTTCCTTGACTATTAAGATACTGCAAAGCCTGATGATCAGTATATAAAAACAAACTCCTTTGACAACAAATAATGTCTCCATTTCTTCAAAGCCTGAACTATTGCATAAAATTCCTGATCATAAACAGAATACTTTTTCTTGGCATCATTAAGCTTCTCACTAAAATAGGCAATGGGCTTACCTTCTTGGCTCAAAACAGCTCCTATACCACTACCACTGGCATCACAATCTACCTGAAATACCTTATTGAAATCTGGACGTGCCAAAACAGGTTGTTCTACGACTTTCTACTTCAATGTATCAAAGCTCTTGTCTGCTCCTTTAGTCCATCTAAACTCTTTTCTATCCCCTCTCATTGTCTCAGTGAGGGGTGCACAAATGCTACTAAAATTCCTGATAAACTTCCTGTAAAAACTTGCCAAACCATGAAAAGATCTTACCTCCGTTGCACTCCTTGGTGTAGGCCATTCAATGATAGCCCTTACTTTTTCTAGGTCCATCTTAAGACCTTCGTCTGAGACAACAAATCCCAGGTACACCAACTCCTTCTTTGCAAAACTATATTTCTTCAGATTAATCAACAACTTCTCCCTCAGCTTCTCTAGAACTCTTCTGATATCCATCAGATGCTCATCCCAAGTCTTACTAAAAATCAAAATATCATCCAAATAAACAATAACAAAACTTCCCAAAAATTCTTTCAGTACCTCGTTCATGAGCCACATGAATGTGCTCGGTGCATTGGTTAGCCCAAATGGCATGACTAACCACTCATACAAACCTTCCTTTGTCTTGAATGCTGTCTTCCATTCATCTCCTTCTCTGATTCAAATCTGGTGATACCCACTCTTCAGATCAATCTTCGTGAAGTACTTGGCTCCACTCAAACAATCCATTATGTCATCCATTCTGGGCAATGGAAACCTGTACTTGATTGTGATCTTGTTGATGGCTCAGGAATCTGTACATATCCTCCACTCTCCATCTTTCTTCGGTGCTAGTACTGCAGGTACTGCACATGGACTTAGGCTTTCTCTTATCAATCCCTTCCTCAACAACTCCTGAACTTGTCTGTTCAACTCTTCACTCTCTGCAGGAGTCATTCTGTGGGCTACCTTGTTTGGCAAACTAGCTCCTGGTATCAAATCCATTTGATGACTTATCTTCCTTACTGGTGGTAAACCTTCTGGTACATTATCAAAGATAATGTCCTAGAACTCTTCCAACATATCTGAAACTTCTGTTGGTACATCTTCACAGTTCTCTTGACTAATCTTAGGAATCAATGCAAAGCAATGACGCTCATGCTTCATACCCTCCAAAAATTTCTTACCATCTACCAAGCAAATTCTGTCAGTACTACATACCTTTTCTTCCACCTCCTTCAAGGGCTTCAATTTATGATGAACTCCATCTTTTGTTAGGGAATATGTGTTTGCACGGCCATCATGGACAGCGCTCCTATCATACTGCCACGGCCTTCCCAACAGCATATGACATGCATCCATCGGTATGATATCACACAGTACCTCATCATGGTAGTCCCCAATCTTGAACTTCACTAAACACTGCTCATTGACCAAAGCTCTATGGTCTTTCTGCAACCATGCAATCCGATATGGATGCAGATGCTTTCTTCTTGTCAACTTCAATTTGTCAACCATCTCTTCTGAAACTGGATTATCAGTGCTTCCACTATCAATAATAATATCACAACACTTACCTTCACATTTGCACCTTGTGCAGAATAAACTCTTCCTCTGATTCGGTTCTTTCTCCTCATTCAACAAGGTTCTTTTGACAACTAGGGTTTCTCCCCTTTGAGCATCTTCAGAATGCTCAGACTGTGCATCTTCATCTACATGTGCAACTCGTGCATTACCTTTAGGTCTCCTATTCGTCCTTCCTTGATGTTGTGGACACTCATATGCTCGATGCCCTTCTTCTCCACATTGGAAATAGGTTCCTCTGAAACCTCCTCTTCTAGGTCCTTGCCCAGGTCTACCTCTTCCTCTTCCTCTTTGCTCACCATTGTTCTGGTCATGAGGATGGTAGGTGTTATCTCCTCTCTGATTTCGATTGGTGCCAGCTTCTTCACTTTTCTTTGCATCTTCATTTCGGCCCCCATAGGGTCTTCCACTAGTCCTTCCACCTTGACCTCTTCCCCTTTGCTTGCTGTCAAATCTTTTATTCAACTTCTCTTCCACCTTCAAGGAAAATTGGTATGCATCTTCTATGGTGGTCATTCTGACCAGGCTCAGCTCCTCCTGAATACTCGGCCTCAACCCATTAATGTAACGGGCTACCTTTTCCTTGTTGGGCTTTGCATGGCCTATCTTGATAGTAATCTTATAAAACTCTTTTGTATACTCCTTAACAGACTTGTTACCTTGCTTTAGTCCTTGCAGCTTCTTCAACAACTCCATCTCATAGTCCACAGGAATGAACTGCTTCTTCAGTTTCTCCACCATCCGATCCCATCTGGTGATCTTTCATTTTTCTCTTCTGTTCCTCTCTAATTGGACCTTCTTCCACCAAATACTAGCATGGCCCTTCAACTTTGTTTTTGCAAACTTGACCCGATCTGGGTCCTCCACATCTTCATACTCGAAATACTCCTCCATGTCATTGATCCAATCAATGAGCTGTTCCGGATTCAAATCCCCAAAATATGTAGAAAATTTGATTCTGGGCCTCTTTCCAATCTTTGAAATGGCCCTCAACAACCTAACCTCTGCAGGATCTCCTGCAGCGTCTTGTTCTTCCTCAGATAGCTCCTCTTTGGCTTCATTTTCGCTTTCTTCTCTTGTTCTCAGATCAAACCCTCTTCGCAGCTCCTCTTGCAATGCATCGATTTGCCTTTGTAGGGCTCTAAAACCCTCTTCTGTCAAAGCATTCCTCCCAACATGATTTCTTCGTGGAGGCATTTTGATCTATGCAGCAAACCCACAACCTCAGGTCCTGGTGCAAACTACCTCACAGTCAGCGATCTGTCTACACACTCAGGAAACCTTGCTCTGATACCACTTGATGAAGGGGGTAAATCATAAAACACACAATAATAGAAATTGAACATAGAGAATAGAACTTTCTTTTATTGATCTGGGCAACTCATTACATCACATAAGCTTAATTACAATCAGAGGAATCAGTCCTTTACAGGCTGCAACACACTACAGCTACCATCACCAGACTCTGGAATCTTTCGCCTTCTGTAACCCCCAAATCAGCTAGGGCTTCTATTTTCCCACCTATTCTTGACTCTACACTTTCCCCCTTAACTCTCCCCCTACCCAGGGTTCCCAAAAATGGTTATTAATAGCCTTTTTGGCAGCCAACAACCTAATTTCGAATTTTGCATTTCCCTCCAAAAATAGGTCAACTTCCGAGAGCCATAACTTTTGATCCGGGACTTCGATTGACGAACCGTTTTATGCGTCGGAAAGCTCACGGAGTGCTCTATGTGCTAAGACCTAGCTCTGCTAGTTTCGGCCATTTTCAGGCCCGTATGGGGCTGTTTAGTGCCTCAAACCTAAGTTTGAATAATTTTCAGGCATTTTTTGGGAAACGAAAACTTTAATATCTTTCAGCTCACAAATGATCTTTGTGTGATTCCTTCGCCAAAGGTCTTATATTCCCGTTATGTAACTTCTTGTAAATTTTGACTTCATTCCGTGCCCAAATGCAAACTTTCTAAAAATAGCAGTTTACTATTTTTAGCAATTTGGGAAAATTGAAAGTTCTACATTATTATTCAGGTGATTATGGGACCAAAACCATAGATTTTGAGAAGAAATGGGTAGAAAATCAACAATTTTGAAACACTTTTTTTTTTGGGTGATGCAAGATTGCCCTTACACCACTGGATGCTCCTGCATCAAATGGTGTGATCTATGAATGCAATCTACTCACCATATTTCAATAACTAGTACTTGCACTGGAAGGAGGTGCAATGGTTGCGCCTATAGAAATTTATATATAAGCTAATATGTTAGAGAGTATGATTCCATTAGTGCAATAGAAGATACATTATTTTTATTTACCAATTTTTGTATATAAAGAAAAAAAATAGACCCCCTTGTGAGAACATATTGATTTAAAGTTGAGTAAATAGTGAGAATGACAAAAAGTCTCTACTTCCACTTTAGGGGGGTAATTTTCCCTTGACGTATGGTGCAAAAGTGATCAATATTGACAATGACTTATGTGGAAACATATTTGGATGACCATTCACTCAATTTACTTGTTATATATGAAAAGGAAGATGTAGAATTTAAACCCATTGATGGATTCAATGTCTTCTAGATTAGAGGTTTCATGTTGTTCTTGGTTTGACTCAATGTGGGGAGTATAATAACACATGGGTGTTGCTTGCCAACATTTTCTAGGTCTAAGTCCCTTGACCCTAGTTATCTTTAGCCAACAAATTCAAGTTAATCGCCACAAAGTTTTGTCCAAACCAAACTTTGTCCAAGTCCTTGACCAAACATGGTAACTATGTTAAATCCATCTTCAAAGTAACTATGGTAACTTTGACAAGACTTCCATGAGAGTGACAACAGGTTAATCTTAATGAACAATCAACCTGCAATCAATCTACATCTACACACACATCTTGACATGATAAAGAATAAAAACCATCTGAATACTATCTTGAAGAATACCATCCTCATGTTCCTGCATAAGACACTTTTTACAACACACTATCAAATCTAATATATACAAAACCACTATCAATACCTTTGCAAATCCAAAAGCAGAGACATATAGTATAAATTAACTTCTTTCAGTTGTAACTTTCTCAACCAACATATGCTAACATATGATGAGAACTCCTTGAGTACACCCAAGATTCTGTCAATCATTATTCAAATCAGCCCATCAAATTTGCACATCAACATACTAAATGCACCATCAAGTTCTCTTTGCAACAACACTTCACATTCTCTGAAACATATCAAGTATACGAACTACAACATCATGACAACTCAACTTTTATAAGTATCAACATGATATGAACAAGATCATTTATAAACCAAGTCATTCAACATCACCCAACACTTTGTGCATTTAACTCCTGAACATGACATTATGAACCACTAATCACCTATGTCACTGTCACATACTGAAGATCAACTTAGTTATCAACATCATTAAGAACTCCATTTCACAAGACTGATATGAATAACATGTTATCAGGCATGAATCCAAAAAAACGTAATAAACAAAACAAGATCATCAAATTGACAAACATCAAATGATCTCCTCCTAAAACTTATTTGGGATAATTGATAGAACATGAACAATTCCCCCTAACTTCATGCTATCTATTATGCAACTGATGAAGTGACTTGTGCAAGATGCACAAGTTTAGAATTTATCTTCTCTTGGCTCTGTTTTAGTCTCCACACTTTCACTTCTTTCTTCTGTTTAGGTTTCTCCTTCCAAACCTTTTCAACCTTTTTCTTTTTCCAACCTATCAAACTAGGTGATGCTATTGTTTCATACACACTGCAACTATATGCCTTGTGACCAAGAGAATTACACTTGGAACATACAACATTAGTATTCCATATTGAAGAAAATTGACTTCTTCTACAATTAACTGCTTTATGTCCAAAATGATTACAGGTATAGAATAACCATTAAATTAATAATTATACCTATACATGTATGCTTGTCTTACAGGAGTGTTTCTTCTAAAATTTCTTCTTTGTTTGTGCATTTTTACTTCAATATTCTTTTTGCCTTCAGGATCAGTAACATGATGACTTAAATCAATTTTCCTTTTGGGAGTCTCTCTGGGTTTGGAACACTCTCCTTCTTCATATCCTAAACCAATTGTGTTGTTATGATGCTTCTATTTACCCAACATCTCACGTAACTTGTATGTACTCTATTCAAACTCCTGATACTTCTTGGACAAAACCTTGAGACCATCATAATCTATTCTCATATTGATAATTTCACCCTCTAATTTCAGATTTTCAATTCTTTTAATCTCAAGATCAGATTTGGTTACATCAGCTATCCTCTTAGCTTCCTCAACCTCTGTCTTCAGATTGATAATTAACTTGTCTGATTCATCAACATGTGTCATTAAATTCACAATCTAATTTCTTGCTTCTTCAAGATCAGAAGATACTTTTTCAAGTTCTGAAAGTGCATTATCTTTGGATTCTTTTACCCGTTGTAGTTGCACCTTTAGTCTCTAATTCTGCTTTTAGCATTTGTTGATCTCACTCAAAGCACATATGAGCTCTCCTTCTATGTCAATTTCACATTCTTGTTCATCATACTCCTGATTGTGATCTTCTTCTGGATCTAATTGAACCTCATCTTCTTCATGTGAAAGTTTCCTATCATTGCCACTTTCTTCAAACACTAAGCAGTCCTCTACTTTATCATTACCTTGATAGATTATCATCATTTCCTTCCAGACATCCTGTGCTGTTTCACAATGCAGAACTTTACAAACAACTTCATTAGATAATCCTAATAGAATAGATTTCTTTGATGTATGATTGCATTTAAAAACTTCTTTATCATTGGATGATTGAGCATAAACAAAATAACCACTCTCAATAGACAACCAAACACCATACCCTAAAGATAGATAAATTTTCATTCTAATGCACCAAACAAAGAAATCAAAACCTTCAAAGTAGGAAACTCCAGAGAACTCTTTCTATAATTCAACTTGTGAGACATTTCTATCAACAAACTCTATATCAACATTTAAATTTGATAAAGATGGAGCCTTTTGATCAATAGGAGACTTGACACTTTTCCTTTCTCTATTTCTTTTGCACTTACCCATGGTACTCCACACTCAAGACCTACCCAAGCCGATTAGACTTCTATAGGGAACCTAGGATCTGATACCACTTGTTGGAGTCCAGAACAACACTGAGAGGGGGGGTGAATTAGTGTTGTATAAATTTTACAACTTTTACACCTTTTGACTTATAGGATAAAGAGAGAGAAAGACATCAATGATTTGTTAACACACATATGCACAATTATAATATTGAAGGCATGAATCAGGACATTAAGCACAAATCATATATGAACACATGAAGACACATAAGAAATATAACACAAGATATGATGAGTGGAAAACCCCAAGGGTTAGAAAAACTACTCTGAAATGCCCCACTGGCTTATCAAAAACCTCACTGGTTACAAACATGTCTCACTGACCATACAAGCCTCATGATGAGACCATAAAGTGTCTCATCTTTAGTCAAATAAAAGCATATATTTTCTCTTCATTAAATCAGTTTTTGAAGTGGACTTGAGTATGGGTTTGAAGATTTTTAGCTAAATATCAAATAAACTTGTCTAAATGCAACGATCAATGCCATGCATAAGTTTATCTTGATATTACATGTTCACCTCGAGATCAACAATTATTTTATCAATAAAGTGAAGAGAAAGTCTATCTTATGTCAAGTTGCAGAGTTTTAGAGATGCACAGAGCTCCGGAGATGTACAGAGCTCTGGAGATGCATAGAGCTCTAGAGATGCACAGAGCATCAGAGAGACATAGAGCGCTGGAGATGCACAGAGCACTGAAGATCCACAGAGCGCTGGAGATGCAAAAGTCAAAAATGTAGTTTCAGTAAAACTGCAATATCTCACTCATTTCTTAATGAAACTCATAATTTCAAAATGATCCAGAAAGCTTAAAGAGAGGAAAAAATCCATGAAGGCTTTTTGAATAGATTCACTAAAATGAATAAACTGTTAATGATATAAGTTGACTGTTACAGAGCGTGAAGATGCACAACAAAAAAAGTCAAGAAAACTAGTTTTAGTAAAACTATGATATCTCTCTCATTTCTTAATGAAATTTAGAAATTCAAAATGATCTGGAAAGATGAAAGTAAGGGGAACAAAACCCAGAAATAATTTAAGAAGATCTAATAAAACAAATGATCAGTTTATGACAGAAGTTGATTATTCTACAAGCTCTAGAGATGTTCCAGAAATACTTTATGAAGTTGCTGCAGATTCTTCCAATCTACCAACACACACTCTGAGATTTTCTGAAGGATAGATTAACTACAATTACTTCTAAATTAATGGATCTAACTAAAGAGTAATTATTCCATGCAAAGAATACATATTTAGTGTTGCATGTCTTTCTAAAAGATATTGCATGTCTTCCTTGTAATCAACAATTGTATAATCAGTTAACTAAATGAATAAGTTTAGTTAACTAGATAAATAAGTTTAATTAGCTACATGAATAAGTTCTCTACTCTAGAGAGACTCTCAATTAGAATTTAATAACCATAGTTATATATAGAGAACTATGAATAGAATAGAAAAAAGGAAGTTGTAAAAGAATTTTATTAAAGGAAAGAAGAACTATGTTCTTTTCCAGCAACATGTACTCTTGATCTTGAAGATTTTTGAATAAATAAAGTTGTTCTACCCATCTGTTGATTGTTGTAATTGATTAGTCTCTCCGGAGGAAGGAGCAAGGGCCCACTCCAACTAAAGGGCACAGACTACATTTCTTAGTTTGTTTAGTTGATTTGCTGTTATGCAATTCCTTTATTCAGAATTCCTTTAGCTGTTCTAGTTTTTTAATTCTAGAATTAGATTAGTTGTTCAAGTTATTGCTTTCCTTAAATTAGGTTGTCTTTTTTAGTAGATTTTAAAACCAGTTTGTTTCATGCAATTGTTGTCAATTCCCTTTTGTAGAAAGGATTGCCATGCAAGTTATTCCTCTTCCCTTTTGCATATAGCCATGGACACTGCCTTGGATTGATATTTATTAAAATTAAATGATGAGGACAGCAACGACCCTCATCATTTTTGGCACCGTTGTTGGGGATAGGTGTCATTAGGGAGTTGCTATTGATCTGGTGAGAGCAGGTCAAAAAGAGGGGAAAAATAGTTTGGTAGTCTTTTTAGGTTTATTGTTTTGAAGTTTAGTTTTCAGCATAGGTAGATAAAAAAAAAGTTCCCCAAGAGAGATCCGTATGCCAAAACCTCCCCAAACACCAAATCCAAATCATAAGGTTCTTGCATGCAAAGAAGGTGAAAAACCTTATTGTTTGTAATTTCAGCTCTTGTGCAACCTTTTCAACTGGATGACCATGACTCCAATGTCCAGTAAGGAAAAATGCATTTTAGAAGTAGACATTGATGCCCTATTGCTTGCCATAGGTAACGAGTATAATGAAAAAATCTTGTCTCCACTGGAGGAGCTTGTATGGCAGAGTATTATTTGGATGCCTTCAAAGTCCAAGGAGGGCTGTCCGATCAGATATTTGAAGAACAACAAGGAGCTGCCTCTAATCATGCATGTACCAGAATATGAGGACAGGTTTCAAGATCTCTCCAATCAGCCCATGAATAGCAAAGAGCTGCCTCTAATCATGCATGCACCATAATGTAAGGAAGGACTGCAAGATCTCTCTTATCAGCCCATGCATGTACTAGAATAAGAAATTATGGAGAAGGCTATTATTTCAGAGGAAGGTGAAGCATCAAAATTCAAATTTTCAGTCATCTTCTTCTCATGGTTTTCTTTTTCTTTCAAACAGTTGAATGCATGGATCCATATTTTAAGGAAATGAAGTTATTTTCCACAACCAGTCAATGGTTTTGTGTAACCTATCTCTACATCACTAAGTAGAGTAGGGTAGGGTAGGTTTATATTCTGCAAATAAGTGCTTTGCACATGCTTTTTCTATACAATTTGCTGCTTCCAAGAACTCTTGCAGATATTTTAGCATTTGAAGGTATCCTGGATGATTGTTGTTGCAAATTTGGGCTCTAGTTCCAGTAGTAGAACTTCAATAAAATGGAAGCAATGACAACAAAGAAGCAACCTGAGATTGATGCAGTTCTTATTCGGCATAAAGGATCCTATTATAGCTCTCAGAAATTTGAAGACCTCTTTGCATGCATCATGCAAAACATGGGCTAAAAAGATGGAGAACCAACTGGTGCATGATGGTCACATGGAAGACTAAGATGGACAACAAAGTATCATCTCTGGAGATCAGTAGAACAATAGCTCTAGAGATCAATAGAGTATTAGCTCTGAAGATTAGCAAAACACCAACTCCAGGGATCAACAGGGTATCAAATTTGTTGATGCACAATAGGGTATAAGCTCCAGAGATTATCAGAATGGCAAATCCAAACATCATTAGAACTGCTCCAAAAAACACCAGAATAGCAACTATAAGGCATCTCTGGAGCAACTGCAATAAAAGCAAAGAGGTTAGCTCAAAAAGATGATTATGAAGTGCAGGAGGACCTGCAACCTCTTAAGTGTGGGGGAGATGATGAGACCATAAAGTGTCTCATCTTTAGTCAAATAAAAGCATATATTTTCTCTTCATTAAATTAGTTTTTGAAGTGGACTTGAGTATGGGTTTCAATATTTTTAGCTAAATATCAAATAAACTTGTCTAAATACAATGATCAATGCCATGAATGAGTTTATCTTGATATTACATGTTCACCTCGAGATCAACAATTATTTTATCAATAAAGTGAAAATAAAGTCTATATTATGTCAAGTTGTAGAGTTTCAGAGATGCACAGAGCTTCGGAGATGCACAGAGCACCAAAGATGCACAGAGTTTTGGAGATGCACAGAGCTCCAGAGATGCATAGAACACCAAAGATGCACAGAGCTCCGGAGATGTATAGAGCACTAAAGATGCACAGAGCTCCGGAGATGCAAAGAGCGTCGGAGATGCACAGAGCTCTGGAGATGCACATAGCACCAGAGATACACAGAGCACTGGAGATGCATAAAGCATTGGAGATACACAGAGTGCTGGAGATCCACAGAGCACTGGAGATGCACAGAGCACCGTAGATGTAGAAGTCAAAAATGCAATTTTAGTAAAACTACAATATCTCACTCATTTCTTAATGAAAATTAAAATTTCAGAATGATCCAGAAAGCTTAAAGAGAGGAAAAAATCCATGAAGGCATTTTGAAGAGATTCATTAAAATGAATAAATGGTTAATGATATAAGTTGACTGTTACAGAGCGTGAAGATGTAAAACAGAAAAATTCAAGAAAACTAGTTTCAGTAAAACTGCAATATCTCTTTCATTTCTCAGTGAATTTAGAAATTCAAAATAATCTGGAAAGATGAAAGTTAGGGGAACAAAACCCAGAAATAATTTGAAGAGATCTAGTAAAACAAAGGGGAAGTTTATGACAAAAGTTAACTGTTCTACAAGCTCTAGAGATGTTCCAGAAATACTTTATGAAGTTACTGCGGATTCTTCCAATCTACCAACACACACTCCGAGATTTTTTGAAGGATAGATTGACTATAATTACTCCTAAATTAATGGATCTAACTAAAGATTAATTATTCCATGCAAAGAATACACATTTAGTGTTGCATGTCTTTCTAAAAGATATTGCATATCTTCCATGTAATCAACAATTGTATAATCAGTTAACTAAATGAATAAGTTTAGTTAACTAGATAAATAAGTTTAGTTAGCTGCATGAATAAGTTCTCTACTCTAGAGAGACTCTCAATTAGAATTTAATAACCATAGTTATATATAGAGAATTATGGCATAGAATAGAAAAAAGGAGGTTGTAAAAGAATTTTATTGAAGGAAAGAAGACTCTGTTATTTTCTAGCAGCATGTACTCTTGATCTTGAAGGTTTTTGAATAAAGAAAGTTGTTCTACCCATTTGTTGATTCTTAAAATTGATTAGTCTCTCCGGAGGAAGGAGCAAGGGCCCACTCCAACCGAAGGGCAGAGACTACATTTCTTAGTTTGTTTAGTTGCTTTGCTGTTATGCAATTCCTTTATTCAGAATTCTTTTAGTTGTTCTAATTTTTTTATTCCAGAATTAGATCAGTTGTTCAAGTTATTGCTTTCCTTAAATTAGGTTGTCTTTTTCAACAAATTTTAAACCTAGTTTGTTTCATGCAATTGTTGTCAATTCCCTTTTATAGAAAGGACTGCCATGCAAGTTATTCCTCTTCCCTTTTGCATATAGCCATGGACACCGCCTTGGATTGATATTTATTAAAATTAAATGATGAGGACTGCAACGACCCTCATCATTTTTGGTGCCATTGTCAGGATAGGTGTCATTAGGGAGTTGCTGTTGATCTGGTGACAACAGGTCAAAAAGAGGGGAAAATTAGTTTGGTAGTCCTTTTAGGTTTATTGTTTTGAAGTTTAGTTTTCAGCATAGGTAGATAAAAAAAAAGTTCCCCAAGAGAGATCCATATGCCAAAACCTCCCCAAACACCAGATCCAAATCATAAGGTTCTTGCATGCAAAGAAGGTGAAAAACCTTGTTGTTTGTAATTTCAGCTCTTGTGCAGCCTTTTCAACTAGATGACCATGACTCCAATGTCCAGCAAGGAAAATACATTTTAGAAGGAGACATTGATGCCCTATTGCTTGCAATAGGTAACAAGTATAATGAATAAATATTCTCTCCACTGGAGGAGCTTGTTTGGCAGAGTATTATTTGGATGCCTTCAAAGTCCAAGGAGGGCTGCCCAATTAGATATTTGAAGAACAACAAGGAGCTGCCTCTAATCATGCATGTACCAGAATATGAGGACAGGTTTCAAGATCTCTCCGATCAGCCCATGAATAGCAAGGAGCTACCTCTAATCATGCATGCACCATAATGTAAGGAAGGACTGCAAGATCTCTCTTATTAGCCCATGCATGTACTAGAATTAGAAATTATGGAGAAGGATGTTATTTCAGAGGAAGGTGAAGCATCAAAGTTTAAATTTTCAGTCATCTTCTTCTCATGGTTTTTCTTTTCTTTCAAACAATTAAATACATGGATCCATATTTTAAGGAAAGGAAGTTATTTTCCACAATCAGTCAATGGTTTTGTGTAACCTATCTCTACATCACTAAGTAGAGTAGGGTAGGGTAGGTTTATTTTCTGCAAATAAGTGCTTTGCACATGCTTTTTCTATACAATTTGCTGCTTCCAAGAACTCTTGCAGATATTTTAGCATTTGAAGGTATCTTGGATGATTGTTGTTACAAATTTGGGCTCTAGTTCCAGTAGTAGAACTTCGATAAAATGGAAGCAATGACAACAAAGAAGCAACCTGAGATTGATGCAGTTGTTATTCAGCATAAATGATCATGTTATAGCTCTCAGAAATTTGAAGACCTCTTTGCATGCATCATGCAAAACATGGGCTAAAAAGATGGAGAACCAATTGGTGCATGATGGTCACATGGAAGACTAAGATGGACACCAAGGTATCATCTCTGGAGATCAGTAGAACAATAGATCTAGAGATCAATAGAGTATTAGCTCTGAAGATTAGCAAAACACCAACTCCAAGGATCAACAGGGTATCAAATTTGTAGATGCACAATAGGGTATAATCTCCAGAGATTATCAGACTGGCAAATCCAAACATCATTAGAACTACTCCAGAAAACACCAGAACAACAATTATAAGGCATCTTCGGAGCAACTGCAATAAAAGCAAAGAGGTTAGCTCAAAAAGATGATTATGAAGTGTAGGAGGACCTGCAACCTCTTAAGTGTGGGGGAGATGATGAGACCATAAAGTGTCTCATCTTTAGTCAAATAAAAGCATATATTTTCTCTTCATTAAATTAGTTTTTGAAGTAGACTTGAGTATGGGTTTGAACATTTTTAGCTAAATATCAAATAAACTTGTCTAAATACAACAATCAATGTGATGAGTTTATCTTGATATTACATGTTCACCTCAAGATCAACAATTATTTTATCAATAAAGTGAAGAGAAAGTCTATCTTATGTCAAGTTGTAGAGTTTCAAAGATGTATAGAGCTTCAGAGATGCACAAAGTGTCAGAGATGCACAGAGCTCCGGAGATGCACAGAGCTCCAGAGCTGTATAGAGCGCCAAAGATGCACAGAGCTCCAAAGATGCACAGAGCGCTAGAGATGCCTAGAGTATTGGAGATACACCGAGTGCTGGAGATGCATAGAGTGTTGGAGATACACAGAGTGCCAAAGATGCACAGAGCGCCAGAGATGTAGAAGTCAAAAATGCAATTTCAATAAAACTACAATATCTCACTCATTTCTTAATGAAATTTAGAATTTCAAAATGATCTAGAAAGATTAAAGAGAGAGGAACAAATCCATAAGGTGTTTTGAAGAGATTCATTTAAATGAATAAATGGTTAATGATATAATTTGACTGTTATAGAGCGTGAAGATGTAGAACAGAAAAAGTCAAGAAAACCAGTTTCAATAAAACTGTGATATCTCTTTCATTTCTTAATGAAATTTGTAAATTCAAAATGATATCGAAAGCTGAAAGTTAGGGGAACAAAACTTAGAAATAATCTGAGGAGATGTAGTAAAACAAATGAGAAGTTTATGACAGAAGTTGACTGTTCTACAAGCTCTAGAGATGTTCCAGAAATACTTTATGAAGTTGTTGCGGATTATTCCAATCTACCAACACACACTATGAGATTTTTTGAAGGATAGATTGACTATAATTACTCCAAAATTAATAGATCTAACTAAAGAGTAATTATTCCATGTAAAGAATACACATTTAGTGTTGCATGTCTTTCTAAAAGTTATTGCATGTCTTCCTTGTAATTAGCAATTGTATAATCAGTTAACTAAATGAATAAGTTTAGTTAACTAGATAAATAAGTTTAGTTAGCTGCATGAATAAGTTCTCTACTCTAGAGAGACTCTCAATTAAAATTTAATAACCATAGTTATATAGAGAGAATTATGGCATAGAATAGAAAAAAGGAAGTTGTAAAAGAATTTTATTGAAGGAAAGAACTCTGTTATTTTCCAGCAGCATGTACTCTTGATCTTGAAGGTTTTTGAATAAAGAAAGTTGTTCTACCCATTTTCTGATTGCTAGAATTGATTAGTCTCTCCGGAGGAAGGAGCAAGGGCCCACTCCAATCGAAGGGCAGATACTACATTTCTTAGTTTGTTTAGTTGCTTTGCTGTTGTGCAATTCCTTTATTCAGAATTCCTTTAGCTGTTCCAATTTTTTTATTCTATAATTAGATTAGTTGTTCAAGTTATTGCTTTCCTTAAATTAGGTTGTCTTTTTTAGCAGATTTTATACCCAGTTTGTTTCATGCAATTGTTGTCAATTCCCTTTTGTAGAAAGGGCTGCCATGCAAGTTATTCCTCTTCCCTTTTGCATAGAGCCATGGACACCGCCTTGGATTGATATTTATTAAAATTAAATGATGAGGACTGTAATGACCCTCATCACCTCACTAGCTACAAAGAGGTCTCACTGACCATACAAACCTCACTGGCATCTACCAAGAGTTCTCACTGACCATACAAGCCCCACTGGCATCTACCATCACCATTATCAAACCACCAAATCAAGTGTGCAAGAAATGATTGCAAGTCAATCTGATTCGCACCAATACATAACATGTATCTCATCAACTCCTCTGCAAATAATTCACTATCAATTCATTATCTCTGTACCATGAATTCATTTGATCCTGATTTAGATTATCTCTGCACAAACAATTCATATTGTCTTCAAACTTGACATGATGTCTTCTTCCTGTGTTTGTATCACACACATAACAATACCTGATTCATCTATGTTTTCTTTTCAAAAGGATCCTGTAGAAAATGTCTTCATTACTACATGTGTTTCCACACACTCACTATTATCAATTTACTTGTAATGACATTAAATATGAAATGTCCTTTCATATTCTTCTTCTCTACATAATCATCTTCCTCTACTGGAATTAAAATTTTCATAAAATGATATCCATTCACCTGCAAACACCTGTTCATATTCTCTACAAATTTATTCTTTATCTTCACCATTTCCATCTTTGCAAAAAATCCATTCACCTGCAAATTTTCTTTTCACTTCATATTTCTCTTTAAAAAAATTCTTCAATAACTTTATCTTTTTATCTTCTCTGCATAAACAAATCATTCTTTTCAAAACTATTTGATGCCTTCAAAAAAATATTTTCACAACCATTCGAATCCATTCCTCTTCACAAAAAAACTCTTCCTCTTCTATTCAATCTGCCTTGATAAAAATCCCTCTCCTTCAAAACCATTCACATTCCTCTACATTCATTTTTCTTTTCTCCCCGCAAATAAAATAATATCATCTGACAAAAAAATAATATCTGCAAACAAATTTCCATTGTGCATATAAATCTATTCTCTGCAAACATCTCATTCATGAATAGCTCCATTTACAAAAAATAAAAAATATTCTCCCAAGAAGAACTTTATACATCTCTTAAACTTCTCAATAAATTCTATAATTACTTCTTCAAAAACAAAGTTTTCATAAAGCATTTTTTTTACTTATAAAACTCCTTCATAATAGCCTTCCATGTCATGAGAGAAGTTTGAAAATAGAAATAAATCTCCATAAAAAATTGTGCTTCCAAATCCCTTAAAAAATGCCTTTATGGAGAGCTTAAAAATCATGCTCATTGCAATGTTAAGATATAGACAGCTAGATGCATGTCAAAAGTGATGCTCAGGAGGTAAGTTTCAAATTTTAAACTATAACCATCGATGAACCTTTTTTGTGCTCGTGTAGTTTAAAACTAACCGTTGATAAAGATTTGGCTCTTTCAAACATTGAGAGGAGACCGCTTGAAGAGGTAAAGAGGCCAGTCATAGATGACATAAAATCCTTTAGCAGGTAACTAATGACCTCCGACAATAGGTCAAAAACAAATTAAAAGAAAAGTGCAAATGTTATATGACAAGCAAAAAATGGTATGTAAAAGGATTTAAGTGTTTTAAACTTAATTCAAATGATTTGTCAAAGCTCCATATTATATCTGCCAAGACTAATATAATGCTTCTAAAATGAAATCACTCTGCCATTCTATTATGAAGACTCCTGCCATACCTCTGACTTGAACAATTTATCATACCTTAACTCAGACATATGCGTTGAGTCATATCATCAACTCAACTAAAACATCATCAACTAAACATCTTCATGTGAAGCATGATAAGGATAGTCTTGAAACATGAAGACAATCATATCAAACTAGCATATCAAACTAGTATGAGGAGCCATCCTAAAACAAGCATGAATGAACATATCTTACCACATCCTGACAATCTACCAACATCAACTTTTGAGACACATGTGTAATGCACAGTTTAGATTGAGATAACCATCTTGAACCAAGGCAGAGACATATTTGACACACCAAACCACATGAATAGCTACATCTTGTTATGTCAACACTGATCATCCTGATTATCCAATATCAAACCATTGAGACATATGATCACATGAACACATGAACCTCTTCCTTAACATCTTGAAACATGATGACAAGAACATCCTGCATTATACAAACAATATAAAGATGTCTTCTTTCCCTGAACGGTCTTTGCATTGAATCCAAGTGGACAACCTGTGAACAACATAATTGCATCAACTACATTTCATAAACCATCTGCATCTCCACATTTGCTAATCAAACCTGAGAACACAACACCTTTTAGCATTAATGACAATCAATCTCCATCATCCATCACATTTTGGATTGCCTAGGGCTGTTATATCCTCTTTTATTCATTGTATATCAAAAACTCTCTCATTGGACCAGTTAGGAAGCATTTCCATGGTGACATGTTGCTGGTCTAGCTACAGCATCCAGATGAAGTTATAAAACATGATTTGGGTATGTTATTGTAATTCATATTTTGGCCAAATACAATTTGGATCTTCATTAGTTTGTTTTTATCTCTTTTAGTTTTTTTGGGTTTTCAGTATATTGTTCATATTCTATGTGTTTCATGCAAAATCAAACATGCAAGCAAAACCCATAAAACCCTAAACAAAAACACATTAGAAAACACAAAAAATTTGGCTCAGAACAAACACATTTTTGAGGGTATACATTACATAAATAAGTGAGAGAGATTTTCTTGGAAAGGCCTCAAGGGGGATGTTTTGAAGCATGTTAGAGAATGTTTGACTTGCCAACAAAACAAGGTAGAACAAACATTTCTAGTTGGTTTGTTGCAACACTTACCCATTCCAAATAAAAAATGAGAGAGCATCTTGATGGATTTTATCACGGGTCTTTTGGAGGTGCAAGGTAAGGATTGTATTTTTGTGGTGGTGGATAGAATCGCCAAGTATGCTCATTTTTATGCTTATATCATTCAAATATAGAGATCCACAGGTGGTTGATTTGTTCTTTAGAGTGATATTTAGATTAGTTGGGCTGCCTAGAAACATTGTGAGTGATAGGGATAGCAGATACATTAATTTGTTTGGCAAGAAATTTTTCGGTTAATAGGCACAAATTTGACTCCAAGCACTAGCTATCACCCTCAAACGGATGGACAAACATAGATTGTGAATAAATGCCTTGAAGAATATTTGATAAATTATGTTATAGGGCAGCAAACAACATGAATTGAGTGACTTCATCTTGGGGAGTATTGATAGAATTCCACCCATCATATGTCAATAGGTATGACTCCTTTCAAAGCACTATATGGTTATGAGGCATTATCATTTGCAAATTTGGTTCTTTTGGATAGTAGAGTTCTTGGGGATAGAGATTTTGTACAGCAAAGTATAGATATTTTGAATGCATTCAAAGAGAACTTACAGCAAGCTCAAAATCAGAAAAAGGTGTACACTAATTACCACCATTTGAAGAGGACTTTTGAGGTGGAGACTTGGTTTTTCTAAAGTTGTAGCCCTAGAGGCAATTTACCTTCAAGAGGAGTGGTGTGGAGAAGCTTAAGCCATGATTTTATTAGCCTTACAAGATCACACAAAAGATAGGAGAGGTGACATATGAGTTGGAGTTACTAGTAAATAGAAGAATTCATAATGTTTTTCATGTATCACGCCTCAAGAAGATGTTGGGACAACATATTACACCTTATTTGGCACTCTACTTAAATATCATCCACTTTAATGGTCAAATAGTCAATAGCAATTTTACATCTCATTCATAACAAAAAGTGGTAAATATTTGTCCTATTTTTATTGGTCAAAATTGACTTTTAATATGACTATGACAAAGATCATGGTGGATATGGCTGGGGGTGGGGTATGTATGCCTCATATTAGAAGCACAGTTAGGTGCCTCCTGGGAGTATGAGGTAGTATCATATGTTATAAGCCACCTGTAGACCCAAAATCAGGTTACCCGACATCGTAGACTATAAAAGGATCCATTTCCACTTTCATTTCCTTGGTAAACGTCTTCAATCTATATGAATATAAATTTTATCATATATTATATACAGCCATAAACTCTCATTAATCTGTTAATTACTTGGAAGTTGCAGTAAGCATAAGTTTTCCACAATCCATAGAATTAAATAGAATTAAGAGAGAAGCACTTAGGAAGTTGCCTGCTATCCAGAACTCCTATTTCGTTACGTGTTAATGTGGGAATGCTAATTTTTTTTAATTTTTCCCGTTCCGTTATGTTAATTTTTTTATTGTTTAATGACATGATAGGTGGGTGCACTTTTATTTGTTTTACTTTCCCATCACTGTCAACATTTCCGTGTTCGGTTGTCTAGCTTAATGTTTCCATGTACATTTAGTTTTACGTCAGATCAACCATTCATGCATCATGCTAGACAATGACCATGACTATTTTCTCCCACCTTACCTATTTAACTCTTTCCAAATAACTTCTAGGCAACTTGTGTCCAGCATCTAGATGCCTATTTTAAAATTTTTAATTAATTATTATTTAGGTCACATGGGTGTGGAGTTGGTTTACTTAGCTTTGATAAGTTTCTTGGTCTGCAATATGTCATCTCTTTTGTCCATTTTTAGTAGTATGTTGGGGACATGCCTGAAGATGAAGGCACTCTCATTCGTTGGGAGCCGATTGATGACACTACCCCTGGAGATGTATGGGGAAATCCTGATGATCAAGATATGCCCTTTGTTAATGTTGCTTTAGCTACTTAGGTGCTCTTTGGGATTGGATATTTTGTGTTTGTTTTCGTCTATGTTATGGACTTATTCCTGATAGAGTATGTAGGTGTGCCTTTTTCACCACTCTAAACTTTTTTGAGAATATTCTACTATTTTTACCTTAAATATAAAGTATAATATAAATATTCATGAAACAAAAAAAATGGATAGAAAATATTAATAATTTCTATTTATTAGTGTGATATTAGTTTATGTCAATTTTTATTTAGTTTTAGGTTTGCGAATATCTTAATTTAATTATTTATTAGCCGATGGTTCAATTTATATTTATCTATATTTATTTTTATTTACAATTATTTTTATACATTTGTCATTTGTTCTTTTTTATTGCATCTAAATTTAATATATGCACTTTCATACATTTACTCATTGCCTGAAGATTATCATTTATATGCTTTGATTCATTTATGTGTTGTCTCGAATCAATCCCATATGTGAGGTAATGAACTTCAAATTAAAAATTCAAATTCAAATTTCAAGACTCTTGCCTCTTCCTACTAGTTGTTATGAGTTGGCTTGTTACACATGTGTGACATGTTACTATGTTTGGGTATTTGAAGACATTCAATTTGTAATTAATTTAGATGAAATTAAAGGTAAAATCATTAGAACACATTTCAATTTTTTGAAAGGGTATTTAAAATTTGAAACATTTAAAAAATATTAAAATAAGTAAAAACATAATTCTATAAACCTTTAGAGAAATGTTTGTTAGCCAATTAGGTCACAAGTCTTATTAGCTGATAGGCTATAGTATTGTTAGCCTTCTGCTTGAGAAGTGTCTCACATCATAAAAATATTGCTTTTTTTTTTCAGTCACCAGTATGTAATTAACCCCAACAAATTGCTACCTACAATATCAAATCTTTGATCAAATCTTCTAGTTGTAAAATCTTATCAAATCGACATTCATCTTCGATCAAATCTTCTAGCTATAAAATCTATCAAAACTGTAAGCATGATTATTAATTGAGAGCCCATTCTCACCGTTTGAACCCAACACTAAGCTATTGGCATGCTTAGCTATGAGAGCCTCCTGGTAGGAGCCATGAGCAAATAGATTAGTGGTTTTAGTGAGAGCAAAACCCTTCACCTCTGCCACAAGAGTGATGAAGCCATGGAGACGAGAAATTGAGCACTCTACTTAAATATCATCCACTTCAACTGTCAAACACTCAATAGCAATTTTACACCTCATTCACAATAAAAAATGGTAAATATTTGTCCTAATTTTATTGGCCAAAATTGACCTTTGACTATTGAAATGGATGATATTTAAGAATAGCCTATTTTGTTTCATCCAAGGCTTTTTTCTTTCGCTTAGAACCTCGTTGAAGAATAACTTAGGCCATCTATTTGCTTCCATCTGCTCAATTCTTTTGAGATATCTTAAGAGACGCACCCTAGCAGTGGCTTCCATCAGAACAATCCCTATTTCAGCTAACAAAATCTTATATGGAGTTGAAACTTTTAGCCTGAACTTGCTAGTGATCATGTGCTTTTGGATTCTCTCTATTTGCTTCCACTTGGACTCTGACATGTTGCTAGCCCAAAGCTTACACCCATAAAGTACCACTGGACTTACCAATAGTCCAAAAAGAATTTGAATAGTTTTCCAATCCCATAACTTTGTCTCTCTACATCTATTTTGGAGGGCATACCATGCTTTCCAACCTCCCAAAGTTATTTTCTTTCTGCAAGTCTCCCAACTAAGCCTGTTGTTAAAGCCAATCCTGAGATATTTGTACTCATTTACCTCTTTAAGAATACTTCCCCCAAAGAAAAATGTGTGCTGAATCTTTTTCTTTTTGTTGAAGAAAATCATGATTTTGGTCTTGCTAGTATTGACTTGCATACCAACAGCTCTGCAAAAGTGCTCAAGGGCATAAAGGTGCTCTTGTAACCCATGGGAGACTTAGTAATCTGAATAAGGTCATTGACATATAAAAGGAGCTTTATCACATATTCCCCTAGTTGAACACCATCCCCACCCTAAAAATTCAACCACTCCTCTAGTTTATCAATGTATAAGCCAAAAAGAGTTGGGGATTAAGGGCACCCTTACTTAACTCCAATGTCGCTCCAAAAAAAATCTAAGATGCCTGCTAAATTTCTTATTTTGACTTGAACCTCCAAGTTCCTTCATCCTGCACCATAACTTATCTCTAGGGACTGTGTCAAAAGCCTTTTAAAGTCAACAAAACAACAATATTATGCAAGCAAGCGAAGTTGTTTTGGGATACAAGTTTTTGTGTTGTCATTGTTGAAGATGATCAATGAAGCTTTGCAAATTTTGGTTGTGGTGTACTATATTTCATAGGTAGCAAACCATAAATGAGTTCAATCTAGAATTGGTGTTTTGGTTGAAGTGCAGGTAATCCAATTTTAGTTTTGGTTTCTCATAGTCAAATATATGATAATTACGTCGATAACATTTCACTCACCGAAATTGAGCAAGGAACTAGATTAGGGTTCAAATAGGAACTACTAAAACCAAAATTATTAGAGGAATTAGCCATGATTTTAGGGCCACCCAAACTCTTACACAGAGAAATCTGGCCTAAATTCCTTTGTAGCAATGGTGGGGCAGGAGGAATTGAGATCTAATGAGAAAGAAGTGTGCTTAGTAGTGGAAGTGACTTGGGAAGGAAAAGAGGACCCATAGATCCGTTAGAAGAGTGAAGCCAAATTCCATAGCCTTTGCTAGCATCCTTCCTGCCTGTGCTAAAATGGCTGCTTTGGAACAGGGTATGGACATCCCTCAAAGTGTAATGGAATGGGGATATTTGTTAAATATTATGGTTACCTTCTGTAAGCTCTGTAGATGCCTCTCATCAGTTTAAACACCTGGTTACCTTCTGTAAGCTTTGTAGATAGTGAGTCTCTTGTAGATAGTGTACCTCTTGTGAGCAGTGTGCTCAGGCAGTGAGCCCTAATTGGCAAGTGCCACTTTGTACTTCCTATTCTTTTAACAGAGAATACAATCTTGGGTTAGTCATCCCATCGTTTTTCCCTTAACAGGGTTTTCCATGTAAAAATCCTTGTGTTATGTGTGTTGACTTTATTTCTGCTCTCATGATTATGTATTCTTATATGTTTTGATGCTGCACAAATTTTAAAAGAAGAAAAAGTTAAAATAATAGAGATAACTGATTCCTCCCACTCTTAGTTATCTGCCTTATCTCAACAATTGGTATCAGAGCTAAGTTCCTCTAAACAGAGCCTAACAGCTTGAGGAAGATCTGGGAATCTCATTGGATATGTATGGTATGAAGGAACAACTTCAGTTTGCCCTAGATGATCTTGAACAATCACATTTTGAAGTCAATAGTTTGAGAGAAAGACTTAAAGAAGCTGATGATTTCATAAATGAGCTAAAAGAAAAACTTAGTATCTCTGTGAAAAAGAGAAAGGAACTACTTCAAAAATTAGTCAATCATAGTGAAGACAATGATACTAATGAAGATCTGAATGAGAAAAATAAGCTATGTGAGAAGCTATCAAAAGAGGCCATTATGGTAAGGCATGAAATGGAATCAGGGGTTATGAGATTCACCCAAGAAATTGAAGAAAGAAGGAAAAGTGAAGATAATCTAAAACAATCCCTTAAGGAAAAGACAGAGGACTGCCACAAAATGAACAGAATAATCAGGCATCTTGAATATGATCTTGAAGAAGCTAGAGATAATGAAGAACAACTTGAAAATTAGGTAGACACTCTTAAACAAAGTCTTCAAACAACAAATGAATACAAGGAGAAATTCAAGATAAGCTCAGCCCAACTTGAAGTTCTTCTTGAGAGCCAAAAGAGGGTAGATGACAAGCGTGGCTTGGGATATGAGAAAGGTGAAAGCTCTGGATCCGGTCAGAAGAACTTTGGATCAGGAAACCAAAGAAACAGGCCTAGAAGACCTCCAGTAAGGCAACCAAATGCTCAAAGATATCCATCCTTCAATGGATACTACTTCAATTGCAACAACTTCGATCATAAAGCAACTCAATGTAGAAGGAGAATGAATCAGACTAATCCATCCTTCTCCAGACAATGTTTCAACTGCAAAAGGTATGGTCACAAATCTCATGAATGCAGAAACATGCAAATAAACAATTCATTCAATGGTAGATGCTTTGCATGCAATAGAATGGGACATATGGCTAATCAATGCAGATCAAGAGGATATCAGTCAAATATGCAAAGAAATGTTGTTTGTTACAATTGCAATAGATCTGGTCATATTGCCAAATTCTGCAGAAGTAAAAATCAGGATAAAAAGGGTCCGGTGCATCATAATCAAAAACAAGATAAGGGAAAAGGCAAAGTGATTGCGGATGAAGTTCAAAGAGAGATGAGAAAGATTTGGGTGAAGAAGAGTACATAAAATGTTGGGGATGGATTCACACTGGAATCCGGTGCTGATATTCCTTCCGGAAACTAAATAGATGAGCTCTGGCTCAAGAGGAGTCACAAAGAAACATAAATTCCCCCAGCCAGTCAATTGGTGCCTAAATTTGGCACATGGAATGTTGCGGATTAAAGGGTTCTCAGAAAAATATCCAAATAATCCTCGGTAAAAATATGAAAGATCTGCATGGAGTCTTGCAAGAGTTTAATCATCCAAGATTGATCCAGTTTGATAGCCATCCAGTAAAATAAGATTTTCATAGACAGAACCGGTATGATTCAAAATTGAAATATCTTGATCTGTGGATCCATGATATGATTGGAGGAAAGAAGATACATTGTCAATTATCACTGAAAATGATTCTAAGTGCAACACAGTGATTCGAAAGGATCTCTCTCAGAACAAGGCAACTGGATAACTTAAGTTGTGCATTTATTGCAAAAGGAAATTAGGGTTTGTGAAAGAATAAAAGGGTTCTTTGACTCATCATTTGCACATTTGCATTCGAGAAGTAGAAAAGAAGAGCTCTGCATCAAGTTTCTACAACCCTCTCAAAGATCAACTACAAAATCCAATTCAACCAACGATTTGTTCTAGCTCTTACTTCGAACTCTAAAGTGTAAAAAGGTATTTCCATTCTGAATATCTCTCTCTGAATCTTTTGCAAAAATGGCTACTCCAATGGTTGTTAAGATCACTGATAGGCCGCGCCCAAAATTCAAGAAACACCCCTACAAATCCCTAGAAGTTACTCCTTTAGGCACTTTTTCTAGCATTCTGCATGGGGTATTGCACGTAGAAGATGTTAGGGTCTACATCCACGCTAACATTGAGAAATTTGGAGAATCTAAGTTGATGGATATCTATCATAAATAGTTAATCGATGAAAGTTTTGAACTCAAACCTCAATACAAGGCCCTCTGAGATAAGCACTTTAGACACTGCATCCACTTTCCTTATTTTGCAGAAGATGATTGGGTCCGGTATGTCCTTAGTAAAATACATGATAATTTCATGTGGTTAATGAAGCCCTTCAAGATAACAAAAGATGCCATTAGGGCCGTAACTAGACTGCACTCATCCGATGGGTTCCCTACCCTCAAATTTGTCAAGAACCAGACAGTTACTGAAGTTACCGGATCTAAGTTTGACAAAAGAGTAATGACAATTGATGACATCACAGATCCGGATGTCAAGTTTGCTTCAATGATAATTGGATATAAGATCTATCATTCTAGTAGGGAGAACTCTATGTCTGGGACTGCACTATATACAGCATATCAAATGTTAAGGGGAAATGCAGATTATGATCTATGCGACCTCCTGAATCAACTATTAGAAAACTTACAAAAGATAAAAAAGGACAAGAAGAATTCCTTCAAATACAGCTGTTTAATACTATGTCTATTCTTTTACTATATGATTGAGCTACCCATATCAAGTGGTTGGGTATGGCAAAATGACAGACCGACTGCCATACAGATCAAAGACTATATGTATGGACTTGGTGATGCTCAAGCCCAAAACACAACTCTCTGGGGTCATTTCAAGAACTTTCAGAGCATGATGCAGGCCAGAGAAAGAATTCCTCAATCCATAGTTGAAAATACAAGGATATAATGTACTTCATGGTTGACACTGATCAATGCCTAATGGAAGCAGTTGAGCCCAGAATAGTGTGGATAATGCCAATGGGTTACAAAGTAGATGAGAAAATCTTGGAGCTACACATTCAACACTTGTTGAGCCAGCCAAAGGACCCTGAGGCAGAAAGGTTTGGAACCTTTCAAGAATTAAGTGTAAAGATACATGTTGAGCTAAGACAACCGGAGATAAAAAGGAAAGTTAGAAGGGAAGTAGAGGAAATTGCCAAAAGATATGGCATATCAAAAGAGGCAGTCGATGCAAACAGAGAGAAAATAGAAAGAGCTGAGGAAGAGAAATAAGAAGATGAAAAAGGAAGTGTTCCGGTACAAACCTCCTCCCGGACTAGATCCTTAAAGAGCTCTGCACCTGCCACTCCTAAGAGATCAAAAGCCACCAAACCAAAAGTCAAGACATTCGGAAAGGGAGAAAAGAGAATGAAAATAAAAGCCACAAGGTCTTACACAAGTCACAAGGATGATGAAGAAACATAATTTGATGAGGAAATTAAGACAATGAAGAAGAAGAAGAAGAAAACATTCGGGGAATCCTCTATCGGTAAAACCAAAGAAGAAGAGGTAGAAGAATTTGTTGAAAAGCCCACTCTTTCCATTGATGATATCATCAAGGTAGTCACAGTGGATGGGAATCTGCAAGCAGTGATAGAATTCTATGATGAATATAGTGATACTGACAAAAGGATCTTGGAAGAAGCTACAGTCAGGTACCTGAATATTTATAATAAAGCATTCATTGAAATTATTTCATTAATTCCCAAAAGTCTAGAGAAGGTACTTGAACTTAGAAAAGAGAATGCCAAGGAAAAAGACTTAGAGATCCGAGAATAGATTACAATTCAGCTCTATCCTTCCATTACTCCAAAGCAAATGGACATGATCTTTAAGGACTGTAAGGATGAATTCTGGAGAAAAGTAAGAATAAACAAGCTTATGCTTGGAGAAACTGATCAAGTAGTAAGAGAAACAGAAGACATCCTCTGGAATGCCTTCAAAAGATTCAATCTTCCTATTATAGAGGAAACAAAAGAAGAACCCTCTACCATGGATGTTGAAGGATTAAATGAATCCAATGAAGAATCTTCTGACAAAAATGTAGAAGGGTCAAAAGAGGTAGATGAAGAGAAGTCTAAAGACTTGGATTCCTTTGTTCCGGAAGAGGAAGTTCATGAAGCAGTTAACATCTCTCCTCCGGATCCCACTGTAGACATTCTAGATCTAGGAATTGAAGGAGAAGGAAGAAAAGAGGAGAAAGTGAGTCAAGAAGAGGAGGTAAAGGGAAAAGAAGAAGAACAAATAGAGAAGATCTCTGATGACAGTTCTGAGATTCCAAAAGAAAAGAAGACTCAGTCTCTAGCAAGAGACACTGCAGAGGCAGTGAAGAATTTCTTGAACAAAGAGATGATGGAGATAGATGAACTAGAACTATTCCAAGGACCACTAAATTTTGATTCCCTCTCTCCGGTCCAGACAATGAAAATAGCATCTTTTGCCCAAGCTAAAGAAAAAGCAAAACTTTTGAAATCTCACATGGAAGACTGTGAGCTATTAGAGATTGCATTCGATATGCTGGAGAAGATCATGCCATCTTTTCAAAAGGATCCTTTGGCCTCTCCATCTGGTAATTTGAAATCTCTGGTAAACTTTGTTAGCACTCATTTTGATTCTTTAGAGAAATCAACAGAAGAAAAGGTCTGAAAAGAGTTTTTGGGAAAAAGATTCACTGAAGTATAGGGACTCATTACTAATGATAGGAGGACCCTAGATATTGGGATAAAGAGCCTTGAAAATGCTCTTAAAGATAGTGGGGACATGTACAAATTTTGTCTATCTTGGTCTAAAGTAACAGAAGATATTGAAAAGAAAGTGAAAGAACAAGAAGGTAAACTGTCAAGTTTATCTCAAAATTTTGATCCCCTCACTACATCTATAATGAGTCAAGAATGCCAGGCTGTTGTCATTATAAATGAAATAAAGAGGCTAGAAAAAGAAAAGAAGAATATAATAAACATGATGAGTGAACTCAGAGGGATAATTATCCCTAAGTTAGAGGCAATGCATGAGGCCTTAACAGATGCTCAGACCACAGCCCGGACTAGTGATATGGCTGACTTAAGAAGGGCAGAAGCATATGCATTTTTGTTGAGTGGTCACATCTCCATTTTGGACAGGATGAAGCAAAGCTAGGCCACAAAGATTGTACAGTTGAAGGCCACTTTTGCGGATATACTCAAGTATATGTAAGTATAACATGTATATATACTTATGTGGCCATGTATAGAATATTTTTTGCAAATTTTTGGTATGTGGACCCCGCCCTTTGCCATTGATGGCAAAGGGGGAGTGAAGAGTAGTGAAAAATGTGGAATCCAGCTAAGGGGGAGTTTTGGTATAACAGTGCAAAAGACAGCATCAGCCAAGGGGGAGTCTACTGCGACACTTAGCCATTTTTCACTAAGTGTTGCCATCAATGCCAAAGGGGGAGATTGTTGGCAAGAGACACTGTGTGGCTTCATGAGTGTTGTCATTAATGGCAACAAAGTCTATCCCACACATCCGTAGCACATAGTATGCCTATACCGGAAGTCAGATTGAAGATTGTTTTGGTCTGGTGAACAAGAACAGAGCATGCAACAAGGTCTGACAATCAGGTCTGGATCTCTCAGATGGTGTAACTTAGCAAGTTGCGGACTTGGACAAGTCAATAGGAGTATCATGACTTCTAGATTCTAGATATTTAGCCTCCGGTGATAAAACATGGTAAAGATACGAGCATCTGAGTGTTGGATTTTAGACAGGCAGAGCAGACTGAGGAAAAACTGACTGGCAGAGTATCAGACTTCAATCCCGATGAGTAATTGATGTTGATTAAGCTATTTGAGGGATCATACAATGTTGGCTGACATGATTGATGACTTCTATGCCTATGTTTTGATACGCATCACAAATCAAGCATGGATTCAGCCGACAGATCAATAATTTGTAAATATCTTGAGTATTCTGGTTGCTGACTAGAAAGTTGTTGAAATCCTTGGTGCGGATATATATGCCAGATGGATTCCAGTATGAAGATGTGTGTGGATACAGATATGATAATATAAAGTGTGAAGAAAGGTAGGAAAGTAGCAATACAAATCTGGTATGTGACAAAACAATAGTACTAGAGCAGAGGAAGAATGAAGTGCATCAAATTAGTATATTGTGCCTAACCAGAACTGAATTCCAGCATTTGTAGATGCCTCTCATTAGTTCAAACACCTGGTTACCTTTTGTAAGTTATATAGACAGTGAGTCTCTTGTAGGCACTATGCCTCTTGTGAGCAGTGTACTCAGGCAGTGAGCCCTAATTGGCAAGTGCCACTTTGTACTTCTTATTCTTGTAACAGAGAATACAATCTTGGGTTAGTCACCCCGTGGTTTTTCCCTTAACAGGGTTTTCCACATAAAAATCCTTGTGTTATGTGTGTTGACTTTATTTCTGCTCTCATGATTATGTATGCTTATATGTTTTGATGTTGCACAAAGTTTAAAAGAAGAAAAAGTTAAAATAATAGAGATAACTGATTCACTTAACATCGAATTAAGTGTACATATGTTAATGTGTTCATGTATTAACCAATGAAATGAAAATGGAGAAAGCATATAAAAAATAATTCAACACATAACACTGGATACACATGGAGAAATCTTTTTAGAAAAAAATCTACATCAAAAAGAGACTCAAGTATGTATTAAACTTTTGAAATATGAATACATAAACAATAAGCTTCTTCTTTCAATCTAACAACATTCTGATAGCACGTGTATAAAATATCTTGAATAAATCTATTCAATACAAATAATCTATAGAGAAAAGTTGAGAGGAAACCACAAGTGAATTTGTGAAACCATGACCACCCAAAACCACATGGTATAACAAAAATTCAATGCCCCATGTGACTAGTCAATGCATCCATAAATAGAAAATGTAACTCCTCAAACATTTTTTACACATGTGAAGAGTGACACAAGTCCCCAAAATTAATGCTCCATTATGCTCTCCATTATCTTGAGGACCTCACCGAACATGCAAAAATTCTCCACTCCTCATGCCTAAGAATGGGAAAATGGTGTAAAGAAGGTCAAATCAAATTGTAACCACCACCACCATGTTCCACCTTCCTTTTCAATGAAATTACAACCTATATTTGCAAGTTACAAGGAGAATAATTAAATAATAATATCTCAAAATTACCTACATGGGTGTCAAAGTACCCATTCCAAGATGTTTGGATATCCAACACTAGACACTAGGATTGCAATTAAAGATCACACTTTCCTAACATAGAGGTCATTATTTTTTGTGTAATGTGTTGGGACTCCTATTTTTTAAAACTCATAATTGCAAAATCATTCCAAATTCATCAAAATTTTCCTATGGAGTTCCTGTGTATTCACCCTATTTTGTGTACATTTGGTGTTGTCTCCTAAAATCCCTGAAATTTGACTAAGTCTAAAATCTGTGAGATCATCCAAAATCTAGAATTTGCAATTTAACTCCTATGTATTTGGACCCCCCTCAAATTCTCGCAATTCACAAAAAAGGGTGTAAAAATGAAAAGTGAAAGTATCTTACAACTTCCAGATGAACGTAGAACCATACTAGGTTGCTATTAATGTGAAATGGGTAGTTGAAAATGAAGTTTTTATTGTGGTGGATGGAGTTGTTGAGTTTTCCTGCCCATTCTTCCATCAGATCCGAGTTGTGAAGGCTATAAATAGAAGATTGAAACTCATTCAATGGGTTGGTCTTTGAGCCATCTTGGATCTAGAAAATGCCTAAGGAGGAATGATGGCATCAAACAATGCCAGTTAGATCTGCAAATGAAGGAATACGCCTAGCAGTTCTTAGGAAAGTTCTTCAATGAATATCTTCATGCAAAAGTATGTTTCCATGGAAGATTGTGATGATTCAGGGGAATATATGAACCCAGTTACGTATTTTCTCGTACCACACTTTTTGGTATGTTGTAACAGAGTTAAAATTAATGTGTGATAGCATTCTAAAGCATCATAAAGGCTTTGTACTGGTCTCCACTTTGTTGCATTTGGGTTTTTGTAGTTATGCTCGGGATTATTGAGAATGTCTTTTGTATGATTCATATATTTTGGATTTGTATGTGAATACACTTCATGATTTTGTTGATGGCTATTGTGTATCTCTTCCTCTTTGCTATTGATGACTCTGTTGCCCATTGGAATATGCACCAGTCTAATTTGTGGATGGATCAATCACTCTCATTTAATCAAACCCTCATCCTATTAATTTTAGGAGTAGGAGTAGGTTTAGTTTAGAGTTTTTCATGTTGTTCATGATTTAGTACAGTAACCAAGGATAAATTTGAAGCAATGCAAAAAAAATTTAGTCTTTTGGAATCATGATCATGTATGTCTGCATCTTTCCATTGTGTAGATTACCAAATGAATGTATCTTATGGGAATGTAAATTCTATCATCTATGGGTGCTTGCATAAGATGTATGATCAACTTAATTAGAAGCCTAAGCTTGACCAGTTTGTCTTTACCTAGTGACAGCTTTTGGGGTCAAGTATACATTAGGTATGGTTGTGAATGCTTATTTGTGTTCCATTTCATGCCTCTAGGAATATCCCTCCTAGGTCTATCTGAGTCTGAAGTCTAGGAGAGCATACCCACTCTCATTAGTTAGCCTTTAACCATCCAAGATCTATTGATGAGCTCATTTTTTACCTTCATGATGAAACCCCCTGGCCCTAAAGGTGAGAGCATACTCTAGGGTTTTGGACATATGGTTTTTGGAACCAACAGAATGGTGTCATTTCCAAGGATAGATTATTGTTAGGTTGGAAATAATTTGAAGACTCTACTGGTTGGAGAACCCAAAATTGTTTTGCAGCCTTGAATATTGTCACGCTTCAAGGAATTCCTCATTTTTGGAAGAGGTGGCAACTCTGTTGTCATGAACAAAGTTTTTTTGTTGTTGTGTTTTTTCTATTGTTGGTAAATTAGACGCCTCATTTCATTTATAGTTGTCTCTCCTTTTCCCTCTTGAAGCAAGATCTATTTTACAAAGGAATTACTTTAGAAAGAGATGTTTTATTTTAGCATATTATGAACATTCAATCATGACGTTTAGATCTGAGAGTTATTTTAGGGAAGGTCCTTCATATGCAATGTCATATGTCTCATGCCCTAGCTATTATGAGGATGAAGATACTTATGATTCTTATGATGATGATTCGTCCTATTATTTAGGATGCCCTGCATCTTGCATTCCCCTTCCCCAATGTCAAACACCCTTGCATAATCAAAATGGATTAGTTAGGTTGCAATATGAAATTGAAAAAGGAAATCAGTTGCTAGAGTCTTTGTTGTAGCAAGAAAAAGAAATAGAAAATCAAGTCATGCTACGTCAGTCTAAGTTACAATCCAATACCCTTCCTACTATTGTTGGTGGCTCATTTTTTGGCCTCCTCCCATTGCCAATGAAACTAAATGCAAATAGTTGGACCTCTCATGGGTCAATTATAAAATGGAATTCATGCCCAATAAGATCTATTATCAAATTCTAGTTTTTGATGGGTGTGAGGTTTATGATGGAGAGGCATGTATTGTTGCATTTTTAGATTTTATGGACAAATTTCAATATGAGGATGAAGAAATGTGGATGAGATCTTTTGTTAGGCCTCTATGTGGGCTAGCATGGAAGTGGTTGGTTGATTTCCCTGATCATCATTTTGAGTCTAGAAACTAAAAAAAAAAGAAGTACTGAGGGTGCATCCAACATGGATTTTAGCCACCAGTTTGTTGTTGCATTGTCGAGGATTCTAGATGCTTTCAAACCTTCTATTCCATCTTGCATTGATTTGTTTTTTGAATCATATGAAGTTCAGTTGAGCTCAGTACAGGGATATTTGAAGCTTGTTAGTTTGCAGCAAACCTACCTTGCTCTTGACACCTTGGTTAGAATGAGAAATGAATATGTTGTTGGGTTTCTATCCCCTAAGGTGAGTAATATGTAAATGATGAGCATGTGGTAGGTAGCAATACTGTAGATTACATTGAGTGTGTTGTCAAAAAAATAGAGTTATGTGAGGCAACATCATATGACAGTTGTGTTGAAAGTGAAGATAGTGTAGCCACCTATCTTCAATTGGATGCATTGTCCCTTATGGATGATGATGTTGTTTGACAAGGGTCATTGTACCTTGCATTTAATTAGAATGATTATCTAAGTTGTCAAATCTAGCGCAGTGTCCATGGCTATCTATAGTAGAAACTGCTAATCAATAGTCCTAAAACTACTTCCTAGAAACCAAAACCTACTCATCTATTCACAATCTTGTATTTAGCTACTTGCTTGAAAGAAATCTGATCTAAGAATCTGAAAGTTTACAATTGTTGTCAAAACAAAACCTACTTTATCATAAATCTTCAAGAAAACAATAAATAGAATGAAATAGTAAATTCATCTAAAGATTATCAAAGCAATGAACTTAACTAAGCAATTTCAAAATTTAACAGAGTAGGAAAACTAATTATTAAATACCATTCTCTGCTCCTTTGGTGGGAGTGGGCCCTTGCTCCACACCTCTAGAGGAAAGACCATCTTAATGCTTCAAACTACAAATATAGAACTATCTACTTTTTATTTCCAATCCATCAAAAATAGAGTATGCTTAACAAAACATAGTATCTCCTGCCTTTTTCTAAAATTAATCTATATCCTATTCTATAGCTTCCATCCATATATATCAGATATATTTCTCTAATAAAAATATCTTTGGAGTTATTCTTCTACTCCTAGTTTTGTAATAGATACAAAATCTTTATTCAATATCTTTAACATGCAACTGTCACTTCTAAAAAGAGTCATGCAAAGCTAAAGGAAATTATTAAAGTGACAGTGAAGGTGGCACTTAAAATAAGAGTTCACCTTTGAGTTCAAATAGGTCATCGAGGTCACTGATAAAAATGAAATAACTTAAATAGTAGTTTAACAAAGATTCTACAACTCACATGCAAGAGCAGTCAACTAGCAGTCTCTCTTCTCCAATTGGGTTAGTGGTGTCAAGAACAATAGTCATACTATCTCTCAATAATTTAGGTGGGATATGAGCTAGCATGCTACATTGCAGTCTCCTCCAAAATCTTCAGTGTCCTTTGTAGAAATTTGAGTACTGGGAGCATCTCTGAAGCTTCTATAACAGTTCTATTACAGAACTATGAAGTTGATAGTTCAAGCATCTTCAGAGCCTCCTAAAGACCTCATTATTTATAGTGAAAGGATTCCTGCACTCAAAAATGTATTCCCACATATTTTTGTTAGTCAAAACTCATAACATGAAACCATTTAATCCCAACAGTTGTTGCACTATTACATCTACTTTTAACACAATTAAATAAGGTTTTTAACAATCCTTAAGGTACAAATCAACAGATGCAATGGTTTTTAGGATAGAAAAGGGAGATATACTTGCATGTTTTGGTGAGCTCTACCTGGCACTCATCATTCCCCTTGAGCTTAATGATTTGTAGGTCCTCCTACACTACCTTGCACCCTGACTTGTTCATTTGATATAATTTCTATGTGATATTATAGTTGTCTTGGAATGTCCTCCAGTTTTTGTGGTTAGTATTTGCATGACCATGAAATTCATTCACCTGCTCCAGCCATTCCTCAACTTATCTTCCTCTATCTAGTCAACCCACATGGGCAGAGGTTCAATAATTAAGGGAGGTCTAAAATGTATCCCCACCCAGTCTTTCTTGTATTTTTCTATTAGCCTTGCAACAACTTTTTCCTTCCTTAGAATCCACTTCATATTTGTTGGGGAAACTAATTCCCTCATTTTCTATTATGATGACAGACTGCTCCATCTTCCCCTACAAGTTGTGAGGATCTTGTTAGCGAATGTTTGTACTATAAATAGGTCAAAATCAAGGATATAGGCTTTCAAATGTTATTTATATAAAGGAAATAAATTGGGGGTGTAAACACATGCCCAGAATTGGGTGTTGAAAGTCATAAGTGTGGGGCTTTCATGCCTAATGATCAATCCAACATCCTTGACATTCATGGTGTGTTCCTCCATCCTCTGTAGCTAGATTTCATGGCTTCTCATGAATGATATAAATTCCCTTAATTGGTATTCACCCACAAATAGGTTGATAAAGACTGTGTTATGTTCATCTAGAAGGAATTTATGCAAGAAGAGTTCACATAGAAAATTTTAATCTTCAGGAGAAATGAGCATGTATAATCTCATGAAGCCATGTCCATTTTCTATGGACCCTGTAAGACCAGAGATGACTTGTGAGAGCCTCTGAGAAGGAATCTTTCCCTTAAGAACATGGTATAATTTCCACTAGGTGGTTTGTAGGAGAGTATATATGAAGCTAAAGTAGATATTGTAATGACTCTTTCTTCTAATGTTTTCACTTTATCATTTAATGTAGAAATCACTCTTTGCAGTTGGAGCATTGTAGTATTACCAATCGAGTCATTGCATCTCCTCTCCTAGCTATAAAAAGTCTTAGGAATATTCAACTGGAATGTCCTTAAGGAGACATTTGTTTGAGTATTTTGATCTATTATAGATGGTCTAACAATCAACTCCCTGACAAGCTCTCCTAGATCAAAAATTTTATTGTTATCCTTAGTTAGCTCCCAAGCTTGATTGTCAACCTTATCTTTCAATGCCTCGATCAAGGTATTGCAGTTAGCTATGGCTTTAGTAAAGTTAGTTTCCTTCCCTTTGAACTCCTCTACCTCAGAAATCTACATTTCTATTTGTTTCCTCTCTACATCCTTTTCCAAAATTTCTTTTTCTTTTTCTTTGATAACATCATCTTTCTCTTTTATGGTTTCTTTCAGGCTACTGATTTATTGATCCTTGTTGTCATTGCTAGCTTATTTTTCCTTTATGAGCTTTTTCATATCTTTGATGATAAGGTTCTTACCCTCAAGCATTCTTTGTTTATGTCTCTCTTTCTTCTTTAGCCTCTATTCCTTCATCTACCTTTGTTGTTCCTATTTTTTCTGCATATCCTTCTACCCCTATTTCTATCTCTGGTTTAGCAACCTATCATGGGAAATTGAAGGCCCAAGCTAATCCTCTATGGGCATGTTGTCCTAATTTTTTGAAGCAATATCAGGTACAACTAATGCCCAGAGTTTTGTGAGTACTTGAGCAAGTAACTATGAATCCTTCTCCAATTAGGTTTTGTGTCTTTGGAACCTACTCCTCTAGAGCACTTGTTGTGATTGTTGTTCATGTATCTCCAAAGTGTGCTGGAATTCCTTTGATTCAGAGGAGATTGTTTGTGGTTCATGCACTATAATATTAGGTGCTCTAGAGGTCTATTCAGCAATGCTCTCCTGATAACCTTCTTCTGTGACTTTTCCTCTTTTGCTTCTTCTCACCAATGGAGGGGTTTCTTCACCTATTAACTCCTCTCTCCTCTTTTCCTTATGTTTCCTTTCTCTTTGTTTTATTTTTTGAGTCTGTATAGGCTCCTCAACTTCCATCCTTTCACCTTCCTCTTCTATAGTTTAGGGAGGACTCTTCTCAACCTTCCTTTTCAGGGTCGAGGTAGGTTCATTAGTCATTATTATCTTTCTTTTTGTTTTCTTTGAGGTCTGAGGAGACTCCTTAACATGTGTGTTATCTTTTCTCTATTCTGTAGTAGAGGACTATCAGGTCTCAAGATTATCTTTCCCTCCTTCCTTTCCCCTATAGTTGGGGAGGATGTTAATGGGACTATTTTACCCTCCTTTTCTTCCTGAGTAGGGGATGACTCTTCTATTATAACTTTTATATCCTTTTTCTTTCCTTTATGGTACCACCTTCTGAAAAGGCCTGCCATTGAGTCTCCCCTCCTCTTTTTGAGATGTTTAACCTGCCTCTTTCCCTATTGGTACTTATAATCCATGGTGGTTATGGTAGAAAATAGGAAATGTGGCATTTCTATGTTCAGGGTTGTTCAAACCATGTCTTAGATAAATAACCATCTTCATTATTAGTCCTAAAACAATGGAAAATTGTCCATCACATATGAAATATTTCATTAACGAAGTGGCTAAGGATTTCCATGGGTGAGGGAGACTAATACAGAGATTTCCCTTAACTTCTCCTTTACTTACATGTGTTTCAATTTTAGGATCATTATAAATAGATAAATTCTTTATCAAATCAGAATATAAAGTTTTGATATGGTAGAACCTCTCACCTTCCTCTAGAATGCTTGATATAGTGCTAATGATGGAGGGAGACGCTAGAATGGTAACACCCCTCACTTTGCATTTGTCATATTTCAAATTTACAATGTATTCTTTGACAATTTCTTCTTGGAACCCCTCAAATTTCTCCATAAATGGTAGCCACCCTACATTTTTAAGGATATTGGCTGATTCTTGGTCCTCCAAAAGCTTTTGGGTTGACTCCAGCTCTAACTTCTTCTTGATGCCCATGTCATAAGATATTGTACAATGCATGTTCATAGAGACTACAATTTGTTCTTAGCTTTAAATTCTCAACTCTTTAAACCCTTAGCACTGAATTTTTGGACTTCTACAACCCTTAGCTCTAAATTTTTGAACTTCTTAAACTGTTAACTCTAAATTTTTGAACTCTTGAAACTCTTAGCTCTGAATTTTTGAACTTTTGATGGTCGTCAACAAGAAATGATTTAGCATTATCAATTAGGTTACTTGCCCCTTGGGGTTTCAAAGCTAAAAAGGTAGTTATTTTTGCATGAAGGAAAAATAGGAGTTAAAGATTGGTACCTTTACTTGAGGGAGTTATTTCACTCCAAAGGTGTTTTCATGGGGTGACACGCATTCAATCAACATGGTACGTGTTTCAGTTTACATGGGAAAGAATGATGGTGCATGGAATTATTGATTTGTACCAAAACAACTGATAAATTTTTAATTAATTAGTTAAAGCTAGAGTAATACATGCATTCATTGTTGTAATTATTAGATGTCAATTCAGAATTTCATGTCGCAACATCAACAAGATGTGGTGTGACCGCTTCATTACTCTACGACCTTTGATGTGATGTTCCATAATATCCATAGTAGGTGATATCAAAGGTCTGCAACTGTAGCTTTTTTATTTGAAAATCTCCTATTGTTAGCAAATGGTGTCATGATTGGTTGCCTACATTAGCTGAATGATTGGAAAAGACCATCGGTGGCTAAGTGATAGTTGTCTTGATGACTCATTCTCTTTTTCTTTTAGATTGATGTAAGCGAGTCACAAGGGTATTATGACATCATTCACATTATTGCCAAATGTATTTTAAGAAATTCAAAGTGTGAGTGTTGAAGGTGTTGAATTGGCTTGTAAGATGAGCACTAGAGATGAGCATCAGAGGTTCTTTGGAGTGGGCACAAGATGTTAAATTTTCGCTGGAGATTCTCTTGAATGATTCCTACATGAAGAAAAGAATCGTCATTTGTTGGTTTTTAGCTCTTTTTGGGAGGACTTTCGTTTTACTTGTTTTCAATCCCTCTCATTATTTATTTATTTTTAAATTATTTATATATAATTATTCAGCTGTCATTCTAGGAAAATAGTTTTATCTCTTTTACACAACATAAGTCTGGATGTGACATATTTTTGACAAACTCTTCCTTGGAGGATGGATATTGGTAAAGACAAATTCTATGTCCATTCACCAGAAATGTATTTTGTTCACCATCAATTAGTGACAATAGAGTTTTCCATTGTCATAGACTTCTTTGATCTCATATGGTCCCATCTAGTGCATCTACAACTTGCCCTTGAATTCTTTGAACTTGGAATCATATAACAGAACCCACTCTCCAACTTGAAATTTACTCTCCTTAATGTGTTAATCATGTCATTGCTTCCTATGTTGCTAGATTATATTTGTTTGTTGAATTGCCTCCATTCTAATCTCATCCAACTTATTTAGCTATAAGATTTGATCCTACTATGCAATAGTCAATGGGAGGCTAATGTCTATGGAAGTCTTGTTACCAAATTGTGCTTTGTAGCCCAATTAGGTTGGGCTGTAACAACAGTTATCTTAGTTGCTTTGAAGAAGCAGAAAGGTTCAAAAGGAAGGGAGAAGAAAATTTAGGTTCACAGGCCAGCCTAGAAGGTCTACTATCCTGATGGAGGGCCCTTGCAGTGATCATATTACCAAGATCATGTAGCAGCTCAATCAGAACTGCTACATGAGCCAGATAAGATGAAAGGATAATCCAGTAGGGCAGGAGATATCCTAGGACCGACACAAGAACCTAAAGCTAACATATGCATTACAAGTTGTGTTGTAGTTGTGGTCATGGTTCATTCATTGCAGTTTGATACATTTAAAAAAGGTACATAAAATCTTGCTAAGTTTAGTCATGATTACAAACACATATACCATGCAATAATGTTTGGTTTATCTTTATTGCAAATTGGTTTACAAAAAGGAGAAGTAATACACAAGTCATTGCATGAAATAACTGTTTATATTCATAAAGAAAAGTGTTTATATGATCCCACACAAGCCATGGGAGTAACTGTATATGATGCAATGCACAATAACAAGTACATTTGAAGTAAAAGAAAGCATATAAAAAAGGAGAGGGACCCATCATTGCCTGAATGACAAATCTCGTCGATAGATGCACCATCTTCAACTTGTCCCAATGATATCTCCAATAAGACCTGCAAAAGGAAAATAAAGAGAAGGTTAGAGCTTAGGGTTTTCTTTCCACTTCTATACGCAGGAAAATCAAAATGTACTTGCTATTTGGCACAAACATCCAAGCAAGAAGATAAAAGAGAATCAGTAACTCAAGTATGCAATCATACAACCATGAAAAGTAGCAAGAAAGAGCTATGTCAACATCCGGAAAGGCTAATTAGCCTTCATATTTTCTCTAACTTGTTTGTTCAATGTGCAAATATAGGTATTTCATCATGAAGGAGTATTCAAATTAATTGAGAAAATAGTCATGCACATTGTATAGGTGTTGAAAGAAGATCTATCAAGAGCCCAACATAGTCATGACAGTAAGAGACTACTTAATCTATGAGTACAGTGATATGTGAAGATCATATGCAATCTTGGAACAAGAAAAAGAGATATAACAGGTATGGTGATAGTATTAAGAGACCTTGAGATAGTGATATGCCTGAGACAGTGCCAAGAGAATGGAGGGACTATCCCACAACAGTCATGAAGAGCAGTCATAGAAGAATATCAAACATTGTGTATATTGCTTTGGGATACTCATGAAAGAGCTATCTAAAGCAACAAGAGTAGTATACAAAGACTTACGAGTCACTAAATCATACATGAAAGAAAAGATGAAGAGAAGCACCAGCACATTGTTCTCACTTACCATTCTTACCAACCCTCAGAGAAGATGAAGACTACTTTTTTCCTTGCCAAATGATGAGTAGGCCAAGGAGGAATCAATGTATGAGTGGAAGGATGCAATGTACATGTCAACAATCATACCTACCCTAGGGGACAGTCAACAATTATGGAGAAACAACCAAGAGTTGCATAGACAAGTCATGAAGCATTAATAGTGAATATAGTCACAACATAGATGCAAGGCAGTGTTGAATACAAGCAAAGAGAAACAATGACAGAGGCTTTCAAAAGCCTAAGCTGCAACACTCTCAGAGGAAGGAGAGAGTCACCAGTTAAAGGAGTCAAAGTAAGGAATCTAAAGGAAAAGACTAACCAATGGAGAAAGTGAGGACTGTCATGAAAAGTTATTCTTAAATATCATCCACTTCAATACCCAGAAGCTCAGTCTGAGTAATAAGAATATGACAAATATTTACCACTTCTATTGAAAACAAGGTGTAAAACTGCTGAGGAATGTTTGACCATTGAGATGGATGACATTCAAGAGGTACAGTCAATAGTGAAAATTCAATCAATAAGATGAAGTCATTATTCAGCCATTTATATACATATTGGCTTTTGGAGCAGTCATAAGGTCTCATTTTGCATATCACTGTGTTAACAAATGGAGCTGAACATGATTTTCATCAAATACCATAAGTGCTAACTATGATGGTCAGAGATTAAAGTCCTATATGGACTGTGTTTGTAGCAGCCAATGTAAATAGTCACAACAACATCATAACAGTAGTTTTCAATGTCAAAGAATAGTCACAGTATGAGAAAACTATCATCACAATGTTTACCAAATGAGAAAGAAGAGGCATCATGAAGTCTTTAGGAGCCTTTTGAGGTTAGCAAGGTAGACATGATGATACAGTCCTAAAATAGGGGTACAAAAGTCCTCAATATCTACTAAAACAGTGGGTAACCTGGTTGAGGCCTGCAATGAATTTTTAACAAAGAGATGAAGACAGTTTGGAGGTGTTTGAGGTCACTGTCAAATGAAGATCACCAAATAAGGTGAATGTAGATGGGGTTTTAGGCAGAGGCTTATGTAATGTTGTCAGAGGTTTTTAAGGACAGTGGTCAAGGGAGTTTTAAAATGAAGGCCAAGTTTAACCTATGAGAACTCAGTGCTAGATAGGTTCAAACAAGGAAACAACAAATCATTGATGGAGTGTCAACACATGAAGACTTGAGAAGAGTATCAGCATATGCTACACAAAAGGTTCAAAACATGTGAAAATCTGTGATGATATGGAAAAGATGCCACCAAAATCTTGAAATCCTATTGAAGAAAAGATGACAAATCAACTACTACAAGTTTGTATGAAGGAAAGAAAGGGGTAAATAGCATGATAGGGTGTAGAAAAAGAGCAAAACCCTTACATTCTTTTTAACAGAAGATGAAATACAATGATTTGTTAACAATGTGCATACAAATGATTGTGTGGAAGTAAACATGAAACAGAATAGTCAATAAAGCATGTTTCTATATTCTAAACCAACAAAAAAAAAAGGCAGTCCTCAACTAGAATCACATCAAAGAAAAAATCACTATTTTTTTCATCATGGAATAGCAATATGTATGTAAAAGAGAAGGGCTTGTATTTTGTAAAGTAACTATACATGAGGTGAAACCCTAGCGAGGGTTTGAAAAACAAGAGCAACATCAACTGTAAATGGTGTAAACACATAAACATATATCATAAAAGGAACTATTGTGCATGAAAAGAGCGTGCTTACCTAAAAGAGTCACAGTGACAAAACCCTAGCCAGGGTTTACATGAGAAACAACAATATTCAATGAAAAATAACAATGCCAATTTTTTTGTCACTACAGAGATGATATAGAATGTAATAATATTTCCAAAGTTTCATTACAATATATACAAAAGCAGAGCAGGAACCTTATTTCATCATTTTGTCACAAGACCACAACCTGAAAAGAGGAGTATATAGACACAGTGGGTTTTTTATCACAGTTTCTAACCAAAGCCAACAGTTAAAGAATGATTTTTACACCATTTTCTCATGGGAGACATAGTAGCATGCAAAAGGAGAATACTTGCCAGCTGAGCGAGAAGTGGAGCGGCCTAAGAGTCCTTTCAGAGAGCAACAGAGCAATTCAAACCCTCAGGCATGGCGGCGCAGAGGAGAGAAAGAAAAGATAATGCAAGAGTGAAAATGAGATGTTTTTAGGGTTTGAGAACTATTTTTGTTCAAAAGAATCCCTAACCTAAGTTCATCATTAAGTCATTTTTTACTTTGATTTTAGGAAAATCATTTAACACTCAATATACTCTTGGTCAAGACATGAAGATCATAATGCCTAAATCAAGAGGAGGTCCGTGAGAGTCATAAGGGTAATGATTTTGTTTTGTGATTTTCTTTTCTTTTTCAAACCTTAAGTCAAACAAAAAGAAAGTAAATCATGATCAAGATTTTTATTATGAAAAGGCAATGAGGGTTTTGACTTTGATACTTGACTTAGGCCAAATGAACAGGGATAAGGGCTTTTTATAAGCCAAACGGAAGAATAGGTATATAATAGCTTTGAGAGCTTTTGTAAGGGGATCATATGAGTTAAATAATATAATTATGTACCCCTTTTTATTTTTTGCATGAGTTAAGACAAAAACAATGTACTATAACACCTATTAAATGTAATATATCTATAAATTACTTTAACACTTGTTATATAAAAACTTAGTAGCAGAAATAGGCATTCACATAACACTTATTAAAGCAAATCACATTGATTGCCTTTAATATTTGTTGAAATAGTTTATTTTTGCCCTCAAATCATGCAAGAAAGAGAAAGAGGAGTTGAACTGAGCTTGCAAACTCATGCAGAAGGAGATTCTTTTCTATTTTTTGACTTGGAGTCAAACTAAGCTATGTTTGGCAGTTTTTGGGTCAAACAACTTGGGAGGTGGAGTTCTGAGCTATTTTAGCTCATCTTGGAGCAGTTTTGGGGCCTAATTTTTAGGCTTTTCTCTCTTGCTCACCCAACAAATTGGAGTTGCTTTTTTAGACTTTTTCATGCATCATTTAGACTCCAGTTGAGTTGGAGTTGACTTCCCTTTGCCTTTTTGGGATAGATTTTGTATTATAGGGAAAAAAATCTTATGCTTTTTTCTCAATTCTTGCTTTTTTCCTTGCCTTTGCACATTTGAGAGAGAGAGAGAGAGATTCAATCTTGTAACTCAATTTTTACAGGTTTTATGTAGTAGCAGTAGTTTATTTCAGCAATTTCATTATTATTTTGTAGCGTTTTCCTTCTATTATCAATAAAATCAAGTGTCTTGTCTCATTTTGAGTGATTTAATAAAAAATTACTATGTTTTACTTCAAAACCTTAAATTTTTCTGTATCATTCTTTGAATGCAAGTATACAAAGTGCAATTTTACTATAGGTTATAGATTGTGCAGGTCATTTCATGCCTTTTTGTGAAACATTTATGTGGTAAAGATTGTTTAGTTTGAGTTGTATGAACTGTGAATCAGATTGCAAGTTAGGCTATTCAATCATTGGTGCATCACCCCTTAGAATAAGTTTTAGTTCCATTTATTTTATCATTTCTCTATCTCTTTTCAATGAAATACATGAGATCTAAGGGGCATTTAAAGGGATCTGGCTCTTCCGGAGGTTCATTCTCACCATAGACAAACCCACAGTCTAAAAATGTTCCCATGTTGCATAGGATTGCCAAGTAGTTAAAGGCTTGGCATTCAGGGCAAAATCCTTCCTGACAACAAGTCCTAAGTGCCTAAAGCTCAAATTCTATTGGCAGGATTGGCTTCCTACCATAGACAATCTCATAGGGAGAGAACCCTGTATTTAACTTCCAAGTAGTGTTATAGGCCCATACAGCTTCATACAACCTATTTGCCCAATCTTTCCTATTCAATGCTATTATCTTTGTCCTTATACTTTCCAATTATCTATTTGTCACTTCCACTTGCCCATTAGCTTGGAGATGATATGGCGAGGACTTCCTATGCTTGATATGGTAGACGTCTATGAATGCTTGTATTACTTGAGAGGTAAACTATGGTCCTCTATTTGAAACTATAGTTCTTGGAGCTCCAAACCTTAAGAAGATTTTGTTGTACAAGAAATCAACAACTTTCTCTTCCCTAGAAAAATGTAATGCTTGAACTTCTACCCATTTAGTTACATAGTCGGTACACACCTAGATATACTCCTTTCTTGCAAATGTTAGTGAGATTGTGCCAACAAAATTGATGCCCCCACTAGTAGAATTTGGGCAAATAAATGACTACGTGACTAAAACTTTTAGTCACGACAACTAAAAATGACTAAATTCTAATCATTTTTTGCAACATAGCTATAAATGACTAAGTAAATGAGTAATTTGATCGTTGGATAAAATCACAACTATAAATGACTAAATAATTAGTCACACGAATAAAAATTAGAAATATGGGTGCCAAAAGTGAAAAGGGATGGGCACCAAAAGTGAAAAGGAGTTTTTTCCAGACCCACGCATCACAAAGGGCTAGGGTTTCCTGGTTTTGGTGTGAAAGGAGCCCCAAAGTTGATATTGAAGGAGTTTAAATATTTTTGTCACCACATTGCAGAAGTTCAAGAGAGATTCTTGGACCACATTGCTAGCTGAGAAGGAGGCATAGATATTGGGAGGTTGAAGGAAGTTATTAGTTTTAGAGGTCCAGGGATTTCAGGCATTCATCAATACTAATGAGTGGTTATCAGGCATCCTCCATGGAAGTTGTTCAAGGTTTTCACAGTATGCACTTTTATCCCTCAGAATAATATGAAGATAAGCTTCAATTTATTTATTTTTTTGACTTATGGAGTTTAGTTTTTGCATTGGAAATGAAATTACGTCCCACACAAACATCTGCATATAGAGTCAATGCTCGATAATTCTAGATCAATGTATTCAAATCCTCTTTCAAGCCCTTAATTTTGTTGACTTATAATTCAACGACCCTTTTTACAAGCGATATTCAAAGCCCTTTTGTAGCCCTTAATGATTCCTAATTCCTTTGTGTTCAAAAGGGCAAAGGGTTTTCAATTGATTCTAATTCATTTGTGTTCAAAAGGGCAAAGGGTTTTCAATTGATTCTAATTCATGGCACAGAAGCATGGTTATTTGGTGGTTAATGCTCCCATTGCAAATATTGTAGCAGCTGCAGAGCACGACATAGCTCTTCTTGTCTCCATGGCACGGAATGTGCCCCAGGCCAGCGCTTACATGAAACAAGGTTAGCTTTACATTTCTTAATTGTTTTGTTTTGACTTTTCTTTGTTTAACAGAAAGTAGCTTTAGGAAATTGTGTGAAGAAAGATGAATACTTATAACTTGGATGTTCTTTTGTTTACATTAAGACTTTTCAATAAAGCTAATAAAAGTTATTGATGCTTTATTGATTGAGATACAGAGCAAGCTGCCTTAGCTAATGAAAATTTGTTAAGAAATTTAACAGAAACTTAAGATTTAGTAATGTTTTAGCGATTCTTTCTTCCTATCGAAGTGTTGTGTACAAATTGATGAATCTTTTTGTGTTTTACAGGACTATATAGTCTTTTAGATTATTATTTTGCCATTTAAGTTCTTTTTCCCTTAGATTTAAAGAAGCAAATTTTGGGGGGAAATTTTTTTATTGTTCTATTTTTGTCCATATGCGACAGATCTCAATTACAAATTGACAAATCTTGTCATGCTTGAAGTGAAGTGTTTGGAATTGTTTTTTCTAAAAGAAACCAAGCAAAAAATCATTTTGTTTTTAGTTAACTCCTGCTAACATACTTTTGGAATAAATGTTTGACTGCATTACTTCAAGTGTGAAGAATTTTGTTTTTTGCTTATAATACATTCATTGAGAGTTGTAGTAGAAAGCTTCTTATGTTGAAACCCATCCTGTAAACTTGCTTTAAGATACATTTAGGAGGCTTCATGGATTTTTTGTGATTTATACAGCTTTTGTTTTGATAGTAAATGGCATCAGATTCTTTCTGAAATTGAAATGATTTATTAATTATGGTTTTATGACGATCAAATATTTTATTTAGAAGGGGTTAATATATGGCATTTTGTGTGTAGGAAGAATAGATTGTGATGCAACATTCGGGTATGGACGGTTCAGGCAAACTTGGATTGCTATCAGTGACATAACTAGGTTGGAGAGTACCTTGAGCCAATTTGAAACACTTACGGGTGTTTTCGCTCAGAAGTAGAACCTGAGTATAGGAATACAAACATCGGTGGACAGAGAAAATCATAAATCTACTGGTCCAATTTTGGATCCGATTTGAGGTCATGAATATCGGACAGAGAAAGTTCCTACATTCTAAAGATAAAATCATAAATTTGTTGGTCCAATTTGAGATCCAATTTGAGGTCGTGAAGCTCCAACAAAGAAAGTTCCTACATTCTAAAGATAAAATCATAAATCTACTTGGTCCAATTTGAGGTCCAATTGTAAGGATTTGTCTTTTTAATTATACTTTGTGACATTTGTCTTGATACAAATTGTTACTTTAGAATTATGGTATTGCTTTTCTTCTAATGTTTTCAACCCTCATTTCAGGGAAGAGCTTCAAAGATGGTTCCTTCAGATGGAGACTACACTTTTCCGCTATAGGTTTCGTCTAGAAATTCCAGAAGCTCAGGGACTGTTATACTTAGATCAAAAGTAGGAGTCATGCAATGACAAGATACTCATTTTTGGATCTTAGGTTAAGAACTTTAAATGTTTGGCTATATGCATAGAGAATGTTCATGGAGTGTAAACTTCCTTACAAAGCAATTACCACAGCATAGTTTGAGGTGCAACTGTTATTTTATGCTAATATGGATATGTTCTAACCTGTAGTTAATTGTTGTAGCATAACAGATAGGCTAAATAGTTGTTCATTTACCATTGCTTCTAATTCAAGATTAACCTTTTTGCATGAATTCCATTGTATCTGGTATAGACAAAATTTGGCCTTACCAGATACAATGGAATTCATGCAAAAAGGTTAATTCAAAACTGCGCATTATACTCTCAGGAACTCTTTTCTAGAATAACTTCAAAAAGATTTTCAACACATTGTATCCGTCAAGGCTGAATTTTGTCAATTGTTTCTTGGGTAAAAACTTGAAGCTATCCTTGACACCTGGTAAAGTTATGGCTAACAGTAGGATCTATACGCTGAGGATGTTCTTCATGGATTAAATTGGGAATAAAATTCAGAATGGAAAAGAGAGTGGAAAAGTAGAATTTGATGAAACTCATGGAAAGTTCAGGTTAATGACTAATTCTTTTGTTCATTACATTATGATGGGAAGATTCTGAACAGTATTCCCGAAATAAAGGATTTTACTATGATTTTGAGAGCATCTTCTATATAGCAGGTTGTCTTAGATCAAATAAATGAAGCAAACAATTGTGAAAGAGCCAGCAATTTTGAATTTGAAACAATGGTGTCTTATGTATAGACTCCCCCTGTGATTTGCTCCTAGAATAAGGTATAGCAATTTTGAATTAGAAACAATGGTATATGAACAACTATTTAGCCTATCTGTTATGCTACAACAATGAACTACAGATTAGAACATATCCATATCCGCATAAAATAGCAGGTGCAATTCACCTCAAACTCTGATGTGGTAATTGCTTTGTAAGGGAGTTTGCACTCCTTGATGAACATTCTCTATACCACATGGACTTTATGATATGTTAGGATATTAATGCAAAGCTTACAATGTTAGGATATGTTCCAAAGTGCTTAATTAATTCAAATATTTTGAGAGTGTCCTTGCAAAATCCATTTTGTGCATATTCTGCAATCATTGCATTCCATGAGATGACATCTCTTTGAGGAATTCTATCAAACAGTTCACTTTTTTTATCTATGATTCCATATTTTGTGCATATCCTACAATCATTGCAGTCCATGAGACCACATTTCTTTGAGGTATCCTGTCAAACAGTTCACGTGCCTTGTCTATGCTTCCACACTTTGCATACATGTCTAGTAGGGCAGTTGCAACTACAACATCTGACAAAATTCCTCTATCCTTTATGTATTGATGGATGTCCATACCCTATTCCAAAGCTCCCATTTTGACATAGGCAAGGAGGATGTTGGCAAAGGTCATGGAATTTGGCTTTACACCAGCCAATTACATTTACTTTAAAATTTCTAAAGCCTTTTCAACAAATCCATTTTGTGCATATATTGTAGTCATTGCAGTCCATGAGACCACATTTCTTTGAGGCATTTTGTCAAACAGTTCATGTGCCTTGTCTATGCTTCCACATTTTGCATACATGTCTAACAGGTGTTGGTTTTTTCTTCTGAATCAACATCAGGGTTTGCCAGTTCCTATGCACGTGCAGATTCAGCCAACTAATACAGGGGGTTGCGTGAGCTCCTGCCCTTCACTTCTGGTTCTGCCACACCAAGGGGGGTATCCCTATAGCTAAAGATGTAACCTTGATTAGCTCAATGATAGAAAGATCTAACTTGACAACAACAGGCAGAATACTCTCATGTATGGACCAAGATCTGCATGATAGATCACAAGGTTGGCAACATTCTTGGACATATGTGTCTAGTTGGGTATGAGATTATGCAGGGGTCCTAATCCTACTCCTACAACTAACAAGTTGAAATTATGGAAAGGTTGGAAGTGATGTTTGGATGCAAGACAAGGGGGATGTGGATCATAACTACTAACCCAGAAGTAGACCCATGCCTATCTCAGGGCAAGGAGTCAACTAGATGTATACAAGAGATGGTTTGCAACTGGCATTCAAGTTTCATGGGGTTGGAGCTGATGCTTGCCTTACAAACATCACCCAAGAATGGGTATTTAGCTGCCTATACTTACAGACATCCCAACTGAAATACATTCTTCTCCTTACATTGACCTAAAATAGTTTAATCCACTCCTTGAATGGAAGTTACAGATCAAGCATGCAGCATAGAAATCTATACCCTAGAATCTATGAAACCCTTAGCAACCAGATTCAGAAGAAGAATGATATGCAGCAAAGGAGACAGACAGGTAAACACATGCATCACAGCATTTTTCATAGAAAACAACAATGAAACTGAACATATGTGCAAAATACATTCATCATGCAACTCATAAACTCCAAAGAGATAGAACAACTAGGATCATGCCCTGTTCTTTGTTATTTACACAAAAATGCCCCAGGCCTTCAACAAAGAACAAATGAGCAACACAGCTTGATATATACAGCAAGGCAGGTACTCAACATTAATCACTGGGTGACTCAAAATTCTGCCAGATACAGTTCATTCTGAGGAAATGGCACTCAAACATTCAATGCAGCAGGTGGAAGAGGAGACAGGGAAAGGTCTCGAGCCTTGTGCCGCCGCCCGTGGATGTACAACTTCAATCAAGTACTTGATCTGTCCACGCCAACGCCCATACCCTGTAACAACCACCATTAATGTCTACCTAGTCGCGGCCTTGGGAAAAATAGTTAATTGTGCGCTCCTGAAACTTTCCCGCCAAGATATATCATCCTGATATTTCAAATTTATGTGGGAACTAATTATCCCACATGCACCCCACAGCGACCTCTCTAATACTTTATATACTAGGTCGTGAGCATATATGATGTCGGTGCTTTTGCTCCCGATGACACCAGTATAAACCTTGTCATCATCCTCCATCGGCCAAACTGCTTCATCGACAAACCTCATGTTTGTCCTCCTGACATCATATGTCCTGCCGATGAACAAAATCACCCTGACGTCAGCAAGCCTCACACCATCACCCGTCGGCCAGACCTCTAATATCGGCGAACCTCATGTTTATCCAAATGATATGAAAAGTCACCCTAATGAACATCCCGATGATGTCACCAGCATATTGGGAAAAGGTGATAGTCAGAAGATCACCGGATATTTAGACATATCACCCCCTACAAAATATTAGGGTGCACTGTAGCTCCATTGTAAGATTGGGGTGATGTATGAATATGACTGATACTTGAAAATATCACCCCCTTCCTTGGAATATGATGAAGCCAATTAGACAAGTGGATATCACCCTGACATAAGAATGACGTAAGCAGCATCAGGGTGATCCAGCGAACATGAAGTGATAAAATAACATCGGGGTGATCTAACCAAGATCACCCGATGTTCAAATATGATGACCCCCTTCAGAAAGCCGGGTCATACAGAACCTTGCAGCAACATCCTCAGGATGATCTTAACTAAGATCACCCGATGTTAAAATATCACCCCGGCGAAAGATCATGCAGGCAGAAAATATGATGACCCTCACAAGCAACATTAGGGTGATAACCAGAAATATGATGATGATGACCTCCTCGAAAGAAAAAATGATGTTGAAGTTGAAAAATGCTGAGGAGGCCCAAGGACTTAGAACTTTTGGATTTTTTGGGAAGGTGCTTGCATATACATATTTAAGCACCAACACAGGCTCTGTCTAGGGACGCATGCCACCTGCAGGCATGGCGAGAACTATAGATCTCTAGATGTAGACTGGGCCTTATCCATTGGGCAAAAAGTCAAAACCACTCCAGCCTGCATCACAAAACACAATTTTGAAACATACTTGGTGGCCCATGGCCACCAAAAAGGAAAAACCAGTATTTCCATCTGTCAAACACTTGATTTTCTTCTGATCTCACTGGGTCAAGCCTAAAGATACTGCCATTGTCTGTCCATAAACAAACCTTGTCATCCGCATATTGAAATATCTCATTGGGCTTGCCTCTGTCAACCTTATGCAGATAACTATCAACAACAAGCATTATGTGAATGTCATATTCTTCAAACAATGCATTTTCATATGAAAGATAACACTTATTATCATTTGTATCAGCAACATGCATTGTAGAATGATCTCCCAAATGCACCGAAAAATGAAAACACTCATAGTGCACCCTACAGCTAGGATCATCAGGGCACATCTTATCACAAGCTGGCATATCAAAGAAAAAGCTTTTAGATTCACAATTGTGCACATCATGCACACAAACATCAGCTGCACCAAGCTGGAAAAGATCAAGCTCTGGCACCTCTCTACCAAACCCTTCATGATGTATGTTGGCCTCTCTTCCATCAGGATGAGAAACAGAATCCAAATCAACAACAGGGCTCAAATCTTCACCATACTCAGACAGATCCTCATCGTCACATGTGTCATAAATGGGTGATCCAGGTGTTTCAACTTCATCGTGGTATACCACTGGTTCATGGGTAGCAGAACATACATTTTCATTATCTTCTGAACCAGACACCTCAACTTGATGATTAACCCATGACAAATCTAGTTGGTCACACAAAGGATCAAAAGGGGTCACAAGAGGTTTAGCCTTCTGACTCGCAGACATAACAGGGTTACTGCTATTTAACTGGGCCTGCCTAACCTCTAAGAATATCAACCTATTTTTTATCTCTTCTATTCTTTTATTCAACATATCACCCGCTTCTTGACTGAGTATGGGATAATATATATTTGGATTCATAAAAATTTCACTCTTAGACATCCTTTGTCTGCCTAAGACCTAAGGCTTCCTCCTTGCATCTAACTTATACAGCAAACAACAAATATAAAGGGGAAAAAGCTAGGTACCTTTTCTCATCTAGATGCAGAAATCTGAACATCTTTTATCACACAACATACATCTACCTTTCATATGCAATAAATTTTTTTTGCAGAGTCGCCACCTCTCCAGAGAGGACAAAATTTACAACAGCTGAAAGCTCACCATATATTTTTCTGAGTTCATTCCACCAGCAGAGCATGGCAAACTTCACCAGAGATTGTAGGATAACACTTTCAAATCAGTCCCCAACAGAGTCACCATTTTGTTGGTGACTCAGATGGATAAAATATATTCTGTTTTCATCAAATCGTCCCCAGTGGAGTCACCATTTTGTTGGTTTTTTCTTCTGAATCAACATCAGGGTTTGCCAGTTCCTATGCACGTGCAGATTCAACCAACTAATACAGGAGGTTGTGTGAGCTCCTCCCCTTCACTTCTGGCTCTGCTGAACCAAGGGGGGTATCCCTATAGCTAAAGATGTAATCTTGACTAGCTCAATGATAGAAAGATCTAACTTGACAACAACAGGCAGAATACTCTCATGTATGGACCAAGATCTGCATGATAGATCACAAGGTTGGCAACATTCTTAGACATATGTGTCTGGTTGGGTATGAGAGTATGTAGGGGTCCTAATCCTACTCCTACAACTAACGGGTTGAAATTATGGAAAGGTTGGAAGTGATGTTTGGATGCAAGACAAGGGGGATGTGGATCATAACTACTAACCCAGAAGCAGACCTGTGCCTATCTCAGGGCAAGGAGTCAACTAGATGTATACAAGAGATGGTTTGCAACTGGCATTCAAGTTTCATGGGGTTGGAGCTGATGCTTGCCTTACAAACATCACCCAAGAATGGGTATTTAGCTGCCTATACTTACAAACATCCCAACTGACATACATTCTTCTCCATACATTGACCTAAAATAGTTTAACCCACTCCTTGAATGGAAGTTACAATTCAAGCATGCAGCATAGAAATCTATACCCTATAATCTATGAAACCCTTAGCAACCAGATTCAGAAGAAGAATGATATGCAGCAAAGGAGACAGATAGGTAAACACATGCATTACAACATTTTTCATAGAAAACAACAATGAAACTGAACATATGTGCAAAATACATTCATCATGCAACTCATAAACTCCAAAGAGATAGAACAACCAGGATCATACCCTGTTCTTCGTTATTTACACAAAAATACCCTAGGCCTTCAACAACCAACAAAAGAGCAACACAGCTTGCTATATACAGCAAGGCAGGTACTCAACATTAATCACTGGGTGACTCAAAGTTTTGCCAGATACAGTTCATTCTAAGGAAATAGCGCTCAAACATTCAATGCAGCAGGTGGAAGAGGAGACATGGAGAGGTCTCGAGCCTTGCGCCACCGCCTGTGGATGTATAACTTCAATCAGGTACCTGATCTATCCACACCAATGCCCATACCCTATAACAACTGCCATTAATGTCCACCTACTCGCGGCCTTGGGAAAAATAGTTAACTGTGCGCTCCTGAAACTTTCCCGCCAAGATATATCATCCTGATATTTCAAATTTATGTGGGAACTAATTATCCCACATGCACCCCACGACAACCTCTCTAATACTTTATATACTAGGTCGTGAGCATATATGATGTCGGTGCTTTTGCTCTTGATGGCACCAGTATAAACCTTGTCATCATCCTCCATCGGCCAAACCGCTTCATCGGCAAACCTCATGTTTGTCCTCCCGACATCGTATGTCCTGCCGATGAACAAAATCACCTTAACGTCAGCAAGCCTCACACCATCACCCGTCGGCCAGACCTCTAATATTGGTGAACCTCATGTTTATCCAGCCGATATGAAAAGTTACCCTGATGAACACCCTGATGATGTCACCAGCATATTGGGAAAAGGTGATAGTCGGAAGATCACCGAATATTTAGAAATATCACCCCTCCACACAAAATATCAGGGTGCACTATAGCTCCATTATAAGATCAGGGTGATGTATGAATATGACTGATACTTGAAAATATCACCCCCTTCCTTAGAATATGATGAAGCCAATTAGACAAGTAGATATCACCCTAACATAAGAATGACGTCAGCAGCATCAGGGTGATCCATCGAACATGAAGTGATAAAATAACATCGGGGTGATCTTAACCAAGATCACCCGATGTTCAAATATGATGACCCCCTTTGGAAAGCTGGGTCATACGGAACCTTGCAACATCATCAGGATGATCTTAACTGAGATCACCTAATGTTAAAATATCACCCCGGTGAAAGATCATGCAGGCAGAAAATATGATGACCCTCACAAGCAACATTAGGGTGATAACCAGAAATATGATGATGATGACCTCCTCGGAAGAAAAAATGATGTTGAAGTTGAAAAATGTTGAGGAGGCCCAAGGACTTAGAACTTTTGAATTTTTTGGGAAGGTGCTTGCATATACATATTTAAGCACCAACACAGGCTCTGTCTGGGGACACATGCCTCCTGCAAGCATGGCAAGAACCGTAGATCTTTAGATGTAGACCGGGCCTTATCCATTAGGCAAAAAGTCAAAACCACTCCAGCCTACATCACAAAACACAACTCTGAAACATACTTGGTGGCCCATGGCCACCAAAAAGGAAAAACCAGTATTTCCCTCTGTCAAACACTTGATTTTCTTCTGATCTCACTGGGTCAAGCCTAAAGATACTGCCATTGTCTATCCATAAACAAACCTTGTCATCCGCATATTGAAATATCTCATTGGGCTTGCCTCTGTCAACCTTATGCAGATAACTATCAACATCAAGCATTATGTGAATGTCATATTCTTCAAACAATGCATTTTCATATGAAAGATAACACTTATTATCATCTGTATCAGCAACATGCATTGTAGAATGATCTCCCAGATGCACTGAAAAATGAAAACACTCATAGTGCACCCTACAGCTAGGATCATCAGGGCTCATCTTATCACAAGCTAGCATATCAAAGAAAAAGCTTTTAGATTCACAGTTGTGCACATCATGCACACAACCATCAACTACACCAAGCTAGAAAAGATCAAGCTCTGGCACCTCTCTACCATACCCTTCATGATGTATGTTGGCCTCTCTTCCATCGGGATGAGAAACAGAATCCAAATCAACAACAGGGCTCAAATCTTCACCATACTCTAACAAATCCTCATCGTCACATGTGTCATAAATGGGTGATCTAGGTGTTTCAGCTTCACCATGGTATACCACTGGTTCATGGGTAGCAGAACATACATTTTCATTATCTTCTGAACCAAACACCTCAACTTGATGATCAACCCATGACAAATCTAGTTGGTCACACAAAGGATCAAAAGGGGTGACAAGAGGTTTAGCCTTCTGACTGGCAGACATAACAGGGTTACTGCTATTTAACTAGGCCTCCCTAGCCTCTAAGAATATCAACCTATTTTTTATCTCTTCTATTCTTTTATTCAACATATCACCCCCTTCTTGACTAAGTATGGGATAATACATATTTGGATTCATAAAAATTTCACTCTTAGACATCCTTTGTCTGCCTAAGACCTAAGGCTTCCCCCTTGCATCTAACTTATGCAGCAAACAACAAATATAAAGGGGAAGAAGCTAGGCACCTTTTCTCATCCAGATGCAGAAATCTGAACATCTTTTATCACACAACATACATCTACCTTTCATGTGCACTAAAATTTTTTTGTAGAGTTGCCACCTCTCCAGAGAGGACAAAATTTACAACAGTTGAAAGCTCACCATATATTTTTTTGAGTTCATACCACTAGCAGAGCAAGGCAAACTTCACCAGAGATTGCAGGATAACACTTTCAAATTAGTCCCTAGCAGAGTCACCATTTTTTTGGTGACTCAAATGGATAAAATATATTCTGTTTTCATCAAATCGTCCCCAGCGGAGTTGCCATTTTGTTGGTTTTTTCTTCTGAATCAACATTAGGGTTTGCCAGTTCCTATGCACGTGCAGATTCAACCAACTAATACAGGAGGTTGCGTGAGCTCCTCCCCTTCACTTCTAGTTCTGCCGCACCAAGGGGGGTATCCCTATAGCTAAAGATGTAACCTTGACTAGCTCAATGATAGAAAGATCTAACTTGACAACAACAGGTAGAATGCTCTCATGTATGGACCAAGATCTACATGATAGATCACAAGGTTGGCAACATTCTTGGACATATGTGTCTGGTTGGGTATGAGAGTATACAGGGGTCCTAATCCTACTCCTACAACTAACGGGTTGAAATTATGGAAAGGTTGGAAGTGATGTTTGGATGCAAGACAAGGGGGATGTGGATCATAACTACTAACCCAGAAGCAGACCCGTGCCTATCTCAGGGCAAGGAGTCAACTAGATGTATACAAGAGATGGTTTGCAACTAGCATTCAAGTTTCATGGGGTTGGAGCTAATGCTTGCCTTACAAACATCACCCAAGAATGGGTATTTAGCTGCCTATACTTACAGACATCCCAACTGACATACATTCTTCTCCATACATTGACCTAAAATAGTTTAACCCACTCCTTGAATGGAAGTTACAATTCAAGCATGCAGCATAGAAATCTATACCCTATAATCTATGAAACCCTTAGCAACCAGATTCAGAAGAAGAATGATATGCAACAAAGGAGACAGACAGGTAAACACATGCATTACAGCATTTTTCATAGAAAACTACAATGAAACTGAACATACGTACAAAATACATTCATCATGCAACTCATAAACTCCAAAGAGATAGAACAACCAGGATCATACCCTGTTCTTCGTTATTTACACAAAAATACCCCAGGCCTTCAACAACCAACAAAAGAGCAACACAGCTTGCTATATACAGCAAGGCAGGTACTTAGCATTAATCACTGGGTGACTCAAAGTTTCACTAGATACAGTTCATTCTGAGGAAATGGCGCTCAAACATTTAATGCAGCAGGTGGAAGAGGAGACATGGAGAGGTCTCGAGCCTTGCGCTGCCGCCCGTGGATGTATAACTTCAATCAGGTACCTGATCTATCCACACCAATGCCCATACCCTATAACAACTGCCATTAATGTCCACCTACTCACGGCCTTGGGAAAAATAGTTAACTGTGCGCTCCTGAAACTTTCCCGCCAAGATATATCATCCTGATATTTCAAATTTATGTGGGAACTAATTATACCACATGCACCCCGCGGTGACCTCTCTAATACTTTATATACTAGGTCATCAGCATATATGATGTCGGTGCTTTTGCTCCCGACGACACCAGTATAAACCTTGTCATCATCCTCCATCGGCCAGACCACTTCATCGGCAAACCTCATGTTTGTCCTCCCGACATCGTATGTCCTGCCGATGAACAAAATCACCCTGACGTCAGCAAGCCTCACACCATCACCCATCAGCCAGACCTCTAATATCGGCGAACCTCATGTTTATCCAGCCGATATGAAAAGTCACCTCAATGAACATCTTGATGACGTCACCAGCTTATTGGGAAAAGGTGATAGTCGGAAGATCACCGGATATTTCAAAATATCACCCCCCCCCACAAAATATCAGGGTGCACTGTAGATCCATTGTAAGATCGAGGTGATGTATGAATATGACTGATACTTGAAAATATCACCCGCTTCCTTGGAATATGATGAAGCCGATTAGACAAGTGGATATCACCCTGACATAAGAATGACGTCAGCAATATCAGGGTGATCCAGCGAACATGAAGTGATAAAATAACATCGGGGTGATCTTAACCAAGATCACCTGATGTTCAAATATGATGACCCCCTTCGGAAAGCTGGGTCATATGGAACCTTGCAGCAACATCATCAGGATGATCTTAACTAAGATCACCCAATGTTAAAATATCACCCCAGCGAAAGATCATGCAGGCAGAAAATATGATGACCTTCACAAGCAACATTAGGGTGATAATCAGAAATATGATGATGATGACCTCCTCGGAAGAAAAAATGATGTTGAAGTTGAAAAATGCTAAGGAGGGCCAAGGACTTAGAACTTTTAGATTTTTTGGGAAGGTGCTTGCATATACATATTTAAGCACCAACACAGGCTCTGTCTGGGGACGCATGCCTCCTGCAGGCATGGCGAGAATCGTAGATATTTGGATGTAGACCGGGCCTTATCCATTGGGCAAAAAGTTAAAACCACTCCAGCCTGCATCACAAAACACAATTTTGAAACATACTTGGTGGCCCATGGCCACCAAAAAGGAAAAACCAGTATTTCCCTCTGCCAAACACTTGATTTTCTTCTGATCTCACTTTGTCAAGCCTGAAGATACTGCCATTGTCTGTCCATAAATAAACCTTGTCATCCGCATATTGAAATATCTCATTGGGCTTGCCTCTATCAACCTTATGCAGATAACTATCAACATCAAGCATTATGTGAATGTCATATTCTTCAAACAATGCATTTTCATATGAAAGATAACACTTATTATCATCTGTATCAGCAACATGCATTGTAGAATGATCTCCCAGATGCACCGAAAAATGAAAACACTCATAGTGCACCCTACTGCTAGGATCATCAGGGCTCATCTTATCACAAGCTGGCATATCGAAGAAAAAGCTTTCAGATTCACAGTTGTGCACATCATGCACACAACCATCAGCTGCACCAAGCTGGAAAAGATCAAGCTCTGGCACCTCTCTACCATACCCTTCATGATGTATGTTGGCCTCTCTTCCATCAGGATGAGAAACAGAATCCAAATCAACAACAGGGCTCAAATCTTCACCATACTCAGACAGATCCTCATCGTCACATGTGTCATAAATGGGTGATCCAGGTGTTTCAGCTTCATCATGGTATACCACTGGTTCATGGGTAGCAGAACATACATTTTCATTATCTTCTGAACCAAACACCTCAACTTGATGATCAACCCATGACAAATCTAGTTGGTCACACAAAGGATCAAAAGGGGTGACAAGAGGTTTAGCCTTCTGACTGGCAGACATAATAGGGTTACTGCTATTTAACTGGGCCTGCCTAACCTCTAAGAATATCAACCTATTTTTTATCTCTTCTATTCTTTTATTCAACATATCACCCCCTTCTTGACTAAGTATGGGATAATACATATTTGGATTCATAAAAATTTCACTCTTAGACATCCTTTGTCTGCCTAAGACCTAAGGCTTCCCCCTTGCATCTAACTTATGCAGCAAACAACAAATATAAAGGGGAAGAAGCTAGGTACCTTTTCTCATCCAGATGTAGAAATCTGAACATCTTTTATCACACAACATACATCTACCTCTCATGTGCACTAAAACTTTTTTGCAGAGTCACCACCTCTCCAGAGAGGACAAAATTTACAACAGCTGAAAGCTCACCATATATTTTTCTGAGTTCATTCCACCAGCAGAGCAAGGCAAACTTCACCAGAGATTGCAGGATAACACTTTCAAATCAGTCCCTAGCAGAGTCGCCATTTTGTTGGTGACTCAGATGGATAAAATATATTCTGTTTTCATTAAATCGTCCCCAGCGGAGTCACCATTTTGTTGGTTTTTTCTTCTGAATCAACATCAGGGTTTGCCAGTTCCTATGCACGTGCAGATTCAGCCAACTAATATAGGAGGTTGCGTGAGCTCCTCCCCTTCACTTCTGGTTCTGCCACACCAAGGGGGGTATTCCTATAGCTAAAGATGTAACCTTGACTAGCTCAATGATAAAAAGATCTAACTTGACAACAACAGGCAGAATACTCTCATGTATGGACCAAGATCTGCATGATAGATCACAAGGTTGGCAACATTCTTGGACATGTGTCTGGTTGGGTATGAGAGTATGCAGGGGTCCTAATCCTACTCCTACAACTAATGGGTTGAAATTATGGAAAGGTTGGAAGTGATGTTTGGATGCAAGACAAGGGGGATGTGGATCATAACTACTAACCCAGAAGCAAACCCGTGCCTATCTCAGGGCAAGGAGTCAACTAGATGTATACAAGAGATAGTTTGCAACTGGCATTCAAGTTTCATGGGGTTGAAGCTGATGCTTGCCTTACAAACATCACCCAAGAATGGGTATTTAGCTGCCTATACTTACAGACATCCCAACTGACATACATTCTTCTCCGTACATTGACCTAAAATAGTTTAACCCACTCCTTGAATGGAAGTTACAGATCAAGCATGCAGCATAGAAATCTATACCCTATAATCTATGAAACGCTTAGCAACCAGATTCAGAAGAAGAATTATATGCAGCAAAGGAGATAGATAGGTAAACACATGCATTACAGCATTTTTCATAGAAAACAACAATGAAACTAAACATATGTGCAAAATACATTCATCATGCAACTCATAAACTCCAAAGAGATAGAACAACTAGGATCATACCCTGTTCTTCGTTATTTACACAAAAATACTCCATGCCTTCAACAACCAACAAAAGAGCAACACATCTTGCTATATACAGCAAGGCAGGTACTCAGCATTAATCACTAGGCGACTCAAAGTTTCGCCAGATACAGTTCATTCTGAGGAAATCGCACTCAAACATTCAATGCAACAGGTGGAAGAGGAGACATGGAGAGGTCTCGAGCCTTGCGCCGCCGCCCGTGGATGTATAACTTCAATCGGGTACCTGATCTATCCACACCAACGCCCATACCCTGTAACAACTGCCATTAATGTCCACCTACTTGCGGCCTTGGGAAAAATAGTTAACTGTGCGCTCCTGAAACTTTCCCGCCAAGATATATCATCCTGATATTTCAAATTTACGTGGGAACTAATTATCCCACATGCACCCCGTGGCGACCTCTCTAATACTTTATATACTAGGTTGTGAGCATATATGATGTCGGTGCTTTTGCTCTCAACGACACCAGTATAAACCTTGTCATCATCCTCCATCGGCCAGACCGCTTCATCGGCAAACCTCATGTTTGTCCTCCCGACATCGTATGTCCTGTCGATGAACAAAATCACCCTGACATTAGCAAGCCTCACACCATCACCCGTCGGCCAGACCTCTAATATCGACGAACCTCATGTTTATCCAGCCGATATGAAAAGTCACCCCGATGAACATCCTAATGACGTCACCAGCTTATTGGGAAAAGGTGATAGTCGGAAGATCACCGGATATTTAGAAATATCACCCCCCCCCACAAAATATCAGGGTGCACTGTAGATCCATTGTAAGATCAGGGTGATGTATGAATATGACTGATACTTGAAAATATCACCCGCTTCCTTGGAATATGATGAAGCCGATTAGACAAGTGGATATCACCCTGACATAAGAATGACGTCAGCAGCATCAGGGTGATCCAGCGAACATGAAGTGATAAAATAACATCGGGGTGATCTTAACCAAGATCACCTGATGTTCAAATATGATGACCCCCTTTAGAAAGCTGGGTCATACGGAACCTTGCAGCAACATCATCAGGATGATCTTAACTAAGATCACCCGATGTTAAAATATCACCCCAGCGAAAGATCATGTAGGCAGAAAATATGATGACCCTCACAAGCAACATTAGGGTGATAACCAGAAATATGATGATGATGACCTCCTCGGAAGAAAAAATGATGTTAAAGTTGAAAAATGCTGAGGAGGCCCAAGGACTTAGAACTTTTGGATTTTTTGGGAAGGTGCTTGCATATTCATATTTAAGCACCAACAACATGGAAGTTACAACTACAACATCTGACAAAGGAGGACTTAAGCATTCAGAAACCTGACCATGCCACCTTGTGTGGATTTGATGAATGGCTTGTAGCCATCAAATCTAATGAACTCTTAAATCATGTCTTCCTTAATCTGGACGAGCAATGTAGAGACAGTCATCTAAAATAGAAGAATATAAAGTGGTCTTATTTTGTGTCTGCATTTGTATCATCATTACTATCTCCTTTGGGACATTATTTTTTACCATCGAGGGATGGATGATTGAGACTAGTCAACACAAACCTTATGGTTACCATCAATTCCATCTCTTTGGTATTGAAAACTATAGTTGCATTAATTCTATGATGGCAATGAGAGGATACAATGATTTCCCTAGATTTTTTCTAATGACAAAAATCCTATTTAACACTGAATTATGATTCATTCCCATAGTGGGATCTTCTCAAAGGAGTTTCAAACAACTCATACTCATAGAGTCATGGTTTTAGGTCACATATGTTATGGTAACAACAAGGGATTCCAACTATGGTTACAATAGCTAAGACTGCCCTCATTTGTGACCGTAATAAGGTTCTTGGACAACACTATCTTGCTCTTCACACTGGGTACTATATAGGCCAAGATTGGGTTGAAGAAATCACTTGATGGTTATCTATATAGTGATACCACACCCTAATACCCCCATCCATTCTAAATAGCTTGAGATTTCCTTCCAAATTTCAATTGCCCTAAGATGGTGCATCGTCATCTTATGGCATTAAAGGAAATAAGGCAACAATTGGGAGAGATTGTGTGTAGGTATGATCAATGCTCTAAGGAATTGGTGTTAAAGATTGACCCAACTATAAAATGTTAAAATTTAAAAGGAATGATTTATTGGTAGGCTAATTGCACATATCCAACGTGAACTAGTTTAGCTCACTCTCCCTAATTAAAAAGTTGCCTTAAAAGTTGTGTTGAGATTATAAGAATTAAGGGAGCCCTAACATATGATTCTACTACATGCCTAAAAGAACAAATGGAAAAATGGTCACACAAATAGCACAACTTGCAAATGAAACTCTTAATCAATGTGGTTTATGATGAACAAAGTGAAACACTAAGGGGCATACAACTACAAACTATCTAGTGGTGGGAGCTCAAGCTATTAATGCCACATAGTTACCTCTTGCTCAACACATACCTAATTGCACCATATGTCATGAGACTCTTGAAATTTTCCACTACTACAAAAGTGAAAGGATGTTCCTATCAATTACTACTACAAGGTTTGTCACACATCCACCCATGACACTACCACCTACAAAGTAGTACAAGTCCTCCACAAGGAAAGAGGAAAACAAAATTAAACACAAACACGCAACCCCAATCACAACCAGAATAGATGGTGTTGTGCTATTAGGAGCCATAATATGGAGCATGGAGGTAATCAAGGAGGCCATGGTAGAGTATGCAATAGAGGAATCTATTGCTACTAGTGGTGAGAACCTGGGCATACCTCGCGTAGTTGCATAAATTTTCCAATGTATACTTATTATGATGTTGATCAAAAGATAGAGGATTGCCCTACATTGTTGCAACTGTTGGAATTTTAATGATGTGCCTTTGATAAAGCTATCAATTATGTGCCTTTGATAAGGGAATCATCATTTTCATAAGTTCTATCACCACCTAATGATTAAATAAAGGATCTTTTGTCTATACATTAATTCAATATAAACAAATGTGTGGATGATTCAGTGGCCTGTTCACATAACTCACGTTTGTATATAAGTGATTGCCCTTACAGTTGTCGACCTTTGTGGATTAAACTTATTGTTAAAAATGTCCAAGGATTGTTCTGTAAAGGTAAAAAGGTGCATTCATAATGAGAGTGACTGAAGTTAAAATCTCAACACTGTAATAAGGTAACTAGGAGGACATGTGCAGATGTCCAGGACTGCAAATAATGGGACAATTGAGTGGGATCTAGGGCCAACAGAGAGGCACTTTAGAACTCATCCCACGCATCAATAAACAACTCAACACAAGAAATGCGGATTGACATATTAACACAACAATATCCAACTATTGATACCTCATTCTCCATCCATATTACAAAATCAGTCCACTTTTTGCTTTGTAACATATCCTTTTCAAATTGCGTTGGATACTAGCCATATTTCTCCTCCTGTCGAAACATGGCACATGGACTAGTTAAACTAATTAATATGCAATCATTTACTTTTTCCTAGGAAATTAAAAAAAATATCATTTAACATATTAAATATACTTACAAATGTACAGATCAAGGCATGTAAACCTATCTAGCCATTGTGATGCGTGGCACGAAGTTTGTCAAGCCTAGCCTTGGAGGCCTTGTCCTAAAACATATACTAATTCAATTTAACTATGCACAAATAAAATTTAAAAATTGTTTAATAAATTTGATATAATCTTATGAGAAAATTCAAATACCTACGTACTCTCCTCACCGGACTTCCTCTGTGCATCGGACTTCTCATATGCTTTTACAAGCTCTTTCCATACTTTAACACTTACATCAATTGGCCTTTTTTGAGCCTTAGCTCGGGAGGGAGTTTTTTTATCTTCTTTGTTTGGTTGCACCAAAATCTCTTGTAGTTTTGAGACATTTGTAGCTTTATCTACTTTACAAACCAACTTGTGCCAAATTCAGTCTCCATGTCATGGATAACTACTTTTTATAGGTGCATAGGTATCTTTAAGAATGGAAAATGTAGATGGTCTTTGAACCGTTGAAGGCATGATTCCTTCAACCTATTCACAAACATTTTTTCAGCATCTGTCATTCAAACATCCCCTGAAACCACATTGTATTCTATCTTGGTATTGTAGGTACCAATGCAAGATGAAAAACATAGCGTGGTGGTCGAAGAAGTCTATGTCCCAGGAGTGGCTGGGACATTGGAAGCTTCTGTTCCCTATTCCACATTCTTAGAGGTTATTGTTATTGATTTCCTCCTGGATCTTTTGCCTGATCTAGTATTGGTTGGGGAATCAATTGATTCCCTTTGACATTGTTGATTTGGTTGCAATGTTTCAGGGGCTTTACTAGATTGTTTTTCTATGTATCTGGCAAGCATTGTCAAGTCCACACCATCCAATTTGTTCACTGCCTCTACCCCCAATATGGAAGCCAATGCTTCTTTATCTTTGTCAGTCTCATGCCCCTATATATATATATATAAAATAAATTTCTTCTTTTAAATTTAGAAATAAAAAACTAAAAACTAAAAATCAAAGAAACAATGGAAACATTTACAAATCTATAAATTGACAATGAATTACCTCATTGTGGCTAGAGTCTACTCCATTTTCTCTCTTCCCTCTATTGCTTGACATTTTGTGGCGACCTAGGTCAAATTATTTTCGTCCAGTCTGTGAAGGCAAACAAAGTACACACTGCCAGGTATGAAAGTTTTCATCCAATTTTTCTGTATTCCTCAAGGTTTTTGACCTTTACTTTGTAGAGTAAATCATGAAGTTGTTTTGCTTTGTAAGTTTGCTACAAGAAAGTAATCTTATACATCAATTGAAATAAATCTAGAGAGAAATTTTATCAACTAGTGGAAAAATGTGATTTCATCCATATCAAGATAGACAACAATTTCCTTTAAGCAAAGGTTGAGATATCTAATTCACATAGTTTAATCTTGAAGCACACATTTATAATATTATGGAATGTAGAAATTTTTCATCTATTATGAAAATCCTTGCTTGGGATTATCTTCAACAAATGCCCTATGAATATTAAAAGACCTGCATTTGTCCAAACGAATCTGACATCTAACGGGAAAAAAAGAGTAGATGAAAGAGAGGTGATGCCCTTACCTAGCACGAATAGAAGAAGAGTAGCACAAATTGAAAGGATGAGATATCTAGAAGCAAAGGTTGTCGTGGCTCAAACCTGAGACTTTTGAGATGTAAGAAAGTGAAGATGTGCTTTAGGAAAGGAAAGGAAATTGGGGTTGGAATACAGGTCCCGCCATTGCCAAGGATCTGCCCAAAATAAGGGCGAACACAAAAAACCCAAATGCTCGATCTCTGCACGCCAAACGCTCAATCTCCAAACACAAAATGAACACCAAAAATCAATAAAGTTTTGTTTTGTGGTATGTGCAGGCAACAATGTTTTAATTTTTTTTAATTCATTAGACGGCGCCATAGTCGACGCAATTATCGCTGACTTTAGCACCGACTTTTAGGCCTAAATGTAATCTTTTGGGGGCACAAAGGCGGTGCAAAGTGTGCCTAATTTAGCACCTATCAGTGAAAAATGATGTATTTTTCTTGGAAGTTGATATCACTATCTAATGGAATACCAAATTTGGTTGCTTGTAGCAACCTCACCAAATTTGGATTGCCCTTATAATAAGTAACTATATCTTGTTTCCATGATAGTATTTTAACTTCATGCTTCTCTTATAATTAGCTCAATAATGACTCACTCTTTCATGACCTTACATAGATGGTTGGTGACAATCCTAATGCAAGTGATATGGCTTTGGAAAAGCCAAACAACTCTTCTCTTACTATCATGACATGATATTGGGACTATATTGGTATCTTATGGCAATGCTTATGGTATTGTGATTTTCATTTCTATGTTCTCATTAACCTATTTTAGGTTGAAGCATGGTAACTAACCCACTAGCTATTATGACAGTCATAAAATGGCTAGACAATCCTCTCCACTTTGACTATGACAGTCCTATGCATGGTGTTTTCTTAATGACAGTCCGCAATAATGTGAATTATTGATAGTAGCTAGTTCAAATAGAGTTTTGGATGGTGTAGTAAGTTGTCCCTATGGCTCATGATAGTGCATGCATTGGTTATGTCTTTGTGACACTACTCTCTAGATATCTCCTCTTTATAGTGACAAGGTTTCAAGAACATGACAACTTGGGTAAGGTATCAACTTGTCTCTTTAACCTCTGGATTGTCATTTTTAAAGAATTGATCTCATTGAAATGTAAAGACAACATGTTGATTGATGACTAACTAAATTGTTACTATGATAGTGACTTAACCTGGTCACAAGATTAATGAGACAATTTTATAGTAATAACTCTATGGATGCATACCTAGCTATCCTAGGTGTACTATGGCAATAATTTAATGTTGCTAGTGTTGCTTTTAAACCTCCTATGGTTGTTACCTATGCCTCATGGTATGACAACCTCTACAATGTTAATTATGATATTCATATGATGGTGAATATTAGAGCTATGGTTTGGATGACCTAATAACACTTGTGATAGTCCTTTGGGGTTGTGATAGACCTTTTGGGTTGTAACAATACTTAGGATGATTGTCCATCAACTATAACAAGGCATAATGATGGTCCTTGATTTCATCCCCCTATAATGATAGTAATCCACCATATACCAACAATTATATAAGTTATAACAATCCTAATGGTTGAAAGATGATCTTTGATACCCCTATTAATAGTTAAGGCAAAATTTTAAGGTGGTTGCTATAATAGCATTTTTAATAATAAATGATTACCTAACTTATAATGTTAGCAATGCCTTTGCTTATTTTTGTCAGTCACAATCCTATATCATATGGTGGCTGCCCTTTATTCCCATATCAGTCCATTGACTTGCTAATAAAGATTCTAAATCATTGTTAGTACAACATTAGGTGGTGTTTGGACGATAGAAATGATATGACAACCTTTGAATCCTCATGATCCCACTACAATAGTAGATCAACACTATGATGGTCCCCTGACTTATCATTTTGACACCAATTATTTTAGTTGGAGCCATGACCTTCCATCTAATATTTCAGAGTTGGATTCGGGATTAAGGACAACCTTAAGATATGTGATAGGAGATTGACAACATTTTAGCTAAGTCATGACAATTTTTGTTTATATTATGTGACTTCACTATAATCTTGAGGCCCAGTTTAAGAGGCCATGAACTATCTCTTTCACTATCTGACAACCTTCCACTTCCTCACATACCTGTGACAATCCTATTTATACATCTAGTTATTCCTTAGATCTTGTCAATCCTTAAGGCATGATGACAACATCCATAAATACCCCAACTACATCTCAATCATATCAAAATTTCATTGTAATTTCACTTTCCTACCATGACTACATACTCCTCCTTCATCCTTTGTGACATAGATCACAGGCTTGTTACATCAATGTCAAGGGCTCAGAATTTCATCACCTAGGAAAGCATGTTACCAAGATTTGATAGATTGCCCATTAGGCAATCAAATCTTGGTACTTAAAGGATCTTTGCCTCTCTATCTTCTTAATTGTTACAAACCCTACAAGCAAAAAAAGGATCATTAAGTCTTTCAATATATCTATACATAAATTATAACATCAAACCCTTTACTAAAACTCCAAAATATCAAACCCTAGGTCACAAAACACACATTTGAGGGGAAAAAAACTAGAATAAATGTTGGATTTCATGGTAACTCAAAAATTCTCTCTCTCAAACTAATGACTTATTGCGTATATGCTTTGAAAGAATAGAAACCAGTCATAGATTAGATGAAAAGATCAAGGAGATGCATGTTATAGAGTATAAAACTCAAAAATCAAAGGTCTTTTTGGGCTTTTTTACAAGAATATGAGAAAAAATCAAACTTTAAACATGTAGCACATGTACCATATTACTCATTTGCATACATCACACATGTGGGACCACTAAGAAGGGAATATGAGCAATGACAATTGCACATAATGTTTAAGTTCACTTCAACAGATGGTTGGGGTTATGATAGCTAATTAAGGGTTTTCTTTTCAAAGGGAACCGTTAATTTTGGAGTGAAAGGTAATGGTGAAATATAACATAAAGTCCCTATAATTAAAGAATATCCAATGGCTAGGATTAACCTAACAAAGATCTAATGACCTGATTTCAAAATTAACATCCAAATCATCCTTCCCTCCATCAAGATTTTAAAATTTTGGTGTCAAAGACTCTTTGAGACTGTTTTGAGGGTTCTATGATAGTTTTGAGGGTTTTATGGCGACTTGGAGAGATATAGATAGCCTTAAAATGACCCATAAAAGAAAAAGGAGAGTCAAATATGAAATAAATGTCTTTCGATGTGAATTTGTAGTCATCTTGTAATCATAAGATTTGAGCTCTAGTTGTCAAGATTCCACGTGTAAACTTTTTGTGAAGAGCAAAATATTGCAATGTTCTATTTTGTTTTTCATAGTGCATCTTAATGAAAAGCAAGTGTATTAACAAGATAATTTCAACAATATTCTCTTGGTACACAGTTGTTATGTGACTATTGTCATTGTTGTATATTACATGATCCAAAGGAGGCCATGGAGAGAGGACGTGGACGACGTAGAACTACTAAATTGCAAAGAGGAAAGTGGGTGGCAATAGATATGACAATGGAATCTATAGATACAATAGAGGTAAGAAGAGAAAGCAACCTCAACCAAAGGAGGAAGGTGTTTATGAATTCACAAATGCTACAACATAGAGGAGATAAAGCCATTTTACTGTCTATGAGGCCTCTAAGGTCAAACTTATTGGTTGAAAATGCACAAGAACAGTGATTAAATGTGATTCTATGATCAAGGGAAAAGTTTGAAAATTAGGATGGCCAAAACATGATATCAATATGTCAAATATATGACTAAAGTGAGGTTTTGTGTTGGATAGCATATTCGTTGAAATGATATAATTGGTGTACTAAACATTATTTACTATGTTGTGTATTATAGGGGCCAGATGAGGCCATGGAAATAGATCATGTCATATCAAATGAGGACACAACGGATGAAGCGGGACATCAGGTACTCAAATTTTGACTTAACTTAGGAAAAAATGATCTGATGGCATTTTGTGATACGTCCATCTTTTTTCACAGTATTATTGAAATTTATAATGTATTAGCCAATCTTGACATCAATTAATGCATGTTGTTGATTATTTTAGATGGAGATTGGAGCAAATGCAGAGCCTGAGTGTTCAACTAGAAAAAGAAAAAGATATGTACGTGGGCATGAACCTAAAACTATTAAATCATGTAGAGGACAGTGGGTGGAAGAGGATATGACAATGGATCCTACAGACATAACAAATGATTGCACTGAACAAGAGGTTGGTCAAGACTATAGTACATGAGATGAATATTTGATAAAATTGTTGTTTGTGGATGTTTGTATGTCATGTAAAGAAACAATTCAAATGAGCGATTGTACAACGACATTACATATATGATGAGCTTCCATTGGGTAGTATGCCTCCTATAATTGATTCAAATCCAGTAGGAAATGTGGTAAGGAATTTTCCAATTTGATATAAATAACATGTATACTCCATTTAAACATTGTTTTATATTATTTAAATAACTAACTTTTTTCTTAATGGATACTTGTAGGATAAAGTTCTTGGTTTAAAGTTTCCCGGATCACCGACTTCCAGCCTAGAGGGAAATGATCATTTATCAGATGATACATCTAACAAAAATATGGGCCAATATACCAGCTCGAAAGATGAGGAATTGATGAAAACAAGCAACAGAACAAGAACTGGTTTAAAGATGCATAATTTGCTTAAAGACAAGGGGAAGGTGGACTACATATCCTATGAGAATGAATGTGATGGAGATGATGACTTTCCCCTAAGTTTGAGACCAATTTATAAAGAGACATTTGATCGTCGACTATATTGCGCTTGGCCTAGTGATCAACAACTACCTAGAGTGTACGAGTTGTTTCAATTTTGGGGATACAGCTACATGATACGACCATCCAATATTCATGGAGTGAATCTAGGCCTCTTTATTGTCTAAAATGTACATATGGGATCTAAACATAGAAATAATTCAGAACAATCCACTAGGAGATTAATGCCATATTATGGTTCGTCATATTATTCTCTGTACCACATGGACTTTATGAACAAACAGATTGATCTGTATGATAAAAAGAGAGAAGAAGTGTCAAAAGCAAGGAGACAGTTTAAGAGATTGAACCCAAGGAATACTCCACTTCCCACTAATCTACTTGGGGAATGGGGCAAAGATTTCACACTAGAATGGGTTACTGAACAAATTCAAAATCAAATAAAAGATGTAGGTATAGATTCAAACATAATAAAAGATGAAATCAACATGTCTAGAGGATGTGAAAGAAAGGTACAATTGGAATTTTACAAAATGTTGTTTCCTTATACTTTTGACACTATTAACTATTTTAATATTCATCATTATATTTGTTTTCACTAAAATAAATGGTCTTTCACAGGCGAGGAAATATCCAGCAATGTGGGCATATGGTCGACATTATCGTGTAGAAAGTGTAGATGTAAAGAGACGATCCTTTGATTGTGGCATCATGGTTGACTTCAAGCAATCCAGTCGATCAAGCTCAAAAGATAAGAATATAATTGAAGGGAATCTACAATATGTTGGGAAAATACAAGAAATTATTGAGTTGGATTACCACTCTTTTAAATGTTGTATTTTTAAGTGTAGATGGTATGAAGCATTTGAGAGGACACAAAGACACGATACCCATAGTGGATTGTTTTCTATAGATTCCTCATGTTTCCTACTGGAGAATAAGGAGCCTTATGTTCTATCAATTCATTGCGAGCAGGTATTTCTTTAACTCAAACAAGAAGCGGTGGTGATCATTAATCTATTAATTCATAGTTTATTGTGAATATATACATGTGTTTATTAATCAATAAAATTGTTATGCCATACGTCTAATATATGTATGTCATTCATGTGCAGGTATTTTTCTATGAAGATATTTTGGACCCGAAATGGATATTTGTCATACATTATGGTCCAAGATTAAGGCATGTATTTGACGATGCATTAGTGGATACTAAGCAAAACAATGATGGCCAACAAAATGAGAGAGAGGGATTAGAGAACATCAAAGAAATTGACATCCATGATGATGTTGAAGATGGTTATGTTTAGGCACAAGAAGACAACAATCTAGAGTTAGACACGATGTTATGGAAGACAACAATATGGATGGTATAGAAAATGATGATCCAAATACATCTGGTAACAATATAGATGGTCTACAGTCAAATTTCAATGATGATGAAGATGATGCAGGTCAAGATGAGGATGATGATAATATTAAATACTTGAAAGAACATATGAACATTGACAATGATACACTGGATGATATTGTAGCAGACAATAATGTTAATGACCAAGACTTCTAAATTTTTAGAATTATTTGCAATCCATGTTTAAAAAAGGATGATTCTTATGGCCTAAACTTTGAAATGCTTCAGTAATATTATTTGTGTCGATACAAATTACCTATTGCAATATCCTTAAATTGTTCAATCTTTGGTATGAATTGTTGGTAGAAAAAATTAGGATTACTTGGCTGCTTCTTCCATTCATTTTGTATCAACATATGTTCATGAAAACACAAAAGTTAATAAAATATTAATGCACGTAACTTACAATTATTTAAATAAGCAACTTTGTTAACTTTATTATTTTTAAATAGTTTCCAGTTTTATGTTGAACATAATTTTGAACATGTAACTGAAAACATCCACAGTAAATGCTTTAGTGTATCAGCATATTCATTCACATAAGCACATTATTGAGACTCAATAACTGATATTCATTTAAATATAAGAAGAAATAAGTATGGTAAACATAAGAAAAATACAGAATGATAACACATTCATGGAGAATCTCTGATAATAAGATGTTCTATTTCTTTCATAAGCTCAAAAGTTACACCAAAGAGTTTTGGTACACCCTTCCACTCATACCTTTATTATTTTTTATCAAAGTTTATATAGAGATTACATAATATCAACCATAATTCCTAAGCCATTAACCATTAAACTACCTGTTAGGTGACAAAAATGTGGGTCATTAACCCTAAGAGGTTACGAAGCTCTCTTGATGGTTTTGGCTAATGACATGGGGTGGATATGGCTAAACCCCCTTCACTTCAGGCTCTACCAGACCTAGGTGGGTGTACCTTAATGATTAGTGCAGACTTAATTTGACCTTCACAATGGCAAATGGATGTGAAGTAGGTGTAAAGTTTAAAAGTATTTCTAAGGCTAAGGTTTGTTGATATGAGAGAGGTATGAAAATTGATAATGAATATGACCAGTGCTTTATCTATTGGGTAAAAGAGATCAAGATTTGCTGGTATGTGGACCTTTATATTTGACTTAACTTGAATTGTTGGGCACTTGTGTAAATCTGTACCTTGTACAGATGTGCAAGAATGTTGAGATGCAGGGTTCTTATAAAATCCCAATGATATTTCTCCAAATTGCTATGACCCAGAGAAAGGATTTTAATTCTAATAGGAGGGAAACCAACTAAAATATCTTGTTCAAAGGATTTTAACCCTGGGCAGAGACCAATAAACATAGACTATTCAGCAGGACTTAAATCAACTTCCCTCAAAAACCAATCACACAAATCATACAGTAACAGTAAATGTGTACTGACAAATTAACTATATGCTTGATATATTAATTTAAACAACTTGAAAAATCATTTTAGAGACAACCATGCAGCCCATAAATATTAAATTCAACACAACAATTGAACATCAATTTTCAAACCCACCAAATAACTCTGATTCTTGTATTAATTTAGAAGCTCATACTGGTTTGAAAACATAAATAGATACAAATAGATTCTTCAAGTACCACCTTTCTATATTGCATATATGTTTGTAAGAAATAGATGAGATGATGCTTTACAAAATGGCCTTGGTATCCTATTTATAGGATGTGAACAAGCTTCAGGCCCAAAACATTGTGTCATTTCATAATTGCCTCCTTTCAACTAACTAATGCATAATTAAGAAACATAAAGAGAAATAGAAGCATATGCAGTGATCAAGTTCTGGCTCCATTAATCATTGTAGCGTGATCCGTGACCCATAGGTCTAGCAAGATCATCCTCATCTCCATGATACAGATTGATAGAAAGCAACAAGCTTCAGACCTTTCACATTCAAAATGGCTCTTTGTATTCCTAACCCTTGATATTACAATATTTGCCTTTTATAAGCCCAATTTAGATTTTCAAATATATTTGAATACATTTTGAAAACATGAAGAAAACATAAAGAGACAAAAGGAGAGCATTCAAGATGTGACCTGGTGCTATTTAATGCCAGCATATGGTTCATTTCTCCTCTGCACCTGAACCTGTGCTGCTAATGATTCATCTCTAATATATTTCTCCTCCCATTTATATATTGTAAAATCACCAGGCCATTGGTAAGCCTAAATCTGAAGCAAATTCTCCTGGTGATCTTTCCATCTTTTATCAAGCAAAGCTTTGACATCCATCACAAATTTTGCATACCCAACATCTAAGGCAATTACTCAGTCTAATATCATGTTGAAACTGAGAATGCTGACATCTCCATCCTTCGTCAAAAAATCCATAACTTGCCGAATTCCATCTTCCATGTGTCAAGGCTTTTGATTTTCTCTTCTTCTATCAGTATGAAAGGAATAAATTTATGCTTGAATATAGTAAAAGATTCAACCTTTGCTTGCATCTTCTAGCTTTCCCCATTCACATACTAGTATTCATCAATGATCATTTTGACCATTTGCTCAGTGGGCTTCAAAGTTGTAGGGGCATCAGGATTCCTTTGCACTACTAAGCATATCGTAACCAAAGTGTGATGATAGGGTTTCCATTTTTTATACAACAAATCCAAAATAGAAAAGTTTATCTTCAATTGCTCAATGGCCTAAGATAAAGAAGAGTAGCAATCATGTACACTCTCAAGCTTATCCACAACCAATTTTACTCTATGCTCCAAAATTTTCTCAAAAACTTCAAAAACTTTCATCTTTGCCTCATTCTTTGTCATTTCAATTTCCTTTTCAAATTTCAATCTTAATAAATTAAACTCTTCAATAGACACTATAACATCACTGGCTATTTGTGGCACAGGGGGGTGATAGGGTACAATATTGGCTTGACCTTGAAAAGAATTCACAGCTTGCAATTGTTTCTTTAATTTCACATTTTCAAAATATAATTTGTTTACTTCATCATTCATTACTTTCTGAGTTTGCTCATAATCTTGCACCCTTTGTTCTAACTTCTTCACAGTAGCATGAGTAAACATAGTAGTATGAACATTGAGAGCAGTTGCTTCTACTGTTGATGTATCTTGAAAAGTTTTTACCACAGTTGTACCCCTTATTTCTTGAACAATATCAAGCAATCTTGGTTTGCTTGTATTCTTCTGAGTAGTCCAGATTGCAAGGGTCTCTGTCTCTGGATTAAAACCACATCCACTTATGCCATCTTCATAATCAAATTCTGAAACAAGTTGTGGATCATCCTAACTTCTAACTTTGTCAAGCAAAAATACCTTTTTCAATTCAAGGTCAGGGATGATGAGCATATTAATTTTCAAGACCATTTTTCTTGCCTCCTTTGGACTCACATCAATTTCATCTACTTTCAAATCTTTGAAAGTTTGTGTAATGATTTGATCATGTTGTGCTTCATTAGCACCCATTTTATTTATTGCCACTTTTTAATTATATTCTTTCATTTTCATTTTCAACGAAAAATCTTTTAACTCTAGAGTTTTGATGAAGTCGTCATCTTCTATGAACCTCATGGATGCTATAATCCTTTCATCCTCCTCCAACTCTAGTTCAGCTTGGGTTTGCTCAGCCATACTAGCCTCAGGCTTATGTGCATCAGTGGCTTGAGCAACCAATGGCTAATCAACCTCTTGCTCATCTCCCATGTGCCTCAAGATGTTAGCCACCTCATCAATATCCCCCACCTCTTCATTCATTTCATAGGGGACAAGTGGAGATACCTCTTCTATCCTTTGCTTCTTTGTTGATAGTGATTCTGGGACCTGTGGATCTTGCACTGACAAAACATCAGGAGCAGACTCATGAATCTCAATCCTTGCAGACCTTTTCACTGGAAGTTTAGTAGCCTTAGGAGGTTGCTTCTCAAATTTACCATAAATACTTTCAAAATTATCAATGATTGCATCAATTCTCTTTAGAGGATCTTTTTATTCAACAAATAATCCAAGAAATAGGGGATTCTACTTTTTCTTTTCATCTTTGATCTTTTTCAAGATATCCCATTTTCTCTTCCTATTGTATACCTCGTCAAAAGTCACAAGATTTCTTATCACATCCTCATCAAACAGGACCTGATGGGATATGGCCATTTTAGTCAGAATTGTTTGTCTCACAAGATTCATATGACCCTCAAGGTCACAATTCCTCTCAATGCCCAATTTCAAAGAATATTTCACCTTTAAAAAGGCTTGCAAATTTTCAAGAGTGTCAAAGCCAATAGACCAATCACCAAAAAATGTAGCATCAAGTAGAAATGTACCTTTCTTTTGTCTTTTCATTACCTCCTTTTCCATCCACATCATTTGCCACATAAACTCCATGAATACAATTCTGTCTGATACAAATTTTGGCAATATGTGAGGTGGTTGGGGGCAACCATACACTCTAATTATAGTACGATCTGGCATAAAAAACCAATCAAAAAAATTATGTTTGTGGCCCTGCTCTGGTTTGTGTGCAAGCGGCCTCGGCATTACCATGACTTCCTTAGTCGACCTAGGAAACCAGATACCAAGAGAATTCAATATCTTGACAACAAACAAATCATGAAATACAATGTAGTTGCTATTTCAGCAACATGAATCCCACTTATAACACCAAAACTGAGTTGGCAATCTTTGTCCTTTCTCATCAACCATACTCAGATCCATTTTGCTTAACCATCTCCCTCTGTTTTGATACAGAATCAAGTGACACAAAAAAGAATAAAATTTGAAATCTAAGGGTTGCTTGTTCTCCTTCACACACAAGAATCCGTCATGCAGTTTTTTCTCAATATGAGATGCAAAGTCATATTCATTTTTCACCTTTGGAAGTTGTATTTTCATAGCCATCATCATTAAGCTTGTTGGCATTCTTCCTTGTTCATCAATTCTCAAGACCTGGCACAGTGCAAAATAGGTTCTCTTGAAATATATAGCAAATTCTTCCATAGGGAAAGGCTCAATAGCATTTGATGGAATCTCAATTTTTCTGTTGTTGGCCCCCCTTCTCATATATATTGGTAATTCATCTCTCCTAAGTGTTTTCCTCAGGCTTGTGTAATCTTGTTAACTTCTCTGCAAATCCACTTGAGTGATAGCTTGCTTGTTCAACATTAAACAGTCAATAATTGCATTCCTATCTATTGTCACCAATGGCAATCCATTTGGCATTCTAACTATTTTAGTGGCAGGATGGTAATATTGTGCTAGTGCCCTAATCAATTCCACATCCACAAATATAGTGGGCACCACCAACTTTTCTAAATCCGATTTCCATGGATTTCCCACTGGTCCCTCACCATCCTTTTTTGCATTAAAATACCAAAACAAATCCCACCCGGAGATAGGGATTGTAGCATCCCAACACCCTTCTGCTGCATCTCTGAACATCTTCTTTGGACCCTTGTCTATGGACTGAGGCAATACTTATAGCAGAGATTGTTGAAGTGGTCTTTTCTTGGGAACCACAAGCTCATTACCTTTACTAGCAGTCTTAGACCTCTTGGGTGACATGTTTAATAACTTGAACAGGCTAATATTTTTCAAATTCAACTTACTATACCAGCAACTGAAAAACAGAGCAAAATATATGCCAACTTCTAATCAAAGAGTATAGGAATGAACTTACCTAGTCAATTGCAGTTTATAGGAAACACACTAAGCTGAGTTGTGTCTTCTCCAAGTTACGTTTGAATTCTATGAAATGAGCAAATGCCAAGAAATCTTTGAATCTTATTCAGCCAAGGAGTTCACCATTACTCTGGTTCGTGCCACGAGATCATGAAATCTCAGCATTCAATTCCTTTCAAATATTGGTCATTGATTTGATTTGATCTGACGACTGGGTATGCATATCAAGATTTGATAGCAATTCTCAATAACCGTGACCCCGCATTGAATGTGCTTGCCATTTATTTCTTTTACTACATCACTGCAAGGCTCGCCCAAATTGGCTACGGGATAGTGGGGGATTACAACCACTACACTTCTATTTCATCCTTTACCTCTAGACCGCAAATGCTTAGATTGACCCCTGCGGGACCATGGGAAATTATTACCTGATGTCCTTTTGTTTACCACCCACTCACAAATGTTATGAATGACCGTCCCAAGACAGAAGGGTGAAAACCCATTACATTCTCCTCTTTCCACTCTACCGCGAGCCTCGGTTGAAACCCTTGTAGGGATGTGGTAAGTGATACCTCCTCATGTTATTACTACAATGCCGCTGGTTACTTTTCAAACCTCCGTGGGACCGCGAGAAGAGACTATCTACACTCGAACACCGCCAAGCCGCAAGCATGAGATGAACCATCCATGGGGTAGCGGTAGCTTCTTCACATCAACTACTTCCTACCACCAAGCCACAACCTATTCTTTTATGCTCTGTGGGAATGTGGTATGTGCCATATTTCATTCATCTTGTTCCTGCATAACCACAAAAGATATTCAATTAATCTGTGAGACAGCGGTAATAAACAAAAACACTCATATAGTAAAAAATAGTCAAGATTGTTTCACAATGGCCATGATATATATTCCAGAGACTGGATGTTAGAGCATTTTGGCAAAAGTATAGGTTCCAAGATAGATTGAAGGAAAAGGAGAGCATCAAATCGAATAGGATCAAGCAAATTCAAGGAGGTCCTAACAAGTTTAAAGGTTACAATTTTAGATTTAGTAGGATGTAAACAAGGATCAAATGAGTGAAATCATGATTATGTTATTAGATTTCAAACTTTGTCAACAAAGAAGAACTATCAAATTCCTAATGATGAATTGCAAAGAATATTTGTTAAGGGCTTATTACCTACTATCCAAGAGACAATGTACCTAAACAACTATTATTCTTCCATGGATTTGGGTGCAAATGTAAGAAACATCAAATTGAAACTTCTTAAGTCTAATGCACTTAATATGGATCTCATCCTTCAAAATTTCAATAGGAAAATTTAGTTTTCAAAAGGGTGAAAATAAGAAAGAAAATCAACAAAATGCTCACCATGTTGTTAATTTACAGTCAACTTCAGATGTTATTTAATCTAATTCCCAAGGTGAACTGAGGGACAATCCTATATTATCTTATTAATGTAATAAGATCATAGAATACATAAAGGAAAATAGATATGTAAACCAAAACACATTCAAATATAGAAGGTTCTAAAATATATGTCACTTCTATTCAAAATGAAAAAAGGAAATATACAAAGAGGTAAGATAAAAATTTGTTATACCTCTTTTACTCTACAAA